>CM062810.1:334494881-336994881 GCA_031772625.1 Pinus tabuliformis | reverse complement strand
TAGCTCCCTTCCAGCAGAAGTTGGAGAACAAGAGAAGGTTGTAACCTTCTGCAGGTAGAAGCCTGCGTACTAGTATAAGTTTGCACCAATACAAAATTGTAGGCAGATTTTCTTATTATCAAAAGAAGATAGAGACGACAACAGTAGGTGGTTTTCACCCACATTGGGTTTCCACCTTATATCTTGGTGTTCATGTGTGTTGCTTATGTGTGATGCTTTATTATGCTTTTACTACACTGTTTAATAAATCTCTGATATACTGGTTAAAGTTCAATGCATGATAAATTGGGTAAATCAAAAGTTCTCTGCATATACGCTGGTTGCCTTAAGTACAGTTGCGTATACACACTAGTTCACTTAGCTGAAGCAGCGTATACAAATCTATTTGGAAATTAAATTATTGATATGATAATACTAATTCACCCCCCCCTCTCAGTATTATTTCCAACAATTGGTATCAGAGCAGGTCCTTCAGAAGAAGCTTGATCGCTTGAAGGGAGATCCATCATCATGAGTAATCAAGAAAACTTGGGATCCATCAGACTGCCAATTTTTTATGGGAGCAACTTTGTTTATTGGAAGATAAGAACCACAACCTATCTACAATCACTTGGAATAGATGTCTGCGAAATCATGGAAGGAGGATATACATTTCCATCAAAAATTCCTATAGATACGGCAGGTAAAAAGTAATATGAAACCAATGCTAGGGCTGTCAATACATTATTGGGAAGTCTGTCACAATCATGGTTTGTCAAAGTTGTGCAGCTCAAATCAGCCAAAGAAATATGGGACAAAATCGTTCTAAGCTACAAAGGAGACTCTCAGGTAAAACGTGCTAAACTGCAAACTCTCAGAATTCAATATGAAACTCTTAAGATGCACAATGATGAAAGTATACTTCTCACGTATAGATGAGGTTGTTAATTTCATGAAGAATCTGGGTGAAGAGATAAAGGAAGTTACCTTAGTTGAGAAAGTTTTAAGATCGTTGTCTGCTAAATTTGAATCAAAAGTATCTTCCATAGAAGAAAAACAGGATCTACAGACTATCACTATGACATAGCTTCACGGAATCTTAACTGCCTTTGAGATGAGAAAAGGAGGCCCATCAGATATGAGAGAAGCTGCATTTAAAGCTTCAGCAAAAGGAAAGGAACAACTCAATGAATCAAGACATATTTCAGGAGGAGAAGATGAAGTAAACTTTGTTAAGAAGCTTCAACAGGGTTCCAGAAGATTTAGAGGTAAACTACCTTTAAAATGTTTTGCCTGTGGTAGAGTCGGTCATTATGCTACCAAATGTCCTCATAAAGATAAATATGATAAAGGGAAGGAATCTACAAAATGGAATAGAAAACAAAGTGTAAGTAAAAAGAGTTACTATACTCATGAAGATAGCGATGGTTTATCAAATAGTGATGAAGATGAAAATAGTAATGACTCTAGACTTCTAATGGCTTATGAAGATGATAGTTTTTGGGATGCCTTAGAAGAATATGACCTTCATGAAGAAATATCTAAACTCAAAATTTGTTTAGAAGAAAAGAATATGATTATATATACCTTGACATACCAACTTGTTGAAAGAGAAAAACACAATGAAAAACTAGAATGTGAAATTGTGGGTCTAAGAAAGGATCTTGAGAAAACAAAATCTCTCAATCTTAGATTTGCTAAAGGATCAGAAACCTTAAATGAAATTATCAAAGTGCAGCGTTCTCCTCTGATAAAGACAGGTCTTGGATATACTGAAGAAGCATCTCAATCACAGAAGTCGTCAACCTCCACTAAAAGCTATCTTGATGCAGCAAAGAACAATGAACAGTATGACAATCGTCAGCAAAGGCATAAAGCAGATCACCAGGTAAATCAGGCTCAATTTGCTTCAAGGATGAACAAAAGCCACAACCAACCTCAGGTAAATCATACTCAATTTTCTTCAAAGATGAATATCAATAGAAACTACAATCACCAAGTCAATAGATTTGATAATCTCAGGAACTTCTTTATTGGTCAATGTTTCTCATGTCATAAATTTGGACACAAAGCCGCTCAATGTGTTGCTTACAAAACCATCATGACTAGAGAAGCATGAAATCAAAGGAATGTGACAGGGATCAAGAAAAGTTCCTATAATAACTTTTCTGTTCTTGAAAATGAAATAGAATGCTCAATCTGTAACAAATTTGGCCATGAAGAATCTAAATGCAGGTGTAAATTTTGGCAAATATCTCAAAAGGAGAAAACTCCATTAAATCCCAAAATATGGAGAAATAAAGAACCGCAAACACAAAGATGTGGTATAGCCTTGTATGCAGAAGGACAAGAGAATCAGTGGTACATCGACAGTGGATGCTCAAAACACATGACAGGTGACAAATAAAAACTTCACTCATATAATTCCTTAGAAAAGGAAAAGAATGTCTCATTTAGAAATGACACTCCTGCCGTCATAGAAGGTAAAGGCTCTATTTTCTTGAAAGAAAAGGTTAAAGCTGGGAATGTTATGTATGTAGATGGTCTAAAGCATAAGCTGTTGAGTGTCAGTCAAATGTGTGATCAAGGAAATGAAGTGGTGTTTCTATCAAATGAATGTGTTGTTCATGAGCTTGATACAGGAGAAACCGTGATCAAAGGTATAAGAACTCCAAACAACTTATACATACTCAAGGGAGGACAACAACAGTGATATCTAAGAAAAAATGATGAAAACTGGCTATGGCACAGAAGATTGGTACATCTGAGCTTTTATTAAATAAGAAAAGCATGCAGATTCCAGGTTGTTCGTGATCTTCCAGATATTAACATTCCTGAAAATAAAATATGCAAACCATGTCAATTCGGTAAGCAAACCAGATCTCACTTCATTGAAAAAGAAGGGTCAGCTAGTAAGCCTCTTGAACTTTTTCATACTGATTTATGTGGACCATCAAGGAAAAAGTCACCTCGTGGAGAAGAATACTTTATATTGTTCATTGATGATTTTTCCAGAATGTGTTGGATAGTTCTTCTAAAGCATAAAGATGAAGCATTTGAAAAGTTCAAAGCTTTCAAAGCTTTGGTTGAAAATGAATCAGATTGCAAAATCAAATGCCTCAGATCTGATCGAGGAGGGGAATTTACCTCGGATGAATTCTTTGACTTTTGTGAACAACATGGAATAAAAAGGTAGTTCTCCACCACAAGGACTCCTCAACAAAATGGAGTGGTAGAAAGAATGAACAAAACTATTCAACAAATGGCTTGAGCTATGCTAGATGAATCTAGAACTCCTGCAACCTTCTGGGGTGAAGCTACATTCGCCGCCATCACTATTCTCAACCAAGAAAATGTTCGGGTAAACAGCACTCAAACTCCACATGAACTTTGGTATGGTAAGACTCCTACTGTAAAATACTTTAAAGTTTTTGGAAGAAAATGTTACATCAAAAGGACTGATGAAAAACTTGGTAAGTTTGAACCCAAAGCAGATGAAGGTATTCTTCTTGGCTACTCTTCCCGAAGTAAAGGATATAAATGTTATTATAAAACACTTGGGAAAATTATTGAAATGATTGATGTTGTGGTTGATGAAGCATGCAAAAATCCAAAACAGATAAAAACCAAAGATTATGACAATGAAGAAGATGGGGATTATTTTCCCACATCAAATCACACTGATTCTGAAGAAGAAACCAATGAAGCACCAGAAGAAGAGATAACAGTAGAAGAAAAGACTTCATCCAGGTATGTTCAGAAAAATCATCCAGAAACTCAAATTTTAGGGGACAAAGAGGCAGGTGTACAGACAAGAATAACTATTATAGAAACCTCAAGCTATCTAGCATTACTATTGTCCATCGAACCTCAAAATGTAAATGAAGCATGAAAAGATGAATGTTGGGTCAAGGCCATGAATGAAGAACTTGAGCAAATTGAAAAGAATAATACTTGGGAATTAATTCCTAGACCTCATGATAAGAATATCATAGGAACTAAATGGATATTCAAAAACAAGCTGAATGAAAATGGAGAAGTTATTAGAAACAAGGCCAGACTTGTTTGTAAAGGATATTCTCAACAAGAAGGTATAGATTTTGAAGAAACTTTTGCACCTGTTGCTAGACTTGAAGCCATAAGGATGTTTCTTGCTCTTTATAGTTTTCAGAAATTCAAAGTATAACAAATGGATGTAAAATCTGCCTTCCTTAATGGAGACTTAGAAGAAGAAGTCTATATTGAACAACCAAAAGGATTCATTCTTGGAAATGATGCAAAAATTTTATGCAGACTTAGAAAGGCTCTCTATGGTCTAAAACAGGCTCTAAGGGCCTGGTATTACCGTCTTGACAAATATCTCCACCAACAGGGTTTTTCAAAGGGGTCAGCAGATAGCAATCTACATACAAAGATTGACATTGATAAATTGCTAATAATTGTTGTTTATTTTGATGATAACATTTTTGGTAGAAATGAAGAATCCATGAGTCAAAATTTTTCTTCAGTAATGCAGCAAGAATTTGAAATGTCCTTGCTTGGTGAGCTTACATATTTTCTTGGTCTAGAAGTTCAACAAAATAAAGATGGTATTTTTCTTTCATAAACCAAATATCTCAAACAGATCTTGAAAAAGTATGGCATGGAATATTCTAAACCAGTATGTACCCCAATGGTAACAGGATGCAGTCTCAGCTCAAATGATGAATCAATAGTAGTACATCAACCAACTTACAAATCCATGATTGGCCGTCTGCTTTATCTAACAGGTACCCGACCTGACATCATGCATACAGTAGGAATAGTTGGAAGATCCCAAGCAAATCCAAAGGAATCACATCTTCAGGCAGTGAAAAGTCTTTTCAAATATCTTCCAGGAACACAGAACTTTGGTTTTTGGTATCCTAGAGATACAGATCTTACTCTTCATGCATATACAGATGCAGATTGGGCAGGAAGTGTTGATGACAGAAAAAGCACTAGTGGTGGTGCATTCTATATGGGTTCCAGGTTAGTGTATTGGTTTAGCAAGAAACAAAGTTCAATTTCATTATCTACAGCTGAAGCAGAATATGTGGCTGCTGCATCTTGCTGCAAACAACTACTTTGGATGATGAAAACCTTGCAAGACATTCAGATCACATGTACTCCACCCATCTCCATTCTATGTGATAATACAAGTGCCATCAGTATTTCAAAGAATCGAGTCATGTACTCTAAGACCAAGCACATACCCATCAAATATCATTTTCTACCTGAACAAGTGCTTGAACAAAAGGTAAAATTGGATTATGTTCCCTCCAAAGAATAGGTTGTTGATATATTCACTAAACCACTGCCTAGAGAGACATTTGAATATCTCAGACAAAATTTGGGAGTAGTTGCTGCATCATCCTGCTGTTAAATCCTATTTTTCAGAGAAAGGTTGTTATACACGAGTTTCATGAAGCGTAGTCATGTACATACGTGGGTTTCTGTTGGAACAATCGTGTATATGTTTGTTTGAGGAAAAGCAGTGGGCCAGACTCAGGAAAAAGGGGTCTAATATGGTTTTGTCAATTATCTACTCTGTTTGATGATGGTTACAATCTGCTGATAACATGTGGAAATATATTGGTCCTCATAAAGTTTTTGATAACTTGATGTATATCTGATTGATGATGATTCTTTCATATTTCTTACTGATATATGCAATAATCAGATTTGATAGTAAACATCCAGCACAGGTTCAGGGGGAGCATATGCTTCTAATAATGCATTGTTGGCATTATCTTAGAAAATCTTGGTACAAATCCGCATAATTGTTTTGATTCAGGTGACTCTTTTGATGATGGAAATATATAGGCTGTTGATCCTGATGTTGCTGATGGTGCAGATTATATATGGTGTATGATAGTTGCTGATGACTATCATGGTCTTATTGATGTCCTTATTATAAATGTCATGCATATATTTTAATGTAAAGGGCATGAAAATACCTAATTTGTAACCCCACTATGCATGGGATGGATGATGTAATATTTCTTGTTTTTGTCATGTATAAACAATTGGTATATCCCCACTTGGTTGGGAGATGGATGTATGTATGAGCCATTGGTGATAGGAAGGTCATTGGTGATGTATGTATAGAGTCATGTTATTCTTTTAGAAAATATTTTTGCAGACTTTACTTGTGCTCAAGGGGAGCGTGGACTCAATCATGGGAGCTCAACAGTACACTTTAGCATATCAAAGAATTTAGCATGTACTCAGGGGGAGCATGACCCTTTGCCCTTGATGTCAAAGCGGGAGAGTGACTTGGTGTTGTTGTTGCCATCAAGTCCAAAGGGGGATATTGTTGGCATTATGATACAGGTATTGTCCTTGATGGCAACTCACTCAGATGAAAGATCATAGTACATCAGGTTAACAGCAAAGAATTAGAGATCAGTCTACAGAGAATGAAGAAAAATAGGTATACGCAGTTTCACCTTGACCATGTTGCGTATACATGCAAGTTCACTGACCACAAGTAGCGTATACGTACACACGCACTTTCACAAAAGGAAAAGCGCGTATACCTTGGAAAGCTAAGTTTTTGGTTTGTGGTATTTGGTCCATGGTATTTTGATCCATGTTATTGGTCCAAGGTATTTGGTCCGAGGTATTGACCCTAGGTATTTGGTCCAAGGTATTGGTCCTAAGTGGTTTTGGTCCATGGTATTGAGAAAGGCCTAAAACTATATAAGGAGGAGAAGATCATTAGGCCAAGTTGTGCAAGTATCGGATATCTAATGAATTGTGAGATCTAGTATGTAGGTTATTGGATAATGGTGTTATGCTTGATCTAAACCAGGGATGAACCTTAGTGGTTGATGGAGGATAAGATCTAATGATGGATCAGGATCTTAAGGCTTGAAATGAATTATCTTTATATGGTTTGATCATGTTTATTTGAGATCTGTATACTGACGCATGTGTTGTTCTGTAAATATTATGATCTGGGTATAAATGAAGTATGGAATAACTGAAAAATTATGAATTAATATTTGCAGATGTATATGATGGTTGGCTTTGATAAAAGTGCATATACACGCAGGTTCGAAACATGGAAGTAGAGTATACCTTATTAAATATGCTTCAGTTGTTTCTATTTGTTGTTGCAGAGTTCTGATTTTTGGTTTGGGTTCTGGTTACTGTATTCTGAATGATCAGATTGATGGGTTGTCAAAGTGATTGATTGATTTGGTTGTGGTTGGTTCAGAAAGTGATTGGTTGATGCAGATGTATTTGATGATTGAATTACAGTTATGATGTTGTTGATGGATCCAATCTGAAAATTTATGAAACATGGTCCTTGGAGGAAGAAAGAAGGTCGTAGCCTTTTGTAGGTCGCAGCCTACATACTAGTAAACATATCGACTAGTACAAGAGTTAGGGGGTTGTAGCTCTCTTCCAGGAGAAGCTGGAGAATGAGAGAAGGTTGTAACCTTCTGCAGGTAGAAGCCTACATACTAGTATGAGTCTGCACCAGTACAAAATTGTAAACAGATTTTCTTATTATTAAAAGAAGACAGTGACGACAGCAGCAGGTGGTTTTCACCCACATTGGGTTTCCACCTTATATCTTACTGTTCATGCGTGTTGCTTATGTGTGATGCTTTATTCTGCTTTTAGTGCACTATCTAATAAATCTCTCATATACTGGTTAAAGTTCAATGCATGATAAATTGGGTAAATCAAAAGTTCTCTGCATATACGCTGGTTGCCTTAAGCACAATCGCGTATACATGAAAGTTCACTTAGCTGAAGTAGTGTATACAAATCTGTTTGGAAAAGTAAATTATTGATATGATAATACTAATTCACCCCCCCTCTCAGTATTATTTCCAACACATACGGCCATAGAACAACGAGTATGCACACATCCCAATCATTTCGCTTTGCATTGCAAATCTTTGTTAAGGCATTCTCCATAATTTTGTTAAATGCTTCTATAGTGTCGTTCGCTTGAGGGTGATAAAGTGTACTCTTTTGGTGATACATCTAGAATTCTTTGACTAAAGAAATGATTGTTTCATTTAAGAAGTGTGTACCTCTATCGCTCATCAATATCTTCGGGCATCCAAACCAAGACAAAATATACTCAAATATGAACTTCGCAGTTGTGTCCACACTACAATCCTTTACATGTTGTGCCTCAGCCCATCTTGTTAAATATTCAGTCATTGTAATGATGTATATGGCTCCAGTCTTCTTTCCTAGTGACTGAATTGGCCTGATGAAGTCTATCACCCATTTATGAAGCGATTCTAATGATACTTGCGAGTTTCAGGGAAATTCATCCCTTCGCGACGGTCTCCCCATTCTCTGGCAGATGTCACATGCCTTGCAATAAATCTTGGAATCCTTATACAAAGTGTTACAAATCCATTTGGGCACATCACTCCCATAATTTAGATCAGTACTATTAGGGCTCATCAAACCCTAATTCAGTTGCTACATGCCCTAGACAAGTCATCACTTTGAATGCCTCCTTCCCTGAGAGTTTCTTGGCCTGAAGCCCTCCAGAAATGCCTCCTTGAGGGACCAACACAACCTTGGTCAGGGGTAAGTGTGCTTTAGTGTAGGTAGGCCCATGTCAAGGTGCTTTCTAGAGCACTTAGGCCCACTTTGACCTGCGCTGGGCGAGATTGAGCGAAATCATCATAGGGTTCTGGGAATATTCTTATCTTCTGGAGCCATCTAGAAGATTCCCACACTTATCATCTCCTATGAGCTCAAAATTGGATAGGGAATGAGTTAAGTAACCTCCTATCCTCTCATCCCTTCCTCCATGGAAACTAACTCTAAGTTTGGAAGGCCATTCAATACCCTCATTTATGACCAAACCTCCTCCATTTTCCTATAAATTGAGCACTCATCTAAGTGATCAAGGGCTGGACTTTGAGAATTTGTAAGGAGATATTGTTGGTGTGAGGATTGAGATTGTAAGGAAGTATTGTTATGATGCCAGAGTGTTGTGATTTTGATGTGATGTTGATTGGAACCCAAGATGGAAGAGTGACAATGGATCAGAATTCATGGTTGTAATTCTTTCTTCTACTTAATAAAGTTGTTTACACCTTTTCCAATATTCTTATCTTTATGTATGATGATTATGTGTAAATGCTTTTGATTCCATTTTCTTATAGTAGATAGATCTCTTACTTTGATTGGTTTTTTCCCTTTGTTTATGATTGCAGGTACTTGTCAAGCGGATTAAGTTCGAGAAGGAGCGACAAGAGCCATACAAAGGAGACAAAGGGAAAGAAAAAGATAACAAGTAGGTCCCTTGTCTTATTTATCTTCTATAGAGAAAGGTTAAGCGCTTTAAATCTGTTGTTCTAGGTGTAGCTACCCACCTAGGGAAATTGTGTTTATCCATAGATGTAAAATGCCACATAACAAATTGGCGACTCCGCTGGGGAATGATCATCATTCCGGGTAGTTACCTTCATCCTAGTACACCCTAGTAGACTTTACTTTCTTCCATTGATCTTGTTTCAACCTTTTATGAAGTTTTTTTGGTAAAAATTGTGCTTGCAAGCCCCTAGGATGGCCTCTCTGGCACTAGCGCAGGTCTGGTCAAGAGACAGAGCGCTATAGACCACCCTTGGCTTGAGGAGAGTGCTTTGAAGCACACTATCTCCCATTCAAGGCTGCACTGATCCTCCTTAGGTAAAAAAATCCCTCCTTTGACTTGATTTTTCCCAAATTTCCTTCTATTTCTGCTTGCTGAAAGATCAATGATACTTGTGTCTCTGAAATCAATTTGTGTTTCCTTTGCTAGCCCTACTTTGGCCTTGATTGTTTAGTGTTTCTTAAATGATTTCTTTATCACTATCAATTGATTGCCAAAGTTAGTTTATAGTCGATTAATCTTTGCTCAAAAGAAAGTGTCGTAAAACTCTTCATTTCTTTCGAAAAGGAACTGTCGTAAAGTCTTCATTCTTTCAAAAAGATTGATTGATTGTATGTTCATTAGTTTCCTTTTGTTCATTTCAACATTAAGGGAATTGAAAAGAAAAACTTGGATTGTGCATTGAAAGAGTTTGTGTGTGCTCATAGGAATAGTTTAGGGAAATTGCATTAGATGTGTTCTTTGTTCTTTGATTAAAAGAATCTAGTTGCTCTATCCCTACTATCTAAGGTTTTCATTGTTCAAATTGAATGAAAAGGATGCTTATCATATTAGTTGCATTCTAGGAATTTAAAATACATCACGTGGTGAACCTTGAAAGGCGAATTGTTAATCAAGATCAACTTAAAATTAACATCAATTAACCTAATGGAGCATTGTCACCTAACGCAAAACATTTATAGGTTCTAGGCTAGAGACGTGTTCCGACATCATAAAACATAGCAGCTGTCGCTAACTTGTCTGTGATACATCCCGAGTGTGATACCTCATTCTACGTACGTGAGTATATCGTAGCTCATCCATGTACCTTCGAGTATATAGGGCGGTGTTACAATACGTAAAGTATAAAGGAATTCTCTCACTATGCGGTTTTGCATTAGATAATGCTAATACAGATTGGGCCTCCACGTAGTTTTGGGTATATATGGGAGGAAAAAAATAGGTTTCTATCCATCCTTAGGTAATCGAGTCAGCCACCTTGTACACTGTGATACACCGAACACAACATTCGAGGAGATTGCCTACCTGTACTTCTTGGTTCCCTGGGAGGTGTTCTGCAGCTCATAGTTGCTTGATAAACCTTTTGCCTAGCTTACCCCTTTTTGTTTATTTCTTTTTGTAATAAAATCAATCAGCAATCGTGGAGGAGCATCAACCCTTACCCCGTAGTTCACAGAGAGTAGTGAGTAAACCACCTTTACTGCCCGAAGCTACACCTATTCGGTCAAAGAGGTCTTGTTTGACTAGATCTAGTACTTCACAAGCTTCTGGTTCTTCATCTAAATTACCAGAAACACCTCTACCGGTAAGTACTGTGACCCCAGTTACTCCTATAGTTACTGGTACATCTGTTACTGAAGTGGAATCTCCATAATTACCTGAGGAAACTAGAACTGAATCTAGTGAAACGGTAACCCAAGTTGTTCAACAACAAGTTGATTCTCAACGTGAAGTTGTTCAATAAGAAATTACTTCTGAACTTGAACCTGTTCAACCATAATTTAATCCTGAACCTATCACTATTCAATCAGAAGTTACTTTTGAACCAGAAGTTGTTCAAGAAGCCCAACCTGAACTTGTTCTTTTACCAGAACATTTGGATCTTGAGGCTGAACAATCAGAAGTTGTTACCTTACCGGATGAAGATTGACCGGTACATCCTCAAACATTCGTAACTACTGATATTTCCTCTTTACCTCAGGAACAAATACTAGAAATCTATTACGGACTTGATGGTGAAATTCTTCCACCTGGTTTGATTTCCATAGAAAAGGAACTAGAGGTAGAATCACCCAGAACTCCATTCCATTTTGGAACTGGACTATATTTGTATGCTTATACTCCTCATTTTACTGCTCATTTTGATATTGATTACTTTCAGACACCTGTTGATTCGTTAGGAAATTTATTTGGACATTTGACTATGGTAGAGTCAACATCCCAGACTGTACCATCTGTTACAGCTATGACAGAATATTTTGTCGCAACCTCTTTGATGTTTACTATGACACCTGAGTCACACTTGTATGGTGTTCCGTCTGTCCCATCGGGTTACCAATATTTATCAGGAACCCACTCAGGTGTTGCTTCTAGCCCTTGGTCTTCACCAATGTCCTCTACTGGAATTTTATTTGGTTCTTCATTAATGGATACTGAACGATTGGACCCATCAAGTTCATATCAAGCTGGTACATCTGGTTACCATCCTATGTATCCACTTTACACTGGACTACCTGCATACGGAGAACAATATGCATATTCTCCTTATCCTCCATTTTCTGGGGGGAAACCATATGTTAGTATGCCGTCGTCTTTAGGTCAGCCTGGAATGACTGTCTGTTAGTGGCAGCCAACAATGCCCATTTAACCTAGGCTTGTGTATCCATCACAACCTATGCAATCTGTATCATCCATACCTACAACGCTTGTTGTTATAGCTTTACCGCAGTCACAAGCTCAGATTGTTGTATCTCAACCTGTGCAAGCTGGCCCTTCAACCTCAGACCCCCAAGTTTCAGGTGTACAGATTCAGCCTTCTCAGGTAGTTTTACAACAACCACTTGTGCCTGGAGTCCAACAACCTCAGGCTAGTTTACCTTTTACTGGAATGACTTAGAATTACACTGGTTTAGTGTATTCACAACCTGGTCAAGCTTACATTGGTGGGCAACAACTGTTAAATCAATAATTGTTGTATCAACAACAACAACAGTTGCTTCAATAGCCTTGGCAGCCCCAATATCAACAATGGCAATTCCAGCAATACCAAACTCATCCTGGACTTGGTTAACAAGCCTATGCTCGGTTTGGTTAGCAACAAATTTACCCAGGTCCTAGTCAACAAGCCTATGTTGGGTTTGGACAACAACAAGTGTATCTTGGTGGTCAACAACAACCTCACACTGGATTTTCTCAGCAAACTTACCCTTATTAAGGTTACCAACAGTAGATGCCTTATGCCAGTATGCAAAGGCCTATTGCCCAGGCAATTCCATCTTACCCTGGATACACTCAACCTGACCTCAATAGATAGTTGCCTTTTGTTGCAACACTTGAATTACCAGATCTAAACCGGCTCACCAATGACCCAATTCTTTATGCACCTTGGTGGCCGATGATTCCTTATAAATTACCTTCTGATATTCTGAAATTCAATGGAAACCCTGGAGAAGACCCGTCCAACCATGTCATGACTTTTCATTTATAGTGTTCATCAAACTCCTTGAATGATGATTTAGTTAGACTACGTCTTTTCCAGAGAACGCTTACTAGTTTGCCTGCAAAGTGGTACATTGAGTTACCACAAGCTTCTTTTGATAACTTCACTACCTTAGCTACCACATTTTTTACCCACTTCTAGTTACCCATATGATATGAAACTGGAATGGAACTATTAACCAACTTTAAATAGACTACTGCTACTCATATCTTTGATCATATTCGCGAGTGGCGTCATCGTCATCGAATGGTTAAAACTTATGTTCCTGATCAGCTTTTAGCTGAGGGGTTTATAAAATCCTTGTTGCCATCTATCACCAAGGATGTGGCTAAAGGTGCAGCTGTCACTGAAGAGCAAGTAATTGCTCGTGCCCAATATTTGGACTTAATTTATACATAGTCTGGCATGCTCTATGACAAGATCCCGAATGCACCCCGACCAACTTTCACTATTCCTCCATCGAGTAAGGACTCTCATGCCAGTGATAGTGTGATTGGTTCTTCGAGCACACAAATGGCAGGTAGACCATCTGGTCAAACACTTGCCATTTCCAATCAAACTACAAATGCACCTGATACCACTCTTGCTTCCGAAATCAATGCTGTGTCATCTGACAAAGGCAAGAATGAAAAGCAACCAGGAAGCAAGAAGAAGGGAAAAGCAAGAAGAAAAAAAGTAATTCCCCTCAAGAGAAATCATCTGATTCCTCTCCTTCGGCTAGGAAACCTCATTACCCATGTTTTATCTGTAACAATGAGCATTTTACGTGAGATTGACCTCACCACTTCGAAGTCTCAAAGATTCTAAAGACTTCTAATACATCCGCAGTATTTACTGATCCTTTTCCAAAACTGGAGACGAATATGGTTGCTACAGACCATGCTTCAACTTCCCAAGTGCTTATGATATTCACCTCTATGTCAAAAAATGATATTTTGGTGTCAACACGAAGTAAAGATTATGGAAATCAACCGTCATTATCGGATAACCAGGCTGATCAACCTAATTCTTTGACTTTGACTTCGTCTGATCCTATTCCACCACCTATTGCACCTAATTTAACAATAAAACCGCCTAAGGGAGTTGTACATAAATCAACATTTAACCCTCGAGCTCGAGCTACACATAATTATAACATAGTAGAAGATTTGGCTTAGTCACCTTCTGCTATGTCGACGCTTGAGGTGCTTCAAAATTGTCCCTCCCAAAAGCAGGCTTTATTGTCAGCAATTGGTGGAATCGATCCAACTGATTCCAATCTTGTGGTTTTCAACCATGCGAGTTATACGCCACAGTTACCAGCACAATTAGCATTCCTGATTCAAGTAAATGCCTTGAATAAACTTATTCACCGAACCATTATTGACGAGGGGGCATCTACTTGTATTATGTTTATGAATTGCTGGAAAACACTTGGCTCACTGCCTTTGTCACATTCACCGACAATGTTAAAAGCTTTCGACGGTCGCAGATATACGCCTTGTGGAATATTGAGTAATATGCAAAACGAAGTAGGAGGCAAAACAATAACTGTTGAAGTTGAGGTTGTTGATGGACCCCTTGACTACAACATTTTTCTAGGAAGACTATGGGTTTACACTATGGCTACTGTGGTTTCAACATACTTTCATACGATTACATTCCCTCATAAGTGTGGAATCACAGTTATCGACCAACTCACCTTCTTCGCCTCTATTTCACAAGCTACTAGAAGCATTCCATTAGTACACAGACCCCCGCTATCTCTTGAAAACATTGGTGTAGGTCTCTTCAAGGATCCTTCCCTAATGGGTACTTTTTCACTACTGTCACCATCAAACTTGGTGGAAGTGGAAAAAGTTGAGACTTGAAACATGATGTCTTCCACTTCATCTGACTTAAGGAAGATTACCAATAGTTCTGAAGTTGATAGTAATAATGAAATCATGCCGCTAAGCCCTATTGAGCTTGCATAGCAATCAATCTTTTTGGCTTGTGCAATGAACCCAAATCCATCTTCACCAATTGTATGGGTATATCATTCATTAGAATATGGTACCTCCTCTGATCCTTTTTCACGTATATTTTCTACTGATGAAGGAATCATCCAATCAATGATGATGGAAGAAGAACCATGGGAAGATTATCATCATCGTTCCCATCTTCTAGATCACACAGAAGATTATTCAAATGAACTTAATCACCCTTCAATTGTTGATTTTCTTTCGAATTCTATTTTCATAGATACAATAGATTTCGAGCGAAACCTGTCAAATATCGAAGAAACAATTTCTATCAATATTTCGACCAAACCTAACATTGTAGAAAACATTCATGTTGGCAAATCTTGTTCTCCATCAGAATTTGATATTTACCGTGCTGTCTTTCATGAATTCCGAGATATATTTGCATGGTCATATGAGGAGATGCCAGGAATTGACTCTAGTATAGTTGAACATGAAATCAGAATGTATCCTGATGTCAAACCAGTGTGATAGCACCTCCATCCTGTTCATCCAAAGAAGGTTGCTGCCATTAAAACATAAGTTGAAAAACTTTTGCATGCTAGTTTCATTTACCCTGTTCCTCTTACTGATTGGGTTTCTAATATTGTTCCTGTCATGAAGAAACAAGGAACAATACGAGTGTGCATCAATTATAGGGATGTTAATCAGGCTTTTCCAAAAGACAATTATCCCACTCCCTTTATCGACCAAATTATTGATGAATGTGCCGGATGTGAAATATTCTCATTTATGGATGGCTTTTCCAGCTATAATCAGATCAATATCCACCTAGAGGAACAATCTAAAACTACTTTTATTTGTCCATGGGGCACATTCGCATACAAGAAACTCCCTTTTGGTTTGAACAATGTAGGGGAAACTTTTCAGAGGGCAATGAATTATGCCTTCCATGACATCAAACATATTGTTAAATAATGAATCCATACAGGTGAGGATAGTTTTAGATAGAGGAGGAATGACATGTTATAGAGTTTTGTGAACCCAAACTCTATAACGGGTCATTCCTCCTCTATCTAAATCAAACATATTGCTCAACCATACCTTGACAATTTACCTGCTCATTCACGAAAGCGGACTAATCACTCGCAACATTTGAGAGCTATATTTTTACAGTGCCGACACTACAAAATATGACTCAATCCACACAAATGTTTGTTTTGTGTTGGTTCTGGTTGTTTGCTTGGATTCATAGTGTCTAAGGAAGGAATTTGACTCGACCTACTTAAGGTTCAGGCAATTCTTGACTTGTTTCCACCTTCAAATCTACTTCAGTTACAGAGACTTCAAGGGAAGGCTAACTTTCTGAGGAGGATCATTCCCAATTATGCCGAAATGGCTAAAGGATTTACTTTTCTATTGAAAAAGGGGAGACCATTCCATTGGGATCAAGTTGCGCAAGCTTCCTTTGATGCTCTTAAATATACCTTGATTAGAGCATCATTAATGTATTCCTGGAATTATCAAAACGAATATTTCTTGTATCTCGCCATTGCAGATACAACCATCAGAATGGTTTTAGTCCAAGAGTAAGATGGGATTGAACATCCGATATATTATTTGAGCCGCAATCTCAATGATATAGAAGTTAAGTATTCTTACGTCGAAAAGCTAGCTCTGGCTGTTGTTCAAGCGGTGTAGAGATTTCGTCACTATATCCTACTCCAAAAGACCACTGTCATTTCGGATTGCAACCCTATGACATATATTTTGTCACGTCAATTTCTGGGGGGAAAATACTCAAAATGGATTGTCATTTTGTAGGAATTTGATTTGAAATTCATCAAATCCAAATCAAATAAATCTCTAGTCTTTTCCGAGCTTCTTTGCGACCTTCCCTCGAATACAATTGATTCAACTTTAGAACCATCAATTCTGGATGAGTCTCTGTTCCTGATTTCATCATCTGACCCGTGGTATGGAGATATATTGATTTATCTCTAGAACCAAACTTTTCAGCCTGATACTACTCGCTTGCAACAATGTCATATCCGATATCAGGCCAAAGATTATCTGATCATTGGCGACACTCTTTACCATCATGGTATCGATACAATTTTATGAAGGTGCCTCACTCATGAGGAAGCCGAGAAAGTTTTGAATGATTTCCATTTAGGTGCTTGTGGTGGACACTTATCTGGTTATGATACCGTGCAGAGAATTCTTCGTGCTAGTTACTTCTGGCCCACCATATTCAAAGATTGCATTATTTCTGTCAGAAGTTGTCATGCATGTCAGATATATGACCGTAAAGGTAGATTACCACCTGCACCATTGCATCCTGTCGTCACTATTGGACCATTCGCCAAATGGGCATTGACTTCATGACATGTAACCCCACCTTGGCCAGGGGGCATGGGTATGTTATAGTCGCCGTTGACTATTTCACAAAATGGGCTAAGGAGATGTTGACATTAAACAATAGTGGCGAGACGACTACACTTTTCTTTTTCAATCACATCGTTGCCTGGTTTGGTGTACCACAGGCTATAGTTACAGATCATGGGTCACATTTTCGCAATCACATGATGAGTGATTTAACTGCCAAGTTAGTACTTTCGCATGATAGTTCTACTCCTTATTATCCGCAAGCTAATGGACAAGTTGAGGCCATCAACAAAGTCTTGAAGTGAATGCTTCAAAGAATGATAGGGGTTCATAAACAAAACTGACATTTAATCCTGTACTCTGCCTTGTGGGCATATCGAACCTTGGTGAGGAATGTAACTGGATTCACACCCTTTCAATTGGTGTATGGTCTGGAGGCAATCTTACCGATACAATGTGAGATTTCATCTCTCAAACTCGTGATTGACCTGTTACCCAACACTTCTGATGAAGAAGCACATTTCTTAGAACTCATCCATCTGGATGAAACCAGTCATGAAGCTGCATTGGCTAACAAATCACATAAGAAATGAATAAAGGCGTAATATGACAGAAATGTCAAGCCTCGCATTTTCTCAGAAGGAGACCTGGTCTTACTTTATGATCAGGAAGCTGATAAACTAGGAGCAGGAAAATTTGAACCACTATGGATGGGTCCTTATATTGTCAAGCGTGTTTTGGCAAAAGGTGCCTACCAGTTGGTCGATTATGATGGAGTTCCATTGTCGCAGCCCTGAAACGGGTTGTACCTCAAACGTTACTATGCTTAATTGAGTGTAGTAAAATCACTGTATACTTTAATTCCATGTGTGTGTGTCAGTGTGTCTTCTAGAGTTTTTATGTGGTTAAGTAATCTGCTTTTCATTTGTTGCAGATGTTGGAATATTTGGAACCATTTGTTGGTTACAATGATGGTGCTAGTCGTAGTATGTAGAACCTATCTTCTGCAGCATGGGCCATTTTTGCTCCAAGTGGCGAGTTAGTGAGTTTTCAAGGGATTTGTATCGGTCATTCTACAAACAATGTCACTGAGTATAATGGGTTGATAGAACTTCACTCTGATGCCATTTCACTTGGCATTCGCTGAATCATCATTAGGCTGGACTCACAACTCATCGTACTACAACTAGCAAACATTTATATCGTGTGAAACCCAACAATTCTTCATATCTTCCTTAGAGTTTGTATTTTGGAAAGACATTTTGAGTACATTCAATATCAACATATTTCTAGAAACTTGAACACATTAACCGATTCATTAGCGAACTATGTGTTAAACAAACATTTGCGACACATGTAAAAGTAAATTTTCAATTCACATCATTAGTTGAATAGGATTGCACATAACCATATATAAAAACTCTGAAATTAAAATAGATAGATGTTTTAAAGTTTTTACAAAATTTGTGTCCAAGACATGTTTGGTCATCTGACCTAAAAACTCAAAATGCATGCAAAAATCATCCTAAGTAGACCTAGTGATGCTCATGATAACAGGTCACAGCCTAAGCTATCATGCGCAAGAGTCACATCCAACAGCCAGGAATACCAATAGTATGGCACTGCAGCCTCATAGGTAACTCCTCGATCCGGACATCCAGAATATCGAGGGTTAATCCCTCTACATGATCCTGCAACTCTGCTAGTGTCTTGGCCAAATCCAAATCCTGGAGAACTTCTCTCCCAACATTTCTCCACACTGGTCCACCTGCCTCTTGTTGGTGTCTCATAGGTCGAACAATACCAACATCTATATGCATGAGAATGATTTTCGTTTAGCCTTGGAAACATCAAAACAAAAAAACATGTAGAAACTTAAAAATAAAAAAAACATTCGGTAAAAAAACAATTTACCTATAGCACCCCATTGAGCACCCACTAGTAAACTCAACTCTGGATCTCCACGAAAATCCATCCCTGTGTATGGATGCTCCTCAATGACAATGTGTTGTCAATCGAGCCAACTAAAGAATGCAGTAGAAAATGTAATCGATGATTGACCAACATGTCTAGCCATCAATTCGACCCACCTCTGCATCCGTGGATCTCTAGGACCAGCTACACCTAGTGTTACATGCTGAGGTTGCATCAATGGAATTCTCTCTAAGGTAAAAGCAATTAAGAGTGATCCATAGCTAAAATTATTGGTCTTACCGCTCTTTACCTTTGTCAGCTGCTCTTTCAGTGAAGAAAGTACTGCCTCACACCAGTTGAATAAAGTTGGCTCAAGACACTCAAGTGCATACTGCATGTATGATCTGTTCGCCAGATGGAGTGTCACACTGCCTGCCAACTTTGTGATGGTGAAAAGGATTGTTCTCAAAGGCAAATCATAAATATCTTTGATGATTATCTTTTCGTCCTTGCTAGGCTGTGTACCTGGCTGACAGAATTGTCGAACATAGTCCCTCACTGATTCCCCTCCACGAGAAGAACCTGAAAGAGAAATGGGGGCACCACGTCTCGATAACCCTGTAAGAAAGTAAACATCATCGATCATAATAGGGACCACTTTGTCCCTTATGTGAAAATCCTGATCCATTGGATCCCATGCATGAACTAGGAACTGCAATAGTTCTGATTGTTGCCTCATTCCGGACAACCTGAAGTATTTGAGCAACCCACAGTTTCTGAGGGCCTGAACTGTACCCGGATCATTTAGGGCAACCATGTCTTATACTTTATGCTCTCTTTCTCGCCAAGTAATAGACATTCTGATCCGGTGAAAGCCTGAAATCAAACCATAAGCTTAGTTAGGATCCTTTTCATGCAAAAAACTGGAGAAAGTTTGGGCCAAACAGGTGAAACAATTTTGTGAAACTCACCCAGCGCAACCCAGGCAAGGAAATAGTGCGCTACAGTGCAACTACCCTTCTGTCTGGGTGCTCCCCAACATAGTTTTTAACATGGAAGCCTGCGCTAATCCCAGGGAGAAATATTCTAACCCAAGGGCCCTGAAAACCTTAAAAACTTGCATGAAACTGTAAAAGAATGACATGAAAAGAAAGAGGATGGGTAGATCTCCTACCTGGTCCAGACAGCACAAGAAATTATCCACAGAGTCCCTCACAATCAGCTACTAAAGATCGAGGTAAAAAATAGGGTCAGAGCACAAACTGAATGGTAAATATCAAATGGTGAAAATAACATGGTAAATTCTTGTTTTTATGTTTATTTCATGATCATTAAATAAGTAAAATTTAGTATTTACCTATTTTTACCAATGAAATAGGTATGTTTAATCCATTTAGTGTTGTTTTGAATAGATTTATAGCTGACTTACAGAATTTGACGTGCACAATCGTGAATTGTACTTTGACCACAAAGCATAATTTTATCTCTTTTTTGAGCTCCGTTAAACATTGAAAAAGGGACACCATTGGAGTCCTCTTTAAGATCTTTTCAAACTCTTGAAATATGAAAAGATTGCCAAGTGCTTGTCCTTTCCAGCTCATTAACAGATTGGAAATGAAATCTACTCAGTATAAGTTTAACCCTTTTCCAAACCGAGATATATTATTTACGAAAAAGGAATACGTTGATCGAACATGCTCAATAGGTTCTCTCTTGTATTGTTTTACGCTTTTTGGATTTGAGAGACAAATCTACAAAAAAGAACTTGTGGAGTTTTCTTTTAGTCCCTTTTCAAACTCTCTAAACATGAAAAGGACCAAGTTATCACTACCATTAGACTCGTTAAAACATCAAATAGTGACAAACTTGTCCATCATGACAAGACCGAGTTTCACCTTCACTAGACTCGTTAAAACATCACATAGTGATGGATTCACCCGAAGGGTGGAATTATACAACAAGCATATGTTATCCTCCTCAAGCTTGATAAAAAATAAAGAGGTACTGGTCAGCAATGACTAGGGAAAATGGGAAAAGGGGTAAACCACTTTATGGCAGCAGGTCGCTCTTGAACATGACACTTTCACTTCATCACTGTGACTACATGGGTTGGGTTATCTGCTTGATGGTCATCATACCTTGGTATATCATACCATCCATTACTTTGGTTTTGGGTCAATGCTACCAATTCATTCAGTGTCGTTGACATGTTCAAGAGAAGTCACTTAGTTAAAATTCATCCTTTGCAATACTCATAAACCTTCATTTTCATGACCACCATTCCTAAACCTTGTGTCGTCAGTCACATTCCGTCTCCAAAAATCATTACACTCGTTTTGTGTCATTGATGTGGGATACATCAAGGCCCTCCTACGATGAGTCGCTTCTTGTCGACATCAACACATTATCAAAGAAGTTAACTTAGAAACACCCTTCCAGTATCTTGAGGTTTGCATACATCAATGGTAGGTTTCTCGCTTCCGGCGATAGGTTGATATCACTGGCCTTCGACTGAAAGAATTTGCATGGTTTTCGACATCAAAACATCCATTCACACCATGCAGAATGTATTGTAGTACCTTGAGGATCATTATCATTATCAGCGATTTCTCTCGCGTCTGTTAACAACTTACATCATTGGCTGGTAATCATGTGGTGTCTTCCCATGTTCAACTTTAGATCACATATTCGCATGGTTATACTCGTACTTGAACGAATGATTGAACGGGATAGAAGACCCCAGATCTAGTTTCATCCATCCGAGCTGTGATTTCAGGAAAGTACCAAATCATTCGTACAATGGTTTTACACTGATGGTCATCCAAACATGGGTCTATATATGTAGACGACTATCTATGTACTTGTAATGAAAGTTTATATGCTAAGCATGGGTATGCCTTCCCTAAGAAATTCATGAGAAAAAATAAAAAATACCATGATATTATGTATTGTAATCGATGCAGGTCACCATCCACTTCAGAACCTCCTCATCACATCATAAAGCATATCACTTGACATTATCATTTTTGACTTCATGCTTTAGGGGGCAGCTATTACAGATCCATTTGGGCACACCACTCCCATCATTCAGATTGGTACTATTAGGGCTCATCAAACACTAATTCAGATGCTACATGCCCTAGACAAGTCATCACTTTGAAGGCCTTCTTCCCCGAGAGTTTCTTGGCCTGAAGCCCTCGAGAAATGCCTCCTTGAGGGACCAGCACAACCTTGGTTAGGGGTATGTGCACTTCAATGCAGGTAGGCCCATGTCAAGGTGCTTTCTAGAGCACTTGGGCCCACTTTAACCTGCGCTGGGCGAAATCATCATAGGGTTCTAGGAATATTCTTATCTTCTTGAGCCATCTAGAATATTCCCACACTTATCATCTCCTATGAGCTCAAAATTGGATAGGGAAGGAGTTAAGTAACCTCCTATCCTCTCATCCCTTCCTCCATGGAAACTAACTATAAGTTTGGAAGGTCATTCAATACCCTCATTTATGACCAAACCTCCTCCATTTTCCTATAAATTGAGCACTCATTTAAGTGATCAGGGGCTGGACTTTGAGAATTTGTAAGGAGATACTATTGGTGTGAGGATTGAGATTGTAAGCAAGTATTGTTATGTTGCCAAAGTGTTGTGCTTTTGATGTGATGTTGGTTGGAACCCAAGCTGGTTTTAATTCTTCCTTCTACTTAATAAAGTTGTTTACACCTTTTCCCATATTCTTGTCTTTATGTATGATGATTATATGTGTAAATGCTTTCCATTCCATTTTATTATAGTAGATGGATCTCTTTATTTGATTGGTTTTCGTCCTCTATTTATGATTGTAGGTACTTTTCAAGCAGATTAAGTTCGAGAAGGAGCGACGGGAGCCATACAAAGGAGACAAAGGGAAAGCGAAAGATAACAAGTAGGTCCCTTGTCTTATTTATCTTCTATAGAAAAAGGTTAAGAACTTTAAATCTGTTGTTCTAGGTGTAGCTACCCACCTAAGGAAATTGTGTTTATCCATAGATGCAAAATTCCATATAACACACAGTGTGCCACCATAGTCCTACACGTAGGATCTTCTGCGTAGTGGTTTTTCCCACATAATGTCCTCCTACAACTCCTCCATGTTCTTGAGTGAGAATACTTTTTCATTCATACTGTGGGACATACCTTTGCACTATTTCATCAGATCCCATTTTATATAAATGTCCAGTGATAACAGAGAAATCTACAACCCATACCACCAACTCTTTCTTCTGTTGCATGGAATACCCTTCAAGGGTTGTACCCATGGATAAGAACTGGATTATATAAGCAAAATGGTCATTTGAAAAATGCACTTCAAAAAGTTGCGCATAAGGCAATCCTTCCTCCAAATTTGTAGGTTCATTGTCATTCTCAATCCACAAGAGGTGATCTAGTCCAACATTTAGTCTCCCTGGCTTCACAATTACTTCAAAATCATATTCCTAAAAGAGCAGAAACCATTGATATATTCCCCCCCCCACCCAACACAAGCTTGTTGACCAGGCACTTCAAAGCAGAATGGTTTGTGCACATCTTGAAGTGCACACCCAACAAGTAGTGTTTGACTTTTTGCAGCACATACACTATTGCTAATCCTTCGCACTCTGTGGTAGAATAATTATTTTCCACCTTTGATAACTTTCTACTTGCAAATGCTATCGGATGATCGATATCATCTTCACCTGGTTGGGTTATCACAACTCCTAGTGCTATGCAGGATGAATCTACATGTACATGAAACTCCTTCTTCCAGTCGGGGAACACTAAAATGGGTGTGGTGACCATTTTCTCCTTCAAAACATCCAAACTTTTCTGGCAGTCATCGTCCCAACAAAATGTCGCATCATTTTTTAGCAATATTTCCATGGGCGCAGTGATCTATGCATACACCTTGATAAATTTCCTGTAGTACCCTGTGTGGCCCAACATTGCATGCAGTTTCTTGACATTCTTCAGAGGCTCTAGATTAATAATTACTGCAAGTTTGGCAGGGTCTACCATCAACCCCTGCTTACAAACTACATGTCCCAACAATATCCCATATGGTACGCAAAATATACATTTCTTCAAATTAAGGGAAATCTGATACCTTCAACACATATCCAACATAAGGCGAAGACTAGCAACATGTCTTTTAACTAACCCAAACATAGTCCAATCATCGAAGTAGACCTCCAAAAACTTTTGAATGAACTCCTTGAAGGCTGTGACTACCACCCTAGAGAATATTGCAGGGGTGTTCTTAAGTCCAAAGGGCATAACTGTATACTGGAAACAACCCCATTCAATAGCAAATGTAGTCTTACTTCTATCCTCTAGTGATCTTGATTTGATGGTACCCTGAGAATCCATCATTAAATGAGTAAGCCTCTTGACCTCCAATATTTTCTAGTACTCGTCTGTGAATGGCGTAGGAAATGTATCTTGGACACAAGCATCATTCAACCTCCTCAAGTCTACACATATCTAAATTTCACCCTGTATTTTCTTTTCCCGAACCACCATGGGGCTAACCCAGTCTGATTCTTCAATAGGTTCAATAATCCTGGTTGTAAGCATCTTATTTAATTCTTCGTGCACCTTTTCTTTATATTTAGGATTCAACCTGTAGGGGCACTACTTTACTGGCTTCGCATCTGGCTTTAAAGTGGTCTTCATGATGCCCATATCCCCTACTATCCCCTTCAAATCTGAGAACTTGGTGGGAAACAAGTCCTGATACTCCCGTAGTAGCTCTATGACTTTGTCCAGTGTATCTTCATCCCAATAGTTACCTATGTTTGCAAACTTTGGTTGTGCTTCTGATCCAATAATCATCTACTTGGTCTTCAAAGGCTGTGAGGTATTAGAGACTTCTTCTTGAGGCTCGACGACTGGTGAGCTCCAGTATTGTAGCAATAATGCTACAACTCCTGGGGCTTCCTGTCTCTCATTTTATCAACCCGGTAGTTCGTACAAACTTGGAAGTGACGGTGCTATATGCACAAGTACTAGCTCTTGTCGCAGCTGTCACTTGGTCAGCTGGCACAAGTCCGCTAGGGCTCAAGCCAACTTCTATAGGCTCTCAGAAGAAGCTTGCTAATTGATGGACGAAAGCTATTCTCAAAGGAAAACTACTCTACTTGACAAAATGGACTGAAAGCAAATCAAAGCATGTAAACCTAGGAAACCCTAATTTAACTAGTCTAACCTCTATAATGCAAAGAATGTGAATGAAACCTCTACCAATGCTGCTGTTACCTCTAATAAGTGAAAATGCATGGATCTAAGCTGCTTGCATCATAAAAGACATGTTTTTGTATTTTTCCTTTAAGTGTATGGAATGATTGTGATTGAGTGCTAATTAGGGTTTGGTTGTGCAGATGGGATGGAGAAGGAAGGAAAGCGTGGGACAGGTTGGGGAGGCTAGGAGAGGTCCCTAGGGATCCTTAGCATCCATCCACAGAGGTTCCTCACATTCAGATGCTCAGCAACCGAGTGAGTGGCCTCCTCCAGGATGTCTGCAGGGGATCCTACAGGATACTCTGGTTTCTATAGGATGTCTACAAACGGCTACAGGATGACCTACCGTGAGTGTTTGGCGTGATGGAGGAGTGATGAAATGGTAGGGGGAGATGTGTAAGGTAGGAGTGAGGCTGGTGATGGCTCAGAAGTGGAAGAATAGGATGGGAAGTGAGTGTAGGGAGTAGGTTGGAAGGTAAAGGGGTATGTCAACGAAAGGGCTAGAGAATGAAGTTACGTGAGGAGTGAAAGACTTTGGGAGATAACAGAGCGGAACAGAGGGCAAAGATGTGTTTGCATGCGTGATCAAGATGGAGGAGAAGGTAATGGAACGACAGAGAGCAATGTAAGTGAAACAAATGCTTATGATTGTCACCAAACAAAAAATGCATTAACCTAAACTACCTGTGCTTGTAAATTCAATGAACAGCAATCCAAAACGCGAAGGAGAATGTGCATGAAGCTGTGATGAAGGAGTGTGGTGCAGGTGTGAATCATGTGGAAGCATCTAACATAACGTGACTGTGTTTGCAGCAATCATGAAATAAAGAAATGCGTATTTTTTGTGGCTGGTATAGGCTGCACTCCAATCTCCAAACGGAGATGGCAGTGGAGACTTCCTCAACCTTTTTTACTGGAGCTCCAATGTATTATCAACCTGCTAATCTAACTAAACAACCGAAAGCAATTCAACCATAAACCAGTCCTATCTATGCTCATGAAAAAGACTAATTCAACAACCTGTAATTCAAATTGCATGTGAAAATGAAAACTCAGAGTGCTGAAACGAAATGCAAACAACAGTACAGCAGAGGGGATCTATGGCTCTCAGGTTGGGCCCTAACCTGAGAGCTATAGTCTCCTTAAGAAAACTCAGAGCTAGATCAAAATCTGCCTTCTTTATTCAGAATCTGATGTCATGCCAAATTGGCTTACAAAAAGGAACAAAAACTGAGCTGTGCTCCAAAATTACAATAGTAGTGCGGAAGTTTCAACAACCTATCCAAGGCTACGGCCTCTATACTTATGCAAAACAGTGATCCAACAAGTGTCCTTGATTTTAGGAGCTCGGCTGTCCAACTAGAGTTTAACTGTTGATCCTGTAGGACAGTCATAAGTGCTGTTCCTGTAGAATAGTTGTAACTACTGTTCCTGTAGAACAGCTGGTTGCTTCTAAGCTCGGAGGGGAGATGGATTGGAGCTCGGAGTTCTTGGTGGGAATCATGAGGAATGTCCCCAAGACCGTGGACATCCACTCCTAAAACCCAGCAGTGCCACCTCGTTGTCTCCTTGTCTCCTTTTTCGTTGTCTTTTGCTCCCTTTTAATGCCAAAACCTGGAATCATAATGCATTAGTCACGTAGATAGAGTGCCTACCCTTCTTCCTACAAACAACATGAACAAACTAAGAAATGCATGCATAAGCAATAAAATATGAATGGTTTGAGCAAGTATAATAGGCCAAAATGAGCCCAAATTGTACCAAAATTGGGGCTCATCATCACCCCCCAGCTGAACCATTTGCTCATCCTTGAGCAACTCAATCAAGATCCTTGTCCTTCATGGCTTGCACTGCTCCCCTTACATCCCAAGCTTCTGTGGTGATGTCCTCTTTGTTGATATGAAACCCGGCTGTTTGGTCCACCTTTTCCCATTGTGCATTGTCATCTTTCTCTGTACTTCCTTCAGCCAATCCTAGCAGCAATGGGGGGCTGAGTTTAAGGCCAATCCAGCTGGCCTGAAGTCTTTGCATGGATTTCTTGTAAAGGTCCACTCTTGCCAATGCTTCCCTCATCCGGGTCGGGGTATGGTACTCCCAGATCTTCAAACTATGTGCCAAGGTATGCCACCTGCGTGCACATGCGTGGGCAACAGTTTCTCCCAATAATCTGTCCATATCTTCAAAGTGGGCTATTGCTTGGGCCCGCTGGTCCATAAATCTCAAGGAAGCTGTGGGATCATTAGACAACTGTTGGCGGGCTGAGATGAGGTCAACCAGATTCTCTGGTTCTGCTCGAATGTACAGTGGCTCTCTCACTTCTCGGCTCATAACCGATTTTTCTTCGGTTGCTCTCTGATCCTCATGATTTAACCATGAAGCGAAGGCCATCAACTGCATATCACCCAAGGCGATATTGGGATCCCAAGAGACTTCATTAGGCAAAACCAGATTGTGGATGTAGAATTCTGCTAGCTTGGCTTTGTCTTCTGCTGAGCTAATATTGCATAATTCGGCAAATTGCTGTGGGCTATGGATTTGTGCAATACCTCTTTGTGCTAATGTGTTTATCTAGAACTGTAGCCACTGATCCTTTAAGTACAACCCATAAGACTT
Source organism: Pinus tabuliformis (assembly GCA_031772625.1). Classification (NCBI taxonomy): domain Eukaryota; kingdom Viridiplantae; phylum Streptophyta; class Pinopsida; order Pinales; family Pinaceae; genus Pinus; species Pinus tabuliformis. The sequence goes on along the minus strand of CM062810.1, from coordinate 336,966,913 downwards.
TACAGGATGTCTGCACTGCAGGGCTTCCATGGCCCAACTGGCCATGTAGGCCAATTGTGTTTCCTTTTGTTTCAGCTGCTCTTTCAGAGCTTGTGTTTCAATTTGGCCCTGCTGTCTTGTTTCCTGTAGAAGTGTAATTGGCCCCTCAAGATGGGCGGTTAGCTCTTGTTTCCCTTGCTACTCATTTGTGGTGACCTTGGAGGAGGTTCCTATCCCCGCCCTTAGCTCCTGTAGCTGCAATTTCAACTTCTGGTTCTCTTCCTGTAGAAGTGCATGTTGGCAGCTAGCCACATGTTTTGCCATGGTGAATTCACTCCTGACCTCCCTGAGTTGATCTTGTAAAGGGCCTATGTCTGCCACCCCCTTTGATTTAGCGATCTGCATCCATGTGTGGGAACAGACTCTTTCTTTCTCTAGTTCAAAAAATAGAGGTACAGTAAATTTTTGCGGTATGATCTTTCTCGCCTCCAAGAAGGTGTAGTAGGATTTCAGATTCGGTGAAGGGCTAGGTTCAGGGATATGTTCTGTTTCTTCCTCTCCAGGAGGTGCTAGCTCACCCTTCTTTGGTGACGAGGGTCCTTCCCCTTCTCTTTGTTCGGTTTCCTGTAGCCGAGCCAAGGTATCCTGTAGGACATTTTCGGCTTCCTGTAGCCGGGTTTTTTCATCCAACAGATCTACCCTTTCTTGCCATGTGCTCTTCTTTGGACTTCCCTTTTCGTAGGTAACTGTAATCTTTGAGGGTGATTTCTCTTTGGGAGAAGCAGGGGTGTCTTCGATGACAATTGGGCTGCTGGACTGCGTCTGTGGTTTCCCTGTTTTTATCCGAACACTTCTCCGGGCTTTGAAGTAGAGAGGAGGGTCCCTCTTCCTCTTCCCTTTTGGCTTAGGTGGCGTACTGAGGCCAGCTAATACAGCCACTGCCTCCCTGGCCAGAACATCCACCCTCTGCTCCTTTGATTTTGATTTTGCATGGCTTCCTGTAGAAGCCTGTTTCTGTGCTTTTGTGCTTCCTGTAGAAGCTGTTTTCAGGCTTCCTGTAGAAGCCTGCTTCTCCTTTCCTGTAGTGACGGGTGTCTTCACTTTCGCTCGCTTTGCTGCAGGGGTTTTATCTTTTTGTTTGCTTGTGAGTGCTGGAGAGGTAATTGGGCTGACGTGGGCCACCTCTGCTTTGTCCATTCTTCTCTTCATCCTCTTTTCCCTTGCTGACAGGATAGGTGTGCCACCCTTTTCTTCGTCCTTCTTTTCTTCAGCCACTGCTTCATTGTCTTCACTGCTGGAGGAGCCACTATCTTCGATCAACATTTTAATGTCCCCATCTCGTGTTAGATTCCTAAATGACTCCCAGGAGAGGGGAACTTTATACGAGTGCAGTGCATCCTCCACAAGCAATTTTATTAACCCATGGTGGGCTATCTGATCAGGTATGCCCTCTCGTAGCTTTGTAGCACACTCCATTAAGGACTGCAGGAGATAATAAGGGATGCTCAGCTTTTGTTCTACAGGAAGGTCAATTCGGTGCCTCAACTCAGTGAGTAACCGAAAGTGGTATGCATACACGATGCTGAACCGGCCTTCACAAGTAATATATTTCATGATTTGCAAACTGACTTCATTCCAAGGTGGTGATAAACTCGTTCTTCTTACCCCGTTTTTATCCTCCGAGAATTCTTCCTCAGGTGGAAAGAATTCTTTCTTTGCTTGCTGGCTCTGCTTCCGCTCTTCTTTATCCCACGGCAGACCCATGGGCAGTTCTGTGATTCGACTTATATGCTCTGGGGTGAGTTGGAGGCTGAGACCTCTGAAGCTTACTGTGGCCAGTGTCTGGGATTTAGGCTTCAATGCCTGCAAGAATTCCTCGGCTACTTCATCATCGTAGCCCTGCAGCTTATCACAAAAAGGCATCCATTGTGCTCTGGTGAAGAGCTCTACCACTGCGGGATTTCTCCTTAATTTGGTGGAATCTGTGGGTTCTCGCCTGATAAATCCACCCGGCATGATGGCACAATTTTCTTAACCGGAGGTGGTGATGGTGGAAGAGAGTTTAGTTTCGGTGACAGAGTGCAGAACAATGTGTATAACCCACAAAAATTTTATAACACAGTCTAACCACGCAACAATCCTGTAGAATTGCAGTATGGGCACACAGACAGCAATTTGTCTACTTTCTCATTTACCCAGACAGTAACTGACAATCCTACCACCTTAAATGAGCAATTGCATGAGGATTCCAGGGTTACCTCGTTACTTGGCCACCTTTTTTTATGTGAACACCCGCGTTCCTGTAGAAGACTGCGTTCCTGTAGGAGCAGTATGCAAACTTCGGGGAGGACTGCAATTGGACTGCGGTTGAGGTGCGCTTCATCGGTGTTCTGGTAGCCGAAAGCTTGGCGTATCAACGTGCCGAGGAAATCAGAAGAGCCACTCAAGTTTTGAAGTGGAGGTTGATGAATACATGCGCATAATCTAGCCGATTAGATTTTGAATCGGTGCAGCTCGTGGCGTGGTGGGTGAGCTGTCCCCGCCGGACCGTTGGGCGACGTCATCGACCACTCACTGGCGTATTCACTTGCTGCCGCATTCATTCCCACAGATCTGCCACCGCCTTTTTCTGCTGAACTCATTCCCACGGATTCTCACGTGCGTGCTGCTGATTTTTTCGTAGTGGCTGCCACCCGATCATCCGACTATACCATAACTAGCTGACGTGGCTAGTCAACTGGCCATATGGCTACTCAACCATTCACTCTTACGCCATGCAAACAAATCAAAGTAATATTCATGCGATTTGATGGAGAGAAGGTTGAGACACTTACCTGCGCGCGTCTGCACATGATTTTCAGTTTTTGGACGACGGATCTACCTGCTGCATGCGGCTTACACAGACCCGGAGGCTCATGGTTACAGGTTGCTGATGCTGGAGTGGATGGTTTTGCTTTCATGCGCCCGCGTTTCATCTCGGATGGCGGTGCTGTGGAGGGTATTCACTCGAGCAGGTTGAACTGTTACAGGATCCCCACGAGGGGTCTCGTCACAGTCCTTTCTCCTTGGGTGCATGCTGCACGCTGGCGGTTCTGGCTTCTCGATCACGATCCCAGTGCTCTTGATGCATATGGTATGAGATCTCGTCATTTTTTACCTTTGGAAATGGCTTGCCCGCGAGAACTCATCGATTTTCTTTGTGGGTGCAGGGACTTGGCCGCATGTCGACACGGGTGGTGGAGTAAGGTAACAGCGTCGTGCATGGGCTCAAAAGAGGCTTGCATGCGTCCACACCAACCCGTAGTTATCAGATCTACTCATGAAATGCATTCTGGGCCGTTCTGAGCTTCTACAGGAAGTTTCCTGTAGAAATACAGAGCTTCCTGTAGACAGGCAGCTCTTCCTGTAGAAATTTGCACCTTCTTGTAGAAACTTGCACCTTCCTGTAGAAAATCTGTGTCTTCCTGTAGGAGACTCAATTTATAATGAAAGTGCATATACCTTGAAGAACATAAGAATTCTTGGAGGAGGTGCTGGTGAGGTGTCCCGGCTGCATGATAAGGACTTTTGGCCTTGAGTTGAGAGGCTTCCTCTCCTCCATAGAACACCTGCAATCTGCATGCAAATTTCACATAATGACTTATTGATCTTGTATTTTTTCTTTTTTTGTTTTTTTTCCCTTTTTTTTGAAAGATAGCAGGGGCGCCTCAATGAGGTTTTCACCCCTACCACCTGCCTTAAGCGCCTTAGAGAGGTTTTCACTCAAGGATCTTTATCTCTTTTTTTCTATTTTTTTTTGAAAGATAGCAGGGGCGCCTCAATAAGGTTTTCACCCCTACCACCTGCCTTGGGCGCCTCAGAGAGGTTTTCACCCAAGGATCTTTATTATTTATTTATTTATTTTTTTTTTTTTAGATTCTTCAGGGTGTGCCCAAAGCAGGGGCAGGACCCTTCTCTATGACCAATACTGCCTTCTCCATTGTTTTGATGAACTCTTGTCTTGAGGGAGGCTTCCTGTAGATCTTCAATCGATGCCCATTGACAAGCATGGGAATGGCTTCCTCATCAATGGTTCGAATGAGGACAGATCCATTGTCATGACACTTTTCCACTGAATATGGTCCCAGCCATCTGGTTCTCAACTTCCCCTTGAAATCTTTGTATCTGGAATCATACAACAAAGCCCAATCTCCCGGCTGAAATTGCTTGTCATGGAGATGTTGGTCATGCCACACCTTCCTCTGAAGTTGAACCACTTCTGAGTGAAGGAGGGCCTACATGCGGTGCTCATCCAGTCCATTCAGCTGCAATAACCTTTCTTGCTGTGCATGGCTGAGATCTAGGTCCAGCTGAGCTACCATCCTCAAAGTGTTATACTCAAACTCAATGGACAGCAAAGCTCTCTTCCCATAGACCAGCTCATATGGTGTGAAACCGGTGGTGGTCTTCCAAGTGGTGTTGTAGGCCCATGTGGCCTCAACCAGGCGATCTGCCCAATCTTTTCTGCTGCTGCTCACCACTTTGGTCAAGATCCCTTCTAATGCTCTGTTGGTGACTTCCACCTGCCCATTTGCTTGAGGATGATAGGGAGTGGAAGTCCTATGCTTGATCTTGTGATGAGCTAGGAGATCTTCAACCAGGTTGGAGGTGAACTGGCTCCCTTGATCGGTCACCAGCTCTCTTGGGTAGCCAAACTTGTAGAAGATGTTCTCTCTTAGGAACTCGGCCACTTTCTCTTCTGTTGCTGCCTTGATTGCTTTGGTCTCTGCCCACTTTGTCAAGTAGTCAGTACACACAATGATGTAGGATCTTTGCCTTGAAGAGGGATTGATTGGACCCACAAAGTCCATGCCCCACTTCTCAAATGGCTCAAGAGTCACTTGAGGTTGGAGAGGCATCTCATCCCTTTGGGTCGGTTTCCCCATTCTTTGACATTGGTCACACTGACTGACATATCTTCTGACATCTTGATGAAGTGTGGGCCAATAGTAGCCTGCCTGCAGGATCTTGAAGGCAGTTCTCTTTGCTGCAAAATGCCCTCCACAAGGCCCATCATGACAAGTGAGGAGGATATCAAAGACTTCCTCCTCCCTTACACAACGCCTTAAGATCTGATCGGGGCCAAGCTTGAACAGGTTGCCCCCGATCCAAGTAAATGAGGCACTTTTTCTGATGATTCTGCTCTTCTCTTTTGAAGAGAGGTGCGGAGGGAACTGAGCTGAAACAAGGTAGTTTGCTATATCAGCAAACCATGGAGAGAGTACTGAGATAGCAAACAGATGCTCATCAGGCATCTGGTCATCCACCGTCCCATCTTCATCTGCAGACAAATCCAATCTAGATAAAAAGTCAGCAACAACATTTTCTCTACCTGGTTTATCAACAATGGTTAAATCAAACTGCTGCAATAAAAGTAACCATCTAATAATACGAGCATTCACATCTGGTTTATTCATCAAATATCTAATAGCAGCATGGTCAGTATGTACAAAGGTCTGGTAACCAGTAATATAATGTCGGAACTTGTTTAATGCATGGACCACAGCCAAGAATTCCTTCTTAGTTACAGTGTAATTCAGCTCAGCTTTGGACAAGTTTTTGCTAACAAAGTAAATGGCATATGGAAGTTTCTGCTCAACTTGTCCTAAAGCTGCACCTATGGCTCTGTTCGAGGCATCAGTGTGGATGTGGAAAGGTAGGGCCCAGTTTGGACCTCTCAAGATTGGTGCTGACACCAACTTGTCCTTTAACTCATTCAAACTCTTCTAACAATCGTCAGTCCACTTAAACTCCACATCTTTTGCCAACAGACCAAACAATGGTGAGGCTAACTTGCTGAAGTCCTTAATGAATCTCCTGTAGTATCCCGCTAATCCCAAGAAACTCCTAACATCCCTGACCTTTTGGGGAGGTGGAACCTTCTTGATTAGAGCAATTTTGTTGGGATCCACCTGTAACCCTTGGCAAGAGATGGTATGGCCTAGCACGGTCCCTTCAGTCATTAGGAATTCACATTTTTCAGGGCTAAGGGACAAGTTCATCTCGATGCACTTGGCGAGGACTTTTCCCAAGTTGGACAATGCTTCCTAGAAGTTAGCCCCGTAAGGAGTAAAGTCATCCATATAGATTTCTACTGCATCATCGACCAACTCTGAGAAGATGCTCAAGACAGCTCTCTGAAAGGTAGCAGGAGCGTTGCATAGTCCAAAGGGAAGGACTCGGTAGGCAAAGGTACCCCAAGGACAAGTGAAGGTGGTCTTATCTTGGTCTTCCGGGCTGATTTGGATTTGATTGTACCCGCTAAACCCATCCAGGAAAGAGAAGAACTTCTTTCCTGCCAGTCCATCCAACACTTGATCTATGAAAGGTAGAGGTAAATGGTCTTTCTTGGTAGCTTTGTTCAGGTCACGGTAATCCACACAGATTCTCCACTTCCCATTCTTTTTGGGAACCAACACTAGAGGGGACACCCATTCACTGTCTGAGATGGGGTAGATGAATCCGGCATCCAACAGTTTCTGCAATTCTTCCTTGACAATGTCTTTAAGTGCTGGATTCATTATCCTCTGAGGTTGCCTAACCGGTTTACAATCCTCTTTGATGTATATATGATGGGTACAGACCGAGGGATGGACTCCTTTCATCTCTTTATAGCTCCAAGCAAAATCATCTAGGTGGTTGGCCAACAGACTACACAGCTCCTTTTCCTGGGAAGGAGATAGGGAGGAGCTGATTTTCAATGATGTCTCAGGGCCGAACTCCACATTCTTAACTCTGGGAGTGACAGGGTTGGTTGTACAAAGATCCACTAAGGTGCTAGCTTGGGCATCCTCCACCAATTTTTCTAGAGGTAGCGCACTGGTAGGTGGTTTTTAGATCAGAGTCTCAATCAAGTCATCCTCGGTTGGGGGGTTTCTTTTAGTGGTTTCTAGGGTACACAGAGGTGCTGAATACACCTCGTCTTCTTCTCCTTCCTCCAACCAGAGTGGTAAATCATGCTCTAAAGAAGGTTGGGCAGGAGGGTATAGGACTAGCTGCTTGGACATGGGACCATTTTTGATGGTCATGTTTCCTGCCCGACAACTTATGTAAGCATCTGCAGTAGCTAACCAAGGCCTTCCCAAGATGAGAGGATATCCAGTAAGCTTGGCCTTTGGTTGTAGAACCAGGAAGTCTGCAGGGTATTCCCAAGAATCGATGGAGACCATGACATCCTCCACAATCCCTTCGGGAGTCACGGTGGAGCGGTCTGCTAATTGCAGTACTGTCGAGGTCTTCCTCAAGGAACCCTGAAGATTGAGTTTAAGCATGGTATCCCTGGTCATCACATTGATGGCCGCCCCCAGATCAATCAAGGTGTGGGGGATAATGGTACCATTGATGTGAACATCTACTACAGGACTTCCAGGATCTAGGTACTTTGGGCAGATGACTTGTCCTAGCATAAGGTCAGACAGTTGTCCTATGACATTGATAGTTGAGGCATCTTTCTTCCGTCTGCCTGGGTGTTTGAAACACTTCTCCTTAACCAGCTTGTTATATATTGGCACATCCTTGATAGCTTGGAGAAGGGGTATCTTCACACACAACTGCTTGAGCTCTCCCAGAAGCTCATCCTCCTCTGGGTTGGGTTGTGTGGTGGCTGTTAGTCTCTCAGGAAAGGGTGGAATAGGCTTTGGTTCACTCTCCTGATGGTCTTCCTCATCCTCTGGGGGAGGAGGTTGGCGATCTGGAAGAGTCTTTCCAGATCTAAGATTGATCTCCTGGATCTCCACAGCATAGGTAGGGTATGAGGTCTCCCCAGTATATACCTGCTGAGCCTGTCTATTGTTGGGGTTCGGGTTCGGTTGAGCAGGCATTTGAGGTTGCCTTGGAGGAGCAGGAGGTAATGGTTGTGGTTGAACTGGAGGTGGAGGTAGAATGGCGGGTGGAGTGTTGTACTGAGGCCTCCACCCCGACTGAGGTGCATTCCATTGAGGCTGTGGCTGGGTATGTGAGTGATATGGATGAGAAGTAGGTTGAGTGGGGTACTGAGGTGGATAAGACCATGGAGGAGGCATGGACCAAGAAGTATGAGCAGGGGGACCCCAAGAAGGCATGGGAGTCGATTGGTTGGGGTTATAATAAGCTTGAGATGCCCCTTGCATCCCCTGCTGATAAGGTCTAGATCCTTGTGGCCTCCTTTGGTTGAGGTAATAGAGAGGCTCTGTGGGAACTTCGGTCCCTTGGTACATGGCTTTAAACCTAGGTAAGGTTGGACACTGATTTGTTGGGTGGTCCTCCTCACAAACGAAACACACTTCAACCGAATGTAATGGGCATTCGTTCTTAGGGTGTCTTCTGGTGCACCTAGGGTAGAAGACAGCCAAGGCTCTCTCAGCTTCTTCTTTCTTCTGCTGGATCCTGAATGTGTCCAGCTGCATGGCAATGGTCTGTCTCACCTCACTCTTAAGATCTTCTAATTGGTTTGTAAACTCATGTTTGGAGAAAGGGACACCAGTGGAGAGGAGATTTCCTCTACCTCGTTTCCTAGCTGCCCTAGAATGGTTTCTAAACACAGTCTTGATGTCCTCATAAGGCAGTTGGTAAATGTCCCCCCCAGCTAACATGTGAAGGGTGTCTAAGAGATCTTTAGGGACTCCTCGGAGTAGAACCAACTTGAGGGATTCAGGGTCAAGTGTGCACTTGGCCTGCTTATAACTAAGTTGGAACCTCTCCTCATAATCCTCTAAAGACTCATCACTCCCCATGGTCATCTGAAAGATCTCTCCCTTGGTTTCCTTAGACCTACAGTAATCCCTATACTTGGTATTGAAGGCTTGCTGCATTTGAGCCCAAGTAGCGATGCTATTCCCAGGTAGTCCCATGAACCAGCGTAGTGCTGCATCCTTAAGGGTTGAAGGGAAAAGCTTCAGCCTTTGCTCATCTTCAGTATAGTCATAGGTTCTACAAAGGACAACAAACTCAAACAAGAAGGTATCAGGATCCTCAGTGGTCAGTCCATGGAAGTGAGGCAAGGCGGAGGGGCTAATGTTCTTCATTTTCATCTCTCCATTGGTCTCTCGGATGGGGAAATCTCCTTCTATTCTCTCATCTTCTCTTCTATTATCAGCCATGGCTTCAGATGGAGTGGTCTCTAACTCTTCTTCTTCTATAGGGTCTTGGTATATCTCAGGATGTTCACCTATAGGTTCCTCTGGGTCACTGTCACCAAAGAAGAGAGAAGGGTGACTCAGTGATGTGGTGGGGGTGTTTGGTAGGAATTTTCCTGATCTATCTCGGTTCCTACGAGGCATGAAATGGAAAGGACTTTTCTTTCTTTTTGTGCTTTTGCTTTTTCTTTGGTACCTGCAAAACTGAAACAGAGTGATCTACACTAACTATATTGCTCAAATGAAATTTGCGGAATTGGAAATCTAATTCTAGGAAAGCAGGAAATATTAATCTAGGAAAGCAGGAAATGCTAATCTATGAAAGCAGGAAATACTAAGCTAGGAAAGCAAGAAATATTAATCTAGGAAAGCAGGAAATGCTAATCTATGAAAGCAAGAAATACTAAGCTAGGAAAGCAAGAAATACTAAGCTACTTTTGCAGAATGGAAATGAAATAAACTACTGAGCAGAAGTAAGAGTACGAAAGTAGAAGAAAAGCAACAATTACTAATACTCTGATGCTTCCCCGGCAACGGCGCCAAAAAGATGGTGAGCTCCAGTATTGTAGCAATAATGCTACAACTCCTGGGGCTTCCTGTCTCTCATTTTATCAACCCGGTAGCTCGTACAAACTTGGAAGCGACGGTGCTATATGCACAAGTACTAGCTCTTGTTGCAGCTGTCACTTGGTCAGCTGGCACAAGTCCGCTAGGGCTCAAGCCAACTTCTATAGGCTCTCAGAAGAAGCTTGCTAATTGATGGACGAAAGCTATTCTCAAAGGAAAACTACTCTACTTGACAAAATGGACTGAAAGCAAATCAAAGCATGTAAACCTAGGAAACCCTAATTTAACTAGTCTAACCTCTATAATGAAAAGAATGTGAATGAAACCTCTACCAATGCTGCTGTTACCTCTAATAAGTGAAAATGCATGGATCTAAGCTGCTTGCATCATAAAAGACATGTTTTTGTATTTTTCCTTTAAGTGTATGGAATGATTGTGATTGAGTGCTAATTAGGGTTTGGTTGTGCAGATGGGATGGAGAAGGAAGGAAAGCGTGGGACAGGTTGGGGAGGCTAGGAGAGGTCCCTAGGGATCCTTAGCATCCATCCACAGAGGTTCCTCGCATTCAGATGCTCAGCAACCGAGTGAGTGGCCTCCTACAGGATGTCTGCAGGGGATCCTACAGGATACTCTGGTTTCTACAGGATGTCTACAAACGGCTACAGGATGACCTACCGTGAGTGTTTGGCGTGATGGAGGAGTGATGAAATGGTAGGGGGAGATGTGTAAGGTAGGAATGAGGCTGGTGATGGCTCAGAAGTGGAAGAATAGGATGGGAAGTGAGTGTAGGGAGTAGGTTGGAAGGTAAAGGGGTATGTCAATGAAAGGGCTAGAGAATGAAGTTACGTGAGGAGTGAAAGACTTTGGGAGATAACAGAGTGGAACAGAGGGCAAAGATGTGTTTGCATGTGTGATCAAGATGGAGGAGAAGGTAATGGAACGAGAGAGAGCAGTGTAAGTGAAACAAATGCTTATGATTGTCACCAAACCAAAAATGCATTAACCTAAACTACCTGTGCTTGTAAATTCAATGAACAGCAATCCAAGACGCGAAGGAGAATGTGCATGAAGCTGTGATGAAGGAGTGTGGTGCAGGTGTGAATCATGTGGAAGCATCTAACATAACGTGACTGTGTTTGCAGCAATCATGAAATAAAGAAATGCGTATTTTTTGTTGCTGGTATAGGCTGCACTCCAATCTCCAAACGGAGATGGCAGTGGAGACTTCCTCAACCTTTTTTGCTTGAGCTCCAATGTATTATCAACCTACTAATCTAACTAAACAACCGAAAGAAATTCAAGCATAAACTAGTCCTATCTATGCTCATGAAAAAGACTAATTCAACAACCTGTAATTCAAATTGCATGTGAAAATGAAAACTCAGAGTGCTGAAACGAAATGCAAACAACACTACAGCAGAGGGGATCTATGGCTCTCAGGTTGGGCCCTAACCTGAGAGATATAGTCTCCTTAAGAAAACTCAGAGCTAGATCAAAATCTGCCTTCTTTATTCAGAATCTGATGTCATGCCAAATTGGCTTACAAAAAGGAACAAAAACTGAGCTGTGCTCCAAAATTACAATAGTAGTGCGAAAGTTTCAACAACCTATCCAAGGCTACGGCCTCTATACTTATGCAAAATAGTGATCCAACAAGTGTCCTTGATTTTAGGAGCTTGGCTGTCCAACTAGAGTTTAACTGCTGATCCTGTAGGACAGTCATAAGTGCTGTTCCTGTAGAACAGTTGTAACTGTTGTTCCTGTAGAACAACTGGCTGCTTCTAAGCTCGGAGGGGAGATGGATTGGAGCTCGGAGTTCTTGGTGGGAATCACGAGGAATGTCCCCAAGACCGTGGACATCCACTCCTAAAAACCAGCAGTGCTACCTCGTTGTCTCGTTGTCTCCTTTTTCGTTGTCTTTTGCTCCCTTTTAATGCCAAAACCTGGAATCATAATGCATTAGACACGTAGATAGAGTGCCTACCCTTCTTCCTACAAACAACATGAACAAACTAAGAAATGCATGCATAAGCAATAAAATATGAATGGTTTGAGCAAGTATAATAGGCCAAAATGAGCCCAAATTGTACCAAAATTGGGGCTCATCAACGACTTCGCATTGTCCTTCTGACTCAGGAATATTGATGTTCCTAGGATCTTCCTCACCTTCCTTAGTGGTTACATTGTAGCATTCGAGCACATGGCACAACTGCGTACTCCAATCTGGTTGTACCCATGTAATAGGTTCTTCAGGCATTCTGAATATTGCAGCTTTGATCTCCTATAATGCTTAATCAATACATTTAAATCCATCTTCAAAGCTAAAAGTTAACATAAAACTTTCTTTCAGAACATCCCATTCTACGGTTCCATTTCGCAGCTCCGTTTTCAGATACCAGTTCATCAGAATCGTATCCAAAGTGTGGCAGAATATATGAACCCATTTTGGTTGTAGGTCTTCTGCCCATGATTTCATCCATCAAGCCACATTCTCACGCGGATCATCCTTCCCTATGTATTTCTTTGTAATGTGGGTATTCGCATACCCAAATCTTAGCTTCATCATCTGTCAGTATTCCTTCTAGTTTGCAAAGTTGTTCTTATGCGTACCCCACCATCTGGCAAGCGTAGCTCTCAGCATGAGGTCTAGTGATTAGAACCAATGTTCCTTTGGTACATCCATTTCAAATTTATCCATAAATAAATTGACATATTCTAAACCATGATAATGTGGTAAGTTATGTACCTTAGTGGATATACATCGAAGTGAATTTGTAAGCCTGTTTCATCGGAGCGATGATACCTCGTGCAACCTATTTTGCCAGTGTTTGAGCTCCTCATATGAATATGAATTACAAGATCTATCCTTCTACCACGTAATTCACTCATCCGCCGTAGGGTTGATCCAATCTTCATCTCACATAGTTAGCTTATAAATCTGCTCAATATCGTCATCCTCCTCATAATCGTGGATTGGTTCAGTATATCATAGACCTTTGTCTAGGTCCAATGGCACAATAACCTTGAGTTCTTTTTTTTCGAATGTCATACTATGCTTCTTCAAGTTGATGACCGCGTTCATATCAATTTCCCAATCAATTCCATGCAGCACTGGATATGGTTTACTGTCATCCACTATTTCAATTACTTCAAAATCGGCTATGGCATGCACCCCTTCAATATCCGCAGTCACTCCATGTAGGTGCCACATAGGAATAATCTTCTGCTGAGTTTCCATCCTCAGCTGGATCAGGGACCACTGTAGTGCTAGTCTTCCAATTATTTCCCAAGTTTTCTTTGGCAGAACATTTGCATTAGCCCCAAATCAATAATTACCTGGTCCATTTCGTATTCTCCAATTTGCACAGTCAATCTCATTTTGTGACCAATCCTTTTCTTACTTTTGTCCACGTTATGTACCATTTGTGTTTCTGGTAGTGGCATATTCTTGCCAATGTAGTTATAGATCAACTCTTGCAATACCTCTACTGCCTTCTTATCCCTTAGGAGCTTCATGCAAGTTGGTAAAATGATGCTAATTCATCCAGATTTAAATAGGAATGCAAAAAATTACAGATATAACCATATATATAGAGATGCAGTACAAATAATACTTCATTTCATTATTGTAAAATATTGAAATATGCTCACAAATAGAAATGGAAATAAACTAGCTAGGGTGATGGTAGCTTATCTCTGAGAAGAGCTGTGGCGGTTACATGCCTCTGAACTATGTTACAATGAGTCTCGAAGGCCTATTTATTGTTGAGAAACAATGGCAAACACTAAACATCCAAAAACATAACCCTAGAAGATGAAATGCCAAACTATGGGCCTCGTTTGGGTAAATTGGTACATCAACTTCTCAGGGGCGTAACTTTGGCATACGATCTCCATTTGACGCACATAATATCTCGTTAGAAATATCTATTCGAGAACTACAACTTTGGGAAGAGAAAAAATAGTCCATGGACCCATGTTGCTCCCAGTGTTCCCAAAAGATGTCGTTTAGGGCCTCAAAATGGCTCCGGAAGTTTAGGACCTGAAAAACTGCTAAAAATAGTAAACTGTGCTACAATTAAGGAAACTGAAAAGCTAATAGAAACAACGGTGGGGGTCAAAATGGACTTGGCGGGTGGCCACCAATATCCACCTAGATTATTCCTCCCCCCTTAGGAAGTAATGGTCCCCATTGCGTTGAGTTCCTCCATGAGATGAGGAAACTTCTACTGAACTTGGTCCCTGGTGAGCCACTTGCCCTCGTGAAGGAGTTGGCATGCTTTGAAAACTCGATATAGTTGGATGTTCGCTGGCGAGTGTGCTTGATTTGTGTGTCCATTATTCGATCAGTTTCAGCTTATTCCATGCAATTTGGATTTAACTCTATGGATGTGAGCTATTCTGCAATGTCGTATGTGTCTAGTAATGGTGGAAAGTATGGCCGAAGGCTGTCCACATTGAACATTAGCTGCAGGCTAAGGAATGGGGGAATGCTGAGCTCAAATGCATGGTCTCCCAAAGCCTTGGTAATGGTGTAAGGACCATATCAGAGTGGTCTGAGTTTCTGATAGGCTCAGGTAAGGTGTTCCTTTCGCAAATGCAATTAGACTTTGTCACCCACCTGAAACTTGTGTGGCACCCGATGTTGATGATGTCGTTGCTTATACTTGGCAATTGATTTCTCGAGAATGTCATGGACCTGCTAGCGAATATGTTGGATGTGCTCAATGAAGCTGTTTGCCTTATCTATTTCGGATTGAACATGAGCTGAATCTGCGTGAGTAGCTGCAAATGACATGGCCACATCAATGGGGCATAGTGGCTAGAATCCCAAGCCCACCTGAAAAGCGTTGTGGCCAGTTGAGCTATGGAGAGCTTGGTTGCAGCTGTGCTGAACATAGGGGAGGCTCTCATCCCATGTGCATGGATGCTTTGAGTTGAACATACGCAGAATGTGTACGATCATCCTGTTGACAACCTCTGTCTGGCCATCAGTTTGAGGATGGAAGGTTGTGGACTTAGTGAGTTTGGTGTCCAGCATCAACCAGAGACTGGACCAAAATGTACTGAGGAACCTACTGTCCCGATCTGAGATGATAGAATGTGGGATCCCAAAGTGTACCCACACTCATTCAAAGAAGAGTTTAGCAGTGGCTTCTGCTGTGATATTCTTCTTGTAGGTCGCCATAATGGCCATCATCGAGAACCTGTCGACGACCATAAAAACACAGTCATTTCCATGCTTAGTAGAAGGAAGGCCCAACATGTAATCCATGGAGATGGATTCCCAAGGTTGACTAGGGGTAGGAAGCAGGGTATAGAGGCCTTGCTTCTTGATGGTCGGTTTGGCAATGGCGCAAGTAGTGCATGATCTAATGTACTTCCCGACAGCTTGTTGAAGATTCGGCTAATAGAAATACTTTTGTAGTATGCCACCGATTTCTTGACCCCGAAATGCCTAGCAACTTGACTGTAGTTTGCTTCCCAAATCATCTTGGCATGCTCACTTGAAGGAACACAAAGGTGACCCAAGTGGCATAACAAGGCATCCTGGAGGTGAAAATCTGGAACATGCTGACCCTCTAAGAGTGTCTCGTATGTGTGGCCGAATTCTGGGTCGCTTTTGTAGAGAAGTGGCCAATTAGAAGTCTCGCTCCCACAAGAGTTGAGCATGGTGTTTAATGCCATGATCGATGGTCAATTGAGGCAATCTGCAACATTATTGGTGTTTCCCTTCTTATACTTGATATTAAAATGGAACTGTTGTAGGTATGTGGACCACTTCTGATGGTGATCATTCTGCAATTTCCCTTGGGTCTGTATGAATTGCAAGGGTCGGTGGTCTGTGTGGATGACCGTTTCCTTCCCCAAAATGTAAGGCTTCCATTGTCGGTAGACCTGCACAATGGAATACATCTCTTTTTCATAAGTGGGATACTTCTAGACTGTGTCTGAAAGTGTCCCACTGTGATATGCCACTGGATGCCTGTGTTGAGTAAGGACTGCCCCAATAGCATAGTTAGAGGCATCTATCTTGATCTCAAATGGTTGTTGCAAGTCTAGTAATGCGAGTAATGGTGCCGAGTAGAGGTGATCTTTCAACTCTATGAATGCCTTCTTTTGAGATTCAGACCAAAAGAATTTTTCTTTCACTCCTCCCTTGGTGACTTGATTCAAGGGCCAAGTGATATGAGAAAATACCAACACGAACCTGCGATAGAAGTTGGAAAGACCTAGAAAGTCGTGGAGCTCTGTTAGAGTGGTTGGAAATGGCCAATCCCGAATCACTTGGATCTTGGCTGGATCCACATGCACCCCCCGTTCATCAATAATGTATCCCAGATACTGAACCTGGGTCATGCCAAAAGTGTATTTCTCCAAATTGGCACATAACTTGTGTTGCCACAGTGTTTGGAGAACCTGTCGGATGTGGTGGAGGTGCTCTTCCCAACTCTGGCTGAAGATCAGGATGTCATCCAAGCATACCACTACAAATGAGTTGGTGAATGGCTGCAAGATGTCATCCATTAGCCTCATGAAGGTTGCAGGAGCATTCGTCAATCCAAAATGCATAACCAACATTTCGAAAAGGCCCTCCTTGGCTTTGAAGGTAGTCTTCCACACATCGGAGGGTTCGATTGGTACCTGGTGATATCCTGACTTCAAATCGATCTTTCTAAAATATTTTTCCTCATTCAGTTGGTCTAGGAGGTCATCAATTTATGGGATCGGGTACCTATTACTTACAGTGATCTTGTTCAGCGTCTGATAGTCAATACAAAGTCTCCAAGTCCCATCCTTATTATGTACCAACACGATTGGGCTCCCACAGGGCAATTAACTTGGACGGATGTGACCTTTCTACAGCAGCTCCTGAATCTGCTTCTTGATTTCATCGTTTTCCAAAACGGAGCGCCGATAGATTGGTCTATTGGGTAGCAGCGGCCCTGGGGTCATATCGATGGAGTGCTTGACTTAACAATGCAGAGGAACCCCTACGGGGGAGGTGAATATGTCCTGTACTCCTCCATGACCTTGTCCATCTGTAGTTGTCCTGCGGAGGGGCCCTGTCTGGAGGTTGTGGCCACCGTATTCTTCTTTCCTTCAGGGCGTATCATTAGGGAAAGAAATTTCCCGGTTTGGGAAATGAGTTTACAACATTGTTTTGCAGTAACCAAAGAGATGGTGGTAGGCGGTGCTACCTCCAGTATCCTGTACAACTTATTTCCCAAAGTAACAATAACATCACGGGGCCTTGATTCATACACAACATGTCACTTCCACAAGTATGGTTTTCCTAATAATACATCACAAACATCAAGGGGAGCAATTTCACACAATACCTCATCCGTGAAGGGCTTAATGTTGTATGGAAGGTGACACTGCTGATGTTATCACCAAAATAAGGGTTTACATTGTTCCTAGTCATGGTCTTAGATAAGTGCCAAGTCACCCTATGTTTTAAGGGGTAGGTGATAGGTTAGGAGTCTCAAAAATTTCAATTTTCATATCCAAATAAAGTCTAACAACCTTATTCCATGTTTCATGAGTCTTACATTCTTTTTAGAAACTCATAGCTTAAACCATTTTGAAAATTTTTGGAATTAGCCCTGAAACCATGTTTTCATAGCGCAGACAGTGTAAAATGTCTGTTTTATGCTACGAAAACGTTTCTCTTTTCATAGTGCTTTTCCTGTGCGCTACGAAAGCACGGATTCGTAGAATAGTCTTGTCAAACATCAATCCGTTAATATTCCGTTAAAATTTTCATTATTAGGTGTCAGCTAGGAGTCAGTCCTTAAGCATGCTGCCATCCAAACTCATCATTTCGAATTTAGGGCTCATTATGAAAGGTAATTTTAAATTTGAAAGGGCTCGCTAGTCTCTCATTGTAGTTTGCATGCAAACCCTCAAACAGAATTGTTTTTCGAACGGTAAGCTTTGGTAATTTTTCACCAAGGTTTTCCTCATCCATAATTCAGGCGAGGCGGACTACCATAGGCAAGCGAGGCTGATCAACAGAATTTCAAGCGAGGCCGGTTTGTTACAGGAATTCAAAAATAAAGATGACAGAGGAGAAGAAAAGTCACAGGTCTGGTCATTGTTTAAGAATAGAGCCTGAAAGCACCGAGGTCTTAGTCAGAGATAAATTAGTTGTAGAAGCCTTCAAGAAATCAGGATGTTGGAATTTTTGTAAAAAATTGCAGGGAGGACATACTCAGGTGACAAAGGAGTTTTCATTACATTTCATTGGCTCAAGCACAAAGGACAGAATCCTGAACTTGCAAATTTCTCCAGAGGTCATAGCTTTGGTGACAGAGATTCCTAGGGGGCAGGATATATGGTTCAAAAACTTCAGATTCGACATGGAACCCTGTAAGGTGTTTCTAAAGCCAGAGTTTGTAGAAATAGACTTAACCAAGTTAGTTCCCAGAAACTACATCAAGGATAGCTATGCCAACTTACTCTTCAACATTCTCAACGTTATTTTACCTGTGAAGGCAGATATGAAAAGGTTTATTCATATCATTTTATACTCCTGTTACATTTTATTGGTATGATTTCTTTAGATTTGGCTTACTTCTTATATCGAAGTGTAGCTAAGATGGCAGATAAAGTACAATTGAAATCTCAAGGATGTGAAACTTCCCTGTTTCATCATGGTCTAATTAAACTGATAGTTCTACATGAACTCAAAAGGATCAACAAAAAATGGTCTTCGTTTTTGTTTTTATGTGACTTTGGAGCAGAAAATCAAGGTGTAGACATTAGCCCTAGGGTTAAAGGAACTCCATCAGTAGAAACCAGCAAGTCTGTAATGTCCAGGGCAAAAAGATTTGTTAAGTTGAAACCTAGGAAGCAGGTGAAAGAGCAAGTAAGCAAAACACCAGTAGTTATTCTTGAAACTCCTAAATCTACAAAGGTAAAGATATCTGAGGTTAAGGGAATGACACAAGAGCAGTCAACTAACAAACCAGTTCAAAAGAGATTGACTAGAAGTCAAATTGCAAAGGAGAAAGGAAAATCAGTGATCTTAGGAGAAGGGTCAAGCTTGAAGGGTGATTTAAATGATATTTTAAAAGCCACTGATATTGCAAAATCCCCTTTGGTGTAGGCAGATGTCATAAAATTTGATCAAGGAAATTTGAAGAAAATGAAACCCTCTAAGAAACTGGAATTTGAGGATGATGTTACAGCATTTGTTTTCAAACCCAGAAAGCCCTTAACCAGGTAATCCAAAAAGATGCAGGAGTCCAATATTGAGTTGGGGAGAATAGAAGAAGCCTCCGCTATTCAAGAAGAGTTGATAGACTTTCCATCTCCAAGACCTGAAGGTGACAAAAACAAAGTTCTTTCCACTCAAACAGAAAAATCCAGTTACAAAGAAATGGAAGAAAGGTTAAAAGCTGCTAATAATGAAATTGCTAGACTAAGAGTGAGAGCAAGAAGGCATGCTACTGAAAGGATAGATTTCAAAAGGATAAAGGCTCTCTGGGAAGTTGAAAAAGTTTCCAAACCAGAAATAGTCAACAGTGAAACTCAATACTTTACCTAGACTGTTCCTGCAATCAAAGAAGCCAAATTTGTAAGGAGGATTAATGCTTAGTTGAGAGCTACTAACAAGAGATTGAAGAGACAAATTGAAGACCTAGAAATACAGTTAACAAAATCTGGAAAAAAGGCTACAACAATAATGAAACAGGGTGATGAAAAAGGGCAATGAAGGATATATCTTAAAACAGTTTTGGCATATAAAAAGAAGGACAGCTGTGAAGAAGAACATCTTATAAGGGTAAGTGGTTTTGATTTTTGGTTGATCATATCAGTCTTCATGGAATTTTGAAAAACTCCCAAACTACATATTTTTGAAGGCCATGTTGAAAAAGAGCATACACAACAGTTTCGTAGCGCGCTACAAAACTGCTGAAGGTGACCATTTAGCACTTTATAGATGCTTTTCGGAGGTAAGGTCTAATTAATTCCAAGTTTTGAAGTTGCTGGTAGACATGGGATCATATATGAAGTTTCAGATGGCAGTGGTGTAGAAAGCAAAGTTCCAAGAAGTATTTCATAAGTGATATAAAAGTTGTGCTACGAAAACAAAGTATTTTTGTAGCACAGTCATGTTTCATCCTTTCCTCCATATGTTCGAGCTTCCCTTTCTGCACAGGTGGAAAATGAAGTTTTAATGGATTATTAATACATGCCACATGTACACCAGCAAAACTGCTCGAAGATAAGCATAAAGGATTAAGGGCCTTAAAAGGAGGAACTCTGTCTCCTTGTTTTTAGGTGTTACACTAAAAAATGTCACCATGACTATTTGCAGTTAGTATGGCTCTATCAACAGTCATGCTATCCTCTTAGGCAAGTCTTATGCCTCTGCTCTCCATGTCAAACTCCAAAAAGAGAGAAAGTCTTTATAAATGTATTTATCTCTGGGTACGCAGGTTCTCTCAACCTTACCTGCAGGTACACACCCAATGTTCATAAAAGCTGCGTCTTTGGACGCTCTGTATGTAAAGGGGCAAGTGCGTCCCCCTGTAAAGGTCAAAATGCGCAAGTTTCATCTTTAAAAAGTTAATTGTGGTCATTTCTAGAGCATTCTAGAAGGTTGTTCGACGTGTATTGAGCGCCTACAGATGGTTCATGTACCCCTACCAAAGAGGAACTTATCCCATCAATACGGGAGCTATCCCATCCAAAGAGGGGATTATCCCATTGATGGTGGACCTGATTAACTTCCTCTTGAGCACTATATATACAGGCATTGGGCCAGAAGGAGGAGAGGTTGGAAGCTATACATTTCTAAGGGTAAATGCTGCTGGAATTAGGACTCCCATTTAGAAGCTTGTGAGGAGAGATTGCCATCTTTGCTTGTTCTATTTGGAAGTGGGTGAGCTTTGTCAAAGTAAAGGAGAACTCTTGATGGACCCTGGGAGGGACTTGCACAACACCAAGGCTCAGGTTGTATTTGTTCCTTTTGTTACCTATTAATGAAAATGAGTCCATTCTTCTCAATAACTTGTTATTTATGAGTTGTTTCATGTACTCCTTGGTCTATGTGTTAAATATGTTTTATTCTATGAGATTATCAAGTGCTATTTAATCGTTTGATTGTTAGTGGATGCAGGTTTCAAAGTGAAGGAGGAGCTCATCCGGACCAGCGGAGCTGGATTGCTACAACAGCGTTGGACTACAGGTAGGATCTAAACACTTGATTTCCCATATAGTAAATGCATGTTTAGAGAAGGATTGCTCTTGTTTGTCTTGTTTGTCACTAGAGAGTCTTAGGCTTCTAGGGAGGTTGGTTGTGTCCGCACAA
This sequence comes from Pinus tabuliformis, assembly GCA_031772625.1. Lineage (NCBI taxonomy): Eukaryota > Viridiplantae > Streptophyta > Pinopsida > Pinales > Pinaceae > Pinus > Pinus tabuliformis. The sequence goes on along the minus strand of CM062810.1, from coordinate 336,945,889 downwards.
TCGACTCTTTCCACCTGACAAATTGGCGACTCCGCTGGGGACTCCATTGATGTGAAAGTCTTTTCCTTTGTATGCAACTTTGCTCTGAGAAAAGTCATTTATTTTCTGGTTTTTGGCGCTGTGACTTTGTTTTTGGGTGGGTTAGCTTAGGGTTAGATTCAATTTAGTTTTTCTTGAATTTTCCAGTAGGACGCACCCTCTGAGTATTGCACAGTGTGTCCCTGGACGCACTGTCGCTGTGTGCACAGAGCGGGCCCGCACCTGCCTTAACAAGTTGCCTGCGTCCCCTGCTAAAATTTAAGAAAATTCCATTTTTTTCATTTTTTCTCTTAGATTTTGCTTTTTCTTAGTTTTTACTGCCCAGATCCATTAGTCTCTTGTCAAAGATCTTCACCTGAACTTGTTTCGATAGCATTGAGTGTTTTAGTGGATTTCATAGAAGTTTAAGCCCTAGGGTTTGATTTTTGAGTAGGTCTTGTAGTGACTTTGGCGGTAGAAGTTGTCAAGCCTTAGATCTCTCTGGTTTTGTCAGCATTCTTAGAAGTCATACCTGTCATAAAGTCTACCTGTGAGAGCAACTTACCATTGAGTTGTCTCTTTGGCAAATTTCGAAGTGCTTGTTGATTGAGTATTGAATTCCATTTTACAAAAAGAACAAAAAGATTTGAGTTTTGTTTTGACTGGTCTTTTGACTCTGCATTAGATGGTCCTTGACTTGATTGTGGTCAAGTAAAACAACCTAGAATCATCTTTGTAGGCTCTTGCCTCGTTAGGTTTACTTAGTGTAAATTTCTTTTTGATTTGCTTGTGAGTCAAGTTTTCATAGATTTTATAGCTTTTAAGATTGATTTTCGTTAAGATAGATTTATATGCTTTATTAAAAAAGAGAAAATACAAAAACATCTCCTTTGAAAAGTTTTGTTTCAAGTAGCTTTGAGGCATTTTGAAAGAAAAAGAGTTTTTTCGTGCACGTAAGGAGTGGTCATGTTTGTATGCTTGAAAAGATAAAAAGAATTGTTTCTTTGATTGTCTTTACTAAGAAAGTTGTTTTCTATAAAATTTGCATCTCTCAACTCTCTTAGTTAGGAATTTCATTGAAAGAGGAAAGTAGCGTAAATCATCTTAGGTGCATCTTTGTAGTGGTTTGAGTCGAGTCTACACACCATTGGTTTCACTTCCGCTACCTTTTGTCTTTAAGAAAAACCATAAAATTAACGCTTAAAGTAAAATCGACGTAGTAACTTTTATTTACTAGGGCTCTGAAACACCAATTTAGATCAGGCTAGTGTCTTGGAGTAGGTGAGTAATTAACTCTCCAAGACAACAAAACCAAACAAGTAGCTTATCTTGTGATAGAATAAATCCAATTGTCTCATTTGTACTCTGGGAAAGCTCCTCTTAAAGGAGAAGCACGAGCTCGTGTCCGAACCAGTGAGGGGATCAATCCCCCCTCGTTGGGAACGACGCCAGACACGCACGTATTACAAACGGTAAACCTCGGATTAACCATTGTCGAGGAGCCAGGGGTCACTTGTCGGTAAACCTTGGATTATTGTCAAGGAACCGGCAAGGGGATTGAGCTTGATACTCTGCCCTTGCGTGCTGTCGGAGTGTAGACTGTTCCCCCAGGTGCATTTGTTGCGGTTGGTAACCTTAGTGACCATTATCTTTAGGATTCTACCGAGGTGACGGTGGAGGGAAGATCCCACTGTACCTGGAGCAGACGTCGGCTAGACTCACTTGGATTTTCCGGGGGGTTCACTTCACTCGAGACGGTTAAAGTGGAGGAACTTGTGCCGATCTATTCATTAAGCAGGTTGCCGGGGTAACTGTTCCACCCGCCACTTCTGTACTGAATCCGGCAATGTTGGGCTTCATCACCAACTAGCGTTTTCGGTCTGGAAGGCTACTGTTTGTGCTTGGTTTGACGCCCTAGATTCTTTAGGCGTGTGATTCAAATTTGTTTGGTTCTTTAGAGACTTTAGGTGGTTTGATTTGAGATTTTACTTTGTTTTCGTGTGTAGTAGTTCAAAGTTTTTAGCTGTGGAGGAATTACCGAGACAGTCCCATAGACTTCGGGGCCAGTCTCCTGAAGTTGTTTCTGTGGCCGAATTGTTGAGAAGATCCCGTAGACTTAGGGGATCACCTCCTCGAGACGACCCCGGTAATCTAGAAGGTTTAAAGGTCCTTGTAACTCCTCCTAGTGGCAGTAGAGTAGGTTCACCTGAAGAAGGAGAATCTTCCTTGGTAATCCATTCAGATTACCAAGGCTTAGAGACAGGTTATAATCCCGAAGATGTTACAGTTTCCGAGCTTGTTGGTAGTTTTTCGTCTGCTAGTGATACAGGCGAAGAACCTGAAATATCTGAACCTGTTACTCCGACTTCTAGTGTTCCAGATTCACCGAGAGTAGAACGAGTTATCACCGAAAATCTTCCTACTGGTCTGATTGCTATTGAAGAACTTGCTCCAGAGGAAGAAATAGGTGTCTCTAACCTTGAAGATCAACTTACTATTGATATAAGGGAGCGTGAATCTATTTTTTACAGTCCTCCTAGAAGTACTACTTGGTACCTTTCGTTAACCAATTATTTAGACAACTCAGGGGTAGGTTTTTCTACACCTCGTACTCCTTTTCCACCTGGAGGTATTTATACTCCTGTAAATATGTCTGGTCAGTCGTCCGTGTTTACTCAAAGTCCTGAATCTTTCTTACACGGCGGTCCTTCTGTTCCCACTGGGTATCAATCACTTTCTGGTACTTTTGCGGGGGCATCTCCTCAACCCATTGATCATGGGTTATTAGCTGGAAACAATGGTAATGTACCATTGGGTGTAGGAGACATTTATATGATGTCAGGTTCAGTTCCTGTTTCCCAACCTCAAGGTGGCCAATTACCGCCTGGGGGGCAACCTCAGTTAACGCCTGGGGGGCAACCTCAAGGTACACAAATCGTGTCTGGGGGGCAACCTCAAGGTCAGTATGTACCTATGGTGCAATACATGCCTCAAGGTCAACCCCAGCCTCAATATGTACCCCAGGGTCAACCTCAGTATCAATATCAACCTCAAGGATGGCAACCTCAAGGATGGCAACCTCAAGGGTATCAACCCCAAGGGTATCAACCTCAAGGCTATCAACCTCAAGGTCAAGGTCAACCCCAGTATCCATATTTACCTCAAGGTTATCAACCTCAAGGTCAATACTCAAGTCAAGGTTATCAACCACCTCAAGGTCAGTCATATGTTCCAGGTATGGGAACTGCACCTTTCAATTATCAATCCTATCCTCAATCCGGTTATGGATCTCAGTATCCTCAACCTGTTACGGGTCAATACCCCGGAATGTTAGTGTGGGATCCATCACAAGGTCAACAGGTGTTGCAGCCAAGTTTACAGATGGTACCTCAAGCTGGACAACCTGTAGTTTCTGGTCCACCCCAGCAACCGCAACCTGTCCAGTCAAATGTTCAAACTTCTGTAACTTCGGTAGTTACTCAGCCGCCAATTGCACCTAGTACTCCATCTCAAACGGCTGCTGCAACTACCGCTACATCTGCCGCACTTACTTCTGGAGTATCGACAGCTCCGGTTTCTACTGTCTCTGTAACCACTCCTCAGACATCTTTACCGTTGTCTGGATCTACGATTCAAACCACGGTCCAGATGCCTACAGGTCAGCCTGGTATAAGTACGGTTGTCACTACTCAACCTCAATTTGTTCAACAACCGTACCAGGGACAGTACCAACCTGGGCAAGCTGTCCAACAGCCAGTTTACCAGTATCAACCGTATCCTGGGTACACTTATCAACAACCTCAACAACCCCAGTACGGTCCGGTTAATCCTGGTTTTCCAGGAGGATATAATATCCCAAATGCGACTCCTGTTCCTAGTTATCCTGGATATCCTCCTCCTGGGACTGGTCTTGTGACCCAGAGTTTTAGAGATCCTAACCGGCAGTTACCGTTTATCGCAACTTTGGATTTACCAGACTTGACGCGCCTAACGAACGATCCAATTCAATATCTTCCGTTCTGGCCGCCAATGCCAAATAAGTTGCCCAGTGATATACCCAAGTTCGAAGGTAAGTCTGGAGAGGATCCGTCCAATCATGTGATGACTTACCACCTCTGGTGTGCTTCAAATTCTATCTCGGATGATTCGATCCGCTTACGTCTTTTCCAGCGTACACTCATTGGTCTCGCGGCCAAGTGGTACATTGAGTTACCACGGGCCTCTTTTTACAATTTTAGCCAGTTAGCTACCTCGTTCTTAACTCACTTTCAGTTGCTGGTCAGATACGATAACGGCACGGAGTTATTAACTTCACTAAAACAATCAACGTCCACGTATATTTCTGATCACATTCATGAGTGGAGACGTCGAAGAAGGCTAGTGAAAGTTTTTATCCCGGACCAAATCTTAGCTGAATGGTTTGTTAAATCATTATTACCGAAGATTACTGAAGATGTAGCTAAGGCCGGAGTAGTTACTGAGGAGCAAGTCATTGCTCAGGCGCAATACCTTGACTTAGTTTATACTCAGTCGGGTACGTTACACGAGAAGATTCCAGATCTTCCAAAGTCGAATCAAATCGCTGCTGCTCCTTCGGGATCTCATGCCGCTGATGGTATGATTGGTATCGTGAATACAAAGAGCAAGAAGAAGTCTTCCAAGGCTTCAACTACTCCTATAATCACTTTGCCTGATTCCCCGACAGGAGAGTCTTCTCCCGAACTTTCCGCCGATATTCACGCTGTAGAGTCATCTACGGCCAAATCAAAAAACGGTGGAAAGAAGAAAGGAAAAAAGAAGGCTAAAGCAGACAAGGCTCCGAAGGAGAAAACAGAAAAGTCGGAAACCAATGACGAAAAGCGCAAACCTCGATATCCTTGTCTTATTTGTGAAGAGGATCATTTTACGAGAGATTGCCCTCATCGGGCCGAGGTTGTGAAAATAGTCAAAGGTTCTCCCACTCCTGCTGTGTTAAAAGATCCATTTCCAAAGCAGGAAAGTAAGATGATAGGTTCTTCCTCGACTGCCAGTGAAGAACCCATTTTGATGATGTCTCATGTGAGGATTGCGACTCGATCGCAAGATTATGGTAGTAAGGCTCCTGTTGATGGTAAGGAAGCAGAATCTTCTCACTCTAACCCATCAACCTCAGCTCCTGGTTCCGATCCACTACAGATCGAGAAACCTAACCCGGACCTAGTAATTAAACCGCCCGCCAAGGGTGTACTTCGAAGGTCTGCTTTCAATCCACATGCGAGAGCGGCCCAGAATTACAACATTGTTGAGGACTTAGCTGTTTCACCCTCAGCAATGTCGGCTTTAGAAGTGCTGCAATCATGCCCAGCACAACGAAAATTACTTTTGTCGGCTATCGGAGCTGTTGATGTTCAGGACCCGAACCTGATAATCTTCGATCTAGAAAATAGTACACCGCGTCTACCCCATCAAATGGCTTTCCAAATTCCAGTGATAGTAAAAAACAGGCCTATTCATCGGACTGTGATTGATGAGGGAGCTTCTACGTGTATTATGTCGATTCAATGTTGGAGATCGCTTGGTTCTCCTTCGTTGAACCAATCCCCGACCATCCTTAAGGCCTTTGATGGCCGTGGGTTCCGTCCGTTTGGTATTCTACAGGAATTACCTATAGGGGTAGAAGGAAAAACCGTTAGTCTGGATGTGGAGGTGGTTGATGCCCCTCTAGACTACAACCTTCTTTTGGGTCGAAGTTGGTCATATGCTATGACAACAGTCGTTTCATCGGTCTTCAGAGTAATAAAGTTTCCATATAACGGTAAGATCGTGACCATTGATCAGCTGACATACTTTTCATCCGACCCAGCCTCTTCAGAGAGTATCCAGCATGTCGGTAAGACGACAATCCCCTATAGGGACGTTGGCGTAGGTTTAGTTAAAGATTCCGGTTTACTGGGAACTTTTCCTTTCCCTCCAATCAACGCAGACCCTTCATTTGCATCAATTCATATGATTACATCAGAAAACATTATTTATGATGATCCTTGGATCGTCCCATCTGAATCTGAGATAGACTCATTCGGTGATGCTATGCCTTTGAGTCCATATGAAATTGCTTATGAAGCTGTCATGTCTTTTACCGACTCGCGTTCAACCGAGCTCGACCAAATGAATGTGGTCAGTGAAGAATCACTTTTCACATCAACCTTAGAATGGATAGCGTTTCCCGAAGTCGTGTCATCTGACGAGCAACTTCGCGAAATCCTAAGTGTAGACGATCTACCATGGGAAGATCTCCATCACAGATCTTCGTTTTTACCTAAGGATGATGCTTTTGAAAATGATTTTTCATCTATCTTTACCGCTGAATATGTCAAAGACGCTCAGAATCCAACGAAACATTCTGATTCAGAGTTGAATTTAGGGAATATTTCTCGTACTATTCCCATTGATATTTCAGTGAAGCCCGGAATTGAGGAGAACATTCATATAGGTGCCTCATGTACAGAAGATGAAATCCAAACTTACAAGGCCCTATTCCAAGAATTCCGCGATGTGTTTGCCTGGTCTTACGAGGAAATGCCGGGAATCGATCCTGCCATTGTTGTTCATGAAATAAAGACCTACCCGGATGCTAAACCCGTCCGGCAACGGTTGCGTCAGATTCACCCTCGGAAAGCGGCTGCGATTAAAGCAGAAGTCGAAAAGCTGTTGAAAGCAGGTTTCATTTATCCGATCCCGTTAACGGATTGGGTATCGAATATTGTTCCGGTCAACAAGAAACAAGGAACAATAAGAATCTGTATCGACTATAGGGATATCAATCGAGCTTGTCCAAAAGACAACTATCCTACGCCTTATATCGATCAAATTATTGATGATTGTGCCGGAAGTGAAATGTTTTCCTTTATGGATGGTTTTTCGGGCTATAATCAAATCAATATTCTACCTGCCGACCAACCAAAAACGGCATTCATTTGTCCATGGGGGACATTTGCTTATTGCAAATTACCTTTTGGGCTTAAGAATGCCGAGGCCACTTTTCAACGGGCGATGTCTTATGCATTTCATGACATCAAGCACATTGTGCAACCGTACCTCGATGATTTGCCTGCTCATTCTTTACATCGAGCTGATCACCTTGTCCACTTACGAGCAATCTTTATGAGGTGTAGGCATTATCGAATTCGGTTGAATCCCCACAAGTGTGTGTTCTGTATAGAGACGGGTCGATTGCTGGGATTTTTTGTTTCAAAAGCCGGCATTCGCGTCGATCCCTCGAAGGTCGAAGCTATCATCAAATTGCCTCCTCCTTCGAGTTTGCGCCAACTCCAAAGTTTGCAAGGGAAAGCGAACTTTTTACGCCGATTCATTCCAAACTACGCCGAGGTCACTAAAGGTTTTACACGGTTGTTGAAACAGAACGCTCAATTCTTTTGGGACGAGATTGCCCAACAATCTTTTGATGCACTTAAACACGCGTTGACCCATGCACCGTTGTTGCATCCTCCCAACTACAACCAGGACTACTTCTTATACCTCGCAGCTTCGCATTCCACCATTGGAATGGTGTTAGTTCAAGAAGATGAATTCGGAGCAGAACATGTGATATATTATCTTAGTAGGACCTTAAATCCCACTGAGCTAAAATATTCGCATGTGGAGAAATTGGCCCTGGCAGCCGTTCAAGCTGTCCAGCGTTTTCGTCACTACATTCTTCTCCGTAAAACTACAGTTATTTCGGATTGCAACCCTATGATTTATATTTTGACAAAACAACTGCTAGGGGGCAAGTACTCTAAATGGATCGTTATCCTGCAAGAGTTCGACTTGGAGTTCGAGAAGTCCAAGTCTAAGAAATCCTTAGTTTTTGCGGAATTGATGTGTGATTTCCTGCGTGCTGACACAGAGACTGTGGCAGAGGAGTCCATTGCGGACGAATCTTTGTTTCTTATCAGTACTTTAGATCCGTGGTACGGGGATATAATCATCTATCTCCAAACCCAAACCTTTCGGCCTGAAGCTTCAAAGTCGGAACGTCGAAAAATTCGGTTTCAATCCCAGCAATACAAAATTATTGGAGATACACTTTATCGCCGAGGGGCAGACTTAGTTTTTCGACGTTGTTTAACTCACGAAGAGGCTGAGAGGGTTTTGAATGATTGTCACTCTGGAGCATGTGGCGGTCATATGTCTGGGTATGCCACAGCTCAGAAGGTGTTGCGCGCTGGCTACTTCTGGCCATCTATGTTTAAAGATTGTATCATTGCAGTCCGGAAATGCCACAACTGTCAAGTGTTTGATCGCAAGATGCGCGCACCACCTGCTCCTCTCCACCCTATAATTGCCGTTGGTCCATTCGCCAAATGGGGTATCGATTTTATTACTTGTAACCCTCACTCGGCCGGGGGGCATGCGTATATCATCCTCGCGGTTGATTATTTTACTAAATGGGCCGAGGCGATGCCTACATTCGACGCAAGCGGCAAAACAGCTGCAGTTTTCGTATTCAATCATATTATAACTAGGTTTGGTGTCCCACAAGCAATCATTACTGACCATGGGAGCCATTTTCGAAACATCATGATGACTGAGCTTACAAGCCAGCTTGGTTTGCGCCACGATAGCTCTACTCCTTATTATCCGCAAGCCAACGGTTTGGTTGAGTCTATCAACAAAGTTCTGGTTATCATGATCCGACGAACCATTGGTATTCATCGGTCGAATTGGCACAACATGTTATTTTCAGCGCTATGGGCATACCGAACCTCAGTAAAAACTTCAACAGGGTTCACTCCTTTCCAGCTAGTTTATGGCTTGGAAGCTGTGTTACCCATTGAATGCGAAATCCCATCACTTCAAATGGCTGTCGAATTACTTCCAGCTACTTCCGAAGAGGAGAAACGTTTATTATACTTAGCTAAATTAGATGAGACTCGACGTGACGCTGCATTGGCAATCGAGACTCACGCGAAGCGAATGAAAGCTCAGTATGATAGAAATGTGACCCCTCGAAGTTTTTCGGAGGGAGACCTAGTGCTATTATATGATCAAGCTAACGATAAGCTAGGTGCTGGAAAATTCGTTCCTATGTGGCATGGACCCTACATTGTAAAGCGAAAGCTAGCAAAAGGGGCTTATGAGCTGGTAGATTTTGATGGGGACTCTTTGGGTAAACCCAGAAATGGACTTTACCTAAAGAGGTATTATGCTTAAATGGTGGGTATGGAGAATTTTTAGTTAGGTTAGGTTTTCTTTCTAGCTAGTATGTTTGTTAGTTTAGTCAGTGTGCTTAGCTTAGAGAGTGTGTTTTTTGTCGTTATTCTGGCTTATCTTGGTTTTACTCTTGATATTGCAGATGTCGACGCCTCTCCAAACATACATTGGATTTGCTGATGGTGCTTGTCGTAGTACACGGAATATCTCTTCCGCAGCTTGGGTTATCTATTCGCCCTCTGACGAGTTAGTTTCTATGCATGGGGTAAGCCTCGGTCAAACAACGAACAACATTGCAGAATACAGTGCAGTGGTTGAATTATTATCCGAATCTATTTCATTTGGAATTCGACGTTTGATAGTGAGGTTAGATTCTGAACTTGTTGTATTACAGCTTAATAGAGTATATGCCATTAGAAATCCTGTGTTATTAAGGTTGTTTTTGAGAGTGCGTCTCTTGGAACGTGAATTTGATTACATTGAATATCAGCATATTCCGAGGTCTTTAAATACATTAGCAGATGCAATTGCTTCTCGAATGTTGGACAGACATTTACGATAATCATGCAAGTAAATTTAAAAACATTTCATCACATATGTTAAACAAGATAAGCCGGTAATAGTGATATATATATAGATAGGAGTGTGTCAAAAAATATACATCGTCTTCGATCATAGGTTGAAAAACACCTTATGATCGGAAAAAATGATAAGTACAAAAAGCCAAAAATGTCATATGTGTCTACAAAAGTGACTAGCCAATCACTGGTGGTGCTCCCTATACGACACCACTGCACGGGCTACCTTACACAAAAATCTCCTAAACGGTCCAGGGACTGCGACTACATAGCGCTGAAGTCTGATAGGAATATCATCTATGGTAGTCTCAGGTATATCCGCCGTCAGACGCTCTAGATCCTGCTCCAACTCAGCTAGTGACTCTGCAGCCGCATCCTGTGGGGCCGGTACCGGTGCAACTGGATGTCTCCTCTCAAAAGGCCGGAGGTTGGCTGGGCGCTGTGGACCAACATCTGCATTTTGAAAATTTTTACTGTCAGTTTTGAGACGATATATATAAAAAACAAAAAAATATATAATTTGAAAACTTGTGAAAAATAAAGTACCTCTGTCGTCCCATTGTTCTCCCTGTGGAAGAACCATGTCCGGATCACCTCGAAAATCTACTCCGGCATACGGAAAGTCCTGGATCAAAAAAACCTGGTCCTCTAACCAGTGAAAATAACTATCAGGGAATCGAACAACCGCCGCGCCCTCGTCAGGATGCCGGGCCATCACCGTAACCCATCGTATCAGCTTTGGCTCCCGAGGACCCAAGATTTCAACAGTGAGTTGCTGAGGGATCAGCATCAGAACTCTCTCTAAGGCAAAGCTCACAACTAGAGGCCCATATCCAAAGGTCTTCAGTTGTCCGTTCTTTGCCCTAGTCAGTTGGCCCTTCATATTGGCCGACACAGCATCACACCAGTTGAAAATGGTGCCTTGGAAACAGTCAATCGCCATCCGCATTTGGGACCCGGTGGCAATATGTAAAGCGGCTGCACCGCAAATTCTGGTAACTGTGAAAGCTATAACCTTGAGTTCACGCAGAGAGATGTGTTTGATTTCTACGCCTTTCGCATGGTGTGCATTGGGTGTGCACCAATCTGCCCGGAGACTAGCAAGGGATTGGCCACCCGGCCTAGTCCCGGCTAGATTGAGTTGCTCGCCCCTATTTGGCAAGCCAGTGAGAAAGTATATGTCAGAGGGCTCTATCTCGAGCTGGTGTCCCCCGATGTAAAAGCATTGCTCATGAATGTTCCATCTCTCAACCAGCCACTCCAAGAATCTCACCTGAGCCCTCATGCCAGGTATGGCCCAGTATTTATATAGTCCGCATGCTTTTAGGGCATCAATGGAAGGTTGATGATTAATTGCGGCTAAATCAACGTCCTCGTGCTCTCTTTCTCTCCAATCCAACATGGTGAGTGCCCTACACACCAAGAAATGAAGATTAGAATTGATTTGGGAAAATTCAAATGGTTGTTTGTGGAGTTTGGGGTTTCAAATTCTGCCTTTCGCGGGGGACGCACCCCGCGTTTAGGACACAGAGCGTCGGGACGCAGCTGGCCTGAAGGTGGGCTGCGTCCCCCGACCTTTTTCCTGTGTGGGAAAAAGTCGGGGGACGCAGGTCACCCTAAGGGCACCTGCGTACCCCGCAGAGCGATTTTTGAAACCCAAAACCCCCCAAAAATCAAAACTAAAACCTAAAACAAACTTTTAATCGGATGAAATTGAAGAGGAGGATGTTGTGAAATACCTGGAAGAGACGGCGTTCGATTCTGACGGTCGGATTCTCCGCAGCGACCACGGGAAGTTTCTTGCCAAAAGCCCTTTTTCAACCTCAACAGTAAAATGGTAAAAATGACATGGTAAAAAGTCTTTTTATAGGTTTTTTGGATGAATGAATGCTAGGTTTGTTCATTTTTCACCATGGAAGGATATTTTTCAATGTATTTTTGCCTATCTTAAACAGGTATGAGTAATGTGTCCTTTTTGTGCAGGACAAAGGGATTTAGAGGGAAAATTGTCATTTTCACGAACCAAAATATCATAGTCATCTTTTAAGCCCTTTTCTGACTACTAAAATATGAAAAGATTTCCGAGCGTTTCTTTTACACTCGTTAAAACAGAATTAAAAGACGGTCCCCTTATAGCTCTTTTCTGACCGTAAAATCAGGAAAAGATTGTCGGGTTTTTGTCGTTTCAAACTCGATACGGAAATAAAACGACGTGTCCTTGATCGCTTTTTACTTTTCAGGTCAGTGACACTAATTATGAAAGTACTCCTTGGTCGCAAGATCAAGCGGTTCCCCCAGGTATTATTTTATACTTTTTCGGGCTTGAGGGACACAAATCTACGAAAAAGTTCAACTTGGAGTCTTCTTAAGTTTTTCAGACTCTCTAAAAATGAAAAACGCTGAGTTTCTCCTATACTGGGCTCGTTAAACATTTCACAGTAAAGGACCTGTTCAATTACAAACAGGAACGAACCACTCCTTCCTAGGGTTCGAATCAAAACTAGGTTGGACTCATCCGAAGGATGAGCTTATAATCAAGCATATGTTATCCTCCTCAAGCTTGTTAAAAATAAAGAGGTACTTGCCAGAAATGGTGGGGGAAAAAAGAGAAGAATGAGCCTATTTGTTATCCTTTGTCTCAGAAGAAACTTTATTACCACTCTTGAACACGACACTTTTTCATTCACCTGGGTTGGGAAATCTTTTACCTCACAGTTGATCAAACCACTTTGAAAGTCTTCAGCCAGGTTCCGGGGATTAACTTTGAGTTATTCATCACCAAGCCATCTGTTGTGTCGTTATGTGTTCAAGAGGTCTGCAAGTAAAACTTTCATCTGCAAAATACTTGTCATCCATTTGACCACCCCTGAGTCAGTCCTTATAGCAACATTTCTTCAACTTGAACAATGATTTCGTGTTGTGGGCTTGCCTGCAACGGGTCACTTTCTATCGACATCAGCACATTATCTAGAGAGATGACTTAGAAATCGTCAGTACCTTGAAGTCTGCATGCATCAATGGCAGGTTTCTCGCCTTTGACGTCAGTTTACATCATTGACTTTCGATCAAAGGATTCCGTGAAATGTTCGACATCAACTCATTCATTCACATCTCATGGATTGTACTGGGTACTTTGAGAACCATTGACATTACTGGTGGTCTCTCTCACACTTGTTAACAGTTTGCATCATCGACTGGTAATCGAGTGGTTTCTACGATGTTCGACATCAACTCATTTATTCGCATGGCTAGAATCGTACCAATTCGGGAAGTAGAAATGAAGACCCTGGATCTAGTTTCCACCATCCAGGCTGCGAGGAGTTTTGTATTCATTATCGAAGTAGACTAATCATAAACAGATGGCTGCGCCCATACTGTGTCTACAAAAGTCTATGATTATGATGTACTGCAAGATCATTCCTGTATCAGAGTAGTTAGTCTGTTAGTTAAAGTTTTGACCTGAGTATGGGAATGCCTACCTCAGTGATGATATAATCTTATACATGTATTTTGTGTTGAAAATTGCAGGTTCTGACCAGGCTCTCCACGAGATAATCCTTGAAATGATAAAGCGCTTCACCCTTCCTAGATAATACAAAACCCTAATCTATTACAGGCTTCGCACTTTAGGGGGCAATCTGTTACACTAAAAAATGTCACCATGACTATTTACAGTTAGTATGGCTCTATCAACAGTCATGCTATCCTCTTAGGCAAGTCTTATGCCTCTGCTCTCCATGTCAAACTCCAAAAAGAGAGAAAGTCTTTATAAATGTATTTATCTCTGGGTACGCAGGTTCTCTCAACCTTACCTACGGGTACGCACCCAATGTTCATAAAAGCTGCGTCTTTGGACGCTCTGTATGTAAAGGGGCAGGTGCGTCCCCCTGTAAAGGTCAAAATGCGCAAGTTTCATCTTTAAAAAGTTACTTGTGGTCATTTCTAAGCATTCTAGAAGGTTGTTCGATGTGTATTGAGCGCCTCCAGATGGTTCATGTACCCCTACCAAAGAGGAACTTATCCCATCAATAAGGGAGCTATCCCATCCAAAGAGGGGATTATCCCATTGATGGTGGACCTGATTAACTTCCTCTTGAGCACTATAAATACAAGCATTGGGCCAGAAGGAGGAGAGGTTGGAAGCTATACATTTCTAAGGGTAAATGCTGCTGGAATTAGGACTCCCATTTAGAAGCTTGTGAGGAGAGATTGCCATCTTTGCTTGTTCTATTTGGAAGTGGGTGAGCTTTGTCAAAGTAAAGGAGAACTCTTGATGGACCCTGGGAGGGACTTGCACAACACCAAGGCTCAGGTTGTATTTGTTCCTTTTGTTACCTATTAATGCAAATGAGTCCATTCTTCTCAATAACTTGTTATTTATGAGTTGTTTCATGTACTCCTTGGTCTATGTGTTAAATATGTTTTATTCTATGAGATTATCAAGTGCTATTTAATCATTTGATTGTTAGTGGATGCAGGTTTCAAAGTGAAGGAGGAGCTCATCCGGACCAGCGGAGCTGGACTGCTACAACAGCGTTGGACTACAGGTAGGATCTAAACACTTGATTTCCCATATAGTAAATGCATGTTTAGAGAAGGATTGCTCTTGTTTGTCTTGTTTGTCACTAGAGAGTCTTAGGCTCCTAGGGAGGTTGGTTGTGTCCGCACAATTAACTCTTTCCGCCTGACATTAGGATAGTTAGGTCATGACTCAGCAGGGTTTGCAACAGCACTGGGGACATCATCAAGCTCGAAGACATGGATTGGTAGCTGATTAAAGAATGTATTGAAGTCATAGATAAGGTTGTTGAAAGCATGTTTTAGGAGTTTCACTCCTATTTGTATTAGGACTCTTAAAGACAGCTAGCTGTCAAGTTGTAATTAAGTAGTTTGTTTTATGAATAGATAGGTGTTAATGTTAGGAATTCGAATTCCCCTAAAGATGGATCATAGTATCCAAGGTTGTAAAACTCTATATAAAGCTTGAGAACTGAATTCCTCAGGGTTGGGAATTTCATTAGCAAAAGAAAGTTGTGTTATTGTAAGAAACTGTGGTTTTTCAAACTTAATACAGAGATCAGTTTGACTACTCAAGATTCACAAGGAGTTTATGTGTTTGATGTTCTTATGGCATTTTAAAATTATTTATTTGCAGTAGTATGAGCTTGTGATACGTAGAATTCATTGGAAAATACTCTAACTTCCTTCACATGCTTGTAGACTGTGTTGATTCACTGTGATATTGTTTTATTTATAAACCTAAACTCTAAGTGCCTTGACTTCCATGTTTTTCTGATCATGTTGTTTTGTTGAAGACTATCTTGACTCCATAGCCCAATAGATGTTTGCTAATCTTTGATTCAACCAGTCAACTAGTTATACATTTGTCCATTTCTGTTCCTAGAGTTAGCCATCTAATCATTAATTAAAAATCCTAAACCTATTGAGAGAGCCCTCTCAGGTTGAGGAGGCTAAGCCTCAACCAAAAGATTGGTTTGAAAGAGTTACTCAGAGTCTACTTGATCAGCAGCCTATCAGGGTCACATTTTGTGATAACAGTTGGCTCACGCGAAGATCCCATTCTTGGTGAAGCCACCCAATGGTGTACATTTGTGGATGTGATGTGGTCGGTAAGCCCAACCGCTTCACAACCTCTACTGAAATGAGGTTCTTTTGGCTCCCGCTGTCAACAATGAACTATAGCAGGGAGCAATTTACCCACATCTGGGAGTGGAAGAGACGCTCCTCCTCCTATGGATCTTCAGGTTCCTCCTTCTGGATGTTCGTGGTGACAACGGTGGCGTTGGGCTCCGCATCGATAATATGCTTCCCTTTGTCATTCCCCTTGTCAGGTTCTGACTCAGAGTCGGAACATGCATCTGATTCTGAAACCTTTAGCTCGACCAACAATGACTGCTTGGCCTGAGACTCACTTGTGTTGTGAGTGGAGCTCTTATGGAACTCACACCACTTTCCCATGTCCTTTTTCGGCTTCGCAGCGCTCTTCTTTGCTTGTAGCTTTAGCAGGTTGTCTTGGGCAACCCCGCCTTGGCTTTTTCCTTTGTTCTATGGTTTGGGGGCACCTTCACCTTGCTTCACATTTGCAGATCCAAAGTCTCGCTTCTTCTGTTTAAACTTTTGCTCGATATTGATAGCATATCAGTATGCCATGCCAAGCGAGGAGATGTTCAGGAATTCTATTTCTTCCTGGATGTACCTGTGCAGGTAGCCGTGGTATTTGAGTACCAAATGCTGCTTCGAATCCTTGATAACCAACTTTGTGCAAAGGGTATGGAAAATATTGGTAAACTCCGATGTGTCTTGGTCCCTTCCCTACCGCAGCGTGGTCCACTTTATGTATTGATCCTCATAGCTTCCAATAGGGTAGTACTGCTCCTTGATGGCCGTCCAGAATGAATTCTAAGTGGGTGTGGCTAAAAACAATGAGGTCGTACTTTCATCCTTCTACTCACAGTAGGTTTCCCACCAGTCCTTGATGTCAGGGGTGGCTTTGAGAAGAGCGAAAGTAATCTTTTCCTGGCCGGAAAAATCATGAACAAAAAAATACCCTTCTAGTAGATTTAACCATTTATCTACGGTGTCTGCATCTATTTGACCCTCAAATATGGGAATTGTTGGCATTATGACACAGGTTTGGCACTATGACGCAGGTGTTGTCCTTGATGGGAACTCACTCAAATGACAGATCACAGTTCAAGATCTCGAAATGAAGGAAAAAGAGATATACGCAAGTTCCTCTTAACCAAGTCGCGAATACACGCGGGATAGCCGATCAAAATGTGCATATACATATGCACACACTTTCATGCAAGGAAAAGCATGTACATGTGGGAAAACTTATTTTTTAGTCCATGGTATTTAGTCCTTGGTATTTGGACCTATGGTTTTGGACCATGGTATCTTGTCTGAAGTGTTGAACCCAGGTATTGGGTCCCAAGTATTGGTTCTAAGTGGTTTTGGACCATGGTATTGAGTAAAGCCTAAGACTATAAAAGGGGAAGGAGATCATTAGGCAAAGGCACTCAAGGATTGAATATATTATGAAGAGCAAGATCTAGAATACTGGTCATTGGGTTATGGTGCATAGCTAGATCTAAATCAAGGAAGAACCTGAGCACAAGGAGAAGGATAAGTTCTTTTGATGGGTCAAGATCTCAAGGCTTGAAGAGAAGTATCTTTGTGTGAGTTTGATATGTTATATTTGGCACATGACTTGATCTATAAATCTAATAATCTAGGTATAACTGATGTCTGAATATTTGAAAAGGGTAAATTATCTTTTATAGATCTGTACGCAGGTTACGCATAGAAAAGGCACGTATACACCCTGATTTGGTGTTTCAAAAACGCGTATATGCAGGTTTGCATCAATATAGAAGCGTATGCATGCAGGTTCTACATATTGAAGTAGCGTACGACTCATAAAATATGTTTTAGCTACTTCTTTTTATTACTGCAGTGTTCTGGGTTCAGGATTGGTTACTTGTTACTGTTACTATATTCTGGTTACAACATTCAGAGAAGTGATTGGTTGATTCAGTTTTGGTGGGTACATAGGAGATTGGTTGATGCAGGAATATTTGATAGTTGATTGATGGATCCAGTATGAAAATTTATGAAACGTGGTCCCTGGAAGAAAAGAGAAGGTTGTAGCCTTTTGTAGGTCAGCACCTACGTACTAGTACATCAGCTAGTACAAGAGCTAAGGGGGTTGTAGCCCCCTTCCAGGAGAAGCTGGAGAATGAGAGAAGGTTATAGCCTTCTGCACATAGAAGCCTGCATATTGGTATAAGACTAAACTAGTACAGAAACATTGTAAAAAGAAGTTTCTAATTAAAAGAAGATAGAGACGAATTGCAACAGGTGGTTTTCACCCACATTGGGTTTCCACCTTATATCTTGTGTTCTTGTGTGTGACTGTCTCCTCTGTTTTACTGTTCCTGGTTACTATTTTTATGGTTCTGATGCACAGATTAATTATCAACATCTGAAGAATAAATTAAATTATAAGTCTACAGGTTATATGCTAGTTTCCTTAACTGCAGTTGCATATATACACAATTTTCACTAACTGAAGTAGCGTATACAAATCTGATTGTGAAATGGAAAAATAATTGACTTGATAATACTATTTCATCCCCCCTCTCAGTATTATTTCCAACAATTGGAATCATAGCAGGTCCTTCAGAAGAAGCTTGATCGCTTAAAGGAAGATCTATCATCATGAGCAACTACGAAAAGGAGGCATCTATCAGGCCACCAATTTTTGATGGGATGTTATAGACGTATTTGGGCACTGCAACCCCAATCACATATGTCCATAAACTAAGGGCTTCTAAGTCCCTAAAAGTGTTGTTTCATACCCTAAAGAAGCAAGGTCAGTTGATTACATCATCTCCCAGAAGTCCTTCATGAAAAACTACTCAGAACTAGTCAAAGCAGGACCATATAGACTGCCCAGTGCTAAAGGTGCGATACATATCACCTGCCACATGCAAAAAATGTGATGCATACTGGAAAGCCCTTCTATAGGGTGCGATGAGCGAGAGTAGACAAATGGCACAAGCAGTTTGCTAGGTGGAAACCCAGAGAATCTTCTAGAAACTGCTCATTTGACACTTGCCTCTCTGAGTTCGTCCAGGGATGAGTAAGAGATCTAAAATCTCCAAGTGGAACCAAGAACTATCAGAGAGATGACACTAATCAAAATCCCAGAAGCTGAATCACCCCCCTGCAAATATCTATAAATGGATCCCTCATCCAAGAGATCCAAAGGTTGGAATTTGGTAATTTGCAAAGAGGTGCTACTGGTTTCTCTTTGAAGACATTGTTGGGTGATTTTGCTTTGTGTGAGGTGAAGAGGGCTTTCAAGCTGGGAGGATGGCACTGGGTCAGACCAAGTGGTTGTAATCCTCTCTTCTATGACTTTTACTAATAAAGCCATTTGAGTTTTCTTCCATATTCTTGTGTATCTCTGAATATTGTGTTGTTATATGCATTTATATGGTCAATATATATCTGATCCTATATTTTTTATAGTGAAAGATCTCTATGCTTTGATGGTATTATGCTGCTATGAATCTACAGGTGCTCTTTGAAGCTGGACAAGTAAGGAAGTAGTGGCGAGATTCTGTCAAAGGGGAAAGGAAACAAGCAAGGAGCCAAGCAGAAGACTGAGGTTGGTACTCTCTACTTCTTTCTCATCTCTCTCTCATAAAGGAAAAACAAGTGACTTTAATATATTTGTTTCTAAGATAGCTACCCGTCTTAGTGGGACTAGCAGCTCTGAATAGACACTAGATTTCCCGGTAACAAAATGGCGACTCCACTAGGGAGCAATTAGTTTGATTGCTTGTCTCTATTTGTTTGATTCATAAACCATAGACGGAGCCTGAAGTTAAGCTAGCTAGCCTTCGAACTACATTTTCTATGCGAGTGCAAAGTAGATCTACGCTACTTCAGTCAATCTCCAGGTTTGTTTATGAACTGAAAAATTGACTTGAAAACATCCTAAGTGCCCTAGAGGTAGCTTGAGTAACCTCATTAGATCAACCCTATACTTTGTAGTTATTGACTATCATTTGCTCGGCCTAAATCCCTGGACTAAACTACAAACTGTGACCAAAAACCAAGTTAAAGTCTTGTTCCTTGACCATCGCACCCTGTGCTTTAGGAAATATGGATGCATCGCACCTCCTGTGTGCAGTAGGTGGGATGCATCCCTGTTTCCCTGTGTTGCAGGTGCGATGATCAGACAAGACTAGATCTGCCTCCAGATTTTGGTTTCTCTTCACTGTCTTTAGTTTTATTCAAGAGTTTTTGATGTCTGTGATCAGTAGAAAACTGTTGAAACCCCCTTCTTTGCATCATCCAACCTCTATTATACAAAGAATTGTGAATGTTTTTATGTATTGTGCACCATTTACAGTTCTCTTTTACAAAGAAGTAGCTTAATCGAACTGTCATCTTTTGATTTGGAAGTGTCGCAAGTGTCGTAAGTGTCGTTTTCAGTCAAAGAAAAGAATCCCATTATTCTTGATAGTCGATTATACTGTTACTCTTGTATTTGATCTGAATTAGTAGTATTTCAAGTGTCAAAAGCAGTTTTCAATTCAAAATCGTGAAAGTGTCGTCTTGTCTCCTTTTCTTTTTTGAAAAGAAAATCGTTAGTACTGTCACTTTGAAAGAAGGAATAGTTCAGATTTGTGCTTAGCATTCTTTTTGTCATTCACACATTAAGAAAGTGGAAAACAAATACATGCACGTGCATTTGCATTTAGACTGCTTATTGATTTTGATTTAGGATAGTGCATCTAGTGTGTGCTCTCTACTCTATGTTGAAAGGATTTCATTTCTCTTTCCTTAGTAACTAGGATTTTCATTGCAAAAAGAATATTAAATGACTGTTTATCATATTAGATTGCATTTTAGGAATTGTATATCTACATCACGCGGTGAACCTGAAAGGCAAATTTCTTAAGAAAGATCAATTGTAAAATAAATTTAATGAACATAAAAATGCTTTGGAACCTAATGCACAACATCTAGAAGTCTAGGCTAGAGACATATTCCAGTGTCGTAAAGCCTGGTAACTGTCGCTTTCATCGTAGGTTGGGTGATTCCTCCTCTTTGAGACGATAAGTGCCAGTACGGACTTGTGCTCCCACGTACCGTCGAGTATATATTGGGAGACCACAATAGGCTATATGCTTTATCCTTAGGAAGCCGTGTCTGTCGCCCTATCAATCGCAATGCATTGAACATAGCATTCGGGAAGATTGACTGCCGTACCGTAAAAAGGATTCTGTAGTTTTGCGATTGGTTTGGTAATCCCTCTGTCTAGATTTCCAAAGTAGTCTCTTTCGTTCCTTTTCAGACTCCTTAAAGGAAAAGGTCCATCTGAACACTTGTCACTTCAAGCTCATTAAAAAACGAAGGTGACTAGATTCATCTGTAGCTTTTTCTCGACTCTTAAAAAGTGAAAAAGCAAGTTGTGTCAAAGCTTCTAAAATTTATTTTAATCGGAATAATGTCACTGTTCCCTCATTGGTCTTAGGTTGAGAAAATGGAGTCCACCAACCAAGGATTTCCCCTTGGGGGAAGTCCTAGTCCTTTCTCCTCTCGGGGAGATGTTTGTGCACCACATATGGCCACATTGTTCCTTCCAGGACTGACAATTGGCCTGCCAGTATGGCTTTTCTCGACCTCTGTCATTCAAAGCACTGTGATTCCTGAACAATGGAATCAACAACTAGATGATACCAGAGTTCCCCCCCAACCTTTTACTTTATTTGTCTCTCCCTCTCCTTCTTCCTCTTCGCTTGGTAAAGATAGTAAAACTAAAAACCAAGTAACTGAGAAGAAGAAGAAGGAGCCAACAGCAAAAAGGGGCAACCATGCATCATCTAGCGAAAATCCACACTTTGCACCATCCAAACCTAAATCTCCATGCGTCATTTGCAAAGGAGACCACTATCACCGAGATTGTCCTTGCATCCCACGGATCCTAAGGGACTGGTCTCCCCGCTTGCACAATCCGATGTCGTCAACCTCTGACGATCATGTTGAAAGTACACCATCAACTAGTGAAAGCGAAGTCACCAGAAAAAAAGAAAATCTAAATTTCCCTGTAGACTGTGTGAAGGCGACCATGCCCTCCACCGTTGTCCCTTCCTGGACGAAGCTAAAAGAGTCTTGGATAATCGTCCTGTATCACCACAGCGACTCCCTCCTGGGTACAAGAAACTCTTGCCGAATCCATTGCTAGTTGAAAATCCGACTGACCCACCTTTGGAGTCGGTTGAAACACCTATCATTGAAGATAAACCCTCTGAGTCCACATCAAACCAAAGTCAACAGGTCGAGATGGCAGTTGACCCCATCTTGACTTCAGAAGATTTACCTTTAGATGATACAGTCACCGAAGAGAATGAGAACAACACCGTTCAAATTCTTTTCGTAAACACAGACTCCGATGAACATGGGGGAAATCTGCCCATTCCTTTACCGCAGGAAGGAAATTCGTCATAGTTGTATCTAGCCGTTTATTCGGTCCCACCTCCAAGAAACATAGTCATTTCCTTCTATTGGAATCTACTCGGTAGACCTCATTTACCATCTAATGTACCATTTCAAATTATAGTGCAAAATTACAAAATGGTCATGGTTGGTACCATCATAGATGAAGGGGCTTCTGTGAGTATCCTTTCCTCAACTGCTTGGAAAGCACTTGGTTCGCCATCGCTTTTGCCTGAGATGCGATATCTGACAGGCTTCGATAAAGGAACCAGTTGGCCGTTAGGGATCCTTCCAAATTTGCCTATAACTTTGAGAAGGAAAACCGTTTATCTGAACGTAATGGTAGTCCAAGGACCTTTAGATTACAATCTACTCCTTGGGCGCGACTACATTTATAGCATGGGAGCCATCGTCTCCTCACTCTTTCGAGTAATGTGTTTTCCGCATGAAGGCAGAGTGGTCCAGCTCGTAGACCAGCTTTCATTCCCGGTTCACACATAGCTAATAGTCAAATGCCATCCCTAATAGGTCTTTTTGCACAAGGAATGTCTCATCAATCTCCAGTTCATCCACCTGATGAGCACGAGTGATTCGATGGTTGTGACTGAAACCCAGGGGGCATGCACCCTGGTCTGCTTCGGCAGGGAAACTTTAGGTATAGGGTAGGTTTCCGCAAAGGATATGTGACTGGTCTGACACACCCATCCATTTAGGAAAATGGGATTGGACCGGAATAAGATACCTCTGTAGAAGGTAGGCCTTTCCCGATAGAACAAATGTTTTGTCTGCAAATTGAAGGGTAACCTAGAAAGGTAAGCCTTTCCCGATAAAACAAGTGTTTTGTCTGCAAATTGAGGGGTAACCTGGGAAACTCTACTTCGCTATACCTGGGGGCATGCAAACTTTTTGTGTGAAAGTGAAAAGCGACCATTTATTTTCTTAGTTTGTAGGTTCTTAACCCTTTAAACTTGTAGGATTGGTTGTTCCTATCTAACATAATGAAAGGAGTTGGAGCATAATTTCGAATGGTGCAAGCTCCCTAAAAAATGAACCTATCGATTAGACATCCTTATTATACGACTGACACGAGTAGTTTTACGCAAAGTTCAAGCTTGTTAAAAATTAAACCTAGCAATGAGCATATGTTCCACCAGAGTTAAAGCTCATTAAAAAATGAACCCATCTCCAGTGAATTAACATTGTGAATGCATTATCATCAGCTTTTGAGCCTTGGTCGTGTTCTTACCATCACCTCCACTCTGTTGTTGCCGATCATGCACCTCCATTTGACTGTTTACCCCTTTTGAGGAGTAGCTACATTGAGTGATCCTATTAGCCACCTTTTTGCACTACCTCGATTGGAAAGTTCCGAACCTTACCTGGAACCAGCTGCTATCTGAAATCATCACTGGTTCCTCAAAAAACAAGTCTCCTTTAAGCTCTTTTCATCTGACTCGTAAAAAATGAAAAGATTGCTGAGCGATTGGCCTCTCCAGCTCGTTAAAGTGATTGGAAGTGCTATCCCTCCTCTAGATTTTAATCTTTTTGGACCTGAGGGATTATTACACAAAAATATCGAACATTTGTCTTGTTTGGCTCGTTAAAACTATTGAAAAGTCATCCCTTTTGCATTGTTTTATACTTTTTCGAACTTAAGGGATTATGTTACGAAAAAGGAATATTGGAGTCTTCTTTCCGTCTCTTTTTAGACTCTCTAAAATTGAAAAGGACCGAGTTATCCTTGTCGTTAAACTCGTTAAAACAATAGCGACAAACTTGTCCATTCAGACAAGAACGAGGTTCACTATCGCTAGGCTCGTTAAAACAAAGTGATGGGTTTGCTCGAAGGGAAAATTATAGAACAAGCATATGTTATCCTCTTCAAGCTTGAAAAAAATAAAGAGGTACTGGTCAGAAATGACTGGGGAAAATTGGGAGGAAAACTTGAAGAAACTTTATTGGTAGCAGGTCGCTCTTGAACATGACACTTTCACTCCATCACCATGATCAGTCGGGTTGGGTTATTCTGTTCACCGGTCATATCACCATTGGTCCACCGTACCATCCACCTTTGGGGTTAATGCTACCAATCCATTTCAGTGTCGCTGATATGTTCAAGAGAAGTCGCTCAGAGAATTCACTTACCCAGCTTGTGTCTCATCCGCTACAATACCTTCACACTTCATTCTTTCATGACTGCTACCCTGAACCTAGTATCATTAGATCGTTTTCACCTCTACAAAATCATTTGCTCCGTTCTGTGTGATAGATGTGGGATCCATTAATGCCCTCCTACGACGGGTCACTTCTTATCGACATCAGCTCATTATCCAAGAATTCGACCTAGGGACAACCCTTCCAGTACTTTGAAGCTTGCATGCCTCAATGGCAAGTTTCTCACTTTCGGCGACAGCTTTACACTAATGGCCTTTGACTGAAAGATTTTGCGTGGTGTTCGACATCAACTCATGTATTCACACCACACGAATTGTATTGCAGTACCTTGAGGGTCATCATCATCATCGGTGATTCCTCTTGCGTCTGTTAACAACTTACATCATTTGGTGGTAATCAGGCGATGTCCTTCCATGTTCGACATCAGAACATCTTTTCACATGGATCGACTTGTAATTTCGGGCGAAGATTGAATGAGTTTTGAAGACCCCGGATCTAGTTTCATCCATCCGGGCTGCAATATAATCAAGAAAATAAAGACATCAAATATACATCATTGCTGCACAGATAATCATCCAAACTAAGGGATGATGGCTCTACCAGAATCATCAGTCTGCACACAGACTGTTGTCTGTCCTATGTACATGAAAATGAATTTATCAAGCTGAGCATGGGAATGCCCGCCTCAGATAGATCATGAAAATATTATCAAGATAATGTATAGTATTATATCTTATTATAGGTCACCTTCCAGTGCGAAAAACCTCAGATCCTCATTATAAAGCATTTCACCCGACATCAAAAGATTTACGACCTCATGCTTTAGGGGGAAACTGTTATAGACATATTTGGGCACTGCAACCCCAATCACATATGTCCATAAACCAAGGGCTTCTAAGTCCCTAAAAGTGTTGTTTCATACCCTAAAGGAGCAAGGTCAGCTGATTACATCATCTCCCAGAAGTCCTCCATGAAAAACTACTCAGAACTGGTCAAAGAAGGACCATACAGACTGTCCAGTGCTAAAGGTGCGATGCATATCACCTGCCACATGCAAAACGTGCAATGCATACTGGAAAGCCCTTCTATAGGGTGCGATGAGTGAGAGCAGAAAAATGGCACAAGCAGTTTGCTAGGTGGAAACCCAGAGAATCTTCTAGAAACTGCTCATTTGAAACTTGCCTCTCTGAGTTTGCCCAGGGATGAGTAAGAGATCTAAAATCTCCAAGTGGAACCAAGAACTATCAGAGAGATGACACTAATCAAAATCCCAAAAGCTGACTCATGCCCCTGCAAATATCTATAAATGGATCCCTCATCCAAGAGATCCAAAGGTTGGAATTTGGTAATTTGCAAAGAGGTGCTGCTGGTTTCTCTTTGAAGACATTGTTGGGTGATTTTGCTTTGTGTGAGGTGAAGAGGGCTTTCAAGCTGGTAGGATGGTGCTGGGTCAGACCAAGTGGTTGTAATCCTCTCTTCTACGACTTTTACTAATAAAGCCATTTGAGTTTTCTTCCATATTCTTGTGTATCTCTGAATATTGTGTTGTTATATGCATTTATATGGTCAATATATATCTGATCCTATATTGTTTACAGTGAAAGATCTCTATGCTTTGATGGTATTATGCTGTTGTGAATCTACAGGTGCTCTTTGAAGCTGGACAAGTAAGGAAGCAGTGGCGAGATTCTGTCAAAGGGGAAAGGAAACAAGCAAGGAGCCAAGCGGAAGACTGAGGTTGGTACTCTCTACTTCTTTCTCATCTCTCTCTCATAAAGGAAAAACAAGTGACTTTAATCTGTTTGTTTCTAAGATAGCTACCCGTCTTAGTGGGACTAGCAGCTCTGAATAGACACTAGATTTCCCGGTAACATGGGAGCAACTTCGTCTATTGGAATATAAGAATCACAGCCTATCTTCAATCTCTTGGAACAGAAGTTTGGGATATCATGGAAGGAGGATACACATTTCCAACAGCAACTCCTACAGATACGGCAGGTAAAAAGCAGTATGAAACAAATGCAAAGGCTATCAATACTCTATTGGGGAGTCTATCACAATCAGAATTCGTCAAGGTTATGCAGCTCAAAACTGCCAAATAAATATGGGACAAGATCATTCTAAGCTATGAAGGAGACGATCAAGTAAAACGTGCAAAACTACAATCTCTCAGAATTCAATATGAAACTCTCAAAATGCACAATGATGAAAGTGTAGCTAATTATTTTCTACGTATAGATGAGATTGTTAACCACATGAAAAATCTGGGTGAAGAGATAAAATAAGTCACTTTAGTTGAAAAGGTTCTAAGATCCTTGTCTTCTAAGTTTGAATCAAAAGTTTTTGCCATAGAAGAAAAGCAGAATCTTCAAAGTATTACTATGTCACAGCTGCACGGAATCCTAACCACTTTCGAAATGAGAAAAGGGGGTCCATCAGACATGAGAGAAGCCACATTCAAAGCTTTAGGAAAAGGAGAATACAATGAGTCAGAACATACGTCAGAAGGAGAGGAAGAATCAAATTTTGTCAGGAACCTTCAACGGGGCTCTGGAAGATTCAGAGGTAAGTTACCTTTCAAATGCTTTTCTTGTGGAAGAGTCGGTCACTATGCAACCAAATGTCCTCATAAAGATAAGCTTGATAAAGGTAAGGAACTGGTTAAATGGAATAGAAAACAGAGCATAAGTAAGAAGAGCTATTATACACATGAAGACAACTCTTCAAATAGTGATGAAGATGAACATGGTAATGATTATAGACTTTTGATGGCTTTTGAACATGATGATTTCTTGGATGCTATAGATGAAGATGATCTCTATGAAGAAATTTCTAAACTTAAAATTTGTTTAGAAGAAAAGAGTATGATTATAGATACCCTGACATTCTAGCTTGCTGAAAGGGAAAAGCACAATGGAAAGTTAGAATGTGAAATTATGGGACTTAGAAAAGATATTGAGAAAACAAAAGCTCTTAATCTTAGATTTGCTAAAGGATTTGAAACTTTAGATGAGATTATCAAAGTGCAGAGTTCTCCTCTAATCAAGACAAGTTTTGGAGATACTGAAGAAGCATCTCAAGCACAGAAGCCATCCACCTACAAAAGTTATCTTGATGCAGCAAGGAGAAGTGAATAGGTTGACAATCATCAACAAAGGCATAAAGCAGATCACCAGATAAATCAGGGTCAATCTACCTCAAGGATGAACGGAGATCACCAAGTAAATCGAGGTCAATCTACTTCAAGGATGAATAGAAGCTACAACCAACCGCAGGTAAATCATTCTCAATTTGCCTCAAGAATGAATGTCAATGGAAACTACAATCACCTGGATGGTAGATTTGATAATTGCAGGAATTTCTTCAATGGCCAATGTTTTTCATGTCATAACTTTGGACACAAAGCTGCTCAATGTGTTGCCTATAAGACCATCATGACTTGAGAAGCACGAAATCAAAGGAGCGTGACTGGGATCATGCAGAGGACCTATAATAACTTTTCTGCTCTTGAAAATGAAATAGAATGCTCTATTTGTAACAACTTTGGTCATGAAGATTCTGAATGCAGGAGTAGGTTTCGGCAAACATCTCAAAAAGAGCAAGCTTCATTGGGTCCCAAAACATGGAGAAAGAAAGAACCACAACCAGAAAGATGTGGTATAGCCTTATATGTGGAAGGACAATAAAATCAGTGGTACATTGACAATGGATGCTCGAAACATATGACAGGTGATAAAGAAAAACTTCAGTCATATAGTGCCTTAGAAAAGGAAAAGAAGGTCTCATTGGGAAATGACAACCCTGCACTCATAAAAGGTAAAGGTTTTGTTCTTTTGAATAAAAATTCAAAGCTGGAAATGTTATGTATGTTGATGGCTTAAATCATAATCTATTGAGTGTTAGCCAAATGTTTGATCAAGGAAATGAGGTAATATTTCGATCAAATGGATGTATTGTTCGTGAGCTTGATACAGGAGAAACAGTGATCAAAGGCATAAGAACTCCAAATAATTTATACATACTCAAGGGAGGACAGAAACAATGCTATCTAAGCAAAAATGATGAACACTATCTATGGCACAGAAGATTGGAGCATCCGAGCTTCCCTCAGATAAGGGAAGCATGCAAATATCAGGCTATTCGCGATCTTCCTGACATCAAAATTCCAGACAATACAATATGCAAATCATGTTAGTTCAGTAAGCAAACCAGAACACATTTCCCTTAGAAGGAAGGATTAGCTAGTAAGCCACTTGAACTTGTCCATACTGATTTATGTGGTCCATCAAGGAAAAAGTCACCTCGTGGAGAAGAATACTTTATATTGTTCATTGATGACTTTTCTAGGATGTGTTGGATAGGACTTCTGAAGCATAAAGACAAAGCTTTCGAAAAGTTCAAAGCTTTCAAAGCCTTGGTTGAAAATGAATCAGATCATAGAATCAAATGCCTCAGGTCTAATCGAGGAGGGGAATTTACCTTGGATGAATTTTTTGAATTTTGTGAAGAACATGGAATAAGAAGGGAATTCTCTACTGCAAGGACTCCTCAACAAAATGGAGTAGTAGAAAGGATGAACAGAACGGTTCAACAAATGGCTCGTGCTATGCTTGATGAGTCTGGAACTCCTGCAACCTTCTGGGGTGAAGCTGCATTTGCTGCCGTTACTATTCTCAACAAAACAAATGTCCGAGTAAACAACACTCAAACTCCTCATGAACTTTGGTATGGTAAGACTCCTACTATAAAATACTTCAAAATTTTTGGAAGAAAATGTTACATCAAAAGGATTGATGAAAACCTTGGCAAGTTTGAACCTAGAGCAGATGAAGACATTCTCCTGGGTTACTCTTCAGAAGTAAAGGATATAAGTGTTACAATAAAATACTTGGAAAAATTGTTGAAAGTATTGATGTAGTGGTTGATGAAGTAGGCGACAATCCAAAGCAGGTAAAATTTGAAGATTTTGAAGATGATGAGGACTATCCTTCAACATCAAATCAGACTAATGATGAAGAAGAAACCTATGAGGCAACAGAAGAACAGATAAGGGTAGAAGAAAAGACTCCATCCAGGTACGTCCAGAAGAACCATCCAGAGACTCAAATTTTGGGGCAAAAGGAGGCAGGTGTACAAAAAAGAAGAACTATTACAGAAGCTTCAAGCTATCTAGCATTGCTCTCCTTCGTTGAACCACGAAATGTTATTGAAGCATGTAAGGATGAATGCTGGGTCAAGGCCATGAATGAAGAACTTGAGCAGATTGAAAATAATAACACTTGGGAGTTGTTTCCTAGACCAAATGATAAGAATGTCATAGGGACAAAATGGATATTCAAAAACAAGCTGAATGAAAATGGAGATGTTATTAGAAACAAGGCCAGACTTGTTTGTAAAGGGTATCCTCAACAAGAAGGTATAGACTTCGAAGAAAATATTGCACCACTTGCCAAACTTGAGCCATTTGTTGGGAATTCTCTGCTTAAAAAAAGGCATTAGTATGTACCTCCTTAGGGGGGTGTGGCATGGAAGAGTTGAAACTAGTATGTACCTCTATGGTAACAGGATGCAGCCTCAGCGCAAATGATGAATCAGCAGCAGTACATCAACCAACCTATAGATCCATGATTGGTAGTCTGCTCTATGTAATAGGTACCCGACCAGACATCATGCATGTAGTTGGAATAGTTGGAAGGTTATAGGCAAATCCAAAAGAAGCACACCTCTAGGTGGTTAAAAGGATTTTCAAATATCTTCAAGGAACACAAAATTATGGCTCATGGTATCCTAGAGATACAAATCTCACACTTCATGCATATACAGATGCAGATTGGGCAGGAAGCGTGGATGACAGAAAAAGCACTAGTGGTGGTGCATTCTTTATGGGTTCTAGATTAGTATCTTGGTTCAGCAAGAAACAAAGCTCAATTGCATTATCTACAGCTGAAGCAGAATATGTGGCTGCTGCATCTTGCTGCACACAACTCCTTTGGATGATGTAAACATTGCAAGACATTCAAATCACTTGTACTCCACCTATCTCCATTTTATGTGATAATACAAGTGCAATCAGTATTTCAAAGAATCCAGTCATGCATTCGAAGACCAAGCACATACCTATCAAATATCATTTTCTCCGGGAACAAGTGCTTGAACAAAAGGTCAAATTGGAGTATGTTCCCTCCAAGGAATAGGTTGTTGATATATTCACCAAACCTCTACCCAGGGAGACATTTGAATACCTCAGACAGAAGCTGGGAGTAGTTGATGCATCATCTTGCTATTGAAATTATCTGTTTTAGAGAACAATGGTTGTACGTGAGTTTCATGAAGCATATCCACGTACATACGCCGGTTTCTGTGGATACAGTCACGTATATGTTGGTTTGAAGACAAATAGTGGGCCAGACTCAGGATGAAAAGAGTTTGATATGGGTTTGACAGAGACCATCTGGCACAGGTTCAGGGGGAGCATATACTTCTAATAATGCATTGTTGGCATTATATTAGAAGATCTTGGTTCAATTTCACAGCTGTTTTTGTTTCAGATGGAACAGGTGCAAAGGGAGATCATGGTTGCCAGTCTGAATGATGATTGACAGATGCTGCTGATGTTAGTTTCTGATGACTATCATAGTCTTGTCTTAGATATCTAGTCTCTATGTCATGTATTTCTTTTATTATCAAGGTCATGTAATGGCCTATTTTGGTTTCCCCACTATGCCTGGGATGGATGTTCGTGTTTTATCATCTGTAAACTTTTGGTGTATCCCCACTTGTTTGGGTGGATGAGTCAATATTGGTATATCCCCACTTGGTTGGGAGATGGATGTATGTATGAGTCTTTGGTGATAGTAAGGTCATTTATGATATATAGAGTCATGTTATTTCTTGAAGAACACCTTTTTGCAGACCTTGCCTATAGTCAGGGGGAGCATGGACAACATAGCAGAGCAGAGATTTCAGCAAGTACTTAGTGGGAGCATAACCCTTTGCCATTGATGACAAAGGGGGAGAATGACTTTGAGTGACTTGGGGTTGCCATCAAGTCCAAAGGGGGAGATTGTTGGCATTATGACACAGGTGTTGTCCTTGATGGAAACTCACTCAAATGATAGATCACAATTCAGGCTCTCAAAATGAAGGAAAAAGAGATATACACAGGTTCCTCTTAACCAAGTCATGCATACACGCGGGATAGCCGATCAAAATGCGTGTATACATATGCACGCACTTTCATGCAAGGAAAAGTGCATACATGTGGGATAAATTATTTTTTAGTCCATGGTATTTAGTCCTTGGTATTTGGACCTATGGTTTTGGACCATGGTATCTTGTCCAAAGTGTTGAACCCAGGTATTGGGTCCCAAGTATAGGTTCTAAGCGATTTTGGACCATGGTATTGAGTAAGGCCTAAGACAATAAAAGGGGGAGGAGATCATTAGGCAAAGGCACTCAAGGATTGAATATCTTATGAAGAGCAAGATCTAGAATACTGGTCATTGGGTTATGATGCATAGCTGGATCTAAATCAAGGAAGAACCTAAGAACAAGGAGAAGGATAAGTTCTTTTGATGGGTCAAGATCTCAAGGCTTGAAGAAAAGTATCTTTGTGTGAGTTTGATATGTTATATTTGGCACATGACTTGATCTATAAATCTGATAATCTAGGTATAACTGATGTCTGAATATTTGAAAAGGGTAGATTATCTTTTATAGATTTATACGCAGGTTACGCATAGAAAAGGCAAGTATACATGCTGATTTGGTGTTTCAAAAACGCGTATATGCAGGTTTGCCTCAATACAGAAGCGTATGCACATAGGTTCTACATATTGAAGTAGCGTACGACTCATAAAATATGTTTTAGCTACTTTTGTTTATTACTGCAGTGTTTTGGGTTCAGGATTGCTTTCTGGTTACTGTTACTGTATTCTAGTTACAACATTCAGAGAAGTGATTGGTTGATTCAGTTTTGGTGGGTCCATAGGAGATTGGTTGATGCAGGTATATTTGATAGTTGATTGATGTTAGTGATGGATCCAGTCTGAAAATTTATGAAACATGGTCCCTAGAAGAAAAGATAATGTTGTAGCCTTATGTAGATCAGCACCTACGTACTAGTACATCAGCTAGTATAAGAGCTAAGGGGGTTGTAGCTCCCTTCCAGGAGAATCTAGAGAACGAGAGAAGGTCATAGCCTTCTGTAGGTAGAATCCTGCGTACTAGTATAAGACTGCACCAGTACAGAAACATTGTAAAAATAAGTTTCTAATTAAAAGAAGATAGAGACGAATTGCAGCAAGTGGTTTTCACCCACGTTGGGTTTCCACCTTATATCTTGTGTTCTTGTGTGTGACTGTCTGCTCTGTTTTACTATTCCTAGTTACTGTTTTTATTCTTTTGATGCACAAATTAATTATCAACATCTGAAGAATAAATTAAATTATAAGTCTGTAGGTTATACGCTAGTTTCCTTAATTGCAGTTGCATATATACGTAGTTTTCACTAACTGAAGTAGCGTATACAAATTTGATTGTGAAATGGAAAAATAATTGACTTGATAATACTGATTCACCTCCCCTCTCAATATTATTTCCAACAGGATTGTCAAAGTTAACTTGTACCTTAAAGGGTGTGGCACTTCCAGAGTAGCTGCTGGAAGTAGATGTGTCACCCGTGGGTAGCTGCTAAAGGATCTGGGCAAAGTTGTCCATCATCGCATTCCTTTGTTGCTCGAGGGCCTCTTCAAGCAACATTTTGATAGGATCTCCTAACGCCTCGTCTTTCTTTTCATCCACCATGGGAGGCCGTCGGGATTTGCGAGGCTAGTCTTGTAAAGGTTCGACCAGTTCAAGCCCTAACTCCTTATATCCCGCCCTCATTGGGGACATGCAAAGAAAGACAAAGAAAGAGCAAACCGCTCTAATATTGCTAATCCAGATTTAAACAAGAATGCAAAAAATTACAGATATAACCATACATATAGAGATGCAGCATAAATAATACTTCATTTCATTACTGTAAAACACTGAAATATGCTTAGAAACAAAAATGGAAATAAACTAGCTAGGGTGATGGTAGCTTATCTCTAAGAAGAGATGTGGTGGCTACATGCCTCTGAACTATGTTACAATGAGGCTCAAAGGCCTATTTATTGTTTGGAAATAATGGAAAAAACTAAAAATCCAAAATCCTAACCCTAGAAGATGAAACACCAAACTGTGGGCCCCGTTTGGGTAAATTGGTACATCAACTTCCTGGGGTCGTAAATTTGGCATACGATCTCAGTTTGATGCGCACAATATCTCGTTAGAAAGATCTATTTGAGAACTACAACTTTGGTAAGAGAAACATTGGTCCATAGAACCATGTTGCTCCCAAGTTTCCCAAAAAACGTCGTTTAGGGCCTCAAAACAGCTCTAGAAGTTCAGGACCTGAAAAATTGCTAAAAATAGTAAACTGTGCTACAATTAAGGAAAATGAAAAGCTGAAAGAAACAATGGTGGGGGTCCAAGTGGAATTAGCGGGTGGCCACCAATATCCACC
The DNA here is from genome assembly GCA_031772625.1 of Pinus tabuliformis. Lineage (NCBI taxonomy): Eukaryota > Viridiplantae > Streptophyta > Pinopsida > Pinales > Pinaceae > Pinus > Pinus tabuliformis. The sequence continues at coordinate 336,912,337 of CM062810.1, read as the reverse complement.
TGGATCATGAATAATGATGGGTATGCCTCCTGTGTAGTAATGGTGTCTTCAGGCTTTCCTATACTTTGAGTCCTTGATGTAGAATCTCCTTCATCCATGAAGCTCCTTTTTGCTTCCATAAATGCTTCCTTTACCTTATTTACATTAAATCCAGTCTCCTTATCAATAGCCTTGCAAAACCATACATTTTCCTCTTGTTGCTTCCCTTTATCTTCATCGGTAGCTATGCCACTTCACGTGACAATATTAACACTACGACCCTCTTCACATGGCTTAGATCTCATCCTTTGGATATTCTAGGTAGGATGTTGGGTCTGAGTTTTCTTTTCTTACATCTTCATGATGAGAATGGAGCAATATTCTATGACATGATCAAATTGGCGACAATATTGACATGAGGGGTGCGTTGGATTCTTATAATCTCTCGCAGAGTGATTGGGTTCTCCACAGTTGTAACAGATGATCTGGCCATGACCTCTTCCATCCCCTCCTCCTCGTCCCTAAAACCCTTCATGTATCATAGTTGTGCCTTGATCCTAAGGATGAGCCTCCATCTGTACTCTATATGTTGGCATTATGTCCATCGTTAATTTGTAACTTCGGAAATGGCGCTCGTCATGACCCACAGACTTACAAAAATTACATAACATCTATTGTGGAGTCTTCACAAATGTTTGCAGTAGATGACAATTATCTATTGTATGTTTTCCAGTAATCTGACAAATAGCACACCATGGTACTACTCCTGTACTTGGGCCATCAGTGTTTTCTGGTTTCAAGGGGATAGGACCCCCTCCAACTAGATAATTATGGTACACTAGGAAATGATCCTTATCATGACCCTTTCCCTTACATTTAAAACACCATACTTCCATGCGAACCTCATTCTAGACTTCTTTTCCCTTTTTGAGGCTTTGCAACTCCATATGCAGGCTAGCTAGTTGTGACTGAATCTGCTGGACTCCCATATTTGTATCCTGGATAGGTGAGGCCTCTAATTTCATAGAAGTCTCTAATACCTCTGCCTACATCCAAATCTTCTACTGTGAAAAAGGCCAAATCAAATGGGGCAATAGCGAAGAAATGTACCAGTCCTTATGTTGATCATCTGTGATATGCATATTGGCCTGCTGCAGGAAGCATTACAATCTCTGATCGATGTCCCATGCAGACTCATTCACCTTCTGCTAGATCTCTTTGACCTCCATCACAGACTTGACTTACGACTTTGGCTTCTTGAATTCACTATTGAGCTCTTTCTTTTTTTCATCCAGTGTTGTATTTGGATGAGCCGAGAAATACTTAATATACCAACTTAGTGCTCTATCTTATAGTTTTCTAACCAGTTGCGCTTTCTTCAAATCATCATCTATAATCTGTTGTGACTTCCACACAACATCTGCTACAAACTAGAATTTTTCAGGGTCTTCAATCCCTAGACCTTTTAATATGGACATATTCATCGTGATGGCCATGTTGAATAGTGGAGGTAGAGGTGTAGGTGTAGGTGTGTAAGGAGAAGGTGATGGTGGAGGTGGAGTGGATGGATGTGGTATCCCCATGATACCCTACCTTACCATTTGTAGCGCACTAGAGGTGTCCTCAGGACACTACTTTGTTCGTCCATGTCAGACGTTCCCAACAAAGGACTGTACTCAACACCTAAATCTAGATCTCTTCTGAACGTTTTTCCACTCCACGTAGCTCCTGTCAGATTTCTTCTAAACATTAATTTAATGACATAACCCTTTTCTTACACAACAATATTTTAATCCAAGTCTTTAGGGATCTCAAATACTTACCTCTTGGTCCTTTGAAAAAACAGCGTTCAGCTTCACTATAACTGACAGATGTATCGATCGCGAACTCAATAATGAATCTGCCCAAAATGTTATCGATCCAGTAATCGATAGCCCTCGCGATCTTGTTTTCTGAAGCTTCCATATTCCTTACCAACTCTGGATTCCACACAATAGGGTTGTCTAACTTCCACGTACCTTGACTATCCACCAATTTAGATAACCACTGGTGTAATTCACATGGAAAGGAGCAGAAGAAAATTTCGTGTTTGTCTGTATATATCTATATATATATATATATATATATATATATATATATATATATATATATATATCTGTGTGTGTGTGTGTGTGTGTGTGTGTGTGTCTATATATATCTATATATATATATATATATATATATATATATATATATATATATATATATATATATATATCTTTGCAAGCACTCTTCCTTCGATAGGCGTGGATTCCTATTTTCCTGCGCTGCAAATTTGTGCAGCTTCCTATCTATCCACTTCTTGATTTCCTTCTTAGTTGGGAACCATTTATTTGACATCACACATTCCTCAGATAAATCCTAGTCTCAGCAACAGAACCATTTGTTGGCTTGAGGGGGTCTGGACCAAGGTTTAGAGTTAGCTGCACCAACCAACAAAACCCTTCACTACTGGCCCTTTCGGCAACAACTATGTAGTACAGGCTGCAATCTCACCCAAAGCAGTATTGGGGGATGACAAAACCAGGTTTCTGCATATAGAGGTCTATGTGATGGGCTTCTGTTACTTCTAGGGATTTATGCCAACCTTTGTGAACCCTAACCCCTCAAATGCAGAAATTAATATAACTTACAGATAAAAACTTCTAACTCTGCGCCGATTGGTTTAAACAATCATATCATCAAGTAAACTAATAGATCTACTACTTTTGTGCATCAATAAAGTGTTTCTTAAGACAATTGCAGAAAACAGAGAGAATAGACAGAAAAAACAAAAAGTCACAGATACACAGATATGGTTCCATAATAGTCTTTATTATGATCAATCCTTTTGTTATAGACTCTTTCTTCCCTGCACACACAACTGCAAGGTCTCACGCACTCAGTTACAGAATTACCAAGGTCTCCACACACACAGCTATAGGAGCCTTCCCCTTCGCCTAAGTATAGAAAATAGACTTTTCTTCCTTATATCACTAGCCCATACATAAATCTTCAATTCTTAGCTTACTTCCTATGACTCGCTATGAATCCTTTATATAGCTCTTTCATTACAATACCATGGTTCGTGAACCATGGGTGGGTCACAAAACATCTTTAACTACTAACAAACCAAGGGGCTTTGCCCTTCCTAAATTCCCTTTAACTTCTACGACCTTCGCACTCCACTTCCTCAAAACGCAACCACTTTACAAAATGATTTCAAAATTTATTACAAAATTGACCCCATGGGGCCCTGTCCCAACAAGAAAGTTGCAAAAATGAACTGACAAAATATTGTGAACTAATACTCAAAAGTGTTTTTATCAATGGGACCTATGTTTTCTTCATTTCCCTTCATTTTTCCTTCATTTTCCCTCTCATGAAAATATGTGACCTTTCATCTCCCTTTTCTCCAATTTTCCTTTATTTTCATATATAAATGCCAATTAATGTCTCTTTTCCCTTTCTAGTGCCTTCGTTAATTTCCATAGCCATAAATTAATCGAAAGTGACACCCACTAGGATGTTTCTCCACCATTTAGCTTGGAATACGTGTCCCATGACCTTGGTCTTATAATTTTTTACATGGAAAATAAACCAGGGGATATTACAAATCTCTCCCCCTTGGGGGAACACTATCCTTGGTGTTCTATGACACCTATGACCAGCAAACCACTGAAAAAATGACATCCTATGGATATTTATAACCCAGATCATTGCAATATTTACATTGACATCCTACTGAAAACATGAGAGTCATGCCATTTACTGGAGCTTTATAACACGTCTCTTTACATTATTTACAATCACAACCACATATACTCATTCACATTTGCTTCAACCGACAAATAATCATACTTTCTATGGAGATTTATAACCACAACTCGATAAAGTATTTACAATAATATACACTTACATACATATGCACATTTTCTCTAACCAATAAATAAAAGGATACGATGCTCACATCAAAACAAGGGAATCCCCATGCTCACACCTCCACCCTCAAAGTAGTACCAAGATTCACCTCCTTCCCAGGAAGTCTAGAATCCACTACTAAAGTTGAATTTGCATCGAATGTCCAACACTACAATCCTTGTGCTACTTGTTCCCTCAGTGAATAGTTACCGACTCATTGTTCCAAGGCATAATCCCAATGTGCTTTTGATTCCATATGAAAATCCTAATGACCAAAAAAAATTCATTCCTCAGCCTTCCCTTCTCTGCTACACATTCCCTCAGGCAATCTAGTCACCCCCTTCCATGCAGTGACTCACCTTCCAAGTTTTGCTAGCATCCTCTTCTCTACTACACAGTCCCTTGGGTGATCCATCCCATGGCAAGGTTTTTTCGCATCGGAAGGTCCAAGAACCAAGGCATATCCCTACCTAAAAACCATCATACCAATCATATCATGCTCATGGAAATCAATAGACACTATTGGGTACCCCTCCCATATTTAATCAATATCAATGGCCTAATAGGTTAAACATGAGATGAAGAGTTACTATGACATGACCCGACCTCCTAGATCTAGTTAAAAAAGTGGCACCGTGTTTCCGAGAAAACTAGTGTCCATTTAGAGCTGCTAGTCCCACTAAGACAGGTAGCTATCTTAGAAACAAACAATTCAAAGTAACTTGTGTTTTCCTTTATGAGAGATAGATGAGAGAGAAGCAGAGAGTACCAACCTCAGTCTTTTTCTTGGCTCCTTACTTGTTTCCTCTCTCCTTTGATAGAGCTTTTCCACTCCTTTCTCACTTGTCCCACTTCAAAGAACACATGTAGAGTCAAAGCAACAAAATACCATCAAAGCATAGAGATCTATAACCATAAACAATGTAGAATCGAATGTACATTAACCATACAAATGCATACACAAATACAAGATTCAGAAATATACAAGTATATGGAGGAAAACTCAAATAGCTTTATTGATAGAAGTAGTAGAAGAGAGGATTACAACCCAACTGTCTGATCCAGCGCCATCCTCCCAACATGAAAGCCCTCTTCACCTCATGAAAAGCTAGATCACCCAACAATACAATGTCTCAAAGAGAAACCAACAACACTTCCTTACAAATTACAAAATTCCAGCCTCTGGATCTCTAGGATGAGGGATCCATATATAGATATCTGCAGGGGAGTGAGTCAGCTTCTGGGATTTTGATTAGTGTCATTTCACTGATAGTTCTTGGTTCCACTTGGAGATTTCATGATCTCTTACTCATCCCTGGGCGAATTCAGAGAGGCAAGTGTCATATGAGCAGTTTCTAGAAGATTCTCTGAGTTTCCACCTAGCAAATTGTCTCTGCCATTTTTCTACTCTCACTCATCACACCCTACAGAAGGGATTTTCAGTATGCATCTCACCCTTCGTGTGTAGAAAGTGAGATGCATCACACCCTGACCATGGAGCAGTCGGTATGGTCCAGTTTTGGCCAGTTTTGAGTAGTTTTTCAGGTGGAACTTCTGGGAAATGATGTAATTAGTTGACCATGATTCTTTAGGGTATGAAACAACACTTTTAGAGGCTAAAGAGCCCTTGGTTTATGGACATATGAGTTTGGGGTTGCAGTGCCCAAATATGTCTATAACAGTTGCCCCCTATAGCATGAGGTCATAAATCTACTGATGTCGGGTAAAATGCTTTATCATGAGGATCCAAGGTATTCGTACTGGAAGGTGACCTATATAAGATACAATACAATACATCATCATCATATTATTTTCATGATCTAGCTGAGGCGGGCATTCCCATGCTCAGCTTTATAAATTCATTTTCATGTACATAGGACAGACAATCATCTGTTGTTGCAGACTGGTGATTCTTTGCATGAAGAGTCATCTTCCCTGGCTTAGATGACTATCTGTGTAGCTTCTGTGTACAATTGATGTCTTTATTTTCCTGAATATATTGCAGCCTAGATGGATGAAACTAGATCTGGGGTCTTCAAAACTCATTCAATCTTCACCCGATGTACAAGTTGATCCATGTGAAAAGATGTTCTGAAGTCAAACATGGAAAGACATCGCCTGATTACCAGCCAATAATGTAAGTTGTTAACAAACGTGAGAGGAATCACCGATAATGATGATGACCCTCAAGGTACTACAGTACAATTCACGTGGTGTGAATATATGAGCCGATGTCGAACACCACACAAAGTCTTTCGGTCGAAGGTCATTGATGTAAACCTATCACCGGAAGTGAGAAACTTGCCATTGAGGCATGCAAGCTTCAAAGTACTGAAAGGGTTGTTTCTAAGTCAACTTCTTGGATAATGAGCTGATGTCGACAAGAAGTGACCTGTTGTAGGAGGGCCTTGATGTATCCCACATCTATGACACGAAACAGAGCAAATGATTTTTGTGGAGGTGAAAACGATCTGATGATATAAGGTTCAGGAATGGCGGTCATGAAAAATGAAGGGTGGATGTAATGCAGTGGATGAGGCGTTTTCTAGATGGTGAATTCTTTGAATGACTTCTCTTGAACATATTGGCAACACTGATATGGACTGGTAGCGTTAACCCCATGGATGGCATGGTAGACCAATGGTGATGGTGAACGGAAAAACCCAACCCAACTCAATCACGGTGATGGAGTGAAAGTGTCATGTTCAAGAGCGACCTGCTACCAATAGAGTTCTTCAAGTTTTCTTCCCATTTTTCCCCAGTCATTGATGATCAATACCTCTTTATTTTTGACAAGCTTGAGGAGGATAACATATGCTTGGTCTATAATTTGCCCTTCAGGCAAACCTGTCGCTTTGTGTTTAGCGAGCCTAGCATCAGTGAGACTCGTTCTTGTCTGTGTGGACAAGTTTGTCGCTATTGTTTTAACGAGTTTAATGACAAATATAACTCAGTCCTTTTCATGTTTAGAGAGTTTGAAAGGGGACGAAAAGGAGACTCCAATATTCCTTTTTCGTGGCATAATCCCTTAAGTCCAAAAAAGTATAAAATAATACGAAAGGGATGACTTTTCGATAGCTTTAACGAGTCGACAAAGACAAGCGCTCGATATTTTTGTTTAATGATCCATCAAGTCCAAAAATATTAAAATATATGAGAGGGATAGAGTTTCCTTTACTTTAATGAGCTAGAAAGGCCAATAGCTCGACAATCTTTTTATATTTAACGAGTCTAAAAAGAGTTTAAAAGAGACTCATTTTTTGAGGAACGAGTGGTATTTCTGTGTAGCAGCTGGTTCCAAGTAAGTTTGGAACTTCTCAAAACATGGCAGTGTGAAGAGGGTGGCAATCAGAATCACTCATCACAGATGTTCCTCAAAAGGGTAAACAATCAACTGGAAGTGTATGGTCAGCCTAATGAATGGAGGTGATGGAAGGAACACAACCAAAGTTCAAAAGGGCTGATAGTAAAGTGATCACAAAGGTTATTTACCAAAGGCGGGTTTATTTTTTAATGAGCTTGAACCTTGTGCCAACATGTGCTCAGTGCAGGTTGATTTTTTAACGAGCTTGAACCTTGCAGGAACATTGCTCTTGTTCCTTTTTATGTAAGCTAGGAATGACCAAACTATAAAGCTAAAAAGCTAAAAACGCTAAAAAGCTAAAAAATGAAATTGGTCATTTTTGCTTGTATAAAAAGGTTTGCATGCCCCCAGCATAAAAAAAAAGTCTTCAGTAACCATATGGAAACTTACTATGGTTAAGTAGGATGATTTTCTGTCAATACTTAGACAAAAAACTTCCTACACTTTGTTCGCCAAATAGACAAAGGTGAAAGGTCACTCGGACCGATCACATAAATTATAGGAAAACTTATCTCTACAACTGGGTTTGTCCACAAAATAGACAAGGGTGCATGCCCCCTAAGCTTCATTATATTCACCAGATTACTCATGGTAATTAGGTGGATGGAATGAAGGTTCCTTTATGAGATCAAGTGAAAGACTCGACTTGGAACTTTGCTCATCCTTGTTTCATTTTTTAACGAGCTTGTCACAAGACAAGGAATTCTGCTCAGATCGTTGGTTTCATTTTTTAACAAGGTTGACACCAGTCAACGAACTATCCTCTGGCGACCTTTGATCACAACTCATAAGAGGTCATCAAGGAAAGATCTGGTTCCAATGCCCCCAATACATATTGTACAACATCACTTAATTGAGTCATGTCAGTCGGATTTTCAACTATGAAAACCTCACTGTGATCAACACTATCAAAATTGTCAAAGTCCTTAATCTTTGATGATGTAGAAGATATCATATGAAAGGTTTCCACTATGGCCACTTCCGCCATATTACTTGGAGGCGGGAGGGCAAAAGTACCCATTAAGGATGAGTCTTTTAGGAGACCTACTCCAACATGTTGAAGCGATTGAGAACTTCCATGGATCAATGGAATGCTTCCAGTAGCTTGTGAAATATTGGGGAAAAAGGTTAGTTGGTCAACGATTGTAATTCCACCTTGGAAGGGAAATGCAATCTTTCTAAAATATGTTGACACAACGGTAGCCATAGCATAAATCCAGGGCTTGCCCAGTAGGAAATTGTAGTCAACGTTTCCATCAATGACCTTGACTTCAATTTCTACTGTCTTACCCCCCAGTTCGACTTGCAAGTTACTTAATATCCCATATGATGTGTATGTTCTTCCATCAAATGTTTTTAATGTCGTTGATGATCGTGACAAGGGTGGAGAGCCTAAATTTTTCTAGAAACTCATTGACATAATACAGGTAGATGCCCCCTCATCAATGATTGTTCAATGAATAGTTTTGTTGCGTTTATTTACTTGTATGAGTAAAGGGAGTTGGGCCGGTAACTGAGGTTTGTATCCTTTATGATTAAAGGCCACTAGATTGGAATCTGCTAGATCAATCCCACCTATCGCTGATAACAAAGCTTGCTTTTGGGAGGGGCAATTCTGCAGTACTTCAAGTGTCGACATAGCAGATGGCGATTGGGCCAGATCCTCCACTATATTATAATTATGTGCTGCTCGAGCATGAGGATTAAACGTTGATTTATGTACTACTCCCTTAGGTGGTTTTATTGTTAATTCAGGAATGATTGGTGGAACAACTTCTGGCGAAGTTGTTGTCGAACTACCGGGTTGATCTGTAGCCTTGCTGTTCGACGACTGTGGATTTCCATAATCTTTATTCCTTGTAGATATCAAAGCATCATTTTGTTGTTTTGAGATGGATAGCATAAGCACTTGGGATGGGGAAGCATGATCGATAGCAACTAGGTTTGTTTCTAGGCTCGGAAACGGATTAGTCAACACCGCTGGGGTATTTGAAGTTTTTAAAAATTTCATAACCTTAGCTTTATGTGGACAATCTTTCATGAAATGCTCGTCGTCGCATATGTAACATGGATAACGAGGTTTCTTTTGCCCAGTAGGGTTTTTAGAATATTTTTCAGGAGGTGAATTTTCCTGTTTCTTCTTATTATTTTTCCCTTTCTTCTTGCCCCTTGGTTGCTTTGGGTTTTTGCCCTTGTCAGATGACACGGCATTAATCTCCGAGGCAAGAGGTTCTTCATCTACTTTTTGGCTAGAAACCGTATGGGCTTTTTTAGATGTAGCCTTTGTAGTTTTCGTGCTTGTTGTACCTATCACGCCATCGCCAGCATGAGAGTCTTTGTTTGATTTAGGAGGAGGAGGAACGAAAAATTCTAGTCTAGGAGCATTAGGAATTTTGTCATAGAGCGTGCCAGACTGAGTATAGATCAAGTCTAGATATTGTGCATGAGCAATGACTTGCTCTTCAGTGACGACTCCTCCCTTGGACACATCTTCCGTAATAGAAGGTAACAATGACTTAATAAACCATTCAACTAGAAGCTGATCAGGAACATATGTCTTTACCATTCGACGACAACATCACCACTCATGAATATGATCAGATATGTGAGTGGTTGTTGTCTGTTTAAAGTTGTTAAGGAGTTCCGTTCCTGTTTCGTACCTTATGGGTAACTGAAAATGGGTTACAAAGGTGGCGACAAGGGTATTGAAGTTATCGAATGAATCTCTAGGCAATTCGATGTACCATTTCGTTGCTAGACCAGTTAGTGTTCGTTGAAAAAGGCGAAGCCTAATCGAATCATCATTTAGGGTGTTGGATGAACACCACAGATGAACGTCATCACATGATTCGATGGATCTTCACCCGGATTTCCATTGAATTTAGGAATATCTGACGGAAGTTTATGAGGAATCGCTGGCCACCAAGGAGCGTAAGCAATTGGATCATTTGTTAGCCAATTTAGATCTGGTAATTCTAAAGTTGCTACGAAGGGCAACTGTTGATTCAAGTTTGGCGAAGCATACCCAGGATAAGATGGGATCGCCTGAGCAGTGGGTCTTTGCATACTAGCATAATGTATTTGATGTTGATAACTTTGATAAGGTTGATGGGCATAACCATTATAATATGGTTGTTGGTAACAGTTTTGAATATACGGTTACCCATTACCTGCAAAGCTTTGTTGCTCAAGTCCTCGGTAAGCTTGCTAGAATTGTGGTTGTTGATATTGCATCAGCCATGGCTGTGAGACCATTTTCTATTGTCCAATACTGGATGTTTGACCAAGATGAGGGGTGATGGTACCCGTTTGAGCCTGAATCACTTCAGTTAAGGAGACACTAATTGGTGGTTGTGACTGAGTCGTGAGTACAAGAGGCTATTGTATTATGACCTGAGAGACTTGAGGTTGACATACCACAGGCAGTGCTTGTACTTGTCACACCGTAACAATAGCCGGCGTAGTGGGAATGTTCGACATAGGTTGATTTTGTTTCATTGAATATACAACTCTTGGCTGTTGAGGCAGTATTGGCATCCAACCACTGGATGTAATTCTAGCTTGACCCAAACTTTGTTGTAAACTCTCATATGGTTGCTCCCCTGGAGGGAACAATGAAAAGGCATATTGCCCCCCATATGGCAGCAATCTAGTGTTCAAAGGGTAAATTGGCCTTTGGAGACTAGACTGCCCAAATTGATACTGATGTGAAGGATCAATTTGCTGAGTCTCAACATAAGAAACTCCAGATAAGATTTCGGATGAACAAATAGGAATAGACCATGCTGTCGAAACAGTCCCTGGGTGGACTCCATCTAGTGGTTGAGAACTAGTTGGGACAGATGGTATACTAGCGAACATTTTCGAAGTAGCGGCAGGAAGTTTTGCTGCTGCTGTATTAGAGGACATAGTCCTAGATGTCGATGGTTGTTCAGACATATTGAGTCTATCCAAAATATTTCCTAGCGATTCGATAGGAACTTGCAATGAAGGGTGATCAAAAGAACTAACTTCTATGGTAGAAGAATATAGGTGGATCCCAGTTCCAAAATGCAATGGGGTACTAGATGGAAGATCCTCCACAATTTCTTTTATAGCAATCAGTCCAGGTGGAAGATGTAGACCGTGCAGCGACAGAAGAAGGTATAGACTCTGCAGTGACAGATGTTGGAGGGATGACACCTTCTGAATTAGCCCTAAATGGAGCTAGTTCAGGAATAGAAGTGTTTACCATTACACTAGGATCAGTTCTAATGTCCTCTTGTAATTGCGGAACTTCTTCTGAAGAGGCAGGGGTACTAGAAATAATTGGAGTAATTGGAGTCTCTGAGGATGTTGAAACACAAGTTTCAAACAAACCAAGAGACTTCGACCCAGTTAAATGAGATCGCTTGGCCCAGAATGGTTTTGTTTCCAGAGTCGAGACGGTTGAATCGTTAGTCTCTGTGAACGATGAGGTTTTGATTGAATTTCTTCCACGATTGCGGATTACTCGATCAACTCAAAATAAAAAGGGGAAAATGTTATTCCGAATTAAATGAATTTTATGACGCTTTGACACAACTTGCTTTTTCAATTTTTAAGAGTTGAGAAAAAGCTAAAGATGACTCTAGTCACCTTCGATTTTTAATGAGCCTGAAGTGACAAGTGCTTAGATGGACCTTTTCTTTTAAGGAGTCTGAAAAGGAATGAAAGTGACTACTCTGGAAATCTAAAGAGGGATTACCAAACCAATCGCAAAACTGTAATATACACCTCGGTGGTAAATTATAGAGAAATTACCAAGGACTTTACGTACGACAGTCAATCTTCTCGAATGTTGTGTTCAGTGCATTGCGATCGATAGGGCGGCAGACACGGCTTCCTAAGGATAAAAGATATCAACCTATTGTGGCCTCCCAATATATACTCGACGGTACATGGGAGCACAAGTCCGTACTGGCACTTGTCGTATCAAAGAGGAGGAATCACCCAACCTACGATGAAAATGATAGTTACCAGGCTTTACAACGCCGGAATACGTCTCTAGCCTAGACTTCTAGATGTTGTGCGTTAGGTTCTAAAGCATTTTTATGTTCTTTGAGGTTTATTTTATAGTTGATCTTTCTTAAGAAGTTTGCCTTTCAAGTTTCACCGCATGATGTAGATGTACAACTCCTAAATATGCAATCTAAAATGATAAACAATCATTTATTTTCTTTTAGCAATGAAAATCCTAGCTACTAAGGAAAGAAAAATATGATTCTTTCAACATAGAATAGAGAGCACACACTAAATGCACTTTTCCTAAATCAATTTCCGCATGCAGTCTAAATGAAAATTCACATGCATGTATTTGTTTTCCAGTTCCCTTAATGTGAGAATGACAAAAAGAAAACTAAATGCAAATCTGAACTACTTTTCTTCGAAGCGACACTTTAACAATTTCTTTTCAAAAAATGAAAGGAAGACTAAGACGACACTTTCTCTTTCGAATGGAAAACTATTTTTGACACTTCAAAGAATTGATAATTCAAATCAAATATATCGACAAAAGTGTAATCGACTATCTAAAAGAGGAAGACTTTATGACACTCTTCTCTTTGACTAAAAACAATAGTTGCGACACTTTTAAATCAAAAGACGACAATTCGATTAAGCCACTGTTTGCAAAGGAGGACTGTAAATGATGAAAAATACATTAAAAACATTCACAATTCCTTATCAATGGAGGCTGAATAATGTGAAGGAAGAAGGTTTCAACAGTGATATACTAATCATAGACAACAAAACTACTGAATAGAGCTGAAAACAATGAAGAAAAAACCAAAATCTGGAGGCAGAAACAGTCTCACTCAATCATCGCACCTGTCCTTAAGGAAAACAGGGATGCATCTCACCTGCAGCACACGGGAAGTGCGATGCATCCAGACTGCCAATGGGAGACAGTGCAATGGTCCAAGGACGAGACTAAGCTTGGTTTTCACCCACAGTTTGCAGCTAAGTTCAGGGATTTAGGCCGAGTGTTATAGACATTTTTGTGCCTTACAGCATTGAGCATGAAATGTCCATAATCTAAGGGATCCAAAGTCCCTAAACATGTTGTTCCTACCCCTAGAGGAACAAGGCTAACAAACCACAGCAATTCACAGAAGTTCTCCACCTGAAACTACTCAAAAACAAGTCAATTCAGGATCATGTCAACTACTCCATTGACCATCTGCGCTGAATGTCAGTGGCTCCACTGTCTACCTGCGTTGAATGTCAACTCCAACACTAGCTACCTGCGCTGAGCGAGTTTGGACAAGTGGCAGACTCATTCCTCAAGGTGTCAATGCTCAGGAAGCTTCCAAAATGACACTTGCCTCAGGGAATTCGACTGGTGATGAGTAAGAGGTTCCAAATCTCCAAGTGGACTCAAGAACTGAGAGAGGGAGAGGACACTAGTCAGATCTCAAGCTGACTCATCCTCTCTCCAAAATAACTATATATAGATCTCTCTTCCATGAGATCTAGAGGCTGGAATTTTGTTATTGCAAAGAATTGCTGTTGGTTTGAGACTGGAATCATTGGGTGCTTAATGCTTTGAAGGGGCTGAAGATAGGAATTCCATTTGCTGGGAAGGAGATGCTGGATTGGAGCCCTCTGGGTTGTATCTCTTCCTGAACCTTGTTATTCATTAATAAAGCTATCTTGGTTTCTCCTATATGCTGATGTTTTCTTGATGTATGATTGCATTAGTGTATTTGATTTGTTTCTAATCCTGAATCATTTATGAATATGTATATTTGCCTTTGTGTTGTGTTCTTCTCTTGTCGCAAGTAGCTGTTCTCTTGTGATCCCGCAAGAATCAAGTAGCTGTTCTCTTGGGCGAGTGAGGAGGCAAGTAGCTGTGAACACCCAAAGTGAAGAGGATCTGGATCGAGGGACAAACGGAAGACACTGGTAAGTCTATTGATCTCTCTTCTTTCACATTTCATAAAGGAAGAAACCCGTATAGCTGTACTCGTTTGTTGCTAAGGCACTGTCACACATTAGGTGGATAGGATCGTCCTGCATAGGCATTTTTCCCCACAACAAATTGGCGACTCCACTGGGGATGATTTGCTTATTCATTTTATTTGTGTTTCTATCATTTGTTTGCATCATAGACTTGACAGCAACAGTCGAACTGCATCTTTCCCAGATGCAAAGTAGAAAGTTGCTGCTTCGATCCAATAGCTGGACTTGTCTATGATCTTAACAATGGATCCACAAATGATTTGATGATCCTTGTGATAGATCTTAGTAGCTTTCAAAGCATCCCTTTGATTATACCTTTCTTGTGTTTCTGATTTGGCCTGAAACTGTTGATTTTTGAGCAATTTCTGACCCATAACCCAGGAGAAACGAGAGTTTCTCCTTCAGCGCAACTGCTGTGAAGGTAGTTTGCATTTCAACGCAGGTCCCGTAAGGGCTACTTGCGCTGAATGTCAAATCCTCAGTGTTGAGGTTGCGCTGAACCAGTTTGGCCTTGTGCAGCTGGGGTTCTCTGCTCTCTGTTGCCCTGTTTTGATCTCTGTTTTTTGCAGCCTTTAACCAGCATAGGTACCAGTCAGATAACTCCTTTTCTTTGCTTAGATTCCGCCTCCTTTTGTACAAAAATACTGTGAGTGTTTTTATGTGTTTGTGGCGTCATTTACAGTTTTCCTTTGCATAAGTAAAATAGTCATCTTGTAGCCTTTGATTCAGATCTGATTGATTGTGATCTTAGAAGAGAGTTCATTGGCTGTTTGCAGATTGATTATACATTTACTTTTGCTTATTGGTTTGAATTTGTCTCTTTTAAGTGTCAAAACAAGTCTTTATTTCGAAAATCGTTAAGTAGTGTAATCTCTTCTACCCTCTCTGATTTCGAAAAAGTGAACTTGTTTGTATTGATCATTTAAAAGCAAATTCAAAGTTGTACAAAAAGCTTTCTTTGTAGGCATCAATACTAAGAAAGCGAAAAACAAACACCTGCATTGTGCATTTTGCATTTGATAGTTTGCATGTTGGATTTAGGAAAAGTGCATTAGAGTGTGCTGATTGCTCTTTGAGAAAAGATGGTGTATTTCTTTTCCCTTAGTAGCTAGGATTTTCAAAGTTGAAAAGATATAAAGCTTGCTTATCATCTTTAGACTGCATTTAGGAATTTGTATCATACATCTCGTGGTGAACCTTGAAAGGCAAACTTTAAAAAGATCAACCCAAAATAAACTGAATGAACCTAACAACGCTTTGTAACATAACGCACAACATAGAGGTCTAGGCTAGAGACGTGTTCCAGCGTCGTTAAGCCTAGTGACTGTCGATCTCGTGGAAGGTGGGTGATTCCTCCTGAGGGACGATAGCGCTAGTACGGATTGTGCTCCCACGTACCGTCGTGTATATATTGGAAGACCCCTATAGGCATATATCCTTTATCCTTAGGAAGCCGTGTCGGCCACCCTACTGATCGCAATGCAGTGAACACAGCATTCACGAAGATCGACCGCTCGTACCTTAAAAAGTATTCTACGGTTTTGCGAAAAGTTTGGCACACCCTCTGCCTAGAACTCCAAAGCAGTTCCTTTTGGCCTTTTTCAGACTCTATAACAGAAAAAGTCCATCCGAGCATTTGTCACTTCGGGCTCGTTAAAACATCGAAGGAGACTAGAGTCATCTTTAGCTTTTTCTCGACTCTTTAAAACTGAAAAATCAAGTTGTGTCTAAAGCGTCGTTAAAATTTATTTTAAATGGAACAATCACCCTTTAATTCCTGCGTTGATCTTTAGGTTGAAAAATGGAGCACACCAACCAAGGAATTCCCCTTGGTGGAAATCCTAGTCCCTTCTCCTCTTGGGGAGATGTTGGTGCGCCCCACATGGCCACATTGTCGCTTCCAGGACTGACAATTGGCCTGCCAGTCTGGCTCTTTTCAACCAATGTCATTCAGAACGTCACCATTCCTGAACAGTCGAGTCAACAGTCAGACCAGACCAGAGTTGCCCACCAGCCTTCTACTTCATCTTCCTCTCCTCCTTCCTCTTCGCTTGACGGAACTGGTAAAACCAAAAACCAGACTCCTAAGGAGAAGAAGGAGAAGAAGAAGAAAGAAAAGAAGAAGAAGGAGCCAAAGGCGACTGGGGGCAAACGAGAGTCGTCTGACAAAAATCCACACACAGCACTGACCAGGCCTAAATCGCCATGCGTCATATGCAAGGGAGACCATTTCCATAGAGATTGTCCCTGTATCCCTCGAATACTAAGGGACTGGTCTCCCCGTTTGCACAATTCGGTAGCATCAACCTCTGATAGCCATGTTGATTGCTCACCGTCAACTAGTGGGAGTGAAGCCCCAGGACAGAGAGGGAAACTTAGATTTCCCTGCAAACTGTGTGAAGGCGATCACGCCATCCACCGTTGTCCCTTCTTAGACGAGGCTAAAAGAGTTCTGGAAGATCGCCCGATTTTACGAGCGCAACTTCCTCCTGGATATCAAAAACTCCTGCCAAGTCCTTCACTAGTTGAGAACCCGGCTGGCCCACCCAGGCAGTCAGCCGAAGCACCTATCATTGAAGATGAACTGTATGGATCCATGCCTGACGAAAGTCAAAAGGTTGATACGGCAGTTGACCCGGTTTTGCCTTCTGAGGCCCTATCTTCGAATGATACCATCACAGAGGAGAATAAAGACGACACCGTCCAAATTCTCTTCATCAACACTGACTCTGATGAACAAGGGGGCAATGCTCCCATTCCTTTATCGTAGGAAGGAATTTCGTCAGGGCGATATCCGGCCGTTTATTCGGTCCCACCACCAAGCAACCTGGTTGTGTCCTTTGACTGGAACCAACTAGGCAGACCCCGGTTGCCAGCAAGCATACCATTCAGAATTATTGTCCAAATATACAGAATGGTGATGGTTGGCACTATCATTGATGAGGGGCATCTGTGAGTATCCTTTCCTCTATTGCTTGGAAAGCGCTTGGTTCGCCAGCACTTTTACCTGAAATGAGAAATCTATCAGGTTTTGATAAAGGAACCAGTCGACCTTTAGGGATCCTCCCCAATGTGCCTATAACATTGAAAGGGAAGACCGCTCAAATGAACTTGATGGTCGTTCAAGGACCCTTGGATTATAACCTACTCCTTGGACAAGACTATATATATTGCATGGGAGCTGTAGTCTCCTCACTCTTTAGAGTAATGTGTTTTCCGCATGAAGGAAGAATGGTCAAGCTCGTGGACCAACTTTCATTTCCCGGATCACGCATCGCAAATAGTCACATACCATCCCTAAATGGTCTATTCATGCAAGAAGTGTCTCAACCCACAGTCCGTCCTCCTGATGAGCGCGAGTAATCTGGGAAGATATCACTGGAACCCAGGGGGCATGCGTCCTGGTCTGCTTCGGCAGGGAAACTTTGGGTATAGAGTAGGTTTCCGCGGGAGAATATGACTAGTCCGTACCCCGTCCGTGATTGGAAGAGGGGTTGTTCTAGAATAGGATTCTTTTGTCAAAGTTACGTGTTTGGCGCCAGAGTCATTCACCCTTGTCTATTTCGGTAGACATTGCCGAGGAAGTGTTTTGTTTGAAAGAGTAACGAGACAATCTTTGGGTAACCTGAAAGAGGTAAGCCTCTCTCTTTAAAACAATTGTTTTGAAGGAAAAGAAGTAGAGGTAACCTTGAAATCGTACTTTATACCTGGGGGCATGCAAACCTTTTGGAGTGTTAGCAAGGGACGACTATTTATTTTTTAAATTTTTAGGACCTCTAACCCTTTAAACTCGTAGGATTAGTCGTTTCCAAACTTGCATAAAGAAAGGATAAGGAGCAAAGCTTAGTGAGATGAAGCTCCATAAAAAATAGAATCTTGATGAGACACTCTTATCATATGACTGGGTAATCGAGCAGTTTTAGCACAAAGTTCATGCTCGTTAAAAAAAATAAACGCAAGATCCGAGCAGTTTTAGCACATAGTTCATGCTCGTTAAAAAATAAACATAAGATTGAGCAAATGTTTCCACCCGTGTTTAAGCTCGTTAAAAAATGAACTATCCCGGTAAATAACCACTGTGAATGTAATATCATTAGCCATTAAAGCCTTGGTCGTGTTTGCACCTGTCACCTCCACTTTTCATTTTGGCCGATCGTTCACCTCCATATGATTGTTTACCCATTTTGAGGAACAGATACGAAGAGTGATTCCACCTAGCCATCCTTGTGACACTGCCGTGATTGGAAAATTCCAACCTTTACCTGGAATCTGCTGCTAACCCTGTTTATCACTCATTCCTCAAAAGACGAGTCTTCTTTAAGCTCTTTTCAATTGACTCGTAAAATATGAAAAGATTGCTGAGTCCTTGGCCTTCCAGCTCGTTAAAGGACAGGAAGAGCTATCCCTCCTCTAGATTTTAATCTTTTTGGACCTGAGGGATTATTACACAAAAAGATCGAGCGCTTGTTTTATTCGGCTCGTTAAAACTATCGAAAACTCATCCCTTCTGTATTGTTTTATACTTTTTCGGACTTAAGGGATTAGATGACGAAAAAGGAATTTTGGAGTTGACTTTATGTATCTTTTCAGACTCTCTAAAAATGAAAAGGACCGACTTATCCTTGTCGTTAGACTCGTTAAAATCATTAAATAGCGACAAACTTGTCTTTAGACGAGAACGAGTTTCACTATCGCTAGGCTCGTTAAAACATAGCGATGGGCTTGCCCGAAGGGCAGGTTATAGAACAAGCATATGTTATCATCCTCAAGCTTGAAAAAAATAAAGAGGTACTGGTCAGCAATGACTGGGGAAAAATTGGGAGAAACTAAAGAAAAACTTTGATGGTAGCAAGTCGCTCTTGAACATGACACTTTTCCTCCGTACCACATTCGGGGTGGGTTGTTTCATTCACCGGTCACATCCATGGTCTCGCCATACCATCCATATTTGGGGTAATGCTACCGATCCATCATATCAGTGTCGCCATATGTTCAAGAGAAGTCGTTCAGAAAGAGTCAACCGTGTCCCATCCACTGCCATACATTATCCTTCATCCATTCATCACTGCCACCCTGAATCATATGTCACAGATCGTTTTCACCTCCATTAAAATCATTAGCTCCGTTCCGTGTCACTGATGTGGGATTCATTAAGGCCCTCCTGTGACGGATCGCTTCTTGTCGACATCAGCTCATTATCCAAGAAGTCGATCTAGGAACAACCCCTTCAGTACTTTGAAGCTTGCATACCTCAATGGCAAGTTTCTCACTTCCGGCGACAGGTATACATCAATGACCTTCGACCGAAAGATTTTGTGTGGTGTTCGACGCCAAGTCCTTTATTCACACCACGTGAATTGTACTGCAGTACCTTGAGGGTCATTATCATTATCGGTGATTCCTCTCGCGCTTGTTAACAGTTTACATCATTGACCAGTAATCAAGCGATGTCTTTCCATGTTCGACTTCAGAACAATTCTCACATGGATCGACTTGTACTTAGAGTGAAGATCGAACGAGTTTGAAGACCCCGGATCTAGTTTCATCCATCCGGGCTGCGATATATATTCAGGAAAGATAAAGACATTGACATGTAGATCATTGCAGCAGATAATCATCCTACTCAAAGGATGATAATTTCATCAAAATTATCAGTCTATCATCAGACGATTGTTTGTTCTATGTACAGAAAAATGAATTTATAAAGCTAAGCATGGGAATGCCCGCCTCAGCTAGATCATGAAAGTAGTATGAAAAATAATGTATTGCATTGTATTGTATTACAGGTCTCCTCCCAACATTGGATGAACTTCGGATCCCCCTGATAAAGCATTTCGCCCAATAAACAGCCTCATACTTTAGGGGGCAACTGTTATAGACATTTTTGTGCCTTACAGCATTGAGCATGAAATGTCCATAATCTAAGGGATCCAAAGTCCCTAAACATGTTGTTCCTACCCCTAGAGGAACAAGGCTAACAAACCACAGCAATTCACAGAAGTTCTCCACCTGAAACTACTCAAAAACAAGTCAATTCAGGATCATGTCAACTGCTCCATTGACCATCTGCGCTGAATGTTAGTGGCTCCACTGTCTACCTGCGTTGAATGTCAACTCCAACACTAGCTACCTGCGCTGAGCGAGTTTGGACAAGTGGCAGACTCATTCCTCAAGGTGTCAATGCTCAGGAAGCTTCCAAAATGACACTTGCCTCAGGGAATTCGACTGGTGATGAGTAAGAGGTTCCAAATCTCCAAGTGGAAGCAAGAACCTCCAAGTGGACTCAAGAACTGAGAGAGGGAGAGGACACTAGTCAGATCTCAAGCTGACTCATCCTCTCTCCAAAATAACTATATATAGATCTCTCCTCCATGAGATCTAGAGGCTGGAATTTTGTTATTACAAAGAATTGTTGTTGGTTTGAGACTGGAATCATTGGGTGCTTAATGCTTTGAAGGGGCTGAAGATAGGAATTCCATTTGCTGGGAAGGAGATGCTGGATTGGAGCCCTCTGGGTTGTATCTCTTCCTGAACCTTGTTATTCATTAATAAAGCTATCTTGGTTTCTCCTATATGCTGATGTTTTCTTGATGTATGATTGCATTAGTGTATTTGATTTGTTTCTAATCCTGAATCATTTATGAATATGTATATTTGCCTTTGTGTTGTGTTCTTCTCTTGTCGCAAGTAGCTGTTCTCTTGTGATCCCGCAGGAATCAAGTAGTTGTTCTCTTGGGCGAGCGAGGAGGCAAGTAGCTGTGAACACCCAAAGGGAAGAGGATCTGGATCGAGGGACAAACGGAAGACACCGGTAAGTCTATTGATCTCTCTTCTTTCACATTTCATAAAGGAAGAAACCAGTATAGCTGTACTCGTTTGTTGCTAAGGCACTGTCACACCTTAGGTGGATAGGATCGTCCTGCATAGGCATTTTTCCCCACAACACCGAGCTTATGATAGACAGTAAACACAAAGTATAGGGGTTGATCTAATGAGGTTATTGAGCTACCACCTGGGCACTTAGGATGTTTGCAAGTGAGATGTTCAGTTCATAAACCAACCCAGAGATTGACTGAAGCAGTGTTGATCTACTTTGCAATTGCATAGAAAAAGCAGTTCGAAGGCTAGCTGGCTTAACTTAAGGCTCCGTATGTAGTTTATAATGCAAACAACAGTAACAAACAAACAAACTATTCATTACCTAGCGGAGTCGCCATTTTGTTTCTAGGAAAACTACTGTCCATTCAGAGCTGCTAGTCCCACTAAGACAGGTAGCTATGTTAGAAACAAACAATTCAAAGTAACTTGTGTTTTCCTTTATGAGAGATAGATGAGAGAGAAGCAGAGAGTACCAACCTCAGTCTTTCGCTTGGCTCCTTACTTGTTTCCTCTCTCCTTTGATAGAGCTTCACCACTCCTTTCTCACCTATCCCGCTTCAAAGAACACCTGTAGAGCCAAAGCAGAAAAATACAATCAAAGCATAGAGATCTATAACCATAAACAATGTAGAATCAGATGTACATTAACCATACAAATGCATACACAAATACAAGATTAAGAAATATACAAGTATATGGAGGAAAACGCAGATAGCTTTATTGATAGAAGTAGTAGAAGAGAGGATTACAACCCAGCTGTTTGATCCAGTGCCATCCTCCCAGCACGAAAGCCCTCTTCACCTCATGAAAAGCTAGATCACCCAACAATACAATGTCTCAAAGAGAAACCAACAACACTTCCTTACAAATTACAAAATTCCAGCCTCTGGATCTCTAGGATGAGGGATCCATATATAGATATCTGTAGGGGAGTGAGTCAGCTTCTAGGATTTTGATTAGTGTCATTTCACTGATAGTTCTTGGTTCCACTTGGAGATTTCATGATCTCTTACTCATCCCTGGGTGAATTCAGAGAGGCAAGTGTCATATGAGAAGTTTCTAGAAGATTCTCTGAGTTTCCACCTAGAAAACTGCCTTTGCCATTTGTCTGCTCTCGCTCATCGCACCCTACAAAAGGGTTTTTTAGTATGCATCACACCCTTCATGTGTAGAAAGTAAGATGCATCGCACCCTGACCATGGAGGAGTCAATATGGTCCAGTTTTGGCCAGTTCTAAGTATTTGTTTAGGTGGAACTTCTGTGAAATGATGTAATCAATTGACCATGATCCTTTAGGGTATGAAACAACACTTTTAGAGACTAAAGAGCCCTTGGTTTATGGACATATCAGTTTGGGGTTGCAGTGCCCAAATATGTCTATAAAGCACCGACAAACTGAACACAAACTGACAACTCACCTCACCCCTCAAGGCTACAACATACTCAGGGGCTAAAGAACCACCCTAGGTGACCAAACCCTGAGTTCTGGCTCCTTTTCACACACTTTAATCCTGAGACACATGCATGATAAGGCCTCCATGTGGTTATAAGCCTCCAATCACATGCACAAGCCTGCCTAGGTGAGGTTGTGACCCAAATTGTCTAGTACAAAGGGTGTGGTCCTGATATCTAAGCCTTAGTTCCAGGCCAGCCTCTAGAACACTACCCAAAACTTCTTGAAACTTCACAAAATCATTAATGAGATGACAACAATGCTAAACATACAACCTTGAAGGAAGAACATTACTTAGAATACCTGTAACATAACAAACGTTTTTCCAAACACATGGAAAACATGTAAGCTGCAGGTCATGAATGAATACCTGATCATAAAAGTATGATATTCATCTAAGAATCATCGAGAAAGTCCTATAACTTCTCCAGATGGGTGAAACAACACTTATTATTCCATACGTTCATCAACCAATCAATAGCTAAACAATTCATGACAAGATCCATATAAGATAAACATCATATGAACAATATGTAACCAGAAAATAACTAAGATATAAAACATGGCAACCCAGCCATAATATCACCAACATATTTCCAGTAAATATACATGAATCACAATACAAGAATAACTCGTATTAACATGTTAAGATGCCAACCAAGTTAGGGACTTCAACGTACCACCCAACCATAGATTGGATTGAACCAAATCTCTCTTTCATCCAATCACCCCACACCATATTCCAAGCATGAATGTGGGATCTCATCGAATAAACCAGAGAAAACAAAACCAGGTCTTCCAGAGGCCAAACCACCTCAACCCTCAACTAGTGATTCCACATCATAGTGACAAAACTAACACTAACCAGATTGGTCTCTACTCTAGTTGCCCAAGGCTCTAGGAACTAGTAACTCAACCCACAACGTTCCAGCTCTCTATAGAGTTTGTCCAACCTGGCTCCAGGGACTAGTAACTCAACCAACCAAGGGCACCAGAGCATTTGTCCCAACCTAGGCTCTAGGATGAGAAACTCAACCCAAGTTGTTCTAGGGCTTCAAGAGTGTTTGTTCCAACCCACAACCTTAAGGAATTATGATCATCAATCAGAAAACAATCAAGTGGAAAAAACAATGACACCATGGCTATCCTGGAAATGGTAAGACAAGGCTAAAACCATTGTCAATCCATGCAATCCTCTATGCCAATGATAACACATAACTATATAATCACATTCATATTCCATGTATCCATAAACAAAAAAGGAAATCACACATGCAACCTATTACCTGCAAATAAATCATGTTGTAGTTGTTGATCCACTTATTCCCTTGAATTTTCTGGCTTTCCTTTTTCCTTATTTCTTGAATCCAAGTGAAACTAGAGTGCTCCAAGTAGGCTCCAAGAATTCTCTAATTGCTCAAGACTATGAGAGAGAGAGAGAGAGTGAATAGAAGAGAGATGCAAAAATGAATTGAAAAAATACTGTGAATTGATCCTCAAAAGCGTTTTTATGAATGAGGCCTCTGTTTTCTTTATTTTCCTTCATTTTTCCTTCAATTTCCCTTGCATGCAAATATGTGACCTTTCATCTCCATTTTCTCCAATTTTTCTTTATTTTCATAAATAAATGCTAATTAATGTTTGTTTGCCTTTTCTAGTGCCTTTGTCAATTTCCATAGCCATAAATTAACCGAAAGTGATGCCCACTAGGATGTTTCCCCACCATTTAGGTTGGAATACGTGTCCCATAACCTTGGTCTTATATTTTTTTAGATGGAAAATCAACCAAGGGCTATTGCAAACCCCTCCCTCTTGGGGAAACATTGTCCTTGGTGTTCTATGACACCTATGAACAAAAAGCCACTAAAAACAACAAATATTTCCTATGGATATTTATAACCCAGCTGTTGCAGTATTTACAATGACATCTTGTTGAAAACATGAGAATCATGCCATTTACTAGAGCTTTATAACATGTCTCTTTATGGTATTTACAATCACAACAACATATACTCATGCACATTTGCTTCAATCGACAAATAATCATTCTGTCTATGGAGATTTATAACCACATCTCGATAAAGTATTTACAATAATATACACTTACATACATATGCACATTTTCTCTAACTAACAAATAAAAGGATACGATGCCCACATAAGAACAAAGGAATCCCGAGGCTCACACGTCCACCATCAAAGTAGTACCAAGATTCACCTCCTTCCCAGGAAGTCTAGAATCCACTACCAAAGTTAAATATGCATCGAATGTATAACACTATAATCCTTGCACTACTTGTTCCCTCAGTGAATAGTTACTGACTCATTGCTCCAGGGAACAATCCCAATGTGCTTCTGTCCATGTGCCAATCCTAATGACAAAAAAATTTCATTCCCCTACCTTCCCTTATCTTCTACACATTCCCTTTGGAAATCTAGTCACCCCCTTCTATGCAGTGACTCACCTTCCAAGTTCCGCTAGCATCCTCTTCTCTGCTACACAGTCCCTAGGGCGATCCATCCCTTGGCAAGGTTTTATCGCATCGGAAGGTATAAAAACCAAGGCATATCCCTACCTGAAAACCATCATACTAATCATATCATGCTCATGGAATTGAATGGACACTATTGGGTACCTGTGTCCCACAATGGTTGTGCTCCTGATGTTCTCTACCAACATACTACAGCATGTTCCAATTCCTTTTGTTGTTGCTACTAATTCTTGTAGTCAGTTGCAACCACCCAAACTAGCATTTCCCTCATTTCCTACACCAAGCACATAATTTCCATCAAAAGGAATTGAAATAAATTCAAATCATACCTCATTGGTATCTCTTCAATAAGGTACACTTGTAATTCGGTTAAGGTACACTTGTAATTCGATTTACTTCCTGTCACAACAAGTCACACTAACTCTTTGATCAAATCATCATGTATAAACATATCACATATGATTAGCTCAAAAATCAACCGTCATAAATCAAAATCATAGATAATATGTAACCATCATAATTTAGAGTCATATATGACATGCATAATTACAAATGCAAATAAAATAATGATACATATCTTTCAATCGATTCTTTGCTTCTACCTTTTTCCTTGTCCTTTCCGTACATAGACTGAATTTGTTGACAAACCGCTCAAGAACCCTGTTCCTTTTCTTCTTTTCAATCACGTACACATACACACAATATACATCACAACACATATGCCTACACATGACTTACAACAACAAAAAATACATGAACCTACACCTGGCATACAACACAACACATACACCTACATGTTGAGAAGTGTAGCAAGAAAGGTTCAAGTTGACTTAGCCTTGATTAAATTGAGTAAATTCGAAATTTCCACATCAATAGACAACTTGGAGGTAGTTAAATGATGTGACATGTCCCTTGTCACTTAGTTAGATCAGTAATTTCAAGTTAGAGGGCTTGGAGTTCAGTTATGCATGTGTGATTGCTAATTTGTAGCAATCTAGTTCAATTATATCCAATTGTATTCAGTTAAAATAGTTCTAATTGTTGATAGGACTAGTTGGGGTCAGTTGTGCAATGAGACTTAAGTATAACTCATAGATCATCTAGTTAACTGATCAATCAACCAAAAATATCTAGTGCGTGAAAGGAATTTGAATTGCTCAGCTATGGTGGAGATTCTAAGGTAGTGTAACATCAATTGTAGACTAGTTTTGAGTTTACAGGTGTTGCATACAATCAATGATCAATCATTGGGAATTTCACAATCAATTGGAGTAAAATTACTAGGAAATAGGCGTCAAATTCCTTAGTATTTGTGAAAGTAAATATGAGCTTAAGTGGAGGCAGAAATTGACTAAGTATGTGTAAGAGCTTCCCATTGAGTAGAGACAACAATTATTCACTTGTAGGTTGAGCTCAAAGTGACAAAGCAATTATAATACATTCTCTATTCATATGATTAATGCAAGTAGGATTAAGGGGTTTTTATATATTGGTTTCCCCCAGATAAATATGTTTACTTGTGTATGTGATTGATGCATGTCTACGAATGTTGTTCTAAATTGTGAATTAATTTCTGTAGAGCACTAAAGTAGAATTTTGTCTCTCGATTTAGATTAAATTTCTTCAGAAGTTGCAATTCTATAACCTTATTTCTACATGGTATCGAAGTAGGATTCACATTAGAACAATAATTTCAAATTTGTTCCTCAGGAGGTTCAAATTTTTAACTTCTATGTAAGAAGATTTCTTCAGAGTTGAAATAATGGCCTTCAATGGACTGAGATTAGAGTATTCCTTGGAAGGGAGCTCAAATTTCATTGTCTGTAAGGATCACATGGAGGTAGTTCTTGATGATAATGGGTTTTTGTAATATTTCAAGAAAAAAATTCCAAAACTAGGATCATGTGAAGCCCATAACCTATCCAAATGGAAGAAAGAGACTGAGAGACCATATTGTCTCAAATATCCATGGAAAAGAAACTCCTTTCATAATGTGGAAGGAATTGACCGAGTTATTTGAGAATAGAAGTGACCAGAGATAACTGACCCTCAAATAGAAACTTAGAAATATTACGATGCAATATAATGATACTATTACGCAGTATCTCACCATATTTACACAAGTTTGAGATGAGCTTGGAGGGGTTAGTGTGGATGTTGCAAAATATTATCTTGTGAGCCTAGCTCTTCTAGGCCTTCCCAAAATCTGGCATAGCTACCAGGACTCAGTGAACGGTTGGGAGAAATTACTAAATTGGGAATGCTTATAATCCGATTTGGTACAAGAAGAAATTAGGATAAATATCAAAGGTGGAAGTTCATCCAAGGGAGAGGATGAAGAAAATTTTGAATTGGTTGGAAATGGTAAGAAGGGAAAAGGGAAGAAATATCAAACCAAACCAGAATCTAGCCATTGGGGAAAGAAGAAAGACTTGTCCAAAATAAAATGCTTCAATTTTGATGAATTTGGGCACTATTCTACAAAGTGTCCACATAAAAAATATAGCAATAAGAATCCATGAGGAGAAGCAGGAGAAGTTGTTGGCTTCACAATTTGAGCTAGATTTCACCCCGGTTGCATGCATGGCCAACACTATGATGGGGAGTGCATGGTACTTGGCCTCAGGTACCTTGTTCCACATGACAAGATGTAGAGACTTTTTCAGTGACCTAGAGGAGAAAGATCTCCATATTCATATTGATCCCTACGATGATGGAAGGTACAGTGTTAAGAGGGAGTCAGGATCCCCTACTTGCCTCAAATATATCATGTTTGTACCAGGCCTGAAGAAGAACCTTATCTATGCAGCAATTTTCGAACACTGTTGCTATGCTGTCATCTTTAGTAAAGGGAAAGTATTTCTAAGACACATAGCTAATGGGTAGGTGAAGCAAATCGAGGCTCGTGTGAAGAACCTATATAAACTTGATGTGGAAGTTTGTGGTGCATTAACTAGTAAGGTAGAGAAAGTGTAGAGTCACAATGTTAGCGCACTCTAGCACATGAGATTGGGCCATTTGCATCATGACACCCTTAAAATTATGCATCAAAAATATATTGGCCTCCCTAAAGGATAATTTGAGCAAAAACATGTCTACAAGGGTTATACATTGGGGATGTATGCCAAATCCACATTCCATGACCGAGATAGAAAAGCACATGCAGCCTTGGAAATAGTCCACTCTGATGTTTGTAGACCCTTGACAACCTCCATTGCGAGACATAAGTACTACATTATTTTTATTGATTATTTCTCAAGAAATTGTTGGATCTTCTTCATGTAGAAGAAGGATTAGCATTCTCAAAATTTTTATAATTTAAGGCACTAGTTGAGAAAGAGACCGATAAGAAGGTGAAGGATCCCAGGAGCAACAATGGAGGTGAGTATGTTTCACATTCCTTCAAATATTTCTGTGTGAAATAAGGTATTCAAAGATAATTGAAAGCACCCCAGAACCCAAAGCAGACAGGGGTAGCTGAGAGAAATACTTGAAGCATTGTAGGAGCTATGAGAGCTGTGCTACATGACCAAGGCCTGCCACTACATTGGTGGGTAGGGGCATGTAACACAACAACAGGGAAAATGTTAGGGGCTCGTATTCACAGGTGGGCTAATTGTCAATTTCAATTTTTTCTAAAAAGATTCACCGAAATGTTATAGCACACCATTATTTTACCTTAAGAATCACCAAAATATTTTGACTAATGTAAAATCTTTGAAAATTTAAATATTTCTACAAAAATATCACCATAAATTTTACAATTTGCATATTAGGGACTAGTAAGATTCGCCAAGATTTCTAAATTTTAAGATAAACTTCCATCCTTAAAATTTTCCTTGCACAACAGTCTACTTGTAAAACTAGAGTCCTCATCAGATTCTTGGTATGATTACACTAGAGCAGGATTTCTTGGGGGGGAAACCGGATGTGTATCAGTTTTGAATTTTTGGAGCCTCTATTTACTGCAATGTCTCCAAATATTCGAGGAAGAAACTTGAGCCAGCAACAAAGTTGGGAGTTTTTGTGGGTTACACCAAAAATCCACACAACTATTGGGCATACTTAACTTGCCTAAGAATGACAGTTGTGTGAAGGGATGTAAAGTTTGATTAAGAGAAAGAAATGAGATGCTCTCTTGAGAGGGATCTACAAATCCCACTAGAAGAGGAGCTTTTAGCTCCAAAGGAGGGGCCTCGGGAAGTTATAGAGCAACCAAAAATTGGGGAGCAGAGAGGAGGTAGAGTAGAGAAATCCACTCAAGCAGAACCATCCAGAGAATGTAGGAAAATAACTAGGGAAACTAATATATTGGTGTAGGATGCGAGGGAGAATGTGGGAGCTCCTTCAAATTTACACAAGAAAAGGAGGTCACCTGAGAAGAAAACTGGCTACATGGCTCTAATGATTGCGATTGTAGATACTAACCCATCCTATTTTGAGGAAGAAGTTGAGGAACTAGTTTGGTTTGACGCAATGGTGGAAGAATATGAATCCACCATCAAGAACGATGTTTGGGAAGTGGTCCCAAGACTGGAAAATAAATAAATTGTGGGCTTGAGATGGATATTCAAAGGTTAAGCATGCAACAGATACAACCATAGAGAAGTATAAGTCCATATTTGTGGCCAAAGGATTCTCTCAAGTTGAGGGAATTGACTATGAGTAAACCTTTGCTCTCGTAGCAAGGTATTCATTCATTAGATCAATTCTTACACTGGGTGCGCAGATGGTGTGGACAATCCACTAGATGGATGTAAAAAAAACATTTCGCAATGGTGTTATTGAGGGGGAAGTGTACATAGAGAAACCAGAAGGTTTTGAAACATTTGATCAGGAGTCTCATGTGTGCAGACTTAGGCGAGCATTGTACAGTCTCAAACAGGCACCCTGAGCTTGGTACACTCGAATTGATAGTTAGCTCACTGGATTAGGTTTCACCAATAGTGAAATGGATGTGAACCTCCATCATATTTTGTTAGAAGGTAAATTTGTTATCATTATTTTATACGTTGATGATTTAATATTGACATGTGATGAGCAGTTGATCAGCACCTGCAAGGAGGACCTTGCAAGGGAATTTTAGATGAAAGACATGTGTCCCATGCACTAATTCCTTAGGCTAGAAGTATGGAAAGATGATGGGGAATTATTTGTGTCTCAAGGTAAGTATGCCACCAACATACTGCATATATTTCACATGGATAGTTTTAAGCCCATTGAGACACCTTTAGCAACCAACTAGAGGAAGGAGAATTCCACTTCATGTGAATAGGTTGATGTTATCATTTACCGACAAAAAGTGGGTTCACTGATGTATCTTGTGAACACATAACCAAATATGTGCTATGCAGTCAAACAAATGAGCCAATCTATGCTTAGGAGATGGATCCAACTATGATCTATTTTGATAATTATAGTTGCATTAAGCTCTATGAGAATATGTTATTTCGTGATTGATCCAAGCATAAAGATATCTGGTATCATCATTTACAGGACTGTGTGCAGAGGAGGATAATGTTGCTACAATATCTTCCAACAAAGGAACAAGATGTTGACACCTTGACAAAGGCTTTGTCAAGAGGGAAGTTTGAATTCCATAGGTTCGGGATATGGGTGGTTGAAAATCCCTTTCTTGCTAAGAGGGAGTGTTGAGAAGTGTAGCAAGAAAGGCTCAATTTGGCTTAGCCTTGGTCAAATTCAAAATTTCCACATTAACAAGCAACTTGGAGGTAGCTAACTGAGGTGACATGGCTCTTGTAACTCAATTAGCTCAGCAAATTTAAGTTAGAGAGCCTGCAATTTAGTTATGCATGTGTGATTGGTAACTTGTAGTAATCTAGTTTAATTATTTCTAGTTATATTCAATCAAACTAGTTCTAACTATTGATAGAACTAGTTGGAAGTCAGTTGTGCAGTTAGACAATAGTTTATCTCAGAGATCATCCAGTTAACTAATCAATCAACCAAAAATAATTAGTGTACGCAAGGAATTCAAATTTATCAAATGTGGTGGATATTCCAAGGTAGTGTAACATCAATTTTAGACTAGTTATAAGTGTACATGTGTTGCATGGAATCAATGATCAATCATTGGTAATTGTGCAATCAATTGGAGGAAAATTCCAAAAAATTAGGGGGCCTAATTTATCAAGATTTGTGCGAGGAAATAAGAGCTTAGGTGGAGGTAAAAATTGACAAACTCTGGGTCAGAGCTTCTCATTGAGTAGAGAGAACAATTATTCACTTGCAGGTTGAGCTCAGAGCGAGAAAGCAATTGTAATACATTCTCTATTTATCTAATTAACGGAAGCAAGATTAAGGTGTTTTTACCAGTTTATTTCCCCTAGATAAATTTGTGTACTTGTGTATGTGATTGATGCAAGTTTGGGAATGTTGTTCTAAATTCTGAAATAATTTTTGTAGAGTAGTATAGTAGAATTGTGTCTCTTGATTTAAATTAAATTTCTTGAGTTGTTGCAATTCTATCACCTTATTTATACACTACACCCTGTGTACAACACAACACATATATGTACATAGAGTAAAACACAACGAATACATAAGACATGTAAAACAATACTACATGTACAAAACATGACATGTACGACATGTACACAATACCACATGTATAACATGCACACAACACCACATGTACAGCATGCACAAAGTACCACACGTACACAGAACTGCATGTACAACATGCACACAATACCACATGTACACAACGTTGTGTATAACATGTAGATAGTACCACATGTAAAACATGTACACAATACCACATGTACACATCACCACCTGCACAACATGTACACAGTGCCACATGTACACAACACCACCTACACAACGTGTACATAGCACCACATGCACACAACACCACATGTAAAACATGTAGAAAGAACCACAGGTACACAATACTACATGTACAACATGTACACAACACCATATATACACAACACCATATGTACAACATGTACACTGCACCACATGTACACACCACTGCATTTACAACATGTACACAACACCACATATAAAACATGTACACTGTTAGGTGTGGAGCCTGATTATATTCTGTATTCAAAGGTATCGCCGCATTGGACCCCAGTTCGTAATGGGGTGGCAATGCCGCCCGTAAAATATTCACTGCAAGGGGGGTTCAGGGGGGGTAGCTGCAACCTTTTGGGATCCCCCCCCGAAGCTAAGAATAGATGTAAAATTGCCTTGTAAAATGTTGTAATTTCGTAGTCAATTTGGGTCATTCATTAGGCAGAGATTTGATGGTAGAAGTTATGTTTAATTTAGGGTTTTTTGCCCTAGAAGGCAACCCCTCACTATATATGAGGGAATTGTATTGCATCTATGTATATCTGTATTCTGAGTGAGGAAGAGAGAGGAGATTGAGATCGAAGAGGGAATTACAGTGGATTTGCTGTAGGTTGTATCTCTTTAGTTTGCTGGATAATATAAAAAGAAGGACTAGCTGTTTCTCCGTGGACGTAGCCAAAACTGGGTGAACCACGTATATCTGTGTCTCTCTTGTTTTATGTGTTTTCTGTGTTTATATTTCTGCAATATTTTATGTGTTCCATTGCTCTGTAATATATAATTCTCTAACAACTGGTATCAGAGCCGAAGGTCTATTTTGTTGATAAACTCATACGAGAGAAGGGTTCCTGGTTCGAGTGGGAGCAATGGCGGAAGATGGTAGGATTAGGGTGGAAAAATTTAATGGCCAAAACTACCAGCTGTGGAAGATGTAGATGGAAGATTATTTGTACCAGAGAGATCTGTACCAACCATTGAGCGGAAAGGCAAAGAATCCAACGAGTATGGCAGACACAGAATAGGATATTCTTGACAGAAAAGCACTTGGAACAATACAACTGTGCCTAGCGGCGTCGGTAGCATTTAATATTTCAAAGGAAATGACAACAGAGGGTTTAATGTCAACATTGGCCAAACTATACGAAAAACCCTCGGCCTCAAACAATGTATTTCTTATGAAGCGTTTATTTAATATGAAGATGCAAGAAGGTGGATCTGTTGCTGATCATTTAAATGAATTTAATACAGTTACCAGTTAGTTAAGTTCTGTAGGAGTAACTTTTGATGATGAAGTTAGGGCTCTATTATTTTTGTGCTCATTGCCAAAAAGTTGGAATGGTTTAGTTATGGCCAATAGTAACTCTGTCTCTAGATCTAGTACTTTAAAGTTTGATGATGTTGTCAGCACAATCCTTAGCAAGGAAATGCAACGGAAAAGCTCCGGTGAGACATCAGGTAATGCTTTTATTGCAGAGACTAGGGGAAGAAAAATGGAAAGAGGAAAGAGCCTTGGATATCGTAGTAAGTCAAGAAAAGGTAGATCCAAGTCCAAATCAGGGATAGTGTGCTGGAAATGCAGGAAGAAAGGAC
This sequence comes from Pinus tabuliformis, assembly GCA_031772625.1. Taxonomy (NCBI): domain Eukaryota; kingdom Viridiplantae; phylum Streptophyta; class Pinopsida; order Pinales; family Pinaceae; genus Pinus; species Pinus tabuliformis. The sequence continues at coordinate 336,878,835 of CM062810.1, read as the reverse complement.
ACCTGAAGAAAGACTGCAAGTCTCAAAAGGGAAAAGAAGGAGACGTGCAACAAGAAAATAATAATGAAGCAAATGTAACAGGTGATGTGTTGCAATATGCTTTAATTCTTTCATTAGAAAATAGTATTGATGCATGAGTGGTAGATTCAGGGGCCTCATTCCATGCCACACCTGATAGGAAACATTTTTATGATTATGTTGAAGGAGATTTTGGACAGGTTCGATTGGGTGATCATAAACCCTGTAAAATCATTGGAATGGGTACAGTTTTCATAAAACAGCAAAATGGAAATCAGTGGCTATTGAAGGAGGTAAGGCATGTTCTAGATTTGAAGAAAAATCTGATTTCAACAGGGCAGTTGGGAGGTGAAGGTTGCATAACTACTTTCGCAGATAAAACCTATAAGGTCACTAAAGTATCCCTGGTAATAGTGAAAGGAGGAAAGGTTGGTACATTGTATTTATGCAATGGTATTTCTAATTTTGTTAAAGCTTTAACCTCTACAGGAGAAGATACAGAATTGTGGAATCATAGGCTTAGGCACATGAGTGAGAAGGGGATGCAAATTCTTCACTCAAGAAATATGTTGTTAGGTTTGAAGCATGTTGATTTAAAATTCTGTGAGAATTGTGTTTAAGGAAAAAAAAAGAGAGTCAGATTCCTTAGAGTTGGGAAAGAAAAGAAGAGCGAAAAATTAGAGCTTGTGCATATAGATGTATGGGGACCTGCTCAGGTATCATCTCTTGGTGGCTCTCATTATTATGTTACTTTTATTGATGATGCAACCAGAAAAACTTGGATTTATTGTATTCGAAATAAATCTGATGTATTTGATACTTTCAAGAAATGGAAAGCTTTGGTTGAAAATGAGACAAGAAAAAGGTTGAAGTGTCTCAGATCAAACAATGGAGGTGAATATTGCAGCAAAGAGTTTGATAGGTATTGTTTAGAGAATGGAATTCGTAGAGAGAAGACAGTTCCAGGAACACCACAAGAAAATGGTGTGTCAGAAAGGATGAACAGGACAATCATGGAGCGTGCAAGGTGCATGAGATTGCATGTAGGATTGCCTTTACAATTTTGGGCAGATGATGTAGATATTGTTGTTTATCTAATAAACAGAGGGCCTTCAAGTTCCTTGGATGGTGGTATTCCAGAGGAGGCATGGACAGGTAAAAAGGTAAACTACTATTTTTTAAAGACTTTTGGTTGTGAAGCCTTTGTCCACATTAATAAAGAAAATAGAACAAAGCTTGAGGCAAAATCAAAGAAATGTACCTTTACTGGATATGGTGTTAATGATTTTGGTTATCGCTTTTATGATTATGAAAAACACAAAATCATTAGGAGCAGAGATGTCATATTCAATGAAAAGGTTTTGTATAAGGATCAGCTGCAAGAAAAGAAATAGGAAAAAGAAAACAGAGAATACACAGTGCTTGACGAGATCACAGGAAAAGTGATGGTGCCTGAAAATCATAATGATCAATAGCCAGAAAAAAAACCACAACAGCAACAAGCACCTCAAACACCTGAAAGTGGTGTTAAAAGATCTACCAGGATAAGTAGAACCCTGAACGATACTCTCCTTCATTATATTATGTATTGTTGACTGATTCTAGTGAACCAGAATGTTATGAAGAAGCAGTGCAGGTAGAAACTAGGAAGAAGTGGGAGCAAGCCATGAAAGAAGAGATGGACTCCTTAGCACATAACTAGACTTGGGACTTAGTTAGGTTTCCTACAAGTAAAACAACATTGCAGAATAAATGGGTTTACAAGTTGAAGGAAGAAGATGGAGGTAGAAAAAGGTATAAAGCTAGACTTGTGGTGAAAGGGTTTGCACAGAAAAAGGGTATAGAATTTGATGAGATATTTTCTCCTATTGTTAAAATGACTTCAATCATAACTATTTTAAGTCTAGTAGCAGCTGAAGATTTGCATCTTGAGTAGTTAGATGTAAAGACAACCTTTCTCCATGGGGATTTGGAGGAAGAGATATATATGCAGCAGCCACAAGGATATGAGGTAAAAGGGAAGGAGAAACTAGTGTGCAGGTTGAAAAAGAGCTTGTATGGCTTAAAACAGGCTCCAAGGCAGTGGTATCTAAAATTTGACAAGTTTATGTCTGAACAAGGTTATACTAGATGTCACTATGATCATTATGTTTATCTCAAAAGGAAAAATGATGGCAACTATATTATATTGTTATTGTATGTAGATGACATGCTTGTTGTAGGTTCTAACATGCAAGAAATAAATGTGCTCAAAAGAAAATTGGCAAACTCATTTGCAATGAAGGATTTGGGTGCTGCAAAACAAATCCTTGGTATGAGAATAACTAGAGACAGGAAGAATCGCAAATTAACAGTCTCAAAGTGAGTACATAGAAAAGGTGTTGAAAAGGTTTAATATGCAGAATGCAAAACCAATTAGTATACCTTTGGCTAGCCATTTCAAATTAAGTGAAGGAGTGTCCCAAGACTCAGGAAGAAATGGCTCATATGTCTAAAGTCCCATATGCATTAGCAGTTGGAAGCTTAATGTATGCAATGGTCTACACAAGGCCTGATATTGCACATGCAGTGGGAGTTGTAAGAAGGTACATGAACAATCTAGGAAGAGAACATTGGATGGCGATGAAGTGGATTCTTAGGTATTTGAGAGGTACCACAAATCAAGCATTATGCTTTGGTGGTTTAGACATTGCTCTACAAGGATATGTTGATGCAGATATGGTAGGTGCTAGAGATGACAGGAGAAGCACAATAGGGTATGTGTTTAATGTAGGTAGAACAACTGTCAGTTGAGTCTCAAAACTGCAAAGTGTTGTTGCACTCTCAACAACAGAAGCAGAGTATGTTGCTACTACAGAGGCTACTAAAGAAATGATTTGGTTACAAAGGTTTTTGGATGAATTGGGTAAGAAGCAGGAGTTGGGCAAGTTATACAGTGACAGCCAGAGTGCCATACATCTTGCAAAGAAATCTACATTTCATTGCAAGACTAAACATATACAGCTCAAGTACCATTTCATACGGTTAGTGTTGGAAGATCGACAGTTGAAGCTAGAAAAGATACACACTAGCCAGAATCTTGCAGATATGTTAACAAAAGTTGTAACCAAGGAGAAACTGAGAATTTTCTCAGTTTCAGTTGGTATTCAAGTATGATGAAGAAGATGAGAAACAGCTAGGTCCAAAGTGGAGTCATGGTCCAGCAAATGAAGCAGTGGTGGAGTTGCTATAATCAGTCTCCAAGTGGGAGATTGTTGGGTGTGGAGCTTGATTATCTTCTGTATTCAAAGGTATCGCCACATTGAACCCCAGTTCGTAATGGGGCGGCAACGCCGCTCATAAAATATTCGCTGCAGGGGGGCTCCAGGGGTGGGCAATTGCAACCTTTTGGGAGGCCCCCCCTGGTAGGGGGATCGGGGGCAGTGCCCCCGAAGCTAAGAATAGATGTAAAATTGCCTTGTAAAATGTTATAATTTTGTAGTCAATCTGGACTGTTCATTAGGCCGAGATCTGACAGTAGAAGTTATGTTTGATTTAGGGTTTTTTGCCCTAGAAGGCAACCCCTCACTGTATATGAGGGAATTGTATTGCGTCTATGTATATCTATATTCTAAGTGAGGAAGAGAGAGGATATTGAGAGCGAAGAGGGAATTACAGCGGATCTGCTATAGGTTGTATCTCTTTAGTTTGCTGGATAATATGAAAAGAAGGTCTGGCTGTTTCTCCTTGGACGTAGCCCAAACTGGGTGAATCACGTATATCTGTGTCTCTCTTGTTTTATTCGTTTTCTGTGTTTATATTTTTGCAATATTTTATGTGTTCCATTGCTCTGTAATATATAATTCTATAACATACACAACACCACATATGTAATATACACACAACACTATATGTACACAACATCGCATATAAAACATGTAAACAACACTAGTACTTCACATCCAAAGACCACAATGTATCTACCAAGAAATATTGCTTCTAATGTATTTCCACTATCCATGCTTTTCCCAGCATGTCACAGATCACACTTCTTTCATTTCGATGATCTGTCCTTCAACATCACCTATCCATAACATAAACATACACATAGTATAAGCACATAATATCAAATCATATCCACATGATATTAACCTCATAGATCTGTCAGGGCTACATTTCCCGCTTGATTCCTCATAAACTAGGAACCTCTTCCTATCATTCACTTGCATAAGAAATCATACCTCCACAAGCATGATCCCTGACAACCATGTTAGATAATGAAATAAATACATACTTGTATACATATACACATTAGCATAAAACAATCATGATCCCTGACAACCTTGGCAGTCAACGACTATATATATATATATATATATATATATATATATATATATATATATATATATATATATATATATATATATATATATATATATATATATATATATATATATATATAGATATATATATATATATATATATATATATATATATATATATATATAGATATATATATATATATATATATATATAAACATCAGCTTAATAATGTTCACAACATAATTACCATGTATCATAAGGTCAAGCTTAAGAGAACTTCCTTTATCTATGCAACGCATGCATAACATTGAGAACCAATAGTTCACAACATAGCCAAGGCATATAATGCCTCAAATCTGTTTACTTTACCTTTATGTTACCTTTCTCATGACTATCCTACCACCATCCATTTACCCCAATGGACCCAACCAATGCAACTGACTGTCATATTCCTTCCTTGAGTTTCCCTTTATTCATGCACCGAGCTTCATCCAAGTGCTACATTACTTGTTGTATTTCATTTGACTCCCCCCGAACACCATTAACATACTCTTTCCCCAACCAATTCCAAAAAACATCAAAACATTAAAGGCAAGAAGAAGAAGCAATCAAAAGAAAACCAAGGAAAATCAATAACAATACAACACCGCAAAAAAAGTGGCATGGACATGCACCATACATAAACAAAACCAAAAATCAAGCACAAGAAATAACAAAAGACTGAAAGCGCAAAACTAACAACAAACACCATGACTCAACCCCATGGGTTCCCAATACTTCCAAAGGAAAGATCAACCTGAACCTTCTTCAAGATTTCATGGTAGTATATTCTACTAGGAAATCCCCTGCATCATACTGCCATAACAATATAGTGGTTACCTTATCTTGTTGTGCCAGGCATGCTGCCATGTAACTGAACACGTACATATATCATTTCTCATGGGACTCCAATTCCTTGACGAATCTTACCATAACTAGAAACAAGTTAATATACTTGTGAAATACATGTTCATGAATATAGCACATATCCACAAAATTTCAAACAAAATCAAGATTAAGAAGACTTCATGTATTCATGCAAAGCAATCATTCATTTGGAATTGCAGTTTCCAAGCATACTAGAAGGAATTCGCACCAAATTCATTTATTTTACCTTTTCATTGCTGCTATTGAGTCTTATTATGTGCTATCACATTAGCTAGTTATTGTTTATGTAAACAAATCAATTGTTACCTTATCATGCTAATACCAAGCATGTTTCCCTGCAACTATTCACAAATGTCAGTCACATGTTCCAAAGTTCAAGACATTGTTTCTATTAATTTGAAATCAACCTTTACCAAAGCTAATAGCCATGTCATAATCAACAATCAACTCATAGTCATTAATCATAATACTACAACTAGCACCCACTTACACTCAAGCGCTTATCAACTATCTCAACACATACTGTGTTAGTACAATCATCGCAAAACAAGATCATTCCTTCATGCAATCTTATATACACATACTCATATCATGTGATCAATCAAACATTCAAAAAACCTGTAAACATACCATGTTAGATAAACCAAATAGATGACATAATCAAACTGATACCTTAATGACAAGTCAGTCCAAGTTAGTACGACACAATTATATCACAAGTATATTGACTCATACCTAAACATCATAATTGTAACCATTTGCACATACCAATCAATATTAATATGATAGATATAACATCAATATATTATTTGCAATGACCATACTCATCATGCATATGACTGCAATTCATATAACAACAAGTTACTATCATTCATGACTATTCATCGCATGTGCATATGAACACATGATTAACTAACATCTATCATGACTGTAACCACAACAACAATGTAATGATAGGAATATACATAATCATAATTATTGTAACAACCATTAACCCACATACCTGCATGCCCAACATACAAAATTGTATGATGACCTGCTCTTAGCTTGAGGTCCAGTACTGCAACCTCACTCTAATAATATGCATCTCCTACTCCATCTTAGCCAACATATCAACATCATGACATGCCAACAACATCATGATGACATAAGACCACAACAATAACCATCACAATGCATACATAACAAAAACATTATGCCCATCCAGTCCAAGTGTTGAACCTAAGAGCTCTGATACTGCCATTTGGTATTAGATATTACCCAAAGAGAATAGAAACCCTCTCTGAGAGCACCCTGTAACCACCCCTCCCATATTTACCCAATTTCAGTGGCTTGCTAAGGTAATCATAAGTCAAAGAGTTACTATGACATGACCTGACCTCCTAGCTCCAGTTAAGGAAGGGGGCTGACAAAATTACCACAAACTAACAACTCACCTCATCCCTCAGGGCTACCGGACACTCAAGGGCCAAAGAACCATCCCAGGTGACCAAACCCTAAGTTGGGGCTCCTTTTCACACACTTTAACCCCCAACCACATGCATGACAAGGCCTCCATGTGATCATAGGTCTCCAACCACATGCACAAGCCTTCCTAGGTGTGGTTGTGACCCAAATTGATAAGTTCAGAGGCCGTGGTCCCGATATCTAAGCCTCAATTCTAGGTCAGCCTTTGGACCACTCCCCAAAACTTCTTGAAACCTCTCAGAATCATTAATGACATGAAAAAAATGCTAAACGTATAAACTTGAATGAAAAACTTTACCTAGACTACCTAGAACATAACAAACATTTCATCAAACATATGGAAAACATGTAAGCTATAGGTGATGAAGGCATATCTAATCATAAAAGTCTAAGATTCATCTGAGAATCACTGAGAAGGCCTTATGCCCTCTCCACATGTCTGCAACAACAGTTATTAATCCATACATTCATCAACTGATCAATAGCTAAATAATTCATGACAAGGGCCATAAAAGATATACATCATATGAACAACATATAAACCATGGAAACCCAACCATATTATCACCAACATATTTCTAGTAAATATACATGAATCACAATTGAAGAAAAACTCTTATTAACATATAAATATACCAACCAAGTTAGGGACTTCCACGTACCACCTAACCATAGATTTGGCTAAACTAAATCTCACTTTCAACCAATCACCCCTGCACCATATTACAAGCATGAATGTGGGATCTCATGCAATAAAGTGCACAAAACCAAACAACAACCATATGGTTTCCACCCAAGCTATCCAAGGATCCAGGAACTAGTAACTCAACCCACAGCCTTCCAGGACTCTAGAGAATTTGTCCAACCCAACTCCAGCTACTAGTAACTCAACCCACCAAGGTTCCAGAGCATTTGTCCCAATCTAGGCTCTAGGACTAGTAACTCAACCCAAGTTGTTCTAGGGATTCTATAGCATTTGTTCCAATCCAAAACCATAAGGAATTATGAGAACAATTCAGAAAACAATCAAGTGGAAAAACCCACAACACCATACCTATCCAAGAAATGGAAACAAACAGCTAAAACTATTGTCAATCCAGTAAATCCTCCATGCCAATGACAACACATAACTAAATAATCACATGAAAATGCCATGCATCCATAAATCAGAAAGAAATCACACATGAAACCTATTATTTGCAAAGCAATCCAGTTGTAGTTTTTTATCCACATGTTTCCTTATTTTTTCTGACCTTCCTTTTTCCTTCTTTCTCCAATCCAAGAAAACTGGAGTGCTCCAATAATTCTCTAAGTGTGCAAGAGTATGAGAGAGAGAGAGTGAATAGAAGAGAGCTCCAAAACTGAATTGACAAAATACTATGAAATGATCCTCAAAAACATTTTTACCAATGAGGCCTCTATTTTGTTTAGTTTTCCTTCAATTTCCCTCTCATGCAAATCTTTGACCTTTCATCTCTGTTATAGACATTTTTGTGCCTTACAGCATTGAGCATGAAATGTCCATAATCTAAGGGATCCAAAGTCCCTAAGCATGTTGTTCCTACCCCTAGAGGAACAAGGCTAACAAACCACAACAATTCACAGAAGTTCTCCACCAGAAACTGCTCAAAAACAAGTCAATTCAGGATCATTTCAGTGGCTACACTAGCTGTTTGCGCTGAATGTCAAAGCCAACACTGGCTACCTGCACTGAACGAGAGTGGACATGTGGCAGGCTCATTTCTCAAGGTGTCAAAACCCAGGAAGCTTCCAAAATGACACTTGCCTCAGGGAATTCGACTGGTGATGAGTAAGAGGTTCCAAATCTCCAAGTGGAAGCAAGAACCTCCAAGTGGACTCAAGAACTGACAGAGGGAGAGGACACTAGTCAGATCTCAAGCTGACTCATCCTCTCTCCAAACATCTATATATGGATCTCTCCTCCATGAGATGTAGGGGCTGCAATTTTGTTATTGCAAAGAATTATTGTTGGTTTGAGACTGGAACCATTGGGTGCTTAATGCTTTGAAGGGGGTGAAGATAGGAATTCCATTTGCTGGGAAGGAGATGCTGGATTGGAGCCCTCTGGGTTGTATCTCTTCCTGAACCTTGTTATTCATCAATAAAGTTATCTTGGTTTCTCCTATATGCTGATGTATTTTTGATGTATGAATGCATTAGTATGTTTAGTTTATTTCTAATCCTAAACTAGTTATGAATGTGAATATATGTCTTTGTGTAGTGTTCTTCTCTTGTCGCAAGTAGCTGTTCTCTTGTCGCAAGTAGCTGTTCTCTTGTGATCTTGCAGGAAGTTGAAGCTGGATAAGCAAGAAGGCAAGTAGCTGTGAACTCCCAAAGAGAAGAGAGACCGGATCGAGGGACAAACGGAAGACACCGGTAAGTCTATTGATATCTCTTCGTTCACATTTCATAAAGGAAGAAACCAGAATAGCTGTCTCTGTTTGTTGCTAAGGCACTGTCACACCTTAGGTGGATAGGATCGTCCTGCATAGGCATTTTTCCCCACAAAAAATTGGCGACTCCGCTCGGGAGATCTGTTTAGTCATTTTATTTGTGTTTCCATCATTGTTTGCTTCATAGACTTGACAGCAACAATCGAACTGCATCTGCTTTTCCGGGATGCAAAGTAGACAGTTGCTGCTTTGATCCAATCACTGGACTTGTCTATGATCTGAACAATGGACTCACAAATGATTTGATGATCCTTGTGATAGATCTTAGTACCCCTCAAAGCATCCCTCTGATTGTACCTTGCTTGTTGCTTTTATTTGGCCTGAAACAATGAATTAAATAGCAATCTGTGACCCAGAACCTGTGGGAAACAAGAGTTTCTCCTTTAGCGCAGACCCAGTGAAGGGATTCTACATTTCAATGCAGGTCCCGTGAAGGCTACCTGCGCTGAATGTCAAAACCCTTGTGTTGAGGTTGCGCTGAACCATTTTGTCCTTGTGCAGCTCGAGTTCTCTGCTCTGTTTTGCCTTGTTTTGATCTTTGATTTTTGCAGCCTGTAACCAGCATAGGTACCAGTCTGATAACTCCTTTTCTCTACTTATATTCCGCCTCCTTTTGTACAAAAAGACTATGAGTGTTTTTAAGTGTTTGTGGCATCATTTATAGTTTTCCTTTGCATGAGTGAAATAATCATCCTGTAGCCCTTGATTCAGATCTGTTGATTGTGATCTTAGAAGAGAGTTCATTGGCTGTTTGCAGATTGATTATACATTTACTTTTGCTTATTGGTTTGAATTTGTCTCTTTTAAGTGTCGAAACAAGTCTTCATTTCGAAAATCGTTAAGTGTTGTAAACTCTTCTACCCTCTTTGATTTCGAAAAAGTAAACTTGTTTGTATTGGTCATTTAAAAGAAAATTCAAAGTTGTACAAAAAGCTTTCTTTTGTAGGCATCAATACTAAGAAAGCGGAAAACAAACACCTGCATTGTGCATTTGCATTTGATAGTTTGCATGTTGGATTTAGGAAAAGTGCATTAGAGTGTGCTGATTACTCTTTGAGAAAAGATAGTGTCTTTCTTTTCCCTTAGTAGCTAGGATTTTCAAAGTTGAAAAGATATAAAGCTTGCTTATCATCTTTAGACTGCATTTAGGAATTTGTATCATACATCTCGTGGTGAACCTTGAAAGGCAAACTTTAAAAAGATCAACCTAAAATAAATTGAATGAACTTAACAACGCTTTGCAACATAACGCACAACATAGAGGTCTAGGCTAGAGACGTGTTCCGGCGTCGTTAAGCCTGGTGACTGTCGATCTCGTGGATGGTGGGTGATTCCTCATGAGGGACGATAGCGCCAGTACGGATTGTGCTCCCACGTACCATCACGTATATATTGGGAGACCCCTATAGGCATAAAACCTTTATCCTTAGGAAGCCATGTCGGCTGTGCTACTGATCGCAATGCACTGAACACAGCATTCAGGAAGATCGACCACCCGTACCCTAAAAAGTATTCTGCGGTTTTGTGAAAAGTTTGGCACACCCTCTACCTAGAACTCCAGAGCAGTTCCTTTTGGCCTTTTTCAGACTCTATAATGGAAAAAGTCCATCTGAGCATTTGTCACTTCGGGCTCGTTAAAACATCGAAGGAGACTAGAGTCATCTTTAGCTTTTTCTCGACTCTTTAAAACTGAAAAAGCAAGTTGTGTCTAAAGCGTCGTTAAAATTTATTTTAAATGGAACAATCACCCCTTATTCCTGCGTTGATCTTTAGGTTGAAAAAATGGAGCACACCAACCAAGGAATTCCCCTTGGTGGAAATCCTAGTCCCTTCTCCTCTTGGGGAGATGTTGGTGTGCCCCATATGGCCACATTGTCACTTCCAGGACTGAAAATTGGCCTGCCGATCTGGCTCTTTTCAACCAATGTCGTTCAGAACACCACCATTCCTGAACAGTCGAGTCAACAGTTAGACCAGACCAGAGTTGCCAACCAGCCTTCTACCTCATCTAACTCTTCCTCTCCTCCTTCCTCTTCGCTTGACGGAACTGGTAAAACAAAAAACCAAGTTCCTAATGAGAAGAAGGAAAAGAAGAAGAAAGAGAAGAAGAAGAAGGAGCCAAAGGCGACTGGGGGCAAACAAGTGTCGTCTGACAGAAATCCACACATAGCACTGACCAGGCCTAAATCACCATGTGTCATATGCAAGGGAGACCATTTCCACAGAGATTGTCCCTGCATCCCTCGGATACTAAGGGACTGGTCTCCCTGTTTGCACAATTCGGTAGCATCAACCTCTGATAGCCATGTTGACTGCTCACCGTCAACTAATGAAAGTGAAGCCACAGGACAGAGGGGGAAAGCTAGATTTCCCTGCAAACTGTGTGAAGGCGATCACGCCATCCACCGTTGTCCCTTCTTAGACGAGGCTAAAAGAGTTCTGGAAGATCGCTCGATTTTACGAGCGCAACTTCCTCTTGGATATCAAAAACTCCTGCCAAGTCCTTCACTAGTTGAGAACCCGGCTGGCCTGCCCAGGTGGTCAGCCGAAGCACCTATCATTGAAGATGAATCGTCTGGATCCATGCCTGACGAAAGTCAAAAGGTTGAGACGGCAGTTGACCCGGTTGTTCCTTCAGAGGCTCTATCTTCGAATGATACCATCACAGAGGAGAATAAAGACGACACCGTCCAAATCCTCTTCATCAACACAGACTCTGACAAACAAGGGGGCAATTTGCCCATTCCTTTATCGCAGGAAGGAACTTCGTCAGAGTCATATCCGGCCGTCTATTCGGTCCCACCACCAAGCAACCTAGTTGTCTCGTTCGACTGGAACCAACTAGGCAGACCCCGGTTGCCAGCAAGCATACCATTCAGAATTATCGTTCAAATATACAGAATGGTAATGGCGGGCACTATCATTGATGAAGGGGCATCTGTGAGTATCCTTTCCTCTATTGCTTGGAAAGCGCTTGGTTCGCCAGCGCTTTTGCCTGAAATGAGAAATCTATCGGGCTTTGATAAAGGAACCAGTCGACCTTTAGGGATCCTCCCCAATGTGCCCATTACATTGAAAGGGAAGACCGTTCAAATGAACGTGATGGTCGTTCAAGGACCCTTGGATTATAACCTACTCCTTGGACGAGACTATATATATATTGCATGGGAGCCATCGTCTCCTCACTCTTTAGAGTAATGTGTTTTCCGCATGAAGGAAGAGTGGTCAACCTCGTGGACCAACTTTCGTTTCCCGGATCACGCATTGCAAATAGTCATATACCATCCCTAAATGGTCCATTCACGCAAGAAGTGTCTCAACCCACGGTCCGTCCTCCTGATGAGCGCGAGTAATCCGGGAGGATATGACTGGAACCCAGGGGGCATGCATCCTGGTCTGCTTCGGCAGGAAAACTTTGGGTATAAGGTAGGTTTCCGCGGGAGAATATGACTAGTCCGTACCCCGTCCGTCTAGGAAGAGGGGTTGTTCTAGAATAAGATTCTTTTGTCAAAGTTATGTGAGTTGGCGGGCATCGTCGCTCACCTTTGTCTATTTCGGTAGACATTGCCGAGGAAGTGCTTTGTTTGAAAGATTAACGAAACAATCTTTGGGTAACCTGAAAGAGGTAAGCCTCTCTCGTTAAAACAAATGTTTTGACGGAAGAGAAGTAGAGGTAACCTTGAAACTCTGTTTTATGCCTGGGGGCATACAAACCTTTTGGAGTGCAAGCAAAGAGCGGTTATTTATCTGTTTTTTGGGTTAGCCGTTTCCTAACTTGCATAAAGAAAGGATGCGGGGCATAGCTTTGTGAGGTGAAGCTCCATAAAAAATAGAATCTCAATGAGACACTCTTATCATATGACTGGGTAATCGAGCAGTTTTAGCACACAGTTCATGCTCGTTAAAAAATAAACGCAAGATCCGAGCAGTTTTAACGCGGACTTCATGCTCGTTAAAAAATAAACATAAGCAATGAGCAAGTGTTTCCCCCAACGTTTAAGCTCATTTTAAAATAAAAAATGAACCTACCCGGTAAATAACCACTGTGAATGTAACCTTATCAGCCATTAAAGCCTTGGTCATGTTTGCACCGTCACCTCCACTTTCCGTTGGCCGATCGTTCACCTCCATATGATTGTTTACCCATTTTGAGGAACACCTGCGAAGAGTGATTACACCTAGCCATCCTTGTGACACTGCCGTGATTGGAAAATTCCAACCTGTACCTGGAATCAGCTGCTAACCCTGTTTATCACTCGTTCCTCAAAAGACAAGTCTTCCTTAAGCTCTTTTCAACTGACTCGTAAAATATGAAAAGATTGCCGAGTCCTTGGCCTTCCAGCTCGTTAAAGGGACAGGAAGTGCTATCCCTCCTCTAGATTTTAATCTTTTTGGACCTGAGGGATTATTGCACAAAAAGATCGAGCACTTGTTTTATTCGGCTCGTTAAAACTATCGAAAACTCATCCCTTCTGTATTGTTTTATACTTTTTCGGACTTAAGGGATTAGATGACGAAAAAGGACTTTTGGAGTTAACTTTATGTACCTTTTCAGACTCTCTAAAAATGAAAAGGACCGAGTTATCCTTGTCGTTAGACTTGTTAAAATCATTAATAGCGACAAACTTGTCTTTAGACTAGAACGAGTTTCACTATCGCTAAGCTCGTTAAAACATAGCGATGGCCTTGCCCGAAGGGCAGGTTATAGAACAAGCATATGTTATCGTCCTCAAGCTTAACAAAAATAAAGAGGTACTGGTCAGCAATGACTGGGGAAAAATTGGGAGAAACTAAAGAAAACTTTGATGGTAGCAAGTCGCTCTTGAACATGACACTTTTCCTCCGTACCACAATCGGGTTGGGTTGTTTCATTCACCGGTCACATCCATGGTCTCGCCATACCATCCATATTTGGGGTAATGCTACCAATCCATCGCATCAGTGTCGCCATATGTTCAAGAGAAGTCATTCAGAAAAGTCAACCGTGTCCCATCCACTGCCATACATTATCCTTCATCCTTTTATGACCGCCGCCCTGAATCATATGTCACAGATCGTTTTCACCTCCATTAAAATCATTAGCTCCGTTCCGTGTCACTGATGCGGGATTCATTAAGGCCCTCCTTTGACGGATCACTTCTTGTCGACATCAGCTCATTATCCAAGAAGTTGATCTAGGAAAAACCCCTTCAGTATTTTGAAGCTTGCATGCCTCAATGGCAAGTTTCTCACTTCCGGTGACAGGTATACATCAATGAACTTTGACCGAAAGATTTTGCGTGGTGTTCGACGCCAAGTCCTTTATTCACACCACGTGAATTGTACTGCAGTACCTTGAGGGTCATTATCATTATTGGTGATTCCTCTCGTGCTTGTTAACGGTTTACATCATTGACCAATAATCAAGCGATGTCTTTCCATGTTCGACTTCAGAACAATTCTCACATGGATCGACTTGTACTTAGAGTGAAGATTGAACGAGTTTGAAAACCCCGGATCTAGTTTCATCCATCCAGGCTGCGATATATATTCAGGAAAGATAAAGACATTGACATGTACATCATTGCAGCAGATAATCATCCTACTCAAAGGATGATAATTTCATCAAAATTATCAGTCTACCATCAGACGATTGTCTGTTCTATGTACAGAAAAATGAATTTATAAAGTTGAGCATGGGAATGCCCGCCTTAGCTAGATCATGAAAGCAGTATGAAAAATAATGTATTGTATTGTATTGTATTACAGGTCTCCTCCCAGCATTGGATGAACTTCGGATCACCCTGATAAAGCATTTCGCCCGATAAACTGCCTCATACTTTAGGGGGCAACTGTTATAGACATTTTTGTGCCTTACAGAATTGAGCATGAAATGTCCATAATCTAAGGGATCCAAAGTCCCTAAGCATGTTTTTCCTACCCCTAGAGGAACAAGGCTAACAAACCACAGTAATTCACAGAAGTTATCCACCAGAAACTGCTCAAAAACAAGTCAATTCAGGATCATTTCAGTGGCTACACTAGCTGTTTGTGCTGAATGTCAAAGCCAACACTGGCTACCTGCATTGAATGTCAAATGGAACACTGGCTACCTGCGCTGAACAAGAGTGGACATGTGGCAGGCTCATTTCTCAAGGTGTCAAAACCCAGGAAGCTTCCAAAATGACACTTGCCTCAGGGAATTCGACTGGTGATGAGTAAGCGGTTCCAAATCTCCAAGTGGAAGCAAGAACCTCCAAATGGACTCAAGAACTGACAAAGGGAGAGGACACTAGTTAGATCTCAAGCTGACTCATCCTCTCTCCAAACATCTATATATGGATCTCTCCTCCATGAGATCTAGGGGCTGGAATTTTGTTATTGCAAAGAATTGCTTTTGGTTTGAGACTGGAACCATTGGGTGCTTAATGCTTTGAAGGGGGTGAAGATAGGAATTCCATTTGCTGGGAAGGAGATGCTGGATTGGAGCCCTCTGGGTTGTATCTCTTCCTGAACCTTGTTATTCATCAATAAAGTTATCTTGGTTTCTCCTATATGCTGATGTATTTTTGATGTATGAATGCATTAGTATGTTTAGTTTATTTCTAATCCTAAACTAGTTATGAATGTGAATATCTGTCTTTGTGTAGTGTTCTTCTCTTGTCGCAAGTAGTTGTTCTCTTGTCGCAAGTAGTTGTTCTCTTGTCGCAAGTAGCTGTTCTCTTGTGATCTTGCATGAAGTTGAAGCTGGATAAGCAAGAAGGCAAGTAGCTGTGAACTCCCAAAGAGAAGAGAGACCGGATCGAGGGACAAACGGAAGACATCGGTAAGTCTATTGATCTCTCTTCTTTCACATTTCATAAAGGAAGAAACCAGAATAGTTGTCTCTGTTTGTTGCTAAGGCACTGTCACACCTTAGGTGGATAGGATCGTCCTGCATAGGCATTTTTCCCCACAACAATCTCCCTTTTCTCCTATTTTCCTTTATTTTCATAAATAAATGCCAATTAATGCCTCTTTTCCTTTACCAGTGCCTTTGCCAATTTCCATAGCCATAAATTAACTAAAAGTGACACCCCCTAGGATGTTTTCCCAACCATTCAGCTTGGAATACATGTCTCGTGACCTTGGTCTTATAGTTTTGTTACATGGAAAATCATGCAGGGGCTATTACACTCTCTGTGGATGGAATGTTGTAGATCTCTTCAACTTTGTGTTCATATTCTCCCATAACATAGTCAATAATTCACTAAGAAATCTTGTATCCTTTTGTAAAACGATGCTCCTTGGTATCCCAAAGTGCACACAAAATTGTCCAAAGAAAATTTTTGTTGCTTCTTGCCTAATTTTGGTCTTTTTACATGGCATCATAACACACATCTTTGCTGAAATTGACAACTACCACGAACATGTAGGCATGTATCTTCTTGGTTGTTGCTAAAATTACAACAATGTCCTTGGAAATGATTTCCCAAGGATGAGTAGGTATGAGTAAGGGATGACATAGACCATGTTTTCTATTGCTAAGATTATTGGTACAACAAAGCGTGCATCCTCTTATGAACCTGTTGTATCTCTAAGATGATAATGGTCAGCTACCATGCCAGGGAATCTAGAATGTTTTGGATGTTTTGTTTTAATTTTGGAGGACCAATGTATGAAACAAATTTAAAATAGTGATGCCTAACCTTTTTGAATAATACTAATATTTAAACAAAGGGCTTCTATTAAAATCCACACATTGATTAAGCTTATCTGGTGATGAGTAGAAATAGAAAGATGATATGACTATTACAACTTTGTTGTGGGGAAAAATGCCTATGCAGGACGATCCTATCCACCTAAGGTGTGACAGTGCCTTAGCAACAAACAGAAATAGCTATTCTAGTATTCTTCCTATATGAATTAAGAATGAAGAGAGATGGATGGACTAACCGGTGTCTTCCGTTTGTCCCTCGATCTGGTTTCTCTTCTCTTTGAGAGTTCCCAGCTACTTGCCTTCTCGCTCGCCCAGCTTCAACAGGTCCCTGCAAGATCACAAGAAGAGAACACTACACAAAGACATAGATTCATATTCATAACTAGTTCAGGATTAGAAATAAACTAAACATACTAATGCAATCATACATCAAAGATACATCAGTATATAAGAGAAACCAAGATAGCTTTATTGATGAATAACAAGGTTCAGGAAGAGATACAACCCAGAAGGCTCCAATCCAGCATCTCCTTCCCAGCAAATGAAATTCCTATCTTCACCTTCCTTCAAAGCATTAAGCACCCAATGATTCCAATCTCAAACCAACAACAATTCTTTGCAATAACAAAATTCCAGCCTCTAGATCTCATGGAGGAGAGATCCATATATAGATGTTTGGAGAGAGGATGAGTCAGCTTGAGATCTGACTAGTGTCCTCTCCCTCTGTCAGTTCTTGCTTCCACTTGGAGACTAAGAGCCTCTTACTCATCACTAGTCGAATTCCTTGAGGCAAGTGTCATTGGAGAAGATTCTGGAAGCTTCCAGGGTCTTTCCACATCGTTGAATGAACTTGCCATTTGTCACTTCCCGCTCAACGTACCCTGGTAGTGCTTCTACCTGCGTTGCAGTGCACCTAGCCAGTGCAATTTCTGCATTTCAGCGCAGACAGCTAGTGGAGCCTTTGAATTGATCCTGAATTGACTTGTTTTTGAGCAGTTTCTGGTGGAGAACTTTTGTGAATTGCTGTGGTTTTTTAGCCTTGTTCCTCTAGGGGTAGGAACAACATGTTTAGGGACTTTGGATCCCTTGGATTATGGACATTTCATGCTCAATGCTGTAAGGCACAAAAATGTCTATAACAGTTGCCCCCTAAAGTATGAGGCCGATTATCGGGTGAAATGATTTATTAGGAGGATCCGAAGTTCATTCAATGCTGGGAGGAGACCTGTAATAAGATACAATACAATACATTATTTTTCATACTGCTTTCATGATCTAGCTGAGGCGGGCATTCCCATGCTCAGCTTTATAAATTCATTTTTCTGTACATAGAACAGACAATCGTCTGATGGTAGACTGATAATTTTGATGAAATTATCATCCTTTGAGTAGGATGATTATCTGCTGCAATGATGTACATGTCAATGTCTTTATCTTTCCTGAATATATATCGCAGCCCGGATGGATGAAACTAGATCCGAGGTCTTCAAACTCGTTCGATCTTCACTCTAAGTACAAGTCGATCCATGTGAGAAATGTTCTGAAGTCGAACATGGAAAGACATCGCTTGATTACCGGTCAATGAGGTAAACCGTTAACAAGCGCGAGAGGAATCACCGATAATGATAATGACCCTCAAGGTACTGCAGTACAATTCACGTGGTGTGAATAAAGGACTTGGCGTCGAACACCACGCAAAATCTTTCGGTCGAAGGTCATTGATGTATACCTGTCGTCGGAAGTGAGAAACTTTCCATTGAGGCATGCAAGCTTCAAAATACTGAAGGGGTTGTTCCTAGATCAACTTCTTGGATAATGAGCTGATGTCGACAAGAAGTGATCCGTCAAAGGAGGGCCTTAATGTATCCCACATCAGTGACATGAAACGGAGCAAATGATTTTGATGGAGGTGAAAACAATCTGATGACATATGATTCAGGGTGGCGGTCATGAAAGGATGAAGGATAATGTATGGCAGTGGATGGGACACGGTTGACTTCTCTGAATGAATTCTCTTGAACATATGGCGACACTTATGCGATGGATTGGTAGCATTACCCCAAATATGGATGGTATGGCGAGACCATGGTGATGTGACCGGTGAATGAAACAACCCAACCCGACTGTGGTACGGAGGAAAAGTGTCATGTTCAAGAGCGAATTGCTACCATCAAAGTTTTCTTGAGTTTCTCCCAATTTTTCCCAAGTCATTGCTGACCAGTACCTCTTTATTTTTGTCAAGCTTGAGGAGGATAACATATGCTTGTTCTATAACTTACCCTTCGGGCAAGCCCATCGCTATGTTTTAACGAGCCTAGCGATAGTGAAACTCGTTCTCCTCTAAAGACAAGTTTGTTGCTATTTAATGCTTTTAACGAGTCTAACGACAAAGATAACTCGGTCCTTTTCATTTTTAGAGAGTCTGAAAAGGTACGTAAAGTCAACTCCGAAAGTCATTTTTCGTCATCTAATCCCTTAAGTCCGAAAAAGTATAAAACAATACAGAAGGGATGAGTTTTCGATAGTTTTAACGAGCCGAACAAAACAAGCGCTCGATCTTTTTGTGCAATAATCCCTCAGGTCCAAAAAGATTAAAATCTAGAGGAGGGATAGCACTTCCGGTCGCTTTAACGAGCTGGAAGGCCAAAACTCGGCAATCTTTTCATATTTTACTAGTCAGATCAAAAGAGCTTAAAGAAGACTTGTCTTTTGAGGAACGAGTGATAAAACGGGTTAGCAGCTGATTCCAGGTACGGGTTGGAATTTTCCAATCATGGCAGTGTCACAAGGATGGCTAGTGAAATCACTCTTCGCAGCTGTTCCTCAAAATGGGTAAACAATCATATGGAGGTGAACGATCGGCCAATGGAAAAGTGGAGGTGACGGTGAAAACACGACCAAGGCTTTAATGGCTGATAATGTTACATTCACGGTGGTTATTTACCGGAAGATAGTTCATTTTTTAACGAGCTTAAACGTGGAAAAACACTGCTCAGTCTTATGTTTATTTTTTAACGAGCATGAACTATGTGCTAAAACTGCTCGGATCTTGCGTTTATTTTTTAACGAGCATGAAATGTGTGCTAAAACTGCTCGATTAATCTAGTCATATGATAAGAATGTCTCATTGAAGACGCTATTTTTTATGGAGCTTAGATCTTACAAAGCTTTGCTCCGGATCCTTTCGTTATGCAAGTTCGAAAACGACTAATCCTACGAGTTTAAAGGGTTAGACCTACAGGTTTAAAGGGAGGACCTAAAAATTTAAAAAATAAATAGTCGCCCCTTGCTTGCACTCCAAAAGGTTTGCATGCCCCCAGGCATAAAGTATGATTTCAAGGTTACCCCTTCTTAGTCCAATAAAACATTTGTTTCACCGGGAGAGGCCTACCTCTTTCAGGTTACCCAAAGATTGTCTCGTTAATCTTTCAAACAAAACACTTCTTCGGCGATATCTACCGAAATAGACAAAGGTGAGAGACTCCGTTTGTCAACTCACATAACTTTGACAAAAGAATCTTATTCTAGAATAACCCTCTTCCAGCATGGGCGGGGTACAGACTAGTCATATTCTCCCACGGAAACCTACCTTATACCAAAAGTTTTCCTGCCGAAGCAGACCAGGACGCATGCTCCCTGGGTTCCAGTCATATCCTTCCGAATCACTCGCGCTCATCGGGAGGACGGACCGTGGGTTGAGACACTTCTTGCGTGAAGAGACCATTTAGGGATGGTATATGACTATTTGCGATGCGTGATCCGTGAAATGAAAGCTGGTCCACGAGCTCGACCACTCTTCCTTCGTGCGGAAAACACATTACTCTAAAGAGTGAGGAGACGATGGCTCCCATGCAATATATATAGTCTCGTCCAAGGAGTAGGTTATAATCCAAGGGTCCTTGAACGACCATCACATTCATTTGAACAGTCTTCCCTTTCAATGTGATAGGCACATTGGGGAGGATCCCTAAAGGTCGACTGGTTCCTTTATCAAAGCCTATCAGATTTCTCATTTCAGGCAAAAGCGCTGGCGAACCAAGCGCTTTCCAAGCAATAGAGGAAAGGATACTCACAGATGCCCCCTCATCAATGATGGTGCCAGCCATTACCATCCTGTATATTTGAACGATAATTCTGATGGTATGCTTGCTGGCAACTGGGGTCTGCCTAGTTGGTTCCAGTCGAAGGAGACAACTAGGTTGCTTGGTGGTGGGACCGAATATACGACCGGGTATGACTCTGACGAAGTTCCTTCCTGCGATAAAGGAATGGGCAAATTGCCCCCTTGTTCGTCGGAATCTGTGTTGATGAAGAGAATTTGGACGGTGTCGTCTTTATTCTCCTCTGTGATGGTATCATTCGAAGATAGAGCCTCTGAAGGCAAAACCGGGTCAACTGCCACCTCAACCTTTTGACTTTCATCAGGTATGGATTCAGACGGTTCATCCTCAATGATAGGTGCTTCGGCTGACCACCTGAGTGGGCCAGCCGAGTTCTCAACTGGTGAAGGACTTGGCAGGAGTTTTTGATATCCAAGAGGAAGTTGCGCTCGTAAAATCAGGCGATCTTCCAAATTTAGCCTCGTCTAAGAAGGGACAATGGTGGATGGCATGGTCGCCTTCACACAGTTTGCAGGGAAAGCTAGCTTTCCCCCTCTGTCCTGTGGCTTCACTTTCACTAGTTGACGGTGTGCTGTCAACATGGCTATCAGAGGTTGACGCCACCGAATCGTGCAAATGGGGAGACCAGTCCCTTAGTATCCGAGGGATGCAGGGACAATCTCTGTGGAAGTGGTCTCCCTTGCATATGACACATGGCGATTTAGGCCTAGTCAGTGCTGTGTGTGGATTTTTGTCAGACGACACTTGTTTGCCCCCAGTCGCTTTTGGCTCCTTCTTCTTCTTCTCTTTCTTCTTCTTTTCCTTCTTCTCCTTAGGAACTTGGTTTTTTGTTTTACCAGTTCCGTCAAGCGAAGAGGAAGGAGGAGAGGAAGAATTAGATGAAGTAGAAGGCTGGCGGGTAACTCTGGTCTGGTCTAACTGTTGATTCGACTGTTCAGGAATAGTGGTGTTCTGAACGACATTGGTTGAGAAGAGCCAGACCGGCAAGCCAATTGTCAGTCCTGGAAGCGACAATGTGGCCATATGGGGCGCACCAACATCTCCCCAAGAGGAGAAGGGACTAGGATTTCCACCAAGGGGAATTCCTTGGTTGGTGTGCTCCATTTTCTCAACCTGAAGATCAACGCAGGAAGAAGGGGTGATTGTTCCGTTTAAAATAAATTTTAACGACGCTTTAGACACAACTTGCTTTTTCAATTTTATAGAGTCGAGAAAAAGCTAAAGATGACTCTAGTCTCCTTCGATATTTTAACGAGCCCGAAGTGACAAATGCTCGGATGGACTTTTTCCGTTATAGAGTCTGAAAAAGGCCAAAAGGAACTGCTCTGGAGTTCTAGGTAGAGGGTGTGCCAAACTTTTCGCAAAACCGCAGAATACTTTTTAAGGTACAGGCGGTCAATCTTCCTGAATGCTGTGTTCAGTGCATTGCGATCAGTAGGGCGGCCGACACGGCTTCCTAAGGATAAAGGTTTTATGCCTATAGAGGTCTCCCAATATATACTCGACGGTACGTGGGAGCACAATCCGTACTAGCGCTATCGTCCCTCAGGAGGAATCACCCACCATCAGCGAGATCGACAGTCACCAGGCTTTACGACGCCGGAACACGTCTCTAGCCTAGACCTCTATGTTGTGCGTTAAGTTACAAAGCGTTGTTAAGTTCATTCAATTTATTTTAGGTTGACCTTTTTAGAAGTTTGCCTTTTGAGGTTCACCACGAGATGTATGATACAATTCCTAAATGCAGTCTAAAGATGATAAGCAAGCTTTTATATCTTTTCAACAATGAAAATCCTAGCTACAAAGGGAAAAGAAAGACACCATCTTTTCTCAAAGAGCATTCAGCACACTCTAATGCACTTTTCCTAAATCAAGCATGCAAACTATCAAGATGCAAATGCACAATGTAGGTGTTTGTTTTCCGCTCTCTTAATATTGATGCCTAAAAAGAAAGCTTTTTGTACAACTTTGAATTTGCTTTTAAATGACAAATACAAACAAGTTTACTTTTCGAAAGAAGAGAATACAACACTTTACGACTTTCAAAATGAACACTTGTTTCGACACTTAAAAGAGACAAACTCAAACCAAAAGAAAAAGTAAATGTATAATCAACTGTAAACAACCAATGAACTCTCTCCTAAGATCACAATCAACAGATCTGAATCAAGGGCTACAGGATGACTATTTCACTCTTGCAAAGGAAAACTGTAAATGATGCCACAAACACATAAAAACACTCACAGTCTTTTTGTACAAAAGGAGGCGGAATTTAAGCAGAGAAAAGGAGTTATCAGATAGGTACCTATGCTGGTTACAGGCTGCAAAAATCAGAGATCAAAACAAGGAAAAACAGAGCAGAGAACCCCAGCTGCACAAGGCCTAAGCTGGATCAACGCACCCTCAACACAGAGGTTTTGACATTCAGCGCAGGTAGCCTTCACGGGACCTGTGTTGAAATGCAGAACCTCTTCACAGAGTCTGCACTGAAGGAGAAAGGAGAGTTCCTCACTGGGTTCTGGGTCACAGTTTGCTATTTAATCTACGGTTTCAGGCCAAATAAAAGCAACAAGAAAGGTACAATCAAAGGGATGCTTTGAAGGAGGACTAAGATCTATCACAAAGGATCATCAAATCATTTGTGAGTCCATTGTTCAGATGATAGACAAATCCAGTGATTGGATCAAAGCAGCAGCTGTCTACTTTGCATTTGAGAATAGCAGATGTAGTTCGATTGTTGCTGTTGAGTCTATGAAACAAACAATGATAGAGACACAAATAAAATGACTAAACAGATTTCCACAATGATTAGAGTGTGCTGAATGCTCTTTGAGAAAAGATGGTGTCTTTCTTTTCCCTTTGTAGCTAGGATTTTCATTGTTGAAAAGATATAAAAGCTTGCTTATCATCTTTAGACTGCATTTAGGAATTGTATCATACATCTCGTGGTGAACCTCAAAAGGCAAACTTCTAAAAAGATCAACCTAAAATAAATTGAATAAATTTTAACGACGCTTTAGACACAACTTGCTTTTTCAATTTAAAGAGTCGAGAAAAAGCTAAAGATGACTCTAGTCTCCTTCGATATTTTAACGAGCCCAAAGTGACAAATGCTCGGATGGACTTTTTCCGTTATAGAGTCTGAAAAAGGCCAAAAGGAACTGCTCTGGAGTTCTAGGTAGAGGGTGTGCCAAACTTTTCGCAAAACCGCAGAATACTTTTTAAGGTACGGGTGGTCAATCTTCCTGAATGCTGTGTTCAGTGCATTGTGATCAGTAGGGCGGCCGACACGGCTTCCTAAGGATAAAGGTTTTATGCCTATAGGGGTCTCCCAATATATACTCGATGGTACGTGGGAGCACAATCCGTACTGGCGCTATCGTCCCTCAGGAGGAATCACCCACCATCAGCGAGATCGACAGTCACCAGGCTTTACGATGGCGGAACACGTCTCTAGCCTAGACCTCTATGTTGTGCGTTAAGTTACAAAGCGTTGTTAAGTTCATTCAATTTATTTTAGGTTGATCTTTTTAGAAGTTTGCCTTTTGAGGTTCACCACGAGATGTATGATACAATTCCTAAATGCAGTCTAAAGATGATAAGCAAGCTTTTATATCTTTTCAACAATGAAAATCCTAGCTACAAAGGGAAAAGAAAGACACCATCTTTTCTCAAAGAGCATTCAGCACACTCTAATGCACTTTTCCTAAATCAAGCATGCAAACTATCAAGATGCAAATGCATAATGCAGGTGTTTGTTTTCCGCTCTCTTAATATTGATGCCTAAAAAGAAAGCTTTTTGTACAACTTTGAATTTGCTTTTAAATGACAAATACAAACAAGTTTACTTTTCGAAATCAGAAAGCGTAGAAGAGAATACAACACTTTACGACTTTCAAAATGAACACTTGTTTCGACACTTAAAAGAGACAAACTCAAACCAAAAGCAAAAGTAAATGTATAATCAACTGTAAACAGCCAATGAACTCTCTCCTAAGATCACAATCAACAGATCTGAATCAAGGGCTATAGGATGACTATTTCACTTGCAAAGGAAAACTGTAAATGATGCCACAAACACATAAAAACACTCACAGTCTTTTTGTACAAAAGGAGGCGGAATTTAAGCAGAGAAAAGGAGTTATCAGACAGGTACCTATGCTGGTTACAGGCTGCAAAAATCAGAGATCAAAACAAGGCAAAACAGAGCAGAGAACGCCAACTGCACAAGGCCTAAGCTGGATCAACGCACCCTCAACACAGAGGTTTTGACATTCAGCGTAGGTAGCCTTCACAAGACCTGCGTTGAAATGCATAACCTCTTCACAGAGTCTGCGCTGAAGGAGAAATGAGAGTTCCTCACTGGGTTCTGGGTCACAGTTTGCTATTTAATCTACGGTTTCAGGCCAAATCAAAGCAACAAGCAAGGTACAATCAAAGCGATGCTTTGAAGGAGGACTAAGATCTATCACAAAGGAGCATCAAATCATTTGTGAGTCCATTGTTCAGATCATAGACAAATCCAGTGATTGGATCAAAGCAGCAGTTGTCTACTTTGCATCTGAGAATAGCAGATGCAGTTCAATTGTTGCTGTTGAGTCTATGAAACAAACAATGATAGAGACACAAATAAAATGACTAAACAGATCTCCCCAGTGGAGTCACCAATTTGTTGTGGGGAAAAATGCCTATGCAAGACGATCCTATCCACCTAAGGTGTGACAGTGCCTTAGCAACAAACGGAAACATCTATTCTAGTATTCTTCCTTTATGAATTAAGAATGAAGAGAGATGGATGGACTAACCGGTGTCTTCCGTTTGTCCCTCGATCCGATTTCTCTTCTCTTTGAGAGTTCCCAGCTACTTGCCTTCTCGCTCGCCCAGCTTCAACAGGTCCCTGCAAGATCACAAGAAGAGAACACTACACAAAGACATAGATTCATATTCATAACTAGTTCAGGATTAGAAATAAACTAAACATACTAATGCAATCATACATCAAAGATACATCAGTATATAGGAGAAACCAAGATAGCTTTATTGATGAATAACAAGGTTCAGGAAGAGATACAACCCAGAAGGCTCCAATCCAGCATCTCCTTCCCAGCAAATGAAATTCCTATCTTCACCTTCCTTCAAAGCATTAAGCACCCAATGATTCCAATCTCAAACCAACAGCAATTCTTTGCAATAAAAAAATTCCAGCCTCTAGATCTCATGGAGGAGAGATCCATATATAGATGTTTGGAGAGAGGATGAGTCAGCTTGAGATCTGACTAGTGTCCTCTCCCTCTGTCAGTTCTTGCTTCCAGTTGGAGACTAAGAGCCTCTTACTCATCACTAGTCAAATTCCTTGAGGCAAGTGTCATTGGAGAAGATTCTGGAAGCTTCCAGGGTCTTTCCACCTCGTTGAATGAACTTGCCATTTGTCACTTCTCGCTCAGCGCACCCTGGTAGTGCTTCTACCTGCGTTGCAGTGCACCTAGCCAGTGCAATTTCTGCATTTCAGCGCAGACAGCTAGTGGAGCCTCTGAATTGATCCTAAATTGACTTGTTTTTGAGCAGTTTCTGGTGGAGAACTTCTGTGAATTGCTGTGGTTTGTTAGCCTTGTTCCTCTAGGGGTAGGAACAACATGTTTAGGGACTTTGGATCCCTTGGATTATGGACATTTCATGCTCAATGCTGTAAGGCACAAAAATGTCTATAACAAACTTTCAAATAGAAAATCAAATAACGATAAGTAAGAAAAACCTTCAAACAATGTTCAAAAAGTTTAGCAAAATATGTCGAAGATTACAAAGAGACTGATAATTTTATGATTTAGAGGGAATTACTTAAACAAACAGTTTCTATAATTCATTCTCTTTAAAAATGATCACTTCAGAGAGTTTCTAGGAGTAATTGAGACACAACTGCTCCAACCTGGTTATCTTTGTAAAACTTAAGAATATGAAGAAAACATAGTGAATGAAAACTGGAAAAACTTACAAGGAATACGAAACTATATGAATCAAAATTCAGAATCCTTTGCTTTGCTATTAGTGATTCAGAAAAAGCTGAGTACATTTAGTGCTTACATATGTTTCTTCAAGGGTGCAACCCTTAATAACTCGTGAAAGAGAGTTATTTATACAAGTTTAGTGTTAAGAAAATATCTTAAACAAATTTACAAAAGTAGCTTAATAAAAAATTAGAAAAATGAACTGATAGTCGATTTGTCACTATTTTGTTGTTGAACTGTTGATGACTGTTCCCCAAAATTCTAAATGTTGTTGATCTATTGATGATTGTTCCCCAAAATTTTGAATGTTGTTGATCCTTCTTTCAGTCGAGTAAATTAGTTAACTGTTCCCAGCGTTTTTCATCTAGGATAGATAACTTAATTACCCTTCGATAAACCTCATCCATTTTTGTATATTTAGTAAAAGTAGGTTTTACTAAAAATATGTGTTTTACTTCATTAAGGATGAAAAAGGTATCTCGAAGTGCGTTCAGCACAAGACTTGGTGTTGTTGTACCCTTTATATTTGAAACTATAGCTGCACTGGCTGCAACCTCTTTGAGCTTGCAGATATAGTCTTCAATAGGCATTAACTTATCATTTATCACAAATATGGAGGGAAAACCCTTGCTGGTCAAGGGTTCCAGCCTGCTGAAAAAATGTTGAACTATGACATTGACACTGCTGCACTTTTCCTTCAACTAAAGAGTGAGATTTTTCTTTGTAATAACTTTCTTCACTTCCAGTATGGTTGTTGTCCTATCATCAATACCCAATTCTTCAAGCTCATAGCTGTCTTTAGAATTCATAAACTTGATTATTTCAGTGGTTGTTTCTGGCTTGTCCTCAAGTTCATTTGAGATAGTTTCAATAGCTTCTTGAGCTTTTTTCAACAAGTCTTTTTGATAAAAAAAATATTCTGATATAAGGCCAGATATCTTTGATTGATTCAATAATCTCTCCCCATCTATTCTCCTTTACTAAACCCAGTGTATTTTCGAGGTAAGAGTCTTTGACTTCTTTCTGCAATCTCTCAATTTGACCTCTTGCCCTCTGCAACTGCATTCAAGTGTTGTAGTGTCTTCAGCTGATCCTGCAATTTCTTAATTTCCTCTGTCTAAATAGACAGGTTCTGAACAACCTCAACAAGTTTTTCAGCTCCTTCTGCTGTACCTGTGGTTGCTACTGAATGGACCAACCTGATTTTTTAGCTTAAACTATGATTTCTTCTTTGCAGCCACAAAATGCACTTCATCTACATTGAGCATCTGCCTAATATATTCTAATGCAAAAATTCTCATAGGGAGGTACTTAGGCAGCTTGTAAGGTGGAAGCTCACAGCCATAGCCTCTGATATTTATATAATTTTGGTAAAGGTACCAATCTCCTGTTGTGGCTTGGTCAACTAGCTGCAAAACTTTTACAATTTCATCACTAATTCTTGGTTCTAGGGTGCTGCTCATAATATTAATGGCTGGATGAAAAAACAATTCTATGAACTATTTATATGAAAATTCTTATTTCTCCTTCATTCGCATAGAAGTCCAAAAGATGATTGATTATTGGTTCCCTTCTTCATCTAGCTTCTACAAAGTGAATGGAAACTTGTCTCCCTAAAAATAGATAAAAAGATATACAGGTACTGAAGCATAATTGAATACCTCTTGAGTATTGAACTGGACAAATTTTTCATGAATGGCCTCAGCTAGAAATTGACTAAAGTTAAAAAGAACAATGGGTTTGGAACCAGTAGAAAATATAGACAAGAAACCAATGATGGCTTCATCTACATATTGATCAGAATAGTAACCAAGGAGATAAGAGAGAATGGTGATAATTTTCTTGGTTCTGTCTGGGAATATAGATGAATCATAGGGAGGGTTTCTTTTAGGCAGAGGGCTATCTATAGCTAGGAAAAGTTCTAGGTTTTGAGCTCTTTTAGTGAAATCCAATTTCTGATAGGCTTCTATTAGGCTTTCATGAGAAAATGGAGGTTTTGGCACAATAGTTGGGGCCTGCAACATCTGGTCAATGGACTGAGAATTGATGGAGCATGGGATTTCTCCTGTAGGTGAGATAATAGCTCTTTGACTAGGGTCATAAGATGCATGACATTTTATGACAAATTCAGGTGCTCTGTGGGTCTGAGGGAAGATGTAATGAGGAAGATGGGAGTCCCAAAGTCCAATTTCGTTTGTTTGATCGACGAATTGGTCCTCCATCAAGCAATAGATCTCAAACAAGTCAAATTCGGACAACGACTCATGGATTTTATAGTCCCTGTTAGCCAAGGGAGTATGATGGAAATCAACTTGTGGATGAATAAGAGGATTTGGGGTTTCTGCAACTTCCTTCCCCTTAGGAGGCATTTTGGTGATTGGATTACAAATTGAAGGTGACAGAAATGGGAAGGATTCGACTAAAATACAGTGATAACAGAAAAACAGTATAATTGAAATAGATTGAGTGAACTTGGATGCCGGATTTCTTGTGAACATGATAGAAAATTCACTTGAATGGTGAATTTGTCTTTTTGATAGTAAGCTACAAGTATCCAGTGATCAATTGAGTTATGGGAATGCACTGTGTAACATTTTTTATGAAAGAACAAGGTTTATAAAGGATAAAATGGAGCGGGTCTATTAATCAATGGCTAAATTCGTATTAACTCTCCAACGGGACTAAGAAATGGATTCATGGAATATTGATTTGCAAGGGGTGGCAAATTAAATGGATAACGAGCAAACATGCGAAAGATTGGTCCACATAAGGATGATGGGATTGAGGAAGTGACGATGGTGTTGACATAGACAATGATGTGGAAGTGGCGGCGATGGAGGAGGCTATAAACTGCATTCGGTGGTGAGTTTCGGTGGTAAATAGTTTGGGATTTTAAGTCCTGAACAACTAGGAGCGGGGGTTGGCAGTTTTAGAGGGCGGTTTCTAAAACTACTGACTTTGGACCTCCCCTCCACTGATAACGTTCAGAGGACAAGGGAGGATCGAGGAGCAATATATGTTGTCATATTGGAGGGATATGTGAGGGATGAAAGGAAAATGGAGGGAGTTTAATGAAGTGATGTGGAAAGTGATGGTGGAGTCGGAAAATATATCATGGATGTGATAGGTGTGGGGTTTCTTGGCGAATCAATGGATAAAGTGTTAATATTACAAAATAACAATGAGATTTAGCAAATTATGGTTAATTAAAACCATTCGTTATATGCATATATATCCAATGTTTTAACTTAGGATAAAAATCCTATGATCCTCCAATTTCATTTTATTTTTCTACCTACCCTTAACTTTCCTAACATTTTTTGCAATCTTAGTCACTCGAGTGCATTTAGACTAGAAACTCAACATTTTCCTTTTAATGATTAATCTACTTCTATCCCTTATTGCTTCCATTGGTTTAGATTAAACTGTTGAGCCCATTTTATTTGCTACCTATTATCAAACAATTTAAATTTAATCCAATCATGATTAAACTGTATGATTGGATTGTATGAACTAGTGTGGCATTTAAACAATCTTCACACAACTTTATTTGCAAAAATAAAATTGACTAAGAGTAGTGGCATTGGGATGTGCGACACTTTCAGAATTTATTATTTTTTCTTTTATTTCAAATCTAACATTTTATTTTTTTGCCTTCCTTTTTCAGGGCATCTATTCTAACATTTTATTTGATATGGACTTATTCATCAAAATATTCCTGACATTTTGTTCTTTATTCTTTTTGTCCATATCCTAACTTAACATTTTCTTAAAATATATTTTCATTTTTTTTTCATTTTTTGGACTAATAAATGCTAACTTACCAAAACCAAAAAATGCTACAACAGAACCTAGCTACCTGCTTTTGCATCTTGGGTCAATACACATACCTCTACAAGTTAGCTAGGGTCTTCCCTACACCAAATTTCCCTACAACCTTGGAGGTGTGATCCTCTCTAATTAGCTGCATTTTCTCACCTTTAGGAACACATAGCTTATCTAGCCTCTAGAGTAACCCATCCTGGAGATGGTAGTGAATGGTGTTATCGCTATCATGCACATGAATTTGACTTTGAAACAATTGGTACACCTCCTTGAAGTCTATATCCTCTGAATATTCCTCTCTATATGCATCATGGGTGAATGGATCCATGTGCATAAGAGTCCCCAAAGTTATGATCTTTGATGTGGGTGGCCTTGAAAGCATGTTGACCAAATTGTTTGTGTTTATCTTCTTATACTTGATCACCAAATGAAACTGCTATAAAAACCCCATCCACTTGTAATGCCTAGTTTGTTGTAGGTTACTTTGGACCTGCAAGTACTGTAATAGCTGGTGATTTCTATGGATTATTGTCTCCTTTCCCATCAGACAGTGCTTCCACTTCTCCACTGCTTGCACCATGGCATAAAGCTCCTTATCGTAGGTAGGGTAGTTAGGAACTTCCTAATTAAATAATTCAAAATGGTAGCATACAGGCCTTCCTCCCTACATCAAGATAGCTCCCATAACATATCCACTCACATCTATCTCCACTTCAAAGGATTGCTACAAGTTTGGCAATGCTAGAACTACCACTCAAGAAACATTAATAGTCACTGACCATTTCATGATGGCCTCCATCTTGGAAGGATCTATGTTTAGCTCTCCTCCACTGATCACATACCCCAAATACACTAAAGAATACTGTGCAAACTTGTACTTCTTGAGATTTACTAGCAATTTTTTCTTCTTTAATGTTTGCAACACCTACATAAAATGTGAAATATTCTCCTCCCAGGTATCACTTTCCTGGTTTTGAAGGGGGTCTTCCAAATATCTTCATCTTTGACTCGAACCTGGTGATATATATACTTCAAGTCTAGCTTGGTGAAATATTTTGCTTGTTACAACTGATCTAAGAGAACATCTATCTTGGGCAGGAAATATACGTTCTTTAGTGTGATTTTGCTCAATTCCATGTAATCTACACACATCCATCCAAGTACCATCCTTCTTTGGAATAATGAAGATGGGTTACCCACATGGTGATGTACTAGGTTGAATGACACACTGTTCTAGTAACTATTGCAACTATTTCTCCACCTCAGTTTCTTCTATAACAAATTGTTTATACAACCCAATATTTGGTAATGTAGAGTTCGACAATAGTTAGATCGCATGCTCCATTTTTGTTTTAGGTGGAAACCCTTTAGTCTCTTGGAACAAATCCGTGTATGCCTTGTTCTAATACCAATATGATATGTAAACTGTCATAGATATTCCACTGGATAGTTCGTCACAACATATATTATAATAATATATTAAAAATATGAAATTCTACAGTATTACAGTTTTATTAGATTTCTAGATCTGCAGATTTTACTATAGTTAGTGCATGCATGAGAATGGAAATTATGCATAAAATAGAGAATTGAAAAATAAAATCTCACACACACATAAGACACAATGTAAGCTTTGGGAAACCCTATTGGGAGAAAACGTAACTGGAAGGTGAGGCTGCTTCACTCTCTTTCTATGTCTCAAAATATGGTTGCAAGTACAAAGAGGTATGGTTTGTGGCCCGTGGGATGCTATAGTGAAAAAATCTTCTATGTGTGCTCTACCTCCTATCCCTCTTGGCTATTTTTTCTTAGCTATGGAACAAATTCACTCGAAATAATTTAGTTACATCACAACTTGATAGCCCACTGCTAGTTATGTTTGGCTACCTCAAATCTTAACCAAAGTTACAATATAGACTCTTCTAGAGTATTTTACATCAAAATCGTGTGTCTATACCATTTTCCATGAATAATGGGGGATAACGCAACTTCCTCTCGAACCATGGTGGTGAAAATATGACCGTTAGCTTCTGAGCTACATAACTTTTATATACAGACTTCAATTGATGCACTTCTTGCATTGTTGGAAATATAAGTGTGTGTAGAATATCATGAAAAGGTGTTGCATTAAGTTGATAATTTTTTACCCCTAAAAAGGTCATTTGGTTCCCCAAAACCCCCTGGATGGTTTGAGACCTCTTTTTTTCAAACTAGGTCTCGCAAGTAAAAACAGTCTCGTGAGTTGAATCCTCCATTTTTTCCACTCTGAATGCATTGATATGGATGTCAGACAATATAATGATCCAATATGGATCACTTTTCACCTCCTAAAACCCCCAAAACATCACTTACAAGTCTTAACATGCCTCAAGTGATACTTTCTTCCCTTGCAAAATATTGAAAATTTTAGCATCATGCTAGACTACAATGGCCCCTTTGTTGGCACCCTACGATCGAATCCTTGGCCGTTACACTAAACATTTTCGCAAACAAATGGTTCTATTTTTAGGACCTAAATATTAATTGGGGTTCTTAGATAATGGTGACTAGGATCATCGAAAGCAGTGTTCAAGAATGGTGGGAAGAAAAACTTGATTCATTTGTTTACCATTAGGCATAGTTAAGATAGATAAACCTAGATTGGGTTAGGGTCAAGATTCTCTTTACAAAAACTACATGCGATCAATACAAAATATTTTGGTGCAAATTTCCTGATGAATTGTATCTTTGGTTGAGTAGATTGTAGCACACCTTGGGAACTAGGAGTGTTGGGTAAATCTTTAGTACTTATACTTCCACCGATCTATCTATTTTGTCTCAGCTAGATCACAAGCTTACAAGGGTTGTTGATTTTTGGATACAAGCCATGTTGAAAGGATATATCATTGAGATCACTATGGAGAAACACTAATCATTCTCTAAAGATAAAGAAGTGTTCAAATATTGGCTAAGAGGAAGGTTTCTAAAATAAATTCCTTTGTGGATTAAATTTTTTTATTGTGGAAGAAAAGTTATAACCATTTTAGCAATCCAATATGGAAACATAAAACCATTATACTGGGGGTAATGTTATTGGGAGAGATGTTGACTAGTTGTAGAAATTAAAAGGAAGTTGTGATGAATGGGGAGGGGTTGCAAAAGGCACAATAATTTAGAGAAATTAGGAGGGTGCGAATATTTGACACTTGGAGAGTAAGAAAGTTATGTGAGATTAGGAGAAGACAAAGGTAGTTGCAGTAGATAGGTGAAGTGTTAGGTAATTTGAGGTTATGAAAAGAAGAAATGAGTAGTATGGAGTTACAGAACATGATAGTAGGAGAAGGATCGAGTTACGATGAAAGAAGATAAGATAGAAGAGATGAGATAGGAGATCAAAATAGGAATAGTGAAGCCCATTAGGAATCAATTGGAATCCAAATGCTAGAAACACCAGGATAGAGGATCATGATGACTTATCTGAATACTCTTTTAGATGAGGAGATGCACTTTATTATGAGAATATTATTTCATGAGGATGATTCCTTCCCCAAAAAGTATTAATATACAAGGTAGCATCATGGTTAACACTATCCCTAACCTTCCCTTATCCGATAAGTCTCATTTCCAAGTTATTCAAGAGCTTGAAGTTACACAGAGTTCATAAGGTGTATGCAGGTAGTAGTTTTGGTATCCATTAGAGAAAATTTTAGGTCTAAAACGGGCCTCATAAGGAATATTATAAAATAATACTAGAAATAATAAAATAATATTAGATTACCTCATCAAGTTTTGGAGGGAAAAATGATAAACTACTTTTTCAACTCATATTTTCAACTTATCTCCCTATGATTTTACTCAAATTTTTAGTGGGAGAACTCATTGGATTATGAATTTAATTTTGTATCCAAGGAGTACCCATATTACATACTTTTGATGGACCATACTGCACGAAAAATGTGAAACACATGAAAAAACATGATTGCAATCACGTTTTTTCATGTATTTCACATTTTTCATGTAGTATGGTCCATTAAAAGTATACAACATGGGTACTCCTTATATGAAAAAATAAATTTTCCATCCAGCGAGTGCTCCCACTCAAAATTTGAGTAAATGGGTACAGAGATAAGTTGATAATACTAGTTGAAAAAGTAGTTCTATTTATTTATTTTATCTTTTTAGCTTTTTATTCCAAAATGGTGAATCATCCCCTATGGTTGACATCATCATATTGAATGTTATTGGTTCTTCTAAAGTTTATTTTTTTGTACATTTTTGTTTTGAGGCAAAAAATTTTACCTCAAAATTTCTCTAATGAGTAGTCAGCCACATTCTTTAGTCTATTCGCAAGTTACATGGTTCGAGAGGATCTATCCTAGTTCCACTTGGTCATACTTCATTGGTTAGGAACATAACTGGATCATTTACTCAGTATCCTAAGTTCTTAGGCCAAGGATATGAAGATGTAGAACAACATTAGTACATGTGTGAAGCTATTTTGAGGGTTACACAAACACCAAATGATTCCAAAGTGAATGATTCCCAGACAACTTTAAGAAATAGAACCCTTTGGTGGTTTTTTAAGTGGTCAAAGATAGTTCAAGATCCTCCCTTATATATGGTTAAGCAAAGAACTCATTAAGGAATTTAAACTACCTCAAACTAAGTAGCGGGCATTAGCTGAATTGTGGGACAATAAGCAGTGAGAAGGAGAAACTACATGGGAGTGTCTACCACATTTCAAGGATGTAGTTGGAAAGTTGACTTATCCTATTCATGCACATCACCAAAAGGATTGGTTCATTAAAGCACTATTGTTGCTATCTATAATTCACTTGATTCAACAAAATATTGATAATATACATAATGCACTAGAGCATGACATGAAGATAGAGGAAATGGTGAGGTATCCTCATGATTTTAGAGTAAGTTAAGATTTTTGCGATCTTGCTATATTTGGTCTAAAATATCAAATTTCTAATTTGAATGAAAGTTTTAACTATGTGAATTTTTCTAAACCTATTCATCCACAAGTTTGGTGCACCATTTTTCATACTAAGGGGCATCATGCTATAGAGTTCCTGAGGTCGAGAAGCATAATACATTCTATTATACCTATAAGACCACTTCCACTAAATGTAGGGCCTTCTGGAGGAGTCATGAAAGTCTTAATGAGTCTTCCTTTCCATGGATATACCCAGTACCATGCATTTCCTAATTAGCAAGGTATTTCTCCTATTAAATATTATGAAATATGTCATATTTAAGGTCATTCTAGTTGACTTTTTCTTGTGTTGAAAAAATATTCAAATGTCCACAGTAATATGTTTTGTGATTTTTGTGGATATTCCACTCATCATACAGACTATTCAAAGCCTTGGATGAGTGAGTTTTAGAAATTGACTGTATGTATGTTCTGTGAGTTTCAGAATATTCTCAGTCAATTTATCATACTAGGCTCGCTGTGCTTGTTTGAGGCCATACAAGGATTTGACAAGCTTGGATACTTTGGGTTCCTCACCCTTCACAACAAATCCTTCTGGTTGGGACACAAAAACATTCTCTTTCAAATATCCATTTAAGAAAGTAGATTTTAGATCCATTTGACGGACTTTCTAACCATTCTGAGCTGCCAAGGCAAAGAGTGTCTGGATGGTATCGCATTTTTTTGTGGGGGGAAAAGTCTCGTCATAATTGACCCCTTCTTTCTACGCAATTTTTTTTTCCAAAAGCTTGGATTTATGGTTGTCAAGTGATTCATCTGCTTTATACTTGTTCTTGAATACCCACTTGTAGCCTATTGGTTTCATTACCAATGGAGGATCAACCAGCTTCCAGGTGCCATTCTTTATCAAGTAATAATATTCTTTCTACATCACTTCTTTCGATTCATCATGAGAAGCGACTTCTTTGAAGGAAGTTGGTTCAAAATCTTTAGAAAAATTTAGTTCATGATCATAAGAAACATCCATCTCAACAGGTGAATCAGGATTGTCTACATCACCTCCATTTTGTTTAACAAAGTTTCTTGTTAGTGTCTTTCCAACCACATTAAGAAGAACACTTTCAAGTGTCTTTGTCAAACATTTTGGAGGACCTTTTTGAGATGGCCTAGGCTACTCAGTTGATTAAGATGGTGCTGAATCAAGGTTTAGCTTCCCAATTCTGTCAATCACATCACTCAAAGTGTCTTCTTGATCAATGGTTGGATCTTCATGTGCAGGAGAGATTGCTTCAAAAGGAGATTCCATAGATTGATCCGGTATAGGGATCCCCCCTTCAATATGTGGAATCTCATTATCAAAATCTTGAAAACACTTTGCATGCTTGAATCTATCCAAGCGATCAAGTTGTCGCTCAACAACGTTGTTACTCTTGGAAGATTCAAGAAAGATCACCACTTTAGATATTATAAAATTTTTATTCACTTCAGCATAGAGATGATATTCTTTGGAGTAATCTAAATACCCCATGAAGATACATTTGTGACTCCTTACATTGAGTTTGTGTCTCTATTCCTTAGGTATCAAGGCATAACAAGTGGAACCAAAAACCCTGAGATGCGTCACTAAAAGGAATGTGGCCATACCACATTTCATAGGGAGTATTGTTTTTTATAGCATGAGATGGACACTTATTCTTTATATAAACATCACATAGAACTGTATCAACCCAAAACATCAACTTCACATTCTTGAAAAACGTCATGGAACGTATCATATTTAAGAATTTCATGTTCATTCTTTCAGCTACTCCATTCTATTGGGGATTATAAGGCACGATTGTTTGATATTTGATCCCATGTTGTATAAGATAGTTTTCAAATTCATTTGAAGTATATTATTTTCCATTATCAGTACAAATAGAGACAATATGAGATTTTTCATCATTTTCAATCCATGCATGAAAGTTCTTGAATGTTTCAAAAGCTTCAAATTTGTTCTTCAATAAATAAACCCAACACATTCTGGTGTAGTCATCAATAAATGTCATCATATATTTATTACCATTTGTATAATGAACATGCATTGCGTGACATAAATTAGAATGAATGAGTTTACATTTTCTATGTGCTCTAGAATGATAATCCTGAAATCATATTTTTTTGTGCTTTCCTAAGATACAAGCATCAAATTGTTTAATTTTCGTAGGAATTGTAGGCAAATTAGTAACACCATTTTTCTTCAACAAACGAAGGTTGTTATAGTTTATATGTCCAAATCTAGCATGCCATAAAGTACTTAATAGAAGTGTACCTTCATCAAAGTGAGAACTATATGAAAAGTTTTGTGCACAACCAGAGGTTCCTTGTAGCTTTGATAATCTTTCTTATTCTATCCCAGTAATGGCAAGTGACTGATCTGATGCTTTTCTGACCTCATCCTTGTCTTCATATATGTGAATGGAGTGACCTTGCTAGCAGATGTGGACCAAAGACAACAATTTTCTCCTCAACTCTAGAATGTATAGAAAATCATGTAGAAGAAAGTATGAAAGACCAAATAGTTTGGGCTTAATGGTGCCAATTTGAGATGGATTGAGCTTTGATTTTTCTGCAAAGTAGACTATTCCATAAACATTGTCAGTGAATTCTTCAAAGAAATATCTTCTGAAGTATATGTGGAAAGTTTCTCCTAAATAAAATAACCAAACCTATTTCCATGAAGCAAGTGAAGCATTAAATAAGTCTTTAGTTAATCCAATGTTTCAATGTGCCACAACATAATGAGCAAACCCAGGTGATTTTCCTTTCCCTTTACCAGGTGTTCTACCTTTTTCTTCATTTCTTTCTTGCATGATTTTTTCCCAAGGCAGCTTACATGTGGAAGCATCATGTCCATTTCTATCGCATCATATATAATGAATATCAAACCTTTCTCCTTGGAAATGTTTGCCCTCCTGCCTCCAAATTTATTCCTTCCTCTACCTCTTCGGCCACCTCTTCCTCTAGAAGAATCCTATGCATGATTATTCTCTTTTTGTACAAGGCATACAACTTAATTAGAAGACTAAGGAGTTGCCTTCTTCCCAAAATCCTTCTCTCTTTCAACAAACTTCTTCTCAAGGGAGTCAAAGGAAATCTCCTTAAGTTTTCCACTTGCTTGCAATGACTCAATATAATGTGAATAACTGGGATATAGTGCCTTGACATAAGGAGTGAGAGGAACATCTATTTCAAAACCAGTGGCTTTTGTGTCATGCATAATGGATCTTATTTTGATGCTAAGTAAAGAGGGTCATCACTTTTCGACTCAATACTGAACAACTTGATCATAAATTGAACAACTTCAAGATCAGAGTGTAAGTCATATAATTCCTAAAACTTATTTAAAGCTTCAAAATCATTTGAAAATGGTGAGATATGACAATTTACCTCTTCATTTACGGGCTTTGAAATCAAGGCATATGCCTCGTTGTTCTTGTTTTCCCAAATGGAAAACTCCTTGCGTGAAGTAGACTTTTCAGGTGCATTGTCTTCTCCTTTATAAATCCCTTTCCACAACTCATTAAAAATAAGGGTGTGTTTTATCTTCCTGGACCACTCATGGTAGTTCTCTTTACTAGTGAGAACTACTTCCACTATGGGGATGAGTGAATGAATAAAATCCTTCCACCAATAATATTTTGATAAAAATAATCTTCAAAAATTAACCAACATATGCCAACATATACTCAAATACATATATGAATAGTTTTGAGTATATAAGAATGAATTCAAAACTCAATGCTACATATATAGGCTTCAACCAACATAGATAAGCTTCAACCATATATACCATACACACCATA
The DNA here is from genome assembly GCA_031772625.1 of Pinus tabuliformis. Taxonomy (NCBI): domain Eukaryota; kingdom Viridiplantae; phylum Streptophyta; class Pinopsida; order Pinales; family Pinaceae; genus Pinus; species Pinus tabuliformis. Next base: position 336,839,252 of record CM062810.1, on the reverse strand, counting down.
CCAATATATCATTTACCAACCACAACATACCATAATTTACATCCCTCAAAAAATTCAACGTACAAAGGGAATATACAAAATATATGTAACATGGTTATGGGCCTGTTGGGATGGGGTCCCCTAGGGTCAATTTTGGGGCAAATGCCCAAGTTTTGGGGCAAAAGCCCAAGTTTTGTTGTATAAAATGTACAGTCTCCACAAGTTGTGGTCACGGAGTGCATAGATAGTTAAAGTGTCAAAAAGGGTTTTACCCTTCGTTTATGTAAGTTGAGTCGGCTTTTGAAGTTCTACCCATGGTCCGCGGACCATGGGATTGTATAAATAGATGTGTCTTAGGATGCCTAAGAAAATAAATGAAGGCGAAGACAAATGTAATGGGTTGATAGAAGAAATATTATAGAAGTCTTAGAGTAGAAGAAAGGCTCTACAACTGTGTGCACAAAGGTCTAGAGTAGAGTCTGCAGCTGAGTGCGAGGACCCCTGTAGCTGAGTGCGCGGACCCCTACAACTGAGTGCACAGGAAAGTCTTGAGTCTATAAGTAAAATTGAAGTATTAATAAAGAGACTATTCCATAAATTGTTTTGTTTTGTTTGCTTACTCTGTTTTACATGAATGCATTTATATTGTGATAACGATGGGTCTATGAAATAATGATGTATTGATGCACGACTTTACATGACTTATACTATTATATGAACGCAATTACTATTAATTGTCTACGTGAAGATAATCTTGTTGTATGTTGAAGCTATCAAACACTTAAGCTAATTTGAATAGTTACTGGGTTATACATAATCTTCGATGTGTGTAAGTAGTAGATTCACCTATTCAGGGTCCGCGAGAGACAGTCGTAAGCATTCGCGGAGGTATAGAAGCTGATTAAGGGAAGTTATATTGATAAGCCCTAAAGGCTTATCAATCTGCGCAAAGGGAGATTTAGGGCATAAAACGACATCATGCTCATATATGGGTGTAGAAATTTGCTTCCAACATTCCCTCATACTGCTTCGGTGAGACTTTAGTTCGCCCTCTGTGGGTTGATGCCGAAAGGGTCAGTAGTGTAGGATTTGTTTGGTGAAACTAACTATGAACCTGGGTCAGGACCCACTAAGCCAAAAAATGGTTCTGTTGTGAGACCAGGATCTACAAAAAGATATGTGTGATGTCGCATCATTGGAATCCGACAAAGAAATAAATTGAGGAGTGGTTGGATAGAAAGATCCACGAATTCGCGGTGCAAGAGAACAGGTACCTACGCCTGATGAATGAACAGTGGTTGGACAAATACCTATACACAAAAATACACAAGATCTTCTTCAGCACCTTCCCGATCAAACTATATGAGTGGATTGCTAAATTGGTAGATGGCTAAGGAAGGTGGAGGCTTGACGGTCCAATTGTGTGGACCCCAGAGCTAGTGTGGAGATTGGAAGTTTCTAAGGATAAGCTCGCGCGGGCTATCGATCACTGGCTTGATCGAGTCATTGGAGGATTCATGATAGAATTCATGTTTGATACCATAGTCAACTACAGTGAAGCAAAGTGACGCTTCTTCAAGGGACCGTGAGGTAAGTATTTAAGATCTTTGAATACTTGGATTAAAATGTTGTTGTGTGAAAAGTGGGTTATTCCATTACCTTGATGTTTAGAGCTACACGAAGTGTAAAGTTCTTCAGGGATAGAGGGAGAACAGGCCCTAAATATAGCCCGCTGATTGAGCCTCCTCTTAGTGATGACGAGGGAGTAGCACAGGCTTCATCGTAGAGCGTTGTCCAATTAATAAGGCAAGGGTTTTCATGAATACCTCATCTATCCACACCACCTCCACCTTCACCTCCATAGCATACACCTTCACCCACACCACCACCACCCCCGCCACCATTCAATATGTCGAATACAATGAAGTTTCCCATTTTCAAGGGCTTGGGAAATGAGGATCCCAACCAGTTTTGATTTTTTACGAAGGCCAAGTGGACAACACAAAATATTATAGATGATCATATAAAGAAAGTGCAGTTGGTTACTTCTCTACAAGATCGTGCGTTGACATGCTACATTAATTACTGCACTGATAACCCGATGGCGTCATTAGCGGACACTCAAACTGCTCTGAACAAGGAATTTGGTAGTCCTAAGTTTGAAACACAGTCAATAGTGGGGTTCAAGGAAATCACAATGAGGATCGGTGAAACACCCTGGGAGCTAGATCAAAGACTAAAGTGTGGAATCCACGAAGCCAATATGAATCTCACAGACAGTCAGCACTGCGACTGGTTTATAGTCGCGCTCCTGCCTCACTTAAGGATTGCTCTATCACAACAAAAGATAGGAACGCAGGTGGAAGCGCTGGAGATTGAAATGAGATTACATGAGATGCCTATCTAGGATGCGACATTGGGAGTTCAATAGATTCATGTGGAGTTGCAGAACCTTTGCTTGGAGTTTCAGAGCTTGAAGAAGGAAAAAGTGGCTCGGCCAGAAGTGCGTGAAGAAGTTTGGTGCCTCAAGTGTAAGAACTAGGGGCATGATAAGGATCATTGCCCTATTTTCATGAATTATATGGCAGGAGGAGGGCCCATGCCTCTGAGGTAGAAAGCCCCAGCAGGACCAAGTACAAGGCCCATGATGTGGTGTGTTATCTATCAAGTAGGAGGAAAACATGTAACAAACAATTTCCACTTACTGTAAAAATTTGTACATGATGTCGCAACAATTATTCTGTAGCTTCTGTAAATCGATAGGCCATGATGAGCTTAACTATCATAGCTATGAATTAATGATGGAAAGAATGCCCGCGTAGCAGATGTAAATGGAAACTTGGCCTCTGGACCAAGGTGTCGGGGGAGCGCGTGGAGGATATCAGGGATGTGGACGAGGCCGAGGAGGAGGAGGACCTGGTAGAGGTCGAGGGAAAGTTATTTTCTATAATTGTGTAGTGCTAGGGCACTATGCGCAAGAGTGTATGAGCCAGACATGCTCGTCATGATAGTATTGTATTCAATTTGACCACGCGATAGAAGAATTCCCTATATTGATAGCTAAAATGCAAGAGAAGAAGGTGCAACCTTAGCAGCCTACCCAGAACCTGCAGATGATGAGGGCAGAGCCTCATGAAGAGGATCCCAATGTCAATATTGTGTTGCGAAGTGGTGTGACGACTGGTGACGATAAGGGAAAATAGCCTGAAGAAGGTGGATGGGTCCACAAGGCTCCAGAAAAAGAAGTTGGGTTTGATCTAGAGCACACAAAGGAGATGTTCATGGAAGCAAAGAAAAGCTTCATTGAAGCCTCTACCTCAGGAAGTCAGGATAGGCTATCTGAAGAAGTTGACCCCTCCATGCTTACTACTTTCTTGGAGACTTGCATGAAACTGTTGTGTGACAGCAGGGCTGTGAAAGGATTACAGGAGTTGATAAATAAATGTGCTGGTAAGGATAATGCATTTGATGGGTTTCACGCAGTTAGAAATATTGGCAGACATAAGATGAGAATAGGATGCGAGATGAGGCTCACCATGTAAATAGGAGAATACGAGATGGATCAATTTATTTTGGATCTAGGGTCGAATGCGAATGTTTTTCCTAAACAGACTTGGGAAAATATGGGGAGGCTTGCGCTGCAGTGGTCTCTGATTCAATTAAGAATGGAAAATCAACAGAAGATTATCCCTATGGGGAGATTGCATAGGGTAACCGTAGATATAGAGGTTGTGAGCGTGTTAGTTGACTTTGAAGTGATAGAGCTTATTGATGACAACAATCCATACCCCGTACTCCTGGGCATTGACTCACCTATCAACATGAACAGGGTCATCGATTTGAAGAAGCATACAATGTCGTTCAAAAGGAAAATGCTCCACGTGGTAGTACCATTGGACTGTGTAGAAGGACCGTGCTATACTGAACTGGTCCGCGACTATGAGGAAAGCGATGATGATTTGGACCAGATCTATAAGATAACAGCGTGAGACCAAGATTGGGTTAATCCAATCACCGATGGATGAATTGCATGGGACCGCAAAAGCTCCTGTACATTAGATTCAGATGAAGAATTGGAGCACTGGCAGAATAGGTTACACGAAGTATCTACGCTGCAATGTAATATGATGACTAAATCGTTGCACTATGTATCATTTGAGGTAAGAAGTTTTTCTTATTATGATGGTCTAACTGATGTGGATAAATTTCTGGATTCATTTGAAAGGGAAGTGCCTGAGAAGCATCGCTTCCAAGCACTGGATTTGGCATTGTGCACTATGCCTACATGGTGGTGGGGTACACATAAAGACAGTTTTGAAGAATGGCATGACTATAGGAGGATGATGCAGATGCGATTTGGTCACCCCAAGGTATGGTTGATTGAGAAGTATGATGGGAGAGATGATCCGCGCGATCATTTGGCAAAGTGGGCTAAGGTTTATGGAACAGAGTCGTAGCGAGAGTGGGTGCATATTTTCTGTCACACTTTGGACATCATTCCTATGAACTGGTATTTGGAAACAGAGCTCTGCCACGGCACCGTAGAATGGGATATTTTAAGAGAAGGGTTTGTTAGGACATTCAACTTTGAAGATGGATTCTAAAGTATTGATGAAGTGCTACAAGAAGTTAAGGAAACACTCTTCAGAATTCCACAGGATCCCTTGGAATTGATTCAACCGGATTGGAGCACCCAACTGCACCATGCACTGGAATGCTATAATATGGCTGTTGAAGGAGAGGATGAGGATGCAAGGAATATTAACATCCCTAAGGTAGAAGGCCACCACAAAGTAGAAGGACCACAAATAGATAACCTCGACATCACTACGCCACTAAAAACTAAGCAGGTAAAAATTGGTACAAAAACGGAACTGAAGTTTGCGAAGATAGGGGACTACTGGGATGATGCTACGGTGGATAAGGTCGCTGAGTTGCTCTATGAATATCAAGATTTATTTCCCACAAAATTTTCGGACTTGAAAGGCATCATAGGCGATTTGGGAGTGATGAAAATAACTTTGAAACTAGACGCGAAGCTTGTTAAGTAGAGGCCATATCGCCTTAATCCAAAATACAAGGAAAAGGTCCGCTTGGAGTTGGACAAGATGCTTGCAGTGGGTATTATTGAACCAGTGGAGGAATCTGATTGGGTAAGTCCAATGGTCATTCAGGAAAAGAAGTAGAAGGATGAAATAAGGATTTGCGTAGATCTCAGGAAGTTGAACGATGCTTGCGTTCATGATCCTTTTCCAACTCCGTTCACAGATGAAGTACTGGATAATGTTGGCAGGCAGGAGGCCTATTCATTCACTGATGGGTTCTCTGGATACCATCAGATAAAGATTGTGCCAGAAGATAGGAGCAAGACCACCTTCGTGATAGAATGGGTATGTTTCCAGTATACAGTAATGCCTTCCAGACTTAAGAATGCACCGACAATCTTCTCGTGGGTGGTCATCGAAACATTCAAAGAGTTCATTCACAAGCTCTTGGAGGTCTATTTCGATGACTAGATAGTGTTTGGGCTAGTTAAATGCCATGTAGACAATCTTCACTTAATGTTGGATACATGCCGAAGGTATCAGATTGCGCTAAACCTAAATAAATGCTTGTTATGTGTCCCTTTTGGGATCTTGCTTGGTCATGTGGTATGCAGGCAAGGACTTATGGTCGACCTTGATAAGATTGTGGTGATAATCAATTTGGAAGCGCCAAGGATTTTTAAACAGCTGCGCACAACCCTGGGACATACCGGATATTATCGGAAGTTCATCAAAAGTTATGCTCAGATTACCACGCCTATGGAAAAGCTACTGAAGAAGGATGCTACCTTCTGTTGGGATGAAGAATGTCAGCGCAGCCTAGATGTACTGAAGGAGAAAATGGTCACCGCATCGATCCTAGTCTTCCCAGATTGGAAGAAGGAGTTCCATGTGCATGTAGATGCCTCATGTATTACACTAGGAGCAGTGCTGACACAGGCTGGTGAAGGAGAATTGGATCACCCTATAGCGTTTGCGATAATGAAGTTGTCTAAGGTTGAAAAGAATTACTCAACGACAAAGCGCAAAGCATTGGCTATGGTGCACGCGCTCCAGAAGTTCAGATGTTACCTACTAGGTGGAAATTTTAAGATTTACACAGACCATTATGCATTGAAATACCTAGTTAATAAGCCTATGTTGGGGGGGGAATATGCAAATGGCTGCTGTTGTTTCAGGAGTATGATTTCGAGGTGATTGTGAAGCCAAGAAGGTTGAATGCAGGGCTAGATCATCTGTCGTGCATTGAAACAGGAGAGGAGCCCACCAATTTGGAGGAGGGGCTGCTTGACACACAGTTCTTCATGGTACACGTAGCACATAATCAATTTGCAGACATTATCCACTTTCTGACCAGAGGGATGGCTCCAGAGGGATACACCAGTCAACAAAAGAAAGAAATGGTGGTGCGCATGACAGACTTTTCTATAATTGTAGAACATCTGTATAAGATGGGATCGGATGAAATACTGTGATGTTATGTGCCTGATTTTGAACAAAATAGTATCCTCACTGAAGCTCATGGAGGAGCTATGGGAGGGCATTATGTAGGAAAAGCAACAACACAGAATATTTTACGCGCTGGGTTGTGGTGGCCGATGCTACATAAGGATTCTAAAGCATATTGCAGGGCATGCGATGCATGTCAGAGGATGGGGAGGCCATCGCGGAGCGATGAGCTACCTTTGAATCCGCAGGTGTCATTGCAGTCATTTGAGAAGTGGGTAATTGATTTTGTAGGGCCGATTTTGCCTCTAGGCAAGAAGACGGGCGCACAATATATCATCACTGTGACCAAATATTTGACCAGATGCGTAGATGCACAACTTGTGAAAGGTTGTATAAGGGAAACATCAAAAAAAGTCTTATTTGAATATGCGTTGACCGGGTTTGGTTGCCCGAAGGTATTGATGAGTGATCACAGGACACATTTTCTCAATGAAACAATCAACGCACTGACCGAGGAGTTCTAGGTTTACCATCAGAAGAGTACACCATACCATCCTCATGCCAATGGAATGGTTGAGGCTTTTAATAATATATTGGAGAATGTGTTGACGAAGGTTTGCAACATGCAGTGGAATGATTGGGGCGTGCGCGTACCAAAAGTGTTATGAGATTATAGAACTACCTATAAGAATCTTACTAGTCAGACACCTTTTAGGTTTTTCTACAGCATAGAAGTTGTGATGCATATGGAGTACACTATTCCTAGTCTACGCATAATAGCCTTCACAGGAATGGCAGACTGTAAAGCCTTAGAAGAAAGGCTCGTGCAGCTAACAGAGCTCGAGGAAGATAGGTTTTTGGCTGGATTCCATCAGCAGGTTCAGAAGGGACATGAAAAATCTTGGCATGATTGGCACATCAAACTACGCACCTTCAAGGTAAATGATTTAGTTTTATTATATGAAAGTAAGTTTGATAGGTTTCCAGGAAAATTTCAGATGCACTGGCTAGGGCCATATGTTATCAAAGAGATTATAGATGGTGGAGCAATTCAGCTTGAGAAGTTGAATGGAGATCCATTTTAGGGAAGGGTAAATGGAAGGCGATTGAAGCCATACGCCGAGGATCGGGCCCAATGACTACATGACTGTAGCATAGTCTTAACGCTCCAAGAAGCTGCAAGGAAGTACGGGACTATAAACTACACTTCACGGTTTGTAGAGCTGTACGACAGGGGGTCTGGGTGAAACAGGATGGTGTCACAGTGCTAGACGAAGTGTGAAGGGGGTTGCACTATAGGGGGAGAGACCACGCAACGAATCCAGAAAGTAACCGTTAAAGTCACTGTTCATGATTTGACTGCCAGAAAACGGTTAAGAAGAGTGGGGGGCGACCTTTAAGGCATTTAAGGCTGAATTTAAGAGTGAAATCTTGGAAAATATGTCGCTAATTCAACATTTATGGATGGATTTTGGGGCGAATGGTTGGATTTGAATTTGAATTCGCCTATAAATTATGCATGGCCATCTAGCGAAAAACACTTTGCACTCTTAGAATTTCTGTGTTGAGCTTCCGATTTTATATGAATCCTAAGGTTTACGGTGATTTTGTCGCTAGTTCTGTATTTGAGAAGTTACCTGAGGATACCCAATGCTTCATTCTCAACACAATGTCTGGACTAGGAGAGACCGCTAGCACTGGAGGCACTATCGCCTTTGAGGGAGCTGCAGTACCTATGGTGCCGAGGTTGCCTAGGCCGAAGCCTATGCCGGTGAGAGATGTCTCCAAACCAAAGAAAGATAAGTGAAAGAAGTCAGTCCTAGTGCGCGAGTCGCTGAGGAAGCATGCTGCTACACAGGCCCAGAGGAAAGAAAAGCCAAGCATGAAAGAGAAGGGGAAAGTGGTGGATCTAGAGGCTGAGGAGGGTGCAAAAGATATAGACATCGAGGGGGTGGATCCTATATCTAAGTTTTCGGAGTATATCCCTCTATGCAAGGGAAAAGTGAAGGTCCCTAAGGACCCAAATGCAAGACAATTCCTCCTCAACACACCCTTGTTACTGGAGAACCTAACCTTTGAAGGTCCATACTTGGCGCGGATCCTACATTTGAAGCTAGAATATTGGGATTTGGTAGACCACGAGTGGTTCCCCCACCTTGCTACAAACACCTACATGAAGAGGGTCTTCTACAAAGAGTTTGGTGTCACCACGCTGGAGCCTGTGGAGTGGATTCATGGAGTGAACCAGTCGGGGTTGTTGAACCTGTTGTGGGTGCCCCACTACCACCACTCCAATATAAACTTGATCATCATTAAGTAGTTGTTGTGCCTGGTGCATGACAGGTGCTTGTGGCTGAGTGCGTCGATCCCCATCACCGATATGCTGATCCATCGGATCATGCTATTTCCACACTTAGGGTTAAATACGGCCAAGGAGTTTGGTGGAAAAATGAGCGAGCGCAACCTCACTAAGAAGATGAAGGACAAGTTCAAACTTGTGAAGAAGCCACATGGGTATTCTATTACCTCGATCACTGACCCCGTAGTAAGGGTTTCCACATTGATTTTGTATGGCAAGGTTATGAGGAAATGCCGCGTGGATGAGGTTCCGGTGCTAGTGGTTTCTTTGGCTACACAGTGCGTGGAGGGCATGCAGTTCAATTGGGTGTGCTACCTATGTAGTGAGTTCCTTGCGAACTGCAGAGAGGCACAGGATGAGAGTAAAACATTCCACTATTCGTGGTTGTTGCTCTCGATTGTGTTGGTCACCTAGGATTTTTCGAAGGACAGCCAATTTCCTCCCGTAGAGAACAATTTTCTGGAGGCTGTGAAATTTGCATCTCTATGGGCAACAAAAGATGTTGTGCGGGTCACAGAGACCAAAATATTTTGGGTGCTGATGGAGGCGAGCATTCACATGGCCATCAACCAGAAGCCGCAGTTGTCACCAACCGTGTTTGAACAAATTTCAGGATACACGGAGTTCAAAGCTAACTTCCACCACATATACATCCAGGCGTGGAAGGATCCAGAGAAAAAATGGTTTGACCTACCCTACCTCACTACAGATGACACTATCAAGGAGTTCATAAAGCGTAGGCCAACAGATTGGCATTCTCCTTTTGATCTGGACATAGGCACTAGCAAGTCCGTGGAGAAGAAGAAGAAGGATGCAGCCAAATAGAAGGTTCAATAGTTGGTTGAGAAATGGAGGAAAGAGGCCGAGGAGAAGGCCCAGGTGGAAGCGGAATGCACCATGAAGAAGTAGGAAGAATAGGAAGATTGCATCTCTGAGCAGAGTGATAAGTCTCCTTCGCCCCAAATGGAGGAGGAAGAGCAGTCAAAGCAAGGCGGCGGTGGCTAGGACGCGCAGGGCACTCCCTTCTGAGTGAAGCGGTATAGGGAGCAGGAAAAGGAAGGGTCGCAAAAGAAAACAAAATCCACCAAGCCATCATTGGACCCAATTACTTTGACTGATGGCGACCTAGATGAAATAGGTGATAAGGTGCGGGATACCACTGTAGAACTACTGTAGTAGTTTGAGCAGCAACAAAAGTAGGCACTAAGCACCACTCAGAAGGATCTACGTGAGCTACAAATTCAGACTACTATGATCCAGGTGGGCGCAGGGTAGAGTAGTGTTACATCAACAAGTTTGGCACTAGGAACCACTCAAGCAGCCGAGATTTTCTAGTCACTAGATCTCTGGGCAGGCGCACTGCCAGATGTATCATTGAGCGTGGAGGTGGCCGCTGACAAGGCTATTGTTAGCTCTCTAATGAATATCAGCCTCAACTTGGCCGTGCTCCCCAATGAGTTTCTTCACATGTTGCAAGTAGGTGTGATAGCAGAAGTTAAAGCTCGAGAGAAGGATCCACTAAGCCTTATAAGTGAGTACCGAGTAAAAAATGAGCAGATGTTCATTGAGAAATCAGCAGCATTAGAGACATAAAATAAAGTCCAGGCACAAAATGATCAGCTTACATTTGTAGTGGCAGAAGCCTGTAGAATAGTGCCAGAACTACATATACCTGAGGAAGCGTCGTTGGAGGCGAAGATAAAAGAGCTAGCTGCAGGCCTGCGCGACACCAAGACAGAAATGGCTAGAGTTCAGTTTTAGCTGAACTTGAAGATCACATAATTAGAGTTGAAGTCATAGCCTTCAACACTGCCAGGGGTCAGGGCACAACGTGAAGCTGCTGTGAAGGTTGCGATAATGGATGGCGCGGTGGTAGATTGCACCACTCTTGTTGAGCAAGCAATGGAGGCAGTCACAGCTCTGCAGGAAGATCCCACCCTACAAGCCTTGAATATAGAAGCTCACGAACTCCAACAATAGTATGATGAAGTAAGAGAAATGGCATGCACCATTGCTTTCACACAACGCCTTGCTAAGCTACAGGAGGTGAGACAATTGTTTACACAGGTGGAAGCAACACAGAAGAGAGAGGCAGTCCTCAAGGCCAGATTGGGGCCTTGGCTGGATGAGGCCTACATTATCTTCACCAACATTCAATAGAAATTGGAGAGCCTACAGAGCACGCAGCAGAAAATCAAGGAGGACAATGCAGGATTGGCAACAGAGCAGTTGGTGGAGCAGATCAAATAGGAAACCACGCAGAGCGCGGTTGAAGTGGTAGTGGCACAAGTAGAGTTGGGAGGTCTTCACAGTAAGATCAACAGAGTGACTCGGGGGCAAGTCACGATATTTGTGTTGCAGGCCTATTGGGATGGGGTCCCCTAGGGTCAATTTTAGCACAAAACCCCAAGTTTTGTTGTATAAAATGTAAAGTCTCCACAAGTTGTGGTTGCTGAGCACATAGATAGTTAAAGTGTAAAAAATGGTTTTACCCTTCCTTTATGTAAGTTGAGTCAGTTTTTGAAGATCTACCCATGGTCCGCGTACCATGAGATTGTTATTGGCTTGATGGGGCCTGACCCAGGTTCGGAGTTAATTAGCCAAAAAAATCCCTACACTACTGGCCCTTTCAGCATCAGCCTGTACTGCACAGACTGAAGTCTCACCTGAAGTAGTCTGGGGTGATACTGGAACCAAGTTTCCGCACCTTGGAGATGTCCAGTGGGTCGATTTAATCCAACTGTGCCTACTTTCGTGCAGGTTGCTTTGCGCACTATCCTGACCCACGAGACCTTCGCGATCTGTTAGGATCCCCTTTTACGCAGCCCTAACCAGAGGCTGAGATGCTTCACGCTGCTAGGGAAATGATCCGCACTATTTTCCCAAGTCACACTGCATATCTTACTTATTCTCTTACAATTGTTAGTTAACTTTGCATAAATAGATACCTTATCTCACATTTAATTAATCAACACAACTAGATATGTTCGCGCACCATATAAACAATAGACATGCAATTTATACCCAATATATTCAATGCAGAAAACAAGAAATAATTACACAGAATTGATACAAAAACTTCTCTTTATTAATGCTTCCACGTTACAGACTCGACTCACCTTGCACACTCAGCTACAGGGGTCCACACTCTCAGCTGCGAACTACTAGGCCTCTGCGCACTCAGCTATAGAGCCTTCTCCTACTCTAGGACCCAAAGACTTAACTCTACACTTAGATCTTCTGCTATTCTTCTATTCCATCATTATTCTTTGACTTAGATTCTATTCTTCTCTCAACTACTTAGAGCCTCGCTCTATTTATACAACCCCATGGTCGGTGGACCATGGGTAGATCTATAAAGCCGACATTACATTACAAAATTGAGGGCGGACAACCCTATGACTCATTTACAACTTCGCGCTTTGTGCCCACAAAATGTGGAGTCCTTACATCGGATTTACAACTTTTAACCAAAAACTGGGCTTTAAACCCCAAAACTTCCCTTGGGGGATCCCGTGCCCAACAGGCCCCCAACACAAACATCGTGACTCACCCTCGAGTCACTCTATCAGTGCAGAGATCTTGGCGCAAAGACCACCCAACTCTGCCTAGACCGCTGCAAGATCAGTAGCGCACTGAGTAGATGCCTGTTGCACTTCCTAGACGCACTGTTTAGAGACCACTGTAGTTGAACTACTTCCTTGAACCTATTTATAGTCTCGCGCCTCCTTTCAGCTGCCTGGAGTGCTAAGACTGTACTTTTGTCGGCTAGTCAGATAGTCGAGCCACCTGTGTATGGCTTCAACTAATTTCCATTCACTTTTCCTGGGAAAGGTTCTCCATTTAACTTTAGCAACTACACCGTGCCTTCGTCTGTGACCTCCTTAATAACATATGGTCCTAGCCAATGCATTCTTAGCTTTCCCAGGAATTTATCAAACTTACTATCATACAATAACACCAAATCGTTCACCTTGAAGGTGCACAACTTAATATGTCGATCATGTCAGGCCTTTTTGTGCTGCTTTTGTACCCATTGGTGAAAGCCAGCCAAAAATCATTCTTCCTCAAGTTCCTCCAACTGTGCGAGCCTCTCCTCCAGGGCTCTATGGTCTGTCATACCTGTGAACACTGTTATGCGCAGACTAGGCACGATGTATTCCATCGACATTACAGCTTCCACACCATAGACAAGCCTAAAAGGCGTCTGTCCCATCAGCTTCTTGCATGTCGTCTAATAAGCCTATGATACTGCTAGTATGCGCAGGTCCCAATCACTTCACTACTACTTTGGTTAATGCAGTCTCCAGTACTTTGTTAAATGCTTCTACTGTCCCGTTAGCCTATGGGTGATACGGTGTCCTTTTCTAATGATGCACCTGAAATTCTTCCCTCAGCGCACTGATCGTCTGGTTCAGGAAATGCGTACTGTGATCACTCATCAAGATCTTTGGACATTCGAATCACGTCAAGACATGTTCAAATAGAAACTTCATGGTCGTCGCGGCTGTGCAATCTTTTACTGGTTGTGCCTCTGCCCAACGAGTCAGGTAATCTGTTGCAGTGATAATATATCTCGCGCCCGTCTTTCCTTGAGGTTTGATAGGTCCTACAAAGTCGATTGCCCACTTTTCAAAGGGCTATAATGTCATTTGCAGATTTAAAGGCATCTCGTCCCTCCACGATGGTTTACCTGTTCTTTGACATACATCACAGGCCTTGCAATGTTCTTTTGAATCTTGATGAAGGGTCGACCACCACAACCTTGCGTAGAGAATCTTCTGTGTGGTCACTCTCCCTGCATAATGTCCTCCCGCTCCATGAGGATGTTGCATTTTTCAAACTCAGGTACATACCTTCACAGTATCTCATCATTCCCCATCTTATGTAAGTGCCCCATAATGACAGAGAAATCTACCGTGCGCACCTCTAGCTCCTTCTTCTGCTAGACATAGTATCCTTTCAGCACAATTCCAGTCATGAGAAAGTGAATTGTATCTTCAAAATGTCCATCCTCTATGCGCACAACAAAGAGATGCACGTCGGGTAATCCTTCCTCCAGACTAGTAGGTTCCTCTCTTGTCTCAATGCATGATCAGACAGGTGATCTGGTCCCACATTCAATCATCCAGGTTTCACAACAACTTCAAAGTCATATTCTTGGAACAATAAAATCCATCTGCATATGCGTCCCCACAACACAGGCTCATTGACCAACTACTTTAGCGTGGAATGATCTGTATACATCTTAAAGTGACCTCCTAGCAAGTAGTGTCAATACTTCTAGAGCGCATACACCATAGCCAGTCCCTCGCGTTTAGTGGTGGAATAGTTCTTTTCTACTTTAGACAATCTACGACTTGCGAATGCGATAGGGTGATCCAAGCCCTCTCCACCATCCTGTGTTAGTACCACTCCCAGCGCTATACACGATGCGTCAACATGGACATGAAACTCTTTGTTCTAGTTTGGGAAGACAAGAATCGGTGTAGTGACCATCTTTTCCTTCAATATATCCAGGATTTTCTTGCAGTCATCGTTCCAGCAGAATGTAACATCCTTCTTCAACAGTTTCTCCATCGGTGTGGTGATTTGGGCATAACTTTTGATAAACTTTCTATAGTACCCTGTATGTCCCAGAGTAGCACATAGCTATTTCACACTTCGCGGTGCTTCCAAATTTAGAATCACCGCAATCTTCGCGGGATCTACCATCAGTCCCTATCTACAAACCACATGTCCCAATAGGTTCCCAAAAGGAATAAGAAACATACACTTCTTGAGGTTAAGCGTGATTTGGTATCTTCAGCAGGTATCCAGCATCAAGCATAGGCTCGCTACATGGTGCTTAGCTAGCAAAAATACAGTCCAATCATCAAAATAAACCTCCAAGAATTTATGAATATATTCCTTGAATGTTGCAACAACCACGCGTGAAAAGATGGTTGGCGTGTTCTCCAACCCAAACGGCATAACAATGTATTGAAAGCAACCCCACTCAGTTGTGAAGGTTGTCTTGCTCCTATCATCCAACGCGATTTTGGTCTGATGGTATCCTGAGAACCCATCAGTGAAAGAATATGCTTCCTACCCACCAACATTGTCCAACACCTCATCTATGAACAGAGTTGGGAATGGATCATGCACACAAGCGTCATTCAATTTTCTAAGATCCACACATATTCTTATCTCATCCTTCTACTTCTTTTCCTGCACCACCATTGGACTTACCCAATCAGATTCTTCCACCGACTCAATGATTCCTACTGCGAGCATTTTTTCTAGTTCTACATAGACCTTCTCCTTGTATTTCAGATTTAAGTGGTAAGGCCTCTTCTTAATTGGCTTCGTGTTGAGTTTTAACGTGATCTACATCATTCCTAAATCTCTGATGATTCCCTTTAAATATGTAAAGTTGGTCGGGAATAAGTCTTGGTACTCGCAAAGTAACTTAGTGACCTTATCCACCGTCACGTCATCCCAGTAGTTACCGATCTTTGCAAACTTAGGTTTGGCCTCCATACCAATGTTCACCTGCTTCGTTTTTACTGGCACGGTTATGTCAGTGTTCTCAACCTATGGTCCTTGAACCTCGCGATGGCCTTCTGTTTCTAGAATGTTAATATTCCTTGAATCCTCATCCTCCTCTTCAGCAGTTACATTATAACATTCTAGCGCGCAACTCAGCTGAGTAGCTATTATGGGCAAATTTAGTGCTTCTTCAAATGACTAACCCCTAGACCTAGTAGCAAGTCTAGAACAACAATTAAAATAATTACGTTGCTTTTCCTATAGCTAACAGATAAAAAGAAAGAGGAGCAAAAGAACCAACCTGTATCTCTCACTCGATCCCTCTTCCCTTTGACCGCTTTTGTCACTCCCTTCCGTACTTAACTTGCTTGAAAGGTACCTGCACACAAGATGAGATAGAAAACCATCAAAGCATACATATCGATCTGTTAACTAAACATATTATAGAATTGAAAGTACAATATACATCACATAACACATGAATGGGAAAAAGCATAGAACTCTTTATTAATAGAAGGAAAGATTACAACCCATGTAGATGCATGTCCGATTCAGTGTCATCCTTCCAGCTTCAAACCCTTCTCTCCTCATGAAACAACAATTTGACATGATAACATTACTCTCTCTACTAATCTCATTCCAACAACATTTCCTTAGCTTAAGAAGTTCCAACATAGACCAGCCTTTGAAAGCGTGGTCAATTTATAGCTGAATGGAGGAGGTTAAGCCATTAATGGTCCTCATGAATGCTTTTCCATAATTGGGAAGTGGTTCCATGGAGGAAGGGATAATGGATTAAGGTTCATTCATCTCCCTCCTCATCCAAAAGTGAGCTGAATCCATCTAGAAACTTACAAAATGAGCCATTGGATGAGGAATCCAATGGATTTATTTCAAAAATTCGATGGATCTCACTCATCGTAGGTGAAACAAAGGCTAGGTGCGATGCATAGCACCTAGGTAGTGCAATTCCTGCAATGCATTGCAGCTAGACATAAGGCTGTCTGAGATGATCTCCTTAGGGGGATTTTTTGGATGAATGGTGTCATGAAACTCTTGGGAAGCAAGAATGATGTAGGTTCACTTCATTAGGGAACGAAAACAACTAAATTAGGGGTTGATGGACCCTAATAATATAGATCTGGAAGTTGGGGTTGATGTGCCCAAATTTTCCTGTAACAGATGCCCCCTAAAGCATGAAGTCAAAAATAACCATGTCGAGTGAGATGCTTTACCACTTGGAGAGAAGGTTTCAAAGAGGAAGGTGACCTACATCAGTTACAATACAAATATCATGATACTTTGATTTTTTCTCATAATCTAGCTGAGGGAAGGCATACCCATGCTCAACTTTATAAACTTTCATTACATGTACAAATATAGTCATCTATAGATGTAGACCCATGAATGGATGACCATGAATGTAAGGCCATTGTACATTTGATATAGTACTCTTGAAAAATATATCGCAGCCCGGATGGATGAAACTAGATCCGGGGTCTTCAATCTCATCTAATCTTTCACTTAAGTACAAGTCTAACCATGTGAATAGATGATCTGAAGTCTAAAATGGAGAGACATTGTCTGATTACCAGCCAATGATGTAAGCCGTTAATAGATGCGAGAGGAATCACCGATAATGATAATGACCCTGAAGGTACTGTAGTACATTTCACAAGGTGTGAATAAATGATTTGATGTCGAACACCATACGAAGCCTTTCGGTCGAAGGCCATTGATGTCAACCTATCGCCGGAAGCAAGAAACCTGCCATTGATGTATTCAAGCCTCAAGGTACTAAAGGGCTGTTTCTAAGTCAACTTCTTGGATGATGTGCTCATGTTGACAAGAAGCAACTCGTCGCAGGTGGGCCTTGATGTATCCCACATCAACGACGCAAAACAAGGTAAATGATTTTTGAGATGAAACATTGACTGACGACACAAGGTTCAGGAATGGCGGACATGAAAATGAAGGTTTACTATATTGTAAAGGATGAAGTTTTGAACTGAATGACTTCTCTTGAACATATCAACGACACTGAAGTGAATTGGTAGCATTGACCCAAAACAAAGTGATGGATGGTATGATAGACCAATGGTGTGAGAACCATCAAGCTCAATGACCCAACCCACATAGTCACGGTGATGAGGAGAAAGTGTCATGTTCAAGAGAAACCTGCTACCATAAAGTGTTCCCAGCCTTTTCCATTTTTCCTAGTCATTTCTGACCAGTACCTCTTTATTTTTAATCAAACTTCAGGAGGATAACATATGCTTGTTGTATAATTCCACCCTTCGGGTGAATCCATCGCTATTTGATGTTTTAACGAGTCTAGCGAAGGTGAAACTCGATCTTGTCTAGATGGACAAGTTTGTCGCTATTTAATGTTTTTAATAAGTTTAACGACAAAGATAACTTGGTCCTTTTCACATTTAGAGAGTCTGAAAAGGGACTAAAAGGAAACTCCAAAAGTTCTTTTTCGTACATTTTTCTCTCAAGCCTGAAAAATCATAAAACAATACAAGAGAGAACCTATTGATCATGTTTGACCAACGAGTACCTTTTTCGTAGTTAATCTATCTCAACCTGAAGAAGGGGTAAAACTATACTGAGTAGATATTGATTCTAATCCATTAACGAGCTAGAAATGACAAGTGATCGACAATCCTTTCATGTTTAGAGAGTCTGAAAAGAGCTTAAAGAGGACTCCAATTTGAGGAATGAGTGGTGTCTAGGGTAGCAGCTGGTTGCGGTGATGTTGGAACTTCTCAAAACATGTTGATTTATGTGAAGAGGCTGGCTAATAAGACCACTCATTGCAACTGTCCCTCAAAAAGGGTAAAATAACCAAGTGAAAGTGTATGATCAGCCAAAGGGATGGTGGTGATGGGATGAAAACAACCAAGGCTCATCTGATGAAAAGGCTGATAGAATGGCAATCACAAGGGTTAAAATGGAAATGGGTTCATTTTTACAGAAGCTTGAACCATAGGGAACTATGCTTGGATTCATTTTCATGTTTACACAAGCTTGAAATGAAAAAAGTATGCTTGAAAATGGTTTTCATGCCCCTAACATGATGAAAGGGAGAGTCTCCTATAACCAGATGGAAGTCGCTGTGGTGAAGCAGGATGGTTATCCAACACCTTTTTGGCTTTGTCCAGATAGACAAAGGTGAATGGGGTGATTCCCTTCACATAACCTGCAAGGAAACTTATCTTTACCACTAGGTGCATGCCCCCCAAGCTTCATTACATTCGCCTAAGTAGCCTACTTGTGGCTATCAGGTGGATGGAATGAAGGTTATTTTATGAGATCAAGTGAAAGAATCGACTGGGATTCTACGAGATCTACTCAAATACTCAACTTAGAACTTTGCTCCAGGGGACCTTGTTTCATTTTTTAATGAGCTTGACACAAGACAAGGAACTCTGCTCAGATTCCTTGTTTCATTTTTTAACGAGCTTGACACAAGACAAGGAACTATGCTCATATGCTTCGTTTCATTTTTTAACGCGGTTGACACAAGACCAGGAACTATCCTCATGGGCCTGTTTCATTTTTAATGAGGTTGACACAGTATAGGAACTATACTCATGGTCCTTTGTTTCATTTTCTAACGAGGTTGACACAAGACAACAAACTCTCCTCAGGAGCTGTTTCATTTCTTTAATGAGGTTGACATAGTAAAAGAACTATCCTGAGAGATCCTTGTTTCATTTTTTAACGAGGTTGACGCAAGACAATGAACTATCCTCAGACACCCTTGTTTCACTTTTTAACGAGGTTGACACAAGACAATGAACTATCCTCGAACCTTCGATCATAACTGATAAGTGGTCATGAAAGAGAGATCTGGTTCCAATGCCCCCAGTACATAATGTACAACATCACTGAATTGATCATTAGTCGATGTAGGTATGGAACAGGTTGCCACATAATTAAGCTGTGGCGGAGATGACACCATTGGTAAAAATGGACCATTTAGGGAAGATGGTTGACTAGGAGCCATATTTGGACCGGGAAATGAAAGCTGGTCAACGGTGACAATCTTGCCTTCATGCGGGAAACAAATCACTCGAAAGAGTGTTGAAAAAATAGCTCCCATGTCATAAACATAGTCATGCCAAAGAAGAAAGTTATAATCTAAAGGGCCTGGGACTACCATCACATTCAGATAAACAGTTTTTCCTCCCAAAGTAATGGGTAACCGAGGGAGGATCCCTAATGGTCGAATCGTTCCTCTGTTAAAAGCTAATAGATTCTGTGTAACTGGCACAAGTGGCGGCGAACCGAGCACTTGCCATGCAGTTGAGGAAAGGATACTCACTGATGCACCTTCATCTATAATAATGCCCAATACAATCATATTACAAACTTGTACTATGATCTAGAAGGGCACATAAGAAGGAAGGCAGAATCTTGCCAGTCGATTCCAATCAAAGGAAGTGGCTAGACTACTTGGAGGGGGTCCCATAGAAACGGGAGCATTAACCCCTTGAGTTATGAGAACTGGAGGATTTTCCTCCTGTCTTGATGGAATAGGAGGACTGCCCCCAAGTTCATTAGAATCTGAAGAAATGAAAACAACCTAAGTGGTATCATTTTCACTCTCTTCAGGAAAGGTACGATTAGTTGAAGGTGGAATCGGGTCAACTGTTACCTCGACCTATTGATTTGGGTCAGGTATAGACTCAAAGGATTCACTTTCAGAGAGAGTGGGTTTGACCGACGGTTGATTTTGGTTAGTCAATTCATCAACTAGTGAAGGATTAAGGGAGAGTTTCCTATAACCAGATGGAAGTCGCTGCGGTGAAGCAAAACAGTTATCCAACACTTTTTGGCTTCATCCAGATAGACAAAGGTGAATGGGGTGATTCGCTTCACATAACCTACATGGAAACTTAACTTTACCCTTATTTCCTTGAACTTTACTGCCACTAGTTGATGGTGTGTCACCAACATGATCTCTAGAGGTTGATGACACAGGATAATGTGAACAGGAAGACCATTCTTCTAAGATCCAAGGAATATCAGGACAATTTTGAAGAAGATGGTCTCCCGCACAAAGTTTTCATGGATATCGAACTTTGTGAGGCTTGATGGATGGTTTCTCATCAGATGTTGCATTCAAAGCAATGGTTGCTTGGTTTTCCCTTTGCAGAACTTTCTTCTTCTTCTTCTTCTTCCCTTTCTTCTTCTTCTTAGCCACCTGGTTACTAGTACCAATACTTTCACCAGGTGAAGAGGAAGAAGGGGAGGAAGAAATGACCGAGGAAGAAGGAAAAGTTTCGACCTTCGGATCAACTAGAGGTTGATTTTGTCTAGTTGGAGGTGTACTCAATTGTGGAGAAATCATGACATTTTGAACCAAGGAGGTTGAAAACAACCATACTGGCAAGCCAATGCTAAATCTCGGAAGGGACAATGTAGCCATAAATGGAGCACCAATATCTCCAAATGGAGGAAAAGGACTAGGATTTCCATCAAAAGGAATTCCTCGATTGGCGGACTCTGCATTTGTCGCCATATGTTTCAACCTAAGATAAACTAAGAAATAAGCGTGGAGGATGTTATCCGCGGTCAATTAACTTTTACGACACTGGGACACAACTTTGCTTTTTCATTTTTAAAGAGTAAAGAAAAAACAAAAGATGACTCTAGTCGCTTTTGATGTTTAATGAGCTTGAAAGTAAAAGTGCTCAGATGAACCTTTTCTTTTAAGGAGTCGAAAAGGAAAGAAAGTGACTACTCTGGAGATACTAGACAAGAGGGTTTACCAAACAAACCATAAAACTGTAATATACACCTTGGTGATAAATGAAGGAGAAATTACCAAGAATTTACTGTACGACAGTCAACCTTCCCGAATGTTGTGTTCAGTGCATTGCGATGGGTAAGGCGGTAGACTCAGCTTCCTAGGGATAAAGAATTTCAACCTATTGGGGTCTCCCAGTGCATACTCGACGATATAGGGAGCACAAGTCTGTACTAGTACATATCGAATCAGAGAGGAGGAATCACCCAACCTCAATGAAAACGATAGCTACTAGGTTTCAAGACGCCAGAACACATCTCTAGCCTAGACCTCTAGATGTTTGTGTTAAATTCCAATGCATTATTAGGTTAATTGAAGTTAATTTTAGGTTGATCTTGCTTAAAATTTTCCTTTGGGTTTCACCACGAGATGTTTTCCAAAATTCCTAAGAATGCAACTAGAATGAGAAGCACTCTTTTCATTTGTTTTCAATAATGAAAATCCTAACTACAAGGGATAGAGAAAACAAGTACTTTTTGGATCAAACAACAAAGAGCACAAACTAATGCACTTCCCTAACCATTCCTTTTAAGCACACACACTCAAACTCTAAAATGCAATTACATGTATTTCTTTTTCTTTTCAGTTCTCCTTAATGTGAATTATGCACTAAGAAAAACAAATGCACAACGATTCAAAAACTCTTTTCACAAAAATGTCGATTTATGACAATTTCTCTTAAAGGTAAAGGAAGACTAAATGACACTTTCAACTTTAAGGAAACGAAGATTGTCGACACTTTAAACGAAAATATGAATCAGATGTACAAATAGACCAATCGATTATTCTAAGAAGGAAGATTTTACGACACTTCGTTTTTAACAAAACAATCGACTGAAACTATTTTCGACAATGGACTGCAAATGATAAAACAAATACATAAACAAACATTTAACAATCCAGTCTAATTTGGGTCGAAACAAGGAAACAAAGACTGTTTTCAGAGACAAAAGCTCATCTAAATCCAACAGACAATTCAAACAACTGAAAATTGACTTAAGGTTTCAGCTCCTAGATGGGAAAACTGATCCTAAAGGGATTAGCACAGGCCAGAGTGAGGGACAGTGTGATGCATCTCACTATCTCTATACAAAGGGTGCAATGCAGTGCACTGTGTCAGTTACAAAGGTGCGTTGATTACAGAATGACAATTTTATGCTCAAAACTGACTCAATCTTCAGTGAATTGAACTTGAATTCGATGAATAGTAGAGGGTAAAGTAAGTCAAAGTGTTTTAAGAGATGGATAAGCTACTATAAGGGATAAAATCGTTCCCTAGCGGAGTCTCCATTTGTTATGGGAAAATTTAGTGTTTCTTCAAATGACTAACCCCTAGACCTAGTAGCAAGTCTAGAACAACAATTAAAGTAATTCCATTGCTTTTCCTATAGCTAACAGATAAAAGAAAGAGGAGAAAAAGAACCAACCTGTATCTCTCGCTTGATCCCTCTTCCCTTTGACTGCTTTTGTCACTCCCTTCCATACTTAACTCGCTTGAAAGGTACCTACACACAAGCTGAGACAGAAAACCATCAAAGCATACATATCGATCTGTTAACTAAACATATTATAGAATCGAAAGTACAATATGTTGGCATTATGATTCTGATATGGCTCTATGTTACAGATGTTGTACTTGATGGCAACACCCTCAAGTGGCAATGCTTTGATCAGGCTCTCAAAATATTGAAAATTAAGAAGTATGCAGGAGATCAGTTCAGAAGATGCATACACGCAGGTACACCGTGAAGGGACCGCGCCCAGACACGCAGGTCACCCGTTTAGAAGGTGCGTACCCCCAGTTTCACTTACTTCAAGGCAGAGAAGTGCATTCATGTGGGGTTTCCTATGTTTGGCCCATGGTATTTAGCCCGCCGATCTTGATTCTACGGTTTTGGCCCGTGGTATTGTTTTATATTATTATTATTATTGAGCCCCATGTTTTTGGGCCCCTTGTATTGGTTATCTATGATATTGATCCATGATTTTAGGAGGAGCTTGCCTATATAAATCAAAGG
Organism: Pinus tabuliformis; assembly: GCA_031772625.1. Classification (NCBI taxonomy): domain Eukaryota; kingdom Viridiplantae; phylum Streptophyta; class Pinopsida; order Pinales; family Pinaceae; genus Pinus; species Pinus tabuliformis. The sequence continues at coordinate 336,816,050 of CM062810.1, read as the reverse complement.
AGATCACTTGGCTAAGTATCTTTTGCAATTGAATATCTTAAGATCTTAAATATTGGGTTATGGTCTTAAAAGCTTGATCTATATGTAAGTGAAGTTAAAAGCGAATCTGTGAAGGGTGATCTCTCGAGCGCATGATCAGATCTGGGCATCTGACTAACTGTGCCACACTGGTGGACTGCCAATTCAGCCCTAATCAGAAGTACGCAGGTGATTAACGGTACAGGTGCGTGGGTACGCAGAGCAGATACAGGAGAGCTGCGTGGGTACGCAGAGCAGAAGAAGGGGTACTGCGTGGGTACGTAGAATAGAAGAAGGAGAACTGCATGGGTACGCAGTGTGACGAAGGTTCAGGTGCATACGCACAGCAAAAGTACGCGGCGCGATAGTATCTTTGAGTGCATGGCTTCAGTAACAGTACGCGGCGCGATAGTGTCTCTGGGTGCATACCTACAGTAACAGTACGCAGCGCGATTGAAGAACCAGTGCGTGGGTACGCGGTGCAGCAGAAGGCTCTCTGCGGGTATACGCAGGGAAGCAGAAGGTGAAGTGCGTAGCGACGCAGGCCAGAGAAAGAAATACTACGTATCTGTCTTAAGATCTTCTGTTTACTGAATTTTTTCTGTTGATAAGGTGTTCTGGGTTAGTTCTGTTACTGTTGATTTGGTTACTGCAGTTGACTGTGTAATTTACATGTACTTGATGATCATTTGATGCTTATGGATCCAGTTTGAAAATTTATGAAAAGTGGTCCTTGTAAGAAAAGAAGTAGGGGGTTGTAGCTCCCTTCCAGGAAAGACTGGAAAACGAGAGAGAGTTGTAGCTCTCTGCAGGTTGCAGCCTGTGTACTAGTAAAGGACTGCACCAGTACAAAATCATTGTAAAAGGAGTTTCTAATTTGAAAGAAGATAGAGACATATTGCAGCAGGTGGTTTTCACCCACATTGGGTTTCCACCTTACATCTGGTGTTCTTTGGTGTGACTGTCTGTTTTTCTTATTCATGCTCATTATTTTATGGTACTGATATGCAAAAATAATTCAAAGTATAAATAAGGAAGATTTGTTAAAAGAACTTGATAATACTGATTCACCCCCCCTCTCAGTATTATTTCCAACACAATATACATCACATAACACATGAATGGGAAAAAACATAGAACTGTTTATTAATAGAAGGAAAGATTACAACCCATGTAGATGCATGTCCAATTCAGCTTCATTCTTCCAGCTTCAAACCCTTCTCTCCTCATGAAACAACAATTTGACATGATAACATTACTCTCTCTACTAATCTCATTCCAACAACATTTCCTTAGCTTAAGAAGTTCCAACCTAGACCAGCCTTTGAAAGCATGGTCAATTTATAGCTGAATGGAGGAGGTTAAGCCATTAATGGCCCTCATGAATGCTTTGCCATAATTGCGAAGTGTTTCATGGAGGAAGGGATAATGGATTAAGGTTCATTCATCTCCCTCCTCATCCAAAAGCAAGCCCAATCCATCTGGAAACTTCCAGAAGGATCCATTGGATGAGGAATCCAATGGATTTATTTCAAAAATTCGATGGATCTCGCTCATCGTAGGTGAAACAAAGGCTAGGTGTGATGCATAGCACCCAGACAGTGCAATTCCTGTAATGCATTGCAGCTAGGTAGAAGGCTGCCTGAGATGATCTCCTTAGGGGCATTTTTTGGATGAATGGTGTCATGAAACTCTTGGGAAGCAAGCATGATGTAGGTTAACTTAATTAGGGAATGAAAAAAACTAAATTAGGGGTTGATGGACCCTAATAATACAGATCTGGAAGTTGGGGTTGATGTGCCCAAATTTTCCTGTAACAGTAGCCCATTCAGGCTGACTCAGGCCTAAAGGCTCCTGCGGTATCCTAAAGATGGCCGTTTTTATCACTTGTAACGCTTCATCAATATTGTCCCCCCATCCATCCTCAAAACTGAAGGTCATCATGAACCCTTCACGTAGGATATCCCATTCACCTGTCCCATGGCAGAGCTCCATCTCTATATACCAATTCATGGGTATAACATCTAGGGTATGACAAAACAGGTGCACCCACTCAAGTTGTGGATTTTATCCATAGACCTTCGTCCACTTGGTCAGGTGTGCGCGAGGATCATCCCGTCCATCATAATTGTTTGTTAGTCACATCTTAGGATTCCCAAAATGCATGCACATCATTCTCCTACATTCATGCCAGTCCTCAAAGCTCCCGTTGTCCTTACCCCACCATCTCATGGGCGTAGTGCACAGTACCCAGTCCAAGGCCTGGAAGCATTGCTTTTCTGGCACCTCCCTTTCAAATTTATTCAAGAAGGTATCTACCTCACTTAGGCCATCATAAGTAGGTAGGTCCCTTACTTCTGTCGATACATAGTGCAGTGACCTTGTCATCATATTACAATTTAGTGTAGTCACCTCATGTAACCAATTCTGCCATCGCTTCGTTTCCTCATCTGAATCGGAACTACAGGAGCTCTCATGCTCCAATGCAAGCCATCCATCCACAGTGGGATTCACCCAATCCTGGTTTCACGCTGTTATCTTATAGATGCAGTAAAAATCATCATCGCTTTCATAGTCACGCACCGGCTTGGTATAGTGCGATCCTTTAGCAGGGTCTAGAGGTATAACTACGCGTAGTGACTTTTTCTCAAAAATAATCTTGTGCTTCTTCAAATTAATCACCCTGTTCATGTCAGTGGCCCAAAAATTTCCTAAGAGCACAGGGAAGGGATTGCTGTCATCAACAATCTCTGTTACTTCAAAGTCTGTTAGCATGCTCACTCCCTTAATATCCACAGTGATTCCCTACTATCGCTGCATGGGTATTATTTTTTGCTGGTTCACCATTCGCAATTGAATAGGAGACCACTGCATCGTAGGCCTCCCCATGCGCTCCCATGTCTGCTTCGGCAGAACATTCGCGTCCGATCCTAAATCCAGAATTACTTGGTCCATCTCATATTCTCCAATCTACGTGGTTAACCTCATTTCTCTTCCCTTCCTTATCTTATGCTTTCTAATCTTTCAGACTACGCGTGGTTCTTCTGGCACAGTCCCAGCGCATCTATTAATGAGTTCCTGTAATCCTTTTACATCCTTACTATCGCGCAGTAACTTCATGCATGTTTCCAGGAACATCGTAATCATAGATGGGTCCATCTCTAACTCCATTCTATCTTTGCTTCCTTAAGTGGAGGCATTAGCGAAGCTCTTCTTAGCTTCCATGAAGGTTTCCCGAGAACGCTCCAAATCAAACTCTGCTTCTTTAGCTGGAGCTTTACAAACCCAAGTACTATCTTCTGGCTATTTTCCCTTATCATCTCCCATCACGATTCCACTTCGGAGCACAATGTTCACATTTGGATCTTCCTCGCACGGCTTAGACCTCATCATTTGCAGGTTCTAAGTTGGGGTAGGTGGTAGCGCTCCCTTGTCACGTATCCTAGATATCAGCGTAGGACAATCTTTCGTCTTATGATCAAACAAGGTGCAATATAAAAACAACGGTCGCATTAGCTTCGTACAATTGTAGGCATAATGTCCTGGCCCTCCGCAATTGTAGCATATCAACTGACCACGACCTCTTCTAGGTCCTCCTCCGCCTCAGCCTCGTCCGCATCCCTGAAATCCTATTCTCGCAACTCCTGCATTCTAGTCTAGGGGTTGTGATTCATCCTGAACTCTGTAGGTGGGAGTTTTATCCTTCATCAACTCATAGCTCCTACAAGTGTGCTCATCGTATCCCACCAACCCTACAAAAGTTATAGAACAATTGTTGCAAATTTTGTGTATACTTTTGTAACAAATGATAGTTGTCTGTAGCATGGTTTCCACCTATTTGACAAATCGCACACCACAAAGTAGGCATTGTGCTACGTCCTGCTTGTGCTTCTGGCCTTAACGGCATCAGTCCTCCTCCCGCGAGGTAATTTGCTAACACTGGGCAATGTTCCTTATCAAGGAAAATTTTAAGGATGGAAAATTTTCTTGAAGTTTAAAAACATTGGCGAATCTCACTAATCCCTAATATGCAAACTATAAAATGTGTATTGATATATTTGTAAAATTATTCAAATCTATAATGATTTTATATATAGTCTCTATATAATGTTGGCGATTTTTGAGGTAAAATACTTTTATATTCTAAAATTTGGGCGAATCGTCTTTTATAAAAATTGGTAATTGGCGAATCTTTTTTTGGAAAAATCAAGGAAAATTAGCCCACTGGGCGAACATTAGCCCCTAAAATTTTCCATGTTCCTTATCATGACCCTGACCCTTGCATTTTATGCACCACACCTCTTCGCATACTTCTGGTCGAGCTGTCCTGTCTTGTTTCAAACTCTGCATCTCAAGGCATAAGTTTTTCAACTACACATGGATCTGCTGAACTCCCAAGTTAGGATCCTACATCGGGGTCTCATGCAGCCTCATCACGATCTCTAAGGCCTCTGCCTGAGTTGTTAACTTCTGCTGCGATAGTGCGCTCCTTAAATGTGGTGTTAGTGATGCTACAAACCATTCGCGATGTTGTCCATCCGTCAGATTCATGTTAGCTTCGCGAATCGTACACTTGAACCTCTGATCCAAATCGCAAGGAGCTTCACCTGGTAGCATCATGATTTATTTGAATCCAATGATCGACTGTGCTTCGGACTTTCGCTTGCTAAATTCTCTATTTAGCACTACTTGGATATCCGCGGTTCCCACATTTGGATTATCATTGGAATGCTTAATATACCAGGTCAGCGCGCGGTCCTGTAGGGTGCTAACCAGTGTCACTTTCTTTATATTGTCATCTGTAACTCCCTGTGCTTCCCATATGGCTCTTACCATGAACCAAAATTGGTCCGGATCCTCATTTCCCAATCCCTTGAACACAGGCAACTTTATCGTGCTTGCCATATTGACTCGCAGTGGTGGCAGAGGTGGTACGGGTGAATATGGAGGTGAAGGTAGTGAAGTTGGTGGTGGTGTGGGTGAGGGTGGTATTCGTGGAATTCTTTGCCTTATCAGATGGATCGCACTTCGCGGCAAGACCTTTGCGAGTTCTTCCTCGTCCCCTCGCGGAGGTGAAATCAAGGGGCTAGTTTCTGGTCCCTTATTTCCTTCATTCCTGTAAGTTTTTCCACTTTATGTAGCCCCGAACATCAAGGTAATTGCATAACCTTCTTTTCACATAATAACATTTTAATCCAAGTATTCAAAGACTTTACGTACTTACCTCACGGTCTTTTGAGAAAGCATCACTCTGCCTTGCTGTAGCAAACTGAGGTGTCGACCACGAACTCAATAATGAATCCTCCTATAATCTAATCGAGCTAATGATCAACGGCGCACGTGATATTATCCTCCGATGCTTCCAACCTTCGCACTAACTATGGGGTCCACACAATAGGATTGTCGAGTTTCCACCTTCCCTGGCTATCTGCTAGCTTTGCGATCCACCCATACAGCTCAGTAGGAAAATACGCGAAGAAGATTTTGTGGATCTCTATGGACAAGTAGCAATCTAACCACTCTTATTTTTTCAGTCATGAGTTCCTATTCTCCTGCACCACGAACTCGTCAATTCTTCTGTCCAACCAGCCTTCAATTTCCTTCTTAGTTGGATTCCAATGATACGACATCATACATCTCTATGCAGTTTCTGGTCCTGACAACGGAACCATTTGTTGGCGTGATGGGCCCTGACCCATGTTCAAAGTTAATTAGCCAAACAAATCTCTACACTACTGGCCCTTTTGGCATCAGCTCGCGGTGCGTGGAATGAAGTCTCACTCGAAGAAGTATGGGGGGATGCTAGAACCAAGTTTGCACACCCTGGAGATGTCTGAGGGGTCGATTTAATCCAACTATGCCTACCTTTGCGTAGGTCACTTCATGCACTATCCTAACCTATGAGACCTTCACAATCTGTTAGTATCGCCTTTCGTGCAGCCCTAACCAAGGGCTGAGATTCTTCGCATTGCTAGGGCAGCGATCTGCACTACTTTCCCAAGTCACACCACTTATCTTACTTATCCTCTTATAATTGTTAGTTAACTTCGCGTAAACAAATACCTTATCTCACATTTACTTAATCAACACAACCAGATATGTTCACGTGTCGTATAAACAATAAACATGCAATTTATACCCAATATATTCAATGCAGAAAATAGGAAATAATTACACAGAATTGACACGAAAACTTCTCTTTATTAATGCTTCCATGGTTATAGACTCGACTCACCTTGCGTACTCAGCTGTAGGGGTCCGCGCACTTAGTTTCGGACTACTAGGCCTCTATGCACTCAACTACAGAGCCTTCTCCTACTTTACGACCCAAAGACTCGACTCTACACTTAGATCTTCCGCTATCCTTCTATTCCATAATTATTCATTGAATTAGATTCTATTCTTCTCTCAAATACATAGAGCCTCGCTCTATTTATACAATCCCATGGTCTGCGAACCATGGGTAGATCTCTAAAGCTGACATTACATTACAAAATTGAGGGCGGACAACCCTATGACTCATTTACAACTTCGCGCTCTGCGCCCACAAAATACGGAGTCTTTACATTGGATTTACAACTTTTAACCAAAAATTGGGCTTTAAGCACCAAAACTTCCCTTGGGGGATCCCGCACCCAACAATTGTATAAATAGATGTGTCTTAGGATGTCTAAGAAAATCAATGAAGACAAGGCGAATGTAATGGGTCAATAGAAGAAATATCATAGAAGTCTTAGAGTAGAAGAAAGGATCTGTAGCTATGTGCACAGAGGCTTAGAGTAGAGTCCATAGCTGAGTGTGCAGGCCCTTACAGCTGAGAGCACAGGAAAGTCTTGAGTCTGTAAGCAGAACTGAAGTATTAATAAAGAGACTATTATAGAAATTCCTATGTTTTTTCTTCTTACTCTGTTTTACATGAATGCATTTATATTGTGATAAATGACAGGTCTATGAAATAATGATGTATTGATGCACAACTTTACATGACTTATACTGTTATATGAATGCAATTATTGTTAACTATTTAGGCGAATATAATCTTGTTGTATGTTGAAGTTATCAAACACTTAAGCTAATCTAAATAGTTACTAGGTTATACGTAATCTTTGATGCACGTAAGTAGTGTATTCACCTATTCAAGGTCTGTGAGAGATAGTCGTAAGCGCTCGCGGAAGTATAGAAGCTGATTAAGGGAAGCTATATTGATAAACCCTAAAGTCTTATCAATTTGTGCGAAGGCATATTTAGGGCATAAAATGACATCACACTCATCTCTGGGTGCAAAAACTTGGTTCCAGCATCCCCCCATACTACTTTGGGTGAGACTTCAGTCCGGGCTCCGCGGGTTGATGTTGAAAGGGCCAGTAGTGTAGGTATTTGTTTGGAGAAACTAACTCTAAACCTGGGTCAGGACCCACTAAGCCAACATGCCCACCAATATTCATCCATACTTGTATCCAATGCACTAAATATAATATATATGCCCAACACACATATATATACCATGAATCTTTTATATTGGCCTTTTTAATTCAACGTTCAAAACATTTTTTTAATACTTCAACACCAACATATAATACATACCATTGACTAACCATAAAACTGCAATAATGTAGCTAAAATATCCATTTCTCTGTAATAGAAATATTGTGTACAGTTTCAAATCCACTTCAACACCTGTTGTCGATGCTAAATACATTTTTCTTGTGGAAAAATATGGAAAATATGGACGATGATGTTGCGTCTCCGATATCTCCCCCACTAGCCTTGAAAGGAAATGCCTACCTGCAAGTCGCAATCCTAAAGCATATACAAATGTTGAGGAGGATTTAGGTAGAGAAATAGCTTCATTGTTTATAGATCTAAGAATACCAAGGCACAATGTCTGGAGTGAATTCCCTCCAAATCCCTAGCTGATGCCGAAACCACAACCTACACTAAAATCAAATCCACGCTCACTACACCAGGAGATTAAACATTGAATAACAAAGACTGAATACACAAGTCGAAAATTCAAATCGGGTAGGTTGGACAAGCGAAAATAAAGGAAAGAAGAGGTTTTATAGAGAATGGACAAAGATGACAGACTATACAAAAAGGATTAGAACAGAGGGACAATTTAATGGTAGGAAAATAATAGGAGTTACAACACAAAAAAATAATTTGGGAGGTGGATCTGATACCATGTCATGCCTGTTAGCAACTAAATCTGCCTTAGGCTGAAGGAAGGCAAAAATTAGGGTAACCACAAACCACGCTCAATCTGGTAGCTATCCCTACCAAAGCAGGAGAGGGCTCTCTCCGAGTCACGCTCAACGAATGGATAGGCAAAATGGTCTGAGATGACTTACAATGCAATATTTACCTTAGGCTAGTAAGTGAAAAGGGATTTTGGAAAATATTTTATGAAGTGACCAAGCTTCTGGGATGTATATGGGACTGGCGCTTAGTAAAGAACAGAGAATTGAAAATGAAGGCACAGATTATCCCGTGAGGCAAGGTAGGCGGAAAGAGCAGCAATTTTGGTTTAAGGTAACGCGGAATGGAAAGATTGCTGAAGAAAGTGAAAAGGGCATAGTCACATGAATCCTTTTCAACAGAAGAATGACACTGCACATGAAATTTTCCCACAGGCAGAGCAATATAAATTGAATTCTACCTAATCTCACTTAGAAAATTTCACTAAAATGAAACGTGAATGAAATTATGAAACATAACAAGATACATATGGAACATAAGAACACATTTTCTACACTCAAAACCACAAGAATCTCATGAAACAAAGTCGTTGCCTTTCATTAATTCTCTGTCAAAAATACACAATGAAGAAACAAAGTTTCTTTCCCACAGTCTCGTAGAAGTTACAAGCCAGCCAACCCTTTGCAAATAACTTGCATACAATATATAGAATGAGTGGAGAAGAGATAGAACGCCCAAGCGTTGGTAAGTTACTCAAATCATTACGAAAAGGAGATGGAGAGCCAACCATCAGCTACAGGTGCAACGCTCTCAAGCATGACATTTGGCTGGGGTGACCCTTTGCATTCTTTTGCCACTTGGATAGATGACCATCTGGAGAGAAAACTCTTTAAATTTCACCTTTGGTGAAAAAAAATTGAAGTGTATATGACCGGGCCCACTTGGAGAAGTCGCGACCCGAAATTTCGCGAAACGGGAGAAAATTGGCAGTTTTTTCCCCTGTGCACCGCGCCAAATTCTCTGTGCGTCACGCCACTTTGGAGCCTGTTTTGGGGCACTTTAAGGAGTTCAAAATGCGCTCAAGTGGGCTTGTTGGAAATCCTATCCTATCTACTTTCTAACCCCACTAGAATTTCCCAATTTGGTGCTCATTTGCCCCTCCAAATCTTCATTCTCCCAAGACTGCTTTCTGTGTGTCAAAAAAGTGGCAGAGAGGCCATTTTTGGGTGTTTTTTGACCTTTAGGAGACCCAAAACTTGTCAAAATTTCTTGCCCGGACACCAGTAGACGTAATGTTTTATTCTAAATCCAAATATGCAAGTCGTTCCTTGATTAGAGCCCTAGAATTTTAGCGTCGCACTAGTGGCGCGGCGCACAGGGAGGAATTTCCTGTTTTGTGCCCAAAAACATTGCCTGTGACCAAAATTTGCCCAAATTTTTTGAAATTTGGGCTGGAGGATCTCTATGAGGTGCCATGCTAAGCCAAGGAAGCATCAGCCAAGATTCTAAGCCTATCTTTCTCTTTTGCCTGTTTTACCCTTCTTGTTGCTTTCCTCAGTTTTGCTTTTAAACTCCTTATCCGGGCCTGTGCACTCGTGTTCCACACCCTGTAATGGAAAGTCATGTGTCTCAATATAGCAAGGTTTCGATCATCTTTGTCCAATAGCCTCTCGAAATGCATGTTGACCCTCTCAAGGTTGGACTCTCGGTATTCATTGATTGCTTGCTCCAAAGATGTGAGAGGAACCCTTCTTCTTTGAGCAGCTTGGCGCTGCTCGCGGATGTTCTGCACCTCCATGATCGTCTGTTGGTCCTCAAGCTATTTGTTTCTCTACTCCTGGTAGTTCATGTTCCACTTGGACCTTTCTAAATCAATGGTCAAGTCTTCAATCTCTTATTGCTGCTCCCTGATGATCTCTATAAGCTCCTCATTGGTTGGTTCTGCATCTGTCTCATCATCTTGGAGGAGAACAAACTCGGTTTCTTGTTCACCTGATGGCCCTTCCTCCTGCACTGGCTCCTTGCCCTTACCCTGCTCCTGTGATAATGATGGCAGAAGCCAGGCCCCTTCCACCCCGGGTGGAGATAACACTCGCTTTGCTGCTGCGAAAAACGTTCTACTGCCCTTTTGCTATGTGATGTATACTGGCATGGTGCTCTAACTGACATGAAGGACTTCCCATCTCAGGCTCAAACTGAAGTGAAGGACCTCCCACCTCATGCTCAAACTAATGTGAAGGACCTCCCACCTCATGTTCTGCCTCTGATATCACTGGTGGAGCGCTGAAGAAATCACGGGACATGAAGTCCTCCCAAGCAATACCCTGTAATCCCAACTGATGGTCCACCAAAATCAAGATGGGAGCAAAATGATAGACACTGTTTAGCTGCTATCGTGGGGTCTTGCACTGTATGAAGTTTTTCATCTTCTCAATGTTGTTGTAGATGAAAAATGGGAGGCTCATCATCCACATCCGGGTGAAGTGCATGAGCAACCTGATGTGATATGCATAAAGGCGTGAAAACCTCCCCTCACAACTGAAATACTTCATGATCAATCTCATGAGTGGGGCATACTCATCCCTCAAAAATCTGAATGGAAAAACTCTGGTGAGCTGGCTCAAGCAGCTGTTCTTGATGTAAGGCTCATAGAGATGCCTCTCCACCTTCTTCTTCTTATGCCACTGTTCTCCAATGTTCGGTATTCCTGTTGCCACTGATATGGTTTCCGGTGTCAATGTGAAAGTGACCCTAGCCAGGACAGATTGGCCTCCCTGTAGATGAAGTGCAAAAAGGCGGGCCAACTCATGATGGACTCTGACATTTGCCACCCTTTGACAAAATTCATAACATGCCAAGTGCTGAAAACAAGACATGGCAAGTGGGCATGCCTGCAGCTCAGTGAGGGTGCTTGGCTCATCTCTAAGATGTCTGCCACTCCGGTGATGTCTCCTATGGGTCCTCTCTCCCGAAGATGTGTCACTGTGGGTCCCTTCCTCATACTCTGATGAATTTTCTGATGCCATTACTGCTGCTTGTACCTTGAGTTTTATGCTGCCCTCTGAATCCAATGAAACTGATAGATGCTCTGAAAATCTGTCACCAAGGGGACAATAAAACAGGGGAGTGTTAGGAGGGGAATGATGAAAAGGGGAATAGGGGTTTAAAGGATAAATTTATCAGGGATTTGGGAGTGTTTGGGGTATGGTTTTGATGGGACAGGGTTTGGGATATTTTGAGCTATAGGAATAAAGGGAACAAATGGATATGATTAGAGTGGAGCTAGGGTGATTATTAGGGGAAATTGCTACAAGGGGATTAGTTTGACAGGGGTAGGGTAGGAGCATGCTTTAGCAATCATGTTACTGTAGCAAAACCCTAGCTTTTTGACCTTCTTTGTGTCATTTTTGGGTTTACTTAATAAAAATTTTGCCTTTGATTTCATGGTCACCAAAATCATATTTTTCTTTGAGTTAAGGATCAATGGTGAAGGTATCTAGGGCCACCTTTGCAATTTTGAGAGCCATTTACAAAAATTTAGGTGATTCGGTGTTTTTTTTTTTAGGCTCATAGGTCTGTGCCCCGCGCACTTTGCCCAGTGTGCCGCACGCTGGGTATGCGCCCCGCCAGTGGCAATATTGCACTGTGGCCGGGCTCCCAGTGCGCCACGCTACCTCGTGTGTGCGCCGCGCATTGTCAAATGACACTAATTTGCTTGGAACACCGGGGGTAGGGTCTTAGTGGAGATTTCTAGGGGCTTTCCTTAGGAGACAAGGCGGAATGGAGGTGAAAATGATGAGGAGTGAGGGGACAAGCGGAGGGGAGCAAAACTTTGGTGGCGTCTTCACAAATTTGCAACCCCGTTTATCATTTTTGCTTTGATGATTATTTTCATGGATGGCCAATGTGCTTTGGATATCATTCAACATCTTAGAAACACCAAACCATTGACCAAATTGACAGAGAAGAGGTTTCATTTGAGCCTACATCTTGCTTGCTAGCCTTCAACCGGGATATAAAACAAATTTGCAAGTGTTTTGAGCTCCCTGGGTGTGTGCGTCACGCGCCAAGCCCAGTGCGCCGCGCACCCTGAGTGCACCGTGCCCTTGTTGATTTTGCGCTGTGGGCTGGCTGCCAGTGCGTCGCGCCCTCTGTGTGCGCCGCTCGCCCTGGTGTATGCACCGCGCTCTTTGGAAACCAGCTCTCCTTCACTCAAACCCTCACGATTTTGCTCTCTCACCTTTGTAATTTCTCTCCAAGCTTGCCAAAGCACAAATGGTTTTGTTTTGGGCAAAAACAAGTATATATAGGCTTGGGAGAGATGGGTTTGATTTTTTCTTCTTTGAAAACCCACTTTCCAATGTTTGTGTTTTGCACTTCTTCATTGACTTTAAAACACTTTGCTTTTCATTTTTTCCTTGAAATTTTGGCTCTCATGATGGGATTTTCAGCATTTCTTTGTGAGAACTGTGTGACTGGGCATTTGGCCATAGAAACCATGACTGCATCTGAAAAAGTCGACTAGCGATTTTTTGGAAAATTTTGTCATAGTTGACCTTGTTTGACTTTTCTTCAAAACAGAGTTTTGAAGAAGAGTCGATGTCTCTTCAGGTGATGATGAAGCTTTCGGAACCATAGCTATATAAGCTCTCCCTCTGGCCTGCATGGCTTGTTCTGGACATGCTTTTCAAAGATCACATTGATGATTTCCTAGACCCAACAATAAAATTGACTTTGTCTTGTAATATGACCAGACCTTGACTATCATGAATTTCAGTGATTATGGACCAAGACCTGAACTAGCAGGAGCCAGAGATGAGGGAAAATGACTAGCATGACTTTCTCCGTCAGATCATAGCACATCCCTAGCGAAATGCAGCTGAGTGAATGGAGCGGGACACCTAAAATTGAAATGCAAAAAGAGTTTTGATCTCTAAAGGAGGGCTGACCAGACCGACTCTAACATTGGCTCCAATGGGGGATGGTAGCTCCTTGGAGGTGCCAAGAACAACAGATTTCTGGAGGAGCTAGACAGTGCCTTTTGTCCATTGGGCTATGGAGTCATCATTTTGATAAATAGCGCGGGACTCTGACTTATTTATAAAACTGGAATAACCAAGAAATTGACTCAAACTTGACAATTGGAATAACTCAAAAAACTTACTTTACAGACTGAAACCAAACTGAAATAAAAATGGTATTTACAATGACAGTGGAAGTAGTGTTAATAGATCAACAGTGATACCGCTTGAGCAGCCGACCATTGATCGGCCCTCCAGGACAGTCTTCCCCATTCATCTCCTTCAGAAGAAAGGCATTTTGACCCCTGTAAGCTGCGATCTTGAAAGGACCTTTCCACAGGTTTTTGAACTTTTTGTGCTTGCCTTTCTCTTCATTCCTTGCATCCCACTTTAGCACCACATCATCCAACTGAAATTTATCCACTTTAGCATTTCTGTCATAGATTTTCTTTATCTTCTCCTGTAACTTGGATGTGTTTTTGAAAACTTCTTCTCTTGTTTGCTGTAAGTGGATCATTTGGTTTAGCCTTCTCTGCATAGGATCTTCTTCGCTGCCGGCCTCCTGAAGAAGTCTGACCACTGGGGCAGCAAGAGTGGCTGGGAACACTGTGTCAATTCCATAAACCAGCTCAAACGGTGACATACCAATAGACTTTTTCTGACTGATCCGATCTACCCAAAGCGCATGTACCAGCCTCTTGTTCCAGCTCTTCTTATTTATTTCCAGTAGCTTCTTGATGATGTTGACCAAAGATTTATTCGAAGATTCCGGCAATCCATTGCCTTGCGGATGATAGGCAGTCGAATGACCCAAAATTGTGTGATATTTGTGACAAAATTCCACCATCCTTTTTGATTTGAAAGCTGTTGCATTATCAGTGATTATTTTGTTTGGACAACCAAAGCGAGACAAGATGTTATTTTCGAGAAATGAGATGATTACCATGTCCGTCGCTTGTCTTGAAGGGGCTGCCTCAATCCATTTTGTGAAATAGTCTATCGCTGTAAGGATCCACCTATGCTGTCTGGAAGAGGCGGGATGGATTTCCCCAATGAAATCCAACCCCCACTGCTGGAAGGGAGCGCTCACTTCAATAGGCTTAAGTGGCAAAGGCTGTAATTTCTATTTTCCTTCGAAAATCTAACATTTATGACAGCGCTTGACCATCTTATGCACATCAGCAAACAAAGTAGGCCAGTAGTACCCTGCTCTCAAAAAAATTTTTGTTGTTGACTTCCAAAAAATATGACCTCCACACTCTCCTCCGTGAAAATCCTCCATGACTCTCTTTGCCTCCTCTTCCACCAAACAATTTAGCAAAATTCCACCGGGATCTTTCCAATACAGTGTGGAATTCAAATTACAAAACTTGGCTGCCTTCAATTTGAGTGTTCTCGCTTTGTTTCTAGTCATGCCGGGCGGTGGTGATAGATTTTTCAGCACATATATTATATCAGAATACCATGGGGACAAAGCAAACATTTCAAATACCTGAATTGACGTTCCTTCCTCATTCTCCTCGGACATGCCAACGATCAGATTTATGTCCAATGCATGCAAGTTTGATTCAGCCATTAGCTTTGCCAACGCTTGCCCTTTGACCAGCTTTGTAGGCTTTATCTGTACATCGTATTCTAGCAAGGCTGCGATCCATTTGCCTCTTCTCCCTGCCGGATCGGTCTACACTAAAACATCTTTTACAGAAGTATTAGGAACATAGGCCAGAATGTGAGAATGTAGGATATATACTCGGAAATCCTTCAATGCCTTCACCAATGCCAGGGCTTGTTTCTCAATGATGTTGTACTTCAAAGCTGCATCCCTTATAGCCCTGCTGAAGAATGCAATGGGTCTTTCATGATCATCCCTCTTCTGCAATAATATCGCTGCCATAGTGTGCTCAGAAGTGAACGAAAACAATATGAAATCTTGAGTGTAGTCCGGGCTGACTAGAACTGGAGCTGAAGAAAGGGCCAACTTGACCAAGTTGAAAGATTTTACCGCCTCATCTGTCCATTTCACCTGGCTGTCCTTCTTAAGCATGTTGGTCATTTCTTTCAAGTGTTCTACAAGATTAGGTATAAAGCGACGCAGAAAATTCATCTTACCATTGAATGACTGTATTTCCTTTTTGTTCCTAGGCAGATCGATTTGCTGAATTGCTTGCACACGTGCTGGATCTATACAAATTCCATCCTTTGAAATGATGTGCCCAAGTAATTTGCCTTCCTCCATGGCAAACAAGCTCTTCT
Source organism: Pinus tabuliformis (assembly GCA_031772625.1). NCBI lineage: Eukaryota > Viridiplantae > Streptophyta > Pinopsida > Pinales > Pinaceae > Pinus > Pinus tabuliformis. Next base: position 336,800,559 of record CM062810.1, on the reverse strand, counting down.
TAGGATTCAGCGATAAACCATATTTCCTGCACTTTTGAAAGACAATTTTTAGGTGATGCATGTGCTCTTCATCAGATTTTGAAAACACCGTCAAGTCATCCAAGTACACCACCAAAAACACATCCTTCTCATTTGCAAACGCCAAGTCCATTGCCCGCTGAAATGTGGCACCTGCATTCTTTAAACCGAATGGCATTTTGGCATAGTGAAAGGTTCCCCATGGAGTGGTGAATGCTGTCTTGTCTCTATCATCTTCATGGACTGAAATTTGGTTATATCCGGAATAACCATCAAGCAGTGACATACGAGATGCCCCCACTACTCGCTGAAGTATATGGTCCATCTTGGGCAGCGGATAGTTGTCCTTCAATGAGACCTTGTTTAGATTTCTGAAATCAATGCATAGGCGGATCTCACCGTCCTTCTTGTGTACGGGTACTAAGTTAGATATCCAATCTGAAAATCTGATAGACACAATGATACCTGACTTGTACAACCTATTTACCTCCTTTTCGATAGATGGCAGCAAATTTGGATTGATCCTTCTCAGCTTTTGTCTAAATGGTTTTGGATTGGGCTTGATGGGTATTGTGTGCTGAATGATATTTGTATCATATGTCTTTAAATCAGAATAATCCCAAGCAAATACATCTGTAAATGAAGCCATCAAACTAATATATTTGTCCTTGATCTTTGGCGGTAATGTTTTGGACAATTCCAGCAACTTTGGATTGGCAGCTATGCCAATGTTGACTTCTTCTACACCCTTCTCTGTCAGCTGCAATGTTGGCTTGCGGGCTACATCATCCTGATCAAAACGTTCCTCTAGGGGTATCAAGCCTTTAGGAATGATGTTATTCTTCAGCTGAAATACATCCATTTGATTGATCTGCACTTCATCTATACCATTCCCTTTGTTCTCATCGTTTTCCACATCGATTGAGGTTTCTTTGAACTTGCCTTTGTTGAGCAGAAAATCCTTAATCTCCTCATCATCTTCGAACACTTGCCAATAACGCTGGTTGTCTGGAATGGTTGGACGGTGCTTGACATGGATTTCAAATTTATTGCTGGAGTTCATGGGGATCTTCAAGCTGCTCGCTACCTTGGCAAGAGCATCAACAATACTATTTTGTATTTGTGGCACACATGCCAAGGTGTATTCGGAAAATAGCTTCAAGATGTCCAAAATTGCATTACAATAGGCCCGCATCCTGGGATGTTTTGCTTGATACTCACCTCTGACCTATTTTATCACCAACTCGGAGTTGCCATATACTGAAATCCTCTTTGCATTTAGCTTTCTAAGAATCTTCAGGCCAGCAATCAGAGCTTCATATTTAGCTTCATTATTTGAACATTCAAAGGCCAGCTTGTAAGAGCAAACTCTCATGCTGCTAGGCACTTTGTTTGGGGCAGAGAAAGGACTGTGTACCCAAATACCAATACCAGCGCCATCATTCCCTACTGCTCCATCAAAATCCATGGTCCACAAGCCTTCTTCGTCTTCTTGCAAGTGATGAAAATCTGTTTGTTGTCCATTGTTTCCTTGTTGTCCATCGTTTTCAGCTGATTGCCCAATCTTTTGCTGCTTTTCTTGTCCTTCTTTCTTCAAGATTTCGCTGAGATTTTCTGCTATTTCCGGAATGTCGTCTGCTTCTACTATCTGACTATCTATCTCATTTAAACTATCTGAAAACAAAACAAAAGACTCTAAATCAGTATGTACATAGTTAATAGGATGATTTATCGGCTTCCCCTTGCTTGTGATCATATACTTCATCTTTTGTTCCCGATATAATTTCCTCATTTGTCCAAACACCGGGATTGTTGCATAGGAGAAATCTAGCTGTAGTGTCCCCTTCAATTTCGCTACCCAAGACCTAGAAAGAAGCATGCCAAACCTTAGAGGAATGTCTGCTACCACCACATCCATCAGCACATTTTTCATAGGAAGCTTATCCAAACTCACAACCAAGTCTTTGATGAGTCCTATACATCTTACTTTGCTGGAATCGAATGAATAGAGATCATGATATTGCCGGGTGATGTCCAGACCAAGCTTATCCATGATAGCCTTGGGCATGAGATTGTGAGAAGCTCCGGAATCGAACATGGCATTGTGTAGCACAAAGTCATGCAATCGTAAACGTATATAGAAGGGTGGCACATCGCTATCAGGAGACTCACCATTCATTGCTGGTCCAAAAATCATTTCAGGCTGATCATCTTCTACATTTACCATGTCGGACATTGGGTCCAAGTTCAACATTTTAGAAATCTGTCCTCTATAACTGTTGTTCTTCATGATTTCAGTCAAAGGGATGGATACCTTTAGCTTAGAAATCTCATTCTCTAGGCTGAAAGCAGGATTTTTTTCTACCTCTTTGACTGGGATCTCTTTCCTTTCCTTTTCTTTTGATGTGGCTGGTTGTTGTGATTGTTCTGCTGATTTTGATTTGCTGCTCTCAGGACCAACCACCTCCTTTCCCTTTCTTTGTGTAGCTGATGGATCATTCTTTGTCATTTCACCCTCCTTCTTTTTCTGAATTGGTTTGGCCAGTACATCTCTGTTTCTAAGGGAATATCACTGCTGTTGTGTGGACAAAGCATTCATATACCCCCTTTGATATTCTTCCGATTCCTCTTCCAACACGGTTTTGTTAGCTAGAATAAAATCAGTATCTTGGTGTGTAGCTGAATTTACTGCACATTCTTCTTCTTCGGTGATGTAAGTAGGTAGCTCATCTGGAGTAAAGAGATGGTTTTCCTCGCCTATTACATTCCCGTCCTCATCTAACTCCGGTCCATGTACAAAATTCTGCTGCAAAGGTGTTTGTACCGGCTGTTGTGCTATCTGCTCTTGAGTTCATTGATCTCTTTGTCTTATCCTATATTGTGGCTGCTGTTGGCCACGAAAGTTAGGATTCCTAACTTGTGGCTCTGGCTTGTCAAGTTTTACCCTCTCAAGCATCTGTTCTACCTTTTTGAGCAGCTAATCCATTGAAGAAGATTTTTCTTTCACAGTGGTTTTCTTCTCTGCTTTCGCTCTTGCTCTTTTGGACAACAGATTTTCCTCAATGCTAACCGCAATTTTCTGCATGTCTTCCATTGTAGCCGGTTCTCTTTCTCTTAATTGGTACGCCATGTTAGCATCAAAACCATCCAGAAAATTCATCATTGCTAGTCCCACAGGTGGCTTTAGATGGTCTGGAGTTTCGTTGTAGACTGCATTAAATCTAACACAATAATCTTGGACCGACTCACCGACATTCTGCTTGATTTGTTCATACTCGGCCAGAATTTGAAGGGGATTCTTTTTCACTTCCCACCAGTTCAAAAACTGTCTTTGTAGTTCCGCCAAGGTAGTGATACTCGCAGCCGTCAAACCTCTGAACCATTTCCTCACATCACCTGCAAATGTTTGTACGAAGAGCCTCATTGCCCCATTCTCCGCATCGATCTCATGAAGTTCATAGAATTCTGTCATTTTATCTACATGTTGGTAAGCTGTAATACTGTTAGGAGTGCCATCAAAAAACGGGATTTTACTTTGATAATCATTTGGCATGTCATCTAGGACTTGGGGCAAAACAAGGGGTGCGAAATAGGCAGCCATCATTCTCGGTGGATTTGGCCTTGGAGGTGTTGGAGGAGTGCGCACAGTTTGCAGGGGGCTTGCAATTAGAGTTTGGGGCTGTGTTGCAATGTAATTATCAATTAATCTATTAGCTCTTTCTGTCTCAAGGTCTACAAGAAATTGCGGATCGGGGACAGTGTAATCAACAACCCTTTCGGATTTAGATTCAAACAGTGATATCTCAAATCGTTCGTCAAACTTAAGCTCTTCAAGATACTCAAAAATGTCGAGACACGAATGCGATTTGAACACGGGAGTTATGGTGCTTTCTTGATGAAGGAGTCTTGGGATAAAATTGGGATTTTCGTAAATATGAGGAGGGTCCGGGTCTGGATTTTCTCTGGTATATCATCTCGAAGCCAGTGTGCTATTGAGAGAAATTACGGGACACAACCAACTTACTCAGCCTTTCCAATCCTCAGCTCATCATTCGGAAGCCTAGAATTCTCATGAAACAAGGGGATTTGATTTTCAATTGCTCCCCAGCATGGTCGCCACTATGTTAGCACCTAGATCTGCCTTAGGCTGAAGGAAGGCAAAAATTAGGGTAACCACAAACTACGCTCAGTCTGGTAGCTAGCCCTACTAGAGCAGGAGAGGTCTCTCTCCGAGTCACGCTCAACAAATGGATAGGCAAAATGGTCTGAGATGACTTACAATGCAATATTTACCTTAGGCTAGTAAGTGAAAAGGGATTTTGGAAAAGATTTTATGAAGTGACCGAGCTTCTGGGATGTATATGGGACTGACGCTCAGTAAAGAACAGAGAATTGAAAATGAAGGCACAGATTATCCCGTGAGGCAAGGTAGACGGAAAGAGCAGAAATTTTGGTTTAAGGTAACATGGAATGGAAAGATTGCTGAAGAAAGTGAAAAGGGCATAGTCGCATGAATCCTTTTCAACAGAAGAATGACACTGCACATGAAATTTTCCCACAGGCAGAGCAATATAAATTGAATTCTACCTAATCTCACTTAGAAAATTTCACTGAAATGAAACGTGAATGAAATTATGAAACATAAAAAGATACATATGGAACATAAGAACACATTTGCTACACTCACAACCACAAGAATCTCATGAAATAGAGCCATTGCCTTTCATTAATTCTCTGTCAAAAATACACAGTGAAGAAACAAAGTTTCTTTCCCACAGTCTCCCAGAAGTTACAAGCCAGCCAACCCTTTGCAAATAACTTGCATACAATATATAGAATGAGTGGAGAAGAGATAGAACGCCCAAGGGTTGGTAAGTTACTCAAATCATTACGAAAAGGAGATGGAGAGCCAACCATCAGCTACAGGTGCAGCACTCTCAAGCATGACATTTGGTTGGGGTGACACTTTGCATTCTTTTGCCACTTGGATAGATGCCCATCTGGAGAGAAAACTCTTTAAATACCAGCGTTGGTGCCAAAAAACTGAAGCGTAGATGACTGGGCCCACTTGGAGAAGTCGCGACCCGAAATTTCACGAAACGGGAGCAAATTGGCAGTTTTTTCCCCTGTGCGTCGCGCCAAATTCTTTGTGCGTCGCGCCACTTTGGAGCCTATTTTGGGAAACTTTCATGTGTCTAAAATGTGCCCAAGTAGGCTTGTTGGAAAGCCTGTCCTATTTACTTTCTAACCCCACTGGAATTTCCCAATTTGGTGCTCATTTTCCCCTCCAAATCTTCATTCTCCCAAGACTGCTTTCTCTGTGTCAAAAAAGTGGCAGAGAGGCCATTTTTGGGTGTTTTTTGACCTTTACGAGACCCAAAACTTGTCAAAATTTCTTGGCCGGACACTAGTAGCCATAATTTTCGATGCGGAATCCAAATATGCAAGTCGTTCCTTGATTAGAGCCCTAGAATTTTAGCGTCACACCGGTGGCGCGGCGCACAGGGAGGAATTTCCTGTTTTGTGCCCAAAAAATTTGCCTGTGACAAAAATTTGGCCATTTTTTTTGAAATTTGGGTTGGAGGATCTCTATGGGGTGCCATGCTGAGCCAAGGAAGTGTCAGCCAAGATTCTAAGCCTATCTTTCTCTTTTTCCCGTTTCACCCTTCTTGTTGCTTTCCTCAGTTTTGCTTTTAAACTCCTTATCCGGGCCTATGCACTCATGTTCCACACCCTATAACGGAAAGTCATGTGTTTCAATATAGCAAGGTTCCGATTAGCTTTGTCCAACACCCTCTCCAAATGCATTTTGACCCTCTCAAGGTTGGACTCCCGGTCTTCATTGATTGCTTGCTCCAAAGATGTGAGCGGAACCCTTCTTCTTTGAGCAGCTTGGCGCTGCTCGCGGATGTTCTGCAACTCCATGATCATCTGTTGGTCCTCAAGAACCAGGTAGTTCATGTTCCACTTGGCCCTTTCTAAATCAATGGTCGAGTCTTCAATCTCTGTTTGCTGCTCCCTGATGATCTCTATAAGCTCCTCATTGGTTGGTTCTGCATCTGTCTCATCATCCTGGAGGAGGACAAACTCAGTTTCTTGTTCACCTGATGGCCCTTCCTCCTGCACTAGCTCCTTGCCCTTACCCTGCTCCTGTGATGCTGATGGCAGAAGCGAGGCCCCTTCCACCTTGGGTGGAGATAACACTCGCTTTGCTGCTGCGAACAACGTTCTACTGCCCCTCTGCTATGTGATGTATACTGGCATGGTGGCAGTCTCATGGTGCTCGAACTGATGTGAAGGACTTCCCATCTCAGGCTCAAACTGATGTGAAGGACCTCCCACCTCATGCTCAAACTGATGTGAAGGACCTCCCACCTCATGTTCTGCCTCTGATATCACTGGTGGAGAGCTGAAGAAATCACGAGAGATGAAGTCCTCCCAAGCAATACCATGTAATCCCAACTGATGGTCCACCAAAATCCGGATGAGAGCAAAATGATAGACACTATATAGCTGCTGTCGTGGGGTCTTGTGCTGCATGAAGTTTTTCATCTTCTCAATGTTGTTGCAGATGAAAAATGGGAGGCTCATCATCTGCACCCAGGTGAAGTGCATGAGCAACCTGATGTGATATGCATAAAGGCATGAAAACCTCCCCTCGCAACTGAAATACTTCACGATCAATCTCATGAGTGGGGCATACTCATCCCTCAAAAATCTGAATGGAAAAACTCTGGGAGCTGGCTCAAGCAGCTGTTATTGATGTAAGGCTCATAGTGATGCCTCTCCACTTTCTTCTTCTTATGCCACTATTCTCCAATGTTCGGTATTCCTGTTGCTACTGATATGGTTTCCGGTGTCAATGTGAAAGTGACCCCAGCCAGGATAGATTGGCCTCCCTGTAGATGAAGTACAAAAAGGCGGGCCAACTCATGATGAACTCTGACATTTGCCACCCTTTGACAAAATTCATAACATGCCAAGTGCTGAAAACAAGACATGGCAAGTGGGCATGCCTGCAGCTTAGTGAGGGTGCTTGGCTCATCTCTAAGATGTCTGCCACTCCGGTGATGTCTCCTATGGGTCCTTTGTCCTGAAGATGTGTCACTGTGGGTCCCTTCCTCATACTCTGATGAATTTTCTGATGCCGTTACTGCTGCTTGTACCCTGAGTTTTATGCTGCCCTCTGAATCCAATGAAACTGATAGATGCTCTGAAAATATGTCACCAAGGGGACAATAAAATAGGGGAGTGTTAGGAGGGGAATGATGAAAAAGGGAATAGGGGTTTAAAGGAGAAATTTATCAAGGATTTGGGAGTGTTTTGGGTATGGTTTTGATGGGACAGGGTTTGGGATATTTTGAGCTATAGGAATAAAGGGAACAAATGGATATGATTAGAGTGGAGCTAGGGTGATTATTAGGGTAAACTTCTACAGGGGAATTAGTTTGATAGGGGTAGGGTAGGAGCATGCTTTAGCAATCATGTTACTGTAGCAAAACCCTAGCTTTTTGACCTTCTTTGTGTCATTTTTGGGTTTACTTAATAAAAATTTTTCCTTTGATTTCATGGTCACCAAAATCATATTTTTCTTTGAGTTAAGGATCAATGGTGAAGGTATCTAGGGCCACCTTTGCAATTTTGAGAGCCATTTATAAAAATTTAGGCGATTCGGTGTTTTTTTTTTTTTAGGCTCACAGGTCTGTGCGCCGCGCGCTTTGCCCAGTGCGTCGCGCCAGTGGAAATTTTGCACTATGGCCGGGCTCCCAGTGCGCCGCGCACCCTGAGTGTGCCGCGCACCCTGAGTGCACCGCACCACCTCGTGTGTGCGCCGCGCGCCCTGAGTGCGCCGCACCACCTCGTGTGTGCGCCGCGCGCCCTGAGTGCGCCGCACCACCTTGTGTGTGCGCCGCGCACTGTCAAATGACACTAATTTTCTTGGAACACTGGGGGTAGGGTCTTAGTGGAGATTTCTAGGGGGTTTCCTTAGGAGACAAGGTGGAATGGAGGTGAAAATGATGAGGAGTGAGGGGACAAGGGGAGGGGAGCAAAACCTTGGTGGCGTCTTCACAAATTTGCAACCCCGTTTATCATTTTTGCTTTGATGATTATTTTCATGGATGGCCAATGTGCTTTGGATATCATTCAACATCTTAGAAACACCAAACCATTGACCAAATTGACAGAGAAGAGGTTTCATTCGAGCCTACCTCTCGCTTGCTAGCCTTCAACCGGGATATAAAACAAATTTGCAAGTTTTTTGAGCTCCCTGGCTGTGTGCGTCGCGTGCCAAGCCTAGTGCACCACGCCCTTGTTGATTTTTCACTGTGGACTAGCTGCCAGTGCGTCGCGCCCTCTGTGTGCACCGCGTGCCCTGGTGTATGCGACGCGCTCTTTGGAAACCAACTCTCCTTCACTAAAACCCTCACGATTTTGCTCTCTCACCTTTGTAATTTCTCTGCAAGCTCGCCAAAGCACAAATGGTTTTGTTTTGGGCAAAAACAAGTATATATAGGCTTGGGAGGGATGGGTTTGAGTTTTTCTTCTTTGAAAACCCACTTTCCAATGTTTGTGTTTTGCACTTTTTCATTAACTTTAAAACACTCTGCTTTTCATTTTTTCTTTGAAATTTTGGCTCTCGTGATGGGATTTTCAGCATTTCTTTGTGAGAACTGTGTGACTGGGCATTTGGCCATAGAAACCATGACTGCATCTGAAAAAGTCGATTGGCGATTTTTTGGAAAATTTTGTCATAGTTGACCTTGTTTGACTTTTCTTCAAAACAGATTTTTGAAGAAGATTCGATGTCTCTTCAGGTGATGATGAAGCTTTCGGAACCATAGCTGTATAAGGTCTCCCTCTGGCCTGCATGGCTTGTTCTGGACATTTTTTTCAAAGACCACATTGATGATTTCCTAGACCCAACAATAAAAATGACTTTGTCCTGTAATATGACCAGACCTTGACTATCATGAATTTCAGTGATTATGGACCAAGACCTGAACCAGCAGGAGCCATATATGAGGGAAAATGACTAGCATGACTTTCTCCGTCAGATCATAGCACGTCCCTAGTGAAATGCAGCTGAGTGAATGGAGCGGGACACCTAAAATTGAAATGCAAAAAGAGTTTTGATCTCTGACGGAGGGCTGACCAGACCGACTCTAACAATGCCAAGAGGGTAACTCCATGAATCAAATTGTGTTTTTCATTAAGAGAGAATATGAATAAATACAAGTAGAGGGATACTATTGGGTTTCATCTCCCAATGTCTCTTCGTCTTCCAACTTCCTTTATTTTTCTATTTACAATATATACATAGATTTTCCTAATCCCAAAAAGTAGTTGTCAACACATTAATTATTAACCCGATGAACGTCTTTTTATTTCAAGGAAATTGATAAAAAATATGCAAGCATCTACCAACAACTAATACTAGTTCTACATGATTGTATTCTAAATTATCAAGCTCATTCAACAAGAAATGAAATATAGGACTTGAATAACAATGCTAAATTTAAAAAGAAAAAGTAAATGAAAAGAGAAATAATTATGCTAATCACATGACTTTAATCAATACTAAATTAAGCCACATCTTGTTGAATTGGAAACTTAACCTATTTCACCTAACAAAATTCAAATCTAATCTAGAGCAGTAAATTAATAGAAATCTACAAATTGTAGAAAAAAACAAATCTGGAAAATGTAGCAAACAAAAGATTACTTGATTAAAAAGGAACTTTACTTTAAGGAACAATAATTGAAATTCAAAGAAAGAAGAATTGATTAAAAAGGAACATCACATAACTAAACTAATTTACATGTTCAAGGCAACACCTAGTCCAAGGTAGCGGGCCCAATTGCTTAAGAGTTAGTTCTGCCTTGAAAAATAATTAAGATCAGGTTGCAAATAAAAAATGTAGATATCAATGGATAAATTTTTTCATTGAACTATCTGAGAGAACTAATTACAACATAATGGAGTTCTTAGCCCAAATTCAACAATTGTCGATCCCCTCTCTCTAATTTTTGTCTTCATTTAAATACAAAAAGAGAAAAGGGGAATTTACAACTAAACTTATTACAAAATTATTTCCATTACAATTTTGGATTGATTGCAATATATCAATAAGAAATATGCGACTTGAAATATCTCTCCATCATCTTTCATCTGGAATAAGTCAAACATGCAATTGGGATAATTTTGAAAATGACCGCAACGACAAATCTAAGAAAATTATCCTTAAATAACCACGTTTTTCTCTCAATCCATATCAAATTATGGAAAATTTCTCATAGACAAGATAAATTGGTTTTTTCTGCACAAAATCCATGTCACGAAATTTCGATATTCATCCTCATTTTCCAGCAAATTAAGATGCAAAATAATTGCTTCTTATCCCAACAAATTTCTAAGTTGGAATATTTGACTATGATTTGGAGCTCAAATTTACAATCCAGAAGAGGTATTGGAGGCTGATATCATGAGTGATGTTATAACAAATCCATTCATAAACCATAATTGGCGAAATCATGCATAATAGTCTTTAATATATCAAAAATAAAGGATAACAAGAATTACTTATCTATAAGAGGATAAATAATTATGAAATGGAATTATACGACAAATTATGATAAATGTCCTGATAAAAAAATGGTAGAAATGGATGAAATAGATATCAAGAAATGATAATTAAAATGGAAAATTATTGGCCCAACATCTCCCCCAAGCTGAACATGTTGCATATCCTTGTGCAACCTAATGCCTTTGTATTAACCAAGTTGTAATACAATAAACACTCACCCCAACTCATGATATTGATGGAACATAAGACTTCTTCCCCAGAAGTGTATTTAAAATAACAGTTATTCAATTCTAGCAATGTTGGTGAAGCTATAACAATTTTCACATTAACTTTCAATAATATGTATATGAAGTTGTAGTGAAATATGATACAAATAGCAGAATTCAACAACCATTTTCTCAAAAACTACAAACCATATTTTTCTGAAAATTTTCAAGAAGATTTCTATTATATTAATGCTTCTCAACACCAAAAATCAAAGCAATTTGATGCATTGATTTCAAGATATCAGCTAAATCGCTATGGGTGTCAGTGCATGATTTCTAGAATTTTACAAACTAGTTTAACTTGAAAATTTCTGGATTTATTCATTTTAATGATACCTTCTTACCATTGAAAAATCACATGAATCTAGTTCATGGTTTTAAAGATATACGTGAATCAATTTATGTACTATATAAAAATTAAATGGTATGCCTTAAATGACGAAGAAAGGAGAAAACATCCATCATGCTTAGAAACTCCCCCAAACTGGTGAATTAGCATGCCCTAATGCTACACTAGAAAACAAATTAAGGGTGTTGCTACATTCATTATTGAAAGCTCTGCTTAGTGTATAATAATCATGTAGTTAGGAGGAAATTGTTGATGTATCAATTATGTCCTTTCTTCTTATGTAACAACTAGAAGATATTCATTCTAATTGTTTCTTCTTATGCAACAACAAGATTTCTCATGGAGAAATGGTTTAACCATTTGATTCCCTTAGTATAGTTGTGGAAGATGATGCAATAGGTAGGAAGGTGCAATAGGTCACATGAAATAAGGGACATTTTTAGAATAAATAAGGATTTTAATGGATGGAATGGTCATTGTTACACAGTAATTTGTCACTGCTTTCACCCCAGTCTTTCTGTTGTGTCATGTGTCCCAATGAAACATGCTCATACTGAACAAATGCTCTTTGATGTTGCCAAGTGACCCACTTTTCCTAAGTTTTCTACCTCATTGCGACTATGGGCTTAATATACGCGATGAACATCGGTTGTAAATAGTCCAGCTACGCTTCCAGCGTGGAAGTACATCTGTTTCCTGCGGCAGTGCAATTTCATGCTCCGGCGCGAGGCTACTTGCTATCTTTAGCAACAGTCTGATTGGCTACATTGTCTTCTAGCGATGTTAGTGCTAAATATTAGTTATAAGCTCGCGAAGATCCAGATTGGACGAATTTGTTCCAACAGTCGGCCTTCTGGATGTTTCCAGACCTGGTTGTTGGCATAGTTTATGTCGCCCTTCCTCCTCTGGTATGGTAGTTCCGTCATTTGTGCTACCTTCCTTTGGGATAAGCTCACTCTTCCACCTTTCATGGAGACTCCTTCTCCTATTTAAACACTCACCATTGCTATGATCAGCTAGTTGGTAAATTCTTGGATTGAGCAGTGTTGTTAGTGCTTTTGAGTTTGATAGATAGCTGGCGTGGGTGTGACAAGTGTGGGATTGTTGATAGCTTGTGGAAGGTTGTTAAGTGCCCTTAACTTTGTGTTAAAACTTATGAGTGAGAGAGAAACTTTGTATGTTGGGAGCTCCATCTTCAAAGAGTGAATGCTTGAGAACTACACTGGTTGGACCCTCTGACAAGGCTTGCGACATCAAGACTTTGGTTGTAAGCTTGCTCTTATTTCATCATTAATACAATCAATGATGTTTTCCTATGTATTTTATGTAATTTACTTGATAGCTCATGACTTATTGACTTTGTGAGTAGATATATCATTGTTGTTTTCCGATTACGGGCTTTGTTGTATTTCCTTTGCATTGTTTCAGGTTGATCACTCATTGAGGAGAAGGAAACGGAAGCTGGAGCAGCGTAACGAGACTTCATCGACCACCAGTTGAGGTAGGCCTCCAACTATGACTATTTAAGGAAATCTATTGTTGATCTGTTCTTGCTGTGACTAGACCCACTCTAGGGCTAGAGGGGTTGCCTTTGTCCGCAGAGGGAACACTTTCCTGCATCACAGTCATGATAAGTAAAACAATGAAAAATACCCTCCCCCAAACTAAAAGATTTGATGAATTTGAAAAATGGGAAGTAGTAAAGAAATGGAAATAATGGTCATTAGTTTTTTAGAACATTATCCTAAAGTTTTAATAAATAAAAAACTTATGCTATTTGACCTCAAACTTTACCTCTGTGAAAGCTAGGAATGACATGGATGGACTGAAATTTGTTGAAGCTGATGTAGGCTGAAATGATGCTAAAAGTGATGCTAAAGGTAGAAGCCATGCAACTGGAAATAAAAAAATCATAAAGTGTAGAAATGATTTGTTCCCCCAAACTGATTAGCTTCTCTGTCATCAAGGTTTCTATAAGACATCTCATGAGTAACCTCAATTAGTAATTTGTCACCTTAATAACCTCATTATATATAAAAGTGACGTAATAATGTGTTGAATACCATGGGATAAAAAATGGATTAAAAAAATATAAAATAGGAGAAAAATAATGACCAAAAGATGCATTTGTTGGAGCTATCAGCTTTTGTTGTTATGGAATGAATCAATTATCGTAGTCTTTGTCTCTCAAAGTCTTACTAATTTCTTGGCATTTATAATCGGAATTATGGTAACAACACATAGATAATGACATAGTATATGGTACTGAAGTAACAACACATGAATATTGGCTCAACATGCAACAATATAGAAGAAAAGAAGAAAATAACCTTTTGAGATCAATACCCTTCCCAAAGTGATCAAAATCATGTAATCAAAACATCTTTCCCAAGCGTAAAAACTAATAAACACTAGTAGGATACACCAATAACCAATCAAGTGTGGCTAAAAGAGGGAAATTTTGAAAACTTTAAGTGAGGGCTCCTTTACTTTACCCCAAAATAATATGAGTATTGTTAAGCTACCAATAAATGATGATTGATTGGGTGAACCAATTATCTTTGGTTAAATATATGAAAATTGTAGAATACTAGAATGATAGATTAGATGATACAAAATGTCAAATCTCAAATATACTAAAAGCTTTGCCCCTAACATGTGAAGTGAATATTTTGTTGAAAATGAAACAAGAAAATCCTAATTTAATTTTGTCCTTGAATTAAATTAGGAATACAATTGTAATTCCACATCACAAGACAACTTGTATGACTTAACTAAGTTAATTTGACTTAGTTTGCTCAGTTAATTTGAGTTGAGGGTCTAACTTGAGTCATGTAGACTGTCTCCTACTTTATAGGAGCCCTGGTTGAGTTTATTTTGAGTTGTAATTAATTAATTCATTTTAACTAAGTTAAAGTCAGTTAAACTAGTTCCAACTGATGGAGTAACTAGTAGGAGGTAAGAAATTGGGGTGTTGCTTCATGTGTTGAACTAGTTGACTGATGATTCGCTCATAAATAGCTCATGCATGTCAAATCTTAAAGTTACCCAGTTGAGATTGGAGTTCAAGGGTAGCGTACTATTAGTTGTATAATCATCCGAATTGTATAGGTGATGCATGCAGTCAGAGGAAGGCCTATGAGGATTGCACAATTCATATTGAGGAATTTCCCTAATTACTAGGGGGGCAATTCCCAAGGAAACAACGCAAGGAAATAGGGACTTTGGCAAGAAGAAAATTGGTTAAGCATTGTTTTAGGCTTGTCTAGGAAGCAATGAGACAAATAGAGATAATGTAGAGGTTGTTTGGGTTTGAGAAAAGCATTTCAATCTTCTCATATTTTCTAAATAATGCAATATACAGATAGCAGGGGTTTTTAGTTATGGCTTTCCCTAGGGAATCATTGTGTAATGTGTTGATTGAATTCTTTCTCTTGTATGCTTTGTGATTTTACAATCGTTAATTGTTTCCGCAATTGGTAGAGTAGATCCATGTCTATTGTTTTAGTAAATTATAGTTAGCAGTTCAATCCACAAGGAATTTCTACTTGGTATCACATTTGGCCTCCTCTACTTCCCTAGGCTACATGTGTTAAAGAGGGTACAAAACACTAATGATATGTTCTTTTGCCATAAGTTCTTCTCATTTTTTGGAGGAATTATGTGGAAATTTTATTCAGCCCAATTATGTGGCAGGAAATAATGTTCCATTATTCTTTTTTATCATCTTGTGTTTATGAGTTAGCATGCTTCTATTGTACTAGTTCATTACGACTATGTCATGTAAAGATCAAGTTGAGTGGGTTTTACATTTGATTTCCATTGTAGTCAACAACTGAATATATAAGTTTCATGTTACGTTGAATGATGGGACAACACACTTTGATTTCCACTAGTGCTCTCTTTTTCATATACTATCACAAGTGCACAAATACAAGCTCGCTTTTCTTTTTACTTGGATAAGAAAATGATGAAAACTTTGTATTTTGTAGTGACAAGGATAACTATCTCTTGGAGCTAGACCTTGAGCCTTTCAATTCATCCTTTCCTTACCCAACATGACCATCTCCTATTGGTAACGGAGTTCAATTTCTAAACCAACATTTGTCTTCAATACTATTTCATGATAAAGAAATAACACAACCATTGTTGGATTTCCTCTGAGCACACAAATACCAAATCCATGTAATTTTTCTTTCCTTGGTTAATATATTGCATCATTGTGTTTGATAGTTAACTCATTATTATTCTATGCCAATAAATCTCTATCAAATAGCAGAGAAGGATGACCTTCCTGTTTTAGAGATATATAATATGAATTAATTAAAAATTCACACGATTATTTTGATTCTCATCTTTCTATTTCACTTCTTTAGAGAAAACTATATATTCAAATACCAACTCAACTCAAACCAAACTAAAATAGAGAATCCTAGTTATGAAGATGTTTCTCTCTCCATACCTTATAATGACATTATTTTTTTGAATTATACTTGAAGTTCACTAATAATAACCTAGATTTATATATTTATTTTAGAACCAAATTGAAATCATGGTAAAAATACGAATATCCCATTAAATATGACCTAAAGATGACTAAAAGAATATCACCTTTAGTCTGAGCACGTGGCAGAGTAATTTCTGAGGTGTGAAGTTTTATTAGAGGCATTGTTTGTTTATTTGTTTTGGTTAGAAAATGGTTTTCTCTTGCTTTTATGTGACTTTCAATTTATCATATCTAGCATGTTGAGAAATGGGAAAGAATAATGTGTGACATTTATCTTGCAAAAATTGATGTTGAATGAAAGGATATAGAGTTTAACCAAGCTACAATCCACTTTGGTAAAGGTAGAGGGACATCTTAAAAAGTTACCTAAGAATACACCATATACATAGTTTGAACATAAGTAATATATGGATTTTTCGTTTGCAGATATGTTCTTTTTTCTATCCAAGATATCACAACAAGACAAATATTGATATTGTAGAAATTGTTAGAGGACCTCATTGAGGTCAATTTTTCTGATGTTCTACTTGATTGATACATTCTCATGACAGGAAGGCTTTAAATATGAATTAATATGTTACCAAAACAAATTATATTCAAAGTTTATACATATAAAAGATAAAAAAAAATGTCAATTCCTTCATTTGATTGTTACTTGACTCTAGTGTGGGTAGGTTACATGAAATGTGATTGGAAAAAGGATGGGGAGACAATATAGAGATCATGTCTTGGATATGATTCATTTTTTGTTGGAGATCCTTTAGGCACTTCAGCCATTGACTTTGGAAATGTTTCTAGTAAGTATTCCTATGGTTTTTAATGTTGTGATTCTTTCACCTCATGGTTATTTTGGGCAAGAAAATGTTTTAGGAATGCGTGATAAGATATCGATGGATAGGTAAACAATTTTTTTATAATTGCAATGTCCATTCCATGATATCCTCTCTTTATTGTTTGATTGTATTTTGAACGTTTATTTTGATTTTTCTTTGTATTTTAACTATGAAATTGAAAGTACTTGGTATTATGTCTATTTAAACAACAACCAAAGCTTGAAGATGAAATTAATATTACATGATATTGATTGAAATCATTTTAATTATTTTGTATTGAAAGATTTTCATGATTATTATAAAAGTTTACTTTCATGTTGTTATTTGAGAACATGTTGTTTATATACTTGACCAAGTTCATGCATTAGACAACAAATTGTTGTTGCGAATAAAATGACAAGGATTAGACATCACACCTCAGATTATTTGTTTTAACAAGTTATTTACAGCTTGAGATTTTTAGCATGTAACTTAGTTGGCATGATTGTGCCTAAGATTTCCCTAAAGGTTGAATACTAAGTTACTAAGGTGTTCTTTTCTATGGTGACTTTAATTTGTTTATACAGGTCATCTGACCACATAGTGGCCACTATCGCTCAACTAAAGAAAACTTGTTCGAGTTTCTTGCTCTTATGGGAAAGAATGGCTTTAACATTGTTGATGTTGAGGTATATGTAATATAAATCCTTTATAGTCTACTTTCATTTATATTCTAGTGTTCCCTGTCGTACATGTCTTACACTCTACATTCTAGGTTCTTTTGTTTTCAGAAAAGCAACTCAGTATTCATGGTAAAAAGAAAGATTTTAAAAAAGAGGAGAACACTAACACTGGAGCGACAAACGCAAAAAGAGAGAGAAGAGAACCAGTCTAGTGGTACCCTTAAAGCCAATATCCTGCATAAGACACACACATAGAGATTGATCTTCAAGTCTTCATAGTTGGTGAATTCACTTGCAATGACTTGACAACACAATGATAATGTTTTATAGTGATGAAACAACATTTCATGCGTAAATTGTAGTCCAACCAATGTTAAGTTAGAAACTCATATTGTAATACTCGACATTTCATATAATATAATTTATGTGTTTGAAATTATTTATAGTTGCACTTGATATTGTTTAGTATTTTAACTAACATATGTAATTTTGAATTTTCATATTAGATGAACCAATTCACATTGTATGATGTTTTTTTAATTTAGTCACAAAATCATACTAATTAATCTATGTTGATTAATAATGAACACATAAAATCAATCTAAAATTACTAAATTAATAGTTTATATTGATTAATGATGAACACAAATAAAATGAATATACAACTAAATTAGTCGTTTATAATGATTATTAATGAAAATAAATGAAATGAATATAAACTACTAAATTAGTCGTTTATATAATGAATATGAAACTACCAAAAAAATATAAATGACTACTGCAAATGATTAATTTTTCATTACAAATGACAACTAAATTTTGCATATATACGACTATTAGTAGCTAAGCTATAGTATCTCATAACACGACAAAAATGTATTCATATTTTTTGGTCATTAATTGGTTTCAAACAACGACTAAAATTTCCATATATATGACTATTAGTAGCTAATTTACGTATCTTATAACACGACCAAAATTTTGGTCATATTTCTTTGGTCATTAATTGGTTTTCTCACATGATCATATAGTAAAATATTTTGTTGTATAGTTGGTCATTAATTGTGGCAATTAATGACTAAATCAGTAACTAAATTAATGACCAAATTTATGACTAAATATACTAATTATTTCACATCCTGAAGATCAATAACCGTTGATGGTTCGAAACATCGATCAGCAAGTAACCTAATGCAATGAATCAAGAAGATGATCCACACACCTATGAGGATCGCAGAAACCTAAGAGATGAAAAAAAAATGAGACAATCAATTAATGACTAAGCTAAAAACGACTAAAAGTTGGTCGTGTTATAAGATATCGTAAATTAGCTACTACTGGTCACCAAATTAAAAATAGCCATTTATATGCAAATTTTAGTCGTTGTTTTAGTAACTAATTAGCCATTTTGTACCAGTGATCGGAGCATAAATCACACTAGAAGAGGGGAATATGAGTTTGTCTTTTCAGGTGAAATCAAATTTGCAGTATCATTCTTCATAGCCAGTGGGATATTGTTCTATGGATTGAGACTCGAATATGCCCTTAAGGGTAGTTTGAACTATATTTCTTAGAAATACATGATGGAGGCAGTGTTGGAAGACAATAAGTTGAAGGAATTCATTCACAATGATATTCCTAAGCCTCTAACAACAGATGCTCAAGATCTGCCAGAGTGGAAGAAATGTGTTGCAAAGGTGATAAAGATCATACTAGAAGGAGTTTGAGATCATATTGTCTTGAACCTCCATGGGAAAGATACACCATATGTAATTTGGCATGCCTTGATCGACTTGTTTCAAAATAACAATGAACACAAGGAGCTGGCATTAAAGGACAATCTTCAAAATAACTAGATGGAGAAGGGTGACACAATACCACAATACTTAAGAAGATTCATCTAATGTCGGGATTAGCTTGGGAGTGTTACTATTACAGTTGTTGAGGACAATCTAATCGACCTAGAACTTCTAGGCTTTGCCAAGATCTGGCACAACTACCAGGATTTCGTAAATGGGAGGGATCATCTACCAAAGTGGGATTGTTTGTGGTCTGATTTGGTGCAAGAAGAGATAAGGCAGAGAACCAGAGATGGAACCTCATCCAAGCATGATGATGAGGAGAACTGTGCCTTAGCTGGAAAGGCAAACAAAGGGAAAGGAAATAAATTCCAATCCAAAGGAGATTCTAGTCAGGGTGGCAAGAAGAAGGACTTGTCAAAGATTAAATGTTTTCACTGTCATGAGTTGGGACACCATGCCACCAAGTGTTTGCACAAGAAGGCCAACAACAATCCCTTGGGAGGAGCAACAATTGAAGCTTTTGATTTGCAATTCAAGTTGGATTTCACCCTCATTACTTGAGTGGTGACATCGGTGATGGGTAGTGTGTGGTATCTGGATAGTGGATCCTCATTCCATATAACCAGCAACAAAGAATGTTTCAGTGAATTGGAGGAGAAGGACCTCAAGATGCACATTGAAATGGGAGATGTTGGAAGGTATAGTGTGGCTGACATCGATACTGTTACATTTAAGAGGGAGACCAGTTCTCCTCTCACATTAAGAGATGTCATGTATGTTCTGGGTATGAAGAAGAATTTAGTTTTAGTTGCTATGTTGGAGGATCGTGGCTATAATGTGATATTTAGCAAAGGAAAGGCTTTCCTTCATCACATAGCCACAAGAAAAGTGAAGAGGATCAAGGTTCGGGTGAAGAACCTCTACAAATTGGAAGTAGAAGATTGTGTTACTTTGAGCACAAAAGCATAGAAGGCGCAGAGTCGAGACATCAGTGAGTTATGGCATAGAAGATTGGGCCATCTTCACCATGGAACTTTGAAGATCAGCAAAATATTTCTATAGGACTTCCCAAGGTTTCACTATAGTACAAAGATACATGCAAAGGGTGTACATTGGGGAAGTACACCAAAGCCACCTTTCATGATAGGGACAGTCGAGCATAAGCAATCCTTGAAAGAGTTCACTCAAATGTGTGTGGACCATTCTTGACAGCCTCCACAACCAAGAACAATGTTGTAGCAACTGCAACACCCTCCAAAATTTTGGCCTACATCCAATTTCAGACCCTCCCTTGAGTTTTTACTTGATGTTTGAAAGCACTCTGGCTCACCACATGGGCTTGTGTGAGTCTTTGCACCCTTCTTGCTTGATCGTTCAACGAACATCTTTTTTCATGTTGGTCACAATTTCATGCTTGCAACCATGTTTTGATCGTGCACAAGGTCTTCGCTTCATGTGTACATATTGTGTTCTCTACGCAAACATCTGTTGCAACCACACATGAAGTTGTATGCACTATCGTGCAAGCATTGTCGTGGTCGTTCAACGATCTATCACAAGCTTCATGCTTGTTTCTCACACCGTCCATTAGTCATGTCGAGCATATGGTGTCTTGATGGTTTCAGGCATCTTGTCATCGAGTTATGTTGAGTGTGTGTTCGCAAAAGTCACGTATGCACAAATTCACTCGTTCACACACTTAGTCATTTTTGCTGAAGTTTTGATGACTGGATCACCATCTAATAGCTAGACCTTCACCCTGTAATCAACTTGACCGATTGTCACCCAGAACAATGTAGAAGTGTCCAACAAGCCATTTCAATCTACGCTACCCGCAAG
The DNA here is from genome assembly GCA_031772625.1 of Pinus tabuliformis. Taxonomy (NCBI): domain Eukaryota; kingdom Viridiplantae; phylum Streptophyta; class Pinopsida; order Pinales; family Pinaceae; genus Pinus; species Pinus tabuliformis. The sequence goes on along the minus strand of CM062810.1, from coordinate 336,779,697 downwards.
CTGATCAATCAACCCTCCTGTTGGTCAACTAGAGAGTTTGACTAGGCAGTGACCCCGGGACTCACTCCCCTCAAAAATTGCGTAGAAGCTGTAGACCTTACCCACTCTGATGACTAAGTAAACTGCGTAGATAGGCCATACAGACACCAAGTGTCTACCCTATCTCGCCTCAAGAATTGCGCTATTTTTACAACCAGTCACCCAGACAGTTGGCTAGCTGTTCACGCAGAAAACTGCGCAGATTTCTGAGCAAGCCCCTCAGCAGCCCAACATCTTACTCAGCTTGGAAACTATGCAGAGGTGTTCAGCGGGTCAGCCTCCCAGTAATAACATATTTTTTTGTCTCTAGCAAACCCCACATCCCGCTGCCATCTCCCTCCAGGAATTGTACAATTTTTGCTTCCAAGCCTTTCCGCAACCTACTACCAGCTCCCTCTAGGAACTGCATAGTTTTTTCTTCTAAGCCTCATGAAGCTCGTAGCCAGCTCCCTTCAAGAATTGCGCAATTTTTTCTATTGAGGTCCTTGGCTGCTCGAACTTCTTCGCTCTAGAAATTGCACAAATCTGCCCTCCAGCCGAGCCAGATCCCATGTAAAGTCACTATTGATCCAGATTGTACATCTTAGTCACCCAGTGACCTCTACGCAATTTTCACCACCAGTGCTCGAAGCTCGCATCCTAGCTTGAAAATTTCCTCGCACAGTCTCGTAGCCTTCTTCTCTCTCCCGGTTACCTGCATCCAAAAGAGAATGACCATGCATCATGGTAGACTAGGAGGTTTATGGATTCGATGTCATCTTGTCTTGAGTGACTGCAGATACAGGTACATGAAAAAACATGACGCGACAACAAATGGGATGAACAAGGAGAGTACATGCAAAAGCATGTGTTCGCAAATGGATGAAAATGATGCATACGAAGAGATGTGTTCACGAACGGACGACCATGGGAAGATGTGTTCGTGAACGGACTAACGGATGACATGCGTGGACGAGTAAACATGCGAGGAGATATTTTCATGAACAGACAAACATGTCAAGCATGCCAAAGTACAAGAAAAGGAACAACATACACATGAAACATCAAGCGAACCCAATGACCATCGAGGAATCCACACACTTTGCCATGCGGAGGGGAAGCTGTGATACACCAAGAAGACATCCATCACTCAACAACACTACAGCTCAACATGCACACTAATAGAAACATGAACATACAAACACTATCATGTCGAGTTGTGTCGTCCATATCACTACTGTGGTCCATATTGTTGTCAATCAATGTAATGTAACGTGAAAGGCCAAGAGACCCACTTGTAATCTAAAGCGTCACGTAATCTGAAAAGTCATGGAAGTCAAAAAGTCATGACAGAAGTCAAATAGTCACAAGGGCTAGTTTCACCCTTGGCTATAAAGACCCCCTCATTTGTACATGCAAAGGACTTTTCACCTTGGCTCCTCCCACATAGCCTTGAGAATATGTAATATTTTCTTTAAGGAATGAGTAGTGGCTCCAATGCCCCGCCCACGGGGTTAGTGATGTATGGTGTATCGATATGTCTTGGAACTTTCTCTTAATTTAGAAGCCTTCTCAAAGGCCAACACATTTTCTCACATGTGTTGTAACTCTGTGTAAGAATTAATCTTGAACACTTGTAATACATGCCTCTTTAACCTATGTTGAACAATTGAACTCATTCAGTTTTTGTAATACATACATTTAGGAAAATGTGTTGTATAAGTTGTTAACGTTGTCCTTCCCGTGTTGGTTACCTCCTAGACATAAGACAAAACCTTTCACATAAACCTTCTTTAACGACCGTCACACTCATGTGAACTGCTCGTTGGGTGTTGTACATGCTATCGTCCTTTGTTTTTTGTGAATGTCGCATCTGTGTGGATTACTCTTCCAGAAGTTTTGCATGTCCTATTGTGTTATGTGTATTTGACAGAGTTGGGACTTCTTCCCATCCAACCTAAGACTCACTCCCACCCTCTCTCTGCTATGAAAGAACCTTGACACAAGTAACACTAGAATTCACCAAGCACATGAGCCTCGCTGTTAGAAGACAAAGAAAACCACTCTCTCGTGTTGACAAGAAAGAGCTAAGTAAAACATTTAAGATAATGGAAACCATGCCATGATACCATATGGGACTCCTACACCAAACGGTGTGAGGTCTAGTTGGGACTTCATACAGGGGATATCCCCTGAATGTTGGCGGGTCCAGCACTGTCAACATTTCCAGTGCTAGAAGGAGGGTCGCCAGTTGTTTATGGTTGAATGTCCTCTCACACCCACTCATTAATCATCTTGTCAAGGCAATAACTTTCACTCCCCCTCATCTATGCGCGACTCCATTGTTGGTTATTCCTCACCTCCCATTCCTGAACACAAAATTTCATATCAGCACCTTTGCTCTATCTGTCCCATCACCCACTAGTTCACAAAAGTAGTCGGACAGATCCTAGGAATCCAACATCTTCCATACACATCAAGAAAGCCAAAAAATACTCCCACAGGGGTTGTTGTATCATCAATGGAAGAAGCATTTCTTGCCACACTTGAAGCTCTGACAGAAGTTGTTGAGAAAGGAGAGAAGCCTTTAGTCTTCTGACAGGGAGAATGAGACACCCTCGTGATCTTGGGTTCAAACTCTGGTACAGGAGGTGAAGGGGAAGGTAACAGAGGAGGTGGAGGCAGAGACGAACCAACAGACTCAGAGCTGGAATAGTCAGATTCCGAAGAAGAGGAGGAGGAAGAAGATCAAGAAGACATGGCTGACCAAAATATAGAATGGATGACTTAGGGACCATTGGCCCTCCCAGGTGCTTTGCAAAATATGCTGAAGCGATCAGCGAGGATGATCACAAAGTTCGACCCTGACAGCATAGTGAAGGGAGAAGATCACTTAGACAACTTCCACCTATAGTTGCAGACTCTTGAGGTATTCTACGATGATGTTTCATGTAGACTGTTCCCATGTACCTTTGATGGTCGTTCAGTTGCATGGTATCATAGCCTTCCTGTCAAGTCCATATAGAACTGGGGTATGTTCAAACGTATGTTTCTGGAAAAGTTTGTTGATGACAAAACCCCAGCCATGTTACTCAAAGAATTGGGAAGCTTGAAGGTGGTGGGAAAAGAATAGGTAAAATATTTCAACCAAAGGTTATTGCGCATATTGAATAAGTTCGTAGTGGACACAAAACCTCACGACTCCATCGCCATCGATTACTACACATCCACACTGCTGGCCAGCATTATGTAGTTCATCAAGTGAGCTGTGAAACCAACACTATTAGAAAACTGCGAAGAGGCAATCGCTATTGAAAAGGACCTGTGCACAATTGGGGTCACCAAGGATGATGAACCAACAAAGGACCCCAAAGAGGCGAGAAGGAAGCCACAAGCTGCTGCGAGCAAGGGTAAGGATAGGGAAACAAGTGATATTGAAACCCTTACTCATCATGTCAAAAACTTGACAATAGAAGTGTCTGAGCTCAAGCAATGAACCATTGACACATCTGCAAACAATCGACTGCCCAGACAAAGACAAGGAATCATGTCATCAAGTAGCAATCGTCTCTCGACAAAAACTACAGAGCTCTGTGTTCCAGCTCGAACAGTGCGCAGACGACGAATTCTCTTCATTTCATGAAGATGATCACTCGAAAGGGTCTTGTTCAGACTGGAAGTGATTTGTAGGCTCAGTATGCAACCATGCACTTGACATAGAGAGCAATGCGCAGGGATAGCTAGGAGATATAGACAATGATGAAGATGTTGCGCCAGATGAGACATCAAGCTCTGGGAATGTAGTAAACATGTGTTAGCGCTCACAAGAAGCACAGAGGACGAACACTGACAAGAAACCCCAAAATAAAAATGATCGTTACAATCTCAGAAGTAAGGGAGCTCCCCTTACACTTAGGGAAGTGAGAACTCGAGTTGTTGAGGAAGGTTGATCCACCAGTTGTCCAAAAGAAAAAAATGCAAAGCAAGCCTAGGAAGATAGCGGCAGACAAAGTTACATCCATGAGAAGTAAGTTGTTGAGCACTCTATCAAACAACATGAACATCATTCTTACCCTAGACACCTCGATGATTCTAACCCCTCTAGATTACAACATTGTGGTAGACATGAAGAAAACTCGCGTGAACATCAGTTTGCTTGATTTGGCTAAGATCCAGAGTTAGCGGGACATCCTGCTGCGTGCACTATGATAGACATTAGCAGACAGCGCAGCCTCTACCAGGAAGGGAGAAAGCACACCTCCCAGATCACTTTGAACTATGCTAAACACACTCCGAATGGAAGAAGCAAATTCTATTTGCCCTCCATTCCTGCTTTCATTCAAAATATTCAACTGTAATGTTCACAACTATTTGGTTGATTCTGGTGTGGCATCCAATGTGATGCTACTCTCCATTGCTAAAAATATCAATGTGCAGTGGAGAAAGACATCTGCTCAGATCATCCAACTTGATAGAAACTTTGTACCAGCCATTGGTGAACTTAGAAATGTGGTCATCATACTATCTCACAACGGCTGAGTTCATGAGTACATAAACATTATTGTTGTGGACATACCAGAAGCCTATGGCTTACTGCTCAGGAGAGACTGGTCCAACAAGATGAATGGATACTTTTCTACAGACTAGTTACACTTGTGGCTTTTGTACAAGGGAAAAAAAAATCAAATCCGGCTATTATCTGAGAGATACATGAGGCACAATGTCACTCCCATTAATGGAGAGAACAAACCATTGGCTTTCGTAGAACTCATGTTTGGCAAATGCCTCTTGGAAACAACGTTGGGGTGTTATCTCGCACGACCAACTTCTACCCCACCAGACACACAGTTGGATCTCCTTCCTTTCCCAACTGATGGAGATGAAACATGTACAATGCATTGTAACAATAGTAGCAGTAGCAATAGTGATAGCAGTAGCAGTAGTGCATGCACGTCAAACGGTCCATGTACAAACGAGTTGTGGACCGTGTATTTCGACGGATAGAAGACACAGGATGGCTCTGGAGCCAGGTCTATCTTGGTCGACCCAAACAATAGAAAACATATGATTTCAACCTACTTGGAGTTCAAGTGAACAAACAATGTTGGTGAATATGAAGCACTCATGTTGGGTTTGCAAAAGGCCATTAGCCTCAATGTGTCCATGCTCAAAATGGTAAGTGATTTAGAAACAGTGGCACGACAGGTACGTAAAACCATTCGATGTTTATCACCTCATCTCAAAATTTACCAACAAGAGGTATGGTGACTAATCTCTAACTTCCAAGAATTTAATATCATTGTTGTGCCAAAATCGCGTATTACAGTTGTCGATGCCTTGACAAACATAGGAGCTAGAATGTCACTGCTTAGGGATATATTTTCTGTTAAAATTTTGTATAAGCTTTCTATCCCTGATAACATAACTAAGCTACACGTTTTTGGTGATGATCAAAAGATACTGCACTTCATGGACAACGTTGATGCTTTCAAGGACATAGCAACTAATGAAGATGAGCACGAGCAATCCCTGCAAGCTGTAGCTGATGGCAAGAAAGGAAAACTCATCCCCAAAGGTGAGGTTTCTCTCAAAAGTCTGTATGACTTGTAGAGCCACTGTCAAGGGTCAAGAAACAATAAAACCCACAGTTCCACCATGAGGAATGAACAGATCAACCTAGGAAAAAACCACGATCTGAAGTTAATCAGTCTCAGTACGTACTGCACACCACAGCTATGGCAAGCCTTTGGCCCCTAGTTCAAATAGTACTGGGATGTGTCCGCGTGGGCATATGATGACCTGAGTACATATGACATGTGAATAATCCAACATGGGATTCCAAGCAAAGAAGGAGCCAAGCCATTGCAGCAAAAACTGGGTAAAACACATTTGTCGCTTGAACCCCTTATACAGAAATAACTGACTAAGTTTTTGGATGTTTGGATCAATTACAAATTTCGTTATTTTACATGGGTTTCTAATTTAAGTTTTGTACGTAAGAAATATGGGGAAATCCTCTTATGCATTGATTTCAGAAACTTGAACCATTCCCGAAACAGAAACAACTAACCCATGCCATCATCAGAACCTATGTTTCACGCAGTATCTGAAGCAAGAATGTTGTCTTCACCTAAAGGTCTTTCGAGATACCACCAGGTTCTAGTAGCGGAACCTAATAGTCTAATACTAGTTCACAAGAAGCTTGGCCCTCAAACGTACTGTCTACAATGACTTAACGGGAGGATTGAAAATCTTCCTGTCAACGGCCAAGATCTCAAACATTACTTTCAGTAGGTCGGGTCGTGCTCCATGCCATGTACATAGTTTTCTTACTGCTTATTGGTTGTTTTTTTTTTCACTTTCACTTACTATTTTGTTTCATTTTTTTTTGTTTTCTTATTTTCATGCTATTTCTAGTCTTGTAAATAAGTGTTTCCCTCTACTGAGTTTTGGCTTTTGAATGAGTATCTGGCTAAGATCTGAAGAGACTTGTGATGTTGCAGCACTTGGCCAGTATTGTGTCCATCTTCTCTGTGCTTGGTTGTAACCTTCGGTCGATGAAGTCTTGACAGAAGATATGAACCATCTACAAGGGAAGCTTGGGTTCAACCATGAACCTGTGTACACACTGGGACACCACATGCCTATACTCAGTCTTCTGCTCTGTGTGATCAAGCTCATCCATCTAGTAGAAGCCGAGAAGGAAAAAATCTAAACGAGAAAACCTATGTCAGAGGTCTTACATGCTTATTTGAAGGAACAACCTCTTCTACTCTCAATAAGTAGGGATCCCTCTTCCGCCCAAAAATAAATAAGTACCTATGCACAGTCCTCTTTAAAAAATACAAAGGCGAAAGAATTGAAAGGATTCCTGCACAGATACGTGAAGGATGCAACTCCGCCAGGGTACTGACCAAGCTCACTGGAAGTGGAGCAATGTGTGTGTTCCTACGTGACTCCACTGGGGTACTGTCCAAGCTTGCTGGCAGTGGAGCAACACCAGAGATGAAAACTTATGCTCTGAAAATTTTTAACTTGCGAGCCAAACTACCCTTCCCGATTTCGAAACACTGTGATCAAGTTGAAACATTTTTTCTATTCGAATAAGTTGGCAAAGGGTGACCCATGTATGTCCATGGGGTAAGTGGAGAAGCTGAAGTAACCCACACATCGATTCAATACTCTCTTAAATACCAAGGCCCTGTGCTGTCAATGAACTAAAACATAGAAGCTAGAATTCTACCAGTGTGTCACCAAGTGTTCTAGCGACTGCAACACCCTCCAAAATTTTGGCTTGCATCCAATTTCAAAGCATCCCTTGAGTTTTTACTTGTTGCTTGTAAACCCTCGAGCTCAACCTGTGGGCTTGTGTGAGTCTTTATGCCCTTCTTGCTTGACCATTCAATTGATAGCTTTTTGCATGTTGGTCACAATGTCATGCTTGCAACCTTGTTCTGGTCATGCACAAGGTCTTTGCTTCGTGTGTACATATCGTGTTCGCTATATAATCATCTGTCGCACTCACACACGAAGTTGTATGCATTGTCACACAAGTGTTTTCGCAGTCATTCAACGATCTATCACAAGCGTCACTCTTGTCGCTCGCACCGTCGGTTAGTCATGTTGAGACTATGTTGTCTTGATGGTTTGAGGCATCTTGTCGTCGAGTTATGTTGAGTGTGTGTTCACAAAATTTGTGTATGAAAAAATTCACTCATTCACACACTTAGTAACTTTGTTGAATTTATGATGACTACATCACCCTCTAATAGTTGGACCTTCACCCTACAATCGACTTGACCAACTGTCACCTAGAACAATGCATAACTGTCCAACAAGCCATTTCAATCTACAATGCCCGCAAGATGATCAATCAACCCTCCTTCTAGTCAACCGGAGAGTTTGACTGGGCAGTGACCACGAGACTCACTCCCCTCAAAAATTGCGTAGAAGCTGTAAACCTTACCCGCTCCGCTGACTAAGGAAACTGTACAAATAGTCTAGACAGACACCAAGTGTCCATCCCTGTCTCCCCTCAAGAATTGCACATTTTTTCCATCCAGTCACCCAGATAGTCGGCCGACTGCTCGCCCAAAAAATTGTGTAGATTTCTGAGTAAGTTCCTCAACAGCCTAGCATCCCACTCATCTTAGAAACTATGCAGAGGTGTTTAGCAGGTCAGCCTTCTAGCAATTGCACAGTTTTTGTCTCCAACAAACCCTACAACCTGCTGCTAGCTCCCTCCAGGAATTGCGTAGTTTTTTTTTGCCAAGCCTTCCCGTAGCCCACTGCCAGCTCCCTCCATGAATTGCACAGTTTTTGCTGCCAAGCCTCCTAAAGCCCGCAGCCAGCTCCCTTCAGGAATTACCCATTTTTTGGAGTGAAGGTACTCAGCTGCCCGAACTGCTTCCCTCCAGAAATTGCGCAGATCTGCCCTCCGGCCGAGCTAGATCTCGCAGTCAGTCACTGTTGATTGAGATTGTACATCTTAGTCCCTAGTCACCTATGTGAAATATTCACCAGCAGTGCTTGGAGCTCGCATCCTAGCTTGAAACTTGCCTCGTGCATGTTGGGTGCAAGAATTGCACTTAAGCAAATTCCTCAAAACTTAATTGTCAACCCAGGTGTTTCGTAAACTTAGAGATGAATCACAGGAAATTCCAGAAGTGGTATGAACTTTTCCTATTCCTAATCCTACTTCTTAAATGAAATGTTGCAGAATCAGACAGAAAACAATCTTAAAGACAATCGACACCAAAGCAATTCTAGTGCTGGAATGTAAAAGAATAGTTCGCGAGGAAATCAAGTAAAGGAAATTTCACACAACTGGAAGTAATCTTAAATGATGAAATGAAATACTATGTTTATCTTCAGTATAGATGGCTAACAGTTTAACAAGTGGGCCCTTGCAAAGATCTGTTTCCTAATTTATTTTCCTTCTATACCAAGCAACCTGTTCTTGTATTTTTGCAATCTGCTTGCACTAGTGTAGGTATAGTACTTATGTGAAAAAAGTATATTTTACCTTCTTTACTGAGGACTTATGTCTTTATGTAGGTTCTCTAAGCCTCAAGGGTTAGAGCACTCTGTTCCTATAACAAGAGACCAACTCTTGCACCGAGACAGAGCTTCCTTCACCAAAGTTTCCAATTTACTTTCGAAAGAATTAAAATACGTGTTGAAAAGAATTGCAATTGCAAGCTAGATTCTGAGATAAACACATGTGAAAAAGAATGCTTCAATTAACTAAGCTTTGTAGTGAAAGTAAACTTCATAAAGCAAAAAAAATTCGAAATAATCAAGCAGCAGTCAAAGTAATTTGCATGCATCAACTAACTTTCGGCAGTTCACTTATAACATTTATGTTCCTTGTTCTTAAATCATAAACTGCAAGTATAAAGTATAGTGTTTGTAATAACGTTCTTTCTTAATTCATGTAAAGATCCTTTAGAAGTATAATTCTTAACATTGAGAATGATTACTTGAATTGACAATACGTTTGCTTGCAGGAATAAATGAAATTATAAGTAGGAAAGGAACGTAACACTTGCTGTAAAGTAAACCCAGAGTGCAGGAAACTACATGCCCTAGTATAGGAAAACCTTCCTGCACGACCCGAGCGGAAGCAAACTAAGGAAAAAATTGCAGGAAGGAAATCGTAAGAAAGTAATTTGTAGGAAAGAAATTGCAAGAAATAAATAAACTTAATTAAACTACCAAACTACAGATCCATTCACGCTTGACTATAAAATAAATTAATCTCAGAACTCTGAAATAAGCATAAGAGAAATCAAAGCCACACCACTGCAAATGAATAAATGTTCACACATACTTTTTAAATGGCGAAAGGAAAAGGGTAAATGAGCTGGGTTGACTGGGCCCTAGTTGACCAACTCATTTCTCGTTTAGGAAATGAAACAATTCAGCACTTAATCACGCATGAAATAGAAATTAAACACAACATGAAGAAAACATGGTGCGTTCCTTGTATTAACTTGATCAGCAAATATACATGGTAGTGCGAGTCCAGCCCATAACTAAGGGTGATACAAAATTACAAAGTAAACAAAATTATAACTTAGAGATTGTTAGCTTGACTCTACCTACAGTCTACATTATATACAGTCTCTCGGCCTTAGCCATACTCTGCTAATTACAGTCATTTCCTATTCAAGCCTTTTGGCCGAACGGACTAACAAATGAACTTTGTAAAATTAGCTGATGGTTATAATAAAATGCAAAATTTACTGGCCGTAGACCATATTCTTGGCAAGCATCCCTAACTATACATTGCCAATGTCCATCCTCAGATAGTCCACAACCAAACTAGGAGTCATGGATAAAAAATGCCCGCGTAGAATATCATGGAGATCACAGAGCAACATCATTGGCATTGCAGGGATCTACCTGCACTGATCACTCTAAATAGTGATTAACACTTAGTTCTTCAATTAATTTTTAGGAAATTTAAACATATGTTACAATATATACTAAAAGGTATGAAATCTATGTAAAGTAATTAATAAAGTACTTAATAAATCTTAATTATGAAATACGAAGTATATGTAGGAATAGATGATTATCTTGGACTAGTGCAGGAATGAGAGGGTTAAATAGAGATAAAATAGAGGTTAAGGCTTATGGGAATAGGGTAAAAATAGAGACATTTGGGACACCAACAGTGCAGTTTCACAGCCTTGTCCTCTCTCTTGGTCACCGGCATCCGAAAGCGAACGACCATGCATCATGGTATACTAGGAGGTTTATGGATTTGATGTCGTCTCGTCATGAGTGAATGTAGAAACAGGTACATGAACAAACATTACGCGATGACAAATGGGATTAACAAGGAGAGTACATGTAAAAGGACGTGTTAACAAACAGACGAAAAAAGATGCATGCGAAGAGATGTGTTTGCGAATAGACGACTATGCGAAGATGTGTTTGTGAACGAACGAACGGATGACATGCGTGGAAGGGGAGTTGAGCGAAGATGTGAGGAGATATTTTCATGAACAGAAAAACATGTCAAGCATGACAAAGTATAAGCAGAGGAGAAATGTGAACATCCAACATCAAGCAAACCCAATGACCATCAAGGACTCTGCACACTTTGCCATGCTGAGGGGAAGTTGTCATACACCAAGAAGACATCCATCACTCAACAACACTACAGTTCGATGTGCACACCAACAGTAACATGGAAATAGTAGTGTTGTCATGTCGAGTCGTGTCATGAATCATGTCAGCCACATCACTACTGTGGGCCATACTATTGTTAATAAATGTAATGTAACATGGAAGTCCAAGAGACCCACTTGTAATTTGAAGAGTCATGTAACCTGAAAAGTGATGGAAGTAAAATAGTCATGAGGGAAGTTGAATAGTCACAAGGGCTAGTTTCACCCTTGGCTATCAATACCCCCTTATTTGTACATGCAAAGGACTTTTCACCTTGGCTCCTCCCACATATCCTTGAGAGTTTGTAATCTTTTCTTTGAGGAACGAGTAGTAGGACTGTCCATTGGGTGTTGTACGTGGTATCTTCCTTTGTGTGTTGTGACTACCGTATCTATGTGGATTACTCTTCTAGAAGTTGTGCATGTCCTATTGTTTTATGTGTCTTTGACAGAGTTGCGACTTCCTCCCATCTAACCTGAGACTCACTCCCACCCTCTCTCTATGTTGTGAAAGAACCTTGACACAAGTAACACTAGCATTCATGATGCACGTGAACCTCGTTGTTCAAAGACAAAGAAGACCACTCTCTCTTGCTGAAAAGAAAGAGATAAGGAAAACATTTAAGATAATGGCAACCGGTCCATCATACTAGATGGGACTCCTACACCAAATGGTGTGAGGTCTATTTGGGACTTCATACTGGGGAGATCTCCTGAATGTTGGTAGGTCCAACATCACCAATACACAAGTATTATGTAATATTTGTAGATGATTTCTCACGTAAGTGTTGTATTTTCTTCATGCAGAAGAAAGATCATATGTTCTCTAAATTTTGTGAATTTAAAGAACTTGTTGAGAAAGACACTGGCAGGAAAGTGAAGGCCCTCAAGAGAAATAAAGGTGGAGAATATGTGTTGAATGGATACAAGAACTTGTGCATAAGAAGGCATTCGACATGAGTTAATAGCACCCCGTAACCCACAATAGAATGGGGTGGCTAAGAGGAAGAACAAAAGTATTGTGGGAGTTGCATGGGTGATCTTACATGATCAGGGCCTACCATTGCACTAGTGGGTTGAAGCATGTAACACAATTGTATATGTGCAGAATAGGAGTCCTATGCAGATTATCAGGATGAGTACACCTAAATAATCATTTTTAGGTAAGAAACCAGATGTGGCACACTTCAGGATCTTTGGTTCATTAGTCTACTGTCATGTTACCAAGGAATCAAGGGAAAAAGCTAGAGAAAATAGCTAAGTTGGGCATATTTGTGGGGTACACTTATACACCTCACAACTATCGGGTGTACCTGCCATCTAACATGATCACATTGTTTCATAGAGAAGTGAAGTTCGATGAAGAGAAGGCCATGAGATGTGCCCTTGACAGGGAGCTTCATTTGCATATAGATGAGGAGATTTTAGCTCCAAAGGAAGAACCTCAAGATCAAGTGGAGCAGCCACATGCAGAGGAGGAGAGATTGGAAGCACCCACTCATGTAGAGACTTCCAGAGATGGAAGGAATTGCGCCATAGAAGCTAACATATTAATGCATGATGCTAGAGAGAATGTGGGAGAACCCACATCACATCGTAGGCAGAGGAGGTCACCAGATTGGTACACTGGCTACATGGTTCTGATGAGCAGGAGTGTAGAGATTAAGCCATCCTCATTCAAGGAAGTAATGCGTCAAGCAATATGTGTTGATTCCATGGTGGAGGAATGTGACTCCATTATCAAAAATAGTGTTTGGGAAGTGGTCCCAAGATCAACAGACAAGTCAATGGTGAATTCCAAATGGCTTTACAAGGTAAAGCAAGCAACATATAGGAGTGTCGAGAAACACAAGGCCAGATTTGTGGCCAAAGGGTTCTCTTAGGTGGATTGAATTGATTATGAGGGGACATTTTCTCTAGTATCAAGGTGCTCTTAAATTGGATTTATTCTATCACTTTTAGTGTATATGGGATGGAAGATACATCAGATGGATGTGAAGACAACCTTCCTCAACGGATTGATTGAGAAAGAGGTGTACATTGAGCATTCAGAAGGATTTGAGACCTTCAACAAATATTTTCATGTGTGCAGACTCAAGCAAGTGTTGTATGGATTGAAACAAGCACCATGTGCTTGGTACACCATGATTGACAAATATTTCACTAGGTTGGGATTCACCAAAAGTGAAGCAGATGCAAACCTTTACCATTTTGTGGTTGAAGGTAAATTATTAATCATGGTATTATATGTTGATGATTTTATTCTAATAGGTGATGAGAAGCTGGTAAAATCTTGCAAAGATGATCTTGCAAGAGAATTCGAGATGAAGGACCTAGGGCTCATGCATTATGTTGGGCCTCCAAAATGAAATCCTCTTTTACCCCCATTTCCATCATTTTACCATATTCACTATCTGTTTACCATATTTTGTATCTCCATAAACCTACATTAATAACCATTTTCATGATCACATGGGTTTATCATTATTATTTTAGAAGTCATTTATTTTAAGTATTTTAAGAGAATTTATGATTACATATTAGGAAATTAACATGTTTTCATATATATCTAAAATTGGTATGAGTTTTATGATATTGTATGTCTCTTTGAAGATTCTAGAAGGGTCCTATTTGGCTACTCAACCACAAATTCGAATTTCAATTCCAACTCATGAAGATTTGTGGAATAATTGTAGAAGATTTGGATCATTGACTAAGCACATTAAAGGAGAAGAATCATGGATGTTTTGATATGTGTCTCCTAAAGATATTTGAGAAGATTTGTATCTCATATTTTTAGGTAATTCGTTGCAACTACAAGAGATACTTGTGGATCCATACTTATTGATTAGTTATCTTAAGCTTTTATATAAATAGGAGTGCATTCTTCATACAAAGGATTCCAGATTTCAGAGTTCCATCGAAGATGTAATTTGTAAAGTGAGGATAGAGAAGAAGAGAGTTGAATTGTTGTAATATCTTTGGAGCTTTTCTCCCACTTCATTTTAAGGAATACATATTTCTTCTTTGATCTCCAAGCTTCGATAATCACTCTGTGTGCTTTCTGAGGAGTGGAGGGCCCCCATCAACCACAATTTATACACCTTTTTCATTTTTTGTACATATTGATAACATTGTGTAATTATATTATTTCATTTATTTTCATTTTAAGCAAGTGTGATTTTCAATTCAGCAAGTGTGATTTTCATTTTAAGCAAGTGTGATTTTCAATTCAGTGAGTGTGATTTTCATTTTAAGCAAGTGTGGTTTCATTTATGCAAGTTTAGTTTAGTTTCTTTTATATTATTTTGATTCATGTTGTTTTGTTAAGATTGATTCAATTTCATTATGTTTGGATTGGATTGGATTGGATTGATTTAATTTTCTGTGTAATTAATTTCAATTTTATTGCATTAGATTAATCTATTATGAGAAATAATGACGTAGCACATATAGTACACATATACCTCATTAGTTTACGAAACCCGAGTTGACAATTTAATGACAGGGATTTAACTCACAATTAAATCACCCAACATTTTGGCATCGTTGTCGGGGAGGTATACATAGGTTCTTATTTTGAAAGTTTATACAACTCATGATAGTTACATTCATTCTTAGATGCATGGTTAAAAGCATATTAAAATCATTTATGATGCATATTAAATATTCAATCATTTTTCAAGTTTTTGTACTAAGGTGTGTGCAAGACAGGAAGTATTAACCAGTTGGAATAATTCACAGTTTGAAAGATGTTCTTCAAAGAACTTTGTCGAATCCTAGGAAAAATTGAGATATATGCCTCTCAGGAAGAGTATATTTTAAATGCATTCAGAAACTTGTCAATATCTCCACCTCCACAAGAAGATCTTCAAGTCTCTTTTGATTCCTCTTGTCAATCCGTTGAAGATACTAAAGAATCATTGAATACTTTTGATGGGGAGCAAACACTATAATCTAAGATTGAGGAATTTATAATAAAGGAGGATATTCAATGTGATCTAAACCAAGAAAGGAATTAAAAATTTCCAAGATTTATTGAATGATGGTTTCAATCAGGGATCAAGTCACATCACTCTTTCATTCTTCATTACTTCTTGATTGCATTATCAAAACAACTGGTTTTTCATGCTTTGATGTACTTTAATGCATATTTTTCAAACCTAAGCATGAATATATTTTTACTCTTATTACACACATGGTTACACTAGAAACATGCATACACTTGAATCAATTTTTCTATTTCCAGTAGAGTAGGATAGAATAAATAAATAAAACTAAGTTTGGTGATGTTTTTAAGTTTTTTTTTTAAGTTAGATTTCATTTTATTTGCAATTTTATTTTTGGTGGTGCAGTAATAGCCACCTTTCTCACTAATTATTTTGTAGGAAGATCTAGAAAGAGAGGAGAACCAACAGAGTTTTGAGAGATAAAAATTAAGGTTTGAGATCAAGTTTTTACTTTGTTTTTCAAATTTTAGAATAAACGGTTAACAACATTCTTGAGCATGCTCTCTTCTTGCGCCTTGTGCAACCTACAAGATGAGAAAGGAAAATTGAATAAAGTTAGCTTTGAAATTTTGCAATAAAACTCATAGATCTAAAAATTGGATAGGAGATCTAAATTCATTATTCATTATAAAAATACTCAAAATTTGATCTCCAAATTTCAATTGGATCTCTCTCAAAATTTGTTAAAATAATTTCTTTATCCAAAAAAAAAATTGTAAAAATTAAACTGAAGATATATCACAAAGAAGGAACTGGGTTTTCGTAATTTTTTTATAGGAAGTGCATATTATTTTTATGAACAATCCTTGAAAAATTCAGCCCAATCCACGTCACGATTTTTGTGAAAATGAATATCATCACCTACAACCATTTTTCTTATATCTCAAGATCTGTGCATTGGATCGATCTGATTTTTGGTGTGGAGAAGCATTAGGACCATAGGTTTTACCAGCTTGTGTATTTTGTGGTTTCATTTCAAGCAAGTGTGGTTTCATTTATGCTAGATTAGTTTAGTTTCTTTTATGTTACTTTAATTCATGTTGTTTTGTTAAGATTGATTCAATTTCATTATGTTTGGATTGGATTGGATTGGATTGATTTAATTTTCTTTGTAAACAGTTTCAAGTTTCTTGCATTAGATTAATATATTCTGAGAAATAATCACCTAGTACATATAGTACACGTATACCTCATCAGTTCACGAACCCCCAGTTGACAAGCTGGTAAAATATTGCAAAGATGATCTTGCAAGAGAATTCGAGATGAACTGAGATATCTTAAGTTTAATTTCTACAATGATGGTTGCGAAGTGATCTCCATAGGTTTAGTGGCTTAACCTAGAAACAACCAGACAAAATACATTGTCCTTCCCTAGAGATATTTGAAACATAAGAAGAATACTTACTTGGAATCCAATGCAATCTTCCTTCTTCTCTTTACTTGTTCCCTTAAGCCCCAACTTTGAGTTCCAAAAGTAGAACCTGCAAATCAACCAAAACAAGCAGAAAGACCAAAAATAGACAATATTATGTATTCAATTAACTCTAAACAAGAGATCAAGGAATATTATTCTACACATGTAAAGGCAAGGACATAGTGTATGGGAAAACTAATGCACTTTGTATTAATAGCAATATAGAAAGATTACAACCCTTTTTAGGCCTTGATGTTGTGAATCTCTCCTATATTTCTCATCCTTTCCTTGCCATAATGATAAGCCTCCAAACTCATCAATATCTAAGGATGGATTATGTACCTCCAAAGTTAAATGGGAAGCATAAGGGAAAGAATCAGAGTCTCCAAAAGCCAACCAAGACTCTATAGCAGGTACTGCATTTATAGGGAAAATGAGGAAGCTTTAGATGCACCATAATAGGGCTAGATACATTTTGAAAGGGGATAAGGTCCATGGGATAAGAGATAAAATCTTACTAGTAGGAATTTGAGATCATCTTTAACAGTAAGTGGATAAATCACCTCCCAAAGCTTCTAGAGAAGGATGCTTCAAAATTATATTTTATTTTTCCTCATTTCTAGGTGTCATCGCACTTGTAGTAAAGGAAACATGTGATGACCAGTGCAAGTTTCATGTGGGAAACATGTGCCATCACAGCTTGAGATGAAGCTAAGTGCGATGGAGTCTTAAGTTAGGGTTTTGAGACAATGTAATCTAGGATTATTATAACTTTTGGGAATAGTTTTTCTTTTGGCCTTATTGGGGATTGATGCAAAGTGTAATGGATGACGAGAGATCTGGGTTTGGGAAATTTTGACTAAGTGAAAAAAAATGGCTTGTAACACCAGTTACTAATAGTTCCATTTATGGGAGCTAACAAAAGTGAATAAATCATCCTGTGATGGGACTTCTTGTCCTTCAGCTTTATGACCGAAGTCCATTACCAAGTGGTAAGGTCACATCATTGGGACCTGTTAGCTACCTATACCAATAGGTTTCATTTTTCATGATTGGCAAGGGAAGTGCCAAATATGCTCTACTTTGGTGATGCAAAGATCTCATATTTTTGTGGAAAACACCTATCTACAGTTGTTTGATGCATGTCCTACTTCTGAATGGGTGATCCAACAGTCTAAGCCGGGTCATGCCATATTTCAATTTTTGTTGTATATTAGAGAAAGAGATCTGTCCAAACTGTTCAATCTTAGCAGATCAGTAGTTAGGTAGAGAATGAAGGTTCCCAACTGCTTAATCTGGGGCCTTGGAAGTAATAAGGCTAGCCTTAGATAGAAAATCAAAAGAAAATGGAAAAAGAAAAGAAAAGAGCAATTGAGGGTTTGCTAGTCTAAGTTCACCCTCCCTGAAGTAATAAAAAATGCTAGGCAATAGAATGGGTAGGTAGATGGGGTTGCAGAAGCATGATTTCTTCATATTGCTGGCCTAAACAGAGAAAACATATATTGGCCAGAGCAGATCCACCTATCCAGCATTTTGGTGACAGTAAAGTGAAGCATGTCTAACCTCCCAATCATTCCCTATCAAACTCCTTGCTAACATCCCACTATCACCTTGGTTCATGAGAGAAATCAAACTCATTTGTTGATCCTTGTTGTATAGAAGAGCCACATTTCTTGTGTAAAAATCTTTTCATTTTGATCTACTCTCCTAACTAAGTTTGTTCCCTAAAAACTTAGTGTTTGCCTCCTCCCTTCCATATCTCCCATCCAATACTAACTACTAACTCTATCAATACTTAACTCCCTATGTTCCCCTTTTCCCTATTATTATATCACTATTGTACATAAAAAACCCCAAAAAATATGTATATATCCCTTCCCCTAGGCAATATAGCCTTATAGTTCTAAAAAGTCGGAGTGCAAAGAAATTAAAGCGCTAAAAGAAAAATAGCGCTAATATGATGTCTTGGGATTAAACCAAGATCCGCTTGGTTTAACAGCCCTAACCCCTTGTTGTGAATAAACAGCAGTAAACCCATTTTCACCCACAAAACATTGGAAAAAACCCAAAAACCTATCGATGGCTAAAGTCCTGCCCTGGCACGCATTCCTAGAAAAATATTTGTTTATTCTCCACTCCCCGCCGTATTGTCCGATCACCTCCGCTTCCCGTCAACCGTCGGATCTGGGCCCTCCCATCCGACGGTCCACAGCAATATCGGACCACACCCGATGCCTATACATTAGCGCCCGAAATCTGTCAGAGGGTGACGTCAGGGCTCGGACACGCGTCACTCCTAGGTTGTATCGGGTGGCCTCCTGCCAAAATCGCACCCGTACCTTAAGCGGTCTGATATTACAGCTTACCGCCTTCCGCTTACTGCCCGCCCAGTCGGCCCTACGTCACCTCCACGCCATGGCCGAGTCAGCACCACATCAGCACCCGACCCGCCATCGCCCCAAGCTGTCTGCCACGTCCCCCATACACGTGGACCACTCACAGACCGCCACGTCATCATTCCGTACCATGACCCCACCTATGACGTCATGCTGACGTCATCCGAGAAAAGCGCGCCAAAGGCCAAATTTCCAATATTTTCGCCAAAAATCGCGTTTTTTCGCATTTTTCACCAAAAGACTGTTATGCCTCCTGCATGAATTTTTACGTCCTTCTCGCCGCCAACCTGCAAAAAATTGATTCAAAGTCGTGGCCGCCCAGAACTCAGCTTGGATAAGCTTCCACCCATCGCGCCGTGACCAGGTATTTACCGTTTCTTCCTGCACCTGGTTCAGTTCGTTCTTCGCTGTAAAAAACGCCCAAAACTGCCATTTTCCCCTGAAACTCAAGCTTTTTGTCCTGCTAGTGATTCAATTCCTCCCAAGACTGACCAATTGTGCCCCTTTTTATACAAGAACTGCCCTGTTTTCAGTGAAAATCCTTTTTACCTCAATTCCCTGCACAAAGCCGCATTTGCCTACATTCCCAAGTGAAATTCTGCTTGAAGAACACCAAACCCATGGAGACACCAGTAGCTCTAAACATTCCACCTCTAAATGCCCCACAAAGAGAGCTAGAATGGCTGCCCCTGGCTGACAGAGACTACCAGATGGCAGAAGTAATCCCAGAGTACAGCAGATACCATATTCATGTACTCAATGAGCTGAAAGCCAAACATCTCAGTGGAAATGATATTCTAGGGATTTGGGACTCCAATTTGCCCATTTTCAATCTTCCTCAAGTCAATGTCCTCCCAGATTTAATCCATCGATGCAGTGCCAACTATGACCCATGTCAGAGAGCTGTCCTCAGTCCCTCAGGCTCAGTTTTGTTCCATGTCACCCCTGAGGCTATAAATCAAATGCTGCACTTTCACACTACAAAGCCATTGACTCCTCTATCTATGATGGATTTGATAAAGTAAGGAGGCAAGCTGTCCAGTGCCCAAATCATAGAGATTAATCAACTGTTCATTCAATCAGGCTCTCAAACTGTGAGGACTCCTCCTATTGGAAATGTATATCTCAATGAGTTGGGAAAAATGCTTGTGGATATGATCAGTTATGTCCCGGGATACAGATCATCTGAGGATGTTGATGAAACTATTCTGGCCATGATGTCTGTCTTCTCCCCTGGAAAGCCTCCTTCTGTTCACTATGATTATGCTACATACATTGCCAATAAAATTCATGAGCAATTGATGAATTTAGAGAGGGAAAGGATATTTAGATACACTTCTTACATCTATCACTTGTTCCTATTTTATCAGCCCGATAGCTTCCCTATTACTCTCAAGAAGTTTGATTCTCAGGGAAACCAAAGGTCTGTGGTATTTTGGTCTTCAATCTTTCATCACATATCTTTTTCACCATATAGCTACTGTGAATTCATAGACCTTTTTATCCATCCAGCCATGTCCTTGCTGTTGAGTTCCCCTCCTCCAAGATTGACAGATGAGATGCAAAGAATCCTCCAGCTCTCAAAGGCCTACAACATTGGGGATTGGTACTTTTACCAACACCATACAGTGATCAGAATATATGGTTGTGAGTTAGCCCCATATAGGCTACCAAGATATGTCCCTATGAGACTTTTTTCTTTAGAATATTTCAGACAATTTGGAAATGCATACATGGTCCATTTCCACAGCAAAAATAAGAAGGTATGACTCAAAGTCAGAAACCACCTAGACCCATTTATTTATAATAAAAGAGAAGAGGCATGGCAAGAAGCAGATAAGATCCTGCAATGCCTCGGGTTGCAAACCAGTTTCCTCTGGATACCCTATGATCCCAATCATTTCATTAGTCTTAGAAGGGTCAAATATAAGTTGGCTAGCTATGATCATGTCAGGTTGCCTCATATTGAAAAATATGCAAATCTGTTAAGATGGAAAGAGGGCACCTTAGAAGAGGCAAGTTCTAAAGAGGAAATAGCACAAAAAGAAGCAAAGAAACTTGAGAAGGAAGCTGACTTGGAATATTGTGGACAGGTTTCTTCTTCTTATCATACTCAACTTGGAGCAGCTGCCTCATCTTCTACAGCCCCCCAGCAAGCAGCTCAAACTATTCCTCAAGCAGCTAGCACAGATAAGGGAAAAGAAATGGAGCAGGAGCAAACACTCCCAACAACAGAACAGCAGAAAGAATAGGCAGAACAACAAGAGGAAATGGCTGAGGCCCCTGTATCCACAGAGCAACAGGCTCAAGAAAGTGTGCCTCCAAGGCAGGAAACAGCAATGGATACCTCGGTACTTCAAACCCCAATAAATGAAGAGAGAACTAGGAAGAGGGACAGACAACAAGAAACTCCCCTCACTACATCAGCAAGTCAACAAGGGGAGAAGAGGAAATGATTAAACCCTTTTTCTGAAGAAGAGATGCCTATTGGACCATCCATGGGTATGGGCCCCCCTAGCATGGAAGCATCAGCCAGTTCCTTCCAGCAGGAACAAGAGAGACCACTTGGAGGAGAGGTCAGTTCCTCAAGCCAGCAAAGAAGAGCAGAGTCTGGAATCAAGAAACAATTTATGGATATAAAAGCTAGGAATGAGCCAGTCAGAATCCAGCTTTACAATCATTTGCTCAAGATGGCTCCCACCAACCAGCAGAGGCTCATGTCCGCATATGACATTGCAGAGGGGAAGATGACTATGAGCCATTTCATGCCTGCCTTGCTGCAGCCACAGTCAGCTGCAGATTACATCAGGACCAACCTAGAAGTGTTTGCAAAGGACATCCACCCAATGGACCAAATAGAGCTACATAAGCAAACGGGTGAGATGGTCTACTCTACTCTTGCAGATAAAACATTTCTAGCACACAAACTGCAAAATTCTCTCCATAATACTACTGCCCAACTAGAATTGGAGAAAGCTTCTTCTCAAGCCAAAGACAACAGGATTAGGTCTTTGGAAGATATCATTATAGAGCTTGGGCATGACCCAAGTGATCCTAAAGCTGTGCAGGCGCTCATGAAGAAAAAAGATGAAGATATATCAGCTTTGAGGAAGATGGTCAAACTTCCAGCAACCCTTCACCCCCAAACAGAAGATGTTGCTCAGCAAAGAAAGGATCAAGATGTAGTGGCCATGCTGTTGACACTACACAAACAATTGGTAGAAACAGAAGGACGATTGATAGCAACAGAGGGTGCATTACAGGCAGCCCTGAAACAGAAAGAAGGAGGGCAGATATCTCAGCCCCCTCAGCCAGTAATTAACCTTGAGGAACCTCCTCAAATTATAAGTCCTCCCACAGGACAAACACCAGAGGCAGGCCCTTCAGCACCAGCAACAACATCAGGACAGACACCCAGCCTTGATATGCAAAATATGATGAAAGAACTTCAAGCTCTGGAGGCCCAGATGGTAGAATTAAATGAGGCCAAGGAAAAATTGGCTACACTTAATGAAAAATATGATAAATCAAAGCAAAGTGTAGCTGAAAAAACAAGAGAGGTAAGGGCTCTTGAGAAGAAAATAAAAGAACTGGAGAAAGAGCTCTCTCTTGATAAAGTTGTGGCTGAAATCAAGAAAGTCCTATGGGCCAATATTGGTCAGTCTATAACAGATCAATGGAAATATATTGAAACCATCCATGAGCATATAGATCTCAGAGGCAGGGCCCAAAAAGAGAGTCAAAGAGCAAGGGCATCTCTAGGCAATATGCCTGAGATAGCCAATAGGATGATCAATGTCCTTAACAACCACACAGGACCTAAGCTGGTAGCAATGGGTATCTCTAACAGAATTGATACCATCTTACTAGTAAAAAGGGTGCTCACTTTGAGAAATCATGTGCAAACATTGGATAGAAGGTGCCAGGAAATGCAGACAAAGGTGAACAAATTCATGGAGAAATTTACAGCATTGCATAAAAGAGGCCTTCCCAGCTTACTAAACAGTGCAGGAAGGTTACTATCTCATGAAAACTATGCCAAGGGGGTAAATACATATGCTACAAATCAGATCACTGCAGCATCAAGTGCCCCATAGGAAACAGGGCCTACATCTGGGCAGAGTCTCTATGACAAAATAGAGAATTTGTTTTTTATCATGCATGAGATTAGACATCTTTTTGAAGTGCCTCCAAATTACTACAAATATACTGAGGCAGATGAAACCTTAGGCATAATTTTGAGACATCAGTTGCCTACTCAGGAATGGTGGACAAGCATGATACAGACATTGCTGTGAAGAAACAGATTTTTCACCAAATTTTTGTACATCAATTATAAGTCATCATGTTCAGAAAATTGATATATTCACTATGACTGGAGAGGAGTGGACAGAGCCAACTCAGCGAACAAATTTGGCCACTAAAGCAACACCGACAGATGCAGATGATGGGGCTGAGATAGCTGCAGCACGATAAAGCAATAAAGGGCTTATTACTCAGAATCAATACGAAGGACCCGGCAGACCTAGTTGCCCCAAAAGTCAAGAATTTCTGACAAACAGCAAGCAGCTGTTGTATATTCATTTAAGTAGCTTTTAATTTTGTAAGAAATATCTTTGAAAGTTGGTAAGAGCAGTTATTGTGCAATAACTCACTGTTGAGATATTTCTATGATATTTTGTATATATGCACCCCCGCATAGCTTATTGGGGGTTGTTGTTACTCGTTTTTTCAAGAGAACTCGGCTGTATATCCTCTAAAAGATATAATACAAAGGAGCTGTTGGTTTCCAGAAGATGTGTTTGGCTTGGAAGTGCTGTGATGAAACTATTGACTGCTGCAGGATTCTCGTGTTATGGCGTGATACAATAAGTATTCTCTAACTATTTTTGTGTTTCATTTCTTGTGTAATCTGTCTGTGATGTATGGTGATTAATCCTAGTAGAAAGGTAAAAGACTAGTTCAGGATTTGTCCATTAAAGACACCCTAAACTCAATCCTTACTACTAAATATGTTTTCTTCAGGGTTAGCTGCAACTATGGAATTCTTAAATGCTCCTATTTGCTCTAATCACATGATAAGTCTCTATTCAGTAATTCTCTTTTGCTGCTGAGTAGGATTTGTTCTTCATTTTGTGTTGCACTATGAAAGAACTCTTGATTGCCTTTCCTGGTGTAATTTATACTGTTTCTTTTCTAAAAATCAAAGTTTGTATCATGAATACCCATCTAGCCTTGCAGTGAACCTCTCTTTATCACAAACATCAAATCCTATTCATTTCTGGACTCCACATGCCCAATGGACTGAACTTTCTTTGATGCTTGCATGCCCTTCTTTGAACAATAGCCGACAACCAAAATTCAAACAAAACTCTCACCTCATAACTAGCCTAAAATCTTCAAAAAACAAAGTTAAAACTAAAAGAGAGAGCCCTCTCTGATTACAGGTAGGCTAGAACCTGTAATCCAAAGCTTGGTTAGTGGTTACCCCGGCCGTATTCCCTCAGGAGTCAAAGGGAACAACCTGGGTGTTAACATAAATGGCGACTCCGCTGGGGAACTGAATGAAATTCATAAACCCCTGTTTGATTCTTAATATTGTAGATAAAGCCTGAGTGACAGCCAGACAGCCTTAGAAACTGCCTCTGCTTTGCATTTGCAGGAGTATATAAAAGCTGCCTCAGTCAATCTTTATTCAGTCTTAAGTTCCATACAGTTGTGCTATACTTGATCAGTCCTTGTCAAACATCAATACTTCTTAGAAAATTCTCCTAAAGAAAATCACAGAAACTGGCTCCTAAGAAGAAAACTCGTTATACAAGATCTAACCCGGATCTAGATCCATCACCTGAGTTCCAAAACCCAAACTTGATTCCAAGAATCCTTAAGAAACACAAATCAGAAGGGACTTTATCAGATTCAAGTTCTGAAGCAGGATTTCAAACTAATATTCCAACCCCTGCTAAGGTTTCTCTACATCCTCATACCACCATTCCACACTCTCCTAGTTCTTCATCCACTTCACAAGGTGTCCTTTCAACCCCTCCATCAACTGCACATACCCTTCTCATCCCCTTTCCTCCCCTTGTCCCATTTGTTCCTGTTATCCCTATTGTCCCACCAAACATGGCTAATAGATATGCTCCACTTCAGTTACCTGCCAATCCAGGGCCTATGCCTCAAGATTATCAAACCAAGATATCATATTTTGATGGTACTGGCTCTTATTCAGCCCTTCAACATACTAAGAAAATGCAGGATTATTTTGAAAATTATGAGATAGATGATGATGGGGTTAGAATGAAAATTTTTGTGCAAAGTCTAACCAGAGATGTAAGATCATGGTTCAGGTCACTTCCAGCAAACTCCATAGCTGACCCCGAAGCCCTGTACCAAACCTTTATCAACAGATGGGAGAAGAAAAAGGATCCACTTCATATTTTATCTGAATACAATACTATCAAAAGAGGTCCCCAAGAAACTGTCTTGGACTATTGTGCTCGGTTCAACAATGTGTACAATGCTATTCCCCAAAATCTGAGACCCCCACCTGATCTGGCCCTATACACCTTTCCTGATGGGTTTGATTCTGATATGGCATACCAATTGAGAGAAAGAGCTCCCCGAACTTTAGCTGAGATGCAAGACATAGCAGTTAGAGTAGAAGCCAACCTGATAGCTAAGAGAAATAGGACCAGAACTGAAAGAAAGACTACCTTCAAAGAAGAGCCTTCAGGCTGGGATAAAAATTAGATGCAATAATCACTGGTATGCACAGATTAGGTGACAGAGTAGAATCAGTTGAGAGGAAATCATCATGGGAGGCACCACAGAATAATCCTATCAGGAATCCCAATTTTAGAAGAAATCAAAATCCTAATGTTGGCAAGGCCAGCCCTGAACCAGAGATTAGACCTCCGTTCCAAGAAAACTATGCTGAAGCATCCACTTCTAGTGAGCAGATAGATGATACCCACATTAATTTGATGGGCCTGAACGATGATCAGCAAGTTTTTCTGAGTCAACAAGATCATGAGGATGATGACATCAAGTAGTTCCAAACTAAATCAGGTGAATAATTTGATTTCAAACAAGGCTATGACACAGCTATTTTTGAAGTTCATAAACAATATAAATTGAGAAGCAGAACTATAAATGTAACACAGCCTGAAAAAACAAAGGATAGCCAGCAGCCTAAGAAGGCTATTGTCACAGAGCCAATTAACAAAACTGATTCAATTACAAATGAAGTAACAGTTGAAGAGGTAACTGAAGCATTTCCCTCAAATCAACAACCATTGGCTACACCACCTCTACAGCACAATCCAAGTAACACTTTTCAAAAGATGAGCAAAAAGGACAAACCTCAAGATCAGATTGAAAGTCAAGAAGAAACCTCTAAAAACTCAATTGAGAAAGAAAAAGTTGTTAACCAGAACACCAAGATCCAATCTGAAAAACCTTTTGACTTAGAAGCTGAAATTGGTAAATTAAAGATAGCCATTCCTCTTTCAGAGCTAGCCAAACATAACATTTACAAGCAACAAATCAAGAAGTCCCTTCAACTGACCCATAATAAGGATGATGTCAACGTGCTGGATGACACCCCAGAATTACTTTTCGGTCCAGAAGTTGATGGAAAGACAGGAGGTACTGGAATCTTACCTTTTTATGTCAGCTTGCATATTCATGATAAGATATTACACAATGCAATGTTTGATTCAGGCACCTCTCATAACCTTATGCCTAAGTCAGTAATGGAGAGATTGAATCTAGACATCACAAGACCATATAAGGACCTATTTTCATTTGACTCCAGCCAAGTTAAGTGTTTAGGCTTGATAAAAGATCTATGTGTGTCCCTTGTCTAGTACCCAAATAAAAAAAATTTAATGGATGTTGTAGTTGCTGATATTCCACCTAAATATGGAATGCTGTTATCAAGATCATGGGGAGCCAAACTCCAAGGTTCCCTACAATTGGACATGTCATATGCCACCATCTCTGTCTTTGGGCAGCCAAAGAGGCTATACAGAGAATCACTCATGAAATACATGGTGAGCAGTGAAGAAAAACCTCAAAATTTCCCTATTTATGCAGTCCATTCTGACATGGATTCCTTCATTCTGTTCAATGATGATACAAGTCCAATATGTGGAGACAAATCTATCTTACTTGAACAAGATCTGCATATGAATGAGCAATCAAGTTCCCAAGAAATCCAGGTTGGGAAATCAATTGATGAAATCGTTCTAGAAGACAAACCGGATGAAAGACAAGATCTCCAGCTTATAATCCCAAGTCATAGAGAAGCTGTTAAATATCCCCTCAATCAAGAAATTCTTTGGTTTCTTGAGTTTGATGGATCAGTCAACAAATTAGGGGCAGGAGCTGGAGTGTGGATTCATAACAAACAAAGCAATCATGCAGAAGGTTGAGCCTATAGGCTTAATTTCAGATGTACTAATAATGTGGCAGAGTATGAGGCTCTTTTGCTAGGCCTCAAACTGGTAAAATCCTTACAGGCCACAAAAGTTTCAATCATGGGAGATTCAGACCTCATTATTCAACAAGTGAAAGGCAATTTTGTCACCAATGACAAAAGACTAAGATCATACAGGTCTGCTGCTATTGAAATACTTAAGGCTTTCACTGAATTTCAGATGACCAAAATATCTAGAACCCACAACCTTCATGCACATAGTTTAGCCACATTTGCCAGTACATGCAAATTGCCTTTTGAACCCAACCATTGTTTTACAGCTGAGATAAAACACAGACCTTCTATCCCAAACAATGTTAAAGATTGGCAAGTATTTGAGGATGACACACAGATAAATAGTTTCTTGACCTTGCAGCATGAATTTTCAGGTTTGAACATTGATGTTGATTCTGTAAAAGACACACAACCACTAAGTGAACAGGACCAAATAGCTATATCACCCAAAACAGCAAATCAAATACTTTGTCCAACAACCTTTGACAAGGAAAATATACAAGAACTCAAACAGTTACATTTTGATGAAATAGCTGGTGCAGAGGCTGAAATCATACAGCTAAAGGACAATTTTCTACCAACAGGCCTGACTCCGTTGGAGGACATTTTTGACTCAAATGATGTTCCTAGAAAACCAAAAATGCAACCTCTTAATGCTGCCATTGAAGAATGCAACATTGGAACTATTGAAAAACCCAAGATAATAAAACTGTCTGCATCTTCACCTCCTGACCAAAAGCCCAAATACATTGACCTCTTTAAAGAGTTCCAAGATGTGTTTGCATGGAGTTATGAGGATTTGAAATCCTATGACACCTCTGTTATTCAACACACCATCCCTCTTAAGCCTAATCAAAAGCCATTCAAGAAAAAATTAAGAAGAATCAATCCCATGCTTCTCCCTTCAATTGAGAAAGAGGTACAAAAATTGTTTAAAGCTAGTATCATAGCACCAATCAGGTTTTCAGACTGGATTTCAAATTTGGTCCCCACAAGAAAGAAAACTGGTGAGATTAGGCTTTGTGTTGATCTAAGGAATTTGAATCAAGTGTCCCTCAAAGACAATTATCCCTTACCTAAAATGGATCACATTCTCCAAAGAGTGGTGGGGGCTTCAAGAATCTCATTGCTTGATGGATTTTCAGGCTTTAATCAGATCCTAGTCCACCCTGATGATCAGGATAAAACAACATTCACAACCCCATGGGGAACTTTCAAGTATGTCAAAATGCCTTTTGGGTTGAAAAATGCAGGAGCTACATTTCAGAGAGCAATGGATATTGCTTTTGCTAAAGAGATTCGTGATTTCCTTGTTATTTACTTAGATGACCTCACACCTTTCTCAAAGTCCGACCAAGAACGTCTGAGACACTTGAGACAAATATTCATAACATGTAGGAAATATGGAATTTCCTTGAATCCTAAGAAGTCTCTATTTGGTTTGGAAGAGGGAAAGCTATTGGGTCATATCATTTCAAAGGATGGCATTAGAATTGATCCAGACAGAATACAGGCCATCTTGCAAATGCCCCATCCAAGAAATATTAAAGAATTACAAGCCTTCTTGGGAAAGATCAACTTTTTAAGGAGATTCATCCCAAACTTAGCAAAATTGATCAGATTACTAAACAACATGATAAAAAAGGATTCAAAAGTAAAGTGGACAGTAGAAGCAAATCAAGCTTTTGAAGGTATTAAATTGGCCCTTACCCAAACCCCAGTCTTAACAAATCCTTAATTTGACAGAGAATTTATCATTTTCTCTTTTGCCTCCCAACATACCATTGCTGCTGTCTTATTGCAGAAAGATGATCAGGGGAATGAAAAACCAATTGCTTTCTTTAGTAGAGCCCTTAGAGATGCACCTCTGAAATATCAGATCATGGAAAAGCAAGCTTATGCTTTGGTTAAGGCCATCAAAGACTTTAGGATTTACATCCTATACTCCCATGTTATTGCATATGTACCAAATCCCATTGTGAAAGACATACTGACTCAAGAAAGCTTAGAGGGCAGAAGAGGAAAATGGATTGCTAACATTTTAGAATTTGACATTGAAATAAGACCTACAAAACTGATAAAGGGGCAAGGTTTGGCTAAATTGATGTCAGAAGCAAACTTCCAAGCCTTGGATATTAACCAACTGGACAATGAACCAGAGCTGGCGACTCCAAAGATCAATGCAGCCTTTGAACAATCCCTTTGGTATTCTGATATCTGTTATGTATTGCAAAACCTGTGTGCTCCCCCAGGATTGTCCAGAACCAAATCTAGATTTTTAAAAATGAAAGCTTCAAGATTTTGTGTTATAGATGGTAATTTACTATGGAAAAATCATGAAGGCATACTGCTGAATTGCTTGAATATGGATGAGACTAACAATGTTATGCAAGAATTTCATGCAGGTGATTGTGGTGGACATTTGTACTGGAAGTCCACTATGGATAAGATATTAAGGGCAGGTTACTATTGGCCCACTTTGTTCTCTGATGTCAAAAATTTTACCACTTCATGTCACAAGTGTCAAATGTTTGAGGGAAAAAGAAAGTTACTACCACTTCCCTTAAAGCCTATTGCAACAGAAAGGCCCTTTCAGCAATGGGGCTTGGATTTCATTGGGGAAATTCATCCTTCATCTTCAGGCCAACATAAATGGATCCTAACAGCCACAGATTACTTTACTAAATGGATTGAGGCTGTTCCATGCAGACAAGCAAATGATTCTACTATCATTCAGTTCCTTGAAACTAATATTCTTTCCAGATTTGGTTGTCCTGACAAGATTATCACAGACAATGCTGCTGCTTTTAGATCCAAGAAGATGGTGAACTTTTGTCACAAATTCCATATCACTTTGGGCCATTCTACTGCATACTACCCTCAAGGCAACGGTTTAGTTGAATCATCTAACAAAAGCCTTATCAACATCATTAAGAAGATATTGGAAGAGAATAAGAAAAATTGGCATAAGAAGCTTGTAAATGCCTTATGGGCAGACAGGTTAACAACTAAAAGATCTATTGGGCTCAGCCCATATGAGTTGGTTTATGGAATGGAAGCCAAATTCCCTTCAACATTGGGGGTCCCTGTCACGAATCTACTCCAAGAAAGTCAGGCTGAACCAAATGACATGCAAAGAAGAATCAACCAGGTAATTTGTTTACAGCAAACCAGAGATCAAGTGTACAGCGGAGTCCAAGTCCTACAAGAGAAACTGAAGAAAGCCTTTGACAGAAGAACCAAGGCTGAAGATTTCTTTATTGGTGATAAAGTGATTAAATGGGATTCAAGAAGAGAAGACAAAGGAAAGCATGGCAAATTTGACTCCCTTTGGAGGGGACCCTTTGTAATTCAAGCAGTACAAGGAAATAACACCTATTTTTTGAAGAATTTGGATGGCACTGAAGCTGAAGAGGGAGCTGTGAATGGCCGGATGTTAAAGCATTATTTTGAATACTTTCCATGTATATAGCATGGCCTTGCCCTGTACATTATCAGTTATATATAGTATTTTCTTTCAGCATATAGATACTGCAGCTTCACAAGTTTTGTAAATAAGCAGGAAAACGCTTTTACTTCAGAAGTTCCACAATGGTGGAAGATTCCAGTTTTGAAATTCAAGGAGTAAACCTTCAAGTTTTGATGAGAATTCAAGACCCAAAGGCATTCTGACCTGCTGTTCTTGGTCTTTCAAAGTAGAAAAACCATCCCCAAGTGGAGCCACTGTTAGCTACCTATACCAATAGGTTTCATTTTTCATGATTGGCAGGGGAAGTGCCAAATATGCTCTACTTTGGTGATGCAAAGATCTCATATTTTTGTGGAAAACACCTATCTACAGTTGTTTGATGCATGTCCTACTTCTGAATGGGTGATCCAACAGTCTAAGCCGGGTCATGCCATATTCCAATTTTTGTTGTAGATTAGAGAAAGAGATCTGTCCAAACTGTTCAATCTTGGCAGATCAGTAGTTAGGTAGAGAATGAAGGTTCCCAACTACTTAATATGGGGCCTTGGAAGTAATAAGGCTAGCCTTAGATAGAAAATCAAAATAAAATGGAAAAATAAAAGAAAAGAGCAATTGAGGGTTTGCTAGTCTAAGTGCACCCTCTCTGAAGTAATAAAAAATGCTAGGCAATAGAATGGGTAGGTAGATGGGGTTGCAGAAGCATGATTTCTTCATATTGCTGGCCTAAACGGAGAAAACATATACTGGCCAGAGGAGATCCACCTATCCAGCATTTTGGTGACAGTAAAGTGAAGCATGTCTAACCTCCCAATCATTCCCTATCAAACTCCTTGCTAACATCCCACTATCACCTTGGTTCATGAGAGAAATCAAACTCATTTGTTGATCCTTGTTGTATAGAAGAGCCACATTTCTTGTGTAAAAATCTTTTCATTTTGATCTACTCTCCTAACTAAGTTTGTTCCCTAAAAACTTAGTGTTTGCCTCCTCCCTTCCAATCTCCCATCGAATACTAACTACTAACTCTATCAATACTTAACTCCCTATGTTCCCCTTCAGGGAAAATTTTAAGAACCCCCCCTAAATTTATAAATATAATAAATGGGCGAATCTCCATGGTATATAGGAAAAATGGAAGGCGATTTTATCAATAATATAATATGTATATATAATTTTTTGGCGAATCTCTCACCAGGCATGGCGAATATTTTACTCAATTATAAAATCTTGTAAGATCTTGGCGAGTCTTTCACTAAATAATAAAACTTTGTAAAGTCCTAGTGAATCTTAGCATAGGCTACATGCTGGTTTAATTCCCCCATTTAAATAGGCTACATTCCAGGTGAATACCATGGGTCAATACCATGTTCCATTTTGGTGACTACCATGGGTCAATACCATGTGCCATTTTTATTTTTATTAATTCTAATATTAGGGTTAATAATGGTTTTTTGCATGGTATTAATAACAGTCTAGTCCATGGTATTTGTCCCATAGTATTTTGGCCATAGGTTTCACCTAAATATAACCCATTTTTTGAGTGTTCGTAAATATAAGGTGACTTATGGAGTAAATATAAAAAAATGTTTTATTTGTTTACCATACCTCTCGTTTATTTATATTTTTATTAATTTACCATACTTCTTTTACAAATATGGTATTTGGCCCATAGGATTCACTTAAATAAAACCTCTTTCTTGAGCCTTCATAAATAGAACGAGGGTTATGGACTAAATATAAAAAGAGGTTTTATTTATTTACGATACGTCTAGTTTATTTATATTTTTATTTATTTACCATACCTTTTGAGTAAGTATAAAAATACGTTTTATTTATTTACCATACCTCCACTTTACTTATATTTTTATTTGTTTACACCCTTACATGTATATAAGGTGACTTATGGAGTAAATATAAAAAATGTTTTATTTATTTACCATACCTCTCATTTATTTATATTTTTATGAATTTACCATACCTCTTTTATAAATATGGTATTTGGCCCATAGGATTCACTTAAATAAAATCTATTCTTGAAAATGGGCGAATGGATTCACTTAAATAAAACCTATTCTTGAAAATGGGCGAATGGAAGGTTGTAAGTCCTAATTTCAAGGGCTAAATTTACCTTTTTTACCCTCTCCCTTAAAATAAGGTGGGCTATTTGAGGTGATTTGTAAAAATGTACTATGATACAAAATATTCACCCACTAAAAATTTAAAACCCCTTAATTTCGCCAAAGGGCGAACATTCGCCCCTAAAATTATCCTTGTTCCCCTTTTCCCTATTATTATATCACTATTGTACATAAAAAACCCCAAAAAATATGTATATATCCCTTCCCCTAGGCAATATAGCCTTATAGTTCTAAAAAGTCGGAGTGCAAAGAAATTAAAGCGCTAAAAGCAAAATAGCGCTAATATGATGTCTTGGGATTAAACCAAGATCCGCTTGGTTTAACAGCCCTAACCCCTTGTTGTGAATAAACAACAATAAACCCATTTTCACCCACAAAACATTGGAAAAACCCAAAAACCCGCCGATGGCTAAAGTCCCGCCCTGGCGCGCATTCCCAGAAAAAATATTTGTTTATTCTCCGCTCCCCGCCGTATTGTCCGATCACCTCCGCTTCCCGTCGACCGTCGGATCTGGGCCCTCCCATCCGACGGCCCACAGCAATATCAGACCACCCTCGATGCCTGTACGTTGTTAACTCCCAGGTTGTTCCCTTTGACTCCCAAGGGAATACGGCCGGGGTAACCACTAACCAATCTTTGGATTGCAGCTTCTAGCCCGGCTGTAATCAGAGAGGGCTCTCTCTTTACGGTTTAGCTCTGTTTGTGCTGAGATTTCAGGCTAGTTATGATTTTCAAGATTTGTTTTTTGGATTTGGTTGGAGAATGTTTCAGTCAAGATATATATGTGCTCACACTAGAATGTTATAGGTCATTGGGCATGGAGTTAGTGGTCCTTTAGATGTTTGGTGTGCTATGTTGATATGATAGTGATGCTGCAGAGCTGGATAACTTATCTGGGAAACAACGCTTTGGAATTTTGATTAAGTGTGATGTATTCAGTTTATGAAAGGAAGTTAAGAATCTTTCAATAAAAGGATGTGTGAAGAAGTGAGAATATTATTTAGAAGCAACTAAGAATTTCTAGATAAACATTCACAGTTATTGAATTAACGCAAACATGAGCACTCAAGATTTCATGTCCATGGTTAATTCAGAAGAAAACATTTACAGCAATAAAAGATTGAGCACAGAGTGTTATGAATCATGTCCTGTACTATTCATTTTCTCTATTGCTAGATTTGATGAAAACATGAGTATGCAATAACATAAGAAGACAAACAGAGATTAAGAAGACTTATTATTCCACCAGACAGCACAAGAATTCTGCAACAGCACGCAGGTCATCAGCAAGACATCAAAACTTCAGGAAATCACTGAGCTACTCCAGCCCTTTGTATTAGATAATTCTGAAAGTGTACCATATATTTTCCTCAGAGTAAAAATTACCAACCCCTTATGCTTTACTAAGGGGGGTCTATATACAAAATTTACATGAAAAATATCAAGGAAATGAGTTAATGGCTCATTGATGTTATGCCAACTCCTGGAGCGTTGTAGCTGAGAAGGTTAATGCTGTAATAACTCTTCAGTGCTTTAGCTGTCAAAATGGTCAGAGACTGTTGACTTGGTGGCTGCTGGAGTCGGCTGAGGATACGCTATCAAAGATATGCGTTTTTTCTTATCCTTTGGGCTAGCTGTCGTTGTACATGTGCTGAGTCACTTTTCAGCTGCTTTAAATGCTAACTTTTTTCTGCTGTTTGTCTTCTAGTGAGCTGGGGCTGGCAGTGACCGAGCAACTGAGGCTAACGTGGCAGAATTTGAAGCATTGCTTGCCACCAATCCTCCTTGGGCATTTGATGTCTTCGAATCTTAATCAAAGTTTCATCGGCCTCTGTGTACTTGTAAAAATTAGGAGGAATTTCAAAAAGGTGCTTCACCTCACTCTCAATAAAAAACAGGCCTTCAAGTTTGTTATATAAGCTCTGTCCTGTTGGAGGCCCTGTTTCCTGAGAGGTACTGGCAGATGCAGTGATTTGGTTTTCATTATAAGTTGCCATCCTGTTAGCAAATTGATCTCGGGAGATCAGCTTTCCTGCACCGGTTAGTAGGCTGGGCAGTCCTTTTGCTTGCAGTGCTGCCATCTTATGCTGGTACTCATGTACTTCAGCTTGTATCCCAAAGCACTTTCTCTCCACTGTCTGTACATAATTCCTGAGAGTGAGTACTTTCTTGGCTATAAGGACGGCCTCTGTTCTGTTGACTATGCCCGTGGCTGCCAGTTCCTCCTTTTCTTGCCTATTCAAAAAATCTATCATTTTGTTGGCATGTTCTGGCTTGTCTCCCAGTGTTGTCTTGGCCCTCTGAATCTCTGTTTGTGCTAGGCCAATTAAATCCATCTGCTCATGTATGGTTTTAATTGATCTCCATTGTTTATCGATGGATTGGCCAATTTTGGCCCACAGAATTCTCCTTATTTTGGCCACGGCACTTTCCAGATTCAGCTCCTTTTCCAAGGCCTTTATCTTTTCTTTTAGGGCCTTTATTTCTCTACCTTGTTCTGCCACTGTTATCTTTGATTTTTCATATTTGGCATCTAATTCTGCCAATTTTTCTTTGGCATCCTTTATTTCATTTGCCTGGAGCTCCATTTCCTTAATGGCCTTGGTTAATTCTTCCACACTTGCACTGGAGCTTGGAGCTGTTGCTGCTGCTTCTGTCGTAGGGGCCACTGCTGCCTCTGTAGTTGTTGCAGTGGTTGAAGTAGTTGGAGGAGCTTGGGATGTAGATTCTCCCTGTTTATCTTGCAATGCTCCTTCAAGCTCCTTCTCCAAATCGAGGACCTTTTGATTTAGCTGCATTATGAGGTCCAGTTGTTCATCAGCCTGTTTTTCCTTCTGTAGCTCAGTTGTTTGAGGGTGCTCTGTGGGCTGCAGCTTTAACCTCTTCTTCAATGCATTGAGGTCATCTTCTTTTTTCTTCATAAGGGCCTTTACACCCTTTGGATCCTTAGGATCATGCCCTAGGTCAACAATAATGTCCTCTAGTGACTTTATTCTGTTATCTTTGGCTAGGGAGGACATTCTCTCAAAATCCAACTGAGTGTTGGTATTTTTGAGTGACTCTTTTAGCTCATGGGCCAATGTTGCCCTCTCCACCAAGGTTGCATAGACCATTTCTCCAGTCTGTTTGTGGAGTTCAATCTGGTCCATGGGATGGATGTCTTTGGCTAGGACCTCCACCCTTGTCTTCACATAGTCTGCTGCTGATTTTGGATGGGGCACTGTAGGCTTGAAATGGCTGAGGATCATTTTCTCCTCTTGGATGTCATATACAGACATTAGCCTTTCCTTTTGGGCTGGTGTGGCATTGAGAAATTGTTTATAAACCTCCACCCTTAGCAGGTCATTCTGTGCCTTTATTTGTTTGAAGAAGTCCTTAGTGCCTTTGGGCTTCTTGCTCTGCTGTGAGGAGGAGGACACCTCCAAACCAAGTTGTAATCCTTGCTCCTGCTGAAAGGAGCTTGTACCTGTGTGCTGGCTGCCCTCCCTATTTTTCCTTGAACTGTCAAGGAATTCTTCAGTGATGTCTTCTACCTCCGGGGAATCAGCTCTTGGCCTCTTGGTCTGGGGTTGCTGGGAGGATCCACTAGCAGGAGTGGACTCTTCTCTGGCTCTCTTCGTACCCCTGTCCTCTTGTGCTGGGGTCTGCAAAATTGGAGCTGTGGGTGCCTCAGTTTGTGGAGGGGGAGTCTGCTCTTGCTGCTGCTCCGGTTGCTGCCCTTGTGGCTGCTCTTGTTGTTGTTCTTGTTGCTGCTCTTGTTGTTGTTCTTGTTGCTGTTCACTTGAAGGGGCAGACTTTTCTTTCATGGTTTCTTCCTCAGCACCCATTATGCCTTTCCCTTTATCTGTAGCTGGTGCTACTGCGGAAGGTGCCTATGCGACTGGTGCAGTCCTTGAGGCCGAGGTCCCTTCTCCTGCTGAATAAGGCCGTTTGAAAGGTACCTGCTGCACAGAGTCTAGGTTAATAGTTTTTTCAAGCTCCTTTACATTCTTTAGCATTGTCTCTTCTTCAGTTAGTTTTTCAACTAGAGTACCCTGCTGCCATTCTTGCTGGTTGGCATATCTTTCAATATGTGGGTATTGACAATGCCTATAACCTAGAAGCCTATACTTGGTTCTTCTAGCAGTAATGAAGCCTTCAGGGTCATAAGGGACCCACCGAAAACTGTATGACAGCTTGTATTTATCTTTGAGGATTAGGTCGGCATCTTCCCATCCTTCTTTCTTATTCATGATGAAGGGGCCCAACTGGTGTTTGAACTTGAGGTGGGCCTTCTTTTTGGAGCTGTGGAAGTGGGTGAGGTCGGACTGAATCAACTGCCTGTAATACTCCAAGGCAAATAACCTCATAGGCACATATTTTGGGAGCCTGTATGGACAGAGCTCACAGCCATAGACTCTGATGACTGTATGATTCTCATATAGGTACCAATCACCTATTTTGTATTTTTTGGAAAGCTGCAGAGCTTTCTGTATCTCAGTTGATATTCTGGGAGGAGGGGACCTCATCAATAGGCAAGAGACTGGGTATACAAATTGGTCAACAAATTCACAATAGGAATAGGGTGAATTTGAGACTTTGTGATAGACAGAGGTCCAGAAGATAACAGATCTTCTTTCCCCTCTATAATCCAGCTTTTTGATGTAGCATGGAAAAGCCTCAGACTGATAGTACATGAAAAGGTGATAGATATAGGCCGAGTACTTGAAGACACCCTGTCTATCCACTTTGCCCAACTGATCATGGATCTTGTTAGCTATGAACTTGGCAAAGTTATATTTGCGGGCAGGGGGTTGGCCTAGGCTGTAAGCAGCTAGCAATACCAGCATTGTTTCATCCACATGCTCGTTGGTTCTGTATCCCAGCACATAAGCAATCATGTCCAGTAATAGTCTGCCTACTTCAGTAAAATAGACATCCAGATAAGGAGGTGGCCCTGTAGGCTGGCACTCAGGTCTCATGAATGTCCTGGTGACCTTTTGAATCTCCTCACTAGTCATCTTGGCACCAGTGTCCAACAGATAATTCATGGAAAATGGGAACAACAGCTCTGTATGATCAAAATGGAGCATTTTATCGATGGATTCAGGATTAATGTAAAATAGGATCCTCCCAGATGGAGAGCTAATAGCTCTGTGCTGCACATCAAAGTTTTATGCACATAGGCGAATGATCTCAGGAAAAACATTGACAGAGGGGAGACAATAGTATGGCAGGTTTGACTCCCATATCCCATATGTATCATGACCATTCAGGTAGTCCTCTCTCAATTGCCTGAAGGTCTGCAGAAAGTCCCTGTTACCCACAAAGTCTTCAATGAGGTAGTCCTTGTCAGCAAAGGGCAA
Source organism: Pinus tabuliformis (assembly GCA_031772625.1). NCBI lineage: Eukaryota > Viridiplantae > Streptophyta > Pinopsida > Pinales > Pinaceae > Pinus > Pinus tabuliformis. Next base: position 336,741,229 of record CM062810.1, on the reverse strand, counting down.
GGCCTCCAGGTCTTTATTTGGTGGATTTAATGGAGCTACACTGAGGGCTGAGGGTGCAGGGGCAGCCATTGTATAATCTGATTTTGAACAAGGTGAGTGCAATGGATTGCAAGGTTCCTCAGAGCTTAAGTGATAGACTCACTGTAGACAATGTTTGAAATGTTTTTCACAGTGGAAAAGGCAGGCTTGTTTCTGCAGTTTTTGGTAAATTCACAGGGATTGTGAATTGCTAGGGGTAAATTGCAGAGGCTATGTGAGATTTACTTTGGTAAGAAGCTGCAGCTGGTCTACACCCGGCAAAAGGGAACAATGCCGGGCACCTCGAGGACAAATTTACAATTTTGGTCCGCGAATTGTCTGTTTTAATGTTAAATTATGGTGCTGGGGCAATGCAGGTTACCTTAGCTCACTTTTAGGTAGCAGACAGAGTTTAATTTGGAATTTGACAAGTTCTTTAATGGTAATTTGCAGAGAAATGGTATGTATGGGCGAAATGGGAAAATTATGGTGAATACCTGGATAAAATCGCTTGACAAGCCTGCGGGCCGAACTGTGAAGGCTCAATGTAGCTGAGTTGATAAGCTTGGACGGTCGCAAATTCAAATTTGGAGGTTCGGGAACAATCTGGCGCGGAAGCAGCGACAAGAGCTCTATGTATTTCGCTCGAAAATGACATAAAACGGCTATTTCGGGCGTTTATAACGACAATTTTGGTAAAAACGGGTTATTGGCGCTTTTCCGCCGATGACGTCAGCATGACGTCATGGCGGGCCCGGGTACGGAGGGTGACGTGGGCGCTGAGGTGGAGGCCAGCGTGGCCGGACACGGTGGCTGGCGGATAAGGTGGCAGGGCTACGTGGAGGGCCACGCGGCGCGGGGCGGGAGATGGTCCGACGTCATGGTGACGTGTGGGTGACGTAGGAGGGAAGGTGGTAACGGGGAGGGTGGTAAGCGGTTTCCCCGCACCACCTTTGGGCAAAGGCGGTATCGGGGAGGGGGGCTCCGAACAACCCCGCCGCCTGCCACGCGTCCCATGTACGGGGCGGAAAACCACCGTTCCCCGGACCCTAAAGGTCAGCAGATCCAAATCTGGAAATACCCGCCCACCGTTGGATCGGGGGTGGCAGACGATGGACGGCTGGCGGGCCTCCCGACAGATCGTGCATGTTGGGGGGGTCCCGCCGGCATATTAAAATATTCAAATTAATATTTTGGGTGGAGAACTTTAGGTTGAACGGCTTTTTGTGGGTTTTTCGGGGCAAGGGTCAATCTGAGGGGGGGACAAGGGTTAAAAAGTGGGTTTTAAGCAAAGGGAAGGGGTTTTTGTGGAATTCTTGAGCAGAGGTGAGGTGAGGGCTTAGGGGGAGGTTATCACTCCAACCAGAGGTTAGAGCAATCCCATGACAGGGTTGACCATAGTCCCTAGTGGACTAATGTCTCGCTTTAGACAAACTTATTTAGCTATAGTGCTAAAAAGGGAGGATATCTATACAATGCTTGGGATTTAAACACCATAGTGTTATAATAGTAGGGAAAGGGTAAGATAGGGGATTTAGATAATAGAAGTTAGGGGTTAATATGGATGGAAAAGTGAATGAGGAGTGATATTACTAAGTTAAATTGAAAACCACTTAGCTTAGGGAGTAGATCAAAATGAAAATAATTTTACACAGGAAATGTGGCTTTTAAAGGTATAAGAACCAGCATAAAACCTCAAATTCTTCCATGGATCTTAACTGATGAAGGGAGGTTAGTTATGAATGTGAAAAGGGGAAAGAAGGGGGGTTAGACATGCTCCTTTGCTTTGCTGCCCATGATGGAGAAGAGAACCTTCTCAATCCACTGATATTCCTTTGTGACTAGGTTATCAAACACTTAATTAAAAGGAATGACATTTCTGCAACCCCATCTGCCTACCCATCTACTTGCCTAACATTTTTTTTGTTTCTTCATGGAGGGTGCACTTAGACTAGCAGACCCTTCTGTGCCCTTTCTTTTGTTTGGCCTTTTTTCTTTTGATTTCCTATCTGGAACTACCCTTATTGCTTCCAAGGTCCCAGATTAAACAGTTGGGAACCTTACTTCTCTACCTAAGCTGCTGGTCTGCCAAGATTAAACAGTTTGGACATACTTCTTTCTCTATTCTACAACAAAAATTGAAACATGACATGATCCAGATTAGGCTGTTGGACCAGCCATCAAACTTGGGAAAACATCAAGCTATATACACACATTGTCTTCTCTTGGAAATATGGGATCTTTGCATCACCAAAGCAGAGCATATTTGGACTTTTCTTTGTCAATCATGAAATATGAAACCTATTGGTATAGGTAACTAACAGTGGCTCCACATGGGGATGGTTTTTCCTTTGAAATACCAAGAACAGCAGGTCAGAATGCCTTGCCCTTTACTTCTTGTATCAAACTTGGAGTATTCTTCTTTGAAATGCCAAAGTTATGCTCTTCCCATCTTAGTAAATCTCTGAACTTATTTTCCCTTTGCTGATAACTTACAAAATTTAAGAAACTGCATTTTTACATGTCAACAGAAAGTAATATATACACCTGGATATGTACAAGGGAAACTTAGGCTGTACTCATGGATGGTAGTCAAAATAGTGCTTCAACATCCTGCCATTTACAAGACCTTCATCCAAATCAGCTTCATCAAGACTTTTAAGGAAGTAAGTATTGTTTCCTTATACTGCTTGAACAGCAAATGGTCCTTTCCAAAGGGAATCAAACTTTCCATGTTTTCCTTTGTCTTCCCTTCTTGAATCCCATTTGAGGACTTTGTCACCAACGTTGAAATCTTCTGCCTTGGTCCTTCTGTCAAAGGCTTTCTTTAACTTTTCTTGTAAAACTTGAACTCTGTTATAAACTTGGTCTCTAGTTTCCTGCAAACATATTATTTGATTAATTCTTCTTTGTATATCATTTGGTTCAGCTTGACTTTCTTGCAGTAGTTTCATAACAGGAACCCCTAGTGATGAAGGGAATTTGGCCTCTAGTCCATAGACTAACTCATATGGGCTGACCCCAATTGATCTCTTGGTTGTTAGTCTATCTGCCCATAAGGCATTCACAAGCTTCTTGTGCCAGTTCTTTTTATTTTCTTCCAGCACCTTTTTTATGATGTTCACCAGGCTTTTATTTGATGATTCAGCAAGGCCATTTCCTTGAGGATAGTATGCAGTAGAATGGCCCAAGGTAATGTGAAATTTGTGGCAGAAATTCACCATCTTCTTTGATCTGAAGGCAGCAGCGTTGTCTGTTATTATTTTATCAGGACAGCCAAATCTAGCAAGAATATTGGTCTCAAGGAACTGAATGATAGTGGAATCATTTGCTTGTCTGCATGGAACAGCTTCAATCCATTTAGTAAAGTAGTCTGTAGCCGTTAGAATCCATCTATGTTGGCCTGAAGATGAAGGATGAATTTCCCCAATGAAATCCAAGCCCCATTGTTGAAAAGGTCTCTCTGTTGTAATAGGCCTCAAAGGGAGTGGCAGTAACTTTCTCTTTCCCTCAAACACTTGACATTTATGACATGAGGTGGTGAATTTCTTGACATCAGAGAAAATGGTGGGCCAATAGTAACCAGCCCTCAGTATCTTATCCACAGTGGACTTCCAATACAAGTGTCTGCCACAGTCACCTGCATGAAATTCTTTGGTGACATTGTTAGTCTCATTCTCAATCAAGCAGTTTAACAGTATACCCTCATGGTTTTTCCAAAGAAAATTGCCATTTATAACACAAAATTTAGAAGCTTTCATTTTTAGGAACCTACACTTAGTTCTGGACAATCCTGGTGGAGCACACAGGTTTTGTAACACATAACATATATCAGAATACCAAGGGGATTGTTCAAAGGCTACATTGATCTTTGGAGTCGCCAGCTCCGGTTCATTGTCCAGCTGGTTTATGTCTAGGGCTTGGAAGTTTGCTTCTGTCATTAGTTTGGCCAAACCTTGCCCTTTTATTAGTTTTGTAGGTTTTATTTCAATGTCAAATTCCAAGATGTTGGCAATCCATTTTCCTCTTCTGCCCTCTAAATTTTCTTGAGTAAGTATGTCTTTTACAATGGGACTTGGCACATAAGCTATAACATGGGAGTAAAGGATGTAAATCCTAAAGTCTTTAATGGCCTTGACCAAAGCATAAGCTTGTTTCTCCATGATCTGATATTTCAGAGGTGCATCTCTAAGAGCTCTACTGAAGAAAGCAATTGGTTTCTCGTTTCCTTGGTCATCTTTCTGTAATAGAACAACAGCAATAGTATGCTGAGAGGCAAAAGAGAAAATGATAAATTCCCTGTCAAACTGAGGATTTGTTAAGACTGGAGTTTGGGTAAGGGCCAATTTTATGCCTTCAAAGGCTTGATTTGCTTCTACTATCCATTTCACTTTTGAATCCTTTTTTAGCATGTTGTTTAATAATCTGATTAGTTCTGCTAAGTTTGGGATAAACCTTCTTAAGAAATTAATTTTCCCTAAGAAGGCTTGCAATTCTTTGATGTTTCTTGGGTGGGGCATTTGCAAGATAGCTTGTATCCTACCTGGGTCAATTCTGATGCCATCCTTTGAAATGATATGCCCTAAGAGCTTTCCTTCTTCCATACCAGACAGGGACTTCTTTGGATTCAAGGAAATTCCATATTTCCTACATGTTAGGAAGATCTGCCTCAAGTGTTTCAAATGTTCTTGGTCTGATTTTGAGAAAGGTGTGAGGTCATCCAAATAAATGACAAGGAAGTCATGAATCTCTTTGGAAAAATCAATGTCCATTGCCCTTTGAAAGGTTGCCCCTGCATTTTTCAATTGTATCACTTCAGCTTCAGCATCAGCCACTTCTTCACAACTGATTTGTTGAATTTCTAGTATGTTGTCTTTGTTGAAAATTGTTGGATGTAGGATTTGGTTAGCTGTTTTAGGTGATATTGGCTTATGATCCTGTTGATCAGGTATTTTTGATTGACTTGCTCTTTCAAGTATTTGTGATTGACTTGCTCTTTCAGTGTCAATATTTAGTCCTACAAATTCTTGTTGCAAGGTCAAGAAATTATTTATTTGTGCATCATCTTCAAATACTTGCCAGTCCTTGACATTGTTTGGGACAGAAGGTCTATGTTTTACCTCAGCTGTAAAGTAATGGTGGGGCTCAAAAGGTAGCTTGCAGGTACTTGCAAATGTGGCCAAGCTATGGGCATGCAGATTATGGGTTCTAGGAATTTTGGTAATCTGGAATTCAGTGAAGGACTATAGTAGTTCAGCAGCAGCAGACCTATAAGATCTCAGTCTTTTATCATTAGTAACAAAATTTCCCTTTACTTGTTGGATGATCAAGTCTGAATCTCCCATAATTGAAACCTTTATGGCTTGTAAGGATTTTACTAGCTTAAGGCCTAACAAGAGAGCTTCATATTCTGCCATATTGTTGGTGCATCTGAAGTTTAACCTATAGGCTCGGCCCTCTGCATGACTGTTTTGTTTATTATGTATCCAAACCCCTGCTCCTGCCCCTAACTTGTTGACTGACCCATCAAATTCAAGGAACCATAGGATCTCTTGTTCTGGGGGAGACTTAATAACTTGTCTGTGATCTGGGATCATAAGTTGAAGTTCTGGTTTTTCACCTGGTTTGTCTTCTAGGACAGTCTGATCACTTGCTTGAATTAGCTTGATTTCTAGAGCAGCAGCTTGTTCATTAATATCCTGGTCTTGCTCAAGTGTTTTGGTTTGAACATCTTTATTTGTAAGACCTATATTGTCATTGAAAAGAATATATGAGTCTATATCAGCATGAACAGCATATATGGGAAAATTTTGAGGTTTTTCTTCACTGCTGACCATGTATTTCATAAGTGTTTCTCTGTATAGTCTTTTTGGTTGCCCAAAGATAGAGATGGTTGCATATGACATGTCTAGTTGTAGGGAACCTTGGAGTTTAGCCCCCCATGATCTTGATAACAGCATCCCATATTTAGGTGGGATATCAGCAACCACAACATCCATGAGAATTGTTTTATTTGGGTATTGAACAAGGGACACACATAAGTCTTTTATCAAGCCTAGACACTTGACTTGGCTGGAGTCAAATGAGAATAGGTCCTTATATGGTCTTGTAATATCTAGATTCAATCTTCAATGACTGATTTGGGCATCAAGTTGTGAGAGGCACCTGAATCAAACATTGCATTGTGTAGTATCTTATCATGAACATGTAAACTGACATAAAAAGGTAAGATACCTGCAATGGCTATTTTTCCATCAACTTCTGGACCGAAAAGCAATTCTGGGGTGTCATCTAACACATTTACATTATCTTTATTACGAGTTAGCTGAAGGGACTTCTTGATTTGTTGTCTATAAATGTCATGCTTGGCTAGTTCTGAAAGAGGGACAGCTACCTTCAATTTGCCAATTTCAGCTTCTAAGTCAAAGGGTCTTTCAGATTGGATCTTGGTGTTGTGGGTGGCAGCCTTTTCCTTGTTCACTAGGTTTTCTTCTTGATTCTTATATTGATCTTGAAGCTTGTCCTTGTTACTGACCTCTTGAGGAATGTTAGTTGGGTTGGGCTGCAAGGGTGATGACTCTACTGGTTGCTGTTTTGAGGGGGAAGGTACAGCTATTTCCTCAACTGTTACCTCATCTGTAATTGGACCAGTTTTGTCACTTGGTTCTGTGATAATAGCTTTCTTAGGCTGTGTTGTGTCCTTTGTCTTGTCAGGCTGTGTCACATTTATAGTTCTACTTCTTAGCTTATATTGTTTATGAACTTCATAAACAGCTGTGACATATCCTTGTTTAAAGTCAAATGACTCACCTGACCTGGTTTGGAATTGTTGAATGTCATCATCTTTATGATCCTCTTGACTTAGAAAAACTTGCTGCTCATCATTCAGGCCCATCAGGTTAATGTGGGTGTCATATGTTTGTTCATCCGAAGTGGATGCCTCAGTATAGTTTTCCTGGAAAGGAGGTCTTATGTCTGGGTCAGAACCGGTCTTGCCAACGTTTGGGTTTTGATTTCTCCTAAAGTTTGGATTCCTGTTAGGGTTATTTTGTGGTGCATCCCATGATGACTTTCTCTCAACTGATTCTACTCTGTCCCCCAATCTCTTCATGCCAGTGAGTATTGCATCCAGTTTTTGATCAAAGGCTGAGGGTTCTTCTTTGAAGGTGGTTCTCTTTTCTAATCTTGCCCTGTTTCTTTTGGCAATCAGGTTAGCCTCTACTGTGACAACAACCTTTTGGGCTTCTTCAAGGGTTTCAGGTGCCCTTTCTTTCAATTGATATGCCATATCAGGGTCAAAACCATCAGGAAATTTGTACAAGGCTAAATCAGGGGGAGGTCTTAAATTCTGTGGTATTGCGTTATATACATTATTGAATCTTGCACAATATGCCAAAACGGTCTCTTGAGGACCTCGTTTGATTGTGTCATATTCACCAAGTATGTGCAGGGGATCTTTCTTCTTCTCCCACCCATTAGTAAAGGCTTGATAAAGGTCATCAGGAGTTGTGATGGTATTTGCAGCTAGTGATCTAAACCAAGTTCTTACATCCCCTGTGAGGCTCTGAACAAAGATTCTCATTCTCACGTTGTCATCATCTATTTCATAGTTCTCAAAGTGGTCTTGCATCCTTCTGGCATGCTGAATTGCTGTGAGAGGGCCAGTGGAGTCAAAATATGAGATCTTGGATTGATAGTCCTGAGGTAGAGCTGGAGCATTGGCAGGTAACTGCAGGGGTGCATATCTATTAGCCATATTTGCAGGATTTAGAGGGTTAACAGGGATAGCATGAATGACTGGTATAACAGGGGTAGTGGGAAAGGTGGAAACTAGAGTGTTGGTCAAGGGAATATGTGCAGTGGATGGAGGTGTGAAAGGAGGGCTTTGAGATGTGGATGGTGAACTGGGGGAACCAAGGGTAGACCGAAATAGAACCTTGATTGGAGTTGGAACAGGGTTTGGATGAGCTGTCTCAGGACTTGAGTCAGCAAGGGTCTCCTGTTCCTGCTGCTTCCTAATGATCTTGGGGATTGTATTAGGATTTTCAAAAATAGCTGGTGGATTGGGGTCCGGGTTTGACCTAGTATGTCTAGTTTCCCTTTTAGGAGCCAGCTTCTGAACTTGTTTTTTGATATTTTAGGATATTTTTAGAACTGTTTCAAGGGACTGCTCAAATTTTAGAACCACTGTCTATAGACAGACAATAGTTGAAAAATAAGTTGTTCCCCAGTGGAGTCGCCAATTATGTTAACTCCCAGGTTGTTCCCTTTGACTCCCAAGGGAATACGGCCGGGGTAACCACTAACCAATCTTTGGATTGCAGCTTCTAGCCAGGCTGTAATCAGAGAGGGCTCTCTCTTTACGGTTTAGCTCTGTTTGTGCTGAGATTTCAGGCTAGTTATGATTTTCAAGATTTGTTTTTTGTATTTGGTTGGAGAATGTTTCAGTCAAGATATATATGTGCTCACACTAGAATGTTATAGGTCATTGGGCATGGAGTCAGTGGTCCTTTAGATGTTTGGTGTGCTATGTTGATATGATAGTGATGCTGCAGAGCTGGATAACTTATCTGGGAAACAACGCTTTGGAATTTTGATTAAGTGTGATGTATTCAGTTTATGAAAGGCAGTTAAGAATCTTTCAATAAAAGGATGTGTGAAGAAGTGAGAATATTATTTAGAAGCAACTAAGAATTTCTAGATAAACATTCACAGTTATTGAATTAACGCAAACATGAGCACTCAAGATTTCATGTCCATGGTTAATTCAGAAGAAAACATTTACAGCAATAAAAGATTGAGCACAGAGTGTTATGAATCATGTCCTGTACTATTCCTTTTCTCTATTGCTAGATTTGATGAAAACATGAGTATGCAATAACATAAGAAGACAAACAGAGATTAAGAAGACTTATTATTCCACCAGACAGCACAAGAATTCTGCAACAGCACGCAGGTCATCAGCAAGACATCAAAACTTCAGGAAATCACTGAGCTACTCCAGCCCTTTGTATTAGATAATTCTGAAAGTGGACCATATATTTTCCTTAGAGTAAAAATTACCAACCCCTTATGCATTACTAAGGGGGGTATATATACAAAATTTACATGAAAAATATCAAGGAAATGAGTTAATGGCTCATTGATGTTATACCAACTCCTGGAGGGTTGTAGCTGAGAAGGTTAATGCTGTAATAACTCTTCAGTGCTTTAGCTGTCAAAATGGTCAGAGACTGTTGACTTGGTGGCTGCTGGAGTCGGCTGAGGATACGCTGTCAAAGATATGCCTTTTTTCTTATCCTTTGGGCTAGCTGTCGTTGTACATGTGCTGAGTCACTTTTCAGCTGCTTTAAATGCTAACCTTTTTCTGCTGTTTGTCTTCTAGTGAGCTGGGGATGGCAGTGACCGAGCAACTGAGGCTAATGTGGCAGAATTTGAAGCATTGCCTGCCACCAATCCTCCTTAGGCATTTGATGTCTTCGAATCTTAATCAAAGTTTCATCGGCCTCTGTGTACCTATAAAAATTAGGAGGAATTTCAAAAAGGTGCTTCACCTCACTCTCAATAAAAAACAGGCCTTCAAGTTTGTTATATAAGCTTTGTCCTGTTGGAGGCCCTGTTTCCTGAGAGGTACTGGCAGATGCAGTGATTTGGTTTTCAATATAAGCTGCCATCCTGTTAGCAAATTGATCTCGGGAGATCAGCTTTCCTGCACCGCTTAGTAGGCTGGGCAGTCCTTTTGCTTGCAATGCTGCCATCTTATGCTGGTACTCATGTACTTCAGCTTGTATCTCAAAGCACTTTCTCTCCACTGCCTGTACATAATTCCTGAGAGTGAGTACTTTCTTGGCTGTAAGGACGGCCTCTGTTCTGTTGACTATGCCCATGGCTGCCAGTTCCTCCTTTTCTTGCCTGTTCAAAAAATCTATCATTCAGTTGGCCTGTTCTGGCTTGTCTCCCAGTGTTTTCTTGGCCCTCTGAATCTCTGTTTGTGCTAGGCCAATTAAATCCATCTGCTCATGTATGGTTTTAATTGATCTCCATTGTTTATCGATGGATTGGCCAATTTTGGCCCACAAAATTCTCCTTATTTCGGCCATGGCACTTTCCAGATTCAGCTCTTTTTCCAAGGCCTTTATCTTTTCTTTTAGGGCCTTTATTTCTCTGCCTTGTTCTACCACTGTTATCTTTGATTTGTCATATTTGGCATCTAATTCTGCCAATTTTTCTTTGGCCTTCTTTATTTCATCTGCCTGGAGCTCCATTTCCTTAATGGCCTTGGTTAATTCTTCCACACTTGCACTGGAGCTTGGAGCTATTGCTGCTGCTTCTGTCGTAGGGGCCACTGTTGCCTCTGTAGTTGTTGCAGTGGTTGAAGTAGTTGGAGGAGCTCGGGATGTAGATTCTCCCTATTTATCTTGCAATGCTCCTTCAAGCTCCTTCTCCAAATCGAGGACCTTTTGATTTAGCTGCATTATGAGGTCCAGTTGTTCATCAACCTGTTTTTCCTTTTGTAGCTCAGCTGTTTGAGGGTGCTCTATGGGCTGCAGCTTTAACCTCTTCTTCAATGCATTGAGTTCATCTTCTTTTTTCTTCATAAGGGCCTTTACACCCTTTGGATCCTTAGGATCATGCCCTAGGTCAACAATAATGTCCTCTAGTGACTTTATTCTGTTATCTTTGGCTAGGGAGGACATTCTCTCAAAATCCAACTGAGTGTTGGTATTTTTGAGTGACTCTTTTAGCTCATGGGCCAATGTTGCCCTCTCCACCAAGGTTGCATAGACCATTTCTCCAGTCTGTTTGTGGAGTTCAATCTGGTCCATGGGATGGATGTCTTTGGCTAGGACCTCCACCCTTGTCTTCACATAGTCTGTTGCTGATTTTGGATGGGGCACTGTAGGCTTGAAATAGCTGAGGATCATTTTCTCCTCTTGGATGTCATATACAGACATTAGCCTTTCCTTTTGGGCTGGTGTGGCATTGAGAAATTGTTTATAAACCTCCACCCTTAGCAGGTCATTCTGTGCCTTTATTTGTTTGAAGAAGTCCTTAGTGCCTTTGGGCTTCTTGCTCTGCTGTGAGGAGGAGGACACCTCCAAACCAAGTTGTAATCCTTGCTCCTGCTGAAAGGAGCTTATACCTGTGTGCTGGTTGCCCTCCCTGTTTTTCCTTGAACTGTCAAGGAATTCTTCAGTGATGTCTTCTACCTCCGGGGAATCAGCTCTTGGCCTCTTGGTCTAGGGTTGCTGGGAGGATCCACTAGCAGGAGTGGACTCTTCTCTGGCTCTCTTCGTACCCCTGTCCTCTTGTGCTGGGGTCTGCAAAATTGGAGTTGTGGGTGCCTCAGTTTGTGGAGGGGGAGTCTGCTCTTGCTGCTGCTCCGGTTGCTACCCTTGTGGCTGCTCTTGTTGCTGTTCTTGTTGCTGCTCTTGTTGCTGTTCTTGTTGTTGTTCACTTGAAGGGCCAGACTTTCTTTCATGGTTTCTTCCTCAGCACCCATTATGCCTTTCCCTTTATCTGTAGCTAGTGCTGCTGTGGAAGGTTCCTGTGCGACTGGTGCAGTCCTTGAGGCCGAGGTCCCTTCTCCTGCTGAATAAGGCCGTTTGAAAGGTACCTGCTGCACAGAGTCTAGGTCAATAGTTTTTTCAAGCTCCTTTACATTCTTTAGCATTGTCTCTTCTTCAGTTAGTTTTTCAACTAGAGTACCCTGCTGCCATTCTTGCTGGTTGGCATATCTTTCAATATGTGGGTATTGACAATGCCTATAACCTAGAAGCCTGTACTTGGTTCTTCTAGCAGTAATGAAGCCTTCAGGGTCATAAGGGACCCACCGAAAACTATATGACAGCTTGTATTTATCTTTGAGGATTAGGTCGGCATCTTCCCATCCTTCTTTCTTATTCATGATGAAGGGGCACAACTAGTGTTTGAACTTGAGGTGGGCCTTCTTTTTGGAGCTGTGGAAGTGGGTGAGGTCGGACTGAATCAACTGCCTGTAATACTCCAAGGCAAATAACCTCATAGGCACATATTTTGGGAGCCTGTATGGACAGAGCTCACAGCCATAGACTCTGATGACTGTATGATTCTCATATAGGTACCAATCACCTATTTTGTATTTTTTGGAAAGCTGCAGAGCTTTCTGTATCTCAGTTGATATTCTGGGAGGAGGGGACCTCATCAATAGGCAAGAGACTGGGTATACAAATTGGTCAACAAATTCACAATAGGAGTAGGGTGAATTTGAGACTTTGTAATAGACAGAGGTCCAGAAGATAACAGATCTTCTTTCCCCTCTATAATCCAGCTTTTTGATGTAGCATGGAAAAGCCTCAGACTGATAGTACATGAAAAGGTGATAGATATAGGCCGAGTACTTGAAGACACCTTGTCTATCCACTTTGCCCAACTGATCATGGATCTTGTTAGCTATGAACTTGGCAAAGTTATATTTGTGGGCAGGGGGTTGGCCTGGGCTGTAAGTAGCTAGCAATACCAACATTGTTTCATCCACATGCTCGCTGGTTCTGTATCCCAGCACATAAGCAATCATGTCCAGTAATAGTCTGCCTACTTCAGTAAAATAGACATCCAGATAAGGAGGTGGCCCTATAGGTTGGCACTCAGTTCTCATGAATTTACTGGTGACCTTTTGAATCTCCTCACTGGTCATCTTGGCACCAGTGTCCAGCAGATAATTCATGGAAAATGGGAACAGCAGCTCTGTCTGATCAAAATGGAGCATTTTATTGATGGATTCAGGATTAATGTAAAATAGGATCCTCCCAGATGGAGAGCTAATAGCTCTGTGCTGCACATCATAGTTTTCTGCACATAGGCGAATGATCTCAGGAAAAACATTGACAGAGGGGAGACAATAGTATGGCAGGTTTGACTCCCATATCCCATATGTATCATGACCATTCAGGTATTCCTCTCTCAATTGCCTGAAGGTATGCAGAAAGTCCCTGTTACCCACAAAGTCTTCAATGAGGTAGTCCTTGTCAGCAAAGGGCAAGGCCTCCAGGTCTTTATTTGGTGGATTTAATGGAGCTACACTGAGGGCTGAGGGTGTAGGGGCAGCCATTGTATAATCTGATTTTGAACAAGGTGAGTGCAATGGATTGCAAGGTTCCTCAGAGCTTAAGTGATAGACTCACTGTAGACAATGTTTGAAATGTTTTTCACAGTGGAAAAGGCAGGCTTGTTTCTGCAGTTTTTGGTAAATTCACAGGGATTGTGAATTGCTAGGGGTAAATTCCAGAGGGTATGTGAGATTTACTTTGGTAAGAAGCTGCAGCTGGTCTACACCCGGCAAAAGGGAACAATGCCGGGCACCTCGAGGATAAATTTACAATTTTGGTCCGCGAATTGTCTGTTTTAATGTTAAATTATGGTGCTGGGGCAATGCAGGTTACCTTAGCTCACTTTCAGGTAGTAGACAGAGTTTAATTTGGAATTTGACAAGTTCTTTAATGGTAATTTGCAGAGAAATGGTATGTATGGGCGAAATGGGAAAATTATGGTGAATACCTGGATAAAATCACTTGACAAGCCTGTGGGCCGAACTGTGAAGGCTCAATGTAGCTGAGTTGATAAGCTTGGACGGTCGCAAATTCAAATTTGGAGGTTCGGGAACAATCTGGCGTGGAAGCAGCGACAAGAGCTCTATGTATTTCGCTCGAAAATGACATAAAACGGCTATTTCGGGCGTTTATAATGACAATTTTGGTAAAAACGGGTTATTGGCGCTTTTCCGCCGATGACGTCAGCATGATGTCATGGCGGGCCCGGATACGGAGGGTGATGTGGGCGTTGAGTTGGAGGCCAGCGTGGCCGGACATGGTGGCTGGTGGATAAGGTGGCAGGGCTACGTGGAGGGCCACGCGGCGCGGGGCGGGAGATGGTCCGACGTCATGGTGACGTGTGGGTGACGTAGGAGGGAAGGTGGTAACGGGGAGGGTGGTAAGCGGTTTCCCCACACCACCTTTGGGCAAAGGCGGTATCGGGGAGGGGGGCTCCGAACAACCCCGCCGCCTGCCACGCGTCCCATGTACGGGGTGGAAAACCACCATTCCCCGGACGCTAAAGGTCGGCAGATCCAAATCTGGAAATACCCGCCCACCGTTGGATCGGGGGTGGCAGACGATGGACGGCTGGCGGGCCTCCCGACGGATCGTGCATGTTGGGGGGGTCCCGCCGGCATATTAAAATATTCAAATTAATATTTTGGGCGGAGAACTTTAGGTTTAAGGGCTTTTTGTGGGTTTTTCGGGGCAAGGGTTAATCTGAGGGGGGAAGAAGGGTTAAAAAGTGGGTTTTAAGCAGAGGGAAGGGGTTTTTGTGGAATTCTTGAGCAGAGGTGAGGTGAGGGCTTAGGGGGAGGTTATCACTCCAACCAGAGGTTAGAGCAATCCCATGACAGGGTTGACCATAGTCCCTGGTGGACTAATGTCTCCCTTTAGACAAACTTATTTAGCTATAGTGCTAAAAAGGGAGGATATCTATACAATGCTTGGGATTTATACACCATAGTGTTATAATAGTAGGGAAAGGGTAAGATAGGGGATTTAGATAATAGAAGTTAGGGGTTAATATGGATGGAAAAGTGAATGAGGAGTGATATTACTAAGTTAATTTGAAAACCACTTAGCTTAGGGAGTAGATCAAAATGAAAAGAATTTTACACAGGAAATGTGGCTTTTAAAGGTATAAGAACCAGCATAAAACCTCAAATTCTTCCATGGATCTTAACTGATGAAGGGAGGTTAGTTATGAATGTGAAAAGGGGAAAGAAGGGGGGTTAGACATGCTCCTTTGCTTTGCTGCCCATGATGGAGAAGAGAACCTTCTCAATCCACTGATATTCCTTTGTGACTAGGTTATCAAACACTTAATTAAAAGGAATGACATTTCTGCAACCCATCTGCCTACCCATCTACTTGCCTAGCATTTTTTTTGTTTCTTCATGGAGGGTGCACTTAGACTAGCAGACCCTTCTGTGCACTTTCTTTTGTTTGGCCTTTTTTCTTTTGATTTCCTATCTGGAACTACCCTTATTGCTTCCAAGGTCCCAGATTAAACAGTTGGGAACCTTACTTCTCTACCTAAGCTGCTGGTCTGCCAAGATTAAACAGTTTGGACAGACTTCTTTCTCTATTCTACAACAAAAATTGAAACATGACATGATCCAGATTAGGCTGTTGGACCAGCCATCAAACTTGGGACAACATCAAGCTATATACACACATTGTCTTCTCTTGGAAATATGGGATCTTTGCATCACCAAAGCAGAGCATATTTGGACTTTTCTTTGTCAATCATGAAATATGAAACCTATTGGTATAGGTAACTAACATACGTTAGCACCCGAAATCTGTCAGAGGGTGACGTCAGGGCTCGGACACGCGTCACTCTTGGGTTGTATTGGGCGGCCTCCTGCCAAAACCGCGCCCGTACCTTAAGCGGTCCGATATTACCGCTTACCGCCTTCCGCTTACCGCCCGCCCAGTCGGCCCTACGTCACCTCCACGCCATGGCCAAGTTAGCACCACATCAGCACCCGACCCGCGATCGCCCCAAGACTGAAGACATTCTAAAAACAATGTCTTCAGTCTTCATTCTAACTTTATGATATGCTGAACGAAGATTGAACTTCGTGAATTAAATTGCTCCATGTAATTCATCCACAATTCATCAGTGACAGGAATGGGAAATTTATATTTAATAGTGAGCTTGTTGAGATCCCTATAATCCAGTCACATATTCCATGATCCATCATTCTTGCGCACCAATACTACTGGAGTAGAGAAATCACTTTGACTAGGTTGAATTATACTAACCTCTAGCATTTATGCAACCATATGTTCAATTTCACTCTTCTGGGAATAAAGATATCTGTAAGGCCTGATGTTTATAGGAGAACTACCTGGAATTAAATGAATAGCATGATCATGATCAAGAATAGGTGGGAGGCCTTTAGGAGTCTCAAACACCTTGGAATTATTGTCCAAGGCTTTTTGGAGATATGGAGAAATAAACGATTTCGATGTTTGAACCTCTATTGGGCATAATTGTGTAATTATGCCCCATTATTCTCTCTTCAGAAACTTTATCATGCCATTAGAGCTGATTATCTTTCCTGGTTTCCCTGTGATACCCCTTAATTCAAATTTTTTTTCTTCCCAAAATAATTTCAAGAAAATTTCTTGAAAATTGAAACCTATCATCCCCAAAGATTGTAACCATTGGACTCCTAGTACAACATCAGCATGACCCATTGGAATATTCAATACATATTCCCCCATGGTTAGTTGGATATAGGAATCAATTCAATTCCTTAGCTATCTTACAATGAATAAAATTATGGGTACTACCCGAATCAATCAACACTAACCTTTTTCTTCTTGATATATCCTTCTATATTGAGAGTTTGAGGACTGGTAACTCCTGCCAATGCATTACAAGATATGGTTAGATTCATTTCTTCTTTCTCTCAGGTTGGTTCTTGGTGTATATCCTCCTCTTTTGTTTTTTCTTGTTCCTTTTCTTCCTCCTCTTCACAATCTATTTAGAATAATTTCTTCTCAGCACATTTATGACCTTTAGTGTATTTTCTATCACAACTATAACAAAGCCATTTTGCTCTTTTTTCCTCCAATTTCTGTCGTGTCAACCTTGTACGTTGTGGAAGACTAGGAGAAATAACACTTCCATCTTTATAGTTGTGAGTGGTAAACTTCCTTGTTTCCATAATTTTTGTTTCAATTTTTCTTGCCACCCTGAATGCCTTCTCCAATGAATCAAGTTTTGAAAGGTGAACCTCATGTTGGATGTTATATTTTAAAGTCCTTATCAAGACATCAATCCTATGCTCTTCTAGATATCATTTACCGTAATATTCAATTTTTGGAAGTCTTCAATGTGCTCTGCCATTGAACCTTTTTGTTTGAGATTTATCAATTAGATAAAGAAGTTGTTTCTCTTTATATCTTCATAATGTGCTATCATTTCCTCCATAAAAAGTAACCAAGTGACAAGTGGTTTACGAGAAAAAAGCTATATATACAATACAAACTAATTGGGTTCTAAATGTAGAGATGCAATATATACCTTTTGTGAGGGTTGCACGTCTTGTAGATCAAAATATTGCTCCATCTGTACTATCCATGTTACTGAATCCTTGCCATCAAACTTCCTCATATCTATATTTGGAATATGGTGGTTCTTAAACCCCACATTGGAGTCTCTAAAATCATAATTCATATTCTTTTTGTCCTCATCATGGTTTTCATGGATTACCTTGTCACCAACTAGAAGCCTTTCTTGCAACAACTTTGTCAATCCTTCCATCTTGACATTCATCATTTCTTGCATGTCTTCTTTTAAACTATTCATGTCGCCTTTTATTTCTATTTTTAAATTGTCCATGTCACATTTTAATCCATCTCTGTCCCCTTTTAAGCCATCCATGTCATGTTTGGTTTCTCTTTGTGAGAGTGAAATTTGTTGCACTTGGTCCTATAATTTTGATATATCATTCTACAATTCTTCCTCTTCATGCGTCATAGTAGATATAACACGCTCCTCCCACACTTAGCAAAGATTACTAGTCCACCAGGGTAAATATCTAATGAATAGTTACCATGATATTATTCAACCTCCTAGATCACCCTAAGGAACTAGAATCGACACAACAAAACCTTATAGACCTCCCTCAGGTGCTACAGGACCCCCAGGAGCTAATCCACCACTCCAGGTGCCTAAACCCTAAGTTAACCTAGCCTTTCAATGAACTAAACACATAATCTCTCCCATGAAATGGCCATGCATGCGAATGGGACCCTCTAGTCTCTCCCACAATGCCTGTAAGGGAGAGACTACAATGTTTTTTAGCCAGTTCTCTGTGAGAGACTACGAGATTTAAGCCACTTTTTCACAGCTAATCTCCAAACCACTACCTGGAACTCGATGAGACTTTCCAAAAAAAAAAATTACACTAAGACAAAGATTCTAACACAAAAATTGAACAAGGAATTGACCTAACCAAGCCCAACCACCATGACATCCATTTCGTCAAATATATCACAAATATGAAATGTACGTGTTTCAACAACAGATGTGACCATAGGGGTCTCATACATATATAAGATTCATAAGGAAGAATTTATGCCTTATAAAAATAGCTTCATTATCATCTATTAGGTTGTATATTCATTATTCATTCATTTACCAGCCAAAACATGATGAGAGCCATACAATTTCACCGTCATAAAACTCACTCATAACCAACATATAACCAACATAAATATCAAGGATATAATAACCATATAAGCCACATCTAAACAAGTATCTTTACCCATAAAATACCAAGGATGAAGAGCTCTTATTGATTATTGCATAATCTAGGCAGTTATGGGACTTCTACAAACCACCCGACCATAGACTAGGCTAAACCAAAATTTTCTTTCAGCCAGTCACCCCTGTGACATATTCCAAGCATGAGCTGCACTAACACCTAAGACATCAAGCTACTCAATAACTTCTCTAACACCTCCATAACCTTCAAATCATCAAGGATAGGCCCTGCAATTGATCATATAGGCCAAAAACAATCCATACACACACCAAGTACCATAAACATAACTTGATAGTCTCCAGTCACTTTCAGCTAGGTGTAGAAGCTCCACAACCT
This sequence comes from Pinus tabuliformis, assembly GCA_031772625.1. Taxonomy (NCBI): domain Eukaryota; kingdom Viridiplantae; phylum Streptophyta; class Pinopsida; order Pinales; family Pinaceae; genus Pinus; species Pinus tabuliformis. The sequence goes on along the minus strand of CM062810.1, from coordinate 336,722,514 downwards.
ACCAAGGCATCCACACACAAAGCCAAATACCCACACTAAAATATGCAACCATTGAACTAAGGTATGCAACCAATGCACAAGACAAGTACTTCTGCATCACATGCTACGAGAAACTCATGTTTCTAGGTTGACATCAATGCTACTAGGTTGGCAGCAATGCCAACCAAAAACTCGGCCATAATGCCAAAATCCTCCCCCTTTGGCATTAATGGAAACCCAAGCTGAACCATCCAATTGGCCTCTAAAAAATAGATCCCCTGCCTTTCTCCCCCTTTGACATCAATGGCAAAGGGATAAGCACATCAAGGGTATCAAAACTCTACTGGTCATCCACTGATTATGTAGAAACAAACTCTCTCACTCCACAAGGTAGCATGACAACAAGAAGTAGCCCCAATAACCCTTTCAAATTCTCTCTCTCTTGAATTAGAAATAGAAAACTCTCCATATACACTGACATCACTCTCAAGTCAAAGTAGTCGCAGCATATCATAACCATAAAAACATAACAATTATATACTAACAACAACAAGCTCCTTCTACACCAACAAAAATAGTACACTATAACCATCAACGGAAGAAATAGATATATCATAGTAGCAACAACATCCTTTGATCAACCATAATTTCCTCACTAATAATATAGTAGCAATACATGCATGGTGACAATGGAAAAGTAACAACATGACCATACATCCTCTCTCAAGAAACAACACAACATATCCATCTGATTACCATCAAGAAACTAGAAATGCTCCTCCTAACCATCATCATCATCAACTTGCAATCAATGCTTTCTAGCTAAAGGTTGCACCTCATGGACCAAGAGATTGACTTCACATGACGTGATTATTATATGACTCAACTTACAAACCAATGACCCATAAAAAAAACATGATAGTACATGACTATGAGGACACTAAAGGCCCATACATGTTTGAAATATAAGACATTTATCAGCCCAAGCATGGTTGTAGTAGCTCTCAGAAAATCACATCAATACATTCTTAACATGACTTGTGACTCTCTTTCTCTTGAATTTTGAATCCCAAATAATAAAACAATGTGATACAAGGTTCCATAAGAAGGTACATGGCTGAAAATAAGATGTACAATCTAATACATATGGCTATAATAATGCCTCCAAAACTCTCTCCAATGCATGATCAAAACTGATAACATTCTCCAACTCATGGAACATTCTACCAATGCACCTGTTAGCGCTTGAATTTGGCCTCAGGCTGAAAAAGACAAAATCCAAGGCAACATCAAACCACTTAGCCTCGTAGCTAGCCCTACGGGGCAGGAGAGGGCTCTCTCTGGGTCTATCTCAGCAAAAGGTCTTCAAAGGGTGGAGATGACCAATAAAGAACACTGATTTTAGGCTAGTAAACTGATTGAGAAGGTTTTATTTCAGATTTTTAGGGTTTTGGTGGAAAACAGGAAGAGAGCAATTTTGGGTGCGGGGATGAGACACAGCTTTTGCAGAGGTCTTTTTGGGGCAAGGTAGGAGATTGTCTTGATGCCTTCGATTTAATTGAATGGATAGGAATGACCAGTGAGGAGCTAAAGAGAGCAAGAAACTTTCGAGAGTTCTCTTCAGACAGAGGAAAACATAGATATTAAGCAAACTTAAAGGCAGAGCATATAAATTATGAATTCTACCTTAACACTTCATTTACTTAATGTGCAGAAAAGAAAAGTGGGAAAATGATACACATAACACACTTACAAGTACATGAGAGAAGCACACCATCAACACAAATAACCACAGGAATCCCAAAAAGTGCTGCAAAACCCTGGTCTTTCCTTTGCCAAAATTGTAGAGATACAAAGTGTAATACAATAGAAGCTTATCCCTCAAGAGTCCAACCATGAAAATGACTAAGAAAATACATAATATAGGCAAGCTAACACCTTTCCTTGCCTCTAGGGGTCGAGCTCATCATCCTAGGAGCTGTTTCAACCAATTCTAAACTGAGCACTAAAATCTAGGCAGTCAAAACCACTTGCCTCTATAAGCTAGGAAACCAATTCATTCATTAAATTTTTTACTTTTTATGAATGAATCTTCTAGAAGAGATAAATAAGTGCCATGACATCATAAAATTACATCAATTACATCAAGGAGGATGAAAAATCACTCCAAAAAGTCAAAACTAGTCAAATCTGCGTTTTGCTGAGCTGTAGGTGAAAATCTAGCAAATTTCCCTGATGCGTAGCGCCCCAATTCTCAACGCATAGCGCGCCTTCGAGCCAACGTTTGAGGCACTTCCTGGCATCCAAATGAGGCAAAAGAAGGCTTGTTGGAAAGGACTAGATGTCTACTTTCCAGCCCAAGTGGAATTTTTCAATTTGGTGGTCATTTGCCCCTTCAAACTTTCAATCTCCCAAGACTGCTCCCTGTGTGTCCAAAAAGTGGCAGAAAGTCATTTTTTGCATGTTTTTTGACCTTCTGAGGGCTCAAAACCTGATGAAATGTCTTGGAAATTGCTGAGAAAGTGTAATTTTTCATGAAAAATCCAAAAATGCTGAGTTTTTGAGAAATGGACTTCCCATCTTCAGGGTAGCGCGCGGCGCGCTATGCGTTGAGAGCAAAAACCTGTGTGTGGCACAAAAAAGTCAAAATTGACCAAAATTGCTCAAAATTTCCTGCAATTTGAGCTGGAAGTGCATCCTTGAGCACCATGCTCCTTCAAGGTAGCCTCATCCAAAATATGAAGGGGATCGGGCCTTTTCCTTCGTTTTAGTGCCTTGGTCAACCGTCATTTGAGCACCTTCATTCTTGCTTTACACACATGCATTCGAGCCCAATAGTGATTCTTCATGTGTCGGAGCATGTCTTTGTCCCTGTTTGCCTTTGCTATCAACCTCTCTAGACGTGTGTTCACCTGGATGAGCATAGAGCTTTGCTCCTTAGGTGTCAAATCACCGGGTCTCTTGCGAGCCAAGTTCTGGTCTTCTCGGATCCTCCGCAACTCATCAAGAGAGTGTTCATCCTCTAATTGCTTGTTGCGCTGCTCTAAATAAGTAATTGTCCAATTTTCCATCTCCAATTTTTGCTGCAACAAGTCATTTTCAGCCCTTAGCTGCTGGATGATCTTCTCTGACTATAGGCTAGGAGAAATGATATCAAGGTCAACAACATCTATGCCTGGAACACCTGATGGCCCCTCATCAACCTTGGGCTATTTGCCTCTCTCTGGTACCTGTGCTACTGTCGAAAGCAAGGCCCCTTCCACCTGATGTGGAGATAACACTCGCTGTGCTGATGAAGAAGGCGAGACTCCTTCCACCTGATGTGGAGATAATACTCGTCGTGCAGATGCAAATAAGGCCCTGTGGCCTCTCTGATATGTAACAAATGGAGGGGAGCTGACATGCTCAGGCTCTGGAATGTCAAAATGATGTGAAGGTCCTCCCTCATCACGGACAACCTCAGGAGGTGGCTGTGGCACTGTGAACAAGTCACGAGAAATGAAATCCTCCCATGGAATACCCTGCTGTGCCAACTGATGCATGACCACAATCTTGGTCAGTGCATAATGATAGATGCTCTTGTGTTGCTGTGCTGGGCTCTTTCTTTGCACCAAGGGCACCATCCTCTCTATATTTCGGCACATGAAGAATGGGATGTTCATCATTCGTACCCGTGTGAAATGCATCAACAAACGGATATGGTACGAATATAAACGTGAAAATCTGCCCTCGCAAGTGAAATAGCGAATGATGATCCTCATCAAAGGTGCATACTCGTCTCTTAAGAATCTGAAAGGAAAAACACCAGTTAGGTGCCTCATATATACAGGTTTGCTATATGGCTCATAATGAAATCTGTCCAACTGCTGGCGCTTGTTCCACTCTTCTCCAATATTGGGTATCCCTGTTGCTTGAGCAACAATCTCGAGTGACAATGTGAAGTCCACTCCTACAAGATTCACATGCCCACTGTGCAAATGTAGGACAAACAAGCGGGCCAATTCCCTGTGGTGTTGAATTTGGGAGATTCTCTCACAATATTCATAGCATGATTGATATCGGAAACATGACACTACAAGTGGACAAGCTTGTAGATAAGCCAAAGAGGTGGGCTCCTCCCTGACATGCTAACCACCTTTACCACCCCTGTGATGCCTCCTTGGCACCTCTACCTCTGGTGTTGTTTCACGGTCATCACTTTGCTCATAATCTGTTTCGGTTTCTGACATGGTTTTGGAGGCAAGTGACTGAAAAATAGTGCCGACTGTGCACCCAATGAACTGCTGCTTTGACTTGTTTAGATGTTGTTACCAAGGGGACAAACACACATGGGAAATGTTAGGGAGAAGGGAACATTGAGGGGATTAGGGAAAACAAATGTGAAAGGAAATTTTAGGAAAGGAACATGGAACATATACAATCATAATTTGTGGGATTTTAATGGGAAGTGGGATTTAGGAAATTTACATAGGGTTTTAGGAATTAGTAGGGTTTAGGGATTTTAATGATTTTTAAGAGGGAAATTATATGATTTGCATGGAAAAATGTCAAGGAAAATGGTGAGGAAAATATGGGGAAAGAGGAATGGAAAATGGGTAACCTTGGGCAGCAAATTTCAATGAAACCCTAGCACATTTGCATTTTTAAAATTTGATACAGCAAGGTAGGGTTTTACTCCATATTAGCATGGCATTTTTACATGTTCATTGCTCATTCATCTTAGCCAAACCAAAATCACCATGGATCAGAGGCCTACCTGAAAAGATTTGGAGAGAGAAGCAGTTTTGGTGGCTTGCTGGCGATTTCCTGAGCAAGAAACCCAACGCGTAGCGCACCCAGCCTGATGCGTAGCGCGCCTTCAACGCGTAGCGCCTGAGTTAAATTAAACTGGAAAATGCGCGCTGATGCGTAGCGCGCCCTCAACGCGTAGTGCGCCTCCTCTGATGCGTAGCGCGCCGCTGCAACTGCTCAATTCGCCCAATGAACTGTGAAACCGACTTGACAAGTATTCTCTTGGAGTGTTGAGAGGCAAATGAGTTACCAATGAGGGATGACATGCTTTTATAGGCTTTCCTTTTAATTTTTACTTGCCCAAAACCCACTTTGTAATGTTTTGAATGTTGACACTTTTTGCTTTAATTGGCTCTAACCGTTAATTTCATTTCTTTAAAAAATTGGTTGAAATGATGATTTCTTCTGACAATTTTTGCAGGGATAGCTTCTGGGATGCTTCAGCAAAGGAGACCAAGGCTGCACTTCGACATTTGCAGAATTTGAAATTTTGAGAATTTTTACAAAAATGAGATAATGACCTTGTTTTCAAACATAGTTTTTGAGAACAAGGTAAAAATTTAGCTGTACAATGATGAGAAATGTTTAATGAAGGACATCCCTCTGGCTTGCTGGTCCTTGATGACCTCTGAAGACAAAATTAGACTCAACCCTAGACCTAAAACCTAAAACTTAAAGCAAGATGAATGACCCTTTGAGGACTTTATTTATTTGAACAAACCTGAACCAGCAGCGCCAAACAAGAGGGGAATAACGACACAAATTCCTTCCACCAAGATTATGGCATGCCTAACGGAATGAAACATGATCACACTGATGAGACACCTAACTATGAAATGCAAAGAGCTTTGATCTCTGGTGGACGGCTACTAGACCGACTCTAACATTGGCTCCAATAGGGATGGTAGCTCCTTGGAGGTGCCAAGAACCGCAAACCTCTGGGAGAGCAGACCAGTGTTTTCAACCATTGGGCGATGAAGTCATTATTTACTCATTTGGCACAAACTCTGACAACTTTAATGACTGCAGATTTGACCAAAAAATAGAGACAACTTTGACCCAAACTAACTCAATAGTGAACAGAAAATGGACTGATAAAAACACCTTGACAAACCTCAAACCAACCAATCTCCATCTTCAGAATTATAGCCTTCACCGCGGGCCCCAGACTGAGGATGAAAGATCAGCACACACATGTGATAAAACAGAAGTAAAATGGTATATACAATGATGGTGAGAAGAACAAAAATGCTCAGACATGGTACCTCTTCAGCAGTCGACCATTGATCGACCCTCTGGGATAATCATCTCCGTTCATTTCCTTGAGAAGAAAAGCATTTTGACCACGATATGCTGCGATCGTATAGGGACCCTTCCATAAATTATCAAATTTGCCGTGCTTCCCTTTGTCTTCATTTCGAGCATCCCACTTCAAAACCACATCATCTATTTGAAAGTCATCTGATCTTGCTTTCCTGTCATAAATCTTCTTTATGCGCTCTTGCAACTTGAGAGTATTATGAAGAACCTCCTCCCGTGTCTGCTGTAAATGAATCATTTGATTAATTCGCCTCTGCATGGGATCTTCCTCACTATCAATTTCTTGAAGCAATTTGACCACCGGAATAGCAAGCGAAGTAGGAAACACTGCATCTGCCCCGTACACCAGCTCAAAAGGAGACATGCCAATTGACTTTTTATGACTTACCCTATCAGCCCACAGTGCATTCACTAACTTTTTATGCCAGCTCTTCTTATTGATTTCCAGCAACTTTTTAATGATATTTACCAAGGACTTATTTGAAGATTCTGCCAGCCCATTTCCTTGCGGATGGTAGGCAGTAGAATGCCCCAAGCTGATATTATACTTGTAGAAAAAATCGACCATTCTTTTTTATTTAAATGCTGCTGCATTATCTGTAATTAACTTACTTGGACAGCCAAAACGTGACAGTATATTATTTTCAAGGAAAGAAATAATTACCGCATCTGTGGCCTGCCGGGTGGGAATGGCTTCAATCCATTTTGTGAAGTAATCTGTGGCTGTCAATATCCATCTATGTTGTCCTGACGATGCCGGATGAATCTCACCGATGAAATCCAAGCCCCACTGCTGAAATGGTGCGCTGACTTCAATTGGTTTGAGAGGCAATGACTGCAATTTCTATTTTCCTTGAAAAATTTGGCACCCATGACAACTCTTAACAGCTTTATACACATCTAAAAACAATGAAGGCCAATAAAAACCTGCTCTTAGGATCTTATTTGATGTAGTCTTCCAAAACAAATGACCCCCACAGTCACCTTTATGAAAATCTTCCACCACTGTTTTGGCTTCCTCCTCAACCAAACAATTCAGCAATATTCCACCAGGGTCTTTCCAATATAATGCAGATTTAAGGATGCAAAACTTGGCTGCTTTCAACTTCAATGTCCTACTTTTATTTCGAGGCATCCCGGGAGGTGAAGATAAATTTTGAAGTACATATACAATATCAGCATACCAAGGAGAAGAAATAAAGATGTCAGATACTTGTTGTGTTGAATTCTCCTCATCTTCATCGGACATGGCAGCCATCAAATTGATGTCTAGGACATGTAGATTTGTTTCAGCCATCAACTTGGCAAGACTTTGCCCTTTGATCAACTTAGTGGGTTTAATCTCCACATCATACTCTAATAATGCAGCAATCCACTTTCCCCACCTTCCTTCTGGTTCTGTCTGTACCAACACATCCTTTACTGCCGCATGAGGAACATAAGCTATAATGTGGGAATGCAATACATACACACGGAAATCCTTCAGGGCCTTCACAAGTGCAAGTGCTTGTTTTTCAATGATGTTATACTTTAATGCTCCATCTCTAATAATACGGCTGAAAAAAGCAATAGGCTTCTCAACTCCATCTCTCTTTTGCATTAGTACAGCTGCCAATGTGTGCTCAGAAGCAAATGAAAACAAAATAAAATCTTGTGTGTAATCCGGACTGATTAGAGTAGGGGCTGAAGATAAAACCAACTTTACCAAATTGAAAGATTTTACCGCCTCTTCAGTCCACTTTAGCTGGCTGTCCTTTTTCAGCATGTTTGTGATTTCTCTAAGATGCTCGGCAAGATTCGGAATGAAGCGACGCAGAAAATTCAGCTTACCATTAAAGGATTGTATTTCTTTTTTGTTTCGGGGCTGCTCAAGTTGCTGAATAGCTTCAACACGTGCAGGATCTATACGGATGCCATCTTTGGAAATGATGTGACCCAAGAGCTTGCCTTCACTCATGGAGAAAAGACTTTTCTTTGGATTCAACGAAATACCATATTTTCTGCACTTTTGAAAAAAAATTTGCAAGTGATATAAATGTTCTTCATCGGATTTTGAAAATACAGTCAAATAATCAAGGTAAACAACTAAAAAGACATCTTTCTCATTGGCAAAGGCCATGTCCATCGCACGCTGAAAAGTGGCACCTGCATTTTTCAAGCCAAATGGCATTTTTGCATAATGAAATGTACCCCATGGAGTAGTGAATGCAGTTTTATCACGATCATCCTCATGCACCAAAATCTTATTGTACCCAGAATAGCCATCGAGTAGCGACATCCTTGATGCTCCAACTACTCGCTGCAATATATGATCCATTTTGGGCAGCGGATAATTTTCCTTTAAGGATACCTTATTCAAATTTCTGAAGTCAATGCATAAACGGATCTCACCAGTCTTCTTTCTTACAGGCACCAAATTTGATATCCACTCGGAAAATCTGATAGGTACTATGATTCCGGACTTGTATAACCTATTCACTTCTTTTTCTATCAATGGCAGCAATTTAGGATTAATTCTCCTCAACTTTTGGCGGAAAGGCTTTTGATTTGGCTTTATAGGAATAGTATGCTGAATGATATTAGTATCATATGTTTTCAGATCTGAATAGTCCCATGCAAAGACATTAGAAAACGAAGACAACAATCTGACATACTGTTTCTTTACCTTTGGTGACAATGACTTAGACAATTTTACCAACTTAGGATTCTCAGCTGCTCCAATATTTACCTCCTCAACACCTTCTTCAGTTGGTCTCAATGTCGGCTTGCGGGCCACATCATCTTGATCAAACAACTCTTCCAAAGGAATCAATCCTTTAGGAATAAAATTATCCTTAAGTTGTAGCACATCCATTTGATTCACTTCATCAGGTTCTGTATCTATGGAGATGTCTTTAAACTTACCTTCAACTTGCAGAAAATCTTTAATTTCTTCATCATCCTGGAAGACTTGCCAACATCTTATATTGTCCGGAACTGTAGGACGGTGCTTCACATAAATCTCAAACTTGTTACTGGAATTCATGGGAATTTTTAAGTTACTCGCTGCCTTAGCCAATGCATCAGCAACGCCATTTTGTATGCGGGGCACACATGTCAAAGTATGTTCAGAAAATAGTTTCAAAATATCTAGGACAACATTTCGATATGCTCTCATACGAGGATGCTTGGCCTGAAATTCACCTTTAACTTGCTTTATCACAAACTCAGAGTCACCATAGACTGCAATCTTCTTTGCTTTTAGCTTTTGAAGAATTTTAAGGCCAGCAATGAGAGCCTCATATTCCACCTCATTATTTGAACAATCGAATGCTAGTTTATAAGAGCAAACTCTCACCTTGCTTGGGACTTTGTCTTGGGTAGAAAAGGGACTTCGAATCCACACACCAATACCAGCACCATCGCTGCCCACAGCGCCATCGAAATCCATGGTCCAAAGACCATCTTCATCTTCCTCCAAGTGCTGAAAATGTGTTGCCTCTGTTTTTTCTGCTTGCTGCCCATTAACTTCAGCTGTTCGCTCCATGGCAGCTGGCGTTTCTTCTCTTTCCTTTTGCAAAACTTCTCGAAAATTTTCGGTAATCTCTGGTATATCTTCTGCTTGAACTAACTGACTATCTATCTCATTAAAATTATCAGCAAACAAAACAAACGACTCCAAATCTGTATGTACATAATTTACAGGATGATTTATCGGCTTTTCTTTGCTAGTTATCATGTATTTCATCTTTTGCTCCCGATATAACTTTCTCATTTGACCGAAGACTGGAATTGTAGCATAAGAAAAGTCTAGTTGAAGTGTACCTTTCAACTTAGCTCCCCAAGATCTTGAAAGCAACATACCAAATCGCGGAGGAATATCTGCCACAACCACATCCATCAAAACATTTTTAGCTAGAATTTGATCTAGGCTTACCACCAAGTCCTTGATCAAACCGATACATTTTACCCGGCTGGAATCAAATGAATACAGATCATGATATTTTCTTGTGATATCCAAACCCAGCCTTTCCATGATTGCTTTCGGCATCAAATTGTGCGAAGCACCCGAGTCAAACATACATTATGTAAAATATACTCGTGCAACCTCAAACTGATATAGAAGGGAGGAACATCATTTTCAGGAGACTCACCATTCAAAGCAGGCCCAAAAATTAATTCCGGCTGATCATATTCTACATTTACCGTGTCAAGCATTGGATCAATATTCAGAATTTTGGAAATTTGACCTCGGTAGGTGGTGTTCTTCATGATTTCAGTCAATGGAATAGACACTTTCAGCTTTGAAATTTCATTCTCCAAACTAAATGCTGAAACTTTTTCACCTTCTTTGGCCGGAACTTCTCTTCTTTCGACTTTATCCTTCATTATACTTGGTGGCTGATTTACCTTATCCGCTGAAGATGATTGACTTGCTGAGGGATCAATTATGTCTTTTCCTTTTGTCTGTGGGGAAGCTGAATCATTTTTTGCTGAAGTATCTTTCCTTTTCTGAATGGGATTTATGGGAACAGCTCGGTTTCTTAATTGTCTCTGCTGAGCAGACAAAGCATTGAGATATCCTCTTTGGTATTCCTCTGATTCTTCCTCAAGTACTGCCTCATTTGATAAGATATAATTCTCATCCTGATGTATGATGGAATTTCTCACAAATTCTTCTTCTTCTGTAATATAGGTAGGCAGATCATCAAGAGTGAAAAAGTGATTTTCCTCTCCTATAGTATCACCTTCATCCTCGGATTCTTGGCTAACAAAATTCTGCTGAAGCGGAGGTTTTACTTGCTGCTGAACTGTTGTTTCTTGTGCCCTTGTTTCACGCTGCTTGATTCTGTATTGTGGCTGTTGTGGACCTCGGAAATTAGGATTACGAATCTGCGGTTCCAGCTTGCTGAGATGAGTATTTTCAAGCAACGTAGCTACCTTGCGAAGGTGCTGATCTGATGTAGAAGCTTCTTCTTTGATTGTCACTCGCTTTTCGGCTTTCATCCTTGCTCTCTTATCATTCAAATTTGCTTCAACACTAACAACGATTTTCTGCATATCCTCCAAGGTAGGCGGATCTCTATCTCGCAATGAATAAGCCATCTCCGGATCAAAACCATCCGGGAATTTGAGAAGTGCTAATTTTCTAGATGGCCTTAAATCATCTGGAATAGCATTGTAAACTGTGTTAAATCTGATAATGTAATCTTGGATCGACTCACCATGATTACGTTTGAGATTGTTGTACTCTGCATTGATCTGAAGTGGATCCTTTCTGATTTCCCATCGATCTAGAAACTGCTTCTGAAGTTCTTCCAATGTGGGTATGCTTCTAGCTGTCAAACCTCTGAACCATTTTCTTACTTCTCCATCAAATGTTTGTACAAACAAATGCATAGTTACATCCTCTTCATCTATCTCATATAGATAAAAGAAAGTTGTCATCTTGTCTATATGCTGCTGAGCGGAAACACCCTGAGGAGTGCCATCAAACATGGAAATTTTACTCTGATAATCAGCTGGCATATCATGCAGATTTTGAGGAAGAGCAAGTGGAGCAAACCGGGCAACCATTGCTTTAGGTAGATTGGGTCTAGGAGTAGCAGGTGGAGTAGGTGTAGCTGTAGTATGAGGAGGAGAAGTGGTATGGGATGTAGAAGGCGAACCAACTGTAGATTCAGGATAAGTGATTATAGGAGAAACATAAATAAAAGGAGGATTGGTCTGCTCATGCGCCATGATAGTGGATCCAATACGGAGAGATATAGTTTCAACGAACTCAGCAAGATTAGTAGCGTGAATATCTGACTGGAGAGATCTTAGGATGAAATTTTCAACCAATTTATTATGTCTCTCGATTTCAAGAGCAGCAACAAAGTCAGGGTTGGGAACTAGAGAACCAAGTGCACTTTCAGATTTGGTTTTGAACAAGGACAACTCAAAACTCTCGTCAAAATCAATGTCTTCAAGATACTCAAAAATAGCTGGACATGAATGAGATTTGAATATGTGTTTAGAATCTGAAGCCAGTTTGGATATCGAGGAACAAATAACCGATCAGCCTGTGAAAACTCTCAACTAATCATCCAAAATTTCAGAGTTTACAAATGAACTGGGGTAAAATGCAATCGAGGTGGCTGTATTCACAAGCTCACGGAGATTGACTGAAGCAGCATTTATCTACTTCCGCTTATGCAAAGCAAAAGCGTTTCGAAGGCCACCTGGCATAACTTCAGGCTCCGTCTAAGATTTTTGTTCTCCCTAGTGGAGTCGCCAATATGTTAGCGCTTGAATTTGGCCTCAGGCTGAAAAAGACAAAATCCAAGGCAACATCAAACCACTTAGCCTCGTAGCTAGCCCTACGAGGCAGGAGAGGGCTCTCTCCGGGTCTATCTCGGAAAAAGGTCTTCAAAGCGTGGAGATGACCAATAAAGAACACTGATTTTAGGCTAGTAAACTGATTGAGAAGGTTTGATTTCAGATTTTTAGGGTTTTGGTGGAAAACAGGAAGAGAGCAATTTTGGGTGCGGGGATGAGACACAGCTTTTGCAGAGGTCTTTTTGGGGCAAGGTAGGAGATTGTCTTGATGCCTTTGATTTAAGTGAATGGATAGGAATGACTGATGAGGAGCTAAAGAGAGCAAGAAACTTTCGAGAGTTCTCTTCAGACAAAGGAAAACATAGATATTAAGCAAACTTAAAGGCAGAGCATATAAATTATGAATTCTACCTTAACACTTCATTTACTTAATGTGCAGAAAAGAAAAGTGGGAAAATTGTACACATAACACACTTACAAGTACATGAGAGAAGCACACCATCAACACAAATAACCACAGGAATCCCAAAAAGTGCTGCAAAATCCTGGTCTTTCCTTTGCCAAAATTGCTGAGATACAAAGTGTAATACAATAGAAGCTTATCCCTCAAGAGTCCAACCATGAAAATGACTACGAAAATACATAATATAGGCAAGCTAACACCTTTCCTTGCCTCTAGGGGTCGAGCTCATCATCCTAGGAGCTGTTTCAACCAATTCTAAATTGAGCACTAAAATCTAGCCAGTCAAAACCACTTGCCTCTATAAGCTAGGAAACCAATTCATTCATTAAATTTTTGACTTTTTATGAATGAATCTTCTAGAAGAGATAAATAAGTGCCATGAAATCATAAAATTACATCAATTACATCAAGAAGGATGAAAAATCACTCCAAAAAGTCAAAACTAGTCAAATCTGCGTTTCGCTGAGCTGTAGGTGAAAATCTGGCAAATTTCCCTGATGCGTAGCGCCCCAATTCTCAACGCGTAGCGCGCCTTTGAGCCAACTTTTGAGGCACTTCCCGGCATCCAAATGAGGCAAAAGTAGGCTTGTTGGAAAGGTCTGGATGTCTACTTTCCAGCCCAAGTCGAATTTCTCAATTTCGTGGTCATTTTCCCCTCCCAAATTTCAATCTCCCAAGACTGCTCCCTGTGTGTCCAAAAAGTGGCAGAAAGTCATTGTTTGCATGTTTTTTGACCTTCTGAGGGCTCAAAACCTGATGAAATGTCTTGGCAATTGCTGAGAAAGTGTAATTTGTCATGAAAAATCCAAAAATGCTGAGTTTTTGAGAAATGGACTTGCCCATCTTCAGGGTAGCACGCGGCGCGCTACGCGTTGAGAGCAAAAACCTGTGTGTGGCACAAAAAAGTCAAAATTGACCAAAATTGCTCAAAATTTCATGCAATTTGAGCTGGAAGTGCATCATTGAGCACCATGCTCCTTCAAGGTAGCCTCAGCCAAAATATGAAGGGGATCGGGCCTTTTCCTCCGTTTTAGTGCCTTGGCCAACCGTCCTTTGAGCACCTTCATTCTTGCTTTACACACATGCATTCGGGCCCAATAGTGATTCTTCATGTGTCGGAGCATGTCTTTGTCCCTGTTTGCCTTTGCTATCAACCTCTCTAGATGTGTGTTCACCTGGATGAGCATAGAGCTTTGCTCCTTAGGTGTCAAATCACCGGGTCTGTTGCGAGCCAAGTTCCGGTCTTCTCGGATCCTCCGCAACTCATCAAGAGAATGTTCATCCTCTAATTGCTTGTTGTGCTGCTCTAAATAAGTAATTTTCCAATTTTCCATCTCCAATTTTTGCTGCAACAAGTCATTTTCAGCCCTTAGCTACTGGATGATCTCCTCTGACTCTAGGCTAGGAGAAATGATATCAAGGTCAACAACATCTATGCCTGGAACACCTGATGGCCCCTCATCAACCTTGGGCTGCTTGCCTCTCTCTGGTACCTGTGCTACTGTCGAAAGTGAGGCCCCTTCCACCTGATGTGGAGATAACACTCACTGTGCTGATGAAGAAGGCGAGACCCCTTCCACCTGATGTGGAGATAATACTCGCCGTGCAGATGCAAATAAGGCCCTGTGGCCTCTCTGATATGTAACAAATGGAGGGGAGCTGACATGCTCGGGCTCTGGAATGTCAAACTGATGTGAAGGTCCTCCCTCATCACGGACAACCTCAGGAGGTGGCTGTGGCACTGTGAACAAGTCACGAGAAATGAAATCCTCCCATGGAATACCCTGCTGTGCCAACTGATGCATGACCACAATCTTGATCAGTGCATAATGATAGATGCTCTTGTGTTGCTGTGCTGGGCTCTTTCTTTGCACCAAGGGCACCATCCTCTCTATATTTTGGCACATGAAGAATGGGATGTTCATCATTCGTACCCGTGTGAAATGCATCAACAAACGGATATGGTACGAATATAAACGTGAAAATCTGCCCTCGCAAGTGAAATAGCGAATGATGATCCTCATCAAAGGTGCATACTCGTCTCTTAAGAATCTGAAAGGAAAAACACCAGTTAGGTGCCTCATATATACAGGTTTGATATATGGCTCATAATGAAATCTGTCCAACTGCTGGCGCTTGTTCCACTCTTCTCCAATATTGGGTATCCCTGTTGCTTGAGCAACAATCTCAGGTGACAATGTGAAGTCCACTCCTGCAAGATTCACATGCCCATTGTGCAAATGTAGGACAAACAAGTGGGCCAATTCCCTGTGGTGTTGAATTTGGGAGATTCTCTCACAATATTCATAGCATGATTGATATCGGAAACATGACACTGCAAGTGGACAAGCTTGTAGATAAGCCAAAGAGGTGGGCTCCTCCCTGACATGCTGACCACCTTTACCACCCCTGTGATGCCTCCTTGGCACCTCTACCTCTGGTGTTGTTTCACGGTCATCACTTTGCTCATAATCTGTTTCAGTTTCTGACATGGTTTTGGAGGCAAGTGACTGAAAAATAGTACTGACTGTGCACCCAATGAACTGCTGTTTTGACTTGTTTAGATGCTGTTACCAAGGGGACAAACACACATGGGAAATGTTAGGGAAAAGGGAACATTGAGGGGATTAGGCAAAACAAATGTGAAAGGAAATTTTAGGAAAGGAACATGGAACATATACAATCATAATTTGTGGGATTTTAATGGGAAGTGGGATTTAGGAAATTTACACAGGGTTTTAGGAATTAGTAGGATTTAGGGATTTTAATGATTTTTAAGAGGGAAATTATATGATTTGCATGGAAAAATGTCAAGGAAAATGGTGAGGAAAATATGGGGAAAGAGGAATGGAAAATGGGTAACCTTGGGCAGCAAATTTCAATGAAACCCTAGCACATTTGCATTTTTAAAATTTGATACAGCAAGGTAGGGCTTTACTCCATATTAGCATGGCATTTTTACATGTTCATTGCTCATTTATCTTAGCCACACCAAAATCACCATGGATCAGAGGCCTACCTAAAAAGATTTGGAGAGAGAAGCAGTTTTGGTGGCTTGCTGGCGATTTCCTGAGCAAGAAACCCAACGCGTAGCACGTCCAGCCTAATGCATAGCGCGCCTTCAACGCGTAGCGCCTGAGTTAAATTAAACTGGAAAATGCGCGTTGATGTGTAGCGTGCCTCCTCTGATGCGTAGCGCGCCTCCTCTGATGCGTAGCGCGCCGCTGCAGCTGCTCAATTTGCCCAATGAACTGTGAAACCGACTTGACAAGTATTCTCTTGGAGTGTTGAGAGGCAAATGAGTTACCAATGAGGGATGGCATGCTTTTATAGGCTTTCCTTTTAATTTTTACTTGCCCAAAACCCACTTTGTAATGTTTTGAATGTTGACACTTTTTTCTTTAGTTGGCTCTGACCTTTAATTTCATTTCTTTAAAAAATTGGTTGAAATGATGATTTCTTCTGAAAATTTTTGCAGGGATAGCTTCTGGGATGCTTCAGCAAAGGAGACCAAGGCTGCACTTCGACATTTGTAGAATTTGAAATTTTGAGAATTTTTACAAAAATGAGATAATGACCTTGTTTTCAAACAGAGTTTTTGAGAACAAGGTAAAAATTTAGCTGTACAATGATGAGAAATGTTTAATGAAGGACATCCCTCTGGCCTGCTAGTCCTTGATGACCTCTGAAGACAAAATTAGACTCAACCCCTAGACCTAAAACCTAAAACTTAAAGCAAGATGAATGACCCTTTGAGGACTTTATTTATTTGAACAAACCTGAACTAGCAGCGCCAAACAAGAGGGGAATAACGACACAAATTCCTTCCACCAAGATTATGGCATGCCTAACGGAATGCAACATGATCACACTGATGAGACACCTAACTATGAAATGCAAAGAGCTTTGACCTTTGGTGGAGGGCTACTAGACTGACTCTAACACATGGCGTGATTATTATGGCGTGATTATTATATGACTCAACTTACAAACCAATGACCCATAAAAAAACATGATAGTACATGACTATGAGGACACTAAAGGCCCATATATGTTTGAAATATAAGACATTTATCAGCCCAAGCATGGTTGTAGCAGCTCTCAGAAAATCACATCAATACATTCTTAACATGACTTGTGACTCTCTTTCTCTTGAATTTTGAATCCCAAATAATAAAACAATGTGATACAAGGTTCCATAAGAAGGTACATGGCTGAAAATAAGATGTACAATCTAATATATATGGCTATAATAATGCCTCCAAAAATCTCTCCAATGCATGATCAAAACTGATAACATTCTCCAACTCATGGAACATTCTACCAATGCACCAATACATGAGTGATTACAAATTTGATCTTGCACTCATTATTGCACACATGGCTGAAGTAAAAAATACAATACATGCCAAAAGTAAGACTACTCAATCAACACACCAAAAAGAGTATGCACATCTCTCACACATCCAACCACTCATTCATTGTCCTTAGTAGCACATGACAACACTAGCAATATGCATCATCAATTGTTAGTAGCATCAACATCATAAGGCTCCAAAAATAAATTGTAGCAGCAATTCTTCAACAACAGATAGCAATGAGCAACAATATACAATCATCCATCCTCTTGTAATCAACACATGACATGATTCTAACAAATAATAGCATAATCTCCCACTATGAAGAGAAAATATCCCATCATACTATCAAGGGATGTAATCGAAGTTAGCAGAAGCAACCCTATTTTTGCAACACAACCACTAGACATAAAATGACCATCATCTAGGTGAGGAATCTATAATACAAACTACATCTATGCTCTCTTGATATCATATGTGCACCAACAAGCACAAATCTCATCATCATCAACATGTACATGTGGAAGTCTTCAAGGTAAGACCCTCATGAAAAAGATCCAAACCTAGACACTTGAGTGCTTGGATCTTAACTCATCTTTTCATGGCATGGAAGAAGGAAAATACCTTGACCTCCTGGCAACAAGATATGAAAATAGGATACATGGCTTCATGATAATACAATGCGATATACATGACACATGTCGATACAAATACAATGGACTCTTAACCACACTACAAACCAAAAAATAATGACTTAGTAATGTATAGAAGGATGTATCAATTATCTTCAAATAATTCACAAAACTAACCAACAACTCTCTAAAATGCATGCATGCATCAATGACCCTTCCTCATGTGAAATATGACTATCTAATGAACAACAATGAGTGAGGGTTTCAATGTGAGCATGTTATGAAACTAGCTCACAAAAAGATAGAAAAGAGAGTTAAACGCTTTAGAATTCAGCCTCTTCGAGGGAGAAACCTCCTTTACGTTACACAAATGAACAATTCTTAGATGATACAAATGACAAAGCCTCCTTTCTATATATAGGAGTCTGAGGGGTCATAATATAACCAAAGCTGACCTAACAATAATAATATAAGGGCACAAAAATAACAATAGTGGGCTTCTATGGGGCACAATAATAACAATATGGGGACAATAGGGGCACAACAATAACAATAAGGGATACAATGACAATAGTAATGGGGGAATCACTAGTATTATAGGGACCTAACATGCTCCTCTCCTTCAAAAAAGTGTTGTCCTCAATGCTTGAGTAGTTCTAGATGCTTCTGTATAAAATTCTCATCCTCCCATGTGGAATCTTCAACGGGTAAGTTCTTTCACTTGATGAGATAATCTGAAATTGATCGATTTCGTAGCTATCAAGTTCTTGTTTCTTTGACTGCTTCAGGTTCCAATATGATTTTTCCTTCCTCATAAAGTTCTAGCAATATTGTTTGAACTGGGAGCTTGTCACCTATAACCTTCTTTAAGCATGACACATGGAAAACTGGGTGCACTCGGGAAGCTACAGGAAGCTCTA
The DNA here is from genome assembly GCA_031772625.1 of Pinus tabuliformis. Lineage (NCBI taxonomy): Eukaryota > Viridiplantae > Streptophyta > Pinopsida > Pinales > Pinaceae > Pinus > Pinus tabuliformis. The sequence continues at coordinate 336,703,751 of CM062810.1, read as the reverse complement.
AATTGTATGCCATAGTACCTATCTTTTGTAACACCTTGTATGAACCATAATACTTTGGTGATAATTTATTAGCCTTCTTAACTTGATTGAGGGACATTTGTTTATATGGTTGTAGCTGTAGGAATACCTAATCACCTACATCAAAACTTCTTTCGTTGCGATGTTGATCTGCCTGTTGTTTCATTCTATTCTGCGCCAAGGTGAGGTTATCCTTTAAGAGTTGGAGAACTTGTTGTTGATGCTCGATGTGATCTTCCACTGCTTGAACCTTAGAATTTTCTCTTAAATATGATGTGATGGATGGTGGATGATATCCATAAAGTGCCATAAATGGAGTCATTTTTGTTGCAGTATGGAAGGAAGTGTTATACCACCATTTAGCCAGAGGCAACCATTTGACCCATTGTGTATGTTTATCAAATACAAAGTAACGAAGATATCCTTCCAAACATTTGTTTACTATCTCAGTTTGCCCATCAGATTGAGGATGATAAGATGAGTTATGAGCTAACTGAGTACCAAGACAAGAAAATAATTTTGTTCAAAAATTTCTAGTGAAAATAGGATCTCTGTCTCTTACAATAATCTTTGGGTTTCCATGTAGCTTTTGAATTGTTTCCATAAATGCAATCAAAACTGTACTCACTTTAAATGGATGAGATAATGCACAAAAGTGTGCATACTTGGTAAGTCTGCCAACTACCACCATGATAACACTCTTTCCTTCAGAATTGGGTAAACATGTGATAAAATCCATTGAAACCTCCTCCCAATGTTGGCTTGGAATGGATAAAGGTTGTAATAGACCTGGGGTCTTAATTGTTTCAACTTTATATTGTTGGCAAACCAAACATTCCTCCACAAAATTTTGAATATCAAATTTAAGGCCATCCCAAAAAAAATCCTTCTTAACCCTGTGGTAAGTTTTTAGAAATCCTGAGTGCCCTCCTAAGGGAGAGGTGTGCAATTCCCTAAGAATATTTTGTTTGAGTTGGGAATTCTTACATAGGTATAACCGATCTTTGTACCATAACGAATCATTTTTCCAGCTAAATGTATTAGATGTATTGGGATCTTGTTGTAACTTTTGAATGAGTGCCCACACTTCTTCGTCATTCTTCCATTCATCCCTTGCTTTGTTTATCCAATCTGGTTGGATAATAGAAATGGTGCAAATAAATGCTTCCACATCCTCATCCTTTCTTGAGAGTGCATCTGCCACAATATTTTTCTTCGCTTTTTTGTAGATGATTTCAAAGTCATAACCCAACATCTTTGTGACCCATTTTGCTTCTCTTCTGAAGATAATCTTTGTTCTAAAAAGTATTTAAGACTATCATGATATGTTTTCACCTTTAAGTGTCTTCCCATTAGGTAGGGTCACCATTTATTAAGTGCATTTAGTATTTCCAACATTTCCTTCTCATAAATAGCTTTGTGTAAATACTTTCCTTTGATTGGACAACTTTAGAAGGCAACGGGTCTTTCTTCTAACATTAAAGCAACACCAATTCCATTTCCTGGGGCATCACATTCCCCAATAAAGGATTTTATGAAGTCCGGTGTAGCTAAGACTGGTGCTTGGCACATTGCCTCTTTAAGATGTTCAAAGGCCTTTGTTTCTTCTGGAGTCCATGAAAATGCATCTTTCTTCATAATGTTGTTAGAGGTGCTGCTATTCTCCCATAATTCTTAACAAACATGCGATAATACCCTGTTAACCAGAGAAATCCTCGTAGATGCTTTATGGATGTGGGGATTTTCCATTCCTTAATGGTTTTAATTTTTCTAGGGTCTGCCTTAACACCTTCATGAGATACAATGTGATTATTCCACCTCTTGTACTCCAAAGAAACATTTGGAGCTCTTTACATATAATTGTTTGTCCTCCAATAGTTTGAGCACCTTGTCAACATGTTGAACATGATCCTTCCAAGACTTGTTGTAGATTAGTATATCATCAAAAAATACTAACACAAATTTTCTAAGGGTTTGAAAATCGAATTCATCAAACCTTGAATTGTAGAAGGTGCATTGGTAAGGCCAAAAGGCATGACCAAAAATTCATAATGACCCTCATGAGTTCTAAATGTTGTTTTTGGAATGTCTTCAGTCTTCATTATGATTTGATGATATCTTGAACGAAGATCCAACTTGGTGAAGTAAATTGATCCATGCAATTCATCCAATAATTCATCAATGATAGGAATGGGAAATTTATCTTTAATAGTGAGCTTGTCGAGCTCCCTATAATCTAGACACATGTTCCATGATCCATTATTCTTATGAACCAATACTACTGGAGCAAAGAAAGAACTTTGACTAGGTTGAATTATGCCAGCCTCTGGCATTTCTACAACCATACGTTCAATTTCACTCTTTTGGGCATAGGGATATCTATAAGGCTTGATGTTTGGAGGAACACTTACTAGAATCAAATGAATAGCATGATCATGATCACGAATAGGTGGGAGGCCTTTAGGAGTCTCAAATACCTTGGAATGATTGTCCAAGACTTTTTGGAGATCTGGAGAAATAGATGATTTCGATGTGGGAACCACTAGTGAACATAATTGTGCAATTATGCCTCGTTGTTGTTTCTTTAGAAGCTTTGTCATTCCATTAGATCTGATTATTTTTCCTGGTTTCCCTGCGATACCCCTTAATTCAACTTTCTTTCCTTCTGAATAAAATTTCATGAAAAGTTCTTGAAAATTAAAAGCTATTGTACCCAAGGATTGTAACCATTGGACTCCTAGTACAACATTAGCACCACCCATTGCAATGGAAAGCATTGGGCTATTCAATACATATTCTCCCATGGATAGCTTGATATTATGGCACTTTCTTGAGAAATTTATGGTTCCTCCACTTGCAACCATCACTTGACACTCTGGTACTGGATATAGGAAGCAATTCAATTCATTGGCTATCTTACAATGAATAAAATTATGGGTACTACCCGAATCAATCAACACTATTACCTTTTTCTTCTTGATATGCCCTTCTACCTTGATAGTTTGAGGAGTGGTAATTCCAGCCAATGTATTACAAGATATGGTCGGATTCATTTCTTCTTTCTCTAGGGTTTGTTCCTGGTGTATATCCTCTTCTTTTGACGTTTCTTGTTCCTTTTCTTCCTACTATTCACAACCTATGTAAAATAATTTCTTCTCAGCACACTTATGACCTTTAGTGTATTTTCTATCACAACTATAACAAAGCCCTTTTGCTCTTTTTTCTTCCAATTGTTGTGGTGTCAACCTTGTAGGTTGTGGATGGCTAGGGAAAAACCACTTCCATCTTTATGATTGTGAGTGGTAGGGTTCCTTGTTTCCATAATTTTGCTTTCCATTTTTCTTGCCAACCTGAATGCCTTCTCCAATGATTCAGGTTCCCAAAGGCGAACCTCATGTTGGATGTTATCCTTTAAAGTCCCTATGAACACATCAATCCTATGCTCCTCTAGAATATATTTTACCCTTATATTCAATTTTTGGAAGTCCTCAATGTGCTCCATCATTGAACCCTTTTGTTTGAGATTTTTCAATTGGCTAAAAAAAAGTGTTGCTTTTTGTATCCTCATAATGTGCTATCATTTCATTCGTAAAAATAGCCCAAGTGAAAATTTGTTTACGAGAGCAAAGCCATCGATACCATACAAACTGATTTGGTCCTAAATATAAAGTTGCAATGCATACCTCTTGTGTGTTTTGAGCATTATGGAGATCAAAAAATTGCTTCATCTGTAGTATCCATGTTACGAGATCCTTGCCATCAAACTTCTTCATATCAATCTTTGGAACATGGTGGTTCTTCGGTCCAATGTTAGAGTCTATGAAATCATGATTAACATTTATTTTGTTCTCATCATGAGTTTCCTTTACTACACTTTTTCCATTAGTAAGCATTTGTTGTAGAAACTTTGTCAAATCTGTCTTCAAATCTTCCATCTTAGCTTCCATGCCATCCATCTTAGCTTCCACGCTATCCATCTTAGCTTCTATGCCTTTATTTAAACCATCCATATTAGCTTCCATGCCATACATATTAGCTTCTACATCTTTCTTTAAACCATCCATCTTAGCTTCTGTTACTTTTTGTGCAAGTGAAATTTGTTGCACTTGGTCTCATAATTTTGATATATCATGTTGCATTTCTTCCTCTTCTTCATGATTCATGCTAGAGATTTCAGGTTGCTTACTAGGTGTTTCCATTTTCTTTCTTCGAGGCATCAATTAATGATAATAATGCTTCACTATGCCCTTTGAATTCCTTCAAACTAATTTTTCAAACCAAACTTATGCAAAAATTTAAAAAAACTACACACCTTTTTTCACTTTGTAGGAGCTCGACATTGAATCTACCATATCTCTGTAATTTGGGATCTCCAAGGTCTGAAATTGTTTCCGGCGGTAACCCTCTGAGTATTATTTCTAACCCCACAAGTTTGATCAAGATTGGATTCTCCAATGAAGCGCTATACCACATTTCCCACGACGACTGGATTATAGGCTAGTTCAGTAGAGCGAGCTTCTACGAAGTTCCACATGTCACGTTTTTGACCTTACGATCTGAAATTGATACACAAAAAACTACAGTCTGTCCTCTTTTTGTAACTTCTTACGAAATTTCAATCTGATGCTCAGAAAAAACATTATGACACTTTTCCCCACATCATCTGTTTGAGATATAATTTGGGATCTTGTAAAAACCCTAACTTCCTTGGATCATATCTCTGAAAAGATAGTGAGACAAGATCTAAAATTTGGACCCACGGTTCAGAGAGATTTCATCACAAATGGGTTTCTTTTTTTCACTTCTTAAAGGTCACAGAAAAATAGTAATAGCGAAAATGCCACGATAACCTATTCGAAGCAATGAAACCCTAGAATCCAAGCTCTAATACCAATTGTTATGAAACCAGCTCACAAAAAGATAGAAGAGAGAGATAAACGCCTTAGAATTCAACCCCTTCAAGGGGGCAACCTCCTTTACATTACACAAATGAACAATTCTTGGATGATACAAATGGAAAAGCCTCCTTTCTATATATAGGACTCTAATGGGTCACAATATAACCAAAGTCGACCTAACAATAATAATATAAGGGCAGAAAAATAACAATACTGGGCTTCTATGGGGCACAATAATAAAAATATGGGGACAATAGGGACACAAAAATAACAATAAGGGATATAATGACAATAGTGATTGGGGAATCACTAGTATTATAGGGACCTAACAGAGTAATATCACTCTCACAAACCATCACCAAAATTCCCACGAAAGACATAGTATCATGCATGATATAAGTGTTATAAATGAAAGACATAAATCCATATGAAAATCCCCCTAAGAATATGCCATCTCTCCATCAATAATTGTTATTTGTTGCATAAACTTTTGATAGTATGCATGGATATATAAATAATATTTTTACAACATGGTTGCAAACATGATCAAACAAAAGATGATAAAAAGATAAAAATGACAGATAAAGCTTCAAACCTTGTGTAACTCCCCTTGGACTCATGCACTCTCCATTTATGCCTCAAACTGGTCTTGTGAACCTAAAATGAATAGATGAATGTAGTTGAAATTTACGCCTTTTAACTGCATGCACCTATCAAGTTTGGCTTCTCTTGAAGCCATCCCCTATTAGGCATAATACAAATATCTACTCCCCCTGAGTAGATTATCTTTTTTCAAAAAAAACATCCTTCCTTGAAGTCCTTTGAAGAGTTGGTTATTTACAACTCATATTTTCTCCTCCATACCTTCTTTGTCTTCTATGGTGGGCTTTCTCTTTTTGTAGGCTTGATCCTATCATATTTGCAAGATAGTGCTTTGTGGCAATGTTTTCCACACTTGATGTTGAAAATAGCAACAAGAAATGCTAAAAATAGCACTGATATAAATAGCAGTTTGGGTACCAGTGCTGGATTGAGCAACAGGGAATGAAAAATGGAAGTGCTAAAAATAACATTCTATTTTTAGTGGTTTAGGATGGATTCCTATTTTAGTCAGTCCCTGGACTAAACATAGGAAGTAAAATTCGAATTTGAACTTAACAATTGTTTGAAAATAAATTAATTAATTCACCATGAGTTAATTAGTTGTGAAAAAGCAAAAATGAATTCTATGTGAGGACATGCAACAGTTTCTCCATTAATTAAGGAATTTATCCATCAGTTAAAGAGATAAGGATGAGTTCTAATTTGAGTTGTAATTAGTTGGCTTAGTTAACTGAGTCAAGTCCAGTTAGATTGATTTAAACAATTTGTTTAAATTAATGTGAGTTCAGTTAGTTAATGCATTCTTGCATATAACTGCTGCACTTCAGATAACTGAATATTCTCTCATGAATAACTCATGCATGTCAGTTTAGACAGAGACTCAGTTGAGATCAGAGGAGGGACAATGTACTATTAGTTGGATGGACTTTTCCAATAAAGGAAGCTCATCCATGGAGAAGGATTTGTCTCCTTCAGGATTGCGTAGTTAGATCAGAGGTTAGTGAGTGTGTGAAGAGGCCAATTCACACAAGTGGCTGCACTGGACCCCAAGGAAAATTACACAAATAAATAGGAGGCTTGGAGGGTAGAGGAGAAGGTTTGAGAGAGGCCTTTGACTGTTTATGAGTAGCAAAGGGATTGCAGAGAGAGAAGGATAGCTTGTGAGATGATTATTTTCATAATTCGAACTATATTTCCACTTGTATGATAATACAGAGTTGGGGTTTTAGGCTGAGGCTTTCCCCGGGTTATTTCTTTTGTGTTATGTGTGATTGCTTCTCATTCTTAGTTATATGTGTTCTCATTGATCATGCTCAAATTGATTAAGCTTCTGCAAAGTGTTGTAGAAGTAGATCTTATATTGTGTTTTAGTATATTGCATAATTTGTTGATCTACAGTGGGAATTTCTACATGGTATCAGAGCAAAGGTGATCAAGGAAGAATAGTATACAAGAAGGGAGAAGTTTGAATTTTGTGATTCCTAAATATAGAAATTGAGTTCTTATCACATCTCTATTTCACCTATGGTGTTCAATGGTTTAAGACTCGAATATGCCCTTGATGGCAGTTCGAATTATATAGCGTGGAAGGATAACATGGAAGCAATACTAGAGGATAACGGTCTAAAGGACTTCATTGATCAAGAAGTCCCCAAGCCGACTGGTGCTGCTGAATTGGCTGAATGGAAGAAATGTGTGGCTAGAGCAAGGAGAATCCTTCTGGAGGGAGTTCGAGATCACATAGTCTCGAGTCTCCATGGGAAGGAGACACCGTTTTCAATGTGGAAAACATTGAAAGATCTATATCAGAATAGCAGCGATCATAGGAAGCTGGCGCTAAAAGAAAATCTTCGAAAGATCAAGTTTGAAAAGGGTGACACGATCTCTACATATCTAAACAAGCTCACCAAATGCAGGGATGAGCTTGGAAGTGTAGGGATCATGACAGCTAATGATGACATGGTGAGTCTTGCACTCCTCGGTCTTCCTAAGAGCTAGCATAGCTACCAGGACTCAGTTAATGGAAGGGAGAAACTGCCATATTGGGAATGACTTTGGTTGGATTTGATGCAGGAGGAGATAAGAAGAAGCACCAGAGATGGTTCTTCACCCATGGAGGATGAAGGAAACTATGCCTTAGCGAGTAAGGCAAAGAAGGGGAAGGAGAAGGATTCTCTTTCCCAATCCAGTTCTTCCCATGGTGGGAAGAAGTTTGACAAATCGAAAGTGCGATGCTTTCATTATCATGAGGTGGGCTATTTTTCTACAAATTGTCCACTGAGGAAATCCAAGAAGGTATCCGTGGAAGGATCAGAAGGTGAGGCACTGGCCTCACAGTTCGAGTTGGATTTCACACTGTTCGCATGCATGGTTTCATCCATAGTGGGAAGTGGTTGGTTTCTTGACAGTGGAGCTTCTTTCCACATGACCGGCAACAAGAGTTTGTTCAGTACTTTGGAGGAGAAAGATCTCTAGATACTCATAGTGATGGGTAATGATGAAAAGTATAGTGTCTTAGGTGTAGGCACGGTTGTTTTTCAGAGGGAGCATGGAGTTCACATTACCTTGACTGATGTCAAGTATGTAGTAGGACAGAAGAGAAATTTTTTGTTGATCACGATGATGGAAGACAGAGGCTATGATGTAGTCTTCAGTAAGGGAAAGGTTTTCCTTCAACATATCACCACTAGACAGGTGAAGCAGATCGGTTCACGGATCAAGAACCTGTATGCTCTTGATGTTCAATATGCATGCAAAGCCTTGAGGAGCAAGGCAACTGATGGAGACTTGGTGGTTGAGAGGGAGAGTACATTACCTCTCAACATGCAGTACCAAAAGAAGTCTCAGACGGTTATCGAGGAGCCATAATTGGTGAAGCAGCTTTAGGAGGTTGTGGAGAAGCCACAACTAGAGAAGCTGAGAGGAGATCGAGTAGAGACATCTACTCATGCAGAGACCTCTAGTAGGGGGAAATTTCGAGCCAGGTGGGCAAAGGGATCACATGCATTCGTACCTCCAGGTAGGAGGTGGGGTGATGTGGAGTGATCATCCCAAGAAGGCTGGAATAGGGGTAGGATCCTTGAGGTACCCAACCTCTTTGATTCGAATTTGCTACAGGAGCCCCGACGAGGAGTAGCAGGACTAGCTGAGTGGGTAGAGACAGATGTAGATGGAGTGGCAGAGAGAGCTACAGTGTAGGAGTCCCAAGACTATGTAGAGCTAGCAGGCTGCAACAATGTGAGAGGCACAGGAGTGTTGCACCAGTGCAGGATGGCACAGAGAGGTGTGCAATGGTGCGAGATGCATGGAGTGTTGCAGTAGCTTAGAGGTAAGAGAGGGAGCACTTGTCAGTAGTAGGTATAGCTTTAGCATCAGAGTATGTTTCTAGCCCAACAGAGAGGTTAGTGGGGATTTTTTTTGTTTCTAGAGTTGCTGGAGCAACCATACTTGGTAGAAGTGTTGCATGCAAAACATTCCAAAGGTATAGGATCGTGTTCGAGTTGAAGCCTTTCTTGTTGAGAGGGAGTGTTGAAAATAGCAACATGAAATGCTAAAAATATAAGTGCCAAAAATAGCACTGATATAAATAGCAGTTTGGGGACGAGTGCTGGATTGAGCAACAGGGAATAAAAAATGGAAGTGCTAAAAATAGCATTCTACTTTTAGTAGTTCAGGATGGATTCCTATTTTAGTCAGTCCCTGGACTAAACATAGGAAGTAAAATTCGAATTTGAACTTAATATCTGTTTGAAAATAAATTAATTAATTCACCATGAGTTAATTAGTTGTGAAAAATCAAACATGAAGTCTATGTGAGGACATGCAACAGTTTCTCTATTAATTGAGGAATTTATCCATCAGTTAAAGAGATAAGGATGAGCTCTAATTTGAGTTGTAATTAGTTGGCTTAGTTAATTGAGTCAAGTCTAGTTAGATTGATTTAAACAGTTTGTTTAAATTAATGTGAGTTCAGTTAGTTAATGCATGCTTGCATATAACTGCTGCACTTCAGATATCTGAATATTCTCTCATGAATAACTCATGCATCTCAGTTCAGATAGAGACCCAGTTGAGATCACAGGAGGGACAGTGTACTATTAGTTCGATGGATTTTTCCTATAAAGTAAGCTCATTCATGGAGAAGGATTTATCTCCTTCAGGATTGCGCAGTTAGATCAGAGGTTAGTGAGTGTGTGAAGAGGCCAATTCACACAAGTGGTTGCACTGGACCCTAAGGAAAATTGCGGAAAGAAATAGGAGGCTTGGAGGGCAGAGGAGAAGGTTTGAGAGAGACCTTTGACTGTCTATGAGTAGCAGAGGGATTGCAGAGAGAGAAGGATAGCTTGTGAGCTGATTCTTTTTGTAATCCAGACTATATTTCCACTTGTATGATAATAAAGAGTTGGGTTTTTAGGCTGAGGCTTTCCCCAAGTTATTTCTTCTGTGTTATCTGTGATTGCTTCTCATTCTCAGTTATATGTGTTCTCATTGATCGTGCTCAAATTGATTAAGCTTTTGCAAAGTGTTGTAGAAGTAGATCTTGTATTGTGTTTTAGTATATTGCATAATTTGTTGATCTACAGTGGGAATTTCTACACTTGAAACAATGGTTATCCAACAATCCTTGTTTTCTAGCAAGGTATTTACATTTTAAAGCTTGATGGAAAAAACTATTACAAGAAAAATAATACACATAAAATGAACTTTGATACCTTGGGTTTTGATTTGTTGGACCATAAAAACTTAATTTCTTCCTTTCTATTTTTACATGTTTCATGTTGTGGTTGTGATTTGCATGTCTTTGTTTCTACTAATAATTCCTTTTCTTTCATGACTTCTTTGATTGATGTTGCTTCCTAGGGCTTTGCTGGACTTCATTGGAGATAGGTTTATGATTTTTTTCAATATAGTTGTCTTCTACTTTATGATGAGCCTTGGTATTGCAACAAGAATGTTGCAATTCCCAAGGCTACCGACTTTAATTATCAACTCGGGGTTCGTACAAACTTAAGAGGTGCCGGCACTATACGTGCAGCATAAAATGTTTCCTTCCTTTGTTGTCATGATGTAATGAAGTGCATGTACTGAAGTCAAATCATAAACTAATTGCAGAAAATGAAATATTCGAAATGGAACCTTAACCTATTGCAAGAAAGAAAGTACAAGAAAAGAGAATGAAATCAAATGCTAAAACACACCATTTTTAACTAACTGCTAAGAGGCTTTGCTTCAAAATAATTCCAAGTTAACATGTATGCAATCCTAATGTCCTAAGCATACAGATTCAAACCATCAAACCTTCTACTACTGTGCATGTAAATGAATAAAATAAATTTGTTTTTCTTTTTGTCTTTTTTTCATGTGAGAGTGTGAAAGCTAATCTGTTTTGGTGACATGGCAGGTGGCTTGGAGATGATGGTGAATAGTCAGAAGGTTTGGGAGACAAGTAGGGACCCTTTGCTAGCTTCCTAGAGGATTTTTCCTCAATTCGGCCTCAAAACAGGCTTTCCTATAGGATGCTACAGTGATTTCCTATAGGATCCCCTGATTTCCTACAGGATGTGCAGATTTACTATAATTCATCGAATGACCAAGAAAATCAAATCCAAATTGGAGGGGACTAATTTTTATATTAAATATTATTTCTTAGGTTCCCATTCCAAGTGGAATCACTCAAAAAGACATCTATTAACCCATGCAAAAAAATAAAAAACATTACTAGTCTAAAATCTAGAAATTCGAGAACTAGCGAGCTAGTAAATCTAAAAAATGCCTAACCGAATCAAGTCAAAATGAAATGGGCTGATTTTTGTTATGAACTAGAATGTTTTTTTGGTCTAATTCAAGTGGAATCAATTTGATTTAAGCTTGTTAGCATGCCCTAAAGAATAGCAGAAATTCACTGTTCTTTTCTAAAAAGGAGGTCCAACAATCTAAATTTGGGAATGAGAAGACTAATCCAGGCAACTAAATGATTATTATGAATTTCCAAATCTTTTCCAAAGATGAAATAATGATTTTTATCTTGAAAATGAAATTACATCAACCATTTAACTCAATCTTACAACAAGAAATTATTAATCCCAAATGCAGAAATAGAAAGACATAAAAACTAGAGATGCATGTGAATATGCAATGAAAAGAAGGAAAGAAAATGATACAAAAGGGCTCTAAGGCTCCTGGGATGGAAAATCCCAAGGAAAATTAGAGACCGATGGAGGAGAACAAGATTTATAAGCTGAACATGACACCGATCTTCATTATTTTCATCAAAATAATTACATCCCCGCAAGAAAAAACAATGGAGCTGCAAAAATACATGCTCTCTCCATAATAACACTCATGAAAATCTATCCCTAGAGGAAAATTCGACTTGTTGCTTATACAAAATGATTAGGAATCATTCCCCATGAATGGAGGAAGCTTTCCCCACCAAAATCCCTTGATTAGTGGATCTAGGCCCCAATACTAGGAATTTGCATTAAATGGCAGGGAACACATTCCTAGATTTTCTTAATCATTCCCTAGAGGAAAATTTGACTTGGTACTTATAAAAAATGATTAAGAATCATTCCCCATGGATGGAGGAAGCTTTCCCCACCAAAATCCCTTGATTAGTGGATCTGCTCCCTTGATTGGTGGATCTGCTCCCTTGATTAGTGGAACACATTCCTAGATTTTCTCAACCATTGGAGTTCCACAATTTGTGCCATAATTCCATAATATTTTGTTATCTTATTATTTATTATTGATCCTTTGGTAGTAGGGAACAAGTCCCTAAATTATCTCCTCCTCCAACTCTTCATAATCTGCCCAATATTCTCATAATATTCCACAAAAAATAAATAATATTAGGCACAAATATTCAATTATTCATAAACCTTCCTAATGAATATATTAAAGTTAAAAATAAATTATCTAATGCAAAAAAAGAGGTTTAATGTGCTGAAGGATGGTCATATGCTTTAATTTATGTTTTAAATTAGAGGCATGGGCCTTAATTTATGTCTAATTTAGAGGCCCATCATACCCCCTGCTGAAAGTGTTGCTCATCCTCTGAGCAACTTAGTGACCTCATTGTGCCTCATCCATGGCCCTGGTGGCCTCTCTCTTGTGCATTAAGAATCTTGGCTGTAAGCTCTGCAAGGACAAGCCCAAAAACATATTTGTTCAAAGAAAAATCATTGTTTCTTGAGACCATTAGCTTGCTTTCTTGCCCTTTTTCAAGTTGAGTTCTTGATTTTTTATTTTTTATTTTTAGAAAGGTCTTCCATATCCTTATCAACCTTCTGCTACCTTGTTCCGCCATTAGGACTGCCTCCTGTAGGATTTCTGGGTCACTGTCATTCCTATAGGATCATCCTGTAGAAAACACAATCCCTTTGTGAACTGAAGTAAAGGAGTGGAAAAAATGATATAAATGGTGGAGGAATGAATGGTAATGAGTGGTAAAATAAAAATGTGAGTGACAGGGGTATCTTTGTGATCCTCCTTTGCTCTTTGACCGTCCTTCTTGCTGATCTGCAAATAGAAATTTCATGAAAAATGGAGAGGATGCTCTCTTTGTTTTTTTTTTTCAAGAATGAAATGGGATGGATGAATGATGAATAGATAGTGAATATGAAGTGGATGGAGGGCTTGGAGTGCTGTGGTGACCCTAGCCTTTGCAAAATTTTCTTCTTTTAACTGTTGTCCTCATTCCTTGAAATCATCACCCTTCATAATTTGACTTTTCAACATTACATGAGTGAAGGAGTGAGCTGCAATCAACTAGTTGAAGGCGGCTGAGATTGCGGGCCCATACTTAGCTTATAAAACCTCATCTCTCATCCATTGACAACAAATTTATAGCTATAATATGCTCAAGAGAAGAGGTCAAGAATATTGCATACCTGTACCTACCTAATGGTTGTTGGAGAGATATGCATGCTGCTACTGAGTTGATGTTGATGTGCAAGTGTTGATGGTGATGCTGATGATCCTGATGCTACTGCTAAGCTTTGGAGAAGCTTCTTTGACCTCTGGATCTCCTTTGAAACTTCTCACTGGCAATCCCATATGTGTTATTCTATATCCTGTAGGTTTATAGGACAATGATTTTTTTTTTCCATATCTCCCAAACGGTAGACTGGATTGGGCTGAAACGTTTTGAGCATGTTGTCATCATCATTATGCACCTCCCCATGGAAACATCTTGGTCATTGGATGCACAGATCTCGAGAAAAACTAAAAATGGTTGAAGGTGATGGAGGCCAATTTCTTGGAAACCATGCACTAGAATTTGTTGAAATTGCTTGGGCATGTTACCATCATCCATATGCATCTCCCCATGAAATAGGTTTTTAAATGGATGCACGGATATTGAGAAAATGCAAAAATGGTTGAAGATGATGGGGGCCAATTTCTTAGAAACCATGAACTGGAATTTGTTAGCACTGCTTGAGCATGTTACCATCATCCGTACGCATCTCCCCCTGAAACAGCTTGGCAAATGGATGCATGGTTTTCAAGTTATGGAAAAAACAAATTTATGCTCTATGTATTTTTGTATCCTATAGTAAAACAAAGCATCCTATAGTTTTTTAGGAAATCAAGCAAACTAAATGGTATAATATTGAGAACGATGGGTGGATGGTGAAAATAGATGACGGTGATGGATTGGCATGGCCTTGGCCTTGTTGGAGCATTTGAGCAAAGGAGGAGAAAGTCAAAATTTGACTTCTTTTCACTAGGCTTGACCAATTTTCCTTTTGGTACCAACTTGTTCTTGTTGCTTGCAGATGTTGGAGAGTACATGCATTTATCAAAGAGATGCATGGAGCAAGGATTTATTTTATTTTTTTTCTCTTTTTTTCTTCTAGGCCTACTAGTCGCCTCAATGAGGTTTTCAACTAGTAGGTTTGCCTAGGCACCTCAAAGGAGGTTTTCACCTAGGATCTTTTCTTTTTTCTCTTTTTTTCTTTTTTCCCAACCCATTGACTACCTCATGGAGGTTTTCAATCAATGAGCCAATCTGAGGCGCCTCAAAGGAGGTTTTCACCTGAGATTTTTATTTTTTTCTCTTATTTTTCATTTTTTTTTCTACCCTACCCTACTTGAAAAACAAAATCACTTTCAAGTATAAGAATACTTCCAATGGAGCCATGTGCACATCAAGATGATAGAAAAACTGATGTGTAGGCTTGAGATGTATGCTTTGACATTTACCTGAATTTGAGAGACCAAATGATTCGACTTTGATGATATTAAGCACAATTGAAGAAGAGGGTATCGCTACAACTTAATGATTGTCTGGAACCATATTTCAATATAGTTGTGATGCCCTTGGTCCACTTGCTGATTTGGATCATTCTTCATGTCTTCTTCTACCATGACCTTCAAATGTTCCTCTTTTTGCTGATTGTTCTCTTGAATAAATGGAGGATTTGATGGTAGCCATGAGGGAGTCCTCTCGATCTCTAATTTTGATGTCTGGTCTTCATCAATCACAACCCATGGTTCTGTGGTCTTCTTATTTGAATCTTCTTCTTTTGGATGTGGTCCTTAAATGATATCAAGATGATCTCTTTTTTGCAATACTCTTCCTGAGCTATGGTGAATACCATTGATCTCAAGAGGAGATGTTTGGAAGTGTTGTACCTCAACATTGTAAGTGGGTTGAGCTACTTCAATGTGTGGGTTTGGGAATGGTGGTACAGGTAGTTGAGTGGGAGTGTATATTTGAGATGGATGTGGATGGGGTTGTGGTTGTGGTGGAGGTGAATGGTAAGGATAACATGGAGTTTGGTATGGAGGATATTGAGGAAAATACCTAGGACATTGTGGATGGCTCCCATAAGTTCCTTACCAACCATCTTGCCAAGATTGGTTTTGGGGTTGAGATGGCCAATGTTGCCAAGGAAAGGGTGTGTTCCAATTAATTTGAGGTGGATGTGCATAAGCTTGAAATTTTGAATTAGGCTCTTTCATCATATCAGGATGAATAGATTGCCATGGTCCTCTTGGAGCTACATAACATTGTTGCATTGGCAATTCACTTGCTCCATTTTCCTCTTGGTGAACTTCCTTCAACCTTGGTAATAAGGAGCAACATTTAACATCATGTGATTCTGCATGGACAACACAAACATCTTCTTTTTTCTCATTTTGCATTCTTAACATTTCTACTTGTTTTGTTAGATTGATAAGAATTTCTGTTTTAAAATCATCAAACAAATTTCCAAGTTTAGCTTGACTTACCGATCTTGATGCTGATTTACCTGTTCTTTCTTTTCCTCTTGATATGTGTTTGTATGTTTCACAAATTTTCTCAAATGATAGTTGGTATGCATCACCTCTATTCATGAGATTAAGGACATCAATCCATTCATCCCTAATTGTTCTAAGTAAGAGGGTTTTTAGTGTGTCGGATCCTAAATGATGTAGTTTTGCCCTCTTAACATTATACATGAACCTCTCTATTAGATCCTCAAGGCTCTCATATTCTCTTTGATTCATTCTAAATATTTATTCCTTAAGATCATGATGTTTATATTTTTCTAGGAATACCTTTTGCATATCATTCCATGATCTTATTGAATTAGTCCCTAAACTCATGAGCCATTTAAGAGCTCTATCCTTTAATGTTGCTGGAAACAAACTCAATTTTTGAGTTTGCAATAAGTAACCATAAGATATACAAACATTTTAAAATTCAAAGAGAAAGGTTTCCAAATCCTCTGACCTTATACCATGAAATTTTGGAAGAAAATATGGAGGGATGTTCTTCATGTGCACATTGATATCTGTATCTTGAATGGGAAATCCGAGAGGATCTTCCTCATTGTCATCTTCTCCATCCATTTCTTATACATTCTTTTCCATCTCTTCTTCTTCTTCTACCCACAAAAGTGGATGGTGATATGGCTCTTACTGCACCATGTGATCAAATGGGGGGTGGGTTGGTGTTGGAGAATTCTTTTGTTTTTGTTTTTATGATTGAATGAAAACTATAATGCAATGCAATTTTCTATCTTTGAAATGAAATATGCCTAATGAAAATATTTTTTGTTTTTTCGAAAAGTAAAAAGAAATGAATCAACTAGGGAAGAAAATAATGCATACTTTGACACCTCCCTGATAACGGCACCAAAAAGTGATGAGCCTCGGTATTGCAACAAGAATGTTGCAACTCCCAAGGCTACCGACTTTAATTATCAACTAGGGGTTCGTACAAACTTAAGAGGTGTCGGCACTATATGTGCATCATACAATGTGTCCTTTCTTTTTTTTCATGATGTAATGGAGTGCATGGACTAAAGTCAAATCCTAAACTAATTGCAGAAAATGCAATGTTCGAAATGGAACCTTAACCTATTGCAAGAAAGAAAGTACAAGGAAAGAGAATGAAATCAAATGCTAAAAGACACCATTTTCTAACTAACTGCTAAGAGGCTTTGCTTCAAAAGGATTTTAAGTTAACATGTATGCAATCCTACTGTCCTAAGCATGCATATTCAAACCATCAAACCTTCTACTGCTGTGCATGTAAATGAATAAAATAAATTTGTTTTTCTTTTTGTCTTTTTTTCATGTGAGAGTGTGAAATCTAATCTCTTTTGGTGATGTGGAAGGTGGCTTGGAGATGATGGTGAATGGTCGGAAGGTTTGGGAGACATGTAGGGACCCTTTTCTAGCTTCCTAGAGGCCTTTTCCTCAATTCAGCCTCAAAACAAGCTTTTCTACAGGATGCTACAGTGATTTCCTACAGGATCCCGAGATTTCCTACAGGATGTACAGATTTACTATAATTCATCGAATGACCAAGAAAATCAAATCCAAATTGGATGGGACAAATTTTGGTATTGACTAGGATGTCTTAGGTCCCCATTCAAAGTGGAATCACTCAAAAATACCTCTATTAACCCATGCAAAAAAAATAAAAAACATTACTAGTCGAAAATCTCGAAATTCGAGAACTAGTGAGCTAATAAATCTAAAAAATGCCTAACCAAATCAAGTCAAAATTAAATGGGGTAATTTTTGTTATGAACTAGAATTTTTTTGTGATCTAATGCAAGTGGAATCAATTCGATTGAAGCTCGTTAGCATGCCCTCAAAAATAACAGAAATTTACTATTCTTTGCTAAAAAGGAGGTCCAATAATCTAAATTTGGGAATGAGAAGAATAATCCAAGAAACTAAATTATTATTATGAACTTCCAAAGCTTTTACAAGGATGAAATAATGCTTGTGATCCTGCAAAAGAACTTACATCAACCATTTAACTCAATCCTACAACAAGAAATTATTAATCCCAAATGCAGAAAAAGAAAGACATAAGAACTAGAGATGCATGTGAATAAGCAATGAAAAGAAGGAATGAAAATGATACAAAAGGGATATGAGGCTCCTGGGATGGCCAAGACCAAGGAAAATAAGAGACCTATGGAGGAGAACAAGATTTAGAAGCTGAACATGACACCGATCTTCATTATTTTCATCAAAATAATTACATCCCTGCAAGAAAATACAATGGAGCTACAAAAATACAAGATATCTCCACAATAACATTAATGAAAATCTATCCCTAGAGGAAAATTTGAGTTGGAACTTATACAAAATGATCAGGAATTATTCCCCATGAATGGACAAAGCTTTCCCCACCAAATTCCCTTGATTAGTGGATCTAGTCCCCAATACTAGGAATTTGCATTAAATGGTAGGGAACACATTCCTAGATTTTCTCAATCATTCCCTAGAGGAGAATTCGACTTGTTACTTATACAAAATGATTATGAATCATTCCCCATGGATGGAGGAAGCTTTCCCCACCAAAATCCCTTGATTAATGGATCTGCTCCCTTGATTAGTGGAACACATTCCAAGATTTTCTCAATCATTGGAGTTCCACAATTTGTGCCATAATTCCATAATATATTGTTGAATTATTATTTATTATTGATCCTCCAGTAGTAGGGAACAAGTCACTAAATTATCTCCTCCTCCAACTCTTCATAACCTGCCCAATATTCTCATAATATTCCACAAAAAATAAATAATATTAGGCACAAATATTCAATTATTCATAAACCTTCCTAATGAATATATTAAAGTTAAAAATAAATTATCTAATGCAAAAAAAGAGGTTTAATGTGTTGAAGGATGGTCATAGGCCTTAATTTATGTTTTAAGTTAGAGGCATGGGCCTTAATTTATGTCTAATTTAGAGGCCCATCACTTTCTACTTTTCCTTCATGGAGCATTTGATAAGAGGAGATATTTGACTCATAAGGATCTCATCCAAAATTCTAGTTCTTTTCTCCAACTTTCAATAATGGGATAGTTGTTTGTTGGCGTTTTCTAATTCACATCTCAAATAGACTAGTTCATCTTATAATATTGCACAAAAGGCCTACTGATCTTGCAGTTGATTTGAAAATATTTCATTTTCCTTGTTGACTTCATCATGATGTCTTTTTAGATCAATGATGAGCATGTAATTACTCTCATGGTTGCTTTCACTATCTCCTTGAGAGGAGTCTTAATATACTATTGCTATGAGTGTGGAGTGTTCTGTGATATTCTTCTTCACTTGAGGAATGTAGTGAGGTTCTTCAACAACTTCTGAAACTTGAAACCCTTCTTTTCCATACATACTTTTCAACTTGTCCATAATTTCTTTTGCAGTCTTGCAACAAATCACTTTAGTTGCATCATGATCTAATAGCGTCTTGTTGTTGCCATGAAAAACACTCTCCAAAAGTTTTCATACACTCAAATTTTGGAGCCTATTTTGGATCGTGTGATCAGTCGTTCCATAGGCACTTCTTGATCAGTTGAGGCCTTTAGGCTCCCTTCTTGGATCATAAGTGTTGAAGTCACTTTCTCACACATGCTCAATCTGCAACAAGTTCATGAGCGCACTATTTTCATAAGCTTGGAAAATCATAGCACGTTCCATCAAGACTATACATTTACAATGTCCAATCCATGTCGGCAGTCAGTGCACAAAGACAATGAAAATTTATCATATTCTAGCTGCATTCATACTTCCATTTTGGTGGGTTTTGCAAATTGTCTCTTTCACACACATTTATTTTTGCGAATGTCATTTTCATGTTTTCAGCTATCACTTTCACTTATCTTCACTCTAATTAGTGTCATTTTCATGTTATCTTTTGTCTGGCATATGTTAATTTCACTGTAGTTCACATATCGCAACAGTCATTCGCACTTTAGAAATTTTCATTTTTTCACATGTTAGCTATCACACGAAGTATGAATGGTCATTCTGGTGGTTTCAAGGGGTTGTCTCTGTGTGAATGATTTTTTCTTACCATGTAAACATGACTTGCACTCATTCCAAAAATTTTAAGCATCGTCGCACAAGTGTTGTCACATAGAGGGAAATGATTTTTTCATGTGTCATGGATGATCTATGTTGTTGTTTCTTCAAGTATTCTAAGTGCTTTATAACAGTGGAAGTCTTATCATTGTTCACATTAGTCTCATTGATCCCATACTTAGCCATTTCTGGAAAGGCTTCCTTAACAAGTGACGCAGGGTTACCCCCGTTTACACCCACAATATGCACTTCAAATGCATAATCACATTTGTCCCAGGAATTTTAACTCTCTAAGGAGTCAAATCTTCAATTCTTAATGAATGGTTTAAGGCCCCCTTACTCAAGTCTTATGGAAAATGATTTCATAAATCAACCATAGTCTAACCCTTAGTTAATATCCTTTCTATCAAGACTCATTAACCCTTATAAACCTTCATTAACCATTAGCCGCATATATATTCCATAAACCTTATCCGTGCATTATTTCTATTACAACCTTCGTATAATAGGAATATAAATAAATACTCATAAACTCACCTTTTCCGCCAATCTTCGGCCTTTGCACAGTTCTCGATGCTTACCTTTATCGCTATCACAATTGTGCAGATCCACCAACATGTCTTCCTCCTCCTTTCCTATCCGATATGCAATAACGTAACTGGACTTCAAATCAAATACAACCATGCCTAAACCTTCTCAGTCCACTCTTTTCACCCGAACTCTATCAGCCTCAGTCTCTGTCGTCCATTTCATTCTCCGATCCAATGGTTGACGTTACACCCGATCAACAAAACTAATCGTTGATCCTCCACTGTAGATCAAATCCCATTCGATCCGATGCCTGTCAAAGATTTCAAGTAGACAAATAGCATGGGGAGTACCCACCCGAAATAGCAGTTTCCTCTCTCTCCTCCACTACTACGTGTCGCTCGATTAGTGGAATCGAGTGACCACTCCTTTTTACCACTTATGGTTTCTACCTCGCCCGAAATACCACTTCCGCTTATAAACCCGCCTTTCTTCTTGGTTAACGTCTGGACTTGTTCACGCTTGATGACTGTAGATCTTCAACCATTGACGACTGTGATGGCCCCTCCAGATTACTCTTCCATCAACGCTTCTGGTTAATCTCCACCATTCATTCCTTGATTCCAATCTACGTGATTTAATCTTGGCCTCTTATCATCTGACAACCTCATCCATTGATCTCCGAGATCCAATGGTTCCTGTGTACTGACACCTCACTTCTTCGTTCGTCCCTTTTCTTAACTTCGTTATTTCTTCAATGTTTTCTTGTGGTTTTGGGTTTCTTCAGGGTTTCATTCTTCCGCTCTTCCACTGCTCAACTCTCTCTGAGCTTAACTTCGCGAATTCTCACTTCGCTACCTCTCCAGAGCTTCACTCTGATCCTTCAATTGGATTCGATGATCCATTATGATTCCTCCGAATCATTCTTCTCCTCCGCGTAGTTCTACAAAACTCTGCTTGCAACCTTTGTTACAGAATACACAACTTTCACGTAATTCAATCATTCAATATTCATTTCACACATTTATACAGTTCTAGAATAAACCTCTATATATATAAATATAAACAACTGATTACATATCGAGACTCTCTGTCTCTCAGGCCTGATCTTCAATATCAGTGGCTTCCTCCTTTTTTCAGTCTGCCTGTAGGCTTATATTTATACTAGAAAGGTTTTGTTGAACTAATTCTGGTTCAGATCCTTAATCTACTAAACTGACTCCTAAATGTCCTCTAAGTCCACTTCTAACTCCAATTAATCCCTAAGAATCCTCTCTAGTTCCTCGAATCATGAAACTACCTTAAGAGTTATAATTGACTTCTAACTCTCTCGTCATTATTAACCACTCATGTTCTCCTTCATTCGAGAGCATTTACAAACATCCTCACAACATCTAATTAATTCCTATCCTACTCACTCAAAAGCCTAAATATTACATTAATTCAACACTTAGGAATCCAACTTCCCTAAAACACATGACCCCCTATGTCTACTAAAATACAATGATTTTCCTTGGGTTGAATGCTCCTGCATCAGACTCCCAAAGTAGAAAATATTCATGATCTCCTAATCATGTGTCTTCATAAGTTGATAAAAAACCTCCAGGCTCCGAAACATTAGTTTGTAGCTGTCCAAATGCCTTGCACCTTTGTTGTTGTTGTATGTCTGCTGTATTCTATTTCATCTTCCTCTCCTTGTCAATCAGGTTCAAGTTCTGATTGATCATCCTTCCTACTGCTATCAATTTCCTCCACATGGACTGTTTCATCATCAACTTCCATAATTCTTCAATCTCTGTCTCTAGTTCATCCTTGGACTGGTCCATATTCTACCTCTTACTTCTTCCTCTTTCTCTTTGCTTCAGGTTGTTGTTGTTGTCTACTAACTCTTCAGACTGTTGTAGGCTACTCCCACTTTATAGTTGCTGCTTTACTTTTTCTTCTACTTTTTCTCTTGCTACCATTGTAGACATTGCTCTTGCTCTTTCTCCAACTTTTTCTTTGACTCCTACGCTTACTACCTCCCTTTCATCCTTACCCTCTTTCATGATTATTTCTATCTGCATTGAATCATGACTTTCCAGCATTCTCTCCAGTAATTGAGCATCTCTGTTCCATGGATTAAATTCTTCAACAGAATCTTCTTCTTTCATCTTTATTTAGCTGCTCATCTATGCCAAATTTCCTCTAGCATCTGCAACTAAACCTGCACTCACAAAACAATTGTTAAAATAAAAAACATAAGGCCTCAGTGCCTTTTCCTCCTTTGGCAACAATTCAGTTTGCTACTTTGTTTTCTCCTCCTCTATCAGCTCATCAGTATGCTGATTCAACCTCTTTAAAGAATTCTCTAAAGAACTCTTAAGACTGTCATCTAGTCTCTCTTCCACATCATCTGCTCTAATGATGTCTTCCTACTCTTGTCCACTGTAGTGAACTTCTTCCTCTGCAATCACACTGTCATACTCTGAATTTCCCAGCAAATACTCCAGCAATGCAATTTCTCTGTGACACTTCGCAAGTACTTCATCATCACTTATAATCCCTACATTTATAAATGAATTGTTAGTTTGAAAATTACAAGGCCCAACAGTTTCAACTGTTGTTTCACATATTAGTTCTTCAAACTAAACTTCATCTCTTTTTCCCACAAGAAATCATCCCTGTGTGGTAACAGTTTCATTACTAAGTTCTTTCTGCTACAATAAGTCACTACCTTCCTCATTCAAGAGATATTCTCCCTTATCCTTTACTCCAGAGTATTCATCTTCTGAAAGATACTTTTCCATACTTTTGATAGCTTCAAAAGATTGCTCATCCTCTGCAAAACCCTCCTTTGTTAGTGACCAATCATCAGATGTCCTTTCTCCCAAGGTTAAATCCTTTGCATAGGTTTCTTCCTTCTTAACATCTTTCAGTAGATGTCCTTCTTTTTTACTAACTATCTCAACAACTTCCATGGTTATTTCCATTGTGCCTATCATCATGATGAACTGATGATCCTTTACTATGTTTTCAGCTAACATAGTCTCTTCTTCAAGTTTTCCTTTAATCTCTTGTTGTTTACCTTCTCCAAGAGCTATTCTTGTCTCACCATATGCATTAGTATTCTCCTGCATTTTTTCTGCATCCACAGACAAACTATCAGTCTTAAAAACATAAGACCCTGTGGTCCCACTTGAGGTTTCAACCATCATATCTCCTTGTTATTCCAAGTTCTCTTTATGACTCAGAAATTCCTTGATGGTCTCCTCTTCAATCTCCTCAAGCCCTTCACTTGGTTGCTTGATATCTTTCCCCAACTGTATATGAGACCTATCTATCTCATCTTCTTCCAGAACAGAATTTAGATTCTTCTTGTCTTCTTCCTCCTTTATCACAATATCAGCAAATTTTCCTTCTTTACATGTTTCACCTACAAATATACACAAATTGTCAGATTTAAAACCATGTGACCCTTTCGCCTCACTTGAAGTTTTAGTCTTCAAGTCTTCATCTTCACTGAGAACTTCACCTTGTTTTGCTTCACAAATGGACACTTCCATTTTTATTTACAACTTAGCTTCTCTAAGTTTTTCCATCAGCCACCTTACTTGCCTCTATTGTAGCCTTCTCTGCAACTTATGCCACTTCACTGGCTTCTTCCTCAAGACCCAACCTAGTCTTTGGTTTTCCTCAAGTATCCTTATCAATACATTGAGTTGTTCTTTCATCTCTGCAATTTCCTTGTCAATTTCCTCTTGAATCATCCTCTTGCCATTTGCCTTGGCATCCTCTTTGTTCACTTTTCTTCTGCTGTGGTTTTCCTTAGAACCTCTACTATGACTATCAGTAGCCATCTTATTCTCTATCTTCATGAGCTCCTTACTCACTCACTATGAATTGCATTAAAGCCTCTACAACAACAAGTCCTCCTTGTTGCAACTTACCTCACCAAGCTTTCCTCTATACTTGTTCTTTTGGCAAGCAATTGGTTCTCTATCTCTGGAACCTCGTCTGAGCACTTTTCTCTGCTCCCTCTAGGCTTCCACTCATCTGCATCTCCTAAGAACACAACTGTCCTCTTGTACTTCAATCACCATGAAATACTTGGTTTTGACCACCTCTTCTTTCACTTAGAAAGCCTTACCAGCTTCCTTCATTACCTTGGCAATTCTACCCACATCCTTTGTGGAATTACCTTTGTGAACTACAACAATACCTCTGCAGTAACAAGTCTCCTTCTTCCTACATATGCTTTACTAAGCTTCTCTCCTCTGAGCTTGGTCTCTTAGAATTTCTCTAGTTCTTTCCTCTGGAACCAATTCAAGCACTCCTTGCTCTAGATGTTGCAACCTTCTCACCTTCTTTGGTTGATATCTGTGCATCAATGTACAAACACACATTCTCCAATCAAATCAAAATAGAACATATCACCTCACCTTCAAGATCTCTGCATGATCTTGTTCCACCTTTCCACTTGTACCTTGAATGGATAGTCCTCTGTTTCTTGCATCTGCACGTTTTGCTACACATCTCCTCTGTGTGCCTACTTTCTGTCAGATTAGAATCTAATCCTTCCTTGCCTGCATAAACATCTATACACATAACTTTGTTCTCAATTCTTTTGCATACAATTTCTTTGTTCTGTTTTAACACCAATTGTTTCAATTACAATTTTTCTCTGATACCAAATGACGCAAGGTTACCCCCGCTGTTGGCTTATAGGGGCCTGACCTAGGTTTGGAAAAGTTATTTAGCCAAACAAATCCCGCAACTACCGACCCTTTTGGCAACAGCCCGTGGAGCGCGGATTGAGGTCTCACCCGAGGTAGCAGGGGAGGGTGCTGGAACCAGGTTTCCGCACCCTTGGGATGTCGTGATGTGGTCTGGAGGAGTCACATGCTGTTCTATGGCCTCGCGCTACTCTGCTTCTGCGTAGATCCAGACCAAGGCAATTCCTTAATACTTATTATTAATGAGCTGTTATAGATCAGATCTACTTTTTACAGTCTTTAAGCAAACATTTAATAGAGATAACCAGTTCGCGCACCCAGAAAAGTTATAGATTTGCATAAACTCATAACATAAGCATAAGCGCACAGATCAAACAGATATATCAACCATAAATTAACCAGATCCACAATATTTCAGATTTAACACAGTATTTCAGAACCAACTTATCTTTATTCAACTCTTTCGCTAATACATCCAGATCCGCCCTGCGCACTCAGCTGCAGGGGTCCACGCACACAACTGCGGACTCTACTAGGCCTCTGCACACACAGTTGTAGAGCCTCTATCTACCCACCAACACCCTTGACTCGGACTTACAGATACTTCAAGACTTCTTTCTTCAAAAACCCATTACATTCTAGATCTAAAAGTACATACCAAAAAACTGACTCCTAACCCTAGAACCTTTCTCTATTTATACATTTCCATGGTCCGTGGACCATGGGTAGGCCGACTCACTTCCTATTATTTTTGGGTGGACAACCCTTTGACTTGACTCATTTACAACTCGCGCTCCACGCACTTCGTGGAGTCCTTATCGTACCTTTCCCAAAATTGTTCTGCGGGCCCTTTGCTACCAAATAGTCCCCCAACACAATCATCGTGACTCTTCTTGAGTCACTCAGCTAGTGTGGTAATCTTCACGCAGAGGTCGGTCAACAATTTTTGTGCGTCGCTTGTGCTTGCAACAAGCTCTACCACTATCTTTTGTACCTGTTCTATGCGAGCCACTGATGCATCTGTATCACTTGCAGTGGCCTGTCCGGGATTAGCTACTGCCTGCATGTGCACTAATTTTCCTTCAATGGCTGTGGAGACCATGAATGCTTCATCAAGCCAAGGTTGGATGCGTTCCTTAAGCACTGCCTCCTTTTGCCGCATGGCGTCAACTTGTGCCTTGAGAGCTTGGGCATCCTTCATTTTAGCCAACCGCTACGTGATAGCGACCGTTTGCGTAGTCCCTCGGACTATGTCATAGGCCTGCTGCAACTCTCACGCTTCAGTTTCTACTTGTTGTATGGTTGGGTCTTCCTGGAGGGAGGTGAGTGTAAGGAGGGATTGATCTAACAGTCCCGAACAATCTTGGACAGTGTGCTTTATCATTTCCAGTCTTGCTTGAATTTCATCGCGGCGCTACTCCTAAATTTCCGGCAGTGTGGTCGGCTGCGCCTTCAGTCTTAGCTCTGCAATTTGTACATTTAATTCCCATTGAGCCTTCGTGGCCTCCTCTTGGGCCGTACAGAATCCTGTGGCCATGTGATGAATCTTGTCAGTGGTTAGAAGTTCGGCTGGGATAGCTAACTCCGGTACCCTGCTGCAAGCAGCCATCATGGCCTGTTCCACTTCCTGGTTGTGTGAGATCAAGTCATCTCGCTGGAGACTGACCTACTCCAGATTTTCCTTGTGCTCCATCAATGTTTGGAGGGCGCGGCCTTCCCGAGCATGAAGCTCAGTGGTTACCCCATCCTGTAGTTGGTATAAGGTTTCTCTAGGAAGAGCAGCCAGATTCAACCCCCAACTTCACACATCCCCCTCTACTTCTGCTAAGACAGCGCCTGCTGGCAACGCTAAGGTGTTCATTGTATTGGTGCGCACCATCTAGTCAGCTACGGCTATGTCCTTTGTTAATTTTAGGATTACCCCGCCCGAGGGTCACACTTGTAATGCCTACAACTGCACTCGGATCTCCCCCAACATAGTTGTCTGCTCTGTGATCAGTTCTGTCAATGCATCGGTAGGGACATTACTCACTGGTTTGCTACTGTCAATAAACTCTTTCTCCAAAGCTTTTGTTGTTTTTGACTTTTTGCATGTGTGGGGTGATTCCTTGTTGCGCGGTCACTTGACTGGGGTTGATTCGGTAAGATGGTTTGTGTGTTCCTGTATCTCCTTTTCCTATTGCATGTCCTGTTCTGAGGCCATTTCCTGATTTGTCATGGTTTCTTCAGCTATCACTTCCTTGGTTGCCTCCTTCTGCGAAGCTGCCTGTTGTCCCTGACAGGTCTTTTCTGCCAAGTGAGTGAGTCACTGCTGGAGTTCCTTTTTTCACTGTTGTGCTGCCATTCTTTCTAGTACAGCCTTGTCTGGGGCGTGCCACTCTCGGGGCCATGTTGCCAATACCTCGTAAATAGCATCGTCTATTGCAATGAATGGAAGTGTGACCGATGCTCGCTTTGGATCCTTCCACGCCCGGATATATAAGGTATGCATGTCCGCTTTGAACTCAGCCGTGCTTTGCAAATTATTGTAGATTGTCAGAGACATCCATGGCCTACAAGCAATTCATGTCTGGATAGTCCCCTCGATGAAGGTCCAAAAAATCTTGATGTGAGAAACCCTCGTTGCGTCCTTTGTAGCCTAGAGCAAAGTATACGGCACTAGTTCCAGTAGGTTGTCTTCAATGCTGGGAAACTAGCTACCCTGCAGTAGTTCTCCTGCAACCAGAAGGATTGGTAGTAGCAACCATGCATAATAAAATGTCTTACCTTTGTCCTGTGCTTCCTGATAGTTTGTCAAATATTTGTCGCATAAGAACTGCGCCCAGTTAAACTGAACCCCTGCTGCACACTGTTCCGCAAGCACAATGACAAGAGCTGGCACCTCATCTGCATGGCATTTCCTCATTAGTTTATTGGCTAGTAACTAGGTGGTGTTTTTCACCCCTCCATCTTTGATGCTTGCTATTGTATACCCCCACTTCCGCTTCTCCAACTTATATTTAGCCTTCATTGTTTCTGCGAGACCCACATCGCTACTTGTTCCGGCTATGTTTGTGGGGTCATTCCCTTTTACTGGCAAGTGGGTAATCCAGTGTACTAAATCAGCTATGATAGGAATTGGCTCCTCCAACCATAGATGCCCATCATGTACCAGACATAGTAACTACCAGATAACAAAGATGGTGATGGCCGCGTGGTGATAGTGAGGTGTCCACCTTAGATTAAGTAATCCCGCCTTGTCCACACCTAGTAACCACTTCCGTGGCAGTAATCTATCTTCATCCAATTTAGGGAATTTGTCACTGTCTGCAAGGTCCCAATCTTTGAACTTGATGCTTGGGACTCAGCCCAGCAGCAACCCATCGAACCTTATCTCATTCGGAAGAAGAGGGGTCTGGAGCATATTCTTTGTAGCGTCCACATCCTTCGGTATATTTACTGTCCCGGTCCATCGGGAGATATATGGGGGTTGTGAAGGGATTTGGAAAGCATCCTCTTCCACTCCTCCCTGATGTAACTTGACTTTCTTGTCAGGAATAGTGGTGTTAACGATCACCTCTCGACCTTTCCGCGCGGTAGTGCCATCCCTTGGGCGCAGCCATGATCTTGTGGACCGAATAACTCTATATAGGACCTTTTTGTTGTGTTGGCCTCCCACAGACTCGTTTATAGTCTAGCACCTTCTTTCAACTGCTTGGGGTGATGAGACTATGCTTCCTACAGCTAGTCAGGTGGTCGCACCCCTGGTGCGAGTTTGGAACTTTCCTGCTAGCCCGGGCTGCGAGCACCTTCCGAGTGTCTTTGTAGCCATTATCTCTTCGTGCACCGTTGTGTGGGGTATATACTTCTGTAGGTACAGGCGCAGCCATGATAGCAGGGTCGTGGCTCATTCTCGTTCTGCGGGATACCCAACCAGGCCTGATTCCCTTATGTGCAGACTCGCGCGGCCTCCGTGGGCATCGCTACCTTTCATCTTGCTGATTCCTTCCCTGACTAACGCACTTTTCTTTCTTAACTGTGCCCATAGTTGTTTGATTTTGCGAGGCCTACTGCTACCCCAATTATTCTAGGCTCCCTCTTGTTTAATTATTGACACTCTAATATATGCCTCCCTTCTATTATAGGCCCATCGAACCCATGGTATCCGCAACTTCCCAGTGGGTCATTTTCTCGAGCGAACGCTGAGCGAAATTCCCCCTGTTCCCCTCCTGACTTTGTCATGGACCACTGGCGAACTAGATTGCCCTCTAACCCTTGCGCATACCTGCTTCTGACATCCATGCCACTTTTGCTGAATCTTTGGGCATGTACTCCATTCGTGGACAATTTTCGCCTACGGTGTCTCCGCGGGGGCATCTTGTGGCCTTTGTCCGAGATTCGTCATTTTGCGTTGGTCGACTGGTGCCACCGCCTTCGTGGCATCCTCATTAGTTGGTCGCTCCCTTGCTTCCATTGTTACACGGCGTAGCGATCTAACCATCATATTACAATTTAGTGTCATTACCTCATGCAATTGGTTCTTTCACCGCTCAATCTCTTCATCTAAGTCTGATGTGCAAGAACTGTCACGGTCCCATGAGATTCGTCCGTCCGCTGTCGGATTCACTCGGTCCTGATCTTGTGCAGTGATCTGGTAAATACAGTCTAGTTCGTCGTTGCTGTCCTTGTTGCGCATTGGCTTGGTATAATACGCTCCTTCAGCTGGGTCCAGCGGAACCACTACGCGGAGAGATTTTTTCTCAAATATCATTTTTCGTTTATTTAGGTTGATGACTCCATTCATAGCCATTACCTAGTCTATCCCTAATAATGTAGGATATGGGTTACTGTCATCCACAATTTCTATTACCTCAAAATCAGTTAGTGTGATTACACTGTCGATGTCTACTGTAACTCCTTGCAGTCTTCCCATAGGCAAGATCTTTTGTTGGTTTGCCATCTGTAGCTGGATAGGGGACCATTGTAGTGCGCGCCTACCCATGTGCTCCCAAGTTTGTTTAGGTAGGACATTTGCGTGTGACCCCAAGTCTAAAACAACCTGGTCCATCTCATAGTCCCCAATCTAGGCAGTCAACCGCATTTCCCGCCTAGTTCGCAATGCATGCTTTCCCAACTTCCGGACCATTCGAGGTTTGTCTGATCCTGTGCACCTAGTTATTAACTCTTGCAATCCTTTCACCGCTTTGGTATCCTGTAGTAGCTTCATGCATGTCTCTAAGAAGGTAGTTAGCATAGAAGTATCCCTCTCCGACTCTGTTTGATCCTTGCTACCCGAAGTGGAAGCTTCCGTGAAGTTCTTCTTGGCCTCCATAAATGTTTCCTTCGTGCACTCCAAATCAAATTTTGGTTGTTTCATGGGAGCCTTGCGAACCCATGCATCCTCCTCTGGTTGCTTCCCTTTATCTTCTCCCATAGTTGCACCACTTCTGAGCATCATATTCATGTTAGGGTCTTCCACGCGTGGTTCAGCCTTCATCATTTGGACGTTCTGAGTGGGAGTAGCTGGAAGCACCCCTTTTTCCTGCATCTGAGCAATTAGTGTGGGGCAATCGACTGCTTCGTGGTCAAATTGGTAACAGTACGGGCAACAGGTTCTGGTCGGGTTCGTGCAATCACGTGCGTAGTGCCCCGGTCCTCCATAATTATAGCAGATTAATTGTCCTCGTCCGTGTCTGGGTCCCATTCCCCCTCGCCCCCATCCGCGTCCTTGGAATCTACCCCGTGCTATTGCTGCGGCGGGATCCTACCCCTGCGTTTCCATCTGCATCCTATAAGCAGGTGTTCGATCCATCAACATCTCATAACTTCGGCAGTTTCTTTCATCGTGGCCCATCATCCTACAAAAGTTGAAAAATAACTGTCGCGGGGGGGGTTGTCTTAGGTTTTGTAATAGATGATAGTTGTCCATGGCATGCTTTCCTCCCACCTGACATATCACGCACCAGAGTGTGGGCGCCGCGCTTGGCCCTGCTTGTACCTCTGGTCGCAATGGTATTGGTCCCCCCGCCGCCACATAGTTCACAAAGACTGGATAGTGTTCCTTATCGTGGCCCTTACATTTGATACACCATACCTCTTTGTGCACTTCTGACCGAGGCACCTGTCCTTGTTTCAAACTTCACATCTCTAAGCATAGGTTTTGTATTTGCGCGTGGATTTGTTGAACTTCCAACCCTAGATCCTATATTGGGGTTTCGTGTAATCTCATCGTGGTCTCTAATGCTTTGGCTTGGGTTGAGATCTTTTGCTGTGATAGCGCCGTCCTTAGATTTGGTGTCAAGGACACCACAAACCACGTGGAGTGCTGTGCATTTGTCAATGTCATGTTAGCCTCATGGATTGTGCTCTTTAATCTCTGATCCAGATCCCACGGGGTTTCACAAGATAACATAGTGATCTCCTTGAACCCAATGACCGACTGTGTCTCTGATTTTGGTCGACCAAATTCTTTGTTCAAGGTGTCCTGGATTACCGTTATTCTTGCATTCAGATGATCGCTTGAGTACTTTATATACCACATTAACACGTGGTCCTGCAGCGCATTAACCAGGGTAGCCTTTTTGATGTTATCATCCATCATGCCTTGGGCTTCCCATACAGCCCTTACCACAAACCAGAACTGACCTGGTTCCTCATTTCTTGCACCCTTAAATACCGGCAACTTGACTGCGCTCGCCATCCCAACCTTCAGTGGTGGCAGAGGTGAAGTTGGTGAAGATGGATTTGACATCAGTGAAGTAGGTGATGGCGTAGATAGAGGTGGTACCAGTGGAAAGCGTTGCTTAATCAACCAGACCGCACTTCTTGAAGAGAACCTCGCGAGCTCCTCTTCGCTTTCCCATGAAATAGAAATCAGCGGACTATTCTCTAATCCTTCAGTTCCTCAGTACCCTCTTCCACTCCATGTTACACCAGACATCAATAAATGCACATAATCTATTTCTCACACAACAACATCTTAATCCAAGTATTCAACGATTTGATATACTTACCCTGCGGTCCTTGGAGAAAGCGCCTTTCTGCTTCACTATAACTCACAGTTGTGTCTATTGCAAACTCAATAATAAACCCTCCTATTACCCGATCCAACCAGTGATCTACTACATGTGCGATTTTATCTTCGGATGCTTCTAGCCTACACATCAATTCTAGAGTCCACACAATAGGTTGATCCAGTCTGCACCTTCCCACGCTGTCAGCTAATCTCGCGATCCACTCGTACAACTCTATCGGGAATGTCATGAAGAAGATCTCATGGATATCTGTGTATATGTAATGATCCAACCACCTTTCCTCCGACATCCATGGGTTTCTGTTTTCCTGAACCACGAACTCATGGAGCTTCTCATCTAACCAATATTCAAGCTCTTTCTTTGTAGGATTCCAGTGTTCCGACATCAGATATCCCTTATGCAGATCTCGGTCCCAGAAATGGAACCATTTCTTAGCTTATAGGGGCCTGACCTAGGTTCGGAAGAGTTATTTAGCCAAACAAATCCCACAGCTACCAGCCCTTTTGGCAATAGCCCGTGGAGCGCAGACTGAGGTCTCACCCAAGGTAGTAAGGGAGGGTGCTAGAACTAGGTTTCAGCACCCTGGGGATGTCATGATGTGGTCTGGAGGAGTCACACACCATTCAATGGCCTCGTGCTACTTTTCTTCCACGTAGATCCGGACCAAGGCAATTCCTTAATACTTATTATTAATGAGCTATTATAGATCATATCTACTTTTTACGGTCTTTAAGCAAACATTTAATAGAGATAACCAGTTCATGCACCTAGAAAAGTTATAGATTTGCATAAACTCATAATATAAGCATAAGCGCATAGATCAAACAGATATATCAACCATAAATTAACCAAATCCACAATATTTTAGATTTAACATAGTATTTCAGAACCAACTTATCTTTACTCAACTCTTTCGCCAATACATCCAGATCTACCCTGCGCACTCCGCTGCAAGGGTCAACGCACACAGCTGCGAAGTCTACTAGGCCTTTGCACACACAGTTGCAAAGCCTCAATCTACCCACCAACACCCTTGACTTAGACTTACAGACACTTCAAGACTTCTTTCTTCAAAAACCCATTACATTCCAGATCCAAAAGTACATACCAAAAAACTGACTCCTAACCCTAGAGCCTTGCTCTATTTATACATTTCCATGGTCCGCAGACCATGGGTGGGCCAACTCACTTCCTATTATTTTACATTATTTTTGGGCAGACAACCCTTTGACTTGACTCATTTACAACTCGCGCTTCGCGCACTTCGCGAAGTCCTTACCGTACCTTTCCCAAAATTGTGGGCTTTGAGCCCCAAAACTGTTCCGCGGGCCCTTTGCTACCAAACACTCGCTTACACCCATAGTATGCACATCAAATACATAATCACATTTGTCCCAGGAATTTTAACTCTCTAAGGAGTCAAATCTTCAATTCTTAATGAATGGTTTAAGGCCCCCTTACTCAAGTCTTATGCGGAATGATTTCATAAATCAATGATAGTCTAACACTTAGTTAATATCCTTTTTATTCAGACTCATTAACCCTTAGCTGCATATATATATATAACCTTCCATAAACCTTATTCGTGCATTATTTCTATTATAACCTTCATATAATAGGAATATACATAAATACACGTAAACTCACCTTTTCCGCCAATCTTCGGCCTTTGCACAATTCTCGATGCTTACCTTTATCACTATCGCAATTGCGCGGATCCACCAACATGTCTTCCTCCTCCTTTCCTATCTGATATGTGATAATGCAACCAGACTTCAAATCAAATACAACCATGCCTAAACCTTCTAGGGTCCGCTCTTTTCACTCGAACTCTATCGACCTCAATCTTTGCTATCCATTTTATTCTCCGATCCAATGGTTGACGTTACACCTGATCAACGAAACTAATCGCTGATCCTCCACCATAGATCAAACCCCATTTGATCTGACGGTTGTCAGAGATTTCGGGTAGACAAATAGCACAGAGAGTACCGACCCGAAATAGCGGTTTCCTCTCTCTCCTCCGCTGCTACGTGTCACTCGGTTAGTGGAATCGGGTGACCACTCCATTTTACCACTTATGGTTTCTACCTCGCTCGAAATACCACTTCTGCTTATAAACCCACCTTTCTTCTTGGTTAACGTCTGGACTTGTTCGCGACCGATGAATATAGATCTTCAACCATCGACGGCTGTGACGGCCCCTCCATATTACTCTTCCATTAGCACTTCTGGTTAATCTCCACCATACATTCCTTGATTCCAATCTACGCGTTTTAATCTTGGCTGCTTATCATCTGACAACCGCGTCCATTGATCTCTGAGATCTAGCGGTTCCTGTGTACTGACACCTCACTTCTTCGTTCGTTCCTTTTCTTGACTTCGTTATTTCTTCAATGTTTTCCTATGGTTTTAGGTTTCTTCAGGGTTTCATTCTTCCGCTCTTCTGCTGCTCAACTCTCTCTGAGCTTAACTCTACGAATTTTGACTTCGCTACCTCTCTAGAGCTTCACTTTGATCCTTCAATTGGATTCGATGATCCATTATGATTCCTCTGAATCATTCTTCTCCTCTGCATAGTTCTACAGAACTCTGCCTACAACCTCTGTTACAAAATACACAACTTTCATGTAATTCAATCATTCAATATTCATTTCACACATTTATACAGTTCTGGAATAAACCTTTGTATATATAAGTATAAACAATTGATTACATATCGAGACTCTCTGTCTCTCAGGCCTGATCTTCAATATTAGTGGCCTCCTCCTTTTTTCAATCTGCCTATAGGCTTATATTTATACCAGAAATGTTCCGTTGAACTAATTCTGATTCAGATCCTTAATCTACTGAACTAACTCCTAAATGTCCTCTAAGTCCACTTCTGACTCTAATTAATCCCTAAGAATCCTCTCTAGTTCCTTGAATCATGAAACTACCTTAAGAGTTATAATTGACTTCTAACTCTCTCGTCATTATTAACCACTCATGTTCTCCTTCATTCGAGAGCATTTACAAACATCCTCACAACATCTAATTAATTCCTATCCTACTCACTCAAAAGCCTAAATATGACATTAATTCAACACTTAGGAATCCAACTTCCCTAAAACACATGACCCCCTATGTCTACTAAAATACAATGGTTTTCCTTGGGTTGAATGCTCCTACATCAAGAAGCAACCTTGATTCACTCGGCCTCCCTGAACTGCACAATGCACAATTTTAGTCCTCTAGCTATGACCTTGCCTCTTAGTACTATGCAATGTGTAGTTCCTGCCTCCTAGGACTATAGCACTACATAGTTTTTTTGCTTAAACCTAAACCTTGACCTCCAGAATTACACAATTCCTTCTCCCAACTTGGCCTCAACTTTGCACTTCACAATCCCTAGCCTCAATCTCATCCCTTGAGCTCCTAATATATGCAATTGTGTAGTGGCCCAACCTCCTCTACCTCCTGAAATAGCACAATATGTTCATCAGGTTTCCATCCCCTCAGTCTATCTCATTGGCTTCTATAACTATCTAGTTTTCTCCGTCAGTCAAGCCTGAACTATGCACTGCACAGTCTCAGGGCTCAAGCCTTACCCCTGAGATCTTGAACTACGTAATTTTTCAATCACTTTGGATCCTCTCTCCTCAATAGCTGTGAAATAGGCTCATTCAGTTCCCATACCCTCAGCCTCTCACACTGAGCTTCCATATTGCATAGATTTCTTCCTCAATCCTACTTGAATTGTGCACTACGCAGTCTTAAGGCTCAAGCTTCAACCTTAACTACCTGAGTTGCACAATTTCATAGTTACTAAGCCTATTTACCATCCTGTCATACAACTCCAGCTCATTCAGTGGATCAATGTGCACCATCTTAGGCTAGGGGTTTATAGGACTGATGTCATCTTGTCATGGGTGAATTGCAGATACAAGAACTCTATCACGCTATGTAAAGATAAGATGATTAGTATGTGAGAAGATGAAGTAACATTGAACTCTAACAGAAGATGAAGTTCAAGATCACATGGAAGACTCCTCATCTTCAAGTCATAAGGAGGAAGAAGAAGAACATGTACCATCAATTCAAGAAGATACAAAGAATGAAGCAGCAAGAAGGACAACTTGGCACTATCATCATGTAGTCCATGTCATTAGTGTCATGTCATGTCCTATCACAAGTCATCATATGCCAGATCATTATTGTGGATTATGTAATTGCCTATTCAAAATGTATTGTAAAGTAAAAGTCCAAAGTACACACAGGGAATATGAAGAGTCATGTAAGTCCAAAAGTTATAGAAAGTCAAACAGTCATGAGGGTAGTTAAAGAGTCACAAGGAGGGTGAAGCATCACCCCTTGGTTATATATATACCCTCATTGTATGAGAAAATCATTTTTCACCTTGGTCCTCCCACAAGCCATCAGAGAGGTAAGCTAGTTGCTTTCAGGAGAAAGGAGTGGCTCCAGCGCTCCCCTATTAGAGCTAGTGGTGTTCATTGTATACATGTGTCTTGGAACTTTTACTTAATATGAGAAGGCATATGGGCCAACATGTTCTTCATGCATGGATTATGGATATTTGTAAGATTATTCTGTGAATGTTTGTAATTCATGTTTTCTTTCATTTGTGCTATTGTAGTTGAACTATTTTGGTTATTTTGGTACTTATCATATTGAGAATGTATTATAATTTCTATTATCTGTGTTGCTTCCTTGTGGACTATTCCACTAGTTATTAGATAGATCTTCCTCATTATATTGGTTTCAATGACCGTTGCATCTCTGTGGACTATTCTGCTTGATGTTGTATGGACCCTTTGTGTTCATGTGTGTCTCTACTAGGGTGGTAATACTACCTCTCTCTTAGAGTCTCACTATTCTTCCCCTCCATAGTGAAATAATTTTGACACACATATGATTGAACACTCACCAGGCACACCCCCCTTTCTTTTTTAAGGCACCAAAAAATTTTGCTCTCTTGCTGACAGTTAGAGCCAAGAAAAGTCTATAAGAATACATGGCAACCGGGTCGATATTCCGTATTGGGATCCTACTCCAAACGATGTGAGGTTGACTTGGGACTTCACATTGGGGAGCCCCCTTGTTTGACAGATTTCCAACACCGTAAATAGGTCTTCAAAATGATCTTCTTGGCTTCCTCATTGAATTCATCATATGCATTATATTCGAATGAGAATAAAACATTCTCATCAAGATCAATGAAGTTTGATTCCAATCTCACCTTCCATACTATATAATTTGATCCACAAATAACAAGAACTCTATCTACAACAAAATATTCTTGATTTCCCATTATCTACCTTCCAGAGGAGAAGTTGCAACAAATGAACCTAATCTTATACCAATTATTGGAAATGTGCTCACTACTGAGAGGGGTGGGGGTGAATCGGTAGTGAACGAGATTATTAGATTTTTAAATCCTCACATACATTAACCCATTAGCAGATCAGATCACATAAAACATTAAACAAATTAGAAAATAACAAATCTGAATTTTCAGCTACACCAAAATCATCACATGTGAACCATAAAATTAGCTGAATAAACATGCACAAGAAAACATAAGATATTTCTAGTGGAAAACCCCCTTCGGTTCAAAAACCACCCTTTCTGATGTTGCGTTTCTCAAATAATTTCATTATTTGTCAAAAAATTCAATTACATAGAATAATTGCATGGCTACTTTTAGTAAGGAACTCTGGTCCTAATCTCACGACTCTATGGATATCCATATGATTTGTGGGAAGCCACCATGACCAACAAGCCTTTCCCAACACCCACTGGAGTATGAAGAAATATGTTCTTCGTACTAATTTTGTCAGAGCCCCCATTCCACTCTTCTATGTGGCCCTCATTTCATGAATATTTCATATTGGAGCTAATATGAATTGCTCAACTAGAACAACACAACAACTTTTTATCTCGTTAGCTCAAAATCAATCACATCAATCAAACTGATACAATCTGAAATACTCACTCATTCTCTACAAAACCCATCAAAAATGTGTTGCATACAAAAATGATAATTTGATGAAAATACTTGAAGCAACCATACAATAAATTATCTACAATCATTCCTTACTCTATCTTCTCATTGTTGCAAGAAATAATGGTTGAATCTTGCTTCTTCTATCATCTTCAACAACTGTGAATTGCTTTAGATCTTCAGTATGATCTCTGGCACACACTTCTCTTTCCTCACTCTCACTCTCCTTAATCATGCAACCATCACTTTTACTACTCAAAATAACCAACCAATAACCTCATGATTGTTACCTATTTGTAATATTCGATAGTGGTTAAATCAACAATTACAATTTTGGGGT
Organism: Pinus tabuliformis; assembly: GCA_031772625.1. Classification (NCBI taxonomy): domain Eukaryota; kingdom Viridiplantae; phylum Streptophyta; class Pinopsida; order Pinales; family Pinaceae; genus Pinus; species Pinus tabuliformis. The sequence continues at coordinate 336,665,306 of CM062810.1, read as the reverse complement.
GGCAGGAGGGGGAGGAATTCAGATTTAACCCCGAAGGAAACATTGAATACATATATGCTCGGGGGCTTGGATGGAAGATAAATAATTAAGTAGAAGAGGATGGCTTGCTTCTGGGCCTAAACCTGGCACCAAGATAATGGGCCTCTAAATTAGACATAAATTAAGGCCCATGCCTCTAACTTAAAACATAAATTAAAGCCTATGACCATCCTTCAGCACATTAAACCTCTCTTTTTGCATTAGATAATTTATTTTTAACTTTAATATATTCATTATGAAGGATTATGAATAATTGAATATATGTGCCTAATATTATTTATTTTTTGTGGAATATTATGAGAATATTGGGCAGATTATGAAGAGTTGTAGGAGGGGATAATTTAGGGTCATGTTCCCTACTACTAGAGGATCAATAATAAATAATAAGTCAACAAGATATTATGGAATTATGGCACAAATTTTGGAACTCCAATGATTGAGAAAATCTGGGAATGTGTTCCACTAATCAAGGGAGCAGATCCACTAATCAAGGGATTTCGGTGGGGAAAGCTTCCTCCATTCATGGGAAATGTTTCTTAATCATTTTTATAAATACCAAGTCGAATATTCCTCTAGGGAATGATTGAGAAAATCTAGGAATGTGTTCCCTGCCATTTAATGCAAATTCCTAGTATTGGGGACTAGATCCACTAATCAAGGGATTTTGGTGGGCAAAGCTTCCTCCATTCATGGGGAATGATTCCTAATCATTTTGTATAAGTACCAAGTCGAATTTGCCTCTAGGGATAGATTTTCATTAGTGTTATTGAAGATAGAGCTTGTATTTTTGCAGCTCCATTGTATTTTCTTGCAGGGATGTAATTCTATTGATGAAAATAATGAAGATTGGTGTCATGTTCAGCTTCTAAATCTTGCTCTCCTCCATATGTATCTAACTTTCCTTGGGTTTGGAAATCCAAGGAACCTCAGAGCCCTTTTGTATCATTTTCTTTCCTTCTTTTCATTGCTTATTCACATGCATCCCTAGTTTTTATTTCTTTCTACTTCTACATTTAGTATTAATGATTTCTTGTTGTAGGATTGAGTTAAATGGTTGATGTAAGTCCTTTTGCAGGACCACAAGCATTATTTCATCTTTGTAAATTCTTTGGAAGTTCATAATAATCATTGAGTTTCTTGGATTAGTCTTCTTATTCCCAACTCTAGATTGTTGGACCTCCTTTTTAGCAAAGAACAATAAATTTCTGCTATTTTTTAGAGCATGCTAACGAGATTCAATCGAATTGATTCCACTTGCATTAGATAAAAAAATAATTCTAGTTCATAACAAAAATTACCCCATTCAATTTTCACTTGATTTGGTTAGGCATTTTTTAGATTTACTAGCTCACTAGTTCTCAAATTTCTAGATTTTTCGACTAGTAATGTTTTTTTTTTGCATGGGTTAATAGAGATATATTTGAATGATTCCACTTGGAATATGGACCTAAGACATCCTAATTAATAAAAAAAAAAATTCCCATCCAATTTAGATTTGATTTCTTGGTCATTAAACCCTCACCAATTTCATAATTTCACAAGGAAACTTCTCCAAGCTTTTCGAGCAAATCCATCAATCTCCCAAATTTGGTTTTGAGTTCTGAGTGATCCTAGGCATTTTCTCACTCCATTCCACCCATCACACACCTTTCCTAGGCCTCCCATCACCTCCAATACCTCACATTTTGCTCTCGGCTGTATCCTGTAGGTTCACTGTAATTCCTACCGGATCATCTTGTAGGTTTCTAGTGCATCCTACAGGTTTTCCTGAAATGGCCTGTTTTAAGGCCGAATTGATGGAAAACCTCTAGGAAGTCACCAAAATCCTCCCAAGGGTCTCCCACACCATCCAACCATCTCCTAACCCTTCCAGCCATCCTCCAACATCCTTAATTCACCTACCACCTCACCAAAAGAAATTAGTTTGCATACTTGATTTTGCATGAAAAGACAGAAAGACAAAAATAGATTTATTTCAGTCCCTTTACTTGCACATTAGTGATGTTTGATGCTTTTTACTTATATGATTAGGTAGTAGCATTTGGTTCATGATAATTTAGCATTATTGCAAAGCATAGTTTCTTGGCAGTTAATTAGGAAATGGTGTGATTCAGCATTGAATTTTCGTCTCTTCCCTTGTACTTTCTTTCTTGCAATAGGTTAAGGTTCCATTTCAAACATTTCATTTTCTACAATTAGTTTAGGATTTGACTTCAGTACATGCACTCTATTACATCATGACAGCAAAGGAAAGACACATTGTATGCTGCACATATAGTGCCAATACCTATTAAGTTTATACGAACCCCGGGATGATAATTAAAGTCGGTAGCCTTGGGAGTTGCAAAATTCTTGTTTCAATACCGAGGCTCATCACTTTTTGGCACCATTGCTGGGGAGGTGTCAAAGTATGCATTGTTTTCTTCCCTAGTTGATTCATGTCTTTTCACTTTCTGCAAAAAACAAAATATTTGCGTTAGGCATATTTAATTTCAAAAGTAGAAAATTGCATTGCATTATAGTTTTCATTCAATCATAAAAACAAAAACAAAAAATTCTCCAACACCAACCTACCCCCCCAATTGATCACATGGTGTAGTAAGAGCCAAATCACCATTCACTTTTGTAGGTAAAAGAAGAAGATGACAAAGAATGTAGAAGAAATGTATGGAGATGATGACAATGAGGAAGATCCTCTCGGATTTCCCATTCAAGATACTGATGGTAGTGTGCACATGAATAACATCCCTCCCTCATTTCTTCCAAAATTTCATGGTCTAAGGTCAGAGGATTTGGAAACCTTTCTCTTTAAATTTGAGATTGTTTGTAGATCTTATGGTTACTTATTAAAAACTCAAAAATTGAGATTGTTTCCAACAACTTTGAAGGATAGACCTCTTAAATGGTTCATGAGTTTAGGGACTAATTCAATAAGATCATGGAATGATATGCAAAAGATATTTATAGAAAAATATAAAGATCATGATCTTAAAGAAGAAATCTTTAGAATGAATCAAAGAGAAGATGAGAGCCTTGAGGATCTAATAGAGAGGTTCATGTACAATGTTAAGAGGGGAAAACTACATCATTTAGGATCTAACACACTAAAAACCCTCTTACTTAGAACAATTAGGGATGAATGGATTGATCTCCTTAATATCATGAGTAGAGGTGATGTATACCAATTATCATTTCATGAAATTTTTGAAACATGCAAACACATATCAAGAGGAAAAGCAAGAGTAGGTAAATCAGCATCAAGATCCGTAAGTCAAGCTAAACTTGGAAATTTGTTTGAAGATTTTAAAACAGAAATTCTTAGCAATCTAACAAAACAAGTAGAAATGTTAAGAATGCAAGATGAAGGAAAAGAAAATGCTGATATTTGTGTTGCAGAATCACATAATGTTAAACATTGTCCATCATTACCAAGGTTGAAGGAAGTTCACGAAGAGGACAATGGAGCAAGTCAATTGCCAATGCAGCAATGTTATGTAGCTCCAATAGGACCATTGTAGCCTATTCAACCTGATATGATGCAAAAGACTAATTCACAATTTCAAGCTTATGCACATCCACCTCAAAGTAATTGGAACACACCCTTTCCTTGGCAACATTGGCCATCTCAACCCCAAAACCAATCTTGGCAACAAGGTTGGCAAGGAACTTATGGGAGCCATCCACAATATCCTCAGTATCTTCCTCAATATCCTCCATACCAAACTCCATGTTATCCTTGCCATTCATCACCACCACAACCACAACCCCATCCACATCCATCTCAAATATACACTCCCACTCAACTACCTGTACCACTATTTCCAAACCCACACATTGAAGTAGCTCAGCCCACTTACAATTCTGAGGTACAAAACTTCCAAACATCTCCTCTTGAGCTCAATGGTATTCACCATAGCTCAAGAAGAGTATTGCAAAAAAGAGATTATCTTGATATCATTGAAGGAACACATCCAGAAGAAGAAGATTTAAATGAGAATACCAAAGGATCATGGGCTGCATTTGATGAAGAGAAGATAACAAAATCAGAGATCGAGAAACCTCCCTCATGGTTACCGTCAAATCCTCCATGTGTTCAAGAGAACAATTAACAAAAAGAGGAATATTTGAAGGTCATGGAAGAAGAAGACATCCAAGATGATCCAAATCAACAAGTGGACCAGGGGCATCACAACTATATTGAAATATGGTTCCAGACAGTCACTAAGTTGCAACATCACTCTCTTCCTCAACTATGCTTGATCCTTTCAAAGTCAAATCATTTGGTCTCTGAAATCCAGGTACATGTAAAATCATACATTTCAAGCCTCCACATCATTTTGTCTATCATCTTGATGTGCACATGGCTCCATTGGAAGTATTCTTATACTTGAAAGTGATTTTGTTTTTCAAGTAGAGTAGGGTAGGAAAAAAAAAAACAAAAACAAAAAATTTGAAAAATAAGAGGAAAAAATAAAAATCTAAGGTGAAAACCTACTTGGAGGCGCCTCAAATTGGCTCATTGATTGAAAACCTCCATGAGGCGGTCAATGGGTTGGAAAAAAAAAAAGAGAGAAAAAGAAGATCCTAGGTGAAAACCTCCTTTGAGGCACCTAGGCATACCTACTAGTTGAAAATATCATTGAGGTGGCTAGTAGGCCTAGAAGAAAAAAAAGAGAAAAAATAAAAGAATCCTTGCTCCATCCATGCATGTACTCTCTAACATTTGCAAGCAATGAGAACAAGTTGGTACCAAAAGGAAAATTGGTCAAGCCTAGTCAAAAGAAGTCACATTTTGACTTTCTCCTACTTCACTCAAATGCTCTAACAAGGCCAAGGCCATGCCAATATATCACCCCCATCTATTTTCACCATCCACCCATCATTCTCAAACTTCTACCACTCATTTTCCTTGTTGTCCTAAAAAACTACAGGATGCTCTGTTTTACTACAGGATACAAAAATATATAGAGCAGAATTTTTTTTTTTCCATAACTTGAAAACCATGCATCCATTTGCCAAGCTGTTTTAGGGGGAGATGCATATGGATGATGGTAACATACTCAAGCAATTTCAACAAATTCCAGTGCACGGTTTCCAATAAATTGGCCTCCATCACCTTCAACCATTTTTTGTATTTTCTCAATATCCATGCATCCATTTAAAAAGTTGTTTCATGGGGAGATGCATATGGATGATCGTATCATGCCCAAGCAATTTCAGAAAATTTGAGTGCATAGTTTCCAAGAAATCGGCCTCCATCACCTTCAACCATTTATAGTTTTTCTTGAGATCATGCATCCATTGACCAAAATTCTTCTATGGTGAGGTGCATAATGATGATGGCAACATGCTCAAAAAGTTTCAGCTCAATCCAGTCTATCGTTTAGGAGATATGGACAAAACAAGTTGATGTCTTGTAAACCTATAGGATACATAACAACACCTACAGGATTGGCAGTGAGCAGTTTTAAAGGAGATCCAGAGGTCAAAGAAGCTCCTCTAGAGCTTAGCAGCAGCATCAGGATCATCAGCATCACCATCCAACACCTGCACATCAACATCAACTCAGTAGCATGCATGTCTCTCCAACAACCATCAGGTAGGTACAAGTATGCAATATTCTTGACCTCTTCTCTTGAGCATATTATAGTTAGAAATTTGTTGTCAATGCATGAGAGATGAGGTTTTATAAGCTAAGGATGGGTCAATAGTCTCAGTCGCCTTCAACTAGTTGATTGCAGCTCACTCCTTCACTCATGCAATGTTGAAAAGTCAAAAGGGTGATGATTTCAAAGAATGAGGACAACAGTTAAAAGAAGAAATTTTTGCAAAGGTCAAGTCACCACAGAACTCCAAGCCCTCCATCCACTTCATATTCACTATTTATTCATCATTCATCCATCCCATTTCATTCTTGAAAAAAAAACAAACAGAGCATCCTCTCCATTTTCACAAACCTATACCACTCCCTTTGAGCCCTAGCATCATCATCCAAACCCTCTTCATCATTTCTCATCACTCCCATATAGTTAGAAGACTCTGAAGGAAGAAGGAATGACTACTGCAGGAAGGCAGAATGCTGTTATAAGGAGGAAATGAAAAATTGTGCTAAAACCCAAAATGACAGTGCCTAAGAGAGACCTAATCAAAACAGAGAAATCCAAGGCCATTAGGCAATCATCTATGCCACAAGGGAGAAGAAGGCAACAAAAAAAAAGGCATTCACCATCAAAATATAAATCAAACTGCATTGATGAAAAGAGGTGTTCCAAGAGGTCTCCAATATCTTTCTAGCTTTTGTCCAGGGCCTAAAAATGGGAGAAATGCATGGGAGTCAATTTGAGGGCCTGCCCTAACCTCAATTTATCATTTATGCTCAAAACTGGTTTCCTGTAGTTTTAACAGGGTTTCCTGTAGGTTTCTTGTAGTTTTGACAGGAATTCCTACAGGATGTCCTAGTTCTCATCTAAATGCATTTTGAAGGTGTTAGAGGTGTTCAAATGGCGGAACAAGGTAGCAGAAGGTTGATAAGGATATGGAAGACCTTGCAGAAAGCAAGCTAATGGTCTCAAGAAATAATGATCTTTCTTTGAACAAAAATGTTTTTGGGCTTGTCCTTGTAGAGCTTACAGCCAAGATTCTTAATGCACAAGAGAGAGGCCACCAGGGCCATCGATGAGGCACAATGAGGTCACTAAGTTGGTCAGAGGATGAGCAATACTTTCAGCAAGGGGGTATGATGGGCCTCTAAATTAGACATGAATTAAGGCCCATGCCTCTAACTTAAAACATAAATTAAAGCCTATTACCATCCTTCAGCACATTAAACCTCTCTTTTTGCATTAGATAATTTATTTTTAACTTTAATATATTCATTAGGAAGGTTTATGAATAATTGAATATTTGTGCCTAATATTTTTTTTTTTTTTTGTGGAATATTATGAGAATACTGGGCATATTATGAAGAGTTGGAGGAGGAGATAATTTAGGGACTTGTTCCCTACTACTTGAGGATCAATAATAAATAATAATTCAACAAAATATTATGGAATTATGGCACAAATTGTGGAACTCCAACGATTGAGAAAATCTAGGAATGTGTTCCACTAATCAAGGGAGCAGATCCATTAATCAAGGGATTTCAGTGGGGAAAGCTTCCTCCATTCATGGGGAATGATTCTTAATGATTTTGTATAAGTACCAAGTCAAATTTTCCTCTAGGGAATGATTGAGAAAATCTAGGAATGTGTTCCCTACCATTTAATGCAAATTCCTAGTACTGGGGACTAGATCCACTAATCAAGGGATTTTGGTGCGGAAAGTTTCCTCCATTCATGGGGAATGATTCCTAATCATTTTTTATAAGTGCCAAGTTGAATTTATTTTCATTAGTGTTATTGTGGAGAGAGCTTGTATTTTTGCGGCTCCATTGTATTTTCTTGCAGGGATGTAATTCTATTGATGAAAATAGTGAAGATTGGTGTCATGTTCAGCTTATAAATCTTATTCTCCTCCACAAGTCTCTGAGTTTCCTTGGGCTTGGCCATCACAGGAACCTCAAGGGCCTTTTGTATCATTTTCTTTCCTTCTTTTCATTTCTTATTCACATGCATCTCTAGTTTTTATTTCTTTTGACTTCTGCATTTAGTATTAATGATTTCTTGTTGTAGGATTGAGTTAAATAGTTGATGTAAGTTATTTTGCAGAATCACAAGCATTATTTCATCCCTGGAAAATCTTTGGAAGTTCATAATAATCATTGAGTTTCTTGGATTAGTCTTCTTATTCCCAAATCTAGATTGTTGGACCTCCTTTTTAGCAAAGATCAATAAATTTATGCTATTTTTTAGAGAATTCTAATAAGCTTCAATTTACTTGATTCCACTTGCATTAGATCAAAAAAAAAATCTAGTTCATAAAAAAATTACCCCATTGCATTTGCACTTGATTTGGTTAGGCATTTTTTAGATTTACTAGCTCACTAGTTCTCAGATTTCTAGATTTTTCGACTAGTAATGTTTTTTAGTTTTTTTTTCATGGGTTAACAGATATCTTTTTGAATGATTCCACTTGGAATAGGGACCTAAGACATCCTAGTTAATAAAAAAAAATTTCCCATCCAATTTGGATTTTATTTTCTTGGTCATTAAACCCTCACCATTTTCATCATTTCATAAGGAAATTTCTCCAAGCTTTTTGAGCAAATCCATCAATCTCCCAACTTTGGTTTTGAGTTTTAAGTGATCCTAGGCGTTTTATCACTCCATTCCACCCATCACACACCTTTTCTATTCCTCCCATCACCTCCAACACCTCACATTTTTCTCTCGACTGTATCCTGTAGGTTCACTATAATTCCTATAGGATCATCCTAGGTTTCTAGTACATCCTGTAGGTTTTCTTGAAATGGCCTGTTTTAAGGCCGAATTGATGGAAAACCTCTAGGAAGTCACCAAAAGCCTCACAAGGGTCTCACACACCATCCAACCATCTCCTAACCCTTCCAGCCATCCTCCAACATCCTTAATTCACCTGCCACTTCACCAAAATAAATTAGTTTGCATACTTGATTTTGCATGAAAAGAGAAAAAGACAAAAACAGATTTATTTCAGTCCCTTTACTTGCACATTAGTGATGTTTGAAACTTCTTACTTCCATGCTTAGATAGTAGCATTTGGTTCATGATAATTTAGCATTATTGCAAAGCACAATTTCTTGGGAGTTAATTAGGAAATGGTGTGATTTAGCATTGAATTTCCGTCTCTTTCCTTGTACTTTCTTTCTTGCAATAGGTTAAGGTTCCATTTCGAACATTTCATTTTCTGCAATTAGTATAGGATTTGACTTTAGTACATGCACTCCATTATATCATGACAACAAAGGAAGGACACATTGTATGCTGCACATATAGTGCCGATACCTCTTAAGTTTGTACGAACCTTGGGTTGATAATTAAAGTCAGTAACCTTGGGAGTTGTAGCATTCTTGTTGCAATATTGAGGCTCGTCAAAAGAAATGGCATAAAAATAATTCAAGTGTTAAGAGATTCCATGATCATTATCATACATATGATCAACACTACAACAACCAAGAACACTACCCTGAACCAAATAATTAAGGGAGCCCAGAACATGCTCCCTTATTTTGATTATGTGTCCTATGACCATGTCTTGAGAGGAAATAACCAAGAAGCCAATAGGCAGACCAATCAGGCATGCCAATTGGGAGAAAAAAATGTATACTAAATGATGTCGAGAGCACGACAAATATCCCTTAAGATGTTGAAGAGAGAAAATTATAGGATATTGATAATGTCTTGAAGGAAGGCAAGGAAGGTTAAAGACTTAGAAAGTATTAAATTATTGGAAATGTTTCCCCTCCACCGTCCCTCCCTCTCTCCCCCCACTCTCCCCCTTCGATCCACTCCCCTTTCTTGTTATTTACCCCCCATTCCCCTTCTTCTATACTCTCCTCTCCCCCCTCCCCTGCATACCTCTCCCTTCCACCCCTCCATGCTATGTTCTCCACCCGAGTCACCTCCTCCCCCTGCCGCATCATCCCATGCATGTTCGTGACAACCATGAAGCCTCGTGGCATGTCTATCCTTCATCTTCAGTCGAGACATGGCAGAGTATGTCATCTTAGTACCACACCTGTTCTAGTTTGGAGCCACAACGTGCAACTTCATTGCCCTTGCTCTGGTTCTTGGGGTAAAGGGCGGCACAACACCTTGGGTGTCAGTAGGTGAAAGGGAATTTCAGAGTGGAAATTAATTCAGGAACTCAATGAAGCCTGGCTCACGCATGGGAGGTTAGTCTGGCTAGATAGAATCGATCAGGAGATTGTTGGGAATTTATTGGAGGAAGAGATAGTTATGATAGATTATTATTGGGATCCTAGATACATCATCCTCCTCGCTCAAGTTTGCATCACCTTTCTATCTAGCTGCATCTATAAATGGCATAACAGTATGTTGGGTTTGCATGAATTAAGGTTTTATGGTGAGAAGGTGGCCTCTACAAAATCCTAGAGGCTTGAGCCGAGGCTACTGTTAGATTGCTCCTGTGTCAAGGGTGTTGGGAAATATTTAATTGAGGGACTACATTAGGGATTGAAGGCTTATCCAATTGAGGTTTTGTGTGAAATTAAGAGTCTGTGTGAATCTAAGGTCCTGGGTACAATCGAGGGTCTGTGTGTTTTGAAGGGTCTGTGTGCATATAAGAGTTTGAGGGCTTTGGAAAGCTCATATCGGGATACTAGGTGGGAAGTAGTAACTCTCCTAATTTGGTGTGTGGTTGGGTGGAGCACAACAGTTGGGGAAAAGAGCCACAACCAATGGGTCAGCGAGGGAGCTAGGCAGGGGAGGACAACGGGGACGAAAGTGCCAACAAATTTTGGAGTTGGTTAAAAAGCATAATTTTGGAAACCAGTATGCAAAACGTTGATGACATTTCATGGTCAGGTTCATGGGGTGGCCACGGGCTGAGGTCTAGGGGGTCGTGTGTTGGCTCTTCAATGACGGGCAAAAGAAACAAAACTTCCTGCATCACCTATGTGTAGGATCACTGGGAACTGAGAAAGGCTTTGACTGAACTCCAGTGCAGCATGCACCAACAACTCCATGAGAACATGGTAATGCAGGAAAGGGAGCTTGATAAATGGGAGAGTAAACAACAATTAGAAGATGAGGTTAATGCACTAAGGCATCAACTCGAACAACTTAAGCTAAAAGTAGAAACCATGGAGGAAAACATTGAGGACGTGACAGATCAAGACAACAAAAAAGGCTTTGAATATGCTTCATTTGGCCTGGACCTAAACAGTTTAGCTCCAATGGACATCTAATTCCCTCCAGTGTCTTTTTTTACATGTTATCTACATGATGCAATGCAAATGTATATTTCTTTTGTTACAATTTTGTCATTTATATAGTTGTAAAAGCCCCGAAATGAGAAACTTATGCGGGAATAATAGATACACCTCCAATAGCAGAATAGATGAACAAAGGAAACATTACCATCTTTTTGTATCTTGGATAGATTACTATAATTTATTGGTTTTGTTGTGAACAAGCACGACTTTTTAATATAAATCTATACACATTTTGGTTTAAAAAAAAAATCAATAATTACAATTTTATAGTGGAGCTTTATTCATATGTTGGAAGTGACCCCAATCATTGCTCCTTGACTAACTTCACCTAGCAATGAATATTATTCCTTTTAACCAGCTTCTAGAAGTTATTGTATACTTACAACAATTAAAAGGGAAATTAACACGTCAATATGCATGAGGAAATCAGAAAAATTCGTAAAGTGTACGAGGAATCCTGAGAAATTTCTAGTTCAAGCCACAACGACACCCACAGAACTGACATATTTCGGTTGCAACAACATGCATAGTCTTGTCTTCTAGTGCTTGGTTCCCTTCAACTGAATTCACAAGCTTAACTCCATGTAGTTGGGGTATAGGATGGTAGAAATCAAGTTTACTTAGCTGAGAACCTGGCCAAACTTTTTCCACTTCTTGAAAACCATATGTAAGACCTCAGGGACCCTTTATAGCCACCACAACAATACAACTAACCATTTTCACAACTCCATAATCATCACAGTTCAAGCTAGGTTGACTTGAATTCCATCTATGAGTTTCACTAACCCCTAATCCATCAAGTTGCTCCACAACTTCTCTAACACCTCCATAACCTTCAAATCATCAATGATAGACCTTGCAACTAATTATATAGTCCCAAAACAATCCACACACACACCAAGTACCATAAACATAACTTGAAAATCTCTAATCACTTTCAACTACGTGTACCATCTCCATAGCCTGCAAGGGCATATACACACAAGCCAAATACCTGCAATAACATCTGTAACCATTGAACTAAGGTATGCAACCAATGCACAAGCCAAGTATCTTTGCATCACATGCTACTGGTTTGACATCAATGTCAACCAATAGTACACCCATTCTACTAGGTTGGCATTAATTCCAACCAACAACTGAGCCATAATGCTAACAAATAATGTACGTTATGGACATACCAACTAAGTGGGAAGACTATCTCCACTTAGTTGAATTTCCATATAATAATGGGTATCAAACGTCTTTGAAGATGATCCCATTTGAGGTACTATATGGAAATACTACAAAGTACCACTAATTTGGGACCAGCATAAAGATCGTTTAGTGTTTGTACTAGATATCATAAAGGAGATGGAAGAAGTGGTTAAGTGGGTCAAGAAAAATTTGAGAATAGCTCAAGATCATCGCAAGAGTTATGCAAACTTGAAAAGAGTTCAGAAATAATTCAATGTGGGTGATCATGTATACTTAAAAGTGAAACCAAGGAAAAGCACCCTTAGACTTTGCAATTGTGCCAAGTTATCACCTAGATATTGTGGACCTTTTGAGGTGTTAGCCAGAATTGAACTAGTTTCCTATCAGCTTTCTCTTCTAGAAAATATAAAAATTCATTATGTATTTCATGTATCCTTGTTAAAGAAATATGTACATGATCTATCTCATATAATTGATTGGAATGTTGTACATGTGGAACTAGAGGAGAGTTCCTTGCAAAACCACTACGTATTATAGGTCAAAGGGTATTCACTCTCCAGAATAGAGACATAGCCCAAGTGAAAGTTCAATGAAAAAATTTCAACACAAAAGAGGCAACTTTGGAGTTGGAAGATGATTTTAAATAATCATATGCATCTTTTTTTTAGCAAGTTGGAATGAATTCCATGGTTTTTGAACATACACTGGGACTGTGAATAGTGTCAAATTCAAGAGAGGAAGGATGTCATATCCCCTGACTTGAAGCTTTTATTATGAATTTTTATATATGGTTAAGTGTGATTGTGTTCTCACTTTAAAAGACTCATTTGAGAATATTTTGTCAATGTAATAAACTAATAAAGGTTGAATGTAAATTTCGTATATATGATGTTGTTAATAAACTAAATATTTGGAAACTAATGCTTTAGTTACACTAGCTGAAAGAGTTTGTTAGAAATTAAATAACAGAGAAATGGAACACATAAAATATTGCAGAAACACAAACACAAAAAATCATAAAACAAGAGAGACATTTATATGTGTGGTTCACCCAATTTGGGCTATGTCCACAAAGAAGTACCCAGTCCCTCCTTTCATATTATCCAACAAAATGAAGGGATACAACCTACAACAAATCCATTGTAACTTCCTCTTCGCTCTCACACAATATCCTCTCTTTTTCTCACACTGAATAATACACATCTAGAATAAAATTCCCTCATATAAACTGAGGGTTTCCTTCTAGTGAAAAAAAACCTTAAATTAACATAACTTCTACCGTTAGATTTTCCACCTAATGAATGATCTAGATTGACTATGAAATAACGATATTTTACAAGGAAATTTTTCTCTAAATTTTGCTTTCAAGGGCGCTACCCTTGAACCCATGCTAACGACTAGGATCCAAACATGGCTGAAACAATACCTCTAAATCAAGAAGATAATTAGGCTCTACACCTAACAATCTCCCACTTGGATACTAATTATATAAACTCGACCACTACTTTATTGTTGGCCAATGCTTCCACTTGGACTTGGTTATTTCTCATATTTCTCCTTGGTTACCACGTTTGTTAACATATCTACAAGATTTTGGCTAGTGTGTATCTTTTCCAACTCATCTGTCCATCTTCCAAAACTAATTGTATCAAATGGTACCTAATATGTATATATTTAGTCTTAGAATGACATGCTACATTATTTGCAAGATGAATGACACTCTGGTTGTCACCGAATAACTTGCCAATCTCCTGCTTCTTTTCCAATTCATCCATAAATCTTTGTAACCAAATCATTTCTTTACTAGCCTCTATAGCAGCCACATACTCTGCTTTCATTGTTTAAAGTGTGACAATACTGTACATTTTAGAAATCCAACATACTATTGTTCCACCTACAATAACCACATATCATGTAGTGCTCCTCCTACTATCTCTATCACTTGTCATATCTAAACACATATCCCTATAGAATAGTGTTTGAACCTCTAAAACATAACACTTGATTAGTGGTACCTCTCAGATACCTAGGAATCCACTTAACTGCCATCCAATTCTCTTTTCCTAGATTGTTCATATACCTGCTCACAACTCCCACTGCATGTGCAATATCAAGCCTTGGGCACACCATTTCACACATTAAGCTTCCAACTATTGATGCATATGGAACTTTAGACATATAATCTATTTCTTCCTAATACTTGGGACACATATCTTTACTTAGTTTGAAATTGCTAGCCAAAGGTGTACTAACTAGTTTTGCATTCTGCATATTAAATATTTCTATATACTCACACTAAGATAATGTTAATTTCCAACTTTTCCTATCTCTAGTTATTCTCATACCAAGGATTTTCTTTGTAGCACCCAAATCTTTCATTGCAAATGAATTGGCCAATATTTTTTCATCACATTTATTTCCATCATGTTAGACCTTCCAACAAGCATGTCATCTACATAAAATAGCAATATAATATAGTTTCCATCATTTTGTTTCTTAAGATAAACATAATGGTAAGTGACATCTAGTATAACCTTGTTTAGACATAAACCTATCAAATTTTAGATACCACCAACTTGGATCTTGTTTTAAGCCAGACAGGCTCTTCTTCAACTTGCATACTAATTTCTCCTTCCCTTTCACCTCATACCCTTGTGGTTGTTGCATATAGATCTCTTCCTCAAAATCCCCATGGAGAAAGGTTTCCTTTACATCTAATTGTTCAATACACAAGTCTTATGTTTCCACTAGAATTAAAATAGTTCTAATTAAAGTCATTTTAACAATAGGAGAAAATATTTCATCAAAGTATATATTTTTATTTTGTACAAACCCCTTAACAACAAGTCTATCCTTATACCTCATTTTTTCTCCATATTCTTCCTTCAACATGTAAACCCATTTATCTTGTAATGTTGTTTTACCTACAAGAAACTTGACTAAGTCCCAAGTCTAGTTATGTACCAAGGAGTCCATCTCTTTTTTCATGGCTTGCTCCCACTCCTTTCTTGGTTCTACTTGCATTTCTTCTTCATATCCTTCTAGTTGACTAGAATCAGTCAATAATACATAATATAATGAAGGAGAGTATCATTCGGGGGGTCCACTTAACTTGGTAGATATTATAACAACACTTGTAGGAGTTTTAGGTGGATGTTGATGTCGTTTTTTTTTGTTTTCCTTGCTATTGTTCATTAATATTTTCTGGCACCTTTGACTTTTATTTCTCTGTGCTGTCATCAAGAACTACATATTCTATGTTTTCCTTTTCTTGTTTCTTTCTTTGCCACTGATCTTTGTATAAGACCCTTTCATTGAATACCACATATCTACTCCTAATGATTTTATGGTTTTCATAATCATATAAGTGATAACCAAAATCATTAACATCATATCCAATAAAGGTACACTTGTTTTATTCTGCCTCAAACTTTGTTCTATTTTCTTTATTAATGTAGACAAATGCTTCACAACCAAAGGTCTTTGGAAATGAGTAGTTTACCTTCTTGCTTGTAATGCCTCCTCTATAATACCACCATCCAAGGAAGTTGAAGGCCCTTTGTTTATTATATATATAGTGGTATCTCTAGTATCTACCCAAAATTGTAAAGGTAATCCTGCATGCAATATCATACACCTTGCATGCTCCATGATTATCCTATTCATCCTTTCTAACACACCATTTTCTTATGGTGTTCCTAGAACTATATTCTCTCTCTGAATTCCATGGTCTAAAAAATAATTATCAAACTCCTTGTTGCAATATTCATCTCCATTATCTAATTTGAGACACTTCAACTTCTTTCCTATCTCATTATCAACCAAAGATTTCCATTTCTTAAAAGTATCAAAGACATCATATTTATTTCAAATACAATAAACCCAAGTTTTCCTAGTTGCATCATCAATAAAAGTAATATAATAATGAGAGCCTCTAAGAGATGATACGTAAGATGGTCCCCATACATTCGTATGCACAAGCTCTAATTTTTTTCTCTACTTTTCTTTCTTAACCCTAGGAAATATGAGTCTCTTATGTTTTCCATAAACACAACTCTCATAGAAATCCAAATCAACATGCTTCAAACCTGGCAACAACTTTCTTGAGTGAAGAATCTACATACCCTTGTCACTCATGCTCCCTAGCCTATGATGCCACAGTGTTGTATCTCCTCACATGGATGTCAAAGAATTATCATAATCAACAATAAAATTCCATAAATACAATGTACCGACCTTATCTCCTTTTTCTATTACCAAGGCTCCTTTAGTGACCTTCTAGGATTTTTTGGTAGAATAGGCCTTACCTCCTTTAATAGCCATTGTTTTCCATTATGTTGATTTATAAGTACCTTACCCATTCCAATTATTTTACAGGGTTTACCATCACCTAAATGAACCTGTCCAAAATCTCCTTGAACATAGTCAAGAAAATGTTTCCTATCAGGTGTGGCATGGAATGAAACCCATGAATCTACCACCCAGGTATAAATAATATTTTCTAATGAAATAATTAGAGCATCTAGAAACAAATCACATATTACATTCACTTCTTGATTGTTCTCTTACTATCCATCTCCTCCTTTTCCCTTCTGAGATTTAGAGTCTTTCTTTAAGTGTCCTCTCTTCCTACACTTCCAACATACTATCCTCGATCTAGATTTGGATCTTCCTTTCTTTGAATTACTATGATTTCTTGGTCTCTTAACTCTCTCTAGTTTTCTTCCCCTAGTCTCTACAGTCAAAGAATTACATGGTGTCTCACTTAAGGTTTTCTGTCACATTTCCTCACTAAGGATACCACCAACAACATCATCAAACTTCAAAGTACTAGATATGGAGATAGAAGTATTGATCAATGATCCAGGTGGATATTGGTGGCCACCTGCCTATTCCACTTAGATCCCCACCATTGCTCCTTTTAGTTTTTCAGTTTCCTTAACTGTAGCACAATTTACTATTTTTGGTAGTTGTTCGGGTCCTAAACTTTTGGAGCCATTTTGAGGCCCTAAACGATGTTTTTTGGGAAACCCACGAGTGGTGAATACCAATTTATAACATGGAATTTGTTGTTATTAGTTGTAATCCTTTGATAGATCTTTCTAGAGCGGTACCGTGTGCGTCAAATGGAGAGCATATGCCAAAGTTACGACCCCGGGAAGTTGATGTACCAACTTACCCCAACAGGGCCCATAGTTTGGCATTTCATCTCCTAGGATAAGGTTTTCGGATGTTTAGGGTTTTCCATTATTTCTCAATAATAAATAGGCCTTCAAGCCTCATTCTAACATAGTTGAGAGACATGTAGATGTCACATATCTTCTGAGAGATAAGCTACGATTTCCTGAGCTAGTCTTATTTCCATTCTGTTTGTAAGCATATTTCAGTATTTGATATTAATGAAATGAAGTGTTAATTTGATTGCATATTTGTATTTATCATTATATATGTAATTTTTTGTGTTCCTGTTTAAATCCAGATCAGTGATATCAGAGCGGTCTGCTCTTTCTCTTTTTTTCTTTGCATGTCCCCAACAAGGACGGGGTATAAGGAGTTAGGGCTCGATCTGGTTGAACCTTTGCAATATCAGCCTCGCAAACCCCGATGGCCACCCATGGGGGAAGAAAATAAAGATGAGAGAGAAAGAGATCCTATCAAAATATTGCTTGAGGAGGCCCTCGAGAAACAAAGGAATGCAATGACGGATAACTTTGCTCAGATCCTTCAACGGTTGCTCACCAGTGGCGCATCTACATCCAGCATCCACTCCTTTTAAGGTACAAGTAAACTTTAAGATTCCCATATTTGAGGGCCAAATCGATATAGGCCTCGTAGATAAATGGTTAAATCTACTAGAAGGGTATTTTTATGTTCATGATTTTTCCAATCGGGAAAAGATTACTTTTTCTTTTCTCAAATCCACCCCCAATGTCATGGACTGGTGGGAAACCTACTTTGAGCAGAAGGATGAGAGTGTGCCCTCACTGTTTTCAGTCATATCCACTTGCAATTCATTCTGAGATTCCATCAAGGGGTAGTACTACCCTATCATGAGCTATGAGGATAACTACATAAAGTGGACCACGCTATGGTAGGGAAGGGACCAAGACGTGTCAGAGTTTACCAATTATTTTCATACCCTTTGCATGAAGTTGGGTATCAAGTATTCTGAGAAACATTTGGTACTCAAGTACCGCAACTGCCTACATAGGTACATCCAGCATGAGATGGAGTTCCTGTACATCTCCTCGCTTGGCACAATGTACTGATACGCTGTCAAGATCGAGTAGAAGCTTAAACAAAAAAAGTGAGACTTTGGATCTACAAATCCAAAGCAAGGGAAAGGTGCCCCAAACTGTAGAGCAAAGGACAAATCCAAGGCAGGGCGGCCCACGATAACCTGCCAAAGCTGCAAGCAAATAAAAACATTGCAAATTCGAAGAAGAACATGGGAAAGTGGTGTGAGTTCCATAAGAGCTCCACTCACAACAAAAGTGAGTGTTGGGCCAAGTAGTCACTAAGGGTCAAGCTGAAGGCTTTTGAATAAGATGCATGTTCCAACTCTGAGTCAGAACCCGACAAGAGGAATGACAAAGGGAAGAAAATTATCGATGAGGAGCCCAAAGCCGTTGTTGCAACCACAAAGATCCAGAAGGAGGAACCTGAAGATCCAGCGGAGGAGGAGCACCTATTCCACTCCTAGATGTGGGTAAAGAGTTCCTCATTATAGTTCATTGTCGACAATAGGAGCCAAAAGTACCTGATTTCAGCAAAGGTCGTGAAGCAGCTGGGCTTACCAACCATACCACACCCACTACCATACACCATCAGGTGGCTTCACTAAGGACGAGATCTTCACATCAACCAGTAGTGTTGCCTTCCATACAACATCAATCTTTTCACGGATGAGGTATTATGTGACGTTTCTCCTCTTGATTTTTGTGATGTATTATTAGGCCAACCATACTTATGGAACTGACATGCTATGTATGAGTCAAGGCCTCACATTTTTATTGTTACCTTGGGAAATAAATTGTACAGGATATTGGAGGTAGCACTGCCTACTGTCATCTCTTTGGTTACTGTAAAACAATGTAGTAAGCTCATTTCCAAAACCAGGAAATTTTTTTTCCTGATGATACACCCTCAAGGAAAGAAGAAGACTGTAGCCACAACCTATAGAAAGGGCCCTTCCGCATGAAAACAATAGATGGAAAAGGTTGTGGACGAGTATGAGAACATCTTCACCTCCCCTGCAGGGGTACCTCTACACTGTCAGGTCAAGCACTCCATTGATCTGACCCCAGGTGCATCGTTGCCCAATGGACCCATCTATCGATGCTCTGTTATGGAGAACGATGAAATCAAGAGGCAGATTCAGGAGCTGCTACATAAAGGTCACATCCAACTGAGTTCATCACCTTGTGGGAGCCCGATCGTGTTGGTACAAAAGAAGGATGGGACTTGGAGACTCTGTATTGAGTATTGGGTGTTGAACAAGATCATTGTCCTGAATAGGTACCTGATCCCACAATTTGATGACCTTTTAGACCAAATCAAGGGGGCGAATATTTCAACAAGATCAACTTGAAGTCTAGATATCACCAGGTACCAATTGAACCCTCCAATGTGTGGAAGACTGCCTTCAAAGCCAAGGAGGGCCTTTTCAAGTGGTTGGTTATGCCTTTCAAGTTGATGAATGCCCCTGAAACCTTCATGAGGTTGATGGATGACATCTTGTGTCCATTCACCAACGTATTTGTAGTGGTGTACTTGGATGACATCTTGATCTTCGCCTAGAGATGGGAAAAGCACCTCCACCACATTCAACAGGTTCTCCAAACATTACAACAACACAAGTTGTGTGCCGATTTGGAGAAATGCACTTTTGGCATGACCCATGTTCAATATTTGGGATACATTATTGATGAACGGGGGGTGAATTTGGATCCATCCAAAATCTAAGGAATTCGGGATTGGCTAGCCCCAACCACTCTGACATAGCTCTACAACTTTCTTGGTCTTGCCAATTTTTATCGTAGGTTCATGTTGGAGTTATCTCATATCACTTGGCGCTTGAGTCAAGTCACTATGGGAGGACCAAAAGAAAAATTATTTTGGTATGAATCTCAATAGAATGGGTTCGCAGAATTGAAACATCACCTCTACTCTGCACCAGTGCTCACATTACTAGACTTGCAACAACCATTTCAGATCGAGACAGATGCCTTTGACTATGCTATTGGGACAGTCCTTACTCAATAGTGGCATATCACAGTGAGACACTTTCAGACACAGTCCAGAAGTATCCCACTTATGATAAAGAGATGTATTCCATTGTGCAGGCCTGTCGACAATGGAAGAATTACATTTTGGGGAAGGAAACGGTCATCCACATAGACTAGCGACCCCTGCAGTTCATACAGATGCAAGAGAAGTTTCAAAATTATCACTATCAAAAGTTGTCCACATACTTGCAACAGTTCCACTTGAATATCAAGTACAAGAAGGGTAGCACCAATAATGTTGTAGACTACCTTAGCCAACCCCTGATCATGGAGTTAACCATCGTTCTCAACTCTTGTGGGCATGAGACTTCTGATTAACCACTTCTCTACAAAAGCGACCCAAAATTTGGCCACACATGATAGACGCTCTTGGAGGGTTAGCAAGTGCCATATTTTCACCTCTAGGATGCATTGTTATGCCACCTGGAACACCTTTGTGTTACTTCAAGCGAGCATACAAAGATGATTTTGGAAGCGCACTACAGTCGAGTAGCTGGACATTTCGGGGTTGAGAAAACAGTGCCAGCACTACAGAAGTATTTCTACTGGCTGAATCTTCAACAAGATGTTGGGAAGTACATCAAATCCTACACTTCCTACACCATTTCCAAACTGACCATCAACAAGCAAGGCCTCTATACTCCACTGCCTACCCCTAGTCAACCTTGGGAATCCATCTCCATGGATTACATGTCAGGACTTCCTTCTACTAAGCATGGAAATGGTTGTTTTTTTTTGGTCATTGACAGATTCTCGAAGATGGCCATTATGATGACCTACTAGAAGAATATCACAATAGAAGCCACTGCTAAAATCTTCTTTGAACGAGTGTGAGTAGACTTTAGGATCCCACATTCTATCATCTAAGATCAGGACAACAGGTTCCTTAGTACATTTTGGTCCAGTCTCTGGTCAATGCTGGACACCAAGCTCACTAAGTCCATAAATTTCCATCCCCAAACTGACGGCCAGATAGAGGTCGTCAACAAGATGATCATACACATTATGTGCATGTACAACTCAAAGAATCCATTCACATGGGATGAGATATAACCAGGCTCTCCACAGCTTGACTAGCCACAACCCTTTTAAGGTGGGCTTGGGATTCCAACCACTATGTCCCATTGATGTGACCATACCATTTGCAGCTACTAAGGTAGATTCATCTCATGTCTAGTTCGAAGCTGAGAAGGCAAACAACTTCATTGAGCACATTGATAACATCCGCCAATAGTTCCATGACATCTTGGATAGATCCAATGCGAAGTACAAGCAGTGACGGGATCAACATTGTGTGCCACACAAGTTCCAGGTGGGTGACAAAGTTTGACTGCATTTGTAGGAGTGCCTCGTTGGGCACCACCACAAGCTTCACCCTCTCCGATATTGGTCATACACCATCAGCAAGGTAGTAGAAGACAATGCCTTTGAGCTCAGTATTCCACCATTCCTTGGTCTACACCCAGTGTTCAATATGGACCACCTTCGGCCCTACTTTCCACCATTGTTGGACACATCCGACATTGCAGAACAACTCACATGAACAGAGTTAAACCCAGACTACATGGAACAATCCACAATTGATCGAATCATGGACACATAGATCAAGAAAACCTGACAGCAAAGGATCCAACTATATCGAGTTATCAAAGCAGGCCAACTCCTTCACCAGGGCAAGTGGCTCACTAGTGACCAAGTTCAGTAGAAGTTTCCTCATCTCATGGAGGAACTCAATGCAATGGGGACCATTGCTTCCTAAGGGAGGAGGAATGATCTAGGTGGATATTGGTGGCCACCCGCCTATTCCACTTGGACCCCCACCATTGTTTCTTTTAGTTTTTATGTTTCCATAATTGTAGCACAGTTTACTATTTTTGGCAGTTTTTCGAGTCCTGAATTTTTGGAGCCGTTTTGAGGCCCGAAATGACGTTTTTTGGGAAAACCAATGGTGAAGAATACAACTTATCAACTTTGTATTCGCTATCAGCAGTTTTAATCCTTGGATATGTCTTTCTAACAAGGTACCATGTGTGCCAAACAAAGATCGTATGCTAAAGTTATGACCCCGAGAAGTTGAAGTACCAACTTACTCCAACGAGGCCCATAGTATGGTGTTCCATCTCCTAGGGTTAGGTTTTTGGATGTATAGGGTTTTCCATTGTTTCTCAATAATAAATAGGCCTTCAATCCTTATTGTAACATAGTTTAGAGGCATGTATCCACCACATGTCTTCTTAGAGATAAGCTACCATTGCCCGAGCTAGTCTTATTTCCATTTTGTTTGTAAGCATATTTCAGTATTTGATATTAATGAAATGAGGTGTTAATTCACCTGCATCTCTATATTTATGGTTATATCTATAATTTTTTGTGTTCCTGTTTAAATCTAGATCAATCCATGAGTAAGCCATTCCAACTTTTTGACAAAGAGCACAAAAATAATAGAGCCCTAACTTCATCATCAGAATTAACCCCTAGAGAACTTAATTGATTGGTAATAGTGTTAAATTCATTTAAATGATCAAAAATAGATCCACCTTATGACATATTCATATTAAATAAGTTCTTCATAATAAATACCTTTTTTGAGGCTAAGGGTTTTTCATATAGTTTTTCCAATGCATTCATTAGATCTTTTGTTGTCGTTTCCTTTGAAATGTTGAAGGCCATGAACACTTACAGGAATAGTCATATTGTTCCTAATGCATTTCTATCGAGAAAATCGCATTCTTCATCTGTCATACATGTTGGCTTCTTTGATTTTCTGCTCAATGGTAGATAAATATATTTCTGATACAAATATCCTCCATTTTCATCTTCCAAAGCTGGTAGTTTTGGCCATCGAATTCCTTGACCCTAAAACTACCATCTTCCACCTTTCCTCCCACTTGAACCAGGAATCCTTCTTTCTTGCAAGTTTATCAGCCAAATAGAACTTCAAATTTGATACCATTTGTTAGAAATTAAATAATAGAGCAATGGAAGACAAAATATTGCAGAAAGACAAACATAGAAAATCATAAAACAAGAGAGACACAGATATACATGGTTCAACCAATTTGGGTTAGGTCCATGGAGAAACAACCAATCCTTCCTTTCATATTATCCAAAAAAATGAAGGGATACAACCTATAGTAAATTTTTTATAACTTCCTCTTCAGTCTCTGTCGTGGCGGAAAAAGTCGTTTGTGCGGACACAACTGACCTCCCTAGGAGTCTAAACTCTCTAGCGACAAACAAGACAAAATGGAGCGATCTTTCTCTAAATACACCTTTTAAAACATGAAAAATACAAGTGTTTAGGCTTACCTTATTCCAAAACGTTGTTGTTGTAGTCCGTCCTTGCTGATCTGGATGAGCTCCTCCTTCACATCAATTCCTGCAACCACAAACAATCAAACAATTACCAAGCACTTGCATCTCATATAATAAAACATATATTCAACATGCAGACCAAGGAACACATGAAATAACTCATTAACACAAGCTATTGAGAAAAATAAACCAGTTTGTATTAATAACGAAACAAAGAAACTCTTACAACCTGGCCTTGGTGTTGTGCAAGTTCCTCCCAGGGTCCATCAAGGGTTTTCGTCTACTTTGACAAAGCTCACCCACTTCCAAGTAGAATCAAGCAAAGACAATCTCTCCTCACAAGGTTCTAAATGGGAGTCCTAATTCCTGCAACATTTACCCAAAGAAAATGTATACCTCCAACCTCTCCTCCCTCTGGCTCAATGCCTTTATTTATAGTGCTGTAAAGAGGTTATTCAGGTCCACCATCAATGGGATAATCCCCCTCTTTGGGTGGGATAGCTCCCTTATTGATGGGATAAGTTCCTCCTTAATAGGGATACATGAACCAACTGGAGGCGCATCCATTTCATCAAACCGACCTCTAGAAAGTTCTAGAAGTAACCACAAGTAACTTTTTAAAGATGAAACTCGCGCATTTTGCCTTTTACAGAAGGACGCACCTGTCCCTTAACATACAGAGCGTCCAAGGATGCAACTTTTGTGAACATTGTGAGCGTCCCCGCAGGTAAGGCTAGAGAGAACCTGCGACCCCAGAGATAAACACATTTTTTACAAGACTTTCTCTCTTCTTTGAGTTTGAGATGGATAGCAGAGGCATAAGACTTGCCTAAGTGGGTAGCATGACTGTTGATTTGAGCCATACTAGCTGTAAGTAGTCATGGTGACATTTTTTAGTGTAACAGATTGCCCCCTAAAGTGCGAAGCCTGGAATAGATTAGGGTTTTGTAATTCTAGGAAGGGTGAAGCGCTTTATCATTTCAAGGATTTTCTTGTGGATGACCTGGTTGGAACCTACAATTTTCAACACAAAATACATGTATAAGATTATATCATCACTGAGGTATGCATTCCCATACTCAGATTCAAAATTTTAACTAATGGACTAACTATTCTGATACAGGAATGATCTTGCAGTACATCATTTTTTATAGACTTTTGTAGACACAGTATGGACACAGCCATCTGTTTATGATTAGTCTACATAGATAATGAATACAAAACTCCTCGCAGCCTGGATGGTAGAAACTAGATCCAGGGTCTTCACTTCTACTTCCCGAATTGGTACGATTCTAGCCATGTGATTAAATGATTTGATGTCGAACATGTTAGAAACCACTTGATTACCAGTCGATGATGTAAACTGTTAACAAGCGTGAGAGAGACCACCAGTAATGTCAATGGTTCTCAAAGTACCAAGCACAACCCGTGAAATGTGAATAGATGTTTTGATGTCGAACACTTCATGGAATCCTTTGATCGAAAGTCAATGATGTAAACTGACGTCAAAGGCGAGAAACCTGCCATTGATGCATGCAGACTTCAAGGTACTGTCGATTCCTAAGTCATCTTTCTAGATAATGTGTCGATGTCGATAGAAAGCGACCCGTTGCAGGCAAGCCCGCAACACGAAATCATTGTTCAAGTTGAAGAAATGTTGCTGTAAGGACTGACTCAGGGATGGTCAAATGGATGACAAGTATTTTGCAGATGAAAGTTTTTCTTGCAGACCTCCTGAACACATAACGACACGACAGATGGCTTGGTGACGAATAACTCAAAGTTAATCCCCGGAACCCAGTTAAAGACTTTCAAAGTGGTTTGATCAACTGTGAGGTAAAAGATTTCCCAACCCAGGTGAATGAAAAGTGTCGTGTTCAAGAGTGGTAATAAAGTTTCTTTTGAGATAAAAGGTAACAAACAGGTTCATTCTTCTCTCTTTTCCCCCACCATTTCTGGCAAGTACCTCTTTATTTTAAACAAGCTTGAGGAGGATAACATATGCTTGATTATAAGCTCATCCTTCGGATGAGTCCAACCTAGTTTAAATTCGAACCCTAGGAAGGAGTGGTTCGTTCCTGTTTGTAATTAAACAGGTCCTCTACTGTAAAAGTTTAACGAGCCCAGTATAGGAGAAACTCGGCGTTTTTCAATTTTAGAGAGTCTGAAAAAACTAAAGGAGACTCCACGTTGAACTTTTTCATACATTTGTGTCCCTCAAGCCCGAAAAAGTATAAAATAATACCTGGGGGAACCGCTTGATCTTGCGACCAAGGAGTACTTTCATAATTAGTGCCACTGACCTGAAAAGTAAAAAGCGATCAAGGACACGTCGTTTTATTTCCATATCGAGTTTGAAACGACAAAAACCCGGCAATCTTTTCCTGTTTTTACGGTCAGAAAAGAGCTATAAGGGGACCGTCTTTTAATTCCGTTTTAACGAGTGTAAAAGAAACGCTCGGCAATCTTTTCATGTTTTAGGAGTCTGAAAAGGGCTTAAAAGAGAACTCCAAGGTTTCACTTTTTCTTAAGTTTTAACGAGTTCGAAAAAGGGATAAAAATGTACTCATGGTTTTCACTTTTTCATAAGTTTTAATGAGTTCGAAAAAGGGATAAAAATGTACTCATATGGCCGACTTTCAATTTAATTTACGAGCAGGAAATGACGGAAAGAGCTCGGCATTTTCATTTTTACGAGAATGAAAGATAGCAAAATAATCTCAAGATTTTCATGAGTTTAACGAGTCTTGAAAATAACTGAAATTGACTCGAGATAGGTTTCATTTTTACAAAAGCTTGAAACAGAGAAAAACTATGCTTCAGAGTAGTTTCATTTTTACACAAGCTTGAAATAGAGATAAAACTGTGCTTGATGCCCCTTAAGCATAACTGCTAGAGTGCATGCCCCCCTAGCTTCATTTCATTCAACCATTTGGATGAAATGAAGGTTTAGTGACGAGATCATTTAAAAGACTTTGACCTAAAACTGTAAGAAAATTATGCAAAACACCGAAACAACTAACCTAAATATACAACTTAACATTTACGAGATCTAGTCAATCTCTCGACTCAAGTAGAGGAGGATTTGTTTCATTTTTTAACGAGCTTGACACAGGAAAAGAACTATGCTCGGATTCGGTTTCATGTTTACACAAGCTTGAAACGAAAAACTATGCTTGTTACAAGTTCACATGCCCCCGGCATAATGATGCAAATCAAGGTACATGCCCCCCAAGCTTCATTGCATTCAATGAGGTGGATGGAATGAAGCTTTACTTTCAAAATCTTGGAAAGACTCGTGGGAGTTGTTTCATTTTTTAGTGAGCTTGACACAAGACGAGGAACTATGCTCATAACTACTTTCTACAATCTACCTAACAAAAAACTATACTCTAAAAAACCTTGATTCATTTTTTAACGAGCTTGACACAAGACAAGGAACTGTGCTCTAAAAACCTTGATTCATTTTTTAATGAGCTTGACACAAGACAAGGAACTATGCTCTAAAATCCTTGTTTCATTTTTTAACGAGCTTGACACAAGACAAAGAACTATGCTCATGACTACTCTCTACAATCTACCTACTTAACCTACCCTTGTTTCATTTTTTAACAAGCTTGACACAAGACAAGGAACTATGCTCAAAAAGTTCGCATGCCCCCAGCATAATGATGCGAAATGAGGTACATGCCCCCCAGGCTTCATTGCATTCAATGAGGTGGATGAAATGAAGGTTTACTTTCAATATTTAACTTGAAAAGGGAGTTGTTTCATTTTTAAAGAGGTTGACACAAGAAAAGAACTATCCTCATACCTGATTCATTTTTTAACGAGGTTGACTCAGTAACAGGAACTATCCTCAAACCTGATTCATTTTTTAACGAGGTTGACTCAGTAATAGGAATTGTCCTCAAAATCCTACTTTCTACAATCTACCTACATATCCTAAAATCTAGCTGATTCATTTTTTAATGAGGTTGACTCAGTAAAAGAACTGTCCTCATGCTAGCCTATTTCATTTTTTAACGAGGTTGATACAGGAAAAAACTATCCTCGTCCCTGATTCATTTTTTAATGAGGTTGACACAGTAAAAGGAACTTTCCTCGTACCTGATTCATTTTTTAACGAGGTTGACTCAGTAACAGGAACTTTCCTCGTTACATCCTAATTTCTAACTATCTATATGACCTAAAAACTAGCTGATTCATTTTTTAATGAGGTTGACTCAGTAAAAGAACTGTCCTCATGACATCCAATTTCATTTTTTAACGAGGTTGAGAGAGGAACAAACTATCCTCGTAACTCCTTGCTTCATTTTTTAATGAGCTTGACACAAGACAAGGAACTATGCTCATGACTTCCAGTTTCATTTTTTAACGAGGTTGAGACTAGAAGAAACTATCCTCATGCTAGCCTGTTTCATTTTTTAACGAGGTTGATACAGGAAAAAACTATCCTCGTCAACTGATTCATTTTTTAACGAGGTTGACACAGTAAAAGGAACTTTCCTCGTGACTTCCAGTTTCATTTTTTAATGAGGTTGAGACTAGAAGAAACTATCCTCACACTCCTTGATCATGGCTTCCAACTGGAAGAAAGACATGTCAATGGACACACCTTGATCATGGCTTCCAAGAGATCTTCATCAGAAGGAAGAATAGTTCTCTGGAAGGAACACATGTCAAGGGACTCAAAAGGGATAAGAACATCGCGTTCAAGTAATCCCATAGAGTTCTCCATGTCAATTACTGGATCTAAATCAAAGGAAGATGAGCAAACAGTGAGAGTCTCACTTACATCGGTAACTGAAAACATGGGATCAGTTGCCACATAATTAACCCGTGGCGGGGTAGATACCACTTTAGAATCAGGAACATTTAGGGGTGTCATATTACTGGTTGTTGAAACAAGACTAGGGAACGAAAGCTGGTCTACAGTCACAATACTGCCATTGTGAGGGAAAGACATCACGTGAAAGAGTGTCGATACGACAGCTTTCATTGCATAAACATAGTCTCGCCCAAGGAGTAAATTGAAATCCAAGGGACCTCGAACTACCATAAGATCAACACAAACAGTTTTACCTTCCAAGGTAATAGAAAACTTAGGAAGGATCCCTAAAGGTTCACTAATGGTTCTGTTAAAAGCTTTCAGATTCTGCGTAATAGGCGCAAGCTGAGGGGAACCCAAAGCTTTCCAAACAGTTGAGGATAAAATACTGACAGAAGCACCTTCATCTACCTGAGTACGATGTATGTCCCTACCACCAGCCTTGACAATGATTTGGAAAGGGATGGAGGAAGGAAGACGAGGTTCTGTCAATCTATTCCAATCAAAGGAAAAGACCTCAGTGCTTGGAGGGGGTTCTGTAGAAACAGGTGAAATGCCCCCCGGCATAGAAGAATCTGATGTAACAAGAAGAACATCAGCGGTATGAAATTGACTCTCAAAAGGGAGAGTGTGATCGACCGAATGTGAAATTGAATCGACCACTTGATCAACTAACAGATCATCAACCTGAGTGACATGAGTTTCACTCTCCAATGGAAGAGTGTGATCGACTGTACTTGAATTTAGATCAATTACTCCGTCAGTTGACGGTAGGTTGGGAGAAAGTTTACGGTAACCAGTTGGAAATTCTTGCTGTGGGACAGTAAGGTTTTCCAACAAAGTTGAGGCTTCATCCATGTGAGGGCAAATGTGAGTTTGATGACTCCCTTTGCATAACTTACAAGGAAACCTAACTTTACCCTTTTTTCCAGGAACCTGACTATCACTGGTTGATGGATCAATGGAAAGTTGATGAGATTTTTCTGACCATACTTCCAAGACCTTTGGAATGCCAGGACAATTGACAAGGAAGTGGTCACCCTTACAAAGCCTGCAAGGGTATTTGGGTTTACGATGCATGTCGGAATTTTCCTCAACACAACTAACACTTACAGACGCGGTTGGCTGGTTGACTTCTTTCTTATCTTGCTTCTTCTTCTTCTTTTTCTTCTTCCCTTTCTTCTTCTTCTTAGCCTCCTGGTTACTAGCATCAAGGCTTTTACCAGGCGAAGAGGAAGAAATGGAGGAAGAAAAATTAGGCGAAGAAGGTAAAGGGTCAACAAAAGGTTGGTGATGTTGATATGGTGAACTCTGTTGAGGTGAAGCATCCGGTTGAGATGGAACAATTGGAGTATTTTGGGCCAACGAAGTTGAAAATAACCATATCGGTAAACCTATTGTAAATCCAGGTAATGACAAAGTAGCCATATAAGGAGGACCAACATTTCCAAAGTAAGGAAAAGTACTAGGATTCTCGTTAGGAGGGGTTCCTAGGTTGATAAATTCCGGAACATTTGCCATTATATTCAACTTCAGTGAATTTTATTAACAATTTAAAACTAAAATTAACAATTCAAAATTCACACTTAACAACTAAAATTCACAATTCACACCTATGGTCTCTAAAAGTAAAAACAAACAAATTAACACGCGCTATCAAATCTAGGAGTCAAACCACACACAAACAGTAAGCTCTCCGGACCGAAAACACTAGTTGGTGATGAAGCCCAACCTCGCAGAATTCAGTACAGAAATTGCGGGTGGAACAGTTACCCCGGCAACCTGCTTAATGAATAGACCGGCACAAGTTCCTCCACTTTAACCGTCTCGAAGTGAAGTGAACCCCCCGGAAAATCCAAGTGAGTATAACCGACGTCTGCTCCAGGTACAGTGGGACCTTCCCTCCACTGTCACCTCGGTAGAACCCTAACGATTATGGTCACTAAGGTCACCAACAGTAACAAATACACCTGGGGGAACAGTCTAAACTCCGACAGCACGCAAGGGCAGAGTAGCAAGCTCAATCCCCTTACCGGCTCCTTGACAACAATCCAAGGTTTACCGATAAGTGACCCCTGGCTCCTCGACAATGGTTAATCCGAGGTTTACCGTTTGTAATACGTACTGTCTGGCGTCGTTCCCAACGAGGGGGGAATGATCCCCTCACTGGTTCGGACACGAGCTCGTGCTTCTCCTTTAAGAGGAGCTTTCCCAGAGTGCAATTGAAACAATTGGATTTATTCTACTCAAGATAAACTATCTGTTTGATTTTGTAGTCTTGGAGAGTTAAGTACTCACCTACTCCAAGACCCTAGCCTAAGCTATGTTGGTGTTTCAGAGCCCTAGAAATGTAAAAATTACTAGATGAATTTTAATTAAGCGCTGTGTTATTAAGGCTGTTATTACTCAAATGGGTAAATGGAGATGAAACCAATGGTGTTATGACCCGACTCAACTGAATGCAATCGAATATGATAATGCAATCCTTTCAATTTGATGAATCCTAACTAGAGTAAGGAGAGAGTTTCCATTCACTTCCAACAATGCAAAAAATTGATCATTAAGAGAAAATTTAACAAATTCTCTAATGCACTAATTTCATCAAGAAAAACTAATGCAAATCAATTCCAAACCAATTTTTATTTTTATTTTTGTGTAAATTCAAATCAAAGAAAGCTGATCTAAATCTACGATTGATTTTTCAGAATGTAAACTATGCAATTGTAATCTATGCAAAATTCACATGAAAAGTATGCAAATGTAATCTATGCACATTTTTCATTCATATTCTGAAACTGAGAACTCTAATTATGCAAATGTGATCTATGCAAGAGAATTCTCAAACACAAGATGATTCTAATGTAATCTAAGAACCAATCAAGTGCAAGTCGAGAAAATTGGGTGAGAGTTCCAAAGATCAAAACATAAAAACACTCAAAGGCGATTAACACTCATACACAATTTAGCCCCCCCCGGCGAATGAGGGGGAAATTTTTTTGCAAAAACAAAAGCAAAAAGATGCAAAATTGTGAAAGGACTGAGACAAACCTCCAAGTAATGACCAAAGGAAATCAAATTAATAATTTCTCAAAAAAGAGACTCAAAACACCCAATTGATGAAAGCTTAGAGCAGGAATGCTAATGAAACAAGCTTAGGTGAAGATTTTTGGCAAGGGACTAATGAATCTGGGCAGAAAAAACTAAGAAAAAACAAAATCTAAGAGCAAAAAGTGTAAAAAATGGAATTTTCTCAAATTTTGGCAGGGGACGCAGGCAACCCGTTAGCACAGGTGCGGGCCCGCTCTGTGCACACAGCAAAAGTGCGTCCAGGGACGCACTGTGCAGCACTCAGAGGGTGCGTCCTACTGAACAACTCAAGAAAAACCAAAATAAAACTAATCCTAAGCTAACCCACCCAGAGACAGAATCACAGAGCCAAAACCAGAAAAATAAACCAATTTTCTCAAAGCAAAGTTCACACAAAGGAAAAGACTTTTCTCATCAATGGAATCCCCAGCGGAGTCGCCAATTTGTCGTGGCGGAAAAAGTCGTTTGTGCGGACACAACTGACCTCCCTAGGAGTCTAAACTCTCTAGCGACAAACAAGACAAAATGGAGCGATCTTTCTCTAAATACACCTTTTAAAACATGAAAAATACAAGTGTTTAGGCTTACCTTATTCCAAAACGCTGTTGTTGTAGTCCGTCCTTGCTGATCCGGATGAGCTCCTCCTTCACATCAATTCCTGCAACCACAAACAATCAAACAATTACCAAGCACTTGCATCTCATATAATAAAACATATATTCAACATGCAGACCAAGGAACACATGAAATAACTCATTAACACAAGCTATTGAGAAAAATAAACCAGTTTGTATTAATAACGAAACAAAGAAACTCTTGCAACTTGGCCTTGGTGTTGTGCAAGTTCCTCCCAGGGTCCATCAAGGGTTTTCCTCTACTTTGACAAAGCTCACCCACTTCCAAGTAGAATCAAGCAAAGACAATCTCTCCTCACAAGGTTCTAAATGGGAGTCCTAATTCCTGCAGCATTTACCCAAAGAAAATGTATAGCTCCAACCTCTCCTCCCTCTGGCTCAATGCCTTTATTTATAGTGCTGTAAAGAGGTTATTCAGGTCCACCATCAATGGGATAATCCCCCTCTTTGGGTGGGATAGCTCCCTTATTGATGGGATAAGTTCCTCCTTAATAGGGATACATGAACCAACTGGAGGCGCATCCATTTCATCAAACCGACCTCTAGAAAGTTCTAGAAGTAACCACAAGTAACTTTTTTAAGATGAAACTCGCGCATTTTGCCTTTTACAGAAGGACGCACCTGTCCCTTAACATACAGAGCGTCCAAGGACGCAACTTTTGTGAACATTGTGAGCGTCCCCGCAGGTAAGGCTAGAGAGAACCTGCGACCCCAGAGATAAACACATTTTTTACAAGACTTTCTCTCTTCTTTGAGTTTGAGATGGATAGCAGAGGCATAAGACTTGCCTAAGAGGGTAGCATGACTGTTGATTTGAGCCATACTAACTGTAAGTAGTCATGGTGACATTTTTTAGTGTATCACTCTCATATAGTGTCCTCTCTTTTTCTCACACTGAATAATACACAGCTGCAATACAATTCCCTCATATAAACCAAGAATTGCATTCTAGGGAAAAAAAAATATAATTTAACATAACCTCTACCATTAGATCTTCTACTTGATGAATAGGCTAGATTGAATACGAAATTACAAGATTTTACAAGGAATTTTTTCTCTAAATTTTTCTTTTGTGGGTGTTGCCCCCGAACCCCCTCTGGGGACTAGGATCCAAACACGATTGAAACAAGACCTATAAATCAAGAAGATAATCAGGTTCCACACCCAACTGAGTTATGGCTACAAGTTAATTATTGATATTGATTACCACTCATTAAGTCTTAGGAATTTAATCTAAATGATTAAATTATAAATTATCATAGAATTAGTTGATGATTAAATTCCCTAAAAGGCATGAAGTTTTCATGGAAAGTTAGGAAGTAGAGCTCATAAATGAGCTAGTAACTACCTACCACCTATTTGGTGAGGTGGAGGTAGTTACCAACTACCAATTATATGGTAGATAGGGTAATCCACTTGGGTCATCTTGTTGGGAAGTGAAATCATGCAGAGAAAATCTGGTGAAAGAGGAAGAAAGGACAAAGTGAAGGAAGTAAATTATTTGCAAACCATAAGTATCAAAGTTTGGGAGGAGCCAATTAATTACCGTATTAATTCCGGACTTATAATATACATTCAATACCCCAAATGTTTTCTATATAGATGATTTTCTTAATGGTTTAAAACAATATAATGTTTTGTTATTGATTGACATATTTTATTTTATATGCATTTGGGTATGTTGTACAAAAAGAAATTTTTTGTAGTAGTTAATATGAAGGAAATTACCTTATATTTTGTATATTTAATATGTACATTTATAGTTCTTTGTGTAAGTATAAGTGTGAAAATGAATGAAATTAACCTGATCTATAATTTAAATTGCGTTTGTACATACAAAATATATGTATATATATATATATATATATAGATATATATATACTGGTTCAATCAGTGTACATGTTAAGTATCAAACACTTCCTCAATTAGTATAAGAGCAAGTAGACACAAGAGGATTTTTATTTTGAGAATTAGAATAAAACAAGTGGGAGCTATATATATACGTGTAGAAATACTAAGGAATAAGTTTCATAGATGGTGGTCGTATAAAGACCTATAATACATGAAAATATAGATATATAATCTCTTAGAAAATAAACTAAGTATTACAGTAAACACAGGTAATTATTTATATACATACAAACTACTTAGAGTAAATGTGAGCAGTACTTTATATAAAAGAAATAATTAACAAAGTTTAAACAAACTAATCTTTCCAAAGTCATGTCTTCAATATGAAAGAAAAACATATTTACTTGAACAATAATTCCATAAATCTGTATATATCCATTTCATAATATATCAATGTTTAATGACTTAAAGGTCATTGTGAAGAAATTACAATTGAGGTCATATATGACCACAAAAGAATAACCAAAACAAGGGATAAAGTTGTCCCATAAATTTGTTACATCATAGGAATTAAGCCTTTGAAAAACTTACTTATTGAAAGGAATAAATAATTTGAAGAACTATGG
Source organism: Pinus tabuliformis (assembly GCA_031772625.1). Taxonomy (NCBI): domain Eukaryota; kingdom Viridiplantae; phylum Streptophyta; class Pinopsida; order Pinales; family Pinaceae; genus Pinus; species Pinus tabuliformis. The sequence goes on along the minus strand of CM062810.1, from coordinate 336,630,564 downwards.
GCATATGCTATGTAAGGCTAAAAACCTTAACACGAAAGTTTAACAAAGGTTTTTCCCATGTGAGTGCATGTATTGCCAAGACCACACCCAGGTCTATAATCTTTCAAAGGAATGAAAATACTCTGACGTATCCTAAGGGTTAGGGTTTATAAAATTATTAACCGTTAAATTATAGAATGATTAAAATAAAATTAATGAACAATATATTTTTTATGGAAGGTCTAGGGTTATAGAAAAACACTAGCCATAGATAACCAATTTGCATAAACAAAACGAAATAAAAGCATTTATTTTACAACAAATATACTTAAACTAATTGAGTCGCTCTGGAAAGAACAAGGAATGCAATACTAATGAGCTAAAAGGCCAAGTTGAAAGAGATAGCTGCCTGTAAAATATTGCACAGATAAACCTAAGCATAAAAACCCCTATATGTACCTACAAAAGCTAGCCACAAAAAGAATACGAACAATGGAAAATGGAATGGTACCAAAGTGTATGAAGAAGAATTAAGTTATTATATTATCAAATAAAAAATGGAATTGAAAAAAAAAAAGGAACAAAGTAAATATAATTTTCTCTTGTATAAAAACTACTAAAATCCCTTCGATTAATGAATTAGGGTTTACAAAATTATAACCCTATGGTTTACATTCAACCCACAAAAGAATCTTGAAGGGTAAATTTTAAGCATTAACCTAGATAGAAGCAATTTTAGGAATAGCCTTTGGATGATGGAAAAGACGTTGAATCCAGAGAAAGGAAAAACAACCTTGCAACAAAAAGCTCAATGAAATTATGGCCTAGAATTAAAACAATCTAGTAACTCAGTATACCTACAAATAAAACACAATAAAAGTTAGACCATATGTTCAAGTGGAAGGAAAATACTAATAAATGTAGTAATTGAAAGGAATTTTTTGGTAAATAGATGAAATACCTCTGGAATAAACATAAACTTTGTTCACGAGAGAACATGGTTAATTGTTCGGAACAGACAAAGGAAACTAACCATATATCCCAAATTAAATTGTTAAAGAGTAATAGTATACACTAGACCCAAATGAATCGGATTTGTTAGACACCTAATTTGCTAAGGGTTATGGTGTGGAATGTGAACAGTCATTGGATTCCAAGGGACCACTTGAAATATGAAAACCAAGGGTCACAAGAAAATGTATAAATATGTATACTCTTGTGAATAAAATGCATCTCACATTTATCCTAATCTTGTCTATCATTTATGAGGTTTTAACATGATATCAGAGTAAGTGAATTCCTTCCCTACTCAAGTTTGAGCCACTAGCTTGTCTTGTACTTATTCCCTCATATCTCTTTCCACATGAGGGTTTCTCTCACTAGTTTCTCACCATCTGACAAATTAGGTTTCAGAATCTGCTCAGTCGCTTCACTTAGTTGTTTCTATGTCATAAATCCTATCTACATCATTTAGAAATTCCAACACTAATATTTTTGTTGCCCTTTCCAGTTCTGCACTCTGTGTATTCTCCCATGCAAATAACACTTAGATCTTATGTTTACTTGATGTTTTCCCGTCAGCATTTTAGTGAATGTAATGATTCTCTGTGGACTGAAATCGGATTGAGGCGGACCTCAAAACACTTGTAGCGATATATCCATTTCGGATATAGTTTCATTCGAAGAGCTAATGCTTGCAATTAATATTATCATTTTCAAATATAATGGTAGTGATTTCCAGCACTATAAGGCTCGATTATGATTATTTTATTGGATAGTTCCATTATAACATAAATGCTTTGTCTTAGCATCGACATCTACCTTGCACGATGTAATTAATTTAATATTGATGCAATTTTACAAAGAGAGAAGAAATACTTCATTGGTTCATAATCTATTAGAATAATTTGTTGGTGCATACTTTGCAACGTGTGGAGCACATCCTTTATTTGGCCTTACCTTCCAGTTCAGTAACACTCGTAATTTTCTTATGGTAATACACAGCAGGGGAGGAATTTCAAAATAAAAGGCAAGCCTACATTTTGGCTCATAGAGGCAAACATGATAAGAATAAATCATAGGAGTATGAACATAGGTTTTTTGTTCAAATCCCATCTAAGTAAAATATCATGAAGCTCGTTTATCATGAATTTGACTGGCATCCACTGAATTGCATTTCCTAGCTAGAAAAATATGAAATTGTTAAGGGTTCACAAGAAGAGGAGACAAAGAGGGGGTTATGGGAGTAGGTCTATTGGCTTATGGGGGCTTGGCCCAGGTTCAACGTTAGTTAGCCAAACAAATCCCTACACTACTAGCCCTTTCGGCATCAGCTCACGGAGCGCGGACTAAAGTCTCACCCGAAGCAGTATGGGGGGATGCTAGACCAAGTTTCCACACCCTTGAGATGGATGTGATGTCGGTTTATTCCAACTCTACCTACTTTCGCAGGTTGCTAGCTCTTTGTTCTACCCTTCAGTACCTTCACAAAATGTTACAATCGGCTTCCATGCAGCCCTAACTAGAGGCTAATGTGCTTTCACGTTGCTAGGGTAGTGAACTGTGATATTTTCCAAACTACGCTAAATATCTTAATTATCTTATTAACAGATCTTAGTTAGCTTTGTGTAAACAGATATTCTTAGTTGCGTTCACTTAACCAATATAGTTATACACATTCACGCATCATATAAGAATTAGAAGTGAAATTCATACCTAATATAACAGCTGCATAAACAGGAAATAAAGATGCAAAAATTATAGAATACTTCTCTTTATTGATAATTCCAAACTATTACAGACTCGACTCGCCCTGTGCACTCAGTGTTGAGCCTCAAACCTGCACCTTCCTATACACCCTCTCAGCCTTCTTTTTCCACTTACTTCATCCACCAAGCTGTTAAATCATTGCATTATAGTCTAAAAAGAGCTTCTGACATGGTTTTCTAACTATGCTTATGACTATTGTTTGGTTTAGATTTTTGTTCAGGCAGTTGTGGAAACTTGTCATTTTCCGCAGCCAGCACAGGTTTCCGCAGCCAGCACAGGTTTCTGCAGCCATTTTATTAAAGGCTATGCTACAGGTGTCCTATGAAGAAACGAGCCACAAGGGCAAGCTACAGGTGACAGGTACATGGAACGTGTCCCTTCAGATCAGCCAAATCATCCATAAAAGGTCACGGTCAACAAGGGTCAAAGGAAAAGCCAACCAAGGAATTTAGCGGTGGCATGTCTCTGTTTTGAGCACGTGAAATTTTACGTGGCACAGTCCTCAGCTCACGAAGATATCGGCACACCTGGAGATCAACCCCGTAACCTGAATCCAACAGCTACCACTCCAAAGATTTAATGAACATGATGACCGTTACGCTAGATCTCGGGCTGAGGAGATCTACGTGTCTCTGGCAACGCAGTTAACAGAATAGGATTTAGTTAGTTAGTTACAACACTTTTTCATTATAAATAACGCATTGATAAACGCTGTGTAGAGGCTTTTTGGAGATGTAATTTTTGAGCTGTTGTTATTATCACCCCACTGCACTCTGTTTTACATATTTTGTTGCTACTTTAATACATGAGAAGACTACTTTCCTGAGCTCGTTTTTGTGACTGTCCATTGACTGGCTGAGGTGGCAGAGGGCCCCTGCGCACTAAAGCCCTGTATAGTTTTCATTTGATTTTATTATGTTTCTGCTTTCATAATCATTAGCTTGTATATAACATGTTGTTTTGATGTTTTTAATTCACTTCTGTTTACGTTTTCATTTATGTTTTCTTATAGCTGTCAGCTGATCAATGCTTTTCTATAGGTTTTCTTAGGCAGCCCGGGAAAATTTTCATCTTTTTGATAACTACTAACATATGAGATCATCTTGTCCTTCCTGCTAATTTTCATTTTCTGAAAATTAATTCTAGCACTATCATTTTTCAAATTGTGTTTTGCTTATTTATTTTTCTGCTACTTAGACATCATACTAGTCATTTGTTTATGGTTTCTTTCTATAGTCAAGTGACTCTATTAGTAAGAAATTAGAATATTACTTATTGTAGTGTGATCTAGTTATCATATTGCTTAACTTATTCATGATTGCTTCCCATAAGGTAGATTGAGCTGAAGGGTAAAGGATTAGAAGAGTTGAAGTAGTGTGATTAGTTTCCTTTATGCAATTTAATTTAGATATCATATTGCTTAACTTGTTCATGATTGCTTCCCATAAGGTAGATTGAGCTGAAGGGTAAAGGATCAGAAGAGTTGAAGTAGTGTGATTAGTTTCCTTTATGCAATATAATTTCCTGCAATTTAGATATCATATTGCTTAACTTGTTCATGATTGCTTCCCATAAGGTAGATTGAGCTGAAGGGTAAAGGATCAGAAAAGTTGAAGTAGTGTGAATTAGTTGATTTTGCTTTCAGTTTTTGAGTTGCTTTAAGTTCAGTTTTTACTTTCTTTTTCATACAGCAGCAAGGATACTGGGCCATTGTCAATAGTTCATTGTTTGATACATTTACTTCCTCTTAAGAATTGATTTCATTACAGTTATTTTAAAGATTTCTTTTTGAACACTTTTAAGTTTGGAAAATCACTGTAGAAATCACCATTACCATCCAGACTTAATTTTCATTTTCACCATCACACATTAGGGAAAGATAAATCCAAAAACAAACTAAAAAAAAACTCAAAAACGACAAAAGACTAAGGAAATGGTTATCTTGTACATATAGTACACTTCACTTCATCAGTTTACGAATCCCAGATTGACATTTTAAATAGCAATTTAGAACACACTAAATTGACCAAACATTTTGGCGCCATTGCCGGGGAAGTGAAATTAGGTAGCCAATTTCTTAAAAAAAAACAAGAAAATTTCAAGGAAGGAAAATTGATAACCTCTCAAAGTATGCTCTCCTCTTGCACTTAGTGATCTGGAGGATCAGAAAAGAGAAAGTTATTGGTTTAATAGTTTCTTGAGTATGCTCTCTTCTTGCACCTAGAGTGACCTGGAAGATCAGAAAGAGAATTATTAGCCCGACTTGAAGAAAAATAAAAAAAATGACATGCATAGAGCAAGAGATTCTAGGGGAAGGTTTTTAGCTAGAGCCAAGAGTTCAATTTTTACAACTCCTTCTACCTCAAGGAATAGACAAGAGACACCTCCATCATCTCCAACTTACACTCCTAGCCCTAGGATTCCTGGAATTCAAGAGACAGTAGTTGAGTTAGGAGACTCTTCCTCACCATCCATCTAATCTGAATTAGGAAAAGATCCTTTCTTTTCTTCTACAGGGAGACACATTGTAATTGAAGAAGTAGAATCATCTGAGGAAGAAGAGGGAGAAATTCCTCCTCGTTCGCCATTAGTAGAGGAACCAGAGGACTCTGAAATCTCTGAGAAAACTACCATGACAGAAGAGGGAGTTAATGGATTTGGTAGAGGTAGAGGTAGAGGAGGGGGAGGAGGAAATAATGGAGGAGGTAGAGGTAACAATGGGGGAAATAGGGATGGAGATAACTCATTTGGATTTCTTATAGTCGATGAGGATTCTAGAGCAACAATGAAAAATATTTCACCATCTGTCCTCCCAAACTTTCATGGGTTAAGAAATGAAGATCCTGAAACATTTCTATTTGAGTTTGAGGTCGTGTGTCGAACCTATGATTATCTGGAAGACTCTCAAAAACTCAAACTGTTTCCTTCAACATTGAAAGGAGCTGCTTTGAAATGGTTCATGGGATTACTCACTCAATCCATTAGGACTTGGAATGATATGAAACAAACATTTCTGGATAGATACATGGATTATTGTATGCCTACCAACCACAAGGATGAAGTATTTAAAATGGTACAAAGAGAAGATGACAACTTGGAGGATTTACTTGAAAGATTCCAATACAATCTGAAAAGAGCAAAAATGAGTAACTTAGATGAGGAGACCTTGAAAGCCCTTCTATTAAAAGCCATTAGAGATGAATGGATAGATATTTTGAACATGATGGGAAAAGGAGACATATCTCAACTTCCACTTCATGACATAGCCGAACTGTGTGTCGATCTCTCAAGAGGAAAATCTAAAACTGGAAAAGGGCCTAGAGATCCTTCTCTCATCAGAGCAAACAAATCTGCAACTGGATCAGTAAGTAGGGCTGAGATTGGCAATATGCTTGATGAATTCAAAACTGATATCTTAGGGAGTCTTAGTGAGCAACTAGACACTATTAATATCCACAATAAGCAGAAAGCAGAAGCTGAAGCTTTAGCCATCTTCTGCCCAAAATGTAGGAAAAAACATGCTCTCAGAGAATGTCCTTTGGATGCAAAAGTTATAGAAACATGTGCGATTTTTTGAGAGAATCATGAGACCAAGGATTGTCCTTCAATTCCTGGGCTCAAAGTTGTCTTTCAAGAAGATCCAAATACAATTGAGTCTCTCTGTTTTGTTGCAAGGAGACCTTGGTAGGGGCAACAAAATCAAGGGTTTAACAACTCTATGAACTTTCAACCCCCACCAAATTGGAATCCTTGGCAACAACCTTGGTCCCAACCTCAAAATCCTTTTCAATCATGGGTACAAGGTATGAAAAATCCTTATGGGATATTTGCTCAATTTTATCAATATCCTCAATCTTTTCAAAACCAACAAGCTCCACAACTTCCAAATCAAAACCCACAACTATCATTGCCATTTCAACAACAACAACCCTCTCAACAAAATCCAAATTCTCAACTCTTGCTTCCATTCCAACAGAAGTCAAATCAACTTCCTTCTTAGCCATTGCCAAACCCCAATAATAAAAACCCTCAAAATGCTTACATGGTAGAAGGTCAACAATTTCCTGCCTATATGATTGTTCCTCTTAATGATGTACAACTCAGATCTGGTATAGTTCTAGATAAACCTTCTATAGATGCCCAAAATCAAAGCATTTCTGAGGAAGAATCTCTTGAAGCCAATAAGGGTTCTAAAGCATCTCTTCAAAACCCAAACACTCAGAAAGAAAAAGAAAAAGAGCTAACCCCCACAACTCCTATAGTTGAGCAACCTGCATCTTCATCCACACCTCCTTTTCCTGAAAGAATACAGTTTGACAAAGGGGTGGAAAAACAAATCTTGTTGCCTGACTATGATTTTCTAGATGAATTGAAGAATGTGTGTATCAAGATTCCCTTGTTACAAGCCATTAGAGAGATTCCTATTCTAGCAAAAACAATAAAGGAGATGAGTCTTAAAAGACCAGGAAGGAAACCTAGAGATACAAAAAGAATCCACCTGGTAGGGAAAATTGCAGACATCATGATGGGAAAAATTACTATGCAGAAGTATCTAGATCCCGGTAGTCCAATTGTCAAAACACATATCAATGGGGTTGAAATTCCAAATACTTTGATTGATTTAGGGGCTGCCATCAACATTATGAGTAGACAGACTATGGAACAGCTGAAACTTCCTAATCTTCTCTTTACACCTACTTTACGGCAACTTCCAGACCGATCCATTATTAAACCAGATGGTGTATTAGAAGACATTTCAGTCTCCTTAGACTCTTGGGAATATCCAGTAGATTTTATGATTTTAACCCCCAAGAGTAATTTAGGAGGACACCCTCTCATCTTAGGAAGACCTTGGCTAGCCACAGCCGATGCTTTCATCAGTTGTAGGTCTGGGGATATGTATATTTCTGATGGTAATTCGACAAAGAAATTCAATCTGTATCCTCCAGCAAAAGCAATTACTGAAATAGGAGATAATGAGTGGGTTGATGATGAAGATACTATACAACCTGTCTTTACCATTTCTGAAGTTAATGAAGATAGTCAAATTCTGAACACATTAGAAAACTTTGAAAAATCTTCAGAATATGACCACACACAATTTCAGTTAGATTCTGACATTGAGTATCTATCATCTAGACAAATGTCTCTTTTCTCTATGGAAGAATTTGGTAGTTCCGCCATTGAGATCTTTCCAGGAAAAACATTGAATATCAACAAAAATTTGGAAAGATTACAACAGGAAGAACTAACCAAAATCTTGCAAAAACATTCTACTGCATTTGCATGGGAGTATACTGATATGAAAGGTATTGACCCTAAGACTTGCATTCATCACATCTACATTGAGGAAAACAGTAGACCAATCAGACAACCTCAGAGAAGGATGAATCCAAACCTTAGGGAGATAGTGAAAGAAGAGCTCCAAAAGTTACTTAATGTAAACTTCATTTATCCAATTTCAGATAGCCGATGGGTTTCTCCTTTGGTTATAGTACCTAAAAAGTATGGTAAATGGAGGGTATGCATTGATTACATGGAATTGAACAAAGCAACTTTGAAGGATCACTTTCCTTTACCCTTTATCGACCAGGTATTAGATACTTTAGCAGGCAAAAAGTATTTTTCATTTTTGGATGGTTTTAGTGGCTATAATCAGATTCAGGTAGCACCTGAAGATCAAGACAAGACCACATTTACCTGTCCATGGGGAACTTTTTCTTACCGAGTACTTCCTTTTGGATTATGTAATGCACTCGCAACATTTCAAAGGGCAGTACTAGGAATCTTTTCCGATCTAATCCATGATTGTGTAGAGGTTTATATGGATGATTTTACAGTTTATGGTAATTCGTTTGAAGAAGCATTAGAGAATTTGGAAAAAGTCCTTATAAGATGTAAAGAAACAAACCTATCATTAAGTCATGAAAAATGCTTTATGATGTTTACAGAAGGGATTGTTTTAGGACATCATATTTCAGGAGATGGGATTAAAGTTGATAGATCCAAAGTTGAAGTCATCTCCAAGTTGCCTATTCCAAATTGTCAAAAAGATGTTAGAAGTTTTCTTGGATTTATTGGATACTATAGAAGATTTATTGAAAACTTCACCAAAATAGCATCTCTACTCTTCAAATTACTTACAAAAGATTGTGAATTCAAATGGGATCCTGATTGTCAATCTGCATTTGAAACTTTGAAAACAAGAATATCTGAAGCACCCATTTTGAGAGGTCCGAATTGGAAACTTCCTTTCCATATTTCCACAGATGCTTCAGATACAGCTCTAGGAGCTGTGTTGGGACAAAAGGATTTAGTTCCTTATGCCATTTACTACAACAGTAAAAATTTGACTCCCACTGAGTTAAACTATACTGTGACTGAGAAAGAGTTCTTAGTTGTTGTTCATGCAATCAATAAGTTTAGACACGATATAACTGTCTATGAAACTTTTGTCCATACTGATCATTCTGCAATTAGATATCTCATGAATAAACCTGTTACTAATGGCAGAGTTACAATATGGCTCTTACTTTTACAAGAATTCAATATTACTGTGTTGGATAGACCAGGGAAACAAAATACAGTAGCTAATTTCTTGTCTAGAATCCAAAATACTAACGAAGATTCTCCTGTAGAGGATAGGTTTCCAGATGAATATTTGTTTGCAGTAACTACTAAGACTCCTTGGTATGCAGATATTGCTAACTATTTGGTTACAGGGAAGCTACCTCCACATCTATTTCCTGGTGAAAAAAGAAAAATTATTCAAGAGAGTTCAAGTTATTCATGGATTTCTAATGAATTGTTTAAAACAGGGCTAGATTGTGTGATCAGAAGATGTGTTCGGGAAGATGAAATGCCTGACATCCTCAAGGAATGTCATGATGAACCATGCGGTGGACACTTTGCTGACAAAAGGATGGCCTATAAAATCCTTTCTTTAGGATATTATTGGCCTTCCCTTTTCAAAGATGCAAAACAATATGTCAGAAGGTGTGACAGCTGCCAAAGAGTTGGGAGACTGAATCTTTCAAATGAAATGCCATTACAACCACAGGTACTCATCGAACCCTTTGAAAAATGGGCTTTAGATTTCATTGGACCCATTAATCCACCCTAGACAAAAGAAATATATATTGGTATGCACTGATTATGTCACTAAATGGGTAGAAGCCAAAGCATTGCCTTCTGCTACTGAAAATTCAATTGTTCAATTTCTTTTTGAGGATATTTTTACTCATTTTGGTGTCCCAAGAGAAATTGTGACAGATCAAGGAAGTCAATTTACATCTAACATGATGGAGAAGCTTATGGAAGAATACAAAATCAAGCACAGAAAATCTACTCCTTACCATCCGCAAGCAAATGGCCAAGTGGAGTCTACAAACAAAGTTCTTGAAAGCATCATCACCAAAACTGTTCATCTACACAGAAAAGATTGGGCAGAAAGGCTTCCTGAAGCCTTATGGGCCTACAGAACTACATGGAGGAACACAACAGGACATTCTCCCTATGAACTTGTTTATGGGAAAGAGGTCCTGCTCCCCATTGAGTTTCAAGTCAAGACTTTCAAGATGGCAGTCCAGTTGGGGATGAATCTATCAGAAGCCCAAAAGCACAGAATGGAGTAGCTGAATGAGCTAGATGAGATCAGACAAGATGCAATTTTAAGGACTGATCTAGTTCAACATCAAAGAGCTAAGTGGCATGACAGATACATCAAAGAGAGAAAGTTTCAAGAGGGAGATTGGGCGTTACTGTTTGATTCCAAGTTTAAAGACTTCAAAGGAAAATTTCAGACTCATTGGCTTGGGCCATATGAGATTGACAAAATCTTTAACAATGGAGCGGTAAGAATCAAGACCATTGATGAATTTCAAACTCCTCTCATTGTGAATGGCCACCGATTGAAAATTTATCATAAGCCACTCTCAAAAGAGGAATTTGTCAAAATGTTCCAAGAGAATTATGCAATAAGGCTGGTGGAGAAGAATCCTTCTTCCCCATCAGCCTAGCCTTTGTTTCTTTCAGTGAAAAAAAAAAAAATATCGTATAAGCCTGAAAACCAATCATAGATTGGTGGTATTATACAGAAAATGTAGAGTGAAAATCAGGGACACCTCACACTCTATATTTTCCAAAACAAATCTCCTCTCCTTCTCTTTCCATCTTCACTCCATCTCATTTGCCATTTCACTTCACCTCCATCCCATTCTCATTTCCATTTCACTTCACTCCACTTCACTTTCATTTCATTCCACTCATTCCATTTCATTTCATCAATAAAAGTCCCTTTCAGGACTATTTTCATTCAGTTAGTTCTTCTCTAACTATCTTTGTTCAGTTAAGTGGGTGCTGTCTCAGTTTCCGCAGCTGGAAACCGTTTCCGCAGCCAAAAGCAGTTTCCGCAGCCAGAAACGATTTCCGCAGCCAGCATCACTCTGTTTTCAAATTTACAGTCAACTGTTAGTGCAATAATCATGAAATGCAGGTGTAATTGAGCTAAAGACATGGGGCATCTCCAAGACATCAAGGAAGAGCAATTGGTTAGAAGCCTTGAGCAAGAAATGACAAAGTTTCCAAAGGTATGATCAAAAATTTTATCAAATAACAATTCAAGTCATAATTACGCATAGTTATCAAACCATAACAAGTTCTACTATGTGCAATGATTTGATACGATGGCTCCATTACCACTCCTATTCCACGATATCAATCCACACACCTTGCATTCATTTCTCCAATGGTCTGATGATTATTCCGAGTTTAAACTCAAGACTGACTGCACTTTCATTTATTACCCGTACTCTTGAGACGTGACCTATTTTGTTACGATTCTTCTTAGCCGTAATTTCCACAGCCGTCTGTTGAGACGTGTAAAAATTTCATACACAGTCATCCGATTCAAAAGAATCTCGATGTCCATTCGTTTACCACTCCATTAATACAATACTCCTAGCATGCATCCGCATTTTATTTTGAACTTGTTTACTGCTTCTCACCCTCTGTTCCTCCGGTAATTCAGGTACTTCCATTCCCTGTTCTCCATCTTCGATTGCAGCCACTACAGTTATCGTAAACCCCGATTGCAGCCACTACAGTCTATCCTAAACCCTGTAACCGAGCCATTTCTTTCTCTGAACCCTCATACGCAGAAGAGCTCTCAGTTGAAATTTAAAACAGAGGATGGGAAAATTACTGAGAGCAGAGCCAGAAGGACCGAAATACTTGGAAAGTTATCCTCAAACTAAGGAATTGCTGAAGAAAGCCAGATGGTTACGATTTATCCAAAAGTTTAAAGGCCATAACAAGGAGGTGACCAAAGATTTTGCACGGTCTTTTGATGGTCAAACAGTGGAGATTGGAGATTTGAAGTTCTTAGTGACCGAGGCCACAGTAGCAGCTGCCGCGGGCCTACCTCAAGAAGGTGAAAGGTGGTTTAAAAATAGAAGTGTGGACGATCAGATATGGAGAACTATGCTACAAAACCAAGGTATGGACACCACCGTATTTATAAGAGGCATCCATGTTCATGCACTAAAAGAGGAATGGTCTAGTCTACTGTTAGTTATCCAGAAATTTATCACGTGTGAAGGTCCTTTTGGTTCTATGTATATGTATCATGCTAGACTGATGATGAATTTCTTAGAGGGTCACACTCTTAATTTGCCTCATTTTCTGCTATTGAGTTTGAAAAAGATGAGTTTTACAGTTCAAAAACACATAGGCAACATTGAATCTCATCTCTACCATCATGGATTCATAAAAATTCTTATTGAGGACCAGTTGAAGAAAACTAAAGATACTTGGGAGCAATTCTTGACAAGAAACTACTTCCAAGAGCCATCTGAGGCCTCTGGAAGTATTCCACCAAAGATTCCAAGGAAAAGTAGGAGGAGAGAAAAGAACATTACAGTCCAAGACTCCCCTACTATAGAAACTCAAGAAACTGTCCAAAAAGAAGAAGAAGATAGAGCTAAAAATAAGAAACAGAAGAAAGAAAAAGGCAAAAGAACCATCCAAGAAGTCTATCCATCCCCTGAGCAATCCATAGAGGAGGATTATCAACCACTGTCAGAAAGATTAGTACATCTTCAGGCTGCTACTATAGCAAAGAAAAAGCAAAAAGGAAAACAGAGTACACAAGAAAAGAGTACTAATCCATACTTAAGGAGGAGCACTAGGCTAAAAGGAAAGGGAAGTAAAACCCAAGAAAAATAGCCTCACTTTATTGATTTAGGTGAAGAGACACTTGAGAAATCTCCATCTCAGCCAAGCATTGAACCAAGTCCTCCACATGAGGAAAGCCCTTTTTGGCCAGAAAGAGAGAGCAGTCCTCCTCCTCCACCAGATTTTGAGCTTAGTCTGAGAAAGACACCTGAGGTAGATCCTAATCAGCAAGAGGCATATAACTACCTGGAATCCTTAGAACAATCAGCTGCAGGACCGAGTACCACTCTGCCACTAGATGCACAAGTTCAGTCCTTGAAACAGGAGGTATTTGAATTAGAAGTCCTAAATAGGCATATCAAACAGGAAAATGAAGCACTCAAAGAGCAGAGCAAGGTAGATAAGATTGTCCATGATAACACTATGCTCCATTTAGGACTGTGGCAAAAGAAAAATAGGAAACTGAAGAAAAAGTGAAAAAAGTTAAGCAGAGCATTGATTAATCTCAAGTTCAAATGTCTAGTCAGGAAACCCAAGATGATGTTAGCACCAAAGAAGAAGAAAAGAGGGCTAGATTTCCTAGCAGAAGCCTCAGAACATATGGATTAGAGGGAAATAACTAAATTTTCGTTGCATGAGTGTTATAAACATTTTTGGGCCCTACAACCCCAAGCATGAAATGTCCATAAACCAAGGGCTCCTAAGTCCCTAAAAGTGTTGTTCTAACCCCTAAAGGAACAAGGTCAACAGACTACAGCTTCTCCCAGAAGTTCTCCATGAGAAACTGCTCAGAATTGGTCAAAACAGGATCATTGCAGCTGCTCCACTGGCTAAGTACGTTGCATCTCACCTAAATACACTGTGAGGGTGCATTGCATTTCAAAAGTCCCTTCTGTGGGGTGTGATGGGTGAGAAATGACAAATGGCAGTGTCATTCCACGAGGTGGAGAGGCAATGGAAGCTTCCATAATCTTCTCCTCTGACACTTGCCTCACTGAATTCGACCAAGGATGAGTAAGAGGCCCTCAGTCTCCAAGTGGAAGCAAGAACTATCAGAGAGAAGACACTAATCAAATCACAAGCTGACTCATCCCCTTTACAGATATCTATATATGGATCCCTCATCCCAGAGATTCAGAGGCTGGAATTTTGCATATTGTAAGGAATTGTTGTTGGTTTCTTGAGACAAACATCATATTGTTGGGTAATCTAAGCTTTGTTTGAGGTGAAGAGGGGCTTCTTTACTGGGAGGTTGATGCTGGGTCGGCACAACTGGTTGTATCTCCTCTTGGCTCTTTTCTTATTTATCAATAAAAGCTATTTGAGTTTTCCTCCATGCTTTTGTATCATTGATGCTTGTTACATTTGTATGGTCAATTTACATCTGATCCTAGATTTTTTATGATTATAGATCCATGTCTTTGTATAGTGCTATGCTTCTGTGATCTTACAGGTACTTTGTGAAGCTGGGCGTGCAAGGGAGCAGGTAGCTGAGGACTATCAAAGAAGAGAGGGATCGAATCGAAGGATTAGCGCAAGACAGAGGTTGGTCTTTCTGTTCCTCTCTATCTATAATTCATAAAGGAAAAACAAAAGTAGTTTTCTCTGTTTGTTTCTAAGGCAGCTGTCACACCTTAGTGGGATAGAGCAGTTCTAAATAGACACTTTTCCCTATAACAAAATGGCGACTCCACTGGGGAGCTAATTAGTTTGTTTGTTTATCACTCTTTGTTGTTTGTTTCATAAACTTACGAGTAGCATTCGAACTGCATTTTCCATAACAAATGCAAAGTAGACAACTGCTACTTCAATCCATCTACTGGATTTGTTTATGATTTAAACAACTGATTCACAAACTATCTGATTGCCCTTGTGATAGCTCTTAGATCCTCCTTAGATCTACCCCCGATTGTTGCATTACTGATTGCTTTTTACTCAGCCAAAACCCAAGAACTGAACTACAAACTGTGACCCGGAACCCGAACAGAGTCTCGTTTCTAGCCCAGCGCAGGTACTGTTCAGAGATTCTGAATTTCAGCGCACTTCCCGAGTGGACAACCTGCGCTGCATTTCAGATTCTCTATGTTACAGGTGCGTTGATCAGACTAGCTCTGTGCAGTTGTGGCTTCTGTGATTCATTCTTTCCAGCTCTATTCCTGAATTTTGCTGCCTGTGATCAGTATATGTTTGTTTGAAACCCCTTTTCATTGATGTTATTCCGCCTCCTTTGTACAAAATAATTGTAGATGTTTTTGTGTGTTTGTTGAGTCGTTTACAGTTCTCCTTTGCAAAAGTAGTGTAATTGTACTGTCGTCCTTTGATTTGAATCTGTCACAAGTGTCGATTTCGATCGTAGGAAAGAGTTTGATTGCTGTTGATGGTCGATTATCCTGTTACTATTGCTTTTGGTCTGAATTTGTAATTTTCTAGTGTCAAGAACAAGTATTCGTTTCAAAATCGTAAGGTGCTGTAATCGTCTCCATTTTTGATTTCGAAAGAAGCTTGTTGATATTTGTCGCTTGAAAAGAAATTCAGATTTGTGCATCAACTTTCTTTTTAGCATTCATAAACTAAGAAAGTTGAAAAACAAATACATGCATGTGCATTTGCATATAGACAGTCTGATTGGCTTGATTTAGGAAAGTGCATTTAGAGTGTGCTCTTTGCTCTTTGTGAAAAGATTTTGTCTTTCTTTTCCCTAGTAGCTAGGATTTTCATTGCATAAAGAAGATAAAAAGTTTGTTTATCATCTTAGATTGCATTTTAGGAATTACATCTACATCTCGTGGTGAACCCAAAAGGCAAACTTCATAAACAAGATCAACTTAAAATAAATTCAATGAATCTAACAACGCTTTGGAACATAACGCACAACATTTAGAAGTCTAGGCTAGAGACGTACTCTGGCGTCGTAAAGCCTGGTAACTGTTGTTCTCACTGATGGTTGGGTGATTCCTCCACTTTGAGATGATAAGTGCCAGTACGGACTTGTGCTCCCACGTACCGTCGAGTATATTTTGGGAGACCCCAATAGGCTTAATCCTTTATCCATAGGAAGCCGTGTCTGCCACCCTATCGATCGCAATGCACTGAACACAGCATTTGGGAAGATTGACTGCCGTACCGTAAAAACTATTCTGCAGTTTTGCGATTGGTTTGGTAATCCCTCTACCTAGATTTCCAGAGCAGTCCCTTTCGTTCCTTTTCAGACTCCTTAACAGAAAAGGTCCATCTGACCACTTGTCACTTCAGGCTCATTAAAAATCGAAGGAGACTAGAGTCATCTTTTGTTTTTTCTTGACTCTTAAAAACTGAAAAAACAAGTTGTGTCAAAGCGTCTAAAATTTATTTTAAATGGAATATTCATTACCCCTTTCCTACGTTGATCTTGGGTTGATAAAATGGAATCCACCAACCAAGGAATTCCCCTTGGAGAAAATCCTAGTCCCTTCTCCTCTTGGGGAGATGTTGGTGCACCCCATATGGCCACATTGTCGCTTCCAAGACTGACAATTGGTTTGCCTATATGGCTCTTCTCAACCTCTGTCGTTCAGAACACCACAATTCCTGAAAAATCGAATCAGCAATTAGACGAGTCCAGAGTTACCCACCAACCTTCTACTTCCTCTAATTCTTCCTCTCCTCCTTCCTCTTCTCTTGATGGGGCTGGTAAAGCCAAAAGTCAAGTGCCTAAGGAGAAGAATGAAAAGAAGAAGAAAGAGAAGAAGAAGAAGGAGCCAAAAGCGAATGGGGGCAAAGGGCCCCTGCGCACTAAAGCCCTAGGGGAAAGTAGTCCTGAGCTCGTTTTTGTGACTATTCGTTGACTGGCTGAGGTGGCAGAGGGCCCCTGCGCACTAAAGCCTTGTATAGTTTTCATTTGATTTTATTATGTTTCTGCTTTCATAATCATTAGCTTGTATATAACATGCTGTTTTGATGTTTTTAATTCACTGTTGTTTACGTTTTCATTTATGTTTTCTTATAGCTGTCAGCTGATCAATGCTTTTCTACAGATTTTCTTAGGCAGCCCAGGCAAATTTTCATCTTTTTGATAACTACTAACATATGAGATCATCTTGTCCTTCCTGCTAATTTTCATTTTCTGAAGATTAATTCTAGCACTGTCATTTTTCAAATTGTGTTTTGCTTATTTATTTTTCTGCTACTTAGACATCATACTACTCATTTGTTTATGGTTTCTTTCTATAGTCAAGTGACTCTATTAGTAAGAAATCAGAATATTACTCATTGTAGTATGATCTAGTTATCATATTGCTTAACTTATTCATGATTTCTTCCCATAAGGTAGATTGAGCTGAAGGGTAAAGGATTAGAAGAGTTGAAGTAGTGTGATTAGTTTCCTTTATGCAATTTAATTTAGATATCATATTGCTTAACTTGTTCATGATTGCTTCCCATAAGGTAGATTGAGCTGAAGGGTAAAGGATCAGAAGAGTTGAAGTAGTGTGATTAGTTTCTTTTATGTAATTTAATTTCCTGCAATTTAGATATCATATTGCTTACCTAGTTCATGATTGCTTCCCATAAGGTAGATTGAGCTGAAGGGTAAAGGATCAAAAAAGTTGAAGTAGTGTGAATTAGTTGATTTTGCTTTCAGTTTTTGAGTTGCTTTAAGTTCAGTTTTTACTTTCTTTTTCATACAACAGCAAGGATACTGTGCCATTGTCATTAGTTCATTGTTTGATACATTTACTTCCTCTTAAGAATTGATTTCATTACAGTTATTTTAAAGCTTTCTTTTTGAACACTTTTAAGTTTGGAAAATCACTGTAGAAATCACCATTACCATCCATACTTAACTTTCATTTTCACCATCACACATTAGGGAAAGATAAATCCAAAAACAAACTAAAAAAAAACTCAAAAACGACAAAAGACTAAGGAAATGGTTATCTTGTACATATAGTACACTTCACTTCGTCAGTTTACGAATCCCGGATTGACATTTTAAATAGCAATTTAGAACACACTAAATTGACCAAACACTCAGCTGTAGGGGTCCGCACACTCAGCTATGGACTTCTAGGCCTCTGCGCAGTTAGCTGCAGAGCCTCTACCTATGTTACGACCCAGACTTAGGCTTCTACTCCAAAGATATGACTCAATTCTTCGTCATTGATTTCATCGATTGATCTGATTGATTACTTAACTACTTAGAGCTTCGCTCTATTTATATAATCCCATGGTTCGTGGACCATGGGTAGATCTTTTACAATCGACATTACATTATCAAAATAAGGGCGGATAGCCCTATGACCTTCTAACAACTACGCTTTCCGCGACCACAAAGTGTAGAGTCTTTACATTATGATTACAAAAATTGGACCAAAATATGGGCTTTAAGCCCCAAAACTGCCCTTGGGGAATCCCGCACCCAACAAGCCCCCAACACAAACATCATGACTCACCCTCAAGTCACTCTGTAGGTGTGGAGATCTTAGCATGAAGACCTCCCAGATCTGTTTGGATCACTGCAACTTCAGCAGTGCACTGAGCGGCTACCTGCTGAACTTCCTCCACGCATTGTTCGATGACCACTACTGCTGAACTGCTATCCTAAATCCTCTATTGATTTGATTACAGTTGCACGAGCTTCGCTTCAATGGAGGTTTTAATTGTATAAGCCTCATCGATCCATCGCTATAGGCATGCTTTTAAGACTGCTTCCTTATGCTGAGTGGCATCCACATGTTCCTTGAGCGCCTTTGCCTCCTGCATCCTTGCAAGCCTCTGTGTAAGGTCAACCATCTGTGCGGTCCCTTTTACCTCATCATACTTCTACTATAGCTCGCGTGCCTCTGTCTCTAGGCACTCTACATTTGGGTCCTCCTGCAGGGTGGTTAGGACCTCGAATGACTATTTGAACAGCTGCATGTAGTCTGCCACTGCGCTATCAACTACCACTATTGCTGTTGTAACAACAGTGGTTTGTTGTTCCCTGATTTCCAACAGAGTTGAAGGCTGAGCCTTCAACTATAGTTCTGCGATCTGCAGGTTCAGTTCCAGCTAAACCCTAGCCATTTCTGCTCTAGCGTCGCGCATCCTTGTGGCCAATTTGCAGACGCACGCCTCCACTAGTTCTTCTACCTGAATGTCCAACTCCAGGACCATCCGGCATGCTTCCTCCACAACCTACATCATCTGCCTGTTCTTCTCCACTGCCTCGTTGCGCTGCAGGCCCAACTTCTCAATTTTGATGTGCTTCTCGCCCATCACCTGTAGTGCGCGACTCTCCCTGGCTTGAAGTTCCGTGGTGACTCCATCCTACAAGAGATAGAGCGTCTCCTGAGGGAGTGTGGCCATATTTAATCCGACCCCTTTCAAACTGCTGACTGTGGTCCTGTCAGCCTCCTTTTCTGTAGTAAGTGCCCCATTTGGTAGCACTATCATGTTGGTCACCGTTGTGCGCAACATCTCCTTGGCAGCTGAAGTGTCGATCGCGAGGCTGGTGGACACTGTGCCAGCTTATGGAGTGTGAACCTACAACTCTTGCAACTCTATCATGAGAGCCCCCAATACTAGCTGCTTATGTTCTTCAAATTGTTGGAGGGCCTCTGCAGTGACATCCCTCACCGTTTCGCCGATGTCATGCAAATCCCCCTCAATGAGGGTGATTGGTTCGAAGGACATTTTGGATGCCTTGGTTTTCTTCCACAGCACTATCTACTCTCATGGTCGCGGGTGCTTGAGCTGGGTGGACGTTGTCTGTGGGTCCACGCCACCTTGTTCTGTGTCTACCTCTAGTTTGGGCAAAAGGTGACTTCTGTCCTTCGTGCTATTCTTCTCCTGTTTTCTGCTGTTTTGCCAGCTTTGCGGTGTCATGTGCTGCCTAAGCCTTAGCCTCTACTTCCTCTTTCCTGTGCTTCTCTAACAGCTACGCCATTTGAAGCTTTGTCTCTTCCTTCTTGCGTTGCATGGTGGACTTGTTTGTTTCCACCGCGGAGCTAGCTGGAGCGCACCACTCTGGCGGCCAAGACTCAAGGACTGCGAATATTACATCATCAATCACCAGGTATGGTAAATCATGCCACGTCTTCATAGGGTCATTCCATGCCCTGATTAAGACATGTTGGAAATCTACTTTGAACTCTACAAAGCTCTGTAAACTGTTGTATACTGTGGACGACAACTGTAGCTTGTGATTGACCCCCATTTGGATATTCATCTCCATTAATATCCAAAATATCTTGCTCTCCTTTATCCTTTGCGCATCCTTGGTCGCCCACAGAAAAGCGTACTTTGCTGCCTATGGAAGGTACTACGCAACCGAAGGGCACTGGATATCTTCAGGCAACTCCCAAGCCACCAGTACTATCAAAAGAAGAAGCCATGCGTAATGAAACATTTTTTCTTGCTCCTATGCTTCGCGACAATTCACAAGGAACTCACCACATAGATAGTTCACCCAGTTGAACTAGATTCCTTCCGCACATTGGGCCGCTAATGCAACTAAGGGCGCAGACACCTCATCCGCGCGGCACTTCCGCATCACCTTCCCTACTAGGATTTGTGTCGCGACCTTGACGGTAGGGTTGTTAATAATAGAGATGGCGTATCCTTGCTTTTTCTTTTCCAACCTAAACCTCTTCTTCATTCCTTCTGCGACGGCTAACTTGCCACCTTTTCCGTCTAAAATATTAGCTAGATCCTCTCCTGAGTAGGACAGCTGTGTAATCAAGTGAATCAGATGGTCTATGATGTGGATGGGATCCTCCAGCCAAAAGCAACCATCATGCACCAAGCAGAGCAGCTGCCTGGTGACGAAGATGGTCACTAGGGCATGGTGGTAATGTGGCACCCAGAGCAGGTTTAGCAATCCTGCTTTCTCTACACCTCTGAGCCATGTGCGTGGCTCCAATTGAATTGTTCTAGTAGTCTCGTCAATCCTTTGGCACATTAGCTTCACAGTTGCTAAATGCAGGAACTTCTCGTGGTCTGCAAGGTCCCAATCTTCAAATTTCAACACAAGAACCTGCCCCAAGTGCAGTCCCTCAAAAATAATATCGTTTGTGAGCAGTGGAGTTTACAGAGAGCTCTTGCTCTCATCTATATCCTTCGGCACCTTGGCTTTACCCTTGCGTGGAGGAACATATTTAGGTAACCGGGTAATAGGGTTTGCACCCTGGGTTTCAACATCCATCTCTACATCCTCCTCCTCCACCAAGATTTCTTCAGATTCCTCCTCATCGGCCTCTAGATTAATGGCCTTCCCCTTTTCCTGCAATGTGAGCTTGGTCCTCAATGGATTTCTGGGCGAGACGTGCACCAGGATCATGGTCTGCTTATCCTTCTTAGGTCTCAATGTTCGCAGTGATTTAGGGACCTCAATGATTATTATGGTGCTCTCTCGGGCTTCTACTACTGCAATTTCCTATGCGGCTTCTGTGGGTGTCAACATCGTTCTAGTCAGAAGGTCCTGTGTCTCCTTCGACAATGTTTCAAACACTGAACTTTCTCTCAAAGCCTTAAAGTTCGAAAGGTCCATACACACTTGATAGCGCAACAGCTCAGTTCTCAAAATGCCAAGTGTTTTTCACTGGACAACCACTTGTAATTTATAGGGCCTTTTGAATTTGAATTTGACTGTTCCCCCCACATTCAGTCTATTAATGCTAGATTGGCGGCATATTTTCAAGAATCTAGCCCATAAAGTTCGCCTTAAATTCCTGTCGCCCACTCCATTTGGCCTCAAACCAACCATCAAATTGTGAATAGTGACTTTAATGGTCACTTTCCGACCGAATTGCGTGCTAGCGCAGCTATCTTCGTGCTATCGCAGACCCTGTGACACTTCGCTACTTCACACAGTCCTGACATCACGCAGCTCCCTGGTAGTGTAGTTTATAGTCCCATGACTCCTTTCAGCTGCCTAGAGTGCTAAGACTGAGCTTCGGTCAGCTAGTCAAATGGGCGGGCCACCTGTGTATGGCTTCAAATGACTACCATTCACTTTTCCTAAGAAGGGGTCTCCATTTAACTTAACGAGCTGGACCGCACCACCATCGGTAATCTCCTTAATAACATATGGCCCCAGCCAATGCATTCTGAGTTTCCCTGGAAATTTATCAAACTTATTGTCATATAATAGCACCAAGTCATTCACCTTAAAGGTGCGCAGCTTAATATGTCGATCGTGCCATGCCTTTTCACGCTGCTTTTGGACCTGCTGGTGAAATCCAGCCAAAAATCTCTCTTCTTCCAGCTCATCCAACTGTGCGAGCCTCTCTTTGAGGGCTCCGCAATCCGTCATATCTGTGAGCACTGTTATGTGCGGACTATGCACAATATATTCCATAGGCATTATGGCTTCAACTCCATAGACAAGCCTAAAAGGTGTCTATCCCATCAGCTTCTTACACGTCATCTGATAAGCTCATAATACTACATGTATGCGCAGGTCCCAATCACTTCGCTGAGCATTGCATACCTTGGTCAGTGCAGTCTCTAGTACTTTATTGATTGCTTCTATTGTCCCATTAGCCTGTGGGTGATAAGGTGTGCTCTTTTGATGGTACACCTGAAATTCTTCCATTAGTGCATTGATCGTTTCGTTCAGAAAGTGTGTACCCCTATCACTCATCAAAAGCTTTGGGCATCCAAATCTTGTCAGTACATGTTCAAATAGAAACTTCACAGTAGTCATGCCAGTGCAATCCTTCACTGGCTACGCTTTTGCCCAACGAGTTAAGCACTCTGTTGCAGTGATAATATACCTCACTCCGTGCAATCCTTGGGGCTGAATCGGTCCTACAAAATCTATTGCCCACTTCTCAAAGGGTTGTAATGTCATTTGTGGATTCAAAGGCATTTCATCCCACCGAAATGGCCTACCTGTTCTCTGACATACGTCTCACGCCTTGCAATATGCTTTGAATCCTGATGAAGGGTTGGCCACCATAACCCTGTGCATAGGATCTTCTGCGTGGTTGCTCTCCCTACATAGCGTCCTCTCGTGGTGCCCCCATGAGCATCCGCGAGGATGCTGCTTCGTTCAAACTTAGGTACATACCTTTGCAGTATCTCATCATTCCCTATCTTGTATAGATGCCCAGCAATGACAGAGAAATCTACCGCGCACACCACTAATTCCTTCTTTCGCTCGACAGAGTATCCTTCCAGCATAGTTCCTGTTGTTAGGAAATCTATTATGTCCTCGAAATGTCCATCTATGATGTGCACAACAAAAAGTTGTGCATCAGGTAATCCTTCCTCCAAATTAGTAGGTTCTTCCCCAGTCTCAATGTGTGATAGGTGATCTGGTCCCACGTTCAATCATCCAGGCTTCACAACAACTTCAAAATCATATTCTTGGAACAATAAAAGCCATCTGCAAATGCATCCCCCCAACACAGGCTTATTGACCAAGTACTTCTGTATGGAGTACAGGTGCGCCTACTCAGGTTGGGGCTTTTCTCCATAAGCTTGCATCCATGTACGCAGATCATTCTGCCCATCATATTTGTTTGTCAGTCGCATTTTAGGCTTCCCAAATTGTGCTCTCACCATTCTCCTACATTCGCGCCAATCATCAAAACTCCCCTTGTGCGTACCCCACCATCTTGCAGGCATAGCACGTAGTGCCCAATCCAAGGCTTGGAAGCATTGTTTTTCTGGCACCTCTCTTTCAAATGCATCCAAGAAGACATCGACCTCATTCAGTCCATCATAAGTAGGCAGATTTCTTACCTCTGACGACATGCAGCGCAGCGACCTAGTCATCATATTGCAATTCAGTGTAGTTACTTCATGTAACCGATTCTGCCATCATTCTATTTCTTCATCAGAATCTGAAGTGCAAGAGCTCTTGTGCTCCCATGTAATCCTCCCATTCGTGGTGGGATTTACCTAGTCTTGGTCTTATGTTGTTATCTTATAGATGCAGTCCAGATCATCATCACTCTCATAGTCACGGACCGGCTTCATATAGCGCGATCCTTCAGCAAGGTCCAGGGGTATTATTACACAAAGTGATTTCTTCTCAAAGATCATTTTTCATTTCTTCATATTGATTACCTTGTTCATATCAGTAGCCTAGTCAATTCCTAAGAGTGTGAGGTAGGGATTGTTATCATCAACAATCTCTATGACTTTAAAATCTGCCAGCATGCTCGCTCCCTCAATATCCACGGTTACTCCCTGCAACCACCACATGGGTATTATTTTCTGCTGATTCGCCATCCTTAGCTGAATTCACTCCCATATCTATTTTGGCAGAACATTCACATCTGATCCCAAATCCAGAATGACTTGATCCATCTCGTATTCTCTGATCTGCGCGGTGAGTCTCATTTCATGTCCCGTCTTTGTCTTATGATTTCCGATCTTGTGGACTACGCGTGGTTCACCTGGCGCGGTCCCAGCACATCTATTGATGAGCTTCTGTAACCCTTTCACAACCTTATTGTCGCACAGTAACTTCATACAAGTTTCCAGGAAAGTTGTGAGCATGGATGGGTCCATCTCCGACTCCGGTTTATCCTTGCTTCTTGAATTGGAGGCCTCAGTGAATCTCTTCTTAGCTTCCATCAAGGTTTCCCGAGTGCGCTCTAAATCAAACTCAACCTCCTTTGTTGAGGTTTTGCGAACCCATGTATTGTCTTCTGATTGTTTCCCCTTGTCATCTCCCGTCGCGATTCCACTTTGGAGCACTATATTTACATTTGGATATTCCTCACGCTGCTCAGACCTCATCATCTACAGGTTCTGAGTCGGGGGAGGAAGTAGCGCTTCTTTGTCACGTATCCTAGCTATTAGCGTAGGAAAATATTTTGTCTCATGATCAAATAGCATGCAATACTTGCACAACAGGGGCGTTGGATTAGTGCAATCATGGGCATAGTGTCTTGGCCCTCCGCAATTGTAGCAAATCATTTGTCTGCGACCTCTACCAGGTCCTCCTGTGCCTTGGCCTCGTCCGCGCCCCTCAAATCCTATATGCGCCATCCCTGCATTTCGGTCAAGGGGTCGCGTTTTAGCTTGAACCCTGTAGGCAGGTGTTCTATCCATCATCAATTCATAACTTCTGCAAGTACACTCGTCGTGTCCCACTGACCTACAACTGTTGCAGAGTTTGTGTATACTTATGTAATAGGTGGCAGTTATCCGTGGCATGTTTTTTGGCTATTTGACAAATAGCGCACCACAAAGGAGGAACCGCACTAGGTCATGCTTAAGCTTCTGGCCTTAAAGGAATTGGTCCTCCCCCTGCAAGGTAATTTGTAAAGACTGGCAATGGTCTTTGTCATGACCTTGACTCTTGCATTTCACGCACCACACTTATTCGCGTACCTTTGGCTAAACCATCCTATCTTGCTTCAACCTCTGCATCTCAAGGCATAGATTCTTCAGCTGCACATGGATCTGTTGAACTCCTAGATTAGGATCCTACATCGAGGTCTCAAGTAGTCTCATGGCTATCTCCAAGGCCTCTACCTGATTTGTTATCTTCTGCTATGACAACGCACTCCTTAAGTGTGGTAGTAGCAAAACTACAAACCATTCGTGATGCTGTCCATCTGTCAAATTCATGTTGGCTTCATGGATCATACATTTCAACCTCTGATCTAGTTCCCAAGGCATCTCGCCTGGTAGCATCATGATCTCTTTGAATCCCACAATTGACTGTGCTTCAGATTTAGGCCTGCTAAATTCCCTATTTAGCGCTGCTTGGATGTCCGCGACTCTCGCATTCGGGTTATCGTTGGAGTACTTAATATACCAGGTCAGCGCATGATCCTGCAGAGCACTAACCAGTGTCACTTTCTTTATATGGTCATCTATAACACCTTGCACTTCTCATACAGCCATTACAACGAACCAGAATTGGTCTGGTTCCTCATTTCCCATACCTTTGAACATAGGCAACTTCACTGTATTTTCCATATTGAATCATGGTGGTGGTGGAGGTGGTACAGGTGAATTTGGAGGTGATGGCGGTGAAGTTGGAGGTGATGGCGGTGAAGATGGAGGTGGTGTGGGCAGAGGTGTTATTCACGGAAATCCCTATCTTATCAACAGAATAGCACTTCGCGGAGAGACCTTCACGATCCCTTCTTCATCTCCTTGCGGAGGTGAAATCAAGGGGCTATGCTCTGGACCCTTATTTCCTTTGTTTTCGTAAATTCTTCTGCTTCGGTAGACCCAAACATCAAGGTAGCTTCATAACCCATTTTTCACACAATAGCATTTTAATCCAAGTATTCAGAGATTTTACGTACTTACCCCGCGGTCCTTTGAGAAAGCATCGCTCTGCCTCGCTATAGCTGACTGAGGTGTCGAACGTGAACTCAGTAACAAATCCTCCTATAATATAATCGATCCAATGATCAACGGCACACACGATCTTATCCTCTAATGCTTCCAACCTTCACATCAGCTCTAGGGTCCACACAATAGGAACGTCAAGCTTCCACCTTCCTTGGATATCTGCTAGCTTCACGATCCACTCATATAGCTTAGTAGGGAAGCACGTGAAAAATATTTCATGGATCTTCGTATATAGGTAGTTTTCTAGCCACTATTCTTCTGACAGTCATGGGTTTCTATTCTCCAGCACCGCAAACTCGTGAATTCTTCTATCTAACCAGCCTTTGATTTCTTTCTTAGTTGTATTCCAGTGATACGACATCACACATCTCTCATGCAGATTCTGGTCCCGGCAATGGAACCATTTGTTGGCTTATGGGAGCCTAACCTAGGTTTAGCATTAGTTAGCCAGGTTTAGTGGAGTGCGGACTGAAGTCTCACCCGAAGCAGTATGGGGAGATGTTGGAACCAAGTTTTTGCACCCTTGAGATGGAGGTGATGTTAGTTTATTTCAACTCTACCTGCCTTTGCACAGGTTGCTAGCTATCTGTTATACCCTTCAGTACCTTTGTGAAATGTTAAAATCAGCTTTCGCGCAACCCTAACTAGAGGCTGATACGCTTTCGCGTTGCTAGGGCAGCGAACTGTGATATTTCCCAAACTACGCTAAGTATCTTACTTATCTTATTAACAGATCTTAGTTAGCTTCGCATAAACAGATGTTCTTACTTGCGTTCACTTAACCAATACAGTTATACACATTCGCACATCATATAAGCATTAGAAGTGAAATTCATACCCAATATAATAGATGCATAAACAGGAAATAAAGACGCAAAAATTATAGAATACTTCTCTTTATTGATAATTCCAAACTATTACAGACTCAACTCGCCCTACGCACTCAACTGTAGGGGTCCGCACACTTAGCCGCGGACTTCTAGTCCTCTATGCACTCAGTTGCAGAGCCTCTACCTATGCTACGACCCAAAATTAGGCTTCTACTCCAAAGATATGACTCAATTCTTCGTCATTGATTTCATCAATTGATCTGATTGATTGCTTAGCTACTTAGAGCTTCGCTCTATTTATACAATCCCATGGTCCGCAGACCATGGGTAGATCTTTTACAACTGACATTACATTACCAAAATAACGACGAACAACCCTATGACTCTTTAACAACTACGCGCTCCTCGACCACAAAATGCGGAGTCTTTACATTAGGATTACAAAAATTGGACCAAACTATCTTGGGGAATCCTGCGCCCAACAAGGTTACAAAATCTATCCCAATACCAAAAACATATCATGAACTGGGCCTATAGGTTCCAGTCACAAGAGGGACGTGAATGATTTGAATGACTTGTTGGCTAAGAAAACTCATTGATTCATATCAAAGAAAGAAAATTTATTGGAGTTGTTATTTGGAGGGAGCCACATTTCAAAGAGAGATGCTTGGGAAGTTTGGCCAACTAAACTCTAAGAGTTATCCTAAGGTTGTTGTAATTTCTTATAAGTCATGTATTGACCAAGGAATCTTTGTTGATGCTGAAAAGGACATGTGGTGTGAAACACCAACAATAACTCCATCTCTCCCAGGCCAACGATTAACTTTCTTGAATTGAAGTGGGATTGTTTTATTTATTTAGTTAGGATTTAATATTATTCCACAGATAAATTTTGGACAGACATGTTCTCTTCATCTTCTTTGTGTGTGTTAAAATGGCGGTGACCTTGTTTCCCTCTCTTTGAATTCGAGGGGAGTCTTCAAGATGAAAAATCATTACTTTAGTGTCTTGCTCAGCCCCTGTTGTATTTTCCTCTTCATAATTCTTTGTAAGTCAAAAAAGGAATTTCATTCATACATTGGTGATTGGGTTTCTCATATTTGCAAGGTTGTGTATTACTTGAGGGCATATCTAGCACTATTCATCTGCTTGAATTTTTTGAAAAATGGCTCAAATTGGTGAAGTATTAGAGTTATTAAAAACTTTGATACTATCTACTACTCATAACACAATAAAAATAAGCAAAAATACTCTTGTTTATATTAAAATATGTCTACAAAATGCACAGGAAAAGAACGATTTTCTAAAACTTGAATCTCAGCTACAACAAGATGGATACATCTGCATAGTCATCATTCTAAACTAGTTTTTGTTCAGAAAAAATCCTTGTTTGAGGTTGAAATATACTCCCATAAAATTCTATAAAGTAATAAAATCATTGAACCTGAAGTTGATTCAGATCATGTTCCCACTTCAAGAGCATTTTTCAATAAAGATGTAGAATTTCAGGCTACACTTCCCAAGCCCATCATCAAACCTTGAGAAGAAGTTGTAAAAAAAAAGGAACAGAATGAGTCTTGGATATCATAAGGATGTATCCTTTCACATTATAGACTACACTAAGCCCATACAGTTTCAAAGTGTTGGGTTTCTTCATGACGTTTCATCTTCACTTTCTCTATATCTTGCTCCTCTTCCATAATAACCACAACTTTTTAAATGCCAACATTGTGACAAAGTTGGCCATGTGAAACATCATTATTTTGATCTTCACCCATTTGAGCATTATCATAAAAATAATCATCATTAAAACAGATGCTTCAGAAGCAAGACTTTTGCAAGAACAAAGATTCACCTTCGATGGATCGCTTCATAGCAATGTGCTTCAAAAGCCAAGAAGATATTTCAGTCATATCACAATTTTTTTTCTCGAGTATTGACAAGTCTTGCAATTGATATTTATTCATCTTCTCACCTTGTATATGACAAGGGGGGAGTCTATGGTCATCTATAAGCTTCAACGATACATCAAGTGAGCCTGATCCATAGACTAAGCTTAAAGCCATGGTCAACCATACTCGTATTTAGAGTTGTAGCCAAAGAAAACTCAATGCCCCATGAGCATGCCTTTTGATTGGTGTCCTTTATTAAACCACCATAGGTTGATACCTCAATGGTCTCTTGTTTCAAAACACTTACTCTAGTATAATACTTTAACTTCTAGCTAGATTTGGAACTATTCCAGGAAATGCACTAAGTGTTCCATTGTTGGTGGTCATCCTTAAACCACCACCAGTTGAGACCTTGAGTTCTCCCACCTTATACAATCATTTCAAAGAGCAAACTCAACTAATTTCTTCCATGCATTTTTGTATTTAAGCTCTCTTCTTGGACTCATATACACCCATTCAAATTAAGGGGGGGAATGTTGGACACCTTATTCACTAAGGGTTATGTTGTGTGGAATGTGAAAATTCATTGGAATCCAAGAGAACACTTGGAATATGAAAACCAATGGTCATAAGACAATGTAAAAATATTTATATCTTTGTGAATGAAATGCATCTCACATTTATCCTAATTTTTTCTATCATTTGTGAGGTTTAAACAAGAGTGTTTTCCAAAGACAGGTGAGTAAATGAGTTCACATGTCGACAGTGGTGGTAGTCTACCAGAATGATAAAACCCTAACAACTATAATCACTATTGATTTCTCATCAAACATTGTAGTCAGCGATTATAGGTTTTGTACAAACCCTTGTGGCATACAATGAGAAAACACCTGGAGCCTAATTAACCTTCCAAGTATTTTAACTTTCCCAAAGATATTTATAATAATATACCACATTTATGACTCATGCAAACAGCTTTCAATGTATAATATAGTTAATTTGAAGGGTATATGATGGCACCCAACTCACAACACCACAAATATCACCAATCTATTCTATTGTCACTCATTGATTTTTCAGTCACTAGTTGCTTCAAAAGCCAAATAGAATTGATGTTTGGGGGCCAAATCCAAGCCACATAAGCTACCAGAGCTAGATTAGACCCTCTCCATTTCCTAGTGCTTGGAAAGATCTTTCCAATGGTTTATAGAAGTCTAAAAATGACCTCCGGAGCAAAATTTAGAGCCTATTGAACAATCCCTTTGAAAAACCCCGACAAATGAGAAAAAATGGCTAAGTGTTGAAGAAAAATTACAATCGGGGCTCAGGACAGTTCATCACAATCTCATATCGGCCATTGACGGGGTCAAGGTCTCACTCTTAAGGCTTATCGGCAGATGCAAAGGCCGATTGTGATTTATCGCTGCAATCACCGAGGAGGGCTGTTAAAGGCCTAACACAGGAAATGCCTACAAAACAGGATCAGGTGGGCCCTTTTCTCTCTCCTCCAGGAGACCACGTAGCAGCCTCTGATTGGTCTGCTGGGCTGACATGGTAGCTAACATCGTTGATGATGTGGCAAGTATAGAAGATGATGTGGTAGTGGGACATGTTGCACCCATTTTCGGCCTTTTCAGGGGTCCAATCAGCCTATTTTCATGTGCCACATGGCACCACTCAGGGTGACACGTGGCAATGATGACATCATGATGACTTCAGCGATGATGTCAACAAGCTATCGGTTATCGGCATATTTGGGTCTTAGTATTATCGACAAGGTTGCGATGCAATGAAACTATGAACTATAGTTCATGAAGCCTTCAAGTCCGAGCATTTGTATTATCGGTGATCGCAATGTGCCAAAAGTTAAAAAGGGCGAGACAATGGAGAAGCATCGATTGTGATATGCGGGTTTTCTCCCAGATGCGATAAATTATAGGCTGCATTTCATAACATTTTGCGTCCGCCTAAATCACCAAAAATAGATATTTGTATTGAAAAGAAAGGCTCCTCCTCGCTCTTCAGAAGACTTAAACGCTGAAGTGAAAGAAACCACAATCACTACCAAAAAATAGGAAAACAGAGTTGTTTCAAAGTTTGAAGGGGCAGAAGCCAAGATTCGAATGCAGCGATCAATTTATTCAGTCAAGACATCTAAAGTGACTATGTCAGCCCATTTTCACATCAATTTCATTAAAATCACACATTACAGCACGACGTGGCCTTCACAAGAGTCTTTCGCAATAAAGGAATGTTTGACACCTTCTTCTCACTGGGATCCTTCTCTCTGCTCATTTACTCCAAGATTTTCAGATCATGTTTAAGAGTTCGAAGAGGTAGCACAGCTTGAGACGACACCCTTCCTCGGCTAAGAAGGCAATATAATTTGACAACAAAAGCCCTCGGCCCATGAATTCTCCTGTAATAATCATTAATGCCTTGATCCTCCCTTTCTTATAAATAGGGGGTCTTGATATTGTAAAAGGGTTTGAAAATCCAGAGAGAAAAGGGTCGATTCTATAACTCCTGTGATAGCTTATAGATCTTCAGAATACCACATATTGGTGGTGATTCCTCCTTCTGAACTTTGCAGCTTGTTTGTCTTGTAAAATTACTTGTCTATTTGTTCTTGAGTCCTCTTGTTCATGCATCAATACGCATTGTAATGTCTTTAAATTCTCCTACAAATTCATTTGTATTTCTTTAAATGCACATGCCTATGTGAGGGTCCGAAATTAAATTTGCAACACTGTATGATGTGAAGTCATATTTATTCTATTATCTATTCAACACTCCTTTTTAACTTAGAAATTAGATAAAGTTTATGGTTCCAGGCTCATGCTATATGTATGAATTTCTTGGTGTTGTAAGCTCCGTAATTCTGAGTTTCTTTCCTCATTTTGTCAGTTATCATTTACTTTAAAACAATTTTATTAAACTATGAAGTTCTGAAGGGCAAGGCCTCCACTGTCTTGTTTTGTTTCTGAAATATACTTATGTGTTTCAAGGCTTATATTAATGTCTCACATCTTTGGGAAGAAGAACCACTCTCTTGTTTTTATGTTTGGAACATAGGTGATGTCTCTTGTTATTCAAAAGTCATTTGATACATAATGATCTGGATGACCCTAGGCACTGGTCTTGTCAGTAATCCAGGGCTATCTCTAGGGGGTTTTCTCTGTATTATGCTACATTTTTGTTGCATATGCAAGTTTTAGCCACAACATCTTCTGGCATCATTGTTGGGGAACATATTAGAATATTTTTCCCTGGGTACGACAAAACATTTCATTTCCTTTGTTAGGTGAGCATAGGAAGTATGGGTTGAAGATCTCTCACCTTGGCGACTCCACTGTCAATTCTATGGTAAACATCATGGGGAATCCACTGTCCATATCTCTATTTTATCATCATGGCTTTCAAGCAGCCCCATACTCACTCTGATGCTACAACATCTTAAAACTCTCCATACGTTTGAAGCTGAAATCAATCATATAGGGAGGTTTTCGAGATGGCCATTCCCGCATTTCTAGCCAACAAATTCGCCCCACTAGATCTCTCTTCTATTGCTAGTTCTCCCCATCATGTCCCTTCATTTCATGAGTGGGATAGCTATTTGCCTAGATTCAATGGGAACATAGAGAGAATGCCTGACTAGCACCTAAAATAGTTTCACGAATGCATGGAGAAACAAGGTATTTTCTTTGAAGATGTACAAATGAAGTTGTTCATGTATTCTTTAGAAGAAGGTGCTAGAGTTTGGTACAAAACACTACCTCATGGCATCATATCTTCCTTGAAATATTTTCATACAACATTCCATCAATATTACAAAAGATTTTACCCCTCGAATGCTTTATTTGAATATTGTTGCACACCTCTTAATGATGAAGACATTCTTGAGGTTGAAGACCTTGTTGAAGATGTTAGTGGAGCTCCACTCCAAGAAAGCATCTACTTGCATCAAGAAGCATCACCCACTGAGCTAGAAAGTGAAGAAAGAAATATCATTGAGCTACCGACAAACCCTCAAAGGTCTGATTCAGCTGAACTGGACGTTTCTCCTTCTTGTGATGAATACAACTCGGCTGGAGAGTCAAGCGATCCAGATCCACAATGCTTCTAGTCAGGGGAAGCTACGCAAGAAGAGGGGGATGATCAGGAGGTCAGCAAAGAGACTCCAGTTCACAACACACACCCTTCACATGGAGAACAAGACCAATACGCTCATCCAATTTATGATTCAAATTATTCAGAGGAGGAAGAGATGGTTATGGAGGTTTAGAAGGAGTGGTTTTCTAGCAAGAGGAGAAGAAGCTCCCAGCAGCAAGCTTTTCTTGAAAAGGCTGAAGTTGAGGAGTTGAATGATGATTGTAGCTACCCTGGCCAAGAGGATATTGGCCAGCAGACTGCTCATGAAAAGGAGGCAGCTGCAAATTTTCCTTGTTTATTCCATGACCCTGTGGTTGAGTACATGAGCAGGTTCTTAAGTCAGCAGTAGTGGTTGTGTCCAGAGCATGCTTCAAGCTTTTCATTTGTATATTTTTCATGTTGCATGCCTGTTTTAACCTTTCTTCTTTAGCAGTATGAAGGCATGTGGTCTAGTACTCTTATGCTGGCCTGGCTCTATTGGAGAGTTGAACATACTTAGCTGAATTAAGTACTGTGCATAAGTAGGATTGTACATAAATAAGCTCACCAGCTGAGCATTTACTTTTCAGTTGTTAGAATTTGTATTTTTGTAGTTTAGAATCAGGAGGTAAGTCCCATCAAGACGTTTCTAATTACAAAGATGTATTTATTATTGACTCCATGCCCAATGGTGAAAGATACGGGTCTGCAGGTTCTCAGCACCTTGCCAACAAGGCACTGTCCCCAGTTGGAGCCAATGTTGTCACTCACTGCTTTTTCAGTCACCAGTTGCTTCAAAAGCCAAATAACAGTGATGTTTGGGGCCAAATTCTGAGCCACAAAAGCTACTAGAGCCAAATTAGACCCTCTCCATTGCCTAGTGCTTGGAAAGAGATTTCCAATGGTATATAGAAGTATGAAAATGACGTTCGGAGCAAAAGTTAGAGCCTATTGAATAATCCCTTTGGAACGCCTAGCAAATGAGAAAAAATGGCTAAGTATTGAAGAAAATCACAATCTGGGCTCAGGACAGTTCATCGTAATCTTATATCAGCCATTGATGGGGTGAAGGTCTCACTCTTAAGGCTTATTGGTGGATGCGAAGGTCGATTGCGATTTATCGCTACAATGGTCGGGGAGGGCCGATAAAGGCCTAACATAGTAAATGCCCGCAAAGTAGGGTCAGGCAGGCCCTTTTATCTCTCCTCCAGGAGACCACTTGGTGGCCTCTAATTGGTTTGTTGAGTTGACATGGCAGTTGACATCAGTGATGATGTCGCAGGTATGGAAGATGATGTGGTAGGGGGACATGTGTCACCCATTTTTGGCCTTTTCAGGGATCCAATCGGCCTATTTTTGGGTGCCACATGGCACCACTCACAGGGTGACATGTGGAAATGATAACATCATGATGACTTCAACAATGACATCACCAAGCTATTAATGATCGGTGATCAGTGTATTTGGGTCTTAGCATTATCGACAAGGTTGCGATGCGATAGTAGAGCCTAGATGTGATAAAACTATAAACCACAGTTCATGAAGCTTTTAGGTATGGGGATTTTTATTATCGGTGATTAGTGATTGCAATGCACTAAAAGTTAAAAAGGGCGAGACAATGGAGAAGCGCCGATTGCGATATGTGGGTTTTCTCCCGGATGCGATAAATTATAAGCTGCATTTCATAACATTTTGCGTCTGCCTAAATCAACAAAAAGGGATATTTGTATTGAAAAGAAAGGATCCTGATCGTACTTCAAAAGACCTAAACGTTGAAGTGAAAGAAACCCTGGTCACCACCAAAAAGCAGGAAAATAGATTTGTTTTGAAGTTTGAAGGGGTAGAAGCTAGGATTCGAATGTTGCGATCAATTTTTTCAGGCAAGACATCTGAAGTGACTATGTTGGCCCGTTTTCACATCAACCACCTTAAATCACCCATTGCAGCATGACGTGGCCTTCACAAGAGTCTTTCGCAATAAAGGAATGTTTGACACCTCCTCCTTCTCACTGGGATCCTTCTCTCTGCTCATTTACTCCAAGATTTTCAGATCATGTTTAAGAGTTTGAAGAGGCAACACAACTTGAGATGACACCCTTCCTCAGCTGAGAAGGCAATTTGATCTGACAACAGAAGCCCTCGGCCCATGAATGCTCCTATAATAATCATTAATGCCTTGATCCTCCCTTTCTTATAAATAGGGGGTCTTGATATTGTAAAAGGGTTCAAAAATATGGAGAGAAAATGGTTGATTATGTAACTCCTGTGATAGCTTATAGATCTTCTGAATACCACAGATTGGTGGTGATTCCTCCTTCTGAACTTTGCAGCTTGTTTGTCCTGTAAAATTACTTGTCTGTTTGTTCCTCAGTCCTCCTATTCATGCATCAATAAGCACTGTAATGTCTTTAAATTATCCTGCAGATTCATTTGTATTTCTTTAAATGCACATGCCTGTGTGAGGGTTTGAAATTACATTTGAAGTACTGTATGATGTGAAGTCATGTTTCTTCTATTATTTGTTCTGAACTCCTTTTTAACTCAGAAAGTAGATCAACTTTATGGTTCCAGGCTCATGCTATATGTACGAATTTCTTGGTGTTGTAAGCTTTGTAATTCTGAGTTTCTTTCCTCACTTTTTCTATTATCATTTACTTTAAGACAATTTGATTAAACTGCGAAGTTATGAAGGGCAAGGCCTCCATTGTCTTGTTTTATTTCTGAAATCTACTTCTGTGTATCAAGGCTTATATCATTGGCTTACATCTTTGAGAAGAACAACCACTCTCTCGTGTTCATGTTTGGAACATAGATGATGTCTCTTTTTATTCAAAAGTCATTTGAGACACACTGATCTGGATGACCCTAGGCACTGGTCTTGTCAGCAATCCATTGTTGTCTCTAGGGGGCTTTCTCTGTATTATGCTACATTTGTGTTGCATATGCAGGTTTTAGCCACAACATATTCAATCCATATAACAATGGATTTGGCCCTTTTAACATATTCAATACCAAACAATATAAAATACCCATTCCTTTCTCTGTGTTGTTAAAAGGAGGATTCTCTTTTCCACTTAGCAACTTAATAACAATTTATTCATATAAAATGGGCAATATGAAGCATGTCAAAAGGTGATTTCAAACCGAAACGTAATCCTTAAAAATAAAATAAAATCCAGAGTTGCTACAAAATGATTTGGTAGTGTTCGTTTCTAATTAATTGTGCAATTGCTACAAAATAATTTCGTACAGTTGTTTTCTACTGGATAATTTTGCAGTGCACTATTAAATTTTTGCACAACAATTTCGAGGAAGATGAAATGACTTGACTCTTTTTCAAACTGACTCTCCACAATCCCTAGCTTGCTCCTCAATATAGTAAACAATTTTCCTTTCATTTCTTCACCAATTTTTGCAATGCTGACTTGAATTTAATAGTTAGAAAACTAATCTAAAATGGTTTTGTGTTAGGGTCCAACCCTAACCCCTTTATTTATGTAATAAACCCAATAGGTTCGAATCATAGTCATAATTAGTTAAAGAGTCAATAAGCCCATATTAATAATTGTAAGTGGTTGACCCACATTTAAGAAAGGGACCACAGTTAGTTGAAAAGGAGCCATAATTAATAAATAAAGTGGTTAACCCATGTTATGCAAAGAACCACTAGTCGTTAGGTTGTTGAAGATCATTTAGCTATAAATAGTCGTAATTAGAAGGGAAAGATCATCGAGTATTATTTTGTAATCGAGCTCTGATCTCCTGGAGGTTTCCCCCTCAAAGAGGCAAGTGAACATTCCATTCATCTCTGAATAAAAGACTTGATGTTTTTTCTCATTTTATTCTATGTTCTAGGTTGTATTTCTTTGCATATTTTCTATTCTGAAATTTCTCACAGGTCAAGAGCATAACAAGTGGTATCAAAGCACTTTCCAGGGCTGGTGGTACCTCCATTTTTGTAGAATTTTTTTTAGGCTAGAGTTGTGTTCTGACATCTTTAAACCACGGGATCTTCCATTGAGCATATAAACCTACAGATTTGGGGAGGCATGCACGCAGTAAATACAAGAGGTGGTCATGCTTGTTGGACTCCCTTGTAACCCCTGTGGGTACCCCTTCGAGTAATAGTGCATTATACAGAATTGCGCACGGATTGCACTTCCACGTACACTTTGGGTATATTGGAAGCCCCCTAGGATCACCTGAAACCTCGCCTCAAATAAGCCATCGGACAACTTGCTGCTACAGTACACTGAGAACAGTAGTCGGGGATATTACTTACGCTTACGATAGTGTAGTCGGGTAGTACATCTTGTTGGGTGTGGAGCCTAATTATCTTCTTTATTCAGAGGTATTGCCGCATTGGACCCCAGTTCTTAATGTGGTGACAATGTTGCCCATAGAATGTGCGCCGTTAGGGGGGTCCAAGGGGGGCGACGGAGATTATTTGGAGCCCCACCCTAGTGGGGGATCGGGGAATGTTACAGATCCATTTGGGCACATCACTCCCATCATCTAGATCAGTGTTTTAGGGCTCATCAAACCCTAATTTCAGTTGCTACATGCCCTAAACAAGTCAAACCTTTGAATTCCTCCTTCCCAGATAGTTTCATGACTTGAAGACATCCTAAAATGATCTCTAAAGGGACCAGCGCAGGTAGGCCCATGTAAGGGTGCGCTACAGAGTAGTTGAGTCCATGCTAAGGTGCTCTGCAGAGCACTTAGGCCCTCTTTGACTTGTGTTGGGCAAGATTGAGTGAAATTCACATAGGGTTTGGGGAATATTCTTATCTCTTGTAGTCTTCTAGAAGTTTCCCTCACTTATCAACTCCTATGAGCTTGAAAATGGATGAGGAATGAGTTAAGATGCATCATATCCTCTCATCCCTTCCTCCATGGAACTAATTCAAAGTATGGAAGGCCATTCAATACCCCCATTTATGACATAACCTTGTTCATCTTCCTATAAATTGAGCACTCATCTAAGTGTTCAAGCACTAGACTATGTTGAATTGTAAGGAGATAATGTTGATATGAGAATTGACTTTGAGACAAATATTGTTATGCTACAAGTTTGTCATGCTTTTGATGTGATGTGGATGGGATCAAAGCTGGAGGAGTAACTTCGAATCAGACTTGATGGTTGTAATTCCTTCTTCTATTCAATAAAGTATTTGAATCTTTTTCCCATATGCTTGTCTTGTTACATGATGCTTATATGTGTGAATGTATTTGATTCCATTTACTTGTATTCAATAAATCTTTTGCTTTGATCAGTTCTTTGTCTTCTGTTGATGTTTATAGGTACTTCTCAAGCGTGTTAAGTACAGGAAGGAGCGGCAAGATCGATACAAAGGAGACAAGAGGAAAGCGAAAACACAAGTAGGTCTTCTCATCTTCTTTGTCTTATCTATTGATTATAGGAAAAGGCTAAAGTGTTGTTCTAGATATGGCTACTTATCTAGGGTATTAGTATTTATCCGTAGATACCAAATTCTCCAAACAAAATTGGCAAGCATATTGGGGAAGATCATCCTTCCTAGTATCTTATCCACCTCCTAGGACACTCTTGCAGATCCTACTTGTTTTCATTGATTGTATTTCAACTCTTTTGCAGTGAATTTTGGTCAAAAACTGTGTCAAATTGCCTCTTGAAATGGCTCACTGTCACCAGTGTAAGCTTGTGAGGGACACAGTGCGCTGCAGAGCACCCTTGGCTTAGGGACAGTGCTCTGAAGTGCATTGTCTCCCATTCAGGGCTACACTAATCCTCCTAGGGTTAGTTTCCCACCTTTGGATTGAGTTTTTTGCCAAATTTCTTCTGTTTGACTACTTGTTGATTGGTTGATTAATGTTTCTTAAATGTTTTCTTTGTCATTATCGATCCAAATTCAAAGTTAAATTATATTCGATTAATCTTTGTTCGATGGAAAGTGTCGTAAATGTCTTCTTTTCATTCGAAACAAAACTATTGTAAAGTCTTCATTCTTATTAAATATTGATTGATTGTATGTGCATTAGTTTCCTTTTGTTCATATTCACATTAAGGAAATCAAAAAGAAATGCATGCATTAGATTATGGGCACATTCGCTTATAGGAAACTCCCATTTGGTTTGAAGAATGTAGGGGCTACATTTTAGAGCGCAATGAACTATGCCTTCCATGACATCAAGCATATTGTTCAACCTTACCTTGATGATTTACTTGCTCATTCACGAAAGAGCACTGATCACCCGCAACATTTGAGAGCCATATTTTTACGGTGCCAACACTACAAGATACGACTCAATCCACACAAATGTGTGTTTTGTGTTGGTTCTGGTCGATTGCTTGGATTCGTAGTGTCTAGAGATGGAATTCGACTCGATACTTTAAAGGTTCAGGCAATTCTTGACTTGCCTCCACCTTCGAATCTTTTATAGTTACAGAGACTCCAAGGGAATGCTAACTTTCTAAGGAGGTTCATTCCCAATTACGCTGAAATGGCTAAAGGTTTTACACATATTTTGAAAAAGGGGATACCCTTCCATTGGGATCAGGTTGTACAAGCTTCCTTTGATGCTCTTAAAGATACCTTGATTAGAGCATCATTAATGTATTCTATGAATTATCAAAATGACTATTACCTATATCTTTCCATTGCAAATACAACCATTGGTATGGTTTTAGTCCAAGAGGAAAATGGGACAGAACATCCTATATATTATTTGAGTTGCAGTCTCAATGATATAGAAAGTAAGTATTCTTATGTCGAAAAGTTAGCTTTCGTAGCTGTTCAAGCTGTTCAGAGATTTCGCCACTACATCCTGCTTCGGAAAACCACTGTCATTTCGGATTGCAACCCTATGACATATATTTGGTCATGTCAATTGCTGGGGGGCAAATACTCAAAATGGATAGTCATTTTGTAGGAGTTTGATCTAGAATTCATCAAGTCAAAATCAAAGAAATCTCTCGTTTTCACCGAGCTACTTTGTGACCTTCCCTCGACCTCCATTGATTCAACATTTGAACCATCGATTTTGGATGAGTCTCTATTCCTGATATCGTCATCTGACCTGTGGTATGGAGATATACTGATTTATCTCCAGACCCAAACTTTTTGGCCTGATACCTCTTGCTCACAACAGCGACGTATCCGATACCAAGCCAAAGATTATATGATCATTGGTGACACTCTTTACCGTCGTGGTATCGATACAATTTTATGAAGGTGCCTCACACATGAGGAAGATGATAAAGAATTGAATGATTGCCATTCAGGTGCTTGTGGTGGACACTTATCTGGATATGCTACCACACAGAGAATTCTCTGTGCCAGTTACTTCTAGCCAACTATATTCAAAGATTGGATTATTTTTGTCACAAGCTATCATGCATGCCAGATCTATGACCGCAAAGCTATATTACCACCTGCACCATTGCATCTAGTCATTGCTATTGGACCATTCTCCAAATGGGGCATTGACTTCATGGCATGTAACCCCACCTTAGCCGGGGGGCATGGGTATATTATAGTCATCGTTGACTATTTTACCAAATGGGCCAAGGCGATGCCAACATTAAACAACAGTGGTGAAACGACTGCTCTTTTCTTTTTCAACCACGTGGTTTCTCGGTTTGGTGTACCACAGGCCACAGTTACAGATCATGGGTCACATTTTCACAATCATGTGATGGATGAGTTGACTACTACGTTAGGACTGTGACATGATAGTTATACCCCTTATTACCCACAAGTGAATGGACAAGTTGAGGCCATCAACAAAGTCCTAAAGCGAATGCTTCAAAGAATGATAGGGGTTCATAAACAAAACTGGCATTTAATCATGTACTCTGCCTCATGGGCATATCGAACCTCAGTGAGAAATGAAACTGGATTCACACCCTTTCAGTTGGTGTATGGTTTGGAAGCAATCTTACTGATACAATGTGAAATTTCATCTCTCAAACTCGCGATTGACTTGTTCCCCAACACTTCTGAAGAAGAAGCATGTTTCTTGGAACTTATCCATCTGGATGAAACCCGTCATGATGTCGCATTGTCTAATGAAGTGCATAAGAAACGAATTAAGGTGCAATACGATAGAAATGTCAAGCCTCGTATCTTCTCAGAAGGAGACCTGGTCTTACTTTACGATCAGGAAGCTGATAAACTTGGAGCAAGGAAATTTGAACCAATGTGGATGGGTCCTTATATTGTCAAGCGTGTTTTGGCAAAAGGTGCCTACAAGTTAGTAGATTATGATGGGATTCCATTGTCGCAACCCCGAAATAGGTTGTACCTCAAATGTTACTATGCTTAATTGAGTGTAGTAAAACTCACTGTATATATGCTTTCATTGCATGTGTGTGTGTCAGTGTGTGTCTTTTAGAGTTTTTTATCTGGTTAGTAATCCGCTTTGCATTTGTTGCAGATGTCGGAATCTTCAGAACCATTTGTTGGTTACGCCGATGGTGCTAGTCATAGTACGTAGAACCTATCTTCTACAGCATGGGCTATTTTTGCTCCAAGTGGCGAGTTAGTGAGTTTTCAAGGGATATGTATCGGTCATTCAATGAACAATATCGTTGAGTATAGCACATTGATCAAACTTCTCTCTGATGCCATTTCACTTGGCATTCACCGAATCATTGTTAGGCTAGACTCACAACTCATTGTACTACAACTTACAAGTGTGTA
The DNA here is from genome assembly GCA_031772625.1 of Pinus tabuliformis. Taxonomy (NCBI): domain Eukaryota; kingdom Viridiplantae; phylum Streptophyta; class Pinopsida; order Pinales; family Pinaceae; genus Pinus; species Pinus tabuliformis. Next base: position 336,588,819 of record CM062810.1, on the reverse strand, counting down.
TACCATCTGAAACCCAACAATTATTCGTATGTTCCTTAGAGTTTGTATTTTGGAAAGGCATTTTGAATACATTCAATATCAACATATTTCTAGAAACTTTAACACATTAACTGATTCTCTAGCGAATTATGTGTTAAATAGACATTTGTGACACATGTAAAAGTAACATTTTCAATTCACATCATTAGTTGAATAGGATTGCACATAACCATAGAAAACTTTGAAAGTAAAATAGATAGATGTTTTAAAAGTTTTTACAAAATTTTTGTCCAAGACAAGTTTGGTCATCTGACCCAAAAACTCAAAATGCATGAAAAAAACATCCTAAGTAGAGCTAGTTATGCTCATGACAACAAGTCACAGCCTGTGCTATCATGCGCAAAATCCTCATCCAATGGCTAGGAACACCAATAGTGTGGCGCTGCAGTCTCATAGGTAACTCCTCGATCCGGACATCTAGAATGCCAAGTGTTAATCCCTCTATGTGATCCTGCAACTCAGCCAAGGTCTCGGCCAAATCCAAGTCCTGGAGGACCGTGCTTCCAATGTTTATCTGCTTTGGCCCACTTAACCCCTGTTGGTGTCACACGGATCAAACAATACCCACATCTGCATGCATAAGAATGATTTTAGTTTAGTGTTGGAAACATTAAAAACACAAAAACATGTAGAAACTTGAAAATCAGAAAACACTTTGGTCAAACAATTTACCTACAGCACCTCATTGTGCTCCAACTGGTAGAATCAAGTCTGAATCTCCACAAAATTCCATCCCTGAGTATGGATGCTCCTCGATGGTAATGTGTTGTTGATTGAGCCAACTGAAGAATGCAGTGGAAAAAATGATTGTTAACTGACCCGCATGTTGAGCCATCAATTCGACCAACCTTTGCATACGTGGATCTCTAGGACCAGCTACACCCAGTGATACATGTTGCAATTGCATCAATGGAATTCTATCTAAGGTAAAAGTGATTAAGATCAAACCATAGCAGAAATTCTTTGTCTTACCACTTTTTACCTTGGTCAGTTGTTATTTAAGTGAAGAAAGCACGACCTCACACTAGTTGAATATGTTTGGCTCTAGACACTCAAGTGCATACTGCATATATGATCTGTTCGCTAGATGAAGTGTTACACTGCCAGCCAACTTTGCGATTGTGAAGAGGATCATTCTCAAAGGAAAATCAACTACATCTCTAATGTTTATTTTCCCATCCTTTCTAGGTGTTACACAAAATATTGTCACCATGACTATTTGCAGTCAGTATGGGTCTATCATCATTCATACTATCCTCATTAGCAAGTCTCAAACCTCAGCTCTTCATGTCAAGCTTTAAAAATGAGAGAAAGTCCTTGAAAATCAATAAAGCTCTGGTTCCGCACTTTCTCTTACTATTACCTATGGTCTCGCACCCCTTGTTCATGTTACTTGCGGACCTGCCCACTCTGTCTTTAAAGGAGTGGGTGCAGACCCCTGTGAAAGTCAAAAAGGTGCAAGTTTATTCTTAAAAACTCACTTGTGGTTAATTCTAGATGCTTCTAGAAGGAATCTTTATGTGGATAGTTCGCTCCTAAGTGGTTCATGCATCCCATAACTAAAGGAGCTAATCCCTTGATGAGAGTAGCTTATCCCTTTGAAGGAGGGCTTTATCCCTTTGAAGGTGGACCTAGTGACTTCCCTCCATTGCACTATAAATTAAGGCATTGGGCTGGTTGCTAGGGAGGTTAGAAGCTGAACATTTTTGAGGGTAAATTCTGTTGGAATTGAGACTTCCTAGTTAAGCTTGAGAGGAGAGATTACATACCTTTTGGCTTCATTGGGAAGAGAGTGAAACTTGTCAAAGTAGAGGAGATTCTTGCTGGACCCTGGGAGGAGCTTGTACAACATCAAGGCACCAAGGTTGTAAGGTTCTTCTTTGATTAAATTTAATACAATCAGATTCATTTTTCTCAATAAATTGTCTTATATGATTTATTTCATGAATTCCTTGATCATCATGATAAATATGCTTTATTATATTGGTTTTTCAGGTGCTATTTAATGTGTGTGCTTGTTTGTGTTTGCAGATTCTTTAAAAGGGAGCTCATTTGGATCAACGAAGCGTGGCTTCCACAAACTTGCACTGGACCTGAGGTAGGCCTAAAACACCTGTTTGCCTTTATTTATAAATTGCATATTTAGAGAAAGATAAAATTTGTTTGGTTTGCTTGTCGCTAGATATCATTAGATACTAGGGAGGTCGGTCTTGTCCGCAAGAACGACTTATCCGGCCGACACTAGGTTGTGTACCTGGCCGAAAAAACTGTCGAATGTAATCCCTCACCGATTCACCTCCATGGGAAAATCCAGAAAGTGAGATGGGGGCACCTCGCCTCGACAGTCCGGTAAGAAATTAAATATCATCAATGGTAATAGGGACCATTTTGTCCCCTATGTGAAAAGTCTGATCTATCAGATCCCATGCATGAACAAGGAACTGCAATAGTTCTATTTGTTGCCTCATTCCAGACAACCTGAAGTATTTGAGTAACCCACAGTTTTTGAGGGCCTCAACTGTACCCGGATTATTTAGGGCAACCATGTCTTGTTCTTCATGCTCTCTTTCTTGCCATGTAATCGACATTCTAATCTGATGAAAGCCTAAAATCCAATCATAAGCTTAGTTAGGATCCTTTCCATGCAAAAAATAAGACAATTTTTGGAGCAAACAGCTAAATCAAATTTGGGAAACTCGCCCAACGCAGCCCAGGCACAGAGATAGTGCACTGCAGAGCAGGCAACCTTCTATCAGGGTGCTCTTCAGCACAGTTTTTGATGTGAAAGCTTGTGCTGATCCCAAGGCAAAAAAATCAAACCCCAGAGGCCCCAAAAAACCCTAAAACTTGCATGAAACAGTAAAAGAATGACCTGAAAAGAAAGAGGAGGGGTAGATCTCCTACCTGGTCCAGATGGCATGAGAAATGGTCCACAAAATCTCTCGCAATCAACTGATGAAGTTCGAGGTAAAAAACTAGCCTAGAGCACAAAACTGAATGGTAAGTATCAAATGGTAAAAATTTCATGGTAAAAACTTGTTTTATGTTTATTTCATGTTCATTAATCGAGTAAACATTAGTATTTGCCTATTTTTACCTATGAAATAGGTATTTTTAATCCATTTGATGGTGTTTTGAGCGGGTTTTTGCAGCGGACTTATAGAATTTGACGTGCTTGATTGTAAATTGTACCTTTGACTACAGAGCATACTTTTATCTCTTTTTTGAGCTTTGTTAAATAACGAAAAATGAACCCCCTTGGAGTCCTCTTTAAGCTCTTTTCAGACTCTCTAAATATGAAAATATTGCTAAGCGCTTGTCCTTTTCATCTCGTTAATGGATTGGAAATGACATCTACTCAGTATAAATTTAACCCTTTTTTGGGCTGAGATAGATTATTTACGAAAAAGGAATACGTTGACCGAACATGGTCAATAGGTTCTCTCTCGTATTGTTTTATGCTTTTTCGGACTTGAGAGACAAATGTATGAAAAATAACTTGTGGAGTTTTCTTTTTGTCCTTTTTCAAACTCTCTAAACATGAAAAGGACCGAGTTATCTTTCTCATTAAACTTGTTAAAACATCAAATAGTGACAAACTTGTCCATCTAGACAAGACTGAGTTTCACCTTCGCTAGACTCGTTAAAACATCACATAGTGATGGATTCACCCGAAGGGTGGAATTATACAACAAGCATATGTTATCCTCCTCAAGCTTGATAAAAATAAAGAGGTACTGGTCAACAATGACTGGGGAAAATGGTAAAAAGGGGAAAACCACTTTATGGTGGTAGGTCGCTCTTAAACATGACACTTTCACTTCATCACTGTGACTACTTGGGTTGGATTATCAGCTTGATGGTTACCATACCGTTGGTCTATCATACCATCCATCACTTTGTTTTGGGTCAATGCTACCAATTCATTTCAGTGTCGCCAATTCATCCAGTTAAAATTCATCCTTTGCAATACCATAAACCTTCATTTTCATGACCACCATTCTTGAACCTTGTGTCTTCAGTCAAATTCTGTCTCCAAAATCATTACACTCCTTTCGTGTCATTGATGTGGGATACATCAAGGCCCTACTGTGACGAGTCACTTATTTTCAACATCAGCACATTATCCAAGAAGTTGACTTAGAAACACCCTTCAAATACCTTGAGACTTGCATACATCAATGGCAGGTTTCTCGCTTCCAGGGATAGGTTGACATCACTGGCCTTCCACCGAAAGACTTTGTATGGTGTTCAACATCAAATCATCCATTCACACCATGCAGAATGTACTGCAGTACCTTGAGGATCATTATCACTATCGGTGATTTCTCTCGTGTCTGTTAATAGCTTACATCATTAGCTAGTAATCATATGGTGTCTTCCCATCTTCGACTTCAGATCACATATTCGCATGGTTAGACTCATACTTGAGCAAACGATTAAACGAGATAGAAGACCCCAGATCTAGTTTCATCCATTCGGGTTGCGATTTCAGGAGTACTAAATCATATGTACAATGGCCTTACACTGATGGTCATCCATTCATGGGTCTATATCTGTAGACGATTGTCTATGTACATGTAATGAAAGTTTATATGCTGAGCATGGGTATGCCTTCCCTCAGAAATTCATGTAAAAATCAAAATATCATGATATATGTATTGTAATTGATGTAGGTCACCTTCCACTTCGAAACTTCCTCATCACATCGTAAAGCATTTCATTCGACATTTACATTTTTTGACTTCATGCTTTAGGGGGTAGCTGTTATAGATCCATTTGGGCACATCACTCCCATCATCTAGATCAGTGTTTTAGGGCTCATCAAACCCTAATTTCAGTTGCTACATGCCCTAAACAAGTCAACCCTTTGAATTCCTCCTTCCCAGATAGTTTCATGACTTGAAGACATCCTGAAATGATCTCTAAAGGGACCAGTGTAGGTAGGCCCATTTAAGGGTGCGCTGCAGAGCAGTTGAGTCCATGCCAAGGTGCTCTATAGAGCACTTAGGCCCTCTTTGACCTACGCTGGGCAAGATTGAGAAAAATTCACATAGGGTTTGGGGAATATTCTTATCTCTTGGAGTCTTCTAGAAGTTTCCCTCACTTATCAACTCCTATGAGCTTGAAAATGGATGAGGAATGAGTTAAGATGCATCTTATCCTCTCATCCCTTCCTCCATGGAACTAATTCAAAGTATGGAAGGCCATTCAATAACCCCCATTTATGACATAACCTCCTTCATCTTCATATAAATTGAGCACTCATATAAGTGATCAAGGGTTGAACTATGTTGAATTGTAAGGAGATAATGTTGCTATGAGAATTGACTTTGAGACAAGTATTGTTATGCTACAAGTTTGTCATGCTTTTGATGTGATGTGGATGGGATCAAAGCTGGAGGAGTGACTTCGAATCAGACTTGATGGTTGTAATTCATTCTTATATTCAATAAATTATTTGAACCTTTTTCCCATATGCTTGTCTTGTTACATGATACTTATATGTGTGAATGTATCTGATTCCATTTACTTGTATTCAATAGATATTTTTCTTTGATTGGTTCTTTGTCTTCTGTTGATTTTTACAGGTACTTCTCAAGTGTGTTAAGTACGGGAAGGAGAGACAGGATCGATACAAAGGAGACAAGAGGAAAGTGAAATGACAAGTATGTCTTCTCATCTTCTTTGTCTTATCTATTGCTTATAGGAAAAGGCTAAAGTGCTTTAAACTGTTGTTCTAGATATGACTACTTATCTAGGGAATTAGTATGTATTCGTGGATACCAAATTCTCCAAAACATGGGCAGCGGCCCCGAAGCTAAAAATAGATGTAAAATTGCCTTGTAAAATGTTGTAATTTCATAGTCAATCTGGGTCATTCATTAGGCGGAGATCTGACGGTAGAAGTTATGTTTAATTTAGGATTTTTTACCCTAGAAGGCAACTCATCATTATATATGAGGGAATTGTATTGAGTTTATGTAGATTTGTATTCTAAGTGAGAAAGAGAGAGGAGATTATGTGAGAGAGAAGAGGGAATTACAATGGATTTGATGTAGGTTGTATCTCTTCAGTTTGTTGGATAATATAAAAGGAAGGACTGGCTGTTTCTCCATGGACATAGCCCAAATTGGGTGAACCATGTATATTTTTGTCTCTCTTGTTTTATGTGTTTTCTGTGTTTATATTTCTGCAATATATTTTATGTGTTCCATTGCTTTGTAATATATAATTTTCTAAGACTGCTAAGCGTATGGTTGATCCTCCTTAGCTAGTGCCCTAAAAGATTGGGTCGAGTACTATTGTTGGACCCTTATGTATATTGCGATCTATAGGACGTTCACTCCTTTGTGACCATAGTTCCCTCTGCTCTCTGAAGAACGCCTATTATCTTATCTTCTAGATCAGATCCAACAGTTGGTGTTCTACCACCACAGTACAATTCAGATATAGCAGTTGGGGTTCTATCACTGCCGCACCAATCAGATCCAATAATTGGGGTTCTCCCACCATAGTGCACATCACATTTAGCAGTTGGGGTTTCACAAGAAGATCCGACTCTCTGCACAATAAGGCTTGCTGCTGCTATAGTTCGGGCCCAATTTTCGCAGGACATTGGGCAGGATCATTTTTTTTGGAATTCGGCCACTGCAGTATTGACCAACTCCATAAAACTCCGTTCAGAAAAAATAAAATAATAATAATAATAATAAATTAAATAAATAAATAAATAAAAATTGAGGCCTTCCTGGGACGCTTACAAGAGACTTAGCCCATAAGATTTAGGACGACGAGCTAATCATAGTGGTACCATTCACTTGTCAGCTTCAATTTTCTGGCGGTCCCAAATTTTTCTGAAGTGACTTCAAGTGACCGAGATTTGTGTATGATATAAACTAGAGCTCAAGTCATGGCTAATGAGATGATCGAGCACCTTGAAACAAGGTTGGATGATTTCAAGGAAAAGCTGGACAAAATTTCAGCATTCATGGAACACCTCACTAAGAGCATGCAGGGGTTTCATCAGGAGGTGCATAGTATTGATGAACACCTTGAAGGAGAATATAGCCATCATATTCACTTCCATGGAAATCACCAACATTCCCACCCTTGGCCACCCAAGTTGGGCATGTATAAATTTGATGGCTCTAATCCGGTAATATGGGTAGCACAAATCCCGGATGCGGGTGCATAGGGGATATGGTAATGGCACGCGCCATCACGTTGGCAGGTGGCATGCCTACGGTGTCCGATGGTACCACGAGCAGCAGGGTATTAACCCGCTTGAATGCAGACGGCCGACGACATTAATGCCTGTCTACTCGGCTCGAGGGAGAAAGATGGTTTTCGATGCAGAGAAAAGTTTAAAACAGAGCAAGCTGGATCGGCAGAAGAATATGTGCGCACATTGCAGTGAGACCCTGCTCCACTCAGACGGAAATGGGAGTGAGAATCTGAGGGGTATTCCGCCGGTTTATGAGCCTGGTAAGCACACCACCTACAACGGTGTGGAGCTGAGGGCGCTGGTGTTGGTTCTTGCAGCTGTAGGAGCTCAGCGTGCTTGTGTTGGTTTCCAGAGAGGAAGGAGTGCTGTAATGCCGAGGGAAAGGCCGCGAATGGGTAGCCAAAGAGGGGGAATTAGAGGCAGGGCCCTCCTGCAGCAGAACGATTAAAATTCACCCTCTTCCTCCATTGAGGTAACGTCGCTGCCTCAGAGATTTCAGGGCAGCAATGAGGAGGAGGGAGGGCATAATGGCAGAAGCCCAAATTCTGAAGAAGGGCAGATGGAGCTCCCAATGCTCAGGTATCGGCTCCCCTGCCCTCAAGTTAATTCCACTTTGGTTGTTTCTATAATGATAGAGCCTGGCGTCACTCAGAACATGGAGGCCGAGCCTCGGCCGGATGGGCAGCGCTCCAGCAGAGAAGAATCTCCAATTGCGTGCCTTCCGGTTGGAGCTGGAACGGGTTGGTTAGCACCTGGACGTGAACATGGGCCGGATCTTGAGCGCCCAGCAACCAATTTCGACCCGGACGCTGGCCCTTCTACGCAGGCTGGTTATTCACTTGCTAGTCCGAGCAGGCCAGCCCAAGAGGGAAGCCCAGACGCGGTCATCCAGCTTTCTGACTCCGAGGACACGCTCCGTTTCGGGTGCCGAATTGAAGAGGCGCCCCAGAATACTGAAGATGATTGAACTCGCTCCGATAATCTCTGCTATTTTTGTTGGGATTTCGTTGTATAACTCGGCTAAGTGGCGGCATTATCTCTGTCAATGTGTCGGCTGTAATGTTCAGGTGTCAATTGTAATTGTTCAGGTGTCGATTGTCTTTGTCCAGCTGTATGTTTGTCTTTGTCCGGGTCAGTCCAAGGCCCTGGTGTCTGTTCAGTTAATACATGTTATGTAATTGTGTCGGCAATGGTCAAGCAACAACTCCAATTTTGAACTTTTCAATTTTGGAACTGATAGCAGGGCAAGGCAAGGGCTGACAGGCAAAATTTCTTAGCCTTGCCCAATGTACTCTATTTTGTATCTTTGTTTTGTACGATAATAGAATTAGTCATATTTAGAAAAAAAAATATGGGTAGCACAAATGGAACAATATTTCATTATGAATGATATCCACAATGATCAAACTAAACTCCATGTGGAAGCCCTTTACATGGACCAAGAGAGATGGCAATGGTGGCAGTGGCATGTGAAATGTTATCCCGAGAACATAACTTGGAAATTGATCTCAAAAGCCCTTTGTGACCACTTTGACAGAGAATCTATTTTTTTGGGTCATCTTACTAAGCTCTGACAGACAGGCACAGTAAAAGACTACAATGCAGCCTTTGAGACATTGGCCATCCAAATAGAAGGTCTAGGAGATGAATTCTACTTGGAGTGTTTCATCACTGGTCTCAAAGAAGCCATCCAAGAACATATCTGGATGCACCACCGACCTACATGGATAGACGCTTGCACAAAGACTGTCAAAGTGGAACTTGCTTTAGCTGCCCAGTCTACTCGTACAAATTTCATAGCCAAGGGGCGTCCCACCTACAAATAGGGCCCTACCCAAACACTTAAGGTCCAAAAGGTGTCTCTAGCAGAAATGGCGGAACGTCGAAAACAAGGATTGTGCTACTACTGTGATGACAAATACTCCCTAGGGCATAAATGCAAGGAACCAAAATTCTTTCAAATTGATGTTACTGATCACAACTCATCTGAGGAAGCCCCACCCCTTGGGGGATCAGAGGACGAAGATGAGGAAACCCAACATGACAATGATCTCACAGCTATGCCAGATGAACCAGTTATCTCGTTACATGCTTTGGTGGGCATTTCTGCGCCCCAAGCTCTCAAAAATCATAGGCTGTCTTAAACATCGCCCTGTAGTGGTATTGATTGATAGTTGCAAAACTCATAATTTTATCCATAAGCGAGTCACCGAAGTTGTTCATTGTTTTGTAAGGGCAGTCTCTAATTTCCAAGTCCTTATTGCTGATGGGGGGACAATGAAATGTGAAGGCCGATGCGAAAATATTAAACTTCATATGGGAGACTACTACCTAAATGTGTACCCATATTGATATCCTTTCGCCCAAAAGAATGAAATTGGAAAAATCATCAAGGAACTCCTTCAAGAAGGGGTTATTCGTCCTAGCATCAGTCCTTATTCATCACCAGTGGTCATGGTGCTAAAGAAATATGGAGAATGGTGCATGTGTCCAGACTTTCGGGCCCTCAACAAGCTCACTGTCAAAGACAAATTCCCTATTCCAATTGTTGATGATCTTCTTCATGAACTACATGGTGCTCAAATCTTTACCAAGCTAGATCTTCACTCTGGTTATCACCAAATACGCATGAAATAAGAAGACATTCCCAAGATTTCTTTCTGAACTAATGAAGGCCATTATGAATTCTTGGTCATGCCATTTTGTCTCTGTAATGCTCCATCTACTTTTCAAAGCCTCATGAATCACCTGTTGAAACCATATCTCTGAAAATTTGTCCTCGTTTTCTTTGATGACATTCTCATCTACAACCTAACCTAGGAAAAACATCTTCAGCATGTAGACTTGATCTTGCAACTACTGTAAAATCACAAATTATTTGTCAAATTGTCGAAGTGCTATGTTGGCGTGGAAGAAATCGAGTATTTGGGACACATTGTGGGTCGTGAAGGTGTAAGGTTTGATCCCAAAAAGATACAAGAAATGCAAGATTGGCCCCAACCAAAAACCTTGAAGAGTCTGAGGGGATTCTTGGGTCTCACTGGCTACTATCGCAAATTTGGCTACAATTATGGTCGCATTGCTAGACCCCTCACTAACCTTCTTAAGAAAAATTCATTCCTATGGATTGATGCAGCACAACAGCCGTTTGTGGCTCTCAAATAGGCCATGTGTTCCACTCCAGTATTGACACTACCAGACTTCAACAAATATTTTTTGATTGAATGTGATGCTTCAGGTACTGGTATTGGTGCTTCTTAATGCAGCAAGGTCAACCCTTGGCTTTCACTAGCCAACAACAGAGTGGGAAACATCTGGGTCAATCTACCTATGAGAAAGAAATTATGGCCATCTTACATGGAGTAGATACCTGGAAACCATACTTATGGGGGGGCGTTTCCAAATCTGCACAGACCATCAAAGCCTCAAATATTTTCTAGAGCAACGTCTCTCCTCACCATAGCAAAATAAATGGCTGGCCAAAATGTTGGGATATGATTATGAGATAATTTATAAGAAAGGGCGTGAAAATGTAGTAGTGAATGCTTTATCGCGCCAATTCGAGGATGAAAGCACCCTGCTATCAATCTCTCCTCCCATACCAGATTGGATTGAAGAAGCCTGCAAGGAATGGTTTTCATACCCCTATCTCTCCCAACTTATTAATAACTTGAAAGCGGATCCTAATTCCTTAGTCGGCTACTCTTGGAAGGATGAGATTCTTTGCTACAAGGATCGAGTAGTTATATTGCCAACATGCACCCTCAAAACTCACATTTTGGCAGAGTTGCACTCATCTCCCACTACATGGCATGTAGGCTTTTAGAAGGCTTATGCTCGCACTCGTCGTTCTTTCTTTTGGATGGGCATGAAAAATGGCATTCTTACTTTTGTAGCTGAATTTGATGTGTGTCAACACCACAAAGGAGAAACAACTAGGTTACCAAGAACCTTACATCCATTGCCACTCCCTACCTCCATCTGGACGGATGTTTGCATGGATTTCATTACAGGTTTCCCAAAGTCGGGAAACAAATCTGTCATCATGGTGGTTGTGGAAATACTTTCTAAATATGCTCATTTTTAGAAGGTGAAACAACTCATAGCAAAATGGAAAGGAAACAAGCCTTAAAAGTGATATTAAAACAAAAAAGAAATATGTTATTTTGGTTTCAAATCATATATATATAAATTAGAAATATATGAAAATGGCGTGGAACCATCTTTGTTTTATGCCTTGTACTATAAGTAAAAATAAAACTAAGATGTGTCATTAGAAACAATACATAATTAAATACAGTGTCTAACTATACAAATGGTAACAAAGGGAGAAGCCAAGAACTATGATTGGAGACTTTATTAGAAGGAAAAGGAAATTTGTTGAGACATTATTATATCTCTTCGTAAATACATGTGTGTACCATTGTAGAGAATTGAAATTGGAAATAATTAAAAGCATAAAAAAAATAGGATCTAATAGTCAAAAAAAGAGTATAAAGAGAATTTAATCTCTTATCAAGAACATTCACTAGAAACTATTGTGAAGTTACATCTTGCAAGATTCAATAATCATAAGATTAAATTTATATAAATATGAACTACACTTTGAAAAAAAATTGTTAGTCTAGTTCTTGAGCTTCATTACAATCATAATGAAGGGTATTGGGGCCATGTCTAGAAGAAATCGGTGATGTTTCCAATAACCATTCAAAATTTCCTCCATGTGCGAATGCTCCTGCACATGCCACCTTGGGTAAGATGCCATAAATTTTTCCTATAAACTATCTCTGACTAGTGTGGGTGAGAGAATCTTAGCTTCTAGATATCAACCACATATTTTGATCCCCTCCCAAGAGTTGAGAGACTCAAGTGGATCCCTGATAATATTTGGTCTGAGCCTTACCCCTTCATAGATTTATTCTCACCACCGACTTTATGGAACTGGATTATGGAGGAGTTTAAATTTCCCTAAAAGACAACATTCTATGTTTCAAATTAGAATAACCAAAGTTGGTTATTTGGATGCTTATCCCTAGGGTCCTAACTTAGACTATAATTTTTTTTGTGGCCCCGTGATGGGGAAAAATAATGTGTTTAAGTTAGGTTTCCTTTTAAGAGGATTTGAGTTTGGGATGATGACCAAAAACTCATGTGACTTATGGTGTGAAAATGGTGAAGTTTTAGTAGTGTATACTTGATTTTTTTATTCCCCTAGATCACTTTGAGTACAAGGGGAAGAACATTCTAATCAAGTGGAAACTAAGTGAAATTCTTGTATGTGGGGTGTAGTGGGTGAAAAGTGAATGTCAAAAATGTTTATCATATTGTAGAGAATTGGATACATGGGATTCATTACTTTTCAATATAATTAACCTATGTTTGTTGTACCTTGCAAGAAAGGAAATACGTGTGCATGATGTGACACTACTTTCCCCTTATTACACTATGTGATTTAACCTCTAATCCTAAAGGGATATGAGAATGGGATTTCAAGATGTTTATGATTCCCCCATATCTCTATGTGTGTAAGGGGAAGAGCCTACTCCACCATTTAATAACTCCAAGTATAGTCCCAATACTACAATTAGTCAGCGAAAGGAAAGGCCATCCACATGGAAAAAATATTCTACACTAGTGGCTAATTAAAATAAAAATCAGCCTAACTAAGATGCTCAAATATGTAGGAGTTGGGGAAGGTCTTAAAGGGATGCCACCCAAATCTAAAAGTAGGAGAAAATTATAATGAATTAAGATTATATAAACCTATGTAGGTATTCTACTAACAATTGTATTGAAATCAATGAGATTTTTTCTTCAATAACTGTGGAGATTGCCCCAAACATGAAACATAGTGTACTTATGACACACATAGACCAAGAAGAGACCTAAAAGGGTTGTACAATAAATTAAAAAACATGATGAATGAAAAAGAGCTGAGAGGAGAGCCTACAAACAACAGAAAGAAGAAAGAAAAAGAAAGTGGAGTTTCCAATTTGTTATGTGTCTTTTGGAGCAATGGTGTACCAAATCCAATCGATTACATGGTTGTTGTTCCCTTCATAGAGCCAACAAGCAAATGATTAGCAATAAAATCACTTAACCAAATAGAAAAAGCAACTAGATATAAACAAGATCATTAGTTACAATGTGATAACAAAGAAAAACAAAGAGGTAGGGAAGCAAGATTTTTTTTATTTCTTGGTAAAAGGAGTTGAAAATTTATCCCAGAGACACTAAAGGGAGTTGATAGGGAAATGGATCCTATGAATCTCCTAAAGGAAGGTCCATTTTCCATCTCCTTGCAATAATTATCTATCCCTAAAGAAGTCATATTGGAGCTCTCAATAGTGAGCTATATGAACAAAAAGGAATACTAGATTGCTATACAATTTGGCAACATAACTTTTCTTGGGCTTCTCTCTTGTTTTGGTCCCAAAGCCAATGATATTTATAGGCCAAATCCCATGCCTGGCCTCCCCTTGGATCATTTATGAGAATTGACCCTTGAGTGAGCTAGTGGGATGCAAGGGCAGTCCTTTGGAGGCTCGCTAATACCACCTCAATGGTATAGTGGCTCAAGATTGAACTACATGACCTTGTCCTTTCAATTGTTGGTTGCTAATTTAACTTGATTTGGCATGAAAAATGCTAAGATTTAACTTCTACAAATCCATTGGGCTATCGAAGAAACAAACGTGGCGATCCATGCAAAACTATTGAGATGACTTTGTGGTGATTTATTTTTAAATAGAAACCTTAGTGGCCTTAGGTTTTTCTGGATTTGTGATGTTTTCCAACATTCACTAATACACTTACACATATTATTTCTTAGTGTTGAGAACCTTCGCTAGTGAAATTGAGAGTACAATTTTTCAGTGATAACAAGGGCACCTAGGGAACTACAATGGTGTAGTTACACTACATCCAATGCATCATAAACATGGCTTTTAGTGTACAAAATTTTATTTATTTATTTTCAAATTATCATCCACTTGTTGGAACATTGATGGACTGACTGTCATTGAACACAAAATGTCTACTAGGTTTGCATCGAAAATGCACCCAACATGCCATCACTTTCACACCCACCTCCAACAGACTTTGTTCGCACCCTATTGCCACTCTGATCGATAATGTAGGATAGGTTTTCGTAAAATGGCTTACAAATATCATGTTTTTTTTGTCATAGTTATGTCAATGTATGTGTCATACATGCAAATACTACCCAACAAATTGAACCTTTATATAAATGTCATGTGGTAGCTATGAGCATCAAATGCATGATGATTGGATTTGTGCATCTCAAGTTTGAAAAAAATCCTGAGTCAGGCTAATCTCCTTCATTAGACTTTTGTCATGCATTTTTCAAAATGCCACTTATAAATCATAAAAAATGATACAAAATGTTATAGTGATAACTTTGGGACCATGTGGTATTATATTTGTAATTATAACGTGAACAATAGTGCTCAAAGTAGTTGTGGTATTTTCACTTTTCTTGTTGCAATATTCATCTATAGCCATTTTTATGTCATATCATTTATGATTTTTTCTGTGTATACTTATATATCCAAAGCTTGTTAATACAATGCATTTTGTCCATATGCCAAAAGTAAGGCATCAAGGGCCATTAGAAATTTTTCAATGTTTAGGGAAAAAAATTAACATCATTAATGGTTGTTTAGTTTTATGCTTATGGATTTACTTAGGTACTATTAACGAAAGAATTTTTTTATATTATTTAAAAAAATTCACATCATTAATAGGTTTTTATATAGCATATTTTTTTCCCTAAACTTGTTAATATTAATGTTGTAGGTCTCTGTAACAAATCCAAATCCAAGATTAACATTAATGCAGTATGTCTCTATTACAAATCCAAGGTATTATGAATCATAGGTAATTCTTTATATTATTTTGAAAAATCCAAAGTTACTATTAATGGAGTATGTCTTTATGACAAATCCAAAATAATATCTCTATGACAAATCCAAGATATTATGAGTCCTAAATAATTCTTCATATTATTTTGAAAATTGTAAGAATTATAAGTTTAAGTTTAAAAGCACACACAACCAAAAAAAAAAATGAAATTATAATAATGCAGAGATTATCGAATTAAAAATTTTCCAGAATAATAATCAAACATAATATTAATACTTTCTTAAATAAAATAAAAGAAAAAAGAAAATCACACACAATTTATATAGTCATATTTAAAACTATATATTAAAAAACAATATGTTGGATCCTAAATACACGCTCTAAATATAAAAAAAATGGTTAAACATCAAAATGAATAAAAATATTTTAATATAAAATCTAGAAATCCTTTTTATTTTCTAGAATTTTTGCAAAAGTTAATCTTTGCCCAAGTTTATATTCGTAAATTATACACATTTTGCTGTTCAAAAATGCAGTGTTTGACTAGGAAAATAGAATTTATATATTTACTTGTTTCGTCATTAATGATTATACATCCACTGACCCACAAAGAAAGGAACCAAAGTTGAGAAGTGTTAAAGGAAGAAATTGAATGTGCATTACAAATAATGTGATGTTCCTGTACGCATCTATAATTTAATATTAAAATTTACATTTTTGTTATTTATTAATTTTTAAGTTGATTGGTTGAGGTTTTATTATAGGTTGTTTAGTAACTTTCATTTTTGTTAGTTACTAATTTTTCATTTTTATTTTATTTCCTTTTTATTTAATTTTCTTATTTTTATTATTTTCTTTTTTTATTATTTCTATTTTCATGACTTGTAATTTTTTCTTCATATTTTCAATTTAAGGTGGCTTATTATTATATTAAAAACATATTTTAATAAATTTAATTATATATATAGATATATTGATAAAAAATAAAAAACACACATATAATAAACATATATTAAAGTGTATATATGTTAATATAAACAATATTACTTAATCATATTTCTTCATTTTTGGCGATGACATTCAACAATACAATAGTTTATTAGTTGTTTTATTTTAGTGTTTAATGTTTTTAGTTTAATGAAGTTATATTAAATTAAGAGGTATATACTAGCTACTATGTAGCCCTTGTTTTTTTATAATGGGAAATTCTAACATAATTTAGTTATCAAATTAAAAGTGAAGAGAGTCATCACTAACAGCTATTTGCAAATGCATATTGATTCATTTTATTCAAAGAAAAACACACCATCTAGAATTTTTTTTCAGCACGAAAAACGCTGTATGATATTTGTATTATCCATACCATCTAGAATTACCCACTAATAATTCATAAAAAGACATGCTTTGAGTACCTTTAAGTCTTAAACGGTTAACATATTCCTTAAATTTAAAAAAAAATAAAAATAAATAAATAAATAATTAAACTCAATTCTATTTTTTATAATATATTTATTTATTATTTTTTTATAAAAATAAAAATAAAATATTTAATTCATTATTTTAAATTTTAATAATCTTTCCTATCTCAAATAAAATTTTATAATAAAAAACAAATCACATCTTTTATCTAAAATTTCAAAAAAACACTCTGTTAATCTAATCCATTTTATAAATCAATAAAAAATATATATATAATATTTTACTTTTAAATAAAATTTATTTATTTAAATTATTTAATTCTTATTATTAAATTTTAAAACCCTCAAAAGATACGTCCACCGAGTCCCGACCCACAAAGCGATAAGAGAAGCTGAAGGTCAGGCAATGTCATTGATGTCTCACAACATCCCCATCATTTGTCATGAGTGACATTTATAATAATATCTTCAAGATTTGTTTGTTGGTATGTTGTGTAGTTCAATCTCCTCATAATTCACATGCACATGGATGCCCGTACAGTAAGAATAATAGTATATTTTTGGTTTGTTTGTCAATGTTGTCCCCTTCAGCATCCACAGGGTCATGATTGGTCACATTTCCAACTTAACTGATAGTGGACAAAAATCACAAAACATTTTTAATGTTAGTCCAAATGGAACAAACTAGGGCCCATTCACACCCACCCCACAAAGGAGATGGGGATATACGTATAGCGACATTCACCTTACTTTGTGCCTAATTATCTAACCTTCACCTTTACTAATTATCTCGTTATTTTTATATATCACTTATGTTATTTTATTATTTAGGAGTTTAGTGCCCTAGTGGACATAAACAATGCATGCATTCAGTGTTAAAAGTCCACAATTTTATAGATGATATAGAATATTTTTACTTTTCAAGATTTAAATAAATCATAATAGGTGATAACTATGTTAGAAATACAAATGTGTTTGATAATGTCAATGAAACTTGCTATAGTATTATATCTCTCATACGATTATTTTGATTGTATAATATTATTTTGATTGTATAATATTATTCTTAAAAGTAAGAGAAAGGAAATGTGAAAGTGAATTAGGGTGTTTATATGGTTTAAATAGGGAGCTTATTTTTGGATGGAAAATGAATATTTTAAAATGCTTTCTAGCGGGGGTAACAATGAGTGTAAATATGAGTGTAAATATGATGGGAGGATGCGATGTGAAAGGTTATGAAATACCTATTCATTACTAAATCAATTTGAATTAGTCCTTTTATTTTCTAAAGAATAATTGGAATACATAAGTAAATGAAGTGTTGTTGTTATGTATTAGGACATTTTCATTGGTCATTACTATAATTCATTTAGAGGTTAGAAACCAATGATTCAGTTGAGATCCATAGTCCAAAGTGCATGAGAGGTTCATCACCTCAAAGATATTATTCCCAAGTTGATAAAATATTATATGGGTGAGAGACAACATGGAACAAGTTTCTCCCTAATGGCAAAGCATGGAATGGTTGTAAGATTACAATCATAATAATGTCTCATGTGTTGTACTTTACCTCTAATGGTATCAGTTTCTTTATTGAAAGCTTGTATTAAGTGGTCAAACAAATAGAAAAGTTGTGATGGTAGTGTTGTGTATCTTTTATTAGTTACTTAGAAGTAATACATTCCAATCTTATTATCTCATTATAAAATTGAGTTGATGAAACATTTATTTTTGGTTTATAGAAGAATAAATGTGCAACAACTTTCTTCTCCTATGAGTTTCTCTATTGAAAACATAGACTATGTTATTAACTAAATAAAAAAAGTTCTGACAATAGTGTTGTACATATTTTAATGGTTATTTAGACATAATATACTCCAATGTTT
The DNA here is from genome assembly GCA_031772625.1 of Pinus tabuliformis. Lineage (NCBI taxonomy): Eukaryota > Viridiplantae > Streptophyta > Pinopsida > Pinales > Pinaceae > Pinus > Pinus tabuliformis. Next base: position 336,570,364 of record CM062810.1, on the reverse strand, counting down.
TTATCCTATTATTAATTTAAGTTGAGGAAACATTCCTTTTTTGTTTATAGAATAATAAATGTGTAACAGTGTGAATGAGGTCACCATTTGTCAAAAGAAATTTTGTACATCAAACTGAGGAGTAAGTTCAACATGATATGCCTGACTTCCCTTCGCATATCTTTCACCTACATCCACCTTCAACTTGGGAAATGCTCGAAGAATAATAGTGTTGGACTCCCAATTATACTAAGAGGGGGGTGGGGGGCACACGAAGGAGTGTGGTTGGGTGAATCAACATAATACACTTTTCTACGTATTTAAACATTGAAAACACCATAAATCATCAATCTCATAAACCAAGCATGGAACAATAGGGAAACATGAAAACCATTATAGGAGAAAACCCACAAAACATCTTTAAATAATAATTCTTTGTAGGCACCAACCTACAAGAGATACTAACCCCCTCAATTTTCAAATTTGTAGGCACCAACCTATAGGAGATACTAATCCATTCCACTACTTTGTATGCACCAACCTATAGGAAAAATCAATCCCCTCTAATATTTGTTCTGAATCAATTATGCAAAATGCTATACTTTGCAATCTTCTCTTCTTTCTGTTCACGTCTTTGTAATCTTCCTTGCACTAGTTCGCTAGCTTCTTTGAACTCTACCCTACTGCCTATGTCTCTGTGCACTATATTTCTTTATTGTAGGTGCTTCCTTTGTCCGATTTCTAAAATTACTCTTTACTAGAATAATTGACGCTTCCTTCAATCCCAATTCCCAAATTCTTTCCCTTACAACAAAACACTTATAGATTTATGCCACCAACACACAATATTTCCTTCACCTTTAACCAGTGCTATAAACAAGTGCTTCCTCAACCTTTTAGACATGGGTACTTACACCACTTTAACATTATCACATATTCCCTTGTCACACAACCGAGCGCTTATTGGGTTATCATGGATTTTCAACAACCAACTTCAAAACACTGAGATTCACTTTACTAGGCATTGAGGGAGACAAACCTCAAATTTTCCATTTATATCATGATATTGGGAAGAACCTTGAATTCCTTTAACACTATAAATCCCCAAAAAACCAAGATCTTTCAGGTATGGATCACAAAAATGTTTGTTGTCTATTGTTTTAAAGAATAGGATTTTAATACATGTCTTCACCAAGATAAATCTGATATAGTGATGATTTAGGAAACACAATGTTCCTAGGAAAGAGTCTCCTTTGTTATCTCCTAATGTTGGAAAGGACCCTAAATCCTGGCCATCGATGCAAATGGTCAAGCAGGAGTTCTAGCTATGTGATGGCATCCTGAAGAGGTTTTTCTTATGGATAGGTGGAAAACCAATAGAGTTTTAACAACCAAATTTAGGGTTCTAAGATAAGATCAAGAGGGATATATATCCAGCGTCTATGGACCAAACATTACTAGTGAAAGCACTAGCTTCATTTTTTCTCCAAAGAGACTATGTTGGATGTTGAAAGATCTCTCGTGGATAATCAAGGGGCACTTTAATATGATAAAATCCCTCTATGAGAAAAGCGGGGTATGCAAAGGCTCGATCATGAGATGAATCACTTCAAAGAGGCCATGTATGTCCTGAAAATAGTGGATCTAGAGACAATCAATGTCACCTTCACCTGGAACAACTGACATAAAGGAAAGAATCAACTTTCCTCTATTCTAGATCACTTCCTTATCTCTAAAAATATTATGGAAAATGATATATTTTTAGAAGCCTTGATCCTCCCATGCAAGGACTTGGATCACTAATCCATACATCTAACCATTGACATCAAAACCCGTCCAATGAATCGACATTTTCATTTTGAGAGTTTTTAGCTCTCAGACCCATCCTTCCTTAAAGTGAACAAAACAAGGTGGATAAAAAAAACTCAAATACCTAAAAAAAATATATGCTATGAAAAAAAAAAACAAATGCCTAAAAAGTTACATCAAAATATAAAATAAGAATGAGAGATCTTAATGAACACATGCAGGAAATCCAACAATAAATCATCACGGAAGGTATACTAGAAGCTCTTATTGTAGAGGAAGCAACCCTCATCACTTGTCTCGAATATTAGATAAAGCAGGAGCAGATTCCTTGGTGTCAGAAATTGTGCATCACATGGCTCTAAGAAGGTAAGAAAAATTATAAAGCTTTCTATCACTATGTGCTTAATCATAGAAGAAAACACAAAATCTCCACCCTAAAAGAATCAATGGTTGTTAAGATCTTGAGGCATGTCGATATTGAAGCTAAGATGGTCTCCTATTACCAATATCTTCGCTTGTAGTCTTACCCCTCTTGAGCTAAAGCCATGTCTAAAATCTCATGTTGCATCCCTTCCTAAGGCAGTCTTGTTATATGAAATCTATGAATGCAGACATAAGTATCTTCCCTAAGCCTGGTGGGCTGACCTAGAAGAACAGAAAGACAAAGGGACTAATGTTTTCCTTAAGGTAAATAGATAATTGGATGAAGCCTACCTGGAATTTTTTGTAAGATTCACTCCTTCCTTAGCTTGAATGTTCCAGTCCTAGCTCTGATTGCTATAATTAGAACCTGTACAATCATATATCACAAGCCAACAATCACAAAATCTAGGTAGCATCATCTAATCACTTTATTCAATAGATCAACATGGTTTTGAAATATACGAAACCATAACATCATATATGGGAAAAAGATAACTCTTTGCATTAATAGAAATGGACTGAGTTAGAACCAAAAATAGGTGTTAATCTTGTATAAGAGCTCCTCCAAGTTGACTTGTCCTTTCCTTGCCATAAAGTGCACCTCTAATCAGCCTAATGCATGGAATGATATCTCTCACATCAACAACATAAGGGTAGAATCACTCTCCAAAATCCAACCACTTTTCTATGGATGGAAGTAAATATATAGGTAAAGGAGGTAGTTCATGAATTCTTATCCTTTTACCAATCTGGGCTTGATATCCACTCTTGACAGGAGGATGAACTGAAGGGATAAGGGATGAAAAATCCAAGGTAGTATAGGATATGATTCAAGATTTTTATCTGAGATAAATGGGTACAATAGATCTTGGAAGCTTCTGAAAGAGGAAGCTTCCGGATTCTTCTTTGTTTTCTCGAATTTCTAGAATCAGCACACCCCCAACATTGAGAAACCTACTGGTGATCAACACATGTGTAGAGTGCAAAAACCTGGTAGTTAACGTTGGCCAGTAAGAGGCCAAGGTGAGTTGTTTATTAAAATGACTAAAACAAGGTTTTTTCAGGAAGAAACTCAGGTTTTAGAATGAGTCATGCTTAGGGATTTATGCAAGGATGATGAAAAGGGGTCAAAGGATGTTAATTGATCCAGTTGAAGGCCTATTGACCAGATGTGGAAAAATGGCTTGTTGGACAATTTCTGGTGTCTATATGGCTAACAGTTGTGTTAGTGTTGGCATTGATGTCAACCAGGGTCAGTACGATGATTGGGCCTCCAGAAGGAATCCCATGGTAGCTGGAGGCTTCATGTAGAGAATCATCATAGTAGCATGTTTACTAGAGAAGCCATAAAATGATGACTATGGTGGTTGGGAGTTCAACATTCCAAGATCAAGAAGTAGAGTCAAGGAGTAAAGAGTAGCAACAAGTTTACTGCTAGAGTAGAGGTAGCAGATGGGATCAATGCCTACATCAGACCCTCTCCATTGGAAACTTCTCTGGAAGAGATTTCCAACGGTGTGTGGAAGTCTAAAAATGGACTCCTAGATCAAAATATATGGTACACTGAAGTTGAGACAACTTTTTGTAGTGTGCATCTGTGGATCAAAACCATCGATTTCAAGTGAGAAAGTGGTGGAGTTGAGCATATTGCCGAAGAGATGAGGAGTGAGAGTAGAGTGTGTATACAGTGAGGTCTAACCACCAAGAGTAGATAGAGAGTTGGTACAATGAGAGCAGTGAGTGTGTTGTGAGAAGAACAACAAGGGTAGAGTTGAAGTGTGTGAAGCAGAGAGCCTGTGCGAGATAAGGTAGAGTGTTGAGGATACGTTGTTGTGAGAAGTGAGTAAAGAACAGTTGCATGAGACCAAAGGGAGTTAGTGGAATAGTAGAGGACTAAGAGAAAAAGTTGATTCTGCATCCAACCATTTTGGTATTTTACTTGTAATGTATATGCTTTTGTTTTCAATTTGAAAATTGTATGAAATAGTATAATAGTGGCAAGAGAAAGTTGGTGCCTACATTCAGTAGAGGTTGGTGTATCTTGGCAAGTTGGTGCTTGCTAACCAAAGGGGGTCGATGCCTCCTGTGAGTGGGTGCTCACAAAAAAATAGATGTAATTAAGTAGGTTCTTAATTTAATCATAAACAAACAACAATTTGGCGGTGTTTGTCCCTCTACGTTTCCACGTGAACAAATTGTGTCAAATGTGTGATCCAAGTGGATATTGGTGGCCACCACCTATTCCACCTAGATCTTGAGTTATTTTCTTTTGTTTCCTGGTTTATTTCAACATTTACAATTTTAGGAGTTTTTCGGGTCCTAAACTTTTGGAGCAGTTTTGACGCCCCTAAATGACATTTTCTTGAGGTCTACTACAAGCTAGTAGTTGTACGTGACAAAACATGTAGTACTCGTAGAGACCTTTCCAACAAGGTATCATACGAACATAGATAATATGACCAAGTTATGACCCTGGGAAGTTGGCTACCCAACTAACCCTAAAGGGGCCCACAAACTCTTGGTGTTACATCTCCTGGGGTTAGGGATTTGGTTGTTTAGGGTTTTATCATGTTTTTCAATAATAAATAGCCCCTTCAGCCTCATTGTAACATAGTTCAGAGGCACGTAGTCACCAAATATCTTCTCAAAGATAAGCTACAATCGCCCAAGCTAGTCTTATTTCCATTTTGTTTGTAAGCACATTTTAGTATTTGATATTAATAAAATGAAGTGTTATTTCTGTTGCATCTTTGTATTTATGGTTATACCTGTCATTTTTTTGCATTCCTGTTTAAATTCAAATTAGTGGTATCAGAGAGATTTTCTCTTTCTCTGTTTTTCTTTACATGTCCCCAATGAGGTCGGGATATAAGGAGTTAGGGCTTGAACCGGTCGAACCTTTGGAAGACCAGTCTCGCAAATCTCAATGGCCTCCTATGGGGGAAGAAAAGGAAGACGAGGGGGTAGAAGATCCTTTCAAAATCTTGCTCGAAGAAGCCCTCGAGTGACAGAGGAACGCGATGATAGACAACTTTTCCCAGATCCTTCAGCGGCTACCCAAGGGTGACACATCTACTTCCAACAACTACTCTAGGAGTGCCACACCCTTTAAGGTACAAGTTAACTTTGACATTCCCATATTTGAGGGTCATATAGATGCGGTCATAGATAAATGGTTAAATCTGCTAGAAGGATTTTTTTTGTTCATGATTTTTCTAGCAGGGAAAAGATTACCTTTTCTCTTGTCAAAGATACCCACCACATCAAGGACCGGTGGGAAACCTACTGTGAGTAGAAGGATGAAAGTACGCCCTCACTATTTTTGGCCGCACCCACCTGGGATTCGTTCCGGGATGTTGTCAAGGAGTAGTACTACCCTGTCAGGAGCTATGAGGATAAATACATAAAGTGGACCACACTGCATCAGGGAAAGGACCAAGACATGCTGGAGTTTACCAATGTTTTTCATACCCTTCACATGAAGTTGGGTATGAAGGATTTTGAGAAACATTTAGTTCTCAAGTACCGCGACCATGTACATAGGTACATCCAGGATGAGATGGAGTTCCTGGACATCTCCTTGCTTAGCATGGTGTACTGATACACTGTCAAGATGGAGTAGAAGCTTAAATAGAAAAAGCGAGACTTTGGATCTATGAAGCCAAAGCAAGGGAAAGGTGCCCCAAAACAACATAGCAAAGGGAAAAGCAAAGGCGAGGCAACCGAGGACAACCCGCTAAAGCGGCAAGAAAATAACAACACCATGAAGATAAAAAAGGACACATGAAAGTGGTGTAAGTTCCATAAGAGCTCCACTCACAACACAAGTGAGTGTCGGGTCAAGCAGTCACTGGTGGCCAAGTTGAAGGCTTCTGAGTCTGATGCATGTTCCAACTCTGAGTTAGAACCTGAAAATGGGAATGAAAAAGGGAAGTGGGTCATTGACGAGGATCCTAGTGCCACTATGGCCACCACCAAGATCCAAAATATTGAGTCTGAAGATCTAGAAGAGGGGGAATGCATATTCCACTCATAGATGTGGGCGAAGGGTTCTCTGTTGCAGTTCATTGTCAACAGCGGGAGCCAAAAGAACCTCATTTTAGCAGAGGTTGTAAAGCAGCTAGGCCTATTGACTATAACACATTCGCAACCATATACCATCGAGTGGTTTCACCAAGGACAAGATCTTCGCGTCAGCCATCAGTGTCACCTTCCTTACAACATCAAGCCCTTCATGGATGAGGTATTGTGTGATGTTGCTCTTCTTGAAGTTTGTGATGTATTATTAGGACAACCATACTTATGGAAGAAGAATGTTGTATATGTGTCTAGACCTTGCTCTGTTATTATTTCTTTGGGTACTAAGTTATACAGGATATCGGAGGTAGCCCCACCTACCGCCATCTCTTTGATCTCTACTAAGGAATGAAATAAGGTCTCTCCTAGACTCGGAATTTTGTTTTCTTTCTGATTCACTCTCAAAGTAAGGGGAAATTCGTAGCCACAACCATGGCCCTCGACAAGGATTCCTCCAAGCAGTAGAAGCAGGTGGATACGGTCGTGGAAGAATACAGGGACATATTATCCTCAACCACAGAGGTACCCTTGCATTATCAGGTCAAGCATTCAATTGATTTGACTCTCGGAGCACCTCTACCCAACAACCTACTATATCACCACTCCATCCTAGAAAATGAAGAGATCAAGTGGAAAATCCAGGAGTTGCTATAGAAAGGGCACATTCGAGCAAGTTCCTCACCTTGTGGGATACGGATTGTACTTGTACAATAGAAGGATGGGACCTAGAGGCTCTGCAGATTATCAAGATCTAAACAAAATCATTGTTTGGAATAGGTATCCAATCCCATGGATTCATGACCTACTAGACCAACTCAAGGTAGCCAAGTGTTTTAGCAAGATCAATCTGAAGTTTGGTTATCACCAGGTTCCAATAGAGCCCACAGATGTATGGAAGACTACCCTTAAATCCAAGGAAGGCCTTTTTAAATGGTTGGTTATGTCCTTCGGGTTGACAAATGCCCCTGCTAATTTTATGAGGCTAATGGATGACATATTTTATACCTCCACCAACTCATTCATGGTGGTTTATCTGGACGACATCATCATATTCAACAAGATTTGGGAAGAACACTTGCAACACATTCGACAGGTACTTCAAACCCTTCGACAACACAAACTGTGTCCCAACTTGGAGAAATGAACCTTTGGCATAAGCCAGGTCCAATACTTGGGTTACATCATAGATGAGTGCGACATGCATGTGGACCCATCGAAGATCCAAGTCATTCAGGACTGGGCAGCTGATGAGCCTTGGTATCGCAACAAGAATGTTGCAACTCCCAAGGCTACAGACTTTAATTATCAACTCAGGGTTCATACAAACTTAAGAGGTATTGGCACTATATGTGCGGCATACAATGTGTCCTTCCTTTTCTGTCATGATGTAATGGAGTGCATGTACTGAAGCCAAATCCTAAACTAATTGTAGAAAATGAAATGTTCGACATGGAAGCTTAACCTTTTGCAGGAAAGAAAGTACAAGGAAGGAAACCTATTCTAATTGCATAAAGATCATGAACTAAGGTAAAAGAAACCTAGATTAACACTATTTATCACATGTGATGATTTAAACTAACTAAGCATGAAATATGATCTAGAGAGTACTAACTGTTGTGTGCATGTCTAAATATAAAAGAACTCATTTTTAAAAATCTTCTGGCTTTATGAATGCAAATGCTAATCTTTCCTTAATCTTTGGCAGGGGAGACAAGTAGAGGCCTAATCCTAGCTTCAATGATGATTTTTCTCAATTTGGGATCAAAATAGGCTTTCCTACAAGATGCAGATTTCCTACAGGATGCTACAGTGATTTCCTACAGGATCCCCTGATTTACCACAGGATGTTACAGATTTACTATGCGAAATTATAATTCATCGAATAACCAAACAAATCAAATCCAAATTTGATGGTACAGTTTTTTTTATTAAATAGGATGCCTTAGGTCCCATTCCAAGTGCAATCACTCAAAAAGACCTCTGTTAACCCATGCAAAAAAATAGAAAAACATTACTAGTCGAAAATATAGAAATTTGAGAACTAGTGAGCTAGTAAATCTAAAAAAATTCTAATCTAATCAAGTTAAAATGAAATGGGGTAATTTTTGTTATGAACTAGAATGTTTTTTTAATTTAATTCAAGTGGAACCAACTCGATTGAAGCTCGTTAGCATGCTCTAGAAAATAGCATAAATTTACTGTTCTTTGCCACAGAAGAGTTCTAGAAATCTAGATTTGGGAATATGAAAGCTAATCCAAGTAGCTCAATGATTACTATGACCTTCCAAATATTTTCCAAGTATGAAATGATGTTTTTGATCCCGCAAAAGAACTTACATTAACCATTTAACTCAATCCTACAACAAGAAATCATTAATATTAAATGCAAAATTAGAAGAAAATAAAAACAAGAGATGCATGTGAATAAGCAGTGAAAAGAAGGAAAGAAAATGATACAAGAGGGCTTTGAGGCTCCTAGGATGGTCAATCCCAAGGAAACTCAAAGACATATGGAGGAGAACAAGATTTATAAGCTGAACATGACACCAATCTTCATTATTTTCATCAATAGAATTACATCCCTGCAAGAAAATACAATGGCACTGCAAAAATGCAAGCTCTCTCCACAATAACACTAATAAAAATCTCTCCCTAGATGAAAATTCGACTTGGTACTTATAAAAAACGATTAGGAATCATTCCCCATGAATGGAGGAAGCTTTCCCCACCAAAATCCCTTGATTAGTGGATCTGCTCCCCAATACTAGGAAGCTGCATTAAATGGTAGGGAACACGTTCCTAGATTTTCTCAATCATTGGATTTCCACAATTTGTGCCATAATTCCATAATATCTTGTTGATTTATTATTTATTATTGATCCTCCTGTAGTAGGGAAAAAGTCCCTAAATTATCTCCTCCTCCAAATCTTCATAATCTGCCCAATATTCTCATAATATTCCACAAAAATAAATAATATTAGGCACAAATATGCAATTATTCATAAACCTTCCTAATGAATATATTAAAGTTAAAAATAAATTATCTAATGCAGAAAGAGAGGTTTAATGTGCTGAAGGATGGTCATAGGCCTTAAATTATTGTTTAATTTAGATGCATTAAATTATTGTTTAATTTAGATGCACGGGCCTTAATTTATGTCTAATTTAGAGGCCCATCAGCAGCCCTAACCACTCTAACGAAGCTTCGTAGCATTTTGGGCCTTGCAAATTTCTATAGGAGTTTCGTGTTGGGATTCTTCCATATCAATTGGCCTTTAAGTTAGATTACTAAGGGCGGGGTGAAAGAAAAGCTTTCCTGGTCTGAGTCCCAACAGAAGGCATCCGTTGAGTTGAAGCACCACCTTTGCTCTGCATCGGTACTCACACTGCCAGACCTGCAACAACCATTTGAAATCGAGACAGACACTTCATACTATGCTATTGGGGCAGTCCTAACCCAGCATGGGCATCCATTGCCCTATCATAGTGAGACACTTTCCGATACAATTCAGAGGTACCCCACCTATGATAAATAGATGTATTCCATCGTGGAGGCTTGCTGACAATGGAAGCACTACATTTTGGGGAAGGAAACAGTCATCCACACCGATCACCAACCTCTTTAGTTTATACAGACATAGGGGAAGTTGTATAACGATCACCATCAGAAGTGGTCTACATATCTGCAACAATTCCACTTGAACATTAAATACAAAAAGGGTAGCACCAATCATGTTGCAGACTGCCTCAACCGGCCCCCAGTTGCAACACTGACTACTGTTCTCAACTCTTGTGGTCACAAGACCTCTGGATGGCCACAACTATACAAAAATGATCCAAAGTTTGCCTCAACATACTAGATGCTAGTAGTTGGAAAGCAAGTTCTTGATTTCCACCTCCATGGCACATTATTATACAACCTGTTGTGGCTTTTTCTAGCACCTGCAGCACGAGTTCTTTAGGGGACATAGAAAGCCTCCTAGAGAAAACCTCTAGGTTGATTATAGACCAATGCCTGGGACATCTTAAATAGAGGGGTGCATGAAAGATTTTGAGTGGGATTTCTGTTACACTCCAATTGTCGCGTAATTAAAAGAGAATGAAGGGGGCTTGGTTCACTAGTCTGTCATACAGGAAAACTCAAGTCGATACATGAATCCAAATGCTCAGGGAGTAAATCGGGCCAACCTCAAAGAGGAATGTCTGATTCTTGTGGTTGACACACAACAACAAGCAACTTTATATCGAGGTTGTAGTAAAGTGAAGAGGAGGAAATGAATGAGGGAATTCGATGCAGAGGGTTGTAAACATGACAAAATCTTGAGGAACGATGTTCCAGCAGAAGTATGAAAGATAAAGGAGGTAGAAATACATAAACAATGAAGTACTTATTGAGGTTTCATACCAAGTATAACATGGGCACTTTATCACCAAACAGTGTGAGTAAGTTTGTGCTCATACGGGAACTGCATGTTAATCTAATAACACAAGTAAATCTGTAATTACTACAGGTACTCTAGGCTATTGAATAACACAAGTAAATATGTAATATACATAGGTATTGTTCTCTATTTAGCAGCCAGGATAAATCCATGAATCAAGGAGAAAATGACAATCTCATTACACTATTGCACAAAAGGAAAAACATATTATTGTTGGGTGATTTAATTGTTTGTTAAATCCCTGTCATTTAATTTGTCAACCCGATGGTTTCGTAAACTTAGAAGAAAACCAAAATATATGGGACCTCAGTTGACATTGTTGTAGGAGGTTTATTTAGAATGGAAATAAAGAATGAAAATGCATATTACAAATAACTTCTAAAACAAAAAAGGTTCTAGTTCAAGATGCAGTAAGCAAAGGAAGAGGCTCCCAATTCAGGAGGTACTGGTTGTCTTTCCCCACAGTATTTTCCTCAAGAAGAGAAACAAAAGAGCAGTAGTATGTGATGTATAGAAAGCAAGAGAAGAGGCTCCTAACTTAGGAGGTCCTGGTTGTCCTTCCTCATAGTTCTATTCCAACAACATTACCATTGCATAAACTCAAAAATAACTTGAAATAAAGAAAAGGAAATGAACTTTAATTATTGTTCAAACCAAATAGAAGGAGAGCCTAACTTAGACTCTTGGTTGTCCCCTCATATGTTGACAAGAAACTAAAATTCATTCACAAGCATCAAAAATCAAGAATTCAAAAATAACTTGAAACTAAAAAAAGAGAATGAATTTCAATTATTACTCATATCAAATGGAATAGAGCCTAACTTAGACCCTTGTTTGTCCTTTCATATGATGATAAGATTTAAACTAAAATTCATTCATTAATAATGAAAAATCTTCAAACATCTAAGTAATTAAATGAAAATAAAATCTATAATGAAATAAAATGTTTCTTTGATCCTTTTAGAGTGAGCTCAATTCTCTTAAGAACAAAGTGACAAACTATTCTATAAATTCATATACTACATTAAGACAATTTATATCTAAAACTATAGAAAGAAAACTTTATTCTATTCCATCATAAGTTAGGATACATGCTCCAAGAGTCCTCTCTTGGAATGGAGGAGGTACTCCTATTTATACAAAAACATAAGCAACTAACTCATTAATGGAGATCCACTAATCCCTCCTAGTTCCACAAATCATTCATATGGTTACAACCAATATGAGACACATATTCTTTTATCCATGATTTTTCTCCATGAGATATGCTTGACCCCTATCCCAAATCTCCTTCAAATCTTCAAGAGAATTCGAATTTGAGTCTTGGAGGCCACATAAGAGTGTCTTGGAACCTTCCAAATCACCTACACATGTCACCAAACTCATTCCACCTTTATCTATAAATAAATACATGTTATTTTTATAACTTTTAATCATAAAGTAACTTTAAATACATAAAATAAATAACTTTGGAAAATGAAAATATGAGCCCATGTAGTGTCCTATCTAGGGTGCTAGATTAGGCTATATTTATTATAGACCAGGATCAGTAAACTTCGAGGCATGCGTCTACAATCTATAGACATAAAGGATTCCTAACTAAGTGTTCATGATGGTAGGTTACAGAACTTCTTTACGGAAGGTTGAGGTATGCTCCCTTTCACCTGGACACTCAGGTCACTCAATTCATCTACCTATTCTAAAAACATTGTGTATTACTTAAACCAAGATTTCAATCCCCTTACGAGGATGCTGTGCATAAAACCCCTGTTCAGTGAACACTCAGCATTCAATGTTTATCATTCATGAAAGATTGAAACATACTAAAATCATAAGCACACTTAAAATTCAGATATATGAGAAATAGGGTTCATGAAGATGCTCTTAAAAATAACGAAAGATCAGATCCCTTACAGGATACAATTAAACGATCTCAGCGATGAATCCTTCAAGCTACGATCATAAACATTACTCATACGAATTTCTAATTAAATCAACGAAAGCATAAACTGAACTCTAATCACTATGCATACTATTGAATATTCAGAAGTTGCAAATGAAATGAAATGACAGTATACCCATTCCACGCAGGGCCCGTCCGCATTTCAAAGGTATACTGGACTGTGCTCAAGCAACTATCGAATCAACGCAACAATGAAATCGTGACTGCAACTGTGTTTTTGGTATTAAGTTCAAAAGCTCTGTCTTCAAGACGATACAATGATAACAACTTAACTAACAACACATAACTGTGTTTACATATGTTTTACAACGTTTACATTTCGGAATGAATGTACATTCGTTATGCGACTGTTGCCGCTTTTGCTATGGCATAGTTTTTAAGTTGTTTCCATTCTGAACCGATTCCAAAAAGGAACAAAACTAAATCGGTTTAGAACCCTATGTTGCTGCTGCTTTTGTCGCCAACATGCTATGCTTTGACCGTCATTGACCGCGCATTCAGGAGTGTTGGTTCTGCTGTAGGATAGGTATTCGTCCATGCTTGTACATTCTATTTTTCATCCCTACCCTTTTCTTTAGCTTAGCTGTCATGCCATATGTCAAACAATAAACCAATTATAGGATGTTGCAACTTCCTGTAGTCTTTTTATCAAAAATCCCTAATTCCTTAACATAAAACTCATAAATCATTTCTAATGCATTTAACAACTATAATACTGTTAACTAATCAATTTCAACGGGTCTAAGAGATGTATGAAGGAAAAAGGTAGGCAAACGATGTGTTTCAAGAGGAAAAAGGAGGTCAAGGAATGGTACCAACATCTCTCCCCGACTTAATGAATTAGCATGACCTCATGCTAACGCCGATGTGCTTCCTCTGAACTTTGTCCCTGCCTGTACCTCTGCTACCTTCAACAATGTATCCACATTCTTCTTCACCTGGGCATCTTTCTGACCATGGAGCTCATGCTTTAAACTTTTGTACTTTTCCTTGAGGACCTTCTTTTGGTTGTACCATTTAGTGGCCCACTTACAAATATCTGTTTGTTCAGCTTCAAGTTCCTTAATTTGTTCCCTTAACTTTTCATTTTTCTGTTGAGTCTCTTTACTCTGTGCTCTGAGAATTTCATTTTCTTTCTTGATAACTTTTTCCAGCATATTGGCCTCCATTAGTTCTTCCTTTAACTTCTCAATTTGCTTCTCTAGTTTCTTCTGTTTCTTAATGGCAGGTGGTGAATCTTTTTCTTGCATGTTATTGCTTTCAACCTCCATCTCAGCTCCTGGTCTAGGTTGTGAGTGGGCACTACTTTCAATATCCATCGGCATAGGTGCATTTGATTTAGGTTGGTCTTCTTGTAGCTGGGCCTTTGATGTTCTCCTGGTTCTTCTTGAATAGGTGGTAAAACTTTTATCTTGCTCTGCTTTCCGAGCATCCTCTTTTCTCATTTTCCTCGTCCTTATACTGCTAACAGGTGGAGGTACCTTGCTTGCTTTGTGTATAGGAATCTCTTCATCGATATCATTCATAAATCCTGAGTTTTCCTGTGGTTCTTCCTTGTCCTCTTCGTCTTTAATTTGGTTAGCAGCCAAGAACTCCTTCCACGTTTTCCCTCTTCTCTGTAATTCATACTCAATAAGAATTTTAATGAGCCCAAAGTGATATAAGCTCTTGTCTTCGTTACCTTTCTGCTTTTGGATGGTCTTCGACATTTTGGTTAGGCTTTGCAAGAGGAAGTATGGCAGACTGATAACACACTACCCTTTCAAATGTAACAGTAACTTGATATGGTAAAAGTAAACAATACTGTAGCGGCCTTCACAAGTTACAAACTTTTGGATGATATAGACCATCTCGTCCCAGGGATGCACCATCCAACTCCTTGGGACACCTTTCTTCCAATTAACGGATGAAACCCTGGATCTGGACATAAATTGAGTCCATGATTTCTCTTTAAATTGCTTTGTCTTGAAGTACTTCTCCCCTTCTGGGCTGATCCCTAGGGCTTGAGCTATGGTGTCTTCCGAAACTCTGAATGAAAAATTACCTATCAGAGCTTTCTCTCTGTTGAATGTAAAAGCGAACTGTTTGGTGACCTCTTCATTACTTCCACGAAATTTATCTAAAAAGGGCAGCCACTGTATTTCTTTAAGAATTGAAATGCAATCTTCGTGATATTGGGAACTGTCGAATATGCTTGGTTCGACCCTATTGGTCATTTTGGCCGAGAGTTGTGCTCTAACTCTTCTTTGTTTATGTTTTGCAAATTCAACAAAGAAGTTTTGATTTGTTACCTTTTGTCTTCCGCCCCAATACTGCTGACCTGGTGGTGTCCTCAGCTCTTTAACACTAGCTCCTTTAGTAACCCAAGCGATGCTCGATTGACTGTCTTGTAATGGAGGTCGAACCCAATTAACTACATTTTCTTTTCATGGCGCTTGCTACTTTCAGTCTTTACTGTTGAAGTCACAGGAGTCGAATGCTAACATAGAACAACTGAAAATGATAATGAAACAACCAGCTTAACTCAATTCATAACATATTCATCTTTTGAAATAGAGGAATGGCTGTACTGGTCGTATGGATGCCATCATAGAAGTGCTAGAAGCATATATGAAGTACTGGGATATGATTTCAGGTAGTCGTTTGCATCATTTGGCTTCGTCGGGTGGTTAAATCATAATTCGGTCGTTTCAAACATAATGAACAAGCCCGCATGACATTTGGTTTCCAAACAATTCACCACGTGTCCTGCTTCTATTGGTACCCGACCAAATAGAAATGTTGGGATGGCTGTAGGGTCTAATTGGTTGGTAACAGAGATTGAAAAGGTGATATGAGAGGGGATTAACAAAATCATATAAGTATGAGATGGGTTGGAGTATTGGAAGATGATAGGGATTAACAATAGGATAAGGAGTGATAGGTATGGAGGTGTCTCTGAAATTGATCGTAGCAGTCACAGTTATTAAATTTAACATTAAAAATTAATCTAAGAATTTAAATGTTAAGAATAAGGAATACATTACACTTTTGTTGGTTGTTCAAGCGTTGCATTGGCATGCTAGGTAGGACTAGTCTCTTTTGACTATTCTTTGTTGTTCATAACAGGTCCCCTGAGATAGATTCAAATGCAACAGGTCCCTCTGAGATCTGGAAAATGTTCATGCAGCTTCTTTGAAATTCGGAAAAAGAATTATATGTATACAGGTTCCTTGATCTTTGGTATTTGATGAAGTCTTGGTGCCCAGCAACCTGTGGATCCTTGTTGAAACTTGATGAAGCTTTGTTGAAGTAATCTTGAAGTAACAGTCTCTTAACAGGTCCCTTTTATGTGTCTTAAACAGGTCCCATTACTGCTGGTGTTGGTAACATGGTCTTCTGGACAGAACAGGTCCCCCTGCATAATGTTTTTAACCAGGTCCCTCTGAGATAAAACAATGACAAAACAACTTCTTTATTGAAATCTGGAGTGTTGAAACAAACTTCTTTGGAAATTTACAGTGAGGAGATGAGATAAGAAATCTTTAAGAATTTACAATGGAGAGATAAGAAAACAAAATGTTGATGCTTCTCTCCCCCACTAAAGTTTTGACTTGTCCTCAAGTCATTATTCAGTTGATAAATCAAACAGGAAACAAAAGAAAAGTAATTCTTACCCGCCAACGAATTGGTTTTCAAGTAAGTATTCGGGGTTAGAGTGTGCCAGAGTCTGGTTTTCACATCTAACCCATTTTTATTATTTTTTTTTTTGTTGTGTTTGTTTTTTTTCTTTTTTTTTTAGATTTTGTTTTTTTTTTTTTTTTTTTTTTTTTTTTTTTTTAATTTGTTTTGAATTTCTAAATTGAAATGAAATGAACTAAGGCAGAGATATTGCAGCTGA
Organism: Pinus tabuliformis; assembly: GCA_031772625.1. Classification (NCBI taxonomy): domain Eukaryota; kingdom Viridiplantae; phylum Streptophyta; class Pinopsida; order Pinales; family Pinaceae; genus Pinus; species Pinus tabuliformis. Next base: position 336,553,791 of record CM062810.1, on the reverse strand, counting down.
AGGCTGCAGTATCTCAACCTCTCTTTGTTGAGATACTGTTTGGAGAAAATTTTGCTTGCTAATGGGCTTAGTGTAAAGTTTCAGGCGATGACCGTTGACAGTAAAGGAATGACCTTCTCCATCAATAGTTTTGAGCTTGACTGAACCATTGTCGTAAGCCTAAATAATTTGGTATGGGCCCATCCAATGTGTGGTAAACTTGGCTTTATGATCTCTGAATTTAGAGTCAAAAAGTAAAGCCCAGTCTCCTTCCTTGAACTGCTTCTTCTTGATATGTGCATCATGCCACTGCTTCCTTTGTTTTTGCATGAGGATTGTGGTTTCCTCTACTTGCTGCCTCATTTCATCCAGCTGGTTCAACTGCTGAATTCTTTCTTGTTGTGCTTGGTCTAGGTCAATTTGCAAATCTGCAGCCAGTTTAAAAGTATGTATTTGAAACTCAATAGGAAGCATTACCTCTTTGCCATACACCACCTGATATGGTGTAAATCCTGTAGTATTCTTCCACATAATTCTATAAGCCCAGAGTGCATCTTTGAGCTTCTCTTCCCAATTCTTTCTGTTCATTGCCACAGTTTTAGTGATGATCCCTTCCAAAGTTTTGTTTGTGGATTCCACCTGCCCATTGGCCTGTGGATGGTAAGGTGTGTTTCTTCTGTGCTTGATTTGGTATTTGTCTGTGATGTCCTTCACTAACTTTGAAGTAAATTGAGTACCTTGATCAGTCACTATTTCCCTTGGTACTCCATACCTTACAAAAATCTCTTCAAAAAGGAAATTTACCACTGTTTGTTCGGTGGCTCTAACTAGTGCTTTTGCTTCAGCCCACTTTGTGACGTAATCAGTACATACTAAGATGTACTTCTTACCATTGGAGGTTGGGTTAATGGGTCCTATAAAGTCTAGAGCCCATTTTTCAAATGGCTCTAGGTGAACTTGGGGCTGAAGTGGCATCTCATCTGTAGTTGTTGGCCTGCCCATTCTTTGGCAGCTGTCACAACTCTTCACATACTTCTTGGAATCGTTAAAAATGGATGGCCAGTAGTATCCAAGACTAAGAACTTTGAATGTTGTTCGCTTAGCTGCAAAATTCCCACCACACGGTTCATCATGGCAAGATTTTAAAATATCAATTATCTCATCATTTCTTACACATCGTCTAATAATCATATCATAACCAATGTAAAATAAATCGCCATTAATCCATGAGTATCGAGTACTTTGTTTGACTAGTCTCTTCTTTTCCTTTGGAGTAAAGTATGGAGGTGTCCTTCCTGTAGACAAATAATTGGCCAAGTCAGCATACCAAGGATTCACTATGGAAATTGCAAATAAATTTTCATCTGGGAAAGAATCTTCAACCGGAACAACCTCACCTGGATTTTGCAGTCTAGAAAGAAAATCTGCCACCTGATTCTCTTTACCTGGTCTATCTAACACTGTGATGTTAAATTCCTGTAACAATAATAACCATCTGGTAACTATGCCACTAGTTATTCGTTTATTCATTAAATGTCTAATGGCGGAATGGTTAGTATGTACAAAGACTTCATAACCAGTTATATAATGTCGGAATTTATTCACAGCATATATGATGGCAAGTGTTTCCTTTTCTGTGACTGTGTAGTTTGATTCTGCAGGTGTTAGATTTTTGCTAATGAAATAAATGGCATAATTACAAGATTCCTCTTTTTGGCCTAATGAGGCACCTACTGCAGTGTCAGATGCATCTGTAAAGATATGAAATGATAGGCTCCAGTTAGGCCCTCTTAAGACTGGTGTGGTTGATAACTTCTTTTTGAGTGCTTCAAATGCTTGCTGGCAGTTCTCATTCTAGTTGAAAAGTACATCTTTTGTTAGAAGCTTAAAAAAAGGTAAAGCTATTTTACTAAAATTTTCAATAAACCTTCTGTAATAGCTCGCATACCCAAGGAAACTTCTTACCTCTCTTTGATTCTTTGGAATTGGCAAATCAACAATGATCTGGATTTTTGCTGGGTCAACTTTGATGCCTTGAAAAGAAATATAGTGGCCTAATACTATCCCTTCATTTAACATCATAAAGCACTTTTCATTGCTCAGGGACAGATTAGCTTCAATACATCTTTTTAAAACTCTTTCAAGGTTCTCTAATGCATGTTCAAATGAATTGCCGTACACTGAAAAATCATCCATGTAAACTTCAACACAATCATGAACTAAATCAGCGAAAATAGCTAATACAGCTCTCTGAAATGTAGCTGGAGCATTGCAAAGTCCAAATGGCAAAACATTATAAGCATAAGTGCCCCAAGTACAGGTGAATGTGGTTTTGTCCTAGTCTTCTGAGGCTATCTTGATCTGGTTGTAGCCACTGAAACCATCAAGAAAAGAGAATGATGATTTCCCAGCTAATGTGTCTAGCACTTGGTCAATAAATGGTAGTGGGAAATAATCTTTGAGCGTTGCTTTGTTCAATTGTCTGTAATCAACACAAATGCGCCACTTAGCATTTTTCTTGGGCACTATAACCAATGGGGATACCCACTGACTGTCAGAAATAGGATATATAAAATTAACTCTCAACAGTTTTTGCAATTCTTCTCTGACAATATCCTGGAGCATGGGGTTCATTCTTCTCTGCGGTTGCCTCACTGGTTTGATAGTACTATCTGTATAAATATGGTGAGTGCATGTGTCGGGGTGAATCCCATGCATATCGGTGTAGTCCCAAGCAAATGCTTTCTGGTATTTTCTCAATAGTCGAATCAATTTCTCTTGCTGAGATGAGTCTAGGTGATTGCCTATGTTTAGAGTTTTCCCTCGACTAATCTCTATGATCTGACTCTATGTGTTTGTGATGGATTGAACTGGGAAAATATCGTGAAATGTGGTTTGTAAAGATTGAATGGTGCATGTTTCTTGAAAATTTTGGGCTAAAAGTACATCTGCAGCATGATATTGGTCGTTTCTCAAATTTTCGGAAATATCAGGTTGAGAAAGGAACAATTCTACCAAATCATTATTATTTTTTTCTTGGAAATCATAGATTTGGTCGATGCTAAAAACATATTGTACTTCTTCTTTATCATTGTATTTATCATCAAGCCATAAATTGTGTGTTACTGCTGGTGATTGTGCCTATGGATAAAGAGTGCGTTGTTTTCTTTCGGTCCCTCTTGAAATGATCATGTTGCCCGATCGACATCCTATGAATGCATCAGCAGTCGCTAACCATGGTCTACCAAGGATGATAGGGTGCCCTCCTAAATTGGATTTGGGTTGAAGAACTAAGAAGTCCACTGGATACTCCCAAGAGTCTAGTGAAACAATTATGTCCTCCAAAATCCCTTCAGGAATCACTTTAGACCTATCAGCTAGTTCTAGAACAATCGTTGTGTGTTGCAAATTTATGAGCTGGAGTGTTCTCATGGTTTCAAGAGTCATGACATTTATTGCGGCCCCAAGATCTATTAAAGTGTTTGGAATCTGTATGTTGTTAATGATTGTAGTAACTCTGGGGATACCAGGATCAACATACTTTTCCATCGAGATGGTATTTGTCATAAGGCCAGCTAAATGTCCTATAACATGAATGGTTTGTGGATCAATCCTTTTCCTAGTGGGCTTCTTGAGACACATTTCTTTGATTTCTTTAGTGTATATGGGAATGTCTTTTATGGCTTGCAGTAGCGGAATTTTTATATAGACATTCTTGAGCTCATCTAAAACATCAAACTGTGGTATAGACATTGGAAGTTTCATTTGGACCAATCGGTCTGGAAAAGGTGGATGCAATGGTTGCATTTGCTTATCTTTGGTATCATCGTTTGGTTTTCTTTGATTTGTCATTTCATTTTCATTTTCTGTGTTTTCTTCTTGTTTATCAGTTATTTGAGAATCTTTGTGGAGTACCTTACCAGACCTCAAGTTGATATTTTGCAAGGGTAGTGTGGGATATGAGGTTCCCTCTTCTACATTGTAGGCTGGCCTCTCTGCTCTGTTATTTCGATTTGGGACAGTTTGAGCAGGAATTTGAGTAGGTATGGGAGGTTGTGAGTTAGATGGAAATTGCAGTTGTGGTGGATTTATTGGTGGAGGAGCAGGCAGTGCTTGTTGAGTAGGTTGAGGTTGGTAAACAACTGGTTGAGGATGTGATGAGTATGGCTGATGATATTGTTGATATGGTTGCGAATATGGTTGGTATGATTGAGGATATGTATGATAGGATTGAGAGTATTGTTGAGATGGTCTCCATTGTTGCTGTGGGTGATTTTGGTGCTGCCATGGCATGGGTACATTCCATGAATTCTGAGCATACATTTGATCATTTACAGGAAATTGCAAATTTTGATTTGCAAATATACCTTGAGGTGCTGGCCTTGGATGCCATGGTCTCTTTGTGCCCATGTAATACACATTTTCCATCTCTGCATTAGCTGCCATATTACAGTTCCGCAAAACCTTAACTTTAGGACAATTAAATATATCATGATTTTTAGTATAGAAGGCACAAACTTGGATGTTTTCTAATGGGCAGTCTTTTAAGGCATGTTTCTTCTGGCATTTTGAGAAGAAGATAGCCATTATCTGATCTTCATCTTCTTGTTTCTTCTTAGCTTTTAGAGTGTCAATTTGGTTCCTTAAGGTGCTTAACAGATCTGTTTTAAATTCTTCTAACAAATTCCCTATTTCAGCCGTTGTGACACTTGCTGAAGCAGATTTTGTGACTTTGGATGACAGGGTTCTTTTTCCAATTTTAGCTTTGCTCCTTGAATACTTTTCGCATAATTCAGTGATTTCTTCAAATGGTAAGGTAGAAATGTCACCTTTTCCCATCAAATTAAGATCATCCATGTATTCGTCTCGGATGCCTTTCAAGAATATTGTGTGAATCAAATCAAGAGGCATAGTTCGGTGTTTGGATTTTTGTAAGTTGTAGACAAACCGTTCTAAATATTCCTCTAAGGTTTCATCCTCCTGTTGGCTCATTCTAAAGATATCATCTTTGAAATATTTGGATCTACAATAAGGTTGATATTTCCTTAGAAATATTCTTCTCATGCCATCCCAATCAATTATCGCATGCTCACCAAGCCTCATGAACCATCTTAAGGCTGATGCCTTTAATGTCGCTGGGAAGAGTCTAAGCCTATGGGCATCATCTGTGTAACCATATGTTCGACATACAATGTCAAACTCGAACAAGAATGAGTCTGGGTCTTCTAAAGCCATACCATAAAAGTTTGGTAGCACAGATGGAGGTATGTTTTTCATTTTGATCTCATCATCTTCCCGTGGTTCATGAATAGGAAACTTAAAGGTTGACTCTTCTTCATCTCTTCGTCCTTGATTTGGTACTGATCCATCTCCTTCCTCAGCCATTTTAATAGGTCCCTCTGTGTCAGTGTCACTTGTTTTAAATAGGAGATTAAAGAAATATTGTTCGGTCACTGTGCTACTTTCTCCTTGTGTAGAGGATCTAGGAAAGTGTTTCTTCTGCGATTTATGTGCTAATAAAGTTTGCCTTTCGATGAGAGTAAGTCTTTGCCCTGACTTTTGTTTATCCTCTAATGCTTGTATGGTGACTTCCTCAGCTGGTGTTGTATTTCCTAAAGAGTCTGCTCCTGATGATAGGTTAGTTTTTGGATGGGGGGTTTTTATGAATCTACCTTGATTATCTCTAAATCTAGGCATAAATGAACATGATTTCTAAATCTATGTTTTTGCTCGTTTTTGTTTATTGGTTTTTTTTTTTTTTCTTTTTAAATCCTTTAACTACGCCTCCCCGGCAACGGCGCCAAAATGTAGTGTCCTATCTAGGGTGCTAGATTAGGCTATATTTATTATCGACCAGGATCAGTAAACTTCGAGGCATGCGTCTACAATCTATAGACATAAAGGATTCCTAACTAAGTGTTCATGATGGTAGGTTACAGAACTTCTTTACGGAAGGTTGAGGCATGCTCCCTATCACCTGGACACTCAGGTCACTCAATCCATGTACCTATTCTAAAAACACTGTGTATTACTTAAACCAAGATTTCGATCCCCTTACGAGGATGTTGTGCATAAAACCCCTGTTCAGTGAACACTCAACATTCAATGTTTATCATTCATGAAAGATTGAAACATACTAAAATCATAAGCACACTTAAAATTCAAATATATGAGAAACAGGGTTCATGAAGATGCTCTTAAAAATAACGAAAGATCAGATCCCTTACAGGATACAATTCAACGATCTCAGCGATGAATCCTTCAAGCTACCATCATAAACATTACTCATACGAATTTCTAATTAAATCAATGAAAGCATAAACTGAACTCTAATCACTGTGCATACTATTGAATATTCAGAAGTTGCAAATGAAATGAAATGACAGTATACCCGTTCCACGCAGGGCCCGTCCGCGTTTCAAAGGTATACTGGACTGTGCTCAAGCAACTATCGAATCAACGCAACAATGAAATCGTGACTGCAACCGTGTTTTTGGTATTAAGTTCAAAAGCTCTGTTTTCAAAACGATACAATGATAACAACTTAACTAACAACACATAACTGTGTTTACATATGTTTTACAACGTTTACATTTCGGAATGAATGTACATTCATTATGCGGCTGTTGCCGCTTTTGCTATGGCATAGTTTTTAAGTTGTTTCCATTCTGAACTGATTCCAAAAAGGAACAAAACTAAATCGGTTTAGAACCCTATGCTGTTGCTGCTTTTGTCGCCAACATGCTATGCTTTGACCGTCATTGACCGCGCATTCAGGAGTGTTGGTTCTGCTGTAGGATAGGTATTCGTCCATGCTTGTACATTCTATTTTCATCCCTACCCTTTGCTTTAGCTTAGCTGTCATGCCATATGTCAAACATTAAACCAATTACAGGATGTTGCAACTTACTGTAGTCTTTTTATCAAAAATCCCTAATTCTTTAACATAAAACTCATAAATCAATTCTAATGCATTTAACAACTATAATACTGTTAACTAATCAATTTCAAGGGGTCTAATAGATGTATGAAGGAAAAAGGTAGGCAAACGATGTGTTTCAAGAGGAAAAAGGAGGTCAAGGAATGGTACCAACAGCCCATATGGTAATGGAAATATGATGATAATGTGATGAAATAAGGTGACAAAATGAGGATAAAGGTGAAAACGTATGCTAATTTGGTGGCCCAACATACCCCCCAACTTAAGTTATTGCATGTCATCATGCAATCTATTGCATTGATTTACTTTAATAATGATTTGATCTTTTGAAATGTCTTCTTTTTATATGAACTTTGGCTAATGTTAATTCCTCTTTCTTCTTCACATAATCATTTGACAACTTTGTTCCTTTTGTAAAGTGTCATTTTGAAAAATATTTGATTGCAACATATTACTTTGGTTGGTTCTTGTGTGGAAACCAATTTTTATTAGTATTGGTTCTTGTGTAACAATACTTTTGTTTTTTTTTGTGTTGCATCAAAAGACTTTGAAAACATTTAATCAACCATTCATTCTATGATCATCATTTGCAAACGATGTAACGTTTTGAATCATAATGCAATAGTAGTTGTTTGGAAAAGTATGTTGGTTAGGATGGCATGTGTATAAAGGACATATATGACATATGAAAGGTGATATATCGTGAAATGTGAATATGAGGTATGAACATGGATTCCCCCTTCAACTACAGATATGACAATGTGAAAAAGGAAGTGAGGAACTTTATAAAGTTAAAATTTTAAGCATTTTAAGCAATTGCATGACTAAAAATTAGAAAACCACATACCTTCACTTACCGTCAATGTACATGAGTTGTGGATGCTAAAGAGTGTGGCTACTGATGCTGTTGGATCGTGGAGTATTTAAACAAAGGATTTTGGATCTTCTTCTATGTTCTCTTTGTTGATGACAAGGTTTGAATCTTTATTGTTGTTATGACATGATCTATTGCAAACTTCTGAAATGATGTAGTCTTCGATCGTTACAACACCTGATGGTACAATTATAATCAAAATAAATGTGTCGATGTCGAACATGAAGAGAATTCATTGGATTACCGACCATTGATGCATGTCATTAACCAATGCGAGGCAACTCACCATTAATGTCAATGAGTGCCAAGGTACTTAAGTACATCTTGTGAAGGGTGAATAGATGAGCTAATGTCGAGCCACTTGCAAGATCCAACGATTAAGGGACATTGGTGTATTCCCATGATTGTTGGCAAAAGAGCCTATCATTAAGGCATACAAGCCTCAAGGTACTAATAAGGACTCTAGCTTTGAACCTAGATAATGTGTTGATGTCGATAGGCCAAGACTTGTTAGAAGGGAGGCCTTAAGGAATCCTCCATCACCTAACTCGAGCATGAAACAATAATTCTGAAGGATTATGGATGAAAAATGAAAAGGAAATGGAATGAATTAGCTTTGTAGAGGAGCTGAATGTTTTATTGTTGGGTTATAGGTTAGTGAAAATGAGGCAGGAAAATGATTGTGAAGGAAAGTTTATTGGCTGAAAAGTGAGAATGCAATGAAGGTTTTATTTACTGAAAAAGGAGGAATACAATGATGAATGTAAAGGGAAAAGAGGCGAATGTTTTATTGATTGAAGAAGCATGGACACAATGGAGGCACTGGCATCTGAAAGGCTTGCAAGTGATGGATCTGATCTGACATCATGTGCTCATGCATTGATGTTTCATCTTTGTTGTTGCTTTGATCATTTTCTTATGAAAGAAATGTGATATTTGAGAGGCTTTTCAATGATTTGATAGATATGATGACATTCTCCCCCTTGGCTTACCCAAAAGCATGTCCTCATGCTTGAAATGGGTCTTTAAAAGACAATGTTTGCTTGTGGTCATTTGTTTATCTTCCTGGAACATGCAAAAACTTAGTACTTTTTCTGCAATGAAATGTAAGTTTATCATAAGAGAAAGGTGATCAATCTCTCTATTTATGATATTTACAAACAAACCTGAGAATTGGTACTGAGAAAACAAATTCATGAAAGAAAAATTGAAAGAATTTATATCTGTGTTGAAACTAGTGCCTCATTTTACTTGTTATATCTTGTCAATAATTTCTTCATTTTTTAACTGTTTCAAATTCTGATGATAGCTTTCTCATTGTGTAGATATCGTTGATATCTTTCCAACGATGTTTGAATTGTCAAAATATGATGTCATATGAGAAAGTTGTGCTTATTTGAAATTTGGGTGAAATAGTGAAGATTGTCATGAGGTTTCTCAGTTGCGGGATTGCGCCCTTCCTGCATCTAAAAATCTTCTCTATATTCTTTGGTTGAGCCATGGCAAAATATTTTCCAATTTGTGATGCCATTAGCTTCTGTACCTGCAAGACTCAAAGAAACATGATCATATAAAAATACTTTATGAAACGAAAATGCATGTCTATGGGATTCAATCTTCCATCTACATGATTCTCTTCAAGGCATTTTGCAAAACAATAATCCTATAGATGAAGCACCCTTATCGTTCTTCTTCTTGATCCATTTTTAGTGTTGAAAAATGAGCTGGCAGATGGAGGGTGACTGTGTAATAGTGATGTGGCAGTGGGTGACATGGCAAATGGATGATGTGACATGTTGACTGTTTAACTGATGATGTGGTGATGAATGTGCAATATTGGCCAATGTTGTGCTGCCATGTGGTGGCAAAATTGTTGTTTAATTAATGTTGTGTCAAAATTGTAGAATAATTAACAAATTCCAATCCCCACAAGATTTGAACTCATGACCTCCATTATGCAATTTGAATGACTTACCAATAGATCACAAGTCACATTTATGAATTTAATGGAATTTTGGAAATTTTAATTATTCTAAAAATGAAAATTGAAACAACAACTTGACAAGTGGCCAATCTAAATCCAAGATTTTTAGGAAAATATGATTCCAAAATATTTTCCAAATCATTTTTCATATCTTTTGAATTCATCATTTCCAAGATTTTTAGGAAAATGGGATTCCAAAATATTTGCCAAATCATTTTTTATATCTTTTGAACTCATCCTTTTTGCCCAAAAAGTGGATTTTTTAACCAATTTTTATTCTATAAAAGCTTGGGAAATGTTTATGATTTTTTTATATATTTATATTTTTTGTTGCAGGTTGTAAGCATGGAGAAAATATCATTTCTGAAAATTTCTGCAGTAAGTTTTTTTTTAATAATTAATTTTTTTGTTATTTAATTATTAAATTTTTTATTTTTATTATTATTTTTTTAAATTTATTGATTGATTTTTTTTTCTCTACAGCTTGGCAATGCTGCTAGGTGGTTGGCCATGGCTCTGTGGCTAGGCTGTTGGATGGTCGTGGCCTTGGCCTTGGCTTCTGAATGCATTTAATTGAAAACCGTTTTTTTCATGCAACCTGGTAAATAAGGCTCCAAAGAACCCTGAAAATATCTCAAATGGTTATGAGTTTTGGGGAAAACCTTCTTGCTAAACATAACTCACCCCGTTCTGAGAAAAACCCATGTTTTATATTTTTGAGTTTCATTGTCATTTGGTCACAAAATGCATTTTAAAAATGACGTTTTTAACCTTTGTGTATTTGGCCTCTGCTCATGTAACTACCCGATGAAATTCATTTTTTTTCAAAATCAGGAGAATGCACAGCTATCTTTCATTTTTTCAAAACCACACATAACATTTGCAACAATTTGTTTCGTTGGCTTCCAATTTTATTTTATTTTTCTTCTTTAAATTTGCGTTATTCTCATTTTCGTGTTTTTATTTATTTTTATTATTTTAATTTTTTTTAAATAACTAAATCTCTTTTGTTTTTTTTTTAATCTACATGTGTTCCATTCACTTTTAATATATATATATATATATATATATATATATATATATATATATATATAAAGAAACATTAAATTTTTTTATGTTCCATTTTAAAATTATATATATATATATATATATATATAGATGAGAAACAAATAATGAAAGAGAAGAATCAATTTTTATTTTTATTTCAAAAATATATACTAACATGAAAATTATTTTCCTTATCCTCCAAGTCACACAAAGCGCAAGAGGAGAGCATACTCGAGATTTCATTAATCAATTTTTTATTTAATTTTTTTAATTTGGATGCAGAAAATAAAATGAAAAGAATCGATCTCACACCTGAAATTATCGCTCTTCAATCTTCGCTTGTGCCCTTTGTTTACAACTGCTTGTTTTATTGCAATTTTTTCCTGCCAAGGATTAGTAAATCAGTGGTTCTTACTACACCACAAAATCGCAAATTTATCCTAAAAATCACAAAAACTTATTTTTTTATTTGTTAGTCCTATTCTATTGAAAAAGAAATCAAACATTCTCTTAAGTATAAGAGAATTTCCAATGCATCCATTTGCGCAATAAGATCATGAGTAGACTCATATCCAAGTTTGAAAAATAAACCCTATTGAGTTCTTGGACATGATCATGAACACTCACTAGTTGAAACCAAATTTGAATGTGATCTTTAGGTTTTTTATTTTCTTCAACTGTCATAGCACAAAGCTCTTTAGATCTTGTTTTTGCAATTGGACTTTTTTTTTTGTTTTTTAAATGAATGGGGGTTCTCGAGTTTTTCTATATGCAAATGCAAATAAAATTAAATGAAAAATGCCTAAATGCATCTAACCCCAAATGAAAATGACCTTAAAAGAAAATGTTTCCTAAACAATCCTCCTAACTTAGTTACATCTAAGTTTGCTTCCCTGGCAATGGCGCCAAAATGTTGGGTGATTTAATTGTCTGTTAAATCCATGTCATTTAATTTGTCAACCCGGGGGTTTCATAAACTTAGAAGCAAACCAAAATATATGGGACCTCAGATGAGACTGTTGTAGGAGGTTTGTTTAGAATGGAAATAAAGAATGAAAATGCATATTACAAATAACTTCTAAAACTAAAAAGATTCTAGTTCAAGATGCTGATGCAAGAGCATCTGGACTTAGCCAGCAATGTGAAATTTTGTTCACATGTTGTGGCTAAACAAGTTGAATTTCACTGATTTGAGTGGTCAAAAGTCAGTTTTTACTGAGAGGGTTGGATCTCTCAAGAAATGAGTTGTATTTCATTTATTGTAATAAGTAGAAATTGTCCTATTTTAGATTCAAAGATAAGTTGTTAGCATAGGTCTGTGATAGAGCTGGAAAATAAGGATTTGACTGTTAGAATGTTTGAAAATAGAGATTGAGTTGTTAGGCAGGATTGGATTGATAAAAAGAAGAAAAATGTAATGCAAAAGGATAGGTAGGGATGAGAGAGGATTGAGGAAGCGCGAGTCAAGTGATAGAGCGAGGACTTCCATATTGAACAGAGGTCTTTTAAAATCATTTTAATCGAGCCCAAGGTTGAGACTCTGTAATCATTATTATGAATAATTGAAGTGTGTGTATGATTATATTTTGATGTTGCATGTGATTATACATTGGATCTGAGGAATCCCTCGTTTGCCTTTGTTTCTTTGTATTCGGGACAGAGTTGAATATTTCTCTGTTTTCATGTTCTACGATATAAAACACAGAGTTATTAGAAATCACAACCTTTTGTATTATTCACAGTGTTGGGCGCTTAAGATCTCACCCGTTGATCCAAGTTCGAACCAACGGTGTGAAACCTCACCGACCATTGGATCATTTATATCGCATCACAAATATTTGTTCACAAGGGGCGAACCGCAAGCCTCAAAGAACTGCGATATGCAATCAACGTAATATCACATCACAAACAGACTGTGGAGTGTGGTCGAATCATAGTCTCAAGGAGTTGCAACGTGTGATCACGAAATCTCGTATCACAAGAAGGTTTGTGTATTATCGAAACTCCAGTTGTGGAAACAATGCAATATGTAATTGTGATCCATTGCATCACAACACTTCACTGCCAAAGGAAAAAGGGCTTGAAACTATAACGATTGTGATTATGTGATTTAATTTGGACCATTGATCATTTATGTTATGATCTAAGGAGAATTGCGAGCGGTTCTATTAGAAAGGGGAATATCATTGTTTTGGGCTTTTATAAAGTAAATCAGAGTAGCGTTGCAGAAGGTTGGACTGTAAAGGAAAAATAAATGCAGGGCTGATTGTTGAGATTTATTGAAACAATTGATTCTTGCGTCATTTGTGGTATCAGAGCATGGAGAGATTAAAGTTGATTGCAGTAAACATGCTGCCAAGGAGAGGAGCTGGCATTGGTCGAGGAAGGCCGGAAGCAAATGCAGTTATGTTGGAGGAGATCTAAAGTCTGCATACAAGGATGGAAACAATTGAGACTACTCAGAGAAGAACACCTGATGAAGGGGATGACAGTGCTAAAGAAGAATCTTCTAAGGAAGAAGAAGAGGAGGAAAATGAAACTATCACAGTTGTTAAGATGTTGGCGAAAGTAGGAGGAAAACCAAAGGTGGAAATTCCTATGTATGAAGGAAGTCTCAATGTAGAAGAGTTAATGGATTGGATTAGGTTATTAGACAAATATTTTGACTATGAAGAGGAATATGAAGACAAGAAGAAGGTGAAATTTGTAGTTACCAGATTGAAAGGTCATGTAGCTATTTGGTGGGACAAGCTACATATATCCAAAACGAGGAAAGGAATGTCAAAGATCAAGCAATGGGATAAAATGGTAAGTAAGATGAAAGCCAAATTTATGCCTAAAGATTATCAGTTAAATCTTTTCAAACAGTTGCAGAATTTAAGGCAAAAAGGAATGACTATTAAAGAGTATACAGAATAATTTTATAGATTAAGTATTAGAGCAAGACATGCAGAAGATGACATGGAGAAGGTAGCGAGATATATCAATGGCTTACGATATGACATACAAGACGAGATCAACTTTTTAAGTCTAAAGACTATTGAGGATGCCTATCAAGAAAGTTTGAAGGCAGAGGAAAAGATGTTGAGAAAACAGAATTTGAGAAATAGAGGAAGAAGCTCAGTAAGAGGTAGAGGAACTACTGGACCAAGGGGACAAAACCATCAACATGAAGTTGGTAGTTCAAGTAGCAGACGACTACAGAGAGGGATTTTAATAGAGGAAGATTTGTGCCCAGAGGAAGAGGCCGAGGAAGAGATGTCCGATGCTACACATGTGGAGAATGGGGACATGTGTCGTGGGACTATCCTCATAATAAACCAGCAAGTCAGAGGAATGCGAATGTGGCTGAAGCGAAGCCAGAAACACCTCGACTTATGGAGAAAGAAGAACCCCCTAAAGTAGGAGAATCCCTGATGTTGAGAAGGACATTTCTTAAGACAGAGAAAGAGATTGAAGAACCAACGCAGAGGAAGAATATATTTAGAACTACCTGTAAATCCAAAGGTAAGTGTTGTAAAGTAATAATTGACAGTGGAAGCAGTGATAACCTTGTTTCTACAGAGATGGTGGACAAGCTTGGATTATCGAAGACAGTGCACCCTACTCCTTACAAAGTGTCGTGGTTGCAGAAGGACATCAGATCATTGTGATAGAACAATGCAAGGTTGAAAAAAAAATTGGTACATATAAGGGTGTAATATTATGCGATGTAATGCCAATCGATGTGTGCCATGTATTGTTGGGAAGACAGTGGCAGTTTAATCAGAAAGTTATTCATGATGGGAGGAGGAAAACTTATACTCTGGAGGATGGAACTAAACATACATTGCTGCCATTGAAGGATGACGCTGACAAAGGAGCACCTGGAAGTAATGTTATGCTGATGAGCGGAAAGGAGTTGTTGCAAGAGATTGGAAAAGGTGAAGAAATGAATTTTGCTGTCATTGGGAGACCGAAGGTAATTTTAACTTCCATGAACTTGGATGATTTGCCTGAAGAAGTTAAAATTTTGTTAGATGATTTTTCTAACATTGTTGTGGATGAGTTGCTAAACACATTACCACCTATTTGGAGTATCAATCATCACATTGACTTAATACCAAGAGCGATTTTGCCAAACAAAGTCGCTTACAGGTTGACACCTCAAGATAATTCAGAAGTTGGAAGGAAAGTACAAAAACTGATGAATAAGGGACTAACCAGACAAAGTCTTAGTCCATGTTCTATGCCAACAATACTCAGTCCAAAGAAAATAGGTGAATGGCGTATGTGCACAGATTCCAGAGCCATAAATAAGATCACAATTAGGTATAGATTTCCTTTGCCACGCATGGATGATTTAATGGATTGTTTGAGTGGATCAAAGTGTTTTACTAAGATAGATCTGAAGAGTGGATATCATAAAATAATAATTCGAGAAGGAGATGAGTGGAAGACTGAATTTAAAACAAATAATGGGTTGTATGAGTGGTTAGTGATGCCTTTTGGACTCACTAATGCACCTAATACGTTCATGAGATTGATGAATGAAGTCTTAAAGGAATATGCAGGCAAGTTTGTGATTGTTTATCTTGATGATATTCTATTTTTTAGTAAAAGTAAGGAAGGACATCTAGAGCATCTTAAATTGGTTTTAAGAACTCTGCAGAAAGAGAAACTACTAATAAATCTGAAGAAATGTAGTTTCATGAAGGAAGAATTAATTTACTTGGGATTTGTAGTTTCTAAAGAAGGATTGAAAATGGATCCAAAGAAAGTCCAAGCAATTTGGAACTTGCCTATTCCTAGAAATATATTTGAGGTAAGAAGGTTTCATGGTCTTGCGTTTTTTTACAAAAAGTTTATCAGAGGTTTTAGTCAAATTTGTGCACTGATTCTAGAAACAATTAAGGAGACTAACTAGCTATTCAAGTGGACAGAAGCAGCAGATAGGAATTTCAAATTATTGAAGAGGAAAATCATAGAGGAACTGATTTTAGCTTTTCCTGATTTTGAAAAGGTATTTCAAGTTGAAACAAATGCTAGCGGAGTTGCAGTTGGCGCAGTTCCGAGTCAGGAAAAAAGACCGATAGCGTACTTCAGTGACAAATTGAATGAAGCGAAGAATAAGTATTCTTATTACGATAAAGAGTTTTATGCTATTGTGCAAGCCTTGAAAAAATGGAGACATTATTTGCTGCCAAAGGAATTCATATTGTATTCAGACAATCATGCATTGCAGTTCATAAATAACTAGCCGAAATTGAACCAGAAACATGGCAAGTGGGTAGAATTTTACAGAGCTTTACTTTTGTGATAAAGCACACAAGTGGTAAGTTGAATAAAGTCTCTGATGCGTTGAGTAGGGTAAGTTTTATTATGCAAGAATTCAAAGTTGGTGTTGTAGGATTTGAAGAAATGATTGAAATGTACAAAGATGATGCAGATTTTAAAGATGTCTATACAGTAGTTCAAAATCCAACAATGCATAACAGAAGTCAATGGTTAGATTATCTCATCCAAGGAGGCTTGTTGTTTAAAGGCAACAAGTTGTGTATTTCAAAATGTTCTATGAGGGAAAACATAATAAAGGAGAAACATAGTGGAAGATTATCTGGTCACTTTGGACAAGATAAAACCTTTTCTCAGGTAAATTCTTTCTATTATTGGCCAAATATGCAAACTGATGTTAAGAGATTTGTTGAGAAGTACAGGATATGTCAGCATGCCAAGGGGAGAAGTCAGAATACAGGATTGTATTAGCCATTGTCAATACCAGATCGACCGTGGGATGCAGTTAGCATGGATTTTATTTTGGGATTACCTAAAACTGAAAGAGGGAATGATTCCATTTATGTTGTGGTAGATATATTTTCCAACATGGCACATTTCATTGCTTGTAAGAAGACTAGTGATGCAACACATATAGCTAATCTATTGTTTTCAGAAATTGTAAGATTACATGGATTGCCTATAAGTATTGTGTCTAATAGAGATACAAAGTTTGTAGGACATTTCTGGAGAACTCTTTGGAAGAAACTAGGAGCTAACCTCAGTTTTAGTTTAGCATACCACCCTCAAATAGATGGACAAACCAAAGTAGTAAACACGAGTTTGGGAAATATATTGAGAAGTTTAGTGTATCAAAATCCTAAGCAGTGGGATGTAGCACTTGCTCAGGCTGAGTTTGCTTATAATGACACTCCAAACCGAAGTACTAGAATGAGTCCATTTTAGATTGTTTTTGGAATGAATCCAAGAGGTGTGTATGAGCTCAAAATTTTGGGTAAACAAGAGACAAGAGGTGCAAAATCTGAAGAGTTTGCGGAATAGATGCAAAGACTTCAAGAAGATGTCAAAGGTAGATTGCAGGAAAGCAGTGGTAAATACAAACAGAGAGTGGATATGAAAAGAAGAGAGAAATAATTCCAAGTGGGAGATTTAGTGATGGTATATTTGAGAAAAGAAAGATTTCCTACTAAGACTTACAATAAACTAAAGATGAAAAAGATAGGACCATGTAGAATTGTATGAAAGTTTTCGGCTAATTCATATGAAATTGAATTGTCGGAAGGGATTGGAATATCGCCTATTTTCAATATTACAGATCTGTATCCATACAAAGGGACAAAGACAGAGCTACAGGAGGAAACTACAGAAGGTGAAGTTCAAACCTTGAACTGGGAAGAACAAATGCCAAAGACTGGTAAGAAAGAATTTGAAGTTGTTTTGAAGAAAATAGTATCCAAAAGAATGAGAGGATAGATTTATTTTCAATATCTAGTCAGATGGAAAGAAAAAATAGTGGAGGATGCTAGTTGGTTGACAATGGCAGAGCTGCAGAAGTATAGAGTAAGCCCTGAATGTCTAAAGGATGATTTCTTCCTTCCTTGGGAGTTTGATGCAGGAGCATCTAGACTTAGCCAACAATATGAAAGTTTGTTCACATGTTGTGGCTAAGCAAGTTGAATTTCACTGACTTGTGTGGTCAAAAGTCAGTTTTTACCGAGAGTGTTGGATCTCTCAAGAAATGAGTTGTATTTAATTTATTGTAATAAGTAGAAATTACCTTATTTTGGATTCAAAGATAAGTTGTTAGCATAGGTGTGTGATAGAGCTGGAAAATAGAGATTTGATTGTTAGAATGTTTGAAAATAGAGATTTAGTTTTTAGGTAGGATTAGATTGATAAAAATAAGAAAAATGTAATGCAAAAGGATAGGTAAGGATGAAAGAGGATTGAGGAAGTGCGAGTTGGGTGACAGAGTGAGGACTTCCATATTGAATAGAGGTCTTTTAAAATCATTGTAATCGAGCCCAAGGCTAAGACTCTGTAATCATTTTTATTATGAATAATTGAAGCGTGTGTATGATTATATTGATGTTGCGTGTGATTATACATCAGATCTGAGGAATCCCTTGTCTTCCTTTGTTTCTATGTATTCGGGATGGAGTTAAAATTCTCCGTTTTCATGTTCTACAATATAAAACACGGAGTTATTAGAAATCATAGCCTTTTGTATTATTCACAATGTTGAGCACTTAAAATCTCACCCATTGATTGAAGTTCGAACCAACGGTGTGAAACCTCACTGACTGTTGGATCATTTATATTGCATCGCAAAGATTTGTTCACAAGGGGCGGACCACAAGCCTCGAAGAATTGTGATATGCGACCAATGTAATATCGCATTTTAAATATACCGTGGAGTGTGGTCGAATCGCGGTCTCATGAAGTTGTGATGTGCAATCACGAAATCTCACATCGTAAGAAGGTTTGTGTATTATCAGAACCCCAGTTTTGGAAACACTACGATATGTGATTGCGATCCATCGCATTGCAACACTTCACTACCAAATGACAAAGGGCCTAAAACTATAGCGATTTTGATTATGCGATTTAATCTGGACCATTAATCATTTATGTTATGATCTAAGGAGAATCGCGAGTAGTTCTATTATAAAGGGGAAATATCATTGTTTTTGGCTTTCATAAAGTAAATCAGAGTAGCACTGTGGAAGGTTGGAATGTAAAGGAAAAACAAACGTAGGGCCAATTGTTGAGATTTATTGAAACAATTGATTCTTGCAATAAATGCAGTAAGGAAAGGAATAGGCTCCAAATTCGGGAGGTCCTAGTTGTCCTTCCCCATAGTACTGTCCTCAAGAAGAGAAACTAAAGAGCAGTAGTATGTGATGTATAGAAAGCAAGAGAAGAGGCTCCTAACTTAGGAGGTCCTAGTTGTCCTTCCTCATAGTTCTATTCCAACAACATTACCATTGCATAAAATAAAAAATAACTTGAAATAAAGAAAAGGAAATGAACTTTAATTATTGTTGAAAACAAATAGAAGGAGAGCCTAACTTAGACTCTTGGTTGTCCCCTCATATGCTGATTAGAAACTAAAATTCATTCATAAGCATCAAAAATCAAGAATTCATAAATAACTTGAAACTAGAAAAAGAGAATGAATTTCAATTATTACTCATATCAAATGGAAGAAAGCCTAACTTATACCCTTGTTTTTCCTTTCATATGATGATAAGATTTAAACTAAAATTCATTCATTAGTAATGAAAAATCTTCAAACATCTAAGTAATTAAATGAAAATAAAATCTATAATGAAATAAAATGTTCCTTTGATCCTTTTAGAGTGAGCTCAATTCTCTTAAGAACAAAGTGACAAACTATTCCATAAATTCATATACTACACTAAGACAATTTACATCTAAAACTATAGAAAGTAAAATTTATTCTATTCCATCATAAGTTAGGATACATGCTCCAAGAGTCCTCTCTTGGAATGGAGGAGTGTTATGGGAGAATTTAGTGTTTCTTTAAACGACTAACCCCTAGACCTAGTAGCTAGTCTAGAACAATATCTAAAGTAATTCCATTTCTTTTCCTATAGCTAGCAGATAAAAGAAAGAAGAACAAAAGAATCAACCTGTATCTCTCACTTGATCCCTCTTCCCTTTGACTGCTCTCACCGCTCCCTTCCATACTTAACTCGCTTGGAAGGTACTTGCACACATGTCGAGACAGAAAACCATCAAAGCATACATATCGATCTGTTAACTAAACATATTATAGAATCGAAAGTACAATATACATCATATAAACACATGAATGGGAAAAAACATAGAACTCTTTATTGATAAAGGAAAGATTACAACCCTTGAAGCCATGTTTGATTCAACGTCTTCCTTCTAGTTTCAAACCCTTCTCTCCTCATGAAGCAACAATTTGACATGATAACATTACTCTCTTGCAAGTCTCACTCAAACAACATTTCCTTAACTCAAGAAGTTCCAACCTCCCCAAGCCTTTGAATGCTTGGTCCATTTATAGCTGAATGGAGGAGGTTAAGCCATTAATGGCCCTCATGAATGCTTTGCCAAAATTGGGAAGTGGTTCCATGGAGGAAGGGATAATGGATTAAGGTTCATTCATCCTCTTCCTCATCCAAAAGCGAGCTCCATCCATCTGGAAACTTCCAGAAGCATCCATTGGATGAGGAATCCAATGGATTCATTTCAAAAATTTGATGAATCTGGCTCAGTGCAGGTGAAACAAAGGCTAGGATCCAATGGATTCATTTCAAAAATTCGATGAATCTTTCTCAGTGTAGGTGAAACAAAGGCTAGGTGAGATGCATAGCACCGAGACAATGTAGTTTCTGCAATGCATTGTAGCCTAATAGAAGGCCACCTACGCTGATCTCTCTAGGGGCATTTTTTGGATGAATGGTGACATGGAAACTCTTTGGAAGCAAGCGTGATGTAAGTTGACTTCATTAGGGAATGAAAAAAACTGAATTAGGGGTTGATGGACCCTAATAATACGGATATGGAAGTCGGGGTTGATGTGCCCAAATTTTCCTATAACAGTTTCCCCCTAAAGCATGAAGTCGAAAATAAACATGTCAAGTGAGATGATTTTACCACTTGGAGAGAAGGTTTCGAAACGGAAGGAGACCTACATCAGTTACAATACATATATCGTGATACTTTGATTTTTTCTCATAATTTAAATGAGGGAAGGCATACCCATGCTCAACTTTATAAACTTTCATTACATGTACAAATATAGTCATCTACAGATGTAGACCCATGAGTGGATGACCATGAATGTAAGGCCATTGTACATTTGATATAGTACTCCTGAAAAATATATCGCAGCCCAGATGGATGAAATTAGATCCGAGGTCTTCAATCTCATCCAATCTTTCCCTCAAGTACAAGTCTAACAATGTGAATAGATGATCTGAAGTCGAACATGGAGAGACATTTTCTGATTACCAGCCAATGATGTAAGCCGTTAACAGACGCGAGAGGAATCACTGATAATGATAATGACCCTCAAGGTACTGTAGTACATTTCTCATGGTGTGAATAAATGATTTGATTTCAAACACCAAACGAAGTCTTTCATTCAAAGGCCATTGATGGCAACCTATCGTCGGAAGCGAGAAACCTGCCATTGATGTATGAAAGTCTCAAGGTACTGAAGGGGTGTTTCTAAATCAACTTCTTGGATGATGTGCTGATGTTGACAAGAAGCGACTCATTGCAGGAGGGCCTTGATGTATCCCACATCAACGATGAGAAATGAGGTAAATGATTTTTGGAGATGAAACATCGACTGATGACATAAGGTTTAGGAATGGCAGAAATGAAAATGAAGGTTTACTGTATGTAAAGGATGAAGTTTTGAACTAAATGACTTCTCTTGAACATATCAGTGACACTGAGGTGAATTGGTAGCATTGACCCAAAACAAAGTGATGGATGGTATGATAGTCCAATGGTGTGATAACCATCAAGCTGAATGACCCAACCCACATAGTCAGGTGATGAAGTGAAAGTGTCATGTTCAAGAGCGACCTGCTACCATAAAGTGTTTCCAGCTTTTTCGATTTTCCCCAGTCATTTCTGACTAGTACCTTTTTATTTTTTATCAAGGTTGAGGAGGATAACATATGCTTGTTGTATAATTCCACCCTTCGGGCGAATCCATCACTATTTGATGTTTTAACGAGTCTAGCAAAGGTGAAACTCGGTCTTGTATAGATGGACAAGTTTGTCGCTATTTGATGTTTTTAACGAGTTTAATGACAAAGATAACTCGGTCCTTTTCATATTTAGAGAGTTTGAAAAGGGACAAAAAGGAAACTCCAAAAGTTCTTTTTCGTACATTTGTCTCTCAAGCCCGAAAAAGCATAAAACAATACAAGAGAGAACCTATTGATCATGTTTGACCAACGAGTACCTTTTTCGTAGTTAATCTATCTCAGCCCGAAGAAGGGGTAAAACTATACTGAGTAGATATCGATTCTAATCCATTAACGAGCTAGAAACGACAATCGCTCAACAATATTTTCATGTTTAGAGAGTTTGAAAAGAGCTTAAAGAGGACTCCAAAGGTGTTCCTTTTTCATTTTTAACAAAGCTTGAAACAACGATAAAAGTTTTCTTTGTGGTCAAAGATGTTCAATTTACACATAAGTACATTATAACTGCTTGCCAGATGTTAATCCTACTCAAAATACCATCAAAAGATTAAAAAATACATGTTCATGGATTAAATAAATGAAAACCAATGTTTACTCAATTAATGTGCAAGAAATAAACATAAAAACTGGTTCTTACCATTCATTTTCACCATCTCGTTTTTACCTTCTAATCTTTGGAGCAGTCTTTCCCGAAGTTCACTAGTTGATTGTGGAGGATTGAAGGGATTGTTCCTTGTGCAGTTTAAACCAGGTAGGAACTAACTCGGTTCTCTTTCATTTCATTTATCTCCTGTTTTAGTTAAGAACATTTTAGGGTTTTGAGGTCCCTAGGGTTTCTTTTTCCAATTCAGGAATTTGAAATGGTACTCATATGGAGAGAACGAGAACATGAAGAAAAAGATAGCATAGCCTTGAGTAATCAAGGAATAGTTGAGGCCCTAAGAATTTGTGGATTACTCAAGTATTTTAAGTTATCCAACATGCGACAATAGATGGATCTTCCACGGTTTCTTATTCAATCATGGGATCTGACCGATCAGAATTTTCACATTCGGGACAAAGAAATCCCTTTTACCATCGATGATATATACTTCCTAACTAGACTGTTGAGGCGGGGTGCCCCCATTTCACTAACAGGACTTGCCCTCAGGGGTATACCAGTGAAAGATTATGTGCGACAGTTCTATAGGCAAGGTGCCTAGCCTAGGAAAGATGGAAAGATACTTATCAAGGATGTTAGTGACTTACCACTAAGGACGATCCATTTTACCATTGCTAGATTGGCTGGTAGTTATGTGCTTCATTGGCCACCAAATTTTACATGCAGTTTGCCTTAGAATGTTTAGAGCCAAAAGTATTCAACTAGTGCGGGGCTATCCTTTCATCTGTGAGAGAGCAACTAACCAAGGTGAAAAAAGAAAGATCAAAAATTTAAGGTATGGATCAACCGTGATTTCTTTTGCCTTGGAGAGAATACCTCTCTTGCAACCACAACTCATTTCATTACCTGTATCTGGACCAAGAAACCCACGGATGCAGAGGTGAATAGATCTAATGACTAGGCATGGTGCCCACTCTTCGATTGTATTTACCTCTACATTCTTTGAATGCTTCAATCGACAGGAGATGACCTTCACAGAGTATCCATATTTAGGAATGGATTTCTGTGGTGATCCAAATTTACCATTACCAGCTGGAGCAATGTGGGGTGCTATTGGTAAATTGTTTGACCAAGTGTTTTTAAATTTTCAAAGTTTTTGCATTTTTTGTGTTTTTGATTAACTCCAAGACTAAACAAAATCAGTTTTTTATGTACAAAAATATCGGACCTGTTTGACCTGTGGGAGACCCATGAGATGTAGTCAGACTAGCACAGAGATCTGTAGGGAGAGTGATTCTTCAAGACTTGGATTTGGTCGAGACTCTAGCTGAATTGAAAAATCACATAGAGGGTTTAACCTTAGGTATTTCGGATATCCGAATCGAGGAGCTGCCTATGCAATTTCAATGCCACACCATCGGTGTGCCAAGTCGTTGGATGAGACTTTTGCGCATGATAGCCCAGGTAGTGACCTGCTATCATGAGCACCACTAGTTTACTAAGATACCTTTCTGCATACATTTTAGTTTTTGGGTCAGATGACCAAATTTTTGTCTTGGACACAAACTGTTTGTAAAAACTTTTTACAATTTACTTTCAGGGTTTTATTATGGTTGAGTGATGCAATCCTATTCAACTGATGATGCTAATTGAAAATATTTACTTTACATATGTTGCAAATGTCTATTTAACTCATATAATTTTCTAGAGATTTGGTTAATGTGTTTAGACTTCTGAAAATATGTTGATATTGAATAAACTCAAAATACCTTTCCAAAATACGAACTCTAAGGAACATACGATGAATTGCTAGGTTTCGAATAGTATAAATGCCAGTAACTTGTAGCACAACGAGCTGCAAGTCCAACCTAATGATGATTCGATGAATGCCAAGTGAAATGGCATCAGAGAGAAGTTCAATCAACATGCTATACTCAGTGATTTGTTTGTTGATAAACCAATACAAATCCCTATAAAACTCATTAACTCACCACTTAGAGCAAAAATGGTCCATGCTGCAAAAGATAGGTTCTATGTGCTATGACTAACACCAGTCGTAGCACCATCAGCATAACCAACACATGGTTCCAAAAAGTTCGACATCTGCAATAAATGCAAAGTGGATTACTTAACCAAATAAAAACCCTAAAAGAAACACACTCACACATGCAATCCAAGCATATTTACATGAGTTTTACCATACTCAATTAAGCGTAGTAACATTTTAAATACAACCCATTTATGGGCTTAGATAATGGAACTCTGTCATAATCTACTAAATCATAGGCACCTTTTGTCAAAATGTGCTTAACAGTATAAAGGCCCATCCAAAGTGGTTCGAATTTCTCTGCACCAATTTTATCAGACTCCTGGTCATAAAGTAGGACCAGGTCACCTTCTGAGAAGACTCGAGGCTTGACATTTTGATCATATTGCACCTTTTTTCATTTCTTGTGTGCTTCATTAGCCAATGCAGCATCACGACGGGTTTCATCCAAATGGAATAATTCCAAGAAACGTTCTTCTTCCTTAGAAGTGTCAGGTAGCAGGCCAATTGCAAGTTTGAGTGACGAAATTTAACATTGAATTGGCAAGACTACTTCCAAACCATACACCAACAGAAAGGGTGTGAATCTGGTAGCATTTCTCATGAAGGTTCGATATGCCCACAAGGCTGAGTATAGGATTAAATTCCAATTTCTTTTGTGAACTCCAATAATTCGTTGTAACATGCGTTTAAGGACCTTGTTGATAGCCTCAACTTGTCCATTAGCTTGCAGATAATATGGAGTAGAACTATGATGTGAAAGTCCTAATTTGGCAGCTAACTCAACCATCATGTGATTGCTTTAATTCGATCCATGATCTATAACTATGGCCTGTGGTACACCAAACCTGGAAACCACATGGTTGAATAAAAATAATGCAGCTGTTTCACCGCTGTTGTTTAATGTAGTCATCGCCTCAGCCCATTTAGTAAAATGGTCAAAAATGACTATTATATACCCATGCCCCCTGATCGAGGTGGGGTTACATGTCATGAAATCAATGCTCCATTAGCGAATGGTCCAATAGCAACTACTGGATGTAAAGGTGTAGGTGGTAGTCTAGCTTTCCGATCGAATATTTGACATGCATGACAACTTTTGACAGCAATTATGTAATCTTTGAATATTGTTGGCCAAAAGTATCCAGCACGGAGAATTCTCTGCACTGTTGCATATCTAAAAAAATGTCCACCACAAGCACTTGAATGACATTCATTCAAAGCTTTTTCGGCCTCCTCATGAGTGAGGCACCTTCGTAAAATCGTATCGATACCACAGCGGTAAAGCATGTCACCAATAATCAAATAATTTTTGGCTTGGTATCAAATATGTCACTATTGAGAGTGAGAGGTATCGGGCCTAAAAGCTTGGGTCTAGAGATAGATCAATATATCTCCATACCATGTATCACTTGATGAAATGAGAAACAGAGACTCATCCATGATTGATGTTTTTGATGTTGAATCATTGGAGGATGAGGGAAGATCAAAAAGTAGTTCAGAAAATATGAGAGATTTCTTTGATTTAGATTTAAAGAATTCCAAATCAAATTCCTGCAATATAACTATCCACTTCGAGTATTTGACCCCCAGCAATTGACATGACAAAATGTATGTCATAGGGTTTCAATCGGAGATAATTGTAGTTTTACGCAGTAGAATATAGTGACGAAACCTTTGCACAACTTAAACGGTAGCCAAAGCTAACTTTTCCACATAAGAATATTTTCTTTCTGTATCATTGAGATTGCGACTCAAATAATATACAGGATGTTCTATTCCGTTTACTTCTTGGACTAAAACCATCCTGATGGTTATATCTGCAATGATGAGATACAGGTAATAGTCTTGTTGATAGTTTAGGGCATACATTAATGATGCTCTAATCACGGAATCTTTAAGAGCACTAAAGGAATCTTGTGCAACCTGATCCCAATGGAAGGGTACCTATTTCTTCAACAGATGTGTAAAACCTTTCACCAACTCAACATAGTTTGGAATGAACTTCCTCAAAAAGTTTGCCTTCCCTTGAAGTTTCTATAACTCTAATAAATTCGAAGGTGGAGGCAAGTCAAGTATTGCCTGAACCTTAGTTGGATCGAGTCGAATTCCATATTTTGAGACTACGAATCCAAGAAATCAACCAGAGCCAACACAAAACACACACTTGTGTGGATTGAGTCTTATTTTGTAGTGTCGGCACCGTAAGAATATTGCTCTAAGATGTTGCGGGTGATCAGTCCGCTTTCGTGAATGAGCAAGCAAATCATCAAGATATGGTTGTACAATGTTCTTAATGTCATGGAAGGCATAATTCATTGCCCTCTGAAATGTAGCCCCTGCATTCTTCAAACCAAAAGGTAGCTTTCTATACACGAATGTGCCCTAGGGACAAATAAATGTAGTTTTTGACTGATCCTCTAGGCGGATATTGATTTGATTGTAACTGGAAAATCCATCCATGAATGAAAAGATTTCACATCCGGCACATTCGTCAATAATCTGGTCGATGAAGGGTGTAGGATAATTGTCTTTTGGACACGCTTTATTTACATCCCGGTAATCAACACACACTCGGATTGTTCCTTGTTTTTTCATCACGGGAACAATATTTGATACCCAATCAGTAAGAGGTATAGGGTAAATGAAGCCAGCACGCAAAAAATTTTCAACTTCTGTCTTAATGGCAACAGCTTTCTTTGGATGTACAGGTCAAAGCCGCTGTCGTACTGGTTTGACATCAGGGTACATTTTGATTTGATGTTTAACAATGCTTGAATCAATGCCTGGAATCTCCTCATAAGACCATGCAAATACATATCTAAATTCACGAAACAAAGCATGGTAAATATAGAGTTCCAAAGGAGAACAAGATTTTCTGACATGAACATTTTCTACAACATTAGGCTTGGTTGAAATGTCTATAGAAATAGTTTCTTCTATGTTAGATAAATTATGCTCAGAATCTACTGAATCTATTTTAACAGAATTCGAAAAGAAATCTACAATCGAAGGGTGTACTAGTTCATCTGAATAATACTCCCTAGAATTTGGAGGAAGGGAATGATGATGATAATCTTTCTAAGGTTCTTCCCCTATCATCATTGATTGGATGATTTCCTCATCTATAGAATATATACAAGCAAAAGGATCAGAAGAAGTACCATATTCAAGTGAATGATCTACCCATACAATTGGCGATTGTGGATCTGGAAATGCCGCACAAGCAAGAAAAATTGATTGCTATGCGAGTTCGATAGGACTTAGTGGCATAACCTCAGCAAAACTCTCGTCTTCAACACTATTGGTGATCCTCTTTAAATCAGATGAAGTAGAGGATAACATATTACATGTCTCGACTCTCGCAACTTCCAATGTTATAGATGGTGGAGGAAGTGTGAAATTACCCATTAAGGAGGGATGATCTTTGAAAATACCGACACCAACAGATTGTAGTGAAAGCGGGGGTCCATTAACAAAAGGAATGCTTCCCATAACTTGAGAACTAGAGGCAAAAAATGAGGCTTGGTCGATAACTTTTATTCCACCTTTATAAGGAAATACGATTGTACGAAAGTACGTGGAAACAACAGCAGCCATAGCATAAACCCATGGTCGTCCAAGTAAAATGTTGTAATCAATGGGTTCGTCAACCACCTCAATCTCAACAATTACCATTTTGCCCCCTAGTTCTACTTGCAAGCTATTCAAAATCCCACATGAAGTATAAGTTCTTCCATCAAAAGCCTTCAATGTGGTTGGTGATCTTGACAACGTAGGTGACCCTAGTGTTTTCCAGCAGCTCATTGACATAATACAGGTAGAAGCTCCCTCATCTATGATAGTTCGATGAATATTTTTGTTGAGAGCTTTAACCTGAATTAGAAAAGCTAATTGAGCTGGTAACTATGGTGTATATCCTGAGTGATTAAAAACCACAAGATTAGAATCCGCTGGATCTACTCCACCTATTGCTAACAGTAAAGCCTGCTTCTGGGAGGGGCAATTTTGTAATATCTCAAGCATTGACATAGCAAAAGGAGATTGAGCAAGATCTTCTACAGTGTTATAATTTTGAGTTGCTCGAGCTCGAGGGATAAACGTTGATTTATGCACAACTCCCTTCGGTGGCTTTATTGTTAACTCTAGTGCAATAGGTAGTGGAATATTTTCTAATGTGGTCGAAGTCGAAGAACCAGGTTGATTAGTGGCCTGATTATTTGACGACGATGGCAGATTACCATAATCTTTACTATGTGTATGAACCATAATCTCATCCTTAGGTTTTACAATGGATAACATTAATACTTGGGATGTGGAAGCATTTTCTGTTGCAACCATATTGGTATCTGGGTTCGGAAACAGATCTGTCAACATTGCAAATGTGGTAGAAGTTTTAAACATCTTAGAAAATTTCGAGCGGTGAGGATAATCTCTTGTAAAGTGCTCGTCATTACATATCAAACATGGATACTGAGGTTTCTTCCTAGATTAGAGGAATCAGATGATTTCTCTTGAGGAGGGTTTTCATTTTTCTTTTTATTTTTCCCTTTCTTCTTGCTTCCTGGTTGCTTTGGATTCTTACCTTTGTCAAATGACATGGCATTAATATCGGAAGCAGGAACCTTAGATGCATTTACAGTTTGATTCGTGGCAAGTGATTTACCAAATGGTCTACTTGCCATTTGCATGCTCAAGGAACAGATCACACCGTCTCCGGCATGGGAGTCCCTATTCGATGATGGAGGTGGAATGGATTGATTTAGGCACGGTGCATGTGGAATTTTGTCATAAAGCGTGCTAGATTGTGTATAAATCAAATCCAAGTATTGGGCATGAGAAATCACTTGATATTCTGTAACAACTGCACCTTTAGCCACATCCTTAGTGATCGATGGTAATAAGGACTTAATGAACCACTCAACTAAAAGTTGATCAGGAACATAGGTTTTAACCATTTGACGATGATGATGCCACTCATGAATATGATCTGATATGTGAGTAGAAGTCGCTTGTTTAAAGTTGGTCAAAAGTTCCGTTCCAGTATCATATCTGATGGGTAACTGGAAGTGGGTCAAAAAGGTATTGGCTAAATGGGTGAAATTATAAAAAGAAGCTCTCGGAAATTCAATATACCACTTAGCAACCGAACCAATAAGTGTTCTTTGGAAAAGACGAAGTCTTACCGAATCATCATTCAAGGAGTTCAAAGAACACCATAAATGATAAGTCATAACATGATTTGATGGGTCTTCTCTAGGATTTCCATTAAACTTTGGAATGTCGGAAGGCAACTTATGAGGAATTACCAGCCACCATGGTGCATACAAAATTGGATCATTGGTAAGCCGGTTTAAATTTGGTAATTCTAGAGTTGCCACAAATGGCAACTTTCGATTCAAATAAGGTTGAGCATATCCGAGATAAGATGTAATTGCCTATGTCATAGGCCTTTGCATACCCACATAAGGCGGATATCCTTGATAGGGTGGTGGGACATATTCGGTATATGGATTAAAACCAGGTTGACCTTGCATTTGTCCATAACCAGGTTAGGCTTGATACACAGGACCCTGATATGCTTGATATTTTCCTTGCTTAGGTTGAGCTTGGAAAGAAGGCCCATACTGAGGTTGGACATTCTGAAAAGGAGGTGGTGGATATTGTGGCTACCAACGTTGTTTGGGTATCGGTTGTGAAGTTTGATATTGCCCCCCAAATCCAATTTGACCAAGCTGAGAATAAACTAAACTTGTAGCAACCTGAGTCACTCCAGATAATGGCACACTAACCTAAGGTAATTGTAGCCCAGAAACAAGCAGTTGTTTCATAACAGCCCGAGAAGTTTGGGTTTGTTGACTCGAAACTTGTGGTTGCAAGGTAGCAGAACTAACTTGCATAGGTTGAGATACAACAGGTTGAGCTTGTATCTGTGGTTCCATAGTTACAACAGGTTGGGTCAAAATAATCAACTTATTTTGTATAGGTTGTGTTGGATACACAAGCCTCGGTTGTGGTGGCATAGTTGGTTGCCACTGACAGACTCTCATTTCAGGTTGACTTGAATATAGCGAGACATAGCCATAGGGTTGTCCTCCTTGAAAGGGAGGATGCGGTGAATAGGCATATTGCTGACCATATGGTGGCAGTCTATTGTTAAGAGGATATACGGGTCTTTGTTCACCGAATTGCCCAGTTTGATACTAATAAATGGGATCAAATTGTTGTCCTTGATAAGAAGAACCAAGTAAAATTCCTGATGACAACATGGGTGATGACCATGGCAAAGAAGAAACCCCTGAGTGGATTCCAGACATAGACTAGTAACCAGCCAGGATGGACGGTTGTCCATATAAATGTGACTCAGGTGTGGTAGTAAACATCAAACAAGTAGCAGCAAAAGATTCTGCCACAACTGCATCAGATGACACAGTCTGGGATGTTTGCGGTTTTTCTTCCATGGTTAACTGACCCAAAAGTTGAACTAATGAATCAAGTGGTATCTCAGAGGCAGCAGCAGAATGAGGACGAGATTAAGAATAAAGATACAGACTATGTCCAAAATGATGTGGAGTCCTGGGGGTAGAATCTTCCTCAGCTTCTTCCTCTAAAACAATTAATCCAGGTGGAAGGATTTCACCGTCAGGTCTGAAAAAGGCTTCTGGTGTTAAATATGGAGTTTCAGGAACTACAGATGACTGAGGTATTTCAGTAACAACTTTGGAATGTTCAAGGTCAAAGTCCAGCTGTTCTGGTAAAAGAAATTCAGTTTCAAGGGAAGTTTCATGAACAAATTCAAGTTTAGAAATGTCTTCGGTTTCAATTGATATAGGTTCTGAATCAAATTCCAATTGAACAGGTTCAAGTACTGAAGAAATTTCGGGTTGATTAACTTCAAGTTGTGGATCAACTTTAGTTACTGGTTCACTTGTTTTCATTATAGTGGCCTCAGGTAGTTGAGTAACTTCTTCTTGTGTAACAGATGTACCAAAAATAGTTGGAGTAACTTGAGGCTCTGTACTAGCTGTGATAGGCGGTTTTGGTAATTCAGATGAAGTACCAAAAACTCTTGAAGTACCAGACTCAGTTTGATGAGTCTGCCTTGACCGGATGGGTGTCGCTTCTGGTGTCAAGGGTGGTTTGCTCGTAACTCTCCTCGAACGACGGAGTGGAGGTTGATCTTCCTCCAGAATTTCTAATTGTTCTTATCAACCTAAACTCAACTAAGGAATAAGGATGTTATTCACGGTAAATTAACTTTTATGACACTAGAACATAACTTTGCTTTTTCATTTTTAAAGAGCCGAGAAAAAACAAAAGATGACTCTAGTCGCTTTCGATGTTTAATGAGCTTGAAAGGACAAGTGCTCAGATGAAACTTTTCTTTTAAGGAGTCGAAAAGGAATGAAAGTGACTGTTATGGAGATACTATAAAAGAGGGTTTACCAAACTAATCACAAAAATGCAATATACACCTTGGTGGTAAATGAAAGAGAAACTACCGAGGATTTTCCATATGGCAGTCAGTCTCCCCGAATGCTGTGTCTGGTGCATTGTGATCGGTAAGGTGGTAGACTCGGCTTCTTAGGGATAAAGGATTTCAACCTATTGGGGTCTCCCACTATATACTTGACAGTACAGGGAACACAAATCCGCACTAGTACTTATCGAATCAGAGAGGAGGAATCACCCAACCTCAATGAAAATGACATCCACTAGGTTTTAAGACGCCAGAACACGTCTCTAGCTTAGACACCTCTAGATGTTTGCGTTAAGCTCCAATGTGTTATTAGGTTAATTGATGTAAATTTTAGGTTTATCTTGCTTAATATTTTCCTTTGAGGGTTCACCACGAGATGTTTTCCAAAATTCCTAAGAATGCAACTAGAATGAGAAGCACTCTTTCCATTTGTTTTCAACAATGAAAATTCTAGCTATGAGGGATAGAGCATACAAGTAATTTTTAGATCAAACAACAAAGAGCACAAACTAATGCAATTCCCTAAACCATTCCTTTTGAACACACAAACTCAAACTCTAAAATGCAATTGCATGTATTTCTTTTTCTTTTCAGTTCCTCTTAATGTGAATGATGCACTAAGAAAAACTAATGCACAAATGATTCAGAAATTCTTTTCACAAAAAATGTCGATTTATGAAAATTTCTCTTAAAGGGAAAGGAAGACTAAACAACACTTTCAACTTTAAAGAAATGAATATTTTCGACACTTTAAACGAAAATATGAATCAAATGCACAAATAGATCAATCGATTATTTTATGAAGGAAGACTTTACGACACTTTGTTTTTTGACAAAACAATCGACCGAAACTACTTTTCGACAATGGACTACAAATGATAAAACAAATACATAAAAAAAATTCAACAATCCAGTCTAAATCGGGTCGAAACAAGGAAACAAAGACTATTTTCAGAGACAAAACCTCATCTATATCCAACAAGCAATTCAAACAACTGAAAATTGACTAAAGGTTTCAGTTCCTAGATGGGAAAACTGATCCTAAAGGGATCAGCGTAGGCCAGAGTTAGGGATAGTGCGATGCATCTCACTGAGTCTATGTAGAAGGTGCAATGCAGTGCACTGTGTCAGTTACAAAGGTGCGCTGATTACAGAATGACAATTTTATGCTCAAAACTGACTCAATTTTCAGTAAATTGAACTTGAACTCGATGAAACACAGAAGGTATGGTATGTCAAAGTGTTTTAAGAGATTGATAAGCTACTACAAGGGATAGGATCGTTCCCTAGTGGAGTCACCATTTTTTTATGGGCAAATTTAGTGTTTCTTCAAACGACTAACCCCTAGACCTAGTAGCTAGTCTAGAACAATAGCTAAAGTAATTCCATTGCTTTTCCTATAGCTAATAGATAAAAGAAAGAAGAACAAAAGAACCAACCTGTATCTCTCACTCGATCTCTCTTCCCTTTGACTGCTCTCACCGCTCCCTTACATACTTAACTCACTTCGAAGGTACCTACACACAAGCCGAGATAGAAAACCATCAAAGCATACATATCGATCTATTAACTAAACATATTATAGAATCGAAAGTACAATATACATCATATAAACACATGAATGGGAAAAAACATAGAACTCTTTATTGATAAAGGAAATATTACAACCCTTAAAGCCATGTTCAATTCAATGTCTTCCTTCCAGTTTCAAACCCTTCTCTCCTCATGAAGCAACAACTTGACATGATAACCTTACTCTCTTGCAAGTCTCACTCAAACAACATTTCCTTAACTCAAGAAGTTCCAACCTCCCCAAGCCTTTGAATGCTTGGTAAATTTATAGCTGAATGGAGGAGGTTAAGCCATTAATGGCCCTCATGAATGCTTTTCCAAAGTTGGGAAGAGGTCCCATGGAGGAAGGGATAATGGATTAAGGTTCATTCATCCTCTTCCTCATCCAAAAGTGAGCTCCATCCATATGGAAACTTCCAAAAGCATCCATTGGATGAGGAATCCAATGGATTCATTTCAAAAATTTGATGAATCTCGCTCAGCGCAGGTGAAACAAAGGCTAGGTGAGATGCATAGCACCGAGACAGTGTAGTTTCTGCAATGCATTGCAGCCTGATAGAAGGCCACCTGCACTGATATATCTAGGGGCATTTTCTTGATGAATGATGACATGGAAACTCTTGGGAAGCGAGCATGATGTAAGTTGACTTCATTAGGGAATGAAAACAAATGAAAATTAGGGGTTGATGGACCCTAATAATATAGATCTAGAAGTTGGGGTTGATATGCCCAAATTTTCCTATAATAAGGAGGTACTCCTATTTATACAAAAACATAAGCAACTAAATCATTAATGGAGATCCACTAATCCCTCCTAGTTCCACAAATCATTCATATGGTTACAACCAATATGAGACACATATTCCTTTATCCATGATTTTCTCCATGAGATATGCTTAACCCCTATCCCAAATCTCCTTCAAATCTTCAAGAGAATTCGAATTTGAGTCTTGGAGGCCACATAAGAGTGTCTTGGAACCTTCCAAATCACCTACACATGTCACCAAACGCATTCCACCTTTAGGTATAAGCAAATACATGTTATTTTTCTAACTTTAATCGTAAATGCACTTTAAATACATAAAATAATTAACTTTGGGAAAGGAAAATACGAGCCCATATGGTAATTGAAATATATGATTATAATGTGATGAAATGAGGTGACAAAATGAGGATAAAGGTGAAAATGGAGTGAAAATGTATGCTAATTTGGCAGCCCAACAATTATGAAATCAGATTACAAAAGGGAAAACATACTGAACTTTGAACTGCTTGGAATCACCAGGGAGTTTCATTAATTCAATATGATTCTAACATTCCAGCCCATTTACATTCAACCAAGATATCACTTAATTCCCTCATGGATAGGCAAGTATAACTAAAGTGGAATCGCAGAAATCCTGACTCATAGGTACAGAATTCTAGAACCTTTCTAAAGTGTTGCTTTCCCCTATTTATAATAATATGGGGAGCTTAGATTATAGTTACAAAATATCTCAGCTAAAGGCCAGCTAGTTGATGTACTAGTTGCCTCGGCCTGTGATAGCTCCTGCTGCCCAAAAATATTTCCAAGGATCTGATCCCTTTCTTGGAAACAAACAAAAATTACAAAATAATGCAAAGAAAGAGGAAGACTAAAAGATGATGGAATAAGTGTTTCTCTGCTATTCTTGTGAAGGCCTTTGATCATGCCATGTCTCTATCATTGTGCGTCCCTCTAGCTACTCAGATGGTCCTTGTCGCTTACGCCTTAACTGCCAAAGTAGCTCATTCTCTAGAGTTGGGAGTGGGTCAACTGTGAATGTCTGTCGTGGAGTATGAATGGAGCATGTCTCGGAAATCCCTTTGTTGTGTGACAGAGTGGGGCACCATGCCTCCATCAAGTCTTCTTGACTCCCCCCATACTAATTTTCTATGGCACCGACTTCATTCACTGCTTCAACTATTGACCCATCTACCTTCAAAGCCCTAGACCATACTATCGGGGCTTATAAGGAAGTATGACTTTAACTCTTAAAGGCGTTGCAAAACGGTGGGTTCTGGTGTTCCTTGGTTGATCTGGATTTAAACAGGAATGCAACAAATTACAAAGATAACCATAAACACAGAGATGCAGTGGAAATATTACTTCATTTCGTTAATGTAAAATACTGAAATCTGCTTACAAACAAAATTGGAAATAAACCAGCTAGGGCAATGGTAGCTTATCTCTAAGAAGAGATGTGGCGGCTACATGCCTTTGAATTGTGTAAAAATGAGGCTCGAAGGCCTATTTATTGTTTAGAAACAATAGAAAACCCTAAACATACAAAAACCTAACCCTAGAAGATGAAATGCCAATCTGTGGGCCCTGTTTGGGTAAATTGGTACATCAACTTCCCGGGGTCGTAACTATGGCATACGATCTCCATTTGACGCGCACAATATCTCGTTAGAAAGATATATCTGAGAAATACAATTTTGGGAAGAGCAACATTAGTCAATGACCCCATGTTGTTCCTAGTTTTCCCAAAAAAATGTTGTTTAGGGCCTTAAAATGGCTCCGAAAGTCCAGGACCCAAAAAACTGCTAAAAATAGTAAACTGTGCTACAATTAAGGAAATTGAAAAGCTGAAAGAAGCAATGGTGGGGGTCCAAGTGGACTTGGTGGGTGGCCACCAATATCCACCTAGATCATTTCTCCCCCCTTAGGAAGCAATGGTCCCCATTGCATTGAGTTCCTCCATGAGATGAGGAAACTTCTGCTGAACTTGATCCTTGGTGAGCCACTTGCCCTGGAGAAGGAGTTGGCCTGCTTTGACAACTCGATACACTTGGATATTTTGCTGGCGAGTGTGCTTAATCTGTGTGTCCATGATCCGATCAGTTGCAGCTTGTTCGATGAAATCTAGATTTAACTTTGTCGGTGTGAGTTATTCTGCAATGTTGGATGTGTCTAGTAATGGTGGAAAGTATGGCCGAAGGCAGTCCACGTTGAACATTGGGTGCAGGCCAAGGAATGGGGGAATTTTGAGCTCAAATGCATTGTCTCGCACAACCTTGGTAATGGTGTAAGGACCATATCAGAGTGGTCTCAGTTTCTGATAGGCTTCGGTAAGGCATTCCTTTTGCAAATGAAACCAGACTTTGTCACCCACCTAAAACTTGTGTGGCACCCGATCTTGATCATGTCGTTGCTTGTACGTAGCATTTGATTTCTCCAGAATGTCATGGACCTGCTGGTGAATATGCTGGATGTGCTCAATGAAGTTGTTTTCCTTATCTGTTTTGGACTGGACATGAGCTGAGTCTGCGTGAGTAGCTGCAAAGGGATGGCCACATCAATGGGACATAGTGGTTGGAATCCCAAGCCCACCTGAAAAGGGTTGTGGCTAGTTGAGCTATGGAGAGACCGATTGTAGCTGTGCTAAACATAGTGGAGGCTCTCATCCCATATGCGTGGATGCTTTGAGTTGTACATGCACAGAATGTGTACGATCATCCTGTTGACAACCTCTGTCTGGTCATCAGTTTGAGGATGGAAGGCTGTGGACTTGGTGAGTTTGGTGTCTAGCATCGACCAGAGACTGGACCAAAATGTACTGAGGAACCTGTTGTCCCAATATGAGATGATAGAATGTGGGATCCCAAAGTGTACCCACACTCATTCAAAGAAGAATTTAGCAGTGGCTTCTGCTGTGATATTCTTCTTGCAGGCCACCATAATGGCCATCTTCGAGAACCTGTCAATGACCACAAAAGCACAGTTGTTTCCATGCTTAGTGGAAGGAAGGCCTAACATGTAATCCATGGAGATGGATTCCCAAGGTCGACTAGGGGTAGGCAGTGGGGTATAGAGGCCTTGCTTCTTGATGGTCGGTTTGGCAATGGCGCAGGCAGTGCGATGTACTTCCTGACATCATGTCGAAGATTCAGCCAATAGAAATACTTCTGCGGTACTTCCATCATTTTCTCAACCTTGAAATGACCAGCAGCCTGACTGTAGTGTGCTTCACAAATCATCTTGGCATGCTCACTTGAGGGAACACAAAGGTGACCTAGGTGGCATAATAGGGCATCCTAGAGGTGAAAATCTGGAACATGTTAACCCTGCAAGGGTGTCTGGTATGTGTGGCCAAATTCTGTGTCACTTTTGTAGAGAAGTGGCCAATTAGAAGTCTTGTGCCCACAAGAGTTGAGCATGGTGGCTAACACCATGATCGATGGTCGACTGAGGTAATCTACAACATTATTGGTGTTTCCCTTCTTATACTTGATATTAAAATGGAACTGTTGCAGGTATGTGGACCACTTCTGATGGCAATCATTCTGCAATTTCCCTTAGTTCTATATGAACTGCAGGGGTCAGTGATCTATGTGGATGACCATTTCCTTCCCCAAAATTTAATGCTTCCATTGTCGGCAGGCTTGCACAATGGAATACATCTCTTTATCATATGTGCGATACTTCTGGACTGTGTCTGAAAGTGTCTCACTGTGATATGCCACTGGATGTCCGTGTTGAGTAAGGACTGCCCCAATTGTTGGAAATAATACTAGGGGGGGGCTGAATCAATATTATCAAATCAATAACCTTTTCATTTCCATAATCAGATTCATATATGCTACTTTAGTTAAGGCAACCCGTGTGTACATGCAACTGTGTTTAATGCAACTTGCGTATATCCAGCAAACTTATGATTCAGTTAATTCATCAGATGTTGATCTTTAATCAGTGCATTAGAACTTTATTAACCATGCAAACAGTAACTAGGTGTAGTAAAAATAGAACAAATCATCACACATAAGAAACACACATGAACACCATGATATAAGGTGGAAACCCAATGTGGGACAAAAACCACCTGCTGTTGTTTTCTTTAAGAGAAGAAAAACCTGTTTACAATCTTGTATTGGCGTAGACTCATACCATTATGCAAGCACCCACCTGCTAAAGGCTACAACCTTCTCTCGTTCTCCAGCTTCTACTGGAAGGGAGCTACAACCCCCTAGCTCTTATACTAGTCGATATATTTACTAGTACGTAGGCACCAACCTATAGAAGGCTACGACCTTCTCTTTTCTTCCAGGGACCATGTTTCATAAATTTTCAGATTGGATCCATCAATACAAAAAAATCACAACTGCAATACAACCATCAACTATATTTGCATCATCAATCTTTGAATCACCCAACAACTAAATCACTGAAACCCTATCATCAAAACAAAGTCACCAGAACACAGAGCAGAACCCAGAACTCTGAAACAACCACTGGAACCAATAGCAACCTCAAATATCAAATCTCATAATGTATACGCTACTTGGCTATGTCTAATCAGCATGTATACGCTCTTTCACCAAAGGGAACCCGCATATAGATCTGAAAATAATTACTTATACCTTCACTGCAATTTCCAACTTTAGATATACCTAGAACATAAGATATAAAGGATAAGACATGCGTCAGTATTCAGATCTGAACTATTCATGATCATACCATATAATCATAATGCATTAAAGTCTTCATGATCCTGGTTCATCAACCTTCATTCGCCACATAGGTGCATCCTCAACAAAGCATCACATACCTATAACCTGCATACTAGATCTCACCCTTCATCAGATATTCATCACTTGCACACTTGCACTCTGGCCTAATGATCTTCTTCTCCTTATATAGGTTTAGGCCTCTCTCAATACCATGGTCTAAAACCATATAGAACCAATACCCTGGACCCAATACCTGGGGTCAATACCATGGACCAATACCAAAAGACCATGGACCAAATACCACGAATCAAAACTTAGTTTTCTAACATGTACGCACCTTTCCTTCCATGAAAGTGTGTGTGTACGCTATACGCACCTTTTTGGTCTACAAACCTGCGTGTACATGTGGCTTGGTCTATATTGAACCTGCATATACCTTACTTTCTTCATTCTTGTTGTTTACCTACTATACTGTGATCTTCCATCTGAGAGAGTTACCATCAAGGACAACACCTGTGTCATACTTGTATCATAATGCCAACAATATCCCCCTTTGGACTTGATGGCAACAACCACACCAAGTCACTCTCCCCCTTTGACATCAAGGGAAAAGGGCAGACCAACATATTCTCTCCTGTGATATACATTCTGCTGTCCATGCTCCCCCTGAGTACATGCTGAAATCTCTGATTGTGCTCCTCCTTTGTACATGCTAAGATGTATCAATCCATCCATGCTCCCCCTGAGCACATGTTGAGTACGATATATGATCTACACCATAAGCATTTGTCACCAGCATCTAGACCG
The DNA here is from genome assembly GCA_031772625.1 of Pinus tabuliformis. Classification (NCBI taxonomy): domain Eukaryota; kingdom Viridiplantae; phylum Streptophyta; class Pinopsida; order Pinales; family Pinaceae; genus Pinus; species Pinus tabuliformis. The sequence goes on along the minus strand of CM062810.1, from coordinate 336,513,991 downwards.
GTAACCCGCAATACCATTTTCTTGGCCAACCAACAATAAGTAGCAAGATGCATCATTTAGCCACATAAGCATCATCACCAAAGACTTTTAACCATAATGCCATCAATGCATTATTTGAAGCATATGCTCCCCCTGAACTTGTGCCAACCAACATATACCATGACCGAACCATATCAGACTTCTTTCCCTGAATCTGTTCTACTAGTTTTTCTTCAGAGCTCCATATACATGACTTTGCAACCTTTAACTCATGTATATATGTGACTTCTCTTCATAATATTTGCGTCTGCAAATTGGGATACTGAAGGTTTACACTTTCAGCTTCCCCTGGGTCTGTTATGTCTACTAACTAATTTATGCCACATCCTTCTGACACTAATTTTGTCTTCTTCAATACCTGGGATTGAGTTGATGTATGCTCCTTCTTCTTTGGTGTCCAAATTTTGCTCCTGCATTCCTTTACTTTATGTCCAAACTTGTTACATGCATAACATCTTACATGTTTCATATTCCTTTTATTGCAATCAATAGCTTTATGACCAAACATATTGCAAGCAAAACAATATCCCTTAAAGTACTTGGAACGTGATGATCTTTCTGTGTGATGATCTTGAACCATTCTACTTCTGCATCTGGCTGCAACATGTCCAAGTTTATGACATTCATAACATTCAACATTATGCATCGGAGGAAATAACTGTCTATCACTTCCATAGTTGGGAGCAAAAGATTTTCTTTGAAGAATTTCTTTCCTTGGTTGTTGCTGGGGTTGACCTCTTATCTCCTTGTTGAGCATGTAAGGTTTTGCATTATAGTTCCTTACCTCACCTTGTGAGCTAGATTCACCTTCAATAGTTTCATGAAAACCAAGACCAGTTTTGATAGCAGGGGATCTTTGACTACTAAGAATATCATCCAAAATCTTAATATTGTCTTGAAATCGTAACAGTTTATCCTTTTCTTCTAATTTACCTTTTAAGATATTTACCTCAACCTGATGTTGTTCTTCCTTTTCCAGATATTGCTTCTTTATGTTTTCTTCAGCTTTTCTTCCTTCTTCCACTTGTTGCGTTAATTCGAGCACTTCATGTTCTTGTTCTTCAAGAGCTTCTTCATTCTTCTTATTTGATTCTTCAAGATCTTCCTTTAGAGAGAGGATCTTAGATTCAAGTCTCTGGATTGTTATGCTCTGATCTTTTACTACATCCTGCAGCTGCTCCCTTACTCTAGTTACTGTCTCTAGCTGAACATTTAATCTGGTAACTTCTTCTTTTTCTACGTCATTATTTTCATATGCCATGAGAAGTTTAATTTCTTGATTATCTTCATCATTATTGGATGAGTCATTACTATTATCATGAGTATAATAACTTCTATTACCTTCTTCAAACATCTTTCCTTTGTTATGTGGGCATATAGAAACGTAATGACCAACTCTTCCACAAGAAAAACATTTGAAAGGTAGCTTATCTTTGAATCTTCTAGATCCTCGTTGAAGATTCTTGACAAAATTTACCTCATATTCTTCTTCTGAAATGTATCTTGATTCATTGAGGCTTTCTTTTCCCTTTGTTGATACTTTAAATGCGGCTTCTCTCCTTTCTGATGGTCCTCCTTTTCTCATTTCAAAAGCAGTTAAGATTCTATGAAGCTGCGTCATAGTGATATTCTGTACATCTTGCTTTTCTCTATGGCAAACACTTTGGGTTCAAATTTAGCAGACAAGGATTTCAAAACTTTCTCAACTAAGACAACTTCCTTAATTTCTTCACCCAGATTCTTCATACAATTGACAATCTCATCTATACATAGGAAGTAATTAGCTATGCTTTCATCACTATGCATCTTAAGAGTTTCATACTGAATTCTGAGAGTTTGAAGCTTAGCACGTTTTACCTGAGCGTCTCCTTCGTAGCTTAGAATGATTTTGTCCCATATTTCTTTGGTTGATTTGAGCTGCATGACCTTGACAAACTCTGATTTTGACAAACTTGCCAATAAGATAGTAACAGCTTTGGCATTGATTTCATACTACTTTCTACCTGCCATATCTATAGGAATTGTTGATGGAAATGTATATCCTCCTTCCACTATTTCCAAAATATCCATTCCAAGCGATTATAGATAGGATGTGGTTCTTATCTTCCAGTAAACAAAATTGATCCCATCGAATATTGGTGGTATGATGGATCCCTCTCTTTCTTGATTACTCATGATGATGGATCTTCCTTCAAGTGATCAAGCTTCTTCTAAAGGACCTGCTCTGATACCAATTGTTGGAAATAATACTGAGAGGGGGGGGGGGGGGGGGGGCGCTGGTGGGTGAATCAATATCAGCAAATCAATAACCTTTTCATTTCCATAATCAGATTCATATACGCTACTTTAGTTAAGGCAACCTGCGTGTACACGCAACTGTGTTTAATGCAACTAGCGTATATCCAACAAACTTATGATTCAGTTAAGTCATCATATGTTGATCTTTAATCAGTGCATTAGAACTTTATTAACCATGCAAATAGTAACCAGGTGCAGTAAAAACAGAACAAATCATCACACATAATAAACACACATGAACACCATGATATAAGGTGGAAACCTAATTCGGGACAAAAACCACCTCCTGCGGTTTTCTTTAATATAAGAAAACCTATTTACAATCTTGTACTGGCATAGACTCATACCAGTACACAGGCACCCACCTGTTGGAGGCTACAACCTTTTCTCGTTCTCTAGCTTCTACTGGAAGGGAGCTACAACCCGCTAGCTCTTGTACTAGCCAATATATTTACTAGTACGTAGGCGCCAGCCTACAGAAGGCTACGACCTTCTCTTTTCTTCCAGGGACCACGTTTCATAAATTTTCAAACTGGATCCATCAATACAAAACAATCACAACTGCAATACAACCATCAACTATATCTACATCATCAATCTTTGAATCACCCAACAACTGAATCACTGAAACCCTGTCATCAAAACACAGTCACCAGAACATAGAGCAGAACCCAGAACTCTGCAACAACCACTAGAACCAATAGTAACCTCAAATATCAAATCTCATAATTTATACGCTACTTGGCTGTGTCTAACTAGCATGTATACGCTCTTTCACCAAAGGGAACCCGCATACAGATTTGAAAATAATTACTTATACCTTCACTGCAATTTTCAACTTTAGATATACCCAGAACATAAGATATAAAGGATAAGACATGCGTCAATATTCAGATCTGAACTATTCATGATCATACCATATAATGATAATGTATTAAAGTCTTCATGATCCCGGTTCATCAACCTTCATTCACCACATAGGTGCATCCTCAACAAAGCATCACATACCCATAACCTACATACTAGGTCTCACCCTTCATCAAATATTCATCACTTGCACACTTGCACTCTAGCCTAATGATTTTCTTCTGCTTATATAGGCTTATGCCTCTCTTAATACCTTGGATCCAATACCTGGGGTCAATACCACAAACCAAATACCATGGACCAATACCAAAATACCTTGGACCAAATACCACGGACCAAAACTTAGATTTCCAACATGTACGCGCCTTTCCTTTCATGAAAGTGCATGTGTACGCTATACGCGCATTTTTGGTCTGCAAACCCATGTGTACACACAGCTTGGTCTATAGTGAACCTACATATACGTTATTTTCTTCATTCTTGTTGTTTACCTGCTATACTGTGATCTTCCATCTGAGACAGTTGCCATCAAGGACAACACTTGTGTCATACCTGTATCATAATCCCAACACCAATAGCATAGTTAGAGGCATCTGTTTCGACCTCAAATGGTTGTTGCAAGTCTGGTAATGTAAGCACTGGTGCTGAGTAGAGGCGATCTTTCAACTCTGTGAATGCCTTCTGTTGAGATTCAGACCAAAAGAAATTTGCTTTCGCTCCTCACTTGATGACTTGACTCAAGGGCCAAGTGATATGAGAAAATCCCAACACGAACTTGCGATAGAAGTTCGCAAGACCTAGAAAGTTGCGGAGCTCTGTCAGAGTGGTTGGAGATGGCCAATCCTGAATGACTTAGATCTTGGCTAGATCCACATGCACCCCCTATTCATCAATAATGTATCCCAGATACTGAACCTGGGTCATGCCAAAAGTGCATTTCTCCAAATTAGCACATAACTTGTGTTGCCACAGTGTTTGGAGAACCCGTTGGATGTGGTGGAGGTGCTCTTCCCAACTCTGGTTGAAGATCAGGATGTCATCCAAGTATAACACTACAAATGATTTGGTGAATGGCTGCAATATTTCATCCATTAGCCTCATGAAGGTTGCAGGAGCATTCCTCAATCTGAAAGGCATAACCAACCATTTGAAAAGGCCCTCCTTAGCTTTGAAGGCAGTCTTCCACACATTGGAGGTTTTGGTTGGTACCTAGTGATATCTTGACTTCAAATCGATCTTGTTGAAATATTTTCCCCCCTTCAGTTGGTCCAGGAGGTCATCAATCCATGGGATCGGGTACCTATTATAGACAGTGATCTTGTTCAGCACCCGATAGGCAATACAGAGTCTCTAAGACCCATCCTTCTTCTATACCAACATGATTAGGCTCCCACAAGGTGATGAACTCATATGGATGTGACCTTTCTGCAGCAGCTCCTGAATTTGCCTCTTGATTTCATTGTTCTCTAGAATGGAACACCGATAGATTGGTCCATTGGGCAGCAATGCACTTGGGGTTAGATCAATGGAGTGCTTGACCTGACAGTGCATAGGAACCCCTGGGGGGGAAGTGAAGATGTCCTCGTACTCCTCCATGACCTTTTCCATCTATAGTTGTCGTGCGGAGGGGCCCTGTTTGGAGGTCGTGGCCACCATCTTCTTTTTTCCTTGAGGGCGTATCATCAGGAAAAACAAATTTCCCGGTTTTGGAAATGATATTACTGCATTGTTTTGCAGTAACCAAAGAGATCGCGGTAGGCAGTGCTACCTCCGGTATCCTATACAACTTATTTCCCAAAGTAACAATAACAGAACGGGGCCTTGATTCATACACAACATGTCGCTTCCACAAGTATGGTTGTCATAATAATACATCACAAACTTCGAGGGGAGAAATTTCACACAATGCCTCATCTGTGAAGGGCTTGATGTTGTATGGAAGGTGACACTGCTAGCTCAGGCAAAGATCCCGTCCTTGGTGAAGCCACTTGATGGTGTACGGTTGTGGATGTGCTATGGTCGGTAAGCCTAGCTGCTTCACGACCTCTACTAAAATGAGGTTCTTTTGGCTCCTGTTATTGACGATGAACTGTAATGAGGAGCCCTTTACCCACATTTTGGGTGGAAGAGACACTCCTCCTCCTCTGGATCTTCAGGTTCCTCCTTCTGGATCTTTGTGGTGGCAACGGTGATGTTGGGCTCCACATCAATAATCTTCTTCCCTTTTTCATTCCCCTTGTCAGGTTCTGACTCAGAGTTAGAAGATGCATCTAATTCTAAAACCTTTAGCTCGGCCACCAGTGACTGCTTGGCCCGACACTCACTTGTGTTATGAGTGGAGCTCTTATGGAACTCACACCACTTTCCCGTGTCCTTTTTTAGCTCCACGGCACTGCTCTTTGCTTGTAGCTTTGGCAGGTTGTCTTGGGCCACCCCACCTTGGCTTTGTCCTTTGTTCTTTGGTTTGGAGTCACCTTTCCCTTACTTTGGATTCGCAGATCCAAAGTCTCGCTTCTTCTGTTTAAACTTTTGCTTGACCTTGACAGCATATCGGTATGTCGTGCTAAGCGAGGAGATGTTCAGGAATTCAATTTCTTCCTAGATGTACGTGTGCAGGTAGCCACAGTATTTGAGTACCAAATGCTGCTCTGAATCCTTGATACTGAACTTTGTGCAAAGGGTATGGAAAATATTGGTAAACTCTGGCATGTCTTGGTCCCTTCCCTGCCGTAGCGTGGTCCACTTTATGTATTGATCCTCATAGCTTCCGACAGGGTAGTACTGCTCCTTGATGGCATCCCAGAATGAATTCCAAGTGGGTGCAACTGAAAATAGTGAGCCCGTACTTTCATCCTTCTGCTTGCAGTAGGTTTCCCACCAGTCCTTGATGTGGGGGGCTGGTTTGAGAAGAGCGAAAATAATCTTTTCCCAATTGGAAAAATCATGAACAGAAAAATAACCCTCTAGTAGATTTAACCATTTATTGACAACATCTGTGGCTATCTGACCCTTGAATATGAGGATTTCAAAATTAAATTGTACCTTAAACGATGTGGCATATCCAAAGTAGTTGTTGGAAGTCGATGCGTTGCCCCTGGGTAGCCGCTGAAGAATTTGGGCAAAGTTGTCCATTATCACATTCCTTTGTCACTCGAGGGCTTCTTCAAGCAATATTTTGATAGGATCTCCTGCCCCCTCATCTTTCTTTTCATCCTCCATGGGAGGCCATCATGTTTTGTGAGGTTGTTCTTGCAAAGGTTTGACCATTTCAAGCCCTAACTCTTTATATCCCTACCTTGTTGGGGACATGCAAAGAAAAACAGAGAAAAAGCAGACCGCTTTTAATATCACTGATCCAGATTTAAACTAGAACACAACAAATTACATAGATAACCATAAACATAGAGATGAATTGGAAATAATACTTCATTTCATTAATGTAAAATACTGAAATATGATTACAAACAGAATTAGAAATAAACCAGCTAGGGCAATGGTAGCTTATCTCTGAGAAGAGATGTGGCGGCTACATGCCTCTAAACTATGTTACAATGAGGCTCCAAGGCCTATTTATTGTTGAGAATTAATGGAAAACCGTAAGCATCCAAAAACCTAACCCTAGAAGATGAAACACCAATTTGTGGGCCCCGTTTGGGTAAATTGTTACATCAACTTCCCGGGGTCATAATTTTGGCATACGATCTCCGTTTGATGCACACAATATCTCGTTAGAAATATCTATCCGAGAACTACAACTTTGGCAAGAGAAACATGGGTCAATGGACCCATCTTACTCTTAGCTTTTCCAAAAAACATCGTTTAGGGCCTCAAAACGGCTCTGGAAGTTCACGGCCCGAAAAACTACTAAAAATAGTAAACTGTGCTACAATTAAGGAAATTGAAAAGCTGAAAGAAACAAGGGTGGGGGTCCAAGTGGACTTGGCGAGTGGCCACCAATATCCACCTAGATCATTGGCCTCCCTTTGGTTTTGACCCTGTCTACATTTCTTCTCATACGGCCAGGGGTTATGACCAAGTACTTAGTTCTCGGGCATTAGGACCTTTGGACTCCTCTCTGGGGGGGATTCTTCCTTTGCTATATAAAATATCGCCTATGATATCTCCTTGAGATCGGGCCCACCCAGGATATCAAAATCTCAAAACAGAAGAGGGCTTTCTTATGATATTTCCTGGAGCTAGCCGATTGTCTGGATACGACGGTCTATAGAATGCATCACAAAAAGTATCACATCTAGGGGAGGGGTGTTGAATAATCATGCGGCCTTTGCAAAGGGGCAGACCTGATGGGCCTTTAAATCCAATGTATAAAATATCACATCCGGGGAGTTCCCGCGCATCACAAACACAAGCTGGAAAGGGCAAGCCCTGTTACCTCCTTTCATAGCGCTGACCAATTGTCTAGACTCGAAATCCTCATAAGATATAACACAAAAGATTGCATCCAGGAAGTTCCTACATACCACACTCGCAAGCCAGAAGTGACATCGGTGGAGGAGAAAATTTGACCTGTGTGATCGCTGATTTGCAAGATTTCTGACGCCATTAGTGCCATGTGGCACTTCCTAAGTGGTGACACGTGTCACCTGGAAATGCCCCCATAGGACCCCGAAAACTCCAAATCAGCATGCCATGTGTCCTTACATACCACCACATCATCCTAACGTCAACTGTCACATCAATCTATCGGGACCAACAGTATTCCGCCTCATGGCCTGTGAGAGGAGAGAGAAAAGGCTCTCCTGCCTCTTGTTTTTGCATTAATTTCCTTTCTAAAATCAGCCTCTACCCTCCCTGCTGCTTTAACACTAGTGGCATATTTCACCTGTAATTCCTTAGGGACAATCCCTTGGGCCCTCCGATCGCTGATTTTTGGATATCATGGGACTACGGGACTACTGCGATTGCGATATACAGGACCTACCCACCGCTGATAAGCCAATATGTCGTGCGCTCGACCCGTCGATAACCGATTTACAATATCGACGATCGACTGATCAACGATTTCACTATCTACTCCGATTGATCCTTTAAAAAAACTCTGATTTTCGATTGTGATGAGCCTTTTCCTTTGGTCTTTTCTCCTTTTATTCTAGCTTTTCAAAGGGGATCTTCCATTTGCTCTAACTTCTTATCCAGAAGTCCATTCTTTGACTTCCATATGCCGTTGGAAATATTATCACGAGAACTATGAAACGGAGAGGGTCCAACTAAGCTTTGAGAGCTTCTGTGGTTTGGGAAAAGGCTTCAAACTTCACTATTTTTCTACACTCTGGGTAACTGATAACTTTATAAAGCAGTGAGTGACAACACTACCTGGGCCACCTTTGTGTTCCTTCAAGCGAGTGTGCCAAGATTATTTAGGATGCACACTACAGTCGGGTAGCAAGACACTTTTTTGTGGAGAAAATTATGGCTATACTGTAAAAGTACTTCTATTGGCCCAAACTCCGACTGGATGTTGAGAAATATATCAAATCCTGCATTGCTTGAGTCATCACCAAGCCAACAATCAAGAAGCAAGGCTTGTACACTCCTCTGCCTACCCCTAGCCAGCCATGGGAATCCATCTCCATGGACTATATGTCTAGCCTCCCTTCTACCAAGCATGGTAATGACCGTGTATTATTTGTGGTTGTGGATAGATTTTCTAAGATGGCTATATTGGCAGCCTCAAGAAGAGTATCACAATGGAGGACACTGCCAAACTCTTCTTTGAACGAGTATGGGTAAATTTTGGGATCCCGCAAACCATTATATTAGATTGGGATGTCAGGTTCTTGAGCACATTCTGGTCAAGCCTCTGGACAATATTGGACACCAAGCTCACCAAATCCACTACCTTCCATCCCCAAATTGATGGCCAGATGGAGGTCGTTAATAGGATGATAGTGCACATACTCCGCATGTACAACTCCAAGAATCTTCAAACCTAGCATGAGAGTCTTCCATATGTGCATCATAGTTATAATAGAGCTCTCCATAGCTCCACTGGTCACAGTCGCTTTCAAGTGTGTCTAGGATTTCAACCATTGTGTTTGGTTGATGTTTCCATACCTCACGTGACTATACAGACGTAATCCACACATGTACTGTCTGAGACTAATAAGTGACCAGATTTATTGAACACATCCAAGACATCCGCCAATAGGTTCATGACATCCTGAAGAAGTCAAATTCCAATTACAAGCAGCGACATGATCAACATTGGGTGCCACACAAGTTTCAGGTGGGCGACAAAGTCTGGTTGCATTTGCAGAAAGAATGCCTTACTAGAGCCCATCGGAAGCTCAGACCACTCTGATATGGTCCTTACACCATTACCAAGGCTATGGGAGACAATGATTTTGAGCTCAACATTCCCCCATTCCTTGGCCTGCACCCAGTGTTCAATGTGGACCACCTTCGACCATACTTCCCACCATTGTTGGACACATCAGACATTGCAGAACAACTCACACCAATAGAGTTAAACCCAGACTACATGGAACATGCCACAAATAATCGGATTATGGACACATAGGTCAAGAACACTCACCAACAAAAGATCCAACTATATCAGGTTGTCAAAGTTGGCCAAATCCTACACCAAGGCAACTGGCTCATCAAGGACTAGGTTCAACAGAAGTTTCCTCACCTCATGGAGGCTCTCCACGCAATGGGGACCATTACTTCGTAAGGGGGGAGGAATGACACAGGTGGATATTGGTGGCCTCCCACCTATCCCATCTAGATCTCCAGACAATTTCTTTTGTTTCCTTGTTTATTTCAACAATTACTATTTTTAGCAGTTTTTCAGGTCCTGAACTTTCGGAGCAGTTTTGACCCCCTAAACGATGTTTTTCTTATGTCCGTTGTAGGGTTGTAGGCCTGTGTCTATGGCTACGTGCATAAGGAAAAACTTGTAGTACTCAGAGATACATTTTCAACAAGGTATCGTATGCGCCAAATGGAGATAATATGACCAAGTTATGACCTCGAGAACTTGGCTACCCAACTAAGCACAATGGGGCCCACAAAATCTTGGCATTACATCTCCTGGGTTTAGGGTTTTGGTTGTTTAGGTTTTTCTCATGTTTTTTAATAATAAATAGGCCCTTGAGCCTCATTGTAACACAATTAAGAGGCATGTAGTTTCCACATCTCTTCTCAGAGATAAGCTACCATCGCTCGAGCTAGTCTTATTTCCATTCTGTTTGTAAGCATATTTCAGTATTTGATATTAATGAAATGAAGTGTTATTTTTATTGAAACTTTCTATTTATGGTTATATCTATCATTTATTGTGTTCCTATTAAATTCGAATCAATGTGTGTGTTGGTCATGTGATTAGTTGTATGAACATGAATGTTTAACCTTGTTGCTCACTTCCTTTATGAATGAATGCTCTCACAAGTAAAAGATTATAAAAAGAGGATTGTAAGCTTATTAGAAAAATAATATATAATCTCACTATTACTAATTCACCCCCCCCCCCCCCCCCCCCCCCCCCCCCCCCCCTCACCCTCTCTCACTAATTCCTTATTCCAACAATTTGTATAAGACCAGGTTCCTTCAGTAATAATCTAACCACTGGAAGGTAGATCTATAAGGAATTATGTCTAGGCAAGAGAGTCAAGAGGCTTACTCAAGTAGAATACCAGTCTTTGATGGGACAAACTATGCCTTTTGGAAAGTAAGGATGGAAGCGTATCTTATTTTTTTTGGAGTAGATGTTTGGACTTCAGTTCTAGTAGACTACAATGTCCCTGATATTCCTCCCACTGATGCAGATGGTAAAAAATTATATGGAAATAATGCTAAAGCCAATAATTCCATTCTCTTTGGTCTTAGTTAATTAGAACTTGTAAAAGTTATGCACTGTAAGTCTGCTAAGGAATTATGGGTAAAGCTTAATCAAAGTCATGAAGGAGATGGCCAAGTCAAGCAAGTGAAACTTCAAACTTTTTCAGAATGAGGTTTGAGAGCTTGAGAATGAGTGAAGATGAAATCATGGTAGAATACTTCCTCAGAGTTGATGAAGTAATTAATATGATTAGAGGACTTGGTGAATAGGTCAAGGAAGAGATGATTGTTCAGAAAATATTAAGATTTATGCCCATGAGATTTAATTTCAAAGTCTCAACTATTGAAGAAATGGCTAATTTAAAGGATCTCAAGATGGACTAGCAACATGGTACTCTCACATCCTATGAGATGAGACTAGGAAGAGAAAATTTTGAACCTAAGGAAGCATCATTCAAAGTATACAAAAATGCCAAGGAGCACAAATGTCATCAAGATTGCTCCAACTGTGAATGTGACTAGGAGTTGTCTCAACTAGCCAGGAAACTAAAGCGTGGCTCAGGAAAAAATAAGGGAAGTTTCCCTTTAAATATTTTGATTGTGGAAGAGTTTGGCATTTTTCATCCAAATTCCCTTACAAAGAAAAGGTTGATAAGGAAGATGATCAGAAATTTGGAAACACATCTCAGAAAAATCAGAAGAAAAGGCTCTATAAGAAAAATGGGTTCTACTCCAAAGAGGATATCTCAACACGAGATTCAGATAGTGAAAACTCTTTAGAGAATTACTCACATAAGTATTTACTTATGGCCTTTGAAATAGACTCCAAGAAACAAGGTATTATAGACTTCGAAGAGGAAGAGGAAGAACAACGAGTAGTGGACCTTGAAGTGGAACTCGTCAGTTCCCTTGATGAGTTAAAGAAAGCAAGGAAGAAGAATAAGAAACTGAAGGAACAACTACAATGTGTTGAAGAAGGTATGTATAACTTTGATAATGAATATTTTTCTTATCAAAAATAAAAACTTGAAGAAGCTATCAAGAACAAAGAAAATATAGTCCTACTAGAAGAAAAACAAGGAACATGTGAGAAACTAGAAGAAGAGAACAATAAATTAAAACAGATATGCTCAAGTCTAGGAAGGAAATGATCTCAAAGGCATGCATAGATGATATTCTGAATTTGAAAGTTAAATTGGAAAAAGCTAAATGAAAGGGATAGGTTCTTCAAGATTTGATCCAGGAATGGGAAGAGAAATGTCAGAGCCTTGAGGAAGAGTTTGTCTCTCTAAGAACTGATCTTAAGGGAAGAAAGACCAAGAAGGGTTTCAATGAAATATTTGTAGAAGGCACAAGAAAACTAGATCAAATTATAAATATCCAAAGGCCCTCAGGAATCAAAATAGCTCTTGGATACTAAAAAACATAGGAATATTCCATGAAGAAGATAAACCTTAGGTCCACAGGATTCAAAGAACCACATAGTTATGCAAAGAAGCTTCAAGGAAGAATCAATGAAGACAAAATAACAAGAGGGAAAAGAGGAGACATCAATGGAGAATGAATCAATGGGTCAGACAACCAAGGTACCTTCATGCACAATCTCATAAGACTTCTAGCTATAGACATGCCTATTTATTTTATGGTCATTGTTATAAGTGTCATATATTTGGACATAAATTTGTTGATTGTAGAAGGATCAAATTTGAAAGAGATGAAAATCCTAGATATAGCAAGTATCAGAATTTTAGATCTCAAAACTCTTCTCTCAAAGATTGAAATGTCTTCTCTCCCTTTTTTAAGCGAAGTAGAATGCTTCAAATGTAATAATTTTCGGCACAAAGCAAGTGAGTGCAGAGGAAGGTTTGAATACTAGTCTAAGTCCCAAAATGTTAGACATTCAACTATCCAAAAAGATAAGGGGAGTTGGAAATGAAAGCCTAAAAAGGAGATTGTAATGTGGACTTGCTTTATCAACTCATAATCAAGAAAAAAAATGGTATGTGGATAGTCATTTTTTCAAACATATGGTTGGGGATAAAATCATTTTTTTGTCGCTAAAAGAAAAGGACAAAGGAAACAATGTCACCTTTGGAAACAATGCTCTAGAAAGAATCAAGGGTAAAGGCATAGTCAGTCTTTATAAAAAAATAGAAGCACAAAATGTGTTGCATGTGGAAGGTCTCTAGCACAATCTGCTTAGTGTTATCCAAATGTGTGATAATGGGTACGATGTGGGCTTCCAATCTAAAGACTGTGATATTCGTAACATGAAGAATGGAATGTTGGTGGGAAAATAAATTAGAACCCATAATAATGTATATGTGTTTGATGATTCCATGGTTAATTACTATTTAAGATAAATGAATGAAGCACGGTTGTGGCACAAGAGGCTGGGGAATATGAATTTTGATAGTTTGATAAAAGTTAGAAGATGGTAGCCATGAGAGGATTACCGAGATTGTCAAGGACCGATAACTCAATTTGCAAGTCATGTCAGTTTGGCAAGAACACTAGGACTTATTTCAAGTCAAAAGAGTTCTCCTCAACCAGACCTCTGGAGCTCATTCACATAGATATTTGTGGCCCAACTAGAGAAAAAACCTCAAAAGGAGAAAGGTATTTCATGCTGCTCATTGATGATTTTACCAGGGCCACTTGGATTGTGCTCTTAAAATAAAAGTCGGAAGCATTTAAGAATTTTTAAAAATTTAAAGCTCAAGTAGAAAATGAGGACTTAAAGATAAAATGCTCAAGATCAAACAAAGAAGGAGAGTTCACCACAAGAGAGTTTGAATATTTCTATGAAGAGAATGGCATGAAGAGTTAGCAATCAATAGCTAGAATTCCACAACAAAATGGAGTAGTGCATAGGAAGAACATAACAATCTAGGAAATAGCTAGAGCAATGTTGGATGAAGCAAATGTGTCTCACATCTTCTAGGGAGAAGCAACACAGGCACTAGTGCATTTTTCAAACATAACTCAACTTGAGCCTAATAGTAATAAAACTCCCTATGAGTTGTGAAAGGGAAGGCATGCATCAGTTAAACACCTCAAGGTGTTTGGGAGCAAGTGTTTCATCAAAAGGAATGATAAGAATCCTGGAAAGTTTGACTCTCGTGCTGACGAAGGAATATTTCTCAGCTACTCTTCTCGAAGTAAAGGATATAAGTGTTAAAACAAGAAGACAGACAGGATTGAGGATTGTATTTATGTGGTAGTAGATGAAAAATCTTCATAACCCGAGTCCTCTAAAAGAAATATGAACTCAGATGATGAAGAAAACTTAGATATGAGGTCCACAGATATAGAAGAAACAAATCCAGACAATGAAGATGAGGAAGAAGGCACAACTTCAAGGCCAAAGACACCCTCCAAGTATGTACAAAAAAAACATATTGAGGGTCAGATACTTGGAGATCAAAGACAAGGTGTCCAAGCCAGGAGAAAACTTGTTGGAAATATGAGTTATGCAAGTTTGGCTTTGTTATCACATGCTAAACCCAAGAATCTCGACCAACTAAGTGAAGACAAGTTTTGGGTGAAAGCTATGAATGAAGAACTTGAACAAATTAAAAAGAATGACACTTGGGATCTTGGTCCAAGGCCTAGAGAAAAAAATGTTATTGGAACCAAATGGGTTTTTGAAAACAAGTTGAATGAGCAAGGTCAAGTAATCAGGAACAAAGCTCTATTGGTATCCAAAGGGTATGCCCAAATAGAAGGAGTAGATTTCAAGGAAACCTTTGCACCAGTAGCATGACTGGAATCCATCAGAATATTTGTTGCTCTTTCCTCCCATAAAAACATTAAGTATATCAGATGGATGTAAATTCTGCATTTCTCAATGGAGATTTGGAAGAAGAAGTTTACATTGAGTATCCAGAAGGATTTATAATCAACACAGATGAAGGGTTCGTATCCAAACTGAAGAAGGCTCTATATGGATTGAAACAGGCTCCTAGAGCTTGGTACGAAAGGCTGGATAAATACCTTCAGCAACAAGGGTTTAAGAAAGGAACAATTGAAAAAAAATTATAAGTCAAGTTTGAAGGCGACTATCTACTAATTGTAGTTGTATATGTGGATGATATAATATTTGTCAGTGACATGGAATAATTGGGGAATAAATTTGAAAAATGTATGCAGAGAGAGTTTGAAATTTCCATGATCGAAGGGTTTTCCTTCCTGGTTTTTCAAATTGCTTGGTCTCCACAAGGAGTGTTTATATCCCAATCCAAATATCTCAAGGAAACTTTGAAGAAATTGGGTTAGAATATTGCAACCCAGTAAACACACCTATGACTACAGGCTACAAGTTGTGCAAAGAAGATGAGACTCCATCGGTAAATTAGACTAATTATAGATCAATGATATGAGTATTGTTGTATCTTATAGCTTAAAGTCTAGATATCATGCAAGTAGTGAGTCTTGTGGCCAGATTTCAGGCTTTCCCACATGAAAGTCATGTTGTTGCTGTCAAAATATTTTTCAAATATCTTCAAGGAACAATAGAATATGGACTGTGGTATGCTAAGAGTAAATAATATAAGTTGAAGGCCTACACTAATGCTGATTGAGATAACAGTATTGATGATAGGAAAAGAACTTTTGGTGCAACATTCTTCCTAGGAAAAGTCTTGGTGTCATGGATCAACAAGAAACAAGCCTCAAGTTCTTTATCGACTATAGAAGGAGAATATATTGCTGATGCTACCTATTGCAGGCATATTCTATGAGTGAAGCATATTTTAAAATATATTCAGGTAGAGCTGATTGATTCTATTCCAATTATGTGTGACAATACAAGTGCCATCAGCATCTCCAAAGATCGAGTCATGCATTCAAATACCAAGCATATTCCTATCAAGTACTGGTCAAAACAAGATCATTTCAGCTACTCCATAGGCAAAGTACGTTGTATCTCACCTAAATACACTGTGTGGGTGCGTTGCATTTCGAAAAGCCCTTCTATGGGGTGCGATGGGCGAGAAGTGACAAATGGCAGTGTCATTTCGCGAGGTGGAGAGGCATGGAAACTTCCAGAAACTTCTCCTGTGACACTTGCCTCTCTGAATTTGACCAAGGATGAGTAAGAGATCATCAATCTCCAAGTGGAAGCAAGAACTATCAGAGGGAAGACACTAGTCAAATCACAAGCTGACTCATCTCCCTTACAGATATCTATATATGGATCCCTCATCCCAGAGATCAAAAGGATGGAATTTTGCATATTGTAAGGAATTGTTGTTGGTTTCTTGAGACAACATCAGATTGTTGGGTGATCTAAGCTTTGTATGAGGTGAAGAGGGGCTTCCTTGCTGAGAGGATGATGCTGGGTCAGAACAACTGGTTGTAACTCCCCTTGGCTCTTTCTTGTTTATCAATAAAAGCTATTCAAGTTTTCCTCCATACTCTTGTGTAATTTATGTTTTATGCATTTGTATGGTCAATTTACATCTGATCCTATAATGTTTATGATTATAGATCCATGTTCTTGTATAGTGCTATGCTACTGTGATCTTACAGGTACTCTGTGAAGCTGGGCGTGCAAGGGAACAAGTAGCGAAAGACTATAAAGAGAGAGAGGAATCGAACTAGGAGATTAGCGCAAGAAAGAGGTTGGTCTTCTTTGATCTTCTCTCATCTATACCTCATAAAGGAAAAATGAAAGTAGCTTTACTTTGTTTGTTTCTAAGGTAGCTATCACACCTTAGTGGGATAAGCAGTTGTATGTAGACACTTTTCCCTGTAACAAAATGGCGACTCCACTGGGGACGAATTAGCTTGTTTGTTTATCTTCCTTGTTTATTTTATAAACTTACAGACAGAGCTTGAAGTTGAGCTAGGTAGCTTTTGAACTGCATTTTCTATGCAAATGCAAAGTAGATAAATGCCACTTCAGTCAATCTCCGGGATTTGTTTATGACTTAAACAACTGATTCACAAACTCTCTGATTGCCCCTTGTGGTAGCTCTTAGAACCTCCTTAGATCTACCCCTGATTGTTGCATTACTGATTACCATTTGCTCAGCCAAAACCCAAGCAAAGTCTCGTCTCTAGCCCAGCGCAGTTACTGTTCTGTGAATTTGAAATTCAGCGCACTTCCCGAGTGTAGTAGGTGTGCCGCATTTCAAATTCCCTGTGTTTCAGGTGCGCTGATCAAACTAGGCATTGTTCAGTTTTGGTTTCTGTGATTCATTCTTTCCAGTTCTATTCATGAATTTTGCTACCTGTAATCAATATATCTCTGTTTGAAACCCCTTTTCCTTGCTGTTATTCCGCCTCCTTTGTGCAAAAGAACTGTAAATGTTTTTGTGTATTTGTTGAGTCATTTTCAGTTCTCCTTTGCAAAAAGTAACGTAATCGTATTGTCATCCTTTGATTTGAAAGTGTCGCAAGTGTCATTTTCAGTCATAGGAAAGAGTTTGGTTGCTATTGATAGTCGATTATCCTGTTACTATTGTATTTGGTCTGAATTTGTAGTTTTTCTAGTGTCAAAAACAAGTATTCATTTCCAAATCGTAAAATGTTGTGATTGTCTCCATTTTTTATTTTGAAAAGAAACTTGTTAATAGTTGTCGCCTGAAAAGTAATTCAGATTTGTGCATTAGCTTTCTTTTTACCATTCACATACTAAGAAAGCTGAAAACAAATACATGCATGTGCATTTGCATTTAGACTGTTTGATTGGTTTGATTTAGGACAGTGCATTTAGTGTGTGCTCTTTGCTCTTTGAGAAAGAATAATGTCTCTCTTTCCTTAGTAGCTAGGATTTTCATTGCA
Organism: Pinus tabuliformis; assembly: GCA_031772625.1. Classification (NCBI taxonomy): domain Eukaryota; kingdom Viridiplantae; phylum Streptophyta; class Pinopsida; order Pinales; family Pinaceae; genus Pinus; species Pinus tabuliformis. Next base: position 336,496,195 of record CM062810.1, on the reverse strand, counting down.
CAAAGAAGATAAAAGACTGTTTATCATCTTAGATTGCATTTTAGGAATTGTACATCTACATCTCATGGTGAACCTGAAAGGAAAATTTCTTAAGCAAGATCAACTATAAAATAAATTTAATGAATCTAACAACGCTTTGGAACCTAACGCACAACATCTAGAAGTCTAGGCTAGAGACGTATTCCGGCGTCGTAAAGCCTTGTAACTGTTGTTCTCACTGATGGTTGGGTGATTCCTCCACTTTGAGATGATAAGTGCCAATACAGACTTGTGCTCCCACGTACCGTCGAGTATATTTTGGGAGACCACAATAAGCTTAATCCTTTATCCATAGGAAGCTGTGTCTGCCGCCCTATCGATCGCAATGCACTGAACACAACATTCGGGAAGATTGATTGCCGTACCATAAAAAGTATTCTGCAGTTTTGCGATTGGTTTGGTAATCCCTCTGCCTAGATTTCCAGAGCAATCCCTCTCATTCCTTTTCAGACTCCTTAATGGAAAAGGTCCATCTGAGCACTTATCACTTCAGGCTCATTAAAAATTGAAGGCGACTAGAGTCATCTTTTGTTTTTTCTCTACTCTTAAAAATTGAAAAAACATGTTGTGTCAAAGCGTCTAAAATTCATCTAATTCGGAAATATACTTCCCCTTTATTTTGAGTTGATCGAGTAATCCGCAATCGTGGAAGAAAGTCAATCGAAATCGTTAGAAAATCTTTTGGATAGACTAGATATGTCTGAACAACTGTCGACATCCAGGACTGTGTCATCCGACGCAGCAGCGGTAGAGCCTCTTGCTGCTACTCCAATGATGTTCGCCGGTATACCATCTGTCCCGGCAAGTTATCAACAACAAGCCGGAGTCCAATCAGGGACTGTTTCGACGACATGGTCAGTTCCTATTTCTTCATTCGGATTATCATCTGGTATTTCTTATGTTGAAACTCAACAAATTGATCCAATGTGTCTTCAAAGGCCAATCTACCCTTTAAGTACTGGATTTCCACCATATGGAGGGCAATATGCCTTTTCACTGTTCCCTCCCGGAGAACAACCATATGGGAGTTTACAACAAAGTTCAGGTCAGACTGGAATTACATCCAGCAGTTGGGTACCAATACTTCCTCAACAACCAAGGGTTGTATATTCAGTGCAACCAGTCCACCCTGTGTCAAATATTCCCACTATACCTGCTATGGTGACTGCGTCGCAAGTACAAGTGCTACCTGTTGTATGTCAACCCCAAGTTTCTCAGGTTGCAATACAACAACCTCTTGTCTCGACAACTCAATCACAACCTCAGGTTAGTGCCTCCTTATCTGGAGCGACTCATGCTCAAATAAGTACTATGATTCCTCATCTTCGTCAATCATCCAAATGGTCCAACACCCATGGCTGGTTCAATCTCAGCAACCGCCATTCCAGCAATCATATCAAGGACCTGAGCAACAAGTCTTTGTAAGTAATGGGCAACCGCATTTCCAAAGCGGTTATCAACAACCATATTATAATGGTAATGCCCATCAACCTTGTCAAAGTTGCCAGCATCAAATACATTATGCTAGTATGCAAAGACCCACTGCTCAGGCGATTCCATCTTATCCTGGGTATGCTTCGCCTAACCTAAATCAACAGTTGCCCTTTGTAGCAACTCTAGAATTACCAGATCTAAACCGACTGACGAATGATCCAATTGCTTATGCCCCTTGGTGGCCAGTGATTCCGCTTAAACTTCCATCAAATATTCCTAAATTTAATGGAAATCCAGGTGAAGATCCGTCGAATCATGTGATGACCTTTCATCTATGGTGTTCATCAAACACCCTAAACGATGATTCAATTAGACTTCGCCTTTTTCAGAGGATGTTAATCGGTCCGGCAGCAAAATGGTATATCGAATTGCCCAGAGCTTCATTTGACAACTTTAGTACCCTAGCCACAACCTTTTTAACCCATTTTCAGTTACTGATAAGGTACGAAATGGGAACAGAACTTCTTACCAATTTCAAACAAACAACGGCCACTCACATATCTGATCATATACATGAGTGGTGACGTCGTCGTAGAATGGTAAAAACGTATGTTCTTGATCAGCTTTTAGCTGAATGGTTTATTAAGTCATTATTGCCTTCTATTATAGAAGATGTGGCAAAAGGGGGAGTCGTCACCGAAGAGCAAGTCATCGCTCGTGCACAATATTTGGACTTGATTTACACTCAGTCTGGCACGCTCTATGCTAAAATACCTGACGCTCCTAGACCGGAATTCTTAGTCCCTCCTCCTCCTAAATCAAACAATGACTCTCATGCTGGCGATGGCGTGATTGGCGCAACAAACACGAAATCGACAAAGGCTACATCTAAAAAGGCTCGTAAGATTTCTAGTCAAAATGCAAAAGATGAACTTCTTGCCTCAGAAGTAAATGCCGTGTCGACCGACAAGGGCAAACAACTGAAGCAACCAGGGGGCAAGAAGAAAAAGAAAGGGAGAAAAAGGAAGCAGGATGAGTCATCTCCTGAAAAACCTTCTGCAAACCCTTCTGGGCAAAGGAAACCCCCTGCAGGGTGTCATATATGCGATGAGGATCATCGGAAGAGAGATTGTCCACATAAAGTTGAAGTTAAGAAACTCTTTAGGAGTTCAAAAACCTCAGTAGTATTGACTGATCCATTTCCAAACTCGGGAACCAAACTGGTAGCTAATCAAAATGCTTCTCGATCCCAAGTGCTTATGTTGTCTATCTCAGAGCAGCAAAATGATGCTTTGACAAGGAATAAAGATTACGGGAATCCACAGCTATCGAATAACAAGGCTAATGAACAACCTAGTAGTTCGACAACAACTTTGACCGAAGTTGTGCCACCCATCATTCCTGAGCCAATGATAAATCCGCCAAAGGGAGTAGTACACAAATCGACATTTAATCCTCGTGCCAAAGTAGCACAGAATTATAATATAGTAGAGGACCCGGCCCAATCGCCGTCCGCTATGTCAACACTTGAGGTACTGCAAAATTGCCCCTCCCAAAAGCAGGCTCTATTATCAGTAATAGGTGGGATTGACCCAACGGATTCCAATCTTGTATCCTTTAATCACAAAGGATATGACCCTCAGTTACTAGCTCAACTAGCTTTCCTTATTCAAGTGAAAGCCTTCAACAAAATTGTTCATCGAACAATTATTGATGGGGGCATCTACATGTATTATGTCGATGAGTTGCTGGAAAAATTTAGGCTCACCACCCTTGTCGCGATCATCAACAATTGGTAGAGGGAATTACTCCCCTAGGGCTTTTTGGGTGAAACCCTAGCAGACTAAAAGTTGTCTATTCAAAGAAACATACATTCATACAGCCATTATGCTATTATAAGCAAATTCTATGATAAGGGTGCATACCTTCGGTCCTACGTTTGAGAAGGCCTTTAGGGTCCAAACCCTTCTTGGAGTTCCCTTCTTCTCTTTTGTCCTGCAAAACAAACAATTCAAAGAACACAGCAGTACATGGACAAAAACTTATAAAGAAACCATCTTCATGTTATAAAGAAAGGTAGTTAGTTATGAAATTCAAACAACCATTTACACATGAATTCAAAACATGAATATCATTAACATAAAGAAGATTCATTTCGGGAACCAAGACATGTGTTTCTTTTATTATAGACAAATAAAGTACATAAAAAGGAATATGTTCACCTGAGTCACCTTCAGCAGGCTCCAAGCAAAGCTTCCTTCCGGATCCGTTCTAGCCTCAAGCCTCTAACAAAACTCCTTCCATGACTCTCTCCATGATGTCATAAATGGTGGATGAACATCAACACACAAGGAAACAAAGGTTTCCTGTACAAAATGGGGGAAGTGCAGAAGGCACAAGGGACTTCAGACCTGGTCAAGGGAAAAATCTCAGCATAATAACCTTTCTCTCTATTCTCTCCTCTTAGGCCTTCCCTTTAAGGTCTTTTTATACCATCTCCAAAGTAGTTTTTTAGTTAAGAGTTGGTTGGGAACAGTTGGGCCACGGGCACTAACAGGTGATCAGCAGGTAAAACCCGCGATATCCGCCCAAAAAGAGGGAATTTTATATTTTTTTAAGTGTTTTAATACATACACGCGGGTTGGATATACACAGACCCACGTATACACGCGTTTAACTCAGGGCAATGTCACGTATAAGGGATAAAACACTGTTTTTTAAATTTTAGGACTAGGTCTGGAAGGAGGGGTTGCCCTAGGCCATGAGTACAGCATCACAAACCATAAGAGTGAGATTTGGAGCTATAACAGATGCCCCCTAATATATGAGGTCAGAAGGGATACATGATGGCCGAAATATATTATGCGAGTACATGGAAAGGAAGTCTGTCAGAAACCGAGGAGGACTTCACCAGAATTCAGCCTGCCAAGCCACCAAAGGAGATCAGAAAGAAACACTGTCTGAGGTGGGCATACCCATGCTCAGAAAAAGTAAAGCATGTCCGCATATCAAGTACAAGAGGATCCACTAAGTATACAAGTATAAATGACTGAAAGATACATAATGGATCATCTAATCATAATGAACAAGTACATGTCTGAATATCACATATAAGACTGTCAATGATGCTGAAAGATGCAATGGATCACTGATATCAAAAACTGATCCAAAAAGGTACCAACTGAACATGATGGAATAGGATGGTACTACACTGCAAACTCAGGTGCCAGCATATAGAATGTTGCCATGACTGACTGCAACATATAAAGTGGAGTGGTATCAACTAGCAGCAACAGGAGCAACTGTCAAGTGAACCAACGAATGCTGATACAACCTGAGGTCTTCACCGACCGCCGTGGTACATTTCTACTCCATGGGAATAAATGATCTGAAGTTGACCATGTGAGAAATCGTTTGATTACCAGTCATTGATGTATACCGTTAACAAACGCGAGACTACTCACCGATAATGATAATGAGCGTCAAGGTACCCAGTACAATCTAACAAGTGTGAATGGATGAGCTGGAGTCGAACACCTGTAAGAATCTATCGATCAGGAGACAATGATGGTTTCCCACTGTCGATAGCAAAGGAAACACCACTAATGACTGCAAACCCCAAGGTACTGCCAAATGGATTCTAGATCTTTGCCCCAGAGCAATGAGTCGGAGTCGATAGGGAAAGATCCACTAGAAGGAAGGCATTAAGGCATCCTTCATCAGTCTAGTGCGAGTGTAACCTGTAGGCCAATAATGTGGAAGGAATCGGACGAAAAAGATGTAGTAACCCAACCAAAGTACGTTTCCGGCGTACACAAGATGTGGCTAGCGCACGGCAGAAACCCTCTGAACCAACCAATAATGAAAGCTGACACAGAGGCGAGGTATCCACCAATAGGGTCAAATGGAAACCAAGGTACTGCACGAATCCCAATGTGTGATGATGTAAGCTGATGTCGAACACAAGGGAAACCACTCAGTCAAAGAACCATGATACTGATCGATGCTGAGCACAAGGTGACTTATCAATAATGAAAATAGGGCCAGGGTGCGGCTCTAGGCCTGTCCTCAGAGCAAGGTGTTGTCGTCGATAAGGACAAGACCCGCTAGCAAGAAGTCAATGGGGACCTTCTCAAACCGGCACGAGTAAAGGACCAATATAACTGATGTGATGATAGACATGACACTGACAACCGGGGATGGCCGACTGAAAAATGAGTCAAGAGACACCGCAGAGAGGCCGACTCAGGCTAACTTCCCTTGAACAAAAGCACGACTCAATGTGACTGTGTGGCAGCATATGATGACTCTGTATAAGTTCACCATGCAGGAGGCACGAACGAACCCTCCATATGATTGGAAGAGATAACCAATCGGGGGAGAACTGACTCAATAACAAGGTTATGGCATACCTAAGTCAAACTAAATCCCACCCATGAGGAGGAGACTTTTGTTTTGAGTGCTTTGTTCAAGGGCGACACGACTGACTCTAGCTGCCAACAATAAATGGAAATAATGTCTCATTCTCGCTCTTTTTGGAATATTTAATTTTTTCGTCTTTTTCTGTTAAGCCGGAAAAAGAATAAAAGAATGCTATGGTACAGTGGAAAGAACGAGTGTCAGTGAAACAGATGATCTACTTCCCGGGAAAGGAACGTTCCTATGCTCAATGCAGGGAGGTGAAAACTGGTCAGTGACACTCAAAGGTATGTTCCTTCCTGTTATCACCTAGAACTACAGTCACATGTATATAATTTTTGTCCTAAGTTCACTGTCAAAAATGGGTGTCAGATGGTTTTTGTCCTATGTTCTTACTTAGGGGTCATGTTTCTAAAGGGTTTTGATGTGAATCATTCTCAAATACCGTTGGTCATCCTCCATTATGATTGCATAAGCCATGTCTTATCTTGCACATGTCACTGGTCCTTTCCGTATTTTCGCAGCGCAGTCCTATTGGTTAATTTTGCAGCGCAATTATTATTTAGCCATTTCGCAGCGCGTCAGCATCCAGCCATTTCGCAGCGCATTTTGCCAATTTATAACTAACTGCGCTACGAAATTGGGGAATTGTTCAAAACCATAGCCAATATCTCACCCATATCACCTTTGTCACCTATGGGTTTTGCGAGAATATGATATATGCATAGAAAAGCCTGTTTCTGCAAATTGATGGTGAAGTTTGTAATTCATCTGAGTTATGGCTACAGGTTTGCTTGCCTTATAGTGAGAGTTTAAAGTTTGCTAACCAGGATAAAAGCCCTTAATCAGCTCCACTGTCAATGACAGCTGATGTTAATAGAAAGGTGGCTTTTGAATAAGGTGCCAATCATAAGAAGGAAAGCACACAGGTGTATAATAGAAGATGATGGAAAGCGGACAATTTATGGCTACCTTGCCAAACCATCAGACATGATCCGGATTAAGCCATTCATAAGTAAATTGTCAATTGAAAGCTACATGAAAAAGGTCTTGGAACCCATTCATCTATATGTTCAGTTAGTGTGTGATGATAAATGCTTTATTTGGTTTGACTGATGGAGGAAAGATTCACCAATCAAATTGAATTAGAAGAAGGTGAACTAGTTGAGCAGAGTTGGGAATGTCGGTCAGATGATCCAAATCATGGCCAAAAGACTGCAATTGATATTAACAAGGATGGAAAAGATACTACAGATCATACAATTCAAGGAGGTGCACCACAGCAGCAAAACATTAAAAGAGCGCGTGGTGATTCAAATCATAGTCAAAGAGATGCAATCTTATGCAAAGATAGAAACAAAAGTGAACATGTCATTATGCGAGAGAATGTACAGCCCCATCAAAGTTGAAGGATTGACATTTGATAGTGGAGGTTACAACATCAAGACAGGACCAATATGTCTTATTGAACTCATGAAGTTTGACATGGGAGGCTCTGCAGCAATTCTTGGTGCAGCAAAGGCTATTGGTAGAATTAAGCCTCCCGGGGAGGTCCATTTCATTGTTGCTACAGGTGAAAACATGATTAGTGGCACTAGTATGCGGCCTGGTGACATAGTTACAGCTTCAAACAGGAAGACAATTGAGGTAAATAACACGGATGCTGAAGGCAGGTTGACATTGGCAGATGCTTTGGTTTATGCATAGTTTCAAGGCAGGCATATTTCTCTGTTTTAAGTAGTCAACTTCCAGGAGGTATTTAGAGCAGCTGAAAGAATATTTTTGAAAATTGAAAGAGGTTTTTATTCCTAACATACTTAACTAGAAAAACCTCTTTCAGTTTCTTCAAATTGATTATGAGCTGGGAGATACGAGTGACTAAAAGTTTCATTACAAAACTGCTGTAGGTGCAGTTTTTAATTTCCTGTTTTACACATCTTCTTCAAGGATCGATTATGGGCTGCTGGAGTAGTTTTTAAAAAAACCAAAGGAGGTTTCTGTTTAGCACGGATTGATTCACAAAAACCTCCTTCAGTTTTTCCAAATACGTTTTCTGTGAGAAATTATCAGCTCTGTCCCAAGACATAGTTTTCAGCCAGAACAGCAGTTTCGTAGCGCGCTACGAAACTGCTGTAGGTGTTGTTTTGTGATGAAAACAAACAGTTTAATGATAAGATCAGCAAATTTTTGAAGGAAACGCCTAAGGAACATAAGGGAGACCACATGAGGCTATCCTAGCCATTCAGAGAATGACAGATGTGCATTTTGGAAAAGGTGAAATATTTTGTTTCTAGCTCAAGTCTCGTTAAAGGTACTTTATGACCGAATTGTTAGGGTTCCTGTTAAGGTTATCGGAGATTTTTGTTTGTACACTTGTTTAGCTCACAAGGCTTCCAGCTCATTGGAGAGTATGGTGATATGCGTTGTTTATGAAGAATTAGAGAGCAGGGGACATGTTCTTTAAGTGATGAAGAATGATGGGAGACATGGACCGTAAAAACAGAGCACTTCTCTTGGTTAATTAATGAGCCATCTGCACAACTAGAATCCAAAGCCAGCTCGTTCAGTGTATTCTCCTCCAAGATACCTCAACCAAAACAGATAGTGGACATGTGTCAAGAGTCAGAAAAGCATCATGCTACGAGGAGGACAGATTTTGAGTTTTGAGTAAATTAAGACCATTTGTAATTACAGTTCAGCAATCATGTAATTAATGAATTAGTTATACAGTAGATAAGGATAGTTAATAGCAACCTTCGATGCTCCCCTCATGCTGGAGGAGGAAGCTCGAGGTGGTTAAGCATGTATTCCTATATATGGATCAAACTTGGATGTAATAGGGGTTGGATACTTTGATAGAGAACAAGTCTATTTTGGTTTATGTAAAGCATGTTTCAGGAATACAAATGACTGTTGTTTTTGCCTCAGGATTCTCAATAGATCTCATTGTTCAAATGTATGGTGGCTTGTTATTTTAGTGTTCTTTTACAGTTCTGTTATTGCATAATCACTCAGAACTCATGCCCACATGCTCTGACTTCCTGTATGTTATGGCAGACTGTGTTTTATGTTAGTTATGTTTGAGCATAGATGTAAAGAGCCCTGACTTCCATGAAAAATAGTATTTTGGTTTGCTGAGATGTGTGAGACTCCATAAGCCCAATGGGAATCAATCTAATATCTATCCAGCCAGCTTATTTTCATGTGTTTGTTAAAGAGTTAGCCATCTTTCCTTGTTAGTGATCAACATTCATAATCTGTGAGAGAGCCCTCTCAGACTAAGGAGGCTAAGCCTTAGTCCAAAGCGAGGTTTGAAATAGTTACACATTATCTTATTGATAGGCAGCCTTCAGTGTGTTATTTTGTGATAACATTTTGGTGCGTCTGCCGGGAGCCTGAAGTCTATTCATTCCCGAAATTTGGAGGCTGAACTTCTGAAGGTAGCAGGAGCTCAGACATCTTTTTGAGGCTGCAAAACTACCTTGGCGACTCCACACAGCAAATAACAAATTAGAAGGTGACTCCACTGCTAGAAGATCAGTAGCTTGATGAAGTTTCAAGATGGATTCTACTGCAAGAATGAATGCCAGGTATGCTCCTATGGATCGGTCTCATATCCCTGGTTTTCCAAATCCTATGCCAAAGGTTGATTGGTTAGATGATCTTCCAATATTCAAAGATGAAAAGAATGATAATGCTGCTCTCCATTTGGTTAAATTCCATATGCATGTGCGTAGTCTTAAGGTTCATTTCCCTGAAGATTGTCTCATGAAAATGTTTATGACCACTTTAGAAGGAAAAGCATGGTCTTGGTATAAAGGTCTGGAAAATGGTTCAATATATTCGCTTGCCAGTTTTCATGATGAATTCTGTGAAATGTATAAAGAAGGTCATCCTTCCTTATTGTTGCTCAAAGATTGCTGTAGACATTCTTTAAGTCTTATTCAGTACTTGGAAGATTGTTATGATGATGATGAATTTATGGATGAAGAAATTTTAGAGGCTCTTCATAACAATGCATTCCAGCACCAAGGAGATAGTATCACATCCCATGAAACGCAGCATGAAGAGCAGCAGGGGTTTACTTGTGAAAACCATGTTTTATCCTTAGATATGAATGTAGAGATGCAGCAGATCTCTCAGTCTTCGAACCATAAAGAAGATGAAAATGATTACACCCAGCAAGAAGAAATACTGGAGGAAATTTTCTATGACCCTCAGGCAGAGGAAAATCTTGTTCCATTTTGTAATTCCTTGCAGCAGCTTACTTCAAATAATGATCATAATAGTGAGGGAAATTCCATTGTTTGTTGGAATGATTCAGAAAAGCAGTTGGATAGCTTGTCAAATAGCAAATTGGATAGCATATCAAAAGAATCTTGTGTGGTTGAGAATCAGCTGTCTAAAGAGGTAGAATGTTATGATGATCATCAACATAACCATGTATTCTTTGACCCTATAAGTGAATACATAGACAAGCTTTGCACTCCGGTCTTTCATTTTCATTTGCATTATGAAGATCAAATATATTATGAGTTGATGTGGTCATCTCACTACCATGGTTATTTTGAGGTCGGATGCAGTCAAGAGCCTCAAATATCAGATAAGACAGTTGATTGGCTTTATTGGAAATATCATGTTGCCTGAGCTACAAGTGGAGCTTCCAGCTAATAGGGTAGGTAGGTAGGAAAGTGAAAATAAATGACAAGCTGAACAGAAAAGCTTTAGCCCGAGGAGAAGGCCCACAAAGCTCGAAAGGGATGCTTGGCAGTTGTGTGTATGTTTTTTTAAAAAAAATGGACAAGGCACTGGTTCTACGAGTTCTTAGTGTACTACAGGAGCACACTATCCCAAGTGGAGCCACTGTTATCACCTAGAACTACAGTCACATGTATATAATTTTTGTCCTAAGTTCACTGTCAAAATGGGTGTCAGATGGTTTTTGTCCTATGTTCTTACTTAGGGGTCATGTTTCTAAAGGGTTTTGATGTGAATCATTCTCAAATACCGTTGGTCATCCTCCATCATGATTGCATAAGCCATGTCTTATCTTGTACATGTCATTGGTCCTTTCCATATTTTCGCAGCGCAGTCCTATTGGTTAATTTTGCAGCGCAATTATTATTTCGCCATTTCGCAGCGCGTCAGCATCCAGCCATTTCGCAGCGCATTTTGCCAATTTATAACTAACTGTGCTACGAAATTGGGGAATTGTTCAAAACCATAGCCAATATCTCACCCATATCACCTTTGTCACCTATGGGTTTTGCGAGAATATGATATTTCTTAGAAAAGCCTGTTTCTGCAAATTGATGGTGAAGTTTGTAATTCATCTGAGTTATGGCTACAGGTTGCTTGCCTTATAGTGAGAGTTTAAAGTTTGCTAACCAGGATAAAAGCCCTTAATCAGCTCCACTGTCAATGACAGCTGATGTTAATAGAAAGGTGGCTTTTGAATAAGGTGCCAATCATAAGAAGGAAAGCACACAGGTGTATAATAGAAGATGATGGAAAGCGGACAATTTATGGCTACCTTGCCAAACCATCAGACATGATCCGGATTAAGCCATTCATAAGTAAATTGTCAATTGAAAGCTACATGAAAAAGGTCTTGGAACCCATTCATCTATATGTTCAGTTAGTGTGTGATGATAAATGCTTTATTTGGTTTGACTGATGGAGGAAAGATTCACCAATCAAATTGAATTAGAAGAAGGTGAACTAGTTGAGCAGAGTTTGGAATGTCAGTCAGATGATCCAAATCATGGCCAAAAGACTGCAATTGATATTAACAAGGATGGAAAAGATACTACAGATCATACAATTCAAGGAGGTGCACCACAACAGCAAAACATTAAAAGAGCGCGTGGTGATTCAAATCATAGTCAAAGAGATGCAATCTTATGCAAAGATAGAAACAAAAGTGAACATGTCATTATGCGAGAGAATGTACAGCCCCATCAAAGTTGAAGGATTGAAATTTGATAGTGGAGGTTACAACATCAAGACAGGACCAAGATGTCTTATTGAACTCATGAAGTTTGACATGGGAGGTTCTGCAGCAATTCTTGGTGCAGCAAAGGCTATTGGTCGAATTAAGCCTCCCGGGGAGGTCCATTTCATTGTTGCTGCAGGTGAAAACATGATTAGTGGCACTAGTATGCGGCCTGGTGACATAGTTACAGCTTCAAATGGGAAGACAATTGAGGTAAATAACACGGATGCTGAAGGTAGGTTGACATTGGCAGATGCTTTGGTTTATGCATAGTTTCAAGGCAGGCATATTTCTCTGTTTTAAGTAGTCAACTGCCAGGAGGTATTTAGAGCAGCTGAAAGAATATTTTCGAAAATTGAAAGAGGTTTTTATTCCTAACATACTTAACTAGAAAAACCTCTTTCAGTTTCTTCAAATTGATTATGAGCTGGGAGATACGATTGACTAAAAGTTGCATTACAAAACTGCTGTAGGTGCAGTTTTTAATTTCCTGTTTTACACATCTTCTTCAAGGATCGATTCTGGGCAGCTGGAGTAGTTTTTAAAAAAACCAAAGGCGGTTTTTCTTAAGCATGGATTGATTCACAAAAACCTCCTTCATTTTTTCCAAATACATTTTCTGTGAGAAATTATCAGCTCTGTCCCAAGACATAGTTTTCAGCCAGAACAGCAGTTTCGTAGCGCGCTACGAAACTGCTGTAGGTGTTGTTTTGTGATGAAAACAAACAGTTTAATGATAAGATCAGCAAATTTTTGAAGGAAACACCTAAGGAACATAAGGGAGACCACATGAGGCTATCCTAGCCATTCAGAGAATGACAGATGTGCATTTTGGAAAAGGTGAAATATTTTGTTTCTAGCTCAAGTCTCGTTAAAGGTACTTTATGACCGAATTTTTAGGGTTCCTGTTAAGGTTATCGGAGATTTTTGTTTGTACACTTGTTCAGCTCACAAGGCTTCCAGCTCATTGGATAGTATGGTGATATGCATTGTTTATGAAGAATTAGAGAGTAGGGGACATGTTCTTTAAGTGATGAAGAATGATGGGAGACAGGGACCGTAAAAACAGAGCACTTCTCTTGGTTAATTAATGAGCCATCTGCGCAACTAGAATCCAAAGCCAGCTCGTTCAGTGTATTCTCCTCCAAGATACCTCAACCAAAACAGATAGTGGACATGTGTCAAGAGTCAGAAAAGCATCATGCTACGAGGAGGACAGATTTTGAGTTTTGAGTAAATTAAGACCATTTGTAATTACAGTTCAGCAATCATGTAATTAATGAATTAGTTATACAGTAGATAAGGATAGTTAATAGCAACCTTCGATGCTCCCCTCATGCTGGAGGAGGAAGCTCGAGGTGGTTAAGCATGTATTCCTATATATGGATCAAACTTGGATGTAATAGGGGTTGGATACTTTGATAGAGAACAAGTCTATTTTGGTTTATGTAAAGCATGTTTCAGGAATACAAATGACTGTTGTTTTTGCCTCAGGATTCTCAATAGATCTCATTGTTCAAATGTATGGTGGCTTGTTATTTTAGTGTTCTTTTACAGTTCTGTTATTGCATAATCACTCAGAACTCATGCCCACATGCTCTGACTTCCTGTATGTTATGGCAGACTGTGTTTTATGTTAGTTATGTTTGAGCATAGATGTAAAGAGCCCTGACTTCCATGAAAAATAGTATTTTGGTTTGCTGAGATGTGTGAGACTCCATAAGCCCAATGGGAATCAATCTGATATCTGTCCAGCCAGCTTATTTTCATGTGTTTGTTAAAGAGTTAGCCATCTTTCCTTGTTAGTGATCAACATTCATAATCTGTGAGAGAGCCCTCTCAGACTAAGGAGGCTAAGCCTTAGTCCAAAGCTAGGTTTGAAATAGTTACACATTATCTTACTGATAGGCAGCCTTCAGTGTGTGATTTTTTGATAACACTTCCACGGGTCAAGGTGTGTCAAGCTGCAGAAGTCAAAGGTATGCAAGGTTGATTTTGCAGACGTCATGGTCAAAAGTTGGCTTAAACACGAGTCCAAGTGGTCAACATGCAATGCAGTAGTACAACTCAACACAAAGGAGCCTCTAGGGTAAAAGGCCAGAACAAAGCGGAGCAGCTAAGAGGAATGAGTCTTCAACGCATAAGTCATGGCGGGACTACAGAGGACTCCCGAGCCTACTCAAATCAGAGCAGCATGGGCAACAAATGTTAGTGAGGTGCTAACTAGGATGCCCATGTAAAGGATGGCTCTACCATCGTGTCATGATTTAAAGAATCGGCGAGTGAAGATGGCTTGCGAACCATAACACGATGGGATCATCCCTATGGCAGATGTATCGGTCAAATGGAGGCTAGTATGCATAATGCAATGGAAAAATGGTGTCCCTAACCTATATTCCAGTGAGAACACGATACCTGCCATGACGGGTCAGCAGTCATGGAACTGTCTCGAACTGTCGAAAAACGTCCAAAATGTCCTGAAAAACAAACCAACCTCGACATTCCAAGCTCCCAAGTTAAAAGTCACATGAGGCCAAACAAAATAAAATTTTGAAAAAATTTTGCATTTTCAAAACTTATAAAAAGAATTTTGGACTCACCATTTTTACCATTTGAGTTTGAGAGCAAAAGATTTGGAGCAAAAGGAGCAAACTTCCCTCAGCCAGATTCAACCGTTCAAATTCGTTGAATACCTCCAGGTAACCCTTATACTTAGCTTGCAATTGATTGTGACAAGTTTTAAGATTTATGATTGATGTTTCACCGTTAAACTTTTGTCAAAAATTCGCTCACGGCGTATACGCAGGTTCGTAATATTGAACCCGCGTATACACGATCCCTATACGCGACTGCATGCACAGGTACCCGCGTATACGCCGCGAATCATTTTTAAACAAAAACTAATGGTTTAAAATCGATTTTTTCTTAGGATGCCTGTCATGTGGCGCGAAAGAGAGCACGCAGCGGTAGACAATGAAGTTATGAACAGTCCAGAAGCATTAGATGCACTCCGGGGATGCGGTTTGCTTAAATTTTTCAAATTGCCAAATATGAAAGCGAACACGTGATTGCTTGAGATGCTCATTGATTATTGGGATGTCGATGAGGAAGCTTTTATGATCGATCAGATGCTGCTCAGGGTAGAAGTGGAGGACATCTATTTTATCACGGGCCTTTCCCAAAGGGGAGAGGTAGTACAGTCCCGGGGCAGGTCATGGAGTGCCCTCTCGATAGAGGACTATGTACAGATATACTGCCCTGGACATCCCAAGAAGGTTGGGAGCTAGATTTCCATCACACATGTGGCGAGTTTGTCACTTAGGATAATTCTGTTCACCATGGCTCAGGTGAACAGATCATCCTCTCTGCATCAGGCATCACAGCAAAACATGAGCGTGGTAGTTGACTGTCTCACTACTGTGTTCGACTGGTGTACTCCTCTTCTAGCCAACATGAAGAGCCAGCTCACTTCTATCAGGAGGGGTTAGACTAAAAACTTTGGATATGGAAGCATCTTGTGTACTTTCTTTTTCGAGAAGGTTCCCGCACTCCGCCCCAGGGTAGCAGTTTCCATCAGAACCCCACGCGATCCATGCATGGGCCGGTGGGCTGATCTGATGAAACATCTGGGGGGTGGGGAGGTCCTAAGGACTGCCTTCGACGATGACTTCTTCACCTGGTGGGATCAGTAGATCATCGCCGTGGATGACTACCCCTATGCTAGACTGGATTTCCGAGGAGATCCTGATTTAGTGTTACCACCGAATGCAGCATGGGGAGAGATTGGTAAGATTTTTTGATTTTTTGATTTTTTGGATTTTTCAAATATAATGATGAATTTTGAAAAATATTTTTTTGATGAGATTCAAATGACTGATATGATGATCATGTTCCAGACATTGGGCCTATACGACCAGATGGATTCCTGCGGCATGGACGGCATGGCCGAGGAGCCAAAGAGGCGGCTGCTGATACAGAACGGACTCTAAAAAACGTCCAGCGACACTTGGCGAGACTGAGCTGCCGAGTACTGATGGCCATCATAGAGGACCTTCCTGAGGATATGCAGCGTCATGTGGTTGGGATGCCACGTGACTGGGTTCGCATCTTTCGGCGCGTGGCCAATGCTATAGTGACATACTTAGACGCTCATCCTGCGCCGAGGCATTAGATATGCCGGACATGATTACGGGCATTTGAGTCCCAATTTTGTATATTTTTTGGACATGCATATGTACACTCGAGACGCTTTACGATATATATATATATATATATATATATATATATATTATATATATATCTATATATATATATATATATATATATATATATATATATATATATATATATATATATATACAGTTTGACTTTTTGATGCTTGATTTTATTGTGATGAATGATTAATATGCCAGTTTAATGCTTGATTAGTGATAGAATCAGCTAACCAATTATGAGATCTTGGAATATGAAAATAATTAATATAAGTAAATGATCTTTGCAACAACCTTGCTCTTAAATACTGGCGATATAAAGATGGATCCCGTACCCGATAAATGTTATTTAATTGAGACACTATCAATTGAGAATCAAGATAAACTACCAACAAGTCGATCCCATGAGAGATTGCCTCGGATAATAAATTAATAACAGCAGTATACTCAGCCATATTGTTTGAAGCAGTACCGATGCACACGCCTCTTGATGCCATCAATTGACCAGTTGGATAATAGATTAGCCAAGCTGCGGAAGCAAGATTCCGAGTGTGCCGACTAGCACCATCGGCGAACCCAAAATAAACCAAATCATCCATCAACACCTGCCAAAGCAGACCAAAAAGTGCTAATATCAGAAAACTCTCGATGATATATGTATAAATATACATAAAATACAAAGAAGCCATTGCCTGGCCAAAACTAAGCAAAGTACTTCTTTAGGTAGAGCCCATTTCGGGGCTCCGCCAGCTTGTTTCCCTCGAAATCAATTAACTCATACGATCCTTTTTCTAAAACTCGTTTAATAATGAAAGGACCGTACCACATAGGCTTAAATTTGCCTGCCCCCAAGGCGTCCTTATCTTGGTCATAGACCAGGACAAGGTCACCTTCAGAAAAGACTCGAGGACGGACAGACTTATCATACTGCGTTTTAACCCTTTTCTTATGGGCCTCATTCATCGTGGCGGCATCTCGACGCTGCTCATCGAGGTGTTCCAAGTGAATTAGGCGCTCTTCGAGACTCGAAGTCTCAGGAAGAAGCTCCACAGCCAACTTAAGAGATGGAATTTCACATTCGATCGGAAAGATAGATTCCATCCCATAAACCAACTGAAAAGGAGTAAAACCAGTAGCCGTTTTGACGGAGGTTCGGTATGCCCAAAGAGCCGAATACAACATAATGTGCCAATTGGATCAATTCTTATCAATTGTCCATTGGAGTATCGTCTTAAGAGTTTTATTGACTGCCTCGACCTGTCCATTGGCCTAAGGATAATAAGGGGACGAATGCTCCAGACGGAAACCTAATTTAAGAGCCAATTCGGAAATTAGTTGATTCTGGAAATGACTGCCATGGTCAGTGACAATCTCTCTTGGGATACCGAATCTTGAGATAACCTGAATGAAAAGAAACAAAGCTGTCGTGTCACTATCGTTCTTATAAGTAGGCATGGCCTCAGCCCACTTCGTAAAGTAGTCTACAGCCACGATAATGTACTTGTGATTCGCCGATGAAGGTGGATTACAAGTTGTAAAATCAATACCCCACTTAGTAAAGGGACCGACGGTGACAACGGGAAAAAGGGAGCTGGATGCGCGCGCATCTTGCGAGTAAAAATTTGACACGGGTGACAGCATTTTACCGCTTCCACACAATCCTTAAAGAGTGAAGGCCAAAAATAGCCTGCACGTAAGATGCGCTAGGCTGTAGCAAGCCCTGATAGATGACCGCCACAAGCTCCACTGTGGCAATCATTGAGCACAGACTCTGCTTCCTCTAAGGTTAAACAGTGCCGAAGGATTGAATCAATCCCTCGACGGTATAATGTGTCACCAATGATAACATAGTTTTTAGCCAGGTGACATAATTTTCGACGTTCATCCTTAGAGAAAGTAGAGGGAAACTTCGAAGTCTGGAGATAAACAATGATATCTTCATACCAAGGGTCGAGTTAAGAGATGAGGAATAAATGTTCGTCGGGAAAACTTTCCTCATAAACAGTATCCTCTCCACAAGGAAGCTCAGAAATTAGCTCCGCCAAAACCATAGATTTCCTAGAGTTGGCAGACAAGAACTCGAGATCGATTTCTTGTAAAATGACTATCCATCTATTATATTTGCCCCCAATCACTCGCCTACTGAGGACAAATTGAAATGGATTGACCACCGCTAAGACAAAATTTTTGCGTAGCAAGATATAATGACGGAGCCTCTGGACAGCATGGACAGCTGCCAAGGCCAACTTCTCAACCGGAGAATAGCGGAGTTCAGGACCTATTAAGCCTCGGCTCAAATAATAAATCACGTGCTCAGCAAGAGCATCGTCCTCCTGAACTAGAACCATACCAATGGTTGATTCTGCTGCAGCGAGATATAAAAGGAAGTCTCTACTATAATCCGGTGGACTCAAAAGCGGGGAAGAGACTAATGCCGTTTTCAAAGCATCAAATGACCGCTGCGCAAAGTCGTCCCACACAAATGGAACTCCTTTTCGTAGCAAACGCATGAACCCTTTAGTGATCTCGGCATAGTTTGCTATAAATTGTCTTAAGAAATTAGCCTTCCCTTGAAGACTTTGAAGTTGATGAATTGAGGACGGGGGAGGCAACTGAACTATTTCCTCAACCTTGAAGGGATCAACCCGAATCCCCTCATTGGACACTATGAACCCTAACAACCGACCGGATGTAACCGCGAAAATTCACTTGTTGGGATTCAACCGGATTTTATAAAAACGACAACGTTCAAAAACCAATCGAAGATGACTAGGATGATCAGTTCTCTTTCGAGGACGAGCAGCGAGATCATCCAAGTATGCCTCGATGACATGTTTGATGTCGTGGAAAGTGTATGACATGGCCCACTGAAAAGTGGCTCCAGCATTTTTAAGACCAAAAGGCATCTTTCTATATGCAAAGGTACCCCAGGGACATATAAAAGTTGTCTTATGTTGATCTTGAAGATGGATAGAGATTTGATTATAACCCGAAAAACCATCCATGAAGGAAAAAATTTCATTACCCGCACACTCGTCGATAATCTGATCAATGAATGGCGTGGGGTAATTGTCTTTCGGACAAGCCTTGTTTAGGTCCCTAAAATCGATGCATACTCGGATTGTTCCTTGCTTTTTTTCCACAGGGACTGGATTAGAAACCCAATCAGTAAGAGGAACAGGGTATATAAAACCCGCCCTTAGCAGCTTCTCAACCTCAGCTTTGATAGCCGCTGCTTTCCTAGGGTTAACCGGCCGAAGCCTTTGACGAACCGGTTTTGCGTTTTCGTACGTCTTGATCTCATGTTGAACTATAGAAGGATCAATGCCAGGCATTTCCTCATAAGACCAAGCAAATACATCACGATATTCCTTGAATAGGTCGGTGTAAATTTGAATTTCTTCAGGGGAACACTCAATTCTGATGAAGATATTCTCGATGACATTAGGGTCCCTAGAGATGTTTATAGGTATTGTTTTTGAAATTACCGACATATTACCTTCAGCACGAACGTGTGTTGGAGCAAAAGGGTTCGACACCGTACAAACATCACTAGTGAAGAGCTCGGAGAATCTAGATTCTACTTCCTGCAATGGAGGAAGAAAGTATGAACGATGGTGTAAGTCTTCCCAAGGTCGATCTATACACATCATTACTTCGAGGATTGCTTCTTCAGAAGGCAGAACCGAATCTAAGCAGTCCAAGGCAGAGGTAGAATCAAGGCTCCAAGCCGGGGCCACATGACCATCTAACTCCTCTTTGGAAAAAGGAGTAGGATGGTTGTCTGCAGAGTCTACGATAGACTGATATCTAAGCTCAGCTGTAGATATAGGGAATGCCATTCCACTTACTTGTCCTTCAACTAATGTGGTCGTAGGTGAAGGCAAGGTCCAAGGGTCTGAAAAATAATGAGTTCGGAAGAACTCTTCTTGAGGAGACTCCTTAGATGATGAAATAGCATTAATTTTAGCGAAAGGAGAGGGAAGATCAAATGTACCCATCAATGAGGAATACATCCCTACTCCTAAATTCTTAGTCGGCGGGCGAGGGTTATCCACTAAAGGAACAGTAGAGTCAGAGCTTTCTTGAGGATCAACTGGACAATAGTCCAATTGATCAACCTTAACGATTTTCCCCTCATGAGGAAAGCAAATAACACGAAACAGAGTCGAAACAACGGCATCCATCTCGTATACCCAGTTCCTTCCTAATAGGAGATTATAGTCTAGGTTAGCGTCTATGACCTCTACTTCAATATTGACGACCTTTCCCCCAACACATATAAGAAAGGCCGAGATAATCCCAAGCGGCTTGTGAGAATGACCATCAAATGCAGTTTGTTATCACTCAGGTTGTTCCCTTTGACTCCCAAGGGAATACGGCCGAGGTAACCACTAACCAATCTTTGGGTCACAGGTTCTAGCCTACCTATGACCAGTGGGGGCTCTCTCTTTATGATTTAACTTTGTTTGTATAATATTTTAGGCTAGTTATGATGCTCAAGGTTTTGTTTGTGGAATTTGCTGGATGATGACTTCAGTCAAGATATATATGTGCTTACCAGGGTGTTCTAGGCCATTGGGCATGGAGTCAGTGGTGCTTAATTTGTTTGATATGTCTGTGTTGATACAGTAATGATGTTGCAGAGCCAGATAAGTGTCTGAGAAACAATTCTTTGAATCTGTGATTAAGTGTGATGTAACGAGGGTATGAAAGGCAATTAAGAATCTTTCAACAAACTGGTATGGGGAAACAGTGAGAATATTATCTAGAATCAGTGAAGAATTTCTACATAACATTCATATTTATAGAATTAATGAAAACATGAGCAATTAAGAATTCATGTTCATGATCAATTTTGAAGAAAACATTTTCAGCAATAAAGATTGAGCACAAGGTGTAACCAAACATTTCCTGTACTATTCCTTTTCTCTACTACTAGGTTAGTGAGACATGTGTATGATTTAATAACATAAGAAGAAAAAACATAGATTGAGAAAAACTTATTGTTCCATCAGACGGCACAAGAATTCTGCAACAGCACGCATAGCATCACCAAGACATCAAACATTCAGGAAATCACTGAGCTTTTCCAGCCTTTTGCATTAGATAATCTGAAAATATACAATACATTTGCCTCAGAATGAAAATCACCAACCCCTCATACGTTGCCAGAGGAGGTATATATACATAATTTACATAAGAAAATATCTAGCTGATGAGTAAATGTTTCATTAATGTCATGCCAACTCTTGGAGCGTTGTAGCTGAGAAAGTAAATGCTGTAGTAACTTCTGGCTGTAATAGCTGTCCAAAATAGTCAGAAAATGTTGACTTTGTGACCGTTGGAGTCGGCTGAAGATGCGCTGCCCAAAATTTGCGTATTTTTGATCTTTTGCTTGCTGCCGCTGTCTTTTGCTGAGTCACCCTTTCGGCTGCCTAAAGTGCTGTCTTTATTATGCTTTTTTCCTTTTGCTGAGTTGTAGTTGACTGGGACCAAGCAACTGAGACTAATGTGGCAAAATTTGTAGCATTGCCTGCCACCAATCCTCTTTGGGCAGCTGGTGTCTCTGAATTTTCACCAATGTTTCATCTACCTCTGTATACTTGTAAAAATTAGGAGGAACCTAAAAAAGGTGGTGGATTTCATTCTCAATAAAAAACAGATTTTCAAGTTTGTCAAGAAGGTCCTGCCCTGTTGGAGGCCCTGCTTCCTCAGAAGTACTGGCAGATGCAGTAATATCATTTTCAATAAAAGTTGCCATCTTGGCAGCATATTGCTCACGGGGGAGCAGTTCCCCTGTGCTGGTTAGTAGGCTAGGCAATCCATTTCCTTGTAGTGCTCCCATTTTGAGCTTGTATTCATCCACCTCAGCTTGTATTTCGTGGCACTTTCTCTCTACAGTCTGTACATAATTCCTGAGAGTTAGCACCTTTTTAGCTGTAAGGACAGCCTTTGTTCTGTTGACAATGTTGATGGCTGCTAGCTCCTCCTGGGTCTGACTGTTCAAAAAGTGTATCATTCTATTGGCCTACTCAGGCCTGTTCCCCAGTACTCTCCTGGCCTTCTGGATCTCAATCTGTGCTTTGCCAATTAACTCCATTTGTTCATGCACAATCTTGATTGACTTCCATTGTCTAGTAATGGATTGGTCAATTCGGGCCCACAAAATTCTTTTTATTTCTGCCATAGTACTTTCTAGCTTGAGCTCTTTCTCCAAGGCCTTTATTTTCTCTTTCAGGGCCTTTATTTCTCTACCTTGCTCTGCCACAGTCATCTTTGACTTGTCATACTTGGCCTCTAGCTCTGCCAACTTTTCCTTGGCCTGCTTAATCTCAGTAGCCTGGAGCTCCATTTCTTTGATAGCCTTAGTCAAATCCTCCATGTTTAAAATGTACTCTAGGGCTATGGTTGTTGTTGCTGCTTCTGTTGTTGCTGTAGTGGTTACAGGGGCTACTGTTGCCTCTGTAGTTGTTGCAGTGGTTGAAGTAGTTGGAGGAGCTTGGGATGTAGATTCTCCCTGCTTATCTTGTAGTGCCCCTTCAAGCTCCTTTTCCAAATCAAGGACCTTCTGGTTAAGCTGCATTATTAAATCAAGCTGCTCATTGGCCTCCTTTTCCTTCTGCAATTCTGCTATTTGGGGGTGCTCGGTGGGCAGTAGCTTTAACCTTTTCTTCAATGCATTAAGGTCATCTTCTTTTTTCTTCATGAGGGCCCTCACGCCCTTTGGGTCATTGGGATCATGTCCCAGGTCTATAATGATGTCCTCTAATGATTTGATCCTGTTATCTTTGGCCATGGAGGACATTCTCTCAAAATCCAACTGAATGTTGGTATTCTTTAATGATTCCTTTAATTCATGGGCCATTGTTGCCCTGTCCACCAAGGTGGCATAGACCATTTCTCCAGTCTGCTTGTGGAGTTCTATTTGGTCCATGGGGTGAATGTCTTTTGCCATGACTTCCACCCTTGTTCTTACATAATCTGCAGTTGATTTGGGCTGCGGCACCTTAGGTTTGAAGTGGCTGAGGATCATTTTCTCCTCTTGAATGTCATATACAGACATTAGCCTTTCTTGCTTGGCTGGTGTTGCTTTTAGAAACTGTTTGTACACTTCATTTCTCAGCAAGTCATTTTGTGCCTTTATTTGTTTGAAAGAAGCCTTGGTGCTTGAGGGCTTCTTGCTCTGCTGAGTGGAGGAGGACACCTCTAAGCCAAGTTGCAATCCCTGCTCCTGCTGAAAGGAGCTTGTGCCCGTTTGCTGGCTGCCTTCCCCATCTTTCCTTGGACTATCGAGGACTTCTTCACTTATTTCTTCTACTATTGGGGAGTCAACCCTTTGCCTCTTGGCCTCAGGTTGCTGGGAGGATCCACTAGCGGGAGTGGACTCTTCTCTGTCTCTTTTCTTACCCCTCTCCTCATGTGCTGGAGTCTGCAAAATAGGTGCTGTAGGTGGTTCAGTTTGTGGTGGAGGGGTCTGCTCTTGTTGTTGCCCAATTGAGGAGGCAGGCTGTTCTTTTACTATTTCTTCTTCAGCACCCATTATCCCTTTACCTTTATCTGTACCTGATGCTGCTGTAGAAGGTGCCTAGGTGACTGGTGCAGTTGTTGTGGCTGAGGTCCCTTCTCCCACTGGATGTGGTTGCTTGAAGATTACTTGCTGCACAGAATCCAAGTCAAGAGTTTTTTCCAAATCCTTGACATTCTTTTGCATTATCTCTTCTTCAGTTAATTTTTCAATTAAAGTATCTTGCAGCCATTCTTGCTGATTGGCATACTGTTCAATATGTGGATATTTGCAATGCTCGTAGCCTAACAGCCTGTACTTAACCCTCCTGGCACAGATGAAGCCTTCGGAGTCATAAGGGACCCACCGGAAGCTTTTTGAGAGCATGTACTTGTCTTTGAGGATTAGCTCAGCATCTTGCCATCCCTCTTTTTTATTCATAATGAAGGGGCCCAGGTGGTGCTTGAACTTGAGATGGGCCTTCTTTTTGGCACTGTGGAAGTGGGTGAGGTCAGAGTGAATGAGCTGCCTATAATACTCCAGGCAAACAGTCTCATGGGCACATATTTTGGGAGCCTATATGGACAGAGCTCACAGCCATAGATTCTGATGACTGTATGATCCTGGTATAGGTACCAATCACCTATTTTATAGTTTTTAGAGAGTTGCAGGATTTTCTGTATTTCAAATGACACTCTGGGAGGAGGGGACCTCATCAATAAGCAGGAGACTGGGTATACAAATTGATCAATAAATTCACAATATGAATATGGTGAATTTTGGACTTGGTGGAAGACAGATGTCCAGAAGATAACATATCTTCTTTCTCCTCTAGAATCTAGCTTTTTGATGTAGCATGGAAAAGCCTCGGACTGGTAGTACATGAACATGTGGTATATATAAGATGAATACTTGAAGATTCCCTCCCTGTCCACTTTGAAGAGCTGCTCATGTATCTTGTTGGCTATGAATTTAGCAAAATTATATTTATAGGTAGGAGGTTGGCCTGGGCTATAAGCAGCTAGTAATACCAGCATTGTCTCATCAACAAATTCACTGGTTTTATAGCCCAACACGTATGAAATCATGTCCAGCAGAAGTTTTCCTATATCAGTAAAGTGGACATATAAGTAGGGAGGTGGCCCTATGGGCTGGCGGTTAGGCCTCATAAATGTCTTGGTGATCTTCTGCCTGTCATCAGTGGACATCTTGGCACCTGTATCCAGCAGATAGTTCATAGAGAAAGGAAACAACAGCTGAGTTTGTTTGAAGTTGAGCATCTGGTTGATGGACTCAGCATTAATGTGAAAGAGGATGCTCCCAGATGGAGACTTGACAGCTCTGTGATTTGCATCATAATTCTCAGCACATAGGTGAATAATCTCTGGAAAAATGTTAACAGATGGGAGAAAGTAGTATGGCAGATTTGATTCCCATATCCCATATGTATCCTTGCCATTCAAATAGTCATCTCTCAATTCCCTGAAGGTCTGCAAATGGTCCCTATCACCCACAAAGTCTTGGATGAGGTAGTCCCTGTCAGCAAGAGGCAGGGACTCCAGCTCTTTATTTGGTGGATTCATGGGGGCAACACTGAGAGCTGTGGGTGCAGGAGCAGCCATTATGTAGTTTCTGAATGTTACAAGGTAAGTATAATTGCTTGCAAGGCTTTTCTAGAGGTCAGTTGGCAGTTTGAATGTAGATGATGCTGGATGTATTTTTCAAAGAGGAATAGGCTGGCTAGGCAGGCTTGTCTCTGCTCTGCTTGGGCAAATTCACAGGAATTGTGAATAATGAAGATGAATTGCAGGGGGTGCAATTATAGTTTGGTGAAATTTGGTCTTTCAAGTACGTACCCGGCAAAAGGGAACCATGTCGGGAAATTTGGATGATAATTCACGAATTTAAGGCCACGAATTATTGTTGTAACATCAAATTTTTGGAGCAGAGGGCAATGCGGGGTGATTTGGTGCAAAATTGATTAAATGACAGTCCTTAATGTTGGATTGAGCAGGTGTTTAATGGACAATTTGCAGAGAAATGGCATGCACAGGGGCAAAATAAGAGAATTGTGATGAATACCTGGATGAACGGTGCGGAAAACCTTTGGGTCGAATAGTGGGTGCACAATGTAGCTAAATTGATGAGTTCCGGCGTCTGCAGCTTTGAATTTGGCGGTTCGGAGGCAATTTCGCAGTGAACAAGCTCACAACGGCTCTGTCTTTTTCGCGTGAAAATGACATAAAACGGCTCGTTTGGGCACTTTTAACGACAAATTTGGGAAAATGCGGGTCATTGGTGCTTTTCCACCGATGACGTCAGCATGACGTCATGGCGGGCCCCGGTACGGAGGGTGACGTGGGCGCTGAGCTGGAGGCCAGCGTGGCCGGACACGGTGGCGGGCGGAGTGCGGTGGCAAAGTGACATGGAGGGCCACGAGGCGCGAGGGCGGGGGCCGGGGATATGACGTCAGGATGATGTGGAGTGATGTGACGGGGAAGGTGGTAAGCGGGAGGGTGGTAAGCGGTCTCCCCACACCGCTTTTGGGAGAAGGCGGTATCGGGGATGGGGGCTCCGAACACCCCCGCCGGCTGCCACGCGTCCCGTTTATGGGGGGGAAAACCGCCCGCTCCCCGGACATTAAACAGCACCGGGTTCAAATTCAAAAAAGACCGCCCACCGTTGGATCAGGGGCAGCAGATGATGGACGGCTGGCGGGCGCCCCGACCCAGCGTGCAACTTTGGGTGGGGACCCGCCCAATAATAAAATAATCATTTAAATTATTGGGGTTTAGAACTTTGGGTTAGGGGGTTTTGATGGGTTTTGAAATATATATGGATTAATGCGTCGGGGTCAATCAAAGAGTTTAACCTTAGTTTTGAATGGAGGGAAAGGGGTTTTTCATGAATTTTTCGGGAAAGAGGGGAAATGAGGGTTTAGTATAGGTTATTACTCTGACCAGAGGTTAGAGTAATCCCAAAGCAGGGTTGAATATAGTCCCTAGTGTACTAATGTCTCCCATAGACATACTATTTAGCTATAATGCTAAAGGGGGGATATTTATACATTGCTTGGGGTTTATACACCATGGTGTTATAGTAGTAGGGGAAGGGAATAATAGGGGATTTAGTGTAGACAGAGTTAACAATTAGTATTGTAGGGGAATATGAATGGGAAGTGATAGAAACTAAGTTTTTAGGAATCAAACTTAGTTAGGAAGTAGATCAAAATGAAAATAATTTTTACACAAGAAATGTGGCTTCCTTTCAAAAAGAGAAGTCACTTCTGACATGAAATTTGTACAAATGAAGAGTTTAAGGAGGACTGATCAGGCAGATCCTGCAGTGCTCATGGGGAGGTTAGCAAGAAACGTTTGAAGGGGATGAGGGAAGTTAGTGATGGTTTAGTAGTTTACCAAATGAGCCATTGGTCTTGCCTTTCTCCTGTTGGTGACATCATTGTGATTTTTGCCAATTGATATCCTTAGATCATGCTTTCTGCAACCTTCCACTGCCTACCCTGCCTATTATGCCTAACATTTTTTCTTCCTTTGGATGGGTGCACTTGGCCTTGCAAACCCTGATAATTCTCTTTTTCTTTTTGCTTCCCTCCTATCTAAGTCTACCCTTATGAATTCCAAGGGCCCAGATTTAGCAGTTGGGCTCCTTTTTTTTCTCTATCCACCTAGTCATCTGTCAAGCTTGAACTGTTTGAACAGGTACTTCCTCTCTAGTATACAAGATGCAATTCAAAACATGGTGAGGCCCAGCTTGAGCTGTTGTACCACCCATCAAAATAGTAGTGGCAATTTGGACTAGCCACTTTCATGGTCTTTGTTTGGGGTTCATTTCTTTTATTTTTTCTTTAACCAATTCATTTTCTTGCCCTTTGATTTTTCTTTTAAGGCATACCCTCTTTACATTTTTTAAATTGTCTGCTTTTTTCACAAAAATGGAACCTTAGCAGCATGGAAGGTGAACATTTTTGGCACTTCCACTGTCAATCATGAGAGATGAAAACCTATTGGTATAGGAGACTAACAGTGGCTCCACTTGGGGATGGCTTTTCCAGGTGAAAAGTCAAGAACAGCAGGTCAGATTGCCTGAGTTATGCCTTCTTGCAGCAGGCTGAATTTCTCTGTTGTTGGAGACCAATGGTTAGGATCCTAGATAGTTGCAGGCAGCACCCAGTGAGCTGATTTGCTGTGAAATTGCAGATCTGTTTTTTACCTGTTTCTCGGAAATTTTCCTCATCACTTGATAGTTACCCTGTGTTTTCTTTGCTTGCTAAATGCCAGGATCAACATTTTCCAAAAGGAACATAGTGTAGCATCCTGGTCTCCTCAAAATATACTGTACTTGGTGCTTTATTTATCTGCTGTAATTGAAAATGCTGGAAAATATAAATATTTATGTACAATATATGCCTGTTCAGTGTTTAATCAAGGGAGTCAAAATAATTCTTGAGCATTCTCCCATTAACTGGGCCTTCCTCAGTGTTTGAGCCATCCAAACCTCTTAAAAAATAGGTGTTGTTTCCTTGTATGGCATAAATGACATAGGGGCCCTTCCATAAAAAATCAAACTTACCATGTTTGCCTTTGTCTTCCCTTCTGGAATCCCATCTTAACACCTTGTTTCCTATAAAGAAATCTTTAGCTTTGGTTCTTTTGTCAAATATTCTTTTGAGCTTTTCTTGTAGAACTTGGGTCCTTTGATAGACTTCTTCTCTTGTTTGCTGTAAATGAATTGTCTGATTAATTCTTCTTTGAATGTCATTTGGCTCAGCTTGTATTTCTTGCAGCAGCTTGATCACTGGAATTGCTAGAGATGTAGGGAACTTTGCTTCTAGCCCATAAACCAGTTCATATGGACTCATGCCAATTGATCTCTTGGTGGTCAGTCTATCTGCCCACAGTGCATTTACCAGCTTCTTATGCCAATTCTTTTTGTTTTCTTCCAAAACTTTTTTAATGATGTTGATGAGACTTTTATTGGAAGATTCAGCTAGGCCATTACCTTGAGGATAATAGGCAGTCGAATGACCTAGGGTCATGTGATACTTGTGACAAAAATTGATCATTTTCTTGGACTTGAAAGCTGCAGAATTGTCTGTAATGATTTTGTCTAGACAGCCAAACCTGGACAAGATGTTGGTTTCTAGGAATTGTATAATAATGGAGTCAATGGCCTGCCTGCAAGGGATGGCCTCTATCCATTTGGTAAAATAGTTTGTGGCAGTGAGAATCCACCTATGCTGGCCAGAGGATGAAGGGTGAATTTCACCAATGAAGTCTAAACCCCATTGCTGGAATGGTCTCTCAGCTGAAACTGGTTTGAGTGGTAAGGGTAGCAGTTTCCTTTTGCCCTCAAAAATTTGGCATTTGTGACAGGTCATTACAAATTTCTTCACATCAATAAACAAGGAGGGCCAATAAAATCCAGCCCTTAGGATTTTATCTGCTGTAGATTTCCAGTATAAGTGGCCTCCACAGTCACCTGCATGAAATTCTTTGAGGACATTATCAGTTTCTTCTATTGTTAAGCAATTGAGTAAGATTCCTTCATGATTTCTCAAAAATAAAACATTGTCAATAATACAAAACTTTGATGCTTTCACTTTCAAGAATATTTTCTTGGTTCTAGACAACCCTGGAGGAGCTTGCAGGTTTAATAATACAAAACATATATCAGCATACCATGGAGATTGCATAAAGGCTTGGTTGATCTGTGGAGTCGCCATCTCCTGTTCGTCGTCCAGTTCATTAATGTCAAGGGCTTGAAAATTGGGTTCAGTCATTAGTTTGGCTAGGCCTTGTCCTTTTATCCGTTTGGTGGGTTTAATCTCAATGTCATATTCCAAGATATTGTCAATCCATTTGCCCCTCTTGCCTTCAATTCCTTCTTGGGTTAGAATATCTTTGACCACTGCATTAGGAACATAGGCAATTATATGAGAATAAAGAATATAGATTCTGAATTCCTTGATGGCTTTTACCAAGGCATAGGCTTGTTTTTCCATGATCTGATATTTCAAAGGAGCATCCCTAAGGGCTCTACTAAAAAATGCAATGGGGTTTTCACAGCCTTGGTCATCTTTTTGTAGCAGAACAACGGCAATAGTATGCTCAAAAGCAAAAGAAAAAATAAGGAAATCTTGATCAAATCTAGGGCTGGTGAGGACTGGTGTGTTTGTCAATGCCCTTTTGATATCCTCAAGGCTTGTTTAGCTTCCATATTCCATTTGACCTTGGAATCCTTTTTCAGCATATTGTTTAGCAGTCTAATGAGTTCAGCCAGATTGGGAATGAATCTCCTCAGGAAGTTTATCTTTCCTAGAAAGCTTTGTAGTTCTTTGATGTTTCTTGGATGTGGTACTTGTAGGATAGCTTGAATTCTGTCTGGATCAATCCTAATTCCATCTTTTGAGATTATATGCCCCAAAAGTTTACCTTCTTCTAGCCCGAATAGTGACTTTTTTGGGTTCAATGATATGCCATACTTTCTACAAATTGTGAAAACCTGCCTCAAGTGTTCTAAGTGTTCTTGATTTGATTTTGAAAAGGCAGTTAGATCATCAAGATAGACTACTAGGAAGTCATGAATTTCCTTAGCAAAGGTAATATCCATTGCTCTTTGGAATGTGGCCCCTGCATTTTTGAGTCCAAATGACATTTTGACATATTTGAATGTTCCCCAAGGTGTTGTAAAGGCAATTTTATCTTGATCATCCGGGTGTACTAGAATTTGATTGAATCCTGAGAAACCATCTAGTAGAGAGATCCTAGCAGCTCCCACTACCCTTTGCAAGATGTGGTACATTTTAGGTAAGGGATAATGGTCTTTGAGAGATACTTTGTTCAAATTTCTTAGGTCAACACACAGTCAGATTTCCCCTGTCTTTTTCCTAGTAGGTACTAGGTTTGAAATCCACTCTGAGAATCTGATTGGGGCAATGATCCCAGCTTCATACATACGTTTGACCTCTTTTTCAATAAGGGGGAGTAGGACTGGATTGAATCTCTTGAGCTTCTGTTTGAAAGGCTTTTGATTTTCTTTTAGAGGGATAGTGTGTTGGATAACTGATGGATCGTAGGATTTAAGGTCCTCATAACTCCAGGCAAAGACATCTTGAAACTCTTTAAATAACTCAATGTATTTTAGCTTCTGTTCAGGCGGTAATGCTTTGGATAGCTTAATCATTTTGGGATTTTCAGGGGTCCCAATGTTACAATCTTCTATTTCAGCATTCAATGGTTTCATTTTTGGTTTTCTTGAGATGTCATTTGAATCGAATAGATCCTCCAAAGGGGTTAGACCTATGGGCAGAAAATTATCTTTTAGCTCAATTACCTCATCTTCTGCTTCAGTCATTTCCTCTGCATCATCTGATTGTTTCAATTCCCATATAGTTTCCTTGTCAAAGGTGGTAGGATGCAAAACTAGATCAGCTGTTTCAGCTGATATTTCCTGTGTAATTATGCAGATCTGTGGTTGATCATCTCTAGTACTAGTGTCAATGTTCATGCCCGAAAATTCTTCTTTTAAAGTGAGAAAGTTTTTTATCTGTTTGTTACTCTCAAAGACTTGCCAATTCTTGATGTTATCCGGAACTGAAGGTCTGTGTTTGATTTCAGCAGTAAATGTATGATTGGTTTTGAAAGGCAACTTACAAGTGCTGGCAAAAGTTGCCAAGCTGTGAGCATGTAGATTAAGTTCTCTGGAAATTTTAGTCAACTGTGATTGTGAGAAGCTCTCAAGTATTTGAATAGCTGCCCCCTTGTATGCTCTCAACCTCAGATCATTTGTGGTGAAATTTCCCTTCATCTGTTGTATGACTAGATCTGAATTTCCCAAGATTGAGATTTTGGTTGCACCTAGATTTTTTATGAGTTTCAAACCTAGCAGAAGGGCTTCATATTCAGCCATGTTGTTTGTGCATCGAAAGTTTAGTCTATATGCATGGCCCTCAGCTTGGTCATTGTGCATATTGTGGATCCATATTCCTGCCCCAGCTCCTAGCTTGTTTACAGAGCCATCAAATTCTAGATACCATAAAGTTTCATGATCAAGATTTGGATTGGGATCATTAGAAAGTTGGATGATGGGTAGGTTGGTCTCTTGCAAGTTACTTGGTGTATCCTGTTCCTTTGCCTTCTTATCAGCTATTCCCACAGTCCCTTGGTCTTCAACAGTACATTGCTCATCTGACCTGT
This sequence comes from Pinus tabuliformis, assembly GCA_031772625.1. Classification (NCBI taxonomy): domain Eukaryota; kingdom Viridiplantae; phylum Streptophyta; class Pinopsida; order Pinales; family Pinaceae; genus Pinus; species Pinus tabuliformis. The sequence goes on along the minus strand of CM062810.1, from coordinate 336,464,374 downwards.
CAGTCTCTACTGTCATCAATAGTTCAGAATAAGCTTTGTGACAGATGTCAGCATTGTAGAGAATAAATGAATCCATGTCTGAGTGTATTGAGTAGATTGGAAAGTTTTGGGGCTTCTCTTGACTGCTTACCACATATTTCATCAAAGTTTCCCGGTACAATCTCTTTGGCTGCCCAAAGGCTGAAATAGTTGCATAGGACATATCTAATTGCAGAGATCCTTGAAGTTTGGCCCCCAGGATCTGGACAAGAGCATGCCATACTTAGGAGGTATGTCAGTTACCAGTACATCCATCAAGATGGTTTTGGTTGGGTATTGAACCAGAGAGACACATAAATCTTTGATCAGGCCTAAACACCTGACTTGGCTTGAATCAAATGAGAACAAATCTTTATAAGGTCTTGTGATATCTAAGTCAAGTTTTTCCATTACAGATTTGGGCATTAAGTTGTGTGAGGCCCCAGAATCAAACATTGCATTATGTAGGACCTTATCATGAATGTTTAGACTGACATAAAAGGGTGGTACCCCTCCATTTTCTGTTTTTCCATTAACCTCAGGCCCAAACAGCAACTCTGGTTGGTCATCTAGGACATTCACAACATCTTTATTGTCTGATACTTGGAGTGATTTATTGATCTACTATCTGTATATGTCATGTTTGGCTAATTCCGAAAGAGGAACTGATATCTTTAGCTTGCTTATTTCTGTTTCCAAGTTGAACGGTTTTTCCCTTTGAATTTTGGCATTTATCGCAACAGATTTTTCCTTTTCTGCTGAGTTATCAAGTGTCTTTTGCTCATAGTTAGGTCCATTTTGAGTACAACTGGTGCCATGTTGTTACACTAAAAAATGTCACCTTGACTATTTACAGTTAGTATGGCTCAAATCAACAGTCATGCTACCCTCTTAGGCAAGTCTCATGCCTCTGTTATCCATCTCAAACTCAAAGAAGAGAGAAAGTCTTGTAAAAACTATGTTTATCTCTGGGGTCGCAGGTTCTCTCTAGCCTTACCTGCGGGGACGCTAACCATGTTCACAAAATCTGCGTCCATGGACGCTCTGTATGTTAAGGGACAGGTGCGTCCCTCTGTAAAAGGCAAAATGCGCGAGTTTTATCTTGAAAAATTTACTTGTGGTTACTTCTAGAACATTCTAGAGGTCGGTTTGATGAAATGGATGCGCCTCCAGTTGGTTCATGTATCTCTATTAAGGGGGAACTTATCCCATCAATAAGGGAGCTATCCCACCCATAGAGGGGGATGATCCCATTGATAGTGGACCTGAATAACCTCTTTACAGCACTATAAATAAAGGCATTGAGCCAGAAGGAGAGGAGGTTGGAGCTATACATTTTCTTTGGGTAAATGCTGCAGGATTTAGGTCTTCCATTAGAGCCTTTGTGAGGAGAGATTGTCTTCACTTGATTCTACTTGGGAGAGGGTGAGCTTTGTCAAAGTAGAGGAAAACCCTTGATGGACCCTGGGAGGAACTTGCACAACACCAAGGCCAGGTTGTAAGAGTTTCTTTGTTTCGTTATTAATACAAACTGGTTTATTTTTCTCAATAGCTTGTGTTAATGAGTTATTTCATGTGTTCCTTGGTCTGCATGTTGAATATATGTTTTATTATATGAAATGCAAGTGCTTGGTAATTGTTTGATTGTTTGTGGTTGCAGGAATTGACTTGAAGGAGGAGCTCATCCGGATCGTCAAGAACGGACTTCAACAACAGCGTTTTGGAATAAGGTAAGCCTAAACACTTGTAGTTTTCATGTTGTAAAAGGTGTATTTAGAGAAAGATCACTCCATTTTGTCTTGTTTGTCATTAGAATGTCTTAGACTTCTAGGAAGGTCAGTCGTGTCCGCACCCTTGACAGATTCCGTGTGACAAATTGGCGACTCCGCTGGGGATCCATTAATGAGAGAGTCTTTTCCTTTATATGAACTTTGCTTTGAGAAAATCATTTTTATTTTCTGGTTTTTGACTGTGAGAATTAGTATTTGGGTGGCTTAGCTTTAGATTTAGTTAGATTTGGTTTTTCTTCATTTTTCCAGAAGGACGCACCCTCTTAGTACTGCACAGTGCGTCTTTGGACGCGCTGTTGCCGTCTGCACAGAGCGGGGCCGCACCTGTGACAACGGGTTGCCTGCGTCTTCCTGTAAAACTTAAGAAAATTCCATTTTTGCTTTAAATTGCTTTTAGATTTTGTTTTTCCTTAGTGTTTTCTGCCCAGATCCTTTAGTACCCTGTCAAGAATTTTCACCTAAACTTGTTTTGTGAGCTTTGAGTGTTTTAGTGGTTTTCAACGAAGTTTAGACCTAGGGTTTGATTTTTGGAAAGGCTTTGTAGTGACTTTGATAGTAGAAAGTTGTCCAGCCTTAGATCTCTCTGGTTAGTCAACCTTCTTAGAAGTCGGGCCTGTCGTAAAGTCTCCTTTTGTGAGCAACTTGCCATTTGAGTTGTTTTGGGTCAAATTTCGAATTACTTGTTTATAAAGTATTGATTTCCATTTTACAAAAAGAACAAAAAGATTAGAGTTTTGTTTTGGCTAGTTTTTGATTCTGCAATAAGCTAGTCCTTGATTTGATTGTGATCAAGTAAAACACCTTAGAAATAATCATTGTTAGTTTTGGCCTCGTTAAGATTGCTTAGAGTAAATTTGCCTTTAGTTTGCTTATGAGTGCATTTTCATAGATTTTAAGAGTTGTTAAGATTGATTTTTGGTTATATTAGATTTACTTGCTTTATTAAAAGAAAAATACAAAAACATCTTCTTAAAAAGTCTTGTTTCAAGTAGCTTTTTGTTTTCAAAAGAAGAAAAGAGTTTTTTCGTGCATGTAAAGAGAAGTTATGTTTTTATGCTTGGAAAAGAAAAACGAATTGTTTCTTTGATTGTCTTCAATTAAGAAGTTGCTTTTATAAAGATTGCATTCTCTCAACTTTTTAGTTAAGCAATTCATCGAAAAAGTAAAGTAGTGGATAAATCATTCTAGGTGCATTTTGTAGTGGTTTCGAGTCGAGTCAACACACCACTAGTTTCACTTCCATCACCTTTTGACTTAAGAAACAACCTTAAAAGTAACGCTTAAATTAAAATCAATCTAGTAATCTTTATTTTTCTAGGGCTCTGAAGCACCAACATAGCTTAGGCTAGGGTCTTGGAGTAGGTGAGTACTTAACTCTCCAAGACTACAAAACCAAACAGATAGTCTATCTTGAGTAGAACAAATCCAATTGTTTCAGTTACATTCTGGGAAAGCTCCTCTTAAAGGAGAAACACGAGCTCGTGTCCGAACCAGTGAGGGGATCATTCCTCCCTCGTTGGGAACGACGCCAGGCAGTACGTATTACAAACGGTAAACCTCGGATTAACCATTGTCGAGGAGCCAGGGGTCACTTATCGGTAAACCTTGGATTGTTGTCAAGGAGCCGGTAAGGGGATTGGAGCTTGCTACTCTGCCCTTGCGTGCTGTCGGAGTTTAGACTGTTCCCCCAGGTGTAATTGTTGTGATTGGTAACCTTAGTGGCCATAATATCTAGGATTCTACCCAAGGTGACGGTGGAGGGAAGGTCCCACTGTACCTGGAGCAGACGTCGGTTATACTCACTTGGATTTTCTGGGGGGTTCGCTTCACTTCGAGACGGTTAAAGTGGAGGAACTTGGTCCAGTCTATTCATTAAGCAGGTTGCCGGGGTAACTGTTCCACCCACTATTTCTGTACTGAATCCTGCGAGGTTGGGCCTAATCACCAACTAGCGCTTTTGGTCCGGAAGACTACTGTTTGTGTGTGGTTTGACGCTCTAGATTATTTAGGCGTGTGCTTCAAATTTGATTGGTTCTTTAGAAGACTTTAGGTGGTTTGATTTGAAATTTTTTACTTTGTTTTCGTGTGTTGTAGTTAAAATCTTTAATTGTGGCGGAATTACCGAGAAGGTCCCGTCGAATTGCGGGCCAGTCTCCTGAAGTTGTTTCTGTGGCCGAATTGTTGAGAAGATCCCGTAGACTTAGGGGATCCCCTCCTCGAGACGACCCAGGTAATTTAGAAGGGTTAAAGGTCCTTGTAACTCCTCCTAGTGGCAGTAGAGTAGGATCACCTGAAGAAGGAGAATCTTCCTTGGTAGTCCATCCAGATTACCAAAGTTTAGAAACAGGTTACAATCCCGAAGCTGTTACAGTTTCCGAGCTTGCTGGTAGTTTTTCATCTGCCAGTGAAACAGGCGAAGAACCTGAAATTTCAGAACCTGTTACTCCAACTCCTAGTGTTCCTGATTCACCAAGAATAGAAAGAATTATCACCGAAAATCTTCCTGTTGGATTAATTGCTATAGAAGAACTTGTTCCAGAGGAAGAAATAGGCGTTTCTGATTCTGAAGATCTAATTACCCTTGATCTAAGGGAGCGTGAATCCATCTTTTACAGTCCTCCTAGAAGTGAATCTTGGTACCTTGCATTAACCAATTTTTTAGACAACTCAGTAGGTTTTTCTACACCTCGTACTCCGGTTCCACCTAGAGGAATTCATTCTCCTGTAAATATGTCTGGTCAGTCATCTGTGTTTTCACAAAGTCCTGAATCATTTTTACATGGCGGTCCTTCTGTTCCTACTGGGTATCAATCACTTTCTGGTACCTTTGCGGGAGCATCTCCTCAACCCATTGATCATGGGTTATTAGTTGGAAACAGTGGTAATGTACCATTGAGTATAGGTGAAGTTTATATGATGTCAGGTTCAACTCCCATTAACCAACCTCAAGGTGGCCAATTACCGCCTGGGGGGCAACCTTCGTTAATGCCTGGGGGGCAACCTCAAGGTACTTCATTCGTGACTGGGGGGCAACCTCAAGGGTATCAACCCCAAGGGTATCAACCCCAGCCTCAATATGTACCCCAAAGTCAACCTCAGTATCAGTATCAACCTCAAGGATGGCAACCTCAAGGATGGCAACCCCAAGGGTATCAACCCCAAGGGTATCAACCTCAAGGATACCAACCTCAAGGTCAAGGTCAACCCCAGTATTCGTATTTACCTCAAGGTTATCAACCTACGGGTCAATACCCTGGTCAAGGTTATCAACCACCTCAAGGGCAATCATATGGGACTGCACCTTACAGTTATCAACCCTATCCTCAATACGGCTATGGATCTCAGTATCCTCAACCTGTTACGAGTCAATACCCTGGAATGTTAACATGGGATCCGTCACAGGGTCAACAGATGTCGCAACCAAGTATACAGTCGGTACCTCAAGCAGGACAACCTGCAGTTCCTGGTCCACCCCAGCAACCGCAACCTGTCCAGTCAAGTGTTCAGACCCCTGTAACTTCTGTAGTTACTCAGCCGCCAATTGCACCTGGTACTCCACCTCACACGGCTGCAGCAACTACCGCTTCATCTACCATGCTTACTTCTGGAGTATCGGCAGCTCCGGTTTCTACTGTCCCTGTAACCACTCCTCAGACATCTGTACCGTTGTCTGGACCCACGGTTCAAACCACAGTCCAGATGCCTGCAGGCCAACCTGGTACAAGTACGGTTGTTACTACTCAACCTCAATTTGTTCAACCTCCGTACCAGGGACAGTATCAACCTGGGCAAGCTGCCCAACAACCGGTTTACCAGTATCAACCGTATCCTGGGTACACTTATCAACCACCTCAACAACCCCAGTACGGTCCGGTTAATCCTGGTTTTCCAGGAGGATATAATATCCCAATGCGACTCCTGTTCCTAGTTATCCTGGATATCCTCCTCCTGGGGCTGGTATTGTGACTCAGAGTTTTAGAGATCCTAACCGGCAGTTACCGTTTATTGCGACTTTAGATTTACCCGACTTGACGCGCCTAACGAACGATCCAATTCAATATCTTCCGTTCTGGCCGCCAATGCCAAATAAGTTGCCCAGCGATATACCCAAGTTCGAAGGTAAGTCTGGAGAGGATCCGTCTAATCACGTGATGACTTACCACCTCTGGTGTGCATCAAATTCCATCTCAGATGATTCCATCCGCTTACGTCTTTTCCAGCGTACACTCATTGGTCTCGCAGCCAAGTGGTACATTGAGTTACCACGGGCCTCTTTTTACAACTTTAGCCAGTTAGCTACCTCGTTCTTAACTCATTTTCAGTTACCAGTCAGATACGATAATGGTACAGAATTATTAACTTCGCTAAAACAATCGACATCCACGTACATTTCTGATCACATCCATGAGTGGAGACGTCGAAGGAGATTAGTGAAAGTTTTTATCCCGGACCAAATCTTAGCTGAATGGTTTGTCAAATCATTATTACCAAGAATTACTGAAGATGTAGCTAAGGCCGGAGTAGTTACTGAGGAGCAAGTCATTGCTCAGGCACAATACCTTGACTTAGTTTACACTCAGTCGGGTACGTTACACGAGAAAATTCCGGATCTTCCAAAGTCAAACCAAATCGCTGCTGCTCCTTCGGGATCTCATGCCGCTGATGGTATGATCGGTATCGTGACTACGAAGAGTAAGAAGAAGTCTTCCAAGACCTCCAATACTCCAATTATCACTTTGCCTGATTCTCCGACAGGAGAGTCTTCTCCTCCTGAACTTACCGCCGACATTCACGCTGTAGAGTCATCTACGGCCAAATCCAAAAACGGTGGAAAGAAGAAAGGAAAGAAGAAGGCTAAAGCAGACAAGGCTCCAAAGGAGAAAACGGAAAAGTCGGAAACCAATGACGAAAAGCGCAAACCTCGATATCCTTGTCTTATTTGTGAAGAAGATCATTTTACGAGAGACTGCCCTCATCGGGCCGAGGTAGTGAAAATAGTCAAAGGTTCTCCCACTCCTGCTGTGTTAAAAAATCCATTTCCAGAGCAGGAGAATAAGATGATAGGTTCTTCTTCGAATGCCAGTGAAGAACCCATTTTGATGATGTCTCATGTCAGGATTGCGACTCGATCGCAAGATTATGGTAGTAAGGCTCCTGTTGATGGTAAAGAAGCAGAATCTTCTCACTCTAACCCATCAACCTCAGCTCCTGGTTCCGATCCACTACAGATCGAAAAACCTAACCCAGACTTAGTGATTAAGCCGCCCGCCAAGGGTGTACTTCGAAGGTCTGCTTTCAATCCACATGCGAGAGCAGCCCAGAATTACAACATTGTTGAAGACTTAGCTGTTTCACCTTCAGCAATGTCGGCACTCGAAGTGCTGCAATCATGTCCAGCGCAACGAAAATTGCTTTTGTCGGCTATTGGAGCTGTCGATGTTCAGGACCCGAACCTAATGATCTTTGATCTAGAAAGTAGTACACCGCGTCTCCCCCATCAAATGGCTTTCCAAATTCCAGTGATAGTCAAAAACAGGCCTATTCATCGGACTGTGATTGATGAGGGAGCTTCTACGTGTATTATGTCGATTCAATGTTGGAGATCGCTTGGTTCTCCTTCGTTGAACCAATCCCCCACCATCCTTAAGGCCTTTGATGGCCGTGGGTTCCGTCCGTTTGGTATTCTACAAGAATTGCCTATAGGGGTCGAAGGTAAAACCGTTAGTCTGGATGTGGAAGTGGTTGATGCCCCTCTAGACTACAACCTTCTTTTGGGTCGAAGTTGGTCATATGCTATGACAGCGGTCGTTTCATCGGTCTTCAGAGTCATTAAGTTTCCACATAACGGTAAGATCGTGACTATTGATCAGCTGACATACTTTTCATCCGACCCAACCTCTTTAGAAACTATCCAGCATGTTGGTAAAACGACAATCCCTTATAGGGACATTGGTGTAGGTTTAGTTAAGGATTCCGGTTTACTGGGAACTTTTCCTCTCCCTCCACTCAATGCAGACCCTTCGTTCGCAACAATTCATATGATCACGTCAGAAAACATTATTTATGATGATCCTTGGTATGTTCCCTCTGACTCTGAGCTAGACTCACTCGGTGATGTTATGCCGTTGAGTCCGTATGAGATTGCTTATGAAGCTCTTATGTCTTTTACCGACTTTCATTCAACCGACCAAATGAATGTGGTCAGTGAAGAGTCACTTTTCACCTCACCCTTAGAACGGATAACGTTTCCCGAAGAAGTGTCATCTGACGAACAACTTCGCGAAATCCTAAGTGTAGATGATCTACCATGGGAAGATCTCCATCACAGATCTTCGTTTTTACCTAAGGATGATGCATTTGAAAATGATTTTTCATCTATCTTTACCGCTGAATATGTCAAAGACGCTCAGGATCCAACGAAACATTCTGATTCAGAGCTGAATTTAGGGAATATTTCTCGTACTATTCCCATTGATATTTCAGTGAAGCCCGGAATCGAGGAGAACATTCATATAGGTGCCGCATGTACTGAAGAAGAAATCCAAACTTACAAGGCCCTATTCCAAGAATTCCGCGACGTGTTTGCCTGGTCTTACGAGGAAATGCCGGGAATTGATCCTGCCATTGTTGTTCATGAAATCAAAACCTACCCGGATGCTAAACCCATTCGGCAACGGTTGCGTCAGATTCACCCTCGAAAAGCGGCTGCGATTAAAGCAGAAGTCGAAAAGCTGTTGAAAGCAGGTTTCATTTATCCGATCCCGTTAACGGATTGGGTATCGAATATTGTTCCCGTCAATAAAAAACAAGGAACAATAAGAATCTGTATCGACTATAGGGATATCAATCGAGCTTGTCCAAAAGACAACTATCCTACGCCTTATATCGATCAAATTATTGATGATTGTGCCGGAAGTGAGATGTTTTCCTTCATGGATGGTTTCTCAGGCTATAATCAAATCAATATTCTACCTGCCGATCAACCAAAAACGGCATTCATTTGTCCATGGGGGACATTTGCTTATTGCAAATTACCTTTTGGGCTTAAGAATGCCGGCGCTACTTTTCAACGGGCGATGTCTTATGCATTTCATGACATCAAGCACATTGTGCAACCCTATCTCGATGATTTGCCTGCTCATTCTTTACAACGAGCTGATCACCTTGTCCACCTACGAGCAATCTTTATGAGGTGTAGGCATTATCGAATTCGGTTGAATCCCCACAAGTGTGTTTTCTGTATAGAAACAGGTCGATTGCTGGGATTTGTTGTTTCAAAAGCCGGCATTCGCGTCGATCCCTCGAAAGTCGAGGCTATCATCAAATTGCCTCCTCCTTCGAGTTTGCGCCAACTCCAAAGTTTGCAAGGGAAAGCGAACTTTTTACGCCGATTCATCCCAAACTACGCCGAGGTCACTAAAGGTTTTACACGGTTGTTGAAACAGAACGCACAATTCTTTTGGGACGAGATTGCCCAACAATCTTTTGATGCACTAAAACACGCGTTGACCCATGCACCGTTATTGCATCCTCCCAACTACAACCAGGACTACTTCTTATACCTCGCAGCTTCGCATTCCACCATTGGAATGGTGTTAGTTCAAGAAGATGAATTCAAAGCAGAGCATGTGATATATTATCTTAGTAGAACCTTAAATCCCACTGAGTTAAAATATTCGCATGTGGAGAAATTGGCCCTGGCAGCCGTTCAAGCTGTCCAGCGTTTTCGTCACTACATTCTTCTCCGCAAGACTACAGTTATTTCGGATTGCAACCCTATGATTTATATTTTGACAAAACAACTGCTAGGGGGCAAGTACTCTAAATGGATTGTTATCCTGCAAGAGTTCGACTTGGAGTTCGAGAAGTCCAAGTCTAAGAAATCTTTAGTTTTTGCGGAATTGATGTGTGATTTCCCGAGTGCTGACACAGAGACTGTGGCAGAGGAGTCCATTGTGGACGAATCTTTGTTTCTTATTAGCACTTTAGATCCGTGGTATGGGGATATAATCATCTATCTCCAAACCCAAACCTTTCGGCCTGAAGCTTCCAAGGAAGACCGTCGAAAAATTCGGTTTCGATCCCAGCAATACAGAATTATTGGAGATACACTTTATCGCCGGGGGGCAGACTTAGTTTTTCGACGTTGTTTAACTCACGAAGAGGCTGAGAGAGTTTTGAATGATTGTCACTCTGGAGCATGTGGCGGTCATATGTCTGGGTATGCCACAGCTCAGAAGGTGTTGCGCGCTGGCTATTTCTGGCCGTCTATGTTTAAAGATTGTATCCTTGCTGTCAGAACATGCCACAACTGTCAAGTGTTTGATCGAAAGATGCGCGCTCCACCTGCTCCTCTCCACCCTATAATTGCCGCTGGTCCATTCGCCAAATGGGGCATTGACTTTATTACTTGTAACCCTCACTCGGCCGGGGGGCATGCGTATATCATCCTCGCGGTTGATTATTTTACAAAATGGGCCGAGGCGATGCCTACATTCGACGCAAGCGGCAAGACAGCTGCAGTTTTCGTATTCAATCATATCATAACTAGGTTTGGTGTCCCACAAGCAATCATTACTGACCATGGGAGCCATTTTCGAAACGTCATGATGACTGAGCTTACAAGCCAGCTTGGTTTGCGCCACGATAGCTCTACTCCTTATTATCCGCAAGCCAACGGTTTGGTTGAGTCAATCAACAAAGTTCTAGTCATCATGATTCGACGGATCATTGGTATCCATCGAACGAATTGGCATAACATGTTATTTTCGGCGCTATGGGCATATCGAACTTCAGTGAAAAATTCAACAGGTTTCACCCCTTTCCAGCTAGTTTATGGCTTAGAAGCTGTGTTACCTATTGAATGCGAAATCCCATCACTTCAAATGGCTGTCGAATTACTTCCAGCTACTTCCGAAGAGGAGAAACGGTTATTATACTTGGCTAAATTAGATGAGACTCGACGTGACGCTACTTTAGCTATCGAGACTCACGCGAAACGAATGAAAGCTCAGTACGATAAAAATGTAACCCCTCGAAGTTTTTCGGAAGGAGACCTAGTACTATTATATGATCAAGCTAACGATAAGCTAGGTGCCGGAAAATTCGTTCCCATGTGGCATGGGCCCTACATTGTAAAGCGAAAGCTAGCAAAAGGGGCTTATGAGTTAGTTGATTTTGATGGGGACTCTTTGGGTAAACCCAGAAATGGACTTTACCTAAAGAGGTATTATGCTTAAAATGATGGGTATGGAGAAATTTTTAGATAGGTTAGATTTTCTTTCTAGCTAGCAAGTGTGTTAGTTTAGTCAGTGTGCTTAGCTTAGCAAGTGTGGTTTTTCGTCATTATTCTGGCTTATCTTGGTTTTACTCTTGATATTGTAGATGTCGACGCCTCTCCAAACATACATTGGATTTGCTGATGGTGCTTGTCGTAGTACACGGAATATCTCTTCCGCAGCTTGGGTTATCTATTCGCCCTCTGACGAGTTAGTTTCTATGCATGGGGTAAGCCTCGGTCAAACAACGAATAACATTGCAGAATACAGTGCAGTGGTTGAATTATTATCCGAATCTATTTCATTTGGAATTCGACGTTTGATAGTGAGGTTAGATTCTGAACTTGTTGTATTACAGCTTAATAGAGTTTATGCCATTAGAAATCCTGTGTTATTAAGGTTGTTTTTGAGAGTGCGTCTCTTGGAACGTGAATTTGATTACATTGAATATCAACATATTCCAAGGTCTTTGAATACATTAGCAGATGCAATTGCTTCTCGAATGTTGGACAGACATTTACGATAATCATGCAAGTAAATTTAAAAACATTTCATCACATATGTTAAACAAGATAAGCCGGTAATAGTGATATATATAGATAGAAGTGTGTCAAAAAATATATACATCGTCTTCGATCATAGGTTTAAAACACCTTATGATCGGCAAAATGATAGTACAAAAAGTCAAAATGTCACATGTGACTACAAAAGTGACTAGTCAATCACTGGTGGTGCTCTCTGTACGACACCACTGCGCGGGCTACCTTACGCAAAAATCTCCTAAACGGTCCAGGGACCGCGACTACGAAGCGCTGAAGCCTGATAGGAATGTCGTCCATAGTAGTCTCAGGTATATCTGCCGTGAGACGCTCTAGATCATGCTCCAACTCAGCTAGTACTTCTGCTGTCGCATCCTGTGGGGCCGGTACCGGTGCAGCTGGATGTAGTCTATCATAAGGCCGGAGGTTGGCTGGACGCTGTGGACCAACATCTGCATTTTGAAAAAGTTTACTATTAGTTTTGAGACGATATATATAAAAAATACAAAAAAAATACATAACTAGAAAACTTGTGAAAATAAAAAGTACCTCTGTCGTCCCATTGTTCTCCCTGTGGAAGAACCATGTCCGGATCACCTCTGAAATCCATTCCGGCATACGGAAAGTCCTGTATCACAAAAAGCTGGCCCTCTAACCAGTCAAAATAACTATCTGAGAATCGAACTACTGTCGCGCCCTCGTCAGGATGCCGGGCCATCACCGCAACCCATCGTATCAGCTTTGGCTGCTGGGGACCCAAGATATCAACAGTGAGTTGCTGAGGGATCAGCATTGGAATTCTCTCCAAGGCAAAGCTCACGACTATAGGCCCATATCCAAAAGTCTTTAGTCGTCCGTTCTTTGCCTTGGTCAGTTGGCTCTTCATATGAGCCGACACAGCTTCACACCAGTTGAAAATGGTGCCTTGGTAACAGTCAATTGCCATCCGCATTTGGGATCCGGAAGCAATGTGTAAAGCGGCCGCGCCGCAAATTCTGGTAACCGTGAACGCTATGACTTTGAGTTCCGGCAGAGTGATGTGTTTTATCTCTATGCCTTTTGAATGGTGAGCCCCAGGTGTGCACCAATTCTCGCGGAGACTATCAAGGGATTGGCCACCCGGCCTAGTCCCCGCAAGACTGAGTTGCTCACCTCTGTTTGGCAAGCCAGTGAGAAAGTATACATCCGAGGGCTCTATCTCGAGCTGGTGCCCTCCTATGTAAAAGCATTGTTCTTGTACGTTCCATCGCTCAACCAGCCATTCCAAGAATCTTACCTGGCCCCTCATGCCCGGTATGGTCCAATATTTGTATAATCCGCATGCTCTTAGGGCATCCAGGGAAGGTTGATGATTTATCGCAGCTTCATCTTCCTCTACATGCTCTCTTTCTCTCCAGTCTAACATGATTAATGCCCTGCATATCAAAAATAGCAATTAGAAATTAATTTGGGAATTTTTGGTGGTTTTTTGAGAGAGTTGGGGTTTTGAAATGCGCGTTTCTCGGAGGACGCACCCCGGCTTTGTAGCACAGGGCGCCCGGACGCAGCTGGCCTGAAGGCGGGCTGCGTCTTCCGACCGTTTTCCCGTATGAGAAAAAGTCGGGGGACGCAGGTCACCCGAAGGGCACCTGCGTCCGCCGAGAGGCGCATTCCAAAACCAAAACCCCCCAAAAAATGAAACTAAAACCTAAAAATTGATTCTAAACGGATAGAAATGCAGAGTAGGATGTGTAAAATACCTGGATGAGACGGCGTTCGATTCCAACGGTCAGATTTTCCGCAGCGACCACGGGAAGTTTCTTGTCAAAAGCTCCTTTTTCAACCTCAACAGTGAAACGGTAAAAATGACATGGTAAAAGGTCTTTTTATAGGTTTTTTGGATGAATTAGTTCATTTTTTACCATGAAAAGATGTTTTTGAATGTATTTTTGCCTATTTTAAACAGGTATGAGTAATGTGTCGCTTTTGTGCAGGACAAAGGGATTTCGAGGGAAATTGTAATTTTTCACAAACAAAATATCAGAGTCATCTTTTAAGCCCTTTTCTGACTCCTAAAACATGAAAAGATCGCCGAGTGTTTCTTTTTCACTCGTTAAAACGGAATTAAAAGACGGTCCCCTTTTAGCTCTTTTCTGACCGCAAAATCAGGAAAAGATTGCCGGGTTTTTGTCGTTTCGAACTCGATAAGGAAATAAAACGACGTGTCCTTGATCGCTTTTTACTTTTCAGGTCAACGACACTATTATGAAAGTACTCCTTGGTCGCAAGATCAAGCGGTTCCCCCAGGTATTATTTTATACTTTTTCGGGCTTGAGGGACACAAATATACGAAAAAGTTCAACGTGGAGTCTCCTTTAGTTTTTTCAGACTCTCTAAAATTGAAAAACGCCGAGTTTCTCCTATACTGGGCTCGTTAAACTTTTACAGTAGAGGACCTGTTCAATTACAAACAGGAACGAACCACTCCTTCCTAGGGTTCGAATTTAAACTAGGTTGGACTCGTCCGAAGGATGAGCTTATAATCAAGCATATGTTATCCTCCTCAAGCTTGTTAAAAATAAAGAGGTACTTGCCAGAAATGGTGGGGGAAAAAGAGAAGAATGAACCTGTTTGTCACCTTTTGTCTCAGAAGAAACTTTATTACCACTCTTGAACACGACACTTTTCATTCACCTGGGTTGGGAAATCTTTTACCTCACAGTTGACCAAATCACTTTGAAAGTCTTTAACCGGGTTCCAGGGGTTAACTTTGAGTTATCGTCACCAAACCATCTGTTGTGTCGTTATGTGTTCAAGAGGTCTGCAAGAAAAAACTTTCATCTGCAAAATACTTGTCATCCATTTGACCATCCCTGAGTCAGTCCTTACAGCAACATTTCTTCAACTTGAACAATGATTTCGTGTTGCGGGCTTGCCTGCAACGGGTCGCTTTCTATCGACATCGACACATTATCTAGAAAGATGACTTAGGAATCGACAGTACCTTGAAGTCTGCATGCATCAATGGCAGGTTTCTCGCCTTTGACGTCAGTTTACATCATTGACTTTCGATCAGAGGATTCCGTGAAGTGTTCGACATCAAAACATCTATTCACATTTCACGGGTTGTGCTTGGTACTTTGAGAACCATTGACATTACTGGTGGTTTCTCTCACGCTTGTTAACAGTTTACATCATTGACTGGTAATCAAGTGGTTTCTATCATGTTCGACATCGAATCATTTAATCACATGGCTAGAATCGTACCAATTCGGGAAGTAGAAGTGAAGACCCTGGATCTAGTTTCTACCATCCAGGCTGCGAGGAGTTTTGTATTCATTATCTATGTAGACTAATCATAAACAGATGGCTGCGTCCATACTGTGTCTACAAAAGTCTATAAAAATGATGTACTGCAAGATCATTCCTGTATCAGAATAGTTAGTCCATTAGTTAAAGTTTTGAATCTGAGTATGGGAATGCCTACCTCAGTGATGATATAATCTTATCCATGTATTTTGTGTTGAAAATTGCAGGTTCCAACCAGGCCATCCACAAGGCAATCCTTGAAATGATAAAGCGCTTCACCCTTCCTAGAATTACAAAACCCTATTCTATTCCAGGCTTCGCACTTTAGGGGGCAATCTGTTACACTAAAAAATGTCACCTTGACTACTTACAGTTAGTATGGCTCAAATCAACAGTCATGCTACCCTCTTAGGCAAGTCTCATGCCTCTGTTATCCATCTCAAACTCAAAGAAGAGAGAAAGTCTTGTAAAAACTATGTTTATCTCTGGGGTCGCAGGTTCTCTCTAGCCTTACCTGCGGGGACGCTAACCATGTTCACAAAATCTGCGTCCATGGACGCTCTGTATGTTAAGGGACAGGTGCGTCCCTCTGTAAAAGGCAAAATGCGCGAGTTTTATCTTGAAAAAGTTACTTGTGGTTACTTCTAGAACATTCTAGAGGTCGGTTTGATGAAATGGATGCGCCTCCAGTTGGTTCATGTATCTCTATTAAGGGGGAACTTATCCCATCAATAAGGGAGCTATCCCACCCATAGAGGGGGATGATCCCATTGATAGTGGACCTGAATAACCTCTTTACAGCACTATAAATAAAGGCATTGAGCCAGAAGGAGAGGAGGTTGGAGCTATACATTTTCTTTGGGTAAATGCTGCAGGATTTAGGTCTTCCATTAGAGCCTTTGTGAGGAGAGATTGTCTTCACTTGATTCTACTTGGGAGAGGGTGAGCTTTGTCAAAGTAGAGGAAAACCCTTGATGGACCCTGGGAGGAACTTGCACAACACCAAGGCCAGGTTGTAAGAGTTTCTTTGTTTCGTTATTAATACAAACTGGTTTATTTTTCTCAATAGCTTGTGTTAATGAGTTATTTCATGTGTTCCTTGGTCTGCATGTTGAATATATGTTTTATTATATGAAATGCAAGTGCTTGGTAATTGTTTGATTGTTTGTGGTTGCAGGAATTGACTTGAAGGAGGAGCTCATCCGGATCGTCAAGAACGGACTTCAACAACAGCGTTTTGGAATAAGGTAAGCCTAAACACTTGTAGTTTTCATGTTGTAAAAGGTGTATTTAGAGAAAGATCACTCCATTTTGTCTTGTTTGTCATTAGAACGTCTTAGACTTCTAGGAAGGTCAGTCGTGTCCGCACCCTTGACAGATTCCGTGTGACACATGTTTGTTTCCTAGGGGAGCATCTACCTTTGTCTTTAATGGATGGGGTGTACCAGGCTGATTTTGAGAGGACTGTTGTTCTGAAATGTCTTCCACAGTCACTTCTGTGGCAGGTGGGTTTGAGCTGCCAGCTGATTGGGGAAGAGAAACATTTTCATTTATCTTTTTTTGTTGTTTATTGTCCTTAGGTTTGAGGGGTGTAGGTACATCTACTGTCCTACTTCTTAGTTTGTACTGTTTGTGCACCTCATACACAGATGCATCATAACCTTCTTTAAAATCAAATGATTCTCCTAACTTAGTGTGGAATTGACTGTCATTATAAACCTCTTGTTCTTCTTGTGTCAAAAAGACTTGATTTTCACCAACTAAACCCATTAGATTGATGTGAGGGTCTTCATTAGGTTCACTAGATGTTGAAGCCTCAACATAATTCTCTTGAAAAGGAGGTCTGACATGCTGGTCAAGATCAGTCCTTCCAACATTAGGATTTTGATTCTTTCTGAAGTTTGGGTTTCTAATATTGCTTGTTTGACCTTCCCATGATGATTTTCTTTCTATGGTTTCGACCCTAACTCCAAGTCTATCCATCCCTTTAATGATTGCTTCTAGTTTTTGCTCAAATGATGAGGGTTCTTCTTTGAAAGTTGTTCTCCTTTCAGTTCTCGCCCGGTTTCTTTTGGCAATTAGATTTGCTTCTACACTAACAGCTATGTTTTGCATGTCTGCTAGAGTTGCAGGGGCTCTTTCTCTTAGCTGATATGCCATATCAGCATCAAATCCATCAGGGAATTTAATCAATGCCAAATCAGGTGGAGGTCTAAGATTTTGAGGAATGGCATTATAAATAGTATTGAATCTAGTGAAATAGTCCAAGACAGCTTCTTGTGGGCCTCTTTTTATGGTATCATATTCAGATAGAATGTGTAGAGGGTCCTTTTTCTTTTCCCATCTGTTTAAGAAGGACTGATAAGGGGCGCCTGAATCAGCGATAGAATGTGGAGCCAATGCCCTGAACCAGGTTCTTACTTCACCTGTCAGACTTTGGACAAAGATTTTCATCCTTACATCATCATCATCTATCTCATAGTTCTCAAAGTAGTCTTGCATTTTCTTAGTATGCTGTAAGGTAGTGTATGTACTGGTTCCATAAAAATAAGTAATTTTGCCTTGGTAGTCCTGAGGCATGGCCCCAGGATTGCCAGGCAACTGTAGGGGTGCATAACGATTAACCATATTCGGTGGGATAAGTGGGACAGCTGGAACAACAGGGACAGCAACAACAGTTTGTGTGTTGGTTGTAGACAATATGTTTTGTGAAGTGGATGATGAAGAGGGGGAAGAATGAGTTGTATGAAGGTGAACGGTTGGTTTAGAAGGGGTTGGAATAAAACTTTGATGAACTGCCTCAGGGCTAGTTTCAGGAGATTGTTCTGGTTCCTTCTGGTTCCTATGAGTTTTATGGATCAAATTTGGATTTTCGAAAACAGGTGGGGGATTTGGGTCAGGATTTGACCTGGTGTGCCTAGTTCTCTTCTTAGGAGCCAGCTTTTGAACCTGTTTTTGGTATTTTTGAGGATATTTTTAGAACTATTTTAAGAGACTGCTCAAGCTTTTGGAACCACTGTCTAAAAACAGACAACAGTTGAAAAATACGCTTTGTCCCCAGTGGAGTCGCCAATTATGTTATCACTCAGGTTGTTCCCTTTGACTCCCAAGGGAATACGGCTGAGGTAACCACTAACCAATCTTTGGGTCACAGGTTCTAGCCTACCTATGACCAGAGAGGGCTCTCTCTTTATGATTTAACTTTGTTTGTATAATATTTTAGGCTAGTTATGATGCTCAAGGTTTTGTTTTTGGAATTTGTTGGATGATGACTTCAGTCAAGATATATATGTGCTTACCAGGGTGTTCTAGGCCATTGGGCATGGAGTCAGTGGTGCTTAATTTGTTTGATATGTCTGTGTTGATACAGTAGTGATGCTGCAGAGCCAGATAAGTGTCTGAGAAACAATTCTTTGAATCTGTGATTAAGTGTGATGTAACCAGGGTATGAAAGGCAATTAAGAATCTTTCAACAAACTGGTATGGGGAAACAGTGAGAATATTATCTAGAAGCAGTGAAGAATTTCTACATAACATTCATATTTATAGAATTAATGAAAACATGAGCAATTAAGAATTCATGTTCATGATCAATTCTGAAGAAAACATTTTCAGCAATAAAGATTGAGCACAAGGTGTAACCAAACATTTCCTGTACTATTCCTTTTCTCTACTGCTAGATTAGTGAGACATGTGTATGATTTAATAACATAAGAAGAAAAAACATAGATTGAGAAAAACTTATTGTTCCATCAGACAGCACAGGAATTCTGCAACAGCACGCATAGCATCACCAAGACATCAAACATTCAGGAAATCATTGAGATTTTCCAGCCTTTTGCATTAGATAATCTGAAAATATACAATACATTTGCCTCAGAATGAAAATCACCAACCCCTCATACGTTGCCAGGGGAGGTATATATACATAATTTACATAAGAAAATATCTAGCTGATGAGTAAATGTTTCATTAATGTCATGCCAACTCTTGGAGCGTTGTAGCTGAGAAAGTAAAAGCTGTAGTAACTTCTGGCTATAATAGCTGTCCAAAATAGTCAGAAAATGTTGACTTTGTGATCGTTGGAGTCGGCTGAAGATGCACTGCCCAAAATTTGCGTATTTCTGATCTTTTGCTTGCTGCCGCTGTCTTTTGCTGAGTCACCCTTTCGGCTGCCTAAAGTGCTGTCTTTATTATGCTTTTTTCCTTTTGCTGAGTTGTAGCTGACTGGGACCAAGCAACTGAGACTACTGTGGCAAAATTTGTAGCATTTCCTGCCACCAATCCTCTTTGGGCAGCTGGTGTCTCCGAATTTTCACCAATGTTTCAACTGCCTCTGTATACCTGTAAAAATTAGGAGGAACCTCAAAAAGGTGGTGGATTTCATTCTCAATAAAAAATAGATTTTCAAGTTTGTCAAGAAGGCCCTGCCCTGTTGGAGGCCCTGCTTCCTCAGAAGTACTGGCAGATGCAGTAATATGATTTTCAATAAAAGTTGCCATCCTGGCAGCATATTGCTCACGGGGGAGCAGTTTCCCTATGTTGGTTAGTAGGCTGGGCAATCCCTTTCCTTGTAGTGCTCCCATTTTGAGCTTGTATTCATCCACCTCAGCCTGTATTTTGTGGCACTTTCTCTCTACAGTCGGTACATAATTCCTGAGAGTTAGCACCTTTTTAGTTGTAAGGACAGCCTCTATTCTGTTGACAATGTTGATGGCTGCTAGCTCCTCCTGGGTCTGACTGTTCAAAAAGTGTATCATTCTATTGGCCTGCTCAGGCATGTTCCCCAGTACTGTCCTGGCCTTCTGGATCTCAATCTGTGCTTTGCCAATTAACTCCATTTGTTCATGCACAATCTTGATTGACTTCCATTGTCTAGTAATGGATTGGTCAATTCGGGCCCACAAAATTCTTTTTATTTCTGCCATAGCACTTTCTAGCTTGAGCTCTTTCTCCAAGGCCTTTATTTTCTCTTTCAGGGCCTTTATTTCTCTACCTTGCTCTGCCACAGTCATCTTTGACTTGTCATATTTGGCCTCTAGCTCTGCCAACTTTTCCTTGGCCTGCTTAATCTCAGTAGCCTGGAGCTCCATTTCTTTGATAGCCTTAGTCAAATCTTCCATGTTTAAACTGGACTCTGGGGTTGTGGTTGTTGTTGTTGCTTCTGTTGTTGCTGTAGTGGTTACAGGGGCTACTGCTGCCTCTGTAGTTGTTGCAGTGGTTGAAGTAGTTGGAGGAGCTTGGGATGTAGATTCTCCCTGCTTATCTTGTAGTGCCCCTTCAAGCTCCTTTTCCAAATCAAGGACCTTCTGGTTAAGCTGCATTATTAAATCAAGCTGCTCATCGGCCTCCTTTTCCTTCTGCAATTCTGTTGTTTGGGGGTGCTTGGTGGGCAGTAGCTTTAACCTTTTCTTCAATGCATTAAGTTCATCTTCTTTTTTCTCCATGAGGGCCCTCACGCCCTTTGGGTCCTTGGGATCATGTCCCAGGTCTATAATGATGTCCTCTAATGATTTGATCCTGTTATCTTTGGCCATGGAGGACATTCTCTCAAAATCCAACTGAATGTTGGTATTCTTTAATGATTCCTTTAACTCATGGGCCATTGTTGCCCTGTCCACCAAGGTGGCATAGACCATTTCTCCAGTCTGCTTGTGGAGTTCTATTTGGTCCATGGGGTGAATGTCTTTTGCCATGAATTCCACCCTTGTTCTTACATAATCTGCAGCTGATTTGGGCTGCGGCACCTTAGGTTTGAAATGGCTGAGGATCATTTTCTCCTCTTGAATTTCATAGACAGATATTAGCCTTTATTTCTTGGCTGGTGTTGCTTTCAGAAACTGTTTGTACACTTCAATTCTCAGCAAGTCATTTTGTGCCTTTATTTGTTTGAAAGAAGCCTTGGTGCTTGAGGGCTTCTTGCTCTACTGAGTGGAGGAGGACACCTCCAAGCCAAGTTGTAATCCCTGCTCCTGCTGAAAGGAGCTTGTGCCCGTTTGCTGGCTGCCTTCCCCATCTTTCCTTGGACTGTCAAGGACTTCTTCACTTATTTCTTCTACTATTGGGGAGTCAACCCTTTGCCTCTTGGCCTCAGGTTGCTGCGAGGATCCACTAGCGGGAGTGGAATCTTCTCTGTCTCTTTTCTTACCCCTCTCCTCATGTGCTGGAGTCTGCAAAATAGGTGCTGTAGGTGGTTCAGTTTGCGGTGGAGGGGTCTGCTCTTGTTGTTGCCCAATTGAGGAGGCAGGCTGTTCTTTTACTGTTTCTTCTTGAGCACCCATTATCCCTTTACCTTCATCTGTACCTGATGTTGCTGTAGAAGGTGCCTGGGTGACTGGTGCAGTTGTTGTGGCTAAGGTCCCTTCTCCCACTGGATGTGGTTGCTTGAAGATTACCTGCTGCACAGAATCCAAGTCAAGAGTTTTTTCCAAATCCTTGACATTCTTTTGCATTATCTCTTCTTCAGTTAATTTTTCAATTAAAGTATCTTGCAGCCATTCTTGCTGATTGGCATACTGTTCAATATGTGGATATTTGCAATGCTCGTAGCCTAACAGCCTGTACTTAACCCTCCTGGCACAGATGAAGCCTTCGGGGTCATAAGGGACCCACTGGAAGCTTTTTGAGAGCATGTACTTGTCTTTGAGGATTAGCTCAGCATCTTGCCATCCCTCTTTTTTATTCATGATGAAGGGGCCCAGGTGGTGCTTGAACTTGAGATGGGCCTTCTTTTTGGCACTGTGGAAGTGGGTGAGGTCAGAGTGAATGAGCTGCCTGTAATACTCCAAGGCAAACAGTCTCATGGGCACATATTTTGGGAGCCTGTATGGACAGATCTCACAGCCATAGATTCTGATGACTGTATGATCCTGGTATAGGTACCAATCATCTATTTTATAGCTTTTAGAGAGCTGCAAGGTTTTTTGTATTTCAAATGACACTCTGGGAGGAGGGGACCTCATCAATAAGAAGGAGACTGGGTATACAAATTGATCAATAAATTCACAATATGAGTATGGTGAATTTTGGACTTGGTGGAAGACAGATGTCCAGAAGATAACAGATCTTCTTTCTCCTCTAGAATCCAGCTTTTTGATGTAGCATGGAAAAGCCTCGGACTGGTAGTACATGAACATGTGGTAGATATAAGATGAATACTTGAAGATGCCCTCTCTGTCCACTTTGAAGAGCTGCTCATGTATCTTGTTGGCTATGAATTTAGCAAAATTATATTTATAGGCAGGAGGTTGGCCTGGGCTATAAGCAGCTAGTAATACCAGCACTGTCTCATCAACAAATTCACTGGTTTTATAGCCCAACACATATGAAATCATGTCCAGCAGAAGTTTGCCTATATCAGTAAAGTGGACATATAAGTAGGGAGGTGGCCCTGTGGGCTGGCGGTCAGGCCTCATAAATGTCTTGGTGATCTTCTGCCTGTCATCAGTGGACATCTTGGCACCTGTATCCAGCAGATAGTTCATAGAGAAAGGAAACAACAGCTGAGTTTGTTTGAAGTTGAGCATCTGGTTGATGGACTCAGCATTAATGTGAAAGAGGATGCTCCCAGATGGAGACTTGACAGCTCTGTGATTTGCATCATAATTCTCAGCACATAGGCGAATAATCTCTGGAAAAATGTTAACAGATGGGAGAAAGTAGTATGGCAGATTTGATTCCCATATCCCATATGTGTCCTTGCCATTCAAATAGTCATCTCTCAATTCCCTGAAGGTCTGCAAGTGGTCCCTATCACCCACAAAGTCTTGGATGAGGTAGTCCCTGTCAGCAAGAGGCAAGGACTCCAACTCTTTATTTGGTGGATTCATGGGGGCAACACTGAGAGCTGTGGGTGCAGGAGCAGCCATTATGTAGTTTCTGAATGTTACAAGGTAAGTATAATTGCTTGCAAGGCTTTTCTAGAGGTCAGTTGGCAGTTTGAATGCAGATGATGCTGGATGTATTTTTCAAAGAGGAACAGGCTGGCTAGGCAGGCTTGTCTCTGCTCTGCTTGGGCAAATTCACAGGAATTGTGAATAATGAAGATGAATTGCAGGGGGTGCAATTATAGTTTGGTGAAATTTGGTCCTTCAAGTATGTACCCGGCAAAAGGGAACAATGCCGGGCGATTTGGATGATAATTCGTGAATTTAAGGCCGCGAATTATTGTTGTAACATCAAATTTTTGGAGCAGAGGGCAATGCAGGCTGATTTGGTGCAAAATTGATTAAATGACAGTCCTTAATGTTGGATTGAGCAGGTGTTTAATGGACAATTTGCAGAGAAATGGCATGCACAGGGGAAAAATAAGAGAATTGCGGTGAATACCTGGATGAACGGTGCGGAAAACCTTCGGGTCGAACAGTGGGTGCACAATGTAGCTAAATTGATGAGTTGCGGCGTCTGCAGCTTTGAATTTGGCGGTTCGGAGGCAATTTCGCAGTGAACAAGCTCACAACGGCTCTGTCTTTTTCGCGTGAAAATGACATAAAACGGCTCGTTTGGGCGCTTTTAACGATAAATTTGGGAAAATGCGGGTCATTGGCGCTTTTCCGCCGATGACGTCAGCATGACATCATGGCGGGCCCCGGTACGGAGGGTGACGTGGGTGCTGAGCTGGAGGCCAGCGTGGCCGGACACGGTGGCGGGCGGAGTGCGGTGGCAAAGTGACATGGAGGGCCACGATGCGCGAGGGCGGGGGCTGGGGATATGACGTCAGGATGATGTGGAGTGATGTGATGGGGAAGGTGGTAAGCGGGAGGGTGGTAAGCGGTCTCCCCGCACCGCTTTTGGGAGAAGGCGGTATCGGGGAGGGGGGCTCCGAACACCCCCGCTGGCTGCCACGTGTCCCGTGTACGGGGGGGAAAACCGCCCGCTCCCCGAACGTTAAACAGCGCCAGGTTTAAATTCAAAAAAGACCGCCCACCATTGGATCGAGGGCAGCAGATGATGGACGGCTGGCGGGTGCCTCGACCCAGCGTGCAACTTTGGGTGGGGACCCGCCCAATAATAAAATAATCATTTAAATTATTGGGGTTTAGAACTTTGGGTTAGGGGGTTTTGATGGGTTTTGAAATATATATGGATTAATGCTTCGGGGTCAATCAAAGAGTTTAACCTTAGTTTTGAACGGAGGGAAAGGGGTTTTTCATGAATTTTTCGGGAAAGAGGGGAAATGAGGGTTTAGTATACGTTATTACTCTGACCAGAGGTTAGAGTAATCCCAAAGCAGGGTTGACTATAGTCCCTGGTGGACTAATATCTCCCATAGACATACTATTTAGCTATAATGCTAAAGGGGGGATATTTATACATTGCTTGGGGTTTATACACCATGGTGTTATAGTAGTAGGGGAAGGGAATAATAGGGGATTTAGTGTAGATAGAGTTAACAGTTAGTATTGTAGGGGAATATGAATGGGAAGTGATAGAAACTAAGTTTTTAGGAATCAAACTTAGTTAGGAAGTAGATCAAAATGAAAATAATTTTTACACAAGAAATGTGGCCTCCTTTCAAAAAGAGAAGTCACTTCTGACATGAAATTTGTACAAATGAAGAGTTTAAGGAGGACTGATTAGGCAGATCCTGCAGTGCTCATGGGGAGGTTAGCAAGAAACTTTTGAAGGGGATGAGGGAAGTTAGTGATGGTTTAGTAGTTTACCAAATGAGCCATTGGTCTTGCCTTTCTCCTTCTGGTGACATCATTGTGATTTTTGCCAATTGATATACTTAGATCATGCTTTCTGCAACCTTCCACTGCCTACCCTACCTATTATGCCTAACATTTTTTCTTCCTTTGGATGGGTGCACTTGGCCTTGCAAACCCTGATAATTCTCTTTTTCTTTTTGCTGCCCTCCTATCTAAGTCTACCCTTATGACTTCTAAGGGCCCAGATTTAGCAGTTGGGCTCCTTTTTTTTCTCTATCCACCTAGTCATCTGTCAAGCTTGAACTGTTTGAACAGGTACTTCCTCTCTAGTATACAACATGCAATTCAAAACATGGTGAGGCCCAGCTTGAGCTGTTGGACCACCCATCAAAATAGTAGTGGCAATTTGGACTAGCCACTTTCATGGTCTTTGTTTGGGGTTCATTTCTTTTATTTTTTCTTTGAACAATTCATTTTCTTGCCCTTTGATTTTTCTTTTAACGCATACCCTCTTTACATTTTTTAAATTGTCTTCTTTTTTCACAAAAATGGAACCTTAGCAGCATGGAAGGTGAACATTTTTGGCACTTCCACTGTCAATCATGAGAGAATCAAACCTATTGGTATAGGAGGCTAACACAGTCAAGACGGTGGGTGAAGGAACAACTGAAGGTGATCCAATAGCCTTCCAGCATGACATCGACATAACGCCTGTGGAAGCTCCTTCATCTACTACGGTGTGAAAAATATTGATTTTCCGATATGTAGACTTTATTTGAAAAGCCATATGATGAGGGAGTCTCTTTTTGACATTTAACATGTCAAAAGTGAGCACTAAAGAGTTAGCTGGATCGACTGCTCCAATCGCGGAGAGTAAAGCGCTTCTCTGAGCTGGACACGACTGGAGAACCTCTAAAACGGACATGGCGCACGGACTCTGAGCCAGATCCTCCACAATGGAGTAATTCTGGGCGTCCCTAGCATTAGGATTAATCGTCGCGCGTTTAGCGGAACCTTTCGGTATCCGTGGTATAGTCTCGACAGGGGGTCGCTCAATATGAAGGTCAGTACTTCCGGGAATAGTCTTGTCCTTGGAAGTTTCGGCTTCACCATAATCACGTGACCGAGTAGCCACATGGATGTTAGAACTCATCATGAAAACATTTGACGATTTTTCCCCTTCCTGGTTGCCCCCAGCGGAGGTTCCAGGGTTCGAACTTGCGCCAGCAAGAAGTTGTTGCCCTTGGGGAAACGGGTTGGTTAACACAGCTTGAGAACTAGAAGTCCCTTGCTGTCCTAACAAGCGTTGAGCGTCTTCAATCTTAGGGCAGAGATGAGTTAGATGGTCTCCACTGCACAACTTGCATGGAAACTCGACTTTCTTTCTCGACTCATTTCTACCACCACCAGCGTTGTTGCCGGATTTATTTGCATCGAGCTTCCCATCCTAGTTCTTTTTCTTACCTCGTCCTTTCTTTTTCCCATTGGAATTTTGATTTCCTTTGGGATTATCAGATTGGACGGCATTTATTGAAGAAGTTTGGGAAGCGGGGGGATTAGACGATGTGACTTGGTTGTTAGAATCAGTTTGCAAGGACAACTGCTGCTATTGATTCAACAAGTTCACGGTAGTTGTGTCTACTGACCCGACGATACCATCCGCGTGCGGACCTGGCTTCGACTTAGCTACATCAACCTTAGATCCAGGAGCATCTGGCAAGTACTTTTGTAGGATCCCAGACTGAGAGTAGATCAGTTCTAATTGCTGGGCCCTAAAAATGGCTTGCTCCTCAGAATAGACCGCAGACATGGAGACATCCTTAGATATCTCGAGTTGTAAAGACTTCAAAAACCACTCGAGACGGTACTCCGGAGGGATTTCGGCTTTAATGAGCCTCTTTCTCTGTCTCCATTCCTGAATATGGTCAGAAATGTGGGTTTCCTTATCCTGACGAAAGGTGGCCAGAAGTTCAGTTCCGGCATCATAGCGGACAGGCAACTGGAAGTGATTTAAGAAAATATTGGCTAAGTCAGCGAACGATGTAAAGCTGCCCCCTGGCAACTCTATATACCATTTGGCCACATTACCAGTCAAGGTGCGCTGAAAGAGTCTCAACCTAATCGAGTCATCGATAAGGGAGTTAGATGAGCACCACAAATGGAATGTGGTTACATGGTCGCCTGGGTCTTCACCACTCTTCCCTTCGAATTTTGGAATGTCCGAAGGGAGTTTGGTTGGGACCGGAGGCCAGGCCGGATTGTACTTGATTGGGTCATTTGTTAACTTAGTGAGATCTAGCAAGTTTAACGTTGCCAGAAACGGAAGCCTAGGAGGACCTAGGGGATTCCACCCAGACTGGGCAGAACTCCCAAAGCTATGAAAAGATTGTCCTGGAATTTGGGAGGCACCAGGCTGCCCGAAGTAACCAGTAGAACCGGCTGAACCGAAAGGCAAGCCTTGTGGTCCAACAAAATTCGGAGTTTGACCAACTCCGACCATATAACCTCCATAACCAGCAAAGTTTCCTCCTAAAGGATTGTAGGGAGTTGATAACCCCTGATACGGATTCCAAGCCGAAGCAAGGGGAGGAATACTTTGAAACATGCTAACCATGGAGTACGGCCTATTCCCTTGTTGGCCGATAAACGGATTCCCAGTTACTGCGCTACAAACCCCACGGTTATTCCAACCTTGGAAAGGATTGCTACTTTGTCCTACAGAAGAAAAAGGCATGGATCCTACCGTCGGGTTGGAATGTGGTATATGACCACTTCCGAAAGGAAAACCCTGGAATGAAGCCGATCCGCCCATCATGGACGTAGCGGCACTAAACAGAACCGATGGAATACCCTGTGATTGGGTGCCAAAAGGGAAGA
The DNA here is from genome assembly GCA_031772625.1 of Pinus tabuliformis. Classification (NCBI taxonomy): domain Eukaryota; kingdom Viridiplantae; phylum Streptophyta; class Pinopsida; order Pinales; family Pinaceae; genus Pinus; species Pinus tabuliformis. The sequence goes on along the minus strand of CM062810.1, from coordinate 336,436,934 downwards.
ATCCAGTACCAAAAGCATTGGTTTAGGCATTTCCACTCGTGGACGGAATGGAGGTAGACCCAACTGAAGATGTGCTAGCAAAAGATCCGAACAAGGAAGCGGAGGGGATGGAAATGGTTCCTCCCCCTTGCATCGATGTTGGGGTTTGCATAGTCGTAGCACTTGTAGAAGCCATGCTTCCAGTAGTGGTCATCGATGGTAAGCGCGTAGCGTAACCTGGACTTGACAGTCTATGCGTCGAAGTCCCAACGTATTGTAATACGTCTGGATGACTAGATGGTAGTGGAGAATTTGGAGCCACTAATGACTCTGAAAGTTCTTCTACCTCTATGTTATTCTTCGCTTGAAAGAGAACTCAAGAAAGGACTGGAGTGTCCCTCTCTTGCTCAGAAGTGCCAGGTCTTGCTTGGCCGCTAATGCCCCCGAGAGGAGGATCAATCCCCGATGCGTCAACCGGTGTGGGACGGAACCCACCGGTAGTATTGCCTCTGCGCCTTCTAGGAGAAGGCTCTAAACTTGGTGGCGAGAGACCACGAAGTCTTCGAGACCTTCTTGGAGATCGGTCAGCCACTTTGAATTTTTTGTTATGATCTAACTAAAGACTCAAAAAATTGAAAGCTAGGCCAACTAGGAGCACAGAGCACACACTATAAAGTCCCTAAAGATATAGCCAGTCAAACAACTTCCAAGTATTTCCGCTCCGGGTGATTAAGACCGGACACCAAAATACGAGAAAGTGAAATAAGGGGCCTTCCGAAGATAGTCTGGGATGATGAGGGCCCAGTCCTATCAGCGAAGGTATCAGAGGAAGTTACGCTGACCTCCTAACAACAGCCTACGCCGGTGCAAGCCCCCAAGCTTCGCATGGGTGCCCTCTAGTAGTACTGTCGAGAGCGATGCAACGTCAACCTCAGGTACCACGGGATTCCCCTCCGCAGCCACCTGTGTAGTTCCCTAGGAGAAGCAACTATGGATACCAACTCGTCGCAGAAGCCAGGCGGAACAGTCGTGAGGTAAGTTCGGACAAGTAGGAGAGGGGGTATCTCTCTTCCCTGTCTTTACAGACCCTCGTGCTTAACTCCCAGATCGGAGCTTTGCTCGTCTTCCTAACGCTATTGCATTTTCTCTCGTTATTCAGACTCCTATGTTTGACGTTTATATGGCCTTGAAGAGTTAACTCTCCACTCGCCTAATCCAAGGCCCTAAAATCCTAATCTTGTTGGTGTAACTGACTAAAACAAAAAGTTCTATTGAATTTTAGTTAGCGCTTGATTTTATTAGGTTGTTCTTTAAGTCACAAGGTAACGAAAGTGAAACTAGTGGTGTTTTTTGATGCAAAAGAAATTAATAAAACTTAACTACATGCACATGCACTTTTTCGTTTTTCGATGAAGAGAAATTTCTATAGGGTTCAGAGGTACTTATAATAAAACAAAATTTTCTTTTCTTTTCGTTAATGCACACTTCACACTCACAAAAGCTAACAAAGCTATGTATTCCTAAAAGGGGATGCAAATCTATCCTAATGCAACAACTATATATGCATGCAAGATTCAAAACTACTCTAAAAACAAAAATGAAAGTTGCTTGCTTATCAAACTTTTTCTTGCCACTTAAGATGCCTAGATGGAATATGAGATGTTTCCATTCATTTCGTCTAAACACTAAAAACAATTTCTAAGACAAACATAAAGCACTTTCACTTCTCTAAAAGGAAACCAAATGAAAAGCAGGTTCAAGAAAGCAAAACTAAGATTTTCAAAAGATTTTCTTCAAAGCAACAAACAAAAAAGTCTTTTCAAAAAATGCTCTCAACAACACTGAAACTTGTGATTGAAGAATAGGCAATTAAACACTTTTGCGAATCAACACCACTTAATGGATGAAAACCCAACAAAAATAAATGTGTTTGAAATCGCTCTTAACAATCAAAAGCAGCAATGAAAGCCTTGGCAATGAAAACCAAAAAGATAAAAAAGACAAATTCCAAGAAAGTGTCAAACAACAACTTTCATGAAACAAAGAAGTAGATGGTCACAAAAAGTGATTTTGTCAAGCAAACAGAAAGTCACCAAAAGCAATATTAACACAAAGATTGAATTCAATCTTCCTACCCTGATGAAACAGAGCAGCCAAGATTCCTAGCAAGAAATCTTGCGTGCTTTAGCCAAAAACGATGACGCTTGCAATCAACAAAAAACAAGACCAACACTCCTTATAATTAGAGAGAATTCAGAACGAGATGCTCGCTGTAAAACAAATAACTGATACTGGAAAATGACTGTTTCAGACTGACTCAAACCACCAGACAAACTTTCAGAGGCCAAAAGATTTACAAATCTTGAAAATTGGAATATATACGCGACTGTACTGTAGTACAGATTGCGTGTATATGCGACTGTGTTTGAGGAAACCTGCGTATAAGCGGGTTCACTCAAATAAACAAGTGTATATATGCCTCTGTATCTAAGAAAAATAGTGTATATGAAAAGCTTCAAGAAAAATAAAAAAGACAAACTGAAGAAACTGGCAAAGCTTAAAGTTCAAGAACAGACCAGACAGTAACAGCAAGCAGACAAGGCAGCTGAGCCCTGATTGGCTTGAAAAACACCCAAACTAGGAACAATAAGAGTGTTGTCCCCAGTGGAGTCACCAATTCTGGTAGAGGGAATTACTCCCCTAGGGCTTTTTGGGTGAAACCCTAGTAGACTGAAAGTTGTCTATTCAAAGAAACATGCATTCATACAACCATTATGCTATTATAAGAAAATTCTATGATAAGGGTGCGTACCTTCGGTCCTACGTTTGAGAAGGCCTTTAGGGTCCAAACCCTTCTTGGAGTTCCCTTCTTCTCTTTTGTCCTGCGAAACAAACAATTCAAAGAACACAGTAGTACATGGACAAAAACTTATAAAGAAACCATCTTCATGTTATAAAGAAAGGTAGTTAGTTATGAAATCCAAACAACCATTTACACATGAATTCAAAACATGAATATCATTAACATAAAGAAGATTCATTTCAGGAACCAAGACATGTGTTTCTTTTATTATAGACAAATAAAGCACATAAAAAGGAATATGTTCACCTGAGTCACCTTCAGCAGGCTCCAAGCAAAGCTTCCTTCCGGATCCGTTCCAGCCTCAAGCCTCTAACAAAACTCCTTCCATGACTCTCTCCATGATGTCATAAATGGTGGATGAACATCAACACACAAGGAAACAAAGGTTTCCTGTACAAAATGGGGGAAGTGCAGAAGGCACAAGGGACTTCAGACCTGGTCAAGGGAAAAATCTTAGCATAATAACCTTTCTCTTTATTCTCTCCTCTTAGGCCTTCCCTTTAAGGTCTTTTTATACCATCTCCAAAGTAGTTTTTTAGTTAGGAGTTGGTTGGGAACAGTTGGGCCACAGGCACTAACAGGTGATCAGCAGGTAAAACCCGCGATCTCCGCCCGAAAAGAAGGAATTTTATATTTTTTAAGTGTTTTAATACATACATGCAGGTTGGATATACACAGACCCGCGTATACACGCGTTTAACTCAGGGCAATGTCGCGTATAAGGGATAAAACACTATTTTTTAAATTTTAGGACTAGGTCTAGAAGGAGGGGTTGCCCTAGGCCATGAGTACAGCATCACAAACCATAAGAGTGAGATTTGGAGCTATAAAAACAATGTTAAAAGCATTTGATGGACGATCATACACTCCATACGGGATTTTAAGTAACTTGCAAGTTGAACTAGGGGGCAAAACAATAGAAATTGATGTTGAAGTAATCGACGGAAACCTCGATTACAACATCCTACTGGGAAGGCCCTGGATATATGCCATGGTCGCAGTTGTGTCAACCTACTTCAGGAAGATTGCATTTCTCTTCCAAGAAGGAATTACAATCATCGACCAACAAACATTTCTCCCCAACAGTTCACAAGTTACGGGAAGCATTCCAATGATCCATGGAAGCAATCATTCGCTTCAAAATATTGGAGTAGGCCTCCTAAAAGACCCTACCTTAATGGGTACTTTTTCCCTACCGCCTCCATGTAATCTGACGGAAGTGGCCACAGTGGAAACCTGCAATATGAAATCTTCTATATCTAATGGATTCGAAAGATTCCTAAACATTTTGTCAGCATCGATCATCGCCATTTTAGAAATATTGTAGCAATAAATTTTCTTGGCCTGGGGGCAAACCAAAATCAACGCTCATCGAGTGTTTGGATAGATAGGTCTAAGGAATATGACACCCCTTCAAATCCTTGGTTGCAAGTACATTCTACAGACGAAGGAATTGTTCAGTCAATGCTGATTGACTGGGCGCCATGGGAAGATTACCACCATCGTTCCCATCTTCCGGATTATAAGGAAGATAGTTCCAGTGACCTTAATCATCCTTCAGTTTTTTATTTTCTATCAAATACTGTAAATATGGTGGATTTCGAGGATGGTTCTTATCTCGTGTTGACCTCGTTAAAAAATGAAACAAGGAGTCATGAGGATAGTTCTTTTACTATGTCAACCTCATTAAAAAATGAAATGACTCCCTTCCCAAATCGAGTCTTTGATTACGATCTCGTAAAATCAAAGTCGAGTATTTCGAAGATCTCAAAGGTAAACCTTCATTCCAACCACCGAGATGAATGCAATGAAGCTTGGGGGGCATGCACCTCTATTTGCATTATTATGCTGGGGGCATGCAAACTTATCATGAGCAGTGTTACCACAGGGTTAAAGCTCGTTAAAAAATGAACCCGCCATGAGCAGTGTTACTACAGGGTTCAAGCTCGTTAAAAAATAAACCCGCATCGAGCAGTTTTAGCGCATAGTTCAAGCTCGTTAAAAAATAAACATAAGCCATGTTACACAGTAATTTATCACTGCCTTCCTGTCAGTCACCCTGCTGTGTCCAAGAAGTCACAATCACTAAGTGTTTGATCCCTGAACTGGCTAAAAACCCATTTTTCCAAAGTTTTGTGCATCAGCGCGTCTGTTCCTAAAATAACCGCGATGACCAGCGCCCCACAGTCTATTTCGTGCGCTGCCATCGCGGAAGAACATCACTTTTCCGCGATGACGCACAGCGCGGTTTTCACGTGTCCTTCCGCGCTGACATGGCTTGTTCAGTTGTTGTCATGTGCTGTCAGCGCGGAAGTCTCCATATAATCCGCGCTGATCCAGTTTGGGCGAATTTGTTCAAACAACCAGCCTTCCAGATCTCTCCAGGCTTGGTTGTTAGCTTTGTGAATGTCGACTCCCTTCTATGGCATGTCTGTTCGACCTTTTGCAACTACTCCCCTTGAAGATAAGCTCATCCTTCCACCTTTTTAGGAGACTCCTTCTCCTATATAAACTTCCACCATTACCATGAGCAGCTAGTTAGAAAATAGCTAGACTTAGCTTGGATTATACAAGAGCTTGTAGTGCTCAGATTGCTGCTATAGGTGTGGTGTGTTAGGAGTGGAAGTGATTGATTGCTTTGGGAAGTTTGTTTGTGACATTTGTGTGAGAGAGAGAGACTAGTTTGTCTTGGGAGAACCATCCTCAAAGGTGAATGCTTGAGATACATGCTGACTGATCCCTCCTGAGAAGTTTATCGACGTCAGAACATTTGGTTGTACTCTTCTCTATTCTGATTAATAATAGATGACTGCTATTATTGTTCCATTCTCGTTTGTTTATGCAATGGATAAATGTGAATTATGTCTTTTCTGACTGGCATATAGTTACTTTTACTAGATTTCACGCTTGCGTTTGCTTTCCCTTCGTGTGTGCAGGTGTCCGTTCGCGAGGATCGCGGAAGACTATGACCAGCTGAAGCGAAGGAGCAAGGGAAACATCACCTCGACAAACGACAGCGCAGGAATCCAAGTAGGTGCTCTTTACTTCTTGTCTAATTGTAACTAAGAACATGCGTGGCAGCATTGTGTGATTGTTGCTAGACCCCTGTTGGGCTAGTAGGGATCGCCTCTATCCGTAGAGGGGATTTACCTTCTCAACAATTTGGCGACTCCGCTGGGGACCGTACTTTTTGTTTTTTGAGTCCACTTTTGTGTTTGGCTTTGATTGATCTCTTTGTGGGTTTTTGGGATTGTCTTTTGTGGCTTATGAACTTTCTGGGTGTTTCTGGAAAGCGTCTTTATTATTAAAAAGCTCCTGCCTTTGGTTTGGGAAGTTTTTGTTTTGGCTTTCCTTGTTTTTTACTCCCAGCGCGTTTTATTTCGGAACAGTCGCGCTGACATCGCGGCCCTGTTCTTTTGGTTTTCTCTTCATCGCGCCTGTACGTCTAACAGTCGCGCTGACCTCGTTTTCAAGGGCAGCGCGCTTTATTCGTGTTCTTCCGCGCTGACATCGCGCCCCCTCTTCTTTGCGATTTCGGTCATCGCGTCTGTGTGTCTTATATCCGCGCTGACCTCGTTTGTCCTAGGGCAGCGCGCTTTTTCCCTGACTTTCCGCGCTGACGTCGCAAAGTTGCTGAAGGCCTCCCCCTGTCAGCGCAAAGTTGCTGAAGGCTACCCGCGCTGAGCCTGAAAAACTTTTTTTTGTCCAATTTGACCTCCTGAACCTCTTGCTGTGACTTTCCCTGCTTCTCCCCACTTGTCTGATGACTTGTTTTTCACTCTCTGAACTTTGAACTGTTTGATTACGAAGCTCAACTCCATAGGGTTTCGTTTTGCTTGGTTTTAAGTTTGCAAACAACTTCCCTTCTAGCTGCTTGGTTCACGTTTTCGTCCTGACTTTCGCGATTACTGGATTGTGTTTGAGTCTCTAATTGACTGGTTGCAACTCTGGTCCATCGGATGTTTGCTTTTCTCTATTTGATTTCACGCTCTGAACCCTAGGACATCTAGCGGCCGTGTGTGTGTCAAGCCTCCCGCAAGGATCCCTGTTTGCTTGATTGACCAGCTCGTTCTAGACTCGCTTTTCGCATTTTTTTTCAGTGATTGTTAGAGTGTATTGGTTTGTGCTTCCAAGTGATCTTTTCCGCTTCCTCCTTGCTTGCAATCCTTGCTTGTTTTGCAGAGCTTAGATCACGTAGCTCGTGCATTGCCTTGTTTCCTTTTGATTTCGAGACTTTGGTTGAGTGTTTTGGGAACTTCGTGTGCTCTCATTAAGTAGTTTACTTGGTGTTCAAGTTCCTCCAAATTCCTTTAGGTGTGTTATGTCACTAAAAGAAAATGAATTAGTAGCTTATTTTAAAATTCGAGAAGGAAAAGAACATTTCATTGATTTCCATTTTCAAAAGAAAAGTTTCCTTTCCTCGCTTTAGTTGCATTTAGCTACTTGTTTGTTTGTTTTCGTTTTGTTTAAAAAAAATTCTTTGCCCTCTCATAGCTAGAATTCATCAAATGAAACGAAATTCTTTTGCATATAGATTGCATCTAAGTAATTGTGAGCGAACATACGATAGAGCTTGAAATCGAAACTTAATCTCAAGATCAACTATAAAATGAACCAAATGAATCTAAAAACGCATTGGAACTAAACGCAAATATTTAGAGGTCTAGGTTAGAGACGTGTTCCGGCGTCTTAAAAAATAGTCACTGTTGTTTCACATTAGGTTGGGTGATTCCTCCTTCTGTGACTCGATAGTGGTCTAATACGGACTGCGCTCCCACGTACCGTCGAGTATATAGGGAGACCCCACTAGGCTTTTATCCTTTATCCATAGGAAGCCGAGTCGGCCGCCCTACAATTCGCAATGCAGTGAACACAGCATTCACGAAGATTGACCACCCGTACCCTAAAAAGTATTCTGTGGTTTTGCGAAGAGTTTGGCACACCCTCTACCTAGAGTTCCAGAGCAGTCACTTTTGATCCTTTTCGGACTCCCTAAACGAAAAGGTGCCTGTGAGCGTCTTGTCACTTCGTGCTCATTAAACATTCGAAGGAGACTGGAGTCATCTTTGTCCTTTTCTCGACTCCTGAAATATGAAAAGGTCAAGTTTGGTCCTTGCGTCTTAAAAAATTAATTTGGCCACGATAACATCTCCTTTTTAGGTCTTGTGTGCGATAGTTTTGAGTAGGCTTTTATCGATAGTTTCCTTTAAGAGTTCTAAGGGGTCTGGTCATCCTGGCTGACCCATCACCTCCCGGTACAAGTGACTTAGGTTCTCAATCCCCTGTTGCTCCCGAGGTACCAGTTGAAGGCGGTACTCTTCCCATTGTTCCGAGTATCCAGCCTATTAACGTACGGTCCCCAGGCAACCCAGATTACTTGGAGGATTGGAATCCCGTCTGGGAAGAAGATTGGGATACCCCCCAAACCCCCCGTACCCCTTTAGGTATGTCATCTCCAATGGAGGGGGCAGCTTCCAGCACGGGTGAGACACCCGCAGTCACAGACATCGAGACACCCGCGGTCACAGACATTGAGACCCCGATCCCGTCTTCATCTCCCCTCCCTCCACGATATCAATCGCTAAGGGATAGGTATGATGCTAGAACAACTTCTACCACCATATGGGATCCTTCTCTCGCGGCCTCGATTGGCCCTTTTGTTTCACAGCCTCTTTTCCCACCCCTCACCTCAGAACTCAACCCGATCGTCACCTCAGTTCCCGCTCAACCTACTGTTTGTGTAGCACGTTCGACTCCGGTCGTCAGTGCTGCGCCGATTCCCTCGTCTGAAGTTCCTCAAGCTGGTTCTTTTGTTGGAGGCATTCCAGGATCAGGACCGTATGATGCTTATGGGGAACCTATAACAGACCCAGATTACGATGGTCCTGTTTTCTTCTTCGATGCAAATGGTGAGTTCCTTGAGGAAATCTCAGGTCTCCCTCGTCACCCCTTCGAAGAGAACGAGGAATCTTTGAATGTCAGGTATGACCACACTACTAAGTACTTTGGAAACCGAGACCCTCCTCGGCAGCCCATAGGACCACCCAATCAGGACCCGTCATTCTACGTGCAGCCCCCTCAAGGGCAACCATTATACGGCCTGCCTGACCCAGGACAATCTGGGCACCCACAAGGTCAACCTTACCAGGAACAACCTATGGACATGGGAGGTCCGCCATACCCATATCAGAATCAACCTACTGGGCAGCCAGAGCAACCATCTTTTCAAGATCAGCTTGGTTTCCAGCCAGGGTACCCCCCTGGACCAACTGGCTCAGTTTACAATCCCTCAAATCAACCAGCCGTCCAGCAAGGGTATCCTTATGGCCAGGGTGGACAGCCCTATATTCAACAGGGCCCACCTACCCCTCGAAACGCAAACCCTTCTGGGCAAGGGGGGCAACCCTCTGCCCAGCCTATATACCAAAGAGGGCAGCCTGCCGTACAGCAAGCCCAACCCTCTTCCCAACCCGGTTACAGTGGGGGACAAACGGGCCAACCGTCTATACAGCCAAATCAAACCGGGGTCTACCCTCACCGTCAACCTGGACAAGCTGGCCAGCCTCAGCGTCAACCAGCTATCCAACCAATTCGACCACCCGTTCCGCGAAGACAGCCCTTGGTGGCACATGGACAACCTGGCGTTCAGCAAGGCTATCCTGCTGGCCAACCAGGTCCATCTCGAATCCGACCAAGTCAACCTTCGGGACGTGTAGTCCAACCTCAACCGGTTCAAGGACAATACTCTGGGCCTCAGACTCAAACAGGTTATCAACCTCCATATCAAACGCAGCCTGCCTACCAGGCTCCGTATGCGACCCAGCAGTCACATGGCTACCAGCACCCCCAGGGGCAAAATCAGTATGCTCCTTACCAAAATTATCAGCGACCACAGGTCACTCCCTATCAAAATTATCAATATGGTCAACCTGGTGGGCAAGCTGCTAATTCATGGGGAGCTGGGGGGCAAACACAGGGACAGTCGTCCGCACACGGACAAAACTCCTACGGACAAACTCCCTATGTGCCAGGTCCTTTCGGACCAGGTCCGTCGGGACAAAATTCCTATGCGGCCGGTCCTTTCGGGCCAGGTCCGTCTGGACAAAGTTCGTGGGGGCAACCCCAATCTGGGTGGAACCCTAATATCGCCTCGAACCCTCAGCCACAGATGTCCTTCAACCCGCAGCTACCATTTTTGGCTACGTTGGAGCTTCCCGATGTGTCCAAGTTAACAAATGATCCTATTTTGCATAACTCATGGTGGCCACCGGTTCCGACCAAAATACCAGGTGACTGTCCAAAGTTCGACGGCAAAGCTGGAGAGGATCCTCAAGCCCACGTAATGACCTATCACCTCTGGTGTTCATCTAACTCATGGCTTGATGATTCTATCCGACTGCGCCTCTTCCAGAGGACCCTCACTGGTTCAGCCGCAAAATGGTACATCGAACTTCATCGCGGTATGTTTTCAGACTTTAACTCGTTGGCTATGGCCTTTCTTACTCATTTTCAGTTACCCATTCGGTACGAGACTGGGACCCATTTGCTCACGTCTCTAAAACAGGATACGGCAACGCACATCTCTGATCATATACATGAATGGAGAAGGCGCCGTCGTTTGATTAAATTTTGGATTCCCGATCAACTCCTGACCGACTGGTTTACCACGTCCTTTGTTCCTAAAATTGCCAAAGATATTGCAATGGGGGCGTGTGTAACTGAAGAGCAAGCGATTGCGCGAGCTCAATACCTTGACTTAGTATATTCTCAGTCAGGTACTTTGTATGACTATTTGCCAGATGCCCCGAGGCACGGACAAACCAAAGCTCCACCGAAACCGTCCGTGGATGGAGTTATTGGCTCCGTGAATTCACCAAGTAAGAAATCAACCGCAAACTCTGGGAAGCAGAAACAAAACGCCTCTAACGAGAATGCTTCTCAGAGCCCATCTATTCCTGGGAATACCTCCGAGGTAAATGTCGTTCAGTCCACCGCGGCAGACAAATCCTCGAAAGGCAAAAAGAAAGGAAAGGCCAAAGAAAAATCCGGACAACCTAAGCAAAATTCTCCTAAACCTCCCACCGAGGACGGAGCCAAGCGAAAGCCTAAGTATCCCTGCCTCATTTGCGAGGAGGATCACTACACCAAGGACTGCCCTAGGCGGTCCGAGGTTAGTCGGCTTTTAAAAGGTGCTTCAGGGTCCCCCGCCGTCCTTAAAGAGCCTTTCCCATCCCAGCAGACGCATCAGGTGGCCGACCCTTCTCAATCCTCTTCCTCGTTCGGTTCTCAAGTATTCATGGCAGGAACCATCCCTGTCCACGTCACGACTCGAACGAAAGAATATCCATCTTCAGCCGGGAAGGAGCCGGAGATCCCCTCCAGCGCTCCCGCGTCTAGTTCTGGCCCTCTTCACATTGAACGGCCCAGCACCGAGACGATCCCCCGACCCCCTCCCAAAGGTGTACTCAGGAAGTCATCTTATAACCCCAATGCTCGTGCCGCACAGCATTATAGCATTGTCGAGGACTTAGCTCAGGCTCCGTCTGCTATGTCCGCGTTAGAAGTCCTCCAGAGCTGCCCCTCCCAGAGGAAGTCCCTGCTATCAGCAATTGGTGGCATCGACCCGACAGATTCGGATCTCATTTCTTTCGACCTCGAAGGTTTCGCGCAGAGATTACCTCATCAGGTGGCCTTCCTTATACAAGTTCTCATCAAAGGCAAGACGATTCACCGTACTGTCATTGATGAAGGAGCCTCAACCTGCATCATGTCGGTTGCTTGTTGGAAGGCTCTTGGTTCGCCTGCTCTGAGCCAGTCTCCCACCACCCTAGAGGCATTCGATGGAAGAGAATCTCGTCCACTTGGTATCCTCCCGCGTTTACCTATCTCTTTAGAAGGGAAAACTGTAGAAGTCGAGGTTGAAGTCGTTGACGCTAATCTCACTTACAACCTCCTTCTAGGACGAAGCTGGACTTATGCCATGCAGGCCGTGGCTTCCTCTTTATTCCGTGTCGTTCGCTTTCCCCATCAAGGAAAAATCGTCACGGTGGACCAGCTGTCCTTTTTTGCTTCCTCTTCTGAAGGGAATGTACCATTCGTGGAGCATACCTTCAAATCGCTCGAGAGTGTGGGTGCCGGATTATTTAAAGATCCCTCCTTGATGGGAGTCTTTCCCCTCCCACCTCCAAATCTCGCCTCCGTTAACATGATCAGGACGCATTCTGATCCATGGGTTCTCCCTCCCGTGAATCAAGAAGACTCATGGGGCGAGATGATGCCTTTGAGCCCAGCCGAGCTCAACTACATCGAAATAGTTGCTGCATCGGCTTCAACCTCCGGACCTGCTTTTCCAAGCAGCGTTCCCGATTCACCTCAAACCTTCCCCTGGTTGGGAGAGAAGGCCACCTCGGACCCCCTGAAAGAATCATTCCCATCCGACGAGGCTATTATCGAGACTATGTCTCCCGAAGAGCTCCCTTGGTTTGATCACCACCATCGCTCTTCGTTCCTCCCTCCTTATTCGGAAATGGCCACGTGTCTCGGAAAGTTTGCTTCATGTCTCCCACATATCCCTCTCCAAACACCTATCCAGTTATATCAAGTGTCCTCGGAAGGGAACATGGGTAACATTACACAAACTTTGGCTATCGACATCTCTGTCAAAACAGGAGTTGTCGAAAATATTTATATTGGAGTCACATGTACTCCCGAGGAAATTCAAATCTACACAGATCTATTTCATGAATTTCGTGATGTTTTCGCATGGTCTTACGAAGAAATGCCCGGCATTGACCCCAGTATCGTGGAGCACGAAATCCCTACCTATCCTGGGGCTAAGCCTGTTCGTCAGCGTTTACGCCCGGTGCACCCTCGAAAGGCTGCAGCCATCAAGGCCGAAGTTGAAAAGCTTTTTCGAGCTGGTTTCATTTATGCCATTCCCCTCACAGAATGGGTATCTAATATAGTTCCTGTCAATAAAAAACAGGGCACTATTCGGGTTTGTGTTGACTATCGCGATATCAATCGCGCCTGTCCAAAAGATAACTTTCCTACGCCTTTTATTGATCAGCTTATCGATGATTGCGCAGGAAGCGAAATTTATTCGTTCATGGACGGCTTTTCTGGTTACAACCAGATCAACATAGCCCCCGCAGACCAGCACAAGACCGCTTTCATTTGTCCTTGGGGCACCTTCGCTTACAAGAAGCTACCTTTCGGTCTTAAAAATGCCGGTGCCACTTTCCAGCGTGCGATGTCGTATGCTTTCCATGATATCCGAAACATCGTACAACCTTACCTGGATGATCTACCCGCTCATTCAGCTAAACGTCAAGACCATCCTTCTCATTTACGCGAAATCTTCCTTCGCTGTCGACACTACCGTATTCGACTCAATCCGCATAAGTGTGTCTTCTGCGTGGAATCTGGCCGACTACTCGGGTTTATCGTCTCCCGAGAAGGCATCCGTTTGGATCCCCTTAAAGTCGAGGCCATTGTGAATCTTCCTCCCCCTGCCACTCTACAGCAATTACAAAGCTTGCAGGGAAAAGCTAATTTTCTCAGACGATTCATCCCAAATTATGCCGAGGTGGCCAAGGGTTTCACGCGATTACTAAAGCGAGACACGCCCTTTCATTGGGACGCTATCGCTCAGCAATCTTTTGAGCATCTTAAAGACCTTCTGGTCTCAGCTCCGCTCCTAAGACCTCCAAATTACCACCGTGACTACACCCTTTATCTGGCCGCCGCCGATACCACCATCGGCATGGTTTTAGTGCAAGATGATGACGATGGCTCAGAGCACGTTGTATACTATCTTAGTCGCAACCTCCTTGATACGGAGACTCGCTATGCATATGTCGAAAAGTTGGCATTGGCTGCTGTATGTGCCGTCCAACGTTTCCGTCATTACATCCTGTTGCGCACAACGACCGTGATCTCTGACTGCAACCCCATGACCTATATTTTATCACGTCAGTTGCTGGGGGGCAAATACTCGAAGTGGATCGTAATCCTCCAAGAATTCGACTTGGAATTTACTGCCGCCAAGTCCAAGAAATCACTGGTCTTTGCTGAACTGCTCTGTTCCTTACCATCTCAATCTGCACCATCTCATTTAGAGGAGCGAATTCCGGATGAAACACTCTTTCTCATCAGCACTCTCGACCCATGGTACGGAGACATCATTGTATATTTACAAACGTCTTCGTTTCGTCCTAATACATCAAAAGAAGCCCGACGACGGATCCGTCATCAGGCTCAACCGTATCGCATTTTGGGCGACACCCTGTACCGCCTCGGCGTCGATTCCCTTCTTCGCCGATGCTTAACTCTCGAGGAAGCTGAGCGAGTCATGAATGACTGCCACTCCGGCGCTTGTGGTGGCCACATGTCCGGATACGCTACCGCTCAAAAGATCCTCCGCGCTGGTTATTTCTGGCCTTCTATATTCAAGGATTGTATCCTTGCTGTACGCGCATGCCATGAATGCCAGGTTTACCACCGGAAGATGCGTGCACCTGTTGCACCACTGCACCCTGTTGTCACCGTAGGTCCATTTGCCAAATGGGGCATCGATTATACGTCCTGTAACCCTCGTTCGGCCGGGGGGCATGGGTACATTATCGTTGCCGTGGATTATTTCACCAAGTGGGCCGAAGCAATGCCTACATTAAACGAAGACGGTCACACAGCGGCGCAGTTTCTATTCAATCATATCATCACTCGCTTCGGAGTCCCTCAGGCTATCGTTACAGATCACGGAAAGCATTTCCGAAATCATATGATGACGGAGTTAACAAACCAGTTAGGCTTGCGTCAAGATAGTTCGTCACCCTACTATCCTCAATCTAACGGTCAAGTTGAAGCTGTGAACAAAGTCTTGATCACCATGCTTCAACGCACCGTCAATACGCACAAGTCAAACTGGCATCTAATGCTTTTCCCAGCCTTGTGGGCCTACCGGACTTCTGTGAAGGATGCCACCGGTTTCACCCCGTTTCAACTGGTCTATGGACTGGAGGCTACCCTTCCCGTCGAATGTGAAATCCCTTCATTAAAATTAGCTGTCGAGTTGCTTCCCAACACCACTTCGGTGGAGGAACGACTTCTTTACCTAGAACGGTTAGACGAGACTCGTCGTTTGGCCTCTCTGGCTATTGAAGCGCAGAAGAAGAGAGTCAAGGCTCACTTCGATCAGAATATTCATCCTCGTTCCTTTGTTGAGGGAGATTTAGTACTGCTCTACGATCAAGCTAAAGATAAGCTGGGGGCAGGAAAACTCGAATCCATGTGGTTAGGCCCCTACATCGTGAAACGTGTTTTACAAAAAGGCGCATATGAGTTGATTGATTATGAAGGGAATCCTCTTGACAAGCCCCGAAATGGGCTCTATCTGAAGAAGTACTATGCATAACTGCTCACAGTCACTTTGTATATACGTGTGTTTTTGAGTTTTTACTGCATGAGTTTCTTTTCGCTTTGGTGTGAAGGCGTGTTTTTGCCCCTTATTATGCTTTCTCTTTCCTGCGCAGATGTCTCGTACTCCTTATGTTGGTTTCGCTGATGGTGCCTGCCGTAGTACTTGTAATTTGTCTTCGGCAGCGTGGGTGATCTACGATCCTCACGGGGAGTTGATAAACCTACAGGGTGTGTGCCTAGGTCGTACCACTAACAATGTTGCCGAGTACAGTGCTGTAATAGAATTGCTTGCCGAAGCAGTTGACCTCGGCATCCGAGAGCTAGTGGTAAACCTGGACTCCCAGTTGGTGGTCCATCAACTGAACAGGCAATATTCCGTCAGAGACCAGCGCATATTAAGGTTATACCTACGTGTGAGATTGTTAGAACGGAGTTTTGATTTCATTACTTATCAGCATATTCCAAGACGATTAAATACGTTGACTGATGCATTGGCAAATCGTGTATTAGACAGACATTTGCGAAACAGATAAACATCATACAAAGAAGGAAAGAACAGCATAGTAAGACCATAAGCATATGTAAATAAATCATTCCAAGCATAGTTTGCACGTGTGTTTTTAAGCTTGCATTAAATATATAAAATCCATGAGTCGAGTGTCATGCGAATCCATACATAAGATCACAAATTGTACTGAACAAACGCATAACACAAGATAACACATCATCACATGTAACAACGACTCATCCAAAAACCGGTATGTATATATATATATATCGTGTGGCGCACTGAGGCGCTCAAAAATAGAAGTACGTGCCCAAAAATCTCAATACATCCGAGTCATAATGTCTCAAAATAAACAGTGGAAATAAAACCTAGGTGACTAATCGGCTGGGTGGTGCTCTCTGTAGTACACGGCCGCTCGTGCTACCCGCCTCAGAAGGCGGTGCACTCTGGGTTCCACACCCACTGTGTGGATCTGATGCTCCACAGGGACCTCCTCAACCCCCTGGAAATCCGGTACCCCCTCCAGCAACCCCTCAAGGTTGCGAGCCACAACCTCTGGCGTGTTGGCCTCTGGAGGGGCTAAGGCCAAAGCTCCGGCTCCTGGGCCCTCTCTCCGTGCCGTGACAGCCAGGCCAATCGGTCTAGTAGGCCCTACATCTGCGTGACAAGACATTTATTAGGACATGTACATAATAAAAAAAATATACAAAACTCAAAAAGACAAAAAGTGTCATACCTGCATCATCCCACTGTTCACCCGGAGGCAGCACCAAGTCAGGATCATTGCGGAAATCCATCCCTGCATATGGCCAATCCTGTACGAAGATCTCCTGTTGGTCCAACCAGTCTCTGAAATATACCCCCCAGCTATGTGGTCGGCCGCCACCCCCACGTGGCATAATCCGAGCCCATCGAGTGGCCCTCGTCTCTCGAGGATCTCTGGGGGCATCCACAGCCATAGACTGCAGCCGCATGGCTGGTACTCGCTCCAGAATAAGCGGGACCAGGATCGATCCATACCCGAATTGCTTCGTCTCTCCGCGACGGCAGTTGCTCAACTGCCTTTTCATATTGTTGCACACTGCAGTGCACCAGTCGAACACGGTAGGCTCGAGACACTCGAGGGCTAGTAGGAGATGAGTCTTGGACGCCTCATGGTTCGCCATGCTGCCCGCTGCCCGGGTCACCATGAACAGGATGGTGCGCAACACTATGTCTCTCACTGTGGGGATCGAGCACTTCCCACTCCGCGTCTTTACTGCCCCTGGGCAAACCTCAGCCATTAAGTCATCCAGGGTACCACCGCTAGGTCGCTGCCCCTCTAGGATGGGCCTCCCACCTCGGCGCGACAGCCCAGTCAAGAAGAAGATGTCCATATGATCGAACTCGATGTCGTGATCGCGGATGGTGAATTTTTGGTCCACCGGGTTCCATGCCCTGATCAGCAGCTCCAGCAAATCATGTTGGGCCCTTAGGCGCGGCGTCAGGAAGAATTTCATGAATCCACACGCCCGCATGGCGTTGCAACAATTTACGTCTCCCCAAGCAGCCACATCCTCCACATCGTGAACTCTCTCTTGCCATTGAAAAGCCATGATGTCCTGCATGAACAATAAAACCGGTCAGAAGTGCTTCCAGGTAAAAATTCACGTTCATTTTCAAAAAAACAAAATTTTTCCGCGCCAGCGCGACTGTTTTAGAAACAGCCGCGCTGACAATGGCAGCTCTTTGTTAAAAATGCGAGGTCAGCGCGGAAGAACACGCCTTTTCCGCGCTGACCCGAAGTTGGTTACATTGCCTATTTTTCGATCAGCGCGACCCCGTGGGCAATTTCCGCGCTGACCGAGGGCGCACCCATGCAAATAAAAAATGCCCAATTGGGCCTATCCGACCGTTAAAAAACTCCTAAAATGAACCAGAATGCAGGGCAAAGGAATGGGAACCTACCTGGAAGAAGCAGTTCCGAAAATGGTCTCCGGATGGGCTGGAAATCGCTCCGTCAACTTTTGGCTTCTCCACGTTCTTCGCACTCCAAATAGTAAAATGGTAAAAATGACTTATTACCTCCCCCTATTTATAGTAAAAACTCCTAAATTACCATATTTTTTGGGTTTTTACCATTTTTTGCCATAAAACTAGCCTTGGTTCTGTTTTCGAGCATGTTTCAAAATGTTTTTACGTATATCGAATGGATTTATGCGGGTAGTGCCCTTGTGCAGGTACAGGTATCGCAGCTTGGTCATGACAGTCCACGATTCATGTGATTCCCAAAGTGTCGTCTCTAAGCTCTTCTCCGACGTTAAAACAAGAGAAGATGGCCGAGCTCCCTTTCAGCTCGTTAAAGGGAACGAAAGGCGGTCGTTTTTAAGCTCTTTTTCCGACCGTTAAACCAAAAAGATCGCCGGGTGCTTGTCGTTTCGCGCTCGATATTGGCTCTAAAACGACGTGTCTTCGACCACTTTTTTACTTTTTCCGGTCGGCGACACTATTTATGAAAAGTACTCCTCGGTTGTAATGACCGGGCGGTTCTTTCGAGCACAGTTTTATACTTTTTCGGGCTCGAGAGACACAACTGTACGAAAAAGGACCCCCCTGGAGCCTCCTTTTCCGCATTCTTTTCAGACTCTCGAAACAAGAAAAGAAGCCGAGTTTTTCCTTTGTCAGGCTCGTTAAAAACTCAATGACATCGGATATTGTCAACATGACACACATCAAGCATATGTTACCCCGTCAAGCTTGTCGTCCAAAAATAATCGGGGTACCTGCCTGCAAAGGTGGGGAAAATGGAGCTTTGATTACAGTCGTCTCGGCAGTACGTCGCTCTTGAACACGGCACTCCGCTGTTTCGTGTCTGGGTGGGGTCATCTCATCTCGTTTTCACTAACCTCCATGGGTTTGGGACATCCTATTTGACCTCTCATCTGTTTATTGCCATCATCATCCTACCCGCAGCTCATTTGATGTCAAGTACTGCCAAATCCGTTATAGTGCCGTTATGTGTTCAAGAGAAGTTGTCCTCTGCCACAAAGCAACCTCGTTCGCTATCTCATCACAAATTATTATACCTCTGTCTCGTGTCGCTGATGTGGGAATCATTATGGCCCACCTTCGATCAAGGCCACTTCTCGTCGACTTCAACTCATTATCCGAGAAAGTGACTTAGAGACTCCTTCCAGGTGCCTTGGAGCCTGCATGCCTCAATGGCAGGTTCCTCGTGTTCGACGCAAGGTTTACATCATTGACCTACGATCGAATGATTCCGTGGGTGTTCGACACCAACTCATTGATTCACACGCTACGGATTGTACCTATAGTACCTTGAGGGCCATTGTCATTATTGGTGGTACCTCTCGCGTCTGTTAACGGTTCTCATCATTGACCGGTAATCAGGCGATGTTCATACATGTTCGACTCCAACCCCTGTATTCACATGTGTGGACCTGTACTCTGTTCGGGTCGAGATGGAGCGCAAGACCCTGGATCCTTGCTCACTGTGGTCCAGGCTGCGATTTTGTGGATGATCATTACATGACTCATCGATGGATGGCTGCGCCCATACCTGAGTCTTCATGGATGGCTGCGACCATACCTTGTCTTTATTATGGTCTCTTTAGCTGGGTGGCTGCGTCCATACCATAGACCAGTCTTGCATGTCTTTTGGATGGCTGCGCCCATACCTAGACTGCGTATACATGATTGTCAGAGATTTTTCGGTACTTCCTGGTGGTGTTTCAGTTCGGCGTGTGTTGTAAAGCATTTCACCCCTCCCACTCTCTCGGTCTTCATGCTTTAGGGGGCATCTGTTACACAGTAATTTATCACTGCCTTCCTGTCAGTCACCCTGCTGTGTCCAAGAAGTCACAATCACTAAGTGTTTGATCCCTGAACTGGCTAAAAACCCATTTTTCCAAAGTTTTGTGCATCAGCGCGTCTGTTCCTAAAATAACCGCGATGACCAGCGCCCCACAGTCTATTTCGTGCGCTGCCATCGCGGAAGAACATCACTTTTCCGCGATGACGCACAGCGCGGTTTTCACGTGTCCTTCCGCGCTGACATGGCTTGTTCAGTTGTTGTCATGTGCTGTCAGCGCGGAAGTCTCCATATAATCCGCGCTGATCCAGTTTGGGCGAATTTGTTCAAACAACCAGCCTTCCAGATCTCTCCAGGCTTGGTTGTTAGCTTTGTGAATGTCGACTCCCTTCTATGGCATGTCTGTTCGACCTTTTGCAACTACTCCCCTTGAAGATAAGCTCATCCTTCCACCTTTTTAGGAGACTCCTTCTCCTATATAAACTTCCACCATTACCATGAGCAGCTAGTTAGAAAATAGCTAGACTTAGCTTGGATTATACAAGAGCTTGTAGTGCTCAGATTGCTGCTATAGGTGTGGTGTGTTAGGAGTGGAAGTGATTGATTGCTTTGGGAAGTTTGTTTGTGACATTTGTGTAAGAGAGAGAGACTAGTTTGTCTTGGGAGAACCATCCTCAAAGGTGAATGCTTGAGATACATGCTGACTGATCCCTCCTGAGAAGTTTATCGACGTCAGAACATTTGGTTGTACTCTTCTCTATTCTGATTAATAATAGATGACTGCTATTATTGTTCCATTCTCGTTTGTTTATGCAATGGATAAATGTGAATTATGTCTTTTCTGACTGGCATATAGTTACTTTTACTAGATTTCACGCTTGCGTTTGCTTTCCCTTCGTGTGTGCAGGTGTCCGTTCGCGAGGATCGCGGAAGACTATGACCAGCTGAAGCGAAGGAGCAAGGGAAACATCACCTCGACAAACGACAGCGCAGGAATCCAAGTAGGTGCTCTTTACTTCTTGTCTAATTGTAACTAAGAACATGCGTGGCAGCATTGTGTGATTGTTGCTAGACCCCTGTTGGGCTAGTAGGGATCGCCTCTATCCGTAGAGGGGATTTACCTTCTCAACAAGCCATGAGCAAATGTTTCCCCCCGCATTTAAGCTCATTAAAAAATAAACTATTTCCCGGTAAATAACCATCGTGAATGTAGTACTTCAGCCTTTAAAAGCCTTGGTCGTGTTCTCATCATCACCTCCACTCTGTATTGGCCGATCATTCACCTCCATTTGATTGTTTACCCCTTTTGAGG
The DNA here is from genome assembly GCA_031772625.1 of Pinus tabuliformis. Taxonomy (NCBI): domain Eukaryota; kingdom Viridiplantae; phylum Streptophyta; class Pinopsida; order Pinales; family Pinaceae; genus Pinus; species Pinus tabuliformis. Next base: position 336,416,041 of record CM062810.1, on the reverse strand, counting down.
AACAACTGCGAAGAGTGATCTCACTAGCCATCCTTGTAACACTGCTGTGATTGGAACATTCCAAACCTTACCTGGAATCAGCTGCTACCCAATTTTATCACTCGTTCCTCAAAAGATGAGTCTCCTTTAAGCTCTTTTCAACTGACTCATAAAATATGAAAAGATTGCCGAGCCATTGGCCTCTCTAGCTCGTTAAAGGGTCCGGAAGTGCTATCCCTCCTCTAAATTTTAATCTTTTTGGACCTGAGGGATCATTACACAAAAAGATCGAGCGCTTGTTTTGTTCAGCTCGTTAAAAGTATTGAAAATTCATCCCTTCTGTATTGTTTTATACTTTTTCGGACTTAAGGGATTAGATGACGAAAAAGGAATTTTGGAGTTTCCTTTACGTTCCTTTTCAGACTCTCTAAAATTGAAAAGGACCAAGTTATCTTTGTCGTTAAACTCGTTAAAACTTAATCGCGACAAACTTTTCCATAGCAGACAAGAACGAGTTTCACTATCTCTAGGCTCGTTAAAACATAGCAATGGGTTTGCCCGAAGGGAAAATTATAGAACAAGCATATGTTATCCTCCTCAAGCTTGACAAAAATAAAGAGGTACTGGTCAGCAATGACTGGGGAAAATTGGGAAGAAAACTTGAAGAAACTTTGCTGGTAGCAAGTCGCTCTTGAACATGATACTTTCACTCCGCATCCAAGTCAAGTTGGGTTGTTTCATTCACCGATCACATCACCATGGTCCCATCACACCATCCACATTTGGGGTAATGCTACCAATCCATCATGTCAGTGTCACCGATATGTTCAAGAGAAGTCATTTGGAGAATTCACCTGTGTCTCACCCACTACAATACATTTACACTCCATTCTTTCATGACCGCCACCCTGAACCTTATGTCATCAGATTGTTTTCACCTCCATTAAAATCATTTGCTCCGTTCCGTGTCATTGATGTGGGATTCATTAAGGCCCTCCTGTTACAGATCACTTCTTGTCAACATCAGCTCATTATCCAAGAAGTCAATCTAGGAACACCCCATTCAGTACTTTGAAGCTTGCATGCCTTAATGGCAAGTTTCTCACTTCCGGCGACAGGTTTACATCAATGACCCTTGACCGAAAGCTTTTGCGTGGTGTTCGACGCCAAGTCCTTTATTCACACCATGTGAATTGTACTGTAGTACCTTGAGGGTCATTATCATTATCGGTGATTCCTCTTGCACCTGTTAACAGCTTACATCATTGGGTGGTAATCAGGCGACGTCTTTGCATGTTCGACTCCAACATCTCTCACATGGATAGACTTGTACTTCGAGTGAAGATCGAACGATATTGAAGACCCTGGATCTAGTTTCATCCATCCGGGCTGCGATATATATTCAGGGAAATAAAGACATCAAATGTACATCATTGCTGCACAGATAATCATCATATCAAAGGGATGATGGCTCTACCAGAATCATCAGTTTACACTCGGATGATTGTCTGTCCTATGTACATGAAAATGAATTTATAAATCTGAGCATGGAAATGCCCGCCTCAGCTAGATCATGAAAATATTATGAAGATAATGTATTGTATTGTATCTTATTACAGGTCCCCTCCCAACTTGAAAGAACTTCGGATCCTCATAATAAAGCATTTCACCCGACATCAAAAGATTAAAAGACCTCATGCTTTAGGGGGCAACTGTTATAGACATTTTTGGGCACTACAACCACAAGCATGAAATGTCAATAAACCAAGGGCTCCTAAGTCCCTAAAAGTGTTGTTCTAACCCCTAAAGGAACAAGGTCAACTGATTACAGCTTCTCCCATAAGTTCTCCATGAAAAACTGCTCAAAACTGGTCAAAACAGGATCATTTCAACTGCTCCATAGGAAAAGTGTGTTGCATCTCACCTAAATACACTGTGTGGGCATTTCATTTCAAAAAGCCCTTCTATGGGGTGCGATGGGCGAGAAGTGACAAATGGCAGTGTCATTCCGCGAGGTGGAGAGGCATGGAAACTTCCAGAAACTTCTCCTGTGACACTTGCCTCTCTGAATTCGACCAAGGATGAGTAAGAGATCATCAATCTCCAAGTGGAAGCAAGAACTATCAGAGGGAAGACACTAGTCAAATCACAAGCTGACTCATCTCCCTTATAGATATCTATATATGGATCCCTCATCCCAGAGATCAAAAGGCTGGAATTTTGCATATTGTAAGGAATTGCTGTTGGTTTCTTGAGACAACATCAGATTGTTGGGTGATCTAAGCTTTGTATGAGGTGAAGAGGAGCTTCCTTGCTGAGAGGATGATGCTGGGTCAGAACAACAGGTTGTAACTCCCCTTGGCTCTTTCTTATTTATCAATAAAAGCTATTCAAGTTTTCTTCCATACTCTTGTGTAATTTATGTTTTATGCATTTGTATGGTCAATTTACATCTGAATCTAGATTGTTTATGATTATATATCCATGTTCTTGTATAGTGCTATGCTACTGTGATCATATAGGTACTCTGTGAAGCTGGGTATGCAAGGGAACAAGTAGCGAAAGACTATCAAGAGAGAGAGGAATCGAACTAGGAGATTAGCGTAAGACAGAGGTTGGTCTTCTTTGATCTTCTCTCATCTATACCTCATAAAGGAAAAACGAAAGTAGCTTTAGCTTGTTTTTTTCTAAGGTAGATATCACGCCTTAGTGGGATAAGAAGTTCTGTGTAGACACATTTCCCTAACACTCCTCCTTCCAAATGACTTCATTTTGGTAGGTGGTGGCAGCTACTCAACACATGGGATCCATGGAAGAGTAGTCTATAATGGTATAGGGAGAGTGTTCAAAAAGTATTCTTTTCCATTTATGCCAAAGGGGGAGAAGATTACTAGGGAATCAGAGAAGAGTAAGTGGGATCTTATGGTGTTGCCATCAATGCGAAAGGGGAATATTGTTGGACAATTGATGGTGTCTAGATGGCTAGTGGTTGTGTTAGCGTTGGAATTGATGTTAACCAGGGTTAGTGTTATGATTGGGAATCCAGAATAAATCACATGGTAGATTCATGATTCATGTAGAGAATCATCATAGTAGCAAGCTTACTGAAGAATCCATAAAATGATGATTGTGGTGGCTAGGAGTTCAACATTCCAAGATCAAGAAGTAGATTCATGGAGCAAAGAGTAGCAGCGAGTTTTCATCCAGCTTATAGGTATCATATGGACTCAAAGCCTACATTGGACCCTCTCCATTGGAAATTTCTTTGGAAGAGCTTTCCAACGGTGTGTGGAAGTCTAAAAATGGACTCTTGGATCAAAAGATATGGTTTGCCGAAGTTCAGGGACTTGAAGTCCTAAGAAGGCTGAAATATTGGATGTCAGAGCCCATCGGGACCCGATATCAGAACCACGGAGACCGGAATATCAGAGAATCAGAGTAGGTTGGATCGGAGCTGACATTAGGGGAATTTTGAGGTCTAAAATGGTCCTCCTCAGGAAATTATAAAATAATAGTGGAAATAATAAAATAAGATTAGATTACATCATCAAAATTTATAGGGAAAAAAGAAAAAACAATTTTTTCAACCTATCTCCCTATGGGTTTACTCAAGTTTCAAGCGGGAACACTCGTTGGATGCATAATTTCATTCCTCATCCAAGGAGTACACATGTTTCATACTTTCAATGGACCCTGCTACATGAACAATGAGAAATACATGAAAAATGTGATTGCAATCACATTTTTTCATGTATTGCTCATTGTTCTTGTAGAAGGATCCATCAAAAGTGTGCAACATGGGTACTCCTTGAATGAGGATTAAATTTTGCATCCAATAAGTACTCCCACTCAAAATTTGAGTAAAAACTTAGGGAGATAAGTTGAAAAAGGAGTTTTATTATTTTATTATTTTTTTATCTTTTTACTCGAAAATTGGTGAATCATCCCCCTTGGTTGACATCATCATCTTGAATCCTATTGGTTCTTATAAATTTTATTTTGGTTGTACATTTTTCTTAGGAGGCCCATTTTAGATCTCAAAAGTTCTCTAATGTGATATCATAGGTCATCAGAATATCGAAGGTCATCAAAATATCGAAGGTCTGGGACATTGGAATATCAGAACTTCTTAACAGAAGTATTTTAAGAAGCTATGACATACAATACGGCCGATATTTATAAACGTGTTGAGGAATGCCAAGCAAGTTAATAAAGGAATTGTTGCAAAGACAAGGGTGATTGAGACTCCTCCTCTCTCCTCCTGAAGGACACATGGTGGCATGTCAATGGGCCCAAGAAACTGAAGTGTCTAGTGACATCAGCATGACGTGACCGTACGGTGGACACGTGTCATCTGGTTTTAGCATTTTTAGTGGCCCAATGGTACAAATCAGCATGACAAATGTCACCTCTCAGGATTTGCCATGTGTGGAATTGACATCAGCATATTTGAGGGAGAAATATTAAAGGAAAGGATATCAGATTGAGTAATATTGTAACATTCTATTTGTTGAAGTTACGATATAGAGGGGCTCCGATACAGCATGAAGCCATCAGTCACTAGTCTAGTCATATGAAAAGGAAAATGATCAAGGAACTAAGCACCAAGGGAGCTGAGAATATCGGGACTGAGTAATATCATAACATCTAGTTTTTTGAAGTTACGATATAGAAGAGCTCTGATACAGGGCTAAGACAATGATCACAGGTCTTGGTGCTATGAGAAATAAAATGCCAAAGCAGCCTAAGGAAAAGGGGGCTAAGGAAATTGGATCAATGAAATATCGTAATGTTTCATTTGAGTAAAGTTACAATATTTTCAGTTTTGATGAAGTAGTAAAATGAGTTGAATGAATGCATGAGTCGACAACTAAAGAATTGAATGCAGGAATGACGAAGTTGGTTGTTGAAGTTGGCTAGACCTGAAGAAGACTCTGAGACAAGGAAACAAGGACAACATTTAACATAGATAAATTTGTTGGATTTAAGGCGTTATCCATGATAACTTCTATAAATAATTTTTAGTTTTACTAGGCAAGGTTTTCCACTGATCTTTGCATCTATCTATCACTTTTCTGAAAGAGGTTGTTGTGCTTACAATTGGAGATTAAAGAAGGAAGGACAAGTCTAGTTTAATTTTATTTGGAGAAATTCCCTTGTTCTCTAAAACCCATTTCTTTCATTAATCCCATTTCATCCTTTAGCCACATCTCATATTTTAACTCTAGTCGTAACCCGCATTTAAACTCTAGCCACATCTCATATTTCAACTCTAGCCGTAACCCATATTTAAAACTCTAGCTGCATCCCATTTAAACATTAATAAAAACATGTTGCAGTTATTTTTAAAGGGTGGGGACCCACAGTCTATATCGCAATCGGCCTTTTCCATTTTTCAAAACCATATCTTCCTGTGTCCCTCCTCTGCTTGCGATTGCGACATCACGAATCACAAAGTCACTCCTCCATTGATATCGCAATTCCTCCCCGCCAATTCTGGTATCACATTCCCGCCAATTGTGATATCTGTCTCTGCTTCCAATATCACACATCCTCCCCGATGATTGCGATATCGCATAAAGTTCTATCTCGCTCACTGATTGCAATGTGTCTCCCCTCACCGATTGCAATGTGTCATTCTCCTGTTGAATGTGATGTGTCATTATCCTACTGATTGCAATGTGTCTCTCCTCGCCAATTGTGATGTGTCATTATCCTGCCGATTGCGATGTGTCTCCCCTCGTTGATTGCGATGTGTCATTCTCCTGTCAATTGCGATGTCACAATCAAGAATCGCATAGTCATAAGTTCCCACTCCCCAAAGTCCTTTCTGACTTGCAATTGCAATGTGTGAGAACCTCCCAAATGCGATATTTTATGTGATGCATTATATAAACCTTCACATCTGGAAAATCGGGGAATTACCATAAATCAATGTTAAAAGGCCCTCTCCTGTATTGCGATTGTGATAAACAACCCAGATCAAATAGCATTAAACATCCATTTCACCTTCCGGTTAGAGGACAACAAGGGTATTTTTCAACGTATTATCAGTAGTATGGTCATCAAACAGGACGCAGAGAAAAGATGGCATCGAGACACAGAAGGAAGAGAAATAAAGAGGGCAGAGAGGCACAAAGTCAATGAGACACTTTCAAATGCATTTCAATCACCGAAGACCTCGCCTACCAGCAAGATAAAGGCCAAGAAATAACACAACAAGATTCAAAGGGCCAGATGTATGAATTTTCACAAATATAGTGCATGCTACAAATAGTTGCATTTTCCTAAATAATTGTAACTATTGGATAGACTATGTTTTTGTGACTCCCATGTGTATTCAAACTCTATTAAAACATAATATCCCTATAATGGCTCAAGGTTTGGTAACTCAAATAGGATTAGATATCATAGATGTCGATCAAATCTAGCCCAGGTGGCAGATTTTGTAAAAGGGATCTCTTCTCTATAAATAAGGAGATTTTCATTTTCAGTTCCATCCTATCATGCTTCTATGTTGTTATTAGTTTTCATAGCTTATTTGATTACTTGGAATTCAATGTTACATTGCTCCAACTTCCTTCAATTTGCTGTGATTACTGTGAATGTCCATATTCACATTAGTAAACTAAAAATGCCTCAGCTTCCACAAAACAATGTTGTTTGTAATTGATTTTCTTTAATTGACTCCATGCCCAATGGTGGTTGTCCTCACACTCTTTCACCTGCAAAAATCACATAGAAAACCAGAGTTAGCCATCTGTATTTTTAAATATATTGAGAGAGCCCTCTCAGATTGGAAGGGCTAACTTCCAATCAAAAGTTGGTTTGAAATAGTTACATTGGGTTGAAGGTTGACACAGCCCAACCCGTTCAAGCCCAATGATAACGTTTTGGTGCGTCTTCCGGGAATCAAAAATCTCATTTTCCTGGATTCTCTTCATTCTGATTCCTTAGGGTAACAAGAAATCGAAGTTTTCTGAAGGTTGTGATATTACCTTAGCAACTCCAATTTCAAAAGATCTAGAAGATCGAAGCTTCATGGTGACTCTAATGCTTACAGATTAGTAGCTTAAGGAATTTCCAAGATGAGTTCTACTATAAGAAGAAATGTCAGGTATGCTCCTATGGATCGATCTCACTTCTATGGTTTTGGCATTATGACACAGATTTGGCACTATGACACAGGTGTTGTCCTTGATGACAACTCACTCAAATGACATATCACAATTCAGACTCACAGAATGAAGAAAGAGAGGTATACGCAGGTTCCCCATTGACCAAGCTGCGTGTACACGCGGGTTCGCAGACCAAAAGGCATGTATAATGTACACACGCACTTTCACGGAAGGAAAGGCGTGTACATGTTGGAAAACTTAGTTTTGGTCCGTGGTATTTGGTCCATGGTATTGGTCCAAGGTATCTTGTCCGAAGTGTTGACCCCAGGTATTTGGTCCAAGGTATTGGTTCTAAGTGGTTTTGGTCCATGGTATTGAGTAAGGCCTAAGACTATAAAAGGAGGAGAAGATCATTAGGCAAAGGCACTCATGTATTGAATATCTAATGAAGAGCAAGATCTAGAATACAGGTTATTGGGTTATGGTGCACAGCTGGATCTGAATCAAGGATGAACCTTAGCACTTGATGAAGGATAAGATCTAATGATGGGTCAAGATCTTAAGGCTTGAAGTGAAGTATCTTTGTGTGTTTTGATATTTTATCTGAATAACTGGCACATGTTGTAGACTATAAATATGATGATCTGGGTATAACTAAAGTCTGGAATTGTTGTAAAGATTAAATCATCATTTATAGATCTGTACGCAGGTTCACTTTAGAAAAGGCATGTATACACGCTGGTTCTACATATCAAAACAATGTATACATCTTAAATCTCATTTGCAGATCTGTACGCAGGTTCACCTTGAGAAAAGTGCATATGCACGCAAGTTTGACACATTGAGGTATCGTATATCTCATAAAATATGCTTTAGCTACTTCTGGTTGCTGTTACAGTGTTCTGGGTTTTGGTTACTATTTTATGGTTACTGTATTCTGGTTACAACATTCTAAAAAGTGATTGATTGATTCAGTTGTGGTTGGTGCAAAGGAGATTGATTGATGCAGATGTATTTGATGTTTGAATGATGTTATTGATGGATCCAGTCTGAAAACTTATGAAACGTGGTCCCTGGAAGAAAAGAGAAGGTTGTAGCCTTTTGTAGGCTGGCACCTATGTACTAGTAAACATATCAGTTAGTACAAGAGCTAGGGGGTTGTATCTCCCTTCCAGGAGAAGCTGGAGAATGAGAGAAGGTTGTAGCCTTCTGCAGGTAGAAGCCCGCGTACTGGTATAAGACTGCACCAATACAAAAATTATAAAAAGAAGTTTCTTATTAAAAGAAGATAGAGATGATTGCAGCAAGTGGTTTTCACCCACATTGGGTTTCCACCTTATATCTTGTGTTCATGTGTGTGTGATTGTTTGTTCTGTTTTATTGCACCTGGTTACTATTTATATGGTTCTGATGCACTGATTAAAGATCAACATATGATAAATTAACTGAATCATAAGTTTGCAAGATATACGCTAGTTGCCTTAAATATAGTTGCATATACACGCAAGTTCCATTAACTGAAGTAGCATATATGAATCTGATTATGGAAATGAAATATTACTGACTTGCTAATACTGATTCACCCCCCCCCCCCTCTCAGTATTATTTCCAATAATTGGTATCAGAGTAGGTCCTTCAGAAGAAGCTTGATCACTTGAAGGAAGATCTATCATCATGAGTAACTACAAAAGAGAGGGATCCATTATACCACAAATCTTTGATGGGATCAACTTTGTTTATTGGAAGGTAAGAACCATAGCCTATCTTCAATCTCTTGGAATAGATGTTTGGGAAATCGTGGAAGGAGGATATACATTTCCATCAGCAATTCCTATAGATACGGCAAGTGAAAGGCAATATGAAACCAATGCCAAGGCTGTCGATACATTATTGGGGAATCTGTCACAATCAGAATTTGTCAAAGTTAAGCAGCTTAAAACTGCCAAAGAAATATGGGACAAGATCGTTCTAAGCTATGAAGGAGACAATTAGGTAAAACGTGCAAAACTGCAATCTCTCAGAATATGAAACTCTGAAAATGTACAATGATGAAAGTATCACTAGTTACTTCTTACGTATAGATGAGATTGTTAATTACATGAAGAACTTGGGTGAACAGATAAAAGAATTTACTTTAGTTGAAAAGGTTTGAAGATCCTTGTCTACTAAGTTTGAATCAAAAGTATCTACCATAGAAGAAAAGTAGGATCTTCAGACTATTACTATGACACAGTTGCACGAAATCTTAACTACTTTGGAAATGAGAAAAGGAGGTCCATCAGATATGAGAGAAGCCACATTCAAAGCTTCAAGAAGAGAATAACTCAATGAATCAGGACATATTTCAGAAGGAGAGGAAGAAGAAAACTTTTTCAAGAACCTTCAACGGGGTTCCGGGAGATTCAGAGGTAAACTACCTTTCAAATGTTTTGCTTGTGGAAGAGTCAATCATTATGCTACCAAATGTCCTCATAAAGATAAGCTTGATAAAGGTAAGGAATTAAAAAAATGGAATAGAAAACAAAGTATAAGTAAGAAGAGCTACTATACTCATGAAGATAGCAATGGTTTATCATATAGTGATGAAGATGAAAATAGCAATGACTATAGACTTCTAATGGCTTTTGAAGATGATGATTTCTTGGATGCTTTAGATGAAGATGACCTTTCTGAAGAAATCTCTAAACTCAAAATCTATTTAGAAGAAAAGAATATGATTATAGATACTCTAACATTCCAACTTGTTGAAAGAGAAAAACACAATGAAAAACTAGAATGTGAAATTGTGGGTCTAAGAAAGGATATTGAGAAAACAAAAGCTCTCAATATTAGATTTACTAAACGATTAGAAACCTTAAATGAAATTATCAAAGTGCAGTGTTCTCCTCTGATAAATACAGGTCTTGGATATACTGAAGAAGCATCCCAAGCACAGAAGCCGTCAACCTCCACTAAAATCTATCTTGATGCAGCAAAGAGCAGTGAACAGTTTGACAATCGACAGCAAAGGCATAAAGCAGATCACCAGGTAAATCAAGCTCAACTTACTTCAAGGATGAACAGAAGCTACAAACCTTAGGTAAATCATACTCAATCTGCTTCAAGAATGAGTATCAATAGCAACTACAATCACCAGGTCAGTAGATTCGATAATCACAGGAACTTCTTTAATGGCCAATGTTTTTCATGTCATAACTTTGGACACAAAGCTACTCAATGTGTTGCTTACAAGACCATCATGACTAGAGAAGCACGAAATCAAAGGAATGTGACGGGGATCATGAAATAGACCTACAATAACTTTTCTCTTCTTGAAAATGAAATAGAATGCCCTATCTGCAACAACTTTGGTCACGAAGAATATGAATGCAGGAGTAAATTTCGGCAAACATCTCAGAAGGAGCAAGCTTCATTAAATCCCAAAATATGGAGAAATAAAGAACCACAAACAGAAAGATGTGGTATAGCCCTATATGCAGAAGGACAAGAAAATTAGTGGTACATCGACAGTGGATGCTTGAAACACATGACAAGTGATAAAGAAAAACTTCAGTCATATAATGCCTTAGAAAAGGAAAAGAAGGTCTCATTTGGAAATGACACTCTTGCTGTCATAAAAGGTAAAGGTTATGTTCTGTTAAAAGAAAAAGTTAAAGCTAGGAATGTTATATATGTTGATGGTCTAAAGCATAACCTGTTGAGTGTCAGTGAAATGTGTGATCAAGGAAATGAAGTAGTATTTCGATCAAATGGATGTGTTGTTCGTGAGCTTGATACAGGAGAAACCGTGATCAAAGGTATACGAACTCCAAACAACTTATATATACTCAAGGGAGGACAACAACAGTGCTATCTAAATGAAAATGATGAACATTGGCTATGGCACAGAAGATTGGGGTGTCTAAGCATCTCTCAAATAAGAAAAGCAAGCAAATTCCAGGTTGTTCATGATCTTCCTAATATCGGCATTCCAGAAAATACAATATGTAAATCATGTCAATTTGGTAATCAAACTAGGTCGCAATTCCTTGAAAAGGAAGGATCAACTAGTAAGCCTCTTGAACCTGTTCATATTGATTTATGTGGGCCATCCAGGAAAAAGTCACGTCGTGGAGAGGAATACTTTATATTGTTCATTGATGATTTTTCCAGAATGTGTTGGTTAGGGTTTCTAAAGCATAAAGACGAAGCATTTGAAAAATTCAAAGCCTTCAAAGCCCTAGTTGAAAATGAATCATATCGTAAAATCAAATGTATCAAATCTGATCGAGGAGGGGAATTTACCTCGGATGAATTATTTGACTTTTGTGAAGAACATGGAATAAAAAGGAAATTATCCACTATAAGGACTCCTTAGCAAAATGGAGTGGTAGAAAGGATGAACAAAACTATTCAAGAAATGGCTCGTGTTATGTTAGATGAGTTTGGAACTCCTGCAACCTTCTGGGGTGAAGCTGCATTCGCTTCCGTCACTATTCTCAACAAAGAAAATGTTTGGGTAAACAACACTCAAACTCCACATGAAATTTGGTATGGTAAGACTCCTACCGTAAAATACTTCAAAGTTTTTGGAAGCAAATGTTACATCAAAAGGACTCATGAAAAACTTGGCAAGCTTGAACCCAGAGCAGATGAAGGCATTCTCCTTGGTTACTCTTCCCGAAGTAAAGGATATAACTGTTATGACAAATGACTTGGGAAAATTATTGAGAGTATTGATGTTGTGGTTGATGAAGCATGCAAAAATCCAAAGCAGGTAAAAACCAAAGATTGTGGAGAAGATGAGGATTATCCTTCCACATCAAATCAGACTAATTCTGATGAAGAAACCAATGAAGCACCAGAAGAACAGATAACGGTAGAAGAAAAGACTCCATCCAGGTATGTTCAGAAAAATCATCCAGAGACTCAAATTTTGGGACAGAATGTTGTGGGGGAAAGTATCCAACTCGGAATGACCCTAACCCACTCTAAGGGTGACAGTTCCTTAGCAACAGCTGAAAGCAAAGCTATCTAAAGTTTCTTCTTTATGACATGCAAGAGATAGAAGGAAGAGATCCACTTACCGATGTCTTGCGCAAATGGTCGATCCAATCTCCTTTGTTTGCCGCTTGCTTCCAGATCCAAGTCTTTTCACGGGCCCAGCTACACGAGATCCTGCAAATAAGACAAGAAAAGGAAACTACAAGAGGCATGCATTCATAATCGATTCAAGGATTAGCATAAATCAAAGACGCAAGTAAGACAATACACCATTGAAACACATGCGAATAGAAGAACCTCAAATGCTTTATTAATATATGGAAGTAAGGTTCAGGCGGTGATACAACCATGAGAGGTCCAATCCAGCATCACCTTCCTGACGGAGAGAAATCTCTTCTTCACCTCCCTCAAGCAATCACCCAATACTCACAACTGTAAACCAACAGCAATTCTTTGCACAAAATTCCGGCCTCCAGATCCCATGGGATGAGATCCTTATATAGAGTTTTGGAGTGAAGATAAGTCAGCTTGATGTGTGACTTGTTGTCCTCTTCAACCCCAGTTGTTCTTCAGTTCTTCACTCGGAGTTTATACCTTCCACTGGGAGTTTTAGAAGCTCTTAACTCATCATTAGGCGAATCTTATGATCAAGTGTCTTTTTGGAAGCTTCCTGGGCACTGGCACATTGAGAAAAAGATTTCTCCACATGTCAAAGTACGCCCAGCGCAGGTAGCCTTTGTTGCACTTGCTATGCAGCGCAGGTACACCATAGAGCTTTTGACATTCAGCGCAGATGCTTAGTGGAGCAGCTGCTTTGATCCAAAACTGACCTGTTTTTGAGTATTTTTCAAGGGAGAACTGATTTGCAGTGCTGTGGTTTGCTGACCTTGTTCCTCTAAGGGTAATAACAACATGTTTAGGGACTTTGGATCCCTTAGATTATTGACATTCCATGCTCTATGCTGTAAGGCACAAAAATGTCTATAACAGTTGCCCCCTAAAGTATGAGGTCGTTTATCGGGTGAAATGCTTTATTAGGAGGATCTGAAGTTCATTCAATCGTCGGGAGGTGACCTGTAACAAAATACAATACAATACATTATCTTTTCACACTTTCTTTTCATGATCTAGCTGATGCGGGCATTTCCCATGCTCAGCTTTATAAATACATTTGCTGTACATAAACAGACGATCGTCTGATAATAGACTGATAATTCTCTGCTTTCAATTATCATCCTTTCAGTAGGATGATCATCTGCTGCACATGTCTATGTTTTTATCTCCTGAATATATATCGCAGCCCAGATGGATGAAACTAGATCCGGGGTCTTCAAACTTGTCCGATCTTCACTCTAGTACAAGTCGATCCATGTGAGAATTTCTTGAAGTCGAACATGGAAAGACATCGCTTGATTACCAGTCAATAATGTAAACTGTTAACAAGCGCGAGAGGAATCACCGATAATGATGATGACCCTCAAGGTACTGCAGCACAATTCACGTGGTGTGAATATAGGATCTGACGTCGAACACCACGCAAAGTCTCCTGGTCGAAGGTCATTAATGTATACCTATCGCCGGGAGTGAGAAACTTGCCATTGAGGCATGCAAGCTTCAAAGTACTAAGGGGGTGTTCCTAGATCAACTTCTTGGATAATGAGCTGATGTCGACAAGAAGTGATCCATCAAAGGAGGGCCTTAATGAATCCCACATCAGTGACACGGAACGGAGCTAGTGATGATGGTGAAAACGATCTGTGAAATATGATTCAGGGTGGCGGTCATGGAAGGATGAAAGATGATGTACGGTAGTGGATGGGACCCGGTTGACACTTTCTGAATGACATCTCTTGAACATATAACGACACTGATGTGATGGATCGGTAGCATTACCTCATGTATGGATGGTATGGCGAGACCATGGTGAAGGGACCGGTGAATGATAATAACCCAACCCGATATTTACGGAGGCAAAAAGTGTCATGTTCAAGAGCGACTTGCTACCATTAAGCTTTGAGGTTCTTCCCAATTTTTCCCCAGTCATTTCTGACCAGTACCTCTTTATTTTTGTCAAGCTTGAGGAGGATAACATATGCTTGTTCTATAACCTGCCCTTCGGGCAATCCCATCGCTATGTTTTAACGAGCCTAGCGATAGGGAAACTCGTTCTCGTCTAAAGACAAGTTTGTCGCTATCTAATATTTTTAACAAGCCCAGCGACAAAGACAACTCGGTCCTTTTCATTTTTAGGGAGTCTGAAAAGGGTACATAAAGTGGACTCCAGGGGTCCTTTTTTCGTCATTTAATCCCTTAAGTCCGAAAAAGTATAAAACAATACAGAAGGGATGAATGTTCGATTTCTTTATCGAGCCGAACTAGACAAGCGCTCGATCTTTTTGTGCAATAATCCCTCAGGTCCAAAAAGATTAAAATCTAGAGGAGGGATAGCTCTTCCGGTCCTTTTAACGAGCTGGAAGGCCAAAACTCGGCAAACTTTTCATATTTTACGAGTCAGTGAAAAGAGCTCAAAGAAGACTCGTCTTTTGAGGAACGAGTGATAAACAGGGATAGCAGCAGATTCCAGGTACAGGTTGGAATTTTCCAATCACGGCAGTATTACAAGGATGGCTGGGTGGGATCACTATTCGCAGCTGTTCCTCAAAATAGGTAAACAATCAAGTGGATGTGAATGATCGGCCAAATGAAAAGTGGAGGTGACGGTACACAAACACGACCAAGGCTTTTATGGCTGATGAATTTACGGTCTCAAATGGTTATTTACCGGTTCATTTTTTCTGAATGAGCTTGAACTCTGGGGAAAGCCTGCTCACAAGCTTATGTTTATTTTTTAAGGAGCATGAATTTCCGCATTAAAACTTCTCGGATCTTGCGTTTATTTTTTAACGAGCATGAACTTTGCTAAAACTGCTCGTTTTTACCAGTCATAAAGTAGGAAGGTCTCATGGGAGATCGCTATTTTTTAAAGAGCTTCATCTCCCTACGTATTGCTCTATATCCTCTCTTTGTGCAAGCCGGGTATCGGCTTATCTACAGGTTAGCGGGGTTAGTCCTACCTAAAACTAAAAAGCCGCCCGAGCTTGCATTCCAAGAGGGTTGCATGCCCCCAGGTGTAAGTCTAATTTCAAGGTTGCCCCTACTTTTCCGTTAAAAACCTTTGTTTTCAACAGGTGAGGCTTACCTCTTTCAGGTTACCCAAAGATCGTTCTACTAATCCTTTCAAACAGAAACTTTCTTCGGCGATGTCTATCATTAGGTTACACAAAGATGGTTACAATTTGTTGCAGCAATTGAATCCCTTTCTTTGGAGGCTTCCCCTACTTATCCTCTAAAACATTTGTTTTAATGGTTGAGGCTTGCCTTTTATCCAAAGATGGTTACTACTTGCTGCCGCAAACGGATCCCCTTCTTTGGCAGAGCCCACTTTTCTAGACAAAGGTGAATGACGATGCTCCGCCACGCACTTAACTTTAACAAAAGAATCTTTTTCCAGAACAACCCCATTCCTAACTGCCCCTTCTTCTGCATGAGAGCTCTTGCCGGCTCTTCTGTTTTACGAAGAAGAAGGAGGGGACGGGGTACGGACTAGTCATATTCTCCCGCGGAAATTCTACTTTACACCCAAGGTTTTTTTCTGCCTCCAGAGCAGACCAGGATGCATGCCCCCTGGGTTCCGGCCTTCCTCTCCCGAATTACTCACACTCATCAAGAAGAAGAACCGGAGGTAGAGACCTTTCTTGATCAAATAGACCATTGAGGATAGGTATGTGACTACTTGCGATGCGTGATCCCGGAAGTGAAAGTTGGTCTACGAGCTTGACCATTCTTCCTTCGTATGGAAAACACATTATTCGAAAGAGTGAGGAGACTATTGCTTCCATGCAATATATGTAGTCTCGTCCAAGGAGTAGGTTATAATCCAAGGGTCCTTGGACGACCATCAAGTTCATCTTGACGGCCTTCTCTTTCAAGGTAATAGGCACATTAGGTAGAATCCCTAATGGTCGACTGGTTCCTTTGTCAAAACCCGAGAGATTTCTTGTCTCAGGCAAAAGCGCTGGGCAACCCAGTGCTTTCCAAGCAATAGAGGACAGGATACTCACAGATGCCCCTTCATCAATGATAGTTCCAGCCATCACCATTTTGTATATTTGGACTATAATTCTAAATGGTATACTGGCTGGTAACCGGGGTCTGCCTAGTTGGTTCCAATCAAAGGACACAACTAGGTTGCTTGGTGGCGGGACCGAATATGCGTCCGGATATGACCCTGACGATGCTCCTTCCTGCGATAAAGGAGTGGGTACATTGCCCTGATGTTCATCAGAATCGGTGTTGATGAAGAGAATCTGAACGGTGTCATCCTTACTCTCTTCGGTGAGGGTGTCAACTGAAGATGAATCCTTAGTGACTACGGTATTTGAAGATGAAACTTCTGAAGGGAGAACCGGGTCAACTGCCGTTTCGACCTTTGGACTTTCGTCCGGTCCGGATTCAGTAGGTTCACTTTCAGCGACTGACCCTTCAGCTGGCCCTGTGAGCGGGGCAACTGTATTTTCGACCAACGAAGGACTTGGCGCGAGTTTTTGGTGTCCAGGAGGAAGTAGCAACGGTGCAATCGATTGATCTTCCAAAACTCTCTTTGCTTTGTCTAAAAAGGGACAACGGCGAAGAGTGTGATTGCCTTCACACAGTTCGCAGGGGAATCTCTTTCCCCTTCGTTGTCTAGAACCTTCACTTTCGCTGGTCGACGGTAAGCATTCAACCTGGCTGTCAGAGGTTGACGCTTCCGAACTGTGCAAACGAGGGGACCAGTCCCTTAGTATCCGGGGAATACTGGGACAATCACGGTGAAGGTGGTCTCCTCTACATATGACACATGGCGATTTGGGCCCGGTCCGTGCTGTGTGTGGATTTTCGTTAGATACCTTTTGCTTGCCCCCAGGCGCCTTTGGCTCCTTCTGCTTCTTTTCTTTCTTCTTCTTTTCCTTCTTCTTTTCCATGGGAGCTCCGCTTTCGGCGGCTTGACCTTTCGAAGAAGAAGGATCGGAGGAAGGTTTATAAGAAGTGGAAGGCTGGAGGGTAGCTCTTGACTGGTCTAACTGTTGACTCGACTGTTCAGGAACCGTGGTGGTCTGAACTACAGCGGTTGAGAATAGCCAAACTGGCAGGCCAATTGTCAGTCCTGGAAGCGACAATGTGGCCATGTGGGGCGCACCAACTTCTCCCCAAGAGGAGAAAGGGCTAGGGGTCCCATCATGTGGAATCCCTTGGTTGGTGCGTTCCATGTTCTCAACCTAAAGATCAACGTAGGAATAAGGGGTGATTATGTTCCGCTTAGAATGAATTTTATATGACGACGCTTTTAGACACAACTTGCTTTTTCACTTTTTAAGAGTCGAGAAAAAGCTAAAGATGACTCTAGTCTCCTTCGATGTATTAACGAGCCCGAAGTGACAAATGCTTGGATGGACTTTTTCAGTTATAGAGTTTGAAAAAGGCCAAAAGAAACTACTCTGGAGTTCTAGGCAGAGGGTGTGCCAAACCTTTCGCGAAACCACAGAATACGTTTTACGGTACGAGTGGTCGATCTTCGTGAATGCTGTGTTCACTGCATCGCGATCAGTAGGGCGGCCGACACGGCTTCCTATGGATAAAGGCTTTGTTCCTATAGGGGTCCCCCAATATACGCGACGGTACGCGGGGGCACAAGTCCGTATTAGTGTTATCGTCCCTCAGGAGGAATCACCCACCTTCGTAGAGATCGACAGTCACTATGTTTAACGACGCCTGTTCACGTCTCTACCTAGACCTCTACTGTGTTTCGTTATGTTTCAAAGCGTTGTTAGATAAATTCAGTTCTTTTTATGTTGATCTTGCTTAACAGTTTGCCTTTATGGATCACCACGTGATGTATGATACAACTCCTAAATGCAGTCTAAGAATGATAAGCAAGCTTTTTCAATTCTTTCAACTTATGAAAACCTTAACTACTGAAGGAAAAGAAAGACATCATCTTTTCAAACAGATCATAGAGCACACACTAATGCACTTTTCCTAAATCGACATGCAAATTGTCAAAATGCACATGCACAATGCAAGTATTTCTTTTCTTCTTCCTTAATGTTGATGTATTACAAAAAGAAAGCTGTTGTATAATTTCGAATTCAATTTCAAGCGAAAGCAACAAGTGTTTGTCTAATAATCAAAAGAACACCTTAAGGTTCACTCGTTTCAACACAAGAAATACTGAAATTCGAACCATATAACGAAAGCAAATGCTCAAGCAGCTATGAACAACAATAAACTAGCTCTTAGAATCACAACGACACTTTCTCATAGGTCTAGATCCAAGAGGTCATAGCAAGACTAGTTCACTTTCGCTATGGGAAACTGTGAATGACAGCAAGAAATACAATAAGAACAATCACGGTTTCTTCATACAACTGAGGCAGAATGAAGGCAAAGAGAAGTGGTTTCAGCTGGGTATACAGGTTGACAACAGGCTGCAAAACAATACTGAAAACTGGGCAACAGACAGTGGGGAACCCCAGTTGCACAAGGCAAAACTGGATCAGCGCAGGTACTGCACTGTCAATCTGAGATGCAGCGCAGGTAGCCCCTTCGGGACATGCGTTGCAGTGCAGGTAGCCTTTGTTGCAGCTGCACTGATGAGACAACTCTCGTCTCTCTCAGATTCTGGGTCATAGTTTGCTCAAAATCAATGGTTTTTGGCCAAACCAGAGGTTATCAGTCAAGTATACACTAGAGGGTGATTAAAGGAAGATGAACACTATCACAAAGAGCTACAAAGAGTCCTTGTGGATCAGCTCTTCAGATCATAAACATGCCCAGCACTGGGCTAGAGTAGCTGCCCTCTACTTTGCATTCGAAGGACTCGAATGCACTTTGATTCGGTACTCCCTTTGTTTAAGAAATGAATAGCAAGAAACACAAGCTACCAACAAGACACGATCCCCAGCGGAGTCGCCAGTCTGTTGTGGGGGAAAGTATCCAACTCGGAATGACCCTAACCCACTCTAAGGGTGACAGTTCCTTAGCAACAACTGAAAGCAAAGCTATCTAAAGTTTCTTCTTTATGACATGCAAGAGATAGAAGGAAGAGATCCACTTACCGATGTCTTGCGCAAATGGTCGATCCAATCTCCTTTGTTTTCCGCTTGCTTCCAGATCCAAGTCTTTTCACGGGCCCAGCTACACGAGATCCTGCAAATAAGACAAGAAAAGGAAACTACAAGAGGCATGCATTCATAATCGATTCAAGGATTAGCATAAATCAAAGACGCAAGTAAGACAATACACCATTGAAACACATGCAAATAGAAGAACCTAAAATGCTTTATTAATATATGGAAGTAAGGTTCAGGCGGTGATACAACCATGAGAGGTCCAATCCAGCATCACCTTCCCGACGGAGAGAAATCTCTTCTTCACCTCCCTCAAGCAATCACCCAATACTCACAACTGTAAACCAACAGCAATTCTTTGCACAAAATTCCGGCCTCTAGATCCCATGGGATGAGATCCTTATATAGAGTTTTGGAGTGAAGATAAGTCAGCTTGATGTGTGACTTGTTGTCCTCTTCAACCCCAGTTGTTCTTCAGTTCTTCACTCGGAGTTTCTACCTTCCACTGGGAGTTTTAGAAGCTCTTAACTCATCATTAGGCGAATCTTATGATCAAGTGTCTTTTTGGAAGCTTCCTGGGCACTGGCACATTGAGAAAAAGATTCCTCCACATGTCAAAGTACGCCCAGCGCAGGTAGCCTTTGTTGCACTTGCTATGCAGCACAGGTACACCATAGAGCTTTTGACATTCAGCGCAGATGCTTAGTGGAGCAGCTGCTTTGATCCAAAACTAACCTGTTTTTGAGTATTTTTCAGTGGAGAACTGATTTGCAGTGTTGTGGTTTGCTGACCTTGTTCCTCTAAGGGTAATAACAACATGTTTAGGGACTTTGGATCCCTTAGATTATTGACATTCCATGCTCTATGCTGTAAGGCACAAAAATGTCTATAACACAGAAAGAGGCAGGTGTGTAGACAAGAAGAACTATTACAGAAGCTTCAAGCTATCTAGCATTACTTTCCTCCATCAAACCTCAAAATGCAAATGAAGCATGCAAAGATGAATGTTAGGTCAAGGCAATGAATGAAGAACTTGAGCAAATTGAAAAGAATAATGCTTGGGAATTAGTTCCTAGACCTCATGATAAGAATATCATAGGAACCAAATGGATATTCAAAAACAAGCTGAATGAAAATGGTGAAGTTATTAGAAACAATGCTAGACTTGTTTGTAAAGGATATGCTCAACAAGAAGGTATAGATTTTGAAGAAACTTTTGCACCTGTTGCTAGACTTGAAGCCATAAGAATGTTCCTTGCTCTTTCTAGTTTTTAGAAATTCAAAGTATACCAAATGGATGTAAAACTATCTTTATTAATGGGTACTTAGAAGAAGAAGTATATATTGAGCAACCAGATGGATTCATCCTTGGAAATGATCCAAAACTTGTATGCAGACTCAAAAAGGCTCTCTATGGTCTAAAACGAGCTCCAAGTGCCTGGTATTACCGTCTTGACAAATCCCTTCATCAACAAGGTTTTTCAAAAGGATTAGCTGATAAAAATCTATATACAAAGATTGACAATAATAAATTGCTAATACTTGTTGTGTATGTTGATGATATCATTCTTGGTGGAAATGAAGAAGCCATGAGTCAAAACTTTGCTTTGGTAATGCAACAAGAATTTGAAATGTCCCTGCTTGGTGAGCTCACATATTTTCTTGGTCTACAAGTTCAACAAAAGAAAGATGGTATTTTTCTGTCACAATCCAAGTATCTCAAGCAGATCTTGAAAAAATATGGCATGGAAGATTCTAAACCAATATTTACCCTAATGGCAACAGGATGCAGTCTCAACTCAAATGATGAATCAGCAGCAGTACATCAACCAACCTACAAATCCATGATTGGCAGTCTTCTTTATCTAACAAGTACCCGACCAGACATCATGCATGCAATGGGAATAGTTGGAAGATTCCAAGCCAATCCAAAGGAATCACACCTTCAGGCAGTCAAAAGGATTTTCAAATATCTTCAAGGAACATAGAATTTTGGTTTATGGTATCCTAGAGATACAGATCTTACACTTCATGCATGTACAGATGCGGACTAGGCAGGAAGCATTGATGATAGAAAAAGCACTAGTGGTGGTGCATTATATATGGGTTCCAGATTAGTGTCTTGGTTCAGCAAGAAACAAAGTTCAATTGCATTATCTACAACTGAAGCAAAATATGTGGCTACTGCATATTGCTGCACACAACTCCTTTGGATGGTGAAAGCATTGCAAGACATTCAGATCACATGTACTCCACCCATCTCCATTCTATGTGATAATACAAGTGCAATCAGTATTTCAAAGAATCCAGTCATGCATTCCAAGACCAAGCACATGCCCATCAAATATCATTTTCTACATGAACAAGTGCTTGAACAAAAGGTCAAATTGGAGTATGTTCCCTCCAAAGGACAGGTTGCTGATATATTCACCAAACCATTTCCCAGAGAGACATTTGAATATCGAAGCTGGGAGTAGTTGATGCATCATCTTGCGGTTAAAACTTATCTGTTTCAAAGAAAATTGGTTATATGCGAGTTCCATGAAGCATATCCACATACATACGTTGGTTTCTGTGGATACAGTCGCATATATGTTGGTTTGAAGAAAAACAGTGGGCTAGACTCAGGATGAAAGGAGTCTGATATGGGTCTGATAGTGATCATCTGACATAGGGGGAGCATAAACTTCCAATAATGCATTGTTGGCATTATCTTAGAAGATCTTGGTACAAATTCACAATTGTTTTTGATTCAGGTGGAACATGTTTAGGGAGAGATCATGGTTGCTAGTCTAGATGGTGATTGACAGATGCTGCTAATGATAGTTGCTGATAACTATCATGGTCTTGTTTCAGATATTTGGTCTCTATTTCATGTATATATTTTAATATCAAGGTCATGAAATGACCTATTTTGTTTCCCCACTATGCATGGGATGGATGATGTAATGTTCTTGTTTTGAGATGTATAAACATTTGGTATATCCCCACTTGGTTGGGTGGATGATTCAAACTTGGTATATCCCTACTTGGTTGGGAGATGGATGTATGTATGAGTCATTGGTGATAGGAAGGTCATTTATGATGTAAAGATTCATGTTCTTCTTTTAGAACATCTTTTTGCATACTTTGCTTATATTCAAGGGGAGCATGGACTTGAGAATTCAGCATGTAATCAGGGGGAGCATAACCCTTTTCCCTTGATGAAAAAGGGGGAGAGTGACTTGGGGTTGCCATCAAGTCCAAAGGGGGAGATTGTTGGCATTATGACACAGATTTGCCACTATGACACAGGTGTTGTCCTAGATGGCAACTCACTTAGATGACAGATCACAGTTCAAACTCACAGAATGAAGAAAGAGAGGTATACACAGGTTCCCCATTAACCAAGCCGTGTGTACATGTAGTTTCGCAGAACAAAAGGCAGATATAGTGTACACATGCACTTTCACGAAAGGAAAAACACGTGCATGTTGGAAAACTTAGTTTTGTTCCGTGGTATTTGGTCCATGGTATTTTGATCCATGGTATTGGTCCAAGGTATCCTGTCTGAAGGGTTGACCCCAGGTATTTGGTCCAAGGTATTGGTTCTAAGTGGTTTTGGTCCTTGGTATTGAGTAAGGCGTAAGACTATAAATGATCCGAATTGGATCCATGAAGAATAATCAAAGCACCATGACTGTATCAAAATAGGACAGACTTCAAAGAATTATGAGCACAGAGTGATCAGGAAGACCTCTGAACAGTGGCAGTTGGCTACCAGTGAGGAATGATGAGGACCTCGGTCAAAGCGCGCTGACCGAGGCCCATGGAGATCGTGCAGCATGTGAAACTAGCACCTGGGAAGCCCAAATTAGGAAAAGGAGGCAGTTTTTGATGTGCAATTAGTGCTTGGCTGGGAAAAACCACTCGAGAAGGAAAGCCCCAAAGTGCTTGGTCACATGGAAACGGGGAAAACCATGGGGAAAATGCTAAAGGCTAAAGGTGGGACCCGCGCTCCAAAAACCGACGGTATTTATTGGGGGCACCCTTTGGCGGTAAGGGGAATTGAAGAAAAGTGAGCGATTCCACTCAGCGCCCAGTGTGTGGGAAGCGAAGGAGAGAGAAAATTGCCACTCATCACGCGCTAATGGTCAAGTAGGTCAACCACGCGAAATGAGCAAATGGCATCAGATCTGGGGGCTTCAGATCTAACGACTGAGATCGCGCTCGATGGGGAAACCAAATTTAACAGGGGATTGAGCTGTGATGTATAAGGATTTGAGGTCCAATTTGACTGCTGAGGTGGTGGATGAGTCATTTCCTAACGTAACCAAAGAACTGAACCGACGAGGAAAAGTTGGCGCAGTTCGCGAGAGGACAAGTGGCCACTCCCTGTGAGTCGTTGATGATGACGTAGAAGACAGGGAACTCCAAGCGAGCAGTAGCAGGCGATTCAACAGAGGAAGGAAGGGGAATCGAGTAGTCATGAGATTGATTGGCTTTAAGGCCATGAACAGACAGAACAGAACACAAGGAGAAGGGAGAGAAGAAGACGAAGACAGAGAATGAAGAGACAGTGAAGCAAAGGGCAGAAAGACAGAGAGCCGAGCTGACTTGCAGCATAAGGTAGCATCAAGCCATCCCTGAGAGGATATATTGGGGAATTGAGCACCACATTGGGCTCCTCCCATTAAAGACCAGAGAGGTCAAGAGCTGGTAAGGCAAAGAGTTTGTGCACTCTAGTGGCTTGGGGAATCCAAGAACCACCCTGCCAAGCAATTCTGTTTCAGGAGACTCAATTGAGCTCCTCATTGTAATTCTCTACTTTAAAGACACAATAAAAGAAGGCCACCACTGAGAGCTAGACCAGAGATGTAGCCCTAGAGGATAGGGTGAACTCCTTATTAATTGTTGTGTTCTTTTTTGCTTACTGTGTTTCTCTGTTGTTTTCTATTTCCAGTGTCTGTGTATTTTGCAATATGATCGATCTGTTGCCTAAAATAACATAGACACACACTGACACATGAGTCTGTAATACCTTCATTCAATAGTTAATTAACTGAGGTCACTCAAGAGTGATTTTTAGATCAAGTGGTATCATAGCTCTAGGCTATTAAGGTAAGACAAGCTTGTGTTGGTTCTGTTGAATGCTAACTAGATCAAAGCTCAAATTAGGAGAAGGAGAGTTGGTCAAAACTAATCCTGAAATTGGGAGAGTCTATTCTCGGAAGATAATGTCAGAAGAATGCTCTGTAGGACCAGACCCTCAATTAATAAAAAGTTTCCTAGCCATAAAGTCCATGGTAGAGGAAATGTATAAGGACTTTAGAAAACATAAGGATGAAGATGCATCAGGCTCTAAACAAGACAAAGGAGAAGATGAATCTCATTTCCCTGACCACTCAAAAGGCAAAGGGAAAGAAGAACACTTTCTCACACCTCCTAATAGCCCTATACATAACAAGAAGGCATCTTTGATTAAGCTAGATGTTAAATTAGATTTGCCTATATATGATGGAGAGTTGAATGTAGAAAATTTGGACAATTGGATTAGACAAATTGATGTTTATTGTAGAGTGCAGAATATTGATTCAGACAAGAGCAAGATTCAACTGGCAAGCCTACACCTTGGAGGCACTACCTTGGTTTGGTGGGAAGACCGAACCCAAGCTGATATGAAAAGACATGGTAAGACTATCTCTGTCCGAAGTGAATTTGTTTCTACAATCAAAAAGCAATTCTATCCATTGGCCTACATGCAGCAAGCCATGATGAGTTGGCAAAATCTTCGACAGTTGAAAGGGCAAAGTGTGCAAGGGTACACTCAAGAATTTAGAAAGAAAGCATTGATTCTAGGAATCTCATTAGACTCACCAGAGACCTCATGTTTAATCCCACTAGTATAGATGAGGTATCTGTACAAGCTACTCATCTAGAAGCTAGAAGAAAGAATGGAAATCCAGAAGTTGGGGGACTATTCCAACCCACTGCAAGCAATAATAAGGAGAAAAGAAAGCAGAAATGGAAAGCAAGGAAGGCTAATACTGCACAAAAGAGAAAAGCTTCATGCACTCACTGTAAAAAGGATGGGAACGTGTTGGGTCCCTATAATACTAGTGATTACCCCATTACTATTGTAGTTATACCCCTTATTAATATTGTTGTGCCCCTATTGCCCTCATATTGTTATTACTGTGCCCCATAGAATCCCTCTATTGTTATTTTTGTGGCTTTATATTATTATTGTTAGGTTGGCTGGATTATATTGTGACTCCTTAGACTCCTATATATAGAAATGAGGTTTTGTCATTTGAATCATCCAAGAATTGTTCATTTATGTAATGTAAAGGAGGTTGCCCCCTTGAAGAGGCTGAATTCTAAGGTGTTGATCTATCTTTTATATCTTTTCTTGAGCTGGTTTCATAACATTTGGTATCAGAGCTTTGGATTCTAGGGTTTCGCTGCTCCAAACAGGTCATCGTGGAATTTTCGCTATAACTTTTTTTCTGCGATGTTTCAGAAGTTGCAAAAAAAACCCATTGAGAAGAAATCACGCTGAACCTCGGGTCTGAATTTCAGAGCTTTTAACGCTATATTTGTGGAGATATGATCTGAGGAAGTTGGTCTTTTTGCAGACTCCTAAATTAAATTCCAAACAGGTGACCTGGGGAAAATCGTCATAACTTTCTCTCTGGGGATTAGATTGAAATTTCGTAATAAGGTACAAAAAGAGGATGGACTCTAGTATCTTGTATGCATTTTTTAGATCCAAAGGTCGAAACAGTGACTCATGCCACGTCATACAAGTTCACTCTACTGAACTAGTCTATAATCAAGTCACTGTGGGAGATTTTGCATAACTCTTCCGTGGAGAATCCAATTTGGGTCAGATTTGTGGCATTGGAAAGAGGACACAGAGGGCTACTACCGGTCACAAATTCAGAACTAGATGATCGAAAAGTACAGAGATACATCAGAGGCAATATCGAGCTCCTACAAAGTGAAAAAGGGTGTGTAGATTTTCTTAAATTTTTGCTTAAGACCAGTTTGAAAATTATTTTGAAGGAATTATTATTGGTAAATGATGCCTCAAGGAAAGAAAATGCAAACACCTAGTAAGGAAACTAAAAGCTCTAGCATGACTCATGAAGAAGAGGAATAAATGCTACATGATATATCAAAATTACAAGAACAAGTGCAACAAATGTCACGCTCACAAAAGCTAACAGAAGCTAAGATAAATGGCATGGAATCTAAGATAAAGGGCATGGAAGCTAAGATGGATGATTGGAAAACAGATTTGAAGATAGACATGGAAGAATTGAAGATAGATTTGAACACAAACTTGAAGACAGGCATGATAGATATGAAGACAGATTTGACAAATTTTCTACAAGAAATACTTACTAATGGTGAAAAGGTAGTAAAGGAAACTCATGATGTGAACAAAAGAAATGTTAATCATGATATCATAGACTCTAATGTTGGATCGAAGACTCACCATATTCCAAAAATCAATATGAGGAAGTTTGATGGAAAGGATCCCGCCACATGGATATTACAGATGGAGCAGTTCTTCGATCTCAATAATGTGCAAAACACACAAAAGGTACGTATGGAAACTTTATATATGGAACCAAATCAATTTGTATGGTGTCAATGGCTTTTCTCTCGTAAACAATTTATCACTTGGGCAATTTTTATGGAAGAATTGATAGCACATTATGAGGATACAAAAAGCAACACTTTTTTTAGCCAATTGATAAGTCTCAAACAAAAGGGTTCAATAATGGAGCACATTGAGGAGTTCCAAAAATTGAACATAAGGGTAAAAGATATTCCAGAGGAGCATAGGATTTATGTGTTCATAGGGTCTTTAAAGGATAATATCCAACATGATGTTCGCCTTTGGGAACCTGATTCATTAGAGAAGGCATTCAGGTTAGCAAGAAAAATGCAAAGCAAAATTATGGCAACCAAGAAGCATACCACTCACAACTATAAAGACGGAAGCGTTGTTGCCCCTAGTCTTCGACAACCTATAAGGTTGACACCACAACAATTGGAAGAAAAAAGAGCAAAAGGGATTTGTTACAGTTGTGATAGCAAATACACTAAAGGTCATAATTGTGCCGAGAAGAAATTATTCTACATAGATTGTGAAGAGGAAGAAGAAAAGGAGAAAGAAAGGTCAAAAGAAGAGGATATAATCCAGGAACAAAGCCTAGATGAAGAAAAAATAAATTCGACCATATCTTGTAATGAATTGGTGGGAATTACCACTCCTCAAACCATCAAGATAGAAGGACAAATCAAGAAGAAAAAGGTAATAGTGTTGATTGATTCAGGAAGCACCCACAATTTTATTCATTGTAGGGTAGCAAAAGAATTGAATTGCTTCCTATATCCAGCACCAAAGTGTCAAGTGATGATTGCAAATGGAGGAACAATAAATTGCTCTGGAAAGTGCCAGAATATCAAGCTATCCATGGGATAATATGTATTGACTAGCCCAATGCTTTCCATTCCAATGGGAGGTGTTGATGTTGTACTAGGAGTCCAATGGCTACAATCCTTGGATACAATAGCTTTTAATTTTCAAGAACTTTTCATCAAATTTTCTACGGAAGGAAAGGAAGTTGAAGTAAGGGGTATTGCAGGGAAACCAGGAAAGGTAATCAGCTCTAATGGTATGACAAAGCTTCTAAAAAAGGAGAAAAGAGGTGTAATTGCACAATTATGTTCGGTAGATGTTTCCACATCGAAGTCATCTATTTCTCCAGATCTCCAAAACGTCCTGGACAATCATTCCAAGGTATTTGAGACTCCCAAAGGTCTCCCACCTATGCATGATCATGATCATGCTATTCATCTGATTCCAGGAAGTGTTCCCCCAAACATCAGGCCGTATAGATATCCCTATGTCCAAAAGAGTGAAATTGAATGTATGGTTGCAGAAATGCTAGAGGCTGGTATAATTCAACCGAGTCAAAGTTATTTCTCTTCTCTAGTAGTATTGGTGCACAAGAAGATGGATCATGGCACATGTGTCCAGATTATAGGGAGCTCAACAAGATCACTATTAAAGATAAGTTCCCCATTCCTGTCATTGATGAATTACTGGATGAATTGCATGGATCAATTTAATTCACCAAGTTGGATCTTCATTCAGGATATCATCAAATCAGAATGAAGATTGAAGACATTCTAAGAACAACATTTGGAACTCATGAGGGTCATTATGAATTTTTGGTCATGCCTTTTGGCCTTACCAATACACCTTCAACATTTCAAGGTTTGATGAATTCAATTTTCAAACCATTCCTTAGAAAATATGTGTTAGTATTTTTTGATGATATACTAATCTACAACAAGTCTTGGAAGGATCATGTCGAACATGTTGATAGGGTGCTACAAATATTGGACGAGAAACAATTATATGCAAAAAGATCCAAATGTTTCTTTGGAGTCCAGGAGGTGGAATATTTGGGTCATATTGTATCTCATGGAGTTAAGGTAGACCCTAGCAAAATTAAAGCGATTAAGTAATGGAAAATCCCCACATCCATAAAGCATCTGCAAGGATTTCTTGGGTTGACAGGGTATTATCGCAAGTTTGTTAAGAATTATGGGAGAATAGCAGCACCGCTAACAACATTATTGAAGAAAGATGCATTTTCATGGACTCCGGAAGCAACAAAGGCCTTTGAACATATTAAAGAGGCAATGTGCCAAGAACCTGTCTTAGCTACACCAGACTTCACAAAAACCTTTATTGTGGAATGTGACGCTTCAGGAAATGGAATTGGTGCTGTTCTAATGCAAGATGAAAGACCCATTGCTTTTGAAAGTCGTCCAATCAAGGGAAAGTTTTTAAGCAAAGCTATTTATGAGAAGGAAATGTTGGCAATACTCCATGCACTTAAGAAATGGCGACCCTACCTAATGGGAAGACACTTCAAGGTAAAAACGGATCATGATAGCCTTAAATACTTTTTAGAACAAAGATTATCCTCTAAAGAGCAACAAAAGTGGGTCACAAAGATGTTGGGTTATGACTTTGAAATCATCTACAAAAAAGGGAAGCAAAATGTGGTGGCAGATGCACTCTCGAGAAAGGGTGAGGATGTGGAAGCATTGTTGTGCGCCATTTCTATTATCCAACCAGATTGGATAAATGAAGCAATGGAGGAATGGAAGAATGACGAAGAAGTGTGGGCACTTATTCAAAAGCTACAACAAGATTCTAGTACGTCTGATACATTTAGCTGGAAAACTGATTCGTTATGGTACAAATATCGCTTATACCTCTGTAAGAAGTCCTAGCTAAAACAAAAGATTCTTATGGAATTGCACACTTCTCCCTTTGGAGGGCACTCGGTGTCATGCGGAAAGAGTCGATAATGCGGACAAAACCGACCTCCCTAGAAGCAAAGGCTTTCTAGTGACAAACAAGACAAATAAACACTACCTTTCTCTAAACATGCATTTAGAATACAAGTAATCAGGTGATTGTAACATACCTTTAGTCCAACACTTTGTAGTAGTCCAGCCTCGTCGATCCGGATGAGCTCCTCCTTCTCTTCTAAACCTGCATTCACTAACAAGCCAAAAGATTAAATAGCACCTGATAAACTTATAAAATAACACATATCCATCATACAGACCAAGGAGTATATGAAACAAATCATGAATAACAATCTGTTGAGAAAAATGAGTTCATTTGCATTAAGTGGAAACAAAAGAAACCATTACAACCTGAGCCTTGGTGTTGTGCAGGTCCCTCCTAGGGTCCAGCAAGAGTTTTCCTTTACTTTGATCAGCTCACCCACTCTCAAATAAGGCTAGGAAAGGATGGGAATCTCTCCTCTCAAGCTCTAAATGGGAGTCCTAATTCCAACAGAATCTACCCTTAGGAATGTTCAACTTTCAACCTCCCCTCCCTCTGGCCCAATGCCTGTATTTATAGTGCTCTAGAGGAAGTTAATCAGGTCCACCATCAATGGGATAAGCCCCTCTTTGGATGGGATAGCTCCCCTCTTGATGGGATAAGTTCCTCTTTCATAGGGATACATGAACCATCTGGAGGCACTCAATACACGTCAAACAAGCTTCTAGAATGCTCTAGAAATGACCACAAGTAACTTTTTTGAAGTGAAACTTGTGTCTTTTGACCTTTACAGGAGTACGCACCCAGCCCTTTACAGACAGAGCGTACAAGTACGCAGGTATTATGAACTTGAGGTTTGTACACGTAGGTAAGGCTAAGAGAAACTGCGTACCTAGAGATATATAGCTTTTTAAAGACTTTCTCTCTTTTCTGGAGTTTGACATGAAGAGTATAGGTATAAGACTTGCCAAGGAGGATAGTATGACAGTTGATGGAGCCATACTAACTGCAAATAGTCATGGTGACAAATTTTAGTGTAACATATTGCCCCCTAAAGTGCGAAGCCTGTAGTAGATTAGGGTTTCATATCATCTAGGAAGGGTGAAGTACTTTATCATTTCAAGGATTATCTTGTGGAGAGCCCAGTCATAACCTGCAAATATTCAACACAAAATACATATATAAGATCATATCATCGCTGAGGTAGGCATTCCCATACTCATATCAAAAACTTTAACTAACAAACTAACTACTGCTCTGATACAGGAATGATTTCGCAGTACATCATAATCATAGACTTGTGTAGACACAGTATGGATGCAGCCATCTGTTTATAGTTGGTCTACTATACAATGAATACAAAACTCCTCGCAGCCTGGATGGTGGAAACTAGATCCAGGGTCTTCATTTCTACTTCCCGAAATAGTACGATTCTATCCATGCGAATAAATGAGTTGATGTCGAACATGGTAGAAACCACTTGATTACCAGTCAATGATGTAAACTGTTAACAAGTGTGAGAGAGACCACCAGTGATGTCAATGGTTCTCAAAGTACCCAGTACAATCCATGAGATGTGAATGAATGAGTTTCACAGAATCCTTCGATCGAAAGTCAATGATGTAAACCATCGTCAAAGGCGAGAAACCTGCCATTGATGCATGCAGATTTCAAGGTACTGACGATTTCTAGGTCATCTCTCTAGATAATGTGCTGATGTCGATAGAAAGCGACCCATTGTAGGCAAGCCCACAACACGAAATCATAGATCAAGTTGAAGAAATGTAGCTGTAAGGACTGACTCAGGGATGGTCGAGATGGATGACGGGTATTTTGCAGATGAATGGTTTATTTGTAGAGACCTCTTGAACACATAACGACACGACAGATGGCTTGGAGACAATTGACCCAAAGTTAATACCCGGCTGAAGACTTTCAATGTGGTTTGATCAACTGTTAGGAAAAGGATTTCCCAACCCAGGTGAATGAAAAGTGTCATGTTCAAGAGTGGTGATAAGGCTTCTTCTGAGACAAAGGATAACAAATAGGTTCTTTTTTCTCTCTTTTCCCCCACCATTTCTGGCAAGTACCTCTTTATTTTTTACAAGCTTGAGGAGGATAACATATGCTTGGTTATAAGCTCATCCTTCGGATGAGTCCAACTTAGTTTTGATTCGAACCCTAAGAAGGAGTGGTTCGTTCCTGTTTGTAATCGAACAGGTCCTTTACTGTGAAATTTTAACGAGTCCAGTATAGGAGAAACTCGGCGTTTTTCATTTTTAGAGAGTCTGAAAAAACTTAAGAAGACTCCAGGTTGAACTTTTTCGTAAAGTTGTGTCTCCCAAGCCCGAAAAAGTATAAAATAATACTTGAGAGAGCCGCTTGATCTTGCGACCAAGGAGTACTTCCATGATTAGTGCCTTTGACCTGAAAAGTAAAAAGCGATCAAGGACACGTCGTTTTATTTCCAATATCAAATTTGAAACGACAAAAATCCGGCAATCTTTTCCTGTTTTTACAGTCAGAAAAGGGCTATAAGGGGACCGTCTTTTAATTCCGTTTTAACGAGTGTAAAAGAAACGCTCGGCAATCTTTTCATGTTTTAGGAGTCAGAAAAGAGCTTAAAGGTGACTCCAAGGTTTCACCTTTTCGTAAGTTTTAACGAGTTCGAAAAAATGGTAAAAATGTACTCATGGTTTTCACTTTTTCGTAAGAAAAAAATGATAAAAATGTACTCATATGGCCGTCTTTCAATTTAATTTACGAGCAGGAAAAGACGGAAAGAACTCAGCATTTTCATTTGTTTTACGAGAATGAAAGATAGAAAAATATTCTCGGGATTTTCATGAGTTTAACGAGTCCTGAAAATAACTAAAATTGACTCAAGATAAGTTTCATTTTTACAAAATCTTGAAACAGAGAAAAACTATGCTTCAAAGTAGTTTCATTTTTACACAAGCTTGAAACAGAGAAAAAACTGTGCTTAATGCCCCCTAAGCATAACTGTTAGAGTGCATGCCCCCCTTGCTTCATTTCATTCAACTAAGTACAAGTTGGATGGAATGAAGGTTCATGTACGAGATCATTTGAAAGACTCGACCTAAAACTGTAAGAAAATTATGCAAAACACTGAAATAACTAACCTAAATATACAACTTAACATTTATGAGATCGAGGCAAACTATCGATTCAAGTAGAGGAGGATTTGTTTCATTTTTTAATGAGCTTGACACAGGAAAAGAACTATGCTCGGATTCGGTTTCATGTTTACGCAAGCTTGAAATGAAAAACTATGCTTGTTACAAGTTCACATGCCCCCAACATAACGACGCCAAACGAGGTACATGCCCCCCAAGCTTCATTGCATTCAATGCGGTGGATGGAATGAAGCTTTACTTTCAAGATCTTGGAAAGACTTGTGGGAGTTGTTTCATTTTTTAGTGAGGTTGACACAGGAAAAGAACTATGCTCAAAACCCTTGTTTCATTTTTTAAACGAGCTTGACACAAGATAAGGAACTATGCTCGTAACTACTCTCTACAATCTACCTAACAAAAAACTCTACTCTAAAAACCTTGATTCATTTTTTAATGAGCTTGACACAAGACAGGGAACTATGCTCTAAAATCCTTGATTCATTTTTTAATGAGCTTGACACAAGACAAGGAACTATGCTCATGACTACTCTCTACAATCTACCTACTTAACCTACCCTTGTTTCATTTTTTAACGAGCTTGACACAAGATAAGGAACTATGCTCAAAAAGTTCGTATGCCCCCAGTATAATGATGCAAAGCGAGGTACATGCCCCCCAGGCTTCATTGCATTCAACTAGATGGATGGAATGAAGGTTTACTTTCAATATTTAACTTGAAAAGGGAGTTGTTTCATTTTTAAGGAGGTTGAAACAAGAAAAGAACTATCCTCTTACCCGATTCATTTTTTAACGAGGTTGACTCAGTAACAGGAACTATCCTCATACCTGATTCATTTTTTAACGAGGTTGACTCAGCAACAGGAACTATCCTCAAAAACCCTTGTTTCTACAATCTACCTACATATCCTAAAATCTAGCTGATTCATTTTTTAATGAGGTTGACTCAGTAAAAGAACTATCCTCATACTAGCCTGTTTCATTTTTTAACGAGGTTGATACAGGAAAAAACTATCCTCGTACACACTGATTCATTTTTTAACGAGGTTGACACAGTAAAAGGAACTTTCCTCACTCACACTGATTCATTTTTTAACGAGGTTGACACAGTAAAAGGAACTTTCCTCAAACTAGCCTGTTTCATTTTTTAACAAGGTTGATACAGGAAAAAACTATCCTCGTAACTAGCCTGTTTCATTTTTTAACGAGGTTGATACGGGAAAAACTATCCTCGTACTCACTGATTCATTTTTTAACGAGGTCGACACAGTAAAAGGAACTTTCCTCGTTCCTGATTGATCATGGCTTCCTACTGGAAGGAAGACATGTCAATGGACACACCTTGATCATGGCTTCCAAGAGGTCTTCATCAGAAGGAAGAATAGTTCTCTGGAAGGAACACATGTCAAGGGACTCCAAAGGGATAAGAACATCGTGTTCAAGTAATCCCATAGAGTTTTCCATGTCAATTACCGGATCTAAATCAAAGGAAGATGAGCAAACAGTGAGAGGCTCACTTGCATCGGTAACTGAAAACATGGGACCAGTTGCCACATAATTAACCCGTGGCATGGTAGATACCACTTTAGAATCAGGAACATTTAGGGGTGTCATATTATTGGTAGTTGAAACAAGACTAGGGAATGAAAGCTGGTCTACAGTCACAATACTGCCATTGTGAGGGAAAGACATCACGCGAAAGAGTGTCGATACGACAGCTTTCATTGCATAAACATAGTCTCGCCCAAGGAGTAATCTGAAATCCAAGGGACCTCGAACTACCATAAGATCAATACAGACAGTTTTACCTTCCAAGGTAATAGAAAACTTAGGAAGGATCCCTAAAGGTTCACTGATGGTTCTGTTAAAAGCTTTCAGATTCTGCGTAATAGGCGCAAGCTGAGGGGAACCCAAAGCTTTCCAAACAGTTGAGGATAAAATACTAACAGAAGCACCTTCATCTACCTGTGTACGATTGTCCCTACCACTAGCCTTGACAATGATTTGGAAAGGGATGGAGGAAGGAAGACGAGGTTCTGTCAGTCTATTCCAATCAAAGGAAAACACCTTAGTGTTTGGAGGGGGTTCTGTAGAAACAAGTGAAATGCCCCCCGGCGTAGAAGAATCTAATGTAACAAGAAGAACCTGAGCGCTATGAAGTTCACTCTCTAAAGGGAAAGTGGGATCGACCGAATGTGAAATTGAATCGACCACTTGATCAACTAATTGATCATCAACCTGAGTGACATGAGTTTCACTCTCCAATGGAAGAGTGTGATCGACTGTACTTGAAATTAGATCAATCACTCCGTCAGTGGACGGTAGGTTCGGAGAAAGCTTACGGTAACCAGTTGGAAATTCTTGCCTGTGGAATAGTAAGGTTTTCCAACAATGTTGAGGCTTCATCCATGTGAGGGCAAATGTGAGTTTGATGACTCCCTTTGCATAACTTACAAGGAAACCTAACTTTACCCTTTTTCCCAGGAACCTGACTATCACTGGTTGATGAATCAATGGAAAGTTGATGAGATTTTTCTGACCATACTTCCAAGACCTTTGGAATACCAGGACAATTGATAAGGAAGTGGTCACCCTTACAAAGCCTGCAAGGGTATTTGGGTTTACGATGCATGTCGGAGTTTTCCTCAACACAACTAACACTTACAGTCGTGGTTGGTTGGTTGACTTCTTTCTTATCTTGCTTCTTCTTCTTCTTCTTCTTCCCTTTCTTCTTCTTCTTAGCCTCCTGGTTACTAGCATCAAGGCTTTTACCAGGCGAAGAGGAAGAAATGGAGGAAGAAAAATTAGGTGAAGAAGGTAAAGGGTCAACAGAAGGTTGGTGATGTTGAGATGGTGAACTCTGTTGAGGTGAAGCATCCGGTTGAGGTGGAACAATTGGAGTACTTTGGGCCAACGAAGTTGAAAATAACCATATCGGTAATCCTATTGTAAATCCAGGTAATGACAAAGTAGCCATATAAGGAGGACCAACATTTCCAAAGTAAGGAAAAGTACTAGGATTCTCGTTAGGAGGGGTTCCTAGGTTGGTAAATTCCGGAACATTTGCCATTATATTCAACTTCAGTGAATTTTATTAACAATTTATAACTAAAATTAACAATTCACAATTCACACCTAACAATTAAAATTCACAATTCACACATATGGTCTCTAAAAGTAAAAACAAACAAATTAACACGCGCTATCAAATCTAGGAGTCAAACCATACACAAACAGTAACCTTTCGGACCAAAAACACTAGTTGGGGATGAAATCCAACATCGCAGAATTCAGTACAGAAGTGGCGGGTGGAACAGTTACCCCGGCAACCTGCTTAATGAATAGAGTGGACCAAGTTCCTCCACTTTAACTATCTCGAGTGAAGTGAACCCCCCAGAAAATCCAAGTGAGTCTAGCCGACGTCTGCTCCAGGTACAGTGGGATCTTCCCTCCACCGTCACCTTGGGTAGAACCCTAAAGATAATGGTCACTAAGGTCACCAACAGCAACAAATACACCTGGGGGAACAGTCTACGACCTGATAGCATGCAAGGGCAGAGTAACAAGCTCAATCCCCTTTCCGGTTCCTTGACAATAATCCAAGGTTTACCAACAAGTGACCCTAGGCTCCTCGACAATAATCTAAAGTTTACTGTTTGTAGTACGTGCGTATCTGGCGTCTTTCCCAATGAAGGAGGATTGACCCCCTCACTGGTTCGGACACGGTCTCGTGCTTCTCCTTTAAGAGGAGCTTTCCCAGAGTATAAATGTAACAATTGGATTTATCCTACCGCAAGATAAGCTACTTGTTTGGTTTTACTGTCTTGGAGAGTTAATTACTCTCCTACTCCAAGACACTAGCCTAAGCTATGTTGGTGTATCAGAGCCCTAGAAATGTAAAAATTACTAGATGAATTTTAATTAAGCGCTGTGTTATTAAGGCTGTTTTTACTCAAATGGGTAAATGGATACGAAACCAATGGTGTTATGACCCGACTCAACTGAATGCAATGATAATGCAATCCTTTCAATTCAATGAATCCTAATTAAAGTAAGGAGAGAGTTTCCATTCACTTCCGACAATGCAAAAAATTGATCACTAAGAGAAAATATAACAAATTCTCTAATGCACTAATTTTATCAAGAAAAACTAATGCAAATCAATTCCAAACCATTTTTTATTTTTATTTTTGTGTAAATTCAAATCAAAGAAAGTTGATCTAAATCTACGATTGATTTTTCAGAATGTAAACTATGCAATTGTAATCTATGCACAATTCACTTGAAAAGTATGCAAATGTAATCTATGCACATTTTTCATTCATATTCTGAAAATGAGAATTCTAATTATGCAAATGTGATCTATGCAAGAGAATTCTCAAACACAAGATGATTCTAATGTAATCTAAGAACCAATCAAGTGCAATTCGAGAAAATTGGGTGAGAGTTCCAAAGATCAAAAATAAAAACACTCAAAAACAAGAGCAAAAAGATGCAAAATTGTGAAAAGAATGAGACAAACCTCCAAGTAATGACCAAAGGAAATGAAATTAAGAATTTCTCAAAAAAGAGACTTAAAACACCCAATTGATGAAAGCTTAAAGCAAGAATGCCAATGGAATTAACCAAGGAAAGTTTCTGACAGGTAACCAGTGGATCTGGGCAACAAAAACAAGCTATAAACAAAATCTAAAAGATAAAAAATAAAAAATTGAAATTTTCTAGGCTTTTGACAGGGGTACGCAGGCAGCATGTTTTCACAGGTGCGGGTATGCTCTGTGCACAAAGCTGCAGTGCGTACAAGTACGCACTGTGCTTAACGCAGAGGCTGCGTACTTCTAGCAAAACCAAGAAAAATAAAATCTAATTTAACCCTAAGCTATTCCACCCAAATTCACAGTCAAACAGCCAAAAACCAGAAAACAAACGACTTTTCTCAAATCAAAGTTTCACACAAAGGAAAAATCATTCACATCAATGGAGTCCCCAGTGGAGTCGCCATTTTGTCATGCAGAAAGAGTCGATAATGCAGAAAAAACTGACCTCCCTAGAAGCAAAGGCTTTCTAGTGACAAACAAGACAAATAAACACTACCTTTCTCTAAACATGCATTTAGAATACAAGTAATCAGGTGATTGTAACATACCTTTAGTCCAACGCTTTGTAGTAGTCCAGCCTCGCCGATCCGGATGAGCTCCTCCTTCTCTTTGAAACCTGCATTCACTAACAAGCCAAAATATTAAATAGCACTTCATAAACTTATAAAATAACACATATCCATCATAAAGACTAGGGAGTATATGAAACAAATCATGAATAACAATCTGTTGAGAAAAATGAGTTCATTTGCATTAAGTGGAAACTAAAGAAACCATTACAACCTGAGCCTTGGTGTTGTGCAGGTCCCTCCTAGGGTCTAGCAAGAGTTTTCCTTTACTT
This sequence comes from Pinus tabuliformis, assembly GCA_031772625.1. Lineage (NCBI taxonomy): Eukaryota > Viridiplantae > Streptophyta > Pinopsida > Pinales > Pinaceae > Pinus > Pinus tabuliformis. The sequence continues at coordinate 336,377,829 of CM062810.1, read as the reverse complement.
TGATCAGCTCACCCACTCTCAAATAAGGCTAGGAAAGGATGGGAATCTCTCCTCTCAAGCTCTAAATGGGAGTCCTAATTCCAGCAGCATCTACCCTTAGGAATGTTCAGCTTTCAACCTCCCCTCCCTCTGGCCCAATTCCTGTATTTATAGTGCTCTAGAGGAAGTTAATCAGGTCCACCATCAATGGGATAAGCCCCTCTTTGGATGGGATAGCTCCCCTCTTGATGGGATAAGTTCCTCTTTCATAGGGATACATGAACCATCTGGAGGCGCTCAATACACGTCAAACAAGCTTCTAGAATGCTCTAGAAATGACCACAAGTAACTTTTTTGAAGTGAAACTTGGGTCTTTTGACCTTTACAGGAGTACGCACCCAGCCCTTTATAGACAGAGCGTACAAGTACGCAGGTATTGTGAACTTGAGGTGCGTACACGCAGGTAAGGCTAAGAGAAACTGCGTACCTAGAGATATATAGATTTTTAAAGACTTTCTCTCTTTTTTGGAGTTTGACATGAAGAGCAGAGGTATAAGACTTGCCAAGGAGGATAGTATGACAGTTGATGGAGCCATAATAACTGCAAATAGTCATGGTGACAAATTTTAGTGTAACACTCGGGATTTCTAAAAACTTACCATAGGGTTAAGAAGTAATTTTTTTGGGATGGCCTTAAATCAGATATTCAAAAGTTTGTGGCGGAATGTTTGGTTTGCCAACAAAATAAAGTTGAAACAATTAAGACACCGGGTCTATTACAACCTTTATCCATTCCAAGCCAACGTTGGGAGGAGGTTTCAATGGATTTTATCACAGGTTTACCCAAGTCTAAGGGAAAGAGTGTCATCATGGTGGTAGTTGACAGACTTACCAAGTATGCACACTTTTGTGCATTATCACATCCATTTAAAGCCAGTATAGTTTCTACTGCATTTATGGAAACCATTCAAAAGCTACATGGAAACCCAAAGATTATTGTAAGTGACAAAGATCCCATTTTCACTGGGAATTTTTGGACAGAATTATTTTCTTGTCTTGGTACTCAGTTAGCTCATAGCTCATCTTATCATCCTCAATCTGATGGGCAAACTGAGATAGTAAACAAATGTTTGGAAGGATATCTTCGTTTCTTTGTATCTGATAAACAAACACAATGGGTAAAATGGTTGCCTCTGGCTGAATGGTGGTATAACACTTCCTTCCATACAGCAACAAAAATGACCCCATTTATGGCACTTTATGGGTAACAACCACCATCCATCACATCATATTAAGAGAAAATTCTAAGGTTTAGGCAGTGGAACATCACATCGAACATCAATAACAAGTCCTCCAACTCTTAAAGGATAACCTCATGTTGGCACAGAATAGAATGAAAAAATAGGCAGATCAACATCACAGCGAAAGAAGCTTTGATGTAGGTGATTAGGTATTCCTACAGCTACAACCATATAAGCAAATGTCCCTCAAGCAAGCTAAGAAGGATAATAAATTATCACCAAAGTATTATGGTCTGTACAAGGTGTTGCAAAACATTGGTACTATGGCATACAAATTGGAGCTTCCTGCAGCTTCTCGATTGCACCCAGTTTTCCATGTTTCATGTTTAAAGAAGGTTATAGGCGACAAGCTCCCAGTTCAAACAATATTGCCAGAACATGACGAGGAAGGAAAAATTATATTGGAACCAGAAGCAGTCATAGAAACAAGAATTTGGCAACTACGAAATTGATCAATTTCAGAGTATCTTATCAAGTGGAAGAACTTATCCGCTGAAGATTCCACATAGGAGGATGAGAATTTTATGCAGAAGTATCCAAAACTACTCAAGCGTTGAGGAAAACACTTTTTTGAAGGCGAGGGGCATGTTGGGTCCCTATAATACTAGTGATTACCCCATTACTATTGTAGTTATACCCCTTATTAATATTGTTGTGCCCCTGTTGCCCCCATATTGTTATTACTGTGCCCCATAGAATCCCTCTATTGTTATTTTTGTGGCTTTATATTATTATTGTTAGGTCGGCTGGATTATATTGTGACTCCTTAGACTCCTATATATAGAAAGGAGGTTTTGTCATTTGAATCATCCAAGAATTGTTCATTTATGTAATGTAAAGGAGGTTGCCCCCTCGAAGAGGCTGAATTCTAAGGTGTTGATCTATCTTTTCTATCTTTTCTTGAGCCGGTTTCATAACAGCATGATGATGAGCACTGTTGGATTCTACATCTAGAACTGAGACCTAAGAAGTTCGAGGGCAAGAAGAAGAAGACTACTGTAGCTATTCAGAAAGATTTGGGGTCAGAATCAGGAGATGAAACAACTATTGCAGCCATAGGTATAAAAGGTAAGAATTCTGAAGCATCTACTAGTAATTTTGTGCAATCTATTATTGATGAAGAAAATGAGAGAGAAAGACATGAGCTTTTCCATATTCGAGTTGTTTCCAAACATCTAATGATTGATACTTTTTTTGATAGTGGCTCACAAGTAAATCTAATTTCTGAAGCAATTGTAAAGAAGTTGGGATTAGTAACGACACCTCACAAGAAACCATACCCATTAGGATGGTTGAATGATAAAGCACAACTACAAGTGACTAGACAGTGCAAACTTAAGTTTTCTTTTGGGTCAGCATTTGTAGATGAGGTTGAGTTAGATATAATTCCTTTGGATATATGTGGAATTGTTTTAGGAAGTCCTTATTTGTATGACAGAAAAGCTATTTTCTATAGAGCTAATGTTGGGTCCCTATAATACTAGTGATTACCCCATTACTATTGTAGTTATACCCCTTATTTATATTTTTGTGCCCCTATTATCCCCATATTGTTATTTCTGTGCCCCATAGAATCCCTCTATTGTTATTTTTGTGGCTTTATATTATTATTGTTAGGTCGGCTGGATTATATTGTGACTCCTTAGACTCCTATATATAGAAAGGAGGTTTTGTCATTTGTATCATCCAAGAATTGTTCATTTATGTAATGTAAAGGAGGTTGCCCCCTCGAAGAGGCTGAATTCTAAGGCGTTGATCTATCTTTTCTTGAGCTGGTTTCATAACATTTGGTATCAGAGCTTTGGATTCTAGGGTTTCGCTGCTCCAAACAGGTCATCGTGGCATTTTCGCTATAAATTTTTTTTGTGACGTTTCAGAAGTCGCAAAAAAAACCCATTTGAGAAGAAATCACGCTGAACCTTGGGTCCAAATTTCAGAGCTTTTCGCGCGATATTTGCGGAGATATGATCTGAGGAAGTTGGTCTTTTTGCAGACTCCTGAATTACATTCAAAACAGGTGACCTGGGGAAAATCGTCATAACTTTCTCTCTGGGGATCGGATTGAAATTTCGTAAGAAGGTACAGAAAGAGGACGGACTGTAGTTTCTTTTGTGTATGTTTCAGATTCAAAGGTTGAAACAGTGACTCGTGGCACGTCGTACAAGTTCGCTCTACTGAACCAGTCTAAAAGCAAGTCACTGTGGGAGATTTCACATAACTCTTCCTTGGAGAATCCAATTTGGCTCAGACTTGTGGCATTGGAAAGAGGACACAGAAGGCTACTACAGGTAGCAATTTCAGAACTGGATGATCTGAAATTACAGAGATACATCAGATTCAATATCAGGCTTCTATAAAGTGAAAAAAGGTGTGTAGTTTTTTTTTTAAATTTTTCTGTAAGCTTGGTTTAACGGAATTCAAAGGGCATAGTAAAGCATTATTATCGGTAACTGATGCCCCGAGGAAAGAAAATGCAAACACCTAGTAAGGAACCTGAAAGCTCTAGCATGACTCATGAAGAAGAGGAAGAAATGCTACATGATATATCAAAATTACAAGAACAAGTGCAACAAATGTCACGCTCACAAAAGCTAACAGAAGCTAAGATAAGTGGCGTGGAATCTAAGATAAATGGTGTGGAATCTAAGATAAAGGGCATGGAAGCTAAGATGGATGATTCAAAGATAGATTTGAAGAGAGACATGGCAGATTTGAAGATAGATTTGAAGACAGACATGGAAGAATTGAAGAAGTTGCTACAAGAAAGGGTCACTAATGGTGAAAAGGTAGTAAAGGAAACTCATGATGAGAACAAAAGAAATGTTAATCATGATTCCATAGATGCTAATGTTGGATCGAAGAATCACCATATTCCAAAAATCGATATGAGGAAGTTTGATGGCAAGGATCCCGCCACATGGATATTACAGATGGAGCAATTCTTCGATCTCAATAATGTGCAAAACACACAAAAGGTACGTATGGCAACTGTATATTTGGAACCAAATCAGTTTGTATGGTATCAATGGCTTTGCTCTCGTAAACAATTTATCACTTGGGCAATTTTTACGGAAGAATTGATAGCACATTATGAGGATACAAAAAGCAACACTTTTTTTAGCCAATTGATAAGTCTCAAACAAAAGGGTTCAATAATGGAGCACATTGAGGAGTTCCAAAAATTGAACATAAGGGTAAAAGATATTCCAGAGGAGCATAGGATTGATGTGTTCATAGGGTCTTTAAAGGATAATATCCAACATGATGTTCGCCTTTGGGAACCTGATTCATTAGAGAAGGCATTCAGGTTAGCAAGAAAAATGGAAAGCAAAATTATGGCAACCAGGAAGCATACCACTCACAACTATAAAGACGGAAGTGTTGTTGCCCCTAGTCTTCCACAACCTATAAGGTTGACACCACAACAATTGGAAGAAAAAAGAGCAAAAGGGCTTTGTTACAGTTGTGATAGCAAATACACTAAAGGTCATAAGTGTGCTGAGAAGAAATTATTCTACATAGATTGTGAAGAGGAAGAAGAAAAGGAGCAAGAAAGGTCAAAAGAAGAAGATATACTCAAGTGATGATTTCAAATGGAGGAACAATAAATTTCTCTGGAAAGTGCCATAATATCAAGCTATCCATGGGAGAATATGTATTGACTAGCCCAATGCTTTCCATTCCAATGGGAGGTGCTGATGTTGTACTAGGAGTCCAATGGCTACAATCCTTGGGTACAATAGCTTTTAATTTTCAAGAACTTTTCATCAAATTTTCTACGGAAGGAAAGGAAGTTGAATTAAGGGGTATTGCAGGGAAACCAGGAAAGATAATCAGCTCTAATGGCATGACAAAGCTTCTAAAAAAGGAGCAAAGAGGTGTAATTGCACAATTATGTTCGCTAGATGTTTCCACATTGGAATCATCTATTTCTCCAGATCTCCAAAAAGTCTTGGACAATCATTCCAAGGTATTTGAGACTCCCAAAGGTCTCCCACCTATGCGTGATCATGATCATGCTATTCATCTGATTCCAGGAAGTGTTCCTCCAAACATCAGGCCGTACAGATATCCCTATGTCCAAAAAAGTGAAATTGAACGTATGGTTGCAGAAATGCTAGAGGCTGGTATAATTCAACCGAGTCAAAGTTCTTTCTCAGCTCCAGTAGTATTGGTGCACAAGAAGGATGGATCATGGCGCATGTGTCCGGATTATAGGGAGCTCAACAAGCTCACTATTAAAGATAAGTTCCCCATTCCTGTCATTGATGAATTACTGGATGAATTGCATGGATCAATTTACTTCACCAAGTTGGATCTTCGTTCGGGATATCATCAAATCAGAATGAAGATTGAAGACATTCCGAAAACGGCATTTAGAACTCATGAGGGTCATTATGAATTTTTGGTCATGCCTTTTGGCCTTACCAATGCACCTTCAACATTTCAAGGTTTGATGAATTCAATTTTCAAACCATTCCTTAGAAAATTTGTGTTAGTATTTTTTGATGATATACTAATCTACAGCAAGTCTTGGAAGGATCATGTTGAACATGTTGACAGGGTGCTACAACTATTGGAGGAGAAACAATTATATGCAAAAAGATCCAAATGTTTCTTTGGAGTCCAGGAGGTGGAATATTTGGGTCATATTGTATCTCATGAAGGAGTTAAGGTAGACCCTAGCAAAATTAAAGCCATTAAGGAATGGAAAATCCCCACATCCATAAAGCATCTGCGAGGATTTCTTGGGTTGACAGGGTATTATCGCAAGTTTGTTAAGAATTATGGGAGAATAGCAGCACCTCTAACAACATTATTGAAGAAAGATTCATTTTCATGGACTCCGGAAGCAACAAAGGCCTTTGAACATCTTAAAGAGGCAATGTGCCAAGCACCGGTCTTAGCTACACCGGACTTCACAAAAACCTTTATTGTGGAATGTGATGCTTCAGGAAATGGAATTGGTGCTGTTCTAATGCAAGATGAAAGACCCATTGCTTTTGAAAGTCGTCCAATCAAGGGAAAGTTTTTAAGCAAAGCTATTTATGAGAAGGAAATGTTGGCAATACTCCATGCACTTAAGAAATGGCGACCCTACCTAATGGGAAGACACTTCAAGGTAAAAACGGATCATGATAGCCTTAAATACTTTTTAGAACAAAGATTATCCTCTGAAGAGCAACAAAAGTGGGTCACAAAGATGTTGGGTTATGACTTTGAAATCATCTACAAAAAAGGGAAGCAAAATGTGGTGGCAGATGCACTCTCAAGAAAGGATGAGGATGTGGAAGCATTGTTGTGTGCCATTTCTATTATCCAACCAGATTGGATAAACGAAGCAAGGGAGGAATGGAAGAATGACGAAGAAGTGTGGGCACTTATTCGAAAGCTACAACAAGATTCCAGTACTTCTGATACATTTAGCTGCAAAATGATTCGTTATGGTACAAAGATCGCTTATACCTCTGTAAGAATTCCCAGCTAAAACAAAAGATTCTTATGGAATTGCACACTTCTCCCTTAGGAGGGCACTCAGGATTTTTAAAAACTTACCACAGGGTTAAGAAGGAATTTTTTTGGGATGGCCTTAAATCAGATATTCAAAAGTTTGTGGCGAAATGTTTGGTTTGCCAACAAAATAAAGTTGAAACAATTAAGACACCGGGTCTATTACAACCTTTATCCATTCCAAGCCAACGTTGGGAGGAGGTTTCAATGGATTTTATCACAGGTTTACCCAAGTCTGAGGGAAAGAGTGTCATCATGGTGGTAGTTGACAGACTTACCAAGTATGCACACTTTTGTGCATTATCACATCCATTTAAAGCCAGTACAGTTTCTACTGCATTTATGGAAACAGTTCAAAAGCTACATGGAAACCCAAAGATTATTGTAAGTGACAGAGATCCCATTTTCACTGGAAATTTTTGGACAGAATTATTTTCTTGTCTTGGTACTCAGTTAGCTCATAGCTCATCTTATCATCCTCAATCTGATGGGCAAACTGAGATAGTAAACAAATGTTTGGAAGGATATCTTCGTTGCTTTGTATCTGATAAACAGACACAATGGGTCAAATGGTTGCCTCTGGCTGAATGGTGGTATAACACTTCCTTCCATACAGCAACAAAAATGACCCCATTTATGGCACTTTATGGGTATCAACCACCATCCATCACATCATATTTAAGAGAAAATTCTAAGGTTCAGGCAGTGGAACATCACATCGAACATCAACAACAAGTCCTCCAACTCTTAAAGGATAACCTCGTGTTGGCACAAAATAGAATGAAACAACAGGCAGATCAACATCGCAGTGAAAGAAGTTTTGATGTAGGTGATTGGGTATTCCTACGGCTACAACCATATAAGCAAATGTCCCTAAAGCAAGCTAAGAAGGATAATAAATTATCACCAAAGTATTATGGTCCGTACAAGGTGTTGCAAAAGATTGGTACTATGGCATACAAATTGGAGCTTCCTGCAGCTTCTCGATTGCACCCAGTTTTCCATGTTTCATGTTTAAAGAAGGTTATAGGTGACAAGCTCCCAATTCAAACAATATTGCCAGAACTTGACGAGGAAGGAAAAATTATATTGGAACCGGAAGCAGTCACAGAAACAAGAACTCGACAGCTACGAAATCGATCAATTTCAGAGTATCTTATCAAGTGGAAGAACTTATCCGCTGAAGATTCCACATGGGAGGATGAGAATTTTATGCAGAAGTATCCAGAACTACTCAAGCGTTGAGGACAACACTTTTTTGGAGAGGGGCATGTTGGGTCCCTATAATACTAGTGATTACCCCATTACTATTGTAGTTATACCCCTTATTTATATTGTTGTGCCCCTATTACCCCCATATTGTTATTTTTGTGCCCCATAGAATCCCTCTATTGTTATTTTTGTGGCTTTATATTATTATTGTTAGGTCGGCTGGATTATATTGTGACTCCTTAGACTCCTATATATAGAAAGGAGGTTTTGTCATTTGTATCATCCAAGAATTGTTCATTTATGTAATGTAAAGGAGGTTGCCCCCTCGAAGAGGCTGAATTCTAAGGTGTTGATCTATCTTTTCTATCTTTTCTTGAGCTGGTTTCATAACAGCTGAGAACAAGTATCTACTTGTTAAAGATGGAATCGAATACTTTATAAGAGCTCATAAGCTCAAGAATAATTATACTCTCATAAACTCAGGGCAGATGAAAAGAATGATAAATTCGTGTAAACAATTCTTACTAATGATTGTAAAGGAAAAGAAAACTGATAAAACCAATGTATTGGAGGGCTGTAATGCTGAACAGGAAGCTGATTTAGAAAAGGTTGTTTCAAAGTATGATATCTTGTTTCAAGAACCTAAAGGTTTACCACCCAAAAAGGAAATAGTACATGATATTATTTTGCAGCAAGATGCTCCATTGCCTAACATTGGAATGTAGAGGTTGTCTGCTTTAGAGAATGTTGAAATCAAGAAGCAAGTGCAAGAGTTGCTTGAGAAAGGTTACATCAGAACTAGCACATCACCATGTGGGTCACCAATCATTTTGGTGAGAAAGAAAGATGGCTCGTGGAGAATGTGCATTGACTACCGAGCACTGAATAAGATAACAATCAAAAATCGTTATCCCCTTCCTCGCATAGATGATATTTTGGATCAATTGAAAGAAGCTATTTATTTTTCCAATCTAGACTTGCACAGTGGATACCATTAGGTCAGAGTTGCAGAACAAGATGCATGAAAGACTGCTTTCAAGACAAAGCAGGGATTGTATGAGTGGCTGGTTATGCCTTTTGCCTTAACCAATGCTCCTGCTACTTTCATGAGATTAATGAATGATGTACTCAGACCTTTTCTTGATGATTTTGTTATTGTGTATCTAGATGAAATTCTGATATTTAGGAAAACATGGGAAGAACACTTAAGGCATGTTAAGCTGACATTAGATGTATTGAAAAGAGAAAAACTTCATGTTAAACTCTCAAAATGTGAATTTGGAAAAACATCTCTGAATTATTTAGGTCATATAGTAGGGGGTGGTGAATTGAAAATAGATCCCTCTAAGGTGGTAGTCATTGTAAATTGGCCAAAACCCAAGTCTGCTACAGAAGTGAGAAGCTTCTTAGGGGAAACACAATATTGGAGGAAGTTCATTTCTAACTTTTCCTCAATTGTAGCTCCCTTACATGCTTTGACAGGATTGAACAAGGTGTTTCAGTGGGGAGGCAAACATTAGAAAGCCTTCAACACCTTGAAAGAAAAGATTAGTACAACACTTGTACTAGCACTGCCCGATCTACAAAGACCATTTGAGATCCAAAGGGATGCCAGTGACTATGCCATGGGAGTAGTGTTGACACAGCATGGTAAACCCATATGTTATCATTCTGAGACTTTTAATCCTGTCGTGGTTAACTATCCTACATATGATAAAGAATTGTATGCATTAGTACAGAGTGTGAAAAAGTGGAAACATTACTTAATGGGCAAAGAGACAATAATACATACTAATCATCAACCACTTCAATATCTACACCCCCAAACTAAGTTGCAGCAATCGAGACACTACAGATGGATGGATTTTCTACAACAGTTTCATCTAGTCACCAGATATAAAAGGGGCATACATAATAAAGTTGCAGACATGTTATCTAGACCTATTATAAATGCATCTACTATACTTAAGAATAATTTTGTGTTACATGAAAGCTACATTGAATAATATGCTCAAGATATAGACTTTAATGATGTATATGCAACTTTAAGTCAAGGCAAATGAGTAGAAGAATTGGACTATCATGTAAAGGACTGGCTCTTATACCATTGTGGGAAGTTATGCATTCCACAAATTGAAAGAGTAAAGATAATTAGAGAAGCTCACACTTCCTTGATATCAGGTCACTTTGGGGTAAGTAAAACAGTTGCACAGCTGCAAATATTTTGTTATTAGCAAAAAATGAATGAGACAGTTTCTAGATATGTAAGAGGGTGTACTATGTGTGCTAAAAGCAAGCCCAACAATAGAAAACTAGGCTTGTACACTCCACTACCAGTTCCTTCTCACCCTTGGGAAAGTGTTTCCATGGATTTTGTTGGAGGACTGCCTAAATCTAGGAAAGGTCATGATTATCTATATGTTTTTGTGGATAGGTTCAACAAAAAGTGTATTTTGATACCTTGTAATAAGCAGATTGCATCTGAACAAACTGCAAAATTGTTCTTTGAACATGCATGGGTTCATTTTGGATTACCCACTTCCATTGTATCTGATCGAGACACCCGATTTGTGGGGAATTTTTGCTCAAGTCTATGGGGACTGATGGACACCAAACTGAAGAAAAGCACAGCTTTTCATCCACAAACTGATGGCCAGACAAAAGTAGTTAACAGGACAGTGATCTAGTTACTGAGAGGCTATTCCAGCAAACATCCTAAGCTTTGGGATGAACACTTGTGTTATGTGCAGCATGCTTACAACAGAGGAAAACATTCTTCTACACAGAGATCTCCTTTTGAGACCTGTTTTGGTTTCACACCAACATCTACTTTGGATTTTGTATTTGGTAAAGATACCACAGTTGAGGGACACAGTGATGTGGATAGGGCAACTAGGTTCATTGAACAAATCCAGGAGATCCACCAGGTAGTACAGGAACAGCTGGAAAAGAGCCAAGCCAAATACAAGGCAAGGCATGATAAGCATCGAATGGAGCATAGTTTCCAAGTTGGTGACCAAGTCTGGCTGTATATTAGCATGGACAGGATGTAAGGTGAAGGTTAGAAGCTAAAGCTTATCAGGTATGGACCCTTCTAGATACTTGAAAAGATTGGTGAAAATTCTTTTCGCCTTGATCTACCAGCTTACATGCACATCTACTCAATTGTAAATACAAATTGCTTGAGGTTGTTTGAGCCTTAACTGATTGAGGATCCCGAAGAGTAGAGTCAGTTGCCTTCTATTGATGACCTGCTACCTGAATATCTTAATGAATTACGGGAAGACATGATTTTGGACAGGAAGGTGAGGATGACATGTAGGGGAGATGTTGAGTACCTTAGAATTGGGCTCAAAGGTTCAAATCCTAGCAGTGCAAAGTGGATTGAGATTGGACAAGTGAGACAGTTGCATCCTCACTTAGTCGATGCTTGACAACCAACTTTTGGTGGTCCAAAAGCTTTTTCAGTGGGAAGGCTGTGATCTGAATTAGATCCATGAAGAATAATCAAAGCACCATGACTGTATCAAAACAGGATAGACTTCAAAGAATTATGAGCACAGAGCGATCAGGAAGACCTCTAAATAGTGGCAGTTGGCAGCCAACGAGGAATGACGAGGACCTCAATCAAAGCGCGCTAACCGAGGCCCATGGAGACCACGCAGCAAGCGAAATTAGCACCTGGGAAGCCCGGATCGGGAAAAGGAGGCAGTTTCTGATGCGCGATTAGCACGCATCACTGGGAAAAACCCATCGAGAAGGAAAGCCCCAAAGTGCTCGGTCGCATGGAAGCCAGGAAAACCATGGGGAAAATGATAAAGGCTAAAGGCGGGACCCGTGCTCCAAAAACCGGCGGTATTTATTGGGGGCACCCTTGGGCAGTAAGAAGAATTGAAGAAAAGTGAGTGATTCCACTCAGTGCCCAATGCATGGCAAGTGGAGAAGAGAGAAAACCGCCACTCTTCATGTGCTAACAGTCGAGCAAGTCAACCGTGCGAAATGAGCGAATAGCGTCGGATCTGGGGGCTCTAGATCTAACAGCTAAGATTGTGCCCGATGGGGAAATTAGATTTAACAGGGGATTGAGATGCAATGTATAAGGATTTGAGGTCCGATTTGACTGCTGAGGTGGTGGACAAGTCATTTCCCAACGTAACCAAAGAACCAAACCGACGAGGAAAAGCGAGCGCAGTTCACGAGAGGACAAGTGGCCACTCCCTATGAGATGTTGATGATGATGCAGAAGACAAGGAAATCTAAGCGAGCAGCAGCAGGTGATCCAATAGAGGAAGGAAGGGGAATCGAGTAGTCATGAGATCGATTAGCTTTAAGGCTATGAACAAACAGCACAAAATACAAGGAGAACAGAGAGAAGAAGACGAAGACAGAGAACACAGAGACCATGAAGCAAAGAATAGAAAGACAGAGAGCCAAGCTAACCTGTAGCATAAGGTAGCATCGAGCCATCCCTGAGAGGATCTATCAGGGAACTGAGCACCACATTGGGCTCCTCCCATTAAAGACCAAAGAGGTTAAGAGCTAGTAAGGCAAAGAGTCTGTGCACTCTAGTGGCTTGGGGAATCCAAGAACCACCCTGCCAAGAAATTCTATTTCAGGAGACTCAGTTGAGCTCCTCATTGTAATTCTTTGCTTTAAAGACACAATAAAAGAAGGCCATCACTAAGAGCTATACCGGAGACGTAGCCCTGCAGGATAGGGTGAACTTCTTATTAATTGTTTTGTTCTTGTTTTTCTTACTATGTTTCCCTGTTGTTTTCTATTTCCAGTGTCTGTGTATTTTGCAATCTGTTTGATCTGTTGCATAAAATAAATAGACACACACCGGCACATGAGTCTGTAATACCTTCATTCAATAATTAATTAATTGAGGTCACTCAAGAGTGATTTTCAAATCAATAAAAGGAGGAGAAGATCATTAGGCAAAGTCACTCATGTATTGAATATCTAATGAAGAGCAAGACCTAGAATATAGGTTATTGAGTTATGGTGCACAACTGGATCTAAATCAAGGATGAACCTTAGCACTTGATGAAGGATAAGATCTAATTATGGGTCAAGATCTTAAGGCTTGAAGTGAAGTATCTTTGTGTGTTTTGATACTTTATCTGAATAACTGGCGCATGTTGTAGACTATAAATATGATGTTCTGCGTATAACTGAAGTCTGGAATTGTTGTAAATATTAAATCATCATTTATAGATTTGTACGCAGGTTCACTTTAGAAAAGGCGCACATACATGTTGGTTCTACATATCAAAACAGTGTATACATCTTAAATTTCATTTGTAGATCTGTACGCAGGTTCACCTTGAGGAAAGTGCGTATGTACACAGGTTCGACAGATTGAAGTAGCGTATATCTCATAAAATATGCTTTAGCTACTTCTGGTTGTTGTTACAATGTTCTGGGTTCTGGTTACTATTTTTTGGTTACTATATTCTGGTTACAACATTCTAAAAAGTGATTGATTGATTCAATTGTGGTTGATGAAAAGGAGATTGATTGATACAGATGTATTCGATGTTTGAATGATGTTATTGATGGATCTAGTCTAAAAATTTATGAAACGTGGTCCCTGGAAGGAAATAGAAGGTTGTAGCCTTTAGTCGGTTGACACCTATGTACTAGTAAACATACCATCTAGTACAAGAGCTAGGGGGTTGTAGCTCCCTTCCAGGAGAAGCTAGAGAATGAGAGAAGGTTGTAGCCTTCTACAAGTAGAAGCTTGCGTACTGGTATAAGACTGCACCACTACAAAAATTGTAAAAATAAGTTTCTTATTAAAAGAAGATAGAGACGATTGCAGCAGGTGGTTTTCACCCACATTGGGTTTCCACCTTATATCTTGTGTTCGTGTGTGTGATTGTTTGTTCTTTTTTACTGCACCTGGTTATTGTTTATATGGTTCTGATGCACTGATTAAAGATCAACATATGATAAATTAATTGAATCATAAGTTTGCAGGATATATGCTAGTTTCCTTAAATACAGTTGCATATACACGCAAGTTCCATTAACTGAAGTAGCGTATATGAATCTGATTATGGAAATGAAATATTATTGACTTGCTAATACTGATTCACACCCCCCCCCCCCCCCCCCCCCCCCTCTCAGTATTATTTCCAACATATGGTTTTCCAAAACCCATGCTTTGTGTTGATTGGTCAAACCATCTTCCCATATTTAAAGATGAAAAGGAAAATGTTGATGGTCTACATTTGGTTAAATTCCATTTACATGTATGTAGAATGAAGGTTGAGTTTCTTGAAGATTGTCTCATGAAGATGTTTATGGCTACTCTAGAAGACAAAGCTAGAATATGGTATGAAGGGTTGCCATCAGGAAGCTTTTGTTCTCTTAAAGATTTTCATAGAATATTTTTTTGAAAATATGGGAAGTCTCATCCTTCATCACCACTGTTTCAAAACTATTGTAATTTTTGGAAAGGTTTCATTCAATATCACAAAAGTATTGATGATGATGTAGAATGTATGGGTGATGAGGAGATGTTAGAGGCACTTTATGAATTTTATTCTCAAGCTAGTTGTCATGATGATCAAGAAGTTTTCCAAAAAGTAGATGTCTCTTCTTTAGTAGAAGATGAAATGGATCAGCAATTTGAGAGTCAAGTCATAGTACATGAAATACATGAAGATTTTCAGCCTTGTCAATGTTGGAAATAATACTGAGAGGGGGGGTGAATCAGTATTATCAGATTAATCAAACTTTTTAAATGCTCAGAAACATATACGCTACTTCAGTTAAGTGAACCGGCGTGTACACGCTACTGTGACGAAGTAAAACAGCGTATAAGAAGAAAACTCACAATTTAGTTAGCTTATTCCTCAATTAAGTGCATCAGGACATTATTCACCACATTAACAGTAAACATGTGCAGTATAACAGAACAGATAAAAAGACACACACATGAACACCAAGATATAAGGTGGAAACCCAATGTGGGTGAAAACCACCTGCTGCAAGTTGTCTCTATCTTTCTTTAATATGAAACTTCAGTTTACAATCTTTTGTACTGGTGCAGCCTTATACCAGTACGCAGGCTACAACCTGCAGAAGGCTACAACCTTCTCTCGTTCTCCAAACTTCCTTGGAAGGGAGCTCCAACCCCCTTTGCTCTTGTACTAGCCAAGATACTAGTACGTAGGTGCTGACCTACAATCTTCCTTCTTTCAGATATCACTTTTCATACATTTTCAGACTTGGATATTCCTGAAGCACAACATTACAATCTGAAGACCACAAATCATTCAATTTCCACAACAGATCATTGAAGCATAAAACAACCAAACTTTGAATCACTGAACCACTGAACCCTGTCAATCACCAGTTACCAGAACACAGAGCAGACTACAGAACTCTGCAATAACAGTCAGACCCCACTGTAAACCCAAAATCAAACTTCAAAAGATATACGCTACTTCAATGAGCAAAACCCGCGTATACACGCGCTTTTACCGAAGCCAAACTGCGTACAGATCTAAAAATAAACTTTCTCAATTTGCAGCTGTACCAGACATTAGTTAGATCCAAACGTAACATTGCGACGATATGCAGATCTAGAAATACGCATAATCAACCATATCATGATAGTGCATTTCAAACCATTAGATCCCGATCTATCAACCGATGTGATCTCTCTTGGCTTAGATCAAGCAACCCAGAACCTGCATATCAGATCTCTTTCTCTCTTAGATATTCAAGCCTTGTCGAAAGATAATTTTGCCTAATGATCTTCTTCTCCTTATATAGTCTTAGGCATAGCTCAATACCAAGAGCCAAAACCATAGTAACACAATACCATCAACTTCAAAACTAGGGATCGACACGCCCGTCGAGACACAATGGTCCGAAATCATAGGCACAACTTCCAAGGACTAACCACCATGGACCAAAGGAACCTTTCCACATACACGCGCTTTTTATGAATCGAACTTGCGTGTACACGCGACTTGGGCTTAACAAAACGGCGTGTATGAGCTTCCTTGGCATGCTGTACTGAGATCTGTCTTCTGATTAAGTTGCCATCACCTGTACCAACCTCTGAGCACCTGTACCATCCTCTGAGTGAGTTGCCATCAAGGACAACACTTGAATCATTATGCCAACAATCTCCCCCTTTGGACTTGATGGCAACCATCACACCAAGTCACTAACCATCACACCAAGTCACTCTCCCCCTTTGACATCAAGGGCAAAGGGCTGTGCTCCCCCTGAGGACATGCTGATATCTCTGTTTGGCTGAGCTGACTTGTGCTCCCCCTGACCGAAGGCCAGATCTGCAAAAGATGTTCTTCAACAAGAACCAAGACTTATACACCATAAGGGACCTTCCTATCACCAAAAGACTCAATACATACATCCATACTCCCTACCAAGAGGGGACATAACAGAAACAACTAATTATATTACAGCATTCATCCCAGGCATAGTGGGGAAACCAACAAAGGCCGTTACATGACCTTGATACCATAAAAGAGATATGACAAGAGAGATACATGACATAGAGACAACAGATCTAGACCAAGACTTAGGAAAGGCACCAGCAGCATCTGATAAACATCTTGTTAGATCAGCAACCAGAATTTCTTTCTGAGCTCCTCTTCCTGAAACCAACAACCAAAACATCTGAATGCCAACAATGCTTTATGAGACTTTTAAGCTGCTCCCCCTGAACCTGTGCCTGTTGCACTCCCTGAAACTGTGCCTGAAGAATTCTGACATTCCCATTGCTGTTCAGAACTTCAGAGTTTTCCCTTGCTGTTCAGAACTTCATATACGCGTTTTATCCTGTATAAAACAGCGTATGTACGCGGATATTCTTTCTGCAACAAGCGTCCAGCATACACGCGACTTACCCATCATGAATCCGCGTGTATACGCTCATATCCCTTCCGTAACCTGCGTATACCAACTTTTCTGTAGAACAAACAAACTTCAACAACAGGATGAAGCATCAACTACTCCCAGCTTTTGTCTGAGATATTCAAAAGTTTCCCTGGGCAGTGGTTTTGTGAGAATATCAGCAACTTGCTCCTTAGAAGGAACATACTCCAACTTGACCTTCTGCTCAAGCACTTGTTCCCGAAGAAAATGGTACTTGATTGGTATGTGCTTGGTCTTTGAGTGCATGACAGGATTCTTTGAAATGCTGATTGCACTTGTATTATCACATAAGATAGAGACAGGTGGAGTGCAAGTGATTTGAAAGTCCTGCAAGGTCTGCATCATCCAAAGAAGTTGTGTGCAACAAGATGCTGCAGCCACATATTCTGCTTCAGCTGTAGATAAGGCAATCGAACTTTGTTTCTTGCTGAACCAAGATACTAATCTGGAACCCATGAAGAAAGCACCTCCACTTGTGCTTTTCCTATCATCCACACTTCCAGCCCAATCTGCATCTGTGTAAGCATGAAGAGTGAGATCAGTATTTCTAGGATACCATAAGCCATAGTTTTGGGTCCCTTGAAGATATTTGAAGATTCTTTTGACTGCCTGAAGATGAGTTTCCTTTGGGTTGGCTTGAAATCTTCCAACCATTCCTACTGCATGTGTAATATCTGGTCGAGTACCTGTCAAATAAAGCAAACTCCCAATCATGGATCTATAAGTGGGTTGGTGAACTGCTGCTGATTCATCATTTGCACTGAGGCTGCATCCTGTAACCATGGGTGTACATACTGGCTTTGACTCTTCCATGCCATACTTCTTCAAGATCTGCTTGAGGTATTTGGTTTGAGACAAGAAGATACCTCCTTCATTTTGTTGGATTTGCAATCCAAGAAAATATGTCAATTCTCCAAGAAGTGACATTTCGAATTCTTTCTGCATAACCAAGGCAAAGTTTTGACTCATGGTCTCTTCATTGCTGCCAAAAATAATATCATCTACATAAACAACAAGAATTAGCAATTTGTTATTTTCAACTTTTATATAGAGATTGCTATCTGCTGATCCTTTTGAAAAGCCTTGTTGGTGAAGATATTTGTCCAACCGATAGTACCAAGCCCTTGGAGCTTGTTTGAGCCCATAGAGTGCCTTTTTCAATCTGCATACAAGGTTTGGATCATTTCCAAGAATGAACCCATCTGGCTGCTCAATATATACTTCTTCTTCTAAGTCTCCATTCAGGAAGGCTGATTTCACGTCCATTTGAAATACCTTGAAGTTTTGAAAGCTTGAGAGAGCAAGGAACATTCGGATGGCCTCTAGTCTTGCCACAGGAGCAAAGGTCTCTTCAAAATCTATTCCTTCTTGCTGTGCATACCCTTTACAAACAAGTCTGGCCTTGTTTCTAATTACTTCTCCATTTTCATTTAACTTATTCTTGAAGACCCATTTTGTTCCTATTACATTCTTATCTTTTGGTCTAGGAACTAATTCCCAAGTGTTGTTCCTTTCGATTTGCTCAAGTTCTTCATCCATTGCTTTGACCCAACATTCATCTTTGCATGCTTCTTTCACATTTTGTGGTTCAATGGAGGAGAGTAGAGCCAAGTAGCTTGAAGCTTCTGCAAGTGTCCTTGTTTGTACTCCTGCTTCTTTCTGCCCCACAATCTGAGTTTCTGGATGATTCTTTTGGACATATCTGGATGGAGTCTTCTCTTCTATTCTTGTCTGCTCCTCTGGTTCTTCTTGAGATTCTTCTTCTTCTTGAGGTTCTTCTTCTTCATCATTTCGCCTTTGAGAGTAACCTTCATCTTCTTCAATGTCTTCATGATGAACTTGCCTAGGAATATATCCCTTCTCATCAACCACTATATCAATACTGTCAACAATTCTGCCAAGTCTTTTATTGTAGCACTTGTATGCTTTGCTATGTGGAGAATAACCAAGAAGAATGCCCTCATCTGCTCTAGGTTCAAGTTTGCCAAGTTGCTCATCAGTATTCTTAATATAACATTTGCTCCCAAAGATTTTGAAATGCTTCACGGAAGGAGTTTTACCACTCCAAAGCTCATGAGGTGTTTGAGTGCTGTTTACTCGGACATTTGTTTTGTTAAGAATGATAACAGCAGCATGTGCAGCTTCACCCCAGAAGGTTGCAGGAGTACCTGATTCATCGAGCATAGCACGAGCCATTTGTTGGATAGTTCTGTTCATTCTTTCCACAACCCCATTTTGCTGAGGAGTTCTAGCTGTAGAGAATTCTCTTCTTATCCCATGTTCATCGCAGAAATCGAAAAATTCATTTGATGTGAACTCCCCACCTCTGTCAGATCTGAGGCACTTAATTTTGTGTCCTGATTCATTTTCAGCCAATGCTTTGAAGGATTTGAATTTTTCGAATGCTTCATCTTTGTGCTTCATAAGCCCTAACCAAACAAACCTTGAGAAATCATCAATGAATAATATCAGATATTCTTCTCCTCGAGGTGTCCTTTTCCTAAATGGACCACATACATCTGTATGGACTAGCTCAAGAGGCAAGCTAGCTGATCCTTCCTTTCTGGAAAGTTAGTTCTGGTTTGCTTTCCAAACTGACAAGATTTGCATATGGTGTTGTCTGGAATTTTGATATCTGGAAGATCGCGAACTGCCTGATATTTGCATGCTTTCCTTATTTGTGAGAAGCTTAGATGTCCCAACCTTCGATGCCATAACCAGTGCTCTTCATCCTTGCTAAGATAGCATTGTTGTTGTCCTTCTTCAAATATGTACAGATTATTTGGAGTTCTTTTGCCTTTGAGAACTGTTTTACCTGTATCAAGATCACGAACAAGACATCCATTCGATCTGAAAATAACCTCGGTTTTTTGATCACACATCTGACTGACACTTAGAAGATTATGCTTCAATCCATCAACATACAAAACATTTCCAGCCTTGACCTTTTCTTTCAAAGGAGCAATACCTTTTCCTTTTATAGTTGCAGGAGTATCATTTCCAAAAGAAACTTTCTTTCCCTTTTCTAAAGTAGAATAAGATTCAAGTTTTTCTTTATCACCTGTCATATGTTTCGAACATCCACTGTCAATGTACCATAGATTTTCCTGTCCTTCTGCATAAAACGCTATCCCACATCTTTCTGTCTGAGGTTCTTTTATTCTCCATTTTTTGGTGCTCGTGGCTTGTTCCTTTTTCTCCTGAAACCTGCTCCTGCATTCAGATTCTTTATGACCAAAATTATTGCAAATAGAACATTCAACTTCATTTTCAAGAACCGAAAAGTTGTTATAGGTCCTCTTTGTAATCCCTGTCATACTTCTTTGTTTTTGAGCTTCCCTAGTCATGATTGTTTTATATGCAACACATTGAGCTGCTTTGTGACCAAAGTTATGGCAAGAAAAGCATTGTCCATTGAAGAAGCTTCTGCGGTTATTGAATCTACCAGCCAACTGATTGTAATTTCTATTTTCATCTATTCTTGTGCCAAACTGAGAAGATTTTACCTGTGGTTGGTTGTAGCTTTTGTTCACCCTTAAGAAGGATTGTCCCTGATAGTTTCTGTTTGTAATTCGTCCCTGCTTTACCTGATTATCTTCATTGTTCTTCTGCTCATTTCTTCTTGCTGCATCAAGATAACTCTTTGAGGTGGATGCTTGAGAGGTTTCTCCATTATAGCCCAAACCTGTCTTGTTTAGAGGAGACCGCTGCACATTGATAATCTCATCCAAAGTTTCAGATCCTTTGACAAACTTAAGATTAATAGCTTTTGTTTTCTCAATTTCTTTTCTGAGACCAACAATTTCACCTTCTAGTTTTTCAAGATGTTTTTCCTTTTCATCAATTTGAAATTGCAAAGTATCAATGATCACACTCTTTTCTTCTATGCATCTCTTGAGTCTAGTAATTTCATTATAGAGATTATCCACATCTACAGCATCCTCATAATCATCATCTTCAAATGCCATTAATAGCTTATATTTATTACCTTGTTCATCTTCATCACTGTTTGATAAGCCATCACTATCTTCATGGGTGTAGTAGCTTTTCTTATTTGCACTTTGTTTCTTATTCCATCTAGCAGGTTCTTTTCCTTTATCCTTATTAGGACATTTTGCAGCATAATGACCTACTCTTCCACAAGCAAAGCATTTGAAAGGTAGCTTACCTCTGAACCTTCCAGCACCCCTTTGAAGATTTCTGACAAAATTTGATTCTTCTTCCTCTTCTTCTGGAACATGGCTTGCTTCATAGTAATCTTCTTTTCTTGATGCCTTAAAAGCAGCTTCCCTTCTGTCTGATGGACCTCCCTTTCTCATTTCATAAGCAGTTAGAATTCCATGTAGCTGAGACATAGTGAGAACTTTGAGATTTTCCTTTTCTTCTATTGCAGATACTTTGGATTCAAACTTGGGGGATAATGATCTTAGAATCTTTTGAACTACTATAGTCTCTTTTATTTCTTCACCCAAATTTTTCATACAATTAACAATCTCATCTACCCGAAGAAAATAATTAGCCACACTTTCATCATTATACATCTTGAGGGTCTCATATTGAATCCTGAGAGTTTGAAGTTTAGCTTGCTTTACCTGTTCATCTCCTTCATAGCTAGTGATCATTTTGTCCCATATCTCTTTTGCTGATTTGAAGTGCATGACCTTCATGAATTCTGTTTGAGATATACTTCCTAATAGAGTACTGACTGCTTTTGCATTTGTTTCATATGCCTTTTTCTCAGCTGGATCTGTAGGAGTAGCTGAAGGAAAAACATAGCCTGTTTCTACAATGTCCCAAACTTCTGTACCAAGAGATTGAAGATATGCAGTAACTCTTACCTTCCAATAATTGAAATTTGTTCCATCAAAAACCGGTGGCCTGATTGATGCTTCTTTCTCGTAGTTGCTCATGATGAAAGATCTTCCTTCAAGCGATCAAGCTTCTCTGAAGGACCTGCTCTGATACCAATTGTTGGAAATAATACTGAGAGGGGGGGTGAATCAGTATTATCAGATTAATCAAACTTTTTAAATGCTCAGAAACATATACGCTACTTCAGTTAAGTGAACCAGCGTGTACACGCTACTGTGACGAAGTAAAACAGCGTATAAGAAGAAAACTCACAATTTAGTTAGCTTATTCCTCAATTAAGTGCATCAGGACATTATTCACCACATTAACAGTAAACATGTGCAGTATAACAGAACAGATAAAAAGCCACACACATGAACACCAAGATATAAGGTGGAAACCCAATGTGGGTGAAAACCACCTGCTGCAAGTTGTCTCTATCTTTCTTTAATATGAAACTTCAGTTTACAATCTTTTGTACTGGTGCAGCCTTATACCAGTACGCAGGCTACAACCTGCAGAAGGCTACAACCTTCTCTCGTTCTCCAAACTTCCTTGGAAGGGAGCTCCAACCCCCTTTGCTCTTGTACTAGCCAAGATACTAGTACGTAGGTGCTGACCTACAATCTTCCTTCTTTCAGATATCACTTTTCATACATTTTCAGACTTGGATATTCCTGAAGCACAACATTACAATCTGAAGACCACAAATCATTCAATTTCCACAACAGATCATTGAAGCATAAAACAACCAAACTTTGAATCACTGAACCACTGAACCCTGTCAATCACCAGTTACCAGAACACAGAGCAGACTACAGAACTCTGCAATAACAGTCAGACCTCACTGTAAACCCAAAATCAAACTTCAAAAGATATACGCTACTTCAATGAGCAAAACCCGCGTATACACGCGCTTTTACCGAAGCCAAACTGCGTACAGATCTAAAAATAAACTTTCTCAATTTGCAGCTGTACCAGACATTAGTTAGATCCAAAACGTAACATTGCGACGATATGCAGATCTAGAAATACGCATAATCAACCATATCATGATAGTGCATTTCAAACCATTAGATCCCGATCTATCAACCGATGTGATCTCTCTTTGGCTTAGATCAAGCAACCCAGAACCTGCATATCAGATCTCTTTCTCTCTTAGATATTCAAGCCTTGTCGAAAGATAATTTTGCCTAATGATCTTCTTCTCCTTATATAGTCTTAGGCATAGCTCAATACCAAGAGCCAAAACCATAGTAACACAATACCATCAACTTCAAAACTAGGGATCGACACGCCCGTCGAGACACAATGGTCCGAAATCATAGGCACAACTTCCAAGGACTAACCACCATGGACCAAAGGAACCTTTCCACATACACGCGCTTTTTATGAATCGAACTTGCGTGTACACGCGACTTGGGCTTAACAAAACGGCGTGTATGAGCTTCCTTGGCATGCTGTACTGAGATCTGTCTTCTGATTAAGTTGCCATCACCTGTACCAACCTCTGAGCACCTGTACCATCCTCTGAGTGAGTTGCCATCAAGGACAACACTTGAATCATTATGCCAACAGTCAATCTATATACAGTCAAAGGTATGAGACCTTTTTTGATATTTTATGTTAAGAAGAAACTCCTCAAGGTCAGTTTGTTGAAAATACATGCATGAAAATTCTGAACAGTGAGGTAACATGTGAAGAAAGTTTTCTACCTAGGCAAGAACATTTTTCTATTAATGATATTGTCTCGGTTGACGTGCATGATAGTTCACTTCTAGGTAAACCTGAGTTACATGAAGAGATGAATATATAGGTTTTACCTATTCTATTTGAGGATCATCAAAATGACATGGATGAAATGCATAAAGATGTTTTTATAGGAGTTGTTAGTGTTCAGACTCAAGATGACATTCCTCAAGAAAAACTACCAAAGGTTATATCTGATTTGTTTGCTAAGAAGAAGAGTAGTTTTGATACACACAATATGGATGTCATCTTTGAAGATGTTCAAAGATGCCTGGATGGTTTTGTTGATTTACATGGAAGGAAAAACAAATATGTTGTTGCCTTTTTCTTTGATGATGTTCTTGGAATTGAAGACATAGGACAATAGAGGCCATCAGTTATGAATGAATTCAACCCTCATGGTTTTACTCATCAAGAAAAGGTGATTTTTCATGATTGTCAAGATCGCTTGGTAAGTTTATTCCAATCATCAATGAAGGTGGAGTTTCATTCATTTATAATCTCAAGTGATGGATTTAGTTTGTATTCTGTGTTTCCAATAAATGATTCTACTAATTTTGCTCAAGCATAGTCAAGAAGCCCAAGTGTTGGATCAAATATTTGACTGGTTATACTGGAGGTCTCATATTACTTGAATTAAATATGTGGATTTTCAAATATTAGAGTAGGGTTATTGGTACATAAATAAACTTGTTGGGCAAGCATTTCCTTCATATTTAGGTTACATTTTGAAGTTGTGAGTTTCAGTTTGTACATCAGTTTGATATCATATTGCAATAGAAGTTTGAATGGAAAGGCCAGACCCGACAGACCGCTTTGGGGTGGGTAGTAGTTGGTTTTCAGTTGGTTTGCAGTTTTCCTTTCAGTTTGGTGAAGTGGGTTTGAATGTAGTCTTCAAATTGGGATCAGCCCAATGGTTAAGCAACCGGTATGCTGGTTCTTTGTTGCACTAGAGGGGTGCAACATCCCCATTGGAGCCATTTTTATCCATGATAACTTCCAGAAATAATTTTCAGTTTTAGTAGTCAAGGTTTTCCACCACTGATCTCTGCATCTATTTGCAGCTTTTCTGAAAGAGGTTAATGTGCTTACAATTGGATATTAAAGAAGGAAGGACATGTCCAGTTTAATTTGTTTTGGAGAAATTCCCTTGTTCCCTAAAACTCATTTCTTTCATTAATCCCATCTCATCCTTTAGACACATCTCATATTTTAATTCTATTCGTAACCCGCATTTAAACTCTAGCCACATCTCATATTTCAACTCTAGTCGTAACCCATATGTAAAACTCTAGCCACATCCCATTTAAACATTAATAAAAACATGTCGCAGTCCTTTTTAAAGGGTTGGGACCCACAACCTATTGCAATTAGCCCTTTCCCTTTTGTGAAACAATATCCACCCGTGTCCCTCCTCCACTTGCAATTTTGATATCATAAATCGCAAAGTCACTCCTCCACCAATATCCCAATTCCTCCCCACCAATTGCAATATCGCATTCCAGCCAATTGCGATAGCTATCTCTGTCGCCAATATTGCATGTCCTCCCCACCAACTGTGATATCGCATAAATTTTCGTCACACTCATTGATTGTGACGTGTCTCCCCTCATCGATCACGATGTGCCTTTCTCCCACCGATTGCGATATCATAATTTGGAATCACGTAGTCATAAGTTCCAACTCCCTAAAGTCCTTTCCGACTTGCAATTGCGATGTGCAAGAACCTCTTGGATTCGATTTTTTATGTGGCATTCTATAAACTGTCACATCTGGAAAATAGGGGAATTACCATAAATCAATGTTAAAAGGCCCTCCCCTGTGTTGCAATTGCGATAAATTACCTAGATCAACGAGCATTAAACATCCATTTTTCATTCCGATCAGAGGGAAACGAGGGTATCTTTTGGTGTATTATCAGTAGTATGGTCATCAAATAGGATGCAGAGAAAAGAGGGCGGCGAGACACAAAAGGCAGTGAAACAAAGAAGGCAGTGAGGCACAAAGACAACAAGACACTTTCAAACACATTTCAATCATCAAAAAACATGCCTACCAGCATGATTCAAAGGGCCAGGTGTATGAATTTTCACAAATACATTGCCATGCTACAAACAATTGCATTTTCCTAAATAATTGTAACTCTTGGTAGACTTTGTTTATGTGACTCCCATGTGCATTCAAACTCTATTAAAACATAATATCCCTGTAATGGCTCAAGGTTTGGTAGCTCAAATAGGATTAGATATCATAGTTATCGATCAAATCTATGCCAGGTGGCAGATTTTGTAAAAGGGACCTCTTCTCTATAAATAAGAAGATTTTCGATGATGAGGAATGAGGGATAATTTGAGGAAACCACTGTTGTATATTTTTCAGTTAATAGAAATACAGTTTACAACAATACTCTGTTTTAACCTGAGATTCATTTCGGTTTTAGTTCCATCCTATCATGCTTCTATGTTGTTATTAGTTTTCATAGCTTATTTGATTACTTGGAATTCAATGTTATATTGCTCCAACTTCCTTCAATTTGTTGTGATTAATGCGAATGTTCATATTCACATTAGTAAACTAAAAATGCCTCAAATTCTACAAAACAGTGTTATTTGTTATTGATTTTCTTTAATTGACTCCATGCCCAATGGTGGTTGTCCTCACACTCTTTCACCTACAAAAATCACATAGAAAACCAAAGTTAGCCATCTGTATTTTTGAATATATTGAGAGATCCCTCTCAGATTGGAAGGGCTAACTTCCAATAAAAAGTTGGTTTGAAATAGTTACGTTGGGTTGAAGGTTGACACAACCCAACCCATTCTAGCCCACTGATAATAGAAGGAAGAAATTAGTTGCTTCACGTGCATGTCTGGAAGCGTTAAATGAGGATCAAAGAAGCCATCCCTAAGGACTACCAAGCTATGTGGAGAAACAAATAATAATGGGACTCTTGGAGGAGTATGCAGGCCACCTAAGAATTAAATTCTCAGCATGGATATCTACATAGTCAATCAGTAAAGAAATTCAAGGTTTATCTTTATGTTTAATGCTATGACATGGTTCAACTAGAAGACACAATGACAGCAGAAGGAGCCATGTTGAATTACACTTTGGTAGTATGGGTACAAGCATCTGAGACAACTTTGCGCAATGTGCATCTGTGGATCAAAACCATTAATTTCCAGTGAGAAAGTGGTGGAGTTGAGAATATCAACGAAGAGCTGAGGAGTGAGAGTAGAGTGTGTAGACAATGAGGTCTCACCAGCAAGAGTAGATAGAAAGCTGGTGTAGTGAGATTAGCAATTGTGATGTGAGAAGAACAACAAGGGAAAAGATGAAGTGTGTGAAGCAAAGAGCCCATGTGAGATAAGGAAAAGTGACCGAGGATATGTCGTTGTGAGCACTGAGTAAGGAACAAATGCGTGAGACCAAAGGGAGTCAGTGGAATAGTAGAGGACAAAGAGCATAAGTTTATTCCACAGCCAACCATTTTGGTATTTTACTTGTAATGTATATGCCTCTGTTTTCAGTTTGAAAATTGTATGAAATAGTAGAACAATGGAAAGAGCAGGTTGGTGCCTGCATTCAAAAGAGTTTGGTCCCTCTTGGCAAGTTGGTTCTTGCTAACCAAAAGGGGTCAGTGCCTCCTATGAGTGGGTGATCACAAACGAACAAATTTAATTAAGTAGGTGCTTATTTACATCATAAAAAACAAAAATTTGGTGGTTTTTTCCCTCTGGGTTTCGACGTGAAAACATTGTGTCAAATATGTTTGCTACTCATATGATTGGTTGAATGAACATGAATGTTTAACCTTGTTGCTCACTTCCTTTATGAATGAATTCTCTCATAGGTAGACGCATTTTGATTTACTTTAAAGATTTTGAAAATACATGCTCGACTATCTTTTCATATTTTGGGAGTCTGAAAAGAGTTGAAAGAGGACTCCTCTTGGAGGAATGAGTGATATAAAAGTATAGCGACTGGTTTTGACAATGATGGAACTACTCAAAATAGGCAAAGGTCAAGAGGTTGGCCAATATGACCACTCATTGCAGCAGTTACTCAAGAAAGGGTAAAAGAACCAAGTGAAAGTGTATGAAAGGCCAAGCATAGGGTGAAAATGGAATGAGAAAAGAAAGGCTCATTTGGCATAAAAAAGCTAATAAAAAATGGAAATCGCGATATATAGGACAAGAATAGTAATGGGGTCATTTTAACACAAGCTTCAAACATGGGAACTTATGCTTGAAATTGGTTTCATTTTTACACAAAATTGAAACAGAGGAAAAACTATGCTTGAAATAAGTTTGCACGCCCCCAACATAATGACTCAATTCGAGGTACAAGCCCCAAAATCTTCATTTCATTCACCTAAGTAGACTACCAGTGACTAACAGGTGGATGGAATGAAGATTCATTTACGAGATCAAGTGAAAGAATTGACTAGGAATTTATGAGATCTAATCAAAGACTCGAATTGGAAGGGGATATGTTTCATTTTTAAACGAGCTTGACACAGGAAAAAACTATGCTCAGGGACCTTGTTTCATTTTTTCATGAACTTAATGCAAGAAAAATAACTCTGCTTAGGCACCTTGTTTCATTTTTTAATGAACTTGACATAAAAAAAGGAACTCTGCTCCGAGGACCTTGTTTCATTTTTTAACGAGCTTGACACAAGACAAGGAACTCTGCTCCGAGGACCTTGTTTCATTTTTTAACGAGCTTGACACAAGACAAGGAACTCTGCTCCAAAAACCTTGATCATGACCTACAGAAGGCCATGGATTCCAAAAGGTTCTCATCAGATGCGAGAATATTTCTCTAGAAGGTATCAAATGATCCAAATGAAATATCAAGCTCCAATTCCCCTAGTAAATTATTCATTACATCACCAACTAGATCATTATTAGACGCAGACATGGAATAGATTTCCACATAATTAACCTGTGGTGGGGAAGATACCACTTGCATGTAAGGACCATTTAGGGAAGTTGGTTGATTGGGAACCAAATTAGTACCAATGAATGAAATTTGGTCAATGTTCACAATTCTTCCTTCATGTGGGAAACATATCACACAAAAAAGAGAAGATACAAGAGCTCCCATGACATACACATAGTCACACCCAACGAGTAAATTAAAATCCAAAGGGGATTGGGATACCATCACATCGATATAGATAGTATTTCCTCTCAAAGTAATAGGTAACTTATGAAGGATCCCTATTGGTTTATTGGTTCCTCTATTAAAGGCCGAAAAATTCGGTGTAACGAGCACAAGTTGTGGAGAGCCTAAATCTTTCCAAGTAGTTGAGGAAAAAATACTAACATATGTGCTTTCATCTATGACCATGCTATGTACAACCACATTATAATCTTATACTATGATCTGAAAGGGAACATAAGGAGGAAGATGATATTCTACCAATTGAATCCAATTAAAGGAAGCGTACATAATACTTGGAGCGGGTAACATGGGAAGAGGAGAACTTCCCCCTTGTGCTATGGGAACGGGAGAACTTCTCTCCAGTGTTGTGGGAATGGGAGGATTGTCCCCCTATGTGGTAGGAATGGGAGAATTTTCCCCTAGTTCATTGGAACCTAAAGAAATGAGAAGAAGCTAAGCATTATGAACTTCATTCTCTATGGGAAAGGTACGATCAACTGAAGGTGGAATCAGGTCAACCATTTTCTCAACTAATGTTCGGTCAGGAATGGAATCATGGGATTCACATTCAAAGAGATTTATATTGACTGGATTTGGATTTTTATCATTCACTTCGTTAACTATTGGAGGATTGGGAGAAAATTTTCGACAACTAGCTAGAAGATGAGGCTAAGAATCTGTAAGGTTTTCCAACACTTTTGAAGCTTCATCGATATAGGGACAAGGGTGAATAGGACGATTCCCTTCAAATAACTTACAGGGAAATTTAACTTTACCCTTCTTCCCACGGACCTTACTATTACTAGGTGATGGTTTATCACCAACATGATCTCCAGAGGCTGATGACAAAGGATTATGTGAGCTTGTAGACCACACTTCTAATATCTGGGGAATACGAAGACAATCTCTAAGAAGGTGGTCACCATTACATAAATTTCAAGGGAATTTAACTTTGCAAGGTTGATTGGAAGGTTTACCAACATTAGTTACATTCATAGCAATGTTTTCTTGGTTCCCCCTTGCTTATTTTTCTTCTTCTTCTTCGTCCTTTTTTTCTTCTTCTTAGCTTCCTGGTTACTTGAATCAAGACTTTCACAA
Source organism: Pinus tabuliformis (assembly GCA_031772625.1). Classification (NCBI taxonomy): domain Eukaryota; kingdom Viridiplantae; phylum Streptophyta; class Pinopsida; order Pinales; family Pinaceae; genus Pinus; species Pinus tabuliformis. Next base: position 336,348,031 of record CM062810.1, on the reverse strand, counting down.
GGCGAGGATGAATGAAAAGATGAATAAACAACAAATGAAGAAGGCAAAGGTCAACCTTAGGATAAACTTGAGGTTGATATTGTTCAGGTGGAGGAGGACATGGTTGAGAAGCAATTTGGACATTCGAAACGATTGGGGTCGAAAACAACCAAACTACCAAACCAATGGTAAATACGAGACGGGACAATGTTGCTATATAAGGAGCACCAATATTTCCTAAAGAAGGAAAAGGAATAGGATTCCTATCAGAAGGGTTTCCTTGATTGGTAGACTCAGCAACCATTGTCATTAGCCTCAATATAGTATCCACTAAGGAGTTGTTCCATGAAGAGGATGTTATTTTGCAATCAATTAATTGATTTTAGAAATTAAAGACACAAACAAACAAAAAAGCTGGGTAACTAGGCAAAAGGGTTTACCAAGTAACCGTGAACTAAAATATACACCTTGGCGAACCAAGGACTTAATGTACCAGCAGAAAATATCCCCGAATTATTTGTTTGGTGTATCATGGTATACAAGGAGGCCAACTCGATTACCTATGGCGAGGATAGCAACTTATGGTGGACTTCAAAAATATACTCGCTAGTACGTGGAAGTGCATTCAATAGTAATGTCATCTAATGCGTAACCATTCGATGAGATCATGCCCATATACGTATCACCTATGGGCACCATCCGATATACTCGAAGGCATGTGGAAAACGATCTAATACACTTACGTACGTGGAACATGATATCACCCCCAGAAGGAAACACTGGAAAAAATGACAGCTCCTACATTTAAAGATGTCAGAACACGTCTCTAGCCTAAACCTCTATGTGTGCCAATAAGTTTCAAATTCTCCTTAGCTTAATTGAGATTAATTTTAAATTTTATCTTAAATTATGTTTCAATTTCAAGGCTCAAAATTCAATTTCACTTGAACACACCTATGATGCAACTAATATGAAAAAGAACACTCTTTTAATTTTCCATTTAACAATGAAAGGCCTAACTGAGTAGGGGAAGAAGAAATCAATTAGAAGTGCAACAAATAAGGGATGCAACCATTTATCTCCTCACTATTTCAATCAAAATCAAAGCTCTATATGCGATTCAAAGAGATATTTCTTTTCTTTTCTTTTAATGTTTCAAATGCAAAGAAACATATGAGTGCAACTTGATTTTTGACAAAAACTAACCACACAGACTTTAACTGTAATGTAAAAGTGGCTTTTCAAATCCAATAATCAATCTATGCATACAACCCGAATTTGATAAGAAGAAAGAAAGAATTGAAACAAAATCTTAGCAAAAAGGTGATGCCAGTCAAAGGTTATTAACACTCATAACAATTTATCCCACCCCACCCCACGCCCCGGGTGATTGAGGGGGAAATTTGTTTCCAAAAATGAAAGAAAAAAAAATCCAATTTCACACTAGGGAGTTCCAATTTTCACACACAAAACCCTAGATGAAAATGCAAATATTTTTCTTTTCAAGTCACTTAATTTTTTAAAAATAAAGAAAACTAAGATGCAAAGTTCAATCAATTATTCAAATAAACTTTTCATGATGATGACTTGAGCACCAATTCATCTAAGCACTCAATGATCAAACAAAATAGTTTGGAAATGACCTAATGATAAGAACAAAGGAAAATATAAAAAAAAATCCTTACCAAAGACACTAAAAATGAAATCAAACCAAATTGAGGCTTCATAAAGACCACAAGAGACTCAAAGACTCAAGGAAGAGCAACTGAAAGAAGGTTGATCAGAGAGAAAATCAAGACAAAATAAGAATTTTGCATGAGAAGGGGGCAACTTAGGTGCAAAGGAGGCACTAGTGTTATGAAACTCATGTAGAAAGAAGGCTCAGTTGGGGTGCAACGTTGTGTCTCAAGACCACAGGATATGTTTTTCAAGGGATGCAAGGCTCTAACACAAAGATTGCAATTGAGACTCAATAAAAGGCCTTCCTAGGTTTGTTCTTGACTAAATAAGATAGTAAACATCCAAATAAGAGGTAAGACAAGAACAATGGGCAAAGAAACCACCAAGAAAATACATTTCTCCCTAATATGGTTGCCAATTTGTTATACGGAATCTATGACTATAGATAGAAGTATCTTCCCCAGGATTGGTGGATAATCCTAGAACAATAGAAATAAAAAGGGACTAATGTTCTCCATAAAGTAAATAGATAATGGGATTAAGCCTACCTGGACTCTATGCTTCACTCCTTCCTTGGATTGAATGCTCTAATCCTAGCTTTGATCACTATAATTAGAACATGCACATTCAGAAAACACAAGCCAATTATCGAAAGAATCTATGCAGCATCATCTAATCAATTTATTCAATAGATCAACATGGTATTGAAATATATGAAACCATAACATCATACATGTGAAAACAAATAACTCTTTTCATGAATAGAAATGAAGTGAGTTACAACCAAAAATAGGTTTTAATCTTATAGAAGAGATCCTCCAAGTTGACTTGTCCTTTCCTTGTGACAAAGTGCACCTCTTATCACCCTAATGCATGGAATGGTATCTCTCACATCAGTGGCATAAGGGTAGAATCACTCTCCAAAATCCAATGCCTTACCTATGGATGGCGATAAATATGTAAGTGAAAGAGGTAGTTCATGAATTCATATCCTTTTACCAATATGGGCTTGAGATCCACTCTTGATGGGGGGGTAATCTCAAGCGATAAGGTATGAAAAGTCCAAGGTAGGATAGGATAGGATTCATAATTTTTATATGAGTTAAATGTTTACAACAGATCTTGGAAGCTTTGAGATTCTTTTATTTTCCCGAATTTCTAGAATCAACACACCCCCAACACTAAGTAACATGATGGTGATCAACACAGGTGTAAAGTAGGGCAACCTAGTAGCCAATGCTAGCCAGTAAGAGACCAGGTTGTGTTGATCCTTAAAATGACTGAAACAAGGTGTTTTTAGGCAGAAACTCAAGGTTTAGAATGAGTCATTCTTAGGGATTTGTTCAAGGATGATGAAAAGCGATCAAAGGATGTTGATTGATCTAGTTGAAGGCCTATTGACCATATGTGACAAAATGGCCTATAACAAGTCTGTAGAAAAATGAGGCTCTACTTCTCCCTACTACCATAAATGAGGTAGAAGCAACAATCTTCAGAATTCCCAAAAATAAAGCACCAAGGCCTAATTCCTTTACCTCTGATTTCTATCAGGTGTGTTGGTCATTAATAAAAGAGGATTTCTAGAAAGTTATGGAGGAATATAAATTAATAAAAGTTATTCTATTATCCCTCAATGCTACTCTATTTATCTTTGTGCCAAAAATATCAAACTCAAATGACCCTAATGGTTTTCATCCTATTTCCCTTTATAACACTAACTAACAAATTATCTCTATAGTTATTACCAATTGCTTGAATCCCATTCTTCCATCACTCATCTCTCCATAGCAGACAAGATATGTTGAGGGAAGAACTTTCTTAGGTGGGATAATAGTGGCCCAGGATCTGGTTCATTCCCTTTATTTCAAAATAAATAGGTATTCTCATCAAGCTAGATTTATCTAAGGCTTTTGATATTTTAGTCATTCATATATTTCACATACTGTTAGAGCATTTGGTTTCTTGGAAGACTGGATCACCTAGATTATTTTCCTCATCTCCTTAGCCTTCTTCTCTATCTTAGTTAATGTATCTCCCTCTACATTTTTCAACCCTTCTAGAGGAATATGGAAAGGTGATCCTCTTTCTCCCTTCATGTTCATCCTCATAGCTAAAGGGATTGGATATGCTTTGAAATAAGTTGCTACAACCAGTTCCATCAAAGGTCTACGTTTCTCCAACTCAAATAATAAATCCTTGTACCAACAATTTGTGGATAACACAAGGCCCATGGGTGTCCCAACCATCGAAGAGTGTGGGTCTTTCACAAAGTATTGGATGATTTAATCATTGCATCAAGTATGGACCTCAATTCACAAAAATATGATATTTTCTTCTTTAACACTCCCCTTGTTATTAAAAATCATCTTACTAATCTCTTGGACTTCAAGAAAAGCACCTTCACATAAGCGATCTAGGAGACCCTTTAGCTCCTATTTCCCTATGTACCAAGATATGGTCTAACCTCATTCAAAAGTTTACCAACAAATTAGATAGTTGGAATTTGTGTTCAGTCAGAATTTCCTATAGAATCATCCTTCTTAAACCTCTTCTACTCACCTTACCCATGTAGCTTCTCTCAGCCCCTACACCCTTTAAAAGTAGTCTTCATCAAATCAAATTCTTTTAGAGAATTTTCCTATGGGGAGGAGTAAAGATAGAGAAAAAATGGGCTCTAGTTTCTTGGGAGAAACTATGTCTCCTTAAAAACCTAGGAGGATTGGGCCTCCAAAATCTAGGAAAATTTGAACTATGTTTTAGGAGAAAAACTATGATGGCATTGGTTGTAAGGAGTTCATGACAAATGGAAGAAAATATGGTCCAATAAATACAACAATAACATTCGTAATGAATTCACATCCACGTGATTATTTATCTGGTAGGTTCATCTAATTGAAATATTTACGATAAAGGAAAATAGTTAGTACAAGAGCATTGCTTTTGGGAAGTAAAGGACATAAAAACTGCTTGCTTTTGGGATGCTTTTTGTCATCAATTTCCCAAACACTTTTCTCAAGAAATTTTTCAAGATATATATTATGTTATGTAATCTCTGGGGAAAATTCTAGTGCTTGATTACTAGGAATATGTCTCTTCAAAGAAAAATCCTCGTTGATGGCAATCTCCTTCCTCTTGGGACATTCCCTTATCCACATAATCTCATGAGTAGTTCAAAGAATTTTTTCTACACTAACTAAACCACTTTTATAAATATTCGAATAAGCTTTGTCAGGGATATCGACCAAAGGTTTATTTCACCATCAAAGAAGCTTACTTCCTTGTAGGTAATCATGCCTACCCTCTGAATCAACAGGTGTGGTCCAAAATCTGCCACCAGAATTTTTGGCCCAAGATAGCTTATTTTCTTTGGCTTCTTCTCCATAAAAAAGAATTAACCTAGGATAATCTTCTCTCCAGGGTTTATGTTAGCCTCTAACTCTGTTTCTTATATTGTTCCAATGAAGAAAATTGTGAACACCTTTAACATTATTTTCCACTTGCCCAGGATCTATGGAACATGTTCTTCAATCTCTTTAGATAACCTGCCTGCTAAGAGACCATCCCCATGGACTTGATTAATAATTGGCCTCCTTTCCCATTCTACAATCCTATTATCAATAGATCTTGGAATCTGCATCCGCCTTTGTCTCCTAGATTCTTTGGAAATAACAAAATCGATGTATATTTCACAACTTTCAAGATTCCATCCTCTCCCTTTAGAGCACCTTTCTTGGTCATATGAAAGAAAGCATCCTCACCTCCAACTGTTCACCCTCAAACTAGAAGGTCTTAGAATCTAAGGAACCTATTCTAACTGTTATTAATTTTCCCTCATACCCTAACCTTCTCTCATCTCCCCCTCTCCTGCTGACATCCTCTTCCCCCTCACACTAATCTTTCCCTCCTTTCAATTTCATCAAACTAAATTTTTATGGTGCCTCCAAGAGAAACCCTAGTCTTGCAGGATTCACGGGATTCTTTAGCTCTGACATGAGACATTCTTCATCTATATTTTGGTTATATTGGCACAAATAGAAATAATGTAGCTGTTGGTGTGCATGATTCTAATAGACCTCAGATTTTTTGCTTAGTTTGCCAACAAACCCACTTAGCAATGGCCCTTTCAACATCATCCACAAAGTGGATGAAGTGCCACCTGAGGTGATAAGGGCGACTACTGGAACCTGGTTTCCACAATGAGATGGGATTACTAAAATTTTGTGACACTAGGACTTCAACTTATAGTGTGAGACATCAAACACCTATCAGCTAGACACTTGGTAGTCATTCTAGCATTACATATTGTGCAAGACTTAGCGGATTCTTACACTCACTAATTAGCGCATTGTTCATTACCGGCAACAATACTATGATCGAAATATATTATCCTCCTCATCGCTCTTTTTGACATCAACAAAGTGACTTACCATTCATCAAAGATATGCTTAACATAATAAAATTGTCACAAGACTATGGATCCTCTTAACTATTAGAGACATTAAGAGATATTGGTTCAATATTATATCACTAAATAGCTCATAAACAAACAGACCATAATAGAAACAACACAACACATTTGTATTCCAACATAAAGGAGGCAATCCAATGTTATTTTCATCATTTCATAATAAATAAAAAAAGGTGCAATGTGCTACAATAGAAATCATTTAGAGCTTGGCTCACCAGCCTTCTATATTAGTCAGGGCACAACAAAATAACCATTATAATGCAATCACCTAGTATACTCCACTATAGACTATTTCCTCTACATGTGAGTTACACAACAACAATAGACACATACAGTTAACATCTAGACTTTTACTATTGTATCAAAAACACAAGGACTTAGTAGTTGTTTGAGTTATTTTATCACTCTTAATATGGATGAATCACAACCATTAATTATCAACCAGGGTAGATATTTTATTTCAAAGGATTTTGCATTGTCTTTGTCGATACATGAACAACCAGGTAACACAAAAACGTCATTGAACACACTTGCATAATTTAAAATATTCTTGCAGAAATGAAACTCATTCAGCAAAGAAGAAATTCACACTTCATAATCTTTAGAAAATAAATAGCTGCACCATTTGTTATTAACTAGAGGGCAGCAATAATATAAAACATCATACCATAAATCTAAAAATAGAAGGGTGTCTATTCCACAATATATGCAATGACAATAAGAAATTCACATCAACATCTAAGAAAATAAATATACTACTAATATTGTGATCCTTGCTAAAGAGGAGGGCCCTTCCTCCCTAGCAGGGTGCAGGAATGGAATGAAACTACTTAAAGATTCAACACAGGAATTGCAAAATCATCACCAAGTACCTATTGTGTTAAAATAGTTGAAAGATACAAGATCAAAATATCGGTATCACTCCATAAGTTTTCGTCCCCTTCTCATAGGACTGAGCCTTTTTATAAAGTATTATAGAGCCCCAAAATTAGGGAATGAATCAGTCATGAGAATCTCATGATTCTCATGTTGATCAATTTAACAGAAATGAAATAAAATAGAAGTTGTTACAACCAGTTTTCAATTAAAGACCTATTATGGTTACACCACTTTTTATAGTTATAACTGCTCATATCTTTTCAACCTTCCGCATAGAGTTACATCTCATAGTCTTCAATGATTATCTCTAAAATAGCAGCCACGGTCTTTAACCATTTGCAGTGTAGCAGCAGTGTCACAGTGTAACAACAACTTGTGGTGTAAAAGCATTCATGGTGTAACAACAATCTTCAAGGTGTAACAACAATATTAAGGGTGTAACAGCATGTAACAACAGCAACTATTTTCCCATAGTCTTTAGTAATTACAAAAACACCTGAAAGAAAAACATCCAAAAGACCTCTTCCATAATTTTCTTGGTTATTCATTCCAAAAAGACATTGTTTCTTTCGATACTTAACATAAAATGGCATAATAATATGTCAGAGAAAAAGATTGCTTCTTGACCAAGGAGAGTGACATTGTGTCAAGGGATTAATGGATTCAGTGAAGGGAAATGACCAAAATAGGGAAACATGTTCCTGAAATATCCTTAAATACTGCACCCAACATCTCCCCCCAACTGAAGCCACTGCATGCCCTCATGCAGATTCCTATGAATGTTCAAGGTCGTCCTTTATTACAATACTGGCGTGTTTTTGATGTAGTTTTGTGAGAGCATAAACATCATCAGTATCTTCATCCTCTTGCCTGTATCCTTGAGTAGCCATAAGATGCGTGGTCCAAGATCTTTCATCACACCTGGTTAGATGGTAGTGAGGCTGGTAGCTCACAATCGAAAGTCAAATCAAAGGGAATTTAAACTTAAGTCCTATCCAAAAAGTTGTCATTGATTTAAAAATCCGTGCATACTCAGGAACTCGAGTAACAACTATCACAAAATTATGAAATCCAAAGGGATCCCTTATCTGTAAAGTTTCACTATTGCCTTTCGAATGTTTCAAGCTTCCTACCAATTCTATGTTCTTCAACTATGCAAAAATATTAATACAAAACCCAATGACTCTTCTCCTATACTGGGATGAATATTCCACCATGTTAGGAGTACTAATAAATCTTCTGAATTCTCACGTCAAGGTAGTAGTCGTATGAGGCTCTGATCTTATTTTTAGCATTGTTTTCTCTTTATTCCTATCATATGATGTCTTTGAAAGATGCCAATCGACTTGGTTCCTCATAAAAGATATGAAGGCCCATAGTACTAAGTCTCCAACATAAGAAAAAAAATATAATCATTTGTAGAATGGCAAGCTCAGCCAATATTTTGTGAAAAAAAAGTTCACACAGCAAACTTTGTTCATCAAAATCACAAGAACAAAATACATTTAAAAGAGTTCTAGTAGAAACACCCTTATAGGGTCTATTCTCACAGATAGATTTCAATTGGAAAAGATAAAACTTTTCCCACAGGAAAATCGGATAAGATGGAGATGGCACCTTACAACCCAAAAGGTTCAGGGCTAACTCATACATTTCTCTTTTATCTTCAGTCAATTCCTTAATTTCATTTTGCAATTATTGAATTTGTTCTTTCTTCTTCTTCTCGACTTCCTTTGTCTCTCGTTGTATGAATTATTTTGTGAGCAACTCCTCAACCCATTTATCCTTAAGAGTGTGAATAATCTTCTCATGCTCTAAATAAATTACTCCCTTTTTTAGGGAGAGTGCCAACTGTTTCCAATTCTGCAATTTAGAAATCAATAAAGTTTTTCTAAGTGCCAATTTGCCTGAAGGTCTAGTGCAATGGAAGGTGTAACAACATCTCTAAATTGGAGTTGTTTTTCCTTGACTACTAGTTCTTGTCTAACAATAATTTCATCGATAGTTTCTTGTGGATTGAATCTCACTTTTTCTTCATGAAAAACTTCTGCCTCGACTGCTGGTTCTTGTGTAACAAAAGTGTCATCGACAAGTTCTTGTGTTTCAGTTTCTAGGTCCAATTCCATAGGGTGCTTCCTTTCAGCTGCTAGTTCTTGTTTAACAACAACATCATAAATGGGTTCTTGTGTAGCATCTCCCCATGGTTCTATCTAATTTTCCTTTGAGATGGTGTTTGCATCACAGATTTTATACCATGTTGTTTCCAGTGCTTTAGCACATGTTGCACACATTGGCCCCTTCATGGTTTCTAGTCCCAATTTATCGACATCCTCTGCCAATGTGTCATGGCCCAGAACCCTTGTTTCCCTTTCCATATCCTCTAATTTCTGCTTCAATTCTTTGTTTTTTGCTTCTAATTCTTTAATTTTGAGTAGCACGGCTTGGGTTTCATTCTTACCTGTGAAGGAGTATATTGTTTCTTGGCCTATTCTTCTTTATTCTATTCCTTCATGCCTTCATGCTTGCTGAAATTATTTTCAAATGGTGGCGAGGGTTCTGGTTGAGTGCCAACCTTGACCCTTCTCTTTGGTGTTCTGCCATTGATAGGTCTTTCCAGCGATCTTTTCCCAATTCTCACATTAGAGGACTACCCCCACTTCACAGTTACATCAGTTTTTCCCAGAGCATTTGTGGAGGTTTCAACTTGTTACCAAATTGAAGTTCTTGTATTTTTGCTAATGAAATCCTCCCAACTTCACCCTTGTTTCTCCAGGGCCTCCAATATGATCATCTTTATAAGTCCATGATTAGTGATACAACTTTCTGGGTGTGAGGCAACCTTTACCGTGACTGCCATATGCTTCAAGTTCTCCAATAGGAAGTAAGGAAGATTGATCAATTTCCTATGTTGAAGATGATTCAGCAATGGAAAATGATAATTAAAAACTATCGTTGCACACCCCTCACATGTAATATATTTGATGATAAAAAAAGAAACATCATTCCATGGTTGTGGAATGTAAAGGTGGTCAATTCTCCTTCCCTTATTAACCAAATACTCCTCTCCCTGCAAAAATTTATTCTTGAGGGATGGGTCATTGATTTTCTTATTGAACCATCACTTGCCTTCATTTTGTAGTGATGTCGATCAGGCGACTACTTCCTCTGTAACCTCCAACTTTAAACCTCTAACCTAAGTTTGGTTTCTGGTTTGTACTCAAATCCAGGTTCACTTGCAATTTTGTTTTGAGTGTTTTTACTTCAAACTCAATAGAAAATAATGGTTTTTTACCATATACCAATTCATATGGTGAAAATCTAGTAGTATTTATCCATGTAGTTCTATATGCCCATAGTACTTCTGGAAGTTTGTCAGCCCAGTTCCTTCGATGGTTGGATACAATCTTGGTGAGAATTCCTTCAATAACTTTATTGGTTCTTTCTACTTGACCATTTTCCTGTGGATGATATGGTGAAGTAATCCTGTGATAGATCTTATATTTCTCAACTAACTTCTAGATCAAATGAGATGTGAACTGTGCTCCTCTGTATGTCACAATTTCCTGACGTACTCAAAAGAAAATGAAAATGTATTCAAACAAAAAGTCTGAAATAGCTTGCTTAGTTGGCCTGGTTAATGCCTTTGATTCAACCCATTTTGTGGCATAGTCTATATAGACTAGAATGTAGGATTTCTTTTGAGATGAAGGATTAACTGGTCCTACAAAGTCTAGAGCCCACTTCTCAAATGGTTCCAAAACTACTTGAGGTTGTAACGACATTTCATCTGACTGTTGTGGTTGACCCATTCTCTGATAACTGTCACATCCCTTGACAAATGTATTTGCATCCTAGAGTATGGTAGGCCAATAATATCCAGTCTAAAGCACTTTATACCATGTCCTTTTGTCAGCAAAGTGTCCTCCACAAGGTTCCTCATGACAAGTTTTGAGGATATCAAAAATCTCATATTCTCTCACACAACACCTGATCTGTTGATCTGGCCATGTGTAATAAAGGTATCCCTCTACCAAAGAATATATTGCACTCTTTTGAACAATCCTCTTCCTTTATCTTAAGGACAAATATTATGGAAATATCCCTACAACAAGATAATTAGCTATGTTTGCATACCACGATGAGTAAGTTGAAATAGGAAAACTATATTCATCTTGAAAAGAATCCTCAATGCGCATGAAATCATCATCAACAGTCAACCTAGAAACAAAATCAGCCACTACATTATCTTTTCCAGGTTTATCTAAGATTGTTATATCAAACTCTTGTAACAGTCATAACGAACGTGTAACCCTACCATTAGTGACAAGTTTATTCATTAAAAAAAGAATGGCAGAGTAGTCAATGTGTACAAATATTTGATAACCTATAATGTAGTGCCTAAATTTATTAATAGCATGTATTATTGCAAGAAACTCTTTTTCTATAACTATCTAATTTAATTCTAGTGGAGTCATGTTATTGCTAAAGTAGTAGATGGAATATGGATTTTTGTCTTCAAGTTGACCTAGCACATCTCTTATAGCAGTATTAGATGCATCAGTTGTTATATGGAAAGAAAGATCCTAGTTTGGTCCTCACAAAACAGGAGTTGTTGATACACACTGCTTTAATTCTGTAAAGGCTTGTTCACATTTCCTTATCTAGACAAATTCCACATCTTTAGTAAGCAAAGAAAATAATGGGGATGCAATCTTTGAAAAAAATTCTATAAATCTTCTGTAATATCCTGCACGTCCCAAAAAACTACATACCTCTTTTTGCGTTTTGGGAGATGGAATTTTCACAATTATTTCTATCTTAGCAGGGTCTACCTTTATTCCCTCAGAGATATAATTCCCGAGCACAATTCCTTCATTCATCATCATGTGACATTGTTTAGTTCTTAAAGAAAGATTAGTTTTCTCACATCGTTCTAATACTTTTTCAAGATTGGTTAATGTTGGTTCGAAATCATCACCATAAGGTGTAAAGTCATCCATGAACACTTCCAAATAGTCATTTAGCAAATCTGCAAATATTCCCAATATTTCCCTCTGGAAGGTTGCTAGTGCATTACAGAGTCCAAAAGGGAGAACTTTGTATGAAAATCTCCCCCAAGGGCAAGAAAAGGTGGTTTTATTGTTATCCTCAAGAGAAATAAGTATCTAATTATAGCCACTAAACCCGTCTAAGAATGAAAAGAATTTATTTCCAAATAAGGTGTCAAGGACTTGATCTATGAATGGTAAAGGGAAATGGTCCTTTTGAGTGGCTTTGTTAAGCTCTCTGTAATCCACACAGATCCTCCACTTTTCGTTCTTTTTAGGAACAATAACAAGTGGAGATACCCATTGGTTGTCGGAGATGGGATAAATGAAGTTGGCATTTAGAAGTTTTTGCAATTCTTCTTTCACTACTTCCTTAAGTGTTGGGTTCATACGCTGTTGTGGTTACCTAACTGGAGTGAAATCTCCCTTCAAGTAGATGTGGTGAGTGCATAGGTTAGGGTGAATGCCTTTCATGTCTGTGTAATCCCATGAAAATGCCTTTTTATGTTTCTGTAACAGTTGTAACAACATCTTGTTTTGCTCGGGAGTCAGGTTAGGATTAATATTTAAAATTTTTCCTGACTCTATTTCCATGGGGTTTCTTTTGAGATTAGGGGTGGTTTTCATATGCTCTAGACTTAAATATTCCATGGTATCTTCCACCCCTAAATCATCGATAGAAGTAAAAGCAAGGGAATTACTGATAAATCCATTGATAATATCATCCTTTGTTTCATTCTTAAAATATTGGGCTTTGCCGAGAGTGAGGAGTGGTTGGGAATAATCGAATTCAGGTTCAAATTGATCCCATAAGGGATTTTCTAAATCCTTGGTTTTGCAGGGGCATTAAGGCTGAGGTTCTTTGTGGCTTGTCCATATGAAATTGTCATATAGCTGGACCTACAACCTATGAATTCATCTGCAGTGGCCAACCAAGGCTTTCCTAATATCAGGGGATGTCCCCCCCAGGTTTGATTTGGTTTTTAAAATAATAAATTTTGTTGGATACTTCCAGGAATCCACTGTGATCATTATGTCTTCCACCATTTGTTCAGGTTTAACACATGACCTATCTGCCAGTTCTAGCAATGTAGATGTTTGTCTTAGCTTGTGTAATTCTAAAGTGGTCAAGACGTCCTTGGTCATTACATTGAATGCTGCCCCTAAATTAATTAATGTATTCCAAATGGGCTTCTCATTGATATAAACAATGAATGTAGGATTCCCTACATCATTATATTTAGTCAAAAGAGGCTGACCGGTCATCAATTCTGATAGTTTTCCCATCACATGGATGGTAACAGGGTATTTGGGTTTCCTTCCAGGTTTCTTGACACATAGGTCTTTTACTATTTTTTCATAAATGGGGACATCCTTAATGGCTTGTAGCAATGGAATCCTTATGTGCAAACATTTAACTCCTTGAGAAAATTAGATTCGGGTTGTGGAATCATCCCAATTTCAGTTAGTCTGTGTGGATATGGTGGATCCTTAGTTACCATAACAGCTGGATTGATTGTTATAGGTGTATCAATTTTATTCAAATCGGTTGTTACAGGTGTAATATCCTCATCAAGTTCCACAATATCATTGGTTGGTGATTCAAATTCCTCTTTAGTAATAACAAGGGAGGTTTTTGGATTTAATACTTTTCCTTATCGAAGGTGGATTCCATTACATCCAACAAGAGTAATGTAGTAAGTCTGGAAAGAATTTGGGGATTCTATATTTTGGCCTTCCTTATTATTTGGGTTAGGGTTAGATTGTACAGGTAATTGGGATCGTATGGGAGGAGTAGAAACAGATGATGAGAGAGGTGGCAGTTGCAATTGTTGTTGTACTAGTAGTGTGGGATGGGATGGACCTAAATGGTTTCCCCTCCAATTCTGAGGCCAATAATATGGTTGAGATGGAGGATCCTGAAAAGGTGGAGAAGGAGACCATTGGTTCCATAGTGAAGGAAACTGAGCTAGAGGAGGAGTGGAATACTTCCATGGAGATTGTTGAGCATTATATACATTATTCCATGGATTAAAAGAAAAATAGTGAGACATGCCTGATGGTCATGGTTGCCAAGGCTTCCCGGACTTGATAAAGTAGGAAGACTATAATTCTTCACTTGATTCCTTGAGTACTTCTTTCAGACTGGGAAGCTCCAAATAGTATCCTATATAATGCTCTAGATCACAGATATTGCACAAGCTGATGTTGTTGAATCTACATTCCTTCAAGGAATGTTTGCCTTTACATTTCGAGAAGAACACAACCAAAGCTTTATCAACTTCATCCTATGCCTTTTTCACTTGTGTTTTTGTCATTTGGGTAGATAAGGTGCTAATAAGATCAGTCTTAAGATTTTCGAATAGGTTTCCGATCTCAACTCTGGTCACACCTTCATTTGCATATTTCTGTACTCTAATAGAGGCATCCCGTGCCATGATTCTACCTCGTGACAATCCTCTCGAACACCTTAAGCAGATTTTTATTATCTCATCAAATGGATCCTGAGATATATTTCATTTTCCCAATAGGTTCAACATGTTGAGGCAACCATCTCTCATTCCTCGTATAAATATTATCTTCAAAATTTTCAAATCTAGATCGCTATGTTTGGATCTCTGTAGATTATAAAGGAATTGTTCCACATAATCTTCCAAGTTTTCTTCTTCCTTTTGTGTCATTCTAAATATCTCCTCTCTCAAATCTCTGGTCTGGAAATAGTCCTGGTATTTCAATAGAAACATTATATTCATGTCTCCCCATGTCCAGATAGTATCAAATCCCAGTCCCACAAACCATCTTAGTGCTTCTCCTTTCAGAGTAGCAAGGAATAGTTTTAGCTTCTCAACATCTGAAGTGTAGTCATAGATCCTTCACAAAACATCAAATTCAAACAAAAAAGTATCAGGATCTTCTACAATCAATCCTTGAAAATATGGAAGGGTTGATAAAGGAATATTTTTCATGGGAGCTTCGCCCCTTATATCACTTATTGGAATTTCAAAAGTGGTAATAGTGGTGTTTGTTCTATCATTGTTATTGTCTCCCATTGTGGATTATCCTAATTCTTTTTCTGGTGAGTACCCTCCCAAAGATTGTTCGGATGAATTTTATGTGGATAAAGATTCCTGTGATGATTGTTCAGGTTGTTCTGGGGTTGGTTGTTTTACTGCACTACCTGAATCTAGGTATTGATAAGTAAAAGAATGTTCTTCTGATTCTGGTTCTTTGTGCCTCCCACTAGTTTCCCCCTGTCCTTCTAATCCAAAATCCTGGCCACTAGTCTCTCCTTTTTGTTTCTGAGTTGAATCTACAGATTTAGGAGTTTGTAGGATAGTTTGAGGAAGGTGGGGTCCTAAAACAAAGGAACCAGATACTCCTCATTTTGATGTCGGAGTAGCAAATTTCTGCGGACCTTTTTTTCCTGCGTCCCTATGCAAAGTAGGCTGTTCTCTCTCTGCTTTTGAGATCAATTCTTGAATAAATGTTTTTCTCCCTAGATCCATATTTTTTTTGTTCCTTTTATGGCCCGTTTTCCTATATATTTTTTAGAGTTCCTATGTTTTGTTTCTTCTTTACTCATTTGTCCTACACATGGACCCTATGTGTAATTATTTCACACCTTGAGTGTCTCAATTACTACAGTGGTGAGCCCACTCAAGTATGTTAGAGCAATGTGTAGGTTCTTACCTCTCGTCTTACCACCCAACGTCTATAAAACTAAAGACACTCTAAAAGGAAATTTCAAATTTTACACACCCTAAGTGTTCTAATTATCACAGTGGTGAGCCTGCTCAGGTATGTTAAAGTGATGTGCAGGTTCTTACCTCTCATCTTACTGCCCAGTACCTGCTCAATTAGAAACACTGTATCAAAAGAAAATTCAAGAAAAGCATTGGTTGATTGTACCATCAATTTCCTTCCCCGGAAATGATGCCAAAATGTTTGTGTTATTTTATCAATCTTAAAACAGTTGAATCACAACATTAATTATCAACTAGGGTAGTTCATTTATTTCAAATAATTTTGCACTATCTATGTTGATACATGAACAACCAGGTAACACAAAAATGTCGTTGAACACACTTGCAGAATTTAAAACATTCTTGCAGAAATGAAACTCACACTTGTAGAAATTAAAGAAAACACTATAAAAATGAAACTCATTCAGCAAATAACAAATTCACACTTCATAAGCTTCAGAAAAGAAATAGGCGCACCATGTGTTATTAACTAGAGTGCAGTAATAATATAAAATATCATATCATAAATCTAAAAATAGAAGTGTGTCTATTCCAAAATATATGCAACGAAAATAAGAAAATTCACATCAACATCTAAGGAAATAAATATACTACTAATAATGTGGTCCTTGCTAAAGATGAGGGCCGTTCCTCAATAGCAAGGTGTAGGAATGGAACAAAACTCTTTAAAGATTCAACACAAGAATTGCAAAATCATCACCAAGTACTTGTTGTATTAAAATAATTGAAAGATACAAGATCAAAATGTCGGTATCACTCCAGATGTTGTCGTCCCCTTCTCATAGTACTGAGCCTTTTCATAAAGTCTTAGAGAGCCCCAAAATTAGGAAATGAATCAATCATGAGAATTTCACGATTTTCATGCTGATTGATTTAATAAAAATTAAATAAAATAGAAGTTGTTACAACCAAATTTCAATTAAAGACCTATTATGGTTACACCACTTTTTATATCTATACCTAATCATATCTTTTCAACCTTCCGTATTCAGTTACATCTCACAGTCTTCAACAATTATCTCTAAAATAGCGGCCATGGTCTTTAACAATCTGCAGTGTAGTAGCAACGTCATAGTGTAAAAAAAACTCATGGTGTAACAACATTCGTGGTGTAACAACAATTTTCAAGGTGTAACAACAATATTCAGGGTGTAACAACATGTAACAACAACAATTGTTTTCCCATAGTCTTTAGTAATTACAACAACACCTGAAAGAAAAACATCAAAAATACACATTCCATAATTGCCCTGGTTAGTCATTCCAAACAGACATTGTTTCTTTCAATACTTAACAAAAAATGGCATAATAATATGTCAAAGAAAAATATCTCTTCTTGACCAAGGAGAGTGACATGGTGTCAAGGGATGGATGGATTCGGTGAAGGGAAATGGCAAAAAATAGGAAAAATGGTGCCTGAAATATCCTTAAATACTGCACCCGATAGTAGCTCTTTCTTTTTCTTCATCCCAATGCTCGAACTATCTCAGATGAATCCTCTTATTGATCCATCGTAGATTCTCGGTCATCTTCAGCCTGCTTCCTCTCTCTTCCAATTTTCCTCCATGCTAGATAACCATTTGAGATATGCTCTAACAACTTCTCCCCCATTTTCACACACCATATAAGCGTCTTGTTGAACCTGCTGAAAATATCTACCACCAGTTCATCACCACTCCATTGACCTCCTCCCTTTTACAAATATCTCCAGATTCTTCTCCCAAGATGGCCTTCCTCTCCTTCGCCTATCATTGTAAAATACTAACTACTAGACTTATTCACATGTGTCTTTCCTATTGGATGTTGATGTCTCCTATGTGTGGTACCTTCCTGTACCATGTCTCTCTCTTCTACACATGTCCTTACTATTTCACTCTAGATACTTCTCTCTCATGCCATTATCTCTTCTTCGTGGTCCCCTACATGAACACTATAAAACAAATTCAAACATTTTTCACCTCTAATAGGCCCCAAACACAAGATTCTAGCTCGTCCCAAGCATGTTAGTCCTTCTCTTGGGAAGATATATTGTCATTTATGGCTTTCCTTAATTCCTATGAGGCCTCATTCTATGCCTCGATCTCAGTTCTGTTCTCTTCCCCTTTGTTGATAACATATTACACAATTTGAGTGGTCAAATCCTCGCTGACAACACTGGTATTGTCGTTTCTTACTTGCCACACTACTATCAAAAATTCATTACATTTATCGGTCACCTTCAATGCCCAATCCTGAAGGTTGGTCCATTATTTCTTGCGTTCCTGGATCTGCTCACTCTGTTAACTAAGTTGTATATTTTCCTACCCTGTGTTATGTTCGTTTATGAAGCTCATCACACACATGCTTTTCTCGACTTCATGTACTCATTCTTCAGCCTTTAAAATTTGATCCACAACTTTTACAATGACTAGAGCTTCTGACAAGGTACTCCATAGTTGATTTCCCTGGTCAACCAAACTTTGACAACATTTTTCATATTCATCCAAATGTTGGTACTGCTCTCGGGCACGTTGAACGAATGTTATGTATTTGCACTCTTTTGGCAGGATTGGTGGTTGCAGTTGTGTCGTCAGCTCTGCTACTTATTATTCGAGGCCCTGAATAGCATTTTTTATCTTCCCCACCACATCTCCCAATCGGGTGGTATCGTTGATAAGTCCACCCACGAGTTTGGCATAGACTTTCCCTAAGGTCGTGCACCAGTTCGTTTCATTTTTAGCAGCCTTCTCATTTTCTCGTTGTAACTTCTCCTGGGCCTCCCTCAAATGATATAATTCTTATTTAGTAATTTCCATCCTATCATGTAACTATCACACAGAGTTATGATACAATTGATCTAAGTCATCCAGATTCAACTAGGATAATACCAAGTTGATCTATGCAGTGTCTGCAATGTTTTTTTGCACTACTCCATCCCAAACCTCCACAACTCTATTAGGAAAGATAAATACCCACTTAGGCTACTCTGATGGAGATGGTTCTGACATAGACAAGAAGAAATATGGTTGACTTCTCATGGTCGGCTGACCTCCAAGATTTGATGAAAACACTTGCATAGCTAGTATAGCGTACAAGTCATCCACTATTTGTTGTATATTATCCAACTATTCCTTAGTGACATCCTCCATCTATTCACTAATCCTCTCAAAATTTTCCTTTGTTAATGTTAGGCCAGGAGGTAACTCCTCAAATGAATTGTGATTTTTCATTCATGCTGATCATAGATATATACATGGAGTGAGAGACTCTTGGGCTTCATCTCCTAGTATCTCTTCACATTCCAATTCTCCTTATTTTCTATTTACAATATTTTACAAGTATTTACCTAATCCCAAAAATTAGGTGTCAACATTCCCCTCCTTAATCTGAAGGGATGTTGGTGAGACCAAGCATCATTCTGAATCTTTCAAACTTTTATCTTCCAAGCGTTTTTGTGAAGATGATTTCAATCTGCTCATTTGCGGAATAATGGCATAGATGGATTGTCTTGGAATCAACATGATGTCGAATCAGATGGTATTTTGTATTGATATGCTTCGTTCAATCATGGAACTTTGTTTTCTTGGACAACTTTATTGTAGAAATGTTGTCAATCATGAAAGGAGTTGAATGCACTTGTTTCTCCTGCAAATCTTCCAGAATTTTCCTAAGCAACACAATTTCCTTTGTTGCTTCAGCTACCACCACATATTTTTCCTCAGTTGTGGAATCTTCTAGAATTGATTGTTTCAGTGACCTAAAGGAGACATATCCTAATCCAAGACTCATAGCATAACCTGAATTAGATACCCTAGTTTATTTATCTCCATTGAAGTCTGAATTAGAGTATCCAATCAGGGTGAAGTCTCCCACTTGTGTATACGTAAGTCCAAAGTCATGAGTTCCCTTCAAGTAATTTAGAACTCTTTTTTCAACTGACCAATGTCTCTCAAAAGGATTTTTCACAAACTTGGAGAGGATTCCAACATCAAATGAAATGTTTGGTCTAGTAGTAGCCAAGTAGTTGAGACTTCCTACAAGATGTCTATACTTTGTTGCATCCTCAAATTATTTTCCTTCAATGGATTTGAGCTTTAAGATGTGTTCCATTGGAGTAGTCAAAGGATTGCAATCATCCATGCCAAACCTATTCAACAAATCTCTAATGTACTTCTTCTGAGAGAGGAATATAAACTTTGGATGTTGAGTTACTTCAATACCAAGATAGTACTGAACATAGCCCAAGTCATTCATTTCAAAACCTTTCCTCAATTCCTTCTTTATGGATGTAATGTAGCTCTCATTTGTTCCCTATCATCAAAATATCATATACATACACCACAAGGTATACAACTATTTTTCTAACTTTCTTGAAAAATAAAGTTGCATCATTAAGATCATAATGTTTGAAGTTGAGTTTCAGAATATGCTCAGTTAACTTCTCATACCAAGCTCGCGGTGATTTATTAAGGCCATACAAGGATTTTAGAAGCTTGCATACTTTGTGTTCTTGACCCTTCACAACAAATCCTTCTAGCTGGGACATAAAAACATTCTCTTTCAGATCTCCATTTAAGAAAGTAGTGTTTAGATCCATTTGATGGACTTTCCAACTATTCTAAGTTGCCAAGGCAAAGAGTGTTCAAATGATAGCCCATTTTTTTGTGGGGGAAAGAGTCTCCTCACAATCGACCCCTTCCTTCTGTGAAAAACCTTTTTCCACAAGCTTGGCTTTGTTCTTTTCAAGTGAGACATCAACTTTATACTTGTTCTTGTAAACTCACTTGCAGCCTATTGGTTTGGTTCCCAATCAAGGATCAACCAACTTCCAAGTGTCATTATTTATCAACGCATAATACTCTTTTTGCATCACTTCTTTCCATTCATCATGAGAAGTGACTTGTTTGAAGGAAGTTGGTTCAAAATCTAAAGACAAATTTAGTACACAGTCATAAGAAAAATCCATATCAATAGGTGAATCAGAATCGTTTACATCACCTCCATTTTTTCTAGTTGAACTTCTTGTTCCTGTCTTTCCAACCTCATAAGTATGAAAAGTTTAAAGTGTCTTTGTCATCCATTTTGGAGGACCTTTTTGAGATGGCCCAGGCTGCTTAGTTGACTAAGTTGGGGCTAAATCAAGACTTAGTCTCCCAATTCTGTTAATCACATCACTCAAAGTGTCATCTGGATTAGTGACTGGAGCTTCATGCGAGGGAGAAATATCTTCAGAAGAAGATTCGGTAGATTGATCCAGCATAGGAATCCCCCCTTCAAGATGTGGAATATCATTATAAAATTCTTGAAAATAATTTTCATGTTTTAATATATCCAAACGATCAAGTTGTCGCTTAACAACATTGTCAGTCTTAGAAGATTCAAGAAACATCACATCTCTAGACACTATGAAATTCTTATTAACTTCATCATAGAGATAGTATGCTTTAGAGGTATTTGAGTACCCAAAGAAGATTCACTTGCGACTCCTTTCACCTAGTTTTTTTCTTTGTTCCTTGGGTATCAAGGCATAACAGGTGGAACCAAAGACCCTGAGATGCTTCACCGAAGGAATGTGGCCATACCACATTTCATAGGGAGTCTCATTTTTTATAGCATTAAATGGACACCTAATCTTTACATACAAAACACAGAACTGCATCATCCCAAAACATCAATTTAACATTCTTGAAAAGCATCATGGAACGTACCATATTTAAGATTGTCTTGTTCATTCTTTCAACTACATCAC
The DNA here is from genome assembly GCA_031772625.1 of Pinus tabuliformis. NCBI lineage: Eukaryota > Viridiplantae > Streptophyta > Pinopsida > Pinales > Pinaceae > Pinus > Pinus tabuliformis. Next base: position 336,326,485 of record CM062810.1, on the reverse strand, counting down.
TCTGTTGGGGATTATAAGGCATAGTTGTTTGATGTTTTATACCATGTTGGAGAAGATAGTTTTCAAATTCATTTGAAGTGTATTCTTTTCCATTATTAGTGAAAATAGAGCCAATATGATATTGTGCATCATTTTTAATCCATACATGAAAATTCTTGAACATTTCAAAAGCATCAGATTTGTTCTTCAATAAATAAACCCAACACATTCTAGTGTAGCCATCAATAAATGTCATTATATATTTATTTCCATTTTCAAAAGGAACATGCATTGGGCCACATAAGTCTAAATTAATAAGTTCAAGTTTTTTGTGATCTCTGGAATGTGAATCATGAAATTATTGTTTGTTGTGCTTTCCTAAGATACAATAATCACATTGCTTAAGTTTCCTAGGAATTATAGGCAAAACAGTAACACCATTTTTCTTCAACATATGAAGGTTGCCATAATTCAAGTGTCCAAATCTAGCATGCCATAAAAGACTTGATGGAAATGTACCTTCATCATAATGAGAACTGTATGAAAGGCTTTGTGCACGTGCATAGGTACCTTGCAGCTTCAGAAGTCTTTCTTCTTCTATCCCCATCATGACAAGTGAGCAATCTGATGCTTTTCTGACCTCAACCTTGCCATTAAACATATGAATGGAGTGTCCTTTTTGGTGGATATGTACCAAAGACAATAAGTTTCTCCTCAGCTCCAGGAGTTATAAAACATAATTCAGAAGAAAGTCTAGAAGACCAGGCAGTTTGAGCCCGATGGCTTGAGCTTTGACTTATCTGCAGAATATACTACTCCATCAACATTGTCAGTGAATTCTTTAAAAAAATCTCTCCTAAAATTCATGTGGAAAGTTTCTCCATAATCAAGCAACCAATCATCTTACCAAGAAGCAAGTGAAGTTTTAAATAAGTCTTTAGTTACTCCATTATTATAATGTTCCACAACATAGTGAGAAGATTCAGGTGCTTTATCTTTCCCTTTGTCATTGGTTTTACCTTTGCCTTCGTTTCTTTCATGCTCAATTCCATCCTAAGGAAACTTACATGTGGATGATTCATGTCCATCTCTATTGTAACGTATGCAATGCATATCAAACGTTTCTCCTCGGTATTGTCTGCCCCCTTGCCTCTAAAATTCCTTCTTCCTCTTCCTCTTCAACCACCTCTTTCTCTAGAATAATCTTGTGCATGATTCTTCTCTCTATGTGCAAGACACACAACTTATTCAAAATACCTAGGAACTGTCTTCTTCCCAAAAGCCTTCTCTCTCTCAACAAACTTCTTCTCAAGGGAGTCAAAGGTAATCTCCTTGAGGTTTCCACTTGCTTGCAATGAGTTAAGATAATGTGAATAAGTGGGATATAGTGCCTTGACATAAGCTATGAGAGGAATGACTATTTCAAAACCTGTGGTTTTTATATCATGCATAATGGATCTGACTTATGATGCTAAAGCAAGAGGGACATCATCTTTCAATCCAAGGATGAATAATTTAATCATTAATTGGACAACATCAAGTTCAGAGTGTGAGTTATACAATTCCTTCAACTTCTTTAAGGCTTCAAAATAATTTGAAAATGGTGAAATATGGTGACTCACCTCTTCATTTACATATGTTGCAATCAAGTCATAGGCCTTGTTGTTCTTGTTTTCCCAAATGAAAATCTCCTTGGTTGAATTGGGCTTTGCAGGTGCATTATCTCCTTCTCCTTCACAAACTCCTCTCCACAACTCATTGAAAATGAGAGCATGTTTTATCTTCCTTGACCATTCAAGATAATTCTCTTTTCCAGAGAGAACTACTCCAACAATTGATATTAGTGAATTCATTTTAAAATTTGTGTATTGTGTAAAAAATGTACTCTGTTGGCAATATACTGTAAAATTGTGCTTCCTGTGGTAATTTGTGTAAAAAAAATGCACTTCTAGTATATATATATATATGTGATAGAGTTGTTATATGGGGGAGGGTTATATGGGGAAGGTGGTGTATGGGGAAGGTGGTATATGGGGGAGGGGGTAAATGGGGAGGTGTTATATTTCATATAACCGGGACCAACTACCCGCATTCAACGTATGGGGGGATCCAATTAAGGCGAACATCATAACTAATATGAGATATAAAAAATTGTGATATATAACTGTTGAGTCAGCGTTATATATTAACACCATACCACGATGTATTACACTATGGGGCCATTATGGGCGGTATGGAGGGGTTATATGGGAGCGGAGGTATTAACTATGATATGTCAACTGGGAGCATATGTTACGCAACAAACAATGTGGAGGTGAGGTGGACAATGACCACAACTTAATACAATACCGTATATAGCGAATAACGCTTGTGGTATGGAGGAGGTGGGCACAATGAGATTCAATGCAACACAAATATTGCGAGTGCGTTGATATAATTCATCAAATGGTGGTATTGTAGCGTATGGTGATGGTATATAATGCTGGGTGGTTTGCAACATTAAATGTTACAACGAGCCGGCATGGAAAAATCCCACAGCTTGAAACCAAAAGTTACAAACCACAACATAGCAATCTATTGGTACACGTACTGCAGTTGGTTACAAGCAGTGTTATCACAGTTGGACTCAACTTATTATGGACAAAAATTCTGTTAAACATAGATAACATGGAAAACATTATATGTGAAAGGGTATAACTATGGTAATATAACTATATTATAACTATGGAGACAACGTATATATACCAATAGACATACCATTCACCATAGTCACAACGCCTTTGGTAGATTTTTCTCATCACACCACATCACTTATAGGTAGCACACCTCCATCCATAACACCTTTAGGCAGCTAGTCGACTCTTCAACATTAAGAATAGAATGCATGGAATTGGAATTAATGCACAGTTAGATAGAATGCAAAGGGATAGAGGATAATGGTAGAGATTAGCAGATATGTCAGACTTCAAAAAAATGGCAGAAGGGAGTTACAAAGATAGAAAGGAAGCCAAAAATAAAGACTGGGACCTGTGCTCTAATACCATGTCAGGCCAGGAGGTAACTCCTCAATTGAATTGTGATTTTTCATTCATGTTGATCATAGATATATACATGGAGGGAGAGACTCTTGGGCTTCATCTCCCAGTGTCTCTTCATATTCCAATTCTCTTTATTTTATATTTACAATGTTTTACAAGGATTTACCTAATCCCAAATATTAGGTGTCAAAAATTCATATGAATTGAGCTAAGGAAGCATGTACATCCTTCCGTTTCTTCTTGTATTGAGTCATGGATGTGCTCCCTTCACTACTCTTCACTATTATCCTCTTTCCCAATCTCGCCTTCCTTCCATGCACTAGTTGTTCTTCCTATGATTCTTGCTTAGGAATGGTAGGAGAACGTAACTCATATTGTTCTTTCTCTAAATGAGACCCTTCAGTCTCTTCACTACTTGAGATACACTCAACATTTGGTGCAATCCATTGGAACTCTCCATGCAATATCCCAGGTACTTTCCATCTCTTAGACTTCTTGAGTTGTTAGTCTATAACTTGTCCGCCTCCAACAACGATTCATATCCCTATGAGGTAAGACCCAAATGTATTGTTGATCAACCTTGAACATAACAATAACTTTAAACTCTTCTATATTTTCTTCAGGTAGGCACGTAGTATTTTGAATGTTGTTGCATAGCATGTCCCCATACAAATAAAATGTAATCATGTTGGTTTTATTCATATCTGGGTCATCAAAAACCCATAGGTTCTAAAAGAAGCAGCTAGGATGGGTCATGATGGCTTTTCTATTGGCTGGAATCTTTATAGTTTCTCCCAAGAAACCAAAGAAATCAATATTAACAACCATGGGTAATGAAATTTTGTATTACGTTCTTGGGTATCCATGCAATCTTGCTGGAATTTCTTCAGCGGGTACAACATCCAACCCAACTTCTCCCCCTTTATACATTGGTTATCTATGGTGATGAAAAACACTAGCACTCCATCTTTCCTACACTTGCAAAACACCTTACAGGTTAAATCCTATGCGAAAAACCTAGTGGAACAATCTTAATCTAGGAGACTAGATATGCTCAACCTCCTCTAGTTGTTCTATACTTTTCAATCACCTACATGTCAGAATTTTTGTTAGTATTTATTGGCTCTAGATGATATCCTTCTATAGGTAGGCCAATGATGTCATGAATTAGAGTAGCAGTCAATTTCAGCAGCCTATCTAGCCATAGATAGAATCTGTGAATACAGGTTAGTAGGAATTTGAAAATCGCGTTCACTTTGTTCCCTCGTCGAAAATGAAAAATAACAAATAGGTTAAGGATTCCACTATCCTCTAACTTGCGATCCCAGTCTTGCGGATTCACTTTAATCATGCCATCAGTTGTTTGCACACATTGAAAATATCCTTGTAACTCTGAAGGTCTAGTGGGATCACAGATATTGTGATCAGAATACCTAAGCCTCTCTAGATAACTCTACATCCTTCCCTCACTCTGAACACCAAGAAAAAGAGATGGTATCTCCACAGCGAACAAAACCGACCTCCCTAGAAACTAAGGCTTTTCTAGTGACAAACAAAACAATCAAGCACTATCTTTCCCTAAATATGCATTTAAAATAAAAGCAACCAGGTGTTTAAGGCTTACCTTTAGTCCAACGCTGTTTGTAGCGGCCAAGCCTCAAGCCTCTTCGATCCATATGAGCTCCTCTCCTTGAAGCCTGCATACACAAACAAGCAAACGATTACATAGCACCTGAATAACTCATATAATAAAACATATTCATCATAAAGACCAAGGAGTTTATGAAACAAATTATATATAACAACTTGTTGAGAAAAATGAACTTAATTGTATTAATTGGAAACAAAAGAAACCTTACAACCAATGCCTTGGTGTTGTACAGGTCCCTCCCAGGGTCCAGCAAGAGTTCTCCTCTACTTTGATCAGCTCACCCACTTCCAAATGAAGCTAAGAAAGGAATGTGATCTCTCCTCTCAAGCTCTATAAGGGAGTCCTAATTTCAGCAGCATCTACCCTTAGGAATGTTCAGCTTTCAACCTCCCTTGCCTCTGGCCCAATGCCTGTATTTATAATGCTTTGGAGGAAGTTAAACAGGTCCACCATCAATGGGATAAGCCTCTCTTTCAAAGGGATAACTCCCCTCTTCATGGGATAAGTTCCTCTTTCATTGGGATGCATGAACCATCTGGAAGTGCTCAATCCACGTCAAACCATCTTCTAGAATGCTCTAGAATCAACCACAAGTAAGTTTTTTGAAGTAAAACTTGCGCCTTTTGACTTTTACAGGGCTACGCACCCACCCCTTTACAAACAGAGCATACAAGTACGCAGGTATTATGTACTTGAGGTGCGTGCCCGCAGGTAAGAGTAAGAGAAAGTGCGGAACCAGAGTTATATTGATTTTTTAAAGGCTTTCTCTCTTTTTTGGAGTTTGACATGAGGAGCAGAGGTATAAGACTTGCCAAGGAGGACAGTATGGTTATTGATGGAGCCATACTGACTGCAAATAGTCATGGTGAGAAATTTTAGTGTAACGGATTGCCCCCTAAAGTGCGAGGTCTGTAGTAGATCAGGGTTTTATATCATCTAGGAAGGGTGAAGCGCTTTATCATTTCAAGGATTATCTTGTGGAGAGCCCAGTCGGAACCTGCAAATATTCAACACAAAATACATATATGAGATCATATCATCGCTGAGGTAGGCATTCCCATACTCAGATCAAAACTGACTAGAAAAACTAACTACTGCTCTGATACAGGAATGATCTTGTAAAACATCACAAGTATAGACTCGTGTGAACACAGTATGGACGCAGCCATCTGTTTATGAATAGTCCACAACATAATGAAATACAAAATTCCTCGCAACCTGGATGGTGGAAACTAGATCCAGGGTCTTCATTTCTATATCCCGAAATAGTACGATTCTATCCATGCGAATAAATGAGTTGATGTCGAACATGGTAGAAACCACTTGATTACCAGTCAATGATGTAAACTGTTAACAAGTGTGAGAGAGACCACCAGTGATGTTAATGGTTCTCAAAGTACCCAGTACAATCCATGAGATGTGAGTAGATGTGTTGATGTCGAACATGTCACGGAATCCTTCAATCGAAATTCAATGATGTAAACTGTCGTCAAAGGCGAGAACCCTGCCATTGAGGCATGCAGATTTCAAGGTACTGATGATTCCTAGATCATCTTTCTAGATAATGTGCTGATGTCGATAGAAAGCGATCTGTCGTAGGCAAGCCCACAACATGAAATCATAGATCAAGTTGAAGAAATTTAGTTGCAAGTACTGACTCAGGGATGGTCAAGATGGATGACAGATATTTTGTAGATGAATGGCTTATTGGCAGTGACCTCTTGAACACATAACGACACAACAGATGGCTTGGTGACAATTGACCCAAAGTTAATACCCAGAAACCAGCTAAAGACTTTCAATGTGGTTCGATCAATTGTTAGGCAAAGGATTTCCCAACCCAGGTGAATAAAAGTGTTGTGTTCAAGAGTGGTTACAAAGTATAACAAATAGGCTCATTTTCCTCTCTTTTCCCCCACCATTTCTGGCAAGTACCTCTTTATTTTTTACAAGCTTGAGGAGGATAACATTTTCTTGATTATAAGCTCATCCTTCGGATGAGTCCAACTTAGTTTAGATTCGAACCCTAAGAAGGAGTGGTCCATTCCTGTTTGTAATCGAACAGGTCCTTTACTGTGAAATTTTAACGAGTCCAGTATAGGAGAAACTCGGCGTTTTTCAATTTTAGAGAGTCCGAAAAACTTAAGAAGACTCCAGGGTTGACCTTTTTCATAAATTTGTGTCTCCCAAGCCCGAAAAAGTATAAAATAATACTTGAGAGAACCGCTTGATCTTTACGACCAAGGAGTACTTTCATGATTAGTGTCTCTGATCTGAAAAGTAGAAAGCGATCAAGGACACGTCATTTTATTTCCAATATCGAATTTGAAATGACAAAAATCCGGCAATCTTTTCATGTTTTTACGGTCAGAAAAGGGCTGTAAGAGGACCGTCTTTTTAATTCTATTTTAACGAGTTAAAAAAGAAAAACTCAGCGATCTTTTCATATTTTGAGAGTCTGAAAAGGGCTTAAAAGAGAACTCCAAGGTTTCACTTTTTCATAAGTTTTAACGAATTCGAAAAAAATGATAAAAATGTACTCATGGTTATCACTTTTTCGTAAGTTTTAACGAGTTCGAAAAAATGATAAAAATGTACTCATATGGCCGACTTTCAATTTAATTTACGAGCAGGAAAAGACGGAAATAACTCGGAATTTTCATTTGTTTTACGAGAATGAAAGATAGCAGAATAATCTCGGGATTTTCATGAGTTTAACGAGTCTTGAAAATAACTGAAATTGACTCGAGATAGGTTTCATTTTTACAAAAGCTTGAAACAGAGAAAAACTATGCTTCAAAGTAGTTTCATTTTTACACAAGCTTGAAACAGAGAGAAAATTGTGCTTGATGTCCCCTAAGCGTAACTGCTAGAGCACATGCCCCCTAGCTTCATTTCATTCAACTAAGTACAAGCTGGATGGAATGAAGGTTCATGTATGAGATCATTTGAAAGACTCGACCTAAAACTGTAAGAAAATTATGCAAAACACTGAAATAACTAACCTAAATATACAACTTAACATTTATGAGATCTAGTCAAACTCTCGACTCAAGTAGAGGAGGATTTGTTTCATTTTTTAACGAGCTTGACACAAGAAAAGAACTATGCTCGGATTCGGTTTCATGTTTACCCAAGCTTGAAATGAAAAACCATGCTTGTTATAAGTTCGCATGCCCCCAGCATAATGATGCAAATCAAGGTACATGCCCCCCAAACTTTATTGCATTCAAACAGGTGGATGAAATGAAGGTTTACTTTCGAAATCTTGGAAAGACTCGTGGGAGTTGTTTCATTTTTTAGTGAGGTTGACACAGGAAAAGAACTATCCTCAAACCCTTGTTTCATTTTTTAAACGAGCTTGACACAAGATAAGGAACTATGCTCATAACTACTCTCTACAATCTACCTAACAAGGAACTACACTCTAAGAAACCTTGATTCATTTTTTAATGAGCTTGACACAAGACAAGGAACTATGCTCTAAAATCCTTGATTCATTTTTTAACGAGCTTGACACAAGACAAGGAACTATGCTCATAACTACTCTCTACAATCTACCTAACAAGGAACTACACTCTAAAAAACCTTGATTCATTTTTTAACGAGCTTGACACAAGACAAGGAACTATGCTCTAAAATCCTTGATTCATTTTTTAATGAGCTTGACACAAGACAAGGAACTATGCTCATAACTACTCTCTACAATCTACTTATATAACCTACAATCTACCTGATTCATTTTTTAATGAGGTTGACTCAGTAACAGGAACTATCCTCTAACCTGATTCATTTTTTAACGAGGTTGACACAAGACAAGGAAATATCCTCGAACCTGATTCATTTTTTAACGAGGTTGACTCAGTAATAGGAACTATCCTTTGACACAGTCTGTTTCATTTTTTAACGAGGTTGATACAGGAAAAAACTATCCTCGCAGCAGCCTGTTTCATTTTTTAACGAGGTTGATACAGGAAAAAACTATCCTCGCTTCTTGATCATGGCTTCCAACTGGAAGAAAGACATGTCAATGGACACACCTTGATCATGGCTTCCAAGAGGTCCTCATCAGAAGGAAGAATACTTCTCTAGAAGGAACACATGTCAAGGGACTCAAAAGGGATAAGAACATCGTGTTCAAGTAATCCCATAGAGTTTTCCATGTCAATTACCGGATCTAAATCAAAGGAAGATGAGCAAACAGTGAGAGGCTCACTTACATCGGTAACTGAAAACATGGGACCAGTTGCCACATAATTAACCCGTGGCAGGGTAGATACCACTTTAGAATCAGGAACATTTAGGGGTGTCATATTATTTGTAGTTGAAACAAGACTAGGGAAAGAAAGCTGGTCTACAGTCACAATACTGCCATTGTGAGGGAAAGACATCACGCGAAAGAGTGTCGATACGACAGCTTTCATTGCATAAACATAGTCTCGCCCAAGGAGTAAATTGAAATCCAAGGGACCGCGAACTACCATAAGATCAATACAGACAGTTTTACCTTCCAAGGTAATAGAAAACTTAGGAAGGATCCCTAAAGGTTCACTAATGGTTCTGTTAAAAGCTTTCAGATTCTGCATAATAGGCACAAGCTGAGGGGAACCCAAAGCTTTCCAAACAGTTGAGGATAAAATACTAACAAAAGCACCTTCATCTACCTGAGTACGATGTATGTCCCTACCACCAGCCTTGACAATGATTTGGAAAGGGATGGAGGAAGGAAGACGAGGTTCTGTCAGTCTATTCCAATCAAAGGAAAAGACCTCAGTACTTGGAGGGGGTTCTGTAGAAACAGGTGAAATGCCCCCCGGCGTAGAAGAATCTGATGTAACAAAAAGAACCTGAGCGGTATGAAGTTCACTCTCTAAAGGGAAAGTGGGATCGACCGAATGTGAAATTGAATCGACCACTTGATCAACTAATGGATCATCAACCTGAGTGACATGAGTTTCACTCTCCAATGGAAGAGTGTGATCGACTGTACTTGAAATTAGATCAATCACTCCGTCAGTTGATGGTAGGTTGGGAGAAAGTTTACGGTAACCAGTTGGAAATTCTTGCTGTGGAACAATAAGGTTTTCCAACAATGTTGAGGCTTCATCCATGTGAGGGCAAATGTGATTTTGATGACTCCCTTTGCATAACTTACAAGGAAACCTAACTTTACCCTTTTTCTCAGGAACCTGACTATCACTGGTTGATGGATCAATGGAAAGTTGATGAGATTTTTCTGACCATACTTCCAAGACCTTTGGAATACCAGGACAATTGACAAGGAAGTGGTCACCCTTACAAAGCCTGCAAGGGTATTTGGGTTTACGATGCATGTCAGAGTTTTCCTCAACACAACTAACACTTACAGCCATAGTTGGTTGGTTGACTTCTTTCTTATCTTGCTTCTTCTTCTTCTTCTCCTTCTTCCCTTTCTTCTTCTTCTTAGCCACCTGGTTACTAGCATCAAGTCTTTTACCAAGCGAAGAGGAAGAAATGGAGGAAGAAAAATTAGGTGAAGAAGGCAAAGGGTCAACAGAAAGTTGGTGATGTTGAGATGGTGAACTCTGTTGAGGTGAAGCATTTGGTTGAGGTGGAACAATTGGAGTATTTGGGGCCAACGAAGTTGAAAATAACCATATCGGTAAACCTATTGTAAATCCAGGTAATGACAAAGTAGCCATGTAAGGCGGACCAACATTTCCAAAGTAAGGAAAAGTACTAGGATTCTCGTCAAGAGGAATTCCTTGGTTGGTAAATTCTGGAACATTTGCCATTATATTCAACTTCAGTGAATTTTATTAACAATTTTAAAACTAAAATTAACAATTCACAGTTCACACCTAACAATTAAAATTCACAATTCACACCTATGGTCTCTAAAAGTAAAAACAAAAAAATTAACACGCGCTATCAAATCTAGGAGTCAAACCACACACAAACAGTAACTTTCCGTACTGAAAACACTAGTTGGTGATGAAATCCAACGTCGCAGAATTCAATACAGAAATGGCGGTTGGAACAGTTACCCCGGCAACCTACTTAATGAATAGACTGGCACAATTTCCTCCACTTAACCGTCTCGAGTGAAGAGAACCCCCCAGAAAATCCAAGTGAGTCTAGCCGACGTCTGCTCCAGGTACAGTGGGATCTTCCCACCACTGTCACCTCAGGAAGAATCCTAAAGAATATGGCCACTAAGGTTACCAACTGAAACAAATATACCTGGGGGAACAGTCTACGATCCGATACGCACGCAAGGGGAGAGTAGCAAACTCAATCCCCTTGAAGGCTCCTTGACATAATCCAAGGTTTACCAACAAGTGACCCCAGGCTCCTCGACAATGGTTAATCCGAGGTTTACCGTTTTTAATACGTGAATATCTGGCGTCGTTCCCAATGAGGAAGGATTGATTCCCACACTGGTTCGGACACGATCTCGTGCTTCTCCTTTAAGAGGAGCTTTCCCAGAGCATAAATGCAACAATTGGATTTCTTCCTACCACAAGATACAGCTACTTGTTTGTTTTTACTATCTTGGAGAGTTAATTACTCTCCTACTCCAAGACACTAGCCTAAGCTAAGTTGGTGTATCAGAGCCCTAGAAATTTAAAAATTACTAGATGAATTTTAATTATGTGTTGTGTTATTTAGGCTGTTATTACTCAAAGGGGTAAATGGATACGAAACCAATGGTGTTATGACCCGACTCAAAACTGAATGCAATCGAATATGATAATGTAATCCTTTCAATTCGATGAATCCTAACTAAAGTAAGGAGAGAGTTTCCATTCACTTCCAACAATGCAAAAAATTGATCACTAAGAGAAAATATAAAAAATTCTCTAATGCACTAATTTCATCAAGAAAAACTAATGCAAATCAATTCCAAAATAGTTTTTTTTTTTTGTGTAAATTCAAATCAAAGAAAACTGATCTAAATCTACGATTGATTTTTCAGAATGTAAACTATGCAATTGTAATCTATGCACAATTCACTTGAAAAGTATGCAAATGTAATCTATGCACATTTTTCATTCATATTCTGAAAATGAGAATTCTAATTATGCAAATGTGATCTATGCAAGAGAATTCTCAAACACAAGACGATTCTACTGTAATCTAAGAACCAATCAAGTGCAAGTTGAGAAAATTGGGTGAGAGTTCCAAAGATCAAAAAATAAAAACACTCAAAGGCGATTAACACTCATACAAAATTTAGCACCCCCAGTGAAAAAACTGAGACAAACCTCCAAGTAATGACCAAAGGAAATCAACTTAAGAATTTCTCAAAAAAGAGACTCAAAACACCCAATTGATGAAAGCTTAAAACAGGAATGCCAATGAAATTAACCAAGGAAAGTTTTTGACAGGGAACAAGCAAGTCTGGGCAATGTCTAAAACCTATAAACAAATTCTAAACTGATAAAAAAGAGAAAAATTTAAAAATTTTCAAATTTTTGACAGGGTACGCAGGCAACCTGTTTACATAGGTGCGTCCACACTCTGTGCACAAAGCAAAAGTGCGTATAGGTACGCACTATTCTTAACACAGAGGGTGCGTACCTCTCCCAAAACTATGAAAAATGAAAACTAACTCAAAATTAACTAAATTCACCCAATCCCACAATCATCAAGTCAAAAACAGAAACAAAAAATACAGTTTCTCAGGTCAAAGTATAGACAAAGAAAACAATCAAGTCCCCAGTGGAGTCGCCATTTTGTCATGCAGAAAGAGTCAATTTTGCGGACAAAACCGACCTCCCTAGAAACTAAGGCTTTTCTAGTGACAAACAAAACAATCAAGCACTATCTTTCCCTAAATATGCATTTAAAATAAAAGCAACCAGGTGTTTAAGGCTTACCTTTAGTCCAACGCTGTTTGTAGCGGCCAAGCCTCAAGCCTCTTCGATCCAGATGAGCTCCTCTCCTTGAAGCCTGCATACACAAACAAGCAAACGATTACATAGCACCTGAATAACTCATATAATAAAACATATTCATCATAAAGACCAAGGAGTTTATGAAACAAATTATATATAACAACTTGTTGAGAAAAATGAACTTAATTGTATTAATTGGAAACAAAAGAAACCTTACAACCAACGCCTTGGTGTTGTACAGGTCCCTCCCAGGGTCCAGCAAGAGTTCTCCTCTACTTTGATCAGCTCACCCACTTACAAATGAAGCTAAGAAAGGAATGTGATCTCTCCTCTCAAGCTCTATAAGGGAGTCCTAATTTCAGCAGCATCTACCCTTAGGAATGTTCAGCTTTCAACCTCCCTTGCCTCTGGCCCAATGCCTGTATTTATAATGCTTTGGAGGAAGTTAAACAGGTCCACCATCAATGGGATAAGCCCCTCTTTCAAAGGGATAGCTCCCCTCTTCATGGGATAATTTCCTCTTTCATTGGGATGCATGAACCATCTGGAGGCGCTCAATCCACGTCAAACCATCTTCTAGAATGCCCTAGAATCGACCGCAAGTAAGTTTTTTTTTGAAGTAAAACTTGCGCCTTTTGACTTTTACAGGGGTACGCACCCACCCCTTTACAGACAGAGCGTACAAGTACGCAGGTATTATGTACTTGAGGTGCGTGCCCGCAGGTAAGATTAAGAGAAAATGCGGAACTAGAGTTATATTGATTTTTTAAAGGCTTTCTCTCTTTTTTGGAGTTTGACATGAGGAGCAGAGGTATAAGACTTGCCAAGGAGGACAGCATGGTTATTGATGGAGCCATATTGACTACAAATAGTCATGGTGACAAATTTTAGTGTAATAGGTATGCTGCTAGTTCACTCTATGTGTGAGTCAGAACTAAAAGTTCAAGCCACTAGAGTTTATCCAATCCAAATCTGTGAGATAACTCGGCCACTGTTCAATGAATATGTGATATCACAAGTTTGTCCAGCCCATAGGTCCAAGTATCTGTGTATATATTTGTGCTCTATTGTGGAGGCTACAAGAGTGCTAGCAAGTCAAGTTTGACAGTAATATTTGTCATAGTATTATTCCATATTTGAGGATAATCCTTCAATAAACCATCTGAGCCACTGTCAAAGAAATTGATCACATTATACAAAAAATCTAAACAAGAAATTCTCTGAGGCACTCAAAAATATTGCTGCACCAATTGTATGCTCGAGCCACCACAGTTATAATTAACCTGAACCACAGTAAGAGGTATCTGTGTCAATGAAGAGATCTTACCCAAAAGATTTCATGTTCTGAGAGAGCATTTCTGCGTTGTCCAAGTCTTCTGAATAGATACACCAAGTCCGAGTCTTGTGTTGTCTGAGCTCCCAAATATCATAGGTAGTTTCACAAGAGGGTTATCACAAATTTATACAACTATCATATACAAGTATTCTTGTTCAAAAACTTCGCTGTTCCCAAAAATTGCATCTCCGCTAGTGTCCTTTTCATCTTACGAGTTATACACATTCTTAGGTTTTTTCTCGCTTTTCCTTTCTCTACAATCGGTTTCTTATTCCTGCTCAACAATCTTCCAATCAATGAGTTCTTTTGACTCATATATATAGCTACGTTGAGTTAAAATACGCGTCTATTGGCTATATAGGGAGATGACCTCGCAATTTTAAATGGAGTCGACCTGTATTGAATGCGTAGCCTATACGTCCAGCAATTGCAGATGAGGATTGCAATTTAATCAAGTGTTACGAGAGGAGCCAACATAATTTCGTGGAGCCCACAAACATAAGACACATTCAGTGAAAATTCCAGCCTATAATTTGTTCATATTTCTTTGATGAAAGCATTTCGTGAAGCACATCCGTCCAACGTTTTTTAGGGTACATTCATTTGTGATATATATTATTTTCAACATAGCTGGGGGTTTATGTTTAGTTAATTTTAATAGAGTATTTATTTTTATATAATAAAGGCATCATAAAAAAGGTTTACATTTTATAGATAAAGATATATTTTTTAGGATTTGGGTATTCATGTATATATTGTGTGTATGCTTCAATACGACTAGGATATTATATGAGACTTGCATTAATATTCCAATGCCTAAATATTCATCTATGTAGGGTTTTATTCATTTTAGAATACATAGTAGAACTAGGGCTTCATTAGGATATGTAAAAGGATGAGGATTGGGATTAGGTTAGGGTTTTATATGAAAGGTCTTCACACTTGGATATTCTTCAATAGTTTGGATATGATTAGGATTAGATTTTTCTTCAAATAGGGTTAGAGCATTATGTAAAGATAGGATTTCCCTAGAGTTAGGGAAACATCACACATCACAAGAATATTTTCCATCTCATCAATGCCATATTGACATCAATTACAACTTTTACTAACAATCTCCCCCTTTTCCATTGATGGAAATATTCTTTCCCTTCAACATTCTCTCCCCCTTTGACATCAATGGCAAACGAGGTGCCCAAGTATTCAAACTGTCAAGTTGCTTATTTTCATCATATTTTTTTTTATCAATAGTAGTTATTCATAGGTATGTTACTCCCGCTATCATGGTGCTCTTTTATCTGGAAATGTGGTCCATGATAGAAGTCTTTTCATTTCTTTATTTGATGAACTAACTCCCCTTGCTTGCATAAACTCCTCTTCCTCAAGAAAGATTACTTGCTTAGTGATCAAATGGAAGAGATCCTCAACAATAGTCCACCAGATGAGTAAGGGTTCATGTTCTTCAATGGAGTTTCTCCCAAGAGATGATCTATCAAAGGATGATTGATCATGTGTGACACATCAAGAATTTCATAGGGCCCATTCACAGATAGCTTCTGCAAGAATTCTTAACCATCATAAGCTCGCCCTAATTGTATGCATGGTCTTCCTTTTGGTAGAGTCTCCTCATCAAATACTTGGAATATCAAGGATGACTTCATCAAGTCAACAACATGTGTTGTTGGCTAGAGTGTTCAAAGGAATTCCAGATTCAATTTGCTTCCTTCTCCATACTTGTATAATGTTCTTCTCTCGCATTGTTCTTCCTTGTGTAGGGGCCCAAGTCAAGTTACAATCACGTGACATATGTCCAATTTTATGACACTTAAAGCACTCTATGTTGTTCATGAATAAGAATTCATGACTTCTTCTTCCAAAATTTCTTCTCGAAGTTTGACGAGGACCATTATATTTATCTTTGTGATATGCCCTACAATATTTTTCCATGTGCCCAAAGTTTGTACAAGAATAGAAATAACCAAAAAATATACTTTGGTACTTGGGGAAAGAAGGTTTCCTTGATGTACTTCTAAAGTCTTTTTGTCTTGGGATTCTTTGATGATAATCATTACTTCTTGCATCCTTAACACCATCTACATTTCTTCTTGGAGGAAGGTTTCTTCCATAGTTTTCTTGACATTTCTCCTTGCCTTTGCTAGAACTGGGAGCATCAACATCTCTTCTAGGCTTCCTCACATCCTTTTTGTTTGAAGCATTAGAGTTTGCATGATTCTTTCTTGAGGATTCATCTGCATAGCCAAGACCTGATTTATTGAGAGGATACCTTTGATGACTTAGGATGTCATCTAGGGTTTGAGAACTTTTCAACTTCTTATTCAGCAAGTCAACTTCTTTTTTAAGAAAGACAAATCATTCCTTCACTTCCTTGCACTCTTCAACCTTCTTTGATAGAATTATCTCCATTTCTTCCTTCATCTTGGTTACTTCACATGATTGGGCCTTAAGAGAAGTGATTTCTGATTTTAACTTGGTGATGTCATCATCCTTTTCTTCTAGTTGGCATATCATGGTGTTTATCTCCTTTTCTGCTTTATCAACTTGTCCTTCTATGAATGTCAAAGCTTCCATCACCTTCTAAGCTCCTTGTGCTTATTCCCTTGCTTCTTCTAGTTGAGATCTAAGGGAGGAGACCTCTTCCTTGTATTTATCAATCTCTGCTTCAAGTTTGTTCAAGATTTTGTGCCTTTGTTCAAGGTTGCTTGACAAGGTATCTTCCAATTTATTTGCCTTATCCAATTGATTTTTCATCGATATGACTTCTTCATGATGCTCTCTCCTGTTTTGATGAAATTCTTCCTTAATCTTGGCGAGCTTCTCATCTCTTTCTTGTACTTGAAGCTTGACAAGGTCAACTTCCTTCCTTATCTTGTCCTGGTCACCAACTTGTGCTTTCTTCTTAAGTTCCTCATTTTCATTTTTCAAATTGTTAATCTTTTCCATGGTAGCCATAAGTTTAGTGAGGAGATCTTCTTAAAAATCTTTTTCATTCTCTTCATCTTCTAGGTCTTCTTTCAAACTACCTCTTGTTTCTTCCCCACCTTCCCTAGCATGTGAGCGATTTAGTTGCTCATGCTATCTGACTCCAATGGTAGAACTCCATGGTCACATAGTAGTATCTTAATGGATAATGGCAGTGACTATATGAATCTATCTCGTGGTCCTTTCAGGAACTTCCATTGCACTGCACTATAGGATATTGTCACTTCTATTGCAAATTCAATAATATAACCTTCCAACATACTCTCAAACCAAAAATATACAACACGTCAAATTTAATTACATATCGCTGGAAACTATCATACCCGCTCTAGAGTCTATTGTCTTGATCCCTCATGGTGATAGGTCATATTATTATCCTTTAACCACTAAACCCACTCAGTTAAAATATTTTGGAATTCTCCAAATAAAACTTCATGGAGTTCAACAAACACATACTTATGTAACCATTTCTTCGTTCTCAGTCTTTTATCCCCAATTTCTTTTGTTGCAAACTCATGCTTCTTCTGTTTAAACCACCAAGTAATTTCTTCCTTGGCATGATTCCATTGTTTCCACATCTTCTGTAACAAAATAACTCCATCATACAATGATCCTGCTCCCGAAAACAGAACCATTTATTGGTGCATGGAATTATAACAAACCCAATATTTGCTACACAGTTAGCCAACAAACTCACCCATAATTAGCCCTTTCGTGTAATGTACCTTCTTCAACCATTTTTTTGTTTTTTTTTTTTTTATAAAACAATTAACTAATTAAATTTGTAAACTTCTTTCTCTTGTAAATACCTCATTAAATTCTATACAATCTATGTACTTTTCTTCATCTAAATAATAAAACCCTATCTTACGTTATAAGCCTATCATTGAGTAGGCCATAACTCTTTGTGGGGTTTTATACATAATCCATCAACTAACTTCCTTTGAGAATTTCATATTCAAGCCTTAATATCTTTACTAAAATATTTTCTTCCTTCATACTATTATCTTTAAGCTCAGGTATCATTTCCTACTAAACCTTTTATGATGTAAGGTATTTCTTTTAAAGAGTTGATTAGTTCTACTAATGAAAATATCGCATTCCATTTCCATCAAAATGTTTAATCTATGTTTACATATTTACATGTATCACTATGATATTATACCTATACCATGGTTATACAAATATATCACTATGTTATTATATATATATACCATGGCTATAAATATATAACCATCGGTATTATTTCCAAATCCTAATTAAAAACGATAATGTTTCAATCCTCACAAGAGAGTTTATCATGCATCCATTACATGACACATAACTTATGTATATTCATTACGTGCATCTCATAGTAATGTAATACATTGCTAAATATTTATTAATACACACTTCACTCGCAGCTCATATTAATATAATACATTATCGAAAATTTATTGATACAAATTGGTCATGCTCATCGTTTAAATGTGGTGCAATTGTTCATATAGTGTTAGACAACATTTTGTCACTATCCCTGTACTCCCCATTCCTCGATCCTGGAGGACCTCTACAGTGAACTCTATATGCTTTCCAATTATGAAGAGCCTTCCTTTACATCCATATTCATGTGCAAAACATTTCCCTCTTGCATCATTTCCCAAGAATCTTCCTTCAATCCCAGTTTTCAAGATCAACACTAGTGCTTAGTTCCTTCCCTGTGTTGATTTGCAGATTTTGAAACCATGCCTGCCACCGAACGGCACAAGTGAGCCCTTTACTACTCATTCTAACCCTATTTTGGCAAGTTTTTAAAAATGCAGTCGAAGCTTCCAGGTCTAGAAGTTTCATGAACGAAAGTTGTTGGAAATAATACTAAGACGGGGGGTGAATTAGTATTTGTAAATCAATAAATTTTTCATTTCCATAATCAAATTTATATACACTACTTCAGTGAAGGGAACTCGCGTGTGCACGCAACTATTCTTAAGGCAACCAATGCATATCTAGTGAACTTATGATTCAGTTAATTCGTCATATGTTGATCTTTAATCTGTCCATTCATACTTTATTAAACATTAAACAGTAACCATGTGTAGTTAATAACAGAATGAACCATCACACATAAGCAATGCACATAAACACCAAGATTTAAGGTGGAAACCCAATGTGGGTGAAAACCACCTACTATTATCGTCTCTATCTTATTTTAATAATAAGAAAATCTATTTACAACATTGTACTGGTGCAGACTCATACCAGTACACAGGTTTGTACTTATAGAAGGCTATAACCTTCTCTCGTTATTCAGCTACTACTGGAAGGGAGCTACAACACCCTAGCTCCTGTACTAGCCAATATGTTTACTAGTACGTAGGTGCCAGCCTATAGAAAACTCCACTCTTCCACCAGGGACCACGTTTCATGAATTTTTAGACTGGATACTCTTGGAATACAACACCACAATTTGAAGGCCACGTTTCATCCAATTTTCAGACTAGACCCATCAACAACATTGAAACTCAAAATCAATCACCACTACAATACAACCATCAAATACAACTATATTAACCAATCATTGAAACTCAATCATCATTCTCTAAATCACTCACAACTGAATCACTGAAATCCAATCATCACTAAAGCAAATAAATCAATCTGAACATTCAGAATACTGTCATCAAAACATAGTCACCAGAACACAGAGTAGAACCCAGAATTCTATAACAACAGCCAGATCCAACTGCAACTTCAAATATCATATTTTATAATGTATATGCTACTTGTATGTGTTGAGCCAGCGTGTATACACACTTTTATGAAAGCCAACCAACTTAAATATCTGCAAATATAATTTTGCAGCTATTCCAGACTTCAGTCATACCTAGATCATAACATTTACAGAATAACACATGCATCAGTATTCAGATCTAAACTATACATGATCAAACCACATAATGATAATTCATTTCAAGCCTTAAGATTTTGATCCATAATTAGATCTTATCCATTGTCAATCGCTAAGGTTCATCCTTGATTTAGATCAAGCAAAGCACCATAAGCCGATAACCTGCATACTAGATCTCACACTTCATCAAATATTCAATACTTGCACACTTTGGCCTAATGATATTCTCCTCTTTAGATAGTTTTAGGCATTTCTCAATACCATGGACCAAAACTACTTAGGACCAATACCTTGGACCAAATACCTAGGGTCAATACCTCGGACCAAATACCTTGGACCAATACCTTGGATCAAAATACCCAAATACCTCAGACCAAAAACTTAGTTTCCAACATGTGTTATAGACATTTTTGTGCCTTACAGCTCTAAGCATGAAATGTTCGTAATCCAAGGGATCCAAAGTCCCTAAAAGTGTTTTTCCTGCCCCTAAAGGAACAAGGTCAACCAATTACAACTCCTCCCAGAAGTTCTCCACCAGAAACTGCTCAGAATTAGTCAAATCAGGATCATTTCAGCTGCTCCAGTAGCTACCTGCGTTGCATAGCACCCCAGTACACTAGCTAGGTGCGTTGCAATGCACCTAAATGCACTACCAGGGTGCGCTGAGCAGGAAATGCCAAATGGCAGTGTGATTCCGCGAGGTGGACAGACAATGGAAGCTTCCAGAATCTTCCTCAATGACACTTGCCTCACTGAGTTCGACCAAGGATGAGTAAGAGGCTCTCAACCTCAAAGTGGAAGCAAGAACTGACAGAGAGAAGCCACAAGTCAAAACATAAGCTGACTCATCCTCTCTGCTTACATCTATATATGGATCCCTCATCCCAGAGATCCGGAGGCTGGAATTTGGTACTTTGCAGAGAATTGCTGTTGGTTTTGAGATTGAGATTAGTGCATTGGGTGATTTATGCTTTGTTGGAGGTGAGGAAGGGATTCCTTTGCTGGGAGGTAGATGCTGGATCGAGACTCACTTGGTTGTATCTCCTCCTGGATATTCTTGTTATATCAATAAAACTATTTGAGTTTCTCCTACATGCTTGTGTATCAATGATGTTTTGTTATATTTGCATGTTTAGCTTAAATCTGATCCTAAACTAGTTATGAATGTAAATCTATGTCTTCTTGTAGTTTTCCTCTTCTGTGATCTTGCAGGAACTTGGTGAAGCTGGGCAAGTAAGGGAGCAGGTAGCTGGAAGTTGTCAAAGAGGAGAGCGATTGGATCAACAAACTAGCGCAAGACACAGGTTAGTTCATCCTTCCTCTTCATTTACATTTCATAGAGAAGAATACGAAAGTAGTTTTCCTTGTTTGTTGCTAAGGCACTGTCACACCTTAGAGTGGGATAGGGGCGTTCTGAGTAGATACTTTTCCCAACAACAAAATGGCGACTCCACTGGGGATTGTGTCTAGTTAGTTTATTTGTGTTTCTCTTGTTGTTTGTTTCATAAACACAGAAGTAGCAATCGAACTGCATTTGCCATTATCAAATGCAAAGTAGCTGCTACTTCAAATCCACTCACTGGGTTTGTTTATGATTTGAACAGCTGATCCACAAATTCTCTAATTACCCTTTGTGATAGCTCTTAGTCCTCCTTTAAATCATCCCTCTGATTGTACCTTACTGATTGCTTTTACTCGGCCAAAATCCATAGATTAAACTGCAAACCGTGACCCAGAACCCGGATAGAAGTCTCGTTTCTGCCCCAGCGCAGGCTCTGTGAAGAGGTTCTACATTTCAACGTAGGTCCCGAGAGGGCTACCTGTGCTGCAATTCAGTTTCTCTGTGCAACAGGTGCGCTGATCAGCCTTTGCCCTGTGCAGCTGAGGTTCTTTGCTTCATTTTGTCCAGTTTTATCTCTGATTTTTGCAGCCTGTTATCAGTGTGTGTACCTATCTGAAAACCCCTTTTCTCTGCCTTAATTCTGCCTCCTTTGTACAAAAAGACTGTAGATGTTCTTTGTGTGTTTGTTACATCATTTACAGTTTTCCATTGAAGAGTAGAATAGTCATATTGTCATCCTTAGATTTAGATCTGGCGTAAGTGTCGATTTTGATCTTAGGAATTTGCTTGTTGTTGACAGTTGATTATACTTTTTACTTTTACCTTTGGTTTGAATTTGTCTCTTTCTAGTGTCGAAACGAGTGTTTATTTCAAAATCATAAAGTGTCGTAATCTTCTCTGCCCTTTTGATTTCGAAAAAGAAGCTTGTTTGTGTTTTTCACTTGAAATCAAATTTAGATTTGTACATCAACTTTCTTTTTAGGCATCAATATTAAGACAATGAAAACAAATACATGCATATGTGCATTTGCATATTGATAGTTTGTGTGGCTTGATTTAGGAAAAGTGCATTTACAGTGTGCTCTTTGCTCTTTGAGAAAAGATTGTGTCTTTCTTTTCCCCTTGTAGCTAGGATTTTCATTGTTGAAAAGAGATAAAAGCTTGCTTATCATCTTTAGATTGCATTTAGGAATTACATCTACATCTCGTGGTGATCCAAAAAGGCAAACTTCTGAGAAAGATCAACTTAAAATAAATTGAATGAATCTAACAACGCTTTGGAACTTAACACACAACATAGAGGTCTAGGCTAGAGACGTGTTCCGGCGTCGTAAAACCTGGTAACTTTTGTCCTCACTGATGGTTGGGTGATTCCTCCACTGTGAGACGATAAGTGCCAGTACGGATTGTGCTCCCACGTACCGTCGAGTATATATTGGGAGACCCCTATATGCTTAAAACCTTTTTATCCATAGGAAGCCGTGTCGGCCGCCCTACTGATCGCAATGCACCGAACACAGCATTCGGGAAGATTGACTGCCGTACCATAAAACGTATTCTGCAGTTTTGTGATTGGTTTGGCACACCCTCTACCTAGATCTCCAGAGCAGTCCCTTTCGTTCCTTTTTAGACTCCTTAATGGAAAAGGTCCATCTGAGCACTTGTCACTTCAGGCTCATTAAAAATCGAAGGAGACTAGAGTCATCTTTTGTTTTTTCTCGACTCTTTAAAATTGAAAAAAACAAGTTGTGTCCAAGCGTCGTAAAATTTATTTTAAACGGAATATTCATACCCTTTTCCTACGTTGATCTTAGGTTGAGAAAATGGAGTCTACCAACCAAGGAATTCCCCTTGGTGGAAATCCTAGTCCCTTCTCCTCTTGGGGAGATGTTGGTGCACCCCATATGGCCACATTGTCACTTCCAGGACTGACAATTGGCTTGCCAGTCTGGCTCTTCTCAACCAATGTCATTTAGAACACCACTATTCCTGAACAATCGAATCAGCAGTTAGACCAGTCCAGAGTTACCCACCAACCTTCTACTTCCTCTAATTCTTCCTCTCCTCCTTCCTCTTCGCTTGATGGGGCTGGCAAAGCCAAAAGGCAAGTCCCTAAGGAGAAGAAGGAAAAGACGAAGAAAGAGAAGAAGAAGAAGGAGCCAAAAGCGAATGGGGGCAAACGAGTGTCGTCTAACGAAAATCCACACACTGCACCGACCAAGCCTAAATCACCATGTGTCATTTGCAAGGGAGACCACTTTCACAGAGATTGTCCTTGCATCCCTCGGATACTAAGGGACTGGTCTCCCCGTTTTCACAATCCGGTGTCGTCAACCTCTGATTGCCATGTTGAAAGCACACCGTCAACTAGCGAAAGTGAAGCCCCAGGACAAAAAGGGAGAGCTAGATCTCCCTGTAAACTGTGTGAAGGCGATCACGCCATCCACCGTTGTCCCTTCTTAGACGAAGCTAAAAGAGTTTTGGATGATCGTCCGGTTTCACCGTTACGACTTCCTCCTGGATATGTCGAGTCCTTCGTTAGTTGAGAATCTAGCTGGCCCACTCAAGTGGTCAGCTGAAGCGCCTGTCATTAAAGATGAACCAGCTGAATCCATACCCGATGAAAGTCAAAAGGTCGAGGTGGCAGTCGACCCGGTCTTGCCTTCAGAGGTTTTATTTTCGAATGACATAGTCACTGGAGAGAACAAGGATGACACCGTCCAAATTCTCTTCATCAACACAGACTCCGACGAACACGGGGGCAACCTACCCATTCCTTTATCGCAGGAAGGAAGTTCGTCAGAGCCGTACCCGGCTGTTTACTCGGTCCCACCTCCAAGCAACCTAGTTGTCTCCTTCGACTGGAATCAACTAGGCAGACCCCGTTTACCAGCAAGCATACCATTCAGAATTATCATCCAAATAGATAGAATGGTCATGGTTGGTACCATCATAGATGAGGGGGCTTCTGTGAGTATCTTTCATCTATTGCTTGGAAAGCGCTTGGTTCGCCACCGCTTTCGCCTGAGATGAGAAATCTGATATGCTTCGATAAAGGAACCAGTCGACCTTTAGGGATCCTCCCTAATGTGCTCATAACATTGAAAGGGAAGACAGTTCAAATGAATGTAATGGTCATTCAAGGACCCTTGGATTATAACCTACTCCTTGGACGAGACTATATTTATTGCATGGGAGCCATCGTCTCCTCACTCTTTAGAGTAATTTGTTTTCCGCATGAAGGAAGAGTGGTCAAGCTCGTGGACCAGCTTTCATTTCCCGGATCATGCATCGCAAATAGTCATATACCATCTCTAAATGGTCTCTTCACGCAAGAAATGTCTCAACCCACGGTCCGTCCTCCCGATGAGCGCGAGTAATTCGGAGGGATATGACTAGAACCCAGGGGGCATGCGTCCTGGTCTGCTTCGGCAGGAAAACTTCGGGTATAGGGTAGGTTTCCGCGGGAGAATATGACTAGTCTGTACCACGTCCGTCAGTGGAAGAGGGGTTATTCTAGAATAAGATTCTCTTGTCAAAGTTATGTGTGTGGCGCTCGTTGTCACTCACCTTTGTTTATCTCGGTAAACATCGCCGAGGAAGTGTTTTATTTGCACCACGAATAGAGCAATCTTTGGTAACCTGTAAGAGGTAGTACCCTTCCTGATAAAACAAATGTTTTGTCAGCTCGAATAAAGGGTGACCCTTCCTGATAAAACGAATGTTTTGTCAGCTCGAATAGAGGGAGACCTCGAAACTCTGTTTTATACCTGGGGGCATGCAAACCTTTTGGAGTGCAAGTGAGGGGCGGCTATTTATTTTTTTAAATTTTTAGGACCTCTAACCCTTTAAACTCGTAGGATTAGTCGTTTCCTAACTTGCATAAAGAAAGGATGTGGGGCAAAAATCTAAATGTTGTCGTTGTATATGAGACATTCTTATCATATGACTGGATTTTCGAGCAGTTTTAGCACATAGTTCATGCTCGTTAAAAAATAAACATAAGACCGAGCAAGTGTTTCAATCCGCGTTTAAGCTCGTTAAAAAATGAACTATCCTCCGGTAAATAACCACCGTGAATGTAACATTATCAGCCATTAAAGCCTTGGTCGTGTTTGCACCGTCACCTCCACTTTTCCATTGGCCGATCATTCACCTCCATTTGATTGTTTACCCATTTTGAGGAACAGCTGCGAAGAGTGACTTCACTAGCCATCCTTGTGACACTGCCGTGCTTGGAAAATTCCAACCCTTACCTGGAATCAACTGCTACCCATTTTATCACTCGTTCCTCAAAAGATGAGTCTTGTTTAAGCTCTTTTCATTTGACTCGTAAAACATGAAAAGATTGCCGAGTTTTGGCCTTCCAGCTTGTTAAAGCGACCAGAAGTGCTATCCCCCCTCTAGATTTTAATCTTTTTGGACCTGAGGGATTATTGCACAAAAAGATCGAGTGCTTGTTTTGTTCGGCTCGTTAAAACTATCGAAAATTCATCCCTTCTGTATTGTTTTATACTTTTTCGGACTTAAGGGATTAGATGATGAAAAAGGAATTCCGGAGTTAAATTTACGTACCTTTTCAGACTCTCTAAAAATGAAAAGGACCGAGTTATCTTTGTCGTTAAACTCGTTAAAAACATTAATAGCGACAAACTTGTCTTTAGACGAGAACGAGTTTCACTATCGCTAGGCTCGTTAAAACATAGCGATGGGTTTGCCCGAAGGGCAAATTATAGAACAAGCATATGTTATCCTCCTCAAGCTTGACAAAAATAAAGAGGTATTGGTCAGCAATGACTGGGGAAAAATTGGGAAGAAACTCAAAGAATCTTTATTGGTAGCAAGTCGCTCTTGAACATGACACTTCCACTTCGTGCCTGAGTCGGGTTGGGTTGTTTCATTCACCGGTCACATCACCATGGTCACGCCATACCATCCACATTTGGGGTAAATGCTACCAATCCATCACATAAGTGTCGCCGACATGTTCAAGAGAAGTCATCCAGAAAAGTCACCCGTGTCCCATCCACTACCATACATTATACTTCATTCTTTCATGACCGCCACCCTGAACCATATATCATCAGATTGTTTTCACCTCCATCAAAATCATTTTCTCCATTCCGTGTCATTGATGTGGGATTCATCAAGGCCCTCCTTTGACGGATCGCTTCTTGTCGACATTAGCTCATTATCCAAGAAGTTGATCTAGGAACACCCCATTCAGTACTTTGAAGCTTGCATGCCTCAATGGCAAGTTTCTCACTTCCGGCGACAGGTATACATCAATGACCTTCGACCAAAATATTTTGCGTGGTGTTCGACGCCAAGTCCTTAATTCACACCACGTGAATTGTATTGCAGTACCTTGAGGGTCATCATCCTTATCGGTGATTCCTCTCGTGCTTGTTAACAGTTTACATCATTGACTGGTAATTAAGTGATGTCTTTCCATGTTCGACTTGAAAACATTTTTCACATGGATCGACTTGTACTTCGAGTGAAGATCAGACGAGATTGAAGACCCCGGATCTAGTTTCATCCATCCGGGCTGCGATATATATTCAGAAAAAATAAAGACATTGACATGTACAGCATTGCAGCACAGATAATCATCCTACCAAAAGGATCATGACTTCATCAAAGTCATCAGTGTACCATCAGACGATTGTCTGTCCTGTGTACATAAAAGTGAATTTATAAAGCTGAGCATGGGAATGCCCGCCTCAGCTAGATCATGAAAACAGTATGAAAAATAATGTATTGTATTGTATCTTATTACAGGTCTCCTCCCAGCATTGAATGAACTTCGGATCCTCCTAATAGATCATTTCACCCGATAAACGACCTCATACTTTAGGGGGCAACTGTTATAGACATTTTTGTGCCTTACAGCTCTAAGCATGAAATGTCCATAATCTAAGGGATCCAAAGTTCCTAAAATTGTTGTTCCTGCCCCTAAAGGAACAAGGTCAACCAATTACAGCTCCTCCCAGAAGTTCTCCACCAGAAACTACTCAGAATCAGTCAAATCAGGATCATTTCAGCTGCTCCACTAGCTACCTGTGTTGCATAGCACCCAAGTACACTAGCTAGGTGCGTTGCAATGCACCTAAATGCACTACCAGGGTGCGCTGAGCAGTAAATGCCAAATGGCAGTGTCATTCCGCGAGGTGGACAGACAATGGAAGCTTCCAGAATCTTCCTCAATGACACTTGCCTCACTGAGTTCGACCAAGGATGAGTAAGAGGCTCTCAGCCTCCAAGTGGAAGAAAGAACTGACAGAGAGAAGCCACAAGTCAAAACATAAGCTGACTCATCCTCTCTGCTTACATCTATATATGGATCCCTCATCCCAAAGATCCGGAGGCTGGAATTTGGTACTTTGGAGAGAATTGCTGTTGGTTTTGAGATTGAGATTAGTGCATTGGGTGATTTATGCTTTGTTGGAGGTGAGGAAGGGATTCCTTTGCTGGGAGGTAGATGTTGGATCGGGACTCACTTGGTTGTACCTCCTCCTGGATCTTCTTGTTATATCAATAAAACTATTTGAGTTTCTCCTACATGCTTTTGTATCAATGATGTTTTGTTATATTTGCATGTTTAGCTTAAATCTGATCCTAAGCTAGTTATGAATGTAAATCTATGTCTTCTTGTAGTTTTCCTCTTCTGTGATCTTGCAGGAACTTGGTGAAGCTAGGCAAGTAAGGGAGCAGGTAGCTGGAAGTTGTCAAAGAGGAGAGCGATTGGATCAACAAACTAGCGCAAGACACATGTTAGTTCATCCTTCCTCTTCATTTACATTTCATAAAGAAGAATACGAAAGTAGTTTTCCTTGTTTGTTGCTAAGGCCCTGTCACACCTTAGAGTGGGATAGGGGCGTTCTGAGTAGGTACTTTTCCCAACAACAACATGTACGCGCTTTTGTTCTGTCAACCTGCGTGTATATGCTCCTTGGACAAGGTGAACCTGTGTATACCTCTATTTCTTCATTCTTTAGAGTCTGATCTGTAATTCTTTGCTGTTAACCTTTTGTACTATGAACTGTCATCTGAGAGAGTTACCTTTGTACATTACTTCTGAATTGATTCCTTTGAACTGCCCTACATTTTGTCACATATGTAAACACAATTGTCATGCATTCTATCACATCTGATATTTCTTCCATAGATTCATCTAGTTACCATATACAAGTGAGTTGTTCTGCTACAAGTGGGTTGCCATCA
The DNA here is from genome assembly GCA_031772625.1 of Pinus tabuliformis. NCBI lineage: Eukaryota > Viridiplantae > Streptophyta > Pinopsida > Pinales > Pinaceae > Pinus > Pinus tabuliformis. The sequence continues at coordinate 336,298,145 of CM062810.1, read as the reverse complement.
AGTACAACACATGCATCATAATGCCAACAATCTCCCCCTTTGGACTGGATGGCAACAACAACACCAAGTGACTCTCCCCCTTTGACATCAAGGGCAAAGGGCAGACCATGATATTCTCCCCCTTTGATATCAAGAGAAAAGGGGGAACCAAAATGAAGACTTTCATATCTGAATCAATGAATATAAATATTGGTCATGCTCCCCCTAGGCACATGCTGAATTCTCTGATTGAACTCCCTTTTTCTATGCTGAGATGCACTATATCATCCATGCTCCCCCTGAGCACATGCAGAGTCTACAAATATTTTCTAAAAGAATAACATGACTCTATCACTCAACTATGTGAGTTTGACCTTCCTGTCACCAATGACTCATGCATACATCAGTCTCCCAACCAAGTGGGGATATACCAAATGTTTATACATGACATAAATTACATCATCCATCCCATGCAAAGTGGGGATACAAATTACTTCATATGACCAAAAAGGACTCATCAAAAGACAAATTATTACATCATGGGTCTTTATATGACCTTTACATCGAATGATATATATTTATAATAGAGACCAAATGTCTAAACAAGACCATGATAGTCATCAACAACTATCAGACACCATATATGATCTACATCATAAGCATATATCAACAACATCCAGACTTGTAATTTGAATATGTCCATCATTAGTTTTGAAGATATGACAAAGTAAATATCATCAACCTATGACTAATTATGCCATATATAGATATCAACTCATCCTCTTGATCTCATCCAAGATCAACTTGCTTCGTTTCCTTAGTAGAAAGAGCATTATCATAACCTTCCATGAACCAACTAAGCATATGTCATATCTCCAAGCTATAACACAAAATCATTCAGATCATATCATATGTGAAAACACCATAGTCATCACATCGTCATCAAGAACTCCATGATCTTTCACAAGAACCCTTAATATATCAACTATGTTTCATCACTAGGGAACATCCCACATCTGATAAGCATCAATCATGATAGTCAATGAGTATCAATCTATCATCATAAGGTAAGAACTCATCATCATTATGTGTCTAAGTAAGCCATGTCTTCGAATATCCATGTCTTCAAATAGCTATGTCTTCATGTGACCTGCAATAACACCATTTTCTTGGCCAACCAACAATATTTATTAATATGCAACTTAAGTAATCATCCATGTATCTAGCATACTGTATATCCATCAAAGAGATAGCAATGTGTATCATGAGCTCATGGTTATTTGTCAAGATTTCTTGATATCATCAATAGCAAAAATCCTCAACCATGTGAGAGCCAAGAACTATAAGAATCCTACATCATAACTGCACCATATGAAATTTATGCATCTTTGAAGGCATGATAACAGTAGCATAAAAGAAATGAGTGGCTCATCATCAAATAATGAAGTTTTGTATTCAAGCTTTTTACTTCTTCTTATCGTTATGAATATCACCATTTAAGCAACATGTATGCACTATATGCATCATCAAAAAGTCATTCACAATCATCCATAAATCTGATCTGAATACCAGCTATGTGACCCCAAGTATCATATGAGATTTTACCATGGGAAACTCATAACTGTAACATAGCAAGATGTATCATTTAACCACATAAGCATCATCATCATTGATTAGGTACCAAAGACTTCTAAACATAATTCCAACAATGCTTTATTAGAAGCATAGCATGTTCTCCCCTTGAACCTGTTCCACCTGTTCACTGTCAGATCTAATCATTGCATATATCAGTAAGAAGTATCAAGGCATCATCCTCAATCAGATATACATCAAGTTATCAACAACTTGTGAGGATCAAAAGCACTTCTAAATAACATCCACATATTGTAGTCATCTATCATCATGACAGAAAATATAATTGATAATTGTCTAAATCATATCAAGTCAAAAAAAAAATTGAGTCTGTCCCACTGCATTTTTCTTCAACCTAACATATACACGATTGTGTAGCTTTGAACTCACATATATATGTGACTTTTCTTCATGGAACTTGCATATGAGAGTTAGAACATTGAAGTTTCACACTTTCAGCACCCCCTGAGTTTGTTATGTCTGTACACTGTGCCATGCCACATTTTTCTAACTATACTTCCTACTTCTTCCATATCTTCGATGATGATGTTTTCTCCTTTTGGTATGGAATCAAAAATTGCCTCATGCATTCCTTTGCTATATGTCCAAACTTGTTACATGCATAACATCTTACATATTTCATATTTCTTCTATAGCAATCAATGGCTTTGTGACCAAACATATTGCAAGAAAAAAAATATCCCTTAAAGTACCTGGAAGCTGATGATATTTCCGTGTGATGGTCTTGAACCATTCTACTTCCGCATCTCACTGCAACATGTTGAAGATTATGACATATGAAACATTCAACATTATTCATTTGAGGAAATAACCAACTATCACTTCCATAGTTAGGAGTAAAAGATTTTCTTTGTAGAATTTCTTTCCTTGGTTGTTGATGGGGTTGACCTCTAATCTCCTTATTGAGCATTTCAGATTTTGCATTAGAGTTCCTTGCCTCAGCTTGTGAGATAGATTCATGAAAACCAAGACTAGATATGATGGCAGGAGACCTTTGACTACTAAGAATATCATTGAAAATCTTAGTACTATCTTGAAATCGTAAAAGCTTATCCTTTTCTTCTAATTTACCTTTTAGGATATTTACCACAACCTGATATTGATCTTCCTTTTCAAGATACTGCTTCTTCATGATTTCTTCCTCTTTTCTTCCTTCTTCCACTTGTTGCCTTAATTCGAGAGCTTCATTTTCTTGTCCTTCAAGATCTTGGAGTAGTTCTTCATTCCTTTTATTTGATTGTTGAAGATCTTCCTTTAGAGAGAGGATCTTGGCTTCAAGACTTTCATAGTAACTAGATCTATCTTTAAGTTTCTTGATTGCTGTGCTCCTTTTATTTACTTCTTTTCTGAATAAGGTCACTTCATCCTACAGATTTTGACATTGATCTTCCTTTTCCCTGTACTACTTCCTTACTTTGTTTCCTTCCTCTAGTTGAGCATTTAGTTTGGTAGCTTCTTCTTTGAAGGCACACTCCCTTTTGTCTAATAGATCCTGTTGATCTCTAATTTTGTCTATGAGTTTTTTAAATTCTACCTCTATTTGATATCTTTCTCTTTCACCCATAAGAGAAAATTTAGCTGTTTCGCTGTCACTTTCATCATCTTCAAATGGACAGAGAAATGTATCACCAGAGGATAACAAATTCATACCTGATAGTTCTGTTGCTTGTTCATCTTCATTATGAGGTGATTCTGAATCCGAAGAGTTGCTTCCACATAATCCCTAATTGACTGTCCCACTATCATAGTTCCTTTGAGATGTCTTCCTCTTCTGAGGTGCTTTATTCTTTAGCTTCTTTCCCATTGTTCTACGGATCTCCTTCAAGTGATCAAGCTTCTACCAAATGACCCGCTCTAATACCAATTTTTGGAAATAATACTAAGAGAGGGGGTGAATCAGTATTTTTAAATCAATAACTTTTTCATTTCCATAATCAGATTTAGATACACTACTTCAGTAAAGGGAACCTGCTTGTGCACACAACTGTTTTTAAGGCAACCAATGTATATCTAGTGAACTTATGATTAAGTTAATTCATCATATGTTGATCTTTAATCTATGCATCAGTACGTTATTAAACATTAAATAGTAACCATGTGCAGTTAATAACATAATGAACCATCACACATAAGAAACACACATGAACACCAAGATTTAAGGTGGAAACCCAATGTGGGTGAAAACCACCTGCTATTGTCGTCTTTGTCTTCTTTTAATAATAAGTAAATCTATTTACAACATTGTACTGGTGCAAACTCATACCAGTATGTAGGCTTCTACCTATAGAAGGTTACAACTTTCTCTCGTTCTCCAACTACTACTGGAAGGGAGCTACAACCCCCTAGCTCTTGTACTAGCCAATATGTTAACTAGTACGTAGGTGCCAGCCTATAGAAAACTATACTCTTCCACCAGGGACCACGTTTCATGAATTTTCAGACTAGATACTCCTGTAATACAACACCACAATCTAAAGGCCACGTTTCATCCAATTTTCATACTGGACCCTTCAACAACATTGAAGCTCAAAATCAATCACCACTGCAATAAAACTATCAAATACATCTGTATTAACCAATCATTGAAACTCAATCATCATTCTATGAATCACCCACAACTGAATCACTAAAAGCCAATCATCACTGAAGCAAATCAACCAATCTGAACATTCAGAATACCGTCATCAAAACATAGTCACTAGAACATAGAGCAGAACCTAGAATTTTGCAACAACAGCCAAATCCAACTGCAACTTCAAATATCATATTTTATATATAAGTTACTTGTGTGTGTTGAGCCAGCGTGTATACACGGTTTTATCAAATCCAACCAGCGTACATATCTGTAAATATAATTTTGTAGCTATTCCAGACTTTAGTCATACCCAGATCATAAAATTTATAGAATAACACATGAGTCAGTACTCAGATCTAGACTATAAATGATCAAACCACATAATGATAATTCATATCAAGCCTTAAGATCACGATCCATCATTAGATCTTATCCCTAATCAACCACTAAGGTTCATCCTTGGTTCAGATCAAGCAAAGCACCATAAGCCGATAACCTGCATACTAGATCTCACACTTCATCAAATATTCAATCCTTGCACACTTTGGCCTAATGATATTCGCCTCTTTATATATTTTTAGCCCTTTCTCAATACCATGGACCAAAACTACTTAGGACCAATACCTTGGATCAAAATACCTTGGACGAAATACCTCGGACCAAAAATTTAGCTTTCCAACATGTACGCGCTTTTACTCTTGTGAAAGTACGTGTATACGTTATATGCTCCTTTTGTTCTGTCAACCCGTGTGTATACGCTCCTTGGAAAAGGTGAACCTATGTATACCTCTATTTCTTCATTATTTAGAGTCTGATCTATAATACTTTTTTGTTAACCTGTTGTACTATGAATTTTAATCTGAGAGAGTTGCCTTTGTACATTACTTTTGAACTGATTCCTTTGAACTGCCCTACATTTTGTCACATTTGTAAACACAACTGTCATGCATTCTTCACATCTGATATCTCTTCTCTAGATTCATCTAGTTACCATATACAAGTGAGTTGTTCTATACAAGTGGGTTTCCATCAAGTTCAACACATGCATCATAATGCCAACAAAATTCTGGTAAATGGTTGGGCTGGATAGAGCCGAGAGGGTCTATTTGGGCTCCTTTCCCCTATTAAGATGGAACAAACCAAAGAGATAATCTCTCTCTCATCATAAGAGGAACCATCTCCCCTCTATCAAAGATATATAAACTCCTCCTTTTCCAAGCTGAACTGATCTTTTTTGGAGCTTGAATAACCAACAAGATATCTATAGCTTTAGCATTCTAGTTTATGTTTGTGAAGGGAGAATGGTGTGTTTGGTTTGGTTTGGAACTAAAGGGAAGAAGCCTTAAACTTCCGTTGTTGAGGCTAACCATGAGATGTTAGCAGTGATGTTGGAGCCCAAATACATCGAAGGAGATCTGCAACGTCAAGGCTTTGGTTGTATCTCTTTCTGAGTTTTATATGAATACAACTAATGGTTTATTTCATACTTTGTGTCATATTACCTTTGGCTTAATATTCCTTGAAATTTTAAGTAGATTGAACGTGATTGTCTGCTATTAAATTTGTTGTTGTCTCCTGTATATTTGTTTCAGGTATTTGAAAGAGAAGAACGAAAGGAAGTTGGAGCAAAGGAGTGAGGTCACCATCAAGCGGATAAGCGTTCTAAGAGGTAGGTCCTCTTATTCGATTATAGCCTAAGTGAGTTTTCATCAGGTTGTTCTGTTTGCAATTAGACCCACTCTTGGGCTAGAGGCATCACCTCTGTCTGCAGAGGAGATTTACCTACTCCACAAATTGGTGAATCCAATGGGGAGCCATCCCTCTCTGTGGATTGTTTGCATTTCATGATTTGTGTTGAATTTTTCTGTATCACTCTTTCTTTTTGGTTTCTATACTTTACACTGTCTGTTGCCTAGAGTCTTGAATTTAGAGTGACAGGTTTGGTTTTTCTTTCTGAAAGTTTTCATTTTTTCCTTGAAATCCTCGATCAGCGTTATTTATTTTTTGATAGTCACGTCGATTAGCACGATTTTCTCTTAAACAATCGCGTCATACCCCATGGTGGTGCTTCTTGTCAGTTAAGCACTCACACCAATTTCTGTAGGTTAAGATCAGGGTTTCTCCTGAATCATTTCCAGTGTGTCCTGCCCTCATAAGCTTTGTTTGTTGGCTTGTTTTCTCCCTAGCTAGAAAGCTTCATTACCTTGATTTATTTTCTTGATTGGTTTAATTTTTCCTTACTTGATTTTTTGATTTGATGGTTTGTGTCCCTAGGGTATCTAGGTCATCATTCATTCAGCTGTTTGTTTGCTCATCAAGTCAAGTTGTTGGTTAGACCGCCCTCTGATGTGTTAAGTCTAGCCCTGTGTGAAGTTCTTTTTTAATTTTTCTTTGAATCCCTCGATCAATGCTCTTTTGGCCAAAAAACCATGCTAATCAATCCTATCAGCGCTAGTTGCAACCTGGCCAGTCATGCCGATCAGCGCTAATTTCAGTGCAAAAAAAGTGTCGGTCTCTGAGTTAAGAAAAAATCAGAGTTTTTCCCATTCTAGTGCAAGTGTGTCTTGACCCTCGAACTCTCTGCTTCCACCCAGAAGTGGCTAGGATGCTTTGTTTGTTGGCTTTGATTGATTGATTGAATTGAAGTTTCATTGCTTGTTTTTTTTAGTTTTTGGATGGTTTCTATGATCTTAGGGAATCTAGGTCAATTTCTGTTCATTTTTTAATTCACTCATTGTTTCAAGTTTATGATTTGCTGCTTTGTTTAATCCATCTTTCAGTTGCAATATATTCATTGCTTCATTTTAACAATTGAATGAGTGAAAGAGTCTCATTTGTTCTCTTATTTCGAGTGTATCTTTTCTCTTTCCGGGCATAGATTACATTGCTTGATTTCTCGATTGAAGCATTTATGTGTTTGGTTTATTCGATTCGGGGAAGAAGTTGCTTTTAGTTTTATTTATCATGCTTTGGATATGATCGATGCCTGTTTGTTCGGAATTGTGAAAATTTTCATTAAGGTTCTTTATGTGAAAGATTTATTTTGCATTTTATGAAAAGCAGAACATCATTTTAGTTTGCTTAAGCCAAAATATTGCATTAGTAGTGTCACTGAAAAGCTAGAATTGCATCATCGTAAGAATTGGAAATGAAATGAAACTTATTTTTTTGTTAAGGGAAGACTAAGTGCATTTAGGACATGTATTAGTGAAATATTTCATTCTATTGATTGTTGCATTGATTGTGTGCTCTCTATCCCTCAATTAGTGTTAACTTTCATTGACGAAATATTTATTTTCTCATATAGCTGCATATAGGAGTTTTCAGATGAAAACGGTAGGGCCCTTGAATTGAAACCTAATTCAAGATCATTCATTAAAAATTATTGAATTAACCTAAGGAGGTATTGAAACTTAATGCTCACATTAGTGGACTAGGCTAGAGACGTGTTCCGACGTCTTTAAATCTAGTAGCTAGTGTTCGCTTGGGCATTAGACAGTGCTAGTACGGACTTGTGCTCCCTGTACCATCGCATATATAAAGGGAGATCGCTATTGGTTGCAATCCTTTATCCATAGGAAGCTGAGTCTGTTTCCTTGTAAACATGATACACAAAACAAATCATTTGGGGAGACTACCTACTCGTACTTTTCGATCCGCCAGGAGCTATTCTGCAGCTCACGGTTACCTAGTAATCCTTTTTGCCTAGATTATCTTGAGTAGCCATTTTGGTCTTTTTGACTCTTCAAATTTAAAATATCATTGAGGACTTGTCCTTTCGAGCTCGTTAACTCTGAAGGCGACTAGAGTCACCTTTCACCCTTTTCTCGACTCTTAAAATATGAAACGACAAAGTTTTGTTTCAATGTCTTAAAATTAGCTAGACACGAAATATTCCTAGTTAAATTTATCTTCCTTAGTGATTATTTAAGAGTCGATTCCAATGGAAACATTTCCAAATTCTACCAGTCAAGGATTCCCCTCGGATGGGAATCCTCGTCCTTTTCCTTCTTATGGAAATGTTGGTGCTCCTTATATGGAAACATTGTCACTCCCTGGGTTAACCATTGGTTTACCTATCTGGTTATTTTCGACCTTGGTGGTCCCGAGTGTCCCAAATACTGTCCAGCCGTCTCCTTCATTTGAACTAGATCACGTTGATTCTAAAGTTGACCTCTCACCTTCTTCCCCTATTTCTTCATCTTCCTCTTCTACTTCGCCTGGTGAAAGTTTGAAATCTAGTAACTAGGAGGCTAAGAAGAAGAAGATGATGATGAAGAAGAAGAAGTCAGATAAGCGAGAGGCCAACCGTGCAGCTATTGCTCCAAATGCACCTCCTATAGACAAACCTTCTGATCCTCCACAAAAGGTAAAATTCCCTTGCAAACTATGTAAGGGTGACCATCTCCTTCGAGATTGTCCTAGGATTCCCAGAGTCTTAGAGGTATGGTCCCAAAATCTGGATTGACCATCCCCATCGACCTTGGAGATCATATCGATGCTACACCCTCGGCTATTAATGGTAATAAGAAAGGAAATATTAGATTCCCCTATAGGTTATGTGAAGGAGAGAATCTTCTTCACCTTTTTCCTCTTATGGATAAAGCTTCGAAAGTTTTGGAAACCCTTACAGCTCCTCAAACCCAACTCCCTGTTGGTTATCAGAGAATTTATTCTAACCATCTCCTAGTAGGTAACAAGATTGACATGGATTCATCTATTTCCATCCTGCTCTTCCTAAGCATGACTCTCTTGTGTCTATTCCTGACCAACCATTGGTCGAAAAGAGTGTCAACTTGGCTCCGCCTTCAGTTGTTCACTCTGTTCCTGAAGAGAGTAGTGATCATACTTCTCATGTTCTTCTCATCTCCTCAAATTCTCATGAATCGAAGAGTGACCCTCCCATCCCAATTGTTCAAGAGAGTCCTTCTCCTATTCTTGCAGAGCATGGGGGCAATCATATGATTCCCCCACCAAGTAGTTTTGTCGTTTCTTTTGATTGGAGTCAATTGACTGCTTTCCGCCTTCCATCTTATGTGCCTTTCCAGATCATAGTACAAGCCTATAATATGGTAGTGCATGGAACTATATTGGATGAAGGAGAATCTGTTAGCATCATGTCTTCTGCTACTTGGAAAGCTTTGGGTTCCCCACAACTTGTGCCTGTCACCCAGAATATGTTGGCTTTCAACAGAGGAACCAGTCAACCCTTAGGGATCCTTCCGAAGTTTCCTTTTAATTTGGGAGGAATATCGTCTATATAGATGTGATTGTAGTCCAATGTCCCTTAGATTTAAATCTTCTCCTTAGCCACAACTATGTCTATGTGATGGGAGCTCTTATTTCTTTGCTTTTCCATGTGGCTTGTCTTCCACATGGAGGGAGAATAGTGACCATTAATCAACTGTCCTTCCTTGGTCACTAGGTGCCTCCTATGTAACCATCGTCCCTTATTGCTTTTTGTTTTCAAGCAGTACCTTTGCCGCCATAGGTCAAGTATGTGGCTACCCATTCCATCTCCACATCTTTTGATGATCACATAGATGGTATAGTACATTATGTACTGGGGGCATTGGAACTTGATCTGTCATTTGTACCAATTGACATGTGTTCCTCCCAGAGTGTTGTTGTCCCATCCAGTGAGGACCTCTTAGGGGCCATGTTCTCGTATAGTCCATGATCAGCTGTTACGAGGATAGTTATATTTATGTGTTAACCTCATTAAAAAAATGAAACAGTATGTGAGGATAGTTTGTTCATGTATCAACCTCGTTTAAAAATGAAACAGATGTGCGAGGATAGATTATTCCTATATCAACCTCCTTAAAAAATGAAACACATTGTGAGGATAGTTTGTTCCTGTATCAACCTCATTTAAAAATGAAACAGATGTCCGAGGATAGTTCTTTTACTATGTCAACCTCGTTAAAAAATGAAACAACTCCCTTTTCCAAACCAAGTCTTTGATTAAGATCTCGTAAAATCCTAGTCGATTCTTTCCCGGATCTCGAAAGTGAACCTTCATTCCATCCACCTAGCTGAATGAAAAGAAGCTTGGGGGCCATGTACCTTGAATTGAGTCATTATGCTAGGGGCATGCAAACTTAAATCCAAGCATAGTTTATTTTTGTTTCAATCTTGTAAAAAAAAAAAATGAAACCAAGCTCAAGCATAGTTTTTCATTTCAAGCTTGTGTGAAAATGAACCCATGCCCAATTTACATCTCGTGATTATCGTTTTTATCAGTAAATTTCTGCTAGATGAGCCTTGGTTGTTTTATTCCATCGCCACCATCTCTTTTGCCGATCATATGCTTTCACTTGGTTGTTTTTCCTTTCCTGAGGAACCATAGCAATGAGTGGTTTTGCTAGCTGCCCTTATCACCTTTCAGTGTTTTAAGAAGTTCCCCCTTAACTGGAACCAATTGCTACCCTTTATACCACTTGTTCCTTCAGGACGAGTCACCTTTAAGCTCTTTTCTGACTCATAAAAAATGAAAATATTGTCGAGTAATTTTCCCTTTTAGACTCGTTAAAGCAAATAAAATCAGGGAGTCATATTTGAGATCTTTTATGACTCTTAAAATATAAAAAGATTGCCAAGATCTTGTTGTTTTGAACTCCTTAAAGGCTGCGAAACATCATTTACCCAGTATACATTTACCCCTTTTTCAGGCTAGGATAAACTATTTACGAAAAAGGTACTCCTTGGCTGACATGGTCAAGCAGTTCTCTCAAGTATTGTTTTCTATTTTTTCGGGCTCAGGAGACACAATTGTACGAAAAGGGACCGATTGGATTTTTCATTTCTATGTCTTTTTCAAACTCTTTAAATATCAAAAAGATACCAAGTTACACCTTTGTCGGACTCATTAAAAATTAAACGACATCAGATTCATCACCATGACAGACATGAGCTTCTCCTTCCTAGGGCTCATTAATCTTACTAGGTTGGATTCATCTGAAGGATGGAATTACAGTGCAAGCACATGCTATCCCCTTCAATCTTGCAATAAAAAATAATTAGGGCACCTTCTAGAAATGGTGGGGGAAAATGGGAAATTCTATCAGTCGTGTCAACAGCTCACTCTTGAACATGACACTTTATGCTTCGTGTTGGCTTGGAATATCCATACTTCATCATTGACTTTCCTGGGTTGGGCCATTCATTTTTTCCTTTCCATTTGATCTCTGCCACATCATCATCACCTTTGATCCTATGGATCCAAAAGCTGCCAAACTCTGGAGTCGTGTCGCCAATATGTTCAAGAGTTATCCTTCTACAGTGACACTCATTCCTAATTCTCTGTATCATCCATAATCATTACATCATTTTGTCTCACGTCAATGATGTGGGATACATCATGGCCCTCCTTCGAAAAGGTCACTTCCTGTCGACTTCAGCACATTATCTGGGAAGTTGGCCGAGAGATTTCTAGTACCTTAGAGCTTGCATGCCCTAATGGCAAGTTCTTCACACTCGATGACAAGTTCACATTGGATTTCAATCAGGTGATTTCACGGGTGTTCAACTCAGTTCCTTATTCACATTTTGGGGATTGTGCTACTAGTACCTTGAGATCCATCGTCATTATTGGTGGTTTCTATCGCGCTTGTTAACGGTTCACCTCATTAACCAGTAATCAAGCAACTTTCTAGCATGCTCAACTTTGACACATCTATTCACATATTAGAATTTGTACTTTGATCGAGTCATGTTGGATCGTAAGACCCTGGGCTCATATTACTAAAAGTCCAGGTTGCAAGGTGATGTGACATGATCATGCTGATATACATGTCTCTTTCAGATGGATGGTTGTGCCCATACCATGAGTTTTTATATGTGATCCTTCTCATTATTGGATTGCTGTGACCATACCTTGGGTTCGATATGATCCTCCTTACTGGATGGCTGCACCCATACCTTGGATCCATTTACATGATCTTTATCTGGATCGTTGTATCCATACCATGATTCATGTATCATTTATCAAAGTTTTCAGTGATGTATATGTATCTATGCTTGCTTGCAAGTTTTCCGACGACTGTCTCCAGTTCCACACATCTACTTGTAAAGCATTTCACCCCTCACTCTAGTTTGGCCTTCATGCTTTAGGGGGAATCTGTTACATAACATTTTGTCACTATCCCTGTACTCCCCATTCCTTGATCCTGGAGGACCTCTATAGTGAAATCTATATGTTTTCCCATCATGAAGAGCATGCCTTTACATCCCTATTCATCTGCAGAACATTCCCCTCTTGCACCATTTCCCAAGAATCTTCCTTCAATCCCAGTTTTCAAGACCGACACCATTGCTCAGTTCCTTCCCTGTGCCGATTTGAAGAGTTTGAAACCAAGCCTAGTGCCAAACGGTGCAAGTGAGCCATTTACCACTAGTGTCAACCCTCTTTTGGAAAATTTTTAAGAACGAAGTCGAAGCTTCCAGGTTTAGAAGCTTCGTGAATGGAAGTCTGGTAAATGGTTGGGCTGGATAGAGCCGAGAGGGTCTGTTTGGGCTCCTTTCCCTTATTAAGATGGAACAAACCAAAGAGATAAGCTCTCTCCCATCATAAGAGGAACCATCTCCCCTCCATCAAAGCTATATAAACTCCTCCTTTTCCAAGCTGAACTGGACTTTTTTGGAGCTTGAATAACCAATAAGATATCTATAGCTTTAGCCTTCTAGTTTATGTTTATGAAGGGAGAATAGTGTGCTTGGTTTGGTCTGGAACTAAAGTGAAGAAACCTTAAACTTTTGTTGTTGAGGCTAACCGTGAGATGCTAGAAGTGGTGTTTGAACCGAGATACATGGGAGGAGACTTGCAATGTCAAGGCTTTGGTTGTATTTCTTTCTGAGTTTTATATGAATACAACTAATGGTTTATTTCCTACATTGAGTGTCATATTACATTTGATGGCTTAAGATTCCTTGAATTTTTAAGTAGATTGAATATGATTGTATGTTATTACGTTTGTTGTTGTCTCTTGTGTATTTGTTTCAGGTATTTGAAAGAGAAGAACGAAAGGAAGTTGGAGCAAAGGAGCAAGGTCACCATCAAGCAAATTAGCATTCTAAGATGTAGGATCTCTTATTCGATTCTAGTCTAAGGAAGTTTTCATTAGGTTTTTCTATTTGCAGCTAGACCCACTCTTGGTCTACAGGGATCACCTCTATCCGTAGAGGAGATTTACCTACTCCACATATAGTTCCCCGCATTGACTTCATTAGTTTTTTTTTACATTATATAGATAAATATATCTAATATCCTCTAGATCCTTCCATGCGTACACGTGTTGATTTATGGGATTTCCACAGAGGGTCCTTCTAACCTACCACATCAAAAGTTGTATTACAATCGTTCCAAATCAATGGTGTCAACACTCTTATGGGTTTTCTCCATGATACGAAGACTATTCTAACAATTATCGATTCATTCATTATCCTTGCGACGCTCAAAGAGCTAGTTACCCTACAAATCTATCTCCATTGTAAGTTCTCTGGTTTGGGAGAGTTTTATGAATAATTTTGTTGTCTGTTGCATTATCAAATCCTTTAGACTATACATTGCTCGTTGTCTTCTTAGTTCTTCACATTTTTTCCAGAGGTAACTTACATTTCCCATATTCAAACTTATTTTTATGTTCAAATATGTTCTTTGGTGGAATTTGTGAACATTTATACTACTTTGGACTGATTCGATATGATATGTGCTCCTTAGGTTAATTATGTCATATTTTGGGGCATTTCTTTGGTGAGGGTTCATTCCAAAACATATGACCACTAGCCATAATGGTTTTATCGACATTTAAAGATGGTAACATTATGCGAGTGTTTTCCTTTTTGGCATTTTCAATCTAAAAGTTAACCCTAGGTTTAAATTTATCGCTTATACAAATTCCTCATATCATATCTTTGTTCTAGATTTCTTTTGGGTTTTTTATTTTTAAGGTTTCAAATCTATTACAGGTTTCCTTTCCTTGAGCATGAAAGTCACTAGGGATCTGGAACCTTTATTCTTTTCTCTATTAGTTAACCTCCAAGTATATTTAGTCTTTTTCACTATGTTTGCATTTCTACATAGATTTCAAAACCCTCTGTGGTGTTTCCCACTATTGTTTTTCGAATTCTCCGTAAACCCATTTAGTGTTTTAATTTTGTTTTCAATTCAAAAAGGTTATTCTATTTATTAATTTTTTATTACATTAGGGTTTAAATTTCCTCAAACCCTATATATATATATATATATATTTTTATTTTTTTTTCCCTTGGAAAAAATCGTAATTTCTATTAATATTAAGAAATTACATTTTGTAGATGCCGAGGCATATGCATATGGAGGCATTACTTGCCTTATTAGGATACATATAAGTCTGTTTACAAAAACTTAAACTGCTGAGTGGTGAACCTCCACGCAGGGTGTTCTAGACATTTTTGTGCCTTACAGCATTGAGCATGAAATGTCCATAATCTAAGGGATCCAAAGTCCCTAAACATGTTGTTCCTACCCCTAGAGGAACAAGGCTAACTAACCACAACAATTCACAGAAGTTCTCCACCTGAAACCACTCAAAAACAAGTCAATTCAGGATCATGTCAACTGCTCCACTGAGCATCTGCGTTGAATGTCAATTGCTACACTGGCTACCTGCGTTGAATGTCAACTCCAACACTAGCTACCTGCGCTGAGCGAGTTTGGACAAGTGGCAGGCTCATTCCTCAATGTGTCAATGCTCAGGAAGCTTCCAAAATGACACTTGCCTCAGGGAATTCGACTGGTGATGAGTAAGAGGTTCCAAATCTCCAAGTGGACTCAAGAACTAAGAGAGGGAGAGGACACTAGTCAGATCTCAAGCTGACTCATCCTCTCTCCAAACATCTATATATGGATCTCACCTCCATGAGATCTAGAGGATGGAATGTTGTGAATGTAAAGAATTGCTGTTAGTTTGAGACTGGAAACATTGGGTGCTTAATGCTTTGAAGGGAGCTGAAGAAGGAATTCCATTCTGCTGGGAAGGAGATGCTGGATTGGAACCCTCTGGGTTGTATCTCTTCCTGAACCTTGTTATCAATCAATAAAGCTATCTTGGTTTTCTCCTATATACTGGTGTATTTGTATGATTGCATTAGTGTATTTGATTTGTCTCTAATCCTGAATCATTTATGAATATGTATATTTGCCTTTGTGTTGTGTTCTTCTCTTGTCGCAAGTAGTTGGTCTCTTGTCACAGGTAGTTGTTCTCTTGTGATCTCGTGGGAATCAAGTAGTTGTTCTCTTGAGCAAGCGAGGAGGCAAGTAGCTGTGAACACCCAAAGAGGAGAGGATCTAGATCGAGGGACAAACGGAAGACAACGGTAAGTCCATTGATCTCCCCTCTTTCACATTTCATAAAGGAAAGAACCAGAATAGCTGTATCTGTTTGTTGCTAAGGCACTGTCACACCTTAGGTGGATAGGATCGTCCTGCATAGGCATTTTTCCCCACAACAAATTGGCGACTCCGCTGGGGAGAATTTGTTTAGTCATTTCATTTGTGTTTAAATCATTGTTTGCTTCATAGACTCAACAACATCGAACTGCTTCTGCAAAGTAGACTGTTGCTGCCTTGATCCTTCACTGGATTTTGGCTATGATCTAACAATGGAATCACAAATGATGTGATGATCCTTTGTGATAGTCTTTAGTACCCTCTCAAAGCATCCCTCTGTTTATACCTTGCTTGTGTTTCTGATTTGGCCTGAAACAATTGATTTTTGAGCATTTTGTGACCCAGAACCCAGGGGAAACGAGAGTTTCTCCTTCAGCGCAGACACTGTGAAGGTAGTCTGCATTTCAACGCAGGTCCCGTGAGGTCTACCTGCGCTGAATGTCAACTCCACAGTGTTGGACTTGCGCTGAACCGGTTTAGCCTTGTGCAGCTGGGGTTCTCTTCTGTCTATTGCCCTGTTTTGATCTCTGTTTTTTGCAGCCTTTAACCAGCATAGGTACCTGTCTGATAACTCCTTTTCTTTGCTTAGATTCTGCCTCCTTTTGTACAAAAAGACTGTGAGTGTTTTTATGTGTTTGTGGCATCATTTACAGTTTTCCTTTGCATGAGTAAAGTAGTCATCCTGTAGCCTTTGATTCAGATCTGATTGATTGTGATCTTAGAAGAGAGTTCATTGGCTGTTTGTAGATTGATTATAGATTTAATTTTTCTTATTGGTTTGAATTTGTCTCTTTTAAGTGTCAAAACAAGTCTTTGTTTCGAAAATTGTTAAGTGTTGTAATCTCTTCTATCTTCTCTGATTTCGAAAAAGTGAACTTGTTTGTATTGATCATTTAAAAGAAAATTCAAAGTTGTACAAAAAGCTTTCTTTGTAGGCATATATACTAAGAAAGTGGAAAACAAACACCTGCATTGTGCATTTGCATTTGATAAGTTTGCATGATTGATTTAGGAAAGAGTGCATTAGAATGTGCTGATTGCTCTTTGAGGAAAGATAGTTTCTTTTCCCTTAGTTGCTAGGATTTTCAAAGTTGAAAAGATTATAAAGCTTGCTTATCATCTTTAGACTGCATTTAGGAATTTGTATCATACATCTCGTGGTGAACCTTGAAAGGCAAACTTTAAAAAGATCAACATAAAATAAACTGAATGAACCTAACAACGCTTTGTAACATAACGCACAACATAGAGGTCTAGGCTAGAGACGTGTTCCGGCGTCGTTAAGCCTAGTGACTGTCGATCTCGTGGAAGGTGGGTGATTCCTCCTGAGGGACGAAAGCGCTAGTACGGATTGTGCTCCCACGTACTGTCGCGTATATATTGGGAGACCCCTATAGGCATATATCCTTTATCCTTAGGAAGCTGTGTCGGCCGCCCTACTGATCGCAATGCAGTGAACACAGCATTCACGAAGATTGACCGCCCGTACCCTAAAAAGTATTATGCGGTTTTGCGAAAAGTTTGGCACACCCTCTGCCTAGAACTCCAGAGCAGTTTCTTTTGGCCTTTTTTAGACTCTATAACAGAACAAGTCCATCTGAGCATTTGTCACTTCGGGCTCGTTAAAACATCGAAGGAGACTAGAGTCATCTTTAGCTTTTTCTCGACTCTTTAAAAGTGAAAAAGCAAGTTGTGTCTAAAGCGTCGTTAACAATTTATTTTAAACGGAACAATCACCCTTTATTCCCGCGTTGATCTTTAGGTTGAAAAGATGGAGCACACCAACCAAGGAATTCCCCTTGGTGGAAATCCTAGTCCCTTCTCCTCTTGGGGAGATGTTGGTGCGCCCCATATGGCCACATTGTCGCTTCCAGGACTGACAATTGGCCTACCAGTCTGGCTCTTTTCAACCGATGTCGTTCAGAACACCACCATTCCTGAACAGTCGAGTCAACAGTTAGATCAGACAAGAGTTGCCTCCTAGCCTTCTACTTCATCTCCCTCTCCTCCTTCCTCTTTGCTTGACGGAACTGGTAAATCAAAAAACCGAGTTCCTAAGGAGAAGAAGGAGAAGAAGAAGAAAGAGAAGAAGATGAAGGAGCCTAAGGCGACTGGGGGCAAACAAGTGTCATCTGACAAAATCCACACACAGCACTCGCAAGGCCTAAATCGCCATGCGTCATATGCAAGGGAGACCACTTCCATAGAGATAGTCCCTATATCCCCGGATACTAAGAGATTGGTCCCCCCATTTGCACAATTCGGTAGCATCGACCTCTGATAGCCATGTCGACTGCTCACCGTCAACTAGTGGGAGTGAAGCCCAAGACAGAGCGGGAAAACTAAATTTCCCTACAGACTGTGTGAAGGTGATCACGCCATCCACTGTTGTCCCTTCTTAGACGAGGAAAAAAGAGTTCTGGAAGATCGCCCGATTTTACGAGCGCATCTTCCTCCTGGATATCAAAGACTCCTGCCAAGTCCCTCACTAGTTGAGAACCCGGCTGACCTGCCCAGGTGGTCAGCCGAAGCACCTGTCATTGAAGATGAACCGTCTGAATCCATACCTGACGAAAGTCTAAAGGTTGAAATGGCAGTTGACCCGGTTTTGCCTTCAGAGGATCTATCTTCGAATGACACCATCACAGAGGAGAATCAAGACGACACCGTCCAGATTCTCTTCATCAGCACTGACTCTGATGATCAAGGGGGCAATGCCACCATTCCTTTATCGCAGGAAGGAAGTTCATCAGAGCGCTGTCCGGCCGTATACTCGGTCCCGCCACCAAGCAACCTGGTTGTGTCCTTTGACTGGAACCAACTAGGCAGACCCCGCTTGCCAGCTAGCATACCATTCCGAATTATTGTTCAAATATACAGAATGGTAATGGCTGGCACAGTTATTGATGATGGGGCATCTGTGAGTATCCTTTCCTCTATTGCTTGGAAAGCGCTTGGTTTGCATGCGCTTTTGCCTGAAATGAGAAATCTATCAGGCTTTGATAAGGGAACCAGTCGACATTTAGGGATCCTCCCCAATGTGCCAATAACATTGAAAGGGAAGACCGTTCAAATGAACGTGATGGTCGTTCAAGGACCCTTGGATTATAGCCTACTCCTTGGACGAGACTATATATATTGCATGGGAGCCATCGTCTCCTCACTCTTTAGAGTATTGTGTTTTCCGCATGGAGGAAGAGTGGTCAAGCTCGTAGACCAACTTTCATTTCCCGGATCACGCATCGCAAATAGTCATGAACCATCCCTAAATGGTCTATTCACTCAAGAAGTGTCTCAACCCACGGTCCGTCCTCCTGATGAGCGTGAGTAATCCGGGAGGATATGACTGGAACCCAGGGGGCATGCGTCCTGGCCTGCTTTGGCAGGGAAACTTTGGGTATAGGGTAGGTTTCCGCGGGAGAATATGACTAGTCCGTACCCCGTTCGTAGAGGAAGAGGGGTTGTTATAGAATAAGATTCTCTTGCAAAGTTACGTGTTTGCCAGAGTCATTCACCCTTGTCTATTTTGGTAGACATTGCTGAAGAAGTGTTTTGTTTGAAAGATTAACGAGACAATCTTTGGGTAACCTGAAAGAGGTAAGCCTCTCTCGTTAAAACAAATGTTTTGACGGAAAAGAAGTAGAGGTAACCTTGAAATTTTGTCTTATTCCTGGGGGCATGCAAACCTTTTGGAGTGCTTGCAAGGGGCGACTATTTTTTTTTTTTTAATTTTTAGGTCCTCCCTTTAAACCTGTAGGTCTAACCCTTTAAACTCGTAGGATTAGCCGTTTCCAAACTTGCATAACGAAAGGATCCGGGGCAAAGCTTACGTGAGATGAAGCTCCATAAAAAATAGCATCTCCAATGAGACACTCTCATCATATGACTGGTATAAATGAGCAGTTTTAGCATAAAGTTCATGCTCGTTAAAAAATAAACACAAGATCCGAGCATTTTTAGCACATAGTTCATGCTCGTTAAAAAATAAACATAAGATCGAGCAGTTTTAACGCGGAATTTATGCTCGTTAGAAAATAGAAAAGCGAGATCCGAGCAGTTTTAGCAGCATAGTTCATGCTCGTTAAAAAAATAAACATAAGCTTGAGCAGTGTTTTGGCGCATTCAAGATCTTTAAAAAATGAACCTATTACTGGTAAATAACCATTGTGTATGTAACCTTATCAGCCATAAAAGCCTTGGTCGTGTTTGCACCGTCACCTCCACTTTTCATTTGGCCGATCGTTCACCTCCATATGATTTTTTACCCATTTTGAGGAACAGCTGCGAAGAGTGATTTCACCTAGCCATCCTTGTGACTGCCGTGATTGGAAAATTCCAACTCGTACCTGGAATCAGCTGCTATCCCTGTTTATCACTCGTTCCTCAAAAGACGAGTCTTCTTTAAGCTCTTTTCAACTGACTCGTAAAATATGAAAATATTGCCGAGTTTTGGCCTTCCAGCTCGTTAAAGCGACCAGAAGTGCTATCCCTCCTCTAGATTTTAATATTTTTGGACCTGAGGGATTATTGCACAAAAAGATCGAGCGCTTGTTTTGTTCGGTTCATTAAAACTATCGAAAACTCATCCCTTCTGTATTGTTTTATACTTTTTCGGACTTAAGGGATTAGATGACGAAAAAGGAATTTTGTAGTTGACTTTATGTATCTTTTCAAACTCTCTAAAAATGAAAAGAACTGAGTTATCCTTGTCGTTAGACTCGTTAAAATCATTAATTAGCGACAAACTTGTCTTTAGACGAGAACGAGTTTCACTATCGCTAGGCTCGTTAAAACATAGCGGTGGGCTTGCCCGAAGGGCAGGTTATAGAACAAGCATATGTTATCCTCCTCAAGCTTGATAAAAATAAAGAGTTACTAGTCAGCAATGACTGGGGAAAAATTGGGAGAAAACTAAAGAAAACTTTGATGGTAGCAGGTCGCTCTTGAACATGACACTTTTCCTCCGTACCACAATCGGGTTGGGTTGTCTCATTCACCGGTCACATCACCATGGTATCACCATACCATCCATATTTGGGGTAATGCTACCAATCCATCGCATCAGTGTCGCCATATATTCAAGAGAAGTCGTTCAGAAAGAGTCAGCCGGGTCCCATCCACTGCCATACATTATCCTTCATCCATTCATGACCGCCACCCTGAATCATATGTCACAGATCGTTTTCACCTCCATTAAAATCATTAGCTCTGTTCCGTGTCACTGATCTGGGATTCATCAAGGCCCTCCTTTGACGGATCGCTTCTTGTCGACATCAGCTCATTATCCAAGAAGTTGATCTAGGAACAACCCCTTCAGTACTTTGAAGCTTGCATGCCTCAATGGCATGTTTCTCACTTCCGGCGACAGGTATACATCAATGACCTTCGACCAGAAGATTTTGTGTGGTGTTCGACGCCAAGTCCTCTATTCACACCACGTGAATTGTACTGCAGTACCTTGAGGGTCATTATCATTATCGGTGATTCCTCTCGCGCTTGTTAACGGTTTACATCAATGACCGGTAATCAAGCGATGCCTTTCCATGTTCGACTTCAGCGCAATTCTCACATGGATCGACTTGTACTTAGAGTGAAGATCGAACGAGCTTGAAGACCCTGGATCTAGTTTCATCCATCTGGGCTGCGATATATATTCAGGAAAAATAAAGACATTTGAGATGTACATCATTGCAGCAGATGATCATCCTATTCAAAGGATGATAGTTTCGCCAAAATTATCAGTCTACCATTAGACGATCGTCTGTTCTATGTACAAAAAATGAATTTATAAAGCTGAGCATGCGAATGCCCGACTCAGCTAGATCATGAAAGTAGTATGAATCATAATGTATTGTATTGTATCTTATTACAGGTCTCCTCCCAGCAAATGGATGAACTTCGAACCCTCCTGGATAAAGCATTTCACCCGATAAACGGCCTCATACTTTAGGGGGCAACTGTTATAGACATTTTTGTGCCTTACAGCATTGGGCATGAAATTTCCATAATCTAAGGGATCTAAAGTCCCTAAACATGTTGTTCCTACCCCTAGAGGAACAAGGCTAACTAACCACAGCAATTCACAGAAGTTCTCCACCTGAAACCACTCAAAAACAAGTCAATTCAGGATCATGTCAACTGCTCCACTGAGCATCTGTGCTGAATGTCAACTGCTACACTGGCTACCTGCGTTGAATGTCAACTCCAACACTAGCTACCTGCGCTGAGCGAGTTTGGACAAGTGGCAGGCTCATTCCTCAATGTGTCAATGCTCAGGAAGCTTCCAAAATGACACTTGCCTCAGGGAATTCGACTGGTGATGAGTAATAGGTTCCAAATCTCCAAGTGGAAGCAAGAACCTCCAAGTGGACTCAAGAACTAAGAGAGGGAGAGGACACCAGTCAGATCTCAAGCTGACTCATCCTCTCTCCAAACATCTATATATGGATCTCACCTCCATGAGATCTAGAGGCTGGAATGTTGTGAATGTAAAGAATTGCTGCTGGTTTGAGACTGGAAACATTGGGTGCTTAATGCTTTGAAGGGAGCTAAAGAAGGAATTCCATTCTGCTGGGAAGGAGATGCTGGATTGGAACCCTCTGGGTTGTATCTCTTCCTGAACCTTGTTATCAATCAATAAAGCTATCTTGGTTTTCTCCTATATACTGGTGTATTTGTATGATTGCATTAGTGTATTTGATTTGTTTCTAATCTTGAATCATTTATGAATATGTATATTTGCCTTTGTGTTGTGTTCTTCTCTTGTCGCAAGTAGTTGTTCTCTTGTCACAGGTAGCTGTTCTCTTGTGATCTCGTGGGAATCAAGTAGCTGTTCTCTTGAGCAAGCGAGGAGGCAAGTAGCTATGAACACCCAAAGAGGAGAGGATCTAGATCGAGGGACAAACGGAAGACAACGGTAAGTCCATTGATCTCCCCTCTTTCACATTTCATAAAGGAAAGAACCAGAATAACTGTGTCTGTTTGTTGCTAAGGCACTGTCACACCTTAGGTGGATAGGATCGTCCTGCATAGGCATTTTTCCCCACAACACAGGGAGTCTGGAATTAGAGTTGTATCAAGACTGCCCTGAACAGAGAGAGGGAAAAGGATGCAAAAAATATATATCTTCTCTATACAGAGAGAGTACTATATATGTCTATACAAGAACTGTTTCTACAGCCGACTGATAGATATAAGAAAATAAAACATGTTTTTACAATGAGCTCTACAAAATCATGGGCTTAAAGCCCAATTTGTCCTTGTTCTATAAACGGTCTGTGGTAATATTGATGGTGAGTACCATCAATCTCCTCCTGTATCAACCAGACATTGTCCTGAAGATGCGTTGCCTCTTTTGAAAGTTGGTCAGCCTCCGAGTTTTGTTCCCCGCAGTTGAGGCGACATCTCTTGCAGTGCCCGGGCTGATGGGCAGAGGAGGTGAGGCATGTATGGATTCCACTGGACGCTTATTAGATGCCTTGGTAACAGAAGTGCCCTGTATATCTCTCGAATCTCCTAGTGCATTGTCCATCGGTTGTTGTGTGAGCTCTCCTTCCATCTCCTGGGGCTGAGATGGACCACCCTCTTTCGGTTCAGGTTCACGATTCTGCTCGAGGCCCCTTTTTTTGTGGAGGAGAGGGCAGTCCCTGTATAGGTGCCCAACCTTATGGCATCTGCGACAGCGGTACGGAATACCTTCATAATCTATAATCTGCTTACGAGATGTGTCCCTCCATTGGATGGTGATGTATTCCAATAGACCTCCTCTGGTGTCAAGATTAATAAGGATTCGAGCGTAGGCCATCATACCCGTTTGTAGGTATGATTTGTCGTATTCCATATAAGTGCCGATGGCGTTACCAATCCGTTTGAAGATGTCCTCAGACCAGTATTGTAATGGGAGGCCCGGCAGTCAAATCCATACAGGTCCTATACCAATCTATTCAGTCTCGGGGTCAAAGAGGGGTGTCCAACGCTTCAGCAGTACCGGGGCGTGCTCGAAATGCCAGTATGAGGATAGGACCCAATTTGTGTGGTCGGCACGAGCAAATCTCAGAGCGAACCATCCTCTCACAAAAGTCTGCACGAATGGGATGTCGACCAGATGGTGACCCCATACTTCGGTTGCCCAGGCCTTCAGTCGCGCGGCCGAGTAATTTCTTCCCCTGATGCGACCGACAAGGACTCTGTCCGCGAAGTCCATGGCTTCTCCCCACTGAATGTCCTCTTCCAGTCTCAAAAAAATGTCATCCGCTTTGGTTTTAAAACACTTGTGGTTCTTCTTAGTACCCTGTGGGGGAGGGGGATGCGATGACCTGTTATGAGACGAACCCGATGAAGTATGGGCAGGGCAATGGCTGTACGAGGAGGGGGGTAGATTATCTGCAGATTGGAGAGATCCGGCGAGCGGAGGGACAACGGAGAAACTTCCGGAAGGGGGAGCCAGAGATGTGAGATTGTATGAAACAGGAGGGTAACCGGTCACCGGTGGAAGAAAGCTAGGGTTAGAGCTCGGGTAAGGGGGATCTAAACCAGGGTTAGGGTTTAGACAAGCAGAGACAAAACCAAGTGTAGACGGAGATGCCGGAGGAGTGGAAAGCACTGGCCAAGTGGGGGGATCGTCCGACAGGAGCACAGGAGGCCAGGAGGGTTCAGCCAGGGAGAATCCGGAGCTAAATAAGCTGGTCAACGTGGAAAATGGGGTACGCCAGATGGAAACCCCTTCCAACGGGTCTTCGGAGTAATCGACGGCATCCAAGTCCTCCATGGTGACAGCTGCACCTAGGAACGGAGAAGACCTCCTCACGACTGCAGGTAAACGGAAAGCAGGCACCCTCGAACTAGTCAACACAGTAACCACAAGCACGCCACGAAAGGAACGGTTGAGGAACAGAAAGAATAAACTCCGTGAATCCCACACAGTACAGGTGCCTCCGGTATAGCGACCGCAACAGGTTAAGCTGAGGGTGGAGAGTAAAGCGACAGAACGGGATGCAGACCGGGCGGTATACAGCGGCTGGTCTGAGTAACCGCTGCAGAGAGAAACCCTAGCCGAAACCCTCGATTGCAGACTTCATCATCTGTATCTCTGCTATCTCACTTACCTTCAAGTCAATAACATTAACTGACAACACACTAGCAATGAATAAATAATGAACCTGGGATGGAACAAAAATGTATTAGGGGTGAATTGTTAATCACCCTAATTTTATATATTTATAATCAAATATTTTTCCTTTATTTTTTATAGTCAATTTAATTCTACAAAAATATATGTATATAGCATTTTCAAATATAAAATGTATTTTGAGCTGGGTATTGTTAGTTAAATTTTTTACTGTCTCAACCATGCTTGTAGGTGGCAACTTATATATTGAGAAGCATACCTATCTTGATTTTATTTCCAATGTAATAGTTATTTAGTGGTTTGAAGTTTTTTCTCCACTGTAACTAGAGATTAACCCATTCCTTCTCTATTTATAATTATTACGTGCTCGCGCACACACACATATGTATGTATGTATATGTTTCATTTCTTTATTGGTTATTGATTGTAGCTCTGTAGCTACAGGATTTACAATATTTCTCACATTAAAATTATCAAAGTAAAGTTTTACTTTTTATTTTAGATAAGTAATTATCTTTCTTTATACCAACAGTTAATTCATTTATCTCTTTTGCAAATAGAGGGAAACATCAAACTAGTAACTATTCCAAGGTAATGTTTATGAACCCTTTTTCATCAACCCTCTTACTGCTATTTTTTCATTCACAATTTATATCTTATATCCTTTTATTAATTATTATTACTGTGTTTATGTTTACAGGTAGTGATTCTATATCCAAATGTAGTGTCTTTTTCCTTTGATGTTTCCAATTTGAGACATGATTCTGTCTCAACTCACAAAACATTCAACTCTTCTACCATGTTGGATTCTATTGTACCTAGTTCCTCTGTCTCTGACTTTGTTGATGGGGCTCTCTTACATATTTATAAGATTCTCCATGTGATCTATATTTTTACTTGCAACTCTTTGGAAGAGTGTTATATTCAGGCCCTTGTGTGTAATTGTACTATTTGCATAAACTTAGCTTTAAATGTTATTCCTATTAAGGTCAATGATTTGACCTTATTCGTTAAACAATCATATACGCGACTATGCCATAACCAACTCGCGTAAATACGTGACTTCTCTTTAAGAAACTTGCGTTATGAGATTTAGGACACTGAAGTTTTACACTTCCAGCTCCCTCTGATTCTGTTATGTGTGTATGTTGTGCTGTGCTGCCTCTTTCTGACTGTACTTCTTTCTTCTTCCACATCTTCAAGTGTGATGATGATGTTTTCTCCTTTTGGTATGGTGCCCATACTTTGTTCCTGCATTCCTTAGCTATATGTCCAAGCTTGTTACATGTGTAACATCTTACATGTATCATATTTCTTCTATAGCAATCGACAGCTCTGTGACCAAACATATTGCAAGCAAAGCAATATCCATTAAAGTACCTTGAATGTGATGATATTTCTACATGATGGTCTTGAAACCTTCTTCTTCTACATCTAGCTACAACATTTCCAAGATTATGACATACATAACATTCAACATTATTCATAGGAGGAGTAAAAGATTTTCTTTTAATAATTTCTTTCCTTGGTTGATGATGAGATTGACCTTTCATCTCCTTATTGAGCATTTCAAATTTTGCAGTCGAGTCCCTTATCTTACTTTGTGAAATAGATTCATGAAAAACAAGACCAGTTTTGATAGCAGGAGACCTTTGAATATTAATAATATCATCCAAGACTTTAGTACTATCTTGAAATCGTAACAGTTTATCCTTTTCTTCTAATTTATCTTTTAGAATATTTACCTCAACTTGATGTTGCTCTTCCTTTTCAAGATACTGCTTCTTCACATTTTCTTCAGCATTTCTTTCTTCTTCCAACTGACGTATTAGTTCAAGAACTTCATTTTCATGAGCTTGGAGTAGTTCTTTATTCTGCTTCTTTGATTCTTCAAGATCTTCTTTTAGCGAGCGGATCGTGGCTTCAAGATGTTCATAGTAACTAGATCTATCTCTGAGTTTCTTGATGGTTGAGCTTCTTTCATTGACTTCATCTCTTAGTGATGTTACTTCATCCTGCAACCTTTAATATTTGTCCTTGAATAACTTCCTTACCTTGTTTCCTTCCTCTAGTTTAGGTTTTAGTTTGGTAGCTTCTTCTTTGAAGACTCATTCCCTTTTGTTCAATAGATCTTGTTGATCTCTAATTTTGTCTATAAGCCTTTTAAATTCTGCCTCCATTTGATATCTTTCTTGCTCACCCACAAAAGAAAATTTAGTTGTTTCGCGATCACTTTCATCTTTTCCAAATGGATAGATAGCTCGAACATTAGAGGATAACAAATTCATACCTGATAGTTCATCTTCATTCTGAAATGATTCTGAATCTGAAGTGCTTCTTCCACATAATCCCCAATTGATTCTCCCACTGTCATAGTTCTTCTAATATGTCTTCGTCTGCTTAGGCGCTTTCTTCTTAAGCTTCTTTCCCATTGTTCCACGGATCTCCTTCAAGCGATCAAGCTTCTACAAAAGGACCTGCTCTGATACCAATTGTTGGAAATAATACTGAGGGGGGGGGGGGGTGAATCAGTATTATCAAGTCAACAAAACGTTTTCATTACCATACACGGATTCATATATGCTGCTTCAGTTAAGAATACCCACTTATATTCAGTAAACTTATGATTTAGTTAATTGATCTTCAATGAGTGCATTAGAACATTATCAACCATATTAACAGCAAACAGGTGCAGTAAAATAGGACAGATCATCACACATAAGCCACACACATGAACACCATGATATAAGGTGGAAACCTAATGTGGGAGAAAGCCACCTGCTGCAAGTCATCTCAATCTTCTTCTTAATAAGAAAATCATTTTACAATATTTTTGTACTGGTGTAGTATTATACTAGTACGCAGGCTTCTACCTGCAGAGAGCTACAACCCTCTCTCGTTCTCCAGTCTCTCCTGGAAGGGAGCTACAACCCCCATAGTTCTTGTACTAGCCGATCCATTTACTAGTACGCGGGCTGCTACTTGCTACAATGCTCCAAAGTTTTCAACGGCTACTGGAAGGGAGCTGCCACCCCCTTAGCTCTTATACTAGCTAAGATACTAGTATGTAGGCACTGGCCTACAATCTTCTCTCCTCCAGGTACCATGTTTCATACATTTTCATACTGGATTCTCCTGAAGCACAACAAATAATCTGAAAGGCCACGTTTCATCCAATTTTCATACTGGACCCATTAATATCATTGAAGCACATAATAAATCAATCTTCTGAATCACCCAATCACCAGATCAATACATATACAAGGATAATATGTGTGTTAGCACCCAGATATAGTCCATCAGATCACATAAATATGAGTCATTATGATCCTGATCCAATATTAGTTCTCATCCATCAATACTGAAGCTAAACACAATCAACCAAACAAGATATGCAGAATACTAACATCTTTAAACTGTCATTAGAATCCATCAACAACCAGAACCACCTGTGACTTCAAATATCATAGCTCAAAATGTATACGCTACTACAATGAACCAAACCTGCAAACATACGCGCTTACACCAAAGCCAACCCACGTACAGATCTATAAATATTCAAACATGACTTGCAGCAATTTCAAACTTAAGTTATACCAGTTTAGATCATTACAAGCGTCAGTATACAGATCTAGAATAAGCATAATCAAATATATAGAGATAGTTCAAACCATTTGATCCCAATCTATCCTTAGATCTTGTTCTCCATCAACCGGTGAGATCCCTCTTTAGCTTAGATCCAGATCTGTACCATAATCCAATCACAGTATTCCAGATCTAGCACTTTATCGGATATTCAATAATTCAGATGATTCTTTGCCAAATGATCTCCTTCCTCTTTTATAGTCTTAGGCCTTTCACAATACCACGGTCCAAAACCATAATAACACAATACCACGGACCCAATACTTGGGATCAACACTTTTTGATGCAATACCATGGACCAAAACCATAGGATCAAAAACTGTCGGACTAATACCATGAACCAACCATGAAAGTGTGTGAGATCAACACTTTTGGATGCAATACCACGGACCAAAACCATAGGATCAAAAATTGTCGGACTAATACCATGAGCCAACCATGAAAGTGCGTGAACTTTTCTCTTCATGAAAGGAACTTTTCTCTGCATGAAAGTGCGTGAACTTTTCTCTATATGAAATAAACTTTTCTCTTCATGAAAGTGCGTGAACTTTTCTCTACATGAAAGAAAATTTTCTCTGCATGAAAGTGCGTGAACTTTTCTCTACATGAAAGAAACTTTTCTCTGCATGAAAGTGCGTGAACTTTTCTCTACATGAAAGAAACTTTTCTATACATGAAAGTGCGTGAACTTTTCTCTACATGAAAGAAACTTTTCTCTGCATGAAAGTGCGTGAACTTGAAAATAACTTTGTTGCACTATAATTTATCATCTGAGTGATTTTCCATCAAGGACAACACTTGTCTCATAATGCCAACAACATGTTGTTCATTACTCACAACAGTACTATGATCAAAATGTCTTATCCTTCTCATCAACATTTTTGACATCAACAAATTGAATTACCATTCATCAAATATATGCTTAACATAATAAAATTGTCACAAGACTATCAATCCTCTCATCCATTATACTGGTTCAACATTATATCACTAAACAACTAATAAACAAACAGATTGTAATAGAAACAACAAAATACATTTGTATGCTAATATAAAGGAGGGAATCCATTGTTCTTTTCATTACTTCATGATAAAGAAAAACCGTAGAATGAACTATAATAAAAATCATTCAGAACTCGGCTCACCAACTCTCTATATTACTCAGGGCACAACACAGTAACCATTGCAATGCAATTACCTAGTAGAATCCACTATGGACTGTCTCCTCTACTTGTGAGATACATAGCAACAACAGACGCATAAAGTTAACATATCGACTCTGAATATTGTATCAAAAATACATCGTCTTAGAAATTCTTTCTTTTTCTTCATCCCAACCCTCGAACTATCTCAAGCGAGTCCTCTTATTGATCTGGCATAGCTTCTTAGTCTTATTCGACCTACTTCTTCTTTCTTCCAGCTATCCCCCACACTAGATAATAGTTTGAGATATGCTTTGCCAACTTCTCCCTAGCTATCCCACACCATATAACTATCTAATCGAACTTGTTGAAAATATATACCACTAGCTCATCACCACTCCACTGACTTCCTCCTTTCTGTAAATATATCTAGATTCTTCCGTCATGGTGACCTTCTTCTCCTTCACCCATCATCTAAAAATCCTAACTACTAGATTTATTCGCATGCATCATGCCTGCTAGAAATTTTTGTCTCATATGCACGGTACATCCCTACATTATGTCTCTCTCTTCAGTGATAGTTCTTACTATTGTGTGTCAAATAATTATCTCCCACACCATTATCTCTTATGTGCAGTCCCCTACATTAACACTATCAAAAAATTTAAAAAATGTTCGGCCTCCAACAACAACAAAAATTAAAATATCTTGAAATGGGGCTAAGTATTACCTCCCCTTAACTTCTCTTTCCCAATCATTGAAGTTGACTCTCATACTGCTATTTCTGGGATCACTAAGCTCCTCCATGGATCATCCGCTCTCAATATTGCCAAAATTTGGAGACTGAAAAAATCCATGAATCTCATTGATTAAATCCATCCTCAGATTCCTATTTCCATTCCGTCACATATTCATAGATAATATGATTGGTTCATAGATCAATTAATCAATGAAGTTTGGGATACACACTCTATTTTCATCCACCCATCTCGGTCTTCCTTCCCCACTTCCTCATTAAAATAAGAATGTCAGAATTTTCCTTAGAATTTATCAAAAGAAGGAATAAACTGAGGTAACCAAAAACCAATCCTTTAAGTATAGGTTCTAGCCAACCTATGAATCAGAGAGGGCTCTCTCTATGAAATTTAGCTTTGTTTTACTAGGATTTTAGGCTAGTTCTTAATATTCATTGGGGTTTTGGTTTTGAATTGAAGGTTGGGTGGTGGAATTATTGGAATAGATGGATAGAGCAAGGTCTTTAAGCCATTGGGATATGGAGTCAAAAAATGGATAGTAGAACTGGATCAATTCATTAAAGGGAATGTTGACAGGGCAGGCTAGCAAAGTAAAGCGGAAATCTTCAGGTCAAATGGGTGAAATGATCCCAACCAGGGTGAGAGAGCACTTAAGAATCCTCAGACTGGGGTTAAGATGAAGAACAGAGGATAAAATGAACAAAGGGAAATTAAGAATCCTTTGCTATAGATCACAAGGAAATACCTAAACTAAGGAGCAATCAAGAATTCCTTAACTTTGATTAGTGAAGAAAACATTAAATATGCATAACAATCAAAATAGAGTGCGGCTAAGAAATTTATGAGATATCATTCCATGTTATAGCATTTAGATTTTTAGAGCTACAAGTAAGACTGTGGAAAAAACTTAAAGAAAAATAACATTGAACGTGAGAGAATACTTATTTGCTTTACACAAGAATCCAATGAAATATCTGATGTTTATTCCTTGATCCAGCTAGCTGATCCAATCATTGATACAATAGAATTTCAGAATTAAGAACAAGAAGTCTATAGAAATGTTTTGGAATCCACCTCACATACTTCGAATTGTGAAGTATTTATACAAAAAATTATTACAAAATATCTCAAAACAACTTGAGATTTAATCTAGGAAATACAAATATCTTCTTGCAAGAAGATAGAGATAGCTAATGAATTGTTTCATGTTGTCCCTTTTATTATGGTTGTGATGGCCTTTATTGTTGAAGTGTAGCCTTTTATGCTGGATTCTCGTTGTAGTGTTTCATGCTGGAGTTTTATTTAACCTTTACCTTTCATTTGATACTCTTTAACCCTGATACTCTTTTTTTACCTGTTTTACATGGCTGTTCTATTTTTACTATGTAGTAAATTTATCCCTGTAAATTTGTCATTGTCTCCCACCATTCTGTATCAGGTAATTTTAAATTCATCATTCTTTTGTAGATTTCATCAACTTCAGTATATTTGGCAAAATTTGGCTTGGTGAAGAATAAATGTTTGATCTCATGCTCCAGGAAAAACAAGTTTTCAAATGTGTTGTACAAAACTTTGCCTGTTGGCAATGCTTTTATGGATGAAGAGTTGGCTTGCTCCTTTGCCAACTATCTAAGTTTGGCATCATAGTATAACTATTTCATGAGTTTGTCATTGATAACCATAGGACTGGGTAGAACTTTCTCCCTTAAAATCTGGAATTTAACGATGAACCTATCAATGGCTACTTGCATATTGTAATACTTTTCTTCTAAGTTAAGTATAAGGTTCCTTTTGGAGAGGACCTTCCTTATTTATAAAATGGTCGCAGTCCTATCTTCTATATTTAGCTCATGGAGCTCATATCTATTCTTGTTGTTGAGGAAGTGGATGAGTTTATTGGCATCCTCTGGCTTATCTCCCAACTCCTCCTTCACTTTCTGGATAGCTTCTGTAGCTATCTTTACTAACTCTGTTTGTTCAAAAATAACTTGAATTGAGGGCCAAATATCCTTGATGGAGTCAATGATATTGGCCCACAAAATTTCCTTGGTTTGCCCAAGTGGTTTCTCCAGTGTTAAGTCTTTCTCTAAGACTTTGATCCTTTCACTCATTCTTTGGGCTTTTTTTGCTTCTTCTTTCTGCTTCAGTTGGGCAAGTTTGTAGTCTGTTTCCAAACTTGCAACCTTTTCTCTTAACTTGTTCATTTCAGTAGCCTGGATAGACATCTCTTCGATGGCTTTGACTAGTTCTACTACTTTCTCTCTTGATGCTCTTGATGCACCTAATGCTGATGTAGATTCTGTTTTTGTTGGCAAGGTTGTTGCAAGTGGAGCTATAGGTGCCAAAGGTGTTGCTAGTGTGGATGGCACTACTGTGGAAATCATTTGCAGAAAGCAGAGGTATGTACAATATTACAAGGCTTAATCATTAGTCATTCAAAATTATGACTCCTATTGGTATAGGAACCTAATAGTATCTCCACTTGGGGATGGCATTTCCTGGTGAAATGTCAAGAACTTTCTACATTAGTAGCCTCTGAACTGTTGTTGATGTTACCTTGCAAAATTATCCTCTATGCCTCTGCATTATTGATACTTATGACATTGAATTCTTAAATCTTATGGCCTTCTCTTCGGGCTTCAACTTCAAAAACCACCATCCCAATCCAGACTAAACTTTTTGAAGAAAAATGAAATATGTACAATGGGAAGTAAAAATCAGTAGTTAGGTTCAAAATAATGTTTGAGCATTTGACCATTCACTGGTCCACCTTCTTCTTCTGTACCATCCATTTCTCTTAGGAAGATAGCATTATTACCTCTGAAATCATAAATGACATATGGTCCTTTCCATAGGAAATCAAATTTCCCATGTTTACCTTTATCCTCCCTCCTTGAATCCCATTTTAGGACTTGGTCACCAAGGTAGAAATCTTCAGCCCTGGTTCTCTTATAAAAAATATTTTTAATCCTTTCCCGCACAACCTGAGATCTGATGTATACTTCCTCCCTGGTCTTTTGAAGATGTATTGTTTGGTTGATTTTTCTTTGGATATGTTGGGCATGGAATCCCCCCACAACAGTTTTTGTGGCTCAAAGCCCAAGTTTTCGTCAAAGGTTTTGTAAGACTCCGTGAATTGCGAGCGCGGAGCATGAAGTAGAGGTCAAGTCATAGGGCTATCTACCCTAAAGAAATGTATGTAATGTAAAGTCATGTCAGCCTACCCATGGTCCACGGCTGTAAAGAGAAGAGGATGAAACAAGTAGCGAAGGAATGGTTAAAGCTTAGAGTAGGGTTCTAAGTGTCTTGGGTTGTAGTAGTAGGAAGAGGCTCTGTAGCTGAGTGCTCAAAGGCCTAGTAGAGTCCACAGCTGAGTGCGCAGACCCTTGTAGCTGAGTGCATAGGGCGGTGTCGAGTTTGTAAGCAAGATTGAAGATTACTAAAAGAGAAGTTGACTCCTGTTTATGTGTATTTGTTGTGCATTATCTTCTTTATGCTTGTATGAGTTTATGTATCACGTGCACTGATATGATTGCTTAATATGTTGTAATAACCATAAATCTTACACACACACATTAAGTAATCGGTTAAGTAGCAAGAGGCTTGGGTACTATACGCGTCGCGCCCCAAATAAGGTTGCATGGAAACCACATGGTAGGTTGCGAAGGGATCGTAAGTGCACGTAGCAATGGGTCAGGCCAGGGACCTCCAGAAGCCCATCAGACATCCCAAGGGTGCGGAAACCTGGTTCTAGCACCCTCCCATACTACTTCAGGTTAGACATCAGTCTACGTTCCATGGACTATTGCTGAAAGGGCCCGTAGTACTGAGATTTTCTTGGATAAATCACCTCTGAACCTGGGTCAGGACCATACAAGCCAACAAATGGTTCCATTGCCAAGAGCAAGATCTGCATAAAGGATGTCTGATGTCGTGCCACTGGAATCCTTCAAAGAAATAAATTGAAGAATGGTTGGACAAGAAGATTCACGAGCTCGTGGCGCAGGAAAACAAAAATCCACAAGTATCTAAGGAGCAGTGGTTGGATCACTACTCATACATTGAAATCCATGAAATTTTCTTTGCATCTTTTTTAGCTGAGTTGTATGAGTGGATCACAAAGTTAGCAGACAACCAGGGAAGGTGTAGGCTTGACAAACCAATAGTGTGGACTCTGGAACTAGTGTGCAAACTAGAAGCCTTAGAAGAGAAGATAGCGTGAGCTATGGACCACTGGCTCGACCGAATAATAGGAGGATTTATCACTGAGTTCGTGGTAGACACGGCCATCAGCTACAGTGAGGTAGAGTGACATTTTCTCAAGGGACCGCGAGGTAAGTATATTAAATCTTTGAATACTTGGATTAAGATGTTAGTGTGTGAAAAGCGGGTTATGTGAACAAATTAATGTTTGGGACTATACGAAGTGGAAAGATCTTTAGAAGAGGAAGTAGTGAGGAGTTGGAAAACAATCCCTTAATTTCACCCTCATAGGAAAGCGAGGAGGAGCTCGCAAAAGTTTCTCCGAGAAGCGCGGTCAGTTTGATAAGACAGATAATTCTGCATTTACCACCTCCACCCACATCGCCACTCGTTTCACCCCTCTCACCTCTATCCCCACCCACTCCACCTCTGCCACCACCGCAGTTCAGTATGGCGAGTTTGATCAAACTACCGGTGTTCAGAGGAATAGGAAATGAAGATCCGGACCAATTTTGGTTCATGGTAAGAGCAGTATGGGAAGCACAGTGTGTCATGGATGATAATATTAAAAAGGATATGCTGGTGAGCACACTTAGGATCGTGCATTAACATGGTATATCAAGCATTCTAATGACCACCCGAACATAGGAATTGCAGAGATCCAAACCACGCTGAACAGGGAATTTAGCAGGCCAAAATCAAAGACACAATCAATCATCGGGTTTAAGGAGATCACGATGCTCCCGGGCGAGACCCGCTAGGATTTGGATGAAAGGCTAAAAAGTATGATCCGCGAAGCCAATATTACATTAACAGATGCATAGCATCGCGCATGGTTTGTGGCCTCAACTTACGCCATACTTAAGGATGGTGTTGTCACAGGAAAAAATTTCCACCTAGGCTGAAGCATTGGAAATGGCAATGAGTTTGCATGAGACCCGTATACATGACCCTGGGTTGGGAGACCAATAAATCCACGTGCAACTGTAGATCTGTGTCTAGAGATGAAAAATTTGAATCAAGGCAGGACAACTCGACCAGAGGTGTGCGAGGAAGTATAGTGCATAAAATGCAAAGGCCAAGGGCATGACAAGGACCACTGTCCAGTGTTCGCGAACTACTTGGCAGGGGGAGGGCCAATGCAATTAATACTGGAGGCACAGACAGGGCTGAGCGTGGCATATGAATTATGATGTGTGATCTACCAGATAGGAATAAAACATACCATGGATAATTGTCATCTGTTGCAGAGGCATAAACAGACGTCCTAGTAATTGTTTTGTAATTTCTGCAGGTCGGTAGGTCATGACGAACGCATCTGCCGAAGTTATGAACTAATGATGGATTGGACTTCTACCTACAGGGTGCAGACCAAAACACAAGCCTTCGACCCAAATGCAAGGATGGCGTGCACTGGTTTTCAGGGGAGTGGTCGGGGTTGAGGTGGAATGGGACTAGGAAGGGGTCGCGAACAGATAATTTGTTACAATTGTGAAGGGTCAGGGCATTATGCCTGCGATTGTACGAATCCAACTAGGATGTCATGTTGGTACTGTAATTAGTTTGATCATGAGGCAGAATATTGCCCTTCACTGATAGCAAAGATGCACAGAAAGGGGGTACTCCAGCCCCCTCTGACGTAGAATCTACAAATGATGAGGTCTGAACTGCGCAAAGAAGACCCAGATGTAACCATGATGCTCAAGAGTGGTATGGCCACGAGAGATGATAGAGGGAAGCAGTCAGAAGATAGCACGTGGGTTCGCAAAGCCCCTACAAAGAAACCCGAGTTTGACTTAGAACGTACGAAGGAGACATTCACAGAAGCTAAGAAGAGCTTCACAGAAGCCTCCACTTCAGGTAGTAAGGATCAACTAGAACCAGGGATGGATCTTTCACTACCTTTCTAGAGACATGCATGAAATTGTTGTGTGACAACAAGGCAGTTAAAGGGCTATAGGAAATTATCACTAGGTGCACGGGGCTAGGAGAACTACACGTGGTCTGGAAACTTGGAAAGCATGCATTGCGCACAGGAAGGGAAATGAGGTTGACAGCGCAAATAGGTGAGTATGAAATGGATCAGGTAATCCTAGATCTGGTTTCAAATGCAAATGTACTACCAAAGCAAACATGGGAACACATGGTTAGACCTGCATTACAGTGGTCCCCTATTTAGTTACAAATGGTGAACCAATAAAAGATTTTGCCCATGGGAAGATTTCAAGGGGTGACAGTCGATATTGAAGGCGCAAGCGCACAGGAAGATTTTGAAGTGATAGAGATCATCGATGACAGCAATCCCTATTCCACGCTACTAGGAATAGACTGGGCTACTGATATGAATGGAGTCATAAATCTAAAGAAGAGCAAAATGATCTTTGAGAAAAAGTCACTAGGCGTAGTAGTACCACTGGATCTAGCTGAAGGAGCATAATACACTAAACTGGTGCATGACGATGATAGTGATGATGATCTCGACTGTATCTACAAGATAATTGCATAAGGAGATGATTGGGTAAGTCTGACTGTAGATGGAAGAATTTCATGGGAGCGCGAAATCTCCTACACTTCGAATTCAGACGAAGAGATAGAGTGATGGTAGAATCAGCTACACGAAGTAATAATGCTTAACTATAATATGATGGTTATATCACTACGTTTTGTGACAATAGACACAAGGGAGCTATCGACATATGATGGATTGTCAACAATGGATGAATTTCTGAGAAAATTCGAAAGCGTAGTACCAGAACAACAGCGGTTCGATGCGCTGAAGTGGGAACTACGCCCAACACCTGCACGATGGTGGGGTACGCATCAAGGAACTTTTGAAGATTGGCACGGATGTAGAAGGATGATGTGCCTATGTTTTGGAAAACCCCAGCTCCAAACGAAAGCCAATCAGCAG
Source organism: Pinus tabuliformis (assembly GCA_031772625.1). NCBI lineage: Eukaryota > Viridiplantae > Streptophyta > Pinopsida > Pinales > Pinaceae > Pinus > Pinus tabuliformis. The sequence goes on along the minus strand of CM062810.1, from coordinate 336,260,724 downwards.
GGGCGGAACAACTTGTGTGCACACCTTTCCCGATGGGTAGAGACATATGTTGTACAATCTGCACAAACGCACACCACCCCTAGCCTAGGGGATCAGAACAAACCACAACAGTAAGAAAGGCAACACACGCTACCGATTCCCCACGACAAGGCATTCGATAGGGTATGTGGAGTACTAAAAAAGGTTCACTAGGTGAAATGAACTGATTAGGCCTGCGCGTGCCAGCACTTCGATGGGTCTATAGGACCATGTGTAAAAACCTGATTACGGAGATGATTCCAAAGGTGCAAAACAAAGTAAAAACTGATATTCCAGAACGGAATACCAAAATGAATCCACACGTAATAGCTCCCTCAGTTATGACAGCGCGCAAATACCAGGATGAAGGAATCACACAGCTATGCAAGGGTGACCATATAAGGATTCAGGAAGCCATTCAACAAGGGAACCTTAGACTTCACAAACTTGAATAAGATCGGATACGATTGAGGAAGAAAAGCATGTTGATGGATGCTGAGATCAAAAGACTGGAAAATGAGGTCATGCAAGCATGTCTCGTTGATACACCAAGGATGACAAGGCAAGATACGGATGGTCATACCACTGCATTAGAAGACTGTCGTCGAGAATTTATGACTCTGCTACCATGTCTGGGACCGCACCTTACCAAATGTAGTAACAAGGGGAGTGCACAACATTAGATAAAACACGCGACGCCAGCTATTGTGAGGGTAATTAAGGAGTGTCCACGGACTATACTAGAAGGCGAATTGAAGTCTCACGCAGGTGGTGTGACCACCTGACTAGCCATAGGGAGCACAGCCTGAGTGCTCCAGATAGTTGAAAGAGAGTGTAGGACTCTAAAAGAGTCTGTTTGGGAACTACGTGATGAGGGAGGTGTGTGCAGAATTAGCATGGTACAAGATTCGCTCCCGTGCAAGGGGGGTTGTGCTGTCGTGTGGGTAAATTGGGAAGTAACCATTTGCATCACTATTCATGACGAGATGTCCAATTTAAGGCAAAAGGGAGCGGGCGGCAGGAAATTAAGACATGAATTAAGAGCTAGATTTGGGATGATCTGCTGCCAAGAATGCATTAATGACTCAGAAATGGGGGGTACGGTCGAATTCAAATTGAAAAGACGCTATAAAACTCCAAGGGCTAGCCACGTGACAACACTTGGTTGTTTGAGACTTAAGCAGTTGCAGAGCATTGAGTGCCGAGAAATATTACCATATTTAAGTACGCAACAGAACATATCTCGTGCAAACACGATGACTGCTACCAATCTAGGTGTTAGATTTGCCAAAGATACTGCTGACGAGGCTGCGCTGCCCCATATGGTCAATGAGGAGCCTGGAGATGCGGAAATTGTGCCAGAAGTTCCAAAATCACCAAGAACGCCGCGACTGAAGAAAGATAAACAAACTATGGGACCATTCCGTGTGTCTCTAAGAAACCTGCGATTCAGAAAGATATCAATGGAATAAAAAGGCAAGGCCATCACCATTGAATTGGACAAAGAGGAGGAGGACTTACAAGCTCTAATTGATCAAATAGAGGAATGGTTCACGATGTCACTAAGGACGCACTCCAAGAGGCGATGACGGAGCAGAACACTATGTTGGGGGTGCTAAGAGCACAGTTACAGGAACTACAGGTGCAACCCCCACAAATAGGAATGATAGCACCATATGTCGCAGCAGGTACATCAAAGGCGGAACATATGCTCTACACCCGAATATCCAACACTTTCATGTTCCCCGAGGGCATGTTAGCAGCAGCGAACGAAGTTGACCAAGTTGCGGTGGGTAGGATTAAGGGACTGGGCTTAAACTTGGTAGCCCTCCCATGAGAAACCCTGTACCAGTTACAGGATGGCACAGCCAAGCTCCGCACCAAAGAAGGCCACATGTTATGAGAATTGAACGAACAAAAGATCAATATGCAACAACTCAGTCGACAGCGTGATGAACTGGTTGCATAGACTCAAGGACTGGAGAAGGCAGTAGATAATGCTTGTTGAAACATCCCAGAATTGGCCGTCCTGGAAGATCTACTCGTAGTGGAGAGAATCTGCAAATTAGCCAGTGGATTACACAAGGCAAAGGAGGAAGCAACGAGGGTATAGCTAGACCTCAACCTTCAGATTTCTGAGCTACGATTAAATTCACAGTCCTCTATGCCCCTGGAAGTTAGGGAAGAATGCGTTGGCGCTATTAAAAAAGGGCTGGAGAAAATAAGCCAGGCAATACAGAACTGTACCGCTATGTTGGAAGAATGCTTTACGATCCTCACTTCATTACAGGAGGACCCCAACATACAGAGCTTGGAAATGGAGGCGTGGGAGCTTCAAGTGCAATATGACAGTGTGCATGGAACAATGCAGATAGTTGTCCTGACCCAATGGCTCGCAAAGCTATAGCAGGCAAAGGCGTTGAAGAAATAGGTGGATGTCGCGTGGCAAAAAGAGGCAGTCCTTAAAGCACACTTCCCACCTTGGATTGATGAGGACTTCCTCATCACTACAGACATTGAAGGAAAGCTCACACAGAGGAGGGTGATGCATGCCTTAAGACAGGGATTTTACTCTGACAGTGAGGCTTTGGCTAAAAGAGTGGAGCAGATCCAACAGACAACAGAACAGTGTGCCGCGGACCTACACGCATCATAGGATCATCTGGAAGGGCTCCATGCCAAGATCGTCACACTAGCAGAGTGACTCAGGATGAGTCCCAATTATTTTTTTGGGGGCCTGTTGGGCATGGAATCCCCCCACAACAGGTTTTGGGGCTCAATGCCCAAGTTTTGGTCAAAGGTTTTGTAAGACTCCACGAATTGCGGATGTAGAGCGCAAAGTAGAGGCCAAGTCATATGGTTGTCCGCCCTAAAGTAATGTATGTAATGTAAATTCATGTTTCCCTACCCATGGTTTGGGGACCATGGGATTGTATAAATAGAGTGAGCCTCTAAAGTTGTAAAGAGAAGAGGATAGAACAAGTAGCGAAGGAATGGTTAAAGCTTAGAGTAGGGTTCTAAGTGTCTTGGGTTGTAGTAGTAGGAAGAGGCTCTACAACTGAGTGTGCAGAGGCCTAGTTGAGTCCACAACAACTCTACAGCTGAGTGTGCGGACCCCTGTAGCTAAGTGCACAGGGCGGTGTCGCATTTGTAAGCAATATTGAAGATTAATAAAAGAGAAGTTGACTCCTATTTCTGTGTATTTGTTGTGCATTATCTTCTTTTTGTTTGTATGATTTTATGTATCGTGCATGTTAGAGTCGGTCTGGTCAGTCCTTCGTCAGAGATCAAAACTCTTTATGCATTTCATCTTTAGGTGTCCCACTCCATTCACTCAACTGCATTCCGCTAGGGGCATGCCATAATCTGACAGAAAAGGTCATGCTAGTCATTTCCCCTCATGTCTGGCTCCTACTGGCTTAGGTCTTTGGTCAATGATCACTAAAGTCCATGACAGTCAAGGTCTGGTCCTTTAACGGACAAAAGTCATTTTCGATCATTAGGTCTAGGGATTAATCAATTTGGTCTTTAAATATGTCCAGTCAAGCCATGGAGGACAGAGTGATGCCCTTACAAAGTAATGATTCAGAGAGTTTCATTGTCATATTGATAAACTTTGACTGTTCTTCAAAACTCTGTTTTGAAGAAAAGTAAAACAGTGTCATTGGTGATAAATTTTTCAAAAAAGTCGTAAGTTGATTTCTTCAGATGCATTCATGGTTTCCGTGCCCAAATTCCCTATCATGCAATCCCTATAAAGAGTGCCGAAAAATTTCATCATTTGAGCCAAAATTTCAAAGGAAAAGTGAAAATCAGTGTTGCTTTAAGTCAGTGAAAAAGTGTCAAAACATAACATTAGAAAAATGGGTTTTTGAAAAGAAAAATTTTGACCCATGACTTCCAAGTCTTTATATACAAGTTTCCACCAAAAAATCAAAGTCATTGTGCAAATCAAGGCATAGGGAAACATTGCAAAGTCTTTGAGTGTACATCGTGTGTGTTTGGAGCAAGGTTGGAGGCGGTTTTCAGGGCGCGATGCATATACACAGGGCCGCGGCGCACACAGAGGGTGCGGCACACACAGAGGGCACGACACACACAGAGCCAGCCCTCAGTGTATTTTTCCAACGAGCGCGGCGCACACCCAGGGCATGGCGCACTGGGTTTTGCGCACGGCGCACACAGACAAAGCGCCAAAACAGTGCCAAACTTCCCCAAATTTTTTGTGAAGCCCCTCAAATTGACAGGTAGGCTCTATGACGTGACTTGTTCCTCAAATTTTATAAATGATATGGTGGTTTATGGAAATGTTTGAAATGCAACAAAACTCATAAAGTCAGCCACAAGAAAACACCAAAGGCCATTGTTGCTAGGGTTGCATATTTGTGGTATTTAAGCCAAGGTTCCATTTTCACCCACCATTTTTCCCTCACCTACCATTTTTCCTTATCCTCCCTTTCTCATTTTTCCCATTATCCCTACCCTAAAACACTACCAAACCCTATTCCCTTTCCCCTCCTCTTATTTGTCAACAAAACACCCCAAAACCCTACCTTGTCAAAACCCCAAAAACCTACCCTATCAAATACCCAAACCCCCTACATATCCCTAAACAAACTTCTCCCCATAACCCTTATTCCAATCACATTACTCCCCTCCTAATACTCCCTTTTGTTTCATTGTTCCCCTTGGTGGCAGATATCACAACAACACCTAGTTTCACCATCATCAAAGGGCAGTCCAAGCACAGTACATAAACAGCAGTCATGGCATCTGAGGGTTCATCAGAGTATGAGGTGGAGACTCAAATTGATACATCCCCAGAAGAACAGGATCCCAGGAGACATCACAAGAGTGGAAAACATGTTAGGGATGAGCCAAACACCCTCACTGAATTGCAGGCATGCCCTCTTGCTATGTCATGTTTCCAGCACCTAGCATGTTTTGAATTTTGTCAAAGGGTGGCTAATGTTAGAGTTCATCATGAGTTGGCCCGTCTTTTTGTGCTTCACCTCCATGGAGGTCAGTCTATCTTGGCCAGGGTCACCTTCACATTGACACCCGAAACTATCTCAGTGGCAACAGGCATACCAAATGTTGGAGAACAGTGGCATAAGAAGAAGAAGGTGGATAGGCAGCATTATGAGCCTTACATTAAGGCCAATTGTTTGAGGCAACTCACAAGAGTCTTTCCATTCTGATATTTGAGAAATGAGTATGCTCCACTCATGAGGTTGATCATGAAGTACTTCAGCTGTGAGGGGAGGTTCTCTCATCTATATGCCTATCACATCAGGTTGCTCATGCACTTTACCAGGGTGCCGATGATGAACCTCCGATTTTTCATTTGCGGGAACATAGAGAGGATGAACACTTTCATGTAGCATAAGACCCCTCAGCAGCAACTTAATAGTGTTTATCACTTTGCTCTTATCCGTATTTTGGTGGATCATCAGTTGGGATTGCAGGGCATTGCTTGGGAGGACTTCATCTCCCGTGACTTCTTCATCACTCCACAGGTATTATCAGAGGAAGAGCATGAGATAGGTGGTCCTTCTCACCAGTATGAGTGCCATGAGGCTGCTACTATGCCAGTATTCATCACCTATTAGAGAGGCAGTAGACATTTGTTTGCAGTGGCAAAGCGAGTGTTATCTCCACCCAGGGTGGAAGGGGCCTCACTTCCAGCATCGACGACACAGGAACAGGACAGAGGTAAGGAGCCAATGCATGATGAGGGGCCTTCAGGTGAGCCATCAGGTGAACGAGAGACTGAATTCGTTCTCCTTCATGATGATGATACAGATACAGAACCGACCAGTGCACAGCTCAAAGAGATCATCCAGGAGCAGCAATCAGAGATCAAAGATTTGTCTCTTGACTTGGAGAGGGCTAAGTGGAACATGAAATATTTAGAGTAGAGGAACAAACAACTGGAGGATCAGCAAACAATCATGGAGCTACAAAACATTCGTGAGCATCGCCAAGCTGCACAAAGGAGAAGAGTTGAGCTCACATCATTGGAGCAAGAGATTAATGAGGATCGGGAGGCCAACCTTGAGAGAGTTAACATGCACTTGGAGAGGCTGCTAGACAAGGCCAACAAGGACCATGCACTGCTGAGACACATGGCTTTCCACTACATGGCGCGAAATAAAGTATGCAAGGCCCGAATCAGGAATTTGAAGGCTAAATTGAGGAAGGAAATCAAGAAGCAAAAGAGGCAAAGGGAGCTCGATCGACTTCAGATATTGGCTGAAGCCTCTTTGGCCCAGCATAGCACTTCATAGAGGATCTCCAGCCCAAATTTCAAGAAATTTGGGGCAATTTTGATCACATGGTAATTTTTTGGTCAAAACACAGGTTTTTCATCCAGTGGCGCGGCGCTTAGAATTGGGAGCTCCAAATTGGAAGTGGCTTGCATTTTTGGATTCAGCATGAAAAATCACAACTATTTGTGCTTGGAAAAGAAATTTGGGCATGATTTGAGTCTCCAGGAGGTCAAAAACACCCAAAACATGACCTCTTTGCCCCTATTTTGACACACAGGAAGCAGTTTTGGGAGAATTAAGATTTGGAGGGGCAAATGAGCACAAAATTCAGAAATTCCACTTGGGTTCGAAAGTAGACAGGATAGGATTTCCAACAAGCACACTTGGGCACATTTTGGACTCCTAAAAGTGCCTCAAAATAGGCTCCAAAGTGGCACGGCGCATATAGGAAAAAAGGCCAATTTCACCTCTGTTTCACGAAATTTCGATTCACGACTTCTCCAAGTGGGCCCGCTCATCTACATTTCACTTTTTTGGCACCTAAGGCGGCATTTAAAGTATTTTCACTCCAGATTGGCTTCTATCCAAGTGGCAAAGGAAGGCAAACAGTCACCCAAGCCATTTGTCATGTTTGTAACGCTGCACCTGTAGCTAATGGTTGGCTTTCCACCTCCATTTTGTAATGATTCGAGTAACTCCCCAACCCTTGGGTGTTCTATCTCTTCATGGCACATTCTATATATTGTATGCAAACTATTTGCAAAGGGTTGGTTGGCTGGTAACTTCTGGGAGACTATGGGAAAGAAACTTTGTTTCTTCATTGTATATTTTGACAGAGAATTAATGAAAGGCAGCGGCTCTGTTTCATGAGATTCATGTGGTTGTGAGTGTAGAAAATGTGTCTCTTATGTTTCATATGTATTTCGTTATGTTTCACAGTTCATTTCATATTCATTTCGGGTGAAATCTTCTAAGTTAGATGAGGTAGAATTCATTTATATTGCTTTACCTGTGGGAAAATTTCATGTTCAGTGTTCTTCTTCCGTTGAAAAGGATTCATGTACTTATGCCCTTTTCACTCTCCTAAGCAATCTTTCCATTCTGCGTTATTTTGAACTAAATTGCTATACTTTCCACCGGTCTTGCCTCACGAAGTAATCTATGCCTTTGTATTAAATTCTCTGTTAATTGTTGTCCGTTGGTCCCATACCATCCCAGAAACTTAGTCATTCAAAAAAAATTGCTTCTTGTATCCATATTTACTTACTAGCCTAAGATCAATATTTTGCTATTAGTCATCTCAGACCATTCCATTTACTTATTCGCTGAGCGTGACCCAGAGAGATCCCTCTCCTGTTCTGGTAGGGCTAGCTATCAGACTAAGCGTGGTTTGTGGTTACCCTGAATTTTGCCTTCCTTCAGCCTAAGGCAGATTTAGGTGCTAACAGTGCACACTGATATGATTGCTTAATATGTTGTAATAACCATAAATCTTACACACACACATTAAGTAATTGGTTAAGTAGTAAGAGGCTTGGGTACTATACAGGTTGCGCATCAAATAGGGTTGCGCAGAAGCCGCACACCACAGGTTACGAAGGGATCGTAAGTGCGCGTATCGATAGGTCAGACCGCGGACCTCTAGAAGCCCATCAGACATCCCAAGGGTGCGAAAACCTTAGTTCTAGCACCCTCCCATACTACTTCAAGTGAGACCTCAGTCCGCACTCCACGAACTGTTGCCAAAAGGGCCAGTAGTACCAGGATTTTCTTGGCTAAATCACTTATGAACCTGGGTTAGGCCCATACAAGCCAACATGATACTATTTGGTTCAACCTACAACTCTTGAAGCAACTTCATCACTGGTGTTCCCAAGGAGGATGGAAAAACAACTTCCATCCCATAAACTAGTTGGTAGGGAGATGTACCAATCGATTTTTTAGTGGTTAGTCTATTTTCCCATAAGGAATTGACTCACTTTTTGTTCCATGTTTTCTTATTATCCTCCAGCAACTTTTTGATGATGTTCACTAGACTTTTGTTTGAGGATTCTTCCAGTCCATTTCCTTGAGGATAATAGGTTGTGGAATGGCCCAGGGTTATATGATATTTGTTGCAAAAATCTATCATTCTTTTGGATTTAAAGGCTGTTGCATTATCAGTAATGAGCTTAGTTGGACATCCAAATCTTGATAGAATGTTGGTTTCAAGGAAGGTTATGATAACAGTGTCAGTGGCTTGCCTTGAAGGTATGGCCTCTATCCATTTTGTGAAATAGTCTGTGGCAGTGAGGATCCATTTGTGTTGGGCAGAGGAAGGTGGGTGAATTTCACAAATGAAGTCTAAACCCCATTGTTGAAAAGGTATTTCAACAGAGATTGGCTTGAGGGGTAAAGGTAGAAGCTTTTTCTTTCCCTCAAAAATTTGACATTTGTGACAGGAGGTCACATATTTCTTTACATCAGAAAACAAGGTAGGCTAGTAGAAACCAACTCTAAGAATCTTATCAGCAATGGTTTTCCAGTAAAGGTGTCCTCCACAGTCACATGCATGAAACTCTTGTAATACTTTGTCAGATTCATCTTTTAATAAGCAGTTGAGAAGAATACCTTCATGATTTCTCCAAAACAAAGCATTGTCTAATATACAAAATTTTAAGGATTTCATCTTTAAAAATATGCTTTGGTCTTAGATAATTTAGGAGGAGCTTGTAAATTTAGTAAAACATAAATGATATCAACATACCATGGTGATTCAATAAAGGCCTGGCTGGTCAGTGGAGTCGCCATCTCCTCTTCATTATCTATTTCTGCAATAAAGTTTACATCTAGGGCCTAACAGTTTGATTCAACCATGACCTTGGCTAAACCTTGGGCCTTGATTAACTTAGTTGGTTTGATTTCTATATCATATTCTAGAATAGTAGCAATCCATTTTCCCCTCTTTCCATCTGGACCACCCTGAGTTAGGATGTCTTTGACTACTAAACTAGGAACGTAGGCTACTATATGAGAATATAAAATGTACACCCTAAAATCCTTGATAGCTTTCACCAAAGCAAAGGCTTTTTTTTCATTATAGAAATGTTTTGGAATCCACCCCACATACTTTGAATTGTGAAGTATTTATACAAAAAATTATTACAAAATATCTCAAAACAACTTGAGATTTAATCTAGGAAATACAAATATCTTCTTGCAAGAAGATAGAGACAGCTAATGAACTGTTTCATGTTGTCCCTTTTATTATGGTTGTGCTGGCCTTTATTGTTGAAGTGTATCCTTTTATGCTGGCTTGTCATTGTAGTGTTTCACACTGGAGTTTTCTTTAACCTTTACCTATCATCTGATACTCTTTAACCCTGATACTCTTTTTTTACCTGTTTTACTTGGTTGTTCTGTTTTTACTGTGTAGTAAATTTATACCAATAAATCTGTCATTGTCTCTCGCCATTATGCATCAGGTAACTTTACATTCAGTATCCTTCTGTAGATTTCATCAGCTTCAGTGCATTTGGCAAAATTGGGCTTGGTGAGGAATAAATGTTTGATCTCATGCTCTAGGAAAAACAAGTTTTCAAATGTGTTGTACAAAACTTTGCCTGTTGGCAATGATTTTATGGATGAAGAGTTGGATTTCTCCTTTGCCAACTGTCTAAGTCTGGTATCATAGTCTAACTATTTCATGAGTTTGTCATTGATAACCATAGGACTGGGCAGACCTTTCTCCCTTAAAATCTGGAATTTAGCCATGAACCTATCAATGGCTACCTGCATATTGTGACACTTTTCTTCTAAGTTAAGCATAAGGTTCCTTTTGGAGAGGACCTTCCTTATTTCCAAAATGGTCGCAGTCCTATCTTCTATATTTAGCTCATGGATCTCATATCTATTCTTGCCGTTGAGGAAGTGGATGAGTTTATTGGCATCCTCTGGCTTATCTCCCAACTCCTCCTTCACTTTCTAGATAGCTTCTGTAGCTATCTTTACTAACTCTGTTTGTTCAAAAATAACTTGAATTGAGGGCCAAATATCCTTGACGGAGTCAATGATATTGGCCCACAACATTTCCTTGGTTTGCCCAAGTGGTTTCTCCAGTGTTAAGTCTTTCTCTAAGACTTTGATCCTTTCACTCATTCTTTGGGCTTTTTGTGCTTCTTCTTTCTGCTTCAGTTGGGCAAGTTTGCAGTCTGTTTCCAAACTTGCAACCTTTTCTCTTAACCTGTTCATTTCAGTAGCCTAGATAGACATCTCTTCCATGGCTTTGACTAGTTCTACTGCTTTCTCTCCTGATGCACCTGATGCTGATGTAGATTCTATTTTTGCTGGCAAGGCTGTTGCAAGTGGAGCTATAGGTGCCAAAGATGCTGCTAGTGTGGATGGCACTACTGTGGAGACTGTAGGGATAACATTTGTTAAAGAAGTGGCCACATCTACTTGTTTTAATTGGATTAAAGCATCCAATTCCTTTTCTGTCTCTTTTAGTTGATCACTCAGCTTTAAGACTAATTCCATTAGTTCTTCACGCCCCTGTTGGGCTTCTAGGACTTCCAATGTTTGTGGATGTTGTAACTGAGGTATTTTTAGTTGTTTCTTCAATGCAACTATATCATTATTCTTCTTTTTAGTAAGTTGTTATGTGGATGTTATATCCTTGGAATCGTGTCCCAATTCAATCACCAAGTCCTCTAAGGACTTGATCCTCATATCCTTGGCTTGTGAGGAGGCCTTCTCTAACTGAAACTACACTGAAATGTTGTTTAGAGAGTTTTGTAGCTGGTGAGAAACTATGGCTTTACCTATCAGGGTCATGTATATCATCTCTCCAGCTTGTTTGTCTAGTTCAATCTAGTCTATGGGATGAATATCCCTTGCCAACACTTCAAAATCCACCTTCTTAAAATCTGATGTTGTCTTGGGCTGCTGAGCTGTGGGTTTAACAGACTTCATCTATAGCTTTCCCTTTTTAATGTCAAAGGCTGACATTAGCCTTGTTTGATTGGTGGGAGTCAGCTTTAGGTATTGTGCATATGTTTGGGCCTTAAGCCTCTCATTTCTAGCTTTGATTTCCTTGTATCTTTCCTTGATATCTTGATCTTTGTCAACGAGCATTCTAAAGGAAGACACTTCAACACTAAGCTACCTTTCGAACATCTAAGTTTGTGATGTGGAAGGCTCTTGCATGCCTCCAAATGGAGTGGTAGGCCTACTTCTTTCTACTTCTGTATTTGTGACCTCAGCTGAGTCTTTAGTGTATTCCTGCTTAGAGGCTGGATTTAGCCTTTGCCTCTTGTTTGATTCCTGCTACAAATCAGAGGTGGTCATTCCTAAAGTGGAAGCCCCTTCTCTGTTTCCTTTTGGGATCTTCTCCTCATTCTGAGGAGTCTGCATGACTGGAGGGGTACTCATGGTTCTTTCTGGTTCTTCTGGTACCTATAGAAAAGAGTTGTCATCAAGCTACTTTTCTAAATCAATCAGAGCATTCTCTACATCTACTCTGGTGTTGTCTTGATCTACTAGGGTACCTTCCACCCATTCTGTTTGATTTGCATATGCTTCTATTTCAAGTATGGGATGGTGAATGAAAGGACCTAGCTTGACCTTTTGTCTCTTCTTTGTGATGAATTCCAAATGATCATATCTCCAAACAAAACTTCTTTGGAACTTCATATTCTGTAATATCAAATCTGCCTCTTTGCCAGCCTCTCTAGAGTTGCATATGAAGGGGCCTAGTTGGTATTTTATCTTGAAATAAGCCTTCTTCTTAGCATTGACGAAGTTGACTTCATCTACATTAATGATTTGTCTATAATATTCTAGGGAAAACAACCTCATGGGGAGATATCTTGGCAACTTATATGGTGCAAGAATGCACCCATATATCCTGATTTTTGTATGGTTTTGGTAAAGGTACCAGTCACCCACTTTGGTCTGTTTAGAAAATTGAAGGACTCTCTTTACTTCTAGACCGATTCTAGGAGGAGGGCTTCCAGTCAACATTGCCATGACTGGATGTACAAATAAATCAATGAAATCAGAGTAGGAATATGGAGACTGGTATTAGTGGATCAGTGGGTACAAAAAATGACTAACCTGGGCTAACCTTTGGTTTCCAGCTTCTGAAGGATGAATTGGAACTTATCAGGTTGGTAATATAAGAAAATATGGTATAAAACTGAAGAATAATTGAAAGCTCTTTCATTGTTCATTCTAAGGAATTTCTCATGCATTCTATCAGCTATAAATTGGGCATAGTCATAAATGATAGTAGGAGGCTGCCCTGGAGTGTAGACGAACATGAAGGAAAGGATTATTTCATCAATGTACTCACTGGTGGAGTAAACCAAAACACAAGATATCATGGCCACAATATTCTGGCCCCATGGAGAGAAAATGACTGATTCATATGGAGGGTATTCCTTAGGGATATGTTTCTCTTCTTTGATAAAGGTTTGGAATAGTTGGGCCAATTTTGCAGAAAAGAGCTTGCGGTACTGTTCCAACAGGTCTCCAATTGAGAGGGGAGTTAGGTTTGGCCCTGGTTGGAGCTACAACATTTCATTAATAGACTCAGTAGTGAGGGTGAAAAGGACCTTTTGGTCATGAGACATGATAGTTCTATGACTGGGGACATAGCAAGCATAGCACACATGAACAATCTTAGGAAAAATGTGGACATGGGGGAACCGGTACATGGGCAAATTTGACTCCCAAAGTCAAATTTCATTAGCATGGTTCAGGAACCTGTCCCTGCTTTGGCAATGCACTTTGAGGAGGGATTCTAAGGTAGTGGTATCCTTTATTTGGAAATCTTTATTAGCTAAAGGAAGGTGGTCTAGGTCTAAGTGAGGTGTGGAGATGGGCCTTACATCCATTACAGTTGGGGAACCCATATTCAGTTCTTGTGGATTTGAGTGTGGGGGGTAATTTAGAGTTTTTAGGGAAACAGAGGTTTTACATAATGGTTATGGATCAGTGTTAAAATGGAAGTAATTTTTATGTTTTTTACTTAATTTACTATGTTATGAGGGTGAATTGACTCTGAATTTGATAATGGAATTAGAATTCCATGGTTAAATACCTGGAATTGGGCGGAATTGACTCTAAATGGTGGTTGATGGTGGCTACAGAAGTTCGTATGGTTCTGGTATGGACTGATGGATGAGCTGGGTTGTCTACAGCATCTCTGGAGTAATGGTGTAGGTCAGTGAGCAATTCATTGTTTCCAAGGGTCATAATGGATTTTCTGAATTCTTAATAACAATTGCGCGAAGAGAGTAAAAAGAGGGGTAAATGGGCTTTTATTGAAAAAACGGTTAATTTTTTGGCGGGTTCACTAATTGATGAACAATGACAGTTTTCGGTTGAAAGGGGGAAGAGGTTTGGGAGGTCCATCACATCACTTTTGTGGTGTGGGCGGTATTCGGGAGGGGTCGCCCTTCCATTAATTGTTTGACACATAGCATCGGGGGCTGGGAGGAAACCACCTTATCGAGTAGGTAAAGGATGGACATCGGGTAAGCCCAATATGGATGCAAGCCATTGGATGAGGGGGAGGGAGATCATACAGTGATCAGGAGGTGAAGTTGCACGGTGATTTATACAAAAATGTTTTCGGGGGGGCCATGGGTCTTATCGCCGATGATATATGATAAACTTAATACTTAATCTCGTCGGGGGCACTTTAATGAGGGATTAAGAACTATGGGTGGGGTTTTTAATATATTTGTGGGATACGGGGTAGTAATATAGTTTATAAACAAACTAAGGGGTGGGGTTAATTTATATAAAGGACTTAAATATATATGGGACAATGGGATTTTCCTAAATTTAAATAATACATTTAAAATGTTAATATGAGGTGAAATGAGTGGAAGGGGTATTGTACTTAGGAACATGAAATGTTATGTGTTTTCCATATACTTAGTACTTAGGATAAATGTATTTGGTGGGTTTTTACATAAAACATGTTTATAAAGGGGTTTTCTTAGGCAAGAGAACTTAACCTTAGGAAAAGGGGTTTTGTGAGGCGGATGAATGATTTATAAGGGAATTTTAACACCTTTCCTCCTTAAGTCATCGAGCTGAGGGTTCGGTCCCACCAGAAGTCAAAGAAATTATCTGAGCCTTTTTTACCTGAAGAACTATAGGTATTAATATTTTTGTTATGAAAGGGAAATTAGTGAGTGTTATAGGGTTAAAATGAATGAGGGGATGTTAAATAAATCACATTGTGAACCATTGCCTTTGCTTTGTCCTCTATTTATGCATTTTTGAAAATTGCATTTAAGATGATGACATAAGTGCATTTGTATAATTACATGACATTTCTGCAACCATTCTACTACTTACCCACTTACTCATCCTACCATTTTTTCTTCAATTTATTTGGGCGCATTTAGGCTAGCAAACACTTATCAATGTTTTTCTTTTCTTTACAAAATAAACTATATACTTCTGACCTTATATCATCCAAGGGCTGAGATTAAGCTGATGAGCTCCTTTTATTCACTCTACCTATCTAATGATCTGCCAAGATTATACTATTTGGTCAGATTTATTCACTACCTATGAACATAAAATTCAAAGCATGAAATAGCCAAGTTTAAATATTTTGACTATCATGGATTGTGGCATAAGTAACAAGCTGCACACAATCATTTATTATGCATAAAAAGTAAATAGTAGTGGAATTTTGACTTGCACACTTTCATGGTCTCTTTTTGTCTTTTGGGGTTCATATATTTTCATTTTTTTTTACCGTTTCATTCTTTTTGTCCTTATTATTTTAGGACATACCCTCTTTACAATTTTTAATTTTTTAATATGGAAAACATTTGCAGAAAGAAAAGGTATGTACAATATTACAAGGCTTAATCATTAGTCATTCAAAATTATGACTCCTATTGGTATAGGAACCTAACATGCCCTACACCATTCTTTGTTCTCCCCCATCCTCTTGTGACCAAACTAAATAGACATGTGTGCCTCACTATCAACCAAACTCATCGACCAACCATTGACTCATTCACCTGCTTGCCCCCGTATGAGTCGAAAATTTCAATTATGTGAGATTTAATGGGATAATTTAAAATTACTTCTTAATTTGAAATATGACCCCACATCTTACACCATTTCTCCTTTGTGCCTTCCCCCCTCTTTCGACCAACTAGAAAATGAATTATTTCGATCAGTGACTTGTTCAACACGGCTATGCAACCAAAGTATCAGAGATTGTTTCAAGTGAGAATCAGTTAAATTATTCAACAAATTATTCACTTTGTTACATTTATATTTGATCGCAAAATTATTCACCATGATACATTACAAAATACCATTTTTATAAATCTTGTAGTTGTCACAACGATGACCCAGCAATTTACCGCAATAGTGGCCCAACAAGTTGCGACAACCTATGAATCAACTAGTTTCCTAGATGGTTAATCCATTGCAACAACTTGTTGATTCATTGTTGCAGTGACTATAGGATTAAAAAACAACAATTTGGTTCACCCGTCACGGCAAGTGGCTAGGTCACCATTGCAACAACTCATTGGGTCAGCGTTGCGATGACTACAAGATTTCAAAAAGCATATATTTTGCCAATATTCGATTTTGTATTATTGATACAGGATTCCATCTATTGTTACTTTGTTTGTGTTGTTCCTTTAGGAAGTTGTTGTGTGTGCTAAATGAATGAAGTCTTCTGGCATATATATTGAAAATAATTTTTTCTACTATGTATTCTTCTAAGTGAATTCAACGGTATTATAGTTTATTACTACTACTTTTACATGGCTACTTGTTTGAATATGTGATGGGTGACACTTAGCTATTTGTCTGACATTGAAGACAAAACCACTTGTTGAAAGTCAAAATTTATTAGGGTTCAGAACTTGATGTGTTAAAGAGATTTTATTTGTAGAGCTAGTATTGGTCGAGCTATTTGTGGGGTTTTTGTTGAAGTCTAGAGCTATTGGTTTTCATTCAGGGATTGGATTTCTTGTTGCGTTTGTTTCTTATTTTTTAATGGTTGGAAATTTTTGATGCAATGAAGCTATTATTTTTTAATATGGTAGCACTACAGTAAGGTTGGATTTTGATGAGTTTCTCTTTCCTGATGAGAATTAGTGTTCTGTTTTGTTGTTTCAAGAATATTGTTGATATTAGAAAAGAGCTACTAATTGATAATAAGGGTTTGAATTGTGGATCCATCTGTTGTCGAGCTTAAAACTAGGAGACATGAGTTGAGGCAACGATGTTATAGGGCAAAGGAACATGTAGTGGGAGACAAAAAAATAGTGATATGGGAGAATAAAACTAAATCGGTGTGTTGTTATAACTTTTGAATTAAAATAGTAGGTATGAAATACCAACTATTTGAGGGAATAAGTGAGGTCTACTCATCACCATTGCATAATGTGGTTGATATCGTAAAAAGGGTATTCTCACAGCGAAAACTTTATTAGTTAATGGATTGTCAAAGCTAGATCATAAATCAAAACTTATTTTGATTTATGATCTAGCTTTGGTAGCACATTAACTAATAAAATATTAGTTGTGAGAATACCATTTTTAGGATATCAACCACATTATGCAACGGTGATGAGTAGATCTCACTTATTCCCTCCCTATGTTGGTATTTCATACATACTATTTTAATCCAAAAGTTATATTGGCACACCATTTTATATTTATTCTCCCATCTCACTACGTTTTTGTCTCCCACTACATGTCCCTTAACCCTATAACACTGTTGAAAAAAATCACTAATGTGTTGTTGATGGGTATTATTTTCATGAGTTTCCACCATTAGAACATGAGAATTTCTGCAACGCATTTTCAACAAAATATAAAATGCTTTCATGATTTGATTTGAAGTGTACAACTCAACATATCTCAATGAATTATTTTCTTGTTCTAAAGATGGTGCAAAATTGGACCTTGTGTTGGAAATAATACTAAGAGGGGGGGTGAATCAATATTAGTCAAATCAATAACTTTTTCATTTCAAACTAAAATTTATATATGCTACTTCAATGAAGGTAACTCACATGTACACGCAACTGTCTTTAAAGAAACCAGCATATATCCAACAAACTTATGATTCAGTTAATTCATCATATGTTGATCTTTAATCAATGCATCAATACTTCATTAACCATATACAAAATAACCTTGTGCAGTAATTATAGAATAAACCATCACACATAAGAAACACACATGAACACCAATATTTAAGGTGGAAACCCAATGCAGGACAAAAACCACCTGTTGTTGTCTTCTTTTAATATAAGAAAATCCTATTTACAATCTTGTACTAATGCAGACTCATACCAGTACGTAGGCACCCACCTACAGAAGGCTACAACCTTCTTCCATTCTCCAACTTCTATTGGAAGGGAGCTACAACCCCCTAACTATTTTACCAGCCGATCTGTTTACTAGTACATAGGCGCCAACCTATAGAAGGCTCCAATCTTCACTTGTTTTCCAGCTAGTACTAGAAGGAAGCTCCAACCCCTTGGCTCTTGTATTGGCCGATATGTTCACCAGTATGTAGGCATTGACCTACAAAAGGCTACGACCTTCTCTCTTTCTCCAGGGACCACATTTCATAAATTTTCAGACTGGATACTCCTGGAACACAACACCACAATTTGAAGGCCATGTTTCATCCAATTTTCATATTGGACCCATCAACAACATTGAAGCTCAAAATCAATCACCACTGCAATAAAACCAATCACTAAAAACCCATCATCACTGAAGCAAATCACACTCAATTAATCTGAACATTCAAAACACTGTCACCAGAACACAAATCAGAACCCAGAACTCTGCATCAAAAACCAGAACCAACTACAACTCCAAACATCATATTTCATAATGTATATTCTACTTCGATGTGCCGAACCAACGTGTATACACGCTTTTATCAAAGTGAACCAGCGTATAGATCTGCAAATACTAAATTACAGCTTCACAGCTATTCCAGACTTTAGTCATACCCAGATCATAACATTTACAAAGTAAAACATGCTTAAGCAATCAGATCTAGCCCAATCAACATCAGTTCATGCAATGATAAGTCATTCTAGTTCTTATGATCCTAATCCAACATTGTATCCAAGGTGCACAACATATTTTAGGTCATCTCATAATCATAGCCCCTGCAACATAACATATACTTTAGATAGAAGTATTCCTCAGAAACCCTTTCACTTGCACAGCCTTGCCTAATGATCTTCTCCTCATATAGTTTTAGGCCTTTCTCAATACCTCAGACCAAAACCACTTAGGCCCCATGGTATTCTTGGGCAGGATCAAATAGTCATTACTCCACTCAATATTGTGGGCTAATACCATGGTATTGACCCTAGTATTGTCTCCTCTTGAATTTCCTTGTTTTTCCAACCTGTACATGCTTTTCCTCTTGTGAGAGTGTGTGTATACATATATTCTCTTTTTGTTCTGTGGACCTGTGTGTACATGCTACTTGGACAAAGTGAACCAGCGTATACTTCTTAAACCACTCTCTTTCTTCAATCTATGTAATCCTTCATTGTTAACCTATTGCACTATGAACTGTCATCTATGTGAGTTGCCATCAAGGACAACACCTGTATCATAATGCCAACACCTTGTGCATTAAATTTTGGTTCCAACCTAACACTGGATGAGCAACAATATAATTTTTGCTTCACAATGGAGCACTAAGTCAAGTTTTTCAAAATAGTAGAGAACTTCTTGGAAGAAAGACAAATAATGTGCCCTATTATATGTCCTTCGTTGATGGGCTGACATCAATAAAAAATGATGGTGCAATTAAGTTTATTGTCTACACCAATTTTAAATGATATGCAATCAAATGGATGGCATTTTTCAAGTTTGCAGCTAGAATCTTAAACATCTTCATAGAGAAGGAAAAAACATTCCTTCTCGGTTTCAATGCTTTACTATAAATTATCAGTAAAATATTCAAAGGATTGTTAATGATCTATTGTCTGAAGTAGTATCCACTATAGGTAGAGATCTAAGATATGTGGAGGAATATCCAAGTGCTCCAACATATGTCATTCATGGTCATCAATATAAGTTGCCTATTAGTGAATGCATTATTCTTATGGTTGTTATTGGGTGTCTTATGGACTTATTATTTCATATCAGAAACAACCCTCTAGGAACATGTTCTAGTTTCCAATAGCATCATAAACAATCATTTATGTCCAAATGTTTTGATGCACCTAACTGAAATTTTTGTTTTCTCACAGTGATAAGAGGTCTGTATTTTATCTACAAACTCAGAAAGGTGATTTATTTTTTGGTACCCTTTCTATATATGAATACATTATGTATCTAAGGAATTTTTTTTATCATATCTATTAATGGAATTACTTCTTTCTTTTTTTCTAATTACTTTATATCAAAATAAATAATTGAAATCTCATTTTTGGACATGAGAATGCACTCTAGGGATAATACACTTCTTTAATACAAAAACATAGCGAGATGGGAGAATAAATATAACATGGTATGATAATATAACTTTTGGATTAAAATAGTAGGTATGAAATACCATGATAGTGAGGAAATAAGTGAGGCCTACTCATCACCATTGCATAATGTGTTTGATATCCTAAAAAAGGTATTTTTACAGCTAAAACTTTATTAGTTAACGGGCTTCCAAAGCTAGATCATAAACCAAAACTTATTTAGCATATATAATATTCTCGTGTATTAAGTGCAACCTTCATCAAGCTCTCTAGTAGGGACACTATTTGTGCCATTTAAAAGGATTTGCGAGTATGCCATATGATAAGTAGATTTGAAATCTTTTTTCTTTTAAGATATCTCCTAGGATGATTTTGGTAATGCCACCAATGAGGAAAACCTTATGAAATGGTGGTGCATCAATTATGACCCCTTATTCTTCACTAAAAAGAAATATGAGCCCCATTAGTGGGATGATAAGAAAAATACCACCATTGGCTCTGTAGCTGCAAATTGGAACATCTCTATTTGACTAGACATTATTTTTGTGCCCCTTGTGATGGAACCAAATGAATCTATCTTCAACCTAATAATAAAGAATGGAATGTGAAGTTTATTTTCCATAATATATGGCTAATTACCTGTGTCCCCAATAGCTTCTTGGTTAATACTACTAAAACAAAAAAGAAAATAAGACAAGCCATTCTAGCACAAACATTGGCTTTACTTTACTACTATTGCAACATAACATGAAATATGTCTAGAGGAGGATCTAGCTTTTTGCATTACAGAGTTAAAATGTCTCTATTTTTCACCTACTTCCCACTAAAGTGATGCATTATCCCTATTTTCTAATACCTTGCATGAAACGTTGAGTTCTTTATGAATTGAATAATGATTTCATTTTCATATGAAAGGGGTGTGATTTTAGTTTGTGTGAGATCGATATCATTCAAGTTCCTTCATAGTTATATCACTTTGCATGTTGCAGTAAGATACAAACAATCCTTCAATACTATCAACTACCTATGTTTAAACACTTGTTTCATTCGATATCAATATTATATAGTAGACTAATATGCCCAATTATACAAAAACCATCCATAAATATAAAATTTTAACTTTGAGGAGTGTTCTTATTCATTTCATCAAAGAATCTATAAATGAAGATAGGTATGTATGATTATAATTCCTTTTAAAGCTATTTTTATCAAGAATGCACCCAGTTTGCCTTTAGAAATAGTAGGTATAACTCCATGGTAGGAGAAAATAATATTAAATGTTTCCTCATTGTGGTTGTCAATGCATGAGTCTTCACCATCTTCTCTTACACCATCACTCAATTCTCTAAGAAAAAACAAAAACCTACTTCATCACCCAAGGATTATAACTCTATAAGGATGTGAATACCTCTTTTCTCCATTGAATGAAAGTTTCAGGATCTAACTGGAGGATATTTTATACTGCATGTTCTCCATGGAGAAGGTTTGATGTAGTCTTTGAGCCCATTTTCCACCTGCAAAGTGGTAGCAAAAACCTTGACCCTTCTTCTTGTGCCTAGAATCTACTCTTTGGAGGCTTTATGGGACTCCCAACCACCATAGTATTATTTTTATGGCTTCTCCAATAAGTCTGTTACTATGGCTATTCTCTACCAGAGACTGGGGCAACCATAGGACTCCCCCTGAGCTTGAAACTTTAAGCACATCAATGCTAGCATCTATTGTTGTCACAACTAGCCTAGTGGATATCAATGTTGTCTTTCCTAGTCATCACGCTAACACATACATCCATGCATATTTGGTTGACATCAATGCCAACACACTTGATGACTGTCATGCAATGCTAACTGCCCAACTTGATCTCCTGGAATGACTATTGACATCAATGTGAACACACTTACTACCACTAACAAGACAGATAATGCCAACTTTCCAACAATCTCCCCCTTTGGCATTGATGGAAACACCTCTTCACTTCTCCAGATTGATGGTCAATCCTCATGTTTCTTCTACACTTCTTCTAGCATGATCCACCAATGGAATTCTTTCCTCCGCGTGAGCCATCACAACTTTCTCTCTAATAAGCTTCTCTCCCCCTTTGAAATCAATGGAAAAGGGCTACAAGCTTCTTCTTTTTCCCCAAGCAATCACTAACTATTAGTGACTGAGGGTCTAGTTGTTGATGTGCATTCTACTCAATTGACTTCTCTTCAAGCGCTAATAGTTGTTGTTGCTCTATAAACTGGATCTGTGTGATATGCTCCCCTTGAACATATAATTCCTCCGTTTTAATAGACCTCCATTTCTAGACACCTTATGGATGTTGGCTATATACTATTTCTTCCAATGCATCTTTTGTACCAATTAAAATAAATTGATACCTATTAGAACTTCTCATGGTATTGTTGTTGCTCCAAATACCAACCATTAGTGATGCATTGATCTTTCTCTTCACTGTTGTTGCTGCTTCATCCTCTATGCTCACTTATCCTGAGAATCTTAAACACTTCTCCCCTTGAGATCATACTTCTACAATAGGGATTGTTTCTTAAATAATACTAATTGCACCAATAAATTGATACAAAATTGATGTTATACCAGGAAACCTCTTATAGCTCTTTCTAAAAAAGAAATGTCCATTACAAAAGTCAATGAACCCCGACCATAAATTGACATAGCGATACCAACTGAAGACTAAGGTACATTGAAATCTTATGCCCATTGTGCTTCATGAACACAAGACTGCTAGGAAAAATCAAATTCACAACTTAAATGAAATAAGGGTATTTCACCAAATGTGCAAACCATTCATTATGAGTGAAATATTTCTTCCTGAGGTTGACATAGAAAATTGTTTCCTGCTACTACTTAATAAAGTAACTCCCCCTGAGCCAATGCTCTTTGAGATCTTTCATTTTCTCCCTTGCATCTATGTGGGGACTGATCCTGTGGACCTGACTTAATTGTGGCCCTCTTTTCATTCCACACTCCTTCTGTAGCTCAACTTATTCTCTCACAACATACAATGTGGTTGTGTGTTTCCCCTGAAACCATGTTGGATGATCTTTCCTATTTCTCTTTCAATGTTGATACACGTGAAACAAACAAATATATTATTGTAATCAGAAAGGGGACTTGACCATACCTTCATTGTTCAAAGTTATCTCGTTTGTATGAGACTTTATGCCCGCATGTTGTCTTGAGGGGGCCGAACCCAGGTTCATAGTTAATTAGCCAAACAAATCCCTACACGACTAGCCCTTTCGGCAATAGCCCGCGAAGCGCGGACTGAGGTCTCACCCAAAGTAGTATGGGGGGATGTTGGAGCCAAGTTTTTACACCCTTGAGATGTCTAAGGGGTCGGTTTAGTCCAACTGTGAATACCTCCATGTAGGTTGTTTCACGCACTTTCCTAACCTGTGAGGCCTTCGTGATCTATTATAATCACCTTCGCACAGCCCTCACCAGGGGCTAAGGTGATTTCGTGTTGCCCTTGCAGCGATTGGCACTACTTCCCCAAGTTATACCGTGTATCTTACTTATCTTCTTATAATAGTTAGTTATCTTCACGTAAACAAATACTTTATATTATATTCACTTTATCAACACATTCATATTAGTTCGCACATCATATAAACAATAGAAATGTAATTTATATCCAATACATTCAATGCAAAAAATAGGAAAAATATACACAGAAATGATGCAAAACTTTTGTTTATTACTTCTCAAAAGGTTACAGACTCGACCCACCCTACGCACTTAGCTGAGGGGTCTGCACACTCATTTGCAAACTACTAGGCCTCTGCACACTCAGCTGTAGAGACTTCTCCTACTCTACGACCCAAAGACTCGACCCTACCCTTACATAAGACTCAATTCTCCATCTATTGCTTCCATTGGTTCTCTAACTGATTTACAACTTAGAGCCTTTCTCTATTTATACAATCCCATGGTCCGCGGACCATGGGTATATTTGTAAAGCAGACATTACATTATAGAAATGAGGGTGAACAACCCTATGACTCATTTACAATCTTCGAGCTCCGCGCCCACAAAGCGCGGAGTCTTTACATCGGATTTAGTCAAAATATGGGCTTTAATCCCCAAAACTTGCCTTGGGGGATCCCGAGCCCAACATGCCCCCAACACAAACATCGTGACTCACCCTCAAGTCACTCTATCGGTGCAGAGATGTTCCCACGGAGACCTCCCAACTCTGTTCGAACTTCTGCAAGATCATCAGCGCACTGAGTAGCTACCCATTGTATCTCTTGTACGCATTGTTCAAAGACTGTTGTATCTGAACTCCTTCTTTGTATCTGGTCCTATGTTCCCTACATCTGTTTATAGTCCCGCACCTCCTTTCACCTACCCGGATTGCTAAGACAGTGCTTCCCATGGCTAGTCAGGTGGTTGGGCCACCTGTATACGGCCTCAACCGACCATCAATCACTTTTCTTGTGAAAAGTCTGCCTTTTAACTTTACTATCTACATATCGCATTTTACCATCTGCATCGAGCCACCATTGGTGATCCCTTTAGTAATATACGGCCCAATCCAAGGAATCACACTGATCAACTCTCGGTGGTAGCTCCTAAATCTTCCAACGGAATCGTGTGCCTCCTTTCTTATCACCAGGGCCTTTTTATCAAGAAAGTCCTTATTTATTCCTTCCTCAAGCTTCTTGACTTCTTCTTTCATCATGGTGCTTTTCTCCCTCAACCATACCCTTTCATTCATGAGTGCTTGGAGCCTGAGATCACCCTGTTGAATCTCCTCATCAGGTCCCAAGCGTTCTTCTCCGAGTTCTTCCAACTGCGTGATCCCTTCTTCCAAGGCTCTGCGATCCGTTGTATCCACAGGCACTACTAAGCGTGGACTAGGCATGATATATTCCATCGGTGTTTGCCTTTTGGGGCCTGACCCAGGTTTAGAAGTGATTTAGCCAAACAAATCCCGAAACTACCAGCCCTTTTGGCAACAGTCTGTGATGCGCGGTCTGAGCTCTCACCTGAGGTAGTATGGGAGGGTGCTGGAACCAGGTTCCCGCACCCTAGGGATGTCTTGATGAAGGCTTGGAAGTTCGCGAACCAATCCTGCACACTTGCGCTACTTCACGCAGTTGTCTATCATTCGTAACTTGTGCAACTGCTTCCCCGTAGCTCTATAAAGAACATGAAGAGGTGTTGTCTAGATCCTTATTCCTGGCTATGTGTTTCTTATAGATCTTAAATTAATTATGTGGGCCCAATATTCTCATTAATCATTCAACATTCATAACAAGTGCACGCAATCTTAAATTGTAAAGAGATGCATAAAGATAACAGAAGCATAGACACAAAATATTCCAAAAGTAACTTATCTTTTATTAATCCTCTGTTCAGATACAATCCCAACTTTGCCCTGCGCACTCAGTTGCAGGGGTCTGCGCACACAGCTACGGACTCTACGAAGCCTCTATGCACTTAGCTGCAGAGCCTCTTACTACTACTACAACCCAAGACTCGAACTTACAAACTCAGAGCTTAATTCCTCATCCAAAAACCCATATGACTTCCCAAAGTTAAGACTACCTTTTACACTTAGAGCCTCGCTCTATTTATACAATCCCATGGTCCACGGACCATGGGTATGCTAACACATTCTATATTAAATTACATTATTTTAGGGTAGACAACCCTAGACTCTCGCGCTCTGCGCCCACATTTTGCGGGGTATTTACATTACAATGACCAAAACTCGGGCTTTGAGCCCCAAAACCTGTTATGGAAGGATCGCTACCCAACAAACCCCCAACACAATCATCGTGACTCATCCCAAGTCACTCGGCTGGTGCGGTGATCTTCGCATAGAGTACATCCAGCAACTTCTAGGCTTCGCTTACGTCCGCAGCACATTCTTCCACTTTCTGCTATACTAGTTGTGTGTGTATCTCTGATGTGTCATTGTGAGGTGCAATTCCTTGCCTGAGTGCATATATGCCCTGCATCTGTGCCAACTTTCCCTCGATCTTGGCAGTGATCGTGAATGCTTCCTCGAGCCAAGGCTAGAGCGACATCCACCTGTTCCTTTAGAGCTTAGGCCTCCCTCATCTTGGTCAATCACTGAGTAAGGGCGACCATCTACATGGTCCCCTGGACATTTTCATAGGCCTGTTGCAACTCCCACACTTCTGTCTCTAAACATTGTAGCATTGGGTCTTCCTGCAGTGAAGTGAGGGTGAACAGTGACTGATCTAACAAGCTTGTGCACTCCTGTATGGCGCGCTCAATTTCTTCCAACCCTGATTGAATGGCGCGACGACGCTATTCTCTAACTTTAAGGGGTGTAGAGGGTTGTGCCTTCAACCGCAGTTCTGCGATCTGAAGGTTGAGGTCCAACTGGATCCGCATTGCTTCCTCCTTTGCCTCGCGGAATCACTAGCCAATTTGTGGATCCACATACCTACTCATAAGTCTATTGCATTCTCTAGTTTGGGGACGCTGTGACATGCTTCCTTGACAATTTGCTCCAAATGTTGAGTCTACACTACCGCTTCATTGTGTTGGAGGCTTAGTTGCTCGACGTTGATTCATTGTTCACTGAGCATTTATATTGTACATCCTATCGTGGCTCCATCCTCCATGTTTTCCGCTGTCAGTGCTCCTTCTGGTAACGCAACGGTATTAGCCATTTTGGCCCACAGCAACTCCTCTGTTGCTGATGTACCCATATCCCCATAGACGGCTATCGTTCCCTGCTGTGGGGGCCACACCTGAAGTTCCTGGAGTTGCACCCTAAGCATCCCCAACACATTCTACTGCTCCGTCATTGCTTCCTGGAGCGCCTCCTTGGTGACCTCACAAACTATGCCACCGATGTCATATAGGTCACCCTCAGTTAGTGTAATAGGTTCCCAATCTAATTTGGAAGCCTTTGTCTTTTTCCTGCGCCCTGTCCGTTCCATACTATTCGGCTGCTTTAGCTGTGTTGACGATGTGTGTGGGTCCGCACCTGCTGCCGTGTCATCTGTCCCTTGTGCTATGGTCAAGTCCGGGCCTCTTCCTTCCCATGTCATGGTTGCCTCAGATGCTGGTGCTACTACTACCTTTTCCACAGCAGCCTTCGTTGCCTCAAAAGAAGCCTGTACTTCTTCAGCTAGCTACTCGTTCTACTTTTGTTGTGCTAGCAGCTTGGTGACATCCTTCTGTCTTTGAATTTCCATCTCATCGTGCACTGCCAGATCTGGTGCATGCCATTTTAGTGGCCATGAGTCTAGCATCGTGAAAACAACGTCATCTATTGCGATGAAGGGGAGTGTGGTCCACTTCTGCTCTGGATCCTTCCAGGCCCTGATATACACATTGTGCATATCTGCTTTAAAGTCTGCAAAGCTCCGTAGGCTGTTGTATATCGAGGGGGATAGGTGTCGATGTTTGTTGATCCACATTCGTATGCTCACCTCCATCATTACCCAAAAGATATTGGTTTCACAGATTCGCGTGGCATTCTTCATCACCCATAGCGACGCGTATTTTGCTGCCTTTGGCTAGTCCTAGTCAAGGGGAGGAAACTGACTATACTTGGGTAATTCTCCTGCAATCAACAGGATGGATAAGAGCAACCACGCATAGTGGAAGGTATTACCCTGCTCCTAGGACTCCCTACAGTTCGTCAGGAACTCCTCGCAAAGGAACTGTGCCCAGTTGAACCATACCCCTTATGTGCATTGCTCGGCCAGCGTAATGACCGTTGCTGGTACCTCGTTGCCACATCATTTTCTCATAACTTTTCTTGCCAAAAACTGGGTAGCAACTTGGACCCCTTTGTCTTGAATGCTAGTAATAACATAACCCCTCTACTTTTTCTCCAACTTATATCTTTTTTATGGCCTCTACAATCACCAAGTCTCCACTTGTGCTATCTATTTCCATAGGGTCCCTTCCTGTATAGGGAAGCTGAGAAATCCTATGAATAAGCTTCGTCGTGATGGGAATGGGCTCCTCTTGCCACAAGTACCCATCATGCACTAGGAAAAGTAGTTGCCTAATGAAAAATAACATGATTGGTGCCCAATGAAAGTGTGGAATTGATAGGAGGTGGAGTAGCCCGAACTCCTCCACCCTGTGCAGCCATTTCCATGGCTACAGCCCTGTAACTACCCCATCGCTTTGTTTCATCAGTTGGCTAGTTTCCAAATGAGGGAACTTTTCGCTATCCATGAGGTCCCAGTCTTCAAACTTCATCGTGGGTACGCGGCCCACAACCGAACCTTCAAATAGAATTCCCTCAAGGATGAACGGGGTTTAGAGTGTGCTTTTAACGACATCCAAATCTTTAGGTACTTTTACCCTCCCTTTCTGCAGAGGGACATACTTGGGCAGCTTTTCTACGGTGTGTACTGGATGGATGTCTTCCTCCATTTCTACCTCTGGTTCAATCTCTTCTACAAATGCCTGGAAATCCTCCTCCTCATCATTGCTCTCAATATTAACTGTTTTTCCCTTCTCTTCCATAGACAGCTTACCAAATCATGGGTTTCACGGAGACATATGGACTGGTCCTGCTCCCTGTGGGTCCTTTTTAGGCCTCGGTGTTTGGGGCGATTTTGGAATTTCTGGCACATCCCCCACCAGTGACATAGGGATTGGTGCGGCTTCCTCTGCTATCAACATCGCTCTGCTTAGAAGGTCTTGCGTCTCTTTCGGCAATGCTTCAAACACTAAACTTGCTTTCAAAGCCTCTAAATCCATAAAGTCCATACATAATAACTGAATTCTCAAGCTGCCAAGGGTTGTTTGGTGGGTGACCATATGGGATTTATCGACCTGCCGGAATTAAAATTCGACAGTTCCCCCCTCCTTTGGCTCATTAATGCCATATTGGTGGCAAATCATTTCAAATCTAGTTCTGACTCCATGTCTTAATTTCCTACCACCCACTCCTTGTTGTCTTACATGGGATATATTATCATGAACAATGACCCCAACAGTCACTTCCCAGTCTACCTACGTGACAGCATGGCCCCTCATGCGTGGACACGACCTTTGGGACTGACTGACCCTGCGCGTAGTCCTCCTATCGTGTCGCTTCCCTACAGACTCTTTTATAGTCTTGCACTCTCTTCCAACTGCTTGGAGCACTGAGACTGTGCTTTCTATAGATAGTCAGGTGGTTGCACTACTGGTGTGAGGCATCAAGTCACCTTCCAACCTGGTCCACGAGCCTTCTTTAGTTACCCTCACCCCAGTCAATGCCTTGCGTTCTTCCTTATGCGGTGTGCTTCCTTGGTAACTATTTTTGATAAGGTGTGGTTGCAACCATGGTATTATAGCCAAAAACTCTCGGTGACAATTTTCTATTACGCTGGTAGGGCTGCCCATACGTGGTCTTGTCCTTTTGTCGACGCATAATGCTTGTGAGATTTTGGTTTCTAGTTTTTTGGTATCCTCGTCCATTAATTTGCTTTTCTACTTCAGTTGTACCCGATATTCTTCAAGTTCGTGAAGCTCAAGGTTGCCTCACTGAATGGCTTCTTGAATCTACATATGTTCGTCCTCGTGCGGTTGCATAATCTCTTTGCTCTAGTCCTCGTGTGCTGTCACAATTATGGAAGTTATTGCGTGAGGATTTTTTTCCAAAGCTACGGGCTCAACTCTGCTCATCATCTTCAGAATCATTTCCACGCTCAAGTTCTTGCACATGGCCCTATAGGCCCATCAGACCACTGGCACGCGCAGGTCCCAATCAGTTCATCCCACCTGGTAAACTCTGTTCATGATTCTACATAGCTTTGTGAATGCTCTGACGTGGAATATTTTTGGTGTGCGTTGCTTTTCCTGCTGCCGTGTCAGGTTCCGATTTTCGATCCTTAGTGTGGGATGTGCTTTCATAGCACCCGTCTGCATCTATCGACACAGATGGGCATGCAAAATGCGTTGTTCTGGCTGCCCAGCTCTCGTTCAACACTGGGGACTTCCAAACTGTAAGTGCATCTGTCTTCTACATTCGCACCAGTTTTCAATAGCCTTTTGATGTGTACTCCACCATCGTGCAAGTGTCACACACAATGCCCATTCCAGTGCATCGTATCACTGTTGTTCCGGTACTACACTTTCAAATTTGTCTAAGAATTCATCCACTGTTGTTACCCCATCATATGTTGGCAGCTCCCTTGCTTCTGTCGTCACACACCACAGTGATCTAATCATCATGTTGCAATTCAATGTTGTCACTTCATGCAACTGATTCTACCTGCGTTATACTTCTTCATTTGAATCCGAAGTATAGGAACTGTCATGTTCCCACGAGATTCTCCCATCTGCAGTCGGGTTCACCCGATCCTTGTCTTGCGCCATTATCTAGTAAATGCAATCTAGATCATCATCCCTATCATCATCGCGCACAGGTTTAGAGTAGCGTGCTCCTTCAACTGGATCTAGCAGAATTACTACGTGTAGGGACTTTTTCTCAAATATCATCTTCCTCTTCTTTAGGTTGATGACGCCATTCATATCCGTGGCCTCGTCTATTCCTAACAACGTAGAATAAGGATTGCTATCATTAACAATCTCTATTACTTCAAAGTCTGTGGGCATGCTCGCACCTTCGATATCAACTGTTACCCCTTGCAACCTCCCCATGGGCAAAATCTTTATTTGGTTCACCATTCATAATGGATAGGGAACCATTGTAACGTGGCCCTGCCCATGTGTTCCCATGTCTGATTTGGTAACAAATTCACGTCCGAACCTAGGTCTAGGATTACCTGATCCATTTCATATTCGCGAATCTGCGCCATTAGTCTCATTTCCCTCCCCATGTGCAATGCATGTTTCCCAGTTTCTAGACTACGAGCGGTTCACCCGACCCTGTGCACCTAGTGATCAGCTTTTATAGTCCTTTAACTACCCTATTGTGGCGCAACAACTTCATGCATGTCTCTAAAAAGGTATTAAGCATAGAAGGATCCATTTCTAGCTCTGGTTGATCCTTACTACCTGAAGTAGAGGCCTCCGTGAATCTCTCCTTAGCTTCCATAAACATCTCCTTTGCGTGTTCCAAGTCAAATTCAGGTTCCTTTGTAGGAGCCTTGCGAACCCATGTATATTCCTCAGGCTTCTTCCCCTTATCCTCCCCTATGGTCGCGCCACTTTTGAGCACCATTTTCACATTTGGGTCTTCTTCGCGCAGTTCAGACCTCATCATTTGAATATTTTGATTCAGAGTAGGTCGTAGTACCCCTTTCTCGCACATTTGTATGATCAGTGTAGGACAATCTACCATTTCATGATCAAACTGAGCACAATATGAACAGGATACTCTTCTTAGGTTGGTACAATCATGGGCGTAGTGCCCTGGTCCTCCAAAATCGTAACAAATTAACTGTTTGCAGCCCTCTCTTGGTCCCATTCCTCCTCGTCATTGACCTTGGCCCTGAAATCCAGCACACGCTATCCCCACCGCTAGGTCGAGGCCTCGCGTTTCTATCTACATTCTATATGCTAGGGTCCACTCCATCATTAACTCATAGCTATGACAAGTACTCTTGTCATGGCCCACCGATCTAAAAAAGTTACAAAACAGTTGCTGGGGAGTCTATGTATACTTCTACAACAAGTGACAGTTATCCATCATGTGCTTTCCTCCTATGTGATAGATTGCACACCATAGCGCACGTGCCACTCTTGGCCTTGCCTATGCCTTTGGTATCAATGGCATTGGCCCCCCTCCTGCCAAGTAGTTCACGAATACTGGACAGTGGTCTTTGTCATGGCCCTGGCCTTTGCATTTTATGCACCACACTTCTTTGCACGCCTCTGGCCATGGTGCCCTATCCTGCTTCAAACTCTGTATCTCCAAGCATATATTCTGTAGTTGCGCATGGATTTGTTGGACTCCCAATCCCGGATCCTGTATCGGTGTTTCATGCAACCTCATTGCCATTTCCAACGCTTCGGCTTGGGTTGAAAACTTCTACTGTGACAGCGCCATCCTCAGGTGTGGTGTCAAAGATGCCACAAACCATAGGTGGTGTTGTGCATCCGTTAGCGTCATATTAGCCTTGCGGATCATACTCTTCAGCCTCTAATCCATATCCTAGGGGGTCTCGCGTAGAAGCCTCGTGATTTATTTAAATCCGATGATTGACTGTGTCTCTAATTTCAGCTAGCTAAATTCTCTGTTCCGCACATTCTGGATCTCCGCTATTCCTGCATTTGGGTGATCGTTAGAGTGCTTGATATACCATGTCAGTGCGCGATCCTGCAATGCATTCACCAATGTGGCCTTCTTAGTGTTGTCGTCTATGACCCCTTGTGCTTTCCACATTGCTCTTACCACGAACCAGAACTGGTCTAGATCCTCATTCCCTATCCTTTGAATACAGGTAGCTTGATCACGCTCGCCATGCTGAACTATGGGGGTGGTGGAGGTGGGGTGGCTGAAGATGGAGGTGAAGGAGGTGAAGTAGGTGGTGGCGTAAGTGGAGGTGGTAACTGCGGAATGTGCTGCCTTAAAAAACTGACCGTGCTTCTTAGGGAGACTCGAGCAAGCTATTCCTCACTTTCTCACGAAGGTGAAATCAAGGGACTGTTTCCTAATTCCCCACTACCTTTGTAGATTCTTCCGCTCCACGTTGTTCCAAACATTAATGTATTCCCATTACTCGTTTTTCACATAAAAACATCTTAATTTCACATAACAACATCTTAATCCAGGTATTCAAGGATTTAATGTACCTACCTCGCGGTCCCTTGACAAAATGTCGTTCTTCTTCATTATAACTCACGGT
This sequence comes from Pinus tabuliformis, assembly GCA_031772625.1. Classification (NCBI taxonomy): domain Eukaryota; kingdom Viridiplantae; phylum Streptophyta; class Pinopsida; order Pinales; family Pinaceae; genus Pinus; species Pinus tabuliformis. The sequence goes on along the minus strand of CM062810.1, from coordinate 336,228,162 downwards.
AATGTCTACCGCGAACTCAGTGATAAACCCCCTTATTATCTGGTTGAGCCAATGGTCCATAGCTCATGCACCCTTATCTTCTGATGCCTCTAGTCTGCGCACTAACTCCGAAGTCCACACTATCGGTTGGTTGAGCTTACACCTTCCCTGGCTGTCAGCTAACCTCATGATCCACTCATATAGTTTAGAACGAAAGGATGTGAAGAAGATCTCATAGATTTTTGTATACACGTACATATCCAGCCACCTTTTCTCAGATACCTGCAGAGTTCTATTTTCCTGTGTCACGAACTCGTGAAGCTTCTTGTCCAACCACTCTTCAATTTCCTTCTTTATTGGGTTCCAGTGGCATGACATTAGACATCCCTTAGGCAGATCTCGATCCTGGAAATGGAACCATTTGTTGGCTTGTTGGGGCCTCACCCAGGTTCAGAAGTGATTTAGCGAAACAAATCCCGAAACTATCGGCCCTTTCAGAAACAGTCCGCGGTCCGCAAACTGAGGTCTCACCCAAGGTAGTATGGGAGGGTTCTGGAACCAAGTTTCCGCACCCTAATGATGTCTTGATGAATGCTGGGAAGTTCGTGAACTAATCTTGCGCGCTTTCGCTGCTTCGTGCAGTCGTTTGTCCTTCACAACTTGTGCAACTGCTTCCGCATAGCTCTATAAAGAGCATGAAGAGGTGTTGTCTAGATCCTTATTCCTGACTATGTGTTTCTTATAGATCTTAACTTAATTATTTGGGCCCAATATTCTCATTAATCACTCAACATTCATAAGAAGTGCGCGCAATATTAAATTGTAAAGAGATGCATAATGATAATAGAAGCATAGACACAGAATATTCCAAAATTAACTTATCTTATATTAATCCTTTGTTCAGATACAATCCCAACTCCGCCCTGCGCACTCAGTTGTAGGTGTCTAGGCACACAGCTGCAGACTCTACCAGGCCTCTACGCACTCAGCTACAAAGCCTCTTACTACTACAACAACCCAAGACTCGAACTTACAGACTCAGAGCTTAATTCCTCATCCAAACCCCATATGAATTCTCAAAGCTAAGACTACCTTTTACACTTAGAGCCTTGCTCTATTTATACAATCCCATGGTCCGGGGACCATGGGTAGGCCGACACATTATATATTAAATTACATTATTTTAGGGTGGACAACCCTAGACTCTCACGCTCCATGCCTGCATGTTTCGAGGTCTTTACATTACATTGACCAAAACTCGGGCTTTAAGCCCCAAAACCTGCTATGGGGGGATCCACTGCCCAACAATTGGTATTATAGCATTCGCTCCATAGGCCAGCCTAGAAGGCGCCTGACTCACTAGTTTCTTGCACGTTGTCATATAAGCCCATAAAACTGCTGATACGCGTAGGTCCCAATCACTTCACTATGCACTACATACCTTGTTCAGTGCTTCACACACCTCGTTAAATGCTTCCGCATGGATAAACTTCTATGCGCTCATTCTCTCTACACTCTATCGTTCCAACCTGAGGGACCGTTCACGCATTTGCCCCCCCAACACATGCTTATTGACCGTATCTCCCAACATGAAGTTCATGTGCATCTGCACAGTTTGTTTACCATATGCCTACACCAACATGGCTAGATGTGCACGTGGACCATCCCGTCCATTGTATTTATCTGTCATTCGTAGAATAGGTTTCTCAAACCATGAGTGCAACATTTTTCTACATGCGCACTAGTCTTCAAAGCTTCTTCTATGCGTACCCCACCACGTCGTGGGTGTAGCGCGTACTACCCAATTCAAGGCCAGGAAACATTGCTTCTCTGGCACCTCCCTTTCGAATCTGTCCAAGAAAGCATCTACCTCACCTAATCCATCATACATAGGCAGATCTCTCACTTCCATCAATATGCAGTGCAGTGATATTGTCATCATATTACAATTCAACGTGGTTACCTCATATAACTAGTTTTGCCATCGCTCTATCTCCTCATCAGAATCTGACGTACAGGAGCTTTCGCGCTCCCATGAGATCCATCTGTCTGCGATAAGATTTACCTAGTCTTTCTCTCACACAATGATCTTGTAGATTCATTCCAAATCATCATCGCTTTCATAGTCGCGCATCAGCTCGATGTAGCACGATCCTTCCGTAGGGTCCAAGGGTATAACTATGCGCAGATACTTCTTCTCAAAACTCATCTTTCACTTCTTCAAATTAATCACCTCATTCATGTCAGTGGCGCAATCAATTCCTAAGAGTGCGGGGTAGGGATTGCTGTCATCAACAATCTCTATTACTTCAAAGTCTGCTGGCACGCTCGCTCCCTCAATATCCACGGTGATTCCCTGCATCTCCCCTTAGGTATTATCTTTTTTTGGTTCACCATTCGTAGCTGGATAGGATACCATTGTACCGTAGGCCTCCCCATGCACTCCCATGTCTGTTTCACCATAACGTTCGCGTCTGATCCTAAATCCAAAATTACTTGGTCCATATCATATACTCCAATCTACATGGTTAGCCTCATTTCTCTCCCTGTCCAAGTCTTGTGTTTTCCAATCTTTCAGACTACACGCACTTCTCCTAGCATGGTCCCAGTGCATCTGTTAATGAGTTCCTGCAATCCTTTTACAGCCTTACTGTCACACAGTAGCTTCATGCTTGTTACCAGGAACGTCATAAGCATAGATGGGTCCATTTCTGGCTCTGGTCTATCTTTTCTTCCTGAAGTGGAGGCACTAGCGAAGCTCTTCTTAGCTTTCATGAAGGTTCCCTTAGCATGCTCCAAATCAAACTCTGCTTCTTTTGTTGGAACTTTGTGAACCCAAGTACTATCTTCGGGCTATTTTCCTTTATCATTCCCCATCGCGATTCCATTTCGGAGCACAATGTTCACATTTGGATCTTCCTCGTGCAGCTCAGACCTCATCATCTGCAAGTTCTGATTCAGGGGAGGTGGTAGCACTCCCTTGTCACGTATCCTAGCTATCAGCATAGGACAATCCTCCATCTCATGGTCAAACAAGGTACAATATGTTGGATACCTATACCAATAGGTTTCATATTTCATGATTGGCAAGAGAAAGGCCAAATATGCTCTGCTTTGGTATCCCAAAGATCCCATATTTCCTAGAAAGAAAGAGCTGGGTAAAGTGTTTCAAGTATTGAGGACCTTATTTCAATTTTGTGGATGATTCAACAGTCTAATCTGGATCATGCCATGTGTTCAATTTTGAGTTATAGAATAGAGAAAGAAGTCTGTCCAAACTGTTTAATCTTGGCAGACAAGTAGTTTAGGTAGAGAAGCAAAGGTTCCCAACAGCTTAATCTGGGACCTTGGAAGAGATAAGGGTAGAAATAGATAGAGAAAAGAATAAAGAAAAAGCCAAAGAAAAGAAAAGGCAAGTAAGGGTTTGCAAGTCCAAGTGCACCCTCCAAGGAGAAACAAAAAATGCTAGGCAAGCAGCTGGGTAGGTAGTTGGGGTCGCAGAAAGTGAGTCCTATCATTGCAAGAATGGTGATGATGGGCAGCAAAGTAAAAGACTACAGCAGGAGCATGACTAACCTCCCTCTCCCCCTTCATTTCATCACTAACATTCCCTTCCTTTCAGCTGAGATTTATGAAGAGAGATCATGGTTTTATGGTGGTTCTAGTTCATTCAGAAGCCACATTTCTTGTCTAAAAACTTTTCATTTTGATCTACTCTCAAAACCAAATCATTTTCATATAAACTCAGTGAGATCCCCTTCATTTGCTCCCTTCATTCATATTAACACTAATTCTATTGTATAAATCCTCATATCGCCTATTCCCCTAATATTACTAACACCAAGGTGTATAAATCCCAAACTCTTATAAATACCCACCCCTTGGCATTATAGCCAATAAAGTTACAAGTCAGGAATCAAATGACATCAGGTCATATTGATAAACCTATGCCAAATACCCCTTTTCCTCATAAGCCAGTTCCTCTATCTCCCCCTTTTTTTTTGCACATAAAACCTTTAAAAAGGGCCCTAAACCCCACCTTACCCGCTTCAAAGAGCCAAAAGAGCATAAAACCCACTTTCCGCCTGTTAGCCAAGGTTGGCGCGTATAATTGTTTTTATCGAAATACATTAGAAAAGCGCTCAAAAGCATGGTTTATTTGTCTCCGCCCTCATCCGTATATTCTACACATGTCACCTCCCCGACCACCATTAGATCAAGGGCCTACAAATCCGACGGCCCTGATCGCGTTGGACCCCTTCCGACGTCTGACCGATACCTGTACTAACCTCCCGTCACATCTGCCTCGCGCCCGCCGTCCGATCAAAGTCCGTAGATCTAACGATCATCGTGACGTCGGAGCCCATCCGATGACCGATAGATATCTCCCGACGTCCGTATTTGGAGGACGTCATCCCACTGCTACGTGCCCTCACCACCGTACGTCGGAGGTACTACTGACCGATACCGCCCCGTACAGGAGGCGGTGCGATATGAAACCACTGCTGGTTTCCGGATTTCCTCATCCCGCCTACCCGCGTCAGCAACGCGTCACCGCCCCGTCACCCAGGTACGCTGCCCCGTCGACCTCCCTGTCCCTCCCATTGGTCCACCTGTCCTGCCATGTCACCGCCACCGTGTACCAACCAGACAGCGCCACGTCACCTAATGATGTCAGCATGACGTCATCCGACCTTGACCCCACCCTATGACGTCATGCTGACGTCAGCACATATTCGCGCCAAAAGCGTAAAAAGGTCTATTTCACCCAAAATTTCGTGTTTTTTGGTCATTTTGCGTGTTCGTCGTTATTCTGCTCTGCATGCAAACAACGTCCAAATTGTCTACCAACCTGCTAAACTGACCAGAAGGCCTCCAGCGCACCAGTTCAACCTGCGGTCACGACCTCTGCGCGTTGTCTTACCAGGTCCCCTCACTGCCAAGCACACAAATTGGAGCAGCAGCCTCCTCTTCAACTACTCCACAGCAAACTACAAAGGTTGCTGGAAAAGTCTCGGAAAAAGGAAAGGAAAAGGAAATGGAGGCAGAGCAAGAGCAACAGCAGGAACAGCAGCAGGAAGACATAGAACAGCAAGAGGAACAGCACCAAGAAAAACAAGGGCAGGAGCCGCCTGCCCAGCAAAAGGAAACAGTGGATACTCCTCAGACCACTGAACAAGTCATACCTACAAGGCAAGACTCTACATTTGATGCCTCGGTCCTCCAAACCCCTCAAAAGGAGGACACATTTCTCTTAAGGAAAAGGGAGAGAGAAACTCCCTTGACATCCTCTATCAATCAAGGAGGGAAAAGGCAAAGACTCAACGATTTTCCAGAAGAGGATATAGCCATCCGAGAAGCATCGGGCATGGGCCCACCAAGTCAAGAAATTTCAGCAAGTTCCTCCCAGCAGGAACTAGACAGGACAATGGGAGGGGAAGTCACCTCCTCCAGCCAGCAGAAAGAGGAAAGAGTGAGCATAAAGCAGCAGTTCATAGACATTAAGAGAAGGAGTGACCCAATCAAAGTTCAATTATACAATCACCTACTTAACATGGCTCCTTCCAATCAGCAGAGACTCATGTCTGCTTTTGATGTAGGTGAGGGCAAACTGACATTGAGTCATTTTATGCCTACGGCACTCAAGCCACAGTCTTCTGCTGATTATCTCAGGACCAATTTAGAGGTCCTTGCCAAAGACATACACCCCATGGACAAAATTGAGTTGCATAAACAAACAGGGGAAATGGTGTATGCTTCATTGGCCGATAAGACCTTGGACAACTACAAGTTAACAAGCAGTCTGAATGCTACGGCTTCCCAGCTGGAGCTAGAGAGAGCCTCTTCTCAGGCCAAAGACAACAGGATCAAAACCCTGGAAGAAATCATCATAGAGATTGGGCACAATCCCAATGATATTAAAGGGATACAAGAGATCTTAAAAATCAGAGATGCTGATATGGCTACACTAAGGAAGAAGGTCAAACTTCCAGCCACTATCCATCCACAGACCGATGAAGTGGCAAAACAAAGGTATGAGCAGGATTCCACTGCTCTATTAATTTCTGTTTACAAAGAACTTTTGCAAGCACAAGAAAAATTGGGGCAATATGAGGCCACACAAGCACCTCTGAAAGGATCATCAACACAAGCGCAAGAGGGGCAAACATCTCAGCCCCCTCCACAGGTCATTAATCTTGAGGAGACTGCTCCTACTACTGCACCTCCACCTCAGCAGGTTGAACAACCAGCCACATCTACTTCAGCAGCACCCACCAGCACAGATCAGAGCTTAGACATGCAAAAGCTAAAAAGCGAAATACAAGCTTTAGAAGCACAAATGATGCAGCTAAATGAAACTAAGGAGCAGCTGGCCAAGGTGAATGAAAGGCATGACAAAACAAAAAGAGAAGTAGGAGAGAAGGCCAAAGAAATCAAAGCTCTTAAAGACAAAATCAAGGAGCTTGAGAAAGAGCTACAGCTAGATAAAATCATAGCCGAAATCAGAGCAATGATATGGTCCAATATTGGTAAGTCTATCAATAACCAGTGGTCATACATTGAGACAATCCATGAGCAACTGGAGCTCATTCCTAAAGCGCATAGGGAAATCAGAACATCAAGGGCCTTGTTGGGGAACATGCCTGAAATTGCAACCAAAATGATCAATGTGCTCAATCATAAGACCAGTTCTCAGTTGACCATTATGGGGATCGCAAACAGAACTGATACTATCCAAATGATCAAGAGGGTTCTTACTCTTAGAAATCTGATGCAAACCTTAGACAGAAGAACCCAGGATATGCAAACTGAGGTAAACAGGTTCTTTGAGAAGTTTCGGGTATTGGAAAGTAAAGGACTCCCTAGCTTGCTGAACAATGGAGGGAGATTATTCACTCATGAAGAATATGCCAAGAGAGTGAATGTTTTTGCCTCATCACAGGTAAATGAGAAAGCCAGCACCTCAGAAGATACAGGGCCTATCACAGGACAGATTTTCTATGGTAAGATAGAACCTCTAATTTTTATAATGAATGAAATGAATCATCTATTTGATGTAGCCCCCAATTTTTTCAAGTATACAGAAGCTGAAGAGACAATGCAGGCCATCCTCAAGCATCAGCTCCCTACACAGGAATGGTGGACAGATGCCATCCAGAGAATTTTGTAAACATTAATCCATGCATTAATTCCTGTTTTTTCTATAAATTCTGATAGAAAGAACAGTCAGCAAAATCAGCAGGCATCATAAAGTCAAAGCTGAGCCAACTCAGCAGATGGAGCAGCCAACAAAGCAGGAAGGACAAACGCAGCTGGCAAAGCCATGAAATTCATTGCGCAGGCAAAAGTAAATGCGTACCTACAGGATCGGTACATAGTAATGTAACCGACTCAGTGACTCCTTAAAGTCAAAACAGTCATCTGACAGACATAAAGGGCATTTACTCTGCATTTAATGTTGTAATAACTCCCTGCGTACTTTCTGAACACTACCGAAGATATTTTCTCTCTCTCAGATGACTCAATGCCTGAGATATTTTGTATACTTATTTCTATATAAACCCCTGCGCATGATAGAGCAAGGGTTGTTGTAATTTTCCTTTGAAGAGCTCTCGCTTGCTGTAAAAATTCTCAGAGAAATAATACAAAAGGAGAATGGAATTTCCAAAGCTTGGTGTACTTTGATGCGTTGTGATGAATGGTGAATGTTGCAGGATTCCAGAGTGTTTCATAAAACAATAAGTTTTCTCAAATCTCTGTATTACATGTTTTCGAGTCTTTTGTTCTCTTTTATCGTTCAGATATTTTACACTTAATAGCAAAGTAGAAGAATAGTTCCAGGACTTAATCCATGATTACCCTGAACTCAAACTGAGCTATTATCCATGTTTTCCTCAGATATAGTAACAGAAGTGTAATTCTTAGTTGCTGCACTTTGAATCTATATCTTTCGCTGTGATAGACATTCCCAGGGATTCAAGTTTGCCCCTGTGACATCTGTCTTTTCGCGTAACCAGTTTGGTGGAAACAGTTAACAACGAGTGAAAATTCTTGAATGCTTTCATTGTTTGTCTTACCTGTTTCCTGTTATTAATCAAAATTTGTTCTATGAAACATCCAAATGGCCCTGTAAGTTTCACGGTTCATCTCAAAGTTTTCTAGACACCTACAGCCACAGACTCCATTGCCCAATGATACTTAACTCTCTGAATATCACATCATAAGAGATCTGAAGGATATTCTTCAACCAAAACATAAACAAAACCTGTGCATAATAGCTAGCCTAAAACCCTATCATAAACAGTTATAAATCATAAAGAGAGAGCCCTCTCTGATCACAGTTTGGCTAGAAACAGTGATCCAAAGATTGGTTAGTGGTTACCCCGGCCGTATTCCCTTGGGAGTCATAGGGAACAACCTGGGTGTTAACATAATTGGCGACTCCACTGGGGACTTCTTAAAAGTTTTTAGATACTATCTATCTTCCAAAGCTACCATCAAGCCTGAAACTAGCCAAGAGGCCTTAGGACTGTTTCTGTAAACACAGGGACAGCTTTAGGGAAGAGCTAACTAGGGAATCTTCATCCTAGCTTTGAAACATATATAGTCATTCCAGAATCCTTACCTAGTCCTTGTACATATAAATCCTCCTGTATAAAGTTCTAAAAGAATACGTAGAAGCTGGCTCCCAAAAGAAACCCAAGGCACACTAGGGCAAACCCTGACCCTGATCAACCCATCATTGTTGATAACCCAAATATCATTCCAAAGAACATAAGGAGACAGCAAAAGCGGGAGAAGCCTGCTGATTCAGATATAAGTTCAGACCAACCTATCCTTATTCCTACTCCTTGCAAAGTCCTTTTCCGTTCCACACCCAATTCCCCTAGTTCATCATCAACCCCTCAAAGCCCTCCTCTCCCATCTTCACCATCTGCACATATTCTTTCAACCAGTTTCCCGCTTGTTACCCATCCTATTAACCCTGTTACACCTGTAATCCCAGTTGTCCCATTTGTTCTTATTAACCCTATAAACCCCATAAACATGGCTAACAGATATGCTCCTCTGCAGATACCAGCCAATGCACCGGCTCTACCTCAAGACTACCAAACCAAAATCTCATTTTTTGACTCCAATGGCCCTTTGACAGCTGTCCAGCATGCTAAGAAGATGCAAGATCACTTTGAGACCTTTGAAATAGATGATGACAGTGTCAGGATGAGAATTTTTGTTCAAAGCTTAACCGGGGATGTCAGAACTTGGTTTAGATCCCTGAATGCAAATTCCATTGCAACCCCTGAGTTCCTGTACCAAGAGTTTACCAACAGATGGGAGAAGAAGAAAGATCCTCTACACATACTCGGTGAATATAACACTATCAAAAGAGGTCCCCAAGAAACAGTCTTGGAATATTGTGCTAGGTTTAACAATGTATATAATGCTATCCCCCAGAACTTAAGGCCCCCTCCTGATTTGGCCCTGTATAACTTTCCTGACGGTTTTGACTCTGATATGGCCTATCAGCTGAAAGAAAGAGATCCTCCAACCCTTGCAGAAGCTCAAAGAGTTGCAGTCACTGTAGAAGCCAACCTAATTGCCAAGAGAAACAGGGCAAAGCTGGAAAAGAAGGCTGGCTTCAGAGAAGAGCCCTCGGGCCTTGATCAAAAGTTGGATGCAATACTAAACAGCATGAAGAGACTGGGTGAAAGAGTGGAATCAGTTGAAAGAAAGTCATCATGGGAGGCACCACAAAGCAATCCTCCTAGAAACCCAAATTTTAGGAGAACGCAGAACCCAAACATAGGAAAAACAAGTGCAGACCAAGACATTAGACCCCCTTTTCAAGAAAACTATGCAGAAACTTCCTCAGCCAATCAGCTCAATGAAGATCCTGAAATCAACTTAATGGGTCTGGACGGTAAAAGCCATGTTTTCTTAACACAAGAAGACCATGAAGAGGATAAAAGCAAAACATTTCAAACAAAATCAGGAGAATCCTTTCACTTTAAACAAGGGTATGATACTGCTGTCTATGAAGTCCATAAACAATACAAACTAAGGAGTAGGACTGTAAATGTAAATCAGCCTGAAAAGGTAAAGGAGAAACAGCAATCTAAAGAAACCTTAGTCACTGAACCGGATGACAAAACAGACTTGCCTACAAAAGAAGTAGTGGTTGAGGAAGTCACTGAATTACTGTCCCCACTACAACAGCCCACGGCAACCTCATCCTCCCACCCAAATCCGAACATTACCCCTCAAGACATGGGTATGAGGGGCAGGTTCCAAAATCAAGATGAAATCCAACAAGAAGATTTAATGAACAGAGAAAGGACTGCTATCCGTGACTCTAAAATCCAAGTTGACAAACCCTTTGACCTAGGAGCAGAGATTGGCAAGTTAAAAATAGCAATTCCCCTTTCAGAGCTAGCCAAGCATGACATATACAAGCAACAGATAAAGAAATCCCTACAGTTCACCAATAGCAAAGATGATGTAAATGTGCTAGATGACACTCCAGAATTACTGTTTGGCCCAGAGGTAGATGGGAAAACAGTAGTCACAGGGGTTTTACCTTTTTATCTCAGCCTGCATGTTCATGATAAAATACTGCATAATGCAATGTTTGACTCAGGTGCCTCTCACAACCTTATGCCAAAAGCTGTCATGGAAAGATTAAACTTGGATATAACAAGACCATACAAAGACCTGTTTTCCTTTGATTCTAGTCAAGTCAAATGTTTGGGCCTAATAAAAGATTTATGTGTGTCCCTGGTTCAATTTCCCAACAAAACCATACTAATGGATGTGGTAGTTGCTGATATCCCACCCAAATACGGGATGCTCTTATCAAGATCATGGGGAGCCAAGCTCCAAGGCTCCCTGCAATTAGATATGTCATATGCAACCATCTCTGTCTTTGGGCAACCAAAAAGACTTTATAGGGAAACACTCATGAAGTATATGGTCAGCAGTGAAGAAAAGCCTCAAAATTTTCCAATATATGCTGTCCATTCGGACATAGACTCCTTCATCCTCTTCAATGACAGCGCAAGCTTCTCACACAATGACATTAAGACCGAAACACTCATACAAGAACAAAACATTGATCAAACAAGTAGCACCTGCCAAATTTCAATCAGCCCAACAATACACATCAACCCTCCTCTAGTTGTCAAAGATTGTCAAACAAATGATGAAATTATCCTAGGAAACAAATGGGAAAAGAAACCTCTACTCATGCTCACATTGCCATCCCATGAACAGAATGTTAAATCTCCTATTCAGCAAGATATTCTGTGGGTCCTAGAGTTTGATGGCTCAGTGAACAAGTTAGGGGCAGGGGCGGGAGTATGGATACATAACAAAGAGAAAGGCTATGCAGAAGGCAGGGCTTTCAGATTAAAGTTTAGATGCACTAACAACATAGCAGAATATGAAGCTCTGCTGTTGGGCCTAAAAGTAGCAAAATCACTACAAGCCCCTAAACTCTCCATCATGGGAGACTCTGATCTAGTGATTCAACAAGTGAAAGGAAATTTTGTTACCAATGACAAAAGATTGAGGTCCTATAGGTCTGCTGTAATTGAAATATTAGAGACTTTCTCCGAGTTTGTTATCACAAAAATTCCAAGGGGCCACAATCTCCATGCACACAGCTTGGCAACATTTGCCAGCACCTTTAAATTCCCATTAGAACCCAACAATTGTTTCACGGCAGAGGTCAAATATAGGCCTTCTATTCCAAACAATGTCAAAGAGTGGCAAGTATTTGAGAATGACATGCAAATAAACAACTTTTTAACCTTGCAACAAGAGTTTACAGGATTAAATATTGACCTTGAGACAGCAAGTCAATCACAAATGTTTGATGGAGCAAGTCAATCACAATTACAGTTTCAACAGTTTGCCCACCCAATGTCACCTAGAACAGCCAAACAATTACTCAGTCCAACCATTTTCAACAAAGAAAACATTCAGCAAATACACCAAATTGACTGTGAAGAGGTGAGCAACGCTGAAGATGAAATCATACAACTCAAAGACAATCTCCTTCCAGCAGGCCTTACCCCACTAGAGGACATTTTTGACTCAAATGATGTCCCCAGGAAACCAAAGATGCAGCCATTAGATGCAACAATTGAAGAATGTAACATTGGTACCACTGACAAGCCTAAAATAATAAAGCTATCTGCTGCTTTGCCCCCTGATCAAAAACCCAAATATATTGATCTCTTTAAAGAGTTCCAAGATGTCTTTGCTTGGGGTTATGAGGACTTGAAGTCTTATGATACCTCTATTATCCAGCATACCATTCCCCTCAAGCCTAATCAAAAACCATTCAAACAGAAACTGAGAAGAATCAATCCTGTGCTCCTTCCTTCCATTGAAAAGGAATTACAGAAAATGTTCAAAGCTGGTATCATAGCACCAATCAGGTTTTCTGAGTGGATTTCAAATTTGGTCCCTACAAGAAAGAAAACTGGTGAGATTAGACTTTGTGTAGACTTAAGGAATTTGAACCAAGTGTCACTCAAAGACAACTACCCCTTACCCAAAATGGATCACATTCTTCAAAGAGTAGTAGGAGCTTCAAGGATATCATTGCTGGATGGTTTCTCAGGTTTCAATCAAATCCTAGTACACCCTGATGATCAAGACAAAACTGCATTTACTACCCCATGGGGCACTTTCAAGTATGTGAAAATGCCCTTTGGATTGAAAAATGCAGGGGCAACATTTCAGAGAGCAATGGACATTGCTTTTGCAAAAGAGATTCATGACTTCTTGGTCATTTACTTAGATGATCTAACACCCTTTTCAAAATCTGACCAAGAACACTTGAAACATTTGAGACAGATTTTCATAACATGCAGGAAATATGGTATTTCCTTAAACCCCAAGAAGTCACTATTTGGCTTGGAAGAAGGGAAACTTCTAGGGCATATTATTTCAAAAAATGGCATAAGAATTGATCCAGATAGGATACAAGCTATCCTACAAATGCCTCACCCAAGGAATGTCAAGGAGCTGCAAGGATTCTTAGGAAAAATCAACTTTTTAAGAAGGTTTATCCCAAATTTAGCAGAGTTAATCAGATTACTAAACAATATGCTAAAGAAAGATTCAAAGGTCAAATGGACTGTTGAAGCAAAACAAGCCTTTGAAAGTATAAAGTTGGCCCTGACTCAAACCCCAGTGTTAACCAATCCGCAGTTTGACAGAGACTTCATCATTTTCTCCTTTGCCTCCCAACATACTATTGCTGCTGTTTTATTACAGAAAGATGACCAAGGGAATGAGAAACCTATTGCCTTTTTCAGCAGAGCTCTTAGAGATGCTCCCCTAAAGTACCAAATAATGGAAAAACAAGCCTATGCCTTGATCAAAGCTATTAAAGACTTTAGGATTTACATTCTCTACTCCCATGTTGTGGCTTATGTACCAAGTCCTATTGTCAAAGACATTCTCACCCAAGAAAACTTAGAGGGTAGGAGAGGAAAATGGATTGCCAATATACTAGAATTTGACATTGAAATAAAGCCTACAAAGCTGATAAAAGGGCAAGGTTTGGCCAAATTAATGACAGAAGCAAATTTCCAAGCCTTAGACATCAACCAACTGGACAGTGAAACAGAGCTGGCGACTCCAAAGATCAATGTAGCCTTTGAACAATCTCCTTGGTACTCTGATATCTGTTATGTGTTACAAAACCTGTGTGCTCCCCCAGGACTGTCCAGAACTAAGTGTAGATTCCTAAAAATGAAAACATCTAGATTTTGTGTGATGGATGAAAATCTACTGTGGAAAAACCATGAAGGTATTTTGCTGCACTGTCTAATGGAGAATGAAACTAACAAAATCATGCAAGACTTCCATGCGGGAGACTGTGGTGGACATTTGTACTGGAAGTCCACTGTGGACAAGATATTGAGGGTTGGTTATTACTGGCCTACTATGTTCTCTGATGTTAAGAAATTTACAGCCTCATGCCACAAATGCCAACTGTTTGAAGGCAAAAGACAGCTGTTGCCACTTCCTTTGAAGCCCATTGCAACAGAGAGACCTTTTCAACAATGGGGCTTGGATTTCATTGGGGAAATTCATCCCTCATCTTCAGGGCAACACAGATGGATTCTAACAGCAACAGACTACTTCACCAAGTGGATTGAAGCTGCCCCATGCAGACAAGCAAATGATTCAGTAATCATTCAGTTTTTGGAAAACAATATACTGGCTAGATTTGGCTGCCCAGACAAGATAATAACAGACAATGCTGCTGCCTTCAGATCCAAGAAGATGGTGAACTTCTGCCATAAATTTCACATTACTTTGGGCCATTCTACAGCTTACTATCCTCAAGGAAATGGCCTTGCTGAATCATCAAACAAGAGTTTGATAAATATCATAAAGAAAGTGCTGGAAGAGAACAAAAAGAACTGGCATAAGAAACTAGTAAATGCCTTATGGGCAGACAGACTAACAACTAAAAGATCAATTGGGACCAGCCCATATGAGTTAGTCTATGGATTAGAGGCCAGATTTCCTTCATCACTAGGAGTGCCGGTTATGAAACTTCTACAAGAAAGCCAAGCAGAGCCAAATGACATGCAAAGAAGGATTAACCAGATAATTTGTTTACAGCAGACCAGAGAACAAGTCTTCAGCAGAGTGCAGATACTACAAGAGAAACTGAAAAAGGCCTTTGATAGAAGAACCAAAGCAGAAGATTTCAATGTAGGGGACAAAGTTTTAAAGTGGGATGCAAGAAGAGAAGAGAAAGGGAAACATGGAAAGTTTGACTCTTTATGGAAAGGACCATTTGCTGTCCAAGCAGTACAAGGTAACAACACTTATTTCCTCAAAAGTCTTACGAAAACTGACTTGGATGAAGGTCATGTCAATGGCAGGATGCTGAAGCACTACTTTGATTATTCCCCATGAGTGGAACCTAAAGATTCTTTGTATATATGCAGATGTACATATTGTTTTCTGTTTTAGATTGTAAAAAGCAGTTTTCCCAAGTAATTTACCAAGCAGTAAAAGGCAAATAGAATCAGAGGTCTCCCAAAAGAGAAACACACTATTTTGACACATTGACACAGCAGATTTCAAAGACAAAGATGGGCAGTCAAGGAACAAGGCAATCTGACCTGCTGTTCTTGGTCTTTCAAAAGAAAAACCATCCCCATGTGGAGCCACTGTTGGATACCTATACCAATAGGTTTCATATTTCATGATTGGCAAGAGAAAGGCCAAATATGCTCTGCTTTGGTATCCCAAAGATCCCATATTTCCTAGAAAGCAAGAGCTGGGTAAAGTGTTTCAAGTATTGAGGACCTTATTTCAATTTTGTGGATGATTCAACAGTCTAATCTGGATCATGCCATGTGTTCAATTTTGAGTTATAGAATAGAGAAAGAAGTCTGTCCAAACTGTTTAATCTTGGCAGACAAGTAGTTTAGGTAGAGAAGCAAAGGTTCCCAACAGCTTAATCTGGGACCTTGGAAGAGATAAGGGTAGAAATAGATAGAGAAAAGAATAAAGAAAAAGCCAAAGAAAAGAAAAGGCAAGTAAGGGTTTGCAAGTCCAAGTGCACCCTCCAAGGAGAAACAAAAAATGCTAGGCAAGCAGCTGGGTAGGTAGTTGGGGTCGCAGAAAGTGAGTCCTATCATTGCAAGAATGGTGATGATGGGCAGCAAAGTAAAAGACTACAGCAGGAGCATGACTAACCTCCCTCTCCCCCTTCATTTCATCACTAACATTCCCTTCCTTTCAGCTGAGATTTATGAAGAGAGATCATGGTTTTATGGTGGTTCTAGTTCATTCAGAAGCCACATTTCTTGTCTAAAAACTTTTCATTTTGATCTACTCTCAAAACCAAATCATTTTCATATAAACTCAGTGAGATCCCCTTCATTTGCTCCCTTCATTCATATTAACACTAATTCTATTGTATAAATCCTCATATCGCCTATTCCCCTAATATTACTAACACCAAGGTGTATAAATCCCAAACTCTTATAAATACCCACCCCCTTGGCATTATAGCCAATAAAGTTACAAGTCAGGAATCAAATGACATCA
Organism: Pinus tabuliformis; assembly: GCA_031772625.1. NCBI lineage: Eukaryota > Viridiplantae > Streptophyta > Pinopsida > Pinales > Pinaceae > Pinus > Pinus tabuliformis. The sequence goes on along the minus strand of CM062810.1, from coordinate 336,212,091 downwards.
GGTCATATTGATAAACCTATGCCAAATACCCCTTTTCCTCATAAGCCAGTTCCTCTATCTCCCCCCTTTTTTTTTGCACATAAAACCTTTAAAAAGGGCCCTAAACCCCACCTTACCCGCTTCAAAGAGCCAAAAGAGCATAAAACCCACTTTCCGCCTGTTAGCCAAGGTTGGCGCGTATAATTGTTTTTATCGAAATACATTAGAAAAGCGCTCAAAAGCATGGTTTATTTGTCTCCGCCCTCATCCGTATATTCCACACATGTCACCTCCCCGACCACCATTAGATCAAGGGCCTACAGATCCGACGGCCCTGATCGCGTTGGACCCCTTCCGACGTCTGACCGATACCTGTACTAACCTCCCGTCACATCTGCCTCGCACCCACCGTCCGATCAAAGTCCGTAGATCTAACGATCATCGTGACGTCGGAGCCCATCCGATGACCGATAGATATCTCCCGACGTCCGTATTTGGAGGACGTCATCCCACTGCTACGTGCCCTCACCACCGTACGTCGGAGGTACTACTGACCGATACCGCCCCGTACAGGAGGCGGTGCGATATGAAACCACTGCTGGTTTCCGGATTTCCTCATCCCGCCTACCCGCGTCAGCAACGCGTCACCGCCCCGTCACCCAGGTACGCTGCCCCGTCGACCTCCCTGTCCCTCCCATTGGTCCACCTGTCCTGCCATGTCACCGCCACCGTGTACCAACCAGACAGCGCCACGTCACCTAATGACGTCAGCATGACGTCATCCGACCTTGACCCCACCCTATGACGTCATGCTGACGTCAGCACATATTCGCGCCAAAAGCGTAAAAAGGTCTATTTCACCCAAAATTTCGTGTTTTTTGGTCATTTTGCGTGTTCGTCGTTATTCTGCTCTGCATGCAAACAACGTCCAAATTGTCTACCAACCTGCTAAACTGACCAGAAGGCCTCCAGCGCACCAGTTCAACCTGCGGTCACGACCTCTGCGCGTTGTTTTACCAGGTCCCCTCACTGCCAAGCACACAAATTGGAGCAGCAGCCTCCTCTTCAACTACTCCACAGCAAACTACAAAGGTTGCTGGAAAAGTCTCAGAAAAAGGAAAGGAAAAGGAAATGGAGGCAGAGCAAGAGCAACAGCAGGAACAGCAGCAGGAAGACATAGAACAGCAAGAGGAACAGCACCAAGAAAAACAAGGGCAGGAGCCACCTGCCCAGCAAAAGGAAACAGTGGATACTCCTCAGACCACTGAACAAGTCATACCTACAAGGCAAGACTCTACATTTGATGCCTCGGTCCTCCAAACCCCTCAAAAGGAGGACACATTTCTCTTAAGGAAAAGGGAGAGAGAAACTCCCTTGACATCCTCTATCAATCAAGGAGGGAAAAGGCAAAGACTCAACGATTTTCCAGAAGAGGATATAGCCATCCGAGAAGCATCGGGCATGGGCCCACCAAGTCAAGAAATTTCAGCAAGTTCCTCCCAGCAGGAACTAGACAGGACAATGGGAGGGGAAGTCACCTCCTCCAGCCAGCAGAAAGAGGAAAGAGTGAGCATAAAGCAGCAATTCATAGACATTAAGAGAAGGAGTGACCCAATCAAAGTTCAATTATACAATCACCTACTTAACATGGCTCCTTCCAATCAGCAGAGACTCATGTCTGCTTTTGATGTAGGTGAGGCCAAACTGACATTGAGTCATTTTATGCCTACGGCACTCAAGCCACAGTCTTCTGCTGATTATCTCAGGACCAATTTAGAGGTCCTTGCCAAAGACATACACCCCATGGACAAAATTGAGTTGCATAAACAAACAGGGGAAATGGTGTATGCTTCATTGGCCGATGAGACCTTGGACAACTACAAGTTAACAAGCAGTCTGAATGCTACGGCTTCCCAGCTGGAGCTAGAGAGAGCCTCTTCTCAGGCCAAAGACAACAGGATCAAAACCCTGGAAGAAATCATCATAGAGATTGGGCACAATCCCAATGATATTAAAGGGATACAAGAGATCTTAAAAATCAGAGATGCTGATATGGCTGCACTAAGGAAGAAGGTCAAACTTCCAGCCACTATCCATCCACAGACCGATGAAGTGGCAAAACAAAGGTATGAGCAGGATTCCACTGCTCTATTAATTTCTGTTTACAAAGAACTTTTGCAAGCACAAGAAAAATTGGGGCAATATGAGGCCACACAAGCACCTCTGAAAGGATCATCAACACAAGCGCAAGAGGGGCAAACATCTCAGCCCCCTCCACAGGTCATTAATCTTGAGGAGACTGCTCCTACTACTGCACCTCCACCTCAGCAGGTTGAACAACCAGCCACATCTACTTCAGCAGCACCCACCAGCACAGATCAGAGCTTAGACATGCAAAAGCTAAAAAGCGAAATACAAGCTTTAGAAGCACAAATGATGCAGCTAAATGAAACTAAGGAGCAGCTGGCCAAGGTGAATGAAAGGCATGACAAAACAAAAAGAGAAGTAGGAGAGAAGGCCAAAGAAATCAAAGCTCTTAAAGACAAAATCAAGGAGCTTGAGAAAGAGCTACAGCTAGATAAAATCATAGCCGAAATCAGAGCAATGATATGGTCCAATATTGGTAAGTCTATCAATAACCAGTGGTCATACATTGAGACAATCCATGAGCAACTGGAGCTCATTCCTAAAGCGCAGAGGGAAATCAGAACATCAAGGGCCTTGTTGGGGAACATGCCTGAAATTGCAACCAAAATGATCAATGTGCTCAATCATAAGACCAGTTCTCAGTTGACCATTATGGGGATCGCAAACAGAACTGATACTATCCAAATGATCAAGAGGGTTCTTACTCTTAGAAATCTGATGCAAACCTTAGACAGAAGAACCCAGGATATGCAAACTGAGGTAAACAGGTTCTTTGAGAAGTTTCGGGTATTGGAAAGTAAAGGACTCCCTAGCTTGCTGAACAATGGAGGGAGATTATTCACTCATGAAGAATATGCCAAGAGAGTGAATGTTTTTGCCTCATCACAGGTAAATGAGAAAGCCAGCACCTCAGAAGATACAGGGCCTATCACAGGACAGATTTTCTATGGTAAGATAGAACCTCTAATTTTTATAATGAATGAAATGAATCATCTATTTGATGTAGCCCCCAATTTTTTCAAGTATACAGAAGCTGAAGAGACAATGCAGGCCATCCTCAAGCATCAGCTCCCTACACAGGAATGGTGGACAGATGCCATCCAGAGAATTTTGTAAACATTAAGCCATGCATTAATTCCTGTTTTTTCTATAAATTCTGATAGAAAGAACAGTCAGCAAAATCAGCAGGCATCATAAAGTCAAAGCTGAGCCAACTCAGCAGATGGAGCAGCCAACAAAGCAGGAAGGACAAACGCAGCTGGCAAAGCCATGAAATTCATTGCGCAGGCAAAAGTAAATGCGTACCTACAGGATCGGTACATAGTAATGTAACCGACTCAGTGACTCCTTAAAGTCAAAACAATCATCTGACAGACATAAAGGGCATTTACTCTGCATTTAATGTTGTAATAACTCCCTGCGTACTTTCTGAACACTACCGAAGATATTTTCTCTCTCTCAGATGACTCAATGCCTGAGATATTTTGTATACTTATTTCTATATAAACCCCTGCGCATGATAGAGCAAGGGTTGTTGTAATTTTCCTTTGAAGAGCTCTCGCTTGCTGTAAAAAATTCTCAGAGAAATAATACAAAAGGAGAATGGAATTTCCAAAGCTTGGTGTACTTTGATGCGTTGTGATGAATGGTGAATGTTGCAGGATTCCAGAGTGTTTCATAAAACAATAAGTTTTCTCAAATCTCTGTATTATATGTTTTCGAGTCTTTTGTTCTCTTTTATCGTTCAGATATTTTACACTTAATAGCAAAGTAGAAGAATAGTTTCAGGACTTAATCCATGATTACCCTGAACTCAAACTGAGCTATTATCCATGTTTTCCTCAGATATAGTAACAGAAGTGTAATTCTTAGTTGCTGCACTTTGAATCTATATCTTTCGCTGTGATAGACATTCCCAGGGATTCAAGTTTGCCCCTGTGACATCTGTCTTTTCTCGTAACCAGTTTGGTGGAAACAGTTAACAACGAGTGAAAATTCTTGAATGCTTTCATTGTTTGTCTTACCTGTTTCCTGTTATTAATCAAAATTTGTTCTATGAAACATCCAAATGGCCCTGTAAGTTTCACCGGTTCATCTCAAAGTTTTATAGACACCTACAGCCACAGACTCCATTGCCCAATGATACTTAACTCTCTGAATATCACATCATAAGAGATCTGAAGGATATTCTTCAACCAAAACATAAACAAAACCTGTGCATAATAGCTAGCCTAAAACCCTATCATAAACAGTTATAAATCATAAAGAGAGAGCCCTCTCTGATCACAGTTTGGCTAGAAACAGTGATCCAAAGATTGGTTAGTGGTTACCCCGGCCGTATTCCCTTGGGAGTCATAGGGAACAACCTGGGTGTTAACACAATACAAACATGACGGACACATTTGATTCGTACAATCATGGACATAATGTCATGGCCCTCTGCAATTGTATCATATCAATGGTTCGTGACCTCTTCTAGGTCCTCCTCCACCTCAGCCTCATCGCGCCCCTGAAATTCGGTTCACGCAACTCCTGTATTCAGGTCTAGGGGCCGTGTTTCGACCTGAAATCTATAGGTGGGAGCTATCCATCATCAGCTCATAGCTTCTATAAGTGCGCTCATCGTGTCCAACCGATCTACAAAAATTACTGAACAACTGTTGCAAAGTTTGTGTGTACTTATGTAACAAATGGCAGTTGTTCGTAACATTCTTTTCTCCTATTTGACAAATCGAGCACCATAAAGCAGGTGTCATGCTAGGTCCTGCTTGTGCTTCCAACCTTAATGGCATCTGTCCTCCTCCCGTGAGGTAATTCGCATGCACAGGGTAGTGGTCCTTATCATGACCCTGACCTGTTATTACAAAATCTGACCTTGATAGGCTGCTAATCAAGTAGACTCTGAGTAACTCTTTCAAACCAATCTTTTGGTTGAGGCTTAGCCTCCTCAACCTGAGAGGGCTCTCTCACTAGGTTTAGGGTTTTTGATTAATGATTAGATGGCTAACTCTAGGAACAAAATGAACAAAAGTATAATTGGTTGACTGGTTGAAACTATGATTAGCAAATATCTATTGGGCTATGGAGTCAAAATAGTCTTCAACAAAACAACATGATCAGCAAAACATGGAAGTCAAGGCACTTAGAGTTTAGGTTTATGAATAAAACAGTAACACAGTGAATCAACACAATTTACAAGCATGTGAAGGAAGTTAGAGCATTTTCCAATGAATTCTAAGTATCACAAGCTCATACCACTGCAAATAAGTAATTAAACAAAGCCATAAGAACATCAAACACATAAACTCTTTGTGAATCTTGAGTAGTCAAACTGATCTCTGTATTAAGTATGAAAACCATAGTTTCTTACAATAACACAATCTTTCCTTTACTAATGAAATTTCAAACCCTGAGGAATTTGATTCTCAAGATTTATATATGGCTTTACATCCTTGGATACTATGATCCACCTTTAGAGGAATTCGAATTCCTAACTTAGACACCTATCCATTCTCAAAACAAACTACTTAATTACAACTTGATAGCTAGTTGTCTTTAAGAGTCCTAATACAAATAGGAGTAAAAATCCTAAAACGTGCTTTCAACAACCTTATCTTGGTCTTCAATACATTCTTTAATCAGCTTCCACCCATGTCTTTGAGCTTGATGATGCCCACGGTGTTGTTGCAAAACCTACTGAGTCATGGCCCAACTGTCCTGAAAACTAGGAAACATAATTCCTCCTTTTAAGGCCCTTAATCCTTTATGCTTATCTTCGAGTAGTTTTGCTCGTGTATATGTGGCATGCATTAATAGTCAATTGAAACATCATTTTCCACCTATTTAAAAAGGAAATTCAAACATATTGTGGAAAGGATGGAACATGATTGTGCTACGTAAATACTCTGTTTTCGTAGCACAACCTTCATATTACTTATGAAATGCTCCTTGAAACTTTGCTATCTACACCACTACCATCTTAAACTTCACATATGATCCCATGGATACCAGAAACTTCAAAACTTGAAATTAATTAGACCTTACTTCAAGAAAGCATCCATAAGTGCTAAATGATGATTTTCAGCAGTTTCGTAGCACGCTACGAAACTGTTGTGTATGCTTCTTCTTTTTAACACGACCTTTAAACATTTGTAGTTTGGGAGATTTTTCAAAATTCCATGAAGACTAACCTGATCACAAAAATCAAAACAACTTAACCTTATAATATGTTCTTCTTCACAAATTTGGTCTTCACCTTAATGAAAGACTGACCTATAAATTTATCATTTTTTGCACTGTTTTTATCTAAAAAATATGTGTTGAGACAGAGATTATATCTTTTGATCCCTGATAGCTGTTACAAAAATGGAGGAATTTTTTGTAGATAAGAATTTTTATAAGAAAAACCTCTCTCATTTTTTTTGAAAACCAGCTTCAGTTGTTTGAAATCTGCATTATAAAATCATGTATAAAATAGGAAAATTTTGAATTCTGAAAATAGGTCTCCAAGTAAACTTCGAATATCCAAATTGGTAGCACCTGGGAGAAATTTGAAAGAGGTTTTTGTTCCTTGTTATGTTCTTAGAAAAAACCTCCTTCATATTTTTGAAACTCATCTTCATTTGCCTGAAAATTCCTTTTGAAACTAACAGCTCAAAACAGTCCAAGAAACACACAAATCCCCTTGCAGCTCCTGGTAGAAATACATGTAACCTGTCTGGATGAAAGCTTGTGTGAAGCTGAGGTCATCCATGATCTATTAAAGCTCAATAGGCTCCTATCCAAACACATAGCCTTATTTTTATGCTTTCATCTTCATGGAAATTTCCCTTTATAACCCAAGCTGCCCTCTTAAAAATATGACAGCTATAAAGAACTTTTTGGACAGCAAGTTGTTTGTCACAAAGTTAACTTTTCAAAGGTGACAGTTGACTGATACATGAAAAGGCTGAAAAGTAAATGAAAGATATGAGCTCGGGTAACTTGTTTAAGGAATAATATTCGAATGTGAAGAGAAAGGTGACAAAATGAGGGAGTGGAAAACAATAGCCACTTCATCAACCAATAACTCTACTTTTCCTAAAAAAGAAGGTTGCACTCCTGAGCTCCTATCTCTTGATCCTTGATAGTTCTTACAAAAATGGAGGAGGTTTTTGTAGGTAAGAATGTTTTTAAGAAAAAACTCTTTCATTTTTTAAAAATGATTTTTCAATCACTCAGGAACCCCCTTGGAAGTTGACTACTAAAAACAGAAAAACAAGGTTTTTGCCTCATAGTGCACTACGAAATTGTGCATTCTTGTGTATACTCTTTTTCAACACAGTTTTCAAAATGGTTAAAAATATGGGTTCTAAACAGCATGTGAGACTTCTAGGACATGGAACAAGGCTGATTGAACTTATTTGGATATGAAAATGAGACTCTTAACCTATCACCTACCCATTATCAAGACTAAAATGACCTTTAGACCTCCTTGAAATCATGACCAAAAGCAAAGATGAGAGAATGATGTTTTGAGAATTTTTGGGTGATAACAGTTCATCCACTAGGGATAATGTGTCACAGTGGTACACTAAGAACTGGTAGCTCTAGTGCTGCTATCCATCCTTTAGAATAAAACTCTGAAATTCTGCCCAATCTGCTCCTCAAGCTTTAATGATTTCTGCAAGAGGAACTCAAACTGCACCTAAAAAATGCTCAATCAACCTACCCTGAGCTTATTTGCACATTCCTACCTACCTATCAGCTGCAACCTCCATTTGTAGCTCAAGGAACATGAAACTTCCAATGAAGCTAGTCATTGATCTAATCTGACACTTGAATCTCTTGACTGTGCTTGAAGCAAAAATAAACATGATACTGAAATAACCGAGGCAACATGAGATGTAACTGATCTTCAAGATGAAAATATAACTGGAAATCTGAACAATAAATCTTTTCCATGTAATCAGCTATAGGGTCAAAAAAGACATGATTAGTTTGATGATCATCATAACATTCTATATCTTCAGACAACTGATTCTCAGCCACACAAGATTCCTTTGATATTCTATCCAACTACTTTTCTGAATGATTCCCACAAATAATGTAATTTTCCTCATTATTATGATCATTCATTGATGTAAGCTGTTGCAAAGTATGACACAAAAAATCAACCTTTTCCTCTGCCTGAGGGTTATAAAAGATATCTTCCAGTATTTCTTCTTGGTGTTTGCAATGATTTTCATACTCTTTATGATCAAAATACTAGCAACATCTTTACATTAATCTCAGAGGATGTAACATGGTTTTCATAAGTAAACCCCTGCTGATTTTCATGTTGCATTTCATGGGATGTTATCCTTTCTTCTTGGTGTTGAAACGTATTGTTATGAAGAGCCTCTAAAATTTATTTATCCATGAATTCATCATCATCATAACAATCCTCGAAATATTGAAAAAAACTCACGGAATTTTTATAGCAATCTTTGACCAGCAATAAGGAGGAATGACACTCTTTATACATCTCATAGAATACATCATGGAAATTAGCAAGCAAATATGTTGAACCATTTTCCAAACCTTTATACCAAGACCATGCTTTTACCTCTAAAGTGGTCATAAACACCTTCATGAGACAATCTTCACGGAACTGAACCTTAAGATTGTGTACATGCATATGGAACCTAACCAAATGAAGAGCAGCATTATCTTTCTTTTCATCTTTTAATATTGGAAGATCATCTAACCATTCGACCTTTGGCATAGGATTTGGAAAACCGGGGATATGAGACTGATTCATAGGGGCATACCTGGTATTCATTCTTGCAATGGAACTCATCTTGAAACTTCATCAAGCTACTGATCTTCTAGCAGTGGAGTCACCTTCCAATTTGTTATTTGATGTGTGGAGTCACCAAGTTAGATGCAGCCTCAAATAGCTTCCTGAGCTCCTGCTACCTTCAGAAGTTCAGCTGCTTGATTTCGGGAATGAGTAATCTTCAAGCTCCCAACAGACACACCAAACTGTTATCACAAAATCTGACCTTGATAGGATGTTGATCAAGTAGACTCTGAGTAACTCTTTCAAACCAATCTTTTGGTTGAGGCTTAGCCTCCTCAACCTGAGAGGGCTCTCACACTAGATTTAGGGTTTTTGATTAATGATTAGATGGCTAACTCTAGGAACAAAATGAACAAAAGTATAACTGGTTGACTAGTTGAAACTATGATTAGCAAATATCTATTGGGCTATGGAGTCAAAATAGTCTTCAACAAAACAACATGATCAGCAAAACATGGAAGTCAAGGCACTTAGAGTTTAGGTTTATGAATAAAATAGTAACACAATGAATCAACATAGTTTACAAGCACGTGAAGGAAGTTAGAGCATTTTCCAATGAATTCTAAGTATCACAAGATCATACCACTACAAATAAGTAATTGAAAAAAGCCATAAGAACATCAAAAACATAAACTCTTTGTGAATCTTGAGTAGTCAAATTGATCTCTGTATTAAGTATGAAAACCATTATTTCTTACAATAACACAATATTTCCTTTACTAATGAAATTTCCAACCCTGAGGAATTCGATTCTCAAGCTTTATATAGAGTTTTACATCCTTGGATACTATGATCCACCTCTAAAGGAATTCGAATTCCTAACTTATACACCTATCCATTCTCAAAACAAACTAGTTAATTACAACTTGACAGCTAGGTATCTTTAAGAGTCCTAATACAAATAGGAGTAAAACTCCTAAAACATGCTTTCAACAACCTTATCTTGGTCTTCAATACATTCTTTAATCAGCTTCCCCCCATATCTTTGAGCTTGATGATGTCCACGGTGCTGTTGTAAAACCCGCTAAGTCATGGCCTAACTGTCCTAAAAACTAGGAGACAAAATTCCTCCTTTTAAGGCCCTTAATATTTTATGCTTATCTTCAAGTAGTTTTGCTGGTGTATATGTGGCATGCATTAATATTCCATTGAAACATCATTTTCCACCTGTGCAAAAAGGAAATTCAAACATATGGTGGAAAGGATGAAACATGACTGTGCTACGTAAATACTCTGTTTTCGTAGCACAACCTTCATATTACTTATGAAATGCTCCTTGAAACTTTGCTATCTACACCACTGCCATCTGAAACTTCACATATGATCCCATGGCTACCAGCAACTTCAAAACTTGAAATTAATTAGACCTTACTTCCGGAAAGCATCCATAAGTGCTAAATGATCATCTTCAGCAGTTTCGTAGCGCGCTACGAAACTGCTGTGTATGATTCTTTTTTTTAACATGGCCTTTAAACATCTGTAGTTTGGGAGTTTTTTCAAAATTCCATGAAGACTAATCTGATCACCAAAATCAAAACAACTTAACCTTATAAGATGTTCTTCTTCACAAATTTGGTCTTCACCTTAATGAAAGACTGACCTATAAATTTATCATTTTCTGCACTGTTTTTATCTGAAAAATAGGTGTTGAGATAGAGATTATATCTTTTGATCCCTGATAGATGTTACAAAAATGGAGGAGGTTTTCGTAGATAGGAATATTTATAAGAAAAGCCTCTCTCAGTTTTTTTGAAAACCAGCTTCAGTTGTCTGGAATCTGCATTATAAAATCATGTATAAAACAGGAAAATTCATAATTCTGAAAATAGGTCTCCAAGTAAACTTCGAATCTCCAAATTGGTAGCACCTGGGAGAAATTTGAAAGAGGTTTTTTTTCTTTTTTATGTTCTTAGAAAAAAACTCACTCATATTTTTGAAACTCATCTTCATTTTCCTGGAAATTCCTTTTGAAACTAACAGCTCAAAACAGTCCAAGAAACACACAAATCCCCTTGCATCTCTTGGTAGAAATACATGTAACCTGTCTGGATGAAAGCTTGTCTGAAGTTGAGGTCATCCATGATATTTCAAAGCTCAATAGGCTCCTATCCAAACACATAGCCTTCCTTTTATGCTTTCTTCTTCATGGCAATTTCCCTTTATAACCCAAGTTGCCCTCTTAAAAATATGACAGCTGTAAAGAACTTTTTGGACTGCAAGCTATTTGTCACAAAGTTAACTTTTCAAAGGTGAAAACTAACTGATACATGCAAAGGCTGAATATTAAATGATAGAGAGGAGCTTGGGTAACTTTATTAAGGAATAATATTCGAATGTGAAGAGAAAGGTGACAAAATGAGGGAGTGGAAAACAACAGCCACTTCATCAAGCAATAACTTTGTTTTTCCTGAAAAAGAAGGTTTCACTCCTGAGCTCCTATCTCTTGATCCTTGATCATTGTTACAAAAATGGAGGAGGTTTTTGTAGGTAAGAATGTTTATAAGAAAAAACACTTTCATTTTTCGAAAATGAGTTTTCAATTACTCTGGAACCCCCTCTGAATTTGACTACTAAAAACAGAAAAGCAGGGTTTTTGCCTCAGTGCACTACGAAATTGCGGATTCCTATGTATGCTCTTTTTCAACACAGTTTTCAAAATGGTTAAAAATATGGGTTCTAAATAGCATGTGAGACTTCTAGGACATGGAACAAGGCTGATTTAAATTTATTTGGATATGAAAATGAGACTCTTAACCTATCACCTACCCATTATCAAGACTAAAATGACCTTTAGACCTCCTTGAAATCATGACCAAAAGCAGAGTTGAGACAATGATGTTTTGAAAATTTTTGGGTGATAACATGACCCTTTCATTTTACACACCACACCTCTTCACACACTTCTGGTTGGGCTGTCCTGTCTTGTTTCAGACTCTGCATCTCAAGTCATAAGTTTTGCAACTGTGTGTGGATCTATTGAACTCCCACGTTAGGATCTTGCATCAAGGTTTCATGCAACCTCATCACGATCTCCAAGGCCTCTACCTGAGTCATTAACCTCTGTTACGATAGCGCATTCCTCAAATGTGTTGTTAGCAATGATACAAACCATTCACAGTGTTGTCCATCCATCAAAGTAATATTAGCTTCACGAATCATACACTTCAGTCTCTGATCCAACTTCCAAGGAGTCTCACCTGGTAGCATTGTGATCTCTTTGAATCCAACGATCGACTGTTCTTCTAACTTTGGCCTGCTAAATTCTCTGTTTAGCACAATTTGGATATATGTGATTCCTGCATTCTGATTGTCATTATAATGCTTAATATACCAAGTCAACGCGCGATCCTGCAAAGCACTGAACAGCGTCACTTTCTTTATATTATCATCTATAACTCCTTGTTCTTCCCATATGGCTCTTATCACGAACTAAAACTAGTCTGGATCTTCATTTCCTACTCCCTTGAACACAAGAAACTTTATCGTGCTTGCCATAATGACTCGCGGTGCTGGCGGAGGTTGTACCGGCGAAGATGGAGGTGAAGGCAATGAAATTGGTGGTGGTGTGGGTGGGGGTGGTATGTACGGAATCCTTTGCCTTATCAAATGGATCGCACTTCACGACAAGACCTTCGCGAGCTTTTCCTTGTCTCCTCGCAGAGTTGAAATCAAATGGCTATTATTTGGTCCCTTACTTCCTTCATTTTTGTACGTCTTTCCACTTCACATAGCTCTTGACATCAAGGTAATTACATAACCCTCTTTTCACACAATAGCATTTTAATCCAAGTATTCAGAGACTTTACATACTTACCTTGTGGTCCTTTGAAAAAGCGTCACTCCACTTCGCTATAGCTGGCTGAAGTATCTACCATGAACTCAGTAATGAATCCTCCTATAATCTGATCAATCCAGTGATCAACAGCGCACATGATATTATCCCTCGATGTTTCCAATCTGTGCACCAACTCTGGGATCCACAAAATAGGATTGTCGAGTTTCCACCTTCCTTGGCTATCTACTAGCTTCGCGATCCACTCATACAGCTCAGTAGGAAAAGATTAGAAAAAGATGTCATGGATCTCTGTGTATAGGGAGCAGTCTAACCACTCTTCTTTTTTTAGTCACGGATTCCTGTTTTCCTGTGCCGCGAACTGGTGAATCCTTCTATCCAACCAACCTTCAATTTCCTTCTTAGTTGGATTCCAATGATACGACATCAGACATCTCTATGCAGATTCTGGTCCCGAAAACAAAACCATTTGTTGGCTTGAGGGGGCCTGACCCAATTTGTGAGTTAATTAGCCAAAAAAATCCCTACACTATTGGCCCTTTCGGCAACAGCCCATGGAGTGCAGACTGAGGTCTCACCTGAAGCAGTATGAGGGGATACTAGAACCAAGTTTCCGCACCTTTGAGATGTCTGAGGGGTCGGTTTAGTCCAACTGTGAATACCTTCATGTAGTTCACTTCATGCACTATCCTAACCTATGAGGCCTTCGAGATTTGTTATAATCATCTTTGCGCAGCCCTCACTAGGTGTTGAGGTGCTTTCACGCTGCCCTTGCAGCGATCGATGCTACTTCCCCAAGTTATATTAAAGATCTTACTTATCTTCTTATAACATTTATTTATCTTCACGTAAACAAAAACTTTATCTTATATTCACTTTATCAACACATTCATATAAGTTCACACATCATATAAACAATAGAAATGCAATTTCTATCTGATACATTCAATGCACAAAACAAGAAAAAGATACATAGAAATGATGCAAAACTTCTCTTTATTACTTCTCCAAAGGTTACAGACTCGACTCACCCTACACACTTAGCTACAGGGGTCTGCGCACTCAGTTGCAGACTACTAGGCCTCTATGCACTCAGCTACAGACTACTATGCCTCTACGTACTCAGCTACAGAGCCTTCTCCTACCCTACGACACAAAGACTCGACTCTACCCTTAGATAAGACTCAATTATCCATCTATTTTTTCCATTGATTATCTAACTGATTTACAACTTAGAGCCTTGCTCTATTTATACAATCCCATGGTCCGCAGACCATGGGTAGATTTCTAAAGCCAAAATTAAATTACAAAAATGAGGGCGAACAACCTTATGACTCATTTAAAATCTTTGCACTCTGCGCCCACAAAACGCGGAGTCTTTACATTGGATTTAGTCAAAATATGGGCTTTAAGCCCCAAAACTTGCCTTGGGCAATCTCGCACCCAACACCGCGTCTTACTTATTTGGCCTCCATTAAGGGAATTCTCTTATTTTAATGAAGAGAAACCAATGATATACTCTCCCTAAGCAAATCATCCTCCTTCTTCTTCCAAACTTTAAAAGGTCGAGTCCTAATAGAAGCATTACTTTTCAGCTTCTTCTTTTCCCTTATTTGGGATCTTTCCTGACTGTGCATGGTTGGAGGGCACTCCACCTTTTGTTCTTTTTTCTTCACCCAAATCCTCTTGTTTCCTTTTTTCTTTGTTTGCAAGGATAAATTTACTGGTTTGTTGCTTCCCCCTTTCCTTACCTGAATCTTGCACTAATTCCAGCTGGAGACTATAGAGAATTGTCTCCTTCCTTTATTCAGTAAGTCCTTTTGACATAGAACGCTAAAAAAAAACTTGGCTCTATTTGCTCTTCTGTCTCTTCTCAACCTCACTGGATGACTTGCTTCATTCTATTAAATCATCTGTGAAACGGGCTTCATTCTGTTATGTTTGCAGTTCACTGCCTTGCGCCCAAAATTTCCACAGATGTAGCATTCGATTTGGCTTAAGAATGGGGCAAAGGAGTTGCTATCACTGACAGCAATATAGTTAAGGCCACTACTCCAACCAACAAGCCTTCTCCTAGTCACTTTACGCATTCTTGGGTTGATGCTACTCACCACCTATTATTTTCTTGCATGTCATCTACAGTCTATGGCTTTATGTCCAAAGTTATTGAAATAGAAACGATATCCATAGAAAGGATTTTGAGGACTGAAGATACCTATTCTTTGAGGGCTTTGTCCTTGAGGAGGAAATTACCTCTACAAGTTCTTCATGTGCCTTCCATGGCCGTTTTCATTACTACCTTTCATTCTATCTTATTTCTTCTTGGCTCTCTTCTGCTACTCTACTTGTTGTTGCTTCTTATCCTTTTGTTGCTACCTTTTCTTCTATTTATGTTGATTCTTTCTTTGTTGTTGTTTCTATCTAGCAACCTCCTTTCCCTTTTTATTATTGTAATTTCCAACTTCCCTTGCATGCATGGTTGACCTTCCAGCCCTTTCCTTCTTGGAGCTTGGTTCTTCTTCGAAAACTAAACCAATCTTGACGAGAGGGGGTATTTTCTTGGAAAGCATCTCATCTAAGACTTTCTTTCTCTCTCCAAGATTCTAATGTTGAGACACTTGTTTATTTTTCTTTTCTAGATCATGTCTCAATGAGACTTCTTTAGCTTGTAGTCTCTCACAGTAAGCTTCTCTATCATTTGGTTGATTCATCAACATGCCACTCAACCTACTAGCCTCTTCTTGTTGAGAATTAAGATTGATTGTTGTTTTTCTCAACTTCACATTCTCAAGCTCATACTCATGCAACTGCTCTTTTTGTTTGAGATTTGCTTCTAATAGCTCCTTGACCTCCTTTATAGTAGATATCAACTTCTTCCTCAAATAGATCCTTTCATCTAGATCCTTTTCTTCACTATTAGAGGTGTTCGCTGAGCCACTACAGAAATCTAAACCCATCTTTGTGTCCGTGGAATCTTCCACAGGTATGAGGAGTATTTCATTGTCATCACTTCCAGGAGAACTCTCATATTCTCCTATGGATGCACACACTTTGGATCCATCTTCTTCTTTAGAGGATCCCTCTTTCTATATTGCTACTAAAGTAGGTCTATCTTCATTACTACTACTAGATGCATGGCTATCTCTATCCTCAAGTGATTCACATGAACATCTAGATAATGAGTGACCTATTTCTTTACATTTATCACAAAGAAATAGATTACCTCCTTAGCAACATGGCCTTTCATTTGATTCATCATCATCATTAACTCAAGATTGATGGTTAGTAACTTCCTTATTGGAAGAAGGATCTTCAATATTTTGAGAATCTTTCCTTTGAGATGCCTTCGCCTTCTTATTCCTTCTCTTCTTCTCATTATCAACAACCTTCAGAGATTCAGGTTCATTGCTTGAGTAGAAAGTTTCTTCAACCTCCTCTTTATATTTGTACCTTTCTCCTCCATATAGAATTACAATACATCCAACATTTCCTTTTCTGACTCACAATGCCTCAATTTATCACCATCTGGCATAGACAACCCTTTCATGATGATTTCCTCATACTCTGATCAGCTTAAAAATTGAACTCCTTCTATTAACCAAACTCGATTAGTCATGGTTTCCCTTTGATCTACGTTTTAGTGATTAAGTTATTCCTGAAGTAACTTTGCTCTGATACTAATTGTTGGAAACAATGTTAAAACTAAGAGGGGGGGTGAACTAGTATTAGTGTTAATTTTAACTTTATTCCAACTTATTTTTCATTCAAACCTGGCAACCATCCATATGAGAGAAACCATTTACAAACAATAATAGCATCCATATCAACTCATATAATCATACACATTATGATCATAAAACACATGATACACAGAGGTTTTAAGTGGAAACTATTTCGAGAAAAAACCACCAAATCTTGTTGTTTTTATTTATATAAAATAAGAACACCTATTCTATTACATCAATCTATTTGTGAGCCACCACTCATAGGAAGCACCAACTCCCTTTGATCATTTGTTAGAACCCACTAGTAGGAAGCACCAACTCCCTCCTTTTGTAGACACCTAATCATCTTACCAGAAGCACCATGTGAAGCACCAACTTCACAAATTTTTCGCAAGCACGAACTTGCAGCTCCTTGGATTTATGCAAGCACCAACTTATAGAAGGAACCAACCCCCAATACTTCTCAGACACCCACTAGAGATGGAAACACCAACTTTGAGCATGTAGGAACCAACCCACACTCAATAAGGAACTAATGTTCATTATCCATGGCAGAAAATTTGCCTAATATTAGCTCTATTATCCACAACCATTTTCCCACACAACACTCTTTGTCTTCTACTCACTCTACTACAACTTGTTGTTCTACTCAACAGCAATCACTTAACACATTCCATGCAACACTTTGTCCTCTGCTCTTTAACAAAATACACTTCAACACTCGACCCCTTTTATTCCACAGACTCCTTCATTTCACATAGCACATGCTCACTCAATGTCTTCTCAGCAACATAGGCTTTCGACCTCATTCCTCTGCTTTGGCACTTTTATCCTTTTGCATTTCACAAGATCTTTTGGGGTCTTCTTTCCTCTACATAGGCACTCCCAGCCTTTCTCTATAGAACAGGCTCACTTTTCATCAAATAGCAGTGCACACACACATAGCTCTCCTCAAAGCTCACTAGCAACAATGTTTCTTCCCCCACATTTTTCAACTGCAATCCTAGGTTTGTTCCTCTGATTCACACTAGTTGATGTTACCTATTTTGCCATTCACACTACCTAAGAGTTTACTCTTCAACATGGTTCTCCATTCTGTTTTTTCATCTAAACTGCTTGAATTCTATCATTGTGATCAATGTAGTCTCTGTCAGCCATCACTCTTCCATTCATGCTCTCAGAGTGTACCTATGCATGGCCCCTCCATCTTTTTGTTTCATCTCTTTTGTTGAATTCTTCCACTACAACATTAAATATTGGGAGTGGGTTGTTGATCATTTCTCCATACTGAGAATTAATTCTTAGTCAAACTGCGCACTCCAACTAGGCTCTCCATTCTTATTCATGGTTCACATAGCTTGACAGGTACTTCAGCATGGCTTCTTTGTTCTTCATTTAATTCAATGAAGCATGAACGAGAAGATATGAGGTAGCCTTATTTCAAATTCAAGACATGCCTCATCACTCTTTTCTGCAAAATTGTGGTCCTTTCTTCCTTGACCCAACAATCTCTATAGTTTCCATTATACCTGCAACCAACTCTCCCATGCATAGTTACTCTTCCCTGTCGACCCATTCATCTGCTATACACCACTATGTTGTTATATAGGAGCCCCTACATACTGTAAATTTTATTAAATTGATGTTACAGAATCATGAAATTCTGAGTTGCCTTTACCTCCTTTTGCTTAGCCTTTTATCACACTTCCACCATAGGACTAGGAAATATGACCTCTGATATAACAATTAGGTGCTAACTACTTTAGCATATTGACAGGGGCCTTTCTCCTCATGTTTTCTCTCTGTGCCCTAGGTTTTCTGGGTCCCCACGACCAAATTCCAATCATACATCAAAAGTGCCACATATCAGAACTTTATCCCAAAATGAGTTTATAAAGGAATTTCAATATCTCCAACCTCCGATGTGATTCATAGCAATCAGGTGTTAGGCCCTCCTTTGCACCCTTGGTTCTTTGGGTCCCCACAACCAAGGGCTACCAACATCAAAGATCCAAAGCATCGAAACTCTTTTCGAATTACAGTTATGGAGATGTTACGGAATATCCAACCTCTAAAATACCTATGTGGCATCTCCAAAACACTTAGGTGCTAGGCCCTACTCTTCTCCATTGGTTCTATTAGTTTCCTCGACCAAGCACCAATACATTAGAGCCTCTTTCATCGTAACTTTTTCAAAAATAATTTGCAGAGGAGTTACGAGATCTCTGACTTCCAATATACTGACCTCCAAGATAACATCATCTTGATGTCATCATCTCCACATGGAACCTCCTTACTGGTGACACATGTCACACAAACCTTCCCTATTAGGCCACCCAAAATGTTGAATCTAACTTCCACATGTCCTTCATCCAACCATGTCATGTTGACATCATCTACCACCACATCTCCTCAAGGCCAATTACCTGTTTCCATGTGTCTTGTCTTGAGGAGAGAGAAAGGGTCCGTTTTTCCATGGTTTTGTAACAAATTCCTTTGTAATTTTCTGCTCCAAGCAACCTCAGTGCTTTTAAAATAATTCAATTACTAAGAACTTATGATATTTTGATCTCCAAAGTTTCCAAATTTCTAAGCTCTGATATCCCTAGCTTCTCACTTTCTCCAAGGTTTTGATATGTCAGCCTTTTGATATTTGGGGGTTTCGATGTTCTACCTACTCAACCCTTCCAATATCAAAAATTTTGAGAATCGTCTCCCAATATTTGGCCTACTCCAAGTCTCTTTTAAATAAACCTTTGAGGTCCTGATATTCCTTCCTCCAATATTCTGACCTCCGAAATTCCAAGGTTCTGAGCCTTCCGAGCTTCCAAGAACTTCCTTCTTCGTGTAGAGGCTCCACCATCATCTCCGCTAAGTTTGGAATTTTGACCAACTTTGGCTATGTGCCAAGACTCCTCCAAAGACTCCTCCAATCACCTTTTAACTCTGTTGTCATGGACTTAAGTCACAAAACTTTGACTGGAAATAAATCATGATCCGGGAGGGCATTTGCATACTTCCACTTACTATTGGAAAGATCTTTGAGAGAAATTTCTAGTGTATAAGGTCTAATCTATGCTTTGAGTCCATTTTCTACCTACAAAGTGGAAGCAATATCTTTTTTTTCTTTTCACCTTGACCCTTATTCTTGTGCCTAGAACCTACTCTTTGGAGGCATTATTGGACTCCCAACCACCACAATATTCTTTTTATAGCTTCTCCAATAAGCCTGTTAATATGGTGATTCTCTATCAAATACTGCAGCAACCATAGGACTCCCTTTGATCTTGACACTTCAAGCACATCAATGCTAGCATCTACTACTATCAGAACTAGCCTAGTGGACATCAATGTTGTATTGCCTAATCATCATGCTAGCACATACATCCATGTTGATCTGGTTGACATCAATGCCAACACACTTGCTAACTGTCAAGAAATGCCAACTTCCCAACATAATCTCCAAAAATTACTATTGATATCAATGCCAACACACTTACTACCATTAGCAAGACAAAAAATACCAACTATCCAATAGACCACGCATTTTTGGTGATAGCATTTGTTCCTTTGTTCTCTAAAGGGACTAGGCTAGATGTTTAAATCTCTCTCGTGGATAAATAAGGGATACTTTAATATGATAAAATCCTTCTTTTAGAAAAGGGGGTATTCAAAGGCTCGATCACGGGGTGAGTCACTTCAAAGAGGCCATTCATGTCATAAAACTAGTGGATCTAGAAACAATCATTGGCACCTTCACCTAGAAAAACTGACATAAAGGAAAGCATCAACTTTCCCCTATACTAGATCACTTCCTTATCTGTAAAAATATTATAGAAAAGGATATATTTTTAGAAGCCTCAATCATCCCATGCAAGGGCTTTGATCACTAGATCATATGTCTAAGCATTAACATCAAAAATAATCCCATGAATCAACCTTTTAATTTTGAGATTTTTTGGCTCTTAGACACATCCTTCCTTGAAATGACAAAAACATGGTGGATCAAATCTCCTTCAGACCCAACATCTGCCATCAAATATTTTTAGCAAAAAATCAAATACCTCAAAAGTTGCATCAAAATCTAAAATAAGAATGAATTTAGAAACTTCTTTCAAGCTCTGGGAGATCTTAAATAACACATGCAATAAATACAACAATAAATCATCACAGAAGTAGATGAGAAGATCTTATTGTAGATGAAGTAACCCCCATCACTTGTCTCAAAGACCAGAGAAAGCAGGAGTAGATTATCTGTTGTCAAAAATTGTGCATCATATGGCTCAAAGAAGATAAGAAAAAATATAAATTCTTCCATCACTCCATGCTTAATCATAGAATTACAAACATAATCTCCTCCCTAAAAAAATTGATGGTTGTTAAGCTCTTAAGGCACGCTGATATTGAAGCTGAGTTGGTCACCTATTATCAACATCTTCATTTGGAGTCTTACACCTCTGGAGTCGAAGTCATCACAAAAATCACCTGTTTCGTCCTTGCCAAAGTCAGTCTGGAGCAAAATGAGGCTCTACTTCACCTTACTACCATAACTAAAGTAGAAGCAACAATCTTTGGATTGCCCAAAAAAAAAGCACCGAGGCATGATGGTTTTACCTAATATTTCTATTAGGCACATTAGTCAATCATAAAAGAGGATGTTTGGAATGCTATGGGGGGATATAAATTAACAAAAAAAAAATCTACCAGCTCTCAATGCTACTATATTTACTGTTGCACCAAAAAACACCAACTTAAAGGACCCTAATCGTTTTCATCCTATTTCCCTTTGTAACACTATCAACAAAATCATATGTAAAGTCATTACCAATCATTTGAAACCCATTATTCCATCACTTATCTCTCCAGAGAAGACATGCCATATTGAGGGCATAAAATTTTTAGATGGGATAATAGTGGCCTAGGATCTAGTCCATTCCCTTTATTTAAAAAAAAATAGGTATGCTCATCAAGCTAGATTTATCTAAGGATTTTGATATTTTTGTTGGTCATATATTTCATGTACTCTTAGAGAATTTGGTTTCTTGGAAGATTGGATCACCTGAATTCTTTCCCTCGTCTCCTCAGCCTTCTTTATCTTAGTTAATGATCCCCCTCTAAAGTTCTCAACCCTTCTAGAGGAATTTTCCATGGCGATCTTTTTTCTCCATTCATGTTCATCCTCATAGCTGAAGGGCTCAGATGCACTCTAAAACAAGTTGTTACAACTGATGCCATCTATTGGGCTGTAGAAAAGGTATGTTTTATCCTCATATTAGCTTAATTAATCATTCATATTTATATGTTTATCTTCAATTTGGAAAATAATTTAGAAGAAACTCGTGTATAATCTGAATGAAAGAAATCATTAATGAATTGGGTAATTTTGGGTGTAAAAGCTAACTTTCGCTATTTTTATATGTAGGAATATGAATTGAATGACTGATGTTCAAATGATGGAACAATAGTGACCAAGAAAGGAAAAAGGACAACGTCTCGATTATGAAGGCTAGTGGAAGACCAGGAGAATCAAGTTTATTTTGTAATAAAATCTAATTGTCTGTTGCGAAATCATCAGGATCTCTTGATCCTGAGGATTTGTTTCTATCCATTTGTCTCTCATAGGTTATATAAAGGTGACATTTGAAATGAACATCTAGCTAGAAAATTGGAGATTATAATTATTCACTTTTGACACAGAGTATTCTCAGTATAGTGATGTTGTATCTTTATTAGCGAGTTTAATGAAGAAGACTGTGTTTTACGTGTGATCGTATTCTAAGTGTCTTTTGGCAATGACTTTTGTAGACTCTAGGCTTGGTCAATAGGAGATTTATTGACCTAATTGTGTTGTTGGGCATGGAATCCCCCCAAGGCATGTTTTTGGGTTCAAATCCTAAGTTTTGAACTGATATTGTTGTAAAGACGCCGCAAATTGCGGGCGCGGAGCGTGAAATGTATGATAGAGTCATAGGGTTGTATGCCCTATTTTTGTAATGTAATGTCGTCTGGATAGACCTACCCATGGTCTGCGAACCATGGGATTGTATAAATAGAGCGAGGCTCTAAGTGTAAAAGATAGCATAGCGAAGTAGAGAATAAAGAGTATAAGTATCTAAGTGTGTCGTTGGGTTGTATGATAGGAGAAGGATTTGCCGCTGAGTGCACAGAGGCCTAGTAGTCCATAGCTAAGTGCGCGGACCCTTGCATCTCAGCGTGCGGGGTGGATCCGAGTCTATAACTGAGGAAGAAAGTAATAAAGAGACGTTTTGTTACCAATTTGTGTATATGTTCTTGGGTTAATGCATGTTTTATATAAATTGCGAATATACTATTTAATTACTCCATTCACCTGTATGAATGGTTTATATTGTTAAGTATAACTTAAAGCATGCAAGTAAGCTAAGGTAATCAACTAATAGTGGAATATCAGTGAATTCTTGGATAATAATGCAGAAGCATAGCGTTCAGCCCTTGAGTAGGGTTGCGCAAAGGCAATATCTCAAGCTACAAGGAACGAGAAAGTGCGCATAGCAACGTGCACGTAGGGTCAAACCACGGACTACTTGAACTCATCAAACATCTCCAGGGTGCGGAAACCTGGTTCTAGCACCCTCCCATACTACTTCAGGTGATACCTCAGTCCACGCTCCATGAACTATTGCCGAAAGGTCCAGTAGTATCGAGATTTGTTTAGCTAAATCAACTCTGAACCTGGGTTAGGCCCCAACAAGCCAACAAATGGTTCCATTGTTGGGACCGGTATCTGCGTAAGAGATGTCTGATGTCATGTCTGTTAGAGTCGGTCTGGTCAGTCCTCCATCAGAGATCAAATCTCTTTATGCATTTCATTTTTAGGTGTCCCGCTCCATTCACCCAGCTGCATTCCGCTAGGGGCATGCCATGATCTAACAGAGAAGGTCATGCTAGTCATTTCCCCTCATATCTGGCTCCTGCTAGCTTAGGTCTTTTGTCAATAATCACAAATGTCCATAACAGTCAAGGTCTGGGCCTTTAATGGACAAAGGTCATTTTCGGTCATTAGGTCTAGGGATTAAATCAATTTGGTCTTTAAAAATGTCCAGTAAAGCCATGCAGGCCAGAGTGATGCCCTTGTAAAGTAATGATTCCTAGAGTTTCATCGTCATATTGATAAACTTCAACTGTTCTTCAAAACTCTGTTTTGAAGAAAAGTCAAATAGTGTTATTGGTGGCAAAATTTTCAAATAGGTCTTCAATTGATTTCTTCAAAGTGCAGTCATGGTTTCCGTGGCCAAATGTCCTGTCAAGCAATCCTTGCAAAAAGTGCCGAAAATTTCATCATTTGAGCTAAAATTTCAAAGGGAAAGTGAAAATCAGCGTTGCTATTAATCAGTGAAAAAGTGTCAAAGTAGAACATTAGAAAAATGGGTTTTTGGAGAAGCAAAAATCTAACCCATCACTTCCAAGTCTTTATAAACAATTTTCCACCACAATTGAAGTCATTGTGCAAATCAAGTACGTAGGGAGACATTGCAAAAGGTTGGAGAGTGCAATCGCATGGTTTGGAGCAAGTTTGGAGGCCATTACAGGCGCGCGGCACATATAGGCAGGGGCGCGGTGCACACATAGGGCGCGGCACACACAGAGCCCGCCTGCAGTGCAAAGTTATAACTGGCGCGGTGCACAGCCAGAGTGTGGCGCATTGGGTTTTGCACGCGGCGCAAATAGACAAAGGGCCAGAAAAAGTGCCAAACTCCCTCAAGTCTTTTGTGAAGCCCATAAAATTGCAAGGTAGGCTCTATAACATCACTTGCTCCTCAAATTTTATAGATGATATGGTGGTTTTATGCCTATGATTGAAATGCAACAAAACTCATAAAGCAACCACAAGAAAACACAAAGGGCCATTTTTGCTAGGGTTGTGTAATTGTGTTGTTGATGCCAAGGTCCCATTTTCCCTTCCTTACCATTTTTCCTTATTCCCCTATGCCATTTTTCCTATTATCACTACCCTAACACTACCAAACTCATATTCCCTTTCCCCTCCTCCTATTGGTCAATAAAAACCCCAAACCCTACCTTATTAAAACCCCAAACCCTAACCTATCAAAATACCCAAAACCCCTACATATCCCTAAACAAAATTCTCCCTATAACCCCTATTCCCATTACATTACTCCCCTCCTAATACTCCATTTGTTTCATTGTTCCCCTTGGTGGCAGATATCACAAACAACACCCAGCTTCACCATCATCAAAGGGTAGCCTTAATATAGTATATAAACAGCAGTCATGGCATCTGAGGGTTCATCAGAGTATGAGGTGGAAACTCACAATGATACAGCTTCAGGAGAACAGGCCCCCAGGAGACATCACAGGAGTGGAAAACATGTTAGGGATGAGTCAAACACCCTCACTGAATTGCAAGCATGCCCTCTTGCTATGTCATGTTTCCAGCACCTAACATGTTTTGAATTTTGTCAACGGGTGGCAAATGTTAGAGTTCATCATGAGTTGGCCCATCTTTCTGTGCTTCACCTACATGGAGGTCAGTCTATCTTGGCTGGGGTCACCTTCACATTGACACCCGAAACTATCTCAGTGGCAACAGGCATACCAAATGTTGGAGAACAGTGGCATAAGAAGAAGAAGGTGGATAGGCATCATTATGAGCCTTACATTAAGGCCAGTTGTTTGAGGCATCTCACAAGAGTCTTCCCATTCAGATTTTTGAAAGATGAGTATGCTCCGCTCATGAAATTGATCATGAAGTACTTCAGTTTTGAGGGGAGGTTTTCTCGCCTATATGCCTACCACATCAGGTTGCTCATGCATTTTACCAGAGTGTGGATGATGAACCTCCCATTTTTCATTTGCGGGAACATAAAGAGGATGAAAAATTTCATGCAGCATAATACCCCTAAGCAATAGCTTAACAGTGTTTATCACTTTGCTCTTATTCGGATTTTGGTGGATCATCAGTTGGGATTGCAGGGCATTGGTTGGGAGGACTTCATCTCCCATGACTTCTTCAGCACTCCACAGGTAGTATCAGAGGCAGAGCATGAGATAGGTGGTCCTTCTCATCAGCATGAGCGCCATGAGACCGCTACTATGCCAGTATTCATCACCTATCAAGGAGGTAGTAGACATTTGTTTGTAGCGGCAAAGCGAGTGTTATCTCCACCCGGGGTGGAAGGGGCCTCGCTTCCTACATCGACGACATAGGAACAGGACAGAGGTAAGGAGCCAATGCATGATGAGGGGCCTTCAGGTGAGCCATTAGGTAAACGAGAGACATAATTTGATCTCCTTCATGATGATGAGACAGATACAAAACCGACAAATGCAGAGCTTAGAGAGATCATCCATGAGCAGCAATCAGTGATCGAGGCCTTATCCCTTGACTTGGAGAGGGCTAAGTGGAACATGAAATACCTAGAGCAAAGAAACAAGTAGCTTGAGGATCAGTGGGCGATCATGGAGCTACAAAAAATTTGTGAACATCGCCAAGCTGCACAAAGGAGAAGAGTTGAGCTCACATCATTGGAGCAAGAGATCAATGAGGACCGGGAGGCCCATCTCGAGAGCGTTAATATGCACTTGGAGAGGCTGCTAGACAAATCTGACAAGGACCATGCTTTGCTGAGACACGTGTCTTATCATTATAGGACACGAAATATGAGTGCAAAGGCCCAGATAAGGAGCTTGAAGGCAAAATTGAGCAAAGCAACAAAAGAGGCAAAAGAGGAAAAAGAGTAAGATCGGCTTTGAATCTTAGCTAAGGATTCTTTGGCACAACATAGCACCCCATAGAGAACCTCCAGCCCAAATTTCAAGTAATTTGGGGAAATTTTGGTCACATGACAAATTTTTGGGCAAAACACAGGTTTTTTTCTCCCAGTGGCACAACGCTAAAAATTGGGAGCTCCAAATGAAGAATGTTTTGCATTTTTGGATTCAGCATGAAAAATCACGACTACTGGTGCTTGGACAAGAAATTTGGGCAAGATCTGAGTCTCCAGGAGGTCAAAAACACCCAAAAATGGCCTCTCTGCCCCTTTTTTGACACATAGGAAGCAGTCTTGGGAGAATGAAGATTTGGAGGAGAAAATGAGCACAAAATTTAGAAATTCTGGTTGGGTTAGAAAGTAGAAAGGACAAGCTTTCAAACAAGAACACTTGGGCACATTTTGGACACCTGTAAGTTCTTCAAATCAGGCTTCAAAGTAGCATGGCGCACAGAGAAAATGGCGCGGTGCACACAGGAAAAATTGCCAAATTTGCTTCCGTTTCGCGAAATTTCGATTCGCGACTTCTCCAAGTGGGCCCGCTCATCTACATTTCGGTTTTTTGGCACCTAAGGCGGCATTTAAAGTATTTTCTTTCTAGATTGGCTCCTATCCAAGTGGTGAAGGAAGACAAATGGTCACCCAAGCCATTTTTCATGTTTGTAACGCTGCACCTGTAGCTGATGGTTGGCTCTTCATCTCCATTTTGTAATGATTCGAGTAACTCCCCAACCCTTAGGCGTTCTATCTCTTCATGGCACATTCTATATATTTTATGTAATCCATTTGCAAAGGTTTGGTTGGCTTGTAACTTCTGGGAGACTGTGGGAAAGAAACTCTGCTTCTTCACTGTATATTTTTGACAGGGAATTAATGAAAGGCAGCGGCTCTGTTTCATGAGATTCATGTGGTTGTGAGTGTCACAAATTTGTCTCTTATGTTTTCATATGTATTTTGTTATGTTTCATAATTCAATTCATGTTCATTTCTAGTGAAATTTCTGAGTTAGATAAGGTAGAATTCAATTTTATTGCTCTGCCTGTGGGAAAATTTCATGTTCAGTGTTCTTCTTCTGTTGAAAAGGATTCATGTTCCTATGCCCTTTTCACTCTCCTAAACAATCTCTCCATTCCACGTTATGTCAAACTAAATTGCTACACTTTTTGCTTGCCTTGCCTCACGAAGTAATCTGTGCCTTTGTATTAAATACTCTGTTCTTTGCTGACCGTTAGTCCCATACCATCCCAGAAGCTCAGTCATTCATAAAAAATTGTTTCTTGTATCGCTATTCACTTACTAGCCTAAGATCAATACTTCACTGTAAGTCATCTCAAACCATTTTTTGCTTATCTATTCATTGAGCATGACTTAGAGAGAGCCCTCTCCTGTTTTGGTAGGGCTAGCTACCAGACTGAGCGTGGTTTCTGGTTACCCTGAATTTTGCCTTCCTTCCGCCTAGGGCAAATTTAGGTGCTAACATAGTGGGAATAGAAGAGGTAACTGCCGACGAGGCCGCGTAGGCCCTAATTGTGGAGGATGTTCTAGAAGGTGTCGGGGTTGTAGCAGAGATCCCCAAATCACTGCGTACGCTAAGACCCAAGAAGGATAAACAAGCAATGGCTCTTCTACGCGTGTCGCCAAGGAACCCGTTGTGCAGAAAACTATCGATGGAAGAGAAGGGGAAAGTTGTCACGATAGAAATAGATGAGGGAGAAGAAGATTTGCAGGCCCTTATCATCACAGAGGAAGAAGACGAAGGCATGGAGGAGGATATTCAACCTAACGCTTTGCGACAAAACTAGCCGCATATGTCGCCCCGTGAAAAGGGAAGGCTAGAGTGCCCAAGGACCTGGACGAAACCAAGAGTTCACTCCAGACCCCGCTCCTCCCAAACAAAATTTTGTTTGAAGGCATGCACCTAGTGTTATGGGAAAATTTAGTGTTTCTTCAAACGAATAACCCCTATACCTATTAGCTAGTCTAGAACAACAGCTAAAGTAATTCCAATGCTTTTCCTATAGCTAACAGATAAAAGAAAGAGGAGCAAAAAAACCAACCTGCATCTCTTGCTCGATCCCGCTTCCCTTTGATCACTTTTGCCACTCCCTTCTGTACTTAACTCTCTTGGAAGGTACCTGTACACAAGCCGAGATAGAAAACCATCAAATCATACATATCGATCTATTAACTAAACATATTATAGAATCAAAAGTACAATATATATCATATAACACATGAATGGGAAAAATCATAGAACTCTTTATTAATAGAAGGAAAGATTACAACCCATGTAGATGCATGTCCAATTCAGTGTCATCCTTCCATCTTCAAAACCTTATCTCCTCATGAAACAACAATTGGACATGATAACATTACTCTCTCTACTAATCTCATTCAAACAGCATTTCCTGAGCTCAAAAAGTTCCAACCTCCCAAGGCCTTTGAAAGTTTGGTCCATTTATAGCTGAATGGAGGAGGTTAAGCCATTAATGGCCCTCATGAATGCTTTTCAAAATTGGGAAGTGGTTCCATGGAGGAAGGGATAATGGATTTAAGGTTCATTCATCTCCTTCCTGTTCCAAAAACGAGCCCAATCCATTTGGAAACTTCCAGAAGCATCTATTGGATGAGTAATCCAATGGAATTATTTAAAAAATTCAATGAATCTTGCTCATCGTAGGTGAAACAAAGGCTAGGTGAGATGCATAGCACCTAGACAGTGTAGTTCCTATAATGCATTGCAGCCTGATAAAGGGCCACCTGCGTTGATCTCTCTAGGGGCATTTTTTGGATGAATGATGACATGGAAACTCTTGGGAAGAAAGCATGATGTAGGTTGACTTCATTAGGGAATGAAAACAACTAAATTAGGGGTTGATGGACCCTAATAATATGGATCTGGAAGTCGGGGTTAATGTGCCCACATTTTCTTGTAACAGTTGCCCCCTAAAGCATGAAGTCGAAAATAAACATGTCGAGTGAGATGCTTTACCACTTGGATAGAAGGTTTCGAAACAGAAGGTGACCTGCATCAGTTACAATACATAATTATGATACTTTGATTTTTTCTCATAGTCTAGCAGAGGGAAGGCATACCCATGCTCAGCTTTATAAACTTTCATTACATGTACAAACATAGTTGTCTACAGATATAGACCCATGAGTGGATGACCATGAATGTA
Source organism: Pinus tabuliformis (assembly GCA_031772625.1). Classification (NCBI taxonomy): domain Eukaryota; kingdom Viridiplantae; phylum Streptophyta; class Pinopsida; order Pinales; family Pinaceae; genus Pinus; species Pinus tabuliformis. Next base: position 336,182,671 of record CM062810.1, on the reverse strand, counting down.
AGGCCATTGTACATTTGATATAGTACTCCTGAAAATATATTGTAGCCCGGATGGATGAAACTAGATCTGGCGTCTTCAATCTCATCCAATCTTTCACTTAAGTACAAGTCTAACCATGTGAATAGATGATCTGAAGTCGAACATGGAGAGACATCATCTGATTACCAACCAATGATGTAAGCCGTTAACAAACGCGAGAGGAATCACCGATAATGATAATGACCCTCAAGGTACTGCAGTGCATTTTGCATGGTGTGAATAAATGATTTGATTCTGAACACCATACGAAGTCTTTTGGTTGAAGGCTAGTGATGTCAACCTATTGCCGAAAGCGAGAAACCTGCCACTGATGTATGCAAGCCTCAAGGTACTGGAGGGGTGTTTCTAAGTCAACTTCTTGGATGATGTGCTGATGTCGAAAAGAAGCGACTCATCACAGGTGGGCCTTGATGTATCCCACATCAATGACGTGAAATGAGGTAAATGATTTTTGAGATGAAATATTGACTGACGACACAAGGTTCAAGAATGGTGGACATGAAAATGAAGGTTTACTGTATTGTAAAGGATGAAGTTTTGAACTGAATGACTTCTCTTGAACATATCGGTGACACTAAAGTGAATTGGTAGCATTGACCCAAAACAAAGTGATGGATGGTATGATAGATCAACGGTGTGATAACCATCAAGCTGAATGACCCAAACCACATAGTCACGGTGATGAGGTGAAAGTGTCATGTTCAAGAGCGACCTACTACCATAAAGTGTTCCCAGCTTTTTCCATTTTCCCTAGTCATTTCTAACCAATACCTCTTTATTTTTAATCAAGCTTGGGGAGGATAACGTATGCTTTTTGTATAATTCCACCCTTCGGATGAATCCATTTCTATTTGATGTTTTAACGAGTCTAGCGAAGGTGAAACTTGGTTTTGTCTAGATGGACAAGTTTGTCGCTATTTGATGTTTTTAGCGAGTTTAACGACAAATATAACTCAGTCCTTTTCACATTTAGAGAGTATGAAAAGGAACTAAAAGAAAACTCCAAAAAAAAAAATCGTGCATTTGTCTCGCAAGCCCAGAAAAGCATAAAACAACACAAGAGAGAACCTATTCATCACGTTTGATCAATGAGTACCTTTTTCATAGTTAATCTATCTCATCCCGAAGAAGGGGTAAAACTATACTGAGTAGATATCGATTCTAATCCATTAACGAGCTAGAAACAACAAGTGCTCGACAATCTTTTCATGTTTAGAGAGTCTGAAAAGAGCTTGAAGAGGACTCCATTTTAAGGAATGAGTGGTGTCTAGGGTAGCAACTGGTTCCGGTGATGTTAGAACTTCTCAAAACATGTTGATTTATGTGAAGAGGCTGGCTAATAGGACCACTCATTGCAACTGTTCCTCAAAAAGGGTAAAACAACCAAGTGAAAGTGTATGATTGGCCAAAGGGATGGTGGCGATGGGATGAAAACAACCAAGGCTCATCTGACGAAATAGGCTGATAGAATGGAAATTATGAGGGTTAAACTAGAAATGTGTTCATTTCTAGACAAGCTTGAACCATAGGGAACTGTGCTTGGATTTAGTTTCATTTTTACACAAGCTTGAAACGAAAAAACTATGCTTGGATTCTGTTTAATGTTTACACAAGCTTGAAACCAACAACTATGCTTGGATTTAGTTTCATGTTTACACAAGCTTGAAATGAAAAAATATGCTTGAATTCAGTTTCATTTTTACACAAGCTTGAAACGAAAAACTATGCTTGTAAATGGTTTGCATGCCCCCAACATGATGAAAGGGAGAGTCTCCTATAACTAGATGGAAGTCGCTGCAGTGAAGCAGGATGCTTATCCAACACCTCTTTGGCTTCGTCCAGATAGAAAAAGGTGAATGGGGTGATTCCCTTCACATAACCTATAGGGAAACTTATCTTTACCATTAGTTGCATGCCCCCCAAGCTTAATTACATTCACCTAAGTAGAATACTCATGGCTATCAAGTGGATGGAATGAAGGTTCTTTTACGAGATCAAGTGAAAGAATTGACTGGGATTTTACGAGATCTAATCAAAGACTCAACTTGGAACTTTGCTTCAAGGGACCTTGTTTCATTTTTTAATGAGCTTAACATAAGACAAGGAACTATGCTCAAATTCCTTGTTTCATTTTTTAACAAGGTTGACACAAGACCAGGAAGTCTCCTCATGGACCTGTTTCATTTTTTAACGAGGTTGACACAGTAAAGAACTATCCTCATGCTCCTTGTTTCATTTTTTAACGAGGTTGACACAAGAGAATGAGCTATCCTCAGATTCTTTGGTTTCATTTTTTAATGAGGTTGGCACAAGACCAGGTACTCTCCTCATGATTCCTTGTTTCATTTTTTAATGAGGTTGACACAAGACAAGGAACTATCCTCGAGGACTTGCTTCATTTTTTAAATGAGGTTGACACAGTAAAATAAATATCCTCATGGGCCTGGTTCATTTTTTAATGAGGTCGACATAGTAAAAGAACTATCCTCATATTCCTTATTTCATTTTTTAACGAGGTTGACACAAGACAAGGAACTGTCCTCATATTCTTTGTTTCATTTTTTAATGAGGTCAACACATGACCAAGAACTATCCTCGTGGACCTATTTCATTTTTTAATGAGGTTAACACAGTAAAATAACCATCCTCGAATTCAATCACAACTCATAAGAGGTCATGAAGGAGAGATCTGGTTCCAATGCCCCCAATACATGATGTACAACATCACTGAATTAATCATGAGTTGATGTAGGTATGGAACAAGTTTCCACATAATTAATCAGTGGTGGGGATGATACCATTGGTATAAGTGGACCATTTAGGGAAGATGGTTGATTGGAAGCCATATTTGGACCAAGAAATGAAAGCTGGTCAACGGTGACAATCTTGCCTTCATGCGGGAAACAAAACACTCGAAAGAGTGTTGAAACAATAGCTCCCATGTCATAAACATAGTCGCACCCAAGAAGTAAATTCTAATCTAAAGGGCCTGGTACTACCATCGCGTTCAGATAAATGATTTTTCCTCCCAAAGTAATAGGTAACTGAGGGAGGATCCCTAATGGTTGACTGGTTCCTCTATTAAAAGCCAATAGATTTTGTGTAACTGGCACAAGTGGTGGTGAACTGAGTGCTTGCCAAGCAGTTGAGGAAAGGATACTCAAAGACACACCTTCATCTATAATAGTGCCTGATACAATCATATTACAAACTTGTACTATGATCTGGAAAGGCACATAAGAAGGAAGGCAGAATCCTGCCAGTCGATTCTAATCAAAGGAAGTGACTAGACTACTTGGAGGGGGTACAGTAGAAATGGGACGATTAACCCCTTGAGTTACGAGAACGGGAGGATTTTCCTCTTGTCTTGATGGAATAGGCAGATTTCCCCCAAGCTCATTAGAATATGAAGAAACAAAAATAACTTGAGTGGTATCATGTTCACTCTCTTCAGGAAAGGTACAATTTACTGAAGGTGAAATCAGGTCAACTGTTACCTTGACCTGTTGATTTAGATCAGGTATAGTCTCATAGGATTCACTTTCAGAGAGAGTGGGTTTGACCAATAGTTGATTTTGGTTAGTCAATTCATCAACTAGTGAAGGACTAAGGGAGAGTTTCATGTTACCAGATGGAAGTCGCTCCGGTGAAGCAGGATGGTTATCCAACACTTTTTTGGCTTCATCTAGACAGGGACAAAGGTGAATGGGGTGATTCCCTTCACATAACCTACATGGAAGCCTAACTTTTTCCTTCTTTCCATGATCTCTACTACCACTAGTTGATGTTTTGTCACCAACATGATCTCCAGAGGTTGATGACACAGGATGATGTGAACGGGAAGACCATTCTTCTAATATTTGAGGAATATTAGGACAATTTCTAAGAAAATGGTCTCTCGTACAAGGTTTGCATGGATATCGAACTTTGTGAGGCTTAACGGGTGGTTTCTCATCAGATGTTTCATTCAAAACAATGGTTTGTTGGTTTTCCCTCTGCTGAATTTGCTTCTTCTTCTTCTTCTCCTTCTTCTTCCCTTTCTTCTTCTTCTTAGCCACTTGGTTACTAGTACCAATACTTTCACCAAGCGAAGAGGAAGAAGGGGAGGAAGAAACAACCGAGGAAGAAGGCAAAGGGTCAACTTTAGGATCAACTGGAGGTTGATTTTTTCCAATTGGAGGTGTACTCTATTGCGGAGAAATCATGACATTGTGAGCCAAGGGGGTTGAAAAAAACCATACTGGCAAGCCAACGATAAATCTCGGAAGGGACAATGTAGCCATATATGGAGCACCAATATTTCCAAATGGAGGAAAAGGACTAGGACTCCCATCAAAAGGAATTCCTCGATTGGTGGACTCCGGATTTGTCACCATATGTTTCAACCTAAGATTAGCTAAGGAGAGAGCATGGAGGATGTTATCCGTGGTCAATTAATTTTTATGACACTAGAAAACAACTTTTCTTTTCCATTTTTAAAGAGTCGAGAAAAAACAAAAGATGACTCTAGTCACTTTCGATGTTTAATGAGCTTGAAAGGACAAGTGCTTAGATGAACCTTTTTTTTAAGGAGTCGAAAATGAACAAAAGTGACTGCTCTAGAGATACTAGACAAGAGGGTTTACCAAACTAATCGCAAAACTGCAATATACATCTTGGTGGTAATTGAAGGAGAAATTACCAAGGATTTAACATATGGCAATCAATCTTCTGAAATGTTGTTTTCAGTGCATTGTGATCGGTAAGGCGACAGACTTGGCTTCCTAGGGATAAAGGATTTCAACCTATTGGGGTCTCCCACTATATACTCGACGGTACAGGGAGCACAAGTCCGTACTAGTACTTATCGGTTCAGAGAGGAGGAATCGCCCAACCTTAATGAAAACAACAGCCACTAGGTTTTAAGGCACTGGAACACGTCTCTAGCCTAGACCTATAGATGTTTTTGTTAAGTTCCAATGCGTTATTAGATTAATTGATGTAAATTTTAAGTTGATCTTGCTTAAAATTTGCCTTTAAGGGTTCACCATGAGATGTTTTCAAAAATTCCTAAGAATGCAACTAGAATGAGAAGCACTCTTTCCATTTGTTTTCAGCAATGAAAATCCTAGCTATGAGGGACAGAGCATACAAGTACTTTTTGATCAATCAACAAAGAGCACAAACTAATACAATTCCCTAAACCATTCCTTTCAAGCATTCACAAACTTTAATATGCACAATGCATGTTTTTCTTTTTTGTTTCTCTTAATGTGAATGATGCACTAAGAAAAACTAATGCACAAGTGATTCAAAAACTCTTTTCACAAAAATGTCAATTTAGGACAATTTCTTTTTAAAGGGAAAGGAAGACTAAATGACACTTTCAAATTTAAGGAAATGAAGATTTTCGATACTTTTAATGAAAAGGCAAACCATATGCACATATAAATCAATCGATCTTTTATGAATGAAGAATTTACGAAAATTCAATTTTCGAAGGAAAAGATGACTTTACGACACTTTCTTTCAACAAAGATCAATCCACCATATTTTGACTTTGACTATAGACTAATAATGACAAAGACAACATTAAAGAAACATTAATCAATCCAATCAAAGTAAGGTTGGCTGGCTAAGGAGATGAAAAGACTATTTTTAGAGATAAGACATCATTGATATTGAGCAAGCAAGAAATCAGAAGAATTTTGGCAAAAATTAAATCCAAAGGTGGGAATTTAACCTAAGGTTGATTAGTGCAGGTCAAAGAGGGGCTAACTGTGCTGCATAGCACTGTCTCTCACTAAAGACTACGTTGATTTCAATGAATTAAAAACTGATCATTATAGGTCAAAGAGGGCCAGTCTGCATTGATCAGCGCAGGCCAAAGAGGGAAAAACTACAATTATTAAATATTCCTTTGTTAATTAGCACAGGTCAAAGAAGGCCTAAGTGTGATGCATAACACTATATCTCAGGCTAGCCTGCACTGATTCCAGTGCGATCACTCAAAAGTCATCTAACCTCAAATTTTGACCAAAATTCAATGCAAAAGGCTGAATTACAACAAGTAAAGTATGTCAATGTGTCTAAGGAGGTTGATAAGCTACTAAAAGGGATAAGAATCCCTAGCAGAGTCGCCATTTTGTTATGGGAAAATTTAGTGTTTCTTCAAATGACTAACCCCTAGACCTAGTAGCTAGTTTAGAACAACAACCAAAGTAATTCCAATTATTTTCCTATAGCTAACAGATAAAAGAACTAGGAGCAAAAGAAACAACTTGTATCTCTCACTCGATCCCTCTTCCCTTTGACCACTTTCACTACTCCCATCCCTACTTAACTCTCTTGGAAGGTACCTGCACACAATTAGAGACAGAAAACCATCAAAGCATACATATCGATATGTTAACTAAACATATTATAGAATCGAAAGTACAATATACATCATATAACACATGAATGGTAAAAATCATAGAACTGTTTATTAATATAAGGAAATATTACAACCCATGTAGATGCATGTCCAATTCAGTGTCATCCTTCCAGCTTCAAAACCTTCTCTCCTCATGAAACAACAATTTGACATGATAACATTACTCTCTCTACTAATCTCATTCAAATAGCATTTCCTTAGCTCAAAAAGTTCCAACCTCCCCAATTCTTTGAAATATTGGTCCATTTATAGCTGAATGGAGGAGGTTAAGCCATTAATGGCCCTCATGAATGCTTTGCCAAAATTGGGAAGTGGTTCCATGGAGGAAGGGATAATGGATTTAACGTTCATTCATCTCCTTCCTCATCCAAAAGCAAGCCAAATCCATCTGGAAACTTCCAAATGCATCCATTGGATGAGGAATCCAATGGATTTATTTCAAAAATTTGATGAATCTCACTCATTGTAGGTGAAGCAAAGGCTAGGTGAGATGCATAACATGCAGACAGTGTAGTTCCTGCAATGCATTGTAGCCTGATAAAGGGCCACCTGCGCTGATCTCTCTAGGGGCATTTTTTGGATGAACGATGACATGGAAACTCTTGGGAAGCAAGCATGATGTACGTTGACTTCATTAGGGAATGAAAACAACTAAATTATGGGTTGATGGACCCTAATAATATGGATCTAAAATTTAGGGTTGATGTGCCCAAATTTTCCTGTAACACCTGGGCCACGTGCCAACCATGAAGTTTGAAGATTGGGACCTCATTGACTACGAGAAGTTCCCCCACCTAGAGACTAGGAACCTCATGAAGAAGGACATAGTGGGGGTGGTGACAATGTTAAAGCCATGGAAGTGGCTACGCGGAGTGGAAAAGGTTGGGCTACTAAACTTACTATGGGTGTCGCATTTCCACTGCGCACCAATAACAATTTTCGTCATCAGGCAGTTGCTCTTCCTGGTGCATGATGGGTATCTATGGCTAGAGGAGCCCATCCCCATCATGGAAAACCTAATTCATCGCATTTCCTGGCTACTATACAAAGGAAAGGACCCTACAACCATATCAGAAGGGAAGGGTAGTGATTTGGCCCTCGTGGAGACCATGAAGATGAAGTACAAGCTGGAGAAGAAGAAGAGGGGCTATGCCATCTCCAGCATCAAGAATAAAGTAGTATGTGTAGCAACCTAAATCCTGGCTAGCAAAGTTATGTGAACATTTTGCACAGACGAGGTATCTGCACCGGTGATCGCACTGGCTGAGCAGTGCGCGGAGGGGGTCCAGTTTAACTGGGCTAAATTCCTCTGCACAAAATTCTTGAAGAATTGTCGCGAAGCCCAGGAGCAGGGTAAAACCTTCCACTATGCGTGGCTATTGCTATCCATATTTCTCATAGCAGGGGAATTGCCGAAGGATAGTCAATTCCCCATAATTGACATAGATTTACCGAGGGTCACGAAGTACGCTTCGCTCTGTGCCACGAAGGATGCAAAAAGGATACACGATAGTAAGATCTTTTGGGTGCTCATGGATATGAACATCCAAATGTGGATCAATCAGAAGCCATGCTTGTTGCCCACGGTGTACAAAAATTTGTAGAGTTTTGTATAATTTAAGGCAAACATGCACAACATCTTTATCAAGGCGGAAAAGGAACTGACGAAGCAGTAGACAAAGCTACCTTTTGTAGCCACTGCCGATGCCATTTTCACTGTCTTAGAGGCATGGCCTCTAGAATGGCATGCCCCAGACCTTGTAGAATTTGAGAGGGCGACAGCATAGAAGAAGAAGGACAATGCCAAGCTGTGCGTTACACAGTTGGCCAAGAAAAGGCGGATGGAAAAAGCAGCAGCTGAGGTACGGGCAGCGTGAGAAGTAGCACAGAAATCTACCGAGTAGAAAAAGGGTGTAGAAGCAGCTGCAGCAACATAGGATGCAACCACGAAGGCGGGCGAGGGCCAAGCAATGCCCTCGCAGGGACAAGAGGCAGAGAAAGCGGAAACAACATAAGGGATTGCGGACCTAGGGACCACATCCACACAGCTGAAGCCTCCACACAAGTCAGAGCGAGTAGGACCAAGGAAGAAGATCAAGGTCTTGAAATTGGCCATTGACCCAATCACCCTAACCAAGGGTGATCTGCATGACATTGCCGAGACGGTGCGCAATGTCACAAATGAGGCTCTTCAGGATTTTATTCAGGAGCACTAGACTGTGTTGGGGGCCCTCAGAGTGTAGTTGTAGGAGTTACAGGTGCGTCCCCCTTAGGTGGGTACCCTTTCAACCCACCTTGCAGCAGGATCCTCGGTAGTAGAGTAGATGTTGTGCACATGGATGGCAAACACAATATTTTTTCCAGAAGGGGCCCTAGTGACATCGAATGAGGCTGATAGATTTTTGGTTAGCATGATGAAAGGCCTTAGCCTTAATCTAGCTGCCCTTCCGCGTGACACACTATATATGTTACAGGATGGGATAACGGCGGAGCTGTGCACTAGGGAGAGCCGCATGATCCAAGTCCTAAGCGAGAAAAAGATAAACATGGAAAAACTCATCTTACAGTGTGACAAATTGGTGTCACAAAATCAGTAGTTTGTGCAGGTGGTAGGCGACACTTGCCACAGTGTCCTAGAGCTGGCCATCCCAACAGATCTACCAATGGAGGTGCGGATCCACAGGCTAGCAGCAGTAGCCCGCCATACCAGGGAAGAAACAACAATGGTTTAGCTAGAGTTGAATCTTCAGATCGTCGAGCTACAGTTAAAGGCAAAGCCATCCACTCCCTTGGAAGTCAGAGAATAGCATGCTAGCGTTATCATAGCAGGACTGGAGGAAATCAGAGGTGCAGTATGAGACTATACCAGCATGTTGGAAAAAGCACTTGAGGTCCTCACAACTCTGTAGGAGTACCCCAACATCCAGTGCTTGGAGACAGAAGCGTGAGAACTCCAATAGTAATATGATAGTGTCCGAGGAACTGCGCAGATAGTAGTCCTCACCCAGAGGCTTGCGAGGATGCAACAAGCCAAAGCACTAAAGGATCAGGTGGACATGTTGAGACACAAGGAGGTAGTTCTCAATGCACGTGTTCAACCTTGGATCGACGAGGCCTTCACTATCATGAAAAAAATCGAAGGAAAGCTCGTGCACATACAGGGGATGCATGCATTAATGCAGAGAAGCACTGAGACACAGAGGTCTCAGAACAACGGATGTAGCAAATACAGCAAGCAACAGCTCAGTGTGTTGTGGACCTCATCACAGTTCGAGAACAGTTGGAGGGACTCCGTGCAAAGATCACTGCGCCTACAGAGTGACTCGAGGGCAAGTCACAATGTTTATGTTGGGGGCCTATTGGGCATGGAATCCCCCCAAGGCATGTTTTTGGGCTCAAAGCCCAAGTTTCGACCGGATATTGTTGTAAAGACTCCGCGAATTACAGGCATGGAGCGCGAAATATATGATAGAGTCACAATGTTGTCTGCCCTAGTTTTGTAATGTAATGTCGGCTGGATAGACCTACCCATGGTCCACGTAACATGGGATTGTATAAATAGAATGAGGCTCTAAGTGTAAAAGATAGCATAGCGAAGTAGAGAAGAAAGAGTCTAAGTATCTAAGTGTGTCTTTGGGTCATAGGATAGGAGAAGGCTCTGCAGTTGAGTGCGCAGAGGCCTAGTAGTCTACAGTTGAGTGCACAAACCCCTGCAGCTAAGTGTGCAGGGTGAAATCGAGTTTGTAACCGAGGAAGAAAATAATAAAGAGAATTTTTGTTACCAATTTGTGTATTTGTTCTTGGGTTAATGCATGTTTGATATAAATTGCGAATATACTGTTTATTTACTCCGCACACCTGTATGAATGGTTTATATTGTTAAGTATAACTTAAAACATGCAAGTAGGCTAAGGTAATCGACTAATAGTGGAATATCAGTGAATTCTTGGGTAATGATGTAGAAGCACAACGTTCAGCCCTAAAGTAGGGTTGCACGAAGGCAGCATCTTAGGCTGCGAGGTACGTGAAATTGCACGTAGCAATGTGCACGCAGGGTCAAACTACGGACCACTTGAACTCATCAGACATCTCCAGGGTGCGGAGACCTAGTTCTAGCACCCTCCCATACTACTTATGGTAAGACATCAGTCTGTGTTTTGCGGACTATTCCCGAAAGGGCCAGTAGTACTGGGATTTGTTTAGCTAAATCAACTCTAAACCTGGGTCAGGCCCCAACAAGCCAACATGTGTCATAGTTATTTTTGTTTACTCTTTCAATTGTTATTTTTTTTATTTTATGAAATTAGAGTTATTCCGATAGTTGTGAGTATTGATCTTCATGATTTACTTTTTTGTTCAAACTAGATCCTAGATCTTGCTATATTCATAACTGTGTTAATCTTTGATGAATTTAGCGTATTAGTTTAAGTATTTGATTGATGTTCATTCTGAAGTAGTGTTATCAGATATCTTCAGTTTACAGTTGATTACTTTTAGTTAAAATTTTGAATAGTTGCTTGTTGTTCATTTATTGTAGCTTTCTTTCTTGCTGAATGAATTATTGTTGATACTAGTTAGATCTTCTAAGAGTGATTCCTTTTACTTGCATTTAGATTCAATTTTCTGCACAATAGATTAAAATAGATTTGCAAATGCTTTAATGGTTTTCCTTTAGGTTTGTTTTGGATTGAACTTCGAGAATTAGATATTAATTATTCTAATGATTCTAAATCATTTCATTCTGAATTGACCTCTGAATTCACTTGCATAGACAATGTTGAACACTCTTTAAATAAACAAACTTACCCCGGTTTGATAATTAATGTAGGTATTAATATTTCTTTTAATATTCATCTTAGTGCACCAACATTCTGGCGTCGTTGCCGAGGAGAGTGTTTCAAAGTGATTTTTTTTTATTTTTCTCGATGTAAAAGAATTGGGCATTAAAAACAGGAGGTAAGAACCTGTATAACAGGCAAGTAAAGTGCTTGCTCAACAGCCCACTTTTCAGCAAATGCATAGAGGTTAAATAGGAGTAGGGGTTTTTATGAATGACTAAGAATAAAAGGTAGAAAAAGATCAGAAACCCCCACCCAAATCCACAAAACCCAAGGGATCAGTGAACATTGGAAGATCAACTTTTTGACAAAATCACAAGAAATGTAGAATCTCAGGCATCAGTAGGACCCCGAACTATATATGGAAAAAGCCCTACCATGATCCCTCAAGCAGCAGGCTCACCATCTGCAGCCTACACTGAGATTCATAGCCAAACCAAAGGATCTAAACAGAGCTTTTAGGTCACTAATAATTTACATTATGATCCTTCACAAGAGGGAAAATCATGCAATTTAAGAGAAGGAGAGGGAGAAACCAGTGGAATTGCTAAGGTAGAGCCACAGTTGTTTGAACTAGGATCTCATGTGATCCCAGATCTGCGCAGTTCCATAAAACCACCTCAGATTGAAAATACTCCAGTTACTCAGATAGCATCCCTTGAAGTCCCTGAACGATATTGGCACATTTTCGACCAAATGGAAAACCAACCACCTCAAGGTCAGACCTCAACATTGGAATACCCCATAGTCAACCCAGTAGCCAATGCCTCGATGAAAGTTATTACCTTGCAACATCCCAACATTTCATGGCATGACCATAGAATATTTGGATGTCTTGTTATTCAAGTTTGATGTCCTGTGTAGAGGATATAATTACACCACCGATCCTAAAAAATTGAAGATGTTCCCTTCTACCCTAAAAGGAGCAGCTTTGTGGTGGTTTATGGGTTTAGGCGGACACACTATTAACTCTTGGGATGACATGAAAACTTCTTTTCTCATGAAATATCAGGACTAATGTAGGACTAGGGAATTAAAAGACAAAATCTTTAAAATGTCTGCGAAGGATAATCAAACTCTATTGGAATATGTCAAACAGTTTCAATACAATTTTCATAGATCCCCTCACTCCACATTACCAAAAGAAGTCTTGAAAGCCATCTTAATTAAAGGAATGAAAGAAGAATGGATAGATACTTTAAATTTGATGGAGAAGGGAGACCTTTCTCAAGAGTTTTCTGATGAAATTTTTTGCTTGTGTATCAGGTGTTCGCGAGGTAGCACATGCATCGGGTCAAGAAGCCGAGATTCTATGACTAGAGGAAGCAAACCACCCAGTGGAGGCGTGACAAGAATAGAAATCAGTAACCTCCTAGAGGAATTCAAGACAGACATCCTGGGCACCCTTACAATGCAATTGGACATCTTGTAGGCCAAATAGAAACAAGCCTTAGCAGAACAGAATTTGGTTGTTTTTTGTCCACGCTACCAAAAGAAGCATAGTCAACGGGAGTGTCCATTGGACATGGTCTAGACATGCACTATCTGCACCAAGGACCATGCCACCGAGCAGTGCCCATCACTTCCGAGGCTAAAATCAGTCTTTAAAGAAGCAGAGGAAGAGACAGAACTAGTATACTTAATGAACCAGCATCAACAGTGACAAGTCTGACCTATAGGTATGTCACAAGACCCATCTCAATTCTTCCCTTCTTCATCATTTAATTAGCAGCAAAATTCCGGAACAACATGGCAAGGTGAATCACCTTTCTCAAATTTGTAGTCCCAACCATTTCCTATGACACCTTGGCCAAATAATTCCTTTCCAAGTAATGGTTGGCTAAATTCTCTTTTTCCTACTCCTTTTTCACAAAATAATCCATACCCATCTTAGTGGCCTACCTCTACTTCACAAAATTCGAACTAGTCCTCGAATTGGTAGCGACCTCTAGGAATAACCAATTCATCTATAAGGAAAGGTCGTCAACCTCAACCTAAATTATCAGCCCATATCCATTATAGCAAAATCCTCAGCCTCTTCTACGTCCCCAACTACCAGCTCAACCAAATCCAGACCCCAATAACAGACCAGTTCAGCTAATACAAATCATTGAAAAATCAGACCTTGAGACCAAACAAAAAGAATGCAATGAACTTAGGCTAAGGTTAGGATGAAATATCACTCCTGAGGAAGATAGAGACCAGCCACCAATTGAGTTCGAAACATCACCTGTAAATACACCATCGATTGTGACTAACATAGAAATAAAACACGAAGAAGACACAGTTGAACATAAAGATCCTAAATAACTCGTAAATTGTAATTACTTCTCCCCTGTTCCCTGAAAGATTAAAAATACCTAAACCAATTTCTTATCTAGACTTTGATCTCATAGGGAAACTTAAAAATCTTTGCATTAAAATTCCTCTCCTCTAGGCCATCCAGGATATTCCTATTTATGCTAAAACAATTAAAGAACTATGTGTGAAAAATCTTGTGAGGCAAATAAAAGCTTCACCAACTATCCATGTCATAGATACCTTGTCTGATTTACTTTTGGGCGGGGAAACACTGATAAAATATGAAGATCTAGGGAATCCCATAGTTACAGTCCAAATATATGGCCGCTCCTTTCTGAACACACTAGTTGACTAGGGCGCAGCCATTAACATCTTAACTGCAAAAACTTGTAAGACACTTGGTATCCCAGCTCTAGAACCAACCACCACCCTGCTAGAACTTATTGATCGTTTGGTGGTAAGACCAGAGGGAACTTTACAAGACATTACAGTTTTTTTTTTTACTCATGGGAGTACCTAGTGGATTTTCTAGTTGTCAACCCAAAAAGTCGACTAGATGGGCACCCTTTAATTTTGGGCCGACCTTGGCTGGTAACAGCCAATGCTTATATAGGTTGTCGTGTAGGAAGCATGACCACTGCTAAGGGAGATGCTGTAAATAATCTTGTTTTATATCCTCCTGCCAAACCAAGTCTACCCATTATGAAAATACATAAACAACCATGCACATGCCTGGAACAAAGTATTCGTTCACCACTTACAGTAGCAGAAGCATTGGAGTTCAAGGATCAGACTGAAGACGATGTGATCAATAACTTTATTAATCAACCAGCCACTGTGAATAATGTAAAATGTCAAATGTTAAAATCAATCCTTGACAATGAAGCCTTGGAATACCCTTTGAAAGATAATGATGATCAGCATATTTCGACAACTGTCGTTCATAATAGCAAGGCTGTTGAAATTGAACCAGGCAAGGTTTTAAATATCAATGATAGTCTGGACAGTGACCAACAGCAAAATCTCATCCAAGTTCTACAAAAATATAAGGGGGCTTTTGCTTGGGACTACCCAGACATGAAGGGCATAGACCCACAATTATTCACACATCATATCTACACTGAAAAGGATGCTCATCCTATCCGTCAACGTCAACGGATATTAAATCCACATCTCAAAGATATTGTAAAAGAAGAACTACAGAAGTTGTTGGACGTGAATTTTATTTATCCCATTTTAGATAGTAAGTTGGCCTCTTTGATGGTATTTGTTCCCAAGAAAAATGAGAAGTGGCACATCTGTGTGGATTATCAAGAATTGAACAAAGCCACACAGAAATATCACTTCCCTCTTCCATTTATTGATTAAGTCCTTGATACACTTGTAGGAAAAAAATTCTTTTCCTTTCTGGATGGCTTTAGTAGCTACAATCATATCTAAATCACCCCTGAAGACCAAGACAAAACCACCTTTACCTGCCCATGGGGTACGTTTTCTTATAGAGTGTTACCATTTGGCTTATGCAATTCCCCAGCTACATTTCAGAGGGCCATACTCAGCATCTTTGTTGATCTAATAAATGAAGGACTTGAAGTTTATATAGATGATTTTACCCCATTTGGGACAACTTTGACCAAGCACTATAGACATTAGAAAAGGTGTTGGAATGATGCATTGCCACCAGGCTGTGTTTAAGTAACATCAAGTGTCACATGATGATGACAGAAGGCGTAATCCTAGGACACTACATTTTTGTGGCTGGGATACAAGTAGATCCAACAAAGATAGAGGTAATTATCCTATTACCTACACCTTGTACTCAGACGGAGTTACTTAGCTTCCTCGGATATGCTGGTTACTATCGCAGGTTCATAAAAAAAAAAATCACAAATTGTTGTGCCTTTGTATGCTTTAAGAGGAAATGTTAAATTTAAATGGTCTAATAAATGTGACACAATATTTACAGATTTGAAGAAATTAGTTTGGATGGCACCAGTACTGCATGGACCCAACTGGGAGCTACCCTTTCATATCTCCATGGACGCGTCAGATGTAGCAATAGGCATTGTTCTTTGCCAAGAGGAGGACAAAACGCCTTATGTTATTTACTATATAAACAAAAATCTTACTGCTGCTGAACTTAATTATACAGTAACAGAAAAGGCATTTCTAGTTGTCGTTTATTCCATAAACAAATTTAGACATTATATAACTGGCTATAAAGTTTTTATGTATACTGATCATTCAGCCATTAGATACTTAGCTAACAAACCAATTACAAATGGTTGAGTGACTTGTTGGTTATTACTTTTGTAGGATTTTGATATCACCATTAAAGACCATCCAGGGAAGAAAAACCTAGTCGTGAATTTTCTCTCTCGGGTTCCAAAGGTAAATGATGCACTGGAAGTTGATGACCAGTTTCTAGATGAACATTTGTTTGCCATAGCAGTTAAAACGCCATCATATGCACATGTAGAAAACTATTTGGCGGTAGGAAAGTTGCCCAAACACTTGACAACAAGGGAAAGGAAACATATTATCCAGTGCAGCGCCCGATTTTCTTGGATTCATGGATACTTTTTTCATACATGGTCAGATATGTGCATACGCAGATGCATTCATGAAGATGAAATCTATGACATCCTGAAGGCCTACCATGATGAGCCTTGCGGAAGACACTTCACAGATCACAGAACTGGGCACAAGGCACTACATATGGGCTATTATTGGCCCACCACTTTTAAAGACGCTAAGAAATATGTCCAAGCTTGTGATAGCTGCCAAAGGATGGGTCATCCTGGTCAATTTGATGAAATGTCGTTGAAGCCCCAATTGGTAATATAACCTTTTTAACTATGGGCATTTGATTTTGTTGGCCCATTTCACCCGCCATCAAAGAAAAGGGCCTACATACTGGTTGCTACAGACTATGTAACAAAGTGGGTAGAAACAGTATCTTTTCCAAGAGCTATGGAAGAAATCATAATTAATTTCCTTTTCGAGTTATTTGTGTGGTATGGTTTACCTAGGGAAGTGATAACAGATGGAGGGGGGAATTTGTAGGACATAAGATTACAGCCACTCTACGGAACCACCACATCACACATAGAGTCACTTCCTGTATCACCCATAGGCGAACAGGCAGGTTGAAAGCACTAATAAAGTCATCGAAGCAATTTTGACTAAGACAATTTCGACACATCGATGGGACTGGGCTGCTAGACTGCCAAAGGCCTTGTGGGCCCATCACACAACTTGGCGAAATACTATTGGATATTCTCCGTACCAACTTGTATTTGGAAAAGAACCCATATTTCCTATTGAATTTGAAATAAAGACTCTCAGGACAGCTCAAGAAGTGCGATTGGATCTAACGGAGGCCCAAACTAAATGACTTCAACAAATAAATGAATTGGATGGGGCTCGACTATTTGATCTACAACGCACCACAATTATTCAACAGCAAAGGGCTAAGCATCACGACAATCTTATTAAAAATAAGACATTTTAGAAAGGAGTCTGGGCACTCATCTATGATTCCATATTTCAAGACTTTTTAGGTAAGTTACAGACAAGTTGGCTTGACCCATATGAAATTCAAGAGGTGCACAACAATGGCACTCTCACTCTGGCCACCATTGATGAGTCTGGTCATTCTTTCTGAGTGAATGGACATCGAGTATGTCTTTATCATAAACCACTCACCAAAGAGTCTTTTTGCCAATAGGTACATGATGATCCCACTATGCAAATTTTAGCTGCAGGGGGTAATGACCCAATAGCTTTACTTTCATGAAAACTTATCTCTCTTCAGCTGTAAATAATGTATATATTTTTCTTATGGTTGGTTGTAATTTATTTTATATAGGCATCACTATGTAAATATGGGGATTTTTCTTGTTTTTGGTGTGTTTAATAATTGTTGTTCAATCAATTGAACAGTTGTTGTTCAGTCAATTGAATAACTATTGTTCAGTCAATTGAGCAACAATTGTTCAATCAATTGAACATTTGTGATTTCTTTTTCTTGTGTTTAATAATTATTGTTCAACCAACTGAACAACTATTTTTTAGTCAATTGAATAGATGTTGTTCAATCAATTGAACAACTGTGATTTCCTTTATTGGTGTTTGTTGTTCAATCAATTGAATAGATGTTATTTGAAAGAATGAACAGCTCTGATTTCTTGTTGGTGTGTTTGTTGTTCAATAAATTGAACAGCTGTTGTTCAGTCAATTGAAAAGTTGTTGTTCGAAAGAATGAACAGCTCTAATTTCCCTTTTGTGTGTTTGTTATTAAATCAATAGAATAGTCGTTGTTCAGTCAATTTAACAACTGGTATTCAAAAGAATGACCAACTCTAATTTTTTTTTTTCACGTGCTTGATGTTCAATCAATTAAACAGATGTTGTTCAATCAATTGAAAAGTTGTTTTTCGATAGAAAGAACAACTATTATTTCTCTTTCTTAAGACCAATAATTGTTGTTCCATCGTCGTTTATTTTTAATCAAACTACCATTTTTCTCTTCCATGTTTTCCTACCAAAACCATCTTTTTGGATTTGGAATTTATACCCAAAATAAAGGGAAAATGGTAATATTAATAACATTATGACTTGTAAAGCCTTTGATGGCTATCTTTATTCTAAAATTGACCTAGTTTATCTATATAATGACTGGCTGAATATCTTCTCTTTAGATATAGCATAAAATGATTCACTACCTTAATACCATGTTGGTTTATCTTTCACACTTTCAATTGATAATTCCCTTTGGTATGATGATATAGGGATAAGAGCATAACTTTCATTCGCATTTTTTTTACTTCTCACACCATCCATAACTCTTAAGGAGTAAATGAGCCTCCCTCCCTTTACAATAAAAACATGGAAATATGGAAATATGAAAATACAATACAAATCTTCTTAAAGAGGATAGGGGGTCTCATCACAAGCTAGCCTACCATGATCATAAGGATGTAACAAGTGACATTCCATTATGGACACCACACTAGGGTACATGACCTTCTAGATAGTCAAAACTATCATAAGGATAGGAGGTCTCATCACGAGCTGGCCTGATCAATTTGTTATATCCTAGTGAATGGCACTATGATTATTTGGTTACCATGTTAATTTATCTTTCACACTTTCAATTGATAATTCCCTTTGGTATGATGATATAGGGATAAGAGCATAACTTTCATTCGCATTTTTTTTACTTCTCACGCCATCCCTAACTCTTAAGGAGTAAATGAGCCTCCCTCCCTTTAATAAAAACATGGAAATATGGAAATATGAAAATATAATACAAATCTTCTTAAAAAGGATAGGGGGTCTCATCACAAGCCAGCCTACCATGATCATAAGTATGTAACAAGTGACATTCCACTATGGACACCACACCAGGGTACATGACCTTCTAGATAGTCAAAGCTGTCATAAGGATAGGAGGTCTCATCACGAGCTGACCTGATCAATTTGTTATATCCTAGTGAATGGCACTATGATTATTTGGTTACCATGCTAGCATAGTGGTCTCTTTATAGAAAAAAAAAAACCATCTATATACTAAATGGACCCTGGATCATTTTTGGGTTAAAAAGCAACCCTGTCGAGGCTATGAACGCATGCTGGCAACAATGGCTCTGCTTGTGGTATTGAAATTCTATGTTACATTGCCAATTATTCTTTATCCCATTATTTCCTATTGATTCATTTCTAAAGGTGAATTTACCATTTGAACAACGTTTATAACTTAATCAACCAACATGCATGGTAAACTATACTTTTATATACATTATATCAATATTTTCCAATCAATCGATACCAGTCATCATTATCATTTATCGTCGGTCATGCTTTCGTCACATTTTTTTCCACCTAAGGCAAATGTCTCTTTGAATAATTATCAATTCATTGTTTTATTCCTTTTACAATCATTTCAAATCTTTCTGACTTGTACTCCTCTCTTTTTTTTCTATCGTATTTACGCCGCTTTGATTGTTTTCTGGCCACATTTATGAATCCTCCATGCACTTTCCCTTTTTCCCATGCTTATAGTCATGGATGCCCTTTTCTAATTGGAGGGGGGAAAGTAAGCATTATGGATGGCATGCAAATTAATTATTAAGTTGTGCCAAAAACTAATGATATGAAAAACAAAATCATTGCCTATTAATAACAACTTTAAATCAACGTCATTACTCTTTTAATAACTTTAAAGTTTGTATACGGTTTATTTTGATGTTACAAACTATGAAAATGTGAGAAAAGTGCATGAAAAAGTGCAAGTAAACTAGCTATTGAGAAACAACAACCATGGGAGGAAAATATATCTACAGTGAACCCACAGTACTCTGAGTAACAGAATAGACTCACAAAATTCTTGAGTGTGTCGGCTGGCTTCAGTACTTGGCCAAATTACAGGGATTCCAGAATGAAATAACACTTGAATTCTTGCAAAATCTATAGGACGGACGCACGACGGTGAAGGGAAGAAATATAATAGTCTCTGGAGCAGTTATAGCTGAAGTCTCTGGAATTCTAGCAGAAGGCACAAAATGGACTGATTAGCAAGTTATCATGCAGGACGCAGTTGTGGTATTCCAAGACCCAGATGAACAATTGGTACGTAAAGGCAAAGGGATTCACCCCACATCTTTAAAGCAACGATGGCAGGAATTGGAAACCATTGTTCAAAGGTACATCACTTGTGACGGACGTCAAGATGTGGTAAAACCTCGATAATTCAAACTATTATCTATTCTGAAGCATAAAATTATGGTTAATTTTCCATTCTATTTAAATTCCTTATTGCATGATGTTGTTAGTCGGGTTAGGAAGGCTAAAGACCCACATTCTGTTATCAGCCATCATGGTCTGATTAAGTTAATCATTATTCATGGATTGGCCCAGCAACAATTAACTTGGGATAAACTTGTAAATCATGCCTTAACCCCACTAGAAGGAAACCCAGATGCACAGACAGGGATAGATGATAGAAATAGGAATGACACAGATACTGAACAACAAAGAGTAAAGGTAGCAGGTCCAAAAAGGGAAATAAAAAGAAGGAATCCTTCTTTGGCCTCTGGCCCAGCGAAACGTAGACTTTTTGCAATGATGAAATCACAGCAGTGCACCCGGATTCCAACAGAAGAAGTAGGGTCATCTCATATGCCCTCTTGAAGCCCACAAGATGATTTTTGTAGGAATATGAGGAAGAAATGGATCAAGTATTGGATAATATGGGTACATACTATGAATAAAGGGATCCATCTGGAAACTCTGAAGGGAAAAATCATTCCCTTAACTACTCTGCATCTGCCGGCAATTCTGGCCATACTAAAACTTTTCCATCTATTAATAATTTGGAGGATCAGAGGGAATCAATTCCCTATATTAACAAGTCCCTTGAGAAAGATGCCCATGCAGAGAAAAACCTTGGGGATGAAAATCAACCAGAGGTTACTATTCCATTGGAGTCCCCAGAGGAAGAGGCCCATGCAGAAGAAACCCTTAAGGATGAGAATCAACCAGGGGTTACTGTTCCATTGGAATCCGCAGAGAGAGAAGCCCATGCAGTAGAAACCCTTGAGGATGAAAATCAACCAGGGGATATTGTTCTAATGGAGTCCCCAGAGGAAGAGGCCCATGTAGAAGAAGACCCTGAAAACAAAAATAACCCAGGAGATATTGTTCCATTAGATTCCCCTGAGAGAGAAGCCCATGTAGAAGAAGACCTCCAAGACGAGAATAAATCGGAAGATACTGTTCCATTGGAACATAACCCTGATATTGGCATAGCTCCTCTTGAACCTGAAATAAACACAACTGTGCCACCTCCAATCGGAAACCCCACAAAGAAGAAATCGTACAAGGATAGATTGAGGAAGTTGATTAAGAAATACAAGAAACAGAAGAAAACAGTCAAACAATTGAGAGAGTGGTTAAAGGAAGAAGTTAGGGCTCAAAAACTAAAAGTGGAATTGGAAACTATAGGGACCCAAACAGAAAAATGTTCTTTGGAGGATATTGAGACTCAGACTGAAATTCCTTGTGTTTGTTCAATAGGAACCCAAACAGAACAATGTCCTTTGGAGAATATTGAGACCCAAATTGAATGTCCTTATGTTTTTCCAATGGAGACCCAAACAAACTTTCCTACCACAGATGTTGATGTTCAAACCAATTTTGAGGAGAATTCCCAGGCAGACTGTTGTATGCCCCAAGAAACAACCAAATTTTCTCTTCAAACCTATTTTGAGAAGAATGCCCATGCATATTGGCATATGTCCCAAGAAACAACTGAAGCTGCTATTAAAACTGATTCATTGATAACACATGATGATGAAACTTAGACAGAGGAAACACCTCACTATTTTCCTCTAGTAAGGGAAGTTGTTGTCATGAAATTGCAAAATGAATTCACCAAGACCCAGCAGGAGTTGCCTCAACATAAGTAAGTAGTACCGTTACAGGTACACCAAGAGTTGTGGAAGAAATTCGAGGAACATACTGTAACAAAAGACGATACTTTTTCCAACTTCAAATATGAGCAAAAGAAGTTAGAGAAAGCACAAGCCAAGATTCAGAAGGCCAAGGAATAGATTGAAACTATTTGTTCTCTTTACTCTGATGCTTTGTCTTATTGGTCACCTACCACTAATTATGCATTATTCTTGTTGGAAAGGTACCTATTGCTAAAAGTGAAAGCTGTCAAGGCTGGTAAGTTAGCAGAATTGAAGACCACTCTAGACTTTGTCCAATGTTTTAAGGAACAAAATGGGTAGGTAAAACGCCTTCTATATGAATTATATATGCACAATTTCTTCTCAGAGGATGAACTAAATAGTAATCCTAACCTCTTCATTGGGGACACTCAATTCCAATCTTTCCTCTCATTTTCTATCAATCAAGTTAAATGGGCTAAAGCCTATAACACGTTTCAGAAAAGGGAACATGGTATAGATTTATGGGTCAGAGGAGAACCCACGAAACCCTTACACCTCTATGTCCGACATAAAAGGTTTATGCAACAAGATGAGGTCATGGCTAAACTAGGACCACTCCATACAGGTATTATACAAGCAGGAAGAGAATATTTTCAGGACATTAAGGAGGAAGCTTTTTGGTGGCAAGGAAAATATTGGAAGCTTCCACTAACAATGTCAAAAACCAGGAGCCATTTAGGTACAGAAACTTTAAAGTTGTTACTGCTCACTTAATCATGTACAACAATATAGTCCTAGGCATGGGTCCTACCTCGATAGGATGTCATTACAGATGTCATATTATTTGGTACCCCCCTGATGGGTATTACTATGATTATGATTTGCCAGATTACTGTGTAAATAAGGCTTTTGAAATACTTAAACAAAAAAATGGTTTTAGGCTATATAAAAATGGTTTTTGTTTATTCTTCAACACAACTGCACCTGAATCATCTTATTGCATGAGGACATGCAAAAAGGTAAGTAAAGGAGTATGTTGGGCCGTAGAAAAGGTATGTTTTATCCTCATATTAGCTTAATTAATCATTCATCTTTATGTGTTTATCTCCAATTTAGAAAATAATTTAGAAAATAATTTAGAAGAAAAAAGTGTAGAAGCCAAATGAAAGAAATCATTAATGAATTGGGTAATTTTGGGCGTAAAAGCTAACTTTCCCTAATTTTTATATGCAGGAATATGAATTGAACGACTGTTGTTCAAAGGATGGAACAATAATGACCAATAAAGGAAAAAGGACAACGCCTCGATTATGAAGGATAGCGAAAGACTAGGAGAATCAAGTTTATTTTGTAATAAAATCTAATTATCGGTTGCAAAATCCTCTGGATCTCCTGATCTTAAGGATTCGCTTCTATCTGTTTGTCTCTCATAGGTTATATAAAGCCGATAGGAGAAATGAACAGCGAGCTATGAAATTGGAGATTATAATTACTCACTTTTGACATAGAGTATTCTCACTACGGTGATGTTGTATCTTCATTATCGAGTTTAATGAAGAAGACAGTGTTTTTCCTATAATCGTATTCTGAGTGTCTTTCGGTAGTGACTTCTGGAGACTCTGGGCCCGACGATAGGAGATTTACTGCTTTAATTTTGCCATACTTATTTATGTTTATTCTTGCAATTTTTATTTCTGTTATTTTATGAAATTAGAGTTATTCTGATCGTTGTGACTATTGATCTTCATGATTTACTTTTGTCATTCAAACTAGATCCTAGATCTTGCTATATTCATAGTTGTGTGTTAATCATTCTGAAATAGTGTTATCATAGATCTTAAGTTTACAGTTGATTGCTTTCAGCTAAAATTTTGAATAGTTTTGTGTTGTTCATTTGTTGTAGCTTTCTTTCTTGCTGAATGAATTATTGTTGATACTAGTTAGATCTGCTAAGAGTGATTCCTTTTACTTGCATTCAAATTCAGTTTTCTAGACAATGGATTAAAATGGATTTTCAAATTCTTTAAGGTTTGCCTTTATGTTTGTTTTGGATTGAACTTCGAGAATTAGATATTATTTATTGCAACGATTCTAGATCATTTCTTTCTGAACTGACCTCCGAATTCACTTGCATAGACAATGTTGAACACTCTTGAAATAAACAGACTTACCCTGGTTTGATAATTAATGTAGGTATTAAGATTTCTTTTAATAGTCATCTTAGTGCACCAACACCATCAAAGGTCTGTGTTTCTCCAGCTCATATGAGAAATCCTCATACCAACAATTTTTGGGTGACACAATTCTCATGGGTGTCCCAACCATCCAAGAAGTGTGGGCCTTTTGTAGAGCCTTTGATGATTACATTACTATCTCAAGTATGGATCTAAATTCACAAAAGTATGTGATTTTCTTATTTAACACTCCCCTTTCTATTTGAAATCATCTTACTAATCTCTTGGGCTTCAAGAAACACACCTTACACACAATCTATTTAGGAGCCCTATTAGCTCCTAACTCCCTCTGTAACAAGATTTGTTCTATCCTCATTCAAAATTTTATCAATAGATTAGATAGCTGCACTTTCTGCTCACTCAGCATTTCCTATAGAATCATTTGTCTTAAAACCGTTCTACATGCCTTACCCATGTATCTTTTCTCAACCTTGTTACATGTCTATTTGGGCACATCATTCTCGACGATTAGATCAGTAAAAATAGGGCTCATAAAACCCTAATTTAGTTGCTACATGCCCTAGACAAGTCATCATATTGAATGCTTTCATGCATGAAAGTTTCCTAGCTTGAAACCTTGTTGAAATTCCTCTTTGGGACACCAGCACAGCCTTGGTCAGGGGCAACTGCTCTGCATAGCAGGTAGGCCCATTCAGACCTGTGTTGTAGTGCACTTAGGCCCACTTTAACTTGCGTTGGGTGAGGATGAGCAAAATTGACATAGGATTCTAGGAATATTCCTTGATTCTAGAGCATTCTAGAAGGATGCCCAGCTCTTATCTCATCCTATGAGCTCATTTTTGGATAGGCTATGGATCAATTAATCATCTATCCTCTCATCCATTTCTCCATGGAAACTAACTATCCAATTATGGGAAACCATTCAATGCCCAATTTATGACAAAACCACTTGCATTTCCCTATAAATTGACCACTCATCATAGTGATTAGGAGGCTGGAATTTGGATATTGTAGTGAAATATTTTTGGTTTGAGACTTGAAATAATGTTATGTTGCTGGATTGATGTGCTATTGGTGTGATGAGGGTTTGGACTAAGTTGGATGAGTGACTCAGGATCGAACCACATTAGGTGTAACTTCTCCTTCTATAAATCAATAAAATTGTTTGTTCCTTTTCCAATACTTTTGTCCATATCTATGATGAATGTATGTTCAAATGTTGTCGATTCCATTTGTTTATAGTAGATAGGTCATATGCTTTGATTGTTGTCATCTTCTATTTATGTTGGTGGGTACCAATTGAGAAAATTCAATTTGAACAGGAGTGACGAGAGAAATTCAAAAGAGATCAGAGGAAGCGAAAGATCACAAGTAGGTTCCTTTATCTTATCTATCTACTGTAGGAAAAGGTTAAATAGCTTTAGTTCTATTGTTCTAAGTGTAACTACCCACTTAGGGAAGATGTACTTATTCGTAGGTATAAATTTTGTATAACAAATTGGTGACTCCACTGGGGAATGATTGTCGTTACTGGTAGTTTACCCTTATCATATTACACCCTAGTAGACTTTACTTGACTTCATTGATCTCTTTTCAGTCATCTTGAAGCTTTTTTGGTCAAAAAGTGTGCTTAAATGTCTCCTAATTGGGCTCTCTGGCATCAGCGCAGTGTTGGTCTTGATACAGTGCGCTGCAGAGCAGCCTTAGCTTAGAGACAGTGCTCTACAATGCACTATCTCCCACTCAGGGCTGCGTTGATCCCTGTCAAGCCAAAAAAACCCATATTTTGCTTGATGTTTTCCAAATTTTCTTCTGATGTTGTTTGTTGAAAGATCAATGTTTTCTATGGCTCTGAAATCAGTTTGCATTTCCTATCCTAGCCCTACTTTGACCTTGATTGTTTAGTGTTTCTTAATAAATTTCTTTTTCATTATCAATTTATTGTCAAAGTTAGTTTACATCGATTAGTCTTTTCTCAAAAAGAATTGTCGTAAAGTCTTCATTTCGTTGAAAAGGAATTGTCGTAAAGTATTTGTTTCTTGTGAAAAGCATTGATTGATCGTTTGTGCATTTAGTTTTCTTATTTTCATCCAAACATTAAAGGAATGAAAAGAAAAACATGCATAATTCATTTAGAAGTTTGTGTGTTCTTATAGGAATGGTATAGGGAAATTTGCATTAGATGTGCTCTATGCTCTTTGTTTAAAGATTCTGATTTATCTATCCCTTTTAGTTACGATTTTCATTGTTTAAATCAAATGAAAATAATGTTTCATATTTAAGTTTTATTATAGGAGTTTTAGAAACATCATGCGGTGAAACTAAAAGGAAAAATTTTAAACAAGATCAACTAAAATTTATCTCAATTAACCTAATGGAGCATTGTAACTTAACGCATAACATTTAGAGGTCTAGGCTAGAGACGTGTTCCGACATCATTAAACATAGCAGTTGTCGCTAATGTTCTCCGATACATTCTGAGTGTGATATCTCATTCCACGTACATAATTATATCGTATCTCGTCCATGTACTTTAGGGTATATCGGACGGTGTTATACTACGAAAAGTATAAGCGAATGCTCTCACTGTGCGGTTTCGCATTAGACAACACTAACACGGATTGGGCCTCCACGTACTTTTCGTTATATTTGGGAGGACTGCATTAGGTTGCTATCCATCCATAGGTAACCAAGTCAGCCACCTTGTATACTGTGATACACTGAAAATGGTATTCAGGGAGATTTCCTACACATATGTTAATTCCTTGGTTTACTGAGGAAGTATATTGCAATTCACAATTACTTGGTAATCCTTTTGCCTAGATTATCCCTCTTTTGTTTTTTTCTGTTATTTTGATTAAAATAAAATTAATTGACAATGGATAACATCCTCCACGTCACTCCTTAGTTTATCTTAGGTTGATACATATGGCAACAACTCCAGAGTCCACCAATCAAGGAATTAATTTTGATGGGAATCCTAGTCGTTTTCCTCCTTTCGGAAATATTAGTGCTCCTTATATAGCTACATTGTCCCTTCCAGGACTTACCATCGGCTTGCCAGTATGGTTGTTCTCAACCTCATTGGCACCACAGCTGAATATTCCTACAACTGGACAAAATCAACCTCCAGTTGATCCTAAAGTTGACCCTTTACCTTCTTTGTCAGTTGTTTCTTCTTCCTCTTCTCCTAGTGAACGTATTGACACTGGTAACTAGGTGGATAAGAAGAAGAAGGGAAGAAGAAGAAGAAGAAGAAGAAAATTTAGTAAGGGAAACAAAGCAACCATTGCTTCGAATGAAACTTCTAATGAGAAATCATCCAATAAGCCTCACAAACTTCGATATCCTTGCAAACTTTGTACGAGAGACCATCTTCTTCGAAATTGTTCTGGTATTCCTCAGATCTTAGAAGAATGGTCTACTCATTCACATCATCTTGTGTCATCAACTTCTAGAGATCATGCTGGTGACACACCATCAACTAGTGGTAGTAAAGTTCATGGAAAGAAGGGTAAAGTTAAGTTTCCCTATAGGTTATATGAAGGGAATCACCCCATTCACCTTTGTCCCTCTCTAGATGAAGCACAAAAGGTGTTGGATAACCATCCTGCTTCTCTGTAGTGACTTCCATCTGGTTACAGGAGACTCTCCCTTAATCCTTCACTAGTTGATGAGGTGACTGACCCAATTCAATCGTCGGTCAAACCCACCCTCTCTGAATGTGAATCCCATGATTCTATACCTGACCAATCACAGGTTGAGGAAATAGTTGACCCAATTTCACCTTCAGTTAATCATATCTTTCCCATAGAGAGTGAGTATGATACCACTCAGGTTCTTTTCATTTCCTCAGATTCCAATGAGCTTGGAGGAAACCATCCTGTTCCATCAAGATAGGAGGAAAATCCTCCCGTTCCTGTAACACAAGAGGGTAATTCTCTCGTTCTTACGGTACCCCCTTCAAGTAGTATGGTCACTTCCTTTTATTGGACTCGACTGGCAGGATGATGTCTTCCTTCTTATGTGCCTTTCTAGATCATAGTGCAGTTTTATAATATGATTGTATCTGGCACAGTTATAGATGAAGGTGCATCTGTGAGCATCCTTTCCTCCCCTGCTTGGAAAGCACTCGGTTCACCGCCACTTGTACCTGTTACCCAGAATTTGTTGGCTTTTAACAAAGGAACCAGTCAACCATTACGGATCCTTCCTTAGTTGCCTATTACTTTGTGTTGGCTTATTAGGGCCTGACCCAAGTTTGGAAGAGTTATTATCCAAACAAATCTTGTGTTATCGACCCTTTCGATAACAGTCCACGAAGCGCGGACTGAAGTCTCACCCGAGTTAGCAGGGGAGGGTGCTAGAACCAGGTTTCCGCACCCTTGGGATGTCTTGATGTGGTTTGGATCGGGTTGCGAACTGATCTGGGCCCTCGCGCTACTTTGTACTCTTATCAGGCTTTTGCATAGATCCATTCCAAAGCACTTTTGTTATTATGAGTTTATTTAGATCTGTTCTACTTCTTACGGTATTTAAGAAAACATTTAACCATAATACCAGTGCCCGCAAAAATATGCATAAATTCAGAACATAAACAAAAGGTAGATTCGCGATAAAACACACAATGATTCATAAATTCCTATCTTTATTGATCTCTTTCCCGGTACAACCAGATCCACCTTGCGCACTCAGCTGCAGGGGTCCATGCACACAGTTTTGGACTCTACGCGGGCCTCTGCGCACACAGCTGTAGAGCCTCTATCTATCTACCAACACCCTTGACTCGGACTTACAGACGTAGAGAGAATATTGCCTACATAAACCCATAACATTCAAGATCAAACCACAAAATTGACTTCTAACCTTAGAGCCTTGCTCTATTTATACATTCCCATGGTCCGTGGACCATGGGTAGGCCGACTCACTTTATATTTTCTTACATTATTTTCGGGCTAACAACTCTTTGACTCGACTCATTACAATTCGTGCTCTGTGCATCTCACAAATCCTTTATCATACTATTACCAAAATTGTGGGATTTGAGCCCCAAAACCATTATGTGGGGCCTCTACTACCCAACAGGTCCCCAACACAATCATCATGACTCGTCTCGAGTCACTCAACTGGTGCGGTAATATTCGTGCGGACGTCATTCAACAACTTCTATGCTTTGCTTACACTTGCAACAAAATCTTCCGCCATCTACTGTACCTGTTCTACGCGAGCCACCTATGCATCAGTATCAGTGTCAGTTGCTTGTCTGGGTTCATATACAGCTTGCATGTGTGCCATCTTTCACTCGATGGTGGTGGAAACCGTGAATGCTTCATCTAGCCACCGTTGGATGCATTCTTTAATCACTACTTCCTTCTGTCGAGTGGCATCTGCTTGTGTCTTAAGGGCCTGGGCCACCCTCATCTTGGCCAAGCGCCGCATAATAGCAACCATCTGCATGGTCCCCCTGACATTATCATAGGCTTGTTGTAGCTCTCTTGCCTCTGCTTCCAACTGTTGTAATGTTGAGTCTTCCTGTAGTGAAGTGAGCGTAATAAGTGACTGATCCAACAAGCCAGCGCACTCTTGCATGGCCCCTGCTATTATTGCCCGCCCAGATTAAATGATGCCTCTCTGCTGCTCTATGACCTCCAGTGGTGTAGAGGGCTATGATTTTAGTTTTAGTTCGGTGATCTACAAGTTGGGGGCCAACTGGATCCTCGCAGCTTCATCCTTTTCTTCGCGGAACCCACTGGCCAACTTGTGGATTTGTATGTCGACAGGTAAATCTGTCGCGATCTCCAGCTCAGGGGTACGATAACATGCTTCCTCCAAAATTTGCTCCAGCTACCAATTTTGTGTTACCGCTTCATCCCATTGGAGGGTCAACTATTCTATGTTAATTCATTGCTCACAAAGTACCTGTACCGTATGTTCTTCCCTAGTGCGGAGCTCCATCGTTGGGTTGTCCTGGATCTGGTATAAGCTTTCACGTGGGAGGGCCGCCAAATTTAATCCAAGCCCCGTAAGCCGACCTACCATAGCTTTGTCCGCCACATTCTCTGTTGTCAATTCTCCTACTGGGAGCGTGATAGTATTAGCCAGTCTGTCCTATAGCAGTTGCTTAGTTGCTAACATACCCATAGTTCGATGGGTAGTGACGATTCCCGGCTGTGAGGCCCGTTCGTCGAATTCCTGTAGCTGTGCACAGAGCATCACCAACATAGTCTGCTGCTTCATCATGGCCTCATCAAGTGCCTCTTGGGTGACTTCACGAACTGCATCCCCAATTACCCAGGTCACCTTCGATCAATGTGATCAGTTCCCCATCCCACTTAGATGCCTTAGTATTCTTTCGTGGCTTTGACTGTTCTGTTGGTCGTGTTCGTTTTAAGGGTGAACTGATACCTTTTTTTCTTGTATCCGTGGCCAGCTCTGTGGTCACATTCGGGCTGCCTTTGTCCTTTGTCGTAGCAGCCCCTCCTACTGCCACCTTACCTGTAGAAGTTTGCGCAGCCTCCCGGGCTGCCTGTACTTCCACAGCGTGCTATTCATTCTGCTTTTGTTGTGCTAAGCACTTAGCCTCAGCCTTCTATTTTTGGATGGTGGTCTCATCGCGCCCTACCGCATTGAGGCTACTCCACTCCAATGGCCAAATATCCAATACTGCAAAAATAGCCTCGTCAATGGCAATGAAGGGAAGCATCGTCCACATCTATGTTGGATCCTTGCGCGCCTGGATGTATACATGGTGCATATCCACCATAAAATCAGTGACATTCTTTACACTGTCATATACCTCGATAGATAGACGGGGTTGCTGGTTGATCCACTGTCGGATGTTTGCATCCATCAGTATCCTGAAAATTTTGACTTAATGAGAGATTTTTCAGCATAAATCACAAGATGTTTCATTTGTTGACGCGTTTCGAACCAGCTAGTGTGGTTCATCGTCAAGAAAAGTTGAATGAGCATATCAGGCTTTCCATGTTAAATAGATAGAGCAGATACTCCAATGGCTAAATTCTTAGACCAAGGGATGGCTACATAGATAATGGCTAGACTTGGTATTACCATTATATAATTAAAAATATTACCTGGGTAAGTTAGATTCTTATTAAAATAAGAGTAAATGGATTCTTGTCAGTTTTGATGTGGTTTCCCTATATACTTGCATACCTATAAATGAGGCTATGGAAGTAATCTACCATCTAACCGATCCTGATACCACTCGGTTAGTTGAGATCTGCCTCACGTCGACCTTTTTCTGTTTTGAAGGTGAGTTCTTTGAGAAAACCTGTGGGGTTGCCATGGGCTCACCCCTTTCCCCTGTTGTTGCGAATCTTTTTATGGAGGACTTTGAATCCAAGGCTCTTAACTCAGCCCGTCTCCTGCCTAAACTTTGGAAAAGATATGTGGATGACACTAATGTCATCTGGTCTCATGGCCAAGAGGAGTTAGACCTCTTCTTCGAGCATCTCAATAATCAATCCTCTGCCATTAAGTTCACCAAGGAGCAGGAAGTCGATGGTTGCCTCCCTTTCCTAAATATTCTTATCTCTAAGAATAGTGATGGTTCCCTCTCCCACCGAGTGTTTCGTAAGAAAACTCGTATGGAGCAATATCTTCATGCTAGTTCCCACCATTTCCCTGCTTAGAAGTTGGGGGTTCTCAACACCCTTGCCACTCATGCCTTAAGAATCTCTGATGATAAGAGCTTCAAGGAGGAGAAATCCCATCTCCTTAATTTCTTTGTTGAGAACGGTTATAGTAGGCGCTTGGGACATAAGGCTTTCCTCTTAGCAGCTAAGAATTCGATAGCTAAAAGAGATAAGAAGGAGAGGATTCTCAGGTTCCATCTTCCGTATGTTCAGGGAACCACGAACAAAATTGTGAGGATTCTTAAGAAGCATAATGTCCCCTCGACCTTTAGACCTCTCAATACCATTCGTAAGTCCCTCAGATCGGTGAAGGATCCTATCGACCCCAAGGACATGAAAGGGGTTTATATTATTCCTTGTTCCTTTGGGACCCCCTATATTGGTTAGACTAGTCGCTCCATTAATCAGAGGATTACTGAGCACGCAGCTGACCTTAAGCATAGGAGAGTCAAGTCTTCCACTTTAGCAGAGCATGTCGAGAAAACCAATCATCATGTCTGCATTGAGGAGGCTAGTGTTATTGCCAGAGTGTCCCATTTCCATCATCGAAAATTTAGGGAAGCGCTCGAGATTGAAAAAAGGCCGAACAATCTCAATAGGGAGGATGGTTGGAAGGTCAGTAGTTGCTGGGTTCCAGCCCTCTCCGCCTAGTCGTGGTCTTCTTGCCTTCCCTCCCCCCCGCCCCCTTTGTTTTCTCTCTTTGTCTTTTTATTTTTCCCCCGATTTCCTGTTTTTTTTGGTCTTTGTTCCTTGAGGTTTTTCTAGTTTAAGGTTTTGTTGTAGCACTTATTCTTGCTTTTAACTTCAAATAATTATTCTTTGTTTATTTTTGTCTATTAAGAAATTGTCTTCTTAACCCTTATATGACTCTTTTATTTATTTAGTTAACTAACTTTTAAATAACTAATGAATTGGATTCCTTCTATTTTATTTTTAATCATATATAGAACTATAAATGAATTGTCACTCATTTTTAATTAAAAATTAAAAATTATATAACTTGCTTTTTATATATTACCCTAGCATTTATTACTTTTAACTAACTTTTCTATTATTGAAATTAGCAACTTGGATAACTTATTTTTATTTTAATTGATTCATTTTATAATTTATTTATTTATTTCTATTATCATAATTATAATTAAACCCTAGCATTTATTACTTTTAACTAACTTTTCTAATATTGAAATTTAACAACTTGGATAACTTACCTTTAATTTAAATTGATTCATTTTATAATTTTATTTATATATTTCTAATAGGGTAATTATAATTATATTACTCTAGTTACTCTAACTTATTTAAATAACTATTATTTAAAATTTAAATTAATTTAATAGATTATTAATACTATTAGTTTGTGGGATAATCCCTTTGACTTATAAGTGAGTAATATTACATATGGATATTTATGCATATTTATATAATTAAAAAAAAATAATTATAACTAACTATTAACCCAAACTATTTTAGGTTATAATTTATTTTTAAAAGCATATATTCATCATTTTAATTGGTTAAAAAGTATCCATTTACTCTTATTTTAATAAGAATCTAACTTACCCAGGTTATATTTTTAATTATATAATGGTCATACCAAGTCTAGCCGTTATCTATGTAGCCGTTACTTGGTCTAAGAATTCAACCGTTGGAGTATCTGCTCTATCTATTTAACATGGAAAGCCTGATCTGCTCATTCAACTTGTCCTGACGATGAACCATACTAGCTGGTCCGAAACGCGTTGACAAATGAAATATCTTGTGATTTATGCCGAAAAATCTCTCATTAACTTAATATGGATCACAGAAGCCTCAATACAACAAAATCTTGACTTCTCGAATTCTTGCGGCATCCTTCATTGCCCAAAGCGATGCGTATTTTGCGGCCTCTAGCCAATCCTAGTCCAGAGATGGAAACTGACTATCTTCGGGTAATTCGCTTGTAACCAAAAGGATGGATAACAGCAACCATTCATAGTGGAAGGTCTTACCCTCCTCTTGGGCCTCCCTGCAGTTGGTCAAGAATTCATCATAGAGGAACTGCACCCAATTGAACCATTCCCCTGTTGTGCATTCCTTAGCTAGCGTGACGAATATTGTTGGGACCTCGTTGCCTCGACGTTTCTGCATCACTTTTCCTGCCAGTAACTGGGTAGCAGGGCAGACCCCCTTGTCCGGAATACTGTCAATCGTATACCCTCTCTGCTTTTTCTCCAATTTGTATTTCTTTTTCAGGGCTTCCGTCATCATCAGATCGCCACTCATATCAATGATTTCTGCGGGGTCCCTGCCTTCATAGGGGAGCCGAGAGATCCTATGAATGAGATCCATCATAATGGGGATGGGTTTGTCTATCCATAAGCACCCATCATGTACTAGGCAGAGCAGTTGCCTGATGACCAATATTGTAATGAGGGGTCGATGAAAATTTGGAATAGATAGGAGGCAGAGTAACCCAAACTCTTCTACCTTTCACAGCCATTCCTAAGGCTGTAGTGTTGTAACAGCCCCCTCCGTGCTTTGCTCCATTAGTTAGCTAGTTGCCAAATGGGGAAACTTCTGAGTAGCTGCAAGGTCCCAACCTTCAAATTTCATATGAGGGATGCGGCTAGTTGCTGAGCCCTCGAGCGGAACCTCTTTAGGGAGAGATGGGGTGATGAGTATACTATCAGCAGCATCCAACTCTGTAGGGACCTTGGCCTTCCCTTTCCTTGGACAAACATACTTGGGTCGCTTTACTGGCTGGATCTCTTCTTCCATTTCTTCTTCTCTTATATTTCCTCGACATAGGTTGAAAGATCCTCTTCCTCTTCGTCGCTCTTAATCGTAACAGTTTTTCCTTTTTCCTCCATTGACAATTTATCGAATCGCGGATTTTGAGGAGACATCTGGATCGATCTTGCTGCCTATGGGTTCAGTTATAAATGATTTCTTGTCACGCACAGATTTGGTCATGTCGATGGTCGTACAGCATACAATCGTATTGTTCACCGTGAAAGTCCTTCACCCCGTACACGTAATCACCTTCTGCCTACGCGTTCATTCCACCTCCTCTTCCTATGTGCATGCCACCCTGGTGTGATTATTGCGTGCAGTGCTCCTTTTGACGCACCCTGCTACTTTCGCTCTATAATTGGAGTTTCGCAATGGTTGATGAAGTCCTCCCCATTTGTTGCGTCATTGTCTGCCGGTCGATTCCTTACCTTAGTTGTCACACGTCACAGTGATCTAATCATCATGTTGCAGTTGAGCATTGTGACTTCATGCAATCGGTTCTGCCATCATTCTATCTCCTCATCTAAATTCGATGTGTAGGAACTATCGCACTCCCATGAGACTCTGCCATCTGCTATGGGATTCACTCGATCCTGGTCTTGTGCTGTTATCTAGTAAATGCAATCTAGTTCATTGTCACTATCCTCGTCACGCACCGGTTCAGTGTAGCGCACTCCTTCGACCAGGTCTAGTGGAACTATAACACGTAGTGACATTTTCTCGAATGTCATCTTTCGTCTTTTTAAATTGATGACCCCATTCATGTCTGTGGCCCAATCTATTCCTAGCAATGCAAGGTATGGATTACTGTCATCAATAATTTCTATCACCTCAAAGTCCATCTGCGTACTTACGCCTTCAATGTCTACTATCACCCTTTGTAATCTTCCCATCGGTAAGATCTTTTTCTAGTTGGTCATCCATAGTTGAATAGGAGACCACTGTAGTGTAGGCCTACCCATGCATTCCCATGTTTTCTTAGGCAATACATTCACATCCAACCCCAGATCCAGGATGACCTGGTCCATCTCATATTCACCGATTTGCATCGTCATTCGCATTTCCCGCCCGGTGCGCAAAGCATGTTTTCCCAGTTTCTGGACTACACGCAGTACCCCCGATCCCGTGCACCTTGTGATCAGCTCTTGTAGTCCTTTAACTGCCTTATTGTCACGTAGCAGCCTTGTGATCAGCTCTTCTTAGCTTGCTTAGACGTTTCCTTCCCCTGTCCCACCTCAAAGTCAGGTTCCTTCACATCTTCTCCAAACTATTGCCTCGCATCCTCCCCTATAGTAGCGTTGCTCCTTAATACCATGTCTACGCTGGGATCTTCCTCGCGTGGCTCAAACCTCATCATTTGGATATTTTGAGTTGGACTAGGCTATAGTACCCCCTTTTCGTGCATTTGGGCAATCAGCATCAGACAGTCTACCATTTCATGTTCAAACTTCTCACAATACGGGCAAGATATTCTTATCAAGTTAGTGCAATCGTGAGTGTAGTGCCCTAGCCCTCTGCAATTATAACAGATTAACTGTCCATGGCATTATCTCAGTCCCATTCCTCCTCTCCCTCGTCCACGTCCTTGGAATCCACCGCGCGGCCCTGCGGCTGGGTCGAAACTCCACGTCTCATTCTGCATTCGATAGGATGGGTCCCTTCCATCATTAGCTCATAGCTTCGACATGTTCGCTCGTAATGCCCCACTGATTTACAAAAGTTGCAATACAGCTGCTGCAGAGTCTGGGTATACTTCTGCAACAGGTGACAGTTATCTGTTGTGTGCTTTCCTCCTACTTGACAAATCGCACACTAGAGCGCGGGGGCCACACTTGGCCCTACTTGTACCTCTAGCCTTAATGGCAGTGGACCCCCTCCCACCAGATAGTTCACAAATACGAGGCAATGGTCCTTGTCGTGTCCTTGAATTTTTCATTTGATACACCCCACTTCTGTACGTGCCTCTGTTCGAGGCACCCTTTCCTGCTTTGGGGTTTCATGCAACCCCAAATCCTGTATTAGGGTTTCATGCAACCTCATTGTTGTCTCTAATGCTTCAGCTTGAGTTGAGATCTTTTACTGTGACAGCACCATCCTCAGATGTGGTGTCAGAGATGCCACAAGAAACATGCAGTGTTGGGCATCCATCAGTGTCATGTTAGCCTCACGCATTGTACTCTTCAATCTCTGATCCAGATCCCACGGGGTTTCACCAAGTAACATCACGATCTCCTTGAATCCGATGATCAACTGCGTCTCTGATTTTGGCTGACTAAATTCTTTGTTTAATGCATCCTGGATCACTGCTATTCCCGCATTCGGATGATCGCTCGAGTACTTTATATACCACGTCAATGTGCGGTCCTACAGTGCGCTAACCAGAGTAGCCTTTTTGATGCTATCATTCGTTACGCCTTAGGTTTCCCATACAGCCTTTACCATGAACCAGAACTGACCTAGTTCCTCATTTCCTATGCCTCTAAATATTGGAAACTTGATCATACTTGCCATTCCAACCCTTTGTGGTGGCAGAGGTGGGGTAGGTGAAGATGGGTTTGATGTAGGTGAAGTAGGTGATGGCGTGGATGGCGGTGGTATCAGTGGAATGAACTGATTTATCAGTCGGACTGTGCTCCTCAAAGAGAACCCTGCGAGCTCCTCCTTTCTTTCTCGCAAAAGTGAAATCAAAGGACTAGTTTCTAATCCTTCGATCCCTCGATAGCCTCTTCTGCTCCTCATTACCCCAGACATTAATGGATGCGCAAAACCCGTTTTTCACATAACAACATTTTAATCCAAGTATTCAAAGATTTGATATACTTACCCCATGGTCCTTGGAGAAATCACTTTTATGCTTCACTATAACTCACAGTTGTGTCTATCGCAAACTCAGTGATAAACCCTCCTATTATCCGATCCAACTAGTGATATACTGCGCGTGCGATTTTATCTTTAGATGCTTCTAGCCTATGCACCAATTCTAAAGTCCACACAATGGGCTGATCTAGTCTGCACCTTCCCATGCTATCAGCTAGCCTCTTGATCCACTCGTACAATTCCAGCGTGAAGGTAGCGAAGAAGATCTCATGGATTTCTGTGTATATGTAGTGATCCATCCACCTTTCCTTAGATATCCATGGATTTCTGTTCTCCTATACTACGAACTCGTGCAGTTTCTGATGCAACCAATATTCAATCTCTTTCTTCATAGGGTTCTAGTGTTCTGACATTAGACATCCCTTAGGCAGATCCCGGTCTCGGCAATGGAACCATTTGTTGGCTTATTGGGGCCTGACCCAGGTTCGAAAGAGTTATTAGCCAAACAAATCTTCAACTACTGGCCCTTTCCACAATAGTCCACGAAGTGCAGACTGAAGTCTCACCCGAGGTAGCAGGGGAGGCTGCTAGAACCAGGTTTCCACATCCTTGGGATGTCTTGATGTGGTCTGGATGGGGTTGTGAACTGATCTCGGCCCTCGCGCTACTATTTACTGTTATCAGGCTTCCGCATAGATCCATACCAATGCGCTTTTGTTATTATGAGTTTATTATAGATCTATTCTACTTCTTATGGTCTTTAAGCAAACATTTAACCATAATACCTAGTGCGCGCAAAAATATGCATAAATTCAGAACATAAACAACAGGTAGATTCGCGATAAGACACACAATGATTCAGAAATTCTTATCTTTATTGATCTCTTTCCCAGTACAACTAGATCCACCCTGCACACTCAGCTGCAAGGGTCTGTGCACACAGCTGTGGACTCTACCTGGGTCTCTGCGCACACAGCTGCAGAGCCTCTATCTATCTACCAACACCTTTGACTCAAACTTACAGATGTAGAGAGAATATTGCCTTCATAAACCCATAACATTCAAGATCAAACCACAAAACTAACTTCTAACGTTAGAGCCTTGCTCTATTTATAGGCAGGCTAACTCACTTTCTATTTTCTCACATTATTTTCGAGCAGACAACCCTTTGACTTGACTCATTACAATTTGTGCTCCGCGCATCTCGCGGAGCCTTTACCATACTATTACCAAAATTATGGGCTTTGAGCCCCAAAACTGTTACGCGGGGCCTCTGCTACCCAACACTTTGGGAGGAAAAATTGTTTATCTCAATGTGATGGTAGTTCCATGCCCTTTAGATTACAATTTACTTCTTGGGCGTGACTATGTTTATGACATGGGAGCTATTTTTTCAACACTCTTTCAAGTGATGTGTTTTCTGCATGAAGGAAAAATTGTCACCATTGACCAGCTTTCATTTCCCTGCCCAAATATGGTTTCCATTCAACCATCTTCCCTAAATTGTCCTTTTGTTCCAATGGTATCTTCCCCGCCATGGTTCAATTATGTGGCAACCTGTTCCATGCCTACATCAACTGACGATCAATTCTGTGATGTTGTACATTATGTAATGGGGGCATTAGAACCAGATCTCTCTAATGGATTCCTTGCTACATATCCCTTCCAGAGAATTTTTCTCCCATCTGATGAGAACCTCTTGGAAGTCATGACCTCTTATGGGTCATGATCAAGGAATCATGAGCATAGTTCTTTGTCTTGTGTCAAGCTCGTTAAAAAATGAAACAAGGAATATGAGGATAGTTCTTTTACTGTGTCAACCTCATTAAAAAAATTAAACAGGTTCTAGAGCATAGTTTGTTGTCTTGTGTCAAGATCATTAAAAAATAAAACAAGGAATATGAGCATAGTTAGTTGTCTTGTGTCAAGCTCCTTAAAAAATGAAACAAGGAATATGAGCATAGTTCCTTGTCTTGTGTCAAGCTCCTTAAAAAATGAAACAAGGAATCAGAGCATAGTTCCTTGTCTTGTGTCAAGCTCGTTAAAAAATGAAACAAGGAATCTAAGCAAAGCTCCTTGCCTTGTGTCAAGCTCATTAAAAAATGAAACAAGGTCCCTTGGAGAATAGTTCCAATCCGAGTCTTTCACTTGATCTCGTAAATGAGCCTTCATTCCATCCACCTGATAGCCATGAGTAGTTTACTTCGGTGAATATAATGAAGCTTGGGGGTCGTGCACCTAGAATCGAGTCACCATGCTGGGGGCATGTAAACCAATCTCAAGCATAGCTTTTTCATGGTTCAATCTTGTGTAAAAATGAAACTGAATCCAAGCATTGTTTTTCATTTCAAGCTTGTGTAAACATGAAACTGAATCCAGGCATTGTTCTCTATGGTTCAAGCTTGTGTAAAAATGAACCCATCTCCATTTTAACCCTTGTGATTGCCATTCTATCGGCCTCTTCTATCAGATGAGCCTTGGTTTTTCTCCTTCCATCGTCACTATCTGCTAGGCCGATCATACACTTTCACTTGTTTGTTTTACCATTTTTGAGGAACAATTGCAATGAGTGGTTTTATTAGCCAGCCTCTTCACATAAATCAACTTGTTTTGAGAAGTTCCAACATCATTGGAACCAATTTCTATCCTAGAAACCACTCATTCCCCTAAGACGAGTCACCTTTAAGCTCTTTTATGAATCATAAAAAATGAAAAGATTGTCAAGTATTTTCCTTTTTTGACTCATTCAAAGAAAATAAAAATAGGGGGTTTTCTTTCAAGCTCTTTTCCGACTCTTTAAACATGAAAATATTGTTGGGTGCTTTTCCTTTTCAACTCATAAATGGATTGGAAATGACATCTACTCAGTATAAGTTTAACCCTTTTCCAGACTGAGATACATTATTTACAAAAAAGGAATATGTTGATTGAACATGGTCAATAGGTTCTCTCTTTTATTATTTTATGTTTTTTCGAACTTGAGAGATAAATTTACGAAAATGAACTTGTGGGATTTTCCTCTTTTTCCTTTTCAAACTCTCTAAATATGAAAAGGACTTAGTTATTATTGGCATTAAACTCGTTAAAACATCAAATAGTGACAAACTTGTCCATCATGACAAGACCTAGTTTCACCTTCGCTAGACTCGTTAAAACACAATATAGTGATGGATTCACCCAAACAGTGGAATTATACAT
Source organism: Pinus tabuliformis (assembly GCA_031772625.1). Lineage (NCBI taxonomy): Eukaryota > Viridiplantae > Streptophyta > Pinopsida > Pinales > Pinaceae > Pinus > Pinus tabuliformis. The sequence continues at coordinate 336,141,976 of CM062810.1, read as the reverse complement.
CAAGCATATGTTATCTTCCTCAAGCTTGTTAAAAAATAAAGAGGTATTGGTCAGCAACGATTGGGGAAAATGGGAAAAGGGATAAATCACTTTATGGTAGCAAGCCGCTCTCGAACATGACACTTTCACTTCATCTCTGTGACTATTTGGGTTGGGTTATCTACTTGATGGTTATCATACCTATGGTCTATCACACCATCCATCACTTTGGTTTATGGTCAATGTTGCCAATTCATTCAGTGTCGCCGACATGTTCAAGAGAAGTCACTCAGTAAACTTCATCCTTTGCAATACTCATAAACCTTCATTTTCATGACTGCCATTCTTGAACATTGTGTCATCAGTCACATACTGTCTTCAAAATCATTACACTTGTTTCATGTCATTGATGGGGGATACATCAAGGCCCTCCAACAATGAGTCACTTCTTGTCAACATTAGCACATTATCCAAGAAGTTGACTTAGAAACACCCTTCCAGTACCTTGAGGCTTGCATACATTAATGGCAAGTTTCTCGCTTCCGGCAACAGGCTTACATTACAGGCCCTCGAATGAAAGACTTTGTATGGTGTTTGACATCAAAACATCTATTCACAGCATGCAAAATGTACTGTAGTACCTTGAGAATCATTATCATTATCAGTGATTTCTCTCATGTCTGTTAACAGCTTACATCATTGGCTGGTAATCAGATAGTGTCTTCCCATGTTCTATTTCTGATCACATTTTCACATGGTTAGATTCATACTTGAGAGAACTATTGGATGAGATAGAAGACCCCGGATCTAGTTTCATTCATCCGGGATACCAATTTAGGAGATTACTAAATCATTTGTACGATGGATTTACACAGATGGTCATCCTATCATGGGTCTATATCTGTAGACAACTATCTGATTTATGTACATGTAATGAAAAGTTTATATGCTGAGTATGGGTATGCCTTCCCTCAGAAATTCATGAAAAATACAAAGATGTCATGATATTATGTATTGGAATTAATGCAAGTCATCGTCCACTTTAGATCCTCCTCATCACATCATAATGCATATCACTCAAAATTATCATTTTCAACTTCATGATTTAGGGGGTAGTTGTTACAGTTCTATTTGGGTACATCATTCCTGAAAATCATATCAGTACAAATAGGGCTCATAAAACCCTAATTCAGTTGCTATATGCACTAGACAAGTCATCATATTGAATGCTTTCATCCATGAAAGTTTCCTAGCTTGAAACCTTGCTGAAATGCCTCTTTGGGACACCAACATAGCCTTAGTCAGGGGCAACTACTCTGCATAGCAGGTAGGCCCATTCATACCTGCACTGCAGTGCTCTTAGGTCCACTTTAACCTGAGCTGGGCAAGGATGAGCGAAATCGACATAGGATTCTGGGAATATTCCTTGATTCTAGAGCATTCTAGAAGGATGTCCAACTCTTATCTCATCCTATGAGCTCATTTTTGGATAGGCTATGGATCAATTAACCCCCTATCCTCTCATCCCTTTCTCCACGTGTTACAGGGAAAACTAGTGTCGATTCAAACTACTAGTCCCACTAAGATGGGTAGCTATCTTAGAAACAAACAATGAAAGTTTTTCAAGAGTTCCTTTAAGTGTGATAGATGGAAGAGAAGAAAAGAGGACCAACCTGGATCTTTCGCTTTGATCCTAGCTTGATTTCTCCTTTCCTTGATAGAATTTGCCACTCCTCTCCTACTTGTCCCGCTTCAAAGAGTACCTGTAGAGTCAAAGTAGCAACAAACTATCAAAGTATCACTATCTACAACATCATAAACAATGCAAAATCAGAAACACATTGACCATACAATTGCATTCATAAACAATAAGATTCACAAATACACGATCATATGGAGGAAAACTCAAAGAACTTTATTAATAGTAATGTAAGAGAGGATTAAAACCTAGCTATCTGATCCAACATCATCATCCCAGTTGTAGAAGCCCTCTTCACCTCATGAACAAGTAAATCACCCAACAATGCAATGTCTCTTCTCACCAACAAACCAACAGCACTTCCTTACAAAATACAAAATTCCAGCCTCTAGATCTCTTAGATGAGGGATCCATTTATAGATTTCTTGCAATGGTGTGAGTCAGGTTTGTGTTTTTTATTAGTGTCATTCCACTGATAATTCTTGGTTCCACTTAGAGATTTCATGATCTCTTACTCATCCCTGAGCAAATTTAGAGAGGCAAGTGTCGCAGGAGAAGTTTCTGGAAGATTCCATGATCATCCACCTTACAAACTATCTCTGCCATTTGTATATTCTCACTCATCACACCCCACAGAAGGCCATTTCAGTATGCATCACACCTAGCCAGTTAGGCAGTCATTATGCATTGCACCTTGCCCATGGAGCAATCTTTATGGTCCAGTTTTGGCCAATTCTAAGTAGCTTTTCAGGTGGAACTTCTGGGAAATGATGTGATAAATTGACCATGATCCTTTAGGGTATGAAGCAACACTTTTAGGGACTTAAAGAGCCCTTAGTTATGTACATATGAGTTTGGGGTTGCAGTGCCCAAATATGTCTATAACAGCTGCCCCCTAAAGCATGAGGTCGTAAATCTTTTGATGTCAGGTGAAATGCTTTATTCATGAGGATCCAAGGTATTCATACTGGAAGGTGACCTGTATAAGATACAATACAATACATCATCATCATATTATTTTCATGATATAGCTGAGGTGGGAATTCCCATGCTCAGCTTTATAAATTCATTTTCATGTACATAGGATAGACAATCATTTGTTGTTGCAGACTGGTGATTCTTCGCATGAAGAGTCATCTTCCCTGGCTTAGATGACTATTTGTACAGCTTCTGTGTACAATTGATGTCTTTCTTTTCCTGAATATATCGCAACCTGGATGGATGAAACTATATCTGGGGTCTTCAAAACTCATCCAATCTTCGCTCGATGTACAAGTCAATCCATGTGAAAAGATGTTCTGAAGTCGAACATGGAAAGACATCACCTGATTACCAGCCAATGATGTAAGCTATTAACAGACGCGAGAGGAGTCACCAATAATGATGATGACCCTCAAGGTAATACAGTACAACTCACGTGGTGTGAATATATGAGCCAATGTCGAACACCACGCAAAGTCTTTCGGTCGAAGGTCATTGATGTAAACCTATCATCGAAAGTGAGAAACTTGCCATTGAGGCATGCAAGCTTCAAAGTACCGAAAGGGTTGTTTCTAAGTCAACTTCTTGGATAATGAGCTGATGTCGAAAAGAAGTGACCTGTCGTAGAAGGGCCTTGATGTATCCCACATCTACGATGTAAAATGGAGCAAATGATTTTTCTGGAGGTGAAAACGATTTGATGATATGAGGTTCAGGAATGGCGGTCATAAAAAATGAAGCGTGGATGTAATGCAGTGGATGAGGCATTTGCCGGATGGTGAATTCTCTGAATGAATTCCCTTGAACATATTGGCAACACTAATATGGACTGGTAGCGTTAACCCCATGGATGGCACAGTGGACCAATGGTGATGGTGAACGGAAAAACCCAACCCAACTCAATCACGATGATGGAGTGAAAGTGTCATGTTCAAGAGCGACCTACTACCAATAGAGTTCTTCAAGTTTTCTTCCCATTTTTTCCCCAGTCATTGCTAACTAGTACCTCTTTATTTTTGACAAGCTTGAGGAGGATAACATATTTTTGGTCTATAATTTTCCCTTCGAGCAAACCTGTCGATTTTTGTTTAGCGAGCCTAACGTTAGTGAGACTCGTTCTTGTCTAGGTGGACAAGTTTGTCACTATTGTTTTAACGAGTTTAATGACAAAGATAACTCAGTCATTTTTATGTTTAGAGAGTTTGAAAATGGATGAAAAGGAGACTCCAACAGTCCTTTTTTGTGGCATAATCCCTTAAGTCCGAAAAAGTGTAAAATAATACGAAAGGGATGACTTTTCAATAGTTTTAATGAGCCGACAAAGACAAGTGCTCGATCTTTTTGTTTAATAATCCCTCAAGTAAAAAAAAAATAAAATATATGAGAGGGATGGCATTCCCTTTACTTTAATGAGTTGGAAAGGCCAATAGCTTGACAATCTTTTTATTTTTAACGAGTCTAAAAAGAGTTTAAAAGAGACTCATTTTTTGAGGAATGAGTGGTATTTCTGGGTAGCTGCTGGTTCCAAGTAAGTTTGGAACTTCTCAAAACATGGCAGTGTGAAGAGGGTGGAAATTAGAATCACTCATCACAGATGTTCCTCAAAAGGGGAAACAATCAAGTGGAAGTGTATGGTCGATCGAATGAAATGGAGGTGACGGAAGGAATACAACCAAAGTTCAAAGGGGCAGATAGCAAAGCGATCACAAAAGGTTATTTACCAAAAGAGGGTTTATTTTTTAATGAGCTTGAACCTTGTGCCAACATGTGCTCAATGTAGGTTGATTTTTTAACGAGCTTGAACCTTACGGGAACATTGCTCTTACCAGTCTTTTGGTAATGTCTCTTGGTAGATTTATTTTTTAATGAGCTTTAACACTACTATAACATGTGCTCATTACCTTTTTTATGCAAGCTAGAAATGACCAAGCTATGAGGTTAAAGGGTTGAGAACCTACAAACTAAGAAAATCAAAGGTCGCTTTTCACTTGCATGCAAAGGTTTGCATGCCCCCAGGTCTTTCAGTAAAAGGAGAGTTTCCAAGTTACCAAATGGAAGTCCCTGTGGTTAGGCAGGATTGTTTCTGTCGGCCAACAAAAAATCTTCCTTTGCTTTGTCTATCAAAATAGACAAAGGTGATTGTTGTGAGCTTCCAATCACATAACATACGAAGGTGAATGTTGTGAGTTTCCATCCACAATCATACAAAGGAAATAATCGCGTAATACTAATTACATAACCTATATGGGAATGTTATTCGGTCCAAGTATTATGACCTTTCAAGAAAATCTCTCTTTTCCTCTAGGTTTGCCTATCGAAGCAAACTAGGGTGCATGCCCCCTAACCTTCATCACGTTCATCGAACTACTCACGGTAATTAGGTGGATGGCATGAAGGTTGAAGAGACATTGTTGATGCGAAGAGACCATTTAGGGATGATGGTTGATTTATAGTTGTATTTGAACCAGGAAATGAAAGCTGGTCGACAAGTTGAACTAGTCTGCCTTCATGTGGAAAACACATCGCTCGAAAGAATGTGGAAACAATGGCTTCCATACTATATATATAATCACATCCAAGGAGTAGATTGTAATATAGTGGACCTTGGACTACCATCATGTTCAAATAAAAGGTTTTCTTTCTCAAAGTTATCGGTAACTTTGGAAGGATCCCTAATGGTCGACTGGTTCCTTTGTTGAAGCCCAACAAATTTTGTTTTTCAGGCAAAAGTGATGGCAAACCAAGCGCTTTCCAAGAATTTGAGGAAAGGATACTCACCGAAGCCCCTTCACCTATGATTGTGCCAAACATGAACATTTTGTAAACTTGTACTATGATTGGGAATGGTACATTAGATGGAAGGCGAGGTTTCGCTAGTTGATTCCAAACAAAGAAAATGGCTAGACTACTTGGAGGAGGTACCGAATAAATGTCTCGATAAGTTTCATGAATTGGGGGGCTCTCTTCCTGTTGTAAAGGAATGGTCGGATTTCCCCCAAGTTCATTAGACTCTGTATCGACAAAAAGAATGTGAACGGTGTCGTTCTCATCCTCTTTGGAAACTATATCATCTGAAGGTGGATTTTTTGAAGGCAAGACTGCGTCGACCACCATCTCGACCAGTTGGCTTTGATCCGGTATGGACTCAGAAGGTTCACTTTCAATGATAGGCGATTCGATCGATAATTGAGTTATGTCAATCGGGTTTTCAACTAGCGAAGGACTTGGCAAGAGTTTCTTGTATCTAGGTGGAAGCTACTATGGTGAAGCAGGACGGTTATCCAAAATGCTTTTGGCTTTTTCTAGAAAAGGACAACGGTGAATATTAATCACCTTCACATAACCTACATGGAACTCTAACTTTTCCTTTCTGTCGATTGACTCCATTTTCACTAGTTGATGGTGCACTATCAACTTGACTGTCAGGGGTTGATGGCACTGAATGGTGCAAACGGGGAGACCATTCTCTCAAGATCCACAGGATGCAAGGGAAATCGCGATGGTAATGTCTCTCTTTGCAAATTACGCATGAAGCTTTTGGTTTGGAAAATTTAGTGTGAGGATTTTCGCCAGATGATTTCTAGTCGTTCCCTTCTTTAGCTGGCTTCTTCTTATTCTCCTTCCCTTTCTTTTTCTTCTCAACTACTTGGTTTTTAGTGTCACTAGTTTCACCAAGCCAAGAAGAAGAAGGGGAAGGAGAAACAAACGAAGTAGAAGGCGAAGGGGTAACTTTAGTATTATCTGGTTGCTAATAAGATTGTTGAGGAATTACAGTGTTTTGAATGACAGAGGTCGATAAAAGCAATACCGGTAGGCCAATTGTGATTCCTAGAAGGGACAATGTAGCCATATATGGAGAACCAATATCTCCCCAAGAGGAGAAAGGACTAGGATTCCCTCCGAGAGGGATTCCTTGATTGGTAGATTCCATTATCTCAACCTCGGATCAATGTAGGAATAGGGAGGTTATCCTGATTAAAATAAATTTTAAAGACACTTTGACGCAACTTGCTTTTTCAATTTTTAAGAGTCAAGAAAAAGCTAAAGGTGACCCTAGTCGCCTTCGATTTTTAATGAGCCTGAAGTGACAAGTGCTTAGATGGACCTTTTCTTTTAAGGAGTCAAAAAGGAACGAAAGTGACTGCTCTAGAAGTCTAGACAGAGGGTTTACCAAACCGATTGTAAAACTGCAAAATACACCTTAGTGATAAATGATAGAGAAATTACCAAGGACTTATGTACGGTAGTCAATATTCCCGAATGTTGTGTTCAATGCATTACGATCGATAGGGTGGCAGACACGGCTTCCTAAGGATAAAGGATATCAACCTATTGTGGTCTCCCAATATATACTCAATGGTACGGGGAGCACAAGTCCGTACTAGCACTTGTCATATCAAAGAGGAGGAGTCACCCAACCTACGATGAAAATGATGGTTACCAGGTTTTACGACGCCGAAACACGTCTCTAGCCTAGACTTATAGATGTGTTGCATTAGCTTCCAAAGCGTTTTTATGTTCATTGAGATTTATTTTATGGTTTACCTTGCTTATAGGTTTGTCTTTCAAGGTTCACGGCATGATGTAGATGTGAAATTCCTAAATATGCAATCTAAAATGATAAACAGTCGTTTATGTTCTTTTAGCAATGAAAATCCTAGCTACAAAGGAAAGAAGATTATGATTTTCTTTCAGCAGAGAGCATAGAGCACACACTAAATGCACTTTCCTAAATCAAATTTTGCATGCAGTCAAAATGCAGATGCACATGCATGTATTTGTTTTCCGCTTTCTTAATGTGTGAATACAAAAAATAAAGCTAAGTACAGATCTGAACTATTTTCTTTCAAAGCGACAGTACTAACAATTTTCTTTTCAAAATGAAAGGAAGACTAAGATGACACTTTTCAATTTCGAATTGAAAACTGTTTTCGACACTTCAAATACTAATAATTTCAAATCAAGTACAATGACAAAATTACAATCAACTATCTAGAAGAGGAAGACTTTACAACACTCTTCTTTTGGTTCAGAATGATAATTACAACACTTGCATCAAAAACTAAGGAAGACTGTAAATGATCGACAAATACACAAAAACATTTACAATTCCTAACTGATGGAGGCTGAAATAATGTGAAGGAAGAAGGTTACAGCAATAAGGTACTGATCATGTACAACAAAACTACTGAATAAAGATGAAAACAAGGAGAAAAAGCAAATTTCAGAGAAGAAAAATAGTTCACTCAATCATCGCACCTACAACACAGGGAAACAGGGATGCATATCGCCTGCAACACATGGGAGGCACGATGCATCCAGGTTGCATAGTTAAAGACAGTACGATGGGCCAGGGAGTGAAACTGAGCTTGGTTTTTTCTCAAAACTTGCAGCTAAGTTCAGTGATTTAGGCTGAGTAATGATGGATAGTAAACACAAAGCATAAGGGTAGGATCTAATGTGGTTCTAAGCTACCACAAGGGAACTTAGAATGCTTTGTAAGTCAAATGTTCAGTTCATAAACCAACCCGGAGATTGACTGAAGCAACATTCATCTACTTCGCAATTGCATAGCAAAGGTGTTTCGAAGGCTAGCTAGCTAACTTCAAGCTCCATCTGTAGTTATAAAGCAAACAATAAACAAAGAAAACAAACTATTTGTTCCCCAGCGGAGTCGCCATTTTGTTTTTGGGAAAAGTAGTGTCGATTCGAACTGCTAGTCCCACTAAGATGGGTAGCTATCTTAGAAACAAACAATGAAAGCTTCTCAAGAGTTCCTTTAAGTGTGATAGATGGAAGAGAAGAAAAGAGGACCAACCTAGATCTTTCGCTTTGATCCTAGCTTGATTTCTCCTTTCCTTAATAGAATTTGCCACTCCTCTCCTACTTGTCCCACTTCAAAGAGTACCTGTAGATTCAAAGTAGCAGCAAACTATCAAAGTATCTCTATCTAAAACATCATAAACAATGCAGAATCAGAAACACATTGACCATACAATTGCATTCATAAACAATATGATTCAAAAATACATGATCATATGGAGGAAAACTCAAAGAAATTTATTAATACTAATGTAAGAGACGATTACAACCCTCATGAACAATAAAAATGCCCAACAATGCAATGTCTCTTCTCACCAACAAACCAACAGTACTTCCTTACAAAATACAAAATTCCAGCCTCTAGATCTCTCAGATGAGGGATCCATTTATAGATGTCTTGCAAGGGTGTGAGTCAGCTCTGGGTTTTTGATTAGTGTCATTCCACTGATAGTTCTTGGTTCCACTTGGAGATTTCATGATCTCTTACTCATCCCTGAGCGAATTCAGAGAGGCAAGTGTCACAAGAGAAGTTTCTGGAAGATTCCATGATCATCCACCTTGCAAACTGTCTCTACCATTTGTCTATTCTCGCTCATCACACCCCACAGAAGGCCATTTCAGTATGCATCACACTTGGCTATTTAGGTAGTCAGTATGCATCGCACATTACCCATGGAGCAATCTGTATGGTCCAGTTTTGGCCAGTTCTGAGTAGTTTTTCAGGTGGAACTTCTAGGAAATGATGTAGTCAGCTGACCATGATCCTTTAGGGTATGAAGCAACACTTTGAGGGACTTAAGGAGCCCTTATTTTATGGACATATGAGTTTGGGGTTGTAGTGCCCAAATATGTCTATAACACCATGGAAACTAACTATCCAATTATGGAAACCATTAAATGTCCAATTTATGACAAAACCACTTGCATTTCCCTATAAATTCACCACTCATCATAGTGATCAGGAGGTTGGAATTTGGATATTGTTGTGAAATATTGTTGGTTTGAGACTTGAAATCATTGTCAAGTAATGTTATGCTACTCAATTGATGTGTTATTAGTGTGATGAGGGTTTGGACTAAGTTGGATGAGTGACACGGGATCGAACCACATTGTGTGTAACTTCTCCTTCTATCAATCAATAAAGTTGTTTGCTCCTTTTCCAATTATTTTTTCCATATCTATGATGAATGTATGTTAAAATGTTGTTGATCCCATTTGTTTCTAGTAGATATATCATATTCTTTGATTGTTGTTGTCTTTTGTTTATGTTGGCATGTACCAATTGAGCGAATTCAATTTGAACGGGAGTGAGAGGAGCAATTTAAAGGAGATCAAACGAAGCGAAACATCACAAGTAGGTTCCTTATCTTATCTATCTATTGTAGGAAAGGGTTAAATATCTTTGCTTCTCTTGTTCCAAGTGTAACTACCCACTTAGGGAAGATGTACTTATTCATAGGTATAAATTCTGTATAACAAATTAATTTGTTATATGGAATTTATACCTATGGATAAGTATATCTTCCCTAAGTGGGTAGTTACACTTAGAACAACATAAGCAAAGATGTTTAACCTTTTCCTACAATAGATAGATAAGATAAAGGAACCTACTTGTGATCTTTCTCTTCCTTTGATATCCTTTGAATTGCTCTCGTCGCTCCCATTCAAACTGAATTTTCTCAATTGGTACCTGCCAACGTAAATAGGAGACAACAAAAATCAAATAATATGATCTATCTAATATAAAAAAATGGAATCGACAACATTTAAACATACATTCATTAAAGATATGGACAAAATTATTGGAAAAGGAACAAATAATTTTATTGATTGATAGAAGGAGAAGCTACACACAATGTGGTTCAATCTCGTGTCACTCATCTAGCTTAGTCCAAACCCTCATCACACCAATAGCACATCAATCCAGTAGCATAAAATTACTTGAAAATGATTTCAAGTCTCAAACCAATAGTATTTCACTACAATATCCAAATTCCAGCCTCCTAATCACTATGATGAGTGGTCAATTTATAGGGAAATGCAAGTGGTTTTGTCATAAATTGGGCATTGAATGGTTTTCCATAATTGGATAGTTAGTTTCCATGGAGAAAGAGATTAGAGGATAGAGGGTTAATTGATCCATAGCCTATCCAAAAACGAGCTCATATGATGAGATAAGAGCTGGGCATCCTTCTAGAATGCTCTAAAATCAAGCAATTTGTAGGTTTTAATCTCGTACAGAAATTACCTACATACGAATTCTAAAACATAGAAAATAAATAATGCGAGAGAAAAACACATAAAACACATATACACAGAGATTTTCCCCTGGATCCCAAAACCGAGACTACCAGCTTGATTTTTCATTATTTTCCTTTCAATGTTATAATACATATTTATACATGCCGAAGCATCTAATACCATGGACCAAAAACCATCGCGTCCAAAAAACATGTGTGAAAATCATGCACAAAACCATAGGTGGGTCTACCCAACATAACATAGGGTCCAAAACCAAAATTTTCTGGGGCGCTACCCCAAACCCCATAAAATGGGGTTACGGGTGCCCCTCAAACCCCCTGTTAACTACGTGGAAAGAATATAACACAACCCAACATTCTCCCACTTGTTGTTTTCTTTCCATGGGCAGCCACAAGAGAGCTTAGTCATTTTTTCAGCCCTGAAATGCCCATTGTCTCTCCACACCAAGAGAACTTCTCAGAGCTCACAGATTTTGTCAATGCATCTGTAGTATTCTCCAAAGTGTCCACCTTTACCAGCAACACCTTTTTGTCTTCTATCATATCCCTCATAAAGTGATACTGAACATCAATGTGCTTTGTCTTTGAATGATATGCAGGGTTCTTTGCCAAGAAAATTGCACTTTGGCTGTCACAGTTTATCCTTATAGCTTCCTGTACTAACCCGATACTTGAACACAATCTCTGCAACCAAACTACTTCCTTGCTTGCATGAGTGGCTGCCATGTATTCTGCCTCTGTAGTTGACAGTGCCACTATAGATTGTTTCTTACTCATCCAACTAACTGCACCTCCAAATAGGTTAAACACATACCCACTTGTAGATCTTCTCTGATCCAGATCTCCAGCCTGCATCAACAAAGCCATGAATATCCAACACCCTATCCAATCCTAGTCTTCCTTGGTAGCACAAACCATAACCATTAGTGCCATGCAAATACCTGAAAACCCGCTTCACTGCTGTCCAGTGCTCCTTTCCTGGTTTTGACATAAACCTGCTCAATACTCCCACTGCATGTGCAATGTCTGGTCTAGTACAGACCATTGCATACATTAGGCTACCTACTGCACTTGCATATGGAACACGGGACATGTCCTCTTCCTCTTCTTGTGTCTTGGGACATTGTTCAGCAGATAACCTCACACCTACAGGAATAGGAACCTTCATCGGTTTACTATTCTACATATTAAACCTCTACAATATTGTCTCGACATACTTCCTCTAGTTTAACCAGAGCTTCCTCTTTGCCTGATCTCTTTTAATTTCCATGCCCAAAATATAGTTTGCACCACCAAGATCTTTCATGTCGAATTTGGAGGACAATTGGGTTTTCAAATCCTGGATAACTTCTTTGTCATTTCCAACCAACAACATATCATCCACATACAAGACCAGATAAATAACATGATCACCAATTAATTTAAAATATGCACAGTGATCTGCTTTGCTTCTAGTGAAGCCAAGTCCCCGTATAAATGTATCAAATTTCTAATACCACATCCTTGGTGACTGTTTTAACCCATATAGAGACTTCTTTAACTTACATACCAGTTCTTTGTTACCCTTCACTGCAAAGCCTTCAGGTTGCTTCATGTAGATCTCCTCTTCCGGATCCCCGTGAAGAAATTTTGTCTTCACATCCATCTGTTCTACCTCAAAATCAAAAGCAGCAGCAACAGATAAAAGTAATCTAATAGAAGTTACCTTGGAAACGAGAGAAAAAATATCACCAAAATCAATTCCTGGCACCTGGGAATAACCTTTTGCTACCAAATGAGCTTTGTATTTCTCCACTTTTCCTTCTGCATTTGTCTTCTTTTTGAACATCCATTTGCTGCCAATGGGTTTCCTTCTAGCCGGCAACTCCACCAGATCCCAAGCCTCATTTTTGTGCAAAGATGCCATTTCATCAACCATGGCATCTTTCCAGAGTTTTCCATCCTCTAAATCCACTGCTTCCTTCACAGTTCTGGGATCATCGTAAGTAACAGACAAAGCAAAATTTGAACAAAAAGTAGATGGACTATACCTTTCTAGCTACCTTCTTTCTCAAACTGATCTTCTCACAGTTGAAGTTTGTGGCTCTTCACCTTCTGATTCCTCCTCTGTTGTAGAGTCTAATTCTTCCTCCTTTAGCCCAAACTCTATCTTCTTAGGTTCCTTTGGTTGGACTTCATGTTTAATAACATCTTTCACCTCTCTGAACACTACATCTCAGTTATACATAACCTTCCTTGTTACTAGGTTCCAAAGTTTATAACCCTTTAAACCATCCTTATACCTAATAAAGATGCACTTTTCATATTTACTATCCAACTTTGTTCTTTTCTCCTTTGGAACATGTACATATGCATCACATCCAAATACCCTCAGATGTGAAAGAGAGGGTTTCTTACCAATCCATACCTCTTGTGGAGTCTTATCCTCCAACGCTGATGAAGGCGACCTGTTGACCAAGTAACATGCAATATCCACTGCCTCTGCCTAGAATTCCTATCCTAACCCGGCACCACTAAGAATGCTTCTTTCCCTTTCCATCAATGTCTTGTTCATTCTTTCTGCAACTCCATTTTTTTGAGGTGTATATGGAGTAGTCTTCTGTCGTGCTATACCACACTTCTTGTAGAATTCTTCAAATTCCTTACTGCAAAACTCTCCACCATTATCTGTCCTCGGCACATTTATCTTCTTCTCTGTCTGGGTTTCCACTAGAGCCTTAAATTCTTTAAACCTATCAAAGACTTTAGATTTCTTCTTAAGGAAATATATCCATGTATTCCTTGAGAAGTCATCTATAAATGATACATAGTACACAAACGTACCCAGTGATGGAACCTTCACAGGTCCAAACACATCACTGTGCACAAGCTCTAATATATGCTTCACCCTCTTACCACCAAAGGGGAAACTCACCCGATTCTGCTTCCCATATACACAATTTTCAAAGAAATCAAAATCCAGAGAGCTATTACTCATACCTTCTACCATACCTTTACCATGAAGTATTTGAAGGCCCTTCTCTCCAATATGTCCAAGCTTTTGATGCCACAGCATGGTCTTTTCTCCAGAGACCACTAGATTTTCTGCTCCACTTTCAGGAACCACGGAACTGTTGAACCCATCAACAACAGCGCTACCTTGTAGCTTGTATAGAGTTCAAATCCGAACTACCCACATCAATACCAGTGCTCCCCAAACCATCTTGCAGGTATCCTTCTCGAACACTGTTTTTACACCTGCATCATCTAGCTTACTAACAGAAATCAGATTTCTGGCTAATGCAGGAATATGCAGAACACCCAGAAGTGTTCTAACCCTTCCACATTGTAGCTTCAACTTTACTTTTCCACGACCAATGATTCTAGCCTTCCTGTCATCCCCCAAGAAGACATCACCACCATCATATTTCTCATACTCATAGAACCACTCTCTATGGGGAGTGAAGTGAAAGGATGCACCTGAGTCAATCAACCATGCCTCATGATCTACATGTGTACTTGAAGAAGCCAAGTACACATCCCCACCTTCATCTGAGGTGGTTTTCGCCTCTGCAGAAGGAGCCTCATCAGATCCCTTTCCTTTGTCAGGAGCTTTAGATTTACAATCCCTTTTTAAGTGGCCTTCCTTTCCACATTTCCACCACACCACCTTTACAGGTTTTCCTGGAGCTTTAGATCTCCCACTCGATGACTTTTTTTTTCTGTTCTGGGACCATCCTCGTATAGACAAGGCATCACCATTTTGGCTCTCCATATTTTTCTGTCTCATCTCCTCCGTCAGCAAGGTTGAGCCTATTTCATCAAACTGCAAGGCAGTTGCATTTCTACCTATTGCAATAACTAGACTATCCCATGAATCTGGTAGAGAACACAACAAACTGATGCACTTATCTTCATATGAAATTTTAATATCAACATATGCTAACTGACTTACCATAGTATTAAATGCGTTCATATGCTCTGTCACCGAGTCTCCATCTTTCATCCTCAGGTTATACAGCTTTTTCCGCAGGAACAGTTTATTGACCAGAGACTTAGATTGGTACAAAGTCCCTAACTTGTCCCACAAAGCCTTTGTTGGAGCTTCCCCTGATACATTCAGCAATACTGAATCTGAGACACAAAATCGTATTGTGCTCTTTGCCTTCCGATCCAACTTCTTCCATTCTTCATCAGAAACTCCCATTGGTTTAGTACCCAGATCTACCACGATCCACTGATATTTATCCACCAACAGATCCTCCATCTTGAGTTTCCACAACTCAAAACTCTGACCATTAAATTTCTCGATCTCTATCTTTCCACTGCCTGCCATCTTCTTTCACCACCAAAATCAATCTCGCAGATCTCCCACTGAACAGGGTCTACCACAGGCTCGAGCAAAACCCCTCAGCAACAAAGGCGTCCCCTTGAAGCCAAAGCTGCTCTGATCCCAAATGTAGGTTTTAACCCCGTACAAAAAATACCTGCATATGAATTCTAAAACACATAAAATAAATAATGTGAGAGCAGAACACATAAAACACATATACACAGAGATTTCCCCTGGATCCCAAAACTGGGACTACTAGCTTGATTTTTCATTATTTTCCTTTCAATGTTATAATATATATTTATACATGCCGAAGCATCCAATACCATGGACCAAAAACCATCGCGTCCAATACCATGGACCGAAAACCATCGCGTCCAAAAAACATGTGTGAAAATCATGCACAAAACCATAGGTGGGTCCGCCCAACCTAACATAGGGTCCAAAACAAAAAATTTCCAGGGCGTTGCCCCAGACCCCATAAAGTGGGGTTATGGGTTCCCTTCAAACCCCCTGTTAACTACGTGGAAAGAATATAACACAACCCAACACAATATTCCCAGAATCCTATGTCAATTTCACTCATCCTTGCCCAACGCAGGTTAAAGTGGGCCTAAGTGCACTACAACACAAGTTTGAATGGGCCTACCTACTATGTCGTGCAGTTTTCCCTAACCAATGCTGCGCTGGTGTCCCAAAGATGCATTTCAGCAGGGTTTCAAGCTAGGAAAATTTCATGGATGAAAGCATTCAATATGATGACTTGTCTAGCGCATGTATCAACTAAATTAGGGTTTAATGAGCCCTATTTGTACTGATCTGATCGTCGGGAACGATGTGCCCAAATAGACCTATAACAAACCTCTATGGGCCCTAAAATCAATCTTCATTAAATCAAATTCATTTAGAGAACTCTCTTATGTGAAGCAGTGAAAAAAGAGGAAAAATGGGCTCTAGTTTCTTGGGATAAATTATGTGTTCTTAAAAACTTCGGAGAATTGGGCCTCTAGGATCTAGAAACTTTGAACTATGTTTTAGGAGACAAACTATGTTGGTATTGGTTTCAAGGAGGTCATGACATATGGAAGAAAATATGGTCTAGTAAATAGAAAAATCACATTCCTAATGAATAACACATCCACATGACTATATCTCTAGCAGGATCATCTAAGTGGAACCTTACTTGTAAAGGAAAACATTTCATACAAGAGCATTTCTTTTGGGAAGTAAATAATGGAAAAACTTGTTTCTTTTGGAATTATTCTTGTCATCAATTTCCCAAACACTCTACTCCAGAACATTTTCAAGATATATATTATGTTATGCAATCTCGGGGGAACATTTTAGTGTTTGATTACTAGGAAGATGTCTCTTCAGAGAAAAATCATCATTGATGGCAATCTCCTTCCTCTTGAAACATACCCTTGTCAACATAAGCTCATGAGTAGTTCAAATAATTTTTTCTACATGACAAAGCCACTTTTCTAAATATTGAGATAAGCTTCATTGGGGATATTGACCACCAATTTCTTTAACCATCAAATAATATTACTTCCTTGTAATCAATCACAACCACCCTCTGAATCAAAAATTGTGATCCAAAATTTGGCACCAGAAGTTTTGGACCAAGATAACTTATTTTTTGTAGCTCCTCCTCTATCGAAAACCATTAACCTAGGATAATTTGATGGGACCCGTTAATACACACATAACAAGTCCCATCTAGGATTCCTTCAACATATATTACCTCTTTCCTTGCATTTAATAACATATTTTTTACTATAATGCATTTATTAGGAATACTAAAGGATGTTTGTCATATCTCATGGCCTAATATGATTAATGTGCAGGAAAAGAGTACACTTGAGTGCATTTACTATGTAGATATACGTTGGAGGAAGATGGAGAAGATGTAGGAGGATTTTTCCTACATTTACTCGCCTACAACTCGACTTGCTCCTTGGATTTACTCACCCATAGTTTGACGATTTACTAACAACTTATGCACTCAAGGATTATGAGGATCTTAGAGATCTAGCTCCACCATTTTAGGTATTTTGGATGGAAGAAGCCCTATTTCCAAGGAGATTTCCCCTCATTTATTTTTTTATAAATAAGGAAACCTAAGGGCTCAATAGGATTTGAACTTTTGGAGAATATAGAGACTACTAAGAAATAGGAGCTCAAGCTTGTCATTTCCATTACTTCTGATCATGTACTTGAAAAATATTTTATATTAATGAGAAGCCTGATGTTATCCTAAATCTGAGTTTTCTTTAGAGAGCTAAGTCCCCTTGGGTTAGGGCCCAACCTAAAGGCTCTAGACTTTCACTTTGTGTATTTTTCTCATGCATTGTCTTTCCTAGCAAAATTTTCTTCCTTTCTTAGAAAAAATTATCTATGAAAATTGTTTGTGTAGGTCTATTTTCCACCTACTGGGAAGTGTGGTTTAGGATATTGTGTTGGCAAGCCAAAAATATATATAGATACTTTCTTTTTGCAGTTTTTATATCTCAGAATAGTCTTCCTTTTTCATCTCTATTTTTTGTGAAGCAATGATTGGTTTATCAGTTTTCTTTAAGCACAGGGAAGACATTCCCTTATGGATGATGATCTTATGTAGACTTCAACATAGGTTTTATTTCAATGCAATAGTTATATTTCAAATAAAATTCAACTCATCCTTCCTTTGTCATTTCAACTTCCTACAATTTACATTTGTTAACATGATCATATTTGTTTTGAAAAATTGAGTGACTTTCAGTGATGTGTAGGTACTACCGTTTATTTGAACGATTAGAATTTTCATATACACTCCTTATCATACCACCATGTCCTTTCCTTTCTACCTCAACAACTCCTCCAAAACACTATCCACCAAGAGTACATTTCTTGGTTGTTGAAGGTCATCATGTGCATTGGTCCTTGTGCAAGATGGGCCCCTGAAGGATACTAATCTTTAGAAAGACATCATACAACCTTCATATACCCTCCATAACCCTATCCTAATTTCAGATCGGCTTTCTCACCCTCAAAATGCTCACAGATTCAATCTTATAGAATCTTGTAGCATCCTATGGCATCGCGTAAAAGCCCTCCAAACTTGACTAGAATTGTCTTTGAAGCTTTATTTTTTTCCTCCCAACTTTGAATAATGTCCCTTAGGCTTTGAAACCATGATTGAAGAAGGCCAAATACCACTTAGGACTTTCCTTTTTACCACTGTAACACATTTCAGCAATTAGGGTTAGTATATAGGTTCATGAAGTGAATGACATAGTGATGATTTTCGTGATTACTTTGTGAAGCACCTAATGAACTCTGTTACTAGATACAATATATTTGTAATGTCATGATCAAAATGTCATTACATGCTCTTTTCCTTATGCAAGGTATATTAGGTTTGTTTTCTTTGATTTATTCTTCTTAAGCTAGGGTTTCTATTTCAAGCATTGTTATTTCTTATTCATAGGCTGGGTTTCCTTTTAATGCATCATTTACATTCTACAAATAGATTAATGTTTACATTTCTACAAGTAGTGTAGACTTTACATTCCTACAAGTAGTGTAGCCTTTACATTTCTATAGGTAGTGTAGCCTTTACATTCCTGCAAGTAGTGTAGCCTTTACATTCATGTGAGTAGTGTTTCCTTTACATTCTACAAGTAGGATAACATTTACATTTGAGAAAGTAGGTCATCATTTACATTTCTGCAAAAGTAGCATTTCCATTTTTTTACAAATAGAGTAACATTTATGTTTCTGCACATAGGTTAGAACTTTCCTTTCATGTAATTTCTTTCCTGGCAAATATATATTTAGTTGATAGAGTGGTCTTTGTATACATTGGTCTAGTCCATTTCTTGAGAGTGACTTAAGCAAATCTTAGCCTACCGTGCATATAACAATGCCACCTCTTAAGTTTGTATGAACCCCAGGTTGATAATTAAAGTTGGTAGCCTTGGGATTTGCAGCATTCTTGCTATAATATTGAGGCTCATCACTTTTTGGCATCGTTGTCGGGGAGGTGTCCATTGTAGGTGTTGTTTCTACTTAGATTTTCTTTCTTTTCCATTTTACCTTGCTTCAAATTTTATTAAAGCATAGACTTATTTCATTCCTCGTAGGATAGGGATAATTTAAGGAAATTTCTACCAAAAACCCCCACCCCTTCTAGCATTCAACCATCACTCTTCTTTGGTGACTGTGAACCTCTTACTCTAACAACAGAGGAGTTAGAGGATCCTTTATGTGAGAAGCCAAAAAACATTTGAAGAACCCACATCACCTACACAAAACATGGTTGAGAACAAGAAGACTGAGCTCTTTCCTATCCGAGAAACCAATGGGGAAGCCAGAATGAAGAACATAAGCCCCACTTCTCTCCCATACTTCCATGGCCTATCCTTTGAAGACCCTGATACATTCATGTTTGAGCTTGTTGTGCTTTATAGAACCTATGATTATACTTCTGATGAGCAAAAGCTTAAGTTGTTCCCTTCTACCCTCAAGGATGCAGCCTTACACTGGTTCAAGATCTTAGAAGGAGGTAACATCACCACTTGGGCTCAAATGCAACAAGCATTTAATCAAAATATAGGAATTATTACGTATCAAGGTAAAGCAAGGAGGAGATATTTAGAATGAGCTTAGGGATAGATGAATCCTTAGAATATTATGAAGAGAGATTGCAGCTCAACTACAAGAGAGTTAACTGTACCCTAAACCCAGAATCCTTGAAGCTTGTACTTCTCTGATGGATTAGGGAGGATTTGATGTAGACCCTTAATATGTTACTTGGTGGAGATGTTTACCAGATAACTGATGAAGACATCAATATAATATTCAAGAATCATTCTTGGGCTACAGGGAAGAAAAGTAGGTCTAGCTAAGGCCTAGTCAACTCTTCTCCCTCTACCTCAACCATCAAACATAAAATGGAAAGCATGCTAGAAGACTTTAAGAGTGATATGTTTCACACCTTTTCCTTGAAAATGGATACCATGCATACCAAAAAGAAGCAATAGGAGGCAGAAAGGGAACTAGCTATCTTTTTCCCTAGATGCACCCCAAAAATGAGTTCCCATTGAATGTTATAGAGATTTTCTTTGTTTGTAAGGAGAACCATTCCACTAACAAATGTCCCTCCCTTTCAAGCTTAAAGGTTGTATATCAAGGGTGGCCTGGAGCATCTTTTCTTCGTCAACTAGAGGAGGCCAAAAGGGCCTTGACCATACCAACAAGGCATACAAGGTGCACATTACCCTTATTTCAATCCAACCTAGGGTGCACCCTTTCAACCTTGGTATCCTCTAGCTCACTCATCTTGGTACATGCCCTCTCCTTTGTCTTATTCTCCTCAGTATCCTCCTCAGCCTATCAATCCACCCTTCCAGCCATTTTAACCTCAACCTGCTCAATGGGGAAACCCTTCACAAGGATGGAGACCTCAGGCAACCCAACCTTTTGTCTTAATGCCTCCTCCTCCACCTCAACCCCACACTAATCCACCCAAGCAACCTTAGATCCTTACTCAACCCAATATGAACTCGAACAACAAGTAGGCCCAATGGATTTATAGTGGGGAAACATCTTATCCTGCTTATTCTATGGAGATCTGGGAGATCAACCTTAGGTCTGGGAAGGTACTTTTAGATGCTCACCCACCTTCTCCACTTGAAGATATTGAATAAGATAAGGAAGATAATGTCCCTCAAGTGAGTATGCCTCCATATCCTAAAAGGTTAGTCCAATCTAAAAAACACACCCCATAAGAGTTCTAGGAGAACTGAAAAACTTTTGTGTTAAAATACCCCTTCTCCAATCCATTGAAGATGTTCCAATCTACAACAATCTTATCAAGGAAGAGTGAGTAAAGAGGCTTGGGAAAAGGAAAATAGATGCCCCCACTATTAATGTTGTTGGGAAGTTGTTTTATCTAATGCTTGGGAGGGTTATCTCCCCAAAGTACTTGGATCATGGTAGCCCAGTAGTTGATGTGCACATTAATAGAATTGTAGTCCCCAACACACTAATTGACCTTGGGGTTGCAATCAATGTCATGAAAAAGGAAACTATGTTGAAGCTCAACCTCTAAGGAGCTTTGAGAAACACCACTATGGTGCTAAAGCTAGTAGACAGATCCAAAGTAGCCCCTAAGGGAGTTGTTAAGAATGTGTTGGTCTCCATTGACTCTTGGGAGTACCCCACAAACTTCCTTGTCCTCCAACCAAAAACCATGTTTAATGGGTACCCTCTCATTTTAGGGAGACCTTGGTTAGCCACTGTTGATGCTTACATTAGTTGCAGGCTGGAAACATGACTACTAAAAATGGGTATCTCATAAAGCAGCTTATATTATATCCCTTTTCTCAACCCTCTATTGAGCATGATATACCTTCATGGGTAGAGAAAGATGAGGAGGAATATTTTTACCATCATCCCTCTACTCAGTTTGTATGTTAGGCACTATTGTAGGAAGTAGGAAGCTAGATGAGGATGACCTTATTGATAACTTCTTGTAGAACTAGCCTCTTGTTTCCATGCCAATTGATGAGCTATTGGAAGAATCCTTAGCGCAACCCAAGAATAATCCATGGGATGAACTTCTTACTCCCAATTTTAATCAAGGTCATCATAAGGTTGTGGAAATGATTCCATCCAAAAATTTGAAAATAAATAATTTCCTCTGAGCAGAGAAATAAGAGGAATTGTGCATTGTGCTAAGACAACATCTTGATGCTTTCACTTAGGACTATAAGGAAATGAAAGGGATGGATACCTCCGTCCGTACCCATCACATTTAAATTGAAGAGGGATGTAAACATGTGCACCAACCCCAAAGGAGAATGAACCCTTCTCTTAAAGACATTGTAAAAGAAGAATTACAGAATCTATTAGATATTGGATCCATTTACCCCATTTCATATAGTGAGTGGGTGTCCCCTCTTGTCATAGTACCCAAGAAAAATGGGAAGTGGAGGATCTATGTTGACTATAGGGAACTCAACAAGGCTACAAAGAAAGATAATTTTCCCTTGCCTTTAATTGATCAAGTTTTGGATGGTCTTATAGGGAAGAAGTTCTTCTCATTCCTAGATGGGTTTAGTGTGCATAATCATATCCAGATCAGCCCTGAAGATCAGGATAAGGCCAACTTCACTTGTCCATGGGGTACGTTTTCCTATAGATTCCTTTCATTTGGCTTGTGCAATGCCCCTACTACCTTCCAAAGGGCATTTTTGAGTATTTTTTTAATCTTGTTCATCACATAGTTGAAATATACATGGATGACTTCACCCTTTATGGAAATTATTTATGGGAAGCTCTTTCCAGTCTGTGTAAATTATTAAATAAATGCATTGAAATGTATCTCTCACTAAGCATTGAAAAGTTTTAACTTTTTATGAATGCATGGATTGTCCTAGGTCACTTCCTTTATAAGGAAGGGATCCAAGTTTACCCCAACAAGATTTCCATTCAAAAGGGTATGTATTAGGTCCCTATGCTACTAATGTAGCCCCTTATTATTATTAGTGCAACCCCTTTATTGTATTGTTGTGCCCATGTAGTCGCCATATTGTTATTATTGTGCCTCATAGAAGCCCACTATTGTTATTGTTGTGCCCTTACAATATTATTGTTATGTAGGCTCTGATTATATTGTGATCCTTTAGACTCCTATATATAAAAAGGAGGTCTTGTCATTTGAATCATCCAATAATTGTTCATTTGTGTAATGTAAAGGAGGTTTCCCCCTTAAATAGGCTAATTTTGAAGTCATTGATCTATCTCTTCTTCTATTTTGTGAGTTGGTTGCATAACATTTGGGATCAGAGCTTTGTATTCTATAGTTTCATTGTTGCAAATAGGTCATCGTGGCATTTTCACTATAATTTTTTTTCGACAAAGGTTTAGAAGTTGAAATTGTTATCACGAGGACCCAAAATCTTAATGAAGTTAGGGTTTCTACATCATCCATAATTTTGTCTTGAATAGGTGACCTTGTCACAATCGTGATATATTCGTCTACGAGCAAGTTGTCGAAAGAGAATAGGCTATATTATCTTGCATATCGTTTTCAAGGTCGAAGGTCAAAACCATGATAGATGGCACTCCATACAAGTTCGCTATACTGAACTAGTCTATAATCAGGTAATAGTGGGATATTGAACATAACTTTACCTTCAAGAATCCAAATTTGGTTTGACTTGTGGTATTGGAAAGAATACATAGAGAGCTACCCTAGGACTGAAATTGAGACCTTATAGATCCGAATTTATAGAGATACAATAGATTCAACATAGAGCTCCTAAAAAGAAAGAAAAATGTGTATTTTTTTAAAAATTGCATAAGTTTTGTTTGAAAAATCACTTCGCATAGTAAAGCATAAATATAATTGTTTTATTCAAAAATGACTCAAAGCAATAAACTGGAAACACCTATTAAGAAACCGATATATTGAAATTATGAGACCAAATGCAACAAATTTCACTCATGCAAAGAGTAACAAAAAATTAAATGGAAGCTAAGATGGATGGTTTGAAAAGTGGTTTAAAAGAAGATATGGAAGGTTTGAAAAATGGAATAGAAGCAAAAATGAAAGGAAACATGGAATATTTGAAGAATGGTTTAAAAGCGGACATGGAAGGTTTGAAGGAAGGCTTGACAAAGTTTCTACAAGAAATGCTTCCTAATGGTGAAAAGGTATTAGATGAAACTCATGATGATAAAAAAAGGAATCTTAATCATGATTTCATAGACTCTAACTTTGGATTGGAAAGCCACCATGTTCCAAAGATCGATATGAGGAAGTTTGATGGTAAGGATCCAGTAACATGGATACTAAAGATGGAGCAATATTTTGATCTCCATAATGTGCAACACACACAAAAGGTACGCATTGCATCTTTATGTTTATAATTAAATCAGATTGTATGGTATCAATGGCTTTGTTCTCGTAAACCACTTGTCACTTAGTCAATTTTTATGGAGGAAATGAGAGCACATTATGAGGATAAGAAGAGAAACACCTTCTTTAGCCAATTGATAAATTTCAAACAAAAGGGTTCAATGGAAGAACACACTAAGGACTTCCAAAAATTGAATATCATGGTAAATGATATTCTAGAGGAGCATAGTATTGATGTCTTCATAGGGACTTTAAATGATAACATCCAACATGAGGTTCACCTTTGGCAACCTGATTCATTGGAGAAGGCATTCAGGGTGGCTAGAAAAGTGGAAAGCAAAATGATGGAAACAAGGAAGTCTACCACTTACAACTATAAAGATGGAAGTGTTGATGCTCGTAGACTTCCACAACCTACAAGGTTGACACCACAAAAGTTGGAGGAAAAAAGAGAAAAATGGCTTTGTTACAGTTGTGATATAAAATACACTAAAGGTCATAAGTGTGTTGAGAATAAATTATTTTACATAGATTGTGAAGAGGAGGAAGAAAAGGATCAAGAAATGTCCAAAGAAGAGGATATACACTAGGAACCAACCCCAAATAAAGAATAAATGAATCCGCCATATCTTGTAATGCATTGGCAGGAATTACCACTCCTCAAACTCTCAAGGTAGAATAACATATCAAGAAGAAAAAGGTAATAGTATTGATTGATTCAGGTAGTACCCATAATTTTATTCATTGTAAGATAGTCAAGGAATTGAATTGCTTCCTATATCGAGCACTAGAGTGTCAAGTAATGGTTGCAAATGGAGGAACTATAAATTGCTATGGAAAGTGTCATAATATCAAGATATCCATGAGGGGATATGTATTGAATAGTCCAATGTTTTCCATTCCAATTGGTGGTGTTGATGTTGTACTAGGAGTCCAATGGTTACAATCTTTGGGGATGATAGATTTTAATTTTCGAGAACGTTTCTTGAAATTTTTGGGAAGGAAAGGAAGTTGAATTAAGGGGTATCGCAGGGAAACCATGAGATATAATCATCTCTAATGGCATGAAAAGGCTTCTAAATAAAGAACAACAAGGTGTAATTTCACAATTATGCTCACTAGATGTTCAAACATCTAAATCATCTATTTCTCCAGATCTCCAAAAATTCTTGGACAATCATTCCAAGGTATTTGACTCCCAAAGTTCTCCCACTTGTTCGTGATCATGATCATGCTATTCATTTGATTCCAGGAAGTGTTCCCCCAAACATCAAGCCTTACAGATATTCGTATGCCCAAAAGAGTGAAATTGAATGTATGGTGGCAAAAACGCTAGAGGTTGGTATAATTAAACCTAGTCAAATTTCTTTCTTTGCTCCACCAGTATTGGTGCACAAGAAGGATGGATCATGCTGCATGTGTCTAGATTATAGGGAGCTCAACAAGCTCACTATTAAAGATAAATTTCCCATTCATGTTATTAATGAAATGTTGGATGAATTACATGGATAAATTTAATTCACCAAGTTGGATCTTCGTTTAGGATATCATCAAATTAGAATGAAGAATGGAGACATTCCAAAAATAGCATTCAGAACTCATGAGGGTTATTATGAATTTTTGGTCATGGCTTTTGGAATTACTAATGCACCTTCAACATTTCAAGGTTTGATGAATTCCATTTTCAAACCCTTCCTTAGAAAAAGTGTGTTAGTATATTTTGATGATATACTAATCTACAACAAGTCTTCGAAGGATCATGTTCAACATGTTGATGGGGTGCTCAAACTGTTGGAGGAGAAACAATTATATTAAAATACCTCCAACTGTTTCTTTGGAGTATAGGAGTTGGAATATTTGGGACATATTGGATCTCACGAGGGTGTTAAGGTAGACCCTAACAAAATTAAATCCATTACGGAATGGAAAATCCCCACAACCATAAAGCAGCTTTGAGGATTTCTCAGGTTGACAGAGTATTATCACAAGTTTATTAAGAATTATGGGAGAATAGTGGCACCTATAACATCATTATTGAAGAAATATGCATTTTCTTGGAATCTAGAAGCAACTAAGACCTTTGACCATCTTAAAGAGGCAATGTGCCAAGCATCTGCCTTAGCTACATCAAACTTCACAAAAACCTTTATTGTGGAATGTGATGCCTCGGGAAATGGAATTGGTGTTATTTTAATGCAAGAAGGAAGACCCATTGCTTTTGAAAGTAATCCAATCAAAGGAAATTATTTACACAAATCTATTTATGAGAAGGAAATGTTGGCAATACTATATGCACTAAAGCAATGGAGACCTTACCTCATGGGAAGACACTTCAAGGTAAAAACAAATCATGATAGTCTTAAATACTTTTTAGAACAAATATTATCTTCAAAAGAGTAGCAAAAATGGGTCATAAAGATGTCACGTTATGACTTTGAAATCATATACAAAAAAAGGGAAGAAAAATGTTGTTGCAGATCCACTCTCAAGAAAGGATGAGGATGTGGAACAATTTCTTTGTGCCATTTCTATTATCCAACCAGATTGGATAACTGAAGCAAGGGAGGAATGGAAGAATGATGAAGAAGTGTGGATGCTCATTCAAAAGTTGCAGTAAGATCCAATATATCTAATACATTTAGCTGGAAAATTATTCATTATGGTACAAAGATCGCTTATATATTTGTAATAATTCCCAACTCAAACAAAATATTATTTTGGAATTGCAAACCTCTCCCTTAGGAGGGCACTGAGGATTTTTAAAAACTTACCACAAGGTCAAGAAGGAATTTTATTGGGAAGGCCTTAAATCTAATGTTCAAAAGTTTGTGGAGGAATGTTTGGTTTGCCAACAAAATAAAGTTGAGACAATTAAGAACTTGGGTCTATTACAACCTTTATCCATTCCAAGTCAACGTTGGGAGGAGGTTTCAGTGGATTTTATCATATATTTACCCAAGTCCGAAGGAAAGAGTGTCATCTTGGTGGTAGTTGATAGACTTACCAAGTATGCACATTTTTTTGCATTATCTCATCCATTTAATGTGAGTATAATTGTTACTTCATTTATGGAAACAATCCAAAAGCTACATGGAAACCCAAAGATTATTGTAAGCGACAAAGATCCCATTTTCACTAGAAATTTTTGGACGAAATTAATTTCTTGTCAGGGTACTCAATTAGCTCATAGCTCATCTTATCATCCTCAATCTGATGGACAAAAAAATACAATGAACAAATGTTTTAAAGGATATCTTCATTGCTTTGTATCTAATGAACAAACACAATGGGTTAAGTGTTTACCTATGGTGGAATGGTGGTATAACACTTTCTTCCATATTGCAGCAAAAATGACCCCATTTATGGCACTTTATGGATATCATCCACCATCCATCACATCATCTTTAAGAGAAAATTCTAAGGTTGAAGTAGTGGAAGATCACCTCGAGCATCAACAACAAGTTCTCCAACTCTTAAAGGATAACCTCACTTTGGTGCAAAATCGAATGAAACAACAGGCAAATCAACATCGCAACAAAAGAATTTTTTATGTAAGTGACTGGTATATTTACGGCTACAACCATACAAACAAATGTCCCTCAAGCAATTTAAGAAGGATAATAAATTATCACCAAAGTACTATGGTCCTTACAAGTGTTGCAAAATATTGGTACTATTGCATAGAAATTGCAGCTTCCTGCATCTTCCCGAGTGCACCCAGTTTTCCATGTTTCATGTTTAAATAAGGTTATAGGTGACAAGCTCCCAGTTCAAAAAATATTCCCGGAACTTGATGAGGAAGGAAAAATCATATTGGAACCTAAAGAAGTCATAGAAACAAGAACCTGAAACCTACGAAATTGATCATTTTTAGAGTATCTCGTCAAGTGGAAGAACTTATCCACTGAATATTCCACATGTGAGGATGAAAATTTATACATAAGCATCAAGAACTACTCAAGCATTGAGGAAAACACTTTTTTGAAGGAGAGGGGCATGTTCGGTCCATATGCTACTAGTGTAGCCCCTTATTGTTATTGGTGAAACCCCCTTATTGTATTTTTGTGCCAATTTAGTCCCCATACTGTTATTATTGTGCCCCATAGAAGCCCACTATTGTTACTTTTGTGCCCTTACAGTATTATTGTTATGTAGGCTCTGATTATATTGTGACCCCTTTGACTCCTATATATAGAAAGGTGGTCTTGTCATTTGAATCATCCAAGAATTGTTCATTTTTGTAATATAAATGAGGTTTCCCCCTCGAAGAGGCTAATTTTGAGGTTGTTGATCTATATCTTCTTCTATTTTGTGAGATGGTTGCATAACAATCCCTGTCCCTCAAATATAAAGGGATGTTAGAAGTTTCCTTGGACTAGCTAGATAGTACAAGAGATTCATTGAGGATTTTAGAAAGTTGGCTTCATCGTTGTTTGGATTGTTGACGAAAGATTTATATTTTTGTTGGATAGATAAATTTCAAGAGGCATTTGAAGAGCTGAAAGAAAAATTAACCACCACACCAATTCTAAGAGGTACTAATTCGGAATTTCCTTTCAACATCCACACAGATGCATTAGAAAAAGTTGTAGGGGCATCTTTGGGGTAAGTGGATGATTTGAAATGTTGGGCAAACTTTTTAATGATATGCAAACTCCCTCATCAATATTAAAAAATGTGTTTAGGATCGTCTCAAATTGACCAAAATGTGAGGAATTATGTGTCAAGTGTTGAGTGTCTTCTATGAGAATTTTATGAGGTTAGTTAGTTGTTTAAAACACATATACAACAAGTAAAATTAAGAGAAGTAAAACACAACAAATCATAACACAAAAATTTGATAAAGGAGTTCACCCCTCCTGGGCTACATCTCCTTGGACCTACTTCAATTGCTAGGCCCTCTTTGAATTAATGGTAAATTCTATAATTACGTGCACCTGTAGTACTCCAATGGCTTTGCAACCTACTCCATTAGATTCAAAAGACCCAAAAACCCCAAAAATGACTTTCCAAGCTCTGCAATTGGACTTCAGCTGATCTAGGATTGACCTCCTCACCTCGTGGCCTTAGGCTTCCTTAAACTTAAACGTAGAAAATCACGTACATAAGTGCCTTTCTGCCTCCGTAACCTATTCCATTGTGTTCATAACATCCAAATCATCTAGGAATGACTCTTTCTAAGCCAAAATTGGTCGAAATGTGAAGAAGTTATGGTCTCTTCAGTTTTCCCTAGGAAAAGTCCACCAAATCTAGAGAAACTCCAACTAACTCCGCCAAATATGGAGTTAGTTCTAGATTTAGCGGACCCGCCAAAATATCTACCAACCTAATTCGTAGTTTAATTAGTGTTAAGCATGTTTAATTAATGCTAAATTTCAGTTAATGGATTAATCGCGCAATTAGCATAAAATGCTAGCAGTTAAGGCTTGCAGTGTTGGTCACATGGTAGCGGTTTATCTGGTGGTTAATGCTAGCGGTTATCTTCCCAAACCACCACGGTTTCCAAACTTGGTCACATGCGGAGAGCTACACCAGTGGTTAGGCTCCCTGGCGGTTACGTAACTGCTAGCAGTTAAGGTTACCATTGTACACATGCGCGGTTAATGTTAGCGGTTTATGCTAGTGGTTATATCCAAACTTAAATGCATTAAACTTTAAATACAAACTCAAGCCCTTAGTTGTTAAGAAACTTGGTGTAGCATGGGGGTAGTGCATGAAGCTTATGCAGGTGAGGTCATGGGTTCGACTCCCCAGCCTGCCATATAAAATTTTGATTGACCTTTGAGAGGGCACGTGGTGGCCTCCGGGCTTGCCATGTGTCAGCGTCTCATTGGTACTCCCAAATGCGCTTTGACTAATAACATGCCGCCAAGTGTCAAGATGTGATTGAGCCACCTGTGGGAATATTCTAGGAATATTCCCTAGAATATTCTTTTTGCTCAATGGGTTGTACGAATGCCTAGTTAGCATCCCAGTCACAAAATTTTACGTATTTGACAAAACAGATAGTAGGCTCTAACATTCTCATACGAACTCCATTTT
Source organism: Pinus tabuliformis (assembly GCA_031772625.1). Classification (NCBI taxonomy): domain Eukaryota; kingdom Viridiplantae; phylum Streptophyta; class Pinopsida; order Pinales; family Pinaceae; genus Pinus; species Pinus tabuliformis. Next base: position 336,111,968 of record CM062810.1, on the reverse strand, counting down.
GAGTGAAAAGAGTTATGTTGGGATCGTATCGCCAAGATGGACATGTTCGTTCAGGGTTTGAGGGATTATGAGCACTTTTTATTTTTGAGAAATTTTTTGCCCCTAATCCAGATTCCGATCAGTGAGAGACAAGTTGCCCTATGCCATATACTTCATCAGTAAGAACCTCTCCAAAGTTGAACTTAAGGACACAGTTACTGAAAAAAATTAGTTGTTGTGCACTCCTTGAACAAGTTTAGGCATTATATCATTGGGTACCAATTCTTTGTTCATATTGATCATACAACCATTAAATATCTAATGAATAAACCTGATGTCAATTCTAGGATCATTAGATGGTTATAATTGTTGCAACAGATTGATCTAATTGTTGTTGATGAGGCAGGAAAGGAAAATGTGGTTGCAGATTTCTTGTCTACACTAACATTGTCTACAAAAAATGAAGAGATGATAGATGATTAGCTTTCAAATGAGCACCTATTTTCTATTTCAATGATATCTCCTTAGCCCTTGCTAACATAGCAAATTTCTTGTTTGCTAGGAGATTCCCTCCAAATCTATCCTCCAAGGAGAAGAGCAAGATTGTTATAAAAAGTGCCCCTTGCACCTAGATTGAGTGAAATCTCTTCAAATTGGGACTAGATTAGATCTTGAGGAGATGTGTAAGGGAGGATGAGGTTTTTGACATCCTCTTAGCATGCCATGATGGACCCTGTGGGGGCCATTTTTCTGCCAAGAGAACAACCTTCAAAATTCTCCAAGTTGGCTACTACTAGCCCAGTCTACACCAAGATGCCAGGAGGTACACTGCTAGATGTGATGAGTGCCAAAGGATGGGAAAGCCTACACCAAAATATGAAATTCCCCTGCAACCTCAAGTGACTCTTGAGCCATTTGAGAAGTGGGGCATGGATTTCATTGGACCAATTGATCCCCCATCTAGACAAAAGAGATATATCATTGTATGCATTGATTATTTGATAAAGTGGGTTGAAGTGAAGGAAGTAAAGGTAGCAACAAAGCATAAGGTGGAAAAATTTATAAGGGAAAACATCTTTTACAAGTTTTGATTCCTAAGGGAGCTGGTCACTAATCAAGCAACCCAATTTACCTCAAATCTGATTGAGGGAATAATGGAGCAACATCATGTAAGTCATATAAAATACATTTCCTGTCATTCTCAATAAAGTGGGAAGGTGGAGGTAGCAAAAAGAGCTTTGGAGAACATCTTGATTAAGTTTTTCAGCAGCAATAAGAAGGATTAGGCAGCTCAACTTGTGGAAGCCACTTTGGCCTATAATACCACCTGGAAAACCACCACTAGGTTCACTCCCTTTGAGTTGATTTATGGAAAGAAGGAATTGTTGTCCATTGAGATTTTATACAACACCCTGAGAATGGAAATAAAATTGGATTTGGACATCTCTAATTCTCAGCAAGAGTGGCTACAACAACTCAATGTTCTTAATGAACTTAGATTGCAGGCCCTCATGCATATTGAGGTGGTCCAATTGCAGAGGAATATTTGGCATGAAAAAACATCAGAGAAAGTTTTAGGTCCCTATAATACTAGTGTAGCCCCATTATTGTTATTGTTGTGCCCATGCAACCCCCATATTGTTATTATTGTGCTCCATAGAATCTCACTATTGTTATTGTTGTGCCCTTACATTATTATTGTTATGTAGGCTCTGATTATATTGTGACCCCTTAAACTCCTATATATACAAAGGAGGTCATGTCACTTGTATCATCCAAGAATTGTTCATTTATGTAATGTAAGGGAGGTTTACCACTCATAGAGTATAATTTTTAATTCATTGATCTATCTTTTCTTCTATTTTGTGAGCTAGTTGCATAACATTTGGTATCAGAGCTTTGGATTCTAGGGTTTCTCTTCTCCAAAAAGGTCATCTTGGAATTTTCGCTATAATTTTTTTATACAAGGCTTCAAAAGTTGAAACTTCTACCACATGTAATCAAATTTTTTATGAAATTCGCGTAAAAATATTTCAGGTCTTGGTTCACTATATGTACGGAGATATGATTTGGGGAAGTTAGGGTTTTTGCAGGCTCCAAAATTCATTCTTAAATGGGTGACCTAGGGAAAATCCTCATAACTTTTGTTTCAAGTATCAGAATTGAATTATGTAAAAATTGGTTGAATATGCACAAACTTTAGTTTTTCATGTAGAAATTTGATGGTCGAATGTTGAAATAGTGATACGTGGAATCCCATACAACTTCGCTCTACTGAACTAGTCCATAATCAGGTCATCGTGGGAGATTTGGCATAAATCTATATTAAAGAATCAAATATTGGTATAACTTGTGGAATTGGAAAGAATATGCATAGGTATACCACAACCAAATTTCAGATCTTGGAGATATGAAATTACATAGTTACAATCGTTGCAAGATCGAGCTCCTAAAATCAAGAAAACATTGTGTATTTTATTTTTAATTGCATAACTTTTGTTTGAAAAATTAGTTTGAAGTTATTCCAAGGGAATATTGAAGCAGATATCAATATTGGTTCTAAAATTCCTCCAAAAAAAAAAATCTACACCCATTAAGCCCTCAGAAAGCTCTATTATGACACATGAAGAGGAAGAATTGTAGCATGATATATCAAAATTACGGGACCAAGTGCAACAAATTTTGCTCTCACAAAGAGCAACCAAAGATGAACTAAAAGGGGACATAGATATAACTCCCTTTAATCATCCTCTAGACCTCTGTGAAGGTCTACGAATGTCTTTCACAGACCTCGAATAGACTAATCTACTACTTACGCACCTCGAAGATTACTCTTAACCCAGTAATTACTCAGATTGGCTTAAGTGTTTGATAACTTCAACATACAAAAAGGTAATATTCACGTAAACATCTAACATCAATTGCATTCATATAACAATATAAATTGTGTAAAGTCACGCATCAATACATCATTATTTTATAAACCCATCATTCATCACAACATAAAGCGTATTCATATAAAATAGAAGTAAAGAGATAAACACGGGTATTTCTGCAACAATCTTCTTTATTAATATGTAGTTCATCTTACAGATTGAAGACCTCCCTGTGCAGTTAGTTGTAGGGGTCAGTGCACTCAACTTCCGACTCTACTCTAGGCCTCTGCGCACATAGCTGCAGAGCCTTTCTTCCTACTCTTCTACGCTAATTCTCTAGACTTCTCCCATAGACAAACTTCATTACTTTTTGCCTTAGACATGATGAGTCCCAAATTTGGTAACATTTTGGGCTCATTTGGCCTAATTATCCTTGTTCAATCCTTCATTTTTCATAACTTATGCATTATTTTTTAGTATGTTTATGTCATTTGTACGAATAAGGGTAGTCACTCTTCCTAGGTGGCTAACACGTGCTCATTTCAGGATTTTTTGACACATGTTGGAGCAAAACCGAGCAAACATGGGCTAGGAGACAGCCAAGCTTGGGTTGAGGATTCGTAGGGGGGTTGTCTATGGCATTAAATAGCCTCCCTCGGGATCTTCACCCCCAACTCCGAGCTCCAAAGGCCACCAAAACCGGATCTAGAAGGCAGCCAAACAGATTTTTTGGAAGGAGTTGTTCACTCACAGTTTGGGCAGCCAAGTCCCATGGATTTAGGAGGCCAGCTAGGGCCTCATGGTGTATAAATGTTAAGGCCTCAGCCTTCGTAAGGGACTTTTGAAAAACTCTTGTATACTTTGCACTACAGTGCTGCTAGCTTTATTTTTTTCTCTTGTAGCCATTGTTGGCATAACTCTTGACTTATGATTATTTTTTGATAATGAGAAGCAGTCAGATTTGATATCAGCTCTGAGTTTTTTATAGGAGCCATAGCTCTCGAGGTTGGGCCCAACCTGAGAGCCTAGGGCCTCCTTCTTTGTATTGTTATCTTTCCTTTATGCATTGTGATTTTCCTGTTTTGCATTTGAAACGTGGTTTTGTTGAGCAAGATTTAGTTGTGTTGGTTAAATAGGTCACTGTTGAGGAATAGAATTGCTTCAGATGTGTAGAATAGATTGATAGGATAGTAATCGATAAATCTTCAGGAAAAGGGGTTGCCTAGACTCTCAGTTTCACCTCTCCCTTATTGGGTCAGGGGCTGGAATTGCAGAAACAGTACTGCCCAACAAAAACACTAGTTTGCTTGACCATGCAATCTTTGGTGTAATGTCTTCATTTGTAGAATTTAGTCATGCGTTCAGACCTTTTGAGATGTTTCTTTGATTAGGTGTTGTACATGGTTCTCTTTAATAAATAAAGCTGTTGTTCATTTGGTTCGTTGACAGTTAGGATAGATTAGCTAAGATTGTGATTGTGTGCAGGACTTGGTTGATTTGGTTAAGTGTACACCGTGCAGGGCATCTCCATCACTCTCTCATCCACCTAAGCTTCGTCCAGGATAGCTGCTCCATCCCCTAGTTAGGTTCCTCGTCTCACAACTACTTTTCTGCCCACGTAACCCTACCTTCTTGCTCTTCCATTGTCTTAGCCTTCTTTAAGTCAAGTCTGTTACACTAAAAAATGTCACCATGACTATTTACAGTTAGTATGGCTCTATCAACAGTCATGCTATCCTCCTGGGCAAGTCTTATGCCTCTGCTCTCCATGTCAAACTCCAAAAAGAGAGAAAGTCTTTGTAAATGTATTTATCTCTGGGTACGCAGGTTCTCTCAACCTTACCTGCGGATACGCACCTAATGTTCACAAAAGTTGCGTACTTGTACGCTCTGTATGTAAAGGGGAAGGTGCGTACCCCTGTAAAGGTCAAAATGTGCAAGTTTCATCTTTAAAAAGTTACTTGTGGTCATTTCTAGATCATTCTAGAAGGTTGTTCGACGTGTATTGAGCGCTTCCAGATGGTTCATGTACCCCTACCAAAGAGGAACTTATCCCATCAATGAGGGAGCTATCCCATCCAAAGAGGGGATTATCCCATTGATGGTGGACCTGATTAACTTCCTCTTGAGCACTATAAATATAGGCATTGGGCCAGAAGGAGAGGAGGTTGGAAGCTAAACATTTCTAAGGGTAGATGCTGCTGGAATTAGGACTCCCATTTAGAAGCTTGTGAGGAGAGATTGCCATCTTTGCTTGTTCTATTTGGAAGTGGGTGAGCTTTGTCAAAGTAAAGGAGAACTCTTGATGGACCCTGGGAGGGACTTGCACAACACCAAGGCTCAGGTTGTAATTGTTCCTTTTGTTTCCTATTAATGCAAATGAGTCCATTCTTCTCAATAACTTGTTATTTATGAGTTGTTTCATGTACTCCTTGGTCTATGTGTTAAATATGTTTTATTTTATGAGATTATCAAGTGCTATTTAATCGTTTGATTGTTAGTGAATGCAGGTTTCGAAGTGAAGGAGGAGCTCATCCGGATCAGCGAGGCTGGACTACTGCAACAGCGTTGGATTACAGGTAGGATCTAAACACTTGATTTCTTATATAGTAAATGCATGTTTAGAAAAGGATTGCTCTTATTTGTCTTGTTTGTCACTAGAGAGTCTTAGGCTCCTAGGGAGGTTGGTTGTGTCCGCACTATCGACTCTTTCCGCCTGACAAAATGGCGACTCCGCTGGGGAATCCATTGATGTGAAAGTTTTTTCCTTTGTATGCAACTTTGATCTGAGAAAAGTCATTTATTTTCTGGTTTTTGGCTGTGTGACTCTGTATTTGGGTGGGCTAGCTTAGGGTTAAATTAGATTTAGTTTTTCTTGGTTTTTCCAGTAGTACGCACCCTCTGAGTATTGCACAGTGCGTACCTGTACGCACTGTTGCTGTGTGCACAGAGCGGGCCCACACCTGTCCTAATAGGTTGCCTGCGTACCCTGCTTAAAATTAAGAAATTTCCATTTTTTACATTTTTCCTCTTAGATTTTGCTTTTTCTTAGTTTTTACTGCCCAAATCCATTAGTCTCTTGTCAAAGATCTTCACCTAGGCTTGTTTCATTGGCATTTCTGCTCTAAGCTTTCATCAATTGGGTGTTTTGAGTCTTTTTCTTGATAAATTCATGATTTATTTTCCTTTGGTCATTACTTGGAGGTTTCTCTCAGTCTTTTCACAATTTTGCATCTTTTTGCTCTTGTTTTTGCAAAAAAAATTCCCCCTCATTCGCCGGGGGGGGGGGGGGGGGGCTAAATTGTGTATGAGTGTTAATCGCCTTTGAGTGTTTTTATTTTTGATCTTTGGAACTCTCACCCAATTTTCTCGGCTTGCACTTGACTGGTTCTTAGATTACATTAGAATCATCTTGTGTTTGAGAATTCTCTTGCATAGATCACATTTGCATAATTAGAGTTCTCATTTTCAGAATATGAATGAAAAATGTGCATAGATTACATTTGCATACTTTTCAAGTGAATTGTGCATAGATTACAATTGCATAGTTTACATTCTGAAAAATCAATCGTAGATTTAGATCAGTTTTCTTTGATTTGAATTTACAAAATAAAAATAAAAAAAAATGATTTGGAATTGATTTGCATTAGTTTTTCTTGATGAAATTAGTGCATTAGAGAATTTGCTATATTTTTCTCTTAGTGATCAATTTTTGCATTGTTGGAAGTGAATGGAAACTCTCTCCTTACTTTAATTAGGATTCATCAAATTGAAATGATTGCATTATCATTGCATTCAGTTGAGTCGAGTCATAACACCATTGGTTTCATATCCATTTACCCATTTGAGTAATAACAGCCTTAATAACACAACGCTTAATTAAAATTCATCTAGTAATTTTTACATTTCTAGGGCTCTGAAACACCAATATAGCTTAGGCTAGTGTCTTGGAGTAGGAGAGTAATTAACTCTCCAAGACAGTAAAACCAAACAAGTAGCTCATCTTGTGGTAGGATAAATCCAAAAGTTACATTTATACTCTGGGAAAGCTCCTCTTAAAGGAGAAGCACGAGACCGTGTCCGAACCAGTGAGGGGATCAATCCTCCTTCATTGGGAAAGATGCCAGATACGCACGTACTACAAACGGTAAACCTCGAATTATTGTCGAGGAGCCTGGGGTCACTTGTCGGTAAACCTTGGATTATTGTCAAGGAGCCGGCAAGGGGATTGAGCTTGTTACTCTGCCCTTGCGTGCTATCGGGTCGTAGACTGTTCCCCCAGGGGTATTTGTTGCTGTTGGTGACCTTAGTGACCATTATCTTTAGGGTTCTACCCAAGGTGACGGTGGAGGGAAGATCCCACTGTACCTGGAGCAGACGTCGGCAAGACTCACTTGGATTTTCTGGGGGGTTCACTTCACTCGAGATGGTTAAAGTGGAGGAACTTGGTCCAGTCTATTCATTAAGCAGGTTGCCGGGGTAACTGTTCCACCCGCCACTTCTGTACTGAATTCTACGATGTTGGATTTCATCACCAACTAGTGTTTTCGGTCTGGAAGGTTACCGTTTGTGTGTGGTTTGACTCTTAGATTTGATAGCGCGTGTTAATTTGTTTGTTTTTACTTTTAGAGACCATAGGTGTGAATTGTGAATTGTTAATTTTAGTTTTAAAAATTGTTAATAAAATTCACTGAAGTTGAATATAATGGCAAATGTTCCAGAATTTATCAACCTAGGAACCCCTCCTAACGAGAATCCTAGTACTTTTCCTTACTTTGGAAATGTTGGTCCTCCTTATATGGCTACTTTGTCATTACCTGGATTTACAATAGGTTTACCGATATGGTTATTTTCAACTTCGTTGGCCCAAAATACTCCAATTGTTCCATCTCAACCGGATGCTTCACCTCAACAGAGTTCACCATCTCAACATCACCAACCTTCTGTTGACCCTTTACCTTCTTCGCCTAATTTTTCTTCCTCCATTTCCTCCTCTTCGCCTGGTAAAAGCCTTGATGCTAGTAACCAGGAGGCTAAGAAGAAGAAGAAAGGGAAGAAGAAGAAGAAGAAGAAGAAGCAAGATAAGAAAGAAGTCAACCAACCAACTGTTGCTGTAAGTGTTAGTTGTGTTGAGGAAAATTCTGACATGCATCGTAAACCCAAATGCCCTTGCAGGCTTTGTAAGGGTGACCACTTCCTTGTCAATTGTCCTGGTATTCCAAAGGTCTTGGAAGTATGGTCAGAAAAATCTCATCAACTTTCCATTGATCCATCAACCAGTGATAGTCAGGTTCCTGGGAAAAAGGGTAAAGTTCGGTTTCCTTGTAAGTTATGCAAAGGGAGTCATCAAACTCACATTTGCCCTCACATGGATGAAGCTTCAACATTGTTGGAAAGCCTTACTGTTCCACAGCAAGCATTTCCAACTGGTTACCGTAAACTTTCTCCCAACCTACCGTCAACTGACGGAGTGATTGATCTAAATTCAAGTACAGTCAATCACACTCTTCCATTGGAGAGTGAAACTCATGTCACTCAGGTTGATGATCCATTAGTTGATCAAGTGGTCGATTCAATTTCACATTCAGTCGATCCCACTTTCCATTTAGAGAGTGAACTTCATACCGCTCAGGTTCTTCTTGTTACATCAGATTCTTCTATGCCGGGGGGCATTTCACCTGTTTCTACAGAACCCCCTCCAAGCACTGAGGTCTTTTCCTTTGATTGGAATAGACTGACAGAACCTCGTCTTCCTTCCTCCATCCCTTTCCAAATCATTGTCAAGGCTAGTGGTAGGGACATACATCGTACACAGGTAGATGAAGGTGCTTCTGTTAGTATTTTATCCTCAACTGTTTGGAAAGCTTTGGGTTCCCCTCAGCTTGCGCCTATTACGCAGAATCTGAAAGCTTTTAACAGAACCATTAGTGAACCTTTAGGGATCCTTCCTAAGTTTTCTATAACCTTGGAAGGTAAAACTGTCTGTATTGATCTTATGGTAGTTCGAGGTCCCTTGGATTTCACTTTACTCCTTGGGCGAGACTATGTTTATGCAATGAAAGTTGTCGTATCGACACTCTTTCGCATGATGTCTTTCCCTCACAATGGCAGTATTGTGACTGTAGACCAGCTTTCGTTCCCTAGTCTTGTTTCAACTCCCAATAATATGACAGCCCTAAATGTTCCTAATTGTAAAGTGGTATCTACCCTGCCACGGGTTAATTATGTGGCAACTGGTCCCATGTTTGCAATTACCGATGTAAGTGAGCCTCTCACGGTTTGCTCATCTTCCTTTGATTTAGATCCGGTAATTGACATGGAAAACTCTATGGGATTACTTGAACACGATGTTCTTATCCCTTTTGAGTCCCTTGACATATGTTCCTTCCAGAGAACTATTCTTCCTTCTGATGAAGATCTCTTGGAAGCCATGATCAAGGTGTGTCCATTGACATGATCAGTGTGCGAGGATAGTTCCTTTTCCTGTGCCAACCTCGTTAAAAAATGAAACAGGGTGCTGCGAGGATAGTTTTTTCTTGTATCAACCTCGTTAAAAAATGAAACAAGGAGTGTGAGGAAAGTTCCTTTTACTGTTTCAACCTCATTAAAAAATGAATCAGTGAGTACGAGGATAGTTTTTTCCTGTATCAACCTCGTAAAAAAATGAAACAGGCTAGTATGAGGATAGTTCTTTTACTGAGTCAACCTCCTTAAAAAATGAATCAGGTAGATTTTAGGATATGTAGGTAGATTGTAGAAAGTAGGGTTTCGAGGAAAGTTCCTTTTACTGTGTCAACCTCGTTAAAAAATGAATCAGTGTGAATGAGGATAGTTCCTGTTACTGAGTCAACCTCATTAAAAAATGAATCAGGTATGAGGATAGTTCTTCTCTTGTGTCAACCTCCTTAAAAATGAAACAACTCCCTTTTCAAGTTAAATATTGAAAGTAAACCTTCATTCCATCCATCTGGTTGAATGCAATGAACCCTGGGGGGCATGTACCTCGCTTTGCATCATTATAACTGGGGGCATGCGAACTTTTTGAGCATAGTTCCTTGTCTTGTGTCAAGCTCGTTAAAAAATGAAACAAGGATAGGTTATATAGGTAGATTGTAGAGAGTAGTTATGAGCATAGTTCCTTGTCTTGTGTCAAGCTCGTTAAAAAATGAATCAAGGATTTTAGAGCATAGTTCCTTGTCTTGTGTCAAGCTCGTTAAAAAATGAATCAAGGTTTTTAGAGTAAAGTTTTTTGTTAGGTAGATTGTAGAGTAGTTATGAGCATAGTTCCTTATCTTGTGTCAAGCTCATTTAAAAAATGAAACAAGGGTTTTGAGGATAGTTCTTTTCCTGTGTCAACCTCACTAAAAAAATGAAACAGCTCCTACAAGTCTTTCCAAGATCTTGAAAGCAAAGCTTCATTCCATCCACCTCATTGAATGAAATGAAGCTTGGGGGGCATGTACCTCGTTTTGCGTCATTATGCTGGGGGCATGTGAACTTATAACAAGCATAGTTTTTCATTTCAAGCTTGCGTAAACATGAAACCGAATCTGAGCATAGTTCTTTTCCTGTGTCAAGCTCATTAAAAAATGAAACAAATCCTCCTCTACTTGAGTCGAGAGATTGACTAGATCTCGTAAATGTTAAGTTGTATATTTAGGTTAGTTATTTCAGTGTTTTGCATAATTTTCTTACAGTTTTAGGTCGAGTCTTTCAAATGATCTCGTAACTCAACCTTCATTTCATCCAACTGGTTGAATGAAAGGAAGCTGGGGGGGCATGCGCTCTAGCAGTTATGCTTAGGGGGCATCAAGCACAGTTTTCTCTCTGTTTCAAGCTTGTGAAAACATGAAACTACTTTGAAGCATAGTTTTTCTCTGTTTCAAGCTTTTGTAAAAATGAAACTTATCTCGAGTTAATTTCAGTTATTTTCAAGCCTCGTTAAACTCATGAAAATCCTGAGATTATTTTTCTATCTTTCATTCTCGTAAAACAAATGAAAATGCCGAGTTCTTTCCGTCTTTTCCTGCTCGTAAATTAAATTGAAAGTCGTCCATATGAGTACATTTTTATCATTTTTTCAAACTCGTTAAAACTTACGAAAAAGTGAAACCTCAGAGTCATCTTTTAAGCCCTTTTCTGACTCCTAAAAATATGAAAAGATTGCCGAGCGTTTCTTTTACACTCGTTAAAACGGAATTAAAAGACGGTCCCCTTATAGCTCTTTTCTGACCGTAAAATCAGGAAAAGCTTGCCGGGTTTTTGTCGTTTCAAACTCGATACAGAAATAAAATGACGTGTCCTTGATCACTTTTTACTTTTCAGGTCAGAGACACTAATCATGAAAGTACTCCTTGGTCACAAGATCAAGCGATTCTCCCAAGTATTATTTTATACTTTTTCGGGCTTGGGGGACACAAATTTATGAAAAAGTTCAACCTGGAGTCTTCTTAAGTTTTTCAGACTCTCTAAAATTGAAAAACGCCGAGTTTCTCCTATACTGGGCTCGTTAAAATTTCACAGTAAAGGACCTGTTCAATTACAAACAGGAACGAACCACTCCTTCCTAGGGTTCGAATCAAAACTAGGTTGGACTCATCCGAAGGATGAGCTTATAATCAAGCATATCTTATCCTCCTCAAGCTTGTTAAAAATAAAGAGGTACTTGCCAGAAATGGTGGGGGAAAAGAGAGAAGAATGAGCTCGTTTGTTATCTTTTGTCTCAGAAGAAACTTTATTACCACTCTTGGACACGACACTTTTCATTCACCTGGGTTGGGAAATCCTTTACCTCACAGTTGATCAATCCACATTGAAAGTCTTCAGCCGGGTTCCGGGGATTAACTTTGAGTCATTTATCACCAAGCCATCTGTTGTGTCATTATGTGTTCAAGAGGTCTGCAAAGCAAAACTTTCATCTGCAAAATACTTGTCATCCATTTGACCATCCCTGAGTCAGTCCTTACAGCAACATTTCTTCAACTTGAACAATGATTTCGTGTTGTGGGCTTGCCTGCAACGGGTCGCTTTCTATCGACATCAGCACATTAGCTAGAGAGATGACCTAGAAATTGGCAGTACCTTGAAGTCTGCACGCATCAATGGCAGGTTTCTCGCCTTTGACGTTAGTTTACATCATTGACTTTCGATCGAAGGATTCCGTGAAATGTTTGACATCAACTCATTCATTCACATCTCATGGATTGTACTGGGTACTTTGAGAACCATTGACATTACTGATGGTCTCTCTCACACTTGTTAACAGTTTACATCATCGACTGGTAATCAAGTGGTTTCTACCATGTTCGACATCAACCCATTTAATCGCATGGCTAGAATCGTACCAATTCGGGAAGCAGAAATGAAGACCCTGGATCTAGTTTCCACCATCCAGGCTGCAAGGAGTTTTGTATTCATTATCTAAGTAGACTAATCATAAACAGATGGTTGCGCCCATACTGTGTCTACAAAAGTCTATAATTATGATGTACTGCAAGATCATTCCTGTATCAGAGTAGTTAGTCTGTTAGTTAAAGTTTTGATCTGAGTATGGGAATGCCTACCTCAGTGATGATATAATCTTATACATTTATTTTGTGTTGAAAATTGCAGGTTCTGACCAGGCTCTCCACGAGATAATCCTTGAAATGATAAAGCGCTTCACCCTTCCTAGATAAAACAAAGCCCTAATCTACTACAGGCTTCGCACTTTAGGGGGCAATCTGTTACACTAAAAAATGTCACCATGACTATTTACAGTTAGTATGGCTCTATCAACAGTCATGCTATCCTCCTGGGCAATTCTTATGCCTCTGCTCTCCATGTCAAACTCCAAAAAGAGAGAAAGTCTTTGTAAATGTATTTATCTCTGGGTACGCAGGTTCTCTCAACCTTATCTGCGGATACGCACCTAATGTTCACAAAAGCTGCGTACTTGTACGCTCTGTATGTAAAGGGGCAGGTGCGTACCCCTATAAAGGTCAAAGTGCACAAGTTTCATCTTTAAAAAGTTACTTGTGGTCATTTCTAGAGCATTCTAGAAGGTTGTTCGGCGTGTATTGAGCGCCTCCAGATGGTTCATGTACCCCTACCAAAGAGGAACTTATCCCATCAATGAGGGAGCTATCCCATCCAAAGAGGGGATTATCCCATTGATGGTGGACCTGATTAACTTCCTCTTGAGCACTATAAATACAGGCATTGGGCTAGAAGGAGAGGAGGTTGGAAGCTAAACATTTCTAAAGGTAGATGCTGCTGGAATTAGGACTCCCATTTAGAAGCTTGTGAGGAGAGATTGCCATCTTTGCTTGTTCTATTTGGAAGTGGGTGAGCTTTGTCAAAGTAAAGGAGAACTCTTAATGGACCCTGGGAGGGACTTGCACAACACCAAGGCTCAGGTTGTAATTGTTCCTTTTGTTTCCTATTAATGCAAATGAGTCCATTCTTCTCAATAACTTGTTATTTATGAGTTGTTTCATGTACTCCTTGGTCTATGTGTTAAATATGTTTTATTTTATGAGATTATCAAGTGCTATTTAATCGTTTGATTGTTAGTGAATGCAGGTTTCGAAGTGAAGGAGGAGCTCATCCGGATCAGCGAGGCTGGACTACTGCAACAGCGTTGGATTACAGGTAGGATCTAAACACTTGATTTCTTATATAGTAAATGCATGTTTAGAGAAGGATTGCTCTTATTTGTCTTGTTTGTCACTAGAGAGTCTTAGGCTCCTAGGGAGGTTGGTTGTGTCCGCACTATCGACTCTTTCCGCTTGACAAAGTCAGATTTCCGCACCCTCTCATCACTTCCTCCATCAGTCACTAGGTCATTCCAAGCCCCTACCCTACCTCCCTATCCATTCATGCATCTTCTCTCACTCACCCATCCTCCAAAATCCAATTTTCAAACATCCTGTAGAAACTTCTGAACATCCTATAGAAATCCCTGAAACATCCTGTAGAACCCCTGCAGACTTCCTGTAGAAGCTCACAAGTGAGGTTGCTGGATAGCCAAACTTTGTGAAACTCTCCGGAAGGGTGTTAGGGACTCCTTAGACCCTCTCTGAACCTTCCCAACCTTTTCCAAGCATTTCGCTTCCTTGATCCACCCCTGCACAGTAAAAAGCCAGTTAAAACACATGCATGATAATTCTGATAACTTATTTGAAAATACAAAAAGATGTTTCCTTTAGATAGAGGTAGCCTAGGCATGTGCATTTTACCTTCATAGAAGTAATGGCATCTCTTTTAATAGTTTGAATTCTCTCCTCTGCATTAGTAGGACTAGCTGGTAGAATTAGGGTTTGCTAGGGTTATGTTACTTTTTGGCTTTCAGTTTCTTTCTGCAAGAAGATCAGCTTCCTCTGAGTTAGCTTCCATCCATCAATTAAAAAGCTTCTTCTAAGAACTCATAGAAGTTGGCTTGATCCCCTAGCGGACTTGTGCCAGCTAACCAAGTGACAGCTGTGGCAAGAGCTAATACTTGTGCATACAGCACCGTCACTTCCAAGTTTGTTACGAACTACCGAGTTGATAAAAGTAAAGAAGGGAGTCCCAGGAGTTGCAACATCATTGCTGCAATACTGGAGCCCACCATCTTTTTGGCGCCGTTGCCGGGGAAGCGTCAAAGTATTGGTGATTGTTGCTTTTCTTCTATTTTTCTACACTCGCCTTCTGCTAAATAGTTTATTTCATTTCCATTCTGCAATTTCATTTCCACAAAAGTAAAATAGATATTTCCTGCTTTCATAGATTAGCATTTCAATTCTGCAAGCGTAGATTAGCAATTTCATTTCTGCAAACGTAGATTAGCATTTCAATTCCGCAAGCGTAGACTAGCATTTCATTCCTGCAATTTCATTTGAGCAAAATAGATTAGTCATTTCCTACTTTCATTTCAATTCCGCATTTTCATTTCAGCAAGATAGTTAGTTGTAGTTCAATCTATTTTCAGTTTTGTAGGTGCCAGAAACAAAGCAAAAAGCAATCAAAAACCTTTCCATTTCATGCCTCGTAGGAACAGAGATAAAACCGGCAAATTCTTACCCAACACCCCCACCACTTCACTGAGTCACCCTTCTCTCTTCTTTGGTGACAGTGATCTAGAAGAACCTATAGGCGAGCCTCCTGAGATATATGAAGATCCTATAACAGAAGAAGAGTTAGAGAACACTCCACCTGAAGCCATGGCTGAGAATAGAAGAGAAGATGAGAGAATAGAAGGTGCCTTTCCCATCTGAGAGACCAATGGAGACATGAAAATCAAAAACATAAGCCCCTCTGCTTTACCTCACTTCCATGGATTGACTACTAAAGACCCTGATACCTTCCTGTTTGAGTTTGCTGTCCTTTGTTGAACCTATGACTATACAGAAGATGAGCAAAAATTGAAACTCTTTCCCTCTACCCTCAAGGATGCAGCATTACGCTGGTTCATGGGCTTACCTGGAAACAGTATCACCACTTGGGCTCAGATGCAGCAAGCTTTCAATACCAAATACCGGGACTACTGTAGGTCCAAGGAAGCCAAGGGAGAAACCTTTCGAATGACCATGGGAAATGATGAGTCTTTAGAAGATTATGAGGAAAGGTTCCAACTTAGCTATAAACGCGCCAGGTGCACACTTGACCCTGAATCTCTCAAGTTGGTCCTGCTCCGAGGAGTCCCTGAAGACCTTCTAGATACCCTTCACGTGCTAGCTGGAGGAGATATTTACCAACTACCTTATGAGGATATAAAGACTGTGTTTAGAAACCACTCTAGGGCAACCCGGAAAAGAGGTAGGGGAAACCCCCTTTTAGCTAGTACTACTTTCTCCAAGCATGAGCTTGTTAATCAGCTGGAGGACCTCAAAAGTGACGTGAGACAGACCATTTCCATGCAACTTGATACATTCCGAATCCAACAAAAGAAAGAGGAAGCTGAGAGGGCTTTGGCCATCTTCTGTCCTAGGTGTACAAGGAAGCACCCTAAGAACGAGTGTCCATTACACTTGGTAGAGGTATGTTTCGTTTGTGAGGAGGACCACCCCACAAACCAATGCCCAACCTTACCTGGGTTTAAGGCCATGTACCAAGGAACTGAGGCACCCACTGAACCCCTCTACTTCCTCAACCAAAGGAGGTCGCACGGACCTAGACCTTACCAACAGGGGATGCAAGGGACATCCCAAGCTTATTATAGCCCCAACCAATCTGCTCCTATGCCTTCTTAGGGTCCCCCTGCTCATCCTTCCTGGTCTGTGCCTCCTCCATGGTCTTACCCACCTCAATACCATACTCAACCCACTACTCATTCGTTTCACTCACATGTCCAGCCACAGCCTCAGTGGATTGCACCTCAACCGGGGTGGAGGCCCCAGTACAACACTCCTCCCGCCATTTTGTCTCCACCACCAGCTCAACCACAACCATTACCTCCTACTCCTCCAAGACAACCCCAAATTCCTGCTCAACCGAACCTGAATCCTAACAACTGACAGGCCCAGCAGGTATATACTAGGGAAACAACATGCCCTACCTATGCTGTGGAGATCCAGGAGATCAACCTGCGATCCGGGAAGACTCTTCCGGATCGCCAACCTCCTCCCCCAGAGGACGAGGAAGATAAACAGGAAAGTGAACCCAAGGCCACTCCACCCTTTCCTGAGAGACTAACAGTAACCACACAACCTGACCCAGAGGAGAATGAGCTTCTGGGAGAACTCAAACAGTTGTGTGTGAGAATACCACTTCTCCAAGCCATCAAAGATGTACCAATATACAACAAATTGGTTAAGGAAAAGTGTTTCAGGCACCCAGGTAGGCGAAAAAGAGATGCCTCAACCATCAATGTCATAGGACAACTGTCTGATCTTATGTTGGGGCAAGTAATCTGTCCAAAGTATTTGGATCCTGGGAGTCCTGTAGTTGATGTCCACATCAATGGCACCATCATACCCCACACGTTGATTGATTTAGGGGCTGCCATTAATGTGATGACCAGGGATACCATGCTCAAACTCAATCTTCAGGGTTCCTTAAGGAAGACCTCGACGGTCCTGCAGTTGGCAGATCACTCCACCGTGACTCCCGAAGGGATTGTGGAGGATGTCTTGGTCTCTGTTGACTCTTGGGAGTATCCTGCGGACTTCTTGGTTCTTCAACCAAAGGCAAAGCTTACTGGATACCCCCTTATTTTGGGAAGACCTTGGTTAGCCACTGCGAATGCTTACATAAGTTGCCGAGCAGGAAACATGACCATCAAAAATGGTCCTATGTCCAAGCAGCTAGTCCTATACGCTCCTGCCCAACCTCTATTAGAGCATGACTTACCACTTTGGTTGGAAGAAGGAGAAGAGGATGAGGTGTACTCTGCACCCCTGTGCACCTTAGAAACCACCAGGGGAGGTCCTCAAACCGAGGATCATTTGATTGAGACCTTGATTCAGAATCCGTCTCCCAGTGCATTGTCCTTAGAGAAATTGGTGAAGGATACTCAAGCCAGCACCTTAGTGGACCTTTTTATGACCGATCCAATCTCTCCCAGAGTCAAAATTATGGAGTTTGGCCCCGAGATAATGTTAAAGATCAGCTCCTCCCTATCTCCTTCCCAGGAAAAGGAGCCGTATAGTCTGTTGGCCAGTCATCTAGATGCTTTCGCTTGGAACTATAAGGAGATGAAAGGATTCAATCCTTCGGTCTGTACCCATCATATCTACATCAAAGAAGACTGTAAACCGGTCAGGCAACCTCAGAGGAGAATGAATCCAACCCTTAAGGACATTGTCAAAGAAGTATTGCAAAAACTGTTGGATGAAGGATTCATCTACCCCATCTCGGATAGCGAGTGGGTGTCCCCTCTGGTGTTGGTATCCAAGAAAAATGGAAAGTGGAGAATCTGTGTGGACTACCGAGAACTGAACAAAGCCACCAAGAAAGACCACTTTCCTCTGCCTTTCATAGATCAAGTGTTGGATGGACTGGCGGGGAAGAAGTTTTTCTCTTTCCTCGATGGGTTCAGTGGGTATAACCAGATCCAAATCAGCCCGGAAGACCAAGATAAGACCACCTTCACTTGTCCTTGGGGTACCTTTGCTTACCGAGTCCTTCCCTTTGGGCTATGCAATGCTCCTGCCTCTTTCCAAAGAGTAGTATTGAGCATCTTTTCTAAGCTAGTCCATGATTCGGTGGAAATCTATATGGATGACTTCACTCCTTATGGGTCCAACTTCCAGGAAGCATTGTCCAATCTGGGAAAAGTTCTAACCAAGTGCATTGAGATGAACCTGTCCCTTAGTCCTGAAAAATGTGAATTCCTGATGACTGAAGGAACCATGCTAGGACATACTATTTCTCGCCAAGGATTGCAGGTGGATTCTAATAAAATTGCTCTCATCAAAAAGGTTCCACCTCCTCAGAAGGTAAGAGATGTTCGGAGTTTCTTAGGCTTAGCAGGATATTATAGAAGATTTATTAAAGACTTCAGTAAGCTAGCCTCGCCACTGTTTGGCCTCTTAGCAAAAGATGTCGAGTTCAAATGGACGGACGACTGTCAAAGGGCTCTGAATGAATTAAAGGATAAGTTGGTGTCCGCCCCGATATTGAGAGGTCCAAACTGGGCCCTACCTTTCCACATCCACACTGATGCCTCGAACAAAGCCATAGGGGCAGCCTTAGGACAGGTTGAACAAAAACTCCCATATGCCATATACTTTGTCAGCAAAAACTTATCCAAGGAAGAAATGAATTATACTGTAACTGAGAAAGAGTTATTGGCCGTGGTCCATGCCCTGAACAAGTTCCGACACTACATCGCTGGCTATCAAACATTTGTACATACTAATCATGCTGAAATTAGATATTTAATGAATAAACCAGATGTGAATGCTCGGATTATTAGATGGTTACTTCTGTTGCAACAGTTAGATTTGACTATCGTTGACAAACCAGGTAAAGAAAATGTTGTTGTTGACTTCTTGTCTAGACTGGATTTACCTGCAGGTGAAGATGGAACAGTGGACAGCCAGAGGCCAGATGAACATATGTTTGCTATCTCCGTACTCTCTCCATGGTTTGCTGATATAGAAAACTATCTGGTCTCAGCACAGTTCCCTCCGCATCTATCTTCAAAAGAGAAAAGCAGAATTGTAAGGAAGAGTGCCTCATTCACTTGGAACGGGGGCAGCCTGTTCAAAATTGGCCCCGATCAGATCTTAAGGCGTTGTGTAAGGGAGGAGGAAGTCTTTGACATCCTCCTAACCTGTCATGATGGGCCTTGTGGAGGACATTTTGCAGCCAAGAGGATTGCCTTCAAAATTCTACAGGCAGGCTACTATTGGCCCACGCTTCATCAAGATGTCAAGAGATATATCAGCCAATGTGACTGATGCTAAAGGATGGGGAAGCCGACCCCAAGGGACGAAATGCCTCTCCAACCTCAAGTGACTCTTGAACCATTTGAGAAGTGGGGTATGGATTTTGTGGGTCTTATCAATCCTCCTTCAAGGAAAAGGTCTTACATCATTGTGTGCACAGACTATCTGACAAAGTGGGCAGAAACCAAGGTAATCAAAGCAGCAACAGAAGAAAAGGTGGCTGAGTTTCTAAGAGAAAACATCTTCTACAAATTTGGCTACCCAAGAGAGTTAGTCACCGATCAAGGAAGCCAGTTCACCTCCAACTTAATTGAAGACTTGCTTGCTCATCACAAGATCAAGCATAGGACTTCCACTCCCTATCATCCTCAAGCAAATGGGCAGGTGGAAGTCACCAATAGAGCATTAGAAGGGATTTTGACTAAGGTGGTGAGCAGCAGCAGAAAGGATTGGGCAGATCGCCTGGTTGAGGCCACTTGGGCTTACAACACCACTTGGAAGACCAAAACCGGCTTCACACCTTATGAACTAGTCTATGGGAAGAGAGCTTTGTTGTCAATTGAGTTTGAGTACAACACATTGAGGATGGCAGCTCAGCTGGACCTAGATCTCAGCCATGCCCAATAAGAAAGGTTATTGCAGCTGAATGGGCTAGATGAAAACCGAATGCAGACCCTTCTCCACTCAGAAGTGGTTCAACTTCAGAGGAAGATATGGCATGACCGGCACCTCAATGACAAGCAATTCCAACTGAGAGATTGGGCGCTACTGTATGATTCCAGACATAAGGATTTCAAGGGGAAGCGGAGGACAAGATGGCTAGGACCATATGCAGTGGAGAAGTGTAATGACAATGGGTCTGTTCTTATTTGGACCATTGATGAGGAAGCCATCCCCATGCTCGTCAATGGGCATCGAATAAAGATCTATAGGAAACCTCTTTTGAGGCAAGATTTCATCAAAACTATGGAAAAATCAGTGCTGGTCATAGAGAAGGGTTCTGCCTCTGTCTTGGGCATACCCTGAGCATCATAAAATAATAATAATAATAATAATAATAATAATAATAAAAGATCCTTGGGTGAAAACCTTTCTGAGGCTCTCAAGGCAGATGGTAGGGGTGAAAACCTCATTGAGGTGCCCCTGCTGTCTCTCTGAAAAAGAATTGGAATAAAAAAAAAAGACCCTTGGGTGAAAACCTCTCTGAGGCGCCCAAGGTAGATAGTAGGGGTGAAAACCTCATTGAGGCACCCCTGCTGTCTCCTAAAAAAAAAAAACACAAAAAAAACAAAGAAAAAGAAAAAAACAAAGAAAAAGAAAAAAAAAGGAAAAAAGAAGGAGGCAGAAACAGAAAAACAGGCTCAATCTTTGGGAATTAATGCAGGTTGCAGGTATTCCATGCAAAAAAAGGAGGCCTCTCAACTCAAGGACAAGGGTCCCTACCATGCTACCAGGCGACCTCACCAGCACTCCCTCCATAAACACTCATCTCTTCCAAGGTTTGGGCACAATCTGGTCATAGTTTAGCCTTCTACAGGAAGCTACAGGACTTTCTACAGGAAGTTCTGTATTTCTACAGGAAATATCCTGTAGAATATTTGGATGGGCCAGGACCTACTATGTAAAATAATTTGGAGCTTGAAGTCCAATAAGGAGGCATGCAACCAATTTTTTTCTCCATCCCCCACTGCTGTCGCCTCCTTTCACCACCACTGTTGCCATATGATTGAAAGACCTGCAGTCATACCCGAACGTTGGACTCTCAGAAGAAATATTTTTAAGTGGGAAATAAAGCATGCAGAGGCTCAATGCTTTACCTGTCAAGGCAATCAGAGGACCCTGCACCTGTGAACGTGACTCCACTGTTTCGGCATGCACCCTAGGAGGAGAAACAGCTACAGGATGTCCTACAGGAATCCTATAGCAATTGATCCGGCTAGAGCACACACCATGAAGGAACCTGCAACTCATGAAGCCGGCGCATTCACCATCCACAGCCAGGAAACTGGTCTCGCAACCAGCAGCAGTCAACGAAAAGGAGCTCCCGTTCCTGTGCACGAAGCAGCAACAAGCGAATCCATCACCTCGCGTCCTGAAGCATGAGAAAAATCACGTCCACGGCCGCACAGGTAAGTGCCTCACCCTGTTTCGTCAAATTACATAAGCAATGCTCTAAAATGTGTGTAACTATGGAAATGAATGGATTGAACAAGTCGGGTGGCCATTCAACTAGCCACCACAACCAGCCCGATGGCCTCGTCGGATCCGAAAAGCTTTGGTTGTGTCGACAAGACAGGAAATGGACACGTGGGAAGCGTCTAGTCAGAGAGAAGCGGCGATCTAACAGGAGTGGCAGCGGTAGATATATAGGGAATGATTCAGCAGTCAGCGGAATGATAGCAGGTGACGTTGGCCAACGGGCCGACGGGTATAGCTCACCCCCACACCACGAATTCTGCAGAAATTCAAATCCACCAGCTAGATCACGTATGGCGCACTGCACTCATTTATTCTCAACCATTTTGCAGCCGAGTACGCATCCTAAATTCTCTGAAGGCTGTTACTCCGAGTTCTCGGCCTGTTCCAACGTCCTGTTCCTGCACAGAAGGCCTAGAACCACTGAAGCGCTCCCCAGAATCCGTGCACGACTTCTACAGGAAGCTGCGCTACAGGAAGCTCAACGTTACGGAGGAATTTGAACTGTTCACGTCGAAGGTGGCAATTCTGGAATGAGGTAATCTTGAACATAGTTCTCCCATGCAATTGGTTCGAAAGGTGGTGAAGTCGACGTGTTAAAGGGGTAGGAAACCGTGAATTACAGTCTGTGCATAAATTTACAAGCATTTTCTTGTCGCTGCATGAGAATTTTCGTCGTAGTGTGTATGCGGGATTTTCTCCAGGGTTTGATTTATAATTGAGCCATTGTTAAAGCTCACCCGTAGAAAGTTGTGAATTTTATAAATTGTGTGCATAACAGAGACATAGCTCTGCGCTCTATCTAAGGAAATCCCAAAGATCCACTTCTGTATACGAGCAGGCAAGCTCAGGCCAACACAGCAAGCTTTTACCATGCCGGGAGGGTTCATTAGAAAAGAGCCTACAGACTCAAAGAAGTTACGGGAAACCCCTAAGGTGGTGGACCTGTTTTCTCGTGCACGATGGATGTCATTCTGTGACAAGCTTCAAGGTCACGATGACGAGGTTGCAGAAGAATTCCTACAATCCTTGAAGCCAAAGTCAAAGACATTGGCCGTTGTCAACTTAAGAGGATTAACCCTCAGACTCACCCCACAGTTCATTAGCAGAGTCACTGATCTACCGATGGGGGTACCTTGGGATAAGGAGGAGAGAAAACTGGGTCAGAAAGCTAAGAAGGAGTTCTTTTTGCCAGAGGAACAATTCTCAGAAGACAAGAATGGAGTTCGAAGAACCAGCCTACAGCCGTTCTGGAGTGAGGTCAGCCTCTAGATTATGAAGTATATCACGTGCGAGGGATGATTTAGCATCGTGTATGGATATCATTTCCAGTTGCTCACAGAACTTAGGCACCAAATGGACCTACCCTCAGAGAAAAAGTTGAGCATTCCTTACTTCCTCCTGCAGTCCATGACTGAGTGTGCCACCAAATTGAGAGAGGGAACACCAGACCAGATAGCCCATCATGGGCTCATTAAGCTCCTCGTGGAAGATGCACTCCACACGTACACCATCCCTCTCTCTTGGGAAACCTTTCGAAATTTGACTAAGGATGATGACATCCAAATGTTGGCTGAGGAGCTCACCTCCTCCAGCAGCGAGGAGAAGGAACACACTCAAGCAGAGAAGAAAGGTAAAGGCCAAGAAACCCTGGCCAAAACACCAAAGAAAGAATAGAAGGGAAAACAAGAGAGAAACCAAGCTGCCAAAACAGAGGGTGACAAAACCACACTAACACCCAGGGAGAAAAGACTACAGAGCAGGGTAGAAAGGACTGAAAAAGTCCACGTCAGTGAGGGCACCTCTAAGGTAGCCTCAGCAAAGTTAAAAGAAAAAGCACCCTCAGCCAAGCAAGCTAAAACGGTGTCGTTTGTTTCTACAGGAAAGTTAAAAACGATTTCTACAGGAAGCCAGAAATCAGCCACTACAGGGCTTTCTACAGGAAGTCCTGAGAAAGGAAAACAGAAGGTGAAAACGGCCGAAATTCTTGCTAGGGAGGTAGCAGCTATGCTGGCCACTCTAATTACCTCTCCCAAGCCAAAGGAGAAACGAAATAGGGAGACTCCTCTGTATTTCAAAGCAAGGAGAAGTGTAAGAATTAAAACCGGTAGGCCCCAACCTCCATCCAAAGACCCAATTACCATTGAAGACACCCCTACCTCACCAAAGGAGAAGTCCCCCTCCAAAGTATCAGTCACTTATGAGCGGGGGAGCCCGAAGACAACTACCTGGAGGGAGAGAATGGAAAGGTTAGCTTCAAAAACCCCTCTACAGGATGCTGAAGCCGTTCTACAGGAAACATTAGCCAGGCTCAAGGAGACCGAAAGAATGGAGGGGGAGGCAGCCACATTATGGAGCCTAGCCCCCAGCCCAGCTTGAGCTCTTATTATAACTTTTTGGAGGCTGGGAAAATTATTCCACAGAAATTCACAGTGCCGCTTTTCTTTGCACTGGAGGAAGAAAGAGTGAGGACCCACACATGGATGAGGATAGCCAAATCTAAAGGAGTAGAAGATATAGGCCCCTTGGAAGAACAACTTAAGGAGGCAAGAAGAGAATTGGCTATGGAAAAACACGTGGGAAACTGCCAGCGAGTATTTCTACAGGAAGAGAATGAGAAGCTCAAATTGCAGCTACAGGAACAGAGGAAAGAAAGGGGCACAGCATCAAAGGACACTACAACAGAACCTCAAGGCAAAGAAGGAATGCAAGCTGGTCTTGAGGAACTAAACCAGCAACTACAGGAAAGGGAATTGCAAGCAAACATAGAGATACAAGCTCTCAAACAGCAGGTGCAAGAAAAAGAGGCACAACTGGCCTGCATGGCCAGTTGGGCTATGGATGCTCTGCAATGTAGGCAGCCGGCCAAATCTTATGGCTTATACCTACGGGACCAGTGGCTGCAATTCCAAATTAATGCATTGGCACAGAGGGGTATCTCCCAAATCCAAAACCCCCAGCAGTTCACAGATTTATGCAACAGCAGCTCAACAGAGGACAAGGCCAAGCTATCAGAGTTCTACCTCCATAATTTGGCCCTTCCAAATGTAACTTCATGGGACCCCAACACAGTCGTGGGAGATATGCAGCTGATGGCATTTACCTCATGGTTAAACCATGAAGAAAAGAGAGCGACAGAGGTCAAAGATGTTATGAACTGAGAGTTACATGAACCACTGCTGATTAGAGCAGAGCCAGAGGACCCCACTGCATTGATATCAGCCCACCAACACCTAGCAACCAACTCTCAGGCTTTATTAAAATACATGGATCAGCAGGCTCAGGCTATAGCGCACTTCGAGGATATGGAGTGATTATTAGGGGGAAATTGTGTGCATGCTTGCACCCAAAGGTGGAACACATTGTCCCACAGCCTCAAAATCAGGGAGTATCACACTCTAACTAGAATGAGGGAGGGTCTAGTACGGGTACCTCTTTACAAGAAGTCCATGCAGAACCTCCAGGCCAGCTGGATCGGCCTCAAGCTAAGCCCACCTTTTCTTTTGGGATTGGTAGAAGGAAGCACAGAAAAAGAAGAGCATAAGCAGTGGGAAGAGGTGGAGAAGAAGGCCGGATTCCATGACAGTGAGGAGGATACTACTTCAGAAGCCTGGGATGTGAGAGTGGCGATTAAAGCAATGAAAGACGAGGAGCTGGACTAGTTGCTCAGGGATGAGCAATCATTTTAGCAGGGGGGTGATGATGAGCCCCAAATTTGGTAACATTTTGGGCTCATTTGGCCTAATTATCCTTGTTCAATCCTTCATTTTTCATAACTTATGCATTATTTTTTAGTATGTTTATGTCATTTGTACGAATAAGGGTAGTCACTCTTCCTAGGTGGCTAACACGTGCTCATTTCAGGATTTTTTGACACATGTTGGAGCAAAACCGAGCAGACATGGGCTAGGAGACAGCCAAGCTTGGGTTGAGGATTCATAGGGGGGTTGTCTATGGCATTAAATAGCCTCCCTCGGGATCTTCACCCCCAACTCCGAGCTCCAAAGGCCACCAAAACCGGATCTAGAAGGCAGCCAAATAGATTTTTTGGAAGGAGCTGTTCACTCACAGTTTGGGCAGCCAAGTCCCATGGATTTAGGAGGCCAGCTAGGGCCTCGTGGTGTATAAATGTTAAGGCCTCAACCTTCATAAGGGACTTTTGAAAAACTCTTGTATACTTTGCACTACAGTGTTGCTAGCTCTATTTTGTTCTCTTGTAGCCATTGTTGGCATAACTCTTGACTTATGATTATTTTTTGATAATGAGAAGCAGTCAGATTTGATATCAGCTCTGAGTTTTTTATAGGAGCCATAGCTCTCGGGGTTGGGCCCAACCTGAGAGCCTAGGGCCTCCTTCTTTGTATTGTTATCTTTCCTTTATGCATTGTGATTTTCCTGTTTTGCATTTGAAACTTGGTTTTGTTGAGCAAGATTTAGTTGTGTTGGTTAAATAGGTCACTGTTGAGGAATAGAATTGCTTCAGATGTGTAGAATAGATTCATAGGATAATAATCGATAAAGCTCCAGGAAAAGGGGTTGCCTACACTCTCAGTTTCACCTCTCCCTTATTGGGTCAGGGGCTGGAATTGCAGAAACAGTACTGCCCAACAAAAACACTAGTTTGCTTGACCATGCAATCTTTGGTGTAATGTCTTCATTTGTAGAAGTTAGTCATGCATTCAGACCTTTTGAGACGTTTCTTTGATTAAGTGTTGTACATGGTTCTCTTTAAGAAATAAAGTTCTTGTTCATTTGGTTCGTTGACAGTTAGGATAGATTAGCTAAGATTGTGATTGTGTGCAGGACTTGGTTGATTTGGTTAAGTGTACACCGTGCAGGGCATCTCCATCACTCTCTCATCCACCTAAGCTTCGTCCAGGCCAGCTGCTCCATCCCCTAGTTAGGTTCCTCGTCTCACAACTACTTTTCTGCCCACGTAACCCTACCTTCTTGCTCTTCCATTGTCTTAGCCTTCTTTAAGTCAAGTCAGCTTTCCACACCCTCTCATCACTTCCTCCATCAGTCACTGGGTCATTCCAGGCCCCTACCCTACCTCCCTATCCATTCATGCATCTTCTCTCACTCACCCATCCTCCAAAATCCAATTTTCAAACATCCTGTAGAAATTTCTGAACATCCTGTAGAAATCCCTGAAACATCCTGTAGAACCCCTGCAGACTTCCTGTAGAAGCTCACAAGTGAGGTTGCTGGATAGCCAAACTTTGTGAAACTCTCCGGAAGGGTGTTAGGGACTCCTTAGACCCTCTCTGAACCTTCCCAACCTTTTTCAAGCATTTCTCTTCCTTGATCCACCCCTGCACAGTAAAAAGCCAGTTAAAACACATGCATGATAATTCTGATAACTTATTTGAAAATACAAAAAGATGTTTCCTTCAGATAGAGGTAGCCTAGGCATGTGCATTTTACCTTCATAGAAGTAATGGCATCTCTTTTAATAGTTTGCATTCTCTCCTCTGCATTAGTAGGACTAGCTTGTAGAATTAGGGTTTGCTAGGGTTATGTTACTTTTTGGCTTTTAGTTTCTTTCTACAAGAAGATCAGCTTCCTCTGAGTTAGCTTCCATCCATCAGTTAAAAAGCTTCTTCTAATAACTCATAGAATTTGGCTTGAGCCCCTAGCGGACTTGTGCCAGCTGACCAAGTGACAGCTGCGGCAAGAGCTAATACTTGTGCATACAGCCCCGTCGCTTCCAAGTTTGTTACGAAGTACCGGGTTGATAAAAGTAAAGAAGGGAGTCCCAGGAGTTGCAGCATTATTGCTGCAATACTGGAGCCCAACAAGACATCCTAAGACACACCTATTCATACAATCCCATGGTCCGAGGACCATGGGTAGATCCTCAAAAATCTGACTCAACTTACATAAATAAGGGTAAAACCCTTTATGATTCTTTAACTAACTACGTGCTCCACGACCACAACTTGCAGAGACTTTACATCTTTATATAACAAAACTTGGGCTTTTTCCCCAAAAATGACCCTAGGGGACACCATCCCAACATGATGTCTTCATAGGGACTTTAAAATATAACATCCAACATTAGTTCGCCTTTGGGATCCTGATTCAGTGGAGAAGGAATTCAGTGTGGCAAGAAAAGTTGAAAGCAAAATTATGGCAACAAGGAAGTCTACCACTCACAACTATAAAGATGGAAATGTTCTTGCTCCTAGTCTTCCAAAGCCTACAAGGATTACACCACAATAGTTGGAGGAAATTATAGCAAAAGGGATTTGTTATAGTTGTGATAGCAAATACATGGAAGGTCATAAGTGTGTTAAGAATAAATTATTCTACATAAATTGTGAAAAGGAGGAAGAAAAGGAACAAGAAACATCAAAAGAGGAGGATATACACTAGGAACCAACCCCAAAGAAATAAGAAATGAATACAACCATATCTTGTAATTCATTGACAGGAATTACCACTCCTCAAACTCTCAAGATAGAAGGATATATCAAGAAGAAAAAATTAATAATGCTAATTGATTTGGGTAGTACCAATAATTTTATTCATTGTAAGATAGCTAAGGAATTGATTTGCTTCCTATATGCAGCACCAGAGTGTCAAGTGATGGTTGCAAATGGAGGAACTATAAACTTCTCTAGAAAGTTCCATAATATCAAGCTAATTATTGTTGTTGGGAAAAGTATCCAATACGGAATGACCCTATCCCACTCTAAGGGTGATAGTTCCTTAGCAACAATCAAAGCAAAGCTATCTAAGATTACTTCTTTATGAGATGTAAAAGAGGGGAGAAAGAGATCCACTAACCGATGTCTTTCGCTAATGGTTGATCCAATATTCTCTCCTTGCTGCTTGCCCCCAGCTCCTTGCTCTTTCACTGGCCCAGATACACCAAGATCCTGCAAAATGGCAAGAGAGGGAAACTACAAGAAGCATACATTCATAATTGATTCAAGGATTAGAATAAATCAAATACACAAGTATAACAATACATCATTGAGACACATGTATATAGAAGAACCTCAAATGCTTTATTAATGGAAGAAGTAAGGTTCAGGAAGTGATACAACCATAAGAGGCCCAATCCAGCATCACCTTCCCAGCAGAAAGAAATCTCCTCTTCACCTCCTTCGAAGCAAATCACCCAATAGTTCTAAACTCAAACCAACAACAATTCTTTACATTCACAAGATTCCCGCCTCCGGATCTCATGGGAGAGAGATCCATATATAGGAGTTTGGAGAGAGGATGAGTCAGCCTGAGATGTGACTAGTGTCCTCTCCCACTCCAGTTATTCTTCAGTTCTTGAGTCCACTTAGAGGTTCTTGCTTCCACTTGGAGATCTAGAACCTCTTACTCATCACCAGTCGAATTCCTTGATCCAAGTGTCATTTTGGAAGCTTCCTGGGCATTGACTCATTGAGGAATGAGACTTCCACATGTCAAAACTCGCTCAGCGCAGGTAGCCTTTGTTGGAGTTGACATTCAACGCAGGTGGTCCATGGAGCAGTTGACATTCAGCGCAGATGCTCAGTGGAGCAGTTGACATGATCCAGAATTGCCTTGTTTTTGAGTAATTTTCAGTGGAGAACTTGTTTGGATTGTTGTGGTTTGCTGACCTTGTTCCCCTAGGGGTAGGAACAACATGTTTAGGGACTTTGGATCCCTTAGATTATGGACATTTCATGCTTCATGCTGTAAGGCACAAAAATGTCTATAACAGTTGCCCCCTAAAGTATGAGGTCGTTTATCGGGTGAAATGCTTTATCAGGAGGATCCGAAGTTCATTCAATCGCTGGGAGGTGACCTGTAATAAGATACAATTCAATACATTATTTTTCATACTACTTTCATGATCTAGCTAAGGCGGGCATTCCCATGCTCAGCTTTATAAATACATTTTTCTGTACATAGAACAGACAATCGTCTGATGGTAGACTGATAATTCTCTGTTGAAATTATCATCCTTTGAGTAGGATGATCATCTGCTGCACATGTCAATGTCTTTATTTCCTGAATATATATCGCAGCCCGGATGGATGAAACTAGATCCGGGTCTTCAAACTCGTCCGATCTTCACTCTAAGTACAAGTCGATCCATGTGAGAATTTCTTGGAGTCGAACATGGAAAGACATCGCTTGATTACCAGTCAATGATGTAAACTGTTAACAAGCGCGAGAGGAATCACCGATAATGATGATGACCCTCAAGGTACGGCAGTACAATCCACGTGGTGTGAATAAATGACTTGGCATCGAACACCACGCAAAATCTTTCGGTCGAAGGTCATTGATGTATACCTGTCGCCGGAAGTGAGAAACTTGCCATTGAGGCATGCAAGCTTCAAAGTACTGAGGGGGTTGTTCCTAGATCAACTTATTGGATAATGAGCTGAAGTCGACAAGAAGCGATCTGTCAAAGGAGGGGCTTAATGAATCCCACATCAGTGACACGGAACGGAGCTAATGATTGTGATGAAGGTGAAAACGATCTGTGAAATATGATTCAGGGTAGCGGTCATGAAAGGATGAAATATGATGTATGGTAGTGGATGGGACATGGTTGACTCTTTCTGAACAACATCTCTTGAACATATAACGACACTGATGCGATGGATCGGTAGCATTACCCCAAATGTGGATGGTTTGGCGAGACCATGGTGATGAGACTGGTGAATGAAACAACCCAACCCGATGTGGTACGGAGGAAAAGTGTCATGTTCAAGAGCGACTTGCTACCATTAAAGCTTTAAGGTTCTCCCAATTTTTCCCCAGTCATTTCTGACCAGTACCTCTTTATTTTTCTCAAGCTTGAGGAGGATAACATATGCTTGTTCTATAACCTGCCCTTCGGGCAAGCCCATCGCTATGTTTTAACGAGCCTAGCGATAGGGAAACTCGTTCTCGTCTAAAGACAAGTTTGTCGCTATTTAATGCATTTTAACGAGTCTAGCGACAAAGACAACTCGGTCCTTTTCATTTTTAGAGAGTCTGAAAAGGTACGTAAAGTTAACTCCAAAGGTCCTTTTCGTCATCTAATCCCTTAAGTCCGAAAAAGTATAAAACAATACAAAAGGGATGAATGTTCGATAGTTTTATCGAGCCGAACCAGATAAGTGCTCGATCTTTTTGTGCAATAATCCCTCAGGTCCAAAAAGATTAAAATCTAGAGGAGGGATAGCTCTTCGGGTCATTTTAACGAGCTGGAAGGCCAAAACTCGGCAAACTTTTCATATTTTACGAGTCAGAAGAAAAGAGCTCAAAGAAGACTCGTACTTTGAGGAACGAGTGATAAACAGGGATAGCAGCAGGTTCCAGGTACAGGTTGGAATTTTCCAATCGCGGTAGTGTCACAAGGATGGCTAGGTGAAATCACTCTTCGCAGCTGTTCCTCAAAATAGGTAAACAATCAAGTGGAGGTGAATGATCGGCCAAATGAAAAGTGGAGGTGACAGG
Source organism: Pinus tabuliformis (assembly GCA_031772625.1). Taxonomy (NCBI): domain Eukaryota; kingdom Viridiplantae; phylum Streptophyta; class Pinopsida; order Pinales; family Pinaceae; genus Pinus; species Pinus tabuliformis. Next base: position 336,081,124 of record CM062810.1, on the reverse strand, counting down.
TACAAACACGACCAAGGCTTTTATGGCTGATAAATTTACGGTCTCGAATGGTTATTTATCGGTACTGGGTTCATTTTTTAAAGAGCTTGAATGCGCCAAAACACTGCTCAATCTTATGTTTATTTTTTAACGAGCATGAACTATGTGCTAAAACTGCTCGGTTTTGCGTTTATTTTTTAACGAGCATGAACTTTATGCTAAAACTGCTCGATGATAAGTTTGCATGCCCCCAGCATAATAATGCAAATCGAGGTGCATGCCCCCCAAGCTTCATTGCATTCAACTTGGTGGTTGGAATGAAGGTTTACCTTTGAGATTTGGAAAGGGGATTGTTTTCATTTTTTAATGAGGTTGACACGAGATAAGAACTGTCCTCGGAGCCCACTGTATTTATAGTATTTCTATTAGGGCGATGATCCATGCTGACAAAATGTTTAGGAATCTTCCAAATCCATTAGATATAGAAGATTTCATATTGTAGGTTTCCACTGTGGCTACTTCCGCCAGATTACTCGCAGGCGGTAGGGCAAAAGTACCCATTAAGGCAGGGTCTTTTAGGAGACCTACTCCAATATTTTGAAGCGAATGATTGCTTCCATGGATCATTGGAATGCTTCCCGTAACTTGTAAACTCTCGGGGAGGAAAGTTTGTTGGTCGACGACTGTAATTCCTCCTTGAAAGGGAAATGCAATCTTCCTGAAGTAGGTCGACACAACTGCGGCCATGGCATATATCCAGGGCCTTCCCAATAGGATGTTGTAATCGAGGTTTCCATCGATTACTTCAACATCAACCTCTACTGTTTTGCCCCCCAGTTCAACTTGCAAGTTACTTAAAATCCCATATGGAGTGTATGATCGTCCATCAAATGCTTTTAACATCGTTGACGATTTCGACAAGGGTGGTGAGCCTAAATTTTTCCAGCAACTCATCGACATAAGGCATGTAGATGCCCCCTCATCAATAATTGTTCGATGAACAGTATTGTTGAGGGCTTTCACTTGAATAAGGAAAGCTAGTTGAGCTGGTAACTGAGGGTCATATCCTTTATGATCAAAGGCCACAAGATTGGAATCCATTGGGCCAATCCCACCTATTGCTGATAATAAAGCTCGCTCTTGGGAGGGGCAATTTTTCGGTACCCCAAGTGTCGACATAGCGGACGGCGATTGGGCCAGGTCCTCTACTATATTATAATTCTGTGCTACTTTGGCACGAGGATTAAATGTCGATCTGTGTACTACTCCCTTTTTCGACTTTATCATTGGTTCAGGAATGATGGGTGGCACAACTTCGGTCAAAGTTGTCGTCGAACTACTAGGTTGTTCATTAGCCTTGTTATTCGACAGCTGTGGATTCTCGTAATCTTTATTCCTTGTCAAAGCATTATTCTGTTGATTTGAGGTAGACAACATAAGCACTTGGGATCGAGAAGCATTTTGATTAGCAACCAATTTGGTTCCCGGGCTTGGAAACGGATCAGTCAATACCGCTGGGGTTTTTGAACTCTTAAAGAGTTTCTTAACTTTAGCTATATGTGGACAATCTCTCGTCCAATGATCCTCATCGCATATATGACACCCCGCAGGGGGTTTCCTTTTTCTCCCTTTCTTTTTCTTCTTGCCCCCTGGTTGCTTCAGTTGTTTGCCCTTGTCTGTCGACATGGCATTTACTTCCGAGGCAAGAAGTTCTTCATTTGCATTTTGACTAGAAATCTTACTGGCCTTTTTAGATGTAGCCTTTGTCAATTTCGTATCTGTTTTGCCAATCACGCCATCGCCGGCGTGAGAGTCATTGTTTGATTTAGGAGGAGGAGGAATTGAGAATTCCGGTCTAGGGGCGTCAGGTATCTTGTCGTAGAGCGTGCCAGACTGAGTATAGACCAAGTCCAGATATTGCACACGAGCGATGACTTGCTCTTCCGTTACGACTCCCCCTTTTGCCACATCTTCTGTTATAGCCGGAAGTAACGACTTGATAAACCATTCAGCTAATAGCTGATCGGGAACGTATGTTTTTACCATCCTTCGACGACGACGCCACTCATGTATATGATCAGATACGTGAGTAGATGTTGTCTGTTTGAAGTTGGTTAATATTTCGGTTCCCGTTTCATACCTTATTGGTAATTGAAAATGGGTTAAGAAAGTCGTGGCTAAGGAGCTGAAATTGTCGAAAGAGGCTCTTGGCAATTCAATATACCATTTAGCCGCTGGACCTGTCAATGTCCTCTGAAAGAGGCGAAGCCTTATCGAATCATCGTTTAGAGTGTTCGATGAACACCATAGATGGAAGGTCATCACGTGATTCGATGGGTCTTCACCTGGATTTCCATTGAATTTAGGAATGTCCGAAGGAAGTTTGTGAGGAATCGCTGGCCACCAAGGGGCATAAGCAATCGGATCGTTCGTCAACCGATGTAAATCGGGTAACTCTAGAGTTGCCACGAATGGTAACTGTTGACTCAGATTAGGCGAAGCATACCCAGGATACGATGGAATTGCCTAAGCAGTTGGTCTTTGCATACCAGCATAATGTAATTGATGTTGGTATGATTGATACGGTTGATGGACTACACCATTGTAAAGTGGTTGATTTTGACCGTTTTGGATATACGATTGTCCACTGTTCGCAAAGATCTGCTGTTCAGAACCTTGGTACACTTGCTGGAATTGTGGTTGTTGGTATTGCACCAGCCACAGTTGTGAAGTCATGTGCTGTTGTGCTATACTAACCGTCGGACCAAGATGTGGGTAATGGTACCCGTTTGTACTTATGTCGCCCCGCCAGTTGGCGATTGTGGTTGAGTCACAGGGTCAAGGGGCTGTTGCATTCCAACCTGAGAAATCTGAGGTTGAGATACAACAGGCATCGTTTGAACTTGCGACACGGTTACAATCGCTGGTGTTGTCGGGATGTTCGTCACAGGTACACATTGTTGCATAGAATACACAACTCTTGGTTGTTGGGGTAGCATAGGTACCCAACCACTTGTCGTAATTCCAGTATAACCTGAATACTGTTGGGAACTCCCGTATGGGTAACCTCCCGGAGGGGGTAATGAAAGGGCATACTGCCCCCCATACGGTGGTGATTCGGTACTGAAAGGAATTGTTAAACCTTGAGGACCGGATTGCCCAAACTGACCTCCAAACGGATCAATTTGTTGAGTTCCAACATAAGAGTTACCGGGTATTATCCCCGAAGAACAAATAGGAACATACCACATTGTCGTTATAGCCCCTGAAGGGGTTCCTTCTAGCTGTTGAGAGCTAGTTGGGACAGATGCTATGCCGGCAAACATTGTTGGAGTGACAGCAGGAGGTTCTGCTGTCACTGTGTCATTTGACACGGTCCTAGATGTTGACGGTTGTTCAGACATTTTGAGTCTATCCATTAGATTGCCTAGTGATTCTACAGGAACTTCTCCTGGTGATAGGCTAACTTCTGATGTAGAGGGATATAGAGTGACCCCTACTCCAAAATGGGTTGGAGTGGTTGCTTGCAGATCTTCTACAATTTCCTCTATCGCAATCAGACCAGGTGGAAGAGGAAGACCGTCAGGTCCGTAAAATATTTCTGGTGCCGAAGAAGGGGTTGATTCGACAGCAACAGTTGTTTGAGGAGCAAGACTCTCTGAACCGGTTACAGATGGAACTGATTCAGTAACGCAAGTATTTGCTCTTAGACCAGGATCAGTGTTACTGTCCCTTTGGGGCTGTTGAACTTCTTCAATAGAGGCAGGGTTCCCAGAAATGTTTGGAGTAACCGGAACCTCAAATGTCGTTGGAACAATTGTTCTAACTTTGATAGGAGATTTTGAACCGGTTGAACGAGTTCGCTTTGTCCGTACTGTTTTCGATTCCGGAGACAAAGACGGTTGACTCGTAAGCCTCCGCGAACGACGGGGTTTCAATTGAATTTCTTCCACGATTGCGGATTACTCGATCAACCAAAATACAAAGGGGAAAATGTGTTTCCGAATTGAATGAATTTTAGACGCTTTTAGACACAACTTGCTTTTTCACTTTTTAAGAGTCGAGAAAAAGCTAAAGATGACTCTAGTCTCCTTCGATGTTTTAACGAGCCCGAAGTGACAAATGCTCGGATGGACTTTTTCAGTTATAGAGTTTGAAAAAGGCCAAAAGAAACTACTCTGGAGTTCTAGGCAGAGGGTGTGCCAAACTTTTCGCAAAACCACAGAATACGTTTTACGGTACGGGTGGTCGATCTTCATGAATGCTGTGTTCACTGCATTGCGATCAGTAGGGCGGCCGACACGGCTTCCTATGGATAAAGGCTTTGTTCCTATAGGGATCTCCCAATATATACGCGACGGTACGTGGGAGAACAAGTCCGTATTGATACTTATCGCTTCACCGTGGAGGAATCACCCAACCACTCAACGCTAAGATATCACGTTTAACGACGCCGGAACACGTCTCTAGCTTAGACCTCTATGTGTTTGCGTTATGTTTCAAAGCGTTGTTATGTAAATTCAATTTATTTTAGGTTGATCTTGTTTAGCAGTTTGCCTTTATGGATCACCACGAGATGTATGGTACAACTCCTAAATGGAGTCTAAAGATGAGAAGCAAGCTTTTTCAATCTTTTCAACTTATGAAAATCTTAACTATTGAGGGAAAAGAAAGACATCATCTTTTCACACAGATCATAGAGCACACACTAATGCACTTTTTCCTAAATCAACATGCAAGCTGTCAAAATGCTCATGCACAATGCAGGTATTTCTTTTCTCTTTATTAATGTTGATGTACTACAAAAAGAAAGCTGTTGTATAACTTTGAATTCAATTTCAAGTGAAAGCAAACAAGCTTTTGTCCAAAATCAAAAGACACCTTAAGATTTACTTGTTTCAACACTAGAAATACATAAATTCAAACCATATGACGAAAGCAAAAGCTCAATCAGCTATGAACAGCAAACAAACTAACTCTTAAGATCAGAACGACACTTATCACAGGTCTAGATCTAAGAGGCCACAGCAAGACTAGTTCACTTTCGTTATGGGAAACTGCAAATGATGTAAGAAATACACAAAGAACAAATACAGTTTCTTTATACAACCGAGGCGGAATAGTGGCAAAGAAAGGTGGTTTCAGATAGGTACATTGACTGATAACAGGCTGCAAAAACAAGGATGAAAACAGGGCAACAGAAAGCAGAGAACCCCAGTTGCACAAGGCCTCACTGGTTCAGCGCAGGTACAACACTGTCAGTTTGACATTCAGCGCAGGTAGCCCCTTCGGGACCTGCGTTGAAATGCAGACTGCCTTCACAGTGCCTGCGCTGAAGAGAGAAACTCTCGTTTCTCTTAGGTTCTGGGTCACAGATTGCTCAAAAATCAACAGTTTTTGGCCAAATCAAAGCTACCAATCAAGTACACACTAAAGGATGATTCAAAGGAGGATGAAAAGCTATCACTAAGAGCTGTTCAGAGTCCTTGTGGATCAGCTCTTCAAATCATAAACATGCCCAGAAACTGAGCTAGAGTAGCTACACTCTACTTTGCATTTGAAAGATCCAAATGCAGTTCGATTCGGTACTCCCTGTGTTTAGGAAATGAATAGCAAAAACACAAACACCCAACAAGATACGATCCCCAGCGAAGTCGCCAATTTGTTGTTGGGAAAAGTATCCAATACGGAATGACCCTATCCCACTCTAAGGGTGATAGTTCCTTAGCAACAATCAAAGCAAAGCTATCTAAGATTACTTCTTTATGAGATGTAAAAGAGGGGAGAAAGAGATCCACTAACCGATGTCTTTCACTAATGGTTGATCCAATCTTCTCTCCTTGCTGCTTGCCCCCAGCTCCTTGCTCTTTCACTGGCCCAGATACACCAAGATCCTGCAAAATGGCAAGAGAGGGAAACTACAAGAAGCATACATTCATAATTGATTCAAGGATTAGAATAAATCAAATACACAAGTATAACAATACATCATTGAGACACATGTATATATAAGAACCTCAAATGCTTTATTAATGGAAGAAGTAAGGTTCAGGAAGTGATACAACCATAAGAGGCCCAATCCAGCATCACCTTCCCAGCAGAAAGAAATCTCCTCTTCACCTCCTTCGAAGCAAATCACCCAATAGTTCTAAACTCAAACCAACAGCAATTCTTTACATTCACAAGATTCCCGCCTCCGGATCTCATGGGAGAGAGATCCATATATAGGAGTTTGGAGAGAGGATGAGTCAGCCTGAGATGTGACTAGTGTCCTCTCCCACTCCAGTTATTCTTCAGTTCTTGAGTCCACTTGGAGGTTCTTGCTTCCACTTGGAGATCTAGAACCTCTTACTCATCACCAGTCGAATTCCTTGATCCAAGTGTCATTTTGGAAGCTTCCTGGGCATTGACTCATTGAGGAATGAGACTTCCACATGTCAAAACTCGCTCAGCGCAGGTAGCCTTTGTTGGAGTTGACATTCAACGCAGGTGGTCCATGGAGCAGTTGACATTCAGCGCAGATGCTCAGTGGAGCAGTTGACATGATCCAGAATTGCCTTGTTTTTTAGTAATTTTCAGTGGAGAACTTGTTTGGATTGCTGTGGTTTGCTGACCTTGTTCCCCTAGGGGTAGGAACAACATGTTTAGGGACTTTGGATCCCTTAGATTATGGACATTTCATGCTTCATGCTGTAAGGCACAAAAATGTCTATAACAATTATGGGGTAATATGTATTTAATAGTACAGTGCTTTCCATTCCAATGGGTGGTGCTAACATTGTACTAGGAGTCCAATGGTTACAATCTTTGGGGATGATAGATTTCAATTTTCAAGAACGTTTCTTGAAATTATTTTGGGAAGGAAAGGAAGTTGAATTAAATTGTATTGCAGGCAAACCAAGAAAGATAATCATCTCTAATGGCATGAAAAAGCTTCTGAAGAAAGAGCAATGAGGCTTAATTTCACAATTATGCTCACTAGAGGTTCAAAGATCAAAATCATCTATTTTTGTAGATCTCCAAAAAGTCTCGGACAATCATTCCAAGGTGTTTGAGACTCCCAAAGGCCTCCCACCTATTCATGATCATGATCATGCTATTCATTTGATTCCAAGAAGTGTTCCTCCAGACATCAGTCCTTGCAGATATCCTTATGCCAAAAAGAGTGAATTGAATGTGTGTTTGCAAAAATACTAGAGGTTGGTTGAATTCAACCTAGTCAAAGTTATTTCTCTGCTCCAGTAGTATTGATGCATAAGAAGGATGAATCATGGCTTATGTGTCCAAATTATAGAGAGCTCAACAAGCTCACTATTAAAGATAAATTTCCCATTCGTGTCATTGATGAATTGTTGGATGAATCACATGAAGAAATTTACTTCACCAAGTTGCTTCTTCATTCAGTATATCATCAAATTAGAGTGATGACTAAAGACATTCCGAAAAAAATATTCAAAACTCATGAGGTTCATTATGAATTTTTGTTCATGCCTTTTGGCCTTATTAATGCACCTTCCACATTTCAAGGTTTGATGAATTCCATTTTCAAACCCTTCCTTAGAAAATTTGTGTTAGTATTTTTTGATGATATACTAATCTACAACAAGTCTTTGAAGGATCATGTTCAACATGTTCATAGGGTGCTCAAACTATTGGAGGAGAAGCAATTATATGAAAAAACCTCCAAATGTTTCTTTGGAGTAAAGGAGGTGGACTATTTGGGTCATATTGTATCTCATGAGGATGTTAAGGTAGACCCTAACAAAATTAAATCCATTAAGGAATGGAAAATGCCCACAACCATAAAGAATCTTCGAGGATTTGTCAAGTTCACAGGGTATTATCGCAAGTTTTTTAAGAATTATGGGAGAATAGCGGCACCTCTAACATCATTACTGAATAAAGACACATTTTCTTAGACTCTAGAAGTAATTAAGGCATTTGAACATCTTAAAGAGGCAATGTGCCAAGCACCAGTCTTGGCTATGCCATACTTCACAAAAACCTTTATTGTGGAATGTGATGCCTCGGGAAATGGAATTGGTGATGTTTTAATGCAAGAAGGAAGACCCATTACTTTTAAAAGTCGTCTAATCAAAGGAAAGTATTTACACAAACCTATTTATGAGAAGGAAAATTTGGCAATACTACTTGCACTAAAGCAATGGCGACCTTACCTAATGGGAAGACACTTCAAGGTAAAGATAGATCATGACAGCCTTAAATACTTTTTGCAACAAAAATTATTTTCAGAAGAGCAGTAAAAATGAGTGACAAAGATGTTGGGTTATGACTTTGAAATCATCTACAAAAAAGGGAAGAAAAATGTTGTTGCAGATGCACTCTCAAGAAAGGATGAGGATGTAGAATCATTGCTTTGTGCCATTTCTATTATCCAACCTGAGTGGATAACTGAAGCATGGGATGAAGAAAGAATGATGAAAAGGTGTGGAAAATCATTCAAAATTTGCAGCAAGATGCCAGTACATCTGATACATTTAGCTGGAAAACTGATTCATTATGGTACAAAGATCGTTTATATATTTGTAAGAATTCCAAACTCAAATCAAATACTCTTTTGGAATTGCACACCTCTCCCTTAGGAGGGCACTTAGGATTTTTAAAAACTTACCATAGGGTCAAGAAGGAATTTTTTTGGGATGGCCTTAAATCTGATATTCAAAAGTTTGTGGAAAAATTTTTGGTTTTCCAACAAAATAAAGTTGAGACAATTAAGACCCTGGTTGTGTTACATCCTTTAGTCATTCCATGTCAACATTGGGAGGTGGTCTTAATGGATTTTATCACATGTTTACCCATGTCTGAAGGGAAGACTATCATTATGGTGGTAGTTGATAGACTTACTAAGTATGCACACTTTTGTGCATTATATCATCCTTTTAAAGTTGGTACAGTTGTTACTACATTTATGGAAACAATTCAAAAGCTTCATGGAAACCCAAAGATTATAGTAAGTGACAGAGATCCCATTTTCATTGGAAATTTATGGCGAAATTATTTTGTTTTCTTGGTACTCAATTAGCTCATATCTCATCTTATCATCCTCAATCTGATGGTAAGCATGAGATAGTGAACAAATGTTTTGGAGGATATCTTTGTTGCATTGTATCTGATAAAAAAACACAATGGGTCAAGTAGTTAGCTGTAGTTGAATGGTGGTATAACACTTCCTTCCATACTATGGAAAAAATGACCCCATTTATGGCACTTTATGGATATCGTCCACCATCCATCACATCATCTTTAAGAGAAAATTCTAAGGTTCAAGCAGTGGAAGATCACATCGATCATCAATAGAAATTTATCCAACTCTTAAAGGATAACCTCACATTGGCACATAATCAAATGAAACAATCGGCAGGTCAACATCGTGGTGAAATAAGTTTTGATGTAGGTGATTGGATATTTTTACAGCTACAAACATACAAAAAAATGTCTCTCAAGCAAGCTAAGAAGCATAATAAATTATCACCTAAGTACTACAATCCTTACAAGGTGTTTCAATAGATTGGTACTATGGCATGCAAATTGGAGTTGCCTGCATCTTCTTGAGTACACCCAATTTTCCATTTTCATGCTTAAAAAAGGTTATCAGTGACAAGCTTCCAGTTCAAACAGTGTTTCCAGAACTTGACAAAGAAGGAAAAATCATATTTGATCCTGAAGTAGTCATAGAAACAAGAACCCGACAGTTATGGAATTGATCAATTTCTGAGTATCATGTTAAGTGGGAGAACTTACCCTCTAAAGATTCCACATGGGAGGATGAGAATTTTATACAGAAACATCCAGAACTACTAAAGCTTTGGGAACAACACTTTCTGGAAGGGGAGGGGCATATTAGGTCCCTATAATACTAGTGTAGCCCCCTTATTGTTATTCTTGTGCCACATAGAAGCACTTTATTGCTATTGTTATACCCTTATATTATTATTGTTATGTAGGCTCTGATTATATTGGGACCCCTTAAACTCCTATGTATACAAAAGAGGTCTTTCCATTTGTATCATCCAAGAATTTTTTATTTACGTAATGTAAAGGAGGTTTCCTCCTTGAAGAGGATAATTTTTAAGTTGTTCATCTATCTTTTATTTTATTTTGTGAGATGGTTGCATAGTAGAAAGGACCTTCCAAGAGGGTGATTGAGCCCCGCTATATGACTCAAGATTCAAGGACTTCAAGGGAAACCTGATGAAAATATGGTTAGGCCCTTATCTAGTGGAAAAATGTTATGAAAATGGCTCTATCTAGATCAAAACAATTGATGAAGAAGGAATTCCACTTTTAGTTAGTGGCTACCAAATGAAACTCTACAAAATACCTCTGTCAAAGGAGGATTTTACCAAATCGGTAAGGAAGGAGTTTAATGTTATTAGGGGTATCACAATTGTCAGTTCATCCAACCTCTAATCAATATAAAAACGAAAACAAAAAGAGAAAAAAAGGATAAGAAGCTTAGGTGAAAACCTCCATGAGGCACCTGAGGCAAACTCTAGGACTAAAAACCTCTATGAGGAAGTCTAAGGGCCAAAAAAAAGGGAAGAAATAATGAAAATATCCCCAGGTTAAAACCTCCTTTGGGGCACCTGGGGTAGTCTTGTAGGTTTAAAGCCTCCTTTGAGGCAAATTGTAGGTCTCCAAAAAAAATAAGAAAGAAAAAGAGAAAAGAAAAAGAAAAGGGAGCCCTTACATGATTGTTACTAACATATTTTTTGCAAGGTTCCAGTCACAACCCAAAGAAGACAAAAGACAAAGAAGACAACTTCAAAACTCGAATTTTCCATCTACCAAGCTAGCTCTCTATGTGTCCTCCATTTTTTCACTACCATCCCCAATTTGATCCATCACTAGGTCACCTATCTCACTCAAATTTGCCTCAGTCCCGAAGTGTTATAGGATTGTCCAGATTTTCTACAAGATTGTGATCGACATAGAAAAAGGGTTCATATCTAATGTTATTCATAACATAACAAGAGGACGGGCCCACCACACCATAATCATCCATCCTCCACACCATTTGGCCTTTTTTCCACCAAAATATCCACCTCTGTCCATAAAAAATCCCCTTTTTCACCTCTTCTTTCAATGATTTCACCACAACCAAGGCTTTTGATCCTTGTCCATAGAATGATCATGAATTATCAATATTTTTGGAAGCATTATCTAAAGTATATTGTGTTCATAGGGGGGTTTGTATGACTGCTACAGGAAGAAATACAATCTTGTAGCAACCTACACAAACCCTACATGACCTCAATTGGAAGCACCAGAATAAAGAATCAACCATCATTGAGACATTGAAGACTCATTTACTTTATCTTGGGAAGCTACAAGACCTATGCAGAGATACTATAGGATCATTGTTCCTCTTCAACAGTAGCACTTGATCCACCACCTACAAACCCTATGTTGACAAGCCTCGATTATTCAAGCACATATAAAAGAAAATACAAAAAAAAAATATTCAAAAAAAATCCAATGCATGGAGAAACAAGCATGGAAAAATGACACCTCAAGAAACCAGTAGATCAGCCAATATCTATGAAGCAGAATGTAGATATCAAGCATTCAATACAAAGGTTGATACTATCATATAGGCACAGGTATGAAACTCCTCACCTCTTCCCTTAAGTGCATAATAATTTGAAAATGTTTAGAATGCAAGAGGAACAAAGTTTTTGTAGGCTAAAGGTGGCCAACAGTCTTGACCACCCTTGAACAATTGAGTAAAGTTAACTCTCTCTCCCATCCAATGTGGATAAAATGACAAAAGTAAAGGTGTTGATTTTGAGGCATGGGCCAACAGATCTTTGAGGAGGTTACATAGGTGATAGATGGGGGCTAGCTAATGCATCACACTGATCCCAACACCAAACTACAAAAGGAATAGAAGATAGGCTTGAGCCTTACTTGTACCAAGAGTTCATTCCCAAAAATGGTAAGAGAGGCCCACTACATTGTGAAGAGTTGAGCTAGCTACAACCAAGGGTCCCATAGGCTTCTACAAAGGTGCTATAAGGTTGATTACTAGCTGCTACAAGATATGGGTTCAGCGATATAAGATACATAAAGAAGTGCTACGGGATTGTGACTAGTTGCTACAGGGTTGGCCCGAGAGGTGGAAAAGTGCTCGATTGTGCACAAAATTTTCAAAAAAACTCCAAAGCCATGAAGGAGTATCCAAGGGAATGGTAAGTAGTAAATTCTCCTCACCTCCCATGCACAAAAAGCTAGTGAAATTGATTATATTTTATTTGTAGGGGCATCCTGTAGCAAATCTCTAAAAATTGAAAATTTTCAAACCCTGTTCTTTTCTTATGTGGAAATCATGCTAGCAGAAGGGTAAATTTTTTTTGAATTTGGCATATAATTTTCCTTCCTTTGATCAAAAGGAGAAAACCATTCCTCTTATATTTGTTTTGAAACCCTAGGCTACTTAGAAATTCATCATTGATAAAAATTCCTTGAAAAAAACTTGAGAAAGCAACAGTAGAAAACATGGGAGGAGGCTTCAATAGGAGGGAACACGTAGACTCAAAAAGAATCCATCAACACCTTCCTATGAAGGACATCTCTACATACTACCAATGGATAGAGTTCCATGATTTTTCCATGGCTCTCCAACCTCAAGGGGACGATAGTGCCAGCAACATTTTGATAGGGCTTGTCATCCATTTAAATGTATAAACCATTAGTAGGGTGACTACATTGGATTTAGGAGTTAAATGGGGTAAGGAGGATATAAAATAAGCCATCACGGCTAAAAATAACTTCTTCCTCCCTTAAGAAATAATTGAGGATAAGAATGGAGTTAGAAGGGAAAGCCTACCTTACCCATGGGATGAAGTAGCCTACAACATCTTAAAATACATGTCTTGTGAGGGGATTCTTAGTGTTTTTTATGCCTATAATCTTAGGCTACTTTATGAGCTAAGGTTCCATACCAAATTTCCTATCCCAAGCAAACTTAATATTCCCCATTTCCTTCTTTAGTCCATAGTGGAAATGAGCCAAAGAGTGAAAAAATGGAAGCATTGATTTATTGCTCATTATGGAATCATAAGGCTCATTGTCATGGATGCTTTGAGTCATATCAAGAAATTTGTGTAATGGGAATAATTTGTAGACAAGGACATGGATCCCTTCATTGAAACTCAAGCCCAAGGTATGATAGAACATGAAGAGGCCACACAACATAGCTCTAGTAAAGAAGAGGTTGGAGAGGAGGAGGAAGAAGAAAATGGAGAAGAATTTGAAGAAAAGAAAGGAGAGGAAAAACTAGAGACAGAGAAATAAAATCTTGGGGAACCTTCTAGGCCTCAAAAGAAGAGAAAACAAGAACAACAAGTAAGCCTTTTAGAAGGAAACATTGAACAAGAGGTGGCTTCCACTTTGGAAACCCTTAGTGCACCTATCAAGATCAAAGGGAGGCTTCCCATGAAAGGTCAAGAGGAGAAGCGGTCTAGAATCAAACAAGGGAAGCCTCAGCCCCCACAACTACCCCAATCACCATTAAAGGATCAACGAGTCACCAATAGGGCAAGCTAGAGAAGGGAAATGGTAAAATTGAAGAAGTGACCTCCTTCACAACTAAAGGAAAGTAGCCCCAAACCTCACCAAGAAGGCTAAGCACTAGGGGAGGTTGTTGTGGGGAAAAATGCCTATGCAGGACAATCCTATCCACCTAAGGTGTGACAGTGCCTTAGCAACAAACGAGTATAGCTATACTGGTTTCTTCCTTTATGAAATGTGAAAGAAGAGAGATCAATAGACTTACCGGTGTCTTCCGTTTGTCCCTCGATCCAGATCCTCTTCCCTTTGGGTGTTCACAGCTACTTGCCTCCTCGCTCGCCCGAGAGAACAGCTACTTGATTCCTGCGAGATCACAAGAGAACAGCTACTTGCGACAAGAGAAGAACACAACACAAAGGCAAATATACATATTCATAAATGATTCAGGATTAGAAACAAATCAAATACACTAATGCAATCATACATCAAGAAAACATCAGCATATAGGAGAAACCAAGATAGCTTTATTGATGAATAACAAGGTTCAGGAAGAGATACAACCCAGAGGGCTCCAATCCAGCATCTCCTTCCCAGCAAATGGAATTCCTATCTTCAGCCCCTTCAAAGCATTAAGCACCCAATAGTTCCAGTCTCAAACCAACAGCAATTCTTTGCAATAACAAAATTCTAGCCCCCAGATCTCATGGAAGAGAGATCCATATATAGATGTTTGGAGAGAGGATGAGTCAGCTTGAGATCTGACTAGTGTCCTCTCCCTCTGTCAGTTCTTGAGTCCACTTGGAGGTTCTTGCTTCCACTTGGAGATTTGGAACCTCTTACTCATCACCAGTCGAATTCCCTGAGGCAAGTGTCATTTTGGAAGCTTCCTGGGTTTTGACACCTTGAGAAATGAGCCTGCCACTTGTCCACTCTCGTTCAGCGCAGGTAGCCTTTGTTCCAGTTGACATTCAACGCAGGTAGCCAATGTAGCCACTGAAATGATCCTGAATTGACTTGTTTTGAGTAGTCTTCAGGTGGAGAACTTTTGTGAATTGCTGTGGTTTGTTAGCCTTGTTCCTCTAGGGGTAGGAACAACATGTTTAGGGACTTTGGATCCCTTAGATTATGGACATTTCATGCTCAATGCTGTAAGGCACAAAAATGTCTATAACAGTTGCCCCCTAAAGTATGAGGCTGTTTATCGGGTGAAATGCTTTATCAGGGGGATCCGAAGTTCATCCAATGCTGGGAGGAGACCTGTAATACAATACAATACAATACATTATTTTTCATGCTGCTTTCATGATCTAGCTGAGGCGGGCATTCCCATGCTTAGCTTTATAAATTCATTTTTCTGTACATAGAACAGACAATCGTCTGATGGTAGACTGATAATTTTGATGAAATTATCATCCTTTGAGTAGGATGATTATCTGCTGCAATGATGTACATGTCAATGTCTTTATCTTTCCTGAATATATATCGCAGCCCGGATGGATGAAACTAGATCCGGGGTCTTCAAACTCATTCGATCTTCACTCTAAGTACAAGTCGATCCATGTGAGAATTGTTCTGAAGTCAAACATGGAAAGACATCGCTTGATTACCGGTCAATGATGTAAACCGTTAACAAGCGCGAGAGGAATCACCGATAATGATAATGACCCTCAAGGTACTGCAGTACAATTCACGTGGTGTGAATAAAGGACTTGGCGTCGAACACCACACAAAATCTTTCGGTCGAAGGTCATTGATGTATACCTATCGCCGGAAGTGAGAAACTTGCCATTGTGGCATGCAAGCTTCAAAGTACTGAAGGGGGTGTTCCTAGATCAACTTCCTGGATAATGAGTTGATGTCAACAAGAAGCGATCCGTCAAAGGAGGGCCTTAATGAATCCCACATCAGTGACACGAAACGGAGCTAATGATTTTAATGGAGGTGAAAACGATCTGTGACATATGATTCAGGGTGGCGGTCATGAAAGGATGAAGGATAATGTATGGCAGTGGATGGGACACGGTTGACTTTTTCTGAACGACTTCTCTTGAACATATGGCGACACTGATGCGATGGATTGGTAGCATTACCCCAAAGATGGATGGTATGGCGAGACCATGGATGTGACCGGTGAATGAAACAACCCAACCCGATTGTGGTACAGAGGAAAAGTGTCATGTTCAAGAGCGACTTGCTACCATCAAAGTTTTCTTTAGTTTCTCCCAATTTTTCCCCAGTCATCGCTGACCAGTACCTCTTTATTTTTGTCAAGCTTGAGGAGGATAACATATGCTTGTTCTATAACCTGCCCTTCGGGCAAGCCCATCGCTATGTTTTAACGAGCCTAGCGATAGTGAAACTCGTTCTCGTCTAAAGACAAGTTTGTCGCTATTTAATGATTTTAACGAGTCTAACGACAAGGATAACTCGGTCCTTTTCATTTTTAGAGAGTCTGAAAAGGTACATAAAGTTAACTCCAAAAGTCCTTTTTCGTCATCTAATCCGTTAAGTCCGAAAAAGTATAAAACAATACATAAGGGATGAGTTTTCGATAGTTTTAACGAGCCGAACAAAACAAGTGCTCGATCTTTTTGTGCAATAATCCCTCAGGTCCAAAAAGATTAAAATCTAGAGGAGGGATAGCTCTTCCGATCACTTTATCGAGCTGGAAGGCTAAGGACTCGGCAATCTTTTCATATTTTACGAGTCAATTGAAAAGAGCTTAAAGAAGACTCGTCTTTTGAGGAACGAGTGATAAACAGGTTTAGCAGCTGATTCCAGGTACAGGTTGGAATTCTCCAATCACGGCAGTGTCACAAGGATGGCTAGGTGAAATCACTCTTCGCAGTTGTTCCTCAAAATAAGTAAACAATCATATGGAGGTGAACGATCGGCCAAATGAAAAGTGGAGGTGACAGGTGCAAACACGACCAAGGCTTTAATGGCTGATGGTATAACGTTCACAGCGGTTATTTACCGGGATAGTTCATTTTTTAACGAGCTTAAACGCAGGTGGAAACATTTGCTCGATCTTATGTTTATTTTTTAACGAGCATGAACTATGTGCTAAAAATGCTCGGATCTTGCGTTTATTTTTTAATGAGCATGAACTTTGTGCTAAAACTACTCGATTATATAGTCAAATTTTGATTTTTTACCATAACTAGCTTTTCTCTTTTCAAGGATAGTACCGTATTCTCGATTGTTGCATCAAACTTAGTTAGAAATGAATAACATTTGCTTGAAAATGAGATTAAAACCCTAATATTTTGCTTTGAACTACGTAAAAAGCAATTAAAAAGTGTTTTTACCTCTCATTTTACCATTTCATTTGAACTTGGTTTGTTGGAGCTTTGGAGGTGCCTCTTCTTGATTTTCACCAGCTGATTTCGGGAGATTCTGTGGACGATTCTCGGCGCCGTCTGGACCAGGTAGGAGCTAAACCCTAGCTCTTTCTTTTCATGGTTTCATTTTTCCATTCTGTGCCCGTTTCCCTGTCTTTCTGAGCACCTGGGGTTTTGTCAGGGCGCCCTGTCATCAACGCAGGTGGTCCATTCAAAACCTGCGTTGAATGTCAATCTGCCTTAAGGCAGTTTGACCTTCAACATAGGTGGGACACTGGTTACCTGCGTTGGACACAAAAACTGGTCTTCTTGCACAGTTTTTTTTTTATGAAATTTTGCCAGTTTCTCATCAAATCCAGGAACTTACTCTTTCTCTTGTTTGTTTTGCAGGGATCTTTGAGCAAAATGTCCCTTACATGGCGAGAACGAGAACATGAAGAAGAAGATATGATCACTCTCCATGACCCTGTCACGGTGAACGCGCTGCGGAACTGTGGCCTGCTGAAGTTTTTCCGTATCTCTAGTATGAGAGCACAGATCTCTTTACTGCAGTATATGCTTGATGCTTGGGATCCCATCAACCAAGTATTCCATATTAGGCGAAAATCCATCCCCTTGACCATAGTGGACATTTACTTCTTGACTGGGTTGTCAAGGCGGGGTGCCCCCATTTCTTTGTCAGGTTCGGCCCGGGGGAATGACTCCGTGAGAGATTACGTCCGCCAGTATTGCAGGGAAGGTTCCCAGCCGAGCAAATACGGCAAGGTTGTTATCCGTGAGATTACTGACACGTCTCTCCGGTCCATTCTGTATACTATTGGTAGGATGGCTGGTAGTGCATCTCTTCATGTTTCCAACAGGTCTTATGTACAGCACGCCTTGGAGTGTCTCCAACCGAAAGTATTCAACTGGTGTGATGCAGTACTTGTTCAGATGAAAAGTCAATTGAGCAAAGTAAAGGACGGGAAGCTGAAGAACTTTGGATATGGTTCTATTCTGACTGCCTTTGCCTTGGAGAAAATACCACTTATGCAGCCTTAGTATATTGCACTCGACTTGCCTTCTCCTACCGAGCCACACATGCAGAGATGGGTTGATCACATGTTTAGGCATGCTGGTCAATCTCAAATTTCTTTCACTGATACCTTCTTCAGGTGGTTCGAGCGTCAAGAGATGGTCTACTCCGAGTATCCATATGTTGGTATGGATTTCCGAGGTGATCCGGACTTGGTACTGCCGGATGGCGAATAGCGGGGCGCTATTGGTAAAATCTTTGACCATATTACTGTTTACTGTTCTTATTTATAATGTCCTTGTGTTTTATTCTATCAAGACTTTAATCAAACTCATGTGTGCATGCAGATGTTGGTCCTTTTCGTCCAACAGTTCGTCCGAAAGCGCCAGTTGCTGCCCCAGCAGGGGAGACTGCTGGGAGGGCTATTCTCCGCGACCTTGATGTGGCAGAGACTCTTACAGCTGTGCAGGAGCAGATTGAGAGCCTTACTCTTGGCATTACCGATGTGAGGATTGATGAGTTACCTTTGCAGTTGTAGCGGCATACTACTGGCGTGCCTAGACGATGGACTCGTCTCTTGCGCATGATTGCACAGGCCGTGACGTGCTATCATGAGCATCACTAGACTAGGGTGACCCCTAGCATTTTTGAGTTTTTGGGTCATATGACCGATTTTGTCTTGGTTACAGAACATTATGTATGAACGATAAACAACTTATACATATTTTGATTTTCGAGTTTTATTCTGGTTGAGTTATATGGTCCATATGTACAATCATTGATGATGTGTCTCTTTTTTATAAATGTCGCAAATGTCTATCTAACACATAGTTTGCTAATGAGTCGGTTAATGTGTTTAAGTTTCTGGAAATATGCTGGTATTGAATTGAATCAAATTGTCTTTCCAAAATCTTAACCCTTAGGAACATGCGATAAATAGCTGGATTGCGAACGGAATATATACCATTGAGTTGTAGTATTACGAGCTGTGAGTCTAGCCTGACGATTAGTCGGCGTATACCACGGGTGATGGCATCAGAGAGTAGTTCTATCAACGCGCTATACTCAGCGATGTTATTCGTTGATTGCCCAATACACACACCTCTGAAACTTACTAACTCGCCGCTTGGATCAAAAATGGCCCAGGCTGCGGAGGACAGGTTCCGCGAACTACGACTCGCTCCGTCGGCATATCCAACACATGTCTCCAGAAGGTTTGACATCTGCAATAAATGTAAAGAGGTGGATCACTCAACCAAAACAAATACTTTAGCGAAAACAAAATACAACAAAAACATACAGGTTACTATTTAGGCATAGTAACGCTTGAGGTACAACCTGTTGCGGGGTTGCGCCAGTGGAATTTCGTCATAATCCATTAACTCGTAGGCTCCTTTTGCTAACACTTGTTTAACAATATAGGGGCCCATCCATAAGGAATTGAATTTACCTGCTCCCAATTTATCGGATTCTTGGTCATAAAGCAAGACCAAGTCACCTTCTGAGAAGACACGGGGTTTGACATTTTTGTCGAACTGCGCCTTGACTCGTTTCTTATGGGCTTCGTTAGCCAAAGCGGCATCACGACGGGTTTCATCCAATTGGATTAATTCCAAGAAACGAGCCTCTTCTTCCGAAGTTCCGGGGAGGAGATCAATTGCGAGTTTAAGCGACGAAATTTCGCACTGGATTGGCAAGACTGCTTCCAGGCCATACACCAGTTGGAAAGGTGTGAACCCGGTTGCGTTCTTTACTGATGTTCGGTAAGCCCACAAGGCTAAGTACAAGATTAGGTGCCACCTTCTTTTGTGAACCCCGATCATCCTTTGCAGCATACGCTTCAGGACCTTGTTGATTGCTTCAACTTGTCCGTTGGCTTGCGGATAATACGGGGTAGAGCTGTCGTGAGATAGCCCTAGCTTGGCAGCTAATTCAACCATCATGTGATTGCGAAAATGCGATCCATGATCTGTAACTATGGCCTGTGGTACGCCGAACCTGGTGACTACATGATTGAAAAAGAAAAGGGCAGTTGTTTCACCAGTGTTATCCAATGTAGGCATCGCCTCGGCCCATTTGGTAAAATAGTCAACGGCGACTATAATATACCCATGCCCCCCGGTCGAGGTGGGGTTACATTGCATGAAATCGATGCCCCATTTGGCGAAAGGCCCAACAGCAACTATTGGCTGTAAAGGTGCGGGTGGTCTTCTGGTTTTGCTATCAAAAATTTGACAAGCATGGCAACTTCTGACTGCGGTTATGCAATCTTTGAACATGGTTGGCCAGAAATATCCTGCTCGTAAGATTTTTTGTTCTGTAGCATATCCAGATTGATGCCCCCCACACGCGCCTGAATGACACTCATTCAGGGCTTTTTCGGCCTCTTCATGGGTGAGACACCTCCTCAGAACTGTATCGATACCACGACGGTAAAGCATATCACCGACGATCATGTAGTCTTTCGCTTGGTATCGTATACGTTTCTGTTCTGAGTGAGAGGTGTCAGGCCTGAATTTTTGGGTTTGGAGATATATTATTATATCTCCATACCACTCATCGCTTGCAGATATCAGAAACAAACTTTCGTCCACGATTGACTCTTCGGAGGTTTCATCGTTGGACGACGATGGGAGATCGCACAATAATTCTACGAAAACTAGGGCTTTCTTTGATTTGGATTTTACAAATTCCAGATCAAACTCTTGAAGGATCGCTATCCATTTTGAATATTTGCCCCCCAGCAACTGTCGCGATAGTATATAATTCATGGGGTTGCAATCTGATAAAATGGTAGTTTTCTGAAAGAGGACATAATGTCTAAACCTTTGAATCGCTTGAACAACTGCAAGCGCTAGTTTTTCAACATAAGAATATTTACTTTCTGTATCATTTAAGTTTTTACTTAAATAATATATAGGATGTTCAATTTCGTCGACTTCTTGAACTAAAACCATCGCAATGGTCGTATCCGCTGCAGCCAGATACAGGTTAAAATCTCTTTGATAGTCTGGGGCATACATTAATGATGCTTTTACTAGAGAATCTTTCAGAGCATCAAAGGAAGCTTGCGCCACCTGATCCCAAACAAAAGGTACATCCTTTTTCAAAAGACGATTATAACCTTTAGCAAGTTCTGCGTAATTTGGAATGAACCTCTTCAGAAAGTTTGCTTTCCCTTGGAGTTTCTGAATATGAAGCAAATTTGAAGGTGGAGGCAAATTAATGATTGCCTGAACCTTGCAAGGATCGAGACGAATCCCATCTTTAGAGACTACAAAGCCAAGTAAACGACCAGAGCCGACGCAAAACACACATTTGTGCGGATTGAGTCTTATCTTGTAGTGTCAGCAACGTAGAAATATCGCTCTTAAATGATGCGGATGATCAGTCCGCTTTCGCGAATGAGCCGGAAGGTCGTCGAGATATGGTTGAACGATGTTCTTGATGTCATGGAAGGCATAATTCATTGCCCTCTGAAACGTCGCCCCTGCGTTCTTTAAACCAAAGGGTAATTTTCGATAAGCGAATGTGCCCCACGGACAAATGAATGCAGTCTTTGACTGGTCCTGTGGGCGGATATTTATTTGATTATACCCGGAAAATCCATCCATAAATGAAAAGATTTCACATCCGGCGCATTCATCAATTATCTGGTCGATGAAGGGTGTAGGGTAGTTGTCCTTCGGACAAGCTTGGTTTACATCCCTATAATCGACACACACTCTAATTGTCCCTTGTTTCTTCATAACAGGGACAATATTCGATACCCAATCGGTTAGAGGAACCGGGTAGATGAAACCAGCATGGAGAAGTTTTTCAACTTCTGCTTTAATGGCAGCGGATTTCTTGGGGTGCACCTGCCGAAGCCGTTGTCTTACTGGTTTGACATCAGGATACATCTTAATTTCATGTTCAACGATACTCGAGTCAATGCCTGGCATTTCATCATATGACCAAGCAAAGATATCTCTGAATTCGCGAAAAAGAGCGTTATATATTTCCAGTTCTGAAGGGGAACAACCTTTGCCAACATAAATATTCTCTACAACATTTTTTTTAGTCAAGATATTTATGGCTATAGTCTCTTCAATATTGGATAAGTTTCGCTCGGAATCCACCGTATTTACAGTATTTGATAGGAATTCAAAAACTGAAGGGTGATAAAGGTCATGTTGAGTATCTTCTTCATATTCCGGAAGAAGGGAACGATGGTGGCAATCATTCCATGGTGTCCCGTCAATCAACATTGATTGTATAATTCCTTTGTCAGTCCCATGCACTTTCGACCAAGGATCTAATGGGGTACCATATTCTCTAGACCTATCTACCCAAACGCTTGACGAGCGTTGATTTGGGTTCGCCTCCCATGCCCGAAACATTGATTGCTACAATATTTCTATAGGGCTTGGGGGCAAAACCATTGCATGATCCATGTCGACATCGTCTTCTGAGATCTTCATGGAAGATATCATGTTGCAGGTTCTTACCATTGCTACTTCCCCTATATAGAATGGAGGTGGAAGTGCGAAAGTTCCCATTAATGTGGGGTCTTTCAGTAGGCCTACTCCGATGTCTTGAAGCGAATGGTTGCTTCCATGGATCATGGGAATGCTTCCTGTATCTTGTGAACCATTAGGGAGGAAGTCTTGTTGGTCGACGATCGTAATCCCTCCTTCAAACGGGAATGCGATATTCCTAAAATAAGTCGACACAACAGCTGCCATGGCATATATCCATGGTCTTCCCAGTAGGATGTTGTAGTCAAGATTTCCATCGATGACTTCGACATCTATTTCTACTATTTTTCCTCCTAGTTCAACCTTTAAGTTATTAAGGATACCCAACGGGGTATATGTCCTTCCGTCGAAGATCGCGACAAGGTCGGAGATCCTAAAGTCTTCCAGCAACTCATCGACATAATACATGTAGATGCCCCCTCATCAATAATTGTTCGGTGAACAGTCTTGTTGAGGGCTTTCACTTGAATAAGGAAAGCTAGTTGAGCTGGTAACTGAGGATCGTATCCTTTGTGATTAAAGGATACAAGATTGGAATCCTTAGGATCAACCCCACCAATAGCCGATAACAAAGCCTGCCTTTGGGATGGGCAATTTTGTAGTACTTCAAGAGTCGACATAGCGGATGGCGATTGGGCCAAATCTTCCACTATGTTATAATGCTGCGCCGCTCTGGCGCGAGGATTAAATGTCGACTTGTGTACTACTCCCTTCGGCGGCTTTATTGTTAATTCAGGAATGATGGGTGGTACAACTTCTGTCGAAGTTGTTGTCGAACTACTCAGTTGATCTTTACCTTTGTCGTTCGACAGCTGCGGATTCCCGTAATCTTTGTTCCTTGTCGAAATCAAAGCATCATTCTGCTGTTTTGAAACCGACAACATGAGCACTTGTGACGGGGAAGCATTTCCACTATCAACCAGATTTTGACCTGGATTTGGAAACGGATCAGTTAACACAGCTGAGGTTTGGGAACTTTTGAAGAACCTTTTAAGCTCAGTTTTGTATGGACATTCTCTCGTCCAATGATCCTCATCACATATTTGACACCCCGAGGGGGGAGGTTTCCTATTTCCAGGAGGGTTTGAAGAAGTTTTTTCAGGGGATGACTCACCCTGTTTCTTCTTCTTCCCTTTGTTTTGCTTTTTCTTGCTTCCTGGTTGATTGGTTTCTTTGCCCTTATCTGCTGATACGACATTTACTTCCAAAGCAAGAATTTCCTCTTTTGCATTTTGATCTGAAGTCTTACGGGCCTTCTTGGAGTTGGCCTTTGTCGACTTCGTGTTTGCCGTGCCAATCACACCATCGCCGGCATGAGAGTCACTATTTGATTTAGGAGGAGGAGGAATTGAGAATTCCGGTCTAGGGGCGTCAGGTATTTTGTCGTAGAGCGTGCCAGACTGAGTATAGACTAAGTCTAGATATTGTGCACGAGCAATAACTTGCTCCTCCGTTACGACTCCTCCTTTGGCCACATCTTCTGTTATAGCAGGAAGTAACGACTTTATAAACCATTCAGCTAACAACTGATCGGGAACGTAAGTTTTCACCATCCTGCGACGACGACGCCACTCATGTATATGATCGGATATATGAGTGGCCGTTGTTTGCTTAAAGTTGGTTAATATTTCCGTTCCCGTTTCATACCTTATCGGTAATTGAAAATGGGTTAAGAAAGTCGTGGCTAGGGAGCTGAAATTGTCGAACGAGGCTCTAGGTAATTCAATATACCATTTTGCCGCTGGACCTGTTAACGTCCTCTGAAAAAGGTGAAGTCTTATCGAATCATCATTCAGGGTATTTGATGAACACCACAGATGAAAAGTCATCACGTGATTCGACGGGTCTTCACCTGGATTTCCATTGAATTTAGGAATGTCAGATGGAAGCTGGTGAGGAATCTCTGGCCACCAAGGGGCGTAAGCAATCGGATCGTTGGTTAACTGGTGTAGATCGGGTAACTCTAACGTTGCCACGAATGGTAACTGTTGATTCAGGTTAGGTGAAGCATACCCAGGGTACGATGGAATCGCTTGAGCAGTGGGCCTTTGCATACCAGCATAATGTAATTGATGTTGGTATGACTGATACGGTAAGTGGACTTGACCACTGTAAAGTGGTTGGTTTTGACTGTTTTGAATATACGGTTGTCCACTGTTCGCAAAGATCTGCTGCTCAGAACCTTGGTACACTTGCTGGAATTGTGGTTGTTGGTATTGCACCAGCCACGGTTGTGAAGCCATGTTCTGTTGTGCTATACTAACTGTTGGACCAAGGTGTGGGGTAATTGTACCCGTTTGGACCTGTGTCGCCCCACCAGTTGGCGATTGTGGTTGTGTCCCAGGGTCAAGGGGCTGTTGCATTACAACCTGAGAAATCTGAGGTTGACATACAACAGGCATCGCTTGAACTTGTGACACTGTCACAATAGCCGGTGTGGTCGGGATGTTTGTCACAAGTACACAATGTTGCATAGAATATACAACCCTTGGTTATTGAGGTAGCATAGGTACCCAACCACTTGATGTAATTCCAGTATAACCTGAATACTGTTGTGAACTCCCATATGGGTACCCTCTCGGAGGGGGTAGTGAAAGGGCATACTGCCCCCCATACGGTAGCAATCCGGAACTCAAGGGGATTGTTTGTCCTTGGGGGCTGGATTGCCCAAATTGACCTCCAAATGGATCAATCTGGTGAGTCTCAACGTAAGAGTTGCCGGATATTATTCCGGATGAACAAACTGGAACAGACCACACTGTCGATATAGTCCCTTGGTGGACTCCTTCTAGCTATTGCGAGCTAGTCGGGACAGATGGTATGCCGGCAAACATTATCGGAGTGACGGCAGGGGCTTCTGCTGTCGCTGTGTCATTCGACACAGTCCTAAATGTCAACGGTTGTTCAGACATTTTGAGTCTATCCAATAGATTGCCTAGCGATTCTACAGGAACTTCCACTTGTGGTGGATTAACTTCTGATGTAGAAGGAAATAGAGTGACCCCTACTCCAAAATGGGTTGGAGTACTTGCTTGCGGATCTTCTACAATTTCCTCTATCGCAATCAAACCAGGTGGAAGAGGAAGACCGTCAGGTCCGTAAAATATTTCTGGAGCCGAAGAAGGGGTTAAATCGACAGCGACAGTTGTTTGGGGAGAAAGACTCTCTAAACCGGTTACAGATGGAACTGGTTCAGTAACGCAAGTATTTTCCCCTAGACTAGGATCAGTGTTACTGTCCTTCTGCGGCTGTTGAACTTCTTCTATAGAGGCAGGGTTTCTAGAAATGTTTGGAGTAACCGGGATCTCAGATGTTGTTGGAACACTTGTTCTAACTTTGATAGGAGATTTTGAACCGGTTAAACGAGTTCGCTTTGTCCGTACTATTTTCGATTCCGGAGACCAAGACGATTGACTCGTAAGCCTCCGCGAACGACGGGGTTTTCAATTGACTTTCTTCCACGATTGCGGCTTACTCGATCAACCAAAATACTAAAGGGGAAAGTGTGTTTCCGAATTAAATGAATTTTTTAGACGCTTTTAGACACAACTTGCTTTTTCAGTTTTAAAGAGTCGAGAAAAAGCTAAAGATGACTCTAGTCTCCTTCGATGTTTTAACGAGCCCGAAGTGGCAAATGCTCGGATGGACTTTTTCTGTTATAGAGTCTGAAAAAGGCCAAAAGGAACTGCTCTGGAGTTCTAGGTAGAGGGTGTGCCAAACTTTTCGCAAAACCGCAGAATACTTTTTAGGGTACGGGCGGTCAATCTTCGTGAATGCTGTGTTCACTGCATTGCGATCAGTAGGGCGGCCGACACGGCTTCCTAAGGATAAAGGATATATGCCTATAGGGGTCTCCCAATATATACGCGACGGTACGTGGGAGCACAATCCGTACTAGCGCTATTGTCCCTCAGGAGGAATCACCCACCTTCCACAAGATCGACAGTCACTAGGCTTAACGACGCCGAAACACGTCTCTAGCCTAGACCTCTATGTTGTGCGTTATGTTACAAAGCGTTGTTAAGTTCATTCAATTTATTTTAGGTTGATCTTTTTTAAAGTTTGCCTTTCAAGGTTCACCACGAGATGTATGATACAAATTCCTAAATGCAGTCTAAAGATGATAAGCAAGCTTTATATCTTTTCAACTTTGAAAATCCTAGCTACTAAGGGAAAAGAAAGACACCATCTTTTCTCAAAGAGCAATCAGCACACTCTAATGCACTTTTCCTAAATCCAACATGCAAACTTATCAAATGCAAATGCACAATGCAGGTGTTTGTTTTCTGCTTTCTTAGTATTGATGCCTACAAAGAAAGCTTTTTGTACAACTTTGAATTTGCTTTTAAATGATCAATACAAACAAGTTTACTTTTTCGAAATCAGAAAGGGTAGAAGAGATTACAACACTTAACGATTTTCGAAATAAACTTTTGTTTCGACACTTTTAAAAAAGACAAATTCAAACCAATAAGCAAAAGAAAATATATAATCAATCTGCAAACAACCAATGAACTCTCTCCTAAGATCACAATCAGATCTGAATCAAGGGCTACAGGATGACTATTTCACTCATGCAAAGGAAAACTGTAAATGACGCCACAAACACATAAAAACACTCACAGTCTTTTTGTACAAAAGGAGGCGGAATGTAAGCAAAGAAAAGGAGTTATCAGACTGGTACCTATGCTGGTTAAAGGCTGCAAAAACAGAGATCAAAACAGGGCAACAGAAAGCAGAGAACCCCAGCTGCACAAGGCCAAACTGGTTTAGCGCAACCTCAACACTGAGGATTTGACATTCAACGCAGGTAGCCTTCACGGGACCTGCGTTGAAATGCAGACTGCCTTCACAGCAGTTGCGCTGAAGGAGAAACTCTCGTTTCTCCTGGGTTCTGGGTCACAAATTGCTCAAAAATCAACAGTTTCAGGCCAAATCAGAAACACAAGCAAGGTATAACTAAAGGGATGCTTTGAAAGCTACTAAGATCTATCACAAGGATCATCAAATCATTTGTGGATCCATTGTTAAGATCATAGACAAGTCCAGCAATTGGATCAAAGCAGCAACTTTCTACTTTGCATCCGGGAAAAGCAGATGCAGTTCGATTGTTGTTGTCAAGTCTATGAAGTAAACAATGATAGAAACACAAATAAAATGACTAAACAAATTTCCCCAGTGGAGTCGCCAATTTGTTGTGGGGAAAAATGCCTATGCAGGATGATCGTATCCACCTAAGGTGTGACAGTGCCTTAGCAACAAACGAGTACAGCTATACTGGTTTCTTCCTTTATGAAATGTGAAAGAAGAGAGATCAATAGACTTACCGGTGTCTTCCGTTTGTCCCTCGATCCAGATCCTCTTCCCTTTGGGTGTTCACAGCTACTTGCCTCCTCGCTCGCCCAAGAGAACAGCTACTTGATTCCTGCGAGATCACAAGAGAACAGCTACTTGCGACAAGAGAAGAACACAACACAAAGGCAAATATACATATTCATAAATGATTCAGGATTAGAAACAAATCAAATACACTAATGCAATCATACATCAAGAAAACATCAGCATATAGGAGAAACCAAGATAGCTTTATTGATGAATAACAAGGTTCAGGAAGAGATACAACCCAGAGGGCTCCAATCCAGCATCTCCTTCCAAGCAAATGGAATTCCTATCTTCAGCCCCTTCAAAGCATTAAGCACCCAATAGTTCCAGTCTCAAACCAACAGCAATTCTTTGCAATAACAAAATTCCAGCCCCCAGATCTCATGGAATAGAGATCCATATATAGATGTTTGGAGAGAGGATAAGTCAGCTTGAGATCTGACTAGTGTCCTCTCCCTCTGTCAGTTCTTGAGTCCACTTGGAGGTTCTTGCTTCCACTTGGAGATTTGGAACCTCTTACTCATCACCAGTCGAATTCCCTGAGGCAAGTGTCATTTTGGAAGCTTCCTGGGTTTTGACACCTTGAGAAATGAGCCTGTCACTTGTCCACTCTCGTTCAGCGCAGGTAGCCTTTGTTCCAGTTGACATTCAACGTAGGTAGCCAGTGTAGCCACTGAAATGATCCTGAATTGACTTGTTTTGAGCAGTCTTCAGGTGGAGAACTTTTGTGAATTGCTGTGGTTTGTTAGCCTTGTTCCTCTAGGGGTAGGAACAACATGTTTAGGGACTTTGGATCCCTTAGATTATGGACATTTCATGCTCAATGCTGTAAGGCACAAAAATGTCTATAACAGAGCTAAGATGAGGAAACTACAAGAAGAATCTGCCATGCTATAGGAAAGCAAGGCAGTGCTACAGGAAGAAGAAAAACTGCTACAATATAGGAAACCAAAGCTACAGGAAGGACCACAGGAGCTACAAGAGCCTAATCCTCAACTCTACCTTGGGTCCTATGAAAATTTGTATGAGCAAGGACAAATCATACCCACCAAATTTACATTCCCCATCCTACTTGAGCTAGATAGAGAAAGAAACTAAACCCATCAATGGATGGAAATTTCTAAATCCAAGGGAGTCAAGGATGTGGACCTCATGGAAGAAATCATGAAGAATATGGGTGAATAAATGGCTAATTTGAGGCCTAGAGAGGCAAAAATGAGGGAACAATTTCAAATGGAAAACAAGAAATTAAGAGAGCAGGCTGAGGCGAAAGAAGGACAACTTGCCACCATGGAAAGCTTGGACATGGAGGCCAACCAATGAAGACATCCCTTAAAAACATATGCCATGTTCCTCAAAGAACAGTGCATCAATTTCAAATAAAAACTCTAGGATAATATGGTTGGCTTCCCTTCCAACACTACAAGCAACTTATTGACTTTTGTCACAAGGCTAGTGTGGATGACCTGACTAAGATGGCATAGTCTTATATGCACAACCTCATATTGATTGACATGAACTTCTAGGATCCAAATTCTAAGATGGGGGAGGTGCAGTTGATGGCATTAGCCTCTCAGTTGACCCATGAGGAGGTAAGGGATGAAGAATAAAAAAGGATGGTATCTAAGGAGACTAATGAGCCCTTATGGATCAGATTATAGTTGAGGGCTCCCCACCTTGTCATCAGCAACAATAGGATCATCTCTAAGGATCCCAAATTGGCACCACTTTACATAGAGAGATATGAGCAATCCATTCAACACTTTGAGGACATGTTTAGGCCGCTAGGGATCAAGGGGTTGCATGATTGTCAGAGGAGATGCCAGTCATTACCCCATAGCTTGCAAATTAGGGAATACCACTCCCTAGAGAGATTGAGAACTTCCTTGGAGAAGACACCCTTATATAAGAGGATAGTCCAAAGACTAAAGGCCAACTATATTAGGCTCAAGTTCAACCCTCCTTTGTTGTTAAGGCTACAGAAAAGAAATGATTAGATTGAAGAGAAGCAAGAGTGGGAATAAATAGAAAGAAATGCAAGGTTCCATCCTCAAGAGGGAACTACTTAGAGATACCTTGGGATCTTAAAGCAACCAACAGGGGTATGTATGAGATGGAATTAAATGGCTGAGTTGCTCATAGCGTGAGAAACACCTTCAAGAGGGGGGTGATGATGGGCCCCATTAATAAGTACATAATAAGACCCATCTAGCCTTCCTTCAGCCTATACTTACCTTTTTCCTTGCATTTAATAATATCTTTTTGATGATAATGTGTTTATTAGGAAGACTAAAGGATGTTTGTTATATCTTGTGGCCTAATATGATTAATGTGTAGGAAAAGATTGCATTTGAGTTCATTTACTATGTAGATATACGTTGGAGGTAATTGGAGAAGATGTCGGAGGTGTGTCCCCTACATTTACTCACCTACAACTCGACTTTCTCCTTGAATATACTCAGCCACAATTTGAAGATCTACTAACAGCTAATGCACTCAAGGATTGTGAGGATCTCAAGGAGTTGGATCCACCTTCTTAAGGATTTTGGAGGGAAGCAACCCTCTTTCCAAGCAGGCTACCCCTCAGTTATTTTTGTGTAGATAAGGAAACCTAAGGGCTTAATAGGATTCAAACTTTTCAAGAAGATGGGGACTATTAAGATCTAGGAGCTCAAGCTTGTCATTTTCATTCTTTTTAATCATACTCTTGAATGATATTTTATATTGATGAGAAGTTTTCTTCTATCCTCAATCTGATTTTGCTTTAGAGGGTTGAGTCCCCTTGGGTTAGGGCCCAACCCAGAGGCTTTAGTCTCTTTCTCTGTATATTTTATTCATGCATTGTCTTTCCTAGCAACATTTTCTTCCTTTCTAAGCAGAATTTGTCTATGAAAATTTCTTGTGCAGGTCTATTTAACACCTCTCATGTGGGAAGTGTGGTTGAGGGTATTGTGTTGGAAAGCCAAAAATATATATAGTTACTTTCTTTTGTAGTTATTAGATCTCGGAATAGTCTTCCTTTTGAATCTCTATTTTCTGCAAATTAGTTATTGGTTTAGCAATTTTCTTTAAGCATAGGGAGCATAGTCCCTTATGGACGAAGGTCTTGTGAAAAATTCAAGATAGATTTTATTCCAATGCAATAGTTAGATTTCAAGTTTAATTCAACTCATCCTTCCTTTGTCATTTCAATTTCCTGCAATTTACATTTGTTAACATGCTCCAGTTGTTTGGAAAATTTGAGTGGCTTTATGTCGTGTGAAGGTACTACTGTTGATTTGCAAGGTTAACATCTTCATCTACACTCCTTATCCTACCACCATATCCCTTCATTTCTACCTCAACAACTCCTCCAAAACACTCCACTGAGAGTGCATTTCTAGGTTGTTGAAGTCCACCATGTGCATTGGTACTTGCACAGGATGGGCCCATGAAGGGTACTAAGCTTTGAAAATGCCTCATACAACCTTCATCTACCCTCCATTGCCCTCTCCAACCTTTAGATCACCTTTCTCACCATCGGAATGCTCATGAATTCAATCCTGTATAAAAATAGGGTAATCCTTAACATCCTATAGCAATCATGTAGCACTGTATAAAAGCCCTCCAAACTTGACCAGAATTTCCCTTGAAGCTTTATTTTTTCCTCCTAGCACTGAATAATGTCCCTTAGGCTTTGAAACCATGATTGAGGAAGACTAAAGACCACTTAGGACTTGCCTTTTTACCATTGCAACATATTTCAACAATTAGGGTTAGTAGACAAGTTCATGAATTGAATGACATAGTGATGATTTTCATGATTACTTTATGAAGCACCCAATGAACTCTTTTACTGGATCAAATCTCTTTGGAATGCAATGATTAAAAGTTGATTACATGCTATTTTCCTTATGCAAGGTAGATTAGGTTTTCTTTCTTTGATATATACTTCTTAATATGGGGTTTCTATTTTAAGCATTGTTATTTCCTATGCATAGACTAGGTTTCCTTTTAATGCAACATTTACATTCTGCAAATAGATTAATGTTTACATTTCTACAAGTAGTGTAGCATTTACATTCCTGCAAGTAGTGTAGCCTTTACATTCCTGCAAATATTGTAGCCTTTTTATTTTTGCAAGTAGGTTAGCATTTACATTTGAGCAAGTAGGTCAACATTTACATTTATGCAAAAGTAGCATTTCCATTTTTTTGCAAACAGAGTAACATTTCCATTTCTCCAAGTAGATTATAACTTTCCTTTCATGCAATTTATTTCCTTGCAAATCTAGATTCAGTTGATAAAGTGGTCTCTGTATACCTTGGTCTGGTCCATTTCTTCATAGTGACTTGAGTAGATCTTAGCCTACTGTGCATATAGCACCACAACCTCTTAAGTTTGTACAAACCCCAGGTTGATAATTAAAGTCAGTAGCATTGGAAGTTGCAACACTCTTGTTGCAATACTAAGGCTTGTCATAAGCTTCTCCCCAGGGTTATGTTAGCTCATCACTCTGTTTCTTATGCTACACCAATGAAGAAAACCATGAACACCTTTTCCATTCTTGTCCATTGGCCTACGACCAATGGAACATGTTCTTCAATCTCTTTAGACAACCTTGCTAACTCAAGACCAGCCCCATAGACTTGATTAGTAATTGGCTTCCTTTCCCATTCCACATTCCTATTTTCAATAGAGCTTGGAATCTCACACCCAACCTTATCCTCTAGATTCTTTGTAAAGAATGCAATTGATGTATCTTCCAAAACTCTCAAGGTTCTAGCCTCTTCCTATGGAGCACCTTTCTTGTTAATCTCAAAGGAACCATCCTCACCTCTAATTGGTCACCCTCGAACTAGAATGTCCAAGACTCTGAGGCATCTAATTTCGCTGCTATTCATTTGCCCTCATCCCCTGCCATTCTCCCATCTCCCCCTCCCCCACCAATGTCCTCTTCCCCCTCGCACTGGTCTTTCCCTACTTTCAATTTCATTAAACTAAATTTCAATGGTGCCTCCAGGAGAAACCATGGTTTTGCAGGATCCAAGGGAGTGTTTGGATCTTATACAGGAGACATTCTTCATCTGTATTTTAGTTATATTGGCATAAAGAACAATAATGTAGCGTAATTAAAAGCTCTCGAAATGGGGTTGAGGATTGCCTTCCCTCAACTTCTCTTGTCTAATCCTTGAAGGTGACTTTCATCTTGTTATTTCCATGATCACTTAGCTCCTCCACGGATCCTCCTCTCTCAAGATCGCCAAACGTTCATGAATCTCTTTTATCAACTCCTTCCTTGGATTTCTGCTACCATTCCCTCACATATTCATAGATCGTCTCATAGGTTCACAAATCAATTAGTCGATGAAGGTTGGGCTATGAACTCTATTTTCAACCACTCATCTTGGTCTTCCTTCCCCACTTCCTCATTAAAATAAGAATGTCAGGAAATTGCAGCTCAAGATATCAATACCTCGATCAGGGTAGCATGTGGTGACATAAATGGGGTTGAGGCCCAACATGCCCTCCCAATGCCACTTCCTGTGAATGTCTCTCCCTTGAGGCACATTTAAGGGGCCCCACCTCCCAAGGCGATAGGGCGAGGCCCCTTGGAAATCTTATGATATATGTCTTGACCACATCCATGAACTCTCCAACATGTTATTTGTCTCAAGTTAGTGGTTTGACCCTGACATTCTTCTTCGTCGTTTCCTTCAACTCTTGTTTTCGCCCACCATACACATGGACTCTCACCTCGTTTCCTAGGTGGGTTGTCTCACATCCTTGTCAACGAGTTCCCCCTCTATGCTATCAAATTTCTCATAAGGGGAGGGCATTGTCCCTTGTTCAAAGTTGGTGCAACCTAACTGGAAATTGTAATGGTTTATCTCTTTCATCATTGCCTCATGAAGCTCCCTTCTCACCTTAGTCCTAGTCCATGTGAAGTCTTGTTTCCTCTAGAAGCCTTGACATGTCAGTGAGCTTGTTGTTGATGTGATAGTGGTGGTCATGGAGCTCTAGGGGGTTCCAGGGCATGCCTTCAGGAAAAATCCTCAAACCATAGCTTCTATGCTAGCACACCCGCAAACATACAAGATAAAATCTTATTGGTGGAGGAAGAAATTTTCCATGAATGGTAGATAACTCTTGATTTAGACATCATGTTAGCCATTTCTCCTTGGGTTCTTGATACAGGTTAAATGAACTCTGAGACATCACACTTGATGCATAACACTAGCAAGCGATATTAGAAATGGGTTCTCCATGTAGCCCTCTAGTTCCTCCACCATGCAAGGTTTAGGAGCAACCTATTAACCTGGATACTTCTTTATGACCCTAATGCTCTAGTTCCTTGCAATTTTATCTCAGTTTTGGCTTCTCTTAGTAGCCCTTAGGGCTATAGTTATGCTTTACTTTAACTTTATGTTTAGTTTAATTTTTTGTGCTTGCTCAGGCCTTTCAGTTCAAGAAGGCTGGTATTTAAGTCTCTTGTTGTTGGTTCCCCTTTGAGTGGGGCAACAATTGGTTTTGGCCTTTGTTAATTATGGACAATCCTTTAATTTTGTTAATTCTTGAACCTTTGTTTAATTGTCTGTTGTGTGGTTTCCAAGGTGGCACGCCATATACAATAATTTTGAATATTTTATGTATATATTTTCTATTGCAATATAAAGGCACCTTACACTTTTTTTTTAACAAAATATTGAAGGAAAATTATAATTTTAATAATTTTTTTTAACAATAAAGCTACTTAGAATTTTGTTTATTTAAAAAATCTATATATTATTTAAAGATAAAAAATAATCTAAATCTTTTATGTTTTTAAACACACACACATAAGTTATTTGTTTTTTTTAAAAGTGGAAAAACTAGGTTCTGAAACCAATAATGGGGACAACTATCATTGGTTGCTATCTACAAATATAGGTTGGGGCAAGTTTTCACTCGTGTGAGATGACTCTCTAGGTCTTGGGTCATTAACCTATTTCCTTAACTCCAAAAAAAATGAGCTCTTAGCCAAAAAATTATGGAACATGCTCCAAACCCAATTTAATAAGTTATCTGATATTTAGTCAAATATTTTTGGAATATTATATTTGAATTACTAAATATACATAAATTAAATATCCAAAAACAAATTTAAAATTTAAAATTCTTTTAATACATTTCAAATAAAAAATTTACCAAAAAATTATATTAACAAAAAAAATACAACATAAAACAACTAAATTTAATAAAAAATAAATATTTAACTTACTAATAATTTAAAATTTATTTATTTATAAAATTAATTATAAATAAGTATTTAACTTTCCCATAATTTAAAATTTACTTAGATATAAAATTAATTATTAAGTTTTCATTCGTGTGAGATGACTTTCGGGGTCTTGGGTCGTTAACCTATTTCCTTAACTCCAAAAAAACAAGCTCTTAGCCAAAAAATTATGGATCATGCTCCAAACCCAATTTAATAAATTATCTGATATTTAATCAAATATTATTAGAATATTAAATTTGAATTACTAAATATACATAGATTAAATATCCAAAAACAAATTTAAAATTTAAATTCTTTAATACATTTCAAATAACAAATTTACCAAAAATTATATTAACAAAAAGAATACAACATAAAACAACTAAATTTAATAAAAAATAAATATTTAACTTACTGATAATTTAAAATTTATTTATTTATAAAATTAATTATAAATAAGTATTTAACTTTCCCATAATTTAAAATTTATTTATATATAAAATTAATTATTAAAAACTTCACAATCTACACCAACCGACCAGCCCAAAAAATAGAAGTTAAAGGTCACGCAATGTCAGTGCCCACTGCCCCATAAGCAATGTCCCACCGCATCGCCATCATATATCACGAGTAACAGTTGTAATGATATCTTCAGGATCTGCTGGTAGCTATGCTATGTCCGTACTATAATAATACTAATAATAATGTCCGTACTATAATAATAATAGTAATGTTGGTCAGCGTTCTCTCTCAATATTTACAAGTACATATTTATCTCTTAATTTAAAAAATAATAATTTATCTCTTAATTTAAAAAATAATAATTTTGAAATATGGTTAGGGTTAATTAGGATAGTTTAGTGAGGCTATAATTTTGTTTAGAAAATAGTATAAATTTTCCAAAATTTTGACCAATTTTCTTTTAGAAATTTTGGAAATCTAAATTATAATTTTTGAACTTTAGGATTTTAGATGTCCCAATATTTTTAAAATACTGAATCTATTTCTATCATAAAAAAATATAAACACTCTTATCCTTAGATTTAAAAAAACCATATTAAAATAAAAAGTTACTTTCCTAACAAAAATTATGACCTCAGTAAACAACCCCACTAATTCATCACTATGAAACAAAGTGATGCCTATTAAAATGCTTCACATACACAAACATCTTTGTCTTTTGTGCTTAATTATCCATTATATCCGTAATGTATTATTTATATAAATACTTTAATTATTTTATATTTTGGATTTTATTTGAAATTTAATAATGTGAAATTTAGATAAAAATATTTTTTAATTATTTAAATAATTTTTTTTAATATAAATAAATTTGATATTTTAAAATTTTCAAAAACACTTAAAATATATAATTAAATAATTTTTTAATAAATTTCAAACAAAATCAATCCAAAAAAACTATAACAGATCAAAATATCTGAAAGTATTATTCTATTTGTTTGAAAATTTACAACTTTGAGACAATAGTATGAATCTTTTAAGATTTGTTCATTACACTTAAAATCATGTTAACAAGATGATATGCAATATTTTTACTTTATCAAAGGTTTAAATAAATTATAAATGAATCTCACACATGAGAATTAAATTAAAAATATAAATGTTGTTAGTAATCTTAATTAAAAATCAGTTATAAATAAATGGCATACATGATAATTATATTAAAACAATATAAATGTTGTTGGTAATGTTAATGCCATTTGGTTTTGAATGTGGCATTTAGATATCGTATTTGTAATATGATTTTATGTTTCTAAATTATTATTAGGAACAAAGTAAATAATATTATAATGATGATGTTTTTATTAAAATGTTTTCGAGTTGTTTAAGATTATTTGTTATTTTTTTATTATTGAAAATTTATGTATTAGGAAAGGTTTTTTTATTTATTTTTTGAATTTAAAAAGTTTTTAAAAAATAATTAATTAAACAAAATATTTATTTTTTTCAATAAATATATTTGTTATTTTTTTTTCATTACTGGAATTTTGATAAGAAAATATTATTTAGATAAAAAATTTTATTGATAATTATAAAATTTAGCATTTTTATAATTTTAGACATTGTAATATATTGTTGGTAAAGATATTAATGTTAATTAAGAGTAATTTAATATTTAATATTTTTTTAAGATAAAGCAAACTCCATAGTATGTATATATGTAATTATTAATCACAAATAATTGAGTTGAATATGAACATAACAATCATTGTTCTAAGATAAAAGCAAGCTCTATAGTATATATACATGTAATTACTAATCACAAATAGTTGAGTTGAACATGAACATAACAATGATGTGGTGTGTGGTCATACGTTCTAGGCCATGGGGAATGACATAAGAGTAGATGCTACAAAGCTCTAAACTATGTAGAAGAATTAAAACTTAAATTTTAGAAGGATGTGCATAATAGTCCTTAAAAACCATTATATCCTTATAAAATGACATCACGCAATAATATCTAATATGTGGAACAATATTCATGTAAAGTATCACTGTCTTGCAATTGGTAAGTAAAGAATCAATAAAATCCTAGAAAAAATAGAAAAATGACAATTGTAATGGAGTGTGGCCTTGCATTTTAAAAATTATGGTTCAAATGAAGCCTTCCCCCAAATTAATGCTAAGGATTATTGTGAGTGGAGGCTAATAAAAGTATGGGATAGGAAATTTGCAAAAAGACGAACCAATTATTGATGGTGATATTGAGTCGATTGAAGAACGGGTTACTAATTATATGCTAGAATTGGACATTGTTATCGCAAATAAACTTTACAATGTGAAAAATGAAAATCAAGTAGACAAAGCAAGCTCGAAAAAGAATACAAACTACAATGATGAAATTGATAAATTACACATATTTTTATTAAATTTGGTTTATAAATTCCCAAAACATTAAAATCTATATAACAAAAATTGAGCAAACAAAGAAAGCTTAAAAATGAATACAATATTCAAGCCCTGGTTTTAGAAATGGGAAAGCATAAAGATTCCATCAAGGCTTAGAACTCTCCTGAACAAAACCAAGACATACGAAATGACTATTCCATTTAACCTAATAGCGATATTAGTAGGGTGTTGATAAGTTCTTGGTACATAGAAAACATGAGACTAGAAGGGTTCTAAGCAATGATATAATCTAAACCCAATAAATATCCAACCGTTATTTTCCCAAAAAAAGAAAAAGTGCAAGAAACACATTGCTTTATTTCCTTTATCAAGGAATATAGTGGTCCTATGGTAGTGATTTTTGACAAGGTTCTAAGATCACCAAGGATACGAAAGCATAAATATTCCATACGCGTTAGATCCTCGGCTCAAATAATGGAAGAAGTAAGGGATTCTAAAATTGGGATGGAAATAAAAAGATGTAAAGGAAGTAGTCTAGCAAAATCAATATAAAATATTTTAATTAAGACCAAAGTCTTAGAATTGGTAAAGGTCAAAAAAACCTAAAAAAATAGAGATTGGAAATAGTCTTGCACTTCATGAAGTAACACTATAATTTAGCTAAAAATGGCACTGCTATTATTTGTGAATATGCAATGTGCAATTAACAAGGCCTATCAAACTATAATTATTGATCAATTGCCATAATAAACTAAAGTATCGATACCTAGATCATAGAAAACTAAAATATCAAAACAACCATGACATTAAAATATGTCTTTTAAGAACATGATTAATGCATAGTCAAATTCAATTTCTGCTAGTATATACTTTTCCATAATCAATGCTTGCATGAACTTACATGATTCAAGCATAATTGTTGAATTATAATAAGATGCACAAGTATGTTAGGGTAAACTTGACTTGATAAAAGAGTCAAAGTCCACATTGGTGGTTTCGGGAACATGGTTTTGGTGGCCCATGGTGTGGTGAAGCCTTTAAAAGGCATGGAGATTCTCCATTGTAATGTGCCTAAGTTGAGCATAGGGTTCACTTGACCAACCTAAGATGTTTCTTAGCTTGGATTCTTTTAGGTCAAGGTTGACTATGTTTAACCCAAAAGATATTAATAGTTCTATTGGCTGGTTTTTCTCAATTTTGGGTTTTCTAGGATAAACCTCATGTGTTTTATGTGTTGTCATTGCTATGATTATTTTCTCTCGAATTGGCTTTACTATGAACAATGGTATCAAATTCAAGGGATCGTGGCCTTTAGAAGTAGGTGATGGTTGTATACATGAACAAAGTTAGATATGGTGAGAAGAGCACTTGGTATGAGAAGGAGTGCAAAAGCAAGAGAATGGTGACATAAGTGCTACATAGCAATAATATAAGAAAAAAGAAAATTAATTTGGAGATGAAATTTGTAAATGGGCATATGGTTGTAAGACCTGCTTAAGCATGCATACCCCTACTAGTTAAGTCTTGGAGTAAACCTATGTGAGAGGGGAAGACAACATGCAAATTTACCTAGTCAATTTTAAAGGAGGAAATCCTAGGGTAAACTTGACTCAATAAAAGAGTCAAACTCGAGAGTGGTGGTGTTAAGCACATGATTTTGGTGGTCAGTCGTATTATAGACCATTGATTACTTGTGATGAAGCCTTTAAAAGGCTTGGGGATTCTCCATTGTAATGTGATTGACTTGAGCAGAGGACTCACTTAACTGGCTTGACTAGTTTTAAGTGAATACATGGATGCGTCTAAGGCATAAGATATTATTAGATCTATTGGTTGGTTTTTTCGATTTTTGGGTTTAATAGGATAAAACACATGTTCTTTATGTGTGCTTGTTGTTGTGACTATTTTCTTTCACATTGTATTTTCTTTTAAAAAACATTCATAGAAAGCATTACATAAACAAGAACATACTCCTCATAGAACTACTTAGAGAAATAATTAGAGAATAATATAAGCAAACACATTGAATTTAGATATAGTAGAAAAACAAATTGAAGTTTCATTAACATTGTTGGTGCATGTTACAACTTCTTCCTAACATATCAATCTTAAATATCTTTCCCGTACACAAAGGGTTGTTAGGGAAATTATTAAATTGAATATAGTTTCCACGTTATCCTATTCACAAATATCGAGTTTTCTTCTAGTGATATTTGAAACATTAAGTATGATTTGGAATAGCAATAACATTCCTTGTTTTAGGAGCCACACTGAAGCCTATTTCATATATTTGTTTTATTTATCTAAGTGATGACATGGAATTAAAATATTATGGAGAAAATTTATGAACGAAATATGTGTGCGGTCATTATTAATGTTATAAACTTTGAAACATTTTTCCATGCCCAAATTTTTTCACCATTATTTGGATTATTAGAAAGCTAAAAAAAACTATAAATGCTGACATTAACATATATAGACTATTCACAAACTCCCTTTTAAGCCTAGTCATATAAATTTTTTTGTTTAATTGTAAAGTAATAAAAA
Source organism: Pinus tabuliformis (assembly GCA_031772625.1). Lineage (NCBI taxonomy): Eukaryota > Viridiplantae > Streptophyta > Pinopsida > Pinales > Pinaceae > Pinus > Pinus tabuliformis. Next base: position 336,040,693 of record CM062810.1, on the reverse strand, counting down.
TTACAGGTCTCATGACTGAGAATTTATCTTTTTTTCAAGTCACATTTACGTTCCATGCATATACATCTATACTATATGTCAAATTCATATACATTTAAACTAAATGTCACATTTATATATATTTGAATTAGCACTATTGCTCTATTAAATATTCAGGCTATTTAATTGTCATGCCAATACTCATCCCATCTGCAAAGTATAATTTTACAGAGTTGAAGCAAGGTCGTGATCCCTTCCAACATAGACAAGTAAGAAAAGCCATGTCAATAATTTTTAAAGCTATATGAAAATGTCATTTGTGTATTAATTGATCATAGGCAAATAACAAATCATGGACGGATAATACACTATCCTTCTTTCAAAAGTCTTGGGGAATCCTATGCAAATCAAATCTTGTGTGTTTTTCTTAAATGCACGATAAGACAACCCGTGAAGCAAAAGATAGGTTAGAACCATTACTCTATAACATTTAGTGAGAATATGTTAAATTGTTTGCTATACATTTCTTTCATTTATTCAGCCGACATGCAACACTTAATTTTATTCACGGAGTGAAAATCTATTATCCACTCAAAGTTCATGTGGCATATAAATAATGTTTGAATTTTTTTATAGATATATTTCATGTCATTTGTCGTAGGATACCAATTGGATTGGGAAAAAAAGACTAGGAATTAGATCATGTAATATAGGCTCTCTAACAGTGCATTGTATGATGTTGTTAGTGGTTTGTTTGGTTAACAAGATTCAGGCAATGTTTATATATGAAGCACATTTTTTATTACATTTTAGATAGTCAATTGTTTCACTCTCTATTAACATAGATGCACTAATGGCAGAATTACAAATGGAACATATATCTGCTCAAACGGGGTTGAGTATGCATTTTCTGTTATTAATGTCTCTTCAACTAAGTTTTGTGTAACATAGGAATATATACTGAACAAAATAATATAAATATTTTCAAATAATTATGTAAATGAAATTTTTGGATGAAGTTGTATTCCAATATTTATAATATTTTTTGACCTATTTATTTTTTCATGGCCCTGTACCATACTAGTTCTGAGCTCTATTATAAATGTCATTTGCATCATGTGAATGATTCTTTCTTTACATATCTTCTCATGGTTATACTTTTAAATAACATCAGAAGAAATTCACCTTTTCTAGTTTTTTTTTTTCCCATTAGGTAAAGAAATCTTCGCATGTTTTAAACAATTAGAGTAGTCACATAAAATATTGTAATTGTTATGTAGTACTCAAATACATATTATCATTTGAAAGTTGAAAAAAGTAGATATGCAAATTTGTACTAAATCTTTGTCACTATTTGAGTCACCATCTTTTATAATTAGAGTATATTGCAACCCTAATTTTCTAGTGAGCATGATAGTAGTACCAATTCTCAAATTGGATACATGCCCTTGTTTTTTTCAAAGTGTTTCACTTTTGTCTTTGGTATGAAGTTGAATTGTCTACAAATTGTAGGCATTGTTTCTATGATGCTTGATTCATCAAGAAATATGATATGATTACAATCAACATAATCATAGTTGGTTTTTGTAAATAATTTAAATTTTGTAATGGATATTCCATGATGAGGTAGGTTTTTATGCTTGTGTCTCTAGATTAGGTGAGTAGGGATAGTCAATGTAGTTATCATCATTTCCTTCTTGTTTGTCACAATATGCAAGATTCAATGCGTTCTACTTTATTTCTCTAGGTAGGTGTTGTATATGACCATTATGTCTCCAATAAACACTTATCTAGTCCTATGACTACTAAATTCCTCTATTGGTATTGTATTTGGATGTGTAAGTCTAGGTCTTTGTGCATTTTTTGTACAAAAATAAGTAATGCAAAGGAAGTTGTGTTGCCTACATTTTCATAGACATATTTTTCGATTTTACATATTCTAGTATGTTGATTGCTTGAAATTTACATGCTACTATTTCTCTTGAACTTAAAATAATGATTGATGACATTAACATTTTCTACTATGACATAGAGAAAAATGTAGGCATAGGGATGTTCCAAAAGTATTGGGAAAACAACTTATGAATTCTTTGTGTCTATTCATATTCTGATGTTTGGGATTCTTAGGTATTGATGCTTTCTCTTATACAACTTTTCTTGATTTAAACAATTATACATTAATGATGAGAGAAGTAAGTGTGCAAAATATATATATATATATATCTATATATATATATATATATATATATATATATATATATATATATATATATATATATATATATATATATATATATATATATATATATATATATTTTTAATGTTTTCTTTATATGAAGATATGGACATACACTTAAGAGTATATAGTGTCTAATACGATAGTGGTGAAGTGTTAAATATAAGTGTCAGTTAGAATCAAGACATAATTACTAGTATGCATGGGAAGTTTGGAATTTGTATATGAAGAATGATAATGTTGGATTCCCACTTATACTGAGATGGGGGAGGGGTGGTTTAATTAGTATAAGACAATTTATTAATTATTTAAACATTCATGACTCACAATCATACAATCTCACATATGGAACACAATATATAAATGAAATTTTATTTATAATAGATCACTATATGCACCAATTTACTAACACAAAAAATGTAGGAAGGAACCTACTATTACAAACTTTATATTGTAATATTTATAGGCACCAACCTATAGGAGACACCAATCGCCCTTGCTTGTTTGAAGCATTTTTCAAGAGCATTCAAGAACCCTAATTTTCTCATATCATATCTCTGAAATTATAGTGAATTGATGTGTGAAATTTATACTATAGGTGCATTAAGATCTCCTCTCTATCTCTTCCATGTTTCATGGTCTGATACATCCTAGACAAAAGGTTATATTGAAAATTACAAGATGACTTAATTACTCCACAAATAACATTTTTGCTTCACCTTTAAAACCCAAAGAGTATTCTCCGATTTTATTTATGCACCTTAGATCTCTTCTTGCTTGGATTGTATCAAAATGCACTCATATGCCATTTATTTATAGTGTTTCAACATTCACTTATGGGGTTAGCTTGTAAACTCGGTTGGGCCAACTTGGTTAGGCCAACTTGTACTTGCTAGCTGCATAGATTTGATAGAATCTTTCATATCACCTCATTCCTATGGAGTTAGAGGGAGTTCCATATACCATGGGAAAGGTATTAGAAATATATTCAACCATGTATCATGTTATCCCATTTGAGCTAGGTATTTAGAGTAAACATTCTTCAAGGATAAGGTATCCAAATTGGGAATCAAGAAAAATCTAAGTATCCAAACAATATTTCCAAAAATATTCATCTTGCGATCTTTATCTTGGAAATATGCAGTCTACCCCCATATTTCATATCAATGAAAAACATATTTTGGATAATATATCCCTAAATTTAACATTTTGTGTCTCCTCCTAACTTTAACATTAATTACAACACAATATTCAACAATCTCCCCCTTTGTCCTTGATGGAAACCTTAGACATTTGTTCACTTCCGTTTTAGAACTACCCGTGTCTACAACTTCTCCCCTTGCCTACAGTCTCTTCCCCTTTGATATCAATGGAAAAAGGATACTCCCCCTAAGCTTGTGATTTCATTTACTGATGACATGGGAGAGACATGACTCCCAAATTTTGTCTAAGATATTGAAATGTTTCTTTGGGAAGAGGTTCACTAAATATGTCTACAATATGTTCCTTAGTTGCAATGTATTCTAGCTTAACATTTGTCTAGCTATCTATTCTCTTCGGAAATGATGCTTGATGGGAACGTGTTTTTTCTTTGAATGCATCATATGGTTATTTGAAATGTTGACTGGAATTGTATAATCATATATGATTGATATTGGTTGATAATTTTCCATCATGATATCCTTCAAAGTCTTCTTCATCCAAATAACTTTAGTATAACATGTTGCTGCCACAATTTATACAACTTCAACTACAGAAAGAGAGATTAAGATTAATTTCTCACTAAACCACAATCCTAGATAGTTTATTATAAATTATTCTTCTCCAATTGTACTTTTCTTGTTATTTACACTTCCTACCTAATTTGCATCTATATACCATAGGCCAAAGTCCAAAGTTCCCTTCAAATATCTAAATATTCTCTCTATTCCTTGCACATGGATATCCTTGGTGTAGATTAAAATATTGCAACTAATCCCACTACTTGCATGATATATGGCCTTGATGTTGTCACATGTAGTAAACTACCAATAATTGAATTGTATACAGTTTCATTTGCTTCAAGGGATTCATCCCTTTGCTCAACTTACATCCTATGACCATGTGTTTGGTAGTAGGTACACACTTATCCATCCCAAATTTCTTCAAATTTTCCATAATGTATTTAGTTTGGGAGATGAACATTCCATTACTAGATTGAACAACCTATAGACATAGAAAGAATGACAATTCTCCCAACAAGGAAATTTCGAATTATTTCTGCATTTCCTTTGAAAATATTTTCTTCATTATGTCAACATCACTTCCAAAAATAGTATTATCTACATATACCACAATGATAAACATATTTCATTTTCTATTCTAATATAAAGGTTGTTTTTTTTGCTCCTATTTTGAATCCTTAATGTTGTAGATAACTCTCAAGCCTCAAGTACCAAGCCCTTGGATATTTCTTTAGACGATGCATAGATTTCTTCAATATGAGCACATCATTTTAATTTTTTGTGTAACACTACCTTCCACCCCCTTGTACTCTCTCAGGTTGTGGAAGGTGTTACTTAATAACTTAACCTTACATCCAAGGTCTATTATGAAGATGATATTACAAAAATCCTCTTATTCCAATGTCATCACAACCCAAAACGAATGCCACCATCACATTCAACTCATTGAGATCTTTCAAATGCTATAAATTTCATCACAATCTGATTCCCGAATTGAAAGTTATACCCATTTAAATTTTGACTAACCATAGAGAGCCTCATCAACATGAAGCTACCATGTGGCATCCAAGTGAGTTCCACCTCATTTACAGTAACTACATGGCCTCCACATGGCCACTTCCACATCACCTTTGGTGTGGGACTCACCAAATCTTCCCCTCTTCGTTTTCATGACAATTTCTTATTTTATTCATCCCTCAATAGATCTGGTGTCACAATGTGACTTTGTGTTATGCCCCTCTAGGACCTTGAATCCTTAGATCCTCCCTTGCATGCAATATAAATAAAATGGTACCCACAAGGTTATTTAGTCCACTCTTATCATGCAACATGTATGGTGTTGTGGACTGAAGGCCATCCATCCCATCACCCATTTGGGGCTCCACTGGGGTGTACACCCCATATCACCCCTAGATCCCGAATGCCTAGTTTCGTCTCTTCATACAACATTCCCTATAGTGTGCATCTAACCATCTAGTCATGGATCATAAGCAAAATGACCAAATTCACATTGTCCCCACCATGGCACTTCCATGTCCTCCCATTGGCATTTGGCACAAAACATTGATTTAATGCATTTTCAATCAAATCCAATCCCATAGTGGTTGGATATCCATGTAGGAGGGCCAACCTTTGACATCACCAGATGCCCAGATGACTGAGTACCTCCCACGTGCAGTGAATGAATAGATATAGTTTGAAAAAATTCTTAAGACTTGTGGCATTATCTCTATTAGAGTGAATATATGTATGTTTAATTAACGATAATTCACTTCATCTATTTAATTATGAAACAAGGTTTTTTAACTCATCAAGACTCCATGTTGTATGCACAGTACAAGAATGAAAACCAATGATATGAATATGCATCAATCCTACAAGTGGTTTAATCGAGATTGAGACAGGTTAAATATGATGGTTGGTCTAGTCATAAGATTACCCAAATTCCTAGAGTACAAATATTATAGACAAGAGAATCATTTCATAATATTTTCCTATCTAAATATGATTTTGCATTAGTTCTACGATTTTGTAGCAAGCTGTTGATTTTGCAATAGTGTTTACCAATTCACATCACTATGGAACCATGACTCAAATCACACCTCAAGGACAAAATAAGGCCTAAAATTATATTGAAATACAAGTCACACCAATAAAATTTAAACAAGCCATCTAAACTATTTCATTCAATCACAAATCTATCGAACAATTAACCAAAATTAAATATTACAAGAAAATGACATGTAAATAAATAAAATTGAAAAGAAGATGCACACAGTGCCTTACTTTGAGTGGGCCCAAACTCGAGGTTTGTCTGATGCCCAAAGCTTAATTAAACAAACATGAGTTCAACAACAAGATAAGAACATCCATGAGAAACTTATATTATAAAAGTTATAACTAGAGTTATGATAACAATAGTCTCACTTTTCAAAGCTTATACACATTTATAAGTGTGGGGGAGAATCTCAACCCCAATAGCTGACCAAAAATTATCCTAGAATATGATAAACTTCCTAAAAATGGACCAGATATTAGTTACATAAAATTAGTATGTAGAACTATGATAAAGCATCATGTACTGCACACCAAAGAATCATTATGTTGGTCCTTATAATACATAGGGTTTTGAGGATTCCTTATAGGTTCGAATGGCATCTCAGAGAGTTAATAGGCTTCTACAATTGGCTACAAATAACGCTCCACAAGAAGATCCCACATTAATATGTAACAAGAGAAACCAACACCCACGAAGATGCTTGCTAACGAGCTTCAATCTTCTCGTAACTTGTCTGCTCACATGTGTCATAGTATGCCTAAAAAATAAAGTTTTTGGCGGTCTTTAACAACGACAATTGATATGACCTTTTATTCATATATATACATACATATATATTATTGAGCACACTCTTAACTAATTTCTAGCTCTTTTGAGATGTAAAATAAGAAACCAACATGACATGCAAGATACCTTTGATAAAGCTGTAATAATCACAAGATTGAGATTGATGAAGGATTAATAGGAAAGGAAGGATGGGTTTTTTCATTAAAAAGGGCAAATTTCGTAGCAAAATTGATTCATTTCATAACTCCAACACACCCCCTGCTGACGGTGATGCATGTCTGCATGCATCATCTTCCTCTCCTTCAGTAATTCCCATATGTAAGTTGCTCCAAGAGTAGGTCGGATGGCCAAATTCACCCAAGTAGTAATAACTGAGACACCTTTCAAACTCTTTCCAATGCTTCTACTCTTCTAGTTGGGCACTAGAGTGTTGGAAAGTGAAATCGTAATATGATCCAACAAGCCCCATACTTCATCGGAGAGTGGAAATAAAATTTGGCTCTGCTCAGTGCCAAACAAAAATATGGGTATCCCATTAGATACTATTGTTGGAGGTATGGTGGAAGTTCATTCCACAATTATTCAGCTATTAAGAGAACTTTGCAAGTCTCAACCCGAGACACTTCCAAAAATTAGGAAAGAACCAATCATTGGTTATTTATGATAGTTCTGGCATCCCCTTGCTCCATTCTCAATTGATCAACACCATCACGGATAACCTCTTTCACAAGATATTTCTCTATAACTACAATATTTGAGGCTTCTTCCGCTGCTGCATAAAAACTCCAAGGTTATTTCCATTACAATAAGTTGTTGATATAAGAAATAAGTGCTTGAATATGAATATCTCCTATGAAAGGATTTGGATTCCACCTCGAATTATTAGATAAAATAAAATTGAAGAGGTATACTATCACATAACATATTTTGGTTAGAATTCTCAACATACATATACATATCTAGAAAGTCTTGAGGCTGTAAAATATGATAAGGTTGTCCTACTGCAATTCATTGCAATTGAAAGGTAACCCATCATACATGTAGATAAATGGAGTAAACTCATGAGGGAATTTGAGTGGTGAGTCCTTGCATTACTAACTCAATTACAACCTTTTTAAGTTGTTCTTATTTTAAGGCCTAATCCTTCCACTTTTTGATCTCATTCACCCACTTGGCCTCCTAGCCCAAGCACATGGTAAACCACCTCTTCTTTGTCTTTTCGATTACTTGTTGATGAGTTTCCCTATCAATCACCCCCAAATCGAAAAGTTAATCTCTCTGCCAACCTGGGAGGTCAGGCTTCAATTGCAAAAACGTGTTGGTATTAGTAAGAATATAATTGAGAATACATTGCCTCAGATGTACACTCTTGTGAGTATTGATGAGATTTGGCTTCGACTCCTTTTTCTTTGTCAATATCTTGTAACAAAGTGTCAATGTTCTACAACATAGGTTTATTTTTTTGAAACTTAGCCTTGTCAGTGTAAATATTTTAGAAAGGTGTACTAAAAACGCTTCACTTAAGTCATTGATGACAAGTGACCCTAACAATAAGATATGGTTGTTTACACTTCAAATCTGCAATGACAAAAGAATAAAACCCTGCAGCAGAAAGATCATATGCAATCCAAAACATAGGACAATTGATGTAATAACCCAATATAAGAAGACTTTAAATGAATAATACTTTTATTAGAAAACACATGGTGAAGGAGGTTTACAACAAGGATCTGCAAATCCCCCTCCATGGGATGGGTCCTTTGATGTCCTTGTGCTTAAGCGATCTGTTTATCTCTCTCAATATGCGAAAAACCAAAAAGTAATATATAACTCAAATGGGAGCTCAAATGTGAGAAGACGATAGTGGTGATGATGATAGTGATCATGGTGAAGAATGAATGGAAAATCCTCTTCTTTATAATAAAGTATTGAGCTAAATTAGAAATTGGAAAATAATAAAATATTATTGACCAAATAAAGATCTAACCATTACAAATACTTTATTATATGTTTTGGAGAGGGAAAAGATATTCAAAATGGTCAAATATCTATATTTAGAAAATGGTTGAAATAATTAACAAATAAAATGATTTATTAATTACTTTTCAAGGATTAAGAAAAGTGTGAATTCGAAATAACTATTAAATAGTGATTTAACAATTATTCCAAAAATAAAATTAAGGAATAATAAATAAATAGTGATGTATTTATTCATTCCTAGGTGATTTAGTCAATTGTGTTAAGAAATAATTATCAAATAATTATTTAATAACTATTTCTAGAGAAAATTAAATAAATAATGATTTATTCAATTATTCTCATGGTTTTTTTTTAATGGAAATAATTTAATAAAAATGATTTACTAAATTATTTCCTATGGTGAAAGTGATTTTACAATGGTAAAATTAATCCTACATGGTATATTGCGATCACCCTAGTTAGAAATAGCTAGGTGATGATTTTTTAGGTGATAAAATATTCCCCCCCAATGTACTAGCGTCAAGAGAAAATTGTATGACCGAAATACATTGTAGGTTACACTTCCACGAGACACAAAAGGGGGCAGAGAGAGAGAGAGAGAGAGAGTTGATTCAATACAAGGAAGGACGTAGGAATGAAGGGGGCGAGACCTACTAATCTGATAGAAGTCTCCTTTTATTTTGGAGTACACAATCTTAAATAAGGTAGGGGAGGCATACCCATACCCGTCGAGATAACTAAGTACAAAGAATAATGGTGTTCCCAACAATGTGGGACTAAGCTACAAAGTACATGATGAGATGGCATCAATGGGCCAGAATGTGATACAATAATACAATGAGTCCCATATACATAATGTGCGTAGAAAACAGAGGCCAGGGCTGAATACAATAACATCTGCTGATTTGAGAACATGAGACATGATGCCCCTCAAGCTAACATGGCGAGGGGGAATCATAACCAAAGAATCCCTGCTACACAAGAAAGGGCTCTAAATATTTGCATGGGTCATATGAATGAAACATACACAATGTGGGCACTAAAAGTGGTGGAAACCAAACCAATCAAATATGTGGAACTACATTTGAGGTTGGATCATGATCTACTAACATCTGAGCATGTGGAGGGATACCTGAAGGGCCACCCCCTCATGCAGTCTAGAACATCTCACACATACCAGGGTAATATTGGTACAATCTGCTAGATCACAGGACCATCAAGTGTATGATTCTCAATCATATGTAATGAGTTAGAGTCTAGCAAGAGAGAAACAACCAAGCCAAAGGGAAATAATGATTCCTTTTGCTTGATCTGAGGGTCCACCAAAAAATGATGAAAGATGGAACCAAGGTACACCACCCTCTAGACCACTCTCCTGAAATGAATGTGTTGAAGTCGACAAAAGAGGGCCCACCAGAGGTGAAGCAATGAGGATTTCTCAACAAAGGCCCAAGGTTCATAGCAATGTGACTGATGGACTAACACCAGGGATAATGATGGAAGGATGCAAAATGATAGGTCGACTAATGACTTCCCTTGTTAGAGAATTATTTGCAAGGTTGACTTGACAGGGATTGACTCGATTCTAGAGGGGATGGTCAATTACTTAGATGGAGGCTTTTCAAAGATGGAGTAGTATAGTTGGAGGCCAAATATGAGCACAATGGTGTGAATGAGACACGAAGATGGATGATAGACTATAAAGGGACTCAAGCGAACTCGTAACGGACTCCATGGATGCAAGGGTGACTCATCTCTAATGCTTTGAACAAGGGTGACTCGATGATGATTCCACATGGGGGAGGCCCAAATGGGACCATAAAAACATGAGTAAAAATGGTTACTCATGAGAAAGGAAAATTTTAGGGGCTAATATTCACAGATGGGCTAATTTTTCATGGTTTTCCCAAAAAAACCGATTTGCTAATTTCCATTTTTTTTTAAAACGAATTCGCCCAAATTTTATACTATCCAACTATTTTATCCTAAAAATTGCCAATATTTTATAAAGACTATATAAAATCATTAGGAATTTGAATATTTTTATAAAAATATCACCAAAGATTTTATAGTTTGCATATTAGGGACTAGTAAGATTTGCCAAGGTTTCTAAACTTTAAGAAAAAAATTCATCCTTAAAATTTTCCCTGCTCATGAGGAATATTGACATGTGAGTCAAATAGTGCAAAGGTAAAGTGGTAGCAGAGTACAAGCGGCTCATATGAAGAAATTTGATTTTAATAGGTGGCAAAGTGATACCTCGTGGAAAAAGTGGCTTGTTGGTAAAGTGTCAAATTACCAAAAAAAATAGAGACTCATTATAGAAATCGGTGAGATATTTCCAATGGTGTTGATGGTTCGTGAAATCGAGCTACGATTCGGTCACAATGGGTGACCGAAAAACTATGGTTTTTCTATAAAAGGACTTCATTCCCCAAATTCCAATTCATTTTCATAGTGAGCTATTGGAGAATTTGGAGAGGAGGAGAAGGCCTTAAATCTTGTGAAGATCATAGTAGGAAAAATGACCGTCAAATTTCGTATTTGCGACTTTCAGGTAGGTGACCTTACTTGTCTAAAATGGCCTTAATTCTTTGTGGAAAGATGGTTCCTGGTGAAGAATCAAGATAAGAATGAACTACTATAGAAGGTCTAGGATCATCCCTGCCCACCAATTCAAACATGAGGACCATGTGGTAAGTGTGGTATCACATACAGTGGAATATTTGAAGACATGATATCAAACATCTATGATGTGTGATGTGTATATGACTCGCCGAAGAGGCCAGTAGGAAAACCTATAAAAGGAATGGAAGGATAATCGACCATACCTAGATCATTGGGATCTAGGCTTAGACTTATGTTAATCAAGTGAGAAGGTTACCAGGGGCCATCATGCCCCCAAGCATGGGATATTCCCCCCCGACATATGACTATGGAGGGGACTTATCAGGTATGCAAAGGTGGGAATGATGCCCGGGCCAGCTAGAAGAGTTTGTGGAGCCACATTTTGTTCCAAGTGCTCAAATAAGGGATTCAAGAATTCGACCATAATGGCATGAGATCATCCAGAGGATGATGAGTAGATGTAGAGGCATAGGTGCCCCCCAATTTTTGGAAGGATGGATGTAGCATGATATGGACATGCCAAATGTATTTAGAATAATGGATTCCAAAAACTTCTTGATAATGTGGTTTCCATTTGTTGTTTATGGTTGTATTCTTATGGGAACAATGGATAGATGTAGTAGGAGAAAGGAAATGGTGGATTACCAGTCTCCTGGGGCACTACATATATTAATTAAATGGACTGAATTTCTAGGTTCACATACATGGTGTCACTATACCAAAGAGTGGCTTCGGATATAATGAACCGATGCTCACCTAGAAGACACGGTGGTTGAACAACAACAATGCCTAAGGGACTAGGTTTTTTATGTAATGTGGAGGAATGATTTAATGGATCATCCCCAGGGCGATCTGGAGTGATATGGGACTCTAGTGGTTCTTCAACATGGGGAAGAAGGATGGTACTAGAGTTGACACTACAAGATGCACTAGGAGGGTTAGGGAGAATTGCTTCTCCTGGACTCTCAAAAATAGATTCCCTCTTACCCAAACATTGTGTGTCAATGTAATGGCCACAAGGTGGATGTGGTTTGAATTCTTGGGTTTGAAGTAAGGATTATTTAAACCAATTGACTTCACCATGGATGAAGTCTTTGGATTCCACAACATATTGATCATGGGTTTGCTGCAGAAGGAAGTACACACGATGGTGCATATCATCCCAAGGATAATAAGGGGTGGTCATGGCTTCCATGATGTCTTCATCGGAATGAAAGATGGGAGGAAAGGAGGAAGAGATACCATATGATGAAGAGGAACTACCTGAGGCATCTTCATGATAGACAAGGTTCACATGCACATCGTCAAAAAGGGGAGACAAATAATCGATATATGTAACATCTACCGATGTTGAGACCGAAGTGTTCGTCGAAGAAGGTTCGACTCAATCACAATAGGAAATGTCAAGAGAGTCCCAATAGATTAATCCCATGGATATGACAGGTAGAGAATAAGGGTGGAATTATTTGTCATCTTGACATCAGGAGGCAGAATCACAATCGTGGGTTGGGAAATCTCCCGTTCTAGCATAACAGTGGGACCAAAACTTGCAAGTAGAGGGGAAGTAGAATCATTGTGAGAGACATATAAATCATGAAGCCCTTGAAGGGCATCGCAAAAGTCTTCAATACGAGGACAGTGATGGGAATAATGGCCATAATTATCACACAAAGCACAAGGGTGATTTGTGTGCAAGGATCGACTGACTTGGGTAAGGTGACATGGACCTCAGAAATGTTAGAGTCGGTAAAGGTGTCAGACACCACATTCTTGATATGAGGGAGCTCAGAACAATTATTGGTGGCATTCCCAACAACATCGCACAAAGCGCATGGAGGAGCAAAGTTTGACATTTAGGAGGAACTGGATTTGTTTGGGGTGCCTTGTCTTTGGGTCCCTTTTTCTGGGATTTTCACCCCTCACTCGATGCTTTCACAACAAGATTGGATTTTTGTTGAGGTTGTTGTGGAACTAAAGAAAAGGAAGGGGTAGGAATACTAGGTTGAAACAAGGTCAAAGTTATGTAAGGTTTGAGTTGACTAGGAGGAGTGTTTGTGTGAGGATCAATGTACCATATTGGGATCCCCAAAGTGATGTTAGGTAGACTCAACGTAGCCATAATAGGGGTAGAAAATATTCTAGGTGGAGGGAATAAGAAAATTATCTAACCAAAATGGTAATGACCTAGGGGAACTACTCCCAAATGGTTAAGACATGGGGGAATGATTCCGGGCTGAAAGGGTTGGGAGAGATACGAGTAGAAGGAAATGGGCCTGGAGGAATTGTACCTGAAGGCTAGGTTGAGTTGGGAGCAGGAGGTTACGAAGGGGATGGTTGTTGTGAAGGCATACCAGACTACTTAAGGGTGGTCTGTGATGCTTGAAGCATGCAAACATTGGAAGAGATAGGCTCAATAGGAATAGACGATGGGCCATAATAAGCCCTAAGTAGTCTAGAATCTTTGTAGAATCCTGAAGACACATCGATAAGGGAAGTGATAGTCTTATTGCCAGTCATTGATGAGATAGTGGTATGAGGAGATGTTTGAGACTAAGAGTCATAGTAAGTCAACAAGTCGAGAGTGGTGATCCCTCTGTTATGAGGAAATCACATCTTGTGAAAGAAAATGGACATGACATAAGCGTATCTACGACCCAACAAGATGTTATAATCTAATGGGGAATCAATGACTTCGATATCAATTAAGACAGTATTACTGACAACGGTGATAGGATAGTTGTGATACAAACTGAGGGGCCATGAGGGGGGACCGTCCCAAGCATGAAGAGTGATAGTGGATGGGGTTAGGTCAAGGGAACCAAATTTCTTCCAAACACTAGCATCCATCACATAAGTGGAGGTGCCTTCATCTATGATACAACGCTGGACCATGGTGTTCTTTATGGAGACTGGTATTTGAAAAGAAACTAAGGAAGGAGGGGATGTTCCACTTTTTCAACGTCAAAGACAATTAGGCAATCGTCAGAAGGATCCAGAGTGCCTAAAGAAAAGAGTAGATCTTTTTGTTGGGATGGGCACATCTAGAGGAATTTTAGCGTTGACATGGCAGCAGGGGACTGTGCCAAGTCATCTACTATGTTATAGATATGGTTGGATTTTAGAAGAAGAAACATTTTGACGTAATGGACCTTTGGGAATCTTGGGGGGGAACCTAGAATTTAGGTAGAGGGATTTGTAAGGTGACATTTGGTGATGATAGATGCTCAGTGGAAACTTTGGGTTGAGGATTGGTCATTGACAAGGAAGGGATATTCTCGTATTGGTGCAACTGACTGTGATGGTTGATTTATTCGGTGTTGACTTTGTTAGAATTCATCATGATAATCTGGTAATTGTAATGTCCCCTAATAATAACAAAAATAAGAAAATAAATGATAAACAATAAAGAAAAGATACTAATAGTAAATAAATAATGAAGAAAATATAATAATAATAAATAAATAAAATAATAAATAACAATACTAGAGTTCTAAATAAATATAAATAAAAATAAACTGTAAAAATAGTAAAAATAAGTAAAGTTAACAAAAAGTAAAATAAAATAAGAAAGAGTTAAATTAAGAGAACTATAAAAATAGTAAAAATAAGTAAAGTTATCAAAAAGTAAAAATGAATAAAATAAGAAAGAATTATATTAAGAGAATTACTAAATTAAGTTAAACTTAAAATAAAGAAATAAAAGTTGCATGTTGACACATGGAGTGTGTGCATGCGGTTCCCCTTCCAATGTTTGCTCTATTTAATAGACGGTGAGGAAGATGAGAGATCATTCCATCATTCCATCATCCATTCTCTTGGGAGAAAAGTGTGGTGAGACAAAGGATTCCCTGGCAGTAGTATGTTGATTGAGGGCTTGGGGGTGGCCAGTTGTAGAAAAATTATATGCAGCTGAGCCTACGGTTGGGTGGAGAGTCATCCCCAAAACTTTGTTGCGGGTAGTAGGATTCAAATAGTGTTCAATTCCAAAATCACAAGTAAGGGATATCATCACCACAGGTAAGTTGTCTCTACTCATATTTCTGAATATGAGTAAATAAATTGATAAATTGTTAAATAGTTGATAAATTGTGTGTTGATTATAAATCACGTAATTAATCTAATTAGTTGCATGTTTTAATTTCGGGGTTATTACATATGGTATCAGAGCAAAGTTACAACACTTGAACCCTATGAGTCCTGCCATGCATATTTGTTTTAGTTAAAAATCTAGATGTAAATTAAGTTCTTAATATTGTTAATGACATCTATAATGTTAATTAATTAGTTAGAGAAATGACCTAATATATCAGTGTTTTTTTTTTTTTTTTTTTTTTTTTCGATGTGGTTCACGGGGCACCGGAGGTGGGCCGCTACGTCCACGTAGACAGGCACGGCCATCAGGCCTACCCCCGAGGGCGTCGAGGAGATTTGACCCCGTGACCTCTCAAACGGGAGAGTACTATCAACGGGAACTCGACCATTTGAGCTATCCCTCGGGGGCCTAATATATCAGTGTTTTATCTTGAGAAAAAAAAAATTTAATAAAAATAATTTCACTTTCCTTATGAAAATTTAAGGAAAATTTAAAAATATATATTTTAATAGATTTAAATAGAAATACAATATTAAAACAAAATTGTTATTATTATCAAATAAAATAATCTATTTATATGTGGACATTTTGTATTTAAATTTCCATGTCATTATAATCTGAGTTCATTGGTGTGTACGTGCTCTCTTTTAAAAATAAAATTTTTCTACGCCTCTTGCTACTCTTACTCTTCCTACACACTGAGCCTCCACCAAAGCCTCCTCCCTGAGAAGAATACCTAAGCACGATTTGAATCCGCGATCTCGTCAACCAGGGTTTAGCGTGTTCATACCACTATCCATCTCCTACCGGTTTCTCCGACGAGGAGGGTTTCAGTTTTTCAAAAGTCATAGTGTCCTTCACCATTTTTATTTTTCGCAGGGTTCTTGTCCTAGGCGGGAATCGAACACTTTTGTTCTCTGCGGTTTGTCTCTTCTCAAAATTCTCCTCCTTAGCTGTGAATCGGTCCCTTCCGCATTTTCTTGTGCCATTCTTTACATTCTTTGGTTTTTTTTTCTTACTATTCTTATCCATGAAACAAAATATTAAGGGTTTTCCTCACATGAAACTATTGACCTGGAGAGGCACTGAATGGATTGAATCCCCCTCCTGTCGTTTCACCGCTACTATGTGTTAAACTTTTTGATATTTGAAACTTGTCACATGTAAACTTTTGATCAAAACAATAAACTTGCCACATAAGATACAATAATTCAAATTCACCACATGTAATTTAATTAAAATAATACTGCATTAATTCGAATTGAGTAGCAGTTAGAGATAAATTACATTTTTGTGTGAGTGGAGTAGGTTTTTAAGAAGTAAAATTTTATTGTATTTATTGGAAATTATATAATAAATTGATTGATTGTGAAGTTAGTGGTAATAATTAATAGTTGTGGAAACTAATATGATTTTCAATTTTATATATTACATAATATATAATTGCATAGTATGTATGTAGATACTATTAATTGTTATTTTAAATTTATCAAAAAATGTGTTGATATATTTAATATGTGTTTAAAATTTAAGTGAGTTAATTTATGATATAACTGGAAAATATTTGTAATAATGGAATAATGTATATTGAAATTTTATCATATAATTTACTATAATGAATCTTATGATGAATATATATTAATATTATATATGATTTTAAAAGGTTTGTTTGTATTAGGTGATAAAGGATATTTTGACATATATGATTTACGAAAGATATAAATATATAAAGATGAAGGTTTACGTAATATAGTTTAATATATACTAATTGGGTAGTATGATATTTTATGTAATTCTTGAATAGGATAATTGGTTGAAGTGCACACCTATTGTAAAACATAGGGATATAATGATATGTCCAAAACAAAACAAAAGAAGAAGAAAAAAAATGGCACCCTTTTATATGCCCCCTATAGCATGATGATTTTCATAAAGGTGATAATGAAATTATGGTAGTAGACATGTACTAATGAATCCATGAAGAAATCGACATGCATATCATGTTCTTAATAATGTAAAACTAAAAGCTTGACATGAACATGCAAAACCAGTTTTGATCATATGGGAATTAAAGAGACAATAGCTATTTGGCGAATATGTGAGGAAATAAGGGTGCAATTTCATGGAAGTAATGAGTATAAACCTAAGATAGCAAGAAACTGGCTTTGGGAGAATAGTAAGCCTATTATTACAATAATATGGTGGAAAAAGATATATAAATAGACAACAATCTTAAGAAAGGAAGGAAGGTTTCTATGTTTGATTTCCAACATTAGCAGCATGGAGGAAGGAAAGAGGAGGAATTTGCACATTTTCTAATGAGAATAATGAATGGTATCCTTGTAACCACAACCAACTCAGAAGGAGGAGGATAAATTAAACTCATAGTCACAATATAATCTTGAAAAATAAAGATGGGGAAGAAGCAGGGGCAACTTATAATTTGCTTGGAAGGGGGGTGATATCACCATTTGATGCACTTTATATAATGTGTTGGTGTTCATAAATCAAGAACACACTTGACTTATGTTATGGGCATGCACTATGAAGTTCATGGGAAGAATAAGGAGGAATTTACAAAAAAATAAATAAATGACAATGAATGTTAACCCCCATAACAATGGCCAACTTAGACTAATGAGGTGAAAAAAAATAGTTATTGATAGATACTTAAGGTGGCTGAGTGAAAGTGTCACAACAAGGGTAGGAAATCAATAAGAACGGGTAGCCCTTTTTAGAACATAATGGAAGATTTTGGAAGTCATAACTTGGTAATCTAAACGTATTCTTCAAAGGAAAAAAAAAAAAAACTTGGTAGCAAATGGTTGTGGAATCATATAATTATTTCTATATAAGAACATGATGAGAATCACTATAATTTTGATTTAAGGATGATGCATATAAGGAAGGAACATCGACAATCAACTAATGAAATTGAATTTACAAGGGCCCTGAAATGTATGACAACATTGGATTAAAGAAGTAAATCCACAATAAAATTGATCGGTTGGAGGAAGATAAATTATGTGAGTAGAGAAGCAGTAACAACATTTCCAAGTGTAACAATTTTATGCATTTAAGATAGGAGGAAAAGAAACCATAATGATATTTCCACCTTTGAAGCTAGTAGACATGGAACATTAGGAAATTAAGACTATTGGAGAAAATAAAAATATATCTATGAATATTCAATATGAGGAAGTGAAGGAGTGATTCATTCAAGAAGAAAGTTATCTTAAGGATACAGATGAGTGGATTTATGAACATGATTGCTAACGATCAAAGTGATGAGCTATATAATTTAGAAGTATTGAGGTATGAAGTTGTGAGCACTTTTATTTGGTAACAAATTATAAGTGATAAAATAGGAAAATGTTTCAAGGATAATGATTGTTTAACTTTTGGAAAAAAAAATACAGTATGTAGACTAATGAGAAAACACTAAGCATGAAGCCTAGGAAGAAATATAGTTGGAAATCCTATAATGAGGCTTTGAGAAGGATTACACATAAATTGACAAAAGAAGTGAGAATCAACTAATAAAGGGTGTACTTGAATAGATGTCACTCCAAGTGAAATGATGATCTATTTATTACTTCATATAAAATAACTTATTAGTGTAACATTAGTATTGGAAGAAGTTATTTCCAAACACAACAGGCATACCAAATCTTTCATGGATGATAATGGTGGTAGTGGTTCCAATCATTTCAAATTCTAAACTAAAGATTTAGAAAATTCTAAACTAAAGATTTAACAAGTGATAATTAAAGTGGAAGAATCCCTAGTCCAACTTGAAGATGAGTGAATCTACAATAAAAGAGATCAAGAGGGAACTTGATGAGATAAGAAAATCTTTTAGGATGAACAATGACAATTATGTGAGTGATGGATAGATCACCAGGGGACAACAAACCCTCAGGCAGGTGGATTAAGCATGACATAAGACTTAAATAAGGATGACCAAGGGTATGTGTGCTATTTGGATAAGAAAACTATGTATAGTGTTCATGGAATTTTAACTTGATATTGATGATTTAAATGATTGTACAAATGGTAATATCTTAACAACGAATTTCACTAAAATTTCTTTGGAGAAGGAAGAATATATGACGAGAGATTAAGGCTCAAGATGATGAGGCTCATTTGAAATTTAACGATGTACTTATATGAGTATACCTATGGTGTAAATGGTTAACTTACTAATAGAAAGAACAAGAAATGATTATTGAAAAGTGATTGGTATCTTGATGAAAACATGACACTAATAGTACTGATGAGATAACATAGACCCTAGATGGATGTTGAATAATCTTGGTTCATACTTGGTATTCAATGTTTATACAAGCAAATGAAATTCATTTTTCTGATGAATCACGATAAGAATATTTATAGTGCATTATTATATATTTGATAAGTATTGAGATGATTCTCATATTGATGATGTTTCATGATATGATGGTATGAGGATAATGATGCACATGTGGTTCTTATTCATTTAGTTTGATATGATAATGATGTTGTATGTTCATGATGGATATGATATGCATAGGGATTACGATGTTACAATAAAATGTATATTGACATGTGGTTCATTTATTATGTGATGTCATGATATATCTTTGATAAATACCTGTTGATGTTATAACTTATGATGGTGTTTCATAAGGTGAAGCATGTGGTAATTGCATGCAGATTTTATGACATACAAGAGTATGCAGTTTTTTTTTACTATTTAGAATGTGGTGATTAACAATGGTGTTATGTTATCATGATGACATGCAAGAGTTGGCATGTCAATTATTTTCTATGATACTATGATTATAACTAATGCAGTGGTTGCATGTTGAGATGTGGTGACTAACAGGAACTCCACAAATGGGCTAAGAGGGTTGGTTTATTTGATGATCTTGTGAGAGCCCATACTTGCAAGGGAGAATATGTAACACCTTATGGGCCGGGGACATACTCAATCAACACTACATATGCAGTGGTTCCTTTATCTTGTATAGCTTTTGAGGGGTTATGGGGCCATCTTGAGGAGGCCAAGTGCCTAATATTGTAGGCTAGGTGCCTAGTATTGGATTGGGATGCCGAAGTTTGGTGGGGGTGTAAGGACTTTGATGTCTGGGGCTGTATGCCTTAGTAGTTGTGGAGGGAGTGGGCCAGCCTTGCGAGATGCCCAAAGTCATTGAGTATCGTACTGGATGCCTGCCTTGGGGCAGATGAGGTCTGAGTCAGGCGTGAGCCTTGGGGCCAACCTTGGACTAGGATACAAATCGGGGAGGCTTATGCCTGGTTCCGAAAGTGGGAAAAAGGACAGAGATTCCTTGAGATTTCCTGGGTGTTGTGAAAACTTTCGATGCCTATTGGTTATACTAGTTCAGCAGAGGGTGTAGGGCAAATATGAAGTAATAAATAACTAAATAAATAGAATGTTAAATAATTCAACTTAACTTCGAGACGAAGTTCCTTAAAGAGGGGGAGTATGTAATGTCCCCTAATAATAATAAAAATGAGAAAATAAATGATAAACAATAAAGAAAAGATACTAATAGTAAATAAATAATAAATAATGAAGAAAATATAATAATGATAAATAAAAAAAATAATAAATAACAATACTAGAGTTCTAAATAAATATAAATATAAATAAACTGTAAAAATAGTAAAAAAAGTAAAGTTAACAAAAAGTAAAATAAAATAAGAAAGAGTTAAATTAAGAGAACTATAAAAATAGTAAAAATAAGTAAAGTTATCAAAAAGTAAAAATGAATAAAATAGAAAGAATTATATTAAGAGAATTACTAAATTAAGTTAAACTTAAAATAAAGAAATAAAAGTTGCATGTTGACACATGGAGTGTGTGCATGCGGTTCCCCTTCCAATGTTTGCTCTATTTAATAGACGGTGAGGAAGATGAGAGATCATTCCATCATTCCATCATCCATTCTCTTGGGAGAAAAGTGTGGTGAGACAAAGGATTCCCTGGCAGTAGTATGTTGATTGAGGGCTCGGGGGTGGCCAGTTGTAGAAAAATTATATGCAGCTGAGCCTACAGTTGGGTGGAGAGTCGTCCCCAAAACTTTGTTGCAGTTAGCAGGATTCAAATAGCATTCAATTCTGAAATCACAAGGGATATCATCGCCACAGGTTAGTTGTCTCTACTCATATTTCCGAAACGCAATGTTAAATAGTTGATAAATTGTGTGTTGATTATAAATCGCGTAATTAATCTAATTAGTTGCATCTTTTAATTTCAGGGTTGTTACAGTAATTGTTTGGGCCAAATTGTGAAGGTTGAGGAGCTGCATTACCCTGTGTTGGTTGGGAAGCTACATATCCCTGATGGGGAAAAGGATTTGTAATCACAACTAGTTGTGATGAAGCAGAGGGGAGGAGGTGGAGAAATGGGCTTAGGTCATGTAGAAGCAACAACTTGAGCTTCCCATGCTTGGCGCATTTGAGGTAACAGGGGGAACTCATGAGTATAGTGGCCAAATACTCTACAAAATGGACAAGGTTTATTTGTACGAAGAGCCTTGTTTTTCTTGGGTTGTTTGCCCTGTTGTTGGGCTGTAAGATTAGGCTGGTCACCCTGAGGGGCATTAGGTGGTGGACCCTAGTTTCCTTGGTTACCTTGAGATGGTTGGTTCTAGTTACCCTTCCCCTTATTCTTTTGCTTGGGGTTGGGGGGATTGGTTGCTTTCTGTTGAACATACACTTGACCTTGAGGAAGTGGTTTATATTGTGGCAGGGATGGAGGAGGCATGGGAGGTTGGGGTGTTGGTGTCAGAGGGGTTGGAGCATTATACGGTGCATAAGGATAGAAATAAACATCGGGATAACAGGGGAAGCAAAAATTGGTTCTGGCATTGATTGATGGGGATGCAGATATGCATATGATGTGCTTGAACCTTGGTAAGGGTTTTCATGGGAAAGAGCAGGAGGGGGATAGGTGTAAGTGGAATTGGTCCACCCCTGGGGTTGACCATAACTCATGTGAGGTTTATGATATGGTGTATTTTTAGGGTGTGAGATAGATCCAACAATACCATCAGCAACATGAGATACCCCTAATGCATTAGTAGCACCAGGTTGAGGCAGATCGAGAAGGAAAGTATAAACATATCATGATTGTGCATATATCAGGTCAAATTCCAAAGCTACTTGGAGTGCTTCTTCCTCAGACTGGGGGAAGTGGGAGGCTACATCTTTACCAATGGGGGCCAAAAGCGATCTAAGGAACCAATCAATATAGAAATGGTCTTAAAATTTAGGATCCCTACATATGCACCTCCTTCTACGCCATTCTTGAACGTGGTCAGATAGGTGGTGGCTGAATTTTGATGGAATGAAGTCAAGAGTTTGGTACCAATGTCATATTGGAGGGGCAATTGGAATTATGACAAAAACTATTTAGCTAGAGTTCCAAAGGTGGAATAGGAGGCATGCGGCTAGTCCACACACCACTAGGCAACAACTCTAGTAAGGGTGAATTGGAGCAAACAAATACGAATGGAGTCTTCAGTAATGGAATTGGATGAACACCACATATGAAAAGAGAAAACATGATTTATGGGATCTTCTCCAGGATTACCTTCGAACTTTGGGATGTTATAAGGAAGCTTGGTAGGCATAGTAGGCTAACTGGGGTCATGGAGAACATGATCATTAATGATTTGGTTGAAACTAGGGAGGCTCAAACTAGAAATAAAGGGAAGTAATGGAGACTGAGTGACCATACCAATAGAGGTTCCACTTATGGGGTTACCTTGGTTACCACCTTGGTTTCCTACACCCACATTGGTGCCTGACATGGTGGTGGCATGGGGTTGGGAAGACGCGAAATCAAAGGAATAATAGGAAGTATTAGTAGAACCAGAGTCATAATGAGGACTTAATGGAGGACGAGGAGGATGAACTCTAACTCGACGGGGAAGAGCAATATGTCCTAAAGGAAACTTGGGGGTGAAGACCACAAAGTCTCAGTGACAAATGCTTAGGGGGCACAATGACTTCAAGGAAAATATGACTCAATATACCAAAAGGGGATGATAGGAGAAAATGAGCAACAAACAGTAAGAAAAAAACTAGTGCAGTGGTGCCAAGTGTAAACTAACTATATTAATATTATAATTTAATTCAAAT
The DNA here is from genome assembly GCA_031772625.1 of Pinus tabuliformis. Taxonomy (NCBI): domain Eukaryota; kingdom Viridiplantae; phylum Streptophyta; class Pinopsida; order Pinales; family Pinaceae; genus Pinus; species Pinus tabuliformis. The sequence goes on along the minus strand of CM062810.1, from coordinate 336,017,057 downwards.
CCTATAGGTGATATAAATCCTCAAAGAAGTCATAAATCTACTATTTTGGATGGCCTTCCAAAAGACTTCTTACTTGACAGAATCTGATCCCCGCAAGTAGAGTCGTCCAAAGAGAGGTAGGGTAGAGAACTAACTGCGGCCCATAACTAGTCCTATAGGGGGTTTTCCTAGTATTGTTCACTGTGGTTACATTCATCTCATGGTAATCAAGTTTTAATATTCTTGGTGATCAACCACCACAGGGGATTCCCTCCATAGGTTGGGTAGCCTCAAGGAGAATCTCTCGCATGATGACCTAGCCTAACCCCCTCTGAATCGGGTTTCTAATGCACTCCAACTTTAGAGCATCAAATAGTGAATCATTTTAAGCTCCCTAATATGTCAACTTCTATTTTTTAATGTAAGTGATTGATGGGTGTTATTGGAAGCCTATCCTATTGATCCTACACCTAACTACACAGTTTTTGCCCTGGTGCCCAAGTGGGCTTTATATATGTGTGTTGAAATATTAAGGTGTAGTGTTTCAAGTCTTGGCTGGGCAGTGTTAACCAAGCTCACATTCACTTAGGGTGTGTGTATGTGAAAATAATGTGTCATGTGGATGAGTTAATTGAGCATGTTTTATGATGCCATGTGCTGCTAAAAATAAAGTGCTGAAAAAACTATGAATAATGTTGAAAATGGATAGTTAAATGACCAAGAAATCTAAGCATACAAACCCCCACCCAAGAGGATGAAAACAATATACTAAGAGACACATAAATGGCCAAAGGATCTAATTCCTAAGGGACTATCATCTAAAGTCACTAATTTGTTGTAAATGGTGTAGACAAACAACAAAAATTAAAGGTGAAAAATGCTATAAAGGATAGGCAAGAAGCTCCATAAACCTAGGACACACATGGGGTGTTAGGTCCATATAATACTAGTGTAGCCCCTTATTGTTATTTTTGTGTGCATGTAGTTCCCATATTGTTATTATTGTTCCTCATAGAAGCCCACTATTGTTATTGTTGTGCCCTTGCATTATTATTATTATGTAGGCTCTGATTATATTATGACCCCTTAGACTCCTATATAGAAAGGAAGTTTTTTCATTTGAATCATGCAAGAATTGTTCATTTATGTAATTTAAAGGATGTTTTCCCGTCGAATAGGATAATTTTTAAGTCGTTCATCTATCCATTTGTGAGTTGGTTGAATAACATTTGGTATCAAAGCTTTGGATTCTAGCGTTTCGTTACTTCAAACAGGTCATCGTGGAGTTTTCACTATATAAAAATTTTCTACAAAGATTCAAAAGTAGAAATTTCAACCACATGGATTCAAAATCTTGATGAACTTTTTGTACAAATTTTAGATCTTGTATCACTATAGTTTCATAGACATGATCCAAGGAAGTTAGGGTTTTGGTAGGCTTCACAATTCCATCTCAAACATGTTACCTAGGTAAAATCATCATAACTTTCTCTCTGAGAATTAGATTTGAATTTCGTAAAACATGAAAGCAATAGGATGGACTGTAGTTTTTTGGGTATCATTTTCAGGGTTGAAGATCATAGTAGTGACACACGACACCCCATACAAGTTCGCTCTACTGAACCAGTTTATAATTAGGTCATCGTGGGAGAATGGGAATAAATCCTTCTTGAAGAATCCAATATTGGTATGACTTATTGGGTTGGAAAGAATACTCATAGGGATACTATAGGATGGAAGCTGAAATCTTGACGATTCGTAATTACATAGATATAAGAATTGTAATATATAGCTCCTAAAAAGCAAGAAAAAGGTGTGTATTTTTTAAATTTTGCATAACTTTTGTTTGAAAAATCAGTTTGAAGTGATTCAAAGGGCATAGTGAAGCATAGATATCATTGTTTGATTTCAAAATGCCTCGAAACAAAAAAATTGACACACCTAGTAAGCAACCAGAAAGCTCTTCTATGACACATGAAGAAGAGGAAGAAATGAAATATGATATATCAAAATTGTGACATCAAGTGCCACAAATTTCGCTCTCACAAAGAGTAACCAAAAATGAAATGGAAGCTAAGATGGATGGTATAGAAGAAAAAATGAAAGAAAACATTGAATATTTAAAGAATGGTTTAAAATCAGACATGGAATGTTTGAAGGAAGGCTTGACAAAGTTGCTACAAGAAATGCTTCCTAATGGCCAAAAGGTATTAGATGAACTCATGATGAGAACAAAAGAAATGTTAATCAAGATTTCATAGACTGTAACGTTGGATTGAAGATGCACCATATTCCAAAGAGCGATATGATGAATTTTGATGGCAAGGATCTCATAACATGGATACTACAGATGGAGCAATGTTTTGATCTCCATAATGTGAAACACACACAAAAGGTACACATTGAAACTTTATAATTAGAACTCGATCAATTTGTATGGTGTCGATGGATTTGTTCTCGTAAACCACTTGTCACTTGGTCAATTTTTATGGAGGAAATGATAACACATTATGAGGATACAAAGAGCAACACCTTCTTTAGTCAACTGATAAATCTCAAACAAAATGGTTCAATGGTGGAGCACATCGAGGACTTCCAAAAATTGAATATAAGGGTAAATGATATTCAAGAGGATCATAGGGTTGATGTCTTCATAGTGAATTTAAAGGATAACATCCAACATGAGGTTCTCCTTTGGGAACCCGATTCATTGGAGAAGGCATTCAGGTTGGCAAGAAAGAATGAAAGAAAAATTATGGAAACAAGGAAGCCTACCACTCACAAATATAAAGATGGAAGTGTTTCTTCTCCTAGCCTTCCACAACCTACACTGTTGACACCACAACAATTGGAAGAAAAAAGAGAAAAAAGGCTTTGCTACAGTTGTGATAGCAAATAAACTAAAAGTCATAAGTGTGCTGAGAAGAAATTATTTAAATGAATTTTGAAGAGGAGGAAGAAAAGGAACAAGAAACTTCAAAAGAAGAGGATATACACCAAGAACCAACCCTAGAGAAAGAAGAAATGAGTCGAACCATATCATGTAATGTTAGGGTCCCACCATAACCCCCTTATTTATGTAGTGGGATCGAGTCATAGTAATGAGTCAATAAAGCCCATATTAATAATTGTAAGTGGTTAACCCGCAACTAATGACGGGACCACAGTTAGTTGTAAATGGGCCATGGTATTAGATAGATGGTATTAATAAAACCCATGGTATTGATCCATTGTATTGCATGTATGAGTCATATATAAAGGATAGAGACTCCCTGCGAGGAGCATCGTGTCTTACTTTTGTATCAAGCTCTGCTCTATTGGAGGTTGCCCCTCCAAGAGGCTAGTGAACATTGCTTTCTGAATAATAAAATATTTGTTTTTGTCTCTCACTATTCTATGTTCTGGGTTTCTTTCTTCGCATATTCTGTATTTGGGTATCTTTTTGCAGGTTAAGAGCATAACAAGTGGTATCAAAGCACTTTCTAGGGCCGGTGGGATCTCCATTTCTTAGCAAATTTTTTTTTTGGCTAGAGACGTGTTCCGGCGTCTTTAAACCACGGGATCTATTGTTGAGTGCATAAACCTATGGATTTGGGGAGGCATGCATGCAGGAAATACAAGAGGTGGTCACGCTTGTTGGACTACCTTGTAACCCATGTGGGTACCCCTTCGAGTAGTAGCGCATTAGATAGAACAACGTACGGACTCTCTTCCAAGTACCTTCTGGGTATATCAGAAGCCCCTTAGCTCCTCTGCAACCTCGCCATAGATAAACCGTCGGCCGTCTTGTTGCTATAGTACACCGAGAACAGCAATCGGAGAGATTACTCGCCCGTACAATAGGGTAGTTGGGTTGTACGGCTAAGGGTACGGTTGATCCTCCTTAGTTAGAGCCCTGAAACATTGGGCCGAGTACTACTGTCAAACCCTTACGTATATTGCTATCTGTAGCACCTTACACTCCTCGAGACCATAGTTCCCTTTTCTATCTTGGGATCACGCATCATCTCTGCCAGATCCGCTCGCGCAAATGGGTGCAGCAGCAACAGACATCAGTCCCGCAGTTCTGACCAGCCATTCCGATCTATTAGATCCATCAAATCCGCAGTAGCAATCTGTTCCACTGCTCAGAGCTATCTGATCCACCATTCAGATCTCTCAGATCCACCGAACCTGAGTAGTTGTGTGAGGTTCCTATACCGGGGCATGATTTTCGCAGGACTTTTGGTAGCATTGACATTTTGAGGATTCAGTTACTGCAGTATTCCTAAGGAAGGAGTAAAACTCCTAATGGAGTTTTAAGAAAAAGAAAAAGAAAAAAAACAAAGGTCTGAGATCTCCCGGGGCGCTTATTGGTGATCTAGCCCATCAAAATCAGGACGACGAGCTGAGCACGGTGGTACCATTCAATTCTTAGTGAAATTTTTTTTTGGGCAGTCCCAAATTTCAAGAACATCAGGTCGGTGCATGGTAGAAACTAGAGCTCAAGCTATGGCCAATGAGAGGATGGACAAACTTGAACAAACCTTGCAATCCCTCCAACTTCAACTTGACAGACTAACTAGCATAATCCCGAAGGGCAAGGAGGAAGCCCATGAGGAGGTGTATATTGGCAATGGACACAGTGAGGGTGAGTCTAGCCACTCTCTTCACCTCTGGGGCCCCCACCAACAATCCCGTCCGTGACCTCCCAAGTTGGATATGCATAAATTTGATGGTTTTCACCCGGTAGCAGATAGCACAAATGGAGTAGTATTTCAATCTGAATAACATCTTAGATAATGAGACTCAGCTTATGGTGGGGAGCATGTACTTGGACAATGAAAGGTGGCAATGGTGGGAATGGCATCAACGTTGCAATGGACCTTTTGTGACTTGGACCACCTTCAAAAAATCTCTTACAAACCGCTTTGACCAGGAATCTTCTTTTTTGGGTCGTCTTACTAAGCTCCGATAGACTGGCACAGTGGATGAATATGTTACAGCCTTTGAAGCCTTAGCCTTCCGCACTAGGGGTCTCTTAGATGTGTTCTACATGGAATGTTTTATCAGCGGTCTTAAAGAAGCCATAAAAGCCCACGTCCTACTGCACCACCCTCCCACATGGACGGAGGCTTACAAGGTAGCTCGTAATGTGGAACGTGCGTTAGCAGCCCAGTACAGTCGTCCAAATTTCACCGCTAAGGGTCGCCCCCCACAGGCTCACAGCACGACTCAAACACTTAAGGTTCAAAATGTGTCACATGCAGAAATGGCCGAAAGAAGAAAGCAATGATTATGTTACTACTGTGATGAAAAATACTCCCCAGGTCATAAATGCAAGGAGCCCAAATTTTTTCAAATTGATGCCACTGATTACAACTCATCAGAGGAAGATCCACCACTGGAGGAACATGAGGCAATAGAAGAAGACAACCAAAAGGACAATGTCCCTGACGAACCCATTATTTCACTACATGCTTTGGTCGGGATTTCTTCACCTCAAACTCTCAAAATCAGAGGTTTTATTAAACATCGCCAGCAGTAGTCTTGATTGATAGTGGAAGTACACATAATTTCATCCATCAAAAAGTCGCGGAAGCAGTGCATTGTTTTGTACGAGCAGTTTCTAACTTCCAAGTCCAAATTGCGGATGGGGACACAATGAAATGTGGAGGCCGTTGTGAAAATGTCAAACTTCAAATGGGGGATTATCAGTTGAAGACCCACATGTTTGCCATACACATGGGAGGGTGCGACATTGACCTCAGTGCTGAATGGCTTCGCACCCTTGGGCCGATCACAATGGATTTCCAGGATTTATATATGAGTTTTAAGCAGAACAACTCCACACATACCCTCCGTGGACTCCAGGCGGGAGCTCCCTCTATCATCAGCTCGCACAGGATGGAAAAATTGCTAAAAAAGGGCCATCATGGAATTATAGCTCAATTTAATGCCATCCAGGCAGTCGAAACCAAGTCTCTGCCGATTCATCCTGAGATGCAACAGATTTTAAATAACCATATGTCGGTCTTTGACAAGCCTCATGAGCTTCCACCCTTGAGAGGGGAACATGATCATAGCATCACCTTGGTTCCAGGGCCCAACCCCCAAATGTGCGCCCATACAGATATCCGTTCACCCAAAATAATGAAATAGAAAAAATGTTAAGTTATGGTATGTTCTATGCTTATAACAATTTACTTCTTTTTCTTATTATATTCCACCGATTAGCAATCACATGTACATAAAGTAAAGTGCAGATAGAACATTAAACAATCGACAAAAAACAAGCCAAGACAAGAGACACAAGATGTGGCGGCTAGCCAGGGACAAACCCCACAATGTGTGGGGAAACCCTTTGATCAAATCTTCTTTTATCTTCAATAATTCAGCAGAGAGAAATAGTACAATAAATCTGATTCATATCAGCAGTAGCAAACCCTAGATCAGTAGCATCAGCATTAGCGGCTTCATTATCAAACTAGGGCAGACCATATCTCACAAACCGACAGTCGGATTGACTTCATTCCACCACCAAAAGTTTCGGCTTCCAAAGGAGGTTCAGATGAACCTACAGTGCAGTTCAGATGAGGAGATCTTCTAGGCCACGCAAGTCAATCTTTACTTCTGCAGTTGCAGCTTCAGTTTCAGCAATTTCCGGCTTCAAACTAGGGCAGTCGATATCTTGCAAACCGTTCGTCGGATTGACTTCATTCCACCACCAAAATTTGTGGCTTTCAAAGGAGGTTCAGATGAACCTACAACGCAGTCCCAAGAGGAGATATTCTAGGCCACGCAAGTCAATCTTTACTTTTGCAGTTGCAGCTTCAAATTCAACAGCTTCCGGCTTCACATGTGTGAGAGAGAGAGACCCATTTCAGCGCAGTAGAGAAGAGACTCATATCTGCGCAGTAGAGAGAGAGAGAGAGAGATGTGATGAGATGAGTGAGTCCAAATGAGGAGAAGTCCTCTTATATTTATACACAACGTTGGTGGGTGAATAGATGCGACTGTTGGGCTTCTGAGCTTACATGAGTTGTAGGTCGGCTTGATAACAATTCCATAATCAAAATAAATTCATATCTCCATGAATACTTATCGGAATTGGATGATCTTTATATCAATCCTACACCTCTCGATGAGAGGAATCTAATAAAAATATTATTAGCCATGAATAAGATGACCCACATGAAGTTTTGCCCTGGTTTCCAATTTTAACAAAAAATAATCAAGGAACTTTTGGAAGCAAGTGTCATTCGTCCCAGCATTAGTCCTTATTCATCACCGGTGGTCATGGTGCTTAAGAAAGATGGGGAGTGGCGGATGTGTCCAGACTTTAGGGCCCTCAATAAGTTGACAGTCAAAGATAAATTTCCCATCCCGGTGGTTGATGATTTGCTGGATGAACTCAATGGGGCTCAATTCTTCACTAAGCTGGATCTTCGCTCAGGCTACCACCAAATTTGCATGAAGGAAGTTGACATTCCAAAGACTGCTTTCCGAACTCATGAAGGCCATTATGAGTTCCTGGTCATGCCATTCGGTCTTGGTAATGCCCCATATACTTTTCAGAGCCTTATGAACCACCTTCTCAAACCATATCTCAGGAAATTTATCCTTGTCTTCTTCGATGACATCCTCATCTATAGTTGCACTTGGGCCGCACATCTTCAGCATGTAGATCTACTCTTGCAACTGCTCCGCAAGCATAAATTATTTGTTAAGATGTCTAAGTGTTTGTTTGGCATGGAAGAATTTGAGTATTTGGGCCACATTGTGGGGTGTCAAGGTGTCAAGGTGGACCCCAAAAAGATCTAGGCAATGCAGGATTGGCATCAACCTAAGACCTTGAAGAGCCTGAGAGGATTTTTTGGTCTCACAGGCTATTATCGCAAATTTGTCTGCAATTATGGTCGCATAGTGAAGCCCCTCACTCAACTCCTAAAGAAAAATTCATTCTTCTGGAATGAGGACACACAACAGGCATTTATAGCTCTCAAAAATGCCATGTGTTCCACTCCAGTCTTAGCACTCCCTCACTTCACCAAATCTTTTGTCATTGAATGTGATGCTTCGGGTACGGGTATTGGGGCGGTCTTAATGTAGGAAGGGCAACCTTTGGCCTTCACAAGCCAACAACTAAGTGGGAAGAATCTGGGCCAATCTACCTATGAGAAGGAAATGATGGCCATTTTACATGCAGTAGAGACCTAGCGACCTTACTTATTGGGGAAACGTTTCCAAATCCACACAAACCATCACAGTCTTAAATATTTTTTGGAGCAACGCCTATCCTCCCCACAACAAAATAAATGGCTCGCCAAAATGCTGGGATATGATTATGAGATCATTTACAAGAAAGGACAAGAAAATAGTGTAGCAGATGCATTATCTCGCCAATTTGAGGAGGGAAGTACCCTGTTAGAAATTTCCCTTCCCATTCTAGAATGGATTGAAGAGGCTCGCAGGGAATGGTTTTCACATCCCAGGCTCTCCCAACTCATTTCTCAATTGCAGGCGGATCCAAATTCCACCAAGGGCTACTCGTGGTAGGATGAGATTCTTCGCTACAGGGACAGAGTCGTAATATCACCAACATCCACCCTCAAAAGTCGCATTTTGGCAGAATTGCACTCATCCCCCATTGCAGGAAATTCAGGCTTTCAGAAGATATATGCTCGCACCAGAAGATCATTTTTTTGGATAGGCATGAAAAAGGACATCCTTACTTTTGTAGCAGAATGCAATGACTGTCAATGCCACAAAGGGGAGACAGTCAAAGCACCAGGCACATTACAACCGTTGCCTATCCCAACAGCAATATGGACAGAGGTTTCTATGGATTTCATTACAAGTCTTCCAAAGTTAGGAAACAAGTCAGTCATCATGGTGGTTGTGGACAGACTTTCGAAGTATGCTCATTTCTATGCCCTACCCCACCCGTTTACACTGACTTTGGTCGCTCAATCTTTCATGGATCAGATCTTCAAATTGCATGGCATGCCCACTTCTATTGTGTCCGATCGCGACCCGATCTTCACCAATAATTTTTGGCAGGAACTCTTCAGGCTACAAGGCACCCAACTAAAACTCAGTACTTCTTATCATCCACAAACAGATGGTCAAACTAAAGCCGTCAACAAATGTCTGGAAACCTACCTTAGGTGTTTCACTTCAGAAAAGCAACATCTTTGGGTACAGTGGTTACCTCTGGCTGAATGGTGGTATAACACCAACTATCATGCCACCACCAAAATGACTCCCTATGAAGCAGTATATGGTCAACTCCCTCCTTCTCCTACTTCTTATATCAAGGGGCGCTCAAAGGTACAAGCAGTGGATCAACTCCTACAAAACCATGCAACCATGCTCGCCCATCTTAGAGAGAATCTTCATCAAGCTCAAAACCGCATGAAGCAATAGGTAGACCAGCATCACTCAGAGTGCAAATTTCAAGAAGGGGATCAGGTCTTTTTGAGGCTGCAACCATATAAGCAAACATCACTCAAAGACAAGGGTTGTCAGAAATGATGAGCCCCAATTTTTGGTACAATTTGGGCTCATATTGGCCTATTTACCTTGTTCAACCATTCATATTTTACCACTTATGCATTCATTTCTTAGTATATTCGTGTTGTTTGTAGGAATAAGGGCAGGCATTATATCTATGTGACTAATACATGATGATTTCAGGTTCTTGGCATTAAAGAGAGCAAAAGACCATGCAAAAGGAGACAAGGAGACAACAAGGGTGACATTGCGGGTTCATAGGGAGGTTTTCCACAGTCTTGATGACCCTCCTCGTGATTTTCACCTTAACTCCGAGCTCTAACAGCTCTCCCCACCGAGATTAAAGGCAGCCAACACGTTCTATAGGATCAACAGTTTTACAGCAGTTTGACTTTCAGTTGGACAGCCAAGCTACACGAATGGAGGAAGCCAGCTTGATCTTCATTTTGTATAAATATGAAGGCCGTAGCCTTTGTTAGGAGCTTTTTGAACTTTTGGACTGATATTGTAATTCTTGAGCATAGCTCGGTGTTTGTTTTTGTAAGCCAGTTTTGGCATGACATTAGACTTTTGATTATGAATAAAGGCAAGCAGATTTGGATCTAATTCTGAGCTTTTAAGGGAGCTATAGCTCTCAGGTTAGGGCCCAACCTGAGAGCAATAGATCTCCTCTTCTTGTAGTGTTATTTGCCTTTCGTTCCAGCACTTTGTTTCTTTACTTTGACATGCAATTCGAAAATACAATCTGCTGATTTGGTTTGTTGTGATTAAGTAGGATTAGCTTATGGTTAATTTTGCTTTCAGTTGCTTAGATCAGAATAGGAGAGTTGTAATTCATTGGAGCTCTAGAAAAGGTTGAAAGGACCTCACTGCCATCTCTGTTAGGGATTGGGGTGCAGTCTGAACCAACCACCAAAAAAACGCAGTCTTTTCACGTTCATGCAAGCTGCAACACAGTTACCTTAATCGTAGATCCATCCATGCACTCTGATTCCGAGCATTACTCCTTCATTCCACTTCCATGCATGAGTTTCCTTCACAATTTACATTGATGTTCATTGGTTTAATATCACAGGTAGCACAGGTTAATGAGTTCTCGTTTTTGGTGACAATCATCAGCTATTTGTTTTATTTACACTGCTCCACATCATTCCATTCCCTTCCTCTTCTTATCAACCATGCCTAAAGCCACCTAATCGACCTCTGTTCAGCTCGTTTACCTCCCAGCTCTTCCATTATTCACGCAGCTCCATTTTCTTGACCTTTCGTTGATCCCATTCTCCCATCCACCAACCGACTTCATGCATTCTTTCTCTACCTTATTTCTCTGCCCCTGAGCCATCACCAGCCCCATCTCCATCTTACCTAACCACCCATACCACTCCATCACTTCACCAACACACAAAACTTCCACTTACAGCACATCCTGTAGAAGGTAGCAGACTTCCTGTAGAAATTCCTTAGTTTCCTGTAGGATCCCCTGCAGACATCCTGTAGGAGCCTGCAAACTTGGTTGCCGAGCATCCGAACGTTGTAGACCTCTGTGGACTAATGCTAGGGACCCTCTGGGACCTCCCCTAGCCCTCCTGACCTTTCCCAAGCTTTCTCTCCCTTCGCACCACCTCTGCACAGCCAAACCCTAATAAGAACAATTTCATAATCACTCCATCCACTTAAGCAAAAACACAAAAACAATGTTCTTTTTCATAGAAGTAGTTTGAGTTCATGCATTTCACATCATTAGAAGTAATGGCATCATTTGTAGACATTTTCACTCTCACTATTGCATCATAGAGGTTAGACTAGTCAGATTAGGGTTTACTAGGGTTTCCAAGCTTTGGTTGGTTTTCAGTTCATTTTTGCAAAATAGATCAATTTCCTTGAGATAGCCTTCGTCCATCATTTAGAAAGCTTCTTCTGAGAGCATCTAGAAGTTGGCTTGAGCCCTAGCGGACTTGTGCCAGCTGACCAAGTGACAGCTGCGACAAGAGCTAGTACTTGTGCATACAGCACCGTCGCTTCCAAGTTTGTACGAACTACCAGGTTGATAAAATTAGAGATAGGAAGCCCCAGGAGTTGTAGCATTATTGCTACAATACTGGAGCCCACCAAGAAACTATCTCCAAAATTCTACGGACCATATCAAGTACTTCAGTGCATTGGAGAAGTAGCCTACAAATTGGCTTTGCCGCCTACTGCAAAAATCCATCCAGTTTTCCATGTCTCATGCCTCAAGAAAGTGATTGGGAACAATTGCAGAATTCAAGCCAGTCTACCTGAATTGGACGAGGAAGGGTCAATCTGGCTCCAACCTGAACAGGTCCTAGACACACGAGAAAGGCACCTACGTGGCCGCATGATTAGGGAAGTTCTTGTCAAGTGGAAAGACACTTCTCCAGAAGATGCAACTTGGGAACCAGCCACTATTCTTCAGCAGTTTCCGTAGCTTCAGCCTTGAGGACAAGGCTATTCTTAAGGGGGAGGGCATGTTAGGGTCCCACCCTAACCCCCTTATTTATGTAGTGGTATCGAGTCATAATAAAGAGTCAATAAAGCCCATATTAATAATTGTAAGTGGTTAACCCGCAATTAATGACGGGACCACAGTTAGTTGCAAATGGGCCATGGTATTAGATAGATGGTATTAATAAAACCCATGGTATTGATCCATGGTATTGCATGTATGAGTCATATATAAAGGATAGAGACTCCCTGCGAGGAGCATCGTGTCTTACTTTTGTATCGAGCTCTGCTCTATTGGAGGTTGTCCCCTCGAAGAGGCCAGTGAACATTGCTTTCTGAATAATAAAATATTTGTTTTTGTCTCTCACTATTCTATGTTCTAGGTTTCTTTCTTCGCATATTCTGTATTTGGGTATCTTTTTGCAGGTTAAGAGCATAACATGTAATGTGTTGGAAGGAATTACCACTCCTCAAACTCTCAAGATAGAAGGACATATCAAGAAGAAAAAGGTAATATTGCTGATTGATTCGGGTAGTACCCATAATTTTATTCATCGTAAGATAGACAAGGAATTGAATTGCTTCCTATACCCAGCACAAGAGTGTCAAGTGATCATTGCAAATGGAGGAACTATAAATTTCTCTGGAAAGTGCCATAATATCAAGCTAACCATTGGGGAATATGTATTGAATAGTCCAATTGTCTCAATTCTAGTGGGTGGTTTTGATGTTGTAGAAAATCTATGTAGGTTAACCCAATAATGCAATATAAATCAAAGCATAAAACTATAACCTACTTCTACTATCAATTTGCGTAAGCTTAAAGATCGAGCTGAACAATATAACCAGAAGAAGAAGAACCAATGGCACAATACACATGAAAATACTTTGGGGAAAGCCTCAACTAAAAACCCCACACTATCTGTATTATCATACAAGGTGGAAATACATAGGAATTATACAAAGCCTTAGCTCTCACAGCTAGCGAGCTCTCAGTACAATCCTCACAGATGCTCATAGGCATTGTTGCCTTCTCTCCAGCCTTCCTCTCTACCCTCCAAGCTCCTATTTCCTTGTGTTGTTCCTTCTGGATGATATTCCTTCAACCAAGTGGAAAACTCATTTACCAAGTGGATGATCACTCTAATCTCACACACTGTCAGAACTATGCAATCCTCAAGGAATGATTCCTTGACGGCATACATGCGTTTTTTATAAGAAAACACATGCAACTGATAGTACACTTCCTTGAATTTAATCTCAACTGGGTCTTTCTCAAAATAGACATGTATGAGTTTCTGATGAGGGAATTTTCAGTTAACTGGAGTAGCACTAGTTGAGTGCATGCATGCATCAACTGACTGTTAACTCTGTATTAGTTCCTCAAATAGTTTGGAACTAATTTAAATGGACTTAACTCAGTAAGCTGAGTTAACTAATTACAACTCAAATATAACTCAATCTTATCTTCTTAATTTAAGGGATAACTCTTGCACGACTTCAGAAAGAATTCTAACTTCAATTCTCCAACTAATTAAGTCAAAATAACTTAATTAATTATTTCCAAGTAGTTGTTATGACTAAATTCGATTTTAATTCACAATTTAATTCAAGGACAAATTAAATTGGAATATTATTGTTGCCATATTTCAACACTCCCTCTCAACAAGAAAGGGATTATCTGCCACCCCGATCCTGTCTCTATGGAACTCGAATTTACACTTTGACAATGCCTTTGTCAAAATGTCAACATCTTGCTCCTTTGTCGAAATATACTGTAGCAACATGATCCTCTCAACCTGTGAAAATCCACGGGCAACAAATCTTGCCTTATGCTTCTCCACACTACCATCAGTAGCTTGCTTTACCTTGTAAAGCCAACAGGAACTCACAACTGACTTGTTCTCCGGTCTCGAAACCACGTCCCAAACACTGTTACGGACTATGGAGTCATACTCCTCCACCATAGCATCAACCCAAATTGGCTGTTGCACTGCTTCCTCAAAGGAAGATGGCTCAATCTCAACACATTCCCCAACAAGGGCCATGTATCCAGTGTACCTCTCAGGTGACCTACTTTGTCTGCACTAAGAAGATGGTGCTCCCACATTCTCTCTCTCATCCTCCAACAATCTATCAGCTTCTCTTGTGCGCTTCCATCCATCTCTGGAAGACTCTACTTGAGTGGATGTCTATACTCCTGGAACCTCTCCATGTGGTTGCACCACATCAGTCTGAGGCTCCTCCTCCTTAGGAACCAATAGTTCCTCCACAGCTTGTAGTTGGAGCTTCCTCTCAAGGGAAACTCGCATGGCCTTCTACCCATCAAACTTGAGATCTCTGCGAACCACTATCCTCCGACTGGTAGGCAAGTACACTGATAGTTATGAGGTGTATCAGTGTACTCCACAAATATCGCCAACTTTTTTGTCAGCTCAAGCTTCTAACGTGCATCCTTGGTCACGTGACAATATACCGATGGGCCAAAGATCCTAAAGTGACCCACATCTGGTCTCTTACTAGAGAAAGCTTCTCTAGTGTCTTCATCCCAAGTATGCGATGCAGGCTTCTATTTTTCAAATAGACTGTTGTGTTGCATGCCTCAGCCCACAAGTGAAGCGGTATGCCTTGGTCATGCATCATTTCTCGTGCTGCCCATACAATAGTTCTGTTCTTCTTATCGGCCACCCCATTCTTCTGTGGGTTATGAGGTGTCGTCAACTCTCATTTAATTCTTTCCACTGCGCAGAAGTCCTTAAAATCTTGAGAGACATATTCTCCACCACTGGCACTTCTCAAGGCCTTGATCTTCTTCCCTGACTCTTTCTTGACCAAAGCTTTGAACTCACAAAACTTTGTGAAAGTTTGGTCCTTCTTCTGCATGAAATAAATCCAGCATTTATGAGAATTGTCATCAATGAAAATCATATAATACCTTTGCTTCACTATGGATGTCATCAAGAATGGTCCACACAAATCAGTATGAACTCACTCTAAGATATCCTTTGCTCGACTGTCTCGATCATGAAAGGAAGACTTGGTGTACTTTCCCAAAGTTCAACCTTTGCATGTGTCAACTTGCTCAGGTTTACCTTTGGGAAGTCTTGTAGATATCTACTACATTATCTTCAAAGCCCCATGATGCAAATGGCCCAACCGCCTGTGCCACAACTCACCAATGTCTTGGCTTTGCACCAATTCTGCTTTCGTACTCAATGCTGCAGAATCGTCTACCTCTAGTTTATAGAGATTCTTCACCTGAATCCCTATCCTCTTGGTCTGACCCATGGCTATGTGCCTTAGGAACACCTTTCCTTTACTGAAGACAACATCATAGCCTTTGTCCTCCAACATTGCGATCGATACCAAGTTCTTCTTCAGTCCAGGCACATACATCACATCTGTCAAGGTGAGAGGAGCTCCATGCTCCCTCTGAAAAGAAACCGTGCCCACTCCTGAAACACTATACCTTCTGTCATCACCCATCTCTATGAGCATCTGAAGGTCTTTCTCCTCCAAGGTACTGAATAAACTTTTATCATTGGTCATGTGGAATGAGGCTCCACTGTCAAGATACCAGACACAACCCATCATCGATGACACCATGCATGCAATGAGGGTAAAGTCCATTTCAAACTGAGAGTCTAATGCATCACCTTACAATCCATCTGAGGATCCCTTCTTGGACTTCTTCGATGGGAAATTAGTCACATAATGTCCCATCTCATGACAATTAAAGCATCTTACTTTAGACATGTCACCCTTCTTCCCTCCATGAGAAGAATTTGATTTGAAATGGGAAGCCTTCCCCTTCCCTTTCCTTGCCTTACTTGCTAAGGCTAGATTCTTCTCATCATCATTCTTGGATTAAGAACCATCTCGTGTGCTCCTCCTGATCTCCTCCTGCATAAGATTTGACCACAGTCGTTCCCAATCCAGCAGTTTCTCCCTTCCATTCACAGAGTCCTGGTAGTTATTCCATCTCTTTGGAAGAACAAGGAGAGCGAGGCTCACCATATCATCATCGGCAGTAGTTATTCCCACACTACCAAGCTCATCTCTCCAAGTGGTGAGCTTGTTCAGATATGTGGAAATAGTATCGCCCTTCTCCATCTTGATTCTTCAAAGCTTATCCTTGAGCATCAATTTCCTCTGGTCGCTACTGTTCTCGTAGAGGTCCTTCAATGTCTTCCACATTGAAAATGGAGTATCCTTCCCATGGAGACTTGAGACAATATGGTCTCAAACTCCCTCAAGGATGATCCGTCTCATCTTCACCACACACTTCCTCCGCTCGGCCAACTCTTGTGCATTAGTTGAAGTTGGCTTTGGGATTTCTTTATCAATGAATTCCTTCAAGCCATTGTCTTCTAATACAGCCTCCATTCTATCTTTCCACGCTATGTAATTCGAGCTACCTTCCAAGGCATACTCAAGTCTCAAGCCATAGAACGCCATTGACCAACCTTGAAGTATGATATGAATTCGATTTGCACCTACAACCTCGAACTTCAAACTTCGAATTCTCTTCTCAGTATACTATTCACAGCTCCGATACCATGTAGAAAATTTCTACAAATCTCACTCTAATACCATGTGGAAAATCTGTGTAGGTTAACCCGATAATGCAATATAAATCAAAGCATAATACTATAACCTACTTCTACTATCAATTTGCGAAAGCTTAAAGATCGAGCTAAACAATATAACCAGAAGAAGAAGAATCAATGGCACAATACACATGAAAATACTTTGAGGAAAGCCTTAGCTAAAACCCCCACACTATCTGTATTATCATACAAGGTGGAAATACATAGGAATTATACAAAGCCTTAGCTCTAACAACTAGCCAGCTCTCAGTACAATCCTCACAGATGCTCACAAGCAATCTTGGCTTCTCTCCAACCTTCCTCTCTGCCCTCCAAGCTCCTATTTCCTTGCATTGTTCCTTCTGGATGATCTTCCTTCAACCAAGTGGAAAACTCATTTACCAAGTGGATGATCACTCTGATCTCACACACTGTCAGAAATGCACAATCCTCAAGGAATGATTCCTTGACTGCATGCATGAGTTTTCTTTATAAGAAAACATATGCAACTAATATTACACTGTCCTTGACTTTAATCTCAACTGGGTCTTTCTCGGAATAGACATGCATGAGTTTCTGATGAGGGAATCTTCAGTTAGCTGGAGTATCACTAGTTGAGTGCATGCATGCATCAACAAACTGTTAACTGTGTATTAGTTCCTCAAACAATTTGGAACTAATTTAACTGGACTTAACTTAGTAAATTGAGTTAACTAATTACAACTCAAATATAACTCAATCTTATCACCTTAATTTAAGGGATAACTCTTGCATGACTTCAGAAAGACTTCTAACTTGAATTTTTCCAACTAATTAAGTCAAAATAACTTAATTAATTATTTCCAAGTAGCTGTTATGACTAAATTTGATTCTAATTCACAATCTAATTCAAGGATAAATTAAATTGGAATATTCTTGTTGCCATATTTCAACAACTGTTGTACTAGGAGTCCAACGGTTACAATCTTTGGGTATGATAGCTTTTAATTTTCAAGAAATTTTCTTGAATTTTTTTTGGGAAGGAAAGGAAGTTGAATTAAGGGGTATCACAGGGAAACTAGGAAATATAATTAGCTCTAATTCCATGACAAAGTTTCTAAAGAAAGGACAATGAGGCGTAATTACACAATTATGCTCGCTAGAGGTTCAAACATCAAAATCATATATTTCTCCAAATCTCCAAAAAGTCTTGGACAATCATTCCAAGGTATTTGAGACTCCCAAAGGCCTCCCACCTATTCATGATCATGATCATGCTATTCATTTGATTCCAAGAAGTGTTTCTCACCACATTGAGCCTTAATATCCCTATGCCAAAAAGAGTGAAATTGAATGCAATGTTGCAGAAATGCTAGAGGCTGGTATAATTCAACCTAGTCAAAGTTCTTTTTCAGCTCCAGTAGTATTAGTGCACAAGAAGGAGGGATCATGGCGCATCTGTCCGGATTATAGGGACCTCAACAAGCTCACTATTAAAGATAAATTTCCCATTCGTTTCATTGATGAATTATTGGATGAATTACATGGAACAATTTACTTGACCAAGTTGGATCTTCATTCAGGATATCATCAAATTAGAATGAAGACTGAAGACATTCTGAAAAAAACATTTAGAACTCATGAGGGTCATTATGAATTTTTGTTCATGCCTTTTGGCCTTACCAATACACCTTCTACATTTCAAGGCTTTATGAATTCCATTTTCAAAGCCTTCCTTAGGAAATATGTGTTAGTATTTTTTGATGATATACTAATCTACAGCAAGTCTTGGAAGGATCATGTTCAACATGTTGATAGGGTGCTCAAACTATTGGAGGAGAAACAATTATATGTATAAACCTCCAAATGTTTCTTTAGAGTAAAAGAGGTGGAATATTTGTGTCATATTGTATCTCATGAGGGTGTTAAGGTAGACCCTGTTAGGTTCCTATACCAATAGGTGTCATATTTCATGATTGGCTGTGGAAATGCCAAATATGATCATCCTTTCCATACTGCAAAGGTTCCATATTTTCCAAAGAACAAAAAAATTTTAAAAATGTAAAGAGGGTATACCCTAAAAGAAAAATCAAAGGGCAAGAAAAATGAATTGGTCAAGAAAGAAAGAAAATGAACCCCAAAAGAAAGACCAGGAAGGTGTGCTAGTCAAAATGCCACTACTATACTACTTGTTGCAAAGTATTTCAAATCATGCAATCAGTGAATTTATCACACTTTATGGATGGCCCAACAGCTCAATATTGGCCACTTCATGTTTAAATTTCTTGTTTTAGCATTAGAGAATTAGGTCTGTTCAAACAGTTCAAGCTTGGCAGATCACTAGATAGATAGAGAAATAAAGGGCCCAACTGCTTAATCTGAGCCCTTGGAAGAAATAAGGATAGATTTAGATAGGAGGGTAGCCAAAAGAAAAGAGGAAAATCAGGGTTTGCTAGTTCAAGTGCACCCAATCAAAATGAAGAAAAAATGTTAGGAATTGTAGAATGGGTAAGTAAATTGAAGTTACAGAAACAGGTCTATCAGTAGTGTCATCTTTTTTAACATGATTTATTTCATGGATATCTCAAGTGCCATGGCAAAGGTGTGATGACAGATCAGATGTTGCATGTCTAACTCCCCCTCTCTCCCCTCACAATAATCATTCACTAACATCCCTCAAAGAGATTGGGATCTGCTCAAACTCTTAACTTCACTCCATTTCCATAAAAACTTAAGTGAAACTTCAGGTTTACTTAGAAGCTCAAAGCCACATTTCTTATGTAAAGTTTTATTTCCCCCCACACCCCCAAGTCTAGGTGATTCAATTTTATGCACCTAGCACTTCCCCTCATATTCATATTAACATGTTAACTCTATTATATAATTCCCACTTATATTTCCCCTCCCCTATTATACATAAAATACATAAAAAACCCAAAAACATTATAAATATCCCACCCCAGCCTAATATGGCTATGTTTTAATTTTCTCGGGAGTCATTGGTCCACCTGGGGCCAATAACAACCCACCACGTGTTCCGTTGGGATTTGTTTGACCTTTGGTTAAACAAATAACCATAGTTCACCGCGCAATAGTAGTGGGATTTAATTAACATTCGGTTAATTAAATAACCATATCCATTAAACCCATAATCAAAGGTTTTAAACCCCGACAAACATTATTTGATGCTAAAATATTAATGCGGGTCCCGTAGCATAAACCTCCGCCATCTATGCCTCTCGTCAACTGTTGGATCGCACCCTCCAGATCCAACGACTCTTGTCGATATCGGAGCCGCTCCCACGTCCGTTTGTTAGCTCTCAATGGAAAGCGGTTTTCCCGTTGTACCCCAGGACGCATGTCACCTTTCTATTGCATCGGGCCCGTTCTGACGCAAACCGCCCTCGTACAAAAAGCAGTCCGATGGAAACCACAAACCGCCTCTTGTTCCCGCTGCTCACATCATTCACCACGTCTGCACCCACGTCAGCGCCCGCATTACTATTTCGTCCGCCGTGTCTACCATGTCATCCGTCCATGTCAGCGACCACGTCATCCGCCACATCACCTTCCGTACCCCGCTACAGGACAAAGTTACGTCATGATGACATCATCCCAAAAAAGCGCCAAAAAGCCCGAAAAAACCCAAAATTTTGTTAAAAAGTCACGAAAGCGATAGTTTTGTTTATTTCTTCTTGTTGATTTACGACGACTGTGCATGCAAAACACGACCAATTCGCCACCATAGCTCCAGTCCGCCACCAGAGGAGTTCAGTCCGCAAACTCGGCCCCTCACCTCGCTCCTCAACCCGCATTTAGCACCTGGCGCCCATAGAACAGGTATTTACCAAAAAACTCACTGATAAGCCCTGTTTTTTTTACTTTCTCTGCTAAAATCGCCCGAACAGTTAGAATTCCAGTTGAATTATGCTGTGGCCTGTGCATCTTTATATTGCAAATCACTCTGTTTTCCCATTTTTCAAAGAAGTCTTGTGAATTCTGCTCCTCTGCAAATTAACCATTAAAACTAAAACTCAAACCCATTTCCGCTTGTAAATCACCGAAAGAGCCCAAATACTGAGCGAATTCTGCCCAAAGACACCTGTAAAAGGAGCGCCCTTTCCCCTGCTTTTATCCAGCCTCCCAATCAAATTCTGCAAACTCTATTTTTACTGTGAATTTCACCCAAAACAACAATTTCTAGAAACATAACTCAGTCTATGATTTCTTGAGGAAAACCAAAACCGGTGTTCTATTGTATGTTACTCCAAAAGCTCTAACTTCAAGTTAAAAGGTCACTTAACAAACTGAAAAAGGAGGCTCCAGTGGCCCTGAATATTGCACCCTTGAATGCACCACATAAGGAGTTGGAGTGGCTACCTCTTGCTGATAGAGATTTCCAGATTGATGACATGGAGGGTGACAAACCTCACCTTCAACCTTTTTGTGAAATAAGGAATAGCTACAGGAATAAAGCTGACATATTTAGAATATGGGAGTCTAATATTCCTATATACTACCTGCCTTTAGTGAATGTCTTCCCTGACCTCATCCATCAATGTTGTGCTAATTATGAGCCTTCTCAAAGGGCAGTGATGGACCCTTCTGTAAATGTCCTCTTTCATATCACCCCTCAGTCTATAAATGAGATGCTGCACTTCAAGCCAACTCAGCCTTTGGTCCCTCTCTCCATGAAACGTTTTTTGGATCAAGCCTCCAAGTTTTCCTCTGTAGAAGTTGACCGAATTGCCAAGATGTTCATGCCACCAGATTGCTACTCCAGATACACACTTCCCTATCACCATGCCTGGTTTGATGAGCTTGGAAGAATGGTCATAGACATGACTTCCTACATCCTGGGATTCAGAACAAGCGAAATTGTGGATGAGATTGTCTTAGCTTTGATGTCCATGTTTGCTCCAGGACAACCCCCTGCTGTCAAGTATGATTATGCCACCTTCATAGCTAACAAAATTCATGAGAAATTCATGGATTTAGACAGAGAGAGAGTGTTCAGGTACACTTCATATATATATCATTTGTTGCTGTACTATCAACCTGATAGTTTCCCAGTTTCCCTCAAAAAATTGGATGCTAAGGGGGAGCGAAGGTATGTAATATTTTGGACCTCAGTATTCCATCAAGTTCATAGCTCCCCATATACATATTGTGAGTTTATTGACCTTTTCATATATCCAGCCACTTGTTTGTTGTCAACAACTCTTCCTGCCAGGCTCTCTGCTAAAATGCAGAAAGTCCTACATCTCTCAAAGGAATACAGTATTGGTGACTGGTATTTTTACCAAAACCACACAGTGATTAGGATTTATGGCTGTGAATTAGCCCCCTACAGACTGCCAAAATATGTCCCTATGAGACTTTTTGCCCTGGAATACTACCGGCAATTCAATAGTTCAGATTTGACTCATTTCTATGGTGCTAGGAAAAAAGCATAGCTCAAGATAACGCATCAATTGGGCCCTTTTATCTTCAATAAAAGGGAAGAAGCATGGAAGGAAGCTGAAAATATTCTGAGAGAGAAACTTAAGCTGAAACAAATTTTTCATTGGTCACCATATGACCCTGAACATTTCATAAGTTTTAGGAGAGTAAAAAACAAGCTTACAGGATATGTGCACCACAAAATCCCTGAAATTGAACAATATGCTAATCAACAGGAATGGGTAGAAGGCACACTAGTTGAAGAGCTTACTGAAGAAGACAAATTAGAAAAGGAAATGAAAGAGCTTGAAAAAACACTTGACCTAGACTCTTTTGGACAGGTGCCTTTCACATTGCCTCAACAACTTCGAGCGGGCACATCATCTACCACAACTTCACAACAACCTGCCCAAGAGAGTGCTCCACTTGCAGGGACATCCAAAGGCAAGGAAGTACAACATTTTGAGTAGCAAGATACAATGACAGACTGGCCAGATACAACAAAAGAGCAAAGTGAAGGGCAAGCCCCTTCAACACAAGCAAAGGTAACTGAAATCCCTGTGTTACAAACTCCTCTCAATGAGGAAAGAGCCAAGAAAAGGGACAGGCAGGATCAGACACCTACTGGTGGATCGATAGAACAACAAGGGGAAAAGAGGCAAAGGTTAAACCCTTACTCTGAGGAAGAATTGACAGGGGAGACAGGAGGCAACCTAAGGGGTGAGGAAACAACCGAACAACAGATTCCTCCAATTCTGGAAACATCAACTAGCTCCTTTCAGAAAGAGCAAGAGAGGCAACATGGTGTGGAGGTTACATCCACCAGGCAAAAGAGCAAGCAAGGCTCTGACATCAAGAAGGCATTCACTGAAATCAAGGCTAGAAATGAGCCAGTAAGGTTCCAGCTCTATAACCAATTGCTAAGAATGGCTCCCACCAATCAACAAAGGTTAATGGCAGCCTATGATATCCAAGATTGGAAAATGACCCTTAGTCAGTTCAGGCCTATAGTACAACAGCCCCAGTCAGCTGCTGATTATATCAGAACTAATCTGGAAGTCCTTTCTAAAGACATCCACCCAATGGACCAGATTGAACTACATAAGCAAACCGGAGAAATGGTGTACTCCACCTTGGCAGATAAAGCAATATTGGCCCATAGATTGCAAAATTCACTTCATAATACTTCTGCCCAATTGGAATTGGAGAAAGCCTCCTCATTAGCCAAGGACAACAGAATTAAATCTTTGGAGGAGATTATCATGGAACTGGGACATGATCCCAAGGATCCCAAGGGCATATAGGCCTTGATAAAAAAGAAAGAGGAAGACATAGCAGCCTTCAAAAACAACTCAGGCTGCTAATTACAATGCACCCTCAAACCACAGAAGTTGCACAACAAAAAGAAGAGGAGGATGTGGTAAGTTTGCTAATGAGGATGAATGAAAGGATAGCAGAAACAGAGAAAGCCTTGGAGGCGGCACTACAAGGAAAACAAGGAGAGTTGGCCTTTCAGTCAGCTCAAACAACTCCAATTCTTATAACTGCTATTCCTACAGTCACCACAGCAGTCCCTCCCATTGTCACAGAATCAACAGCAGGTACCTCAAATTTAGCAACAGTTACGGCAACAACTACAGCAGTACCAGAGGCCAGCCTGAGTATGGAAGAGATGATGAAGGAAATAAAAGCTCTGGAACTCCAATTGGAAGAATTAAAAGAAGCCAAAGAAAAACTGGCCAAGATTGAGGTGAATTATGACAAATAAAAAATGGTTGTGGCTGAGAAGACAAGAGAAGTAAAGGCCCTAGAAAATAAGATAAAAGCCTTGGAGAAGGACCTTACTCTTCACAAAACTCTGGCAGAAATCAAAACAATTTTGTGGACTAAAATTGGCTAGTCCATCACTGATCAATGGACATCAATCCAGACTATTCATGACCAGATTGAATTGATAGGGATAGCTCAATTTGAGACTCAAAAAGCCAGAGCATTACTGGCAAACAAGCCTGAACAGGCCAACCAGCTAATTCATTTTTTGAATACTCATACCGAAGAACAACTAGCAGCTCTAGATATCAGGAACAGAACAGACACCATTTTGATAGTGAAAAAGGTGTTGACCATGAGGAATTTTGTGCAAACTTTGGAAAGAAAGTGCCAAGAGATGCAAACAGAAATAAATGCCTTCAGACAAAAGTTTACAGTGTTGCAGAGCAAGGGGTTACCTAGTTTATTGACCAACAATAGAAGACTGTTAACACATGAACAGTATGCTCACAGGGTAAATACCTATGTTACCAATCGAATCAGAGCATCATCAAACAGCACAGAAGAGACAGTACCTCCCTCTAGACAGAGTTTGTATGACAAATTAGAAAATTTGTTCTATATTGAACATGAAATAAATCATCTTTTTGAAGTCCAACCCAATTACTACACATATACTGAAGCTGATGAAACATTAATTAAACTACAGAGGCACCAGCTGCCAACAGATCAATGGTGGGAGGGCATGGTTGAGGTTTTGCCAAGGTAATTTTAATGCTCTTTTTCATCAACTGCATAGAATCAAATTTCAAATATATGGGCCATGTACTAGAAAATCAAAATGACAAAGGAGGGAATTTGCGCTAGAATGCGTAAAAGCAAACTCAGGCTCAGGTGGCAGGACCGTGACAGCAACTCAGGAACGCAAATTAAAGAGACAACTATTAGCCGACTAATTGGGTCTAAAATTCAAGCATACCAGGACACCTAAGGCAGCTAGTACAACGTAGTTACTCCTTCATTTACTACGCGTTGTTTCCAACATCATTTATTGCCTTTGAAGAAGTAGATGGATGAATTTATTGCCTGATATTTTCCCTATGGGATATTTTGTAATTCTCTTTGTATAAATACCTCCTCAAGATATGTATTATTGTTGGCTGGTGAGTATCATTCTGGACCTGTGCTGTATGTTTTGATAACTCTTCTGAAATAAAGATTGTTGGAATGCTTTGTTGGTGGATTTGCTGGTTATGGAATTAATGGCAGAAGGATATATTGCAGAATTCTCATGTTAATACATGGATCAATAAGTCTTATTTAGTCTTGTGTTACTATATCTGTGTTTTATTTACCATCTAAATATCATGCTCTAAGTTACAAGAAAAAAGGGTAACCCAAAATTTACTTTGCTGTACTTTGTGTTCAATTCCTGTAATTTTTTATGTTTTCTAGAGGACTAGCATAGGCAAGAATTCTTGACTGCTCTTGTCTCCCTGGTTCTTTCACTCTAAATATCATCAAGGAATTCTTAATTTCTCCCTGATAATGTTCATACAATTTCCCTCTGTTAGCATAATGAAATATTCTTGATTGCCTTTCATTCCCTGACTTCATTTCATCTTATTCCAGCTTGAAAATTGTTCTGTGTTTAATTATCTTGCTCTGTAGTTTTCCTATTGCCAAAGAAACCATACCTAGAGGTTTATTTCCATTAGAATCCATCAACCCAATGGTTTGAAATTCTCTCACATTACAGCCCTGCTCTACTGAATGTCATCTTCCAAACACCAAACAAAACTTGTGCTTCATAACTAGCCTAACATATAACAAAACAAATCTAAATCATAAAGAGAGAGCCCTCTCTGGTTGCAAATTGGCTAGAATCTGCAGCTAAAAGACTGGTTAGTGGTTACCTCGGCCGTATTCCCTTCTGGAGGCAGGGAACAACCTGAGTGATAACATCATTGGCGACTCCACTGGGGACCTGAATGACTGTTTGTAACTGTTGTCTATTTTCTAAAGCTATAGATGGAGCCTGAAGTTAGCCAGGTAGCCCTTGAAACTGTTTTTGCTGTGCATTTATAGGAGTAAATAAACGCTGCTTCAGTCAATCTCTAGTCTAGTTTTAGGCTTTAAACAGCTGCCCCAAAGATTTGATCAGTTTCCCTGTTTCAACATATTCAAAGGAAAGCCCAAAGCCTCCTATATTTCAAAAGAGCTTCCTGCAGAATATCGTCAAAAACTGTGATCTTTAAACATTTCCAGAAAATACCAAAAACAAATTTAGAAGTTGGCTCCAAAGAAGAAAACTCGTTACACCAGGTCAAATCCTGATCCAGATCCTCCAGCTATTTTTGAAAATCCTAACTTGATCTCTAAGAGCCTTAGAAGACAAGAAAGTCTAGCTAAATCTGCTGATTTAAACTCTGATATACTTCAGCAAAATCTTACAAAATCTGAGCTCACCCCTGGGAGAGCAGCAGTCCTTTCTGTCAATACTACAGCCTCTCCCAGTTCTTCATCCACACCTCAAAGCATTTTCTCCACTCCCCCATCCACTGCACATATTTCCACTGCTGTCCCTGCTGTTCCAGCTGTCTTATTTCTTCCTGTTGTCCCATTTATCCCTGCAAATATGGCAAATAGATATGCTCCTCTACAGTTACCTGCAAATCCAAGGGCTATGCCTCCAGATTATCAGAGCAAAATTACATATTTTGATGGTACTAGCTCCTATACAGCCCAACAACACACTAAGAAAATGATGGACTACTTTGAGAACTATGAAATTGATGACAATGATGTCAGAATGAAAATTTTTGTTCAAAGTTTAACCAGTGAAGTAAGGACCTGGTTTAGGGCACTTGGTGCAAACACAATTGCTGATTTGGATGCCCTTTACCAAACCTTTCTCAACAGATGGGAAAAGAAGAAAGATCCATTGCATATCCTATCAGAGTATGACAGTTTAAAAAGAGGCCCACAAGAAACTGTCCAAGACTATTGTGCTAGATTCAACAATGTGTACAATGCTATCCCTCAAAACCTTAGACCTCCACCTGACTTAGCCTTAATCAAATTCCCTGATGGATTTGACTCTGACATGGCATATCAGCTAAGAGAAAGAGCTCCTGCCAGCTTGGAAGACATGCAGAGCATAGCTGTTAGTGTAGAGGAAAATTTGATCTCTAAAAGAGCCCGAGCTAGAGCTGAAAGAAGGACAACTTTCAAAGAAGAGCCTTCAGCGTTTGAACAAAAACTAGATGCAATCATCAAAGGCATGGACAGACTGGGTGACAGAGTGGAAACCATTGAAAGAAAATCTTCTTGGGAGGGTCAACCAAGTAACACCACTAGGAATCCGAACTTTAGAAAAAATCAAAATCCTAACACCAGGAAGGCTGGCCCTGATCAGAATATCAGACCTCCATTTCAAGAGAACTATGCCGAAGCTTCAACCTCTAGTGAGCCAACAGAGGACACCCAAATCAACCTAATGGGGTTAAACAGTGAGCAACAAATCTTTCTAACACAAGATGATCAAGAGGCCCATAATTGCAACCAATTTCAAACCAAGTCCGGAGAATCATTTGATTTCAGAGAAGGTTATGATGCAGCGGTCTATGAGGTCCATAAACAATACAAATTAAGAAGTAGAATGATAGATGTGCCTGAACCTACCAAGCTGAAAGATACCAAGCAGCCAAAGAAAACAAAGGATAAAGCTGCCCCGACAGAACCCCCTGTTAAAACAGACCTCGACTCAAGGGAAGCCACTGTGGAAGACATATCAGACTTGTAGCCCTCAAAAAATCAGCCATCCACCTCCTTTCCCTCAAAATAAAATCTAAACTGCCTTCCTGAAAATAATTTCAAAACAGGTTTAGCTCAGAACAACACTCATGATGAAGAAAAGGTCACTGAAAATTCAGCAGAAAAGCAAAAGTTTGTGGTCCACAACACAAAAATTCAAGTGGAAAAACCCTTCAACCTAGAAACAGAAATAAGCAAGTTAAAAATAGCAATTCCACTGTCCAAATTGGCTAAACATGAGGTTTATAGGGAACAAATCAATAGGTCACTTCAAATATCAGAGAATAGGGATGCAGTCAATGTTTTAGATGACCAACCAGAACTGATTTTTGGTCCTGAAGTCAATGGTAAAATAGTAGATGGAGGAGTTCCTCCATTCTATGTGAGCTTGAACATTCATGACAAAGTGCTGCATAACGCAATGTTTGATTCGGGAGCTTCCCATAACCTAATGCCTAAATCTGTGATGGAAAAGCTAGACCTAGATATCACAAGGCCATACAAAGACTTGTTCTCATTTGATTCCAGCCAGGTCAGGTGTCTAGGCCTAATTAAAGACCTTTGTGTATCTTTAGTCCAATATCCAGCCAAAACAATCTTGATGGATGTGGTGGTAGCTGATATCCCACCTAAATATGGAATGCTTTTGTCTAGATCTTGGGGTGCAAAACTCCAAGGATCTTTGCAGCTAGACATGTCCTATGCCACCATTTCAGTCTTTGGCCAGCCAAAGAGATTGTACTGGGAAACATTAATGAAGTACGTGGTTAGCAGTCAAGAGAAACCCCAAAACTTCCCCATCTATTCTATGCATTCCGATATGGATTCATTCATCTTATACAATGCTGAGATGTGTCCCAAAACTGATGTCAAACTCCTAGAAACAGCACAAACAAAAAGCATAAATGAACAATCTAGTGCTCAAGATCAAAAAATTGTTGATGTGATTGATGCAACAAATGAACAAGACATAGCATATGAGCTACAAAATCCAAATCTGCCCACTGAGCAAGTTTCCAAAACTCCTAAGACTAGTGGTAATCAAGAAATCTTATGGTACTTAGAGTTTGATGGGTCAGTGAACAAATTAGGAGCAGGGGCAGGGATTTGGATACACAACATGCAAAATGACCATGCTCAAGGTCATGCATATAGGCTAAATTTTAGATGTACAAACAATATGGCCGAATATGAAGCCCTTTTGCTGGGACTCAAATTGATTAGAAGTCTAGGGGCAACCAAGATTTCAATTCTAGGGGACTCAGATTTGATTATCCAACAGATGAAGGGAAAATTTGTTACAAATGATCTTAGGCTAAGAGCTTACAGAGGTGCAGCCATTGAAATACTGAACACCTTCTTAGAATCTCAGCTCACCAAAATTCCAAGAAAGCACAATTTACATGCACATAGTTTGGCAACTTTTGCCAGCACTTGCAAACTGCCGTTTGAGCCCAACCACCACTTCACTGCTCAAATCAAACACAGACCTGCTGTCCCAGATAATATAAAAAATTGGCAAGTATTTGAAAATGATACACAAATCAATAATTTCCTCACTTTGAAAGAGGAATTCTCAAGTACAAACATAGACACAAGCACCATTGATGATCAACAGCAAATAGACAAAATTGAGCAAAATATATCAGCTGAAACAACAAATTTGATTTTGCATCCAACAACCTTTGACTGTAAAAATTTACAAGAGCTGAAGCAAATGGACCTTGATGAAATGGCTGAGGGAGAATCTGAAGTAATTGAACTAAAGGATAATTTCCTGCCCACAGGCTTAACTCCTTTGGAGGATATATTTGATTCAAATGACATTCCAAGAAAACCAAAAATGCAACCTCTAAATGCAGAAATTGAGGACTGCAACATAGGAACCACAGAAAATCCCAAAATGATAAAACTGTCCAAAACATTGCCTCCTGATCAGAAATTGAAATACATTGAGCTGTTTAAAGAGTTTCAAGATGTCTTTGCATGGAACTATGAGGACCTCAAGTCCTATGATACTTCAGTCATCCAGCACACAATACCTTTAAAGGAAGATCAAAAGCCTTTTAAACAAAAGCTGAGAAGGGTTAATCCAGTCCTCCTTCCTCTCATTGAGAAGGAAGTCAAAAGAATGTACCAGGCTGGAATAATTGCACCTATTAGGTTTTCAGAATGGGTTTCAAATCTAGTGCCCACTAGGAAGAAAACCGGAGAGATAAGACTCTGTGTTGACCTAAGAAATTTGAATAAAGTCTCTCTCAAAGACCACTACCCCTTACCAAAAATGGATCATATCCTACAAAGGGTAGTAGGAGCTTCTAGGATCTCACTGTTAGATGGCTTCTCAGGATTTAATCAGATTTTAGTCCACCCGGATGATCAAGACAAAACTGCCTTTACAACACCTTGGGGAACCTTCAAATATGTAAAGATGCCTTTCGGACTCAAAAATGCAGGGGCCACATTTCAAAGAGCAATGGACATAGCCTTTGCAAAGGAGATCCATGATTTCTTAGTCATATATCTCGATGATCTCACTGCTTTTTCAAAATCAGACCAAGAACATTTAGAACATTTGAGGCAAGTGTTCCTAATTTGCAGAAAATATGGCATATCCTTGAACCCAAAGAAATCATTATTTGGCCTTGAAGAAGGCAAACTCCTAGGTCACATAATTTCAAAAGATGGCATAAGAATTGACCCGGAAAGGATACAAGCTATCCTCCAAGTCCCTCACCCAAGAAACATCAAGGAACTACAAGCCTTTCTAGGGAAGATCAATTTCCTAAGAAGATTCATTCCCAATTTGGCCGAGCTAATAAGACTGTTGAATAATATGCTGAAGAAAGATTCTAAAGTCAAATGGACCATAGAAGCTAAACAAGCCTTTGAGGAAATCAAGATAGCTTTGACTAAAACACCTGTTCTCACAAGCCCCAAATTTGATAGAGATTTCATAATTTTTTCCTTTGCATCTCAGCATACTATTGCTACTGTCCTACTACAAAAGGATGACCAAGGATGTGAGAAGCCCATCGCTTTCTTCAGCAAAGCACTTAGAGATGCCCCACTCAACTACCAAATCATGGAGAAACAGGCCTATGCCCTTGTTAAGGAAATCAAGGATTTTAGAGTTTATATCTTGTATTCTCATGTGATAGCCTATGTCCCAAATGCCGTGGTCAAAGACATTCTGACTCAAGAAGGAATTGAAGGTAAGAGGGGCAAATGGATAGCCAACATTTTAGAGTATGACATTGAAATCAAGCCTACAAAACTCATAAAAGGACAAGGGTTAGCTAAATTAATGACTGAAACCAATTTTCAAGCCCTTGACATCAATGAACTGGATAACGAACAGGAGATGGCGACTCCACAGATCAATCAAGCCTTTTTACAATCACCTTGGTATGTTGACATATGTTTTGTATTGTTAAACCTGCAAGCTCCTCCAAGGTTATCTAGGACTAAAAAGCGATTCTTGAAAATGAAAGCTTCAAAGTTTTGTATTATAGATAATGGGTTGTTTTGGAAAAATCATGAAGGTATTTTGCTGAATTGCCTAATTCAGGATGAAACTAACAAAATACTCAAGGAATTTCATGCAGGGGACTGCGGAGGACACTTGTATTGGAAGTCAACAGCTGATAAAATTCTAAGAGCTGGTTTTTATTGGCCCTCCCTGTTTGCTGATGTGAAAAAATTTGTAGTTTCTTGCCATAAATGCCAGATCTTTGAAGGCAAGAGAAAGTTGTTACCTTTACCTCTAAAACCCATTTCCACCGAAAGACCATTTCAACAATGGGGTTTAGATTTCATTGGAGAAATTCACCCTTCCTCTTCTGGCCAACACAAGTGGATTTTGACTGCCACAGACTACTTTACCAAATGGATAGAAGCCATCCCTTGTAGGCAAGCCAATGACTCAATCATCATGCAATTCTTAGAAACCAATATTTTGTCTAGATTTGGCTGTCCGGAGAAAATTATTACAGACAATGCTGCTGCCTTTAAATCCAAAAGAATGATCAATTTTTGTCATAAGTACCACATTACCTTGGGCCACTCCACAGCCTATTACCCTCAAGGTAATGGCCTAGCCGAATCCTCCAACAAAAGCCTGATCAACATCATCAAAAAAGTCTTGGAGGAGAATAAAAAGAATTGGCATAAAAAACTGGTAAATGCACTATGGGCAGACAGATTGACCACCAAAAGATCTATTGGAACCAGCCCATATGAATTGGTTTATGGCATGGAGGCTGTGTTCCCCTCATCCTTGGGAATCCCTGTAATCAAATTGTTGCAAGAGTTACAAGCAGAACCCAATGACATTCAAAGGAGAATCAATCAAACTATTCACTTGCAACAAACTAGAGAGGAAGTATATCAGAGAACTCAGGTTCTGCAAGATAGACTCAAGAAGATTTTTGACAAAAGAACAAAAGCTGAAGATTTCTTCATAGGAGACAAAGTGCTGAAGTGGGATTCTAGAAGGGAAGACAAAGGAAAGCATGGCAAATTTGATTTCCTTTGGAAAGGACCTTATGTCATTCAGGCTGTACAAGGAAACAACACCTATTTTTTGAAGAGTTTGGATGGCATAGAAGCTGAGGAAGATCTGGAGTCAATGGGCGAATTCTCAAGCATTATTTTGATCCTCTTTGATCAACATAACAGGATTGTATATTGTACATAAATAGTGTCTATTTTAGCAGTTCATTACAGCAATTAGATAAGGGATAAGATGCAGCAGATTTTGAGGAAAAAAGCAAGGAATTGTACCACCTTTTTGTGTATATTTTGAATTTACCAGAAGAGATCAAGAAGAAAACTTGGGAACTATAAAGATGATGACAAACACTCAGAGAAACCAGCAAAGACAGAGTTGTTATTCTGTTCACATTAGCTCATGAGAAGTGTATACATGTTACAAAGATTCAGTTGTGTGTCTACAGCAGAAGGAAGTTTCAGATTACAGCAAGAGTTGAAAGTAAGGCCATCTGACCTGCTGTTCTTGGCTTTTCACCTGGAAAAGCCATCCCCAAGTGGAGCCACTATTAGGTTCCTATACCAATAGGTGTCATATTTCATGATTGGCTGTGGAAATGCCAAATATGATCATCCTTTCCATACTGCAAAGGTTCCATATTTTCCAAAGAACAGAAAAATTTTAAAAATGTAAAGAGGGTATGCCCTAAAAGAAAAATCAAAGGGCAAGAAAAATGAATTGGTCAAGAAAGAAAGAAAATGAACCCCAAAAGAAAGACCAGGAAGGTGTGCTAGTCAAAATGCCACTACTATACTACTTGTTGCAAAGTATTTCAAATCATGCAATCAGTGAATTTATCACACTTGATGGATGGCCCAACAGCTCAATCTTGGCCACTTCATGTTTAAATTTCTTGTTTTAGCATTAGAGAATAAGGTCTGTTCAAACAGTTCAAGCTTGGCAGATCACTAGATAGATAGAGAAATAAAGGGCCCAACTGCTTAATCTGAGCCCTTGGAAGAAATAAGGATAGATTTAGATAGGAGGGCAGCCAAAAGAAAAGAGGAAAATTAGGGTTTGCTAGTTCAAGTGCACCCAATCAAAATGAAGAAAAAATGTTAGGAATTGTAGAATGGGTAAGTAAATTGAAGTTGCAGAAACAGGTCTATCAGCAGTGTCATCTTTTTGAATATGATCTATTTCATGGATATCTCAAGTGCCATGGCAAAGGTGTGATGACAGATCAGATGTTGCATGTCTAACTCCCCCTCTCTCCCCTCACAATAATCATTCACTAACATCCCTCAAAGAGATTGGGATCTGCTCAAACTCTTAACTTCACTCCATTTCCATAAAAACTTAAGTGAAACTTCAGGTTTACTTAAAAGCTCAAAGCCACATTTCTTGTGTAAAGTTTTATTTCTCCCCACACCCCCAAGTCTAGGTGATTCAATTTCATGCACCTAGCACTTCCCCTCATATTCATATTAACATGTTAACTCTATTATATAACTCCCACTTATATTTCCCCTCCCCTATTATACATAAAAATACATAAAAAACCCAAAAACATTATAAATATCCCGCCCCGGCCTAATATGGCTATGTTTTAATTTTCTCGAGAGTCATTGGTCCACCTGGGGCCAATAACAACCCACCACGTGTTCCGCTGGGATTTGTTTGACCTTTGGTTAAACAAATAACCATAGTTCGCCGCACAATAGTAGTGGGATTTAATTAACATTCGGTTAATTAAATAACCATATCCATTAAACCCATAATCAAAGGTTTTAAACCCCGAAAAACATTATTTAATGCTAAAATATTAACGCGGGTCCCGTAGCATAAACCTCTGCCATCTATGCCTCCCGTCAACCGTTGGATCGCGCCCTCTAGATCCAACGGCTCTCATCGATATCAGAGCCGCTCCCACATCTGTTTGTTAGCTCCCGATGGAAAGCGGTTTTCCCGCCGTACCCCGGGACGCGTGTCACCTTTCTATTGCATCGGGCCCATTTTGACGCAAACCGCCCCCGTACAAAAAGCAGTCCGATGGAAACCACAAACTGCCTCCTGTTCCCGCTGCTCACGTCATTCACCACGTCTGCACCCACGTCAGCACTCGCGTTACTATTTCGTCCGCCATGTCTGCCATGTCATCCATCCATGTTAGTGACCACGTCATCCACCACGTCACCTTCCGTACCCCGCTACAGGACAAAGTTACGTCATGATGACGTCATCCCAAAAAAGCGCCAAAAAGCCCAAAAAAACCCAAAATTTTGTTAAAAAGTCGCAAAAGCGATAGTTTTGTTTATTTCTTCTTGTTGATTTACGACGACTGTGCATGCAAAACACAACCATTTGCCAACATAGATCCAGTCCGCCACCCAGAGGAGTTCAGTCTGCAAACTCAGCCCCTCACCTCGCTCCTCAACCCGCATTTAGTACCTGGCGCCCATAGAATAGGTATTGACCAAAAAACTCACTGATAAGCCCTGTTTTTTTTACTTTCTCTACTAAAATTTCCCAAACAGTTAGAATTCCAGTTGAATTACGCTGTGGCCTATGCATCTTTATATTTCAAATCACTCTGTTTGCCCATTTTTCAAAGAAGTCTTGTGAATTCTTCTCCTCTGCAAATTAACCATATAAACTGAAACTCAAACCCATTTCCACTTGTAAATCATCGAAAGAGCCCAAATACTGAGCGAATTCTACCCAAAGACACCTATAAAAGGAGCGCCCTTTCCCCTGCTTTTATCTAGCCTCCCGATCAAATTCCGCAAACTCTGTTTTTATTGTGAATTTCACCCAAAGCAGCAATTTCTAGAAACATAACTCAGTCTGTGATTTCCTGAGGAAAACCAAAACCAATGTTCTATTGTCTGTTACTCCAAAATCTCTAACTTCAAGTTAAAAGGTCACTTAACAAACTGAAAATGGAGGCTCCAGTGGCCCTGAATATTGCACCCTTGAATGCACCACATAAGGAGTTGGAGTGGCTACCTCTTGCTGACAGAGATTTCCAGATTGATGACATGGAGGGTGACAAATCTCACCGTCAACCTTTTTGTGAAATAAGGAATAGCTACAGGAATAAATTTGACATATTTAGAATCTGGGAGTCTAATATGCCTATATACTACCTGCCTTTAGTGAATGTCTTCCCTGACCTCATCCATCAATGCTGTGCTAATTATGAGCCTTCTCAAAGGGCAGTGATGGACCCTTCTGTAAATGTCCTCTTTCATATCACCCCTCAGTCTATAAATGAGATGCTGCACTTCAAGCCAACTCAGCCTTTGGTCCCTCTCTCCACGAAACATTTTTTGGATCAAGCCTCCAAGTTTTCCTCTACAGAAGTTGACCGAATTGCCAAGATGTTCATGCCACCAGATTGCTACTCCAGATACACACTTCCCTATCACCATGCCTGGTTTGATGAGCTTGGAAGAATGGTCATAGACATGATTTCCTACATCCTGGGATTCAGAACAAGCGAAATTGTGGATGAGATTGTCTTAGCTTTGATGTCCATGTTTGCTCCAGGACAACCCCCTGCTGTCAAGTATGATTATGCCACCTTCATAGCTAACAAAATTCATGAGCAATTCATGAATTTAGACAGAGAGAGAGTGTTCAGGTACACTTCATATATATATCATTTGTTGCTGTACTATCAACCTGATAGTTTCCCAGTTTCCCTCAAAAAATTGGATGCTAAGGGGGAGCGAAGGTATGTAATATTTTGGACCTCAGTATTCCATCAAGTTCATAGCTCCCCATATACATATTGTGAGTTTATTGAACTTTTCATATATCCAGCCACTTGTTTGTTTTCAACAACTCCTCCTGCCAGGCTCTCTGCTAAAATGCAGAAAGTCCTACATCTCTCAAAGGAATACAGTATTGGTGACTGGTATTTTTACCAAAAGCACACAGTGATTAGGATTTATGGCTGTGAATTAGCCCCCTACAGACTGCCAAAATATGTCCCTATGAGACTCTTTGCCCTGGAATACTACCGGCAATTCAATAGTTCAGATTTGACTCATTTCTATGGTGCTAGGAAAAAAGCATAGCTCAAGATAAGGCATCAATTGGGCCCTTTTATCTTCAATAAAAGGTAAGAAGCATGGAAGGAAGCTGACAATATTTTGAGAGAGAAACTTAAGCTGAAACAAAGTTTTCATTGGTCACCATATGACCCTGAACATTTCATAAGTTTTAGGAGAGTAAAAAACAAGCTTACAGGATATGTGCACCACAAAATCCCTGAAATTGAACAATATGCTAATCAACAGGAATGGGTAGAAGGCACACTAGTTGAAGAGCTTATTGAAGAAGAGAAATTAGAAAAAGAAATGAAAGAGCTTGAAAAAACACTTGACCTAGACTCTTTTGGACAGGTGCCTTTCACATTGCCTCAACAACTTGGAGCGGGCACATCATCTACCACAACTTCACAACAACCTGCCCAAGAGAGTGCTCCACCTGCAGGGACATCCAAAGGCAAGGAAGTACAACATTCTGAGTAGCAAGATACAATGACAGACCAGCCAGATACAGCAAAAGAGCAAAGTCAAGGGCAAGGCCCTTCAACACAAGCAAAGGTAACTGAAATCCCTGTGTTACAAACTCCTCTCAATGAGGAAAGAGCCAAGAAAAGGGAGAGGCAGGATCAGACACCTACTGGTTGATTGACAGAACAACAAGGGGAAAAGAGGCAAAGGTTAAACCCTTACTCTGAGGAAGAATTGACAGAGGAGACAACAGGCAACCTAAGGGGTGAGAAAACAACCGAACAGCTGATTCCTCCAATTTTGGAAACATCAACTAGCTCCTTTCAGCAAGAGCAAGAGAGGCAACATGGTGTGGAGGTTACATCCACCAGGCAACAGAGCAAGCAAGGCTCTGACATCAAGAAGGCATTCACTAAAATCAAGGCCAGAAATGAGCCAGTAAGGTTCCAGCTCTATAACCAATTGCTAAGAATGGCTCCCACCAATCAACAAAGGCTAATGGCAGCCTATGATATCCAAGAAGGGAAAATGACCCTTAGTCACTTCAGGCCTACAGTACAGCAGCCCCAATTAGCTGCTGATTATATCAGAACCAATCTAGAATTCCTTTCTAAAGACATCCACCCAATGGACCAGATTGAACTACATAAGCAAACCGGAGAAATGGTGTACTCCACCTTGGCAGATAAAGCAATATTAGCCCACAGATTACAAAATTCACTTCATAATACTTCTGCCCAATTAGAATTGGAGAAAGCCTCCTCATTAGTTAAGGACAATAGAATTAAATCTTTGGAGGAGATTATCATGGAACTAGGACATGATCCCAAGGATCCCAAGGGCATACAGGCCTTGATAAAAAAGAAAGAGGAAGACATAGCAGCACTCAGAAAACAACTCAGGCTACCAATTACAATGCACCCTCAAACCACAGAAGCTGCACAGCAAAAAGAAGAGGACAATGTGGTAAGTTTGCTAATGAGGATGAATGAAAGGCTAGCAGAAATAGAGAAAGCCTTGGAGGTAGCACTGTAAGGAAAACAGGGAGAGTTGGCCTCTCAGTCAGGTCAAACAGCTCCAATTCTTACAACTTCTATTCCTACAGTCACCACAACAGTCCCTCCCATTATCACAGAATCAATAGCAGGTACCTCAACTTCAGCAACAGTTACGGCAACAGCTGCAGCAGTACCAGAGGCCAGCCTGAGTATGGAAGAGATGATGAAGGAATTAAAAGCTCTGGAACTCCAAATGGCAGAATTAAAAGAAGCCAGAGAAAAACTAGCCAAGATTGAGGTGAATTATGACAAATCAAAAATGGTTGTGGCTAAGAAGACAAGAGAAGTAAAGGCCCTGGAAAATAAGATAAAAGCCTTGGAGAAGGACCTTACTCCTCACAAAAATTTGGCAGAAATCAAAACAATTTTGTGGACTAAAATTGGCCAGTCCATCACTGATCAATGGACATCAATCTAGACTATTCATGACCAAATTGAATTGATAGGGATAGCTCAATTTGAGACTCAAAAAGCTAGAGCATTACTGGCAAACAAGCCCGAACAGGGCAACCAGCTGATTCATTTTTTGAATACTCATACCAAAGAACAACTAGCAGCTCTAGATATCAGGAACAAAACAGACACCATTTTGATAGTGAAAAAGGTGTTGACCATGAGGAATTTTGTGCAGACTTTGGAAGAAAGTGCCAAGAGATGCAAACAGAAATAAATGCCTTCAGACAAAATTTTGCAGTGTTGCAGAGCAAGGGGTTACCCAGTTTATTGACCAGCAATGGAAGACTGTTAACACATGAATAGTATGCTCACAGGGTAAATACCTATGTTACCAATCAAATCACAGCATCATCAAGCAGCACAGAAGAGACAGTACCTCCCTTTGGATAAAGTTTATATGAAAAATTAGAGAATTTGTTCTATATTGAACATGAAATAAATTATCTTTTTGAAGTCCAGCCCAATTACTACACATATACTGAAGCTGATGAAACATTAATTAAACTACAAAGACACCAGCTGCCAACAGATCAATGGTGGGAGGGCATGCTTGAGGTTTTGCCAAGGTAATTTTAATGCTCTTTTTGATCAACTGCATAGAATCAAATTTCAAATATACAGGCCACGTACCAGAAAATCAAAATGACAAAGGAGGGAATTTGCGCTAGAATGCGTAAAAGCAGACTCAGGCTCAGGTGGCAGGACCGTGACAGCAACTGAGGAACGCAAATCAAAGAGACAACTATTAGCCGACTAATTGGGTCTAAAAGTCAAGCATACCAGGACACCTAAGGCAGCTAGTACAACGTAGTTACTCCTTCATTTACTATGCGATGTTTCCAACATCATTTATTGCCTTTGAAGAAGTAGATGGATGAATTTATTGCCTGATATTTTCCCTATGGGATATTTTGTAATTCTCTTTGTATAAATACCTCCTCAAGATATGTATTATTGTTGGCTGCTGAATATCATTTTGGAACTGCGCTGTATGTTTTGAGAACTCTTCTGAAATAAAGATTGCTGGAATGCTTTGCTGGTGAATTTGTTGGTTATGGAATTAATGGTAGAAGGATATATTGCAGAATTCTCGTGTTAATACATGGTGTTATAGACATTTTTGTGCCTTACAGCATTGAGCATGAAATTTCCATAATATAAGGGATCCAAATTCCCTAAACATGTTTTTCCTACCCCTAGAGGAACAAGGCTAACAAACCACAGCAATTCACAGAAGTTCTCCACCAGAAACTGCTCAAAAACAAGTCAATTCAGGATCAATTCAGTGGCTCCACTAGCTG
This sequence comes from Pinus tabuliformis, assembly GCA_031772625.1. NCBI lineage: Eukaryota > Viridiplantae > Streptophyta > Pinopsida > Pinales > Pinaceae > Pinus > Pinus tabuliformis. The sequence continues at coordinate 335,977,691 of CM062810.1, read as the reverse complement.
TCTGCGCTGAATGTCAAAGCCAAAACTGGCTACCTGCGCTGAATGTCAAAGCCAACACTGGCTACCTGCGCTGAGCGAGAGTTGACATGTGGCAAGTTCATTCCACGAGGTGTCAAAACCCAGGAAGCTTCCAAAATCTTCCTCAATGACACTTGCCTCAAGGAATTCGACTGGTGATGAGTAAGAGGTTCCAAATCTCCAAGTGGAAGCAAGAACCTCCAAGTGGAATGAAGAACTGACAGAGGGAGAGGACACTAGTCAGATCTCAAGCTGACTCATCCTCTCTCCAAACATCTATATATGGATCTCTCCTCCATGAGATCTAGAGGCTGGAATTTTGTTATTGCAAAGAATTGCTGTTGGTTTGAGATTGGAATCATTGGGTGCTTAATGCTTTGAAGGGGGTGAAGATAGGAATTCCATTTGCTGGGAAGGAGATGCTGGATTGGAGCCCTCTGGGTTGTATCTCTTCCTGAACCTTGTTATTCATCAATAAAGCTATCTTGGTTTCTCCTATATACTGATGTATCTTTGATGTATGATTGCATTAGTATGTTTAGTTTATTTCTAATCTTAAACTAGTTATGAATATGATTCCATGTCTTGTGTAGTGTTCTCTTCTTGTGATCTTGCAGAAACCTCTTGAAGCTGGGCGAGCGAGAAGGCAAGTAGCTGGGAACTCTCCAAGAGAAGAGAGGCTGGATCGAGGGACAAACGGAAGACACTGGTTAGTCCATCCATCTCTCTCTTCATTCTTAATTCATAAAGGAAGAATACTAGAATAGTTGTCTCTGTTTGTTGCTAAGGCACTGTCACACCTTAGGTGGATAGGATCGTCCTGCATAGGCATTTTTCCCCACAACAAATTGGTGACTCCACTGGGGAGATCTGTTTAGTCATTTTATTTGTGTTTCTATCATTGTTTGTTTCATAGACTCGACAGCAACAATCGAACTGCATCTGCTATTCCCGGATGCAAAGTAGACAGTTGCTGCTTTGATCCAATCACTGGACTTGTCTATGATCTGAACAATGGACTCACAAATGATTTGATGATCCTTTGTGATAGATCTTAGTACTCCCTCAAAGCATCCCTTTGATTGTACCTTGCTTGTTGCTTTGATTTGGCCTGAAACAGTAGATTAAATAGCAATCTGTGACCCAGAACCCAGTGAGAAACGAGAGTTTCTCCTTCAGCGCAGACCCTGTGAAGGGATTCTGCATTTCAACGCAGGTCCCGTGAAGGCTACCTGCGCTGAATGTCAAAACCCCTGTGTTGAGGTTGCGCTGAACCAGTTTGGCCTTGTGCAGCTGGGGTTCTCTGCTCTGTTTTGCCTTGTTTTGATCTCTGATTTTTGCAGCCTGTAACCAGCATAGGTACCAGTCTGATAACTCCTTTTCTCTGCTTAAATTCCGCCTCCTTTTGTACAAAAAGACTGTGAGTGTTTTTATGTGTTTGTGGCATCATTTGCAGTTTTCCTTTGCATGAGTGAAATAATCATCCTGTAGCCCTTGATTCAGATCTGTTGATTGTGATCTTAGGAGAGAGTTCATTGGCTGTTTGCAGTTGATTATACATTTACTCTTGCTTATTGGTTTGAGTTTGTCTCTTTTAAGTTTCGAAACAAGTATTCATTTCGAAAATCGTTAAAGTGTTGTAATCTCTTCTACCCTCTCTGATTTCGAAAAAGTAAACTTGTTTGTATTTGTCATTTAAAAGCAAATTCAAAGTTGTACAAAAAGCTTTCTTTGTAGGCATCAATACTAAGAAAGCAGAAAACAAACACCTGCATTGTGCATTTGCATCTTGATAGTTTGCATGTTTGATTTAGGAAAAGTGCATTAGAGTGTGCTGATTGCTCTTTGAGAAAAGATGGTGTCTTTCTTTTCCCTTAGTAGCTAGGATTTTCAAAGTTGAAAAGATATAAAGCTTGCTTATCATCTTTAGACTGCATTTAGGAATTTGTATCATACATCTCGTGGTGAACCTCAAAAGGCAAACTTCTAAAAAGATCAACCTAAAATAAATTGAATGAACTTAACAACGCTTTGCAACATAACGCACAACATAGAGGTCTAGGCTAGAGACGTATTCCGGCGTCGTAAAGCCTGGTGATTGTCGATCTCGTTGATGGTGGGTGATTCCTCCTGAGGGACGATAGCGCCAGTACGGATTGTGCTCCCACGTACCATCGCGTATATATTGGGAGACCCCTATAGGCATAAAACCTTTATCCTTAGGAAGCCGTGTCGGCCGCCCTACTGATCGCAATGCACTGAACACAGCATTCAGGAAGATCGACCGCCCGTACCCTAAAAAGTATTCTGCGGTTTTGCGAAAAGTTTGGAACACTCTCTGCCTAGAACTCCAGAGCAGTTCCTTTTGGCCTTTTTTAGACTCTATAACGGAAAAAGTCCATCCGAGCATTTGTCACTTCGGGCTCGTTAAAACATCGAAGGAGACTAGAGTCATCTTTAGTTTTTTCTCGACTCTTTAAAAGTGAAAAAGCAAGTTGTGTCTAAAAGTGTCTAAAAAATTCATTTAATTTGGAAACACATTTTCCCCTTTTGTATTTTGGTTGATCGAGTAATCCGCAATCGTGGAAGAAAGTCAATTGAAACCCCGTCATTCGCGGAGCCTTACGAGTCAACCGTCTTTGTCTCCGGAATCGAAAACAGTACGGACAAAGCGAACTCGTTTAACCGGTTCAAAATCTCCTATCAAAGTTAGAACAAGTGTTCCAACGACATCTGAGATTCCGGTTACTCCAAACATTTCTGGAAACCCTGCCTCTATAGAAGAAGTTCAACAGCCACAGAAGGACAGTAACACTGATCCTAGTCTGAGAGCAAATACTTGCATTAATGAACCAGTTCCATCTGTAACCGGTTCAGAGAGTCTTGCTCCTCAAACAACTGTTGCTGTTGATTCAACCCCTTCTTCAGCACCAGAAATATTTTACGGACCTGACGGTCTTCCTCTTCCACCTGGTTTGATTGCGATAGAGGAAATTGTAGAGGATCCGCAAGCAAGTACTCCAACACATTTTGGAGTCGGGGTCACTCTATTTCCTTCATCAAAAGTTAGTCTACCACAAGTGGAAGTTCCTGTAGAATCGCTAGGTAATCTCTTGGATAGACTCAAAATGTTTGAACAACCGTCAACATCTAGGACTGTGTCGGACGACACGGCGACAGCAGAACCCCCTGCCGTCACTCTGACAATGTTTGCCGGCATACCATCTGTCCCGACTAGCTCTCAACCGCTAGAAGGAGTCCACCCAGGGACTATTTCGACAGTGTGTCTGTTCCAGTTTGTTCCTCTGGAATAATATCCGGCAACTCTTATGTTGAAATTCGCCAGATTGATCCATTTGGAGGTCAATTTGGGCAATCCAATCCCCAAGGACAAACAATCCCCTTGAGTTCCGGATTGCTACCATATGGGGGGCAGTATGCCCTTTCACTACCCCCTCCGGGAGGGTATCCATACGGGAGTCCACAACAATATTCAGGTTATACTGGAGTTACATCAAGTGGTTGGGTACCTATGCTACCTCAACAACCAAGGGTTGTATATTCTATGCAACCATGTGTACCTATGTCGAACATCCCGACCACACCGGCTATTGTGACAGTGTCCCAAGTTCAAACGTTGCCTGTTGTATGCCAACCTCAGACTTCTCAGGTTGTAATGCAACAGCCCCTTGACCCTGTGACTCAACCATAATCGCCTACTGGTGGGGCGACACAGGTCCAAACGGGTACAATTACCCCACACCTTGGTCCAACGGTTAGTATAGTGCAACAGAACATGGCTTCACAACCGTGGCTGGTGCAATATCAAAAACCACAATTCCAACAAGTATACCAAGGTTCTGAGCAGCAGATCTTTGTAAACAGTGGACAACCGTATATTCAAAACGGTCAAAACCAACCGCTTTACAGTGGTCAAGTCCACCAACCATATCAGTCATACCAACATCAGTTGCATTATGCTGGTATGCAAAGGCCAACTGCTCAGGCAATTCCATCGTACCCTGGGTATGCTTCACCTAACCTGAATCAACAGTTACCATTCGTGGCAACTTTAGAGTTACCCGATTTACACCGGTTAACAAACGATCCGATTGCTTATGCCCCATGGTGGCCAGCGATTCCTCACAAACTTCCATCGAACATTCCTAAATTTAATGGAAATCCAGGTGAAGACCCATCGAATCACGTGATGACTTTTCATCTGTGGTGTTCATCAAACACCCTAAACGATGATTCGATAAGGCTTCGCCTTTTCCAGAGGACGTTAACGGGTCCAGCGGCAAAATGGTATATTGAATTACCTAGAGCCTCGTTCGACAATTTCAGCTCCCTAGCCACGACTTTCTTAACCCATTTTCAATTACCGATAAGGTATGAAACGGGAATGGAAATCTTAACCAACTTCAAACAGACGACGGCCACTCATATATCCGATCATATACATGAGTGGCGTCGTCGTCGTAGAATGGTGAAAACATACGTTCCCGATCAGCTATTAGCTGAATGGTTTATCAAGTCGTTACTTCCTGCTATAACGGAAGATGTGGCAAAGGGGGGAGTCGTAACAGAGGAGCAAGTTATTGCTCGTGCACAATATCTAGACTTAGTCTACACTCAGTCTGGCACGCTCTACGACAAAATACCTGACGCCCCTAGACTGGAATTCTCAATTCCTCCTCCTCCTAAATCAAATAGTGACTCTCATGCCGTCGATGGTGTGATTGGCACGGCAAACACGAAAACGACAAAGGCTTCGTATAAGAAAGCCCGTAAGAATTCGGATCAAAATGCAAAAGAAGAAATTCTTGCTTCGGAAGTAAATTCCATATCAGCAGATAAGGGCAAAGAAACCAAACAACCATGGAGCAAGAAGAAGCAAAACAAAGGGAAGAAGAAGAAACAGGGTGAGTCATCTCCTGAAAAAACTTCTTCAAACCCTCCTAGAAATAGGAAATATCCGTGTCAGATATGCGATGAGGATCATTGGACAGCAGATTGTCCATACAAAGCTAAGCTTAAAAGGTTCTTCAAAAGTTCGCAAACCTCAGCTGTCTTAACTGATCCATTCCCAAATCCAGGTCAAAATCTGGTTGATAATGGAAATGCTTCCCCGTCGCAAGTGCTTATGTTGTCGGTTTCAAAACAGCAGAATGATGCTTTGATTTCGACAAGGAACAAAGATTACGGGAATCCGCAGCTGTCGAACGGCAAGGATAAAGATCAACCAAGCAGTTCGACGACAACTTTAACCAAAGTTGTGCCACCCACCATTCCTGAACAAATGATAAAGTCGCCAAAGGGAGGAGTGTACACGTCGACATTTAATCCTCGTGCAAAAATAGCACAGAATTATAATATAATAGAGGACCTGGCCCAATCGCCGTCCGCTATGTCGACGCTTGAGGTACTGCAAAATTGCCTCTCCCAAGAGCAAGCTTTATTATCAGCAATAGGTGAAATTGACCCAATGGACTCCAATCTTGTGGCCTTTGATCATAAAGGATATGACCCTCAGTTACCAGCTCAACTAGCTTTCCTTATTCAAGTGAAAGCCCTCAACAAAACTGTTCATCGAACAATTATTGATGAGGGGGCATCTACGTGTATTATGTCGATGAGTTGCTGGAAGAATTTAGGCTCACCACCCTTGTCGAGATCGTCAACAACGTTAAAAGCATTTGATGGACGATCATACACTCTGTTGGGCTTCAGTTTTGATCTTATTTTGCTTTGAGAAACTTACCTAACTATCCATTTATCCTTCATTTTCACTTCATCCATTTCATTTTAATGAATATTTGATGTCTAATCAGGTATTTAGCTTTAATTTGTCAATTTCTAAAGTTTTTATAAAAGTTTGATTTTAAGTGCAATTTTGGCAATTTCAGAAATTCCCGTAATCACTTCATGGTTGATATGGATGCAGGCCACTTCAGCACGAATGGGATGCATGAATAGAAAGCTTGGGAACTAGGACCAAGCCACCTATGCTTGGTTCCAACAGAACGAGCTTTATTATGCCTTTTTGGAGCTAGTCAATCATGACTAGTCATCCAGAAATCCCATCTAAATAGGGCTGTTTTGGGATTCCAAGATATTAGTCATATTTCTTGGGATGAGGGAGGTGGATTCGACTTGGATAGGTGGATTAGAGTAGATATGTTTGTTAGAGTGATTTTAGATCAGTTGGTTTCATGAACTCCTTATTTAAGAGCCACACTTTGATGGCTCAACACAATTGACATATGATACTTTTATGCTGTAATATTTTTGGTTTGAAGACTTAATTTGAAGACTTGTGTTACTCTCATTTTGCTGATCAATACATGGATGTTTGGATGATATAAAGCTTCTGATATAATCTTCATAAGTGTGCAAGGCAAGGGTGGAGGGCCCCCACTCCAAGCTAAGTACACTTCCAAGTTAAACTAGTTTTATTTCATTGCAAATCTGGTTGATGGTAGCTTTAGTTTTTCAAAGTCTTATTTCAGATTGCATCATGGTTATGAATAGTGATTGATTTCATTTTTTAATGGTTTATTCATCATCTAATTGAGTTGGGAAACAAGTGTTCAAGTTGGGCATTCTCTCTATGAAATGGTGAATTAGAATTAGTCTCTTTTGTTTACATGCAAATAGTTTGTTTCCATTTAGATTTATATCTTGAGATGGATGAGTTATGTTGGAAAACCTTAAGTGTCTCTTAAGTTAAGAGCCTTTTTCATGTATGATTTATGCATCTTGAGTTTCTGGTTATCATCTCTAATTCATTAAGTAATAACTGAGGTGGAAGTAGACTTCTTGAGTCAAGAACTCTTTCAATGTTTCCTCTTTTAAGCTGATTGAATCAAGAGTTTTAAGATATATTTTCTCTTAGTTTTTAATCATTCATCTTTCAAAGTTTGGTTATATTTGATCTTCACAAATAGTGAATTTGCCTCCAAGAATAAACAACCCGGATTGATAGTAAATAATTGTGTTAGTTTAGGAACATAAATTAGCTCAACACACTCCATACGGGATTTTAAGTAACTTGCAAGTTGAACTAGGGGGTAAAACAGTAGGAATTGATGTTGAAGTAATTGATGGAAACCTCGATTACAACATCCTACTGGGAAGGCCCTGGATATATGCCATGGCCGCAGTTGTGTCGACCTACTTCAGGAAGATTGCATTTCCCTTTCAAGGAGGAATTATAGTCGTTGACCAACAAACTTTCCTCCCCGACAGTTCACAAGTTACGGGAAGCATTCCAATGATCCATGGAAGCAATCATTCGCTTCAAAATATTGGAGTAGGTCTCCTAAAAGACCCTGCCTTAATGGGTACTTTTTCCCTATCGCCTGCAAGTAATCTGGCGGAAGTGGCCACAGTGGAAACCTACAATATGAAATCTTCTATATCTAATGGATTCGGAAGATTCCTAAACATTTTGTCAGCGTGGATCATCGCCCTAATAGAAATACTATAAATACAGTGGGCTCCGAGGATGGTTCTAATCTCGTGTCAACCTCGTTAAAAAATGAAACAAGGAGTCATGAGGATAGTTCTTTTACTGTGTCAACCTCATTAAAAAATGAAACAATCTCCTTTCCAAATCTCAAAGGTAAACCTTCATTCCAACCACCAAGTTGAATGCAATGAAGCTTGGGGGGCATGCACCTTGATTTGCATTGTTATGCTCGGGGCATGCAAACTTATCATCGAGCAGTTTTAGCACACAGTTCATGCTCGTTAAAAAATAAACGCAAGATCCGAGCAGTTTTAGCACATAGTTCATGCTCGTTAAAAAATAAACATAAGACCGAGCAAATGTTTCCACCTGTGTTTAAGCTCGTTAAAAAATGAACTATCCCGGCAAATAACCACTGTGAATGTAATATCATCAGCCATTAAAGCCTTGGTCGTGTTTGCACCGTCACCTCCACTTTTCCATTGGCCGATCGTTCACCTCCATATGTTTGTTTACCCATTTTGAGGAACAGCTGCGAAGAGTGATTTCACCTAGCCATCCTTGTGACACTGCCGTGATTGGAAAATTCCAACCTGCACCTGGAATCAGCTGCTAACCCTGTTTATCACTCGTTCCTCAAAAGACGAGTCTTCTTTAAGCTCTTTTCATCTGACTCGTAAAATATGAAAAGATTGCCGAGTTTTGGCCTTCCAGCTTGTTAAAGCGACCGGAAGAGCTATCCCTCCTCTAGATTTTAATCTTTTTGGACCTGAGGGATTATTGCACAAAAAGATTGAGCGCTTGTGTTGTTCGGCTCGTTAAAACTATCGAAAACTCATCCCTTCTGTATTGTTTTATACTTTTTCGGACTTAAGGGATTAGATGACGAAAAAGGACTTTTGGAGTTAACTTTATGTACCTTTTCAGACTCTCTAAAAATGAAAAGGACCGAGTTATCTTTGTCGTTACACTCGTTAAAATCATTAAATAGCGACAAACTTGTCTTTAGACGAGAACGAGTTTCACTATCGCTAGGCTCATTAAAACATAGCGATGGGCTTGCCCGAAGGGCAGGTTATAGAACAAGCATATGTTATCCTCCTCAAGCTTGACAAAAATAAAGAGGTACTGGTCAGCAATGACTGGGGAAAAATTGGGAGAAACTCAAGAAAACTTTGATGGTAGCAAGTCGCTCTTGAACATGACACTTTTCCTCCGTACCACAATCGGGTTGGGTTGTTTCATTCACCAGTCACATCACCATGGTCTCGCCATACCATCCATATTTGGGGTAATGCTACCAATCCATCGCATCAATGTCGCCATATGTTCAAGAGAAGTCGTTCAGAAAAGTCAACCGTGTCCCATCCACTGCCATACATTATCCTTCATCCTTTCATGACCGCCACCCTGAATCATATGTCTCAAATCGTTTTCACCTCCATTAAAATCATTAGCTCCGTTCCGTGTCATTGATGTGGGATTCATTAAGGCCCTCCTTTGACGGATTGATTCTTGTCGACATCAGCTCATTATCCAAGAAGTTGATCTAGGAACAACCCCTTCAGTACTTTGAAGCTTGCATGCCTCAATGGCAAGTTTCTCACTTCCGGCGACAGGTATACATTAATGACCTTCGACCGAAAGATTTTGCGTGGTGTTCGACGCCAAGTCCTTTATTCACACCACATGAATTGTACTGCAGTACCTTGAGGGTCATTATCATTATCGGTGATTCCTCTCGTGCTTTTTAACGGTTTACCTCATTGACCGGTAATCAAGCGATGTCTTTCCATGTTCGACTTCAGAACATTTCTCACATGGATCGACTTGTACTTAGAGTGAAGATCGAACGAGTTTGAAGACCCCGGATCTAGTTTCATCCATCTGGGCTGCGATATATATTCAGGAAAGATAAAGACATTGACATGTACATCATTGCAGCAGATAATCATCCTACTCAAAGGATGATAATTTCATCAAAATTATCAATCTACCATCAGACGATTGTCTGTTCTATGTACAGAAAAATGAATTTATAAAGCTGAGCATGGGAATGCCCGCCTCAGCTAGATCATGAAAGCAGTATGAAAAATAATGTATTCTATTGTATCTTATTACAGGTCTCCTCCCAGCATTGGATGAACTTCGGATCCCCCTGATAAAGCATTTCACCCGATAAACGGCCTCATACTTTAGGGGGCAACTGTTATAGACATTTTTGTGCCTTACAGCATTGAGCATGAAATGTCCATAATCTAAGGGATCCAAAGTCCCTAAACATGTTGTTCCTACCCCTAGAGGAACAAGGCTAACAAACCACAGCAATTCACAGAAGTTCTCCACCAGAAACTGCTCAAAAACAAGTCAATTCAGGATCAATTCAGTGGCTCCACTAGCTGTCTGCGCTGAATGTCAAAGCCAACACTGGCTACCTGCGCTGAATGTCAAAGCCAACACTGGCTACCTGCGCTGAGCGAGAGTTGACATGTGGCAAGTTCATTCCACGAGGTGTCAAAACCCAGGAAGCTTCCAAAATCTTCCTCAATGACACTTGCCTCAGGGAATTCGACTGGTGATGAGTAAGAGGTTCCAAATCTCCAAGTGGAAGCAAGAACCTCCAAGTGGAATCAAGAACTGACAGAGGGAGAGGACACTAGTCAGATCTCAAGCTGACTCATCCTCTCTCCAAACATCTATATATGGATCTCTCCTCCATGAGATCTAGAGGCTGGAATTTTGTTATTGCAAAGAATTGTTGTTGGTTTGAGATTGGAATCATTGGGTGCTTAATGCTTTGAAGGGTGAAGATAGGAATTCCATTTGCTGGGAAGGAGATGCTGGATTGGAGCCCTCTGGGTTGTATCTCTTCCTAAACCTTGTTATTCATCAATAAAGCTATCTTGGTTTCTCCTATATACTGATGTATCTTTGATGTATGATTGCATTAGTATGTTTAGTTTATTTCTAATCCTAAACTAGTTATGAATATGAATCCATGTCTTGTGTAGTGTTCTCTTCTTGTGATCTTGCAGAAACCTCTTGAAGCTGGGCGAGCGAGAAGGCAAGTAGCTGGGAACTCTCCAAGAGAAGAGAGGCCGGATCGAGGGACAAACGGAAGACATCGGTTAGTCCATCCATCTCTCTCTTCATTCTTAATTCATAAAGGAAGAATACTAGAATAGCTGTCTCTGTTTGTTGCTAAGGCACTGTCGCACCTTAGGTGGATAGGATCGTCCTGCATAGGCATTTTTCCCCACAACACATGGATCAATAAGTCTTCTTTAATCTTGTGTTATTGTATCTGTGTTTTATTTACCATCTAAATATCATGCTCTAAGTTACAAGAAAAAAGGATAACCCAGAATTTACTTTGCTGTACTCTGTGTTCAATTCCTGTAATTTTTTATGTTTTCTACAGGACTAGCATAGGCAAGAATTCTTGACTGCTCTTGTCTCCCTGGTTATTTCACTCTAAATATCATCAAGGAATTCTTAACTATTCCCTGATAATGTTTATACAATTTCCCTCTGTTAGCATAATGAAATATTCTTGATTTCCTTTCATTCCCTGACTTCATTTCATCTTATTCCAGCTTGAAAATTGTTCTGTGTTTAATTATCTTGCTCTGTAGTTTTCCTATTGCCAAAGAAACCATACCCAGAGGTTTATTTCCATTAGACTCCATCAACCCAATGGTCTGAACTTCTCTCACATTATAGCCCTGCTCTACTGAATGTCATCTTCCAAACACCAAACAAAACTTGTGCTTCATAACTAGCCTAACATATAACAAAACAAATCTAAATCATAAAGAGAGAGCCCTCTCTGGTTGTAGATTGGCTAGAATCTGCAACTAAAATACTGGTTAGTGGTTACCTTGGCCGTATTCCCTTCTGGAGGTAGGGAACAACCTGAGTGATAACAGACCCTAACAAAATTAAATCCATTTAGGAATGGAAAATCGCCACAACCATAAAGCATATGCAAGGATTTCTCGGGCTGATAGGGTATTATTGCAAGTTTGTTAATAATTATGGGGGAATAGCAACACCTCTAACAAAATTATTGAAGAAAGATGCATTTCATTGGACTCCAAAAGCAACTAAGGCCTTTGAACATCTTAAAGAGGCAATGTGCCAAGCACCGGTCTTAGCTATGCTAGACTTCACAATTTTTTTATTGTGGAATGTGATGCCTCATGAAATGGAATTGGTGGCGCTTTAATGCAAGAAGACCCATTTCTTTTGAAAGTCGTCCAATCAAAGGAAAGTATTTACACAAACCTATTTATAAGAATGAAATGTTGGAAACACTACATGCACTAAAGAAATGGTGAAATTACCTGATGGGAAGACACTTCAAGGAAAAAATAGATCATGATAGTCTTAAATACATTTTGGAACAAAGATTATCTTCAGAAGAGCAACAAAAATGGGTCACAAAAAGGTTGGGTTATGACTTTGAAATCATCTACAAAAAAGGGAAGAAAAAAGTTGTTGCAGATGGACTCTCAAGAAAGGATGAGGATGTGAAAGCATTGCTTTGTGCCATCTATATTATACAACTAGATTGGATAACTGAAGGAAAGGATGAATGGAAAAATGATGAAGAAGTGTGGACACTCATTCAAAAGTTGTAGCAAGATCCCAATACATCTAATACATTCAGTTGGAAAAATGATTCATTATGGTACACCTATCACTTATATCTTTGTAAGAATTCCCAACTCAAACAAAAGATTCTTTTGGAATGTCACACCTCTCCCTTAGGAGGGCACTCATTATTTTTAAAAATGTACCACAAGTTCAAGAAGGAATTTTTTTGGGATGGCCTTAAATTTGATATTCAAAAGTTTGTGGCGGAATGTTTGGTTTTCCAACAAAATAAAGTTGAGACAATTAAGATGCCGAGTCTGTTACAACCTTTAGCCATTCCAAGTCAACATTGGGAGCAGGTTTCAACGGATTTTATCACAGTTTTACTCAAGTTTGAAGGAAAGAGTATCATCATGGTGGTAGTTGATAAAATTACCAAGTATGCACACTTTTATGCATTATCTCATCCATTTAAAGAATGCACAATTGCTACTTCATTTATGGAAACAATTCCAAATCTACATGGAAACCCCAAGATTATTGTAAGCAAGAGAGATCCCATTTTCATTGGAAATTTTTGGACTAACTTATTTTCTTGCCTAGGTACTCAATTAGCTCATAGCTCATCTTATCATCCTCAATCTGATGGGAAAACTGAGATAGTGAACAAAATTTTGGAAGGATATCTTTGTTTCTTTGTATCTGATAAGTAAATACAATGGGTCAAGTGGTTACCTTTGGCTGAATGGTGGTATAACACTTCCTTCCACACTACAGCAAAAATGACACCATTTATGGCACTTTATGGATATCATCCACCATCCATCACATCATATTTAAGAGAAAATTCTAAGGTTCAAGCAGTTGAATATCACATCGAAGATTGTCAACAAGTTCTCCAACTCTTAAAGGATAACCCCAATTTGGCATAGAATCGAATGAAACAATAGGCATATCAGCATCACAACAAAAGAATTTTTGATGTAGGCGACTAGGTATTTTTTTGACTACAAACATACAAACAAATTTCCCTCAAGCAAGCTAAGAAGGATAATAAATGATCACCAAAGTACTATGGTCCTTATAAGGTGTTGTAAAAGATTGGCACTATGGCATACAAGTTGGAGCTTCATGCATCTTCCCGAGTGCACCCAATTTTCCATTTTTCATGCTTAAAGAAGGTTATAGGTGAGAAGCTCCCAATTCAAACAATATTTGCAAAACTTGACGAGGAAGGAAAAATCATATTGGAACTTGAAGCAGTCACATAAACAAGAACTTGACAGCTACAAAATTGATCAATTTCAGAGTATCTCATCAAGTGGAAGAACTTACCACTGAAGATTCCACATGGGAGGATGAGAATTTTATACAGAGGAATCCAAAACTACTCCAGCATTGAGGACAACACTTTTTTTAAGGAGAGGGGCATGTTAGGTCCCTATAATATTAGTGTAGCCCCTTACTGTTATTTTTGTGCCCATGTAGTCCCCATATTGTTATTATTGTGCCCCATAGAAGACCACTATTGTTATTTTTGTGCCCTTACATTATTATTGTTGTGTAGGCTCTGATTATATTGTGAACCCTTAGACTCCTATATATAGAAAGGAGGTTTGGTCATTTGAATCATCCAAGAATTTTTCATTTATGTAATGTAAAGGAGGTTTCCCCCTCAAAGAGGATAATTTTTAAGTCACTGATCTATCCATTTATGAGCTAGTTGCATAACAAGGGAATCCTAAGGGGGAAAGGAACCATAAAAATCTAAAGGGATTAAAATGATGAATAAATCTATCCAAGAGGGTTGTAAAATAGTGGCAAAAACCCTAGAAATTAGAGGCTGAATTGATTGTGCCCTAGACTCCTCAACTCAGTAAATCTATTCCTAAATGATGGAGGTGTACTCTAAACCCTAGGGGGATTTTTCCTTTCTCAATGAGAAATTACTAAGAGAATATAGGCCTAGGGGTGGCTTAGGAAAGAATAGAAACCCTTCCCAGTACACATGCAACACAGTAAGCAAATCTAAAAAATTTTGAAAACATTTCTAAAAAATGACAGAATGTTGATTCTGACCTAAAAAGTGAATTGGAATGCAAATAATGGGCCAAAATTTGTGTTCCAAAATGTAGATAATGGGCCAAAAAGTGTGCTTTTCTCCTGGAACTCTCGCTCGACATATTTCACCCAGATTTTACTGTTTCCTACTTGGTATGTCAAAAACCAACACGCAAAAAAAAAAAAAAAAACTTTTCCATAAAACAAAGTGGATCTAAAAATAGAAATTGAGAGGCTAAAGACAGTTGGAAAACACTAAGAACTTTGAAACGATAGTCATCAAGGATCTGAATTACTACACCAAGTGGAGTCATCATTTGTTGATGACTATGTAGCTAAAAACCCAATAGAATCGCCAATTCTTTCTATCCTTATGCACCGCTTAGTGCTCCAACCCCTTCAACACCAACACCCCAACCTCCCATTTCTCCTCCACCCCTACCACAATAGCAAACACCTCCTCAAGTTCAAGTGTATGCTCAATAGAGTGCAACCAATCCCCCCAACCCCAAGCAAAAGAATAAGGGGAAGGGTAACCGAAACCAACACCCCAACTGGAAATTATGTATCTTCCTATGGTGGACAATCACCTTCATTACATACTAGAAAACTTTGAATGCATTTATCTCCCATCTCTACGTTTTTTGGTTCAAACTCGGGCTCATAACTACTAGTAATGTCAACAGGTCTTTCCTCTTATTTTTTACCCTTACTGTTTCCAGGAAAATTAGTGTCTTTTCGATCTGCTAGTCCCACTAGGATTGGTAGCTATCCTAGAAACAAACAATCAAGGCAATTTGTGATTTCCTCTATGTATGATAGATAAGAGAGATGCAAAGGGACCAACCTGGATCTTTCGCTTGACTCCTTGCTTGATTTCTCTCCCCCTTAATAGAGCTTGCAACTCCTCTCCTGCTTGTCCTACTTAGAGAATACCTGTAGAAACAAAGTAACAAAACACCATCAAAGAATCTCGATCTATTATATCATAAACAATGCAGAATCAGAAATACATTGAGCATACAATAGCATTCACAAATAACAAGATTCACAAATACACAATTGTATGGAGTAAAACTCAAAAAACTTTATTAAAATAGAAGGGAGAATTACAACCCACCTGTCTGATCCAGCATCATCCTCCCAGCATCAAAGCCATCTTCACCTCATGAAAAGCAAGATCACCCAACAATACAATGCTCTTTCTCAGACACAAACTATCAACACTTCCTTACAAATTACAAAATTCCAGCCTCTAGATCTCTCAGATGAGGGATCCATTTATAGATGTCTACAAGGGTGTGAGTCATCTCTGGGTTTTTGATTAGTGTCATTCCACTTGTTTTTCTTGGTTCCACTTGGAGATTTATTGGATCTCTTACTCATCCTTGGTGGTGGGCTCCAGTATTGTAGCAATAATGCTACAACTCCTGGAGCTTCCTATCTCTAATTTTATCAACCCGGTAGTTCGTACAAACTTGGAAGCGACGGTGCTGTATGCACAAGTACTAGCTCTTGTCGCAGCTGTCACTTGGTCAGCTGGCACAAGTCCGCTAGGGCTCAAGCCAACTTCTATATGCTCTCAGAAGAAGCTTTCTAAATGATGGATGAAGGCTATCTCAAAGGAAATTAATCTACTTTGCAAAGATGAACTGAAAGCCAACCAAAACATGGAAACCCTAGTAAACCCTAATCTGACTAGCTTAATCTCTATGATGCAATGGTGGGAGTGCAAATGTCAAAGAATGATGCCATTACCTCTAGTGATATGAGATGCATGAAACTAAGCTGCTTCTACTAAAAAGAACATTGTTTTTGTATTTTTGCTTAAGTGGATGGAGTGATTATAATTTTGTTTCTTATTAGGGTTTGGCTGTGCAAAGGTGGTGTGAAGGGAGAGAAAGCTTGGGAAAGGTCAGGAGGGATAGGAGAGGTTCCAGAGGATCCAAAACATCATTCCATAGAAGTCCACAACGTTCAGGTGCTCGGCAACCGAGGTTACAGATTCCTACAGGATGTCTGCAGGGGATCCTACAGGAAACTCAGGAATTCTACAGGAAGTCTGTTAACTTCTACAGGGTGTTCTACCGTGGGAGTTTTGGGTGATGGTGAAGTGATGGAGCGGTATGGGTGGATAGGTAAGATGGAGATGGAGCTTGTGATGGCTCGGTGGTAGAGAAATAAGATGGAGAAAGAGTGCACAGAGTTGGTTGGTGAATAGAAGGGTGGAAGCAAGGAAAAGTTAAAAAGATGGAGCTACGTGAGAAGTAGAAGGGTTGGAAGGCTAACGAGCTGAACAGAGGGAGAGTAGGTGGCTTTAGGCATGGTTAAGAAGAAAAAGAACACGATAAAGTGATGCTATGCAGTGTAAAAGAAACAAATCCTCTATATCTTGCACAAAACCGAGAATTCCATCAACCTATTCTAACTGTGTTATTAAACCAATGAACAATAATGTAAAGTGTGGAGAAAAATCGTGCATGGTGTTGGAACGAAGCAATAGTGCTCAAGAGCAGAATGCATGGATGGATCTACCATTGAAATGACTGTGTGGCAGCTTGCATGAAAGCATAAGACTGCGTTTTTTTGGTGGTTGGTACAACCCACACCCCCAATCTCTAAACAGAGATGGCAGCGAGTGCACTATCAACCTTTTTTTGGAGCTCTAATGAATTACAATCCTCCTACTCTAATCTAAGCAACTGAAAGCACTTGAACTGTAAACTAATCCTACTCAATCACATAAAAGAAATCAAATCAGCAGACTGTAAATTCTAAATGCATGTCAAAATAGAGGAAATAAAGTGCTGCAAGGAAACAAGTAACAATAAAAGGAAGAGGAGGTCTATTGCTCTCAGGTTGGGCCCTAACCTGAGAGCTATAGCTCCCTTAAAAGCTCAGAATTAGATCCAAATCTGCTTGCCTTTATTCATAATCAAGAGTCTAATGTCATGCCAAAACTGGCTTACAAAAACAAACACCGAGCTGTAGCTCGTGCTCAGAAATTACAACAGTAGTTCAAAAGTTCAAAAAGCTTCTATCAAAGGCTACGACCTTCATATTTATACACAATGAAGATCAAGCTGGCTTCCTCCATTCGTGGAGCTTGGCTGTCCAACTGAAAGTCAAACTGCTGTAAACTGCTGATCCTGTAGAACATGTTGGCTGCCTTTAAGCTCAGTGGGGAGAGCTGTTGGAGCTCGGAGTTAAGGTGAAAATCACGAGGAAGGTCATCAAGACTGTGGACAACCTCCCTATGAACCCGCAATGTCACCTTTGTTGTCTCCTTGTCTCCATTTGCGTGGTCTTTTGCTCTCTTTAATGCCAAAAACCTGAAATCATCATGTATTAGCCACATAGATATAATGCCTGCCCTTCTTCCTACAAACAACACGAATATACTAAGAAATGAATGCATAAGTGATAAAAGGTGAATGGTTGAGCAAGGTAAGTAGGCCAAATGAGCCCAAATTGTACCAAAAATTATGGCTCATCATCACCCCCCAGCTAAAATATTTGCTCATCCTTGAGCAACTTTGCTCCAGCTCCTTGTCCTTGGCCGAGAACTAGGGCCCGGAGCATGCTCTTCCTTTCCTGTTCTTGGTGGCCCTGCCTCTTCTGCCCCTGGCGGTGACGAGGGTGGCGCTTCCTCCTTCTTTCCTGTTTCCTTGAGCCGGGCTTCGGAAGCCGATTGGCCTATCCTTCGTGTCCAGGAAGTTATTTTTGGGCTTCCCCTCTCGGGGGTGGCCGATGTTTTAGAGGGGGATCTTTCACTGGGTGAAGTAGGGACACCCCCTAAAATGGTTTGGCTGCTGGGTGGAGGCTGCGGCTTGCCCGTTTTTATTCTCTTACTGCTCCTAACTTCAAAAGGTAGAGGGATCTCCCTCTCTCTCTTCTCCTTTGGCTTTGGAGGTGTACTGAGGGCGGCCAGCGCAGCTGCTGCCTCCTTTTCGAGAATGCCAACCTTCTCTTTATTGCGTTTTGCTTTCCCAGGGCTTCCTGTAGAAGACCCTGTTTTAGCCAATTTCGGGCTTCCTGTAGAAGCCCCTGTTTTGGTAATTTTCGGGCTTCCTGTAGAAGCCTGTTTCTGCTTTCCTGTAGACATAGGTGTCACCACCTTTTCTTGCTTTGCTGCATGGGTTTTGCTTTTTGGTTTGGTTGCAGGTGCTGATGAGGTACTTGGGCTGATGTGGACCATCTCAGCTTTGTCCGTTCTGCTCTGCAACCTCTTTTCTCTTGCTGACAAGATGGGTGTGTCACATTTTTCTTTGTCATCCTTTTTCTCATGCTTCTTCTTTTGTTCTTTCTTCTGCACTGTGGTCGGGGTCTTCTGGCCTGTTTCTTCCTTTCCCTCAGCCACTGATTCTTTTTCCTCACTGTTGGAGGAACCCGTTTCGTCAATCAACATCCTTATGTCTCCATCTCTTGTCAAATTCCTGAATGATTCCCATGAGAGGGGAACCTTATATGAATGGAGCGCATCCTCCACAAGAAGTTTGATCAACCCATGGTGGGCTACCTGATCTGGTATGCCTTCTTTTAACTTTGTGGCACACTCAATTAGAGACTGTAGCAGGAAATAAGGAATGCTCAGTTTCTGTTCTATAGGAAGATCAATCCGGTGCCTCAATTCAGTGAGCAACCGAAAGTGATACGCGTACACGATGCTAAAACGGCCTTCACAGGTTATATACTTCATGATTTGCAGGCTAACCTCATTCCATGGTGGCACCAAACTGGTTCTACGCACCCCATTTTTGTCCTCCGAGAATTCCTCCTCAGGTGGAAAGAATTCTTTCTTGGCCTGCTGGCTCAACTTCCTTTCTTCCTTATCCCATGGCAAACCCATTGGAAGTTCAGTAATTCGACTGATATATTGCGGGGTGAGCTTGAGGCTTAGGCCCCTGAAGTTCCCTGTGGCCAGTGTCTTGGATTTCGGCCTCAGAGCCTGCAAAAATTCTTCTGCCACTTCATCGTCGTAACCCTGCAATTTGTCACAAAAAGATATCCATTGAACCCGTGTGAAGAGCTCCACTACCTCCTGGTTTTCCCTTAACTTGGTTGAATCAGTGGGTTCTCATCTAATAAACCCACCCGGCATGATAAAACAGTTTCCTTAACCAGAGGTGGTGATTGTGAAAGAAATTTGGTCTACTGAGACAGAGCGTAGAATGTCATGCACATAATCCACAAAACTTATCCCTGAGGAACTTAACACAGTTTAATTACCCTGACATCCTGTAGAATGACAGTATAGGCACAGCAGAAAACAATTTCACCATTTTTCTATAACCAGACTGTGGACGACGATTCTGCCACCTTTAAAAACCAGTTGCATGAAGAGTTCAGGGTTACCTTTTTAATCTGCCACCTTTTTACGTGAGGCACCCGCCTTCCTGTAGAAACTGCATTCCTGTAGAAGCAGCGTTCCTGTAGAAGCAGCGCGCGATTTTCGGGAAAGACTGCAGCTGGTCTGCGCTCTGGGTGTGCTTCACAAGCGTTCTGATAGCCAAAGGCTCGGTGTATCGAACTGCAGAAATATCAGGATAGCCACTCGAGTTCAAAACGGTGGTTGATAAATGCATGAGGGCAATCTAGCCGATTAGATTTTGAATCGGCGGAATTCGTGGCGCGGGGGTGAGCTGTCCTCGCCGAACCATTGGGCGACGTCATCCCATCATTCAACTGCGCGTTCACTTGCTGCCACATCAATTCCCGCAGATCTGCCACCGCCTCTTCTGTTAAACTCGTTTTTTTCCCGACAGGATTGCTCTCACGTGCGTGCTGCCCATTCTTTTTGTCATGGCCGCCACCCAAACATCCAACTAGACTATTAACTGGCTGACGTGGCCGACCAAATGGCCATACGGCCGCTCAACCCATTCACCTTTACACTGTGCAATCAATTCAAAGTAAAATTCATGCAATCTGATGGAAGGAAGGGCCGAGACACTTACCTGCGCGACTGCACACGATGTTTCGGTTTTTTGGACGCTGATGAGTGGATTTCCCTGCTACTGGCCAACTTACACAGGCCCGGAGGTCCATGTTTACAGGCTGCCGACGATGGATTGGATGCTTTGGTTGCATGCGCCCGCGTTTCATGGCATATGGTCGGCGCTGTGAATGGTATCCACTCTAGTAGGCTTAACTGTTACAGGACTCCCGCGGGATGTCTTGTAACCGTTCTTCCTCCTTGGGTGCATGCTGCACGACGAAGGATCTGGCCTCATGATCACGCTCCCGGACCTTCTAGATGATTGGGATGAATATGGTGTGAGATCTCCAGCGTTTTTTCATTTAAAATTTGCTTTTTCTTGAGAACTCATCGATCTGCTTTGTTGGTGTAGGGAACTTTGTTGCATGTCGACAAGGATGGTGGAACAAGATAACAACAATGTGCAAGGGTGACAACAGTGGCTTGCATGCGTCCAAACCGATCCTTAGCCGTTAGATCTCCTCATGAAATGAATTCTGGGCCGTTCTGAGCTTCTACAGGAAGTTTCCTGTAGAAATACAGAGCTTCCTGCACAAAGGCTGCGTTTCCTGTAGAGAGTCTGCACCTTCCTGTAGAACATCTGCATCTTCCTGTAGAAGATCTGCGTCTTCCTGTAGAAAATCTGCGTCTTCCTGTAGAAGACTCAATTTGTAATAAAATTGCACATACCTTGGAGAAAATGAGTATTCTTGGAGGAGGTGCTGGTGAGGTCTCTTGACAGCATGATGAGGACCCTTGGCTTTGAGTTGAGAGGCTTCCTCTCCTCCATAGAACACCTGCAACCTGCATGCAATTTTACATAATGAATCTGTTGACCTTGTTTTTTTCTTTTGTTTTTTTTTTTCTTCTTTTTTTCTCTTTTTTTTGAAAGATAACAGGGGCGCCTCATTGAGGTTTTCACCCTTGCCATCTGCCTTAAGCGCCTCAAAGAGGTTTTCACTCAAGGATCTTTTTCCAATCTCTTTTTTTTTTTTTTTTTTGAAAGACAATAGGGGCGCCTCAATGAGGTTTTCACCCCTACCACCTGCCTTGGGCACCTCAGAAAGGTTTTCACCCAAGGATCTTTTTTTTTTTTTTTTTTTTTCTTTTTCTAAGGGTATGCCCAAAGTAGAGGCAGAACCCTTCTCTATGACCAACACTGCCTTCTCCATAGTTTTGATGAACTCTTGTCTTGAGAGAGGGTTCCTGTAGATCTTCAATCGATGCCCATTGACAAGCATGGGGATGGCTTCCTCATCAATGGTCTGAATAAGAACAGATCCATTGTCATGACATTTTTCCACTGAGTATGGCCCTAGCCATCTGGTTCTCAGCTTCCCCTTGAAATCTTTATATCTGGAGTCATACAACAAAGCCCAATCTCCCGGCTGAAATTGCTTGTCATGGAGATGTTGGTCATGCCACACCTTTCTCTAAAGTTGAACCACTTCTGAGTGAAGGAGGGCCTGCATTCAGTGCTCATCTAGTCCATTCAGCTGCAATAGCCTTTCTTGTTGTGCATGGCTGAGATCTAGATCCAGCTGAGCTGCCATCCTCAAAGTGTTGTATTCAAACTCAATGGACAGCAAAGCTTTCTTCCCATAGACCAGCTCATAAGGTGTGAAGCCGGTGGTGGTCTTCCAAGTGGTGTTGTAAGCCCATGTGGCTTCAACCAGGCGATCTGCCCAGTCCTTTCTGCTGCTGCTCACCACCTTAGTCAAGATCCCTTCTAATGCTCTATTGGTGACTTCCACCTGCCCATTTGCTTGAGGGTGATAGGGGGTGGAAGTCCTATGCTTGATCTTGTGATGAGCTAGTAGATCTTCAACCAGGTTGGAGGTGAACTGGCTCCCTTGATCGGTGACCAGCTCTCTTGGATAGCCAAACTTATAGAAGATGTTTTCTCTTAGGAACTCGGCCACCTTTTCTTCTATTGTTGCTTTGATTGCTTTGGTCTCTGCCCACTTTGTCAGGTAGTCAGTGCACACAATGATGTAAGACCTTTGCCTCGAAGGAGGGTTGATTGGGCCCACAAAGTCTATACCCCACTTCTCAAATGGCTCAAGAGTCACCTGAGGTTGGAGAGGCATCTCATCCCTTTGGGTCGGTTTCCCCATTCTTTGGCATTGGTCACACTGGCTGACATATCTTCTGACATATTGATGAAGTGTGGGCCAATAGTAGCCTGCCTGCAGGATTTTGAAGGCAGTTCTCTTTGCTGCAAAATGTCCTCCACAAGGCCCATCATGACAGGTGAGGAGGATATCAAAGACTTCCTCCTCCCTTACACAACGCCTTAAGATCTGATCGGGGCCAAGCTTGAACAGATTGCCCCCGATCCAAGTAAATGAGGCACTTTTTCTGATGATTCTGCTCTTCTCTTTTGAAGATAGGTGCGGAGGGAACCGTGCTGAAACAAGGTAGTTTGCTATATCAGCAAACCATGGAGAGAGTACTGAAATAGAAAACAGATGTTCATTGGGCATCTGGTCATCCACTGTTCCATCCTCATCTGCAGACAAATCCAATCTAGATAAAAAGTCAGCAACAACATTTTCTCTACCTGGTTTGTCAACAATGGTCAAATCAAACTGCTGCAATAAAAGTAACCATCTAATAATACGAGCATTCACATCTGGTTTATTCATTAAATATCTAATTGCAGCATGGTCTGTATGTACAAAGGTTTGATAGCCAGTAATATAATGTCGGAACTTGTTCAGTGCATGGACCATAGCCAAGAATTCTTTCTCGGTTACAGTGTAATTCAGCTCAGCTTTGGACAAGTTTTTGCTAACAAAGTAAATGGCATATGGAAGTTTTTGCTCAACTTGTCCTAAAGCTGCACCTATGGCTTTTTTCGAGGCATCAGTGTGGATGTGGAAAGGTAGGACCCAGTTTGGACCTCTCAGGATTGGGGCTGACACCAACTTGTCCTTCAATTCATTCAAAGCCCTCTGACAATCGTCAGTCCATTTGAACTCCACATCTTTTGCCAACAGGCCAAACAATGGCGAGGCTAGCTTGCTGAAGTCTTTAATGAATCTCCGGTAATATCCTGCTAATCCCAAGAAACTCCGAACATCCCTTACCTTTTGAGGAGGTGGAACCTTCTTGATGAGAGCAATTTTGTTAGGATCCACCTGTAACCCTTGGCAAGAAATGGTATGGCCTAGCACGGTCCCTTCAGTCATTAGGAATTCACATTTTTCAGGACTAAGGGACAAGTTCATCTCAATGCATTTGGTTAGGACTTTTCCCAGATTGGACAATGCTTCCTGGAAGTTGGCCCCATAAGGAGTAAATTCATCCATATAGATTTCCACTGCATCAGGGACCAGCTCCGAGAAGATGCTTAAGACAGCTCTATGGAAGGTAGCAGGAGCATTGCATAGCCCAAAGGGAAGGAATCGGTAGGCAAAGGTACCCCAAGGGCAAGTGAAGGTGGTCTTATCTTGGTCTTCCGGGCTGATTTGAATCTGGTTGTACCCGCTAAACCCATCCAGGAAAGAGAAGAACTTCTTTCCTGCCAGTCCATCCAACACTTGATCTATGAAAGGTAGAGGGAAATGGTCTTTCTTGGTAGCTTTGTTCAGTTCTCGGTAGTCCACACAGATTCTCCATTTCCCATTTTTCTTGGGAACCAACACCAGAGGGGACACCCATTCACTATCTGAGATGGGGTAGATGAATCCGGCATCCAACAGTTTTTGCAATTCTTCCTTGACAATGTCCTTAAGGGCTGGATTCATTCTCCTCTGGGGTTGCCTAACCGGCTTACAATCCTCTTTGATGTATATGTGATGGGTACAGACCGAAGGATGGACTCCTTTCATCTCCTTATAGCTCCAAGCAAAAGCATCTAGATGGCTGGCCAACAGGCTACACAGCTCCTTTTCCTGGGAAGGAGATAGGGAGGAGCTGATCTTTAACGTTCTCTCAGGGCCGAACTCCACAGTCTTGACTCTGGGAGTGACAGGGTTGGTTGTACAAAGATCCACTAAGGTGCTAGCTTGGGCATCCTCCACCAATTTCTCTAAGGATAGTGCACTGGAAGGTGGATTCTGGATCAAGGTCTCGATCAAGTCATCCTCGGTTGGGGGGTCTCTTCTAGTGGTATCTAGGGTGCACAGAGGTGCTGAGTACACCTCGTCTTCCTCTCCTTCCTCCAACCAGAGTGGTAAGTCATGCTCTAAGGAGGGTTGGGTAGGAGGGTATAGGACTAGCTGCTTGGACATAGGACCATTTTTGATGGTCATATTTCCTGCACGGCAACTTATGTAAGCATCTGCAGTGGCTAACCAAGGCCTTCCCAAAATGAGAGGATATCCAGTAAGCTTTGCCTTGGGTTGCAGAACCAAGAAATCTGCAGGGTATTCCCAAGAGTCGATAGAGACCAAGACATCCTCCACAATCCCTTCGGGAGTCACGGTGGAGCGATCTGCTAATTGCAGTACTGTCGAGGTCTTCCTCAAGGAACCCTGAAGATTGAGTTTGAGCATGGTATCCCTGGTCATCACATTAATGGCAGCCCCCAGATCAATCAAGGTGTGTGGTATGATGGTGCCATTGATGTGGACATTTACTACAGGACTTCCAGGATCTAGGTACTTTGGGCAGATGACTTATCCTAACATAAGGTCAGACAGTTGTCCTATGACATTGATGGTTGAAGCATCTTTCTTCCACCTGCCTGGGTATTTGAAACACTTTTCCTTAACCAGTTTGTTGTATATCGGCACATCCTTGATGGCTTGGAGAAGTGGCATTTTTACACACAACTGCTTGAGCTCACCCAGAAGCTCATCCTCCTCTGGGTTGGGTTGTGTGGTGGCTGTTAGTCTCTCAGGAAAGGGTGGAATAGCCTTTTGTTCACTTTCCTGTTTATCTTCCTCATCCTCTGGGGGAGGAGGTTGGCGATCTGGTAGAGTCTTTCCAGATCGAAGATTGATCTCCTGGATCTCCACAGCATAGGTAGGGCATGAGGTTTCCCCAGTGTATACCTGCTGGGCCTGTCTATTGTTGGGGTTTGGGTTCGGTTGAGCAGGCATTTGAGGTTGCCTTGGAGGAGCAGGAGGTAATGGCTGAGGTTGAACTGGTGGTGGAGGCAAAATGGCGGGAGGAGTATTGTACTGGGGCCTCCACCCCGACTGAGGTGCATTCCACTGAGGCTGTGGCTAGGCATGTGAATGATATGAATGAGAAGTAGGTTGAGTAGGGTACTGAGGTGGATAAGACAATGGGGGAGGCATGGACCAGGAAGGATGAGCAGGGGGACCCCAGGAAGGCATAGGAGTCGATTGGTTGGGGCTGTAATAAGCTTGAGGTGCCCCTTGCATCCCCTGCTGGTAAGTTCTAGGTCCTTGTGGCCTCCTTTGGTTGATGAAATAGAGAGGTTCAGTGGGGGCTTCTGTCCCTTGGTACATGGCTTTAAACCCAGGTAAGGTTGGACACTGATTTGTGGGATGGTCCTCCTCACAAACGAAACATACTTCAACCGAATGCAATGGGCATTCGTTCTTAGGGTGTCTCCTTGTGCACCTAGGGCAGAAGACAGCCAAGGCTCTCTCAGCTTCTTCTTTCTTCTGCTGGATCCTGAATGTGTCCAGCTGCATGGAAATGGTCTGTCTCACCTCACTCTTAAGATATTCTAATTGATTTGCAAGCTCATGTTTGGAGAAAGGGACACTAGTTGAGAGGAGGTTTCCTCTACCTCGTTTCCGTGCTGCCCTGGAGTGGTTTCTAAACACAGTCTTGATGTCCTCATAAGGCAGTTGGTAAATGTCCCCCCCAGCTAACATGTGAAGGGTATCTAAGAGGTCTTCAGGGACTCCTCGGAGAAGGACCAACTTGAGGGATTCAGGGTCAAGTGTGCACCTGGCCCGCTTATAGCTAAGTTGGAACCTTTCCTCATAATCCTCTAAGGACTCATCATTTCCCATGGTCATCCGAAAGATTTCTCCCTTGGTTTCCTTGGACCTACAGTAATCCCTGTACTTGGTATTGAAAGCTTGCTGCATCTGAGCCCAAGTGGTGATACTATTCCCAGGTAAGCCCATGAACCAGCGTAATGCTGCATCCTTAAGAGTGGAAGGGAAAAGTTTCAGCTTCTGCTCATCTTCAGTATAGTCATAGGTTCTACAAAGGATAGCAAACTCAAACAGGAAGGTATCAGGATCTTCAGTAGTCAGTCCATGGAAGTGAGGTAAGGCGGAGGGGCTAATGTTCTTCATTTTCATCTCTCCATTGGTCTCTCAGATGGGGAAGGCACCCTCTATTCTCTCATCTTCTCTTCTATTGTCAGCCATAGCTTCAGATGGAGTGGTCTCTAACTCTTCTTCTTCTATAGGACCTTTGTATATCTCGGGATGTTCACCTATAGGTTCTTCTGGATCACTGTCACCAAAGAAGAGAGAAGGGTGACTCAGTGATGTGGTGGGGGTGTTGGGTAGGAATTTGCCTGATTTATCTCGGTTTCTACGAGGCATGAAATGGAAAAGACTTTCTTTTTTTGATTGATTTTGTTTTTCTGTGGTTCCTGCAAAACTGAAACAGATTGATCTACGACTAACTATAAAGATGCAGAATTAAACCGAAAACAGGAAAGAACTAATATACTTTGCTCAAATGAAATTGCAGGAATGGAAATGCTAGTCTGCGCTTGCAGAATTGAAACACTAATCTACGCTTGCAGAAATGAAATGCTAATCTATGAAAGCAGGAAACGCTAGTCTATGAAAGCAGGAAATGCTAATCTATGAAAGCAGGAAATGCTAATCTATGAAAGCAGGAAATGTCTATGCTACTTTTGCAGAATAGAAATGAAATAAACTACTTAGCAGAAGGCAAGAGTAAGAAAATAGAAGAAAAGCAACAATTACTAATACTCTGACGCTTCCCCGGCAACGGCGCCAAAAAGATGGTGGGCTCCAGTATTGTAGAAATAATGCTACAACTCCTGGAGCTTCTTATCTCTAATTTTATCAACCCGGTAGTTCGTACAAACTTGGAAGCAACGGTGCTATATGCACAAGTACTAGCTCTTGTCACAGCTGTCACTTGGTCAGCTGGCACAAGTCCGCTAGGGCTCAAGCCAACTTCTATATGCTCTCAGAAGAAGCTTTCTAAATGATGGACGAAGGCTATCTCAAAGGAAATTAATCTACTTTGCAAAGATGAACTGAAAGCCAACCAAAACATGGAAACCCTAGTAAACCCTAATCTGACTAGCTTAATCTCTATGATGCAATGGTGGGAGTGCAAATGTCTAAGAATGATGCCATTACCTCTAGTGATATGAGATGCATGAAACTAAGCTGCTTCTACTGAAAAGAACATTGTTTTTGTATTTTTGCTTAAGTGGATGGAGTGATTATGATTTTGTTTCTTATTAGGGTTTGGTTGTGCAGAGGTGGTGCAAAGGGAGAGAAAGCTTGGGAAAGGTCAGGAGGGCTAGGAGAGGTCCCAGAGGATCCAAAACATCATTCCATAGAAGTCCACAACGTTCAGGTGCTCGGCAACCGAGGTTACAGGTTCCTACAGGATGTCTGCAGGGGATCCTACAGGAAACTCAGGAATTCTACAGGAAGTCTGTTAACTTCTACAGGGTGTTCTACCGTGGGAGTTTTGGGTGATGGTGAAGTGATGGAGCGGTATGGGTGGATAGGTAAGATGGAGATGGAGCTTGTGATGGCTCAGGGGTAGAGAAATAAGATGGAGAAAGAGTGCATGGAGTTGGTTGGTGAATAGAAGGGTGGAAGCAAGGAAAAGTTAAAAAGATGGAGCTACGTGAGAAGTAGAAGGGTTGGAAGGTTAACGAGCTGAACAGAGGGAGAGTAGGTGGCTTTAGGCGTGGTTAAGAAGAAAAAGAACACGATAAAGTGATGCTATGCAGTGTAAAAGAAACAAATCCTCTATATCTTGCACAAAACCGAGAATTCCATCAACCTATTCTAACTGTGTTATTAAACCAATGAACAGCAATGTAAAGTGTTGAGAAAAATCGTGCATGGTGTTGGAACGAAGTAGTAGTGCTCAAGAGCAGAATGCATGGACGGATCTACCATTGAAATGACTGTGTGGCAGCTTGCATGAAAGCATAAGACTGCGTTTTTTTGGTGGTTGGTACAACCCACACCCCCAATATCTAAACATAGATGGCAGCGAGTGCACTATCAACCTTTTTTTGGAGCTCTAATGAATTACAATCCTCCTACTCTAATCTAAGCAACTGAAAGCACTTGAACTGTAAACTAATCCTACTCAATCACATAAAAGAAATCAAATCAGCAGACTGTAAATTCTAAATGCATGTCAAAACAGAGGAAATAAAGTGTTGCAAGGAAACAAGTAACAATACAAGGAAGAGGAGGTCTATTGCTCTCAGGTTGGGCCCTAACCTGAGAGCTATAGCTCCCTTAAAAGCTCAGAATTAGATCCAAATCTGCTTGCCTTTATTCATAATCAAGAGTCTAATGTCATGCCAAAACTGGCTTACAAAAACAAACACCGAGCTGTAGCTTGTGCTCAGAAATTACAACAGTAGTTCAAAAGTTCAAAAAGCTTCTATCAAAGGCTACAGCCTTCATATTTATACATAATGAAGATCAAGCTGGCTTCCTCCATTCGTGGAGCTTGGCTGTCCAACTGAAAGTCAAACTGCTGTAAACTGCTGATCCTGTAGAACATGTTGGCTGCCTTTAAGCTCGGTGGGGAGAGCTGTTGGAGCTCGGAGTTAAGGTGAAAATCACGAGGAAGGTCATCAAGACTGTGGACAACCTCCCTATGAACCCGCAATGTCACCTTTGCTGTCTCCATTTGCATGGTCTTTTGCTCTCTTTAATGCCAAAAACCTGAAATCATCATGTATTAGCCACATAGATATAATGCCTGCCCTTCTTCCTACAAACAACACGAATATACTAAGAAATGAATGCATAAGTGATAAAAGATGAATGGTTGAGCAAGGTAAGTATGCCAAATGAGCCCAAATTGTACCAAAAATTGGGGCTCATCACTTGGGCTAATTCAGAGAGGTAAGTGTCATAGGAGAAGTTTCTAGAAGATTCCATGAGCATCCACTTAGCAAACTGTCTTGTACATTTGTCCATCCTCGCTCATCGCACCCCACAGAAGGCCTCTTCAGTATGCATTGCATCTGGCTAGTGTAGAAGTCAGTATGCATCGCACCCTGATAGTGGAGCAGTAAGTATGGTCCAGTTTTGGCCAGTTCTGAGTGGTTTTTTAGGTGGAACTTTTGGGGAATGATGTAATCAGTTGACCATGATTCTTTAGGGTATGAAACATCACTTTTAGGGGTTAAAGAGCCCTTGGTTTATCGACATATAAGATTAGGGTTGTAGTTCCCAAATATGTCTATAACAGTTGCCCCCTAAAGCATGAAGTCATAAATCTTTTGATGTCAAGTGAAATGCTTTATCATGAGGATCCAAGGTATTCGAACTGGAAGGTGACCTGTATAAGATACAATACAATACATCATCGTAATATTATTTTCATGATCTAGCTGAGGCGGGCATTCCCATGCTCAGCTTTATAAATTCATTTTCATGTACATAGGGTAGATAATCGTCTGCAGATGCAGACTGGTGATTCTTTATATGTAGAGTCATCATCCCTAGCTTGGATGATCATCTGTGTAGCTTTTGTGTACATTTGATGTCTTTATATTCCTAAATATATCGTAGCCTGAATGGATGAAACTAGATCCGAGGTCTTCAAACTCGTTCAATCTTCGCCCGATATACAAGTCGATCCATGTGAAAATATGTCCTAAAGTCCAACATGGAAAGACATCGCCTGATTACCAGCCAATAATGTAAGCCGTTAACAGGTGCAAGAGGAATCACCGATAATGATAATGACCCTCAAGGTACTAGAGTACAATTCACGTGTTGTGAAAATATGATCCGATGTCGAACACCATGCAAAATCTTTCAGTCGAAGGTTATTGATGTAAACCTGCCGCCGGAAGTGAGAAACTTGTCATTGAGGCATGTAAGCTTCAAAGTACTGAAAGGGTTGTTTCTAAGTCAACTTCTTGGATAATGAGCTGATGTCGACAAGAAGTGACCCGTCATAGGAGGGCCTTAATGTATCCCAAATCTATGACACGAAACAAAGCAAATGATTTTCTGGAGGTGAAAATGATCTGATGATACAAGCTTCAGGAATGGTGGTCATGAAAAATGGAGGGCGAAGGTATTGCAGTGGATGAGGCATTAACTAGATGTTGAATTCTCTGATTAACTTCTCTTAAACATATCGGCAACATTGAGATGGATTGGTAGCGTTAACCCCAAAATATGGATGGTATGGAGGACCAATGGTGATATGACCGGTGAACGAAATAACCCAACCTGACCCAATCATGGTGATGGAGTGAAAGTGTCATGTTCAAGAGTGACCTGCTACCAATAAAATTCTTCAAGTTTTCTTCCCTTTTTCCCCAGTCATTGCTGACCAGTACCTCTTTATTTTTGTCAAGCTTGAATAGGATAACATATTCTTGTTCTATAATTTGCCCTTCAGGCAAACCTGTCGCTATGTTTTATCGAGTCTAACAACAGTGAAACTTGTTCTTGTCTGGGTGGACAAGTTTGTCGCTATTGTTTTAGCGAGTTTAATGACAAAGATAACTCGGTCCTTTTCATGTTTAGAGAGTTTGAAAAGGGACTAAAAGGAAACTCCAGCAGTTCTTTTTCATAGCATAATGCCTTAAGTCCAAAAAAGATTAAAATAATACAAAAGGGATTACTTTTCTGATCACTGTAGCGAACTGAAAAATACAAGCGCTCGATATTTTTCATTAGATAATCCCTCAGGTCCGAAAGTGATTAAAATATACAGGAGGGATGGCGCTTCCAATCACTTTAGCGAGCTGGAGAGACCAATTGTTCAACAATATTTTCATATTTAGTGAGTCTGAAAAGAGTTTAAAGGGGACTCATTTTTTAAGCAACAAGTGACATTTCAGGGTAGCAACTGGTTCTGGGTAAGCTTGGAACTTCTCAAAACATGGTAATGTGAAGAGGGTGGCTAACAGGACCATTCATCGCAGCTGTTCCTCAAAATGGTAAACAATCAAGTGGAAGCATATGATCGGCCAAAAGGATGGAGGTGATGGAAGGAACACAACCAAGGTTCAAAAGGCTGATATAATTGTGACCAGAAGGTGTTATCACCCTAAAATTTTTGTTTCTAAGCTTTGGAAAGTTTGCCTTGTTTCTAGTCATAGTCTTATAGGTTTTGAGTCATCTCATCTCAACAAGTGTCGTTCTCTTTTCCAAAACGTTTCATAGCCTCATTCCATGTCCTAAAAGCCTCACCATGTGTTTTGACATCAATTTGATTCCAAAGGATTCATGTTAGTCTTGGTCTATTCTTTCCATGGTTGTTTTCGTGTCTAAGATCTATAAAAGAGTCTTGTTGGTATGGTCAAATAGGGTCAACACTCCGTTCTTGCCCATCACTGGTCCCACATCACCTAAAATTCCATGTGTCAAACTTGTGTCAAGGTTTTCATAGTGAAAAACTCACTCTAGGTGTTTTCGTAGCGTGGACAGTGTAAAAAACCAGTTTTGCTTTACGAAATCACTGAACTAGAAGTTTTCGTAGCGCGCTACGAAACCCCTGAAGCAGCCTGTTTCAGCAAAAAAACTGTTTTTACTAGTTAACTTCCAGAAGGTTTCCTGAGCAGCTGAGAACTCAATTTTGAAAACTGAAAGACAATTTTCTTCCTACAATGCTTAAATACAAAAACCTCTTTCAGTTTCTTCAAATTCATTCCGAGGTGGGAGGAATTTATGGTTAAACGTGTGCTACGAAACAACTGAAAGTCAAGCTTGGTCTTCTGTTTTTAGCAGTCTTTTTCAAGATCAATTTCTGGTCACATGAAAAGGTATTTTGGAATTATGAATGAGGTTTCTCTTCATCAACTCTCCAGCTACAATAACCTATCTCACTTTCTTCATAAGTGTTTTCAATTTGGAGATAATAAGCTTTATTTGAAACCCAAAATTTAGAGAAGGGATTTTTCCTTTTTGACACGTGTTTTTCAAGGATAGATTCTGGACAGCTGGAGAAGTATTTTAAAAAAAAAAGAGAGGTTTCGTTTATAGACAAAATGGAATACAAAAACCTCCTTCATTTTCGAAAAATTTATCATGGATGAGGAGATAAAGGCTCTGTCCCACGTTCCATTTTCAGGGATCCTAAACCTAAAAACAGGGAAACATGTTCCCTAATTTCTAGGGTTTTTCTTCAGCAGTCAGATGACCACGTGGGAGGCTTCATAAAATTCGAATTCTTGAGGTTGAAATTTTTCAAATAATGCTTTAAATCCTTAGATAAGGTTTTTGTAATCATGACAAGGAGTTACACTCCTAGTTGTATTAGGTCACTAGCACTCCTAGTTAACAACTAGTTCTAATTAATGGTTTGTTTTATGGTTAGAATAGGTGTCACTGATGGAAAATTCGAATTCTCTTGATGAGGGATGATGGAATCCTAATTGTAAATGATTTATATAGAGCAAGAGGTCGAATTAGCAAAGGGGTTGGAGACTTTTTGGCTCAGCTGCTGCTCTATGTGCAGATTGTGTATATTTTTAACCTAATGCAGATTTCTACTTAGACAACTCAAGATTCATGAAGAGTTCTTGTATGTTCTTGTTATGATGGCATCTTCCAATACTTACATTGCAGTGGTGTTTACTTATGATACTCAGAACTCATCAATGATGCTCTGACTTCCTTCATAGATAAACTAACTATGTTTCACTGTTTTGTATTTTCATTTCTGCACTTGAACTCTATAATGCCTTGACTTCCATGCTAGGTAGAATGCTTTGGCTTCACTACTCAGGATTCAAAGAGAGTTTTTAATGTCATATTGTCTCATGGCTTTCCTCTTTCACTTACTTGCAGTGGTATGAATACATGTTACTTAGAACTCATCAATCATGCTCTAACTTCCTTCATGTATTTATAAACTGTGTTTCCTTGCATTGTATCTTTGTTTTGTTGATGCATAAAAACTCTCTATGCCCTGACTTCATGTTAAGCTGATCTTGCTGTGGTACTGAAACATACTTTGACTCCATAGCCCAATGGTAGCCAGCCTTCATCTTTCAACCTATAAACATATACAATTACAAACCATAGATTTAACCATCTATTCATATATTTAATCTAAATCATTAACCCTTTGAGAGAGCCCTCTCAGTTTGAGGAGGCTAAACCTCAACCTAAAGTAGGTTTGAAATAGTTACTTGAAGTCTTCCTGGTCTGCAGCCTTCCAGGGCCTGATTTTGAGATAACATTTTGGTGCGTCTGTCGGGAGCCTGAAGTCTATTCATTCCTAAAATTAAGAGGCTGAACTTCTGAAGGTAGCAGGAGCTCAGACATCTTTTTGAGGCTGAAAAACTACCTTGGCGACTCCACACATTGAATAAGAAATTGGAAGGTGACTCCACTGCTAGAAGATCAGTAGCTTGATGAAGTTTCAAGATGAGTTCCACTGCAAGAATGAATGCCAAGTATGCTCCTATGAATCGGTCTCATATCCCTGGTTTTCCAAATCCTATGCCAAAGGTTGATTGGTTAGAGGATCTTCCGATATTCAAAGATGAAAAGAAAGACAATGCTGCTCTTCATTTGGTTAGGTTTCATATGCATGTACGCAATCTTAAGGTTCAGTTTCCTGAAGATTGTCTCATGAGGATGTTTATGACCACTTTAGAAGGAAAAGCATGGTCTTGGTATAAAAGTTTGGAAAATGGTTCAATATATTCGCTTGCTAATTTTCATGATGAATTCTATGAGATGTATAAAGAATGTCATCCTTCCTTATTGCTGCTCAAAGATTGTTGTAAACATTCTTTAAGTCTTATTCAGTATTTGGAGGATTGTTATGATGATGATGAATTTATGGATGAAGAAATTTTAGAGGCTCTTCATAACATTACATTTCAACACCAAGAAGAAAGTATAACATCCCATGAAATGCAGCATGAAGATCAGCAGGGATTTACTTATGAAAATCATATTACATCCTCTGAGATTGATGTAGAGATGCAACAGACTTGTCAGTATTCGGATCATTATCAAGATGAACATGATTACAAACACCAAGAAGAAATGTTGGAAGAATTTTTTTATGACCCTCAGGCAAAGGAAAAGGTTGTTCATTGTTGTAATTCCTTGCAGCATCTTACACCAAAGAATGATGATAATAATGAGGAAAATTACATTGTTTGTTGGAATCATTCAGAAAAGCAGTTGGATAGCTTGTCAAATAAATGATGTGTAGTTGAGGATCAGTTGTATGAAGATATAGAATGTTATGGGAATCATCAAACTAACCATGTGTTTTTTCACCCTATAGTTGACTACAGGGAAAAGATTTATTGTTCAGGCTTCCAGTTATATTTTCATCTTGAAGAACAGTTACACCTCATGCTGCCTTGGTTATTTCAGTATCTTGCTTATTTTTGCTTTAAGCATAGTCAAGAGATTCAAGTGTCAGATCAGATCGACGACTGGCTTCATTGGAAGTTTCATGTTCCTTGAGCTACAAGTGGAGAATGCAGCTGATAGGGTAGGTAGGAATGTGCAAATAAGCTCAAGGTAGGTTGATTGAGCATCTGTTTCAGTAGGTGCAGTTTGAATTCTTCTTTCAGAAATCATTAAAGGCTTGAGGAGCAGATTGGGCAAAAGTTCAGAGTTTTATTCTAGAGGATGGATAGCGGCACTGAAGCTACAAGTTCTTAGTATACCACAAGGGCACACTATCCCTAGTGGAGCCACTATTATCACCCTAAAATTTTTGTTTCTAAGCTTTGGAAAGTTTGCCTTGTTTCTAGTCATAGTCTTATAGGTTTTGAGTCATCTCATCTCAACAAGTGTCATTCTCTTTTCCAAAAAGTTTCATAGCCTCATTCCATGTCCTAAAAGCCTCACCATGTGTTTTGACATCAGTTTGATTCTAAAGGATTCATGTTAGTCTTGGTCTAGTCTTTCCATGGTAGTTTTCGTGTCTAAGATCTATAAAAGAGTCTTGTTGGTATGGTCAAATAGGGTCAACACTCCGTTCTTGCCCATCACTGGTCCCACATCACCTAAAATTCCATGTGTCAAACTTGTGCCAAGGTTTTCATAGTGAAAAACTCACTCTAGGTGTTTTCGCAGTGCATACAGTTTAAAAAACCAGTTTTGCGCTACGAAATCACTGAACTAGGAGTTTTCGTAGCGCGCTACGAAACCCCTGAAGCAGCTTGTTTCAGCAGAAAAACTGTTTTTACTAGTTAACTTCCAGAAGGTTTCCTGAGCCTCTGAGAACTCAATTTTGAAAACTAAAAGAGGCTTTTCTTCATAACATGCTGAAATAAAAAAACCTCTTTCCATTTCTTCAAATTAATTCTGAGGTGGGAGGAATTTATGGTTAAACTTGCGCTATGAAACTGTTGAAAGTCAAGCTTGGTCTTCTGTTTTTAGCAGTCTTTTTCAAGATCAATTTCTGGTCACATGAAAAGGTATTTTGGAATTATGAATGAGGTTTTTCTTCAAAAACTCTCCATCTACAATAACCTATCTCACTTTCTTCATAAGTGTTTTCCGTTGGGAGATAATAAGCTTTCTTTGAAACGCAAAATTCAGAGAAGGGATTTTTCGTGTTTGACACGTGTTTTTCAAGGATAGATTCTGGACAGCTGGAGAAGTATTTAAAAAAAAAAAGAAAGGTTTTTGTTCTATACATCATGGAATGCAAAAAACTCCTTCAGTTTCAAAAATTGTATCATGGATGAGGATATAAAGGCTCTGTCCCACGTGCCATTTTCAGGGATCCTAAACCTAAAAACAGGGAAACATGTTCCCTAATTTCTGGGGTTTGTCTTCAGCAGTCAGATGACCACGTGGGAGGCTTCATCAAATTCGACTTATTGAGGTTGCAAGATGTCAAATAATGCTTTAAATTCTTACATAAGGTTTTTGTAATCATGATAAGGAGTTACACTCCTAGTTGTATTAGGTCACTAGCACTCCTAGTTAACAGCTAGTTCTAATTAATGGTTTGTTTTATGGTTAGAATAGGTGTCACTGATGGAAAATTCGAATTCTCTTGATGAGGGATGATGGAATCCTAATTGTAAATGCTTTATATATAGCAAGAGGTCGAATTAGCAAAGGGGTTGGAGACTTTTTGGCTTAGCTGCTGCTCTATGTGCAGACTGTGTATATTTTTAACCTAATGCAAATTTCTACTTAGACAACTCAAGATTCATGAAGAGTTCTTGTATGTTCTTGTTATGATGGCATCTTCCAATACTTACATTGTAGTGGTGTTTACTTATGATACTCAGAACTCATCAATGATGCTCTGACTTCCTTCATAGATAAACTAACTATGTTTCGCTGTTTTGTATTTTCATTTCTGCACTTGAACTCTATAATGCCTTGACTTCCATGCTAGGTAGAATGCTTTGGCTTCACTACTCAGAATTCAAAGAGAGTTTTTAATGTCATATTGTCTCATGGCTTTCCTCTTTCACTTACTTGCAATGGTATGAATACATGTTACTTAGAACTCATCAATCATGCTCTAACTTCCTTCATGTATTTATAAAATGTGTTTCCTTGCATTGTATCTTTGTTTTGTTGATGCATAAAAGCTCTCTATGCCCTAACTTCATGTTAAGCTGATCTTGCTGTGGTACTGAAACATACTTTGACTCCATAGCCCAATGGTAGCCAGCCTTCATCTTTCAACCTATAAACATATACAATTACAAACCATAGAGTTAGCCATCTATTCATATCTTTAATCTAAATCATTAACCCTTTGAGAGAGCCCTCTCAGGCTGAGGAGGCTAAGCCTTAGCTAAAAGATTGGTTTGAAATAGTTACACCAAGATAGTCTGATCAGCAGCCTATCAGGGTCCTATTTTGGTGATAACAGAAGGGTTATTTACAGAAGGTGGGTTCATTTTTTAACGAGCTTGAACTCTGGGGGAACATATGCTCAATTGGTAGGTTTATCTTTTAACGAGCTTGAACCTTGTGGAAACATTGCTCATGAGAGTGTGGGTTCATTTTTTAATGAGCTCTAACCTTGTGGAAATTATGATCAGATAAGTGGTCAAAGAATTTTACTATTTAGCACATGATATTCTTTCGACGGTCATTTAACCTACTCAATCACTCCATCAAATTGATTAGAAATACATATACATGTACGAAAAATGAATGAAAACTAACATTTTACTTGAATTACATGAATAGTAAACATAAAAAGTAGCTTTACCTTTCATTTTCATTATTTCATTTCAAATTTGGGATTTTGGAGCTCTGGAGTGGTTTTCCCCATCAAATTTCACCAGTTGATTTCGGGAGATCTGGTGGAATATTCTCCGTGTTGTCAAGACTAGATAGGAGCTAACCCTGAGCTCTTCATTTTCATTCCATCCTTTCTTGATTTTGAGGAAATTTTCCCATTCTTCTGGGCCCCTGGGGTTTGAAGAATTCATTCTCCCATCATCGCCCCTGTGCTACATCGAAAGGAGTGATGCATGCTGAGCTATACATTGGCCAATCAATATGCATCTCACCTTGCTCAAAGGCTGGGTACGATGGGCGCAAAAGGGAAACTTTGCACAGTGATTTTTCATGAAATTTTTTACTGCTTTTGCTCAAATTTGGATCCTAACTTATCTTTTGTCTATGTTTCAGATTTTTGTTGGGTCAAGATGGTTGTCACATGGCGTGAACGTGAACATGAAGAAGAGGACATGATTTCCTTACACGGCCAGGCCACTGTTACTGCATTACGAAGTTGTGGCTTGCTAAAGTTCTTCCGCATATCCAACATGAGGCAACAAATCAGTTTGTTGCAGTATTTTATCGATGCTTGGGATCCGATCAACCAGGTATTCTAGATCAAAGGAAAATATATTCCATTGACAGTCGAGGCTATTTACTTTCTAACGGGGTTATCGAGGTGTGGTGCTCCTCTTTCACTATCAAGATCCGCCCGTGGAGGTGAATCTGTGAAAGATTGTATTCGTCAGTTCTGTAGAGATGGATCTCAGCCCAACAGAGATGGCAAGATCAATATCCGAGATGTCACTGATCGGCCCTTGAGGACCATTTTATTTACCTTTCCTAGATTGGCTGGTAGTGTGGCTTTACACTTGGCAAACAGATCTTACATGCAGTATGCCCTAGAATGCCTGGAACAGAAGGTGTTCAACTAGTGCGAGGCGGTACTTCCTATCATAAAAGAACAACTATCCAAAGTAAAGAATGGAAGATCCAAGAATTTTGGCTATGGTTCCATATTGACTGCTTTTGCCTTAGATAGGATTCCACTGGTGCAGCCTCAGTACATTTCACTAGGATTGCCAACATCGAGGGAACCACGGATGCAGAGATGGGTTGATCTTATGGCGAGACATGCTGGTCAGTCACAAATTTCTTTCTCTGATGCCTTCTTTGAGTGGTTCGACCATCAGGAGATGGTCTTTGCAGAGTATCCATATGTTGGGATGGATTTCCGAGGTGACCTGGATTTGGTGCTACCAACTGGTGAGCAGTGGAGTGCTATAGGTAAAATGATTCGACCACATCTTTGTTTATCAGTTTTAAAATGTTTTTGTGTTTTTTTAAGCTATCAAGACTAATCAAACTCATATGTGTGTGCAGATATTGGGCTAGTGTGACGAGCGGCATACCCATGGGCGGCAGCTGACACTCCAGCAGGAGAGGCTATAGGGAGGGCCGTCCTTCGAGATCTGGACATATTGGAGACCCTGGCAGTGCTGCAGGATCAAATCGAGGGCCTCACTCTCAATATTCAAGATGTCAGGACCGATGAGTTACCCTTGAGGTTACAGCGCCACACTACTGGTGTGCCAAGTCGATGGACCTAACTCTTGCGCATGATCACATAGGCGGTGACATGTTATCACCAGCATCAATAGTCTAGGATACTTTTCTGCATTCATTTTTGCGTTTCTTAGTCATGTGACTGATTTGGTCTTGGACACAAAACATTTTTTCAAAACTATAAATAGTTATATATTTTTGATTTTCGGAGTTTTATTTTGGT
Source organism: Pinus tabuliformis (assembly GCA_031772625.1). Taxonomy (NCBI): domain Eukaryota; kingdom Viridiplantae; phylum Streptophyta; class Pinopsida; order Pinales; family Pinaceae; genus Pinus; species Pinus tabuliformis. Next base: position 335,938,437 of record CM062810.1, on the reverse strand, counting down.
TAAGTTATGCAATCTTGATGCAAATGTTAATGTAAAATGCTTTCTTTACAAATGCTGCGAATGCCTATCTAACACATAGTTTGCTAATGAATCAGTTAATGTGATTAAGTTTCTGGAAATGGGTTGATATTGAATGGAATCAAACTGTCTTTCCAAAATCCTGACTCTTAGGAATATACGATAAATAGCCGGTTTCCGAACGGAATAAATGCCAGTAAGCTGTAGAATGATGAGTTGTGAATCTAGCCTAACAATGAGTCGATGTATGCCATGTGAAATGGCATCAGAGAGAAGTTCAATCGACGCACTATACTCAACGATGTTGTTCATTGATCAACCAATACATATCCCCCTGAAACTCACTAACTCACCACTTGGAGTGAAAATGGCCCAAGCTGCAGAAGATAGATTCTGCGTACTATGACTAGCTCCGTCGGCATACCCAACAAATGGTTCCAAAAAGTCTGACATCTGCAAAAAATTCAAAGTGGATTACCTAACCAAAATGACAACTCTAAAAGAAAACAAAAATGTAACAAAAGTATATGTACAAAGAGTGTACTACACTTAATCAAGCATAGTAATTCTTAAGATACAACCCGTTTCAGGGTTGCAACAGTGGAATTTTGTCATAATTGACTAGCTCGTAGGCTCCTTTTGTAAATACCCATTTAACAATGTATGGGCCCATCCACAAGGGTTTAAATTTACCTGCTCCTAATTTGTCAGAGTCCTGATCGTAAAGCAAGACCAGGTCACCTTCTAAGAAGACATGAGGTTTGACATTTTTGTCAAATTATGCCTTAACATGTTTCTTATGAGATTCGTTAGCCAACGCGGTGTCACGACAGGTTTCATCCAAGTGGATTAGTTCCAAGAAACAAGCCTCTTCCTCCGAAGTTTCAGGCAGCAGATCAATTGCAAGCTTGAGAGATAAAAATTTTCACTGAATTGGTAAGACAGCTTCCAGACCATACACCAACTGAAAAGGCATAAATCGGTCACATTTCTTACCGAATTCCTACATGCCCACAGAGTTGAGTACAAGATTAAATGCCAATTCTGTTTGTGGACTCCAATCATTCTCTGTAGCATGCGCTTAAGGACTTTGTTGATCGCCTCAGCCTGTCCGTTAGCCTACGGATAATATGGAGTAGAACTATCGTGGGATAGTCCTAATTTGGCAGTCAATTCAACCATCATGTGATTGCAAAAATGTGATCCATGATCTGTGACTATATCCTATGGAACACCGAATCTAGAGACTACATGATTGAGAAAGAAAAGAGCAACTGTTTTGTCGCTGTTGTTTAATGTAGGCATCGCCTCAGCCCATTTTGTAAAATAGTCGACAGCGACTATAATATAGCCATGCCCCCTAGCTGAGTTGGGCTACATGTCATGAAATCAATGCCCCATTTAGCAAATGGTCCAACAGTAATTACTGGATGCAGTGGTGCAGATGGTAATCTGGTTTTGCGATAAAAAATCTGACAAGCATGGCAACTTTTGACTACAATTATGCAATCTTTGAATACAGTGGGCCAGAAGTAACCAACTCATAAGATCTTTTGTGCAGTAGCGTAACCAGATCGATGCCCCCCACACGCACCTGAATGACAGTAATTCATAACTTTTTCGGCCTCCTCATGCGTGAGACACCTTCGTAGAATTGTATTGACACCACGATGGTAAAGTGTATCACCGACGATCATGTAGTCTTTGGCTTGGTATCAAATACGTTCTTGTTCAAAGAAAGAGGTGTTAGGCCTAAAGGTTTGGGTTTGGAGATAGACTAGTATATCTCCATACCATGGATCGCTTGACGATATCAGAAACAGAGTCTCATCCCCGATTGATGCTTTAGATGTTAAATCGTTGGATGACGATGGGAGGTCACAAAGTAACTCTGCAAAGACTAGAGCTTTCTTTGATTTGGATTTGGTGAATTCCAAATCAAACTCTTGCAAAATGGATATCGATTTGGAATATTTTCCCCCCAGTAATTGACGCGACATAATGTAGGTCATAGGGTTGCAATCTGACACGATGGTAGTTTTGCAAAAAAGTATATAGTGTCAACTGCTTGAACAACTGCTAAAGCCATCTTTTCAACATAGGAGTACTTGCTTTCTGTATCTGACTTAAATAATATATAGGATGTTCTATTCCATCATTTTCTTGCACTAAAACCATAGCGATTGTTGTATCTGCGGTGGCGAGATACAGGTTAAAGTCTTTTTGATAGTCATGAGCATACATTAATGATGCTTTTATCAGGGAATATTTTAAAGCATCAAAGGAAGCTTGTGCAACCTGATCCCCGTTGAAGGGTACTTATTTTTTCAAAAGACGCGTATAACCTTTAGAAAGTTTGGTGTAATTTGGAATCAACCTCCTTAGAAAGTTAGCTTTCCCTTGGAGTTTCTGAATCTGAAGCAAATTTGAAGGTGGAGGCATGTCAAGGATTGCCTGAACCTTAAATGGGTCGAGTCAAATTCTGTATTTAGTAACTACAAAACCAAGTAATCGATCGGAACCAACACAAATTACACACTTGTGTGGATTGAGTCATATCTTGTAGTGTTGGCAACGTAGAAATATGGCTCTCAAATGCTGTGGATGATCAATCCGCTTTCGCAAATGAGTTGGTAAATCATTGAGATATGGTTGAATGATGTGCTTGATGTCATGTAAGGTGTAGTTCATTGCCCTCTGAAACGTTGCCCCTGCGTTCTTCAAACCGAAAGGTAATTTATGATATGCGAATGTGCCCCACGAACATATAAATGCAGTATTTGACTGGTCCTATGGGCATATATTGATTTGATTGTATTTGGAAAATCCATCCATAAATGAAAAGATTTCACATCCGACACATTCATCAATTATTTGGTCGATGAAGGGTGTAGGATAGTTGTCCTTTGGACAAGCTTGATTTACATCCCTATAATCGACACACACTCTAATTGTTCCTTGTTTTTTTCATTATAGGAACAATGTTCGATACCTAATCAGTGAGAGGAATAGGGTAAATGAAACCAGCATGCAAAAGATTTTCAACTTCTGCCTTAATGGTAGTGGCTTTCCTCAGATGAACAGGTCAAATTCGTTGTCTTACTGGTTTGATATCATCTGGATACATCTTTATTTCATGTTCAATGATTCTCGAGTCAATGCCTGGCATTTCTTCATATGACCATGAAAATACATCTCTGAATTCAAGAAAGAGAGTGCACTAAATTTCCAGTCTCGATGAAGAACATGATTTGACAACATGAATATTCTCTACAACATTAGGTTTGGTCAGGATATGAATGGCGATAATTTCTTCAATGTTGGACAGATTTCACTCGGAATCCACTGTATTTATAGTATTTGATAGAAAATCAAAAACTGACAGATGGTTAAGTTTGCTTGAATAATCTTCATTGTTATCTTGAAGGTGGGAATGATGGTGGTAATCATCCCACGACATCTCTCCTATCATCGTCGACTGAATGATTCCTTCATCTGTAGAATGCATACGAGACCAGGGATCGAAAGAGGTACCATACTCTAGAGACCTATCTATCCAAACACTCGATGATTGTTGATTTGGGTTCGCCACCGAGGCCCAAAAAATTGATTGCTACAAAGATTCTATGGGGCTTGGGGGCAACACCTCACAATGATCCACACTATCAAAATGGTCAGAGTTCTTCTTAATCTTTGATGATGTAGAAGATATCATATGACAGGTTTCCACTGTGGCCACTTCCGCCAGATTACTTGGAGGCGGGAGGGAAAAAGTACCCATTAAGGAAGGGTCTTTTAGGAGACCTACTCCAACATTTTGAAGTGATTGAGAACTTCCATGGATCAATGGAATGCTTCCAGTAGCTTGTGAACTATTGGGGAAAAAGGTTAGTTGGTCAATGATTGTAATTCCACCTTGGAAGGGAAATGCAATCTTTCTAAAATATGTCGACACAACGACAGCCATAGCATAAATCTAGGGCCTTCCTAGTAAGATATTGTAGTTAAGGTTTCCATCAATAACCTCGAATTCAATTTCTACTGTCTTGCCCCCCAGTTCAACCTAAAAATTACTTAATATCCCATATGGCATGTATTTTCTTCCATTGAATGCTCTTAACGTCGTTGACGATCATGACAAGGGTGGTGAGCCTAAAGTTTTCCAGCAACGCATTGACATAATACATCTAGATTCCCCCTCATCAATGATTGTTCGATGAAAAGTTTTATTGAGGGCTTTTACCTGTATAAGGAAATCGAGTTGGGCCGGTAACTGAGGTTCGTATCCTTTATGGTTAAAGGCCACAATATTGGAATCCATTGGATCAATCCCACCTATTGCTGATAACAAAGCCTGTTTTTCGGAGGGGCAATTATGTAGTACTTCAAGCATCGACATAGCGGATGGAGATTGAGCCATATCCTCCACTATATTATAATTTTGTGCTGCTCAGGCATGAGGATTAAATGTCAATTTATGTACTACTCCCTTTGGTGGCTTTGTATTTAATTCAGGAATGATGGGCAGAACAACTTCTGGTGAAGTTGTTGTCGAACTACTAGGTTGATCTGTAGCCTTGTTGTTCGACGACTGTCGATTCCAATAATCTTTATTCCTTGTCAATATCAAAGAATCATTTTGCTCTTTTGAGATGGATAGGCATGATTGATAGCAACCAAATTGGTTTCTGGGCTCAGAAATGGATCAGTCAACACTGCTGAGGTACTTGAAGTCTTTAAAAAATTCGCAACCTCAACTCGATGTGGACAATCTTTCGTGAAATACTTGTCGTCGCATATGAAACATGGATAACGAGGTTTCTTTTGCCCAGTAGGGTTTTTAGAAGATTTTTCAAGAGGTGAATTTTCCTGTTTCTTCTTATTATTTTTCCCTTTCTTCTTGCCCCCTGGTTGCTTTGGATTCTTTCCCTTGTCAGATGACACGACATTAATCTCCGAGGCAATTCGTTCATCATTTGATTTTTGACTAGACACTGTAAGGGCTTTTTTAGATGGAGCCTTTACGGTTTTCATGCTTGAGACACCGACGACACCATCACCAGCGTGAGAGTCCCCGTTTGATTTAGGAGGGGGGGAACGGAAAATTCTGGTCTAGGGGCATCAGGAATTTTTTCATAGAGTGTGCCAGACTGAGTATAGATCAAATCTAAATATTGTGCATGAGAAATGACTTTCTCTTCAGTGACAACTCCTCCTTTCGCCACGTCCTCAGTAATAGAAGGCAATAAGGACTTAATAAACCACTCAGCTAGAAGTTGATCAGGAACATACGTCTTTACCATTTGACAACAGTGTCGCCACTCATGAATATGATCAGATATGTGAGTGGCCATGGTCTGTTTAAAGTTAGTAAGGAGTTCTGTTCCCGTTTCGTACCTTATGGGTAATTGAAAGTGGGTTAGAAAAGTAGTGGTAAGGGTGCTAAAGTTATCGAACGAAGCTCTAGGCAATTCAGTATACCATTTTGCTGCTGGACTTGTTAGCATTCGTTGAAAAAGGCAAAGCCTAATCGAATCATCATTCAGGGTGTTAGACAAGCACCACAAATGAAAGGTCATTATGTGATTTAATGGATCTTCACCTGGATTTCCATTGAATTTAGGAATATCGGAGGGAAGTTTATGAGGAATTGCTGGCCACCAAGGGGCTTATGCAATTAGATAATTCATCAACCTGTTCAAATCTAGTAATTCTAGAGTCGCTACAAAAGGCAACTGTTGATTTAGGTTAGGTGACGCATACCCAGGATAAGATGGAATCGCCTGAGCAGTAGGTCTTTGCATACTAGCATAATGTATCTGATGCTGGTAACTTTGATAAGGTTGTTGGACATAACCATTATAGTATGGTTGTTGATAATCATTTTGAAAATGTGGTTTTCCATTACCTACAAAGCCTTGTTGCTCAGATCCTCGATAGGTTTGCTGGAATTGTGGTTGTTGATATTGTACCAGCCATGGTTGTTGGACCATTTGCTATTGCCCAATACTGGAAGATTGACCAAGATGTGGAGTGATTATACCCATTTGAGCCTGAGTCATTCCAGGTAAGGAAGCACTAACCTGAGGTTGTGATTGAGCGGTAGAGACAAGAGGCTATTGTAATGCAACAGGAGAGACTTGAGGTTGACACACAACTGGTAGTGCTTGTAGTTGCGACACAGTCACAATAGGTGTAGTAGGAATATTCGACACAAGTTGGGTCGGTTGTATTGAATATACAACCCTTGGTTATTGAGGTAGTATTGGTACCCAACCGCTGGATGTAATTCTAGTTTGACCTGAATTTTGTTGTAAACTCTCATATGGTTGTTCTCCAGGAGTGAACAACGAAAAAGCATACTGCCCTCCAATATGGCAGAAATCCAGTGTTAAAAGGGTATATCGGTCCTTGAAGATTGGTCTGCCCAAATTGGTACTGGCATACAGGATCAATTTGCTGAGTTTCAACATAAGAAATACTAGATGAGACTCCAGATGAACAAATAGGAATAGACCATGTCATCGAAACAGCCCCTGAGTGGACTCCAGCTAGTGATTGATAACTAGTTGGGACAGATGGTATACCAGCAAACATTGTAGGAATGGTAGCAGGAAGCTCTGTCATAGCTGTATCAGATGATACAGTCCTAGATGTTGATGGTTGCTTAGACATATTTAGTCTATCCAAAATATTTTCTACCGATTCGACAGGAACTTGCAATGAAGGATGATTAAAAGATCAAACTTCAGGAGTAGAAGGATATAAGTGGATCCCAGTTCCAAAATGCAATGGGGTACTGCATGGAAGATCCGATATTATCTCTTCTATTGCAATCAATCCAGGTGGAAGCGGTAAACCGTCAGGTCCGTAAAATATTTCTAGAGCCGAAGAAGGTATTGCTTTTGCAGTGACAGATACTGGAGGGGTGACACCTTCTGAATTCTGGAACTCAACTTCTAGATGTTCAGGTAAGTGAACTTCAGCCTCTAGATCAACTCTAGCTGGAGCTGCTTTAGGTATAGAAGTGTCTATCGTTACACTAGGATCAGTTCTAATGTCCTCTTGCAACTGCAGAACTTCTTCTCTAAAGGCAGATGTACCAGAAATGATCGGAGTAACTGTAGTCTCTGACGGTTTTGAAACACAAGTTTCAAATAAATCAGGTGAATTGGACTCAGTTAAACGAGACTGTTTTTCTCGGAATGGCTTCATTTCCAGAGTCAAAGACGGTTGACTCGCTAGTCTCCGTGAACGACAGGGTTTTGATTGACTTTTTTCCACGATTGCGGATTACTTGATCAACTCAAAATTAAGGGGAAAAAATGTTATTCTGAATTTAATAAATTTTAATGATGCTTTAACACAACTTTGCTTTTTCAATTTTTAAGAGTTAAGAAAAAGCTAAAGATGACTCTAGTCCCCTTCGATTTTTAATGAGCCTAAAGTGATAAGTGCTCAGATGGACCTTTTCTTTTAAGGAGTCGAAAAGGAACGAAAGTGACTACTCTAGAAATCTAGACAGAGGGATTACCAAACCAATCGCAAAACTGCAAAATACACCTTGGTGTTAAATTAAAGATAAATTACCAAGGACTTATGTACAGCAATCAATCTTCTCGAATGTTGTGTTTAGTGCATTTGCGATCGATAGGGCAGTAGACATGACTTCCTATGGATAAAGGATATAAGCCTATTGTGGTCTCCCAATATATACTCAACAGTACGGGGAGCACAAGTCCATGCTAGTACTTGTCGTATCAAAGAGGAGGAATCACCCAACCTTCGATGAAAATGATAGTTACTAGATTTTATGACGCCGGAACATGTCTCTAGCCTAGACCTCTAGATGTGTTGCATTAGGTTCCAAAGCATTGTTAAGTTCATTGAAATTTATTTTAGAGTTGATCTTTTTTAGTGGTTTTCCTTTTAATGGTTCACTGCATGATGTAGATGTAAAATTCCTAAATATGCAATCTAAAATGATAAACAATCGTTGTTTATTTTTAACAATGAAAATCCTAGCTACTAAGGAAAGAAGATTACGATTCTTTCAAACAAAGAGCAAAGAGCACACACTAAATGCACTTTTCCTAAATCATTTTTTTCACACAGTTTAAATGCAAATTCATGTATTTGTTTTTTGTTCCCCTTAATGTGAAGAATGCCACAAGGAAAACTAAGTATAGATCCGAAATATTTTCTTCAAAGCAACATTTCGACAATTTCTTTTCAAAATGAAAGGAAGACTTAAACGACACTTTTCAATTTCAAATAGAAGATGATTTTGACACTTTGAATATCAACAAATCAAATCAAATACATGAAAAGTTCAATTGACTATCCAAAGAAGGAAGACTCAATGACACTTCTCTTTTTTTACACAAAACGACAATCACGACACTTTTGTTCCAAAACGACAGATCAATTTAAGCAACTTTTCGACCAAGGATTGCAAATGATAGACAAATACATAAAAACATTTACTAATCCTAATCAATGGAGGCTGAACTATGTAATGCAAGTAGGCTTCAGTAATGAGAAACTGTTCATAAGCAGCAAAACAATTAAACAGAGCTGAAAACAAGGACAAAAACCCCAAATTTCAAGGAGAGAAATAGGATTACTAAGTCATTACACCTGTGCTTCACAGAAACAGGGATGCATCTCACCTACTACACTCGGGAAGTGTGATGCATATTGGCTTCCAGTGACAGACAGTGCGATGGGCCAAGGAGCGCAGCTGAGGTGGGTTTTGGCTCAAATTTGCAGATGATTTCAGTGAGTTAAGCTGAGCTATTATGGACAACAAAGAAAAAAGTACAGGGGTTTGATTTTGAGAGGTTACTAAGCTACCAACGAGGCATCTAGAATGCTTGTAAGTTAGATGTTCAAATCATAAACTAAACCGGAGATTTACTGAAGCGACATTCATCTACTTTGCAATTGCAGAGCAAGAGCAGTTTCGAAGGCTATCTAGCTAACTTCAGGCTCTATCTATAGTTTATAAAACAAAAAAAAAGCAACAAAAAACAAACTATTCTATCCCCAGTGGAGTTGCCATTTTGTTTCCGGGAAAACTAGTGTCCTTTCGATCTGTTAGTCCCACTAGGATTGGCAGCTATCCTAGAAACAAACAATCAAAGAAATTTGTGATTTCCTCTATGTATGATAGATAAGAGAGAGGCAAAGGGACCAACCTGGATCTTCCGCTTGACTCCTTGCTTGATTTCTCTCCCCCTTGATAGAGCTTGCAACTCCTCTCCTACTTGTCCCACTTAGAGAATACTTGTAGAAACAAAGTAACAAAACACCATCAAAGCATCTCGATCTATTATATCATAAACAATGCAGAATCATAAATACATTGAACATACAATAGCATTCACAAATAACAAGATTCACAAATACACAATTGTATGGAGGAAAACTCAAAGAACTTTATTAAAATAGAAAGGATAATTACAACCCATCTGTCTGATCCAGCACCATCCTCCTAGCATCAAAGCCCTCTTCACCTCATGAAAAGCAAGATCACCCAACAATACAATGCTCTTTCTTAGACACAAGTTATTAGCACTTCCTTACAAATTACAAAATTCCAGCCTCTAGATCTCTCAGATGAGGGATCCATTTATAGATGTCTGCAAGGGTGTAAGTCATCTCTGGGTTTTTGATTAGTGTCATTCCGCTTGTTTTTCTTGGTTCCACTTGGAGATTTCTTGGACTCTTACTCATCCCTGGGCGAATCCAGAGAGGCAAGTGTCATAGGAGAAGTTTCTAGAAGATTCCATGAGCATCCACTTAGCAAATTGTCTCAGACATTTGTCCATCCTCGCTCATCACACCCCACAGAAGGCCTCTTTAGTATGCATCGCACCTGGCTAGTGTAGAAGTTAGTATGCATCGCACCCTGACAGTGGAGCAGTCAGTATGGTCCATTTTTTGCCAGTTTTGAGTGGTCTTTCAGGTGGAACTTTTGGGGATTGGTGTAATCAGTTGACCATGATTCTTTAGGGTATGAAACAATACTTTTATGGGTTAAAGATCCCTTGGTTTATCGACATATAATATTGGGGTTGCAGTGCCCAAATATGTCTATAACACTTACCCTTTTGAGATGCTCAAGTTAGATATTGTCGCCTAGGGTTTGGTTGAGGAGTAGACTCTATTTTTTCCCTAGCTGTTATCCTATTGGTGAGAGGGCGAAGATATTCCCTTGGTTTCAACTTTCCGCCTCATGAAAATGGCCTCCATAAAAACCCAATCCTATTTAATTCTTCTTTGACAATAATCCTTATGAGTCCTTGGTGGAGAAGTGCCATCTCAGGGTTCTTTCATCTGCATATGACCACGACCATTTTGGTTAGGCTTTTAAGGAGAAAATAGACATGTTCTTTTGATTAATTCCAACCAAGTGCATGAAAATACAAACATAATAATGATACACTTTAATATAGCGACCTTCACAGGTAACAAACTTTTGAGCATAATAGACAACACCTTGTCATACCTATTGTCATAATTCCTTTTTAATGCCTTGCCTTAAATTAGGAAATGTTCCAAGATCATCCATGAAAGGATACCAATCTTCAGGAAAAATATTTTAAGTATTTGTACCACATTTCCCCAGTCATAGCGAGTTAGGTGTCTATGGCTCGAACCTCCTTGTTCACGGGAACAGTGATGCTACAAACCAGAGCTTTCTCCCCATCAAAATTTTTGGTGAATTCTAGTGCAATCAATGTGTAAAAGCCTTGAAATTTCTCTAAAAATAAATCCCATTATGCTTGGGAAAAAATATCCTAGATGAATTGATTCTCCTTAATACTCTTAACATTATCAGGTTTTTTCCTCATGATGGTTTCTCCCATCTTACTCCTCTATCAAGTCACCTATTTGACACATTATCGAGACTTCACTCTATGCAATTTTCTCTCTTCTATTTGGCATAATATATCTACCCTGAATATCATGCCTAGTGATTCAATTCAATTTCCAATTCAACCGGAGACTATCACTCCTCCTCATTAATGCTCATTACTCACTATGATTCCAAATTCCAACCATTTTAACCTCATCATCGTGACAAGACATTGCTTGCGACCGTATGTTGCAAAACGGGCTGCAAAATGATATGGCTACAAAATTGATATGACAGCTGCGAAATGGAGGTGGTAGTGTAATATGAGACATGTTGAAAATGCAACAAGAAATTCCTAGTTTAGTTTTCCCTTGATTAAATTAGGAGAAATTCGAATTTCAATTTTAGCAGAATACTTGGAGCTAGTTAACTGAGGTGACATGGCTCTTGTCACTCAATTAACTCAGTAAATTTGAGTTGGAGACACTTGATTTCAATTTTACATGATTGATTGCTAATTTATAGCAATCTGTTTTAGTTAATTTGAGTTATTTTCAATGTAACTAGTTCTCACTGTCGGTATAACTAGTGGAGGTTAAGTTAAGGGCGTGTAACTTTTTTCACACTGAGTGATCATTCAATTAACTTATCAATCAAACCAAAATAATTTTTGGATTTAAAGAATTCAAGTTACTGAGTTGATATTGGAGTTCAAGGGCAGTGTACTATCAGTTGTAAACTAGTTCAAGTTGTACAAGTGGTGCATGCAGTCAAATAATTGACCTATGATAATTGCACAATTCCTTGCTGATAAATTCCTAAGAAATAGGGGCAATTTCCCAAGGGAACAAAGCAAGGAAATAGGAGCTTGGATGCCTGAAATTTTGGCTAAGTATTGGCCAAGGTCAATCAGTCTAGAAGAGGATAGAAGATATAGGTGTAGGTTGAGCTCAAGCTTGAGCAGAGCATATTGTATTCATCCATATTCTTTAATTAATGCAATACAGATGGGAAGGGGTTTTGAGTAGTTTCTTTCCCCTAGATAAGTATTTGTGAATGTGTGTTTAATATTGATGCATGTTAATTATTTGTGTTCTTAGTCATGGATTTACTTCCGCAGATCAGTAGAGTAGCTTCTAGTCTTGTAATTTAGAAAATTTCATAAGCAGTTTAGAATCCACACATTGATTTATACATGGTATTAGAGCTAGATTCATAGTAGAAAAGAGATTTCTAAGTTTTCATTGGAGGAGGTTCGAATTTGAATATCGGTGTTACAGGTTTTCTCTGGGACTAAGAAGATGGATCTCAATGGATTTAGGCTCAAGTATGCTTTGGAAGGAACGAAATTTTTTTTGGAATGGAAGATCTGTGTGGAGGCAGTATTGGATGATAATGGGCTACAAAAATACATCAAGACAGATGTCGCAAAACCCCGAGCATCTGATGCCTAGGATCTTTCTCACTAAAAGAAGGATGTGGCTAAAGCAAGGAGGATCATATTGGAGGGATTTCGGGATCATATTGTCTCGAATATTCATGGGAAAGAGACTTTGTTCACAATGTGAAAAACACTAACAAAGTTATTTGAAAACAATAGTGACCACGGGAAGCTAGAACTCAAGGAAAAGATTCAAAGTATTAAGATGCAAAAGAATGAAACAATTTCGCAGTACCTGATCAGGTTTACACAATGTCATGATGAACTTGGCGGGTCAATATTATTTTCCCTGAATATGATATGGTAGATATAGCCCTCTTGGGCCTTCCCAAGATCTGGCATAGTTATCAAGATTCAGTAAATGGTAGAGAGAAACTACAAAGATGGGAGCGGTTATGGTCTGATCTAGTGCAAGAATAAATAAGGTGAAGAAACAGAGATGGGACTTCATCCAAGGGTGAGGATGAAGAGAATTGTGCCTTGGTTGGAAAGGAAAAGAAAGGGAAAGGGAATAAATCCCATTCTAAAGTAGAATCTGGTCAAGGGGGTAAGAAGGAAGACTTGTCCAAAATCAAGTATTTTCATTGTCATGAACTAGGACATTATGCCACAAAATGTCTACACAAGAAGGAAAACAAGAAGATTGTAGGAGGAGTAGCGGGTGAATCTTTAGCTTCATAGTCTGAACTTGATTTTACCCTCATTACATGCATGACAACCATAATGATGGGTAGTGTGTGGTATCTTGACAATTGTGCATCATTCCACATGACGGGAAACAAAGAATTTTTTAGTGACTTGGAGGAGAAGGATCCCCAGATGCACATCAAGATGGGAGATGATGGAAGGTATAATGTGACCAACATTGGTATAGTTAATTTTTAGAGGGATTTTGGATCCCCTCTCATGCTCAAGGATGTGAAGTTTGTATCGGGTCTGAAGAAGAATCTAGTTTCTATCGCAGTGTTGGAAGACTATGGCTATGAAGTGATATTTAGCAAAAGAAAGGATTTCTTGAGACACATCATCATGGGACAAGTGAAGCATATCGAGGTTCAAGTGAAGAACCTCTACAAATTATATGTGGAATATTGTGCAATATTAAGCACAAAATCAGAGAAGGTGTAGAGCCGAGATGTCGATGAACTATGGCATACAAGACTTAACCATTTGCATCATGGCACTTTGAAGAGCATGCAATAGATTTCTATAGGCCTTCCCAATGGAGCACTAGAGCAATGGGATACATGCAAAGGGTGTACATCGAGGAAGTAAAAGAAATCCACGTTTAATGATCAGGACAATAGGATGCATGTAATCCTTGAAAGGACTCATTATGATGTCTGTGGACTTTTGTCAATAGCCTCCATTTCCAAGCACAAGTATTATGTTATATTTATAGATGACTTCTCATGGAAGTGTTGGATGTACTTCATGCAGAAGAAATACCAGGCGTTCTCCAAATTCGTAGAGTTTAAAGAAGTTGTTGAGAAAGAGACGGGAAGGAAAGTGAAGGTTCTCAGGAGCAATAACAATGGTGAGTACATGTCGAATGAGTTTAAAAATTTATGTGCAAAGGAATTCATTCAATGAGAGTTGATAAAACCTCATAACCCACAACAGAAAGGGGTGGTTGAGAGGAAGAATAAAAGTGTTATGGGAGCAACATGAGTGATGTTGCCTGACCAAAGACTACCTCTACACTTGTGGGCTAAAGCATGCAACACATCGTTCTACTTGTAGAACATGACTCCTCACAGGATTCTTGGCATGAGTACATTAGAGGAAGCTTTTTTAGGGAAGAAACGAGATGTGTCACACTTTAGGATATTTGGATCACCAATTTACTGTTATGTTTCCAAGGAACCAAGAAAAAAGCTAGATATGACAACATAGTTGGGCATATTTTGGGGTATAGTAATACACCTCAAAACTACTAGGTGTACTTTCCATCCCTCAGGATGAAAATGGTCAGAAAATATGTGAAATTTGATGAGGATAAGGAAATGAGGTGTTCTCTTGAGTGGGAGCTTTAGTTGTAGCCTGATCAAGTGATTTTGGCTCCAAAGGAAAAACCTCAAGAAGTTGTGGAGCAACCACAAGTAGAGGAGCAGAGAATGGAGACATCCAAAGAAGGAAGGAAGCGAGCCAAGGAATCTAAAATATTATTACAAGATGTTAGAGAGAAAGTGGGAGAACCCAAATCACAACACAAGAAGAAGAGATCACCAGATTGGTACACTAACTACATGGCTCTGATGAGTGAGCTGCTAGAGATAGAGCCATCCTCATTCGAGGAAGTTATAGAGAAACCAATATGGTTTGATGCTATGGTATAGGAATATGATTCCATTGTTAGAAACAGTGTTTGGGAAGTGGTCCCAAGACCAAAAGACAAATCAGTGGTTGGTTCAAGATGGCTTTACAAGGTAAAGCATGCAACAGACGAAATCATAGAGAAACACAAGGCCATATTTGTGGCAAAGGGGTTATCTTAGGTGGAGGAAATTGACTATGAGGAGACCTTTGCTCCAACAACAAGGTACTCATCCATCAGATCAATTCTAGCACTATCAACACAGATGGGTTGGAATATCCACCAAATGGATGTGAAGAAACATTCTTGAATGGAGTTATGAAGAGGTGTATATTGAGCAACTAGAGGTGTTTGAGACTTTCAATAGAGAGTCACATGTGTGAAGACTCAAGCGAGCATTGTATGGACTTAAGCAAGCACCCTATGCCTGGTATACCAGGATCGAAAACTATCTCACTTGTTTGGGATTCACCAAAACTAAAGCAGATGCAAACCTTTATCACATTGTGGTAGAAGGTAAATTATTGATTATTGTTTTTATATGTCAATGACTTAATCCTTACTGGCGATGAGAAGTTGATTAGATCTTGCAAGGAGTACCTTGCAAGAGAATTTGAGATGAAGTACATGGAACTCATGCATTATTTTCTCAGTTTGGATGTATGGCAAGGAGATGGGGGACTATTTGTCTTCAAGGCAAGTATACGAATGAGATACTGAAGAAGTTCCACATGGAGAGTAGTAAACTCGTGGACACTACTCTAGCAGGTAACTAGAGGAAAGAAGATGCCACTTAAGGTGAGGTAGTGGAGGCTACCATTTAAAAGCAGCTTGTGGGTTCACCTATGTATTTGGTGAACATACCACCAGACATGTGTTATGAAGTTTGTTGGGTAGCAGAGGGCCCGTGTAACAGTTTTGGGATTCAATGCCTGCAATTTTGGGAAAGGTATGGTAAGGACTTCGCGAAGTGCGCGGAGCGTGAATTGTAAATGAGTCAAGTCAAAGGGTTGTCCGCCCAAAAATAATGTAAAATAGTAGGAAGTGAGTTGGCCTGCCCATGGTCCACGAACCATGGGAATGTATAAATAGAGTAAGGCTCTATGGATAGAAGTCAACTTTTGGTATGTATTTTTGGATTTGGAATGTAATGAGTTTTTGAAGAACAAAGTCTTGAAGCATCTGTAAGTCCGAGTCAAGGGTGTTGGTAGGTAGATAGAGGCTCTGCAGCTGTGTGTGCAGAGGCCTAGTAGAGTCCGCAACTATGTGTGCGAACCCTTGCGGCTGAGTGCGCAAGGTGGATCTGGATGTATTGGTGAAAGAATTGAATAAAGATAAGTTGATTCTAAAATTCTGTGTTAAATATGAATTATTGCAGATCTGGCTAATTTATGGTTGATATCACTGTTTGATCTATGCGCGTATGCTTATGTTATGAGTTTATGCAAATCTATATCTTTTCTGGGTGCACGAACTAGTTATTTTTGTTAAATGTTTTCTTAAATACCATAAAAGGTAGACCTAATCTATAATAGTGCATTAATAAGTATTAAGGATTTTCTAGGTCCAGATCTACGTAGGGAAGAGTGGTGCGAAGCCACAGAATGGTGTGCGAACCTTCGAGACCACATCAAGACATCCTAAGGGTGCGGAAACCTAGTTCTTGCACCCTCCCCTGCTACCTCGGGTGAGACCTCAATCCGCGCTCCGCGGGCTATTGCCGAAAGGGCCAGTAGCTATGGGATTTGTTTGGCTAAATAACTCTTCCGAACCTGGGTCAGGCCCATATAAGCCAACAAATGGTTCCATTTTCGAGACCGAGATCTGCCTAAGGGATGTCTGATGTCAGGACACTAGAATCCAACAAAGAAAGAGCTTGAGGATTGGCTGGATCAGAAGCTTCATGAGTTCGTGGTTCAGGAGAACAAAAACCTGTGGATATCGAAGGAAGGGTGGTTGGATCATTACATATACACAGATATTCATGAAATGTTCTTCCTGACATTCTCGATAGAGTTGTATGAGTGGATTGTGAGGTTAGTCGACAGCGTGGGAAGGTGAAGACTAGATCAACCTATTGTGTAGACTCCAGAATTGGTGCACATGCTAGAAGCATTCAAAGATAAAATCGCACGTGCAGTAGATCACTGGTTGGATCGGATAATAGGAGGGTTTATGATGAGTTCACGATAGACACAACTGTGAGTTATAGTGAAGCAGAAAGGCGCTTTCTCCAAGGACCCCGGGGTAGGTATATTAAATCGTTGAATACTTGGATTAAGATGTTATTGTGTGAAAAATAGATTATGTGCATTTATTGATGTCTGGCATAATGCGGAGTGGAATTGGCTACCGAGGAACCGAAGGATTAGAGAACAGTCTGCTAATTTCTATTTCATGGGAAAGTAAGGAGGAGCTCGCAAGGTTCTCTCCCGGAAGCGCAGTCCGGTTGATTAAGCAGCGCTTTCCACTGATACCACCTCCGTCTACGCCATCACCTACTTCACCGAATCCATCTTCACCCACTCCACCTCCACCTTCACCACCACTGAAGGTTGGGATGGCAAGCACAATCAAGTTGCTGGTCTTTAAGGGTGCACGAAATGAGGAACCAGGCCAGTTCTTGTTTGTGGTAAGGGCTGTATGGGAAGCCCAAGGCATAAAGGATGATAACATCAAAAAGGCTACCCTAGTTAGCATGCTGCAGGACTGTGTGATGATGTGGTATATAAAGTACTCAAGTGATCATATGAATGCGGGAATAATGGCAATCCAGGACACCTTGGACAAAGAATTTGGTTGACCAAAATCAGAGACACAGTCGGTCATTGGGTTCAAAGAGATAGCAATGCTACCGGGTGAAACCCCATGGGATCTAGTTCAGAGATTAAAGAGCACAATCCGCGAGGCTAACATGACATTGACAGATGCGCAGCACTGCGCGTGGTTTGTGGTGTCCTTGACACCACATCTAAGGATGGCACTATCATAGCAAAAGATCTCAACCCAAGTTGAAGCATTAGAAATTGCGATGAGATTGCACGAAACCCCAATACAGGATCCGGGGTTGGGAGTTCAACAAATCCACACACAACTACAAAACCTGAGCTTAGAAATGCAAAGCTTGAAGCAAGAAAGGGTGACCCAATTGGAGGCGCGTACAGAGGTAGGATGCATTAAATGCAAAATTCAAGCACACGACAAGGACCATTGCCCCGTCTTTGCAAACTATCTGGTGGGGGGGGCTCGATGCCACTAAAACTGGAGGTACAAGCGGGGCCAAGTATGGCACCCGCGCTCTGGTGCATGATTTGTCAAGTGGGTGGAAAGCATGCAACGGACAACTGCCACTTGTTGCAAAAGTATACCCAGACCCCACAATAGTTGTATTGCAACTTTTGTAGATCAGTGGGTCACGATGAGCGAACATGTTGAAGCTATGACTTAATGATGGAAAGGACCCCAGCTTATCAAGTGCAGACTGAAGCGCGAGGGTTCGACCCAGCCATAGGGCCATGCGGGGGATTTCAAGGACATGGACGAGGAAGAGGAATGGGGCCTGGGCGAGGGCATGAACAGTTGATCTGTTATAACTACGGAGGGCTAGGACACTATGCTCATGACTGTACTAACCCAACGAGGATATCTTGCCCATACTGTGAGCAGTTTGACCATGAAATGGTAGATTTCCCGATGTTAATTGGCAAGATGTGTGAAAAGGGAGTATTACAGCCCACTCCAACTCAAAATGTCCAAATGATGAGGTCGGAACCACGTGAAGAAGACCCCAACATAAGTATGGTATTGAGGAGAAGTGCACCCATGGGAGAAGGTGTGCGGAAAGAGTTTACAGAAGATGCAAAGGGTTGCGATACCCCTATAAGGGAACCCAAATTTGAAATGGAACAAGGGATGAAGATGCCTAAGGAAGCTTCGAAGAGCTTCACAGAAGTCTCTACTCTAGGTAGGAGGGACCCAATTGAGCCGGGGATGGATCCCTCTATGCTTACTACCTTTTTAGAGACGTGTATGAAGCTGTTGCGCGATAGTACAACCATTAAGGGACTACAAGAGCTGATCACTAAGTGCGCAGGGTTAGGCGAGCCACGCGTAGTCCAGAAACTGGGAAGACATGCTCTGTGTACTGGATGGGAGATGCGTATGACAGCACAAATCGGTGAGTACGAGATGGACCAGGTCATTCTGGATTTAGGGTCGGATGCGAATGTGCTACCTAAGAAAACGTGGGAACGCATGGGTAGGCCCGCACTGCAGTGGTCTCCTATTCAACTAAGGATGGCCAACTAGCAAAAGATCCTACTGATGGGCCAACTGCAAGGGGTGACAGTGGACATTGAAGGCGTAAGTACGCAGATCGACTTCGAGGTAATAGAAATTGTGGATGACACTAATCCCTACCCTGTGTTGCTAGGAATTGATTGGGCCAAAAACATGAATGGGGTCATCAACTTCAAAAGGCAGAAAATGATGTTCGAAAAGAAGTCACTACAGGTAATTGTCCCGCTGGACCTGGCTAAAGGAGAGCGCTACACTGAGTCGGTGCGCGATGAGGACAATGACGATGAATTGGATTGCATATACCAGATAACAGTGCAAGATCAGGGTCAGGTGAATCCCTCAGCAGACGAAAGATTCTCATGGGAGCGTGATAGTTCATGCACATCAGATACAGATGAGGAGATGGAAAGATGGCAGAATAGATTGTAGGAAGTCACCACACTCAATTGTAATGTGATGATTAGAATATTACGGCACGTAACCACTGAAGTAAGGCAAGGGTCAGCAGATAGCCGCGCAACCAGTGAGGGGTAGTTCATCAACCATGGCACCTTAATCGTCACCCTGAAGCAGCATGGTGCATCGGAAGAAGCGCCGCACGTGTAGAGGAAGTTGAGTAGGAGAAGACGGTTCCATGTACGGATTGGAGGATGTGCACACTGGAGCAGGGCAGTCATCCATTTACAACAAAGGGCACAGCCGTATGTTGCGCAACCATCGCACCAACTGAATTTGCGCATGGAAAGGGTTCGCTGGGCCAATATGACCATACCCAGAGCAGGGTATGCCAAGGGAACTCTATCCACAGACGGATGGGCCATTTCCCCCACGATCCAACCTGCACCCAAAGACTTGCGTGACGGGATTTGACAGTTATGGGAAGCCGTTCAGCGTGGAAAAATGAGACTTCACGAGTTAGCAGAAATGGGGGCCAGAATATGAAAGAAAAGTGCGAAGCTATATGAATAAATTGATAAAATCAAATTAGAACTCACCCACACGGACCGCACGCAAAAGCTATTGAAGGCATCAGACCTGGCCAACTCTCCTACACTATTATGACAAGCCGCAACCCTGCTAGCATGGTTGTGCCTGCACCCTAGGGCACACGAGAACACAAACTGCGATACGCCATCAGACTCAAAGGAATACGAATGGTGCTCACAGCCCGGGCTAGTAGGGAAACGAAAGGCTCACACAATGGGTGTGACCACTTGGCTATCGGTAGAAGGCCCAGTGCTAGCGCTCCATGTAGTTGGAAGAGGGCATGGGACTATAAAACAGGCTACAGAAAAGTTGCACAAGGATGGTCAAATGCATAGGATGCAACCGTGCAACAAGGGCTGCGCTGCCGTGGGGAGAGGATGGAAGGCGAACATTGCAGGTACTGTTCATGACAAGATGTACCATTTAAGACATGGAAGAGCGGGCGGCGGGCAATTAAGGTGTGAGGATAACCGCCAAATTTGCATTAAGGAGCCACGAGGGGGGTGAACGACCGACTTTGAATTTGAAATCATATATATCATACAAGCACAGAGACATACCACAAAGTTTGATCTTGCGAAGAATAGGACACCCTGGGGGTTCCAGCCAAAAGGAGCAAGATGAATGACAAAGTACTGAAGCAAAGCTCGTGGTTTCAGGCACTGCCAAAGGAATACTGAGAGTCATTCCTCAGGTCAATAAACCTTACCACAGAGAGTCCACATAATTCCATGCCATAGGCAACCAAACTCCCTAAATCACCTCAAATGCCGTGGACCAAAAAGGACCCCCAGATACCAGGACCATTGTGGCGGTTGCCACAAAATCCGTGCTTTAGCAACCTCACAATGGAAGAAAAGGGAAAGACTGTTACATTGAAAGCAACAAGGAGGACGAGGGATCCCCGACATATGTCGAATAAATAAACCTCGACGAGGAAACTGTCCAGCCAGTGCACCATCCCAAGTATGTTCCTCCAAGAAAAGGGAAGGCTAAGGTCCCTACCAATCTAGATGACATTGACAACATAATCACCACCCTGTCTCTTCTTCCGGTTGAAAGCACGATGACTGGCCGTATTGCGACAATGAAATTTGAAGACTGGGACCTTGCAGATACAACAAAATTTCCCCATTTGGCAACTAGCGAATTGATGGAGCAGAGCGTGGAAGGGACGGTTACGACACTTCAGCCAAAGGAATGGCTGCGAAAGGTGGAGAACGTCGGGTTGCTCTGTCTCCTGTCCATTCCCCACTTTCTTCGACCCCCTATTACAATCTTGGTCATCAGACAAATGTTGTGTCTGGTACATGATAGATACTTATGGCTTGTAAATCCCATCCAAATCACGGTAGAACTCATACATAGGATCTCACTGCATACCTGCGAAGGAAGAGACCCCAGGGAAATTGTCGATAAGAGCGGTGATGTGGCGATGACCGAAACCCTGAAAAAGAAATATAAGTTGGAGAAAGGGTAGTGAGGGTACGTTATTGATAGTATCTCGGACAGAGCAATATGGTTGCTACCCAGTTGCTGGCCAGGAAAGTGATGTGGAAATGCCGCGGAACCGAGGTTCCAGCAATCGTCATTGCACTAGCAGAGGAATGCGCAGCTGGAGAATGGTTCAATTAGGTGCAGTTCCTTTGTGAAGAATTCCTAACCAACTGTAGGGAGGTCCAAGAGGAGGGAAAGACCTTCCACTATGCATGGCTGTTGTTGTCCATTGTGTTGGTTACCACTGACCTACCTGAAGACAGTCAGTTTCCCTCCTTGGACCAGGATTGGCCAGAAGCCACCAGATTTGCATCGCTTTGGGTGACCAGGGATGCTGAAAGAATCCTGGGCATCAAGATTTTTTGGATACTGATGGAGGCAGATGTTTGACACTAGGTCACCCAGCTACCTCAGTTGTCCATCGAAATCTATGACAGTGTGAAACCTATAGTTGAGATTAAAGCAGACATGCACTTTGTCTACATTTGGGCGCGTAAGGACCCCAACCAAATGTGGACTACACTTCCTTTCATTGCCATTGATGAAGCTATCGATTTAGTATTGGATACTTGGCCATTGGAATGGCACAGACCTGAAGCGGTGTGGCGCAATGAGGCTAACATCAAGAAACAAAATGCTGAAGCGAAGCGCGCCGCACAGCAGAAGCGAAACGAATAGCACGCTACAGAAGTTCGAGCGTCCTGGGTGTTATAGAAATATTTGGGCACTGCAACCCCAATATTATATGTCGATAAACCAAGGGCTCTTTAACCCCTAAAAGTGTTGTTTCATACCCTAAAGGATCATGGTCAATTGATTACATCATTCCCCAAAAGTTCCACCTGAAAACCCACTCGAAACTGGCCAAAACAGGACCATACTGATTGCCCCACTATCAAGGTGCGATGCATACTAACTTCTACACTAGCCAAGTGTGAATCATACTGAAGAGGCCTTGTGTGGGGTGCGATGAGCAAGGATGGACAAATGTCCGAGACAGTTTGCTAAGTGGATGCTCATGGAATCTTCCAGAAACTTCTCATATGACACTTGCCTCTCTGAATTCGCCCAGGGATGAGTAAGAGATCCAAGAAATCTCCAAGTGGAACCAAGAACAACAAGTGGAATGACACTAATCAAAAGCCCAAAGATGACTCACACCCTTGCATACATCTATAAATGGATCCCTCATTTGAGGGATCTAAAGGCTGGAATTTGGTAATTTGTAAGGAAGTGCTGATATTTTGTCTTTGAGAAAATGCATTGTATTGTTGGGCGATATTTCTTTTCATGAGGTGAAGAGGGCTTTGATGCTGGGAAGATGATGTTGGATCAGACAGCTGGGTTGTAATTCTCCCATCTATTATAAATAAAGTTCTTTAAGTTTTCCTCCATACAATCGTGTATTTGTGAATGTTGTTATTTGTGAATGCCATTGTATGATCAATGTATTTTTGATTCTGCATTGTTTATGATATAATAGATCGATATGTTTCGATGGTGTTTTGTTACTTTGTCTCTACAGGTATTCATTGAGCGAGATAAGTAGGAGAAGAGGTGCAAGCTCTATCAAGGGAGATAGAAATCAAGCAAGGAGTCAAGCAGAAGATCTAGGATGGTCCCTTTACTCCTCTCTTATCTATCATACATAAAGGAAATAGAAAATTTCTTTGATTGTTTGTTTCTAGGATAGCTACCAATCCTAGTGGGACTAGGAGATCAAAAATACACTAGTTTTCCCAGAAACAAAATGGAGATTCCACTGGGGATCGAATAGTTTGTTGGTTTGTTGTTGATTGTTTGTTTTATAAACTACAGACAGAGCCTGAAGTTAGCCAGATAGCCTTCGAACTGCTCTTGCTCTGCAATTGCAAAGTAGATGAATGCTGCTTTAGTCAATATCTGGTTTAGTTTATGATTTGAACATTTGACTTACAAGCATTCTAGATGACATGTTGGTAGCTCAATAACCTCCCAATATCATACCCTTGTACTTTGTTCTTTACTGTCCATAATAGCTCAGCTTAACTCACTGAATTCAGCCGCAAATTTGAGCCAAAACCCACCTCAGTTGTGCTCCCTGGCCCATCGCACTGTATACCACTAGAAACCAGTATGCATCGCACTTCCCGAGTGTAGAAGGTGAGATGCATCCCTGTTTCTATGAAGCACAGGTGTGATGATTGAGTAATCCTATTTGTTTCCTTGAAATTTGGGTTCTTTGTCCTTGTTTTCAGCTCTCTTTAATTATTTTGCTACTTATGAACAATATCTCATTACTAAAGCCTCCTTGCATTACATAGACCAGCCTCCATTTGATTATGATTAGTAAATGTTTTTATGTATTTGTCCATAATTTGCGATACTTTGTTGAAAAGTTGTGAAAATCAATCTGTCGTCTTGGTGCAAAAAGTTTCGTAAATGTCGTTTTTGTATCAAAAAGAGAAGTGTCGTTGAATCTTCCTTCCTTGGATAGTCAATTGGACTAATTGTCATGTATTTGATTTGATTTGTTGATATTTGAAGTGTCAAAATCATTTTCTATTCGAAATTGAAAAGTGTCATTTAATTCTTCCTTTTGTTTTGAAAAAGAAATTGTCGAAATGTTTCTTTAAAGAAAATATTTCAGATCTATACTTAGTTTTCCTTTTTGGCATTTCTCACATTAAGGGAACGAAAAACAAATACATGCATTTGCATTTTCATTTAGACTATGTGCGAAAAATGATTTAGGAAAAGTGCATTTAGTGTGTGTTGTTCGCTCTCTATTTGAAAGAATCGTAATCTTCTTTCCTTAGTAGCTAGGATTTTCATTGCTAAAAACAAACAATGATTGTTTATCATTTTAGATTGCATGTTTAGGAATTTTACATATACATCATGCGGTGAACCATTGAAAGGCAAACTTCTAAGCAAGATCAACTCTAAAATAAATTTCAATGAACTGAACAACGCTTTGGAACCTAATGCTACACATCTAGAGGTCCAGGCTAGAGACGTGTTCTGGCGTCGTAAAATCTAGCAACTATCGTTTTCATTGAAGGTTGCATGATTCCTCCTCTTTGATACGACAAGTGCTAGCATGGACTTGTGCTCCCTGTATCGTCGAGTATATATTGGGAGACCACAATAGTCTTATATTCTTTATCCATAAGAAGTTGTGTCTGCCGCCCTATCAATCGCAATGCATTGAACACAACATTCAGGAAGATTGACTACCATACATAAGTCCTTGGTAATTTCTATTTAATTTATCACCAAGGTGCATTTTGCAGTTTTGCGATTGGTTTGGTAATCCATCTTTCTAGATCTCCAGAGTAGTCACTTTCATTCCTATTCGACTCCTTAAAAGAAAAGGTCCATCTGAGCACTTGTCACTTCGGGCTGATTAAAAATCGAAGGGGAATAGAGTCATCTTTAGCTTTTTCTCGACCCTTAAAAATTGAAAAAGAAAATTTGTGTCAAAGCATCATTAAAATTTATCTAAATTCAGAATAACATCCATGTTCCTTTGTTGATCTTAGGTTGAGTTAATGGAGTCTACCAATCATGGAATCCCTCTTGAGGGGATTTCTAGCCCTTTTACATCTTGGGGAAATATTGGTGCACCTCATATGGCCACATTGTCACTACCAGGTTTGACTATTGGCCTGCCAATGTGGCTGTTCTCAACCTCTGTGGTTCAAAATAACATGATTCCTCAGCAATCGAATCAGCGTCCAGTTGATACTAAAGTTGACCCTTCACCTTCCTCTTCGTTTGTTTCTCCCTCCCCTTCTTCATCTTCGCTTGGTGAAAATAGTGATGCTAGTAACCAAGTTCTTGAGCAGAAGAAGAAAGGAAAGGAGAAGAAAAAGAAGAAGCCAGTTAAGAAAGGGGGCAACCATGAATCATCTAGTGAAAATCCGCACACTAAATCTCCAAAATATCCTTGTGTAATTTGCGAAGGAAATGATTTTCATTGAGATTGTCCTTGCATTCTGCGGATCTTGAGAGAATGGTCTCCCCGTTCGCACCGTCCGGTGTCATCAACCTCTGGTGATCATGTTGACAGCACACCATCAACTAGTGAAAATGAAATTCCTGGACAGAAAGGAAAGGTTAGAACTCCGTGTGGATTATGTGAAGGGGACCATTGTCTTCCCCGTTGTCCTTTTTTGAATGAGGCCAAAAGATTCTTGCATAACCGTCCTACTTCACCACAACGACTTCCATCTGGATACAAGAAACTCACCTCAAGTCCTTTACTAGTTGAAAATTCGACTGACTTAACTGAACCATTGGTCGTGTTAGTGTCAGTCTTTGCAGCCTTCCTCCAGTGATCAAATATGCTCTTACAAAGTGATTTTAAGGTGTCAAGGTCAAATTTTGTCATTTCAGTGAGTCTTCAAGTAAAATTTGGTCACTAGGTATTAGGTCTAGGGTTTGCTCTTACTTTTGTCAAAGTTGTCCAAATGTCGGTCCATGTCACCATTCAGATGAGTGTGCCATCATTCAAAGGGTTTTCATCATCATGTCAGGTTCCACTGGGTCATTTTACACCTTGTTCATGCTTCAGTTGCGCCTAGGTAAGGTTCATTTCCCTCTCTTAGGGTTTTGAAGGTAATTTCTCTTGGATAATCAAATCATTAGCAAAACTTGTATCTTGATGTTCATACAACTTTCCCCATCCTTAATGTACCTTATTAAACACTTCCCATCACTGAGATTCCCCAAATTCCTCATTTTCGCACAAACCCTAGTTTCTTGCTACAAACCCTATTTTCTAAGCTAGGCCTGTGTTCTGCCCTTTTGGACCCCTTCCCCCCACTCAATATTTGAAATTCTACTTCCCCCTGCTTCCTAACATCCCTCCCCACTTCCAAAAATTTTCTCAAGAATTAGAAGCCCCTTATCCCCTTCATTTCGTTTCAGTTCGACAAATCCCTTGTTCCACACATTGGGGTAGGTTTTACTAAAATGATATTTATGAGAAATAAAAGATGAATTTGGAAAAACTGAGAGAGGTTTTTGTCCAAAACAGGCCAAAGAAGAAAAACCTCCTTCACTTTTTACACAAGTGTCATGGTTTTAGATAAATGTCAAAAATACAATTGTATCGGGAGAATTGATGCACCTCTGAAGTGACCTTGGAAAAATCAATTTTTCTCCTAGCTTGGTTGGCCAAATGACTTGCCTGATAAGTCAAATGATAGCTAGACACAAAGAGATTTCCAATGAGCTATCATGATCTCAATTTGGAGTTGAGGAAGACCTTCAAAAGTTGACTGTAACAGCACTTTGCCTTTACGCAGCCTCATTTGGCACATTTTGACCAGTCTTGGGAGATTTGACTTTTAATAGGGAAAATGAACTATAAATTGAAAAATTTTAGTTGGGTTGGAAAGTAGACTCAGATACCTTTCCAATGAGCTATCCTACGCCAAATTTGGACATCGGGAAGGCCTCCAAAAGGCTCCTGCAAAAAGGCACTACGCATAGGGAAGGCGCGGCGCATTGGGCAACAATATCCAGTGTAAATTTACACTGGCGCGACGCATAGGGAAGGCGTGGCGCATTGGGATAAAAAGCCTGAAATTCACTCAAAAAACTCTCCCAAATTGCAAACTTTGCTCAATCTTCTTGTGTTCAAGTAAGTTAACATTTCTCCCATGACCAATGAATGAGTTACCTTGGTGTTTATGGTGTTTTAGTGAGAAAATTTTCAAACCCTACCTCCTTGCAATTTTTCCTCAAAAACAATTGCTTAGGGTTTGCAGTTTGAGATTTTGTTGTCAAGTCCACTTCATCACTCCCTCCCTTATTTATTTTCCAATTTCATAAACCCATTCCCTAATTCTCATTAACCCTATATCCCTAATTCTCATTATCCCAAACCCTAGCTACATGTTCCTAAACCCTAATTGTTATCCCAAAATCTAAAAACTATTCCTAAAACCATTCTATTCCAAAAATTCTAGTTGGAAAAATTTCTAAAACCCCTCTTGCCCTCTCCCTCCACAGTCCCACCTATCACTGTTCCCCTTGGTGGCAAAGGTCAAGGCACACCATAAAATCACCTATTTTGCATCAAGACAGTTCAAGGCAGCTCCAAGACATTTCATCCACTAGTAGAGATGGCATCTGATCCGTCATATGATCATGAGGAGGAGACCCACAATGATTCACCAACAGAAGTACATGCACCCAGGAGGCCTCATAGAGGTGGCAAAAACATAAAGAAAAACTGCCAAGCTACCCAAAGAAGGAGGGTGGAGTTCACTTCGCTTGAGCAAGAAATCAACGTTGATCGAGAGTCTTGGCTCGAGAGATTCAACATCCACTTGGAGAGACTACTGGATAAGGCTGACAAAGACAAAGCATTGTTTAGACACATGGCTTTCCACTACATGGCCCAGAACAAGGTCTGCAAGGCATGAATAAGGAATCTAAAGGCAAAGTTAAAGAAGGCAATAAGGAAGCAAAAGAGGCAAAGGGAGCTTGATCATCTTTAGATATTGGCCGAAGCCTCTTTAGCCTAGCATGACACTTGATGGAGAAGCTCCAGCCCAAATTTCAAGAAATTTGGGGCATTTTTGGCATTTTGACAAATTTTGGCACAAAAAACAGGGTTTTTCTCCCTATGCGCCACGCCACGTGGCGCGCGCTTTTGCTAGGGAGCTCCAAATTGCAAAAAGTTTACATTTTTGGATTTTTCATGAAAAATCATGGTTTCTGGTGCATGGCCAAGAAATTTGGGCAAGTTTTGAGTCCTCAGGAGGTCAAAAACACTCAAAAAATGACCTCACTGCCCCTATTTTGACACACAAGAAGCAGTCTTGGGAGATTGAAGTTTTGGAGGGGCAAATGACATCCAAATTCAGAAATTCCACTTGGGTTGGAAAGTAGATAGTTATGGCTTTCTAACAAGCACACTTGGGCTCAATTTTGACTTCAGGAAGTGCTCAAAATCAGCTCCAAATTGGTGCGAAGCATAGAGAATCAGGCACGGTGCATAGAGGATTTTTTGCCCATTTTTCACTGTTCAGCTCAGAAATTCGCCCAGTTTTGACTAGTTTTGCTTCTTGAAGTTACTCTTGACCTTTCATGATGTAATATTGGCACATTTTTAATTGTTCTAGAGGATTCATTCATTAAAAGGTGAAAATTGAATGAATGAATCAGTTTCCTAGCATATAGGGGTAAGTTGTTTGACTACCTAGATTTCAGTTCCTTGTTTAGAATTAGTTCAAATAGCTCCTAGAATGATGAGCTCGACCCCTAGAGGCAAGGGAATAGGTTTGGCTTGTCTATATTATGTAATTTATAAGTCATTTTCATGGTTGGACACTAGGGATTGCTTTGGCATATCATTGTACATTCTATCTCTGCATTTTTGGCTAAGGAAAGACCAGGGTTTTGCAGCACTGTTTGGGATCCATGTGGCTTTATGTTTTGATGGTGTGATTCTCTAAGTAATTGTAAATTCATTAGTGTTATGTGTATAATTTTCCTATCTCTTCTTCTGAATTTGAACAAATGAGTGATTAAGGTAGAATCCATTAACTGTTATGCTCTGCCTTTGAATTTGTTTAAATTTCCATGTTTTCATCTGTTTAAGGAGAATTCTTGAGACTCTCTTGCTCTCCTTAGCTCCTCACCAGTATGATCTATCCATTCACTTAATTTAAAGCATCAAAACGATTTCCTTCCTTGCCCCAATCAAAACTCTACAGAAACTGTGCCTCATCACCGAGCCCAATTTGCATTTCCCTGTATCCAGCACAAAACCCCCAAAAACCCAAATCAAACCCTTGTACTTCATGCCTAGCCTAAGATTAGCTTTTATTACAGTCATCTAGAGCCCCATCGATTATCTTTTGCTGAGATTGACCTGGAGAGAGCCCTCTCCTGTCCTCGTAGGGCTAGCTACGAGGCTGAGTGTGGTTTGATGTGGACCTAGAACCTTGTCTTTTCAGCTTGAGGAAAATCTAGGCTCTAACAGGTCGAAACACCTATTGTTGAAAGTGAACCTTCTAAGTCCACATTGGACCAAAGTCAACAGGTCAAAATGGCAGTCAACCCAGTTTTGCCTTCAAAAGATCCACCTTTATATGGTATCATTCCCAAACAGAGTGAGAATGATACTGTTCAAATTCTTTTTGTCAATTCAGAGTCCGATGAACTTGGGGGCAATCCACCCATTCCTTCACAACAAGAAGAGAATCCCCCAGTTCCCGCTACTCAAGGGGTTATTTCACCCATTTATTTGGTACCCCCTCCAAGCAGTCTAATCGCTTCCTTTGATTGGAATCGACTAGCAAGATCTTACCTTCCTTATAATGTACCATTCCGAATCATAGTACAAGTTTAAAAAATTATTGTGTATGGCACTATAATAGATGAAGGAGCCTTTGTGAGTATCCTTTCCTCAACTGCTTGGAAAGCGCTTGGTTCTCCATCGCTTATGCCTGTTACACAGAATTTGCCAGGCTTTAATAAAGGAACCACTCGACCATTATGGATCCTTCCCAAGTTGCCGATAACTTTGAGAAGGAAAACCGCTTACTTAAATGTGATGGTAGTCCAAGGACCGTTAGATTTCAATCTACTCCTCGGACGTGAATATGTTTACAACATAGAAGCTATTGTTTCAACACTCTTTCAAGTGATGTGTTTCCTGCATGAAGGCAAAATTGTCACTGTTGACCAGCTTTTGTTCCCCGGTTCAAACATAGCTTTAGGTCAAACATCATCTCTAAATGGTCCTTTTGCATCAAGAGTGTCTCTTCAACCTTCATTTCATCCACCTAATTACCGCGAGTAGTCTGGTGAATGAAACAAAGCTTAGGGGGCATGCACCCTTGTCTATTTGGTGGACAAACCCAACCGAAAAAATAAGTTTCCCTATGAGTTATGTGATTGGTCTCTGACACCTTTCACCTTCGTCTATTCTGCGGACAAAGTGCAGGAAGTGTTTTGTCTAAACACTGATAGAAAATCATCCTGCTTAACCACAGTAAGTTTCCATATGGTTACCTAGAGACTCTCTTTTGATGCCTGGGGGCATGCAAACCTTTTTAGGCAAGCAAAAAATGACCAATTTCATTTTTTAACTTTTTATATTTTTTTAGCTTTTTAGTTTTTTAACTCCTAAGGTTAGGTGATTGGTCTGACACACCATTCACCTTCGTCTATTCTGCGGATGAAGCAAAGGAAGGGTTTTTTCTAAACGAGCTGATGAAACCATCCTACCTAACCTCAGCAGTTCCTTAGCTTTAATAGTTTTTTTTAGCTTTGTAGTTTGGTCGTTTCTAGCCTACGTAAAAAGGCAATGAGCAATGTTATCATATGGTTCAAGCTCGTTAAAAAATAAACCTACCAATGAGCATATGTTCCCCTAGAGTTCAAGCTCGTTAAAAAATGAACCCACCTTTGGTAAATAACCCTTGTGATCGCAAATTATATCAGCCTTTTGAACCTTGGTTGTGTTTCCTCCATCACCTCCATCCGTTTGGCCGATCATATGCTTCCACTTGATTGTTTACCATTTTGAGGAACAGCTGCGATGAGTGGTCTTGTTAGCCACCCTCTTCACATCACCATGTTTTGAGAAGTTCCAAGATTACCTAGAACCAGTTGCTACCCTAGATACCACTCGTTCCTCAAAAAAAGAGTCCACTTTAAACCCTTTTCAGACTCACTAAACATGATAATATTATCGATCAATTGGCCTCTCCGGCTTGCTAAAGTGATTGGAAGCACCATCTTTCCTGTGTATTTTAAACTTTTCAGACCTAAGGGATTATCTCATGAAAAAGTTCGAGCGCTTGTCTTTTTCGGCTCGCTAAAGTGATCAAAAAGTCATCCCTTTTGTATTATTTTAATCTTTTTCGGACTTAAGGGATTATGCTACGAAAAAGAACTAGTAGAGTTCTATTTTCGTCCCTTTTCAAACTCTCTAAACATGAAAAGGACCGATTTTTCTTTGTCGTTAAACTCGTTAAAACAATAGTGACAAACTTGTCCACCTGACAAGGATGAGTTTCACTATCACTAGACTCGCTAAAACATAGCAACAGGTTTGCTCGAAGGGAAAATTATAGAACAAGCATATGTTATCCTGCTCAAGCTTGACAAAAATAAAGAGGTACTGGTCAGCAATGACTGGGGAAAAAGGGAAGAAAACTTGAAGAATTTTATTGGTAGCAGGTCGCTCTTGAACATGACACTTTCACTCCATCACCATGATTGAGTCAGGTTGGGTTATTTCGTTCACCGGTCATATCACCATTGGTCCTCCATACCATCCATCTTTTGGGGTTAACGCTACCAATCCATCTCAGTGTCGCCAATATGTTCAAGAGAAGTCATTCAGAGAATTCACCATCTAGTTAATGCCTCATCCACTGCAATACCTTCACCCTCCATTTTTCATGACCGCCATTCCTGAACCTTGTATCATCAGATCATTTTCACCTCCAGAAAATCATTTTCTTCGTTTCATGTCGTAGATGTGGGATACATTAAGGCCCTCCTACGATGGGTCACTTCTTGTCGACATCAGCTCATTATCCAAGAAGTTGACTTAGAAACAACCCTTTTAGTACTTTGAAGCTTGCATGCCTCAATGGCAAGTTTCTCACTTCTGGCGACAGGTTTACATCAATGGCTTTCGACCGAAAGATTTTGCGTGGTGTTCGACATCGGATCATATATTCACACCACGTTAGTTGTACTCTAGTACCTTGAGGGTCATTATCATTATCGGTGATTCCTCTCATGCCTATTAATAGCTTACATTATTGGCTGATAATCAGGTGATGTCTTTCCATGTTCGACTTCAGGACATCTTTTCACATGGATTGACTTATACATTAGGCGATGATTGAACGAGTTTTGAAGATCCCGGATCTAGTTTCATCCATCCGGGCTGCGATATATTGAGGAATATAAAGACATCAAATGTACAAAGAAGCTGCACAGATAGTCATCTAAGCCAGGGAAGATGACTCTTCATATGAAGAATCACCAGTCTGCAACTGCAGACGATTATCTGTTCTATGTACATGAAAATGAATTTATAAAACTGAGCATGGGAATGCTCGCCTCAGCGAGATCATGAAAATAATATAAATATGATGTATTGTATTGTACCTTATACAGGTCACCTTCCAGTTCGAATACCTCAGATCCTCATGATAATGCATTTCACTCGACATCAAAAGATTTATGACTTCATGCTTTAGGGGGAAATTGTTATAGACATATTTGGGCATTGCAACCCCAATCATATATCTCGATAAACCAAGGGCTCTTTAACCCCTAAAAGTGTTGTTTCATACCCTAAAGGATCATGGTCAACTGATTACATCATTTTAGATAGAGGAGGAATGACCTGTTGTAGAGTTTTGTGAACCCAACATTTCGGACTACCAAGTGAGTCCATCATTAGGGGAAGATGCAACAATAGATATTCTTAAGATCTTAATGATCTATCCAAGAGCTATAGTAAGGGTATATATATAAGTTATTAAACAAAATAAATAAGAAATAGGTCGGCTCTTTTTTATTTAATTAATTAATCAAACTATTTATTGTTATTATTATTATTATTATTATTATTATTATTTTAATTTATTCAAGGGGATAACTTAATTGATTAATTTTACTATTTATAGAATTGATTATTATGTTTATTAATTTGTTCAATTTATTCATTAATTTGTTTAAATACTAAATTAATTTGTTTGATTAATAAAATTAGTTAATTCAATTATTTATTCTTTATTTTATTCATTCATTTATATTATTAATTATTAATTTGATTAATTAATTTATTAATTAATAAGTTTAAAGGGATAAATTAATTTCTTATTTTTCTATTTCTAGAATTAATTATTAGATTTCTTACTTTTATGATTTTTTTTTTATTGATTAATTCATTACTATGTTTTACTAATTAACTAAATTTTTGATAGTTAATTAAACGAAATTAGTTAACTAAATTTATTATTATTATTATTATTATTTAATAAGTTTATTGATTTAATTTTATGTATTTATTTCTTTGTTTAATTGTTATATTTGCTTAATTAATAATTTAATTTTATATCATTTTTATTTTATTATTATTTTATTATTATTATTATTATTATTATTTTATTATTTTATTATTTTTATTTTTATTTATTTATATTTTTTATATTTTAATTATTACTATTATTATTATTATTATTATTATTATTATTTTTTCAGATTTAGTGAGTTATTTATCTATAATTTATAGAGTTAATTATTTATTTATTTACTTTATATTATTTTATTTTATTATTATTTGTTTTAATAATTACACCTACATGCATTTTATTATTATTATTTTAATGATATCAAGTGATTATATGTATGTTACATAATTGATGTTTTTGTTAGTTATTTATTTATTTATTTTTTAAGGGTTTTTTAAGGGAAACAGAGTTAATTATTGGCTTTTAAGGTTTCAAGTAAAGGTTTCCAGGTATTGCTTAGTTTTAATCCATCGTCCCGGTTCATGTTGTTCATCCTTTTTTCTATTTCAATGGCTTCCTTGATTTTCCTTTTGAGGTAGTGGTCTTCTTTTCTAACCAGTTTGACGTCTTCCATGCAGATGTAATGAGAGGAAGAGTGAACATGTTCAGCTAAGGCTGATTTAGAGGTCCTTTCTCTTCTTAAGTCAGCAGTGTGTTCTTTAATTCTAATATTAAGAGACCTACCCGTTTCGCCTATGTATTCCTTACTGCATGAGCAAGGAATCACATAAACACCTTTTTGAAGTTTAGGGTTTATGGGATCCTTGACAGAATTGAATAATTGTCTGATGGTATTAGCAGGGATGAATGCTATATTAATGTTATGTTTATTAAGAATTTTAGAGATTTTATCAGTGGTGCCTTTTATGTATGGAAGGGAGACTTGAGGAGGGGATAAATTTTGATTTTTAATATCATTGTTAATCTTGTTTAGGGATAGGTGCATAGCTTTCTTGATGGTATTTCTATTGTAGCCATTTAGTTCAAACACCTTGTGAAGATGGTTAAGCTCATCATTTTTGGGAATGATTACATCATTCCCCAAAAGTTCCACCTGAAAAACCACTCAAAACTGGCCAAAACTGGACCATACCAACTACCCCATTGTCAAGGTGCAATGCATACTAACTTCTACACTAGCCAGGTGCAATGCATACTAAAGAGGCCTTTTGTGGGGTGCGATGAGTGAGGATGGA
Source organism: Pinus tabuliformis (assembly GCA_031772625.1). NCBI lineage: Eukaryota > Viridiplantae > Streptophyta > Pinopsida > Pinales > Pinaceae > Pinus > Pinus tabuliformis. The sequence continues at coordinate 335,903,771 of CM062810.1, read as the reverse complement.
CAAATGTCTAAGACAATTTGCTAAGTGGACGCTCATGGAATCTTCCAGAAACTTCTCATATGACACTTGCCTCTCTGAATTCGCCCAAGGATGAGTAAGAGATCCAGGAAATCTCCAAGTGGAACCAAGAACAACAAGTGGAATGACACTAATCAAAAACCCAAAGATGACTCACACCCTTGCAGACATTTATAAATGGATCCCTCATCTGAGAGATCTAAAGGCTGGAATTTGGTAATTTGTAAGGAAGTGCTGATAGTTTATCTTTGAGAAAAGGCATTGTATTGTTGGGTGATCTTTCTTTTCATGAGGTGAAGAGGGCTTTGATGCTAGGAGGATGATGCTGGATCAGATAGCTGGGTTGTAATTCTCCCTTCTATTATAAATAAAGTTCTTTGAGTTTTCCTCCATACAATCGTGTATTTTCGAATGTTGTTATTTCTAAATGCCATTGTATGATCAATGTATTTCTGATTCTGAATTGTTTATGATATAATAGATCCAGATGATTTGATGGTGTTTTGTTACTTTGTCTCTACAGGTATTCATTGAGCGGGATAAGTAGGAGAAGAGGTGCAAGCTCTATCAAGGGAGAGAGAAATCAAGCAAGGAGTCAAGCGGAAGATCCAGGTTGGTCCCTTTTCTCCTCTCTTATCTGTCATACATAAAGGAAATCACAAATTGCTTTGATTGTTTGTTTCTAGGATAGCTAACAATCCTAGTGGGACTAGCAGATCGAAAAGACACTAGTTTTCCTGGAAAAACTGAGAAGCGGAACAAACTTCGACAGACAAAGCACCAGCTAGAACGGCTACGACAGACAAAAGCCATCGGAAGGAGCCCACAGAGCCAGCCACGGAGAGAAGGATGAAAGGTACACCATCAACCACCACGGGTGCACCCTTAAAATGGTCGTTGCCAACAGAACGGATGAAGCCACAGAAGAAGGTCAAGGTGCCTAAATGGGACAGAGCACTGACCACCTTGACTGAGGGTGACCTAGGTGACATAAGGGACACCATTCGCAAAGCCACTTGGGATGCAAAAAATGACGCCATGTCAGAGCAACAGATTGTGTTGGGGGAGCTCCGTGTGCAACTGCAAGAACTTGGGACACAGGCAGCATAGACGAGAACCACCGCTACTCATGGGGTTATAGGTGTTAGTGTCAGTCTTTGAAGCCTTCCTCCAGTGATCAAACATGCTCTTACAAATTGATGTTAAGGTTTCAAGGTCAAATTTTGTCATTTCAGTGAGTCATCAAGCAAAATTTGGTCACTAGGCATTAGGTCTAGGGTTTGATTTTACCCTTCTCAAAGTTGTCCAAATGTCAGTCCATGTCACCGTTCCGCTGAGTGTACCATCATTCAGAGAGTTTTCATTATCATGTCAAGTCCCACTGGGTCATTTTACACCTTGTTCATGCTTCAGTTGCGCCTAGGTAAGGTCATTTCCCTCTCCTAGGGTTTTGAAGGCAATTCCTCTTGGACGGCAAAATCATAGGCAAAAATTGTATCCTGATGTTCATACACCTTCCCCTATCCTTAAAGTACCTTATCAAACACTTCCCGTCACTGAGATCCCCCAAATTCATCATTTTCGCACAAACCCTAGTTTCTTGCTACAACCTGGCAATTTTCTAGGTTGGACCCGTGTTTTGCCTTTTTGGACCCCTTCCCCTCACTCAATTTCTGAGATTCCGTTTTCCCCTACTTTCTAACATCCCTCCCTACTTCCAAAATTTCCTCAAGAATTTAGAAGCTCCCTATCCCCTTCATTTCGCTTCATTTCGACAAATCTCTTGTTCCACACATCGTGGTAGGTTTCACTCAAATGATGTTTCTGAGCAAGGAAAGATGAATTTGGAGAAACTGAGAGAGGTTTTTGTCCAAAACTGGCCAAGGAAGAAAAAACTCCTTCACTTTTTACACAAGTGTCATGGTTTTAGAGAAATGTCAAAAATACAATTGCCTCGGGAGAATTGATGCACCTCTGAAGTGACCGTGGGAAAATCAATTTTTCTCCTAGCTTGGTTGGCCAAATGACTTTCTTGATGAGTCCAATGATAACTAGACACTAAAATATTTCCGATACGCTATCATGATCTCAATTTGGAGTTGAGGAAGGCATTCCAAAGTTGACTGCAACAGCACTCTGCCTTGAGGCAGCCTCATTTGGCACATTTTGACCAGTCTTGGGAGATTTTATTTTTGATAGGGAAAATGAACTCCAAATTGAAAAATTCTAGTTGGGTTGGAAATTAGACTCAAACACCTTTCCAACGAGCTATCCTACACTCAATTTGGACACAGGGAAGGCCTCCAAAAGTCGTCTGGAAAAGGGCATGGGGCACTGGGATTTGTGCGCAGCGCACACAGACCAGGGGCCGAAAAACGTTGCCAAAGCACTCCAAATTTTGGTGAATGCTATCTAATCAAGAGGTAGGCCTTATGAAATCACTGGTTCATCAAATTTTTTCAATGATATGCTGTTTATAGAGATGTTTGAATGTCACCCAAATGCATAAGGTCAACCATAAGAAATCGCCAAGAAAATGATGCCTAGGGTTGTTAAAATGTGTTGTTAGTGCCAAGGTTTCACTCCACTCATGTATTCCCCTCACCTATCATTTTCCCCATCTCCCCTCGATCATTTTTCCTAAAACCCCGCCCTAAATCACTACCTAACCCTCTCCCTATTCCTCCACTATTTGGTCAACTTAAAATCACCATAAGACCAGCTCATTATGCAAGCAAGGCTGTGGAAGAGAGGTGCATGGTCGAAGAGTTGAAGAGTCAAACGATTAGGAGTAATTTAGGGTGATTTCAGAGCACACAGCGCACACACGAAGGAGCGCAGCGCACTCATTGGGCGCGGTGCACTCAGAGCCCGTCCACTGTGTAAATCCGCCACTGGCGCGGCGCACTGGGCATAACGCACGAACAGGGATATAAAGCCCAGAAACCAATTAATTTGCCTAAAAATTTTTGGATTCTCATCAAATTTGAAAGGTAGGCAACCTACCTCCACTCTTGCATCAAACTTGAAAGGAATAGCATGGTTTTAGGAGTATAAATCAAATGCAAAAATTTTTATAAAGCAAACAAAAGAAGACACAAAGAAATCATGATCCTAGGGTTTATGCTACAGTGACAGTGCTGCCAAGGTGTTTCAAACCCTACCCCATCAACACTATACCAAAACTACTCCCAAATCCCTGACAAATCTCTCCCTTTAACCCCTATTCCCATTTCATCATTCCCCTCCTAATACTCCCTGTTTTATTGTCCCCTTGGTGGCAGATTTTCAAAGCAACTACCAGCTTCATTGGAATCAAAGGGCAGCATAAAACTCAGGGTACAAACAACAGTAATGGCATCAGAAGTTTCATCAGAATATGAGGAGGAGACCCACAGTGACACAACTTCGAGAGAAAGGACCCAAAGGAGACATCACCAGAGTGGCAGACATCTTAGAGATAAGCCAAACACCCTCACCAAGTTGCAGGCATGCCCCCTTGCTATGTCGTGTTTCCAGCACTTAGCATGTTTTGAATTTTGTCAGAGGGTGGCAAATGTTAGAGTTCATCATGAGTTGGCCCATTTTTTTGCACTTCACCTACATGGAGGACAGTCTATCTTGGCTGGGGTCACCTTCACAATGACACATGAAACCATATCAGTGGCAACAGGCATACCAAACATTGGAGAGTAGTGGCATAAGAAGAAGAAGGTAGAGAGGCATCATTATGAGCCTTACATCAAAGACAGTTGTTTGAGCCACCTCACGAGAGTTTTTCCATTCAGATTTTTGAAAGATGAGTATGCCCCGCTCATGAAATTGATCATGAAGTATTTCAGTTGCGAGGGGAGGTTTTCTCGCCTTTATGCCTATCACATCAAGTTGCTCATGCACTTTACCAGGGTGTGGATGATGAACCTCCCATTTTTCATCTACGGGAACATAGAGAGGATGAGAAATTTCATGCAGCACAAGACCCCTCGACAGCAGCTCAATAATGTGTATCACTTTGCCCTTATCCGGATTTTGGTGGACCATCAGTTGGGATTGCAGGGTATTGCTTGGGAGGACTTCATCTCCCGTGACTTCTTCAGCGCTCCACAGGTGGTTTCAGAGGCAGAGCATGAGATAGGGGGCCCATCTCATCAGTATGAGCGACATGAGACTGCTACTATGCCAGTATACATCACCTATCAGAGAGGCAGTAGACCCTTATTTGCAGCAGCAAAGCGAGTGTTATCTCCACCTAGGGTGGAAGGGGCCTCGCTTCCGACATCAGCATCACAGGAGCAGGGTAAGGGTAAGGAGCCAGTGCAGGAGGAAGGGCCATCAGGTGAGCGAGAGACCGAGTTTGTTCTCCTCTAGGATGATGAGACATATGCAGAACCAAAAAATGCAGAGCTTACAGAGATCATCCAGGAGCAGCAGTCAGTGATTGAGTCCTTAGCCCTTGACTTGGAGAGGGCCAAATGGAACATGAAGTACCTGGAGCAGAGAAACAAATAGCTTGAGGACCAACAGATGACATGGAGCTGCAAAACATTCGTGAGCATCACCAAGCTGCACAAAGAAGAAGGGTTTCTCTCACATCTTTGGAGCAAGCAATCAATGAGGATCGGGAGGCCAACCTTGAGAGGGTCAACATGCATTTGGAGAGGCTACTGGAAAAAGCTGACCAGGACCTTGCTCTACTGAGACATATGGCTTTCTGTTACAGGGTGCGAAACATGAGTGCATAGGCCCAGATAAGGAACTTGAAGGCAAAATTGAGGAAAGAAACAAGAAGAGAAAAAAGGGAAAAAGAGCAAGATCGGCTTCGAATCTTGGCTGAGGCTTCCTTGGCCCATCATAACACCCCATAGAGATCCTCCAGCCCAAATTTCAAAAAATTTGGGGAAATTTTGGTCACTTGGTAATTTTTTGGGTAAAAAACAGGGATTTTCTCCCTGTGCGCCATGCCACTGGCGCGACGCTAAAATTATAGAGCTCCAAATGAGGAATGGTTTATAGATTTGGATTAAGTATGTCAAATTATGACTACTGGTGTCCGGGAAAGAGATTTGGGCAAGATCTGGGTCTCTTAAAGGTCAAAAAACACCCAAAAATGGCCTCTCTGCCATTTTTTTGACACACAGAAAGCAGTATTGGGAGAATGGAGATTTGGAGGGGCAAATGAGCACCAAATTCGAAAATTCTAGTTGGGTTATGAAGTAGACAGGATAGGATTTCCAGCAAGACCACTTGGGAACATTTGGACACCTACAAGTTCCCCAAAACAGGCCCCAAAGTAGCTCGATGCACAAAAAAAATGGCGCGGCGCACAAAGGAAAAAATTGCCAATTTGCTTCCGTTTCGCAAAATTTCAGTCCGCGACTTCTCCAAGTGGGCCCGCTCATCTACACTTCGGTTTTTTGGCACCAAAGGTGGCATTTAAAGAGTTTTTTCTCCAAATTGGCTTCTATCCAAGTGGCAAAGGAAGGAAAACGGTCACCCCAAGCCAAATGTCATGTTTGCAGCGCTGCACCTGTAGCTGATGGTTGGCTCTCCATCTCCATTTTGTAATGATTCGAGTAACTCCCCAACCCTTGGGTGTTCTATCTCTTCCTCACACATTCTATATATTGTATGCAAGTTATTTGCAAAGGGTTGGTTGGCTTGTAACTTCTGGGAGACTGTGGGAAAGAAACTTTGTTTCTTCACTGTGTATTTTTGACAGAGAATTAATGAAAGGCAGCGGCTCTGTTTCATGAGATTCTTGTGGTTGTGAGTGTAGCAAATGTGTCTCTTATGTTTTCATATGTATTTAGTTATGTTTCATAATTCAATTCATGTTCATTTCCAGTGAAATTTTCTAAGTGAGATTAGCTAGAATTCAATTTTATTGCTCTGCCTATGGGAAAATTTCATGTTCAGTGTTCTTCTTCTGTTGAAAAGGATTCATGTTCCTATTCCCTTTTCACACTCCTCAGAAATCTCTCTGTTCCACGTTATTCCAAACTAAATTGCTACACTTTCCGCCTGCCTTGCCTCACGAAGTAATCTGTGCCTTTGTATTAAATTCTCTGTTCTTTGCTGACCGTTGGTCCCATACCATCCCAGAAGCTCGGTCATTCATAAAAATTGTTTCTTGTATCCATATTCACTTACTAGCCTAAGATCAATATTTCATTGTAAGTCATCTCAGACCGTTTTCGATTATCTATTCACTGAGCGTGACTCGGAGAGAGCCCTCTCCTGTTCTGGTAGGGCTAGCTACCAGACTGAGCGTGGTTTGTGGTTACCCTAATTTTTGCCTTCCTTCAGCCTGAGGCAGATTTAGGTGCTAACAATAGGTATGTCAGCCACTGAAGGCCGAACTGGCTCATACTATTGCAATTCTAACAGGAGCATTGATAATAGAAAATGAGGAGGACAGAGTTGTGGTAGGATGGCTTATCGGGCTGGGACTCAATTTGGCTACCCTCTCGCGCGAAAACTTGTACCAGTTCCAGGAATGCGCCACGATGGAGCTACGTTCCAGTGAGAGGTGCATGGAACAGGTACTCAGCGAATAGAGAATTAATATAGAATAGTTGAGCCTCCAATGGGACGAAGTCATCACACAGATTCAACAAGTAGAGAAAGTGGTAGGGGAAGCATGTTCGTGTGCCCCTGAGCTGGAGATTGTGGCCGATTTACCTGTTGGGATACAAATCCATAAGCTGGCTAGTGGTTTCTCTGAAGCAAAGGAGGAGGCCACGAAGATTCAGTTGGAGCTCAGTTTGCAGATTGTAAAGCTAAAGCTACAGGCACAACCTTCAACGCCACCAGAGGTCACCAAGCAGTGCAAAAGCCTCATTAGTTTCGGCCGGGAAAAGATCACATGTTCTATGAAGGAATGCACTAACTTGTTGACTTAGTTTCTATTTACGCTCACTTCACTCCAGGAAGATCCTATCCTACAGTGACTGGAAACCGAGGCAAGAGAGCTCCAGTAAGCCTATGATAATATCAAAGGGACCGCGCAGACGGTTGTGGTTACGTAGTGCTTGGCCAAGATGAAGGAGGCCCAAGCTCTAAAAATCTAAGCTAATGCTGCCCGCCAGAAAGAAGCAGTGATTAAAGAATGTCTCCATCCATGGATTGATGAGGCATTCGCGATTTCCACCACCATTGAGTGCAAGGTGGCACACATGCAGATAGAATATGCACTTGGGGCAGAAGCTATGACAGAGACTGATGTGTCGATGACACGCATTGAACAAGTACAACAGATGGCGGATGAGTTTGCTACAAGTACCAATGAAGCACAAAAATTACTGTTTGACCTCCGTGCGAAGATTGTCACACCAGCCGAGTGACTTGGGACGAGTCACAATGATTGTTTTGGGGGGCTGTCGGGTGGAAGAGGGCCCGCGTAATAGTTTTGAGGTTCAAAGCCCGTCATTTTTGGAAAAGTATGGTAAGGACTCCGCAAAGTGCGCGAAGCGCGAATTGTAAATGAGTCAAGTCAAAGGGTTATCCGCCCAAAAATAATGTAAAATAATAGGAAGTGAGTTGGCCTACCCATGGTCTGCGGACCATGGGAATGTATAAATAGAGCAAGGCTCTATGGATAGAAGTTAACTTTTGGTATGTATTTTTGGATCTGGAATGTAATGGGTTTTTGAAGAACGAAGTCTTGAAGCGTCTGTAAGTCCGAGTCAAGGGTGTTGGTAGGTAGATAGAGGCTCTATAGTTGTGTGTGCAGAGGCCTAGTAGAGTCCGCAGCTGTGTGCACAGACCCCTGCAACTGAGTGCGCAGGGTGGATCTAGATGTATTGGTGAAAGAATTGAATAAAGATAAGTTGATTTTGAAATTCTGTGTTAAATCTGAATTATTGCATATCTATGTAATTTATGGTTGATATAACTGTTTGATCTATGTGTGTATGCTTATGTTATGAGTTTATGCAAATCTGTATCTTTTCTGGGTGCGCGAACTGGTTATTTCTATTAAATGTTTGCTTAAAGACCATAAAAAGTAGATCTAATCTATAACAGTGCATTAATAAGTATTAAGGATTTTCCTAGGTCCGGATCTACATGGGGCAGAGTGGCGTGAAGCCGCAGAATGGTGTGCGAACCTTCCAGACCACATCAAGACATCCCAAGGGTTCGGAAACCTGGTTCCAACACCCTCCCATACTACTTCGGGTGAGACCTCAGTCCGCGCTCCACAGGCTGTTGTCGAAAGGGCTAGTAGCTATGGGATTTGTTTAGCTAAATAACTCTTCTGAACCTGGGTCAAGCCCATATAAGCCAAAAAAGTTAACCAACTAGTCAAGCCATGGTTAAGCCAACCAAACTATATTGGAAGGCATCAAAGCATCTGTTGAGATACCTCAAAGGCACTACTCATTTTGGTCTTTGGTATAGATGGACAACAGGAATGAAGTTGTAAGGAATCACAGATGCAAATCAGGAGGGGAGTCATTCAGAAAGGAAGAGCACATCAGGAGGAATTTTCAGTGTCGGGCTAGCAATAGTTTCTTGGTACAACAGGAAGCAGATATCTGTGGCACTCAACTCAGCAAAAGTAGAGTACATGGATGCAAGTCAAGCAACATGTGAGGCTATCTGGATGAGAAAGATTCTTGTTTGGTTATTTGGTCATAAGATGGATCCTACATTGATTTACTTGACAATAAGAGTTGTATCAAACTCTTTGAGATTCCAGTATTTCAAGATTGATCCAAGCACATTGACATCCAGTATCACCATCTACGATATTGTGTGCAGAGGTGGATTATGTTGTTACAGTACATTCCGACAAGGAAAAAGATGCAGATATTTTGACAAAGGATTTGTCAAGAGGAAAATTCGAGTTCCACATAAGCAAGATTGGGGTATATGATAATCCCTTTCTTGCTGAGAGGGAGTGTTGAAAATGAAACAAGAAATTCCTAATTTAATTTTCCCTTGATTAAATTAGGAGAAATTCAAATTTCAATTTCAGCGGAATACTTGGAGGTAGTTAACTGAGGTGACATGGCTCTTTTCACTTAGGTAATTCAGTAAATTCGAGTTGGATACACTTGAGTTTAGTTGTATATGATTGATTGCTAATTTGTAGCAATATATTTCAATTAATTTGAGTTATTGTTAGTGTAACTAGTTCTCACTATCAGTAGAACTAGTGGAGCTCAAGTTAAGGGTGTGTAAATTTTTTCACACTAAGTGATCATCCAGTTGAATGACCAATCAACCCAAAACAATTTTTTCATGCAAAGAATTCGAGTTACCCAATTGAGATTCAATTTCAAGGGCAGTGTACTATCAGTTGTAAACTAGTTCAATTTTTACAGGTGGTGCATGTAGTCAAAGAATTGATCTATGGTAATTGCGTAATTCCTTGGTGAGGAATTTCTAAAAGATAGGGGAAATTTCCCAAGGGAAAAATGCAAGGAAACAAGAGCTTGGAGGCCTGAAATTTTGGCTAAGAATTGGCCAAGGTCAGTCAAGTAGGCAGAGGATAGAAGTTACAAGTGCAGGTTGATCTCAATATTGAGCAAATCATATTGTATTCATCCAGATTCTTTGATTAATGCAATACATATAGGAAAGGGTTCTGAGCAGTTTCTTTCCCATAGATAAATACCTATTTATGTGTGTTGAATCTTGATGAAGGTTAATGATTTGTGTTCTGTATCATGAATTTAATTCCATAGATCAATAGAGTAGCTTCTAGTCTTATGATTTAGAAAATTTCGTAAGCGATTTAGAATCTATACATTAATTTCTACACCACATAGGAAAATAATTAAACATCGAAGTGGTTATAATGGAGATATTGTAAAATGATTCAAGGAATTGTCTGAGGAGAAGCTTTATGCCCCATTGAAATATTAAAGGTCATAGGCACAGGCAATTAAGGTGTAGTGGGTCGAATGGGTTGATAATTAAAGAGAGGGTATAATGGGGGTTATTTAGGTAAAAAGGGTAAATTAAGTAAGTAGTGAATTATTTGGATATAGGAGATCACTTAGCATATGTAGAAAAGGGTAGTAATCATGCTCTTGAGATAATGCGGCTATATAGTTAATAATTAGGTATGCCATACCCACATATCAGTGGCCCTTATAAACATCAAAAGATACTAAAAAAACAGTTAAGACTACCTAGCTCGTAGATGCAAGCACTGTATAAATTGTCGCTCTTTATCTTGATTGCAAAATTCATCTCCGGAGGATAGTCTGTGAATTAATTTCTTGCAAAAATGAAATAAATTTATATCAAGCAACATTAAAGAAAATCATGCCCCTATTTAATATGTTTTTTTCTTTTTCTTTTTTCGAACTCTGCCATCCAGAAATCCTATTTTCTAGCACAAGGTCATCAAATTGTGCCCTTAATGATTTTCACAACTAGAAATATTATTTTCTAGTGATGATAGCTAGAACATGGTTTTCCAAGATAACTAGTGTTCATAGCACCTCAAAACCAATTTCTCGCCACCAATTTTTTTCATCACATCTGTTAGGTTCCTATAACAATAGGAGTCATAACTTTGAATGACTAGGGTGAAGCCTTGTAATATTATACATACCTTTGCTTTCTGCAAATGTTTTCCATATTAAAAAAAAAAATTAAAATGTAAAGAGGCTATGTCCTAAAAGAATAATCAAAGGAAAAAAAGAATCAAAAGGTCAAAAAAATGAAAATATATGAACTCCAAAAGACAAAAGACACCATGAAAGTGTGCAAGTCAAAATGCCACTACTATTTACTTTTTATGCATAATAAATTATTGTGTGTAGCTTGTTACTCATGCCATAATCCATGATAGTCAAATTGTTTAAACTTGGCTATTTCATGCTTTGAATGTTATGTTCATAGGTAGTGAATAAATCTGACCAAATATTATATTCTTGGCAGATCATTAGATAGGTAGAGTGAATAAATGGAGCTCATCAGCTTAATCTGAGCCCTTGGATGATATAAGGTTCGAATTAGATAGTTTATTTTGTAAAGAAAAGAAAAATATTGCTAAGGGTTTGCTAGCCTAAATGCACCCAAATAAAGTGAATAAAAAATGGTAGCATGAGTAAGTGGGTAAGTAGTAGAAAGGTTGCAAAAATGTCATGTAATTATACAAATGCACTTATGTCATCATATTAAATGCACTTTTCAAAAATTCTTAAGTAGAGGACAAAGCAAAGGCAAAGTGGGTGATTGGTACCTTTATCAGAACCATACAGAAATCAGAATATATGGTTGCATGTTGGCACCATACAAGCTACCAAGATACCTCCCAATGAGGTTGTTTGCATTAGAATACTATAGACAAATCATCAATGCAGATGAAGTAAACTTCATCAATGCCAAGAAGAAGGCAAATTTCAAAATAAAATACCAACTAGGACCCTTCATATGCAACTCTAGGGAGGCAGGAAAAGAAGCAGACCTAATTCTGCAGAGAATGAAGTTCCAAAGGAGTTTTGTTTGGAGATATGACCCTTTGGAATTAATCACAAAGAAGAGACAAAAGGTCAAGCTAGGACCTTTCATTCACCATCCCATACCTGAAATAGAAGCCTATGCCAACCAAACAGAATGGGTGGAAGGTACCCTAGTGGACCAAGACAGCACTAGGGTAGACATAGAGAATGCTCTCATTGATCTAGAAAGACAACTTGATGAGGGTTCTTTCCTGTAGGTATTAGAGCAATCAGACCAACCAGAGACAACCATGAGTACTCCTCCAGTTATGAAGACTCCTCAAAATGAGGAGAAAAACCTAAGGAGAAGTAGGGAGGAGGCCACTACATCAGCAAGAGAAACCTCATACGCTCAGCCAGAAACAAGTCAAGCAAAAAGGCAGAAAATGAATCCTGTCTTTGAATAGGAGGATACAGAGGGCTCAACTGAGGTCACCAACACAAAAGGAAAGAGAAGTAGGCCTACCACTCCGTCTGAAGGCAGGCAAGAACCTTCCACATCACTGACTCAAATGTTGGAAAGGAAGCTTAGAGTTGAAGTGTCTTTCTTTAGAATCCCTGCTGACAAAGACCAAGATATCAAGGAAAGATACAAAGAAATCAAAGCTATAAATGAGAGGCTTAAGGCCCAAACATATGCTCAGTACCTAAAGCTGACTCCCACCAATCAAACAAGTTTAATGTCAGCCTTTAACATTAAAGAGTGAAAGTTTCAAATGACCTTTGTTATGCCTACAACCCAATAGCCAAAGACAGCATCAGATTTAAAAAGGGTATATTTTGAAGTGTTGAAAAGGGATATTCATCCCATATACCAGATTGAACTGCACAAACAAGCTGGAGAGATGATATACTCCACCCTGACAGGTAAAGCCATAGTTGCTCACTAGCTACAAAACTCTCTAAACAACATTTCAACACAATTTCAGTTAGAAAAGGCCTCCTCATAGGCCAAGGATACTAGGATCAAGTCCTTAGAGGACTTAATGATTGAATTGGGACACAATCGCAAGGATATAAAAGCCACAGAACAACTTATTAAAAAGAAGAACGATGATATAGCTGCATTGAAGAAACAGCTAAAAATACTTCAGCTGCAACATCCACAAACATTGGAAGTCCTAGAAGACCAGCAGGGGCATGAAGAACTCATAGACATGGTCTTAAAATTGAACGATCAACTAAAAGAGACTAAAAGGGAATTGGATGTTTTAGTCCAATTAAAACAAGCATGTGTGGCCACTTCTTCAACAAGCGTTATCCCTACAGTCTCCACAACAGTGCCATCCACACTAGCAACATCTTTGGCACCTACAGCTCCACTTGCAACAGCCTTGCCAGCAACAACAAAATCTACATTAGCAACAGGTGCATTAGGAGAGAAAGTAGTAGAACTAGTCAAAGCCATGGAAGAGATGTCTATCCAGGCTACTAAAATGAATAGGGCAAGAGAAAAGGTTGCAAGTTTGGAAACAGACTGCAAACTTGCCCAACTGAAGCAGAAAGATGAAGCAAAAAAAGCCCAAAGAATGAGTGAAAGGATCTAAGTCTTAGAGAAATACTTAACACTGGAGAAACCACTTGGGCAAACCAAGGAAATGCTATGGGCCAATATCATTGACTCTGTCAATGATATTTGGCCATCAATCCAGGTTATTTTTGAACAAACAAAGTTAGTAAAGATAGCTACAGAAGCTATCTAGAAAGTGAAGGAGGAGTTGGGAGATAAGCCAGAGTATGCCAATAGACTCATCCACTTCCTCAACATCAAGAATAGATATGAGCTCCATGAGCTAGATATAGAAGATAGGACTGTGAAAATTTTAGAAATAAGGAAGGTCCTTTCCAAAAGGAACCTTATGCTTAATTTAGAAGAAAAGTGCCACAATATGCAGGTAGCCACTGATAGGTTCATGGCTAAATTCCATATTTTAAGGGAGAAAGGTCTGCCTAGTCCTATGGTTATCAATGACAAACCCATGACACAATTGGACTATAGTGATAGGCTTAGAAATTTGGCTAAGGAACCGGCTAGCTCTTCATCCATAAAATCATTACCAATAGGAAAAGTGTTATACAACACATTTGAGAACTTGTTTTTCCTTGAGCATGAGATAAGACATAACCCAATTTTTCCAAGCATACTAAAGCTGATGAAATCTACAAGAGAATGATGAATGTAAAATTACCTGATGTAGAATGGTGGGAGACAATGACTGATTTACTGTGATAAATTTACAGCAAAAAGTTACTGCACAGTAAAAACAGAGCAGCCAGGTAAACAGGTGAAAACAACACATCAGGGTCAAAGAGTATCAGTAGAAAGGTAAAAGTTAAAGAAGACTCCAGCGTGAAACACCACAACTGCAAGCCAACATAAAGGGCTACACTTCAACGATAAAGGCTAGCACAACCATAATAAAAGGGACAGCATGAAATAGTTCATTAGTTGTCTCTATCTTCTTGCAAGAAGATATTTGTATTTCCTAGATTAAATCTCAAGTTGTTTTGAGATATTTTGTAATAATTTTTTGTATAAATACTTCATAAATTGAAGTATGTAGGGTGGATTCCAAAAAATTTCTATAGACTTCTTGTTCTTAAGTCTGAAATTCTATTGTATCAATGACTGGATTAGCTAGCTGGATCAAGGAATAAAGATCAGATATTTCACTGGATTCTTGTGTAAAGAAAAGTTCAAATAAGTATTCTCTCACGTTCAATGTTATTTTTCTTTAAGTTTTTCCACAGTCTTACTTGTATCTCTAAAAATCTGAATGCTATAACATGGAATGATATCTCAGAAATTTCTTAGCTGCACTCTGTTTTGACTATTATGCATATTGAATGTTTTCTTCACTAATCTAAGTTAAGGAATTCTTGATTTCTCCTTAGTTTAGGTAGTTCCTTGTGGTCTATAGCAAAGGATTCTTAATTGCCCTTTGTTCATGATTAACCTCTATTCCTCATTTTAACCCCGATCTGAGAATTCTTAAGTGCTCTCTCACCCTGGTTAGGATCATTTCACCCGTTCAACCTAAAGATTTGCACTTTACTTTGCTAGCCTGCCTTGTGAATATTCCCTTTAATAAATTGATCCAGTTCTACTATCCATTTGTTGACTTCATAGCCCATTGGATTAAAGACCTTTCTCTATCCATCTATTCGAAGAATTCCACCACCCAACCTTCAATTCAAAACCAAAACCCCAATGAACAATAAGAACTAGCCTAAAATCCCAGTAAAACAAAGCTAAATTTCATATAGAGAGCCCTCTCTGAGTCATAGGTTGGCTAGAGCCTATACTTAAATGATTGGTTTGTGGTTACCTAAGTTTATTCCTTCTTATGATAACTTCTAAGGAAAATTTTGAGTGATAACATAGTGGCAACCATAATGGGGAATTCAAATCCTTAGTCCTAAGAAATTTCTAAATTTATATTTCAAGCCTCTTAAAACAATTTATTAGAACTTATTTTAAAAAATCTCACAAAAGAAAAACAATTAGAACAAGTTTTGAAATTATGGCTTCAAGGAGAACTCATTATACTAGGGCTAACCTAGATCCAAACCCGGCCCCAGTATTTGATAATCCCAACCTGATTTCAAGAAAATCCAAAAAATAAGAAAGTTCAACTAGCCACACAACATTGATTAAAGCTAATTCATGTCCTGATGAGTGGTTTTTTTAGAAGATATTCCCTTTGATGAGCAATTTGATTTGTCATTATTTAAGTCAAAGTCTGAAAGTGAAATTTATGATATTGTCCTAGATCCTAAGTTTATTGCAGACCTTGAAGTCCAAAAAGCCAACAAATCAATTGATGAGTACATTCTGAATTCACCACAATCATCCCTTAGTACTGCCAAGATCCCTGAGCTTTCTAAACAATTGTCCACTACTCTTAGTTCACCATTATTCCCTTAAGCTTTTGAAGTCCATTCCCCACCTCCATTCATACACTCACTCCCTTACCAACCTAGCACTACTCACTTACAACTCGCCAGTCCTAGTTCATCCTCCACTACTGTATCATCTTCCAATGCCTCAACCCCACATCTTAGCCCTTCCCAGCTTATAGCCATGGAAAATAGATATGCTCCCCTTGTCTTACCTGCTCCACTTGGTGCCATGCCAATAGACTACCAGAGTAAAATCATCCAATTTGATGGCATAGGACACTACACTGCACAACACCATGTTAATAAGATGACAGACTACTTTGAACTTCATGAAATTGATATTGTGGATGTCCAAATGAGACTATTTGCTCAGACTTTAGCTGGTGATGTTAGGAAATGGTTTAGATCACTACCTGATAATAGTATTGATAGTTTAGAAGTATTTCATCAACAATTTTTGAATAGATGGGAAAAGAAAAAGAATCCTCTACAGATCCTTTCAGAATATGAAAATATTAGGAGAGGACCCAATGAAATTGTTCAAGATTACTGCACCAGATTTAACAATATATACAATGCAATTCCAGTTAATCTTAGACCCCCACTTGACTTAGCATTAATAAATTTCCCTGATGGTTTTGACACAGACATGGCATTCCAACTCAAGGAAAGAAACCCCCCAACCCTAGAAGATATGCAAAGTGTAGTTGTAAGTGTAGAGGCTAATTTATTAGCTAAAAGAGCTAGAGTTAGGAATGAAAGAAGAGGAACAGCTAAAGATGAGCCTTCACCCTCTGACATTAAAATAGATAGCTTAGCGAAAGGCATGGAAATGTTAATAGATAGAATAGAAAATATAGAGAGAGGAAACCTCAATGGGATAACCAACAAGCCCCTCCAGTTAGAAACCAAAACTTTAGGAGAAACAAAAATCAAAATACTGGAAAAAATGGACCTGATCAGAATATTAGACCTCCTTTTCAAGAAAATTATGCGGAAACATCCCATCCAAATGATCTAGAACAAGATACACAGATTAATTTGATGGGATTAGATGATGAACATATTGTTTTTCTAACTCAAGATGAGCAAGAACTGCATATGTTGCAGCAATTGCAAATCGAGTCTGGAGAGTCATTTGATCATAAACAAGGATATGATTCTGCCATTTTTGAAGTGCATAAACAGTGTAATCTGAGTAAAAATAACTCTGATATATGCTCAAACCAAGAAAACAGTGTCAAATCAACCCAAAAAAATCAAAGAAGCCCTGGTTTCTAAAATCCTCCAAATTCTCCCCAGACAAAACTAGAATCCTTCTGGCCCCACCATTGTAGATATAACCCCTAATCAACCTTCTGATGATTAGCCCTCCACTTTAATTCCCCCTAAAAAACCAGTGGACACACCTCAAAACACCATACTTGAAAACGAACAAAAGGAGACCCCCAGTAAAGGAAAACAAGACCATCCCACTCAAATCCCTGCTGTGAAAATTCAAAACCCTCAAACAGAAAAAGGCCCTTTGCCATTCAATTTGGGAGCAGAGGTAGCTAAGTTAAAGATTTCAGTCCCTTTAACAGAACTAATCAAGAATGAAACTTACAAGACACAGATAAACCAGACTCTAAACATTGTTGAAAATGAGGATTCTGTTAACCTGTTTGATGTCAAACCAAAACTTATATTTTGTTCCAAATGTTAATGGAAAACCACTAGAAGGAGGAATACCACCTTTCTACATTAGCCTTAGCATCCATGACAAAATTATTCACAATGCAATGTTGGATTCTGGGGCCTCCCACAACTTAATGCCCAAATCAGTAATGGAGAAATTAAACCTGGACATTACAAGGCCTTACAAGGACTTATTTTCATTTGACTCAAGTCAAGTAAAGTGTCTAGGGTTGATTAAAGACCTGTGTGTTACCTTAGTTCAATATCCTGCCAAGAGCATCCTTATGGATATTGTGGTTGCTGACATCCCACTGAAGTATGGCATGCTATTATCCAGATCATGGGGAGCCAAACTTTAGGGATCTTTACAACTTGATATGTCATATGCAACAATTTCTGTTTTTGGACAACCCAAGAAGTTGTACCGAGAAACTTTAATGAAATACATGGTAAGTAGCCAGGATCGACCTCAAAACTTTCCTATCTACTCCATACATTCAGACATTGATTCTTTTATCCTGTATAATGTTGATCAAACACAAGAAACTCTTTTAGACAGTGTTGATACAGAACCAAAAGAAATTGCAGTTTCAAAACAAGAGGAAATTGTCCAAACTTTAGAACTTTCCACTAAACAAGGTAGTCAAAATGAGGAAAAGTTTGTTGCACCAAATGATGAGAATTATGAACATGAGATATTGTGGCATCTTGAGTTTGATGGGTCAGTCAATAAGTTTGGAGCAGGAGCAAGAGTTTGGATATACAATTTGGAGAATAATCACTCAGAAGGCCATGCATACAGACTAAATTTTAAATGTACTAACAATATGGCTGAGTATGAAGCACTAATTTTAGGTCTTAAATTAGTTAGGAATCTAGGAGCTAAAAGAGTTTCTGTCATGGGAGACTCTGAACTGGTTATAAAACAAATTGATGCTATATATATGACAAAAGACCCTAGATTAAGTTGTTATAGAGGAACCATTGTAGAAATACTAAACACTTTCTTAGAAACCAAGCTTGTTGTAATTCCTAGAAAACATAATATGCAGGCTCATAGTTTAGCAATGTTTTCCAGCACTTATAAGTTACCCTTTCAACCTAACCATCAGTACACTACTGAAGTTAGGCACAGACATGCAATCCTAGATAATTTGAATAATTGACAAATATTTTCTAATGACAGATAGATAAACAATTTTTTAATCTCAGAAGAAGAATTTGTAAATAGAAATATAGATACTAACACATCAATAGATCCTAACATTAAAAACAAAATGGAAATAAATGAGATAGAAGGTGAAGAGATAGATAGATTTCATCCCACTAAAATTACAAAATCAGATGTAGAAAACCTAAAACAAGTTGAGATTGATGAAATAATTAACAAAGACACAGAAGTGATCAATCTCAAAGACAATTTCTTACCTAAGGGATTAACCCCTTTGGAAGATTTGTTTGATTCAAATGATGTTCCTAGGAAGCCCAAAATGGAACCTTGAAATCTGATATAGAGGAGTGTAATATAGGCACTAATGAAAATCCAAAATTGATCAAACTTTCGAAATCACGAACTCCAATTGAAAAGGTGAAATACATTAAGTTACTAAAATAATTTCAGGATGCCTTTTCCTAGAGTTATGAGGACCTCAAATCCTATGACACCAACATCATACAACACACAATCCGCTAAAAATAAATAAAAAACCTTTCAGACAAAAACTTAGAAGGATTAATCTTGTCCTATTACCTTCAATTGAAAAGGAAATCTAGAGAATGTATGATGCTAAGATAATTGCACCAATCAGATTTTCTGATTGGGTTTCAAACTTGGTGCCAACTAGGAAGAAAACTGGTGAGATCAGACTCTGTGTGGACCTTAGGAACCTCAACAAAGTATCACTTAAAGACAATTACCCTCTCCCCAAAATGGATCATATTTTGCAAAGGGTAGTTGGATCAACCAGAATCTCATTATTGGATGGGTTTTCTGGTTACAATCAAATCTTAGTTCATCCTGATGACCAAGCCAAGACTGCCTTCACTACTCCTTGGGGCACATTCATGTATGTGAAAATGCCTTTTGGACTAATGAATGCAGGAGCCACTTTCCAAAGGGCTATGGATATAGCCTTTGCCAAAGAAATTCATGATTTCCTTGTGATATATCTAGATGACATTACTGTGTTTTCAAAATCTAATAGTCAACATTTGGATCATCTAAGGCAAGTTTTTATTAAATGCAGGAAATATGGAATTTATTTGAACCCCAAGAAGTCTTTGTTTGGGTTAGAAGAAGGAAAGTTATTAGGTCATATAATCTCAAAAGATGGTATCCGAATAGACCCTGCAAGAATAGAAGCCATCTTACAGATACAACATCCAAGGAACATTAGGGAATTACAAGATTTCTTAGGGAAAATTAACTTTCTTAGAAGATTTATTTCTAATCTAGTAGAATTAATTAGATCACTAAACAATATGTTGAAAAAATATTCGACCATAAAATGGACTGTTGAGGCTAAGAAATCCTTTGAAGATATCAAACTAGCCTTAACTAAAACACCAGTTTTGATCAGTCCAAAATTTGACAGAGATTTCATCTTATTTTCCTTTGCTTCTGAGCACACAATTGCTATAGTTTTACTGCAGAAAAATGATCAGGGCTATGAACAACCTATTTCTTTCTTTAGCAAAGCCCTCAGATATGCCCCCTTAAAATATAGCATAATGGAAAAACAAACCTTTGCTTTGGTCAAAGCTATCAAGGATTTTAGGGTATATATTTTATATTCTCATATAGTAGTCTATGTTCCTAATTCAGTAGTCAAATACATCTTAACTTAGGGTGGTCCAGATGGAAAGAGGGGAAAATGGATTGCTACTATTCTAGAATATGATATAGAAATCAAACCAACTAAGTTAATCAAGGGCCAAGGTATAGCCAAGCTCATGGCTGAATCAAACTGTCAGGCCCTAGATATAAACTTTATTGCACAAATAGATAATGAAGAGAAGATGGTGACTCCACTAATCAACCAGGCCTTTATTTAATCACCATGGTATGCTGATATCATTTATGTTTTATTGAATTTACAAGCTCCTCCCTAATTATCTAAGAGAAAAAAGCATATTTTTAATGATGAAATCCTTAAAATTTTGTATATTAGACAATGTTTTGTTTTAGAGAAAACATGAAGGTATTCTTCTCAACTGCTTATTAAAAGATGAATCTGACAAAGTATTACAAGAGTTTCATGCAGGTGACTGTGGAGGACACCTTTACTGGAAAACCACTGCTAATAAGATTCTTAGAGCCGGTTTCTACTGGCCTACATTGTTTTCTGATGTAAAGAAATATGTGACCTCCTGTCACAAATGTCAAATTTTTGAGGGAAAGAAAAAGCTTCTACCTTTACCCCTCAAGCCAATCTCTGTTGAAACACCTTTTTAACAATGGGGTTTAGACTTCATTGGTGAAATTCACCCACCCTCCTCTGCCCAACACAAATGGATCCTCACAGCCATAGACTATTTCACAAAATGGATAGAGGCCATACCTTCAAGGCAAGCCATTGACACTGTTATCATAACCTTCCTTGAAACCAACATTCTATCAAGATTTGGATGTCCAACTAAAATCATTACTGATAATGCAGTAGCCTTTAAATCCAAAATGATGATAGATTTCTGCAACAAGTATCATATAACCCTGGGCCATTCCATAGCCTATTATCCTCAAGGAAATGGACTGACAGAATCCTCAAACAAAAGTCTGGTGAACATCATCAAAAAGTTGTTAGAGGATAATAAGAAAACATGGAACAAAAAGCTAGTCAATGCCTTATGGGCAGATAGACTAACCACTAAAAAATCAATTGGTACCTCTCCCTACCAACTAGTTTATGGGATGGAAGTTGTTTTTCCATCCTCCTTGGGAACACCAGTGATGAAGTTGCTTCAAGAATTGCAGGTTGAACCAAATAGTATCCAAAGAAGAATCAACCAAACAATACATCTTCAACAAAACAGGGAGGAAGTATATATCAGGTCTCAAGTTGTGCAGGAAAGGATTAAAAAGATTTTTGATAAGAGAACCAAGGCCAAAGATTTCTACCTTGGTGACAAAGTCCTAAAGTGGGATTCAAGGAGGGAAGATAAAGGTAAACATGGGAAATTTGATTTCCTATGGAAAGGTCCATATGTCATTTATGCTTTCAGAGGTAATAATTCTTTCTTCCTAAGAGAAATGGATGGTACAGAAGCAGAAGGTGGACCAGTGAATGGTCGAATGCTCAAACATTATTTTGAACCTAACTACTGATTTTTATTTTCCCACTGTACATATTTCATTTTCCAAAAAGTCTAGTGTGGATTGGGATGGTGATTTTTGAAGTTGAAGCTCGAAGAGAAGGCCCTAAGCTTTAAGGATTCACTGTCATAAGTATCAATAATGCAAAGGCATAGAGGATAATTTTGCAAGGTAACTTCAACAACAGTTCAGAGGCTACTAATCCAGAAAGTTCTTGACATTTCACCAAAAAATGCCATCCCCAAGTGGAGCCACTGTTAGGTTCCTATACCAATAGGAGTCATAATTTTGAATGACTAGGGTGAAGCCTTGTAATATTATACATACCTTTTCTTTCTGCAAATGTTTTCCATATTAAAAAATAAAAATTAAAAAATGTAAAGAGGGTATGTCCTAAAAGAATAATCAAAGGACAAAATGAATGAAAAGGTAAAAAAAATGAAAATATATGAACCCCAAAAGAAAAAAAGAGAACATGAAAGTTTGCAAGTCAAAATGCCACTACTATTTACTTTTTATGCATAATAAATGATTGTGTGCAACTTGTTACTCATGCCACAATCCATGATAGTCAAATTGTTTAAACTTGGCTATTTCATGCTTTGAATTTTATGTTCATAGGTAGTGAATAAATCTGACCAAACAATATAATCTTGGCAGATCATTAGATAGGTAGAGTGAATAAAAGGAGCTCATCAGCTTAATCTGAGCCCTTGGATGATATAAGGTTAGAATTAGATAGTTTATTTTGTAAAGAAAAGAAAAAGATTGATAAGGGTTTGCTAGCCTAAATGCACCCAAATAAAGTGAAGAAAAAATGGTAGGATGAGTAAGTGGGTAAGTAGTAGAAAGGTTGCAGAAATGTCATGTAATTATACAAATGCACTTATGTCATCATCTTAAATGCAATTTTCAAAAATGCATAAGTAGAGGACAAAGCAAAGGCAATGGTTCACAATGTGATTTATTTAACATCCCCTCATTCATTTTAACCCCTATAACACTCACTAATTTCCCTTTCATAATAAAAATATTAATACCTCTAGTTCTTTTAGTCAAAAAGGCTTAGAGAATTTCTCTGACTTCTGGTGGGACCGGACCCTCGGCTTGATGACTTAAGAAGGAAAGGTGTTAAATTCCCTTATAATTCATTCATCCCCCTCACAAAACCCCTTTTCCTAAGGTTAAGTTCTTTTGCCTAGGAAAACCCCTTTATAAACATGTTTTATGTAAAAACCCACCAAATACATTTATCCTAAAGTACTAAGTGTATGGAATGCACATAACATTTCATATACCTAAGTACAATACCCCTTTCGCTCATTTCACCGCATATTAACTTTTTTAACTTTATTATATAAATTTCTAAAAAACCCAGTGTCCTGTATATATTTAACTCCTTTATATAAATTAACCTCGCCCCTTAGTTTATTTATAAACTATATTACTACCCCATATCCCACAAATATATTAAAACCCCGCCCACAGTCTTTAAGCCTGTATTAAAGCGTCCCCGATGAGATTAAGTTCTAAGATAATCTTATACCATCGGTGATTAGACCCATGGCCCCCCCAAAAAAATTTATGTCTAAATCGTCGTGCAGCTTCATCTCCCAATCATTGTTGATTATCCCTCCTCCTCATCCAACGACCCGTGATCATATCGGTCGTGCCCGATGTCCATCCTTTACCCACTTGATACTGTGGTTTTCCACCTAACCCCCGATGCTACGTGTCAAATGAGAAGTGGAATTGTGCGTCCCCTCCCAAATACTGCCCGCACCACAAAAGCGGTGCGATGGCCCTCCTAAACCCTTTCCCCCGTCTAACAGATAAACCGCCATTGTTCCTCAATCAATGAACCCACCAAAAATTAACCGTTTTCGCTATAAAACCCCATTTACCCCTCTTTTCACTCTTTTCGCACAATTGCCATTGACAATTCAGAAAAGCCGTTGCGACCCCTGCAACTAGCTAATTCACTCACAGACCTCCGCCATTGCTCCACAAACGCTGCAAACAGCCCAGCTCGTTCACCAGTCCATGCCAGAACCATACGAACCTTTGTAGCCTCCATCAACCACCATTTACAGTCAATTTCACCCAATTCCAGGTATTTAACCATGGAAAACCAACTCCATTGTCAAATTCCAAGTAAATTCACCCTCGTAACACTGTTAATTAAGTGAAAAATATCAAATTTACTTTGATTTTTACACTCTGAGCCATAACCATCTGCACAACCATCGTTGCCCTAAAAACTCTGAATTACCCCCCACACTCAAATCCACAAGAACTGAGTATGGCTGCCCCCATCGCCATGGACGTGAGACCCATTACCACCCCCCATTTGGACCTGGACCACCTTCCTTTAGTTGATAAATATTTCCAAATAAAAGATACCACTGCCATAGAGCCCCTGCTCAAAGTACATTGCCAAAGTAGGGATAGATACCTTAACCATGCTGATGAAATTGGCCTGTGGGAGTCAAATTTTCCCAAGTACCAGTTCCCCCAAGTTCACATATTTCCAGAAATTGTCCATATGTGTTATGCATGCTATGTCCCCAGCCACAAAACCATAATGTCTCATGACCAGAAGGTCCTCTTTACCATCACAGCTGAGTCTATAAATGAAATGTTGTAGCTCCAACTAGGGCCAAACCTAACTCCCCTTTCAATTGGAGACCTGTTGGACCAGTATCCCAAGCTTAGTTCTGCAAAATTGGCCCAATTGTTCCAAACCTTCATTAGAGAAGAAAAACACATCCCTAAGGATTCCCCTCCATATGTAGCTGCTATTTTTCCCCATGGGGCCAGAACATTGTAGCCATGATATCCTGTGTTTTGGGGTACACCACTAGTGAATACATTGATGAGTTAATCCTTGCCTTCATGTCCATTTACACTCCGGGATAGCCTCCTGTTGTCATTTATGACTATGCCCAATTTATAGCTGATAGGATGCATGAACAATTTCTTAGAATGAGAAATGAAAGAGTTTTCAAGTATTCCTCAGTCTTATATCATATGTTCTTGTATTATCAACCTAATAAGTTCCCATTCACCCTTCAAAAGCTTGACACCAAGGGCCAGCCCAGATCTGTAATCTTTTGGACCCCACTTTTTCATGAGTCTGGATCACCATATACTTACTTAGACTTTATAGATTCTTTTGTACATCCCATCATGACCATGCTCACTAGGAATCCTCCACCTAGGATAAGCCTAGAAATAAAGAGATTCCTCCAACTTTCCAGGCAAACCAAAGTGGGTGACTGGTACCTTTATCAGAACCATACAGAAATCAGAATATATGGTTGCATGCTAATATGAAAACTATAAAGTATTTGGTGATATATTTGTAAAAATATTCAAATTTATTATGTTTTTATATATACTTTTGGCGATATTTAAGGTGAAATAATTTTGTATTATAAAAATTGGGTGAATTATTTTTACAAAAAATGGAAATTGGCGAATCGTTTTTTTTGGAAAAACCACATAAAATTGGCCCACCTATGAATATTAGTGATCTCTTGTTGAATGTTAGTTTTGTCGTGCTAATTTCAACTTCAGAATTAAATGCAACTACTTATCATTTGCTTCATGTGCATATGTTTCCTCTATGGTGTCTGTGAATGAACCATGGAAAATTTTAGGGGCGAATGTTCGCCCTTTCGCGAAATTAAGGGGTTTTAAATTTTTAGTGGGTGAATATTTTGTATCATAGTACATTTTTACAAATCACCTCAAATAGCCCACCTTGTTTTAAGGGAGAGGGTAAAAAAGGTAAATTTAGCCCTTGAAATTAGGAGTTACAACCTTCCATTCGCCCTAATTTTCAAGAATAGGTTTTATTTAAGTGAATCCTATGGGCCAAATACCATATTTATAAAAGAGGTATGGTAAATTAATAAAAATATAAATAAATGAAAGGTATGGTGAATAAATAAAACATTTTTTATATTTACTCCATAAGTCACCTTATATACATGCAAGGGTGTAAACAAATAAAAATATAAGTAAAGTGGAGGTATGGTAAATAAATAAAACCTCTTTTTATACTTACTCAAAAGGTATGGTAAATAAATAAAAATATAAATAAACTAGACGTATGGTAATAAATAAAACCTCTTTTTATATTTAGTCCACAACCCTCGTTCTATTTATGAAGGCTCAAAAAATAGGTTTTATTTAAGTGAATCCTATGGGCCAAATACCATATTTCTAAAAGAGGTATGGTAAATTAATAAAAATATAAATAAATGAGAGGTATGGTAAAAAATAAAACATTTTTTTATATTTCCTCCATAAGTCACCTTATATTTACGAACACTCAAAAAATGTGTTATATTTAGATGAAACCTATGGGAAAAATACTATGGGACAAATACCATGGGCTAGATTGTTATTAATACCATGAAAAAAACATTATTAACCCTAATATTAGTATTAATAAAAATAAAAATGGCACATGGTATTGACCCATGGTATTCACTTGGAATGTAGCCTATTTAAATGGGGGAATTAAACCAGCATAGATCCATCTTTACTCTGGATCTACTAACCCCCCATAGGTATCAAATATTTTGATATGCAAACTAGCATAGAGTGAAAAAATATTTGATCCCTCTCGGGCTTGGTGGATCAAGAGTAAAAATGGATGTTGTAATTTAATGTATGTTAAACATTTTAGCTTGGTTAAAATTAAAAATAAAATAAAAATCAACTATTAATTTTACTAATTTTTATAAATTACTAATAGTAATTTTTAAGCTCCAGGTTTATGATAACCCATGGTATTGACCCATGGTAATACCATGGTATTCATGTGAGCATAGACTATTTAAAGGGGAAATTCTATCATCTTAGATCCATCTTAATTCTGGGTCTACCAAGTGCTCAGAGGGATAGATAGATTTCATGCCCCCTAAGAGTGGTATAAGTGGAGTTAAGATGGATATAGGTTGGTTTTTATGATAATGAAGATATTAAATAGACTTAGGAAATTATATTGTAAAAACATCTTAAGGTGAATGGTTAAAGCATAGACATTGGACAAGTATATTTGTATACTTCTGTTTTAAACTTAAACAAATCCAGGGCTAAAAGGAATGGAATGATTGCACTAGTCATCCTTCTATAACTTTCCAACAGAGGCTGGAGTAAACAGATTGTAATTTGGGTAATTTTTCTAACTACAAATAGGAACATACTTGTGTATTGGCAGGGTATGGAATTCTGCATTTGTGGTTTACCTATATAGATTCCATGGAGAAGTATTAGTGGTGTGACATCAATTGTCCTCAAGCAGAGGCTTTAGTTTTACTCTTTTCTAGAAGGAAATACTTTCTTCCAACATTTTTGAGTTCCATGAAAAATTTGAAAGTCCTAATAGTATTCAATTATGGGTTCAAGAGATACATAGTATTCAATTATGAGTTAAAGAGATCCACACTAAATGATCTATTGGCCTTATCTTCACTTAGTTTAAGACTATTCACTTGGAGAGGCTGCATGTGCCCCCACTTCAAGAGCATAGTAAAGTCATGTAGAACTTAGAGAAGCTATCTTTAACTTTTAGTGAAGATCGGAAAAATGTCTAGGTTCAATAACACCCAGTCGAGCATTAAGCTTCCAATAATGCTATATTTTAACCTGGAGCACTTTTGTGATTTGGAGGAGATGCCCCCTCATATTTGTGACACATCTTCAGTTGTGAATTGGACTATTACTAACTGTCATTTCCTTCGAAAGTTACCTGATGACTTGGGGAACCTCAACTCTTTAAGAATGTTAAGGAAGGAAAGAAAGTACATTATGCTAAGTTCTCTTATGCTTTTCAAGTTTTTCTTGGATATCTACAATGTTTCAGGTAGGAAAGTACATTCTGTTAATGAAAATTTGTCTTGATAGAAAGGCCCAATTTCAAATTCTAATGCTTTCAAAAAACATTGTATAACTGTAATGTTTCTAAAAGGAAAGCATATTTTTTCAATTTAAGTATCATGATCCCATATTCAAAGTTATTTTTCAGTAACCCATTAGGCTTTGTAGCTTTGAATAAAGCCATGTCTTTTGATAATATCCTCTTCCAAATTAGAACACAGTTTCCTTTTGGCAATAACCACATACAATGTCTTGATTTTGTTATTGAGAAAATAGAGGTTGTGAAACAAGCTTGTGCCATACAAGGACTTGATTCATTGATTATGTATCAATTATGGCTCTTGATGTAACAATGTCTTGATTTTGTGGCTTGAAAATAGAGGTTATGCTTTACTATTTCACAAAATTTCTTACAATCTTTCCATAAGTATTGATTTGTAATCTCAGTCACTGAGGGATGACAAGACAAAGGTAATATTCCATGGTTTGAAGTTCCCCTCTTACTAAATATTTAAATATATTACCACAATTTAACTGTTAGTTAAAGGAATTGTATTTGATTTGTAAACAATTCATTGCTTGATTTATAGATTTTGATTTTTTCCCTTTTTTATTTTTTTCTCAACTTTAGTATGAGATATCTTCCAAGATTTGGGTTCCCTTGTTTCCCCACCATAGCTACTAGGTTCATATGCTATCATTAAATATTCTCATAACATTACAACTTTTCCAGTAAGTGTGCTTTGAAACATTGTTGTTACTTTTCCATGGGGTTAATGCAAATAAGCACTGCAACTAGTGCCATTATTTAGATTAAGTGCCGAAATATAGGTGGTCTTGTAATGATGGAGTGATTTTTTTCTAGCTACTAAGGCCATATGCATTTTTATCTCTTATGTTATCCTAAGATATTCAAATTCAGAATAAGAATTGAGGTCTCATTTCCACTGTAGATTGCAATCAGTTTCTTGAACATAATATATAGTAGATTATCATTTACTAATCAACTATGGATGTGATCCCTTGCAGGAAAGGAAATTCAAAGTGACTTTGATTTCACATTGATTTGTCAAAACATCCACATAGGAAAGGAGATTCAAAGTGACAATGATTTCACACTAATTTGTCAAAATGGAGGCAAGAGAAAAGGAAACTTTGTATTCAGCAATGCTCTTAATTTCATATGTACATGCATAGACATATTAGTAGAAAATATTGAAGGGTTGCCTAAGTAATATTTTCCATTCCACTACATTCTTTACAGCTTGTAAATAAATGACTCGGAACAATTCATTACACTACTTGTTATTCTTTATTAATCAGTGGTTAAGATTTTGATATTGAACTGGCTAAGATTTTTCTTCCTTCTGTGAAATTGTGTGTTCTATAATGCTTCTTTTCCATTCACTATGTATAGCATATCAAGTGTGTCTAATGGAGTAGGAATATTGGAAAGTCTTGTGATCCTTGAACTATGTTACATGGCAAAAACCCATCGGGGCAGGGTAGTTGCATCCCCACAAAGGGGTCACAAATACCAAAGTTGGTACTGGCTAGTGCCTTGAGCTAGAAAATTTCCTTTACCCTTGTATTAACAGTGAATCTGGAGAGGATTCTAATATTGTCTTTATAAGATTTATATCAGTTAAGGTTGATGAATAAAATTCATGAGACATGAGCTAGGATGTCCTTGCAAGGTGGTTGTTGATTATTGGAAGCTATGATGGCCATTATGTCAGGCCAGGTGGTCACACTCCCTTGATCATGAGCACGATTGTGATCAAGATGGAAGACTTCACAATCTAGATTGATTGTTTAGCAGTGATAGTTAGTGGACTCATTCACAAAAGCTTCTATTTCACTAACCCTTTTTATAGAGTTGTCAAATTCAATTTCCAAAGGTTTTAATTACACTATAGAGTTGAGTTCTGAGAGAGTTGTGATTCACAGTTTTAAGTATAACAGCTATGACACTTGAATGAAGACAAGCATAGTAGAGGTATCAGACTCTGTTATAAGCTTACCTGCATATTATAAGGGGCTTGGTTGGCTTTTTTATAATTTTATAAACAAGTTCCATGTCGTGGAAATGTGAAACAAAAACAGTGATATTGCCACCATGTGGCTCTTGTCATATATGGTTTTATACTTTTTCAAAAAATTCTCTAAGAGTTCACAATGCTAAGATTCACTGGGACTTTACAAAGTTTTATTATTTATTGAAAGACTCGCCAAGATCTTACAATATTTTATAATTGAGTAAAATATTCACCATGCTTGGTGAGAAATTCGCCAAAAAATTATATATACATATTATATTAATGATAAAATCACCTTCCATTTTTCCTATATACCATGGAGATTCGCCCATTTATTATACATATAAATTTAGGGGGGGTTCTTAAAATTTTCACTGCAATGAACAGGTAAATTTTTATCAAGTTTTATGTCAAATTCATGAGAAAAATAACATGTAAATCAAGTGTTGAACAACAACAAAAAAATGTACAACAAACCATCAAAATGAACACTTAACACAGTGTTTTGATGAAGGATTTCACCCCTCTTGGGCTACATCTCCTTGGTCCAGCTTCCATGGCTTGGGCCTCTATATTAGCTCAAAATGGAAAAATTGTTGTTTACAATATCTACTTCTCCTGAAACCTGCTTCGATGTGCTCAGAACATCAAAATCATCTAGGAATGCCTTTTCCTGATCCCAATTTGGTCGAATTTTGCAAAATTTATGGAAAAATCAATTTCTCCTAGGAATTCTCCACTAAAACTGGAGGAACTCCAGTTAACTCCACTAAATTTGGAGTTACCGTTGAATTTGGGGGACCGCCAAATTTTCTGCCATCTTAACTAATTCGCAGTTAATTAGGATAAGCTCGGATTAATTACAATAAAACTACAATTAACACTAATACTGCGTGTTTATGGTTAGCATATAATGTTGTAATGGTCACATGCGGATTATCTGATGGTTAAGCTGTGAGTTAAGTTGATGGTTACAGTAGCACCAGCAGTCGATTTTTATGGTGTGTTTACATGGGAGGGGGTTGGCTCCCTCCTCTCCCCAATTGACAACAATTATGACTTTAAAGATATGTTGTGACGGTAGTATATTAAGAACCAAAGTGCGGGTATAGTGGTAAGTCATGTGGTTTGTTGGGGAGAGGTTGTGGGTTCGACTCCGCTGACCTACCCATAAAAAATTTACACTGCGCGCTGATAAGTCTGACCTTTGGGGAGGTACACATGGCAGCCTTCGGGCTTGCCACTTGTCCCCATCTCATTGGTCCATCCTCCGACCAATAATATGAAGCCAAATCACCACACCTTTAACCAACCACAATGCGCCACTTGGTGAGTCCTTATTGGAGATTGACCATCCCTTTGACCTGCCTAGTTACCTACCACATCAATAGTATGGACTGCTGATTGTGCAGTGACTGTGCTTTTTTTTTTGCAAAATTCCACTGTTTCGCAAAGTGGACACAATGTGATACCTTCCTCATACGAGCTCCGTTTTGAGTGAAACGAGTTGCATTGGGGTTGTATCTTTGAGACAGACACCTTCGTTCAGTGTTTGAGAAATTCTAAGAACTTTAATTTTTGAGCTAAATATTGATCACCTGATCATTCCTCCCCACTGGAAGCCTTTTGGACCCCAAAAGATATTATCAATTATTCAGAAGGTGAGGGTACAACTCCCTCACCTCCTTGATATGCAACCATTGTTCCTTATAAGGATTTTGTCCCTTCAGTCCCACTCGAAGGTATTCAACATTCCCTCTCTTTGAAGTTCTAGTTCTTTTGTCAAGTATGAGATCTTGCTGAAGTTCGTCAAGATATTCTGGTAATAAATCATCTATTGATGGCAGCTGAATATGTTCTCCTTGATCATCAATCAAAGGAGGCTAAAAAAATCTCAAATTCTCAATAGTAACAACATAGTATATTTGCATTTAACGAGGGAAATCTAGTTTAAATGCATTGTTACCAATATTTTCCAGAATTTTAAAAGGACCATAACGGATTGGCTTCAACTTTTTACCTTCCCCTTGAAGTCTCTCGTTTCTAATATTTAACCAAACTTCATCTCCAACTTGAAATATATGATCGACACGATGTCTCTCATGCCTTGCCTTGTAACTGTTTTGAGTTTTTCCAAGTTGTTCTTGCACTGTGTGATGTATCAACTGAATTTGATCAATGAAATTCCTTGCCTTATCGATGTTGGTGGGCCCCAGTATTGCAGCAATAATGATGCAACTCCTGGAACTCCCTTCTTTAATTTTATCAACCCGGTAGTTCGTAACAAACTTGGAAGCGACGGTGCTGTATGCACAAGTACTAGCTCTTGCCGCAGCTGTCACTTGGTCAGCTGGCACAAGTCCACTAGGAGCTTAAGCCAACTTCTATGAGCTCTTAGAAGAAGCTTTTTAATTGATGGATGAAAGCTAACTCGAAGGAAGCTAATCTAATTGCGAAAAGAAACTGAAAGCCAAAAAGAAACACAAACCCTAGCAAACCCTAATTCTACCAGCTAGTCCTATTGACGCAAAGGAGAGCATGCAAACTACTGAAAGAGATGCCATTACTTCTATGAAGGTAAAATGCATGTGTCTAAGTTATCACTATCTGAAGAAAACATCTTTTTGTATTTTTGATTAAGTTGTTGGAATTATCATGCATGTGCTTCTAACTATTTTTTACTGTGCAGAGGTGGATCAAGGAGGAGAAATGCTTGGAAGAGGTTGGGAAGGTTCGGAGAGGGCCTAAGGGGTCCCTAACACCCTTCTAGAGAGTTTCACAAAGTTTGGCTGCCAAGAAACCGCGTTTATGAGCTTCTACAGGAAGTCTGCAGGGGTTCTACAGGATGTTCTGAAATTTCTACAGGATGTTCTGCGATTTTCTACAGGATGTTTAAAAATTGGATTTTGGAGGATGGGTGAGTGAGGGTAGATGCATGAATGGATATGGAGGTAGGATAGGGGTCTGAAGTGGCCGAGGAACTGGTGGATGGAGCTAAGGAATGGCGAGGATGGTTCGATTTGTTCAAGGGAGAGATGAAACGATGTTGCACAAGAAGATGAGAATCATGGCAAAGTAAGCGAATGAGGCAAATGTAAGGTAAGGGTTCTAAGTGAAGGGTGAAGCAGGTAGGTTGGATGGAGTATGGGCAGGTAAGGAAGGATAACATGTACTCTGCAAGTGGTTTTTCAAACTGACCAAACAAACACTTATAAAACCTATGAAAACATGAACAATGGAGCTTGAAGAAAACATGAACATCCCATTTTTGGACATTCTAATCATCAGAAAAGAGGATGGCTCTTTGGGCCATAAGGTTTTCAGGAAGTCAACCCACACAGAAAGTTACCTCCATGCGGATTCCCACCATCACCCAGCCCAAAATTTTGGTGTTCTAAACACTCTTGCCATTAGAGCCCTTCGAATTTCGGACTCAGAGCATCTGAACGAAGAAAAGAGACATTTAGTTTCAACTTTTAAGAATATAGGCTACAAAGATCATGAGATTAAAAAAGCCATAGAAAAAGCTGAAAGAAAGTTGTTATCTCTCGAACCTAAGGATCAAGACCAACCTCAATGTGGTAAGGTTTTTCTACCTTATATCCATGGGGTTACAGACAAAATCGCTAAAATCCTAAGAAAGAAAAGCATTATAACTCATTTCTCAGCTCCTGGTACTATCAGGCAAAGTTTGAAGTCTGTAAAAGATGATATTGACAAGCATCAACTTAAAGGAGTCTATAAAATAGACTGTTCTTGTGGAAAAAGCTACATAGGTGAAACAGGTCGCTCCCTCCAGACAAGGCTCAAGGAACATGGCGCTGACATCAGGAATGGAAGATCTCGGACCTCAGCCTTGGCAGAACACTCCTCGAAGACTAAGCACCACATCTGCCTGGAAAACACATCAATTATCGCAAGGGAAGAGCAGCATCAGAGACGAAAGATCAGAGAAGCACTTGAAATTATTAAGCATCCTTGTAATCTGAACAGAGACAATGGTATGGAGATTAGCGGGAGCTGGCTTCCCTTGATCAGGGAAATCAAAAAGCGTCAACCCATCCCCAGGTAAGCATTCAGCAGGTAAGTTATCCCTCTCCTATTCTATTATTATTGGTCAGTACCTTTTTATTTATATCATAAATAGAATTATTAACATTAAAATACTTTAATATATTAATTTCTATATAGCTATTAATTAATATATTAATTATTATATTAATTAATTATAAATATTAATTATTTATAATTGTTAATATGATTTGGTTCAAATATATTAATTTAATTTATATATAGAAATTGATATATTACCCGAGTATTTCTATAAGAATTAATTTATTATCCCTTTATTTTATAGAAATAGCTCTTTTAACTTAATAATTGCTATAATATAATAATTTCTATATAACTATTAATTAATATATTAATTATAAATATTTATTATTTATAATTAATAATATTAATTAGTTTAATATATTAAATTAATTTATATGGAAATTAATATATTTTAGTTCAATCTATTATCTAATTTTAGTATTAGCTCTAATTCCTTTTTAATCTATAGGTTATAAACCAAGATATTAACTCTTCAAAAATTTTAATAAAATAAAAGTAATTTATTAAAAATAAAAATAAATTAAAAATATAATTAAAAATATAAATTAAATTAAGATTCTAGCTGACAGTGTGTTGTTCCTTAAAATTTATCCTCATGAGTATTTATTCTGTCTAATCTGCTCTTCTTTTATCATCATTCTCAAACCCTGATGATGGATCCCATTTGGGATTTGAAACGTTGGTATAAAAATGTTCATACTGTGGATTCTCTGGTCAATGATTCAAAAAAAAACCTATGACCTAGTTACTTTACTCTAATCTGACCTAACAGCAAAAGGAAATGAACAGAAGTTTATTCGAAATGAAATATGTGAAATGACTATGCAACTAAGAAATCATAAACTGAAGCATGCAATCAAAACTGATATCAAGTTCGACAACTAAGAATCCAACACTATTAATTGCATGGTGAAGCAAAGAATGTGTTTTGTGGGCAGCAAGGTTACATTGGTCCCAGCTCATGATTCCACTG
The DNA here is from genome assembly GCA_031772625.1 of Pinus tabuliformis. Lineage (NCBI taxonomy): Eukaryota > Viridiplantae > Streptophyta > Pinopsida > Pinales > Pinaceae > Pinus > Pinus tabuliformis. The sequence continues at coordinate 335,869,379 of CM062810.1, read as the reverse complement.
AAGGGTAGGTGAGATCCAAAGTACTTGGTAGCCTTTTTCTGAATATATCCCCTGTGATTAACCTATCAAGTAAATCTGAACATGAAGAACCTTTTTAATCATCAAAAGCAACCTAAATAACAACACAATATTTAAATCTAAATAGCATATTTTATTCTAAGAATGCAGCAAAGACACATGAAAGTAAACAAAGGAGGTACTGGGCGCTTGAGATGGGCCCAACCCCAAGAGCTACAGCCTCCTAAGAGAGATTTAAAGCTGGTGCAAAGCTAGATTCATCTTTATTGAGCAAGAAAAGAAGAGTTACATCAAAACTGTCCACAAGGGAAACTTGAAAATGAGCTGAAAGCAAAGCTAATCTATTGCCTAAAAATCGAACTACAAAATGACTAACTACTGGCTAACTACTAGCTAACCCAAATGAGGCCCTAAGCCTTCTTATTTATACAAATTGAGAACCCCAACAATCCTCCTAAACTTTAGGGACTCGGCTGCCCAAAACTTGTAGTTAACAGCAGTCCTACTTGACTTGCTTGGCTGCCCTTGTGCTAATTGATTTGGTGGCCCTTGAACTCCCAGATGATGGTGGAGAATTCGAGGTAAGGGCCCATAAATGAAGGGGACACCTTCCTACAAATCCTCTCCCTTGTTCTCCCACGAATTTGGCTGCCAAGTGCTCATTAAAACCTTCAATTTTCTCTCCAAATTGACCAAAAAGGCTACACAAAGCACACATTAGACTTGTTGGCATAATGACTAACCCAATTCACTCTATTAGCATAAATATAATCAAAAACGTGCAATAAACTAATGAGAATGGTGGATTAAGTCGAATTAGGAGGTTGAATGAGCCCAAATAATTATCCATTTTTGGGGCTCATCAGATGTCACTATGACCATCGATGGTGACATCATTCTCAAAGATGAAGCTGAATGGCGATCTTGGTAAGTACCCAGAACATGCCTCAAATGGTGATGTGTTTGTGGAAGAATGTTTTTTCCCTGTTGTATGCATGTTGTATGTAATGCAATTGTTCATCCCACAACTTGGGATGTTTGCTGCAATATCCTCTAAGAAGATGAATTGTTGTCCTGTTGACCACATCAGTTTGTCCATCTATTTCCAGATGAAAGGTTGTAATCTTCTTCAACTTAGTGTCCATCATGTCCCACAAACTTGACCAAAAACTCCCAACAAATTGAGAATCTCGATCACTTACAATGGAAGTAGGAAGACCAAAATGAACAAAAATATTTTGAAAGAAAATATGAGTTGTTTATTCAGCTGTAATTTTATTTTTACATGGGGTTAGAATACACATCCTGCTGAACCTGTCTAATCATGACCTTTCCTTGGCAATGGAAGACCTTCTACAAAATCCATTGAGATGTTCTCCCATGGACATGAAGGTACCAGAAGTGGAGTGTACAATCCTAGTTTCTTATTGCCAGGCTTACTTGTTGCACACAAATAACATCCACTAATGAAATGAGATACATTATCAAATATGCTTGGCCAATAACAATACCTTTGGAGATTTGCTATTGTCTTGCATACACCAAAGTGTCCAGCAATCAATGAAGTGTGTGCCTCCCTTATGGTATTGTTTCTTTCTCCTTGTTGAATACATAACTTGCCCAAGTGATAAACAAACTATTATGTACATGGTAATCTAAATCTTCAATTTGGTTTCCTTGCCTCAAGCTTGCATACACTTTTTTTTCCAAAGGAAAAAGCAGTAACTTTTATTAAAAAATAATGAAAGTTACAAATTTTGCATATGCCATTAAGGCCCGAGTGCTTTCACACCCCCGCAACGTTAGGAGGCTAACGTGCAAAAGAAAAGAAAAGAGAGGAAATGAGAAGAGAAGAAGGAGAGAGAAAAAGAGAAACAGAACAAAAATTTCAGCTGCAAATGAGATTCATGCTTCACGTTTTTCTCCCCTTTTTCTTTTCGACCTTACGCCATTCTCCTTGAGAGGGTTCGGTCGAAGCTATGACTATCTGAGTTTCTGTATTCTGTGGGATGGTTTCTTTATCTGAATCTGAAGTATCAGAGTGGTGATGTCGTTTGGTGCCTCCCGTGCTTGGATCCACCATTGTCATCTCTGTTTTGTCATGTAGACTAGTTCCCTTCTGATTCTCCATTTCTTGTGATATCTCAGTTTTCTCTGCAAGGGTCACTTCCTCCTCTGCTTCTGACTCTTCTTCCTCAGAATCTGGGGGTGAGAATTGCCAGCCTTTCTTCTGCTTCCCTTTTTGCTTCTTGTTGGTTTTCTTTGCTTCTGGGCATGTGCTTTGCAGGTGTCCGGTCTGCCTACATAGCCTGCATCTGAAGGCCGTGTTTTCATAGTCTAGTACTTGCTGCCAGTTTTGTTGTTTGTAGATTAGCTTTATACTGTCCGGCAGCCCTTTACTTAAATCTACTTCCACACAAATACGTGCGAAAGTATAGATCCTGTCATCGATCCTTTCCAGGTCTGTTTTAATGTATTTCCCTATACTGTTTCCAATGCCTTCCAAGACTCGATCGTTCCAGAAGTGCAAAGGAAGGTTGTATAGTCTGACCCAGACTGGCATTTTGGTAACTGTCATTTTGTTTGGATCAAAATCCGGGAACCATGGAGTCATAAACAGCCCCGAAGTTCCCCAGAACCATGGGCCTGAACTGATGACTGTATCTCTGACCTCCTGGGATGTAAATTTTACGATAAAAAACCCCTTAGAACATAGGTGGATCTCACATTCCATGGTCCAACTGGTAAAAATCCAATGGAATAGATCCAAGGGTTTGGGCCAATAGCTGTTAAATCGGCAGATTAGAGCTTGTGTTTCATAGGATTGGACGAAATCGTCAAGCCCTGTAGAATCTAGATTTATAGCTGGGGTTTGTTCTGCCTGATCTACAATGTATGGCCTGGGTACGTTTCTGCTTGGATCTGAAGATGGCCCTGCTTCTCTGCTGCCCTGAAGAATGTTTTTGTAGGATGTAGTTTTTTTCCCCTTGTCTCCATTTTGCTGTCCTTGAGGTGGAGCCCTTGGCTGTCCCTGAGGCATAGCCCCTCCTCTCAATCTGAAATTTAATGTAATGGTTGATCCAGGTCCAATCTCATAGCTATCAATCGATCTGATATCCTGGAGAGTCCTCCTTCCACTGATCAGATGTTGGATCTGAACAGGGTAACCCATTTCAGCCCAGATCTGTTGTTTCAGCTGCAGGGATGTGCTTCCTGCATGAACCCAAACTAAACGAGATTTTCCTTGAGGGGGTTTGATCAAAATCTGAAAACAAGAAATTTTTACCTGCTCTGGCTGAAAGCATGCCTCCAGATCTGACCCAGATTTTGATTGATTTTTCTTGAACTTGTCTGGATCTGCTAATGATTTTGCCAAATCAGTAAGATCCACCCCGGATCTGCAAGTTTTTGCCCGATCTGAAGTGCTATTTGCCGGATCGGGGCTCCTATTTTGCCTGTAGCTCTTTTGCATGATCTGCTTGGCTTTTAAACTCCATACTTCCTGCACATTTTTTTGTTCCGGGCCGCATTTGAAAACCCCGGTCTTCTGCAGAGGGAAAACCTCCTCATCTATCCACGCCGCAGGGGGAGCTACCGATGGTGTATACGCCCCGCCGTCTTTCTGTGAGCTTGTATTGCGTTCCCCATCCATGCTCTCGCAGATCTTTGAGACAGAAAGCCCCATACCCGCGTGGCTGCATATTTCTGGGCGTGTTTGAACCGGTATTCTTTGACATGTCGGCCATTTCTCTGATATTGTTTGCAGGGAAGATGCCCTCTCCCCATCGAACACTGTTTCCCCCAAGTCTGAAGCGCCCTCGGCCCCTGAGGCGAATTTGGGAGCCGATGCGGCAGCACTCAGGAAGCTGTTTGCGCGAACCCTAATCATCGCCATCATTCAATCAATACCAAATCCAGTCAAGCTTGCATACACATCTTGAAAGTCATTATCATATGCATATTGCTCGATGTAACTTTCATGTAAAATATAATTGTGCTTGAGTATAATGGATGAATTTACAATAGGCCTAGAAAGCATATCAGCTACCTTATTGTAGATTCCCTTTTTGTATTTGATAACCAAATGAAACTATTGTAGAAAATCCATCCATCTGAAGTGTCGTGATTGTTGCAACTTTGACTGTGACTATAAGTACTGCAATGGTTGATGGTTGGTATGGATAATGGTCTCCTTCCCCATCAAGTAGTGTTTCCATTTTTTAACACTTTGTACCAATGTGTAACGTTCTTTGTCATAATTCGGATAGTTAGTCACAGCACCATTAAATTTTTCAGAATGAAACGAAATGAGCTTACCATGCTGCATAAGAACTGCTCCCATGGCATAATTACTAGCATATGTTTGAATCTCAAATGGTTGTCTAAGATCCAGAAGAGACAATACTGGTGTTGAAATGATATTTTGATTTAAAGCATCAAATGGTTTCTGTTGTACATCTCCCCAATGGAAGGCTTTCTTGACACTAGTCAATTCATGTAATGGAGATGCAATGGAAGAAATATTAGCAATAAATTTCCTCCAATATTGTGTTGCCCCTAGAAAGCTTCTTACCTTTGTAACTGTACCGGGCTTGGGCCAATTCACAATGATGTCAACCGTATAGGGGTCTATCTTTAGCTCACCTCCTCCAAAAATGTGTCCCAAATAAACTAAATAAGTCTTGCCAAATTCACACTTTGACATCTTTAAAAACAATTGTTCTTTTCTCAAGATATCAAGTACTTTGTTCACATGCATGACATGTTCATCTCTGGATTTGCTAAATATGAGAATATCATCTAAGTAAACAATGAAAAATTCATCTAGAAATGGTCTCAATACATCATTCATAACTCTCATGAAAGTAGCTGGAGCATTTGTAAGGCTGAAAGGCATAACAAGCCACTCAAACAATCTTTGTTTCATTTTAAATGTGGTTTTCCAAATGTCCTCTTCAGTTATTCTAACTTGATGATAACCACTTTGTAAGTAAAACTTAGTGAAATACTTTGCATACCTCAATTGATCAAGAAAATCATCAATTCTTGGGAGTGGATAATGATTCTTTACCGTTATTTTATTTAGTGCACATAAATCCACATACACGCACCAAGACAATGGGTTAACCACATGGCAGAGTATATGGGCATATGATACCTTTGTTCAACAATTCTTGAAATTACTTCTTGATTTCCATGCTCTCCATGATCGACATGTGATACATGCCAATGTTTGGAAGTGGAACATCCTGCTGCAGCTATATCTCATGCTGAATTCCCCTCTTGGGAGGTAACTCCTTTGGTTCCTGAAGCATCTCGCCATACTTTCTTACCACATCAAACAAATAAAATTTTAATTTATCATCAAAACCTTCAAAATATTCATAATCAATATCATTATTTTTTTGAATCATGAGAAGCACAAAATTTTTACTTGCATTTACTAGTCTCTTCATCTGCCATGCATTAACCAAAGAAATGTTTAACTTTTTGTTGTGGGATCTCACAATATACTCTACTCCATCCTTCAGAAATTGGTATTTGTTCTCATGGTGATAAAATAATGCTTTCCTATCATACAAATATGGGCTTCCCAAAATGATTCCTGAGATGTCAAGTGGAACTACATCTAACTCAACTTCATCAATGAATTTTTCAGTAATGGAAAACCTAAATAAGCATTTCCTTGTAACCTGTAAATTTGCATTATTGACTATCCAACCCAAGGGATATGGCTTATGATGAGGTACAGTTTCAAGGTTAAGCTTTTTGACCAAGTCTTCTGAAATTAAGTTCGACTATGACCCACTATCAAATAATGCATTAATCTTTGCATGATTTGAAATTACCCTTACATGAAACAACTCTATCCTTGATTCTTCATTTGGAGTGTTGTTGTGACTATATGAGGAACTAGTGCTTTCAATAGCTTCTTTCCCTTTTGTGACCATGGCTGAAATCTTGGTCTCATCACCAGAATCTGATCCAAGATCATGTTGTGTGGTAGTTGTCGTCTTTTGTTTTCCCTTATTGTTTAGTTTCTTAGGCCTTAGTTTGGGATGTAATTTCCAACAGTGGATTTCATCATGCCCTACTTTGGAACAATGTTGGCATATAGTTTTCTCCCCTTCTTTATTTACACTTGAATTCATCTTTCCTTTCCATTTTCCACCCTTCTCTTTCTCCTTACCCTTAAATGGCTTCTTCTTACTACCCTCTTCCTAAATGTTCTTTCATCTTTCTTCAAGGTGTGTGGATTTCACACATACCTCATCTAAATTGCTTGGATTGAACATCAGGATAGTGTGTTTTAAATAGGAATGTAAACCCCCAATATATTTCAACAATGTATGTTGTGAATTCAAGTTTACTCCTAACAACAAAGCCCTTTTCCTAAACTCCTGGGTATAGTCTTGAACTGTTTGGCCCTTGAGTTGCCTAAAATTTTTCCAACTCATAATGGCTTTTTGCATATAGGCTAAAGGATAAAATTGTCTTTTAATTGAAGAAACAAATTCAACCCAAGAAATGGATACCTTACCATGAATTCACATTTCCTCTCGAGTCTTTGCTTCCCACCAAACTAGTGTTGCTCCTTCTAGCCTCAATGAAGTCAACTAGATTTTTATGTCATCTTCTTGAAGGTTCTGAATTCTGCAATAAACCTCCAATTGTTGAATCCAATTGTCTAACTTTTCTGCAATTGTCTAAGTTCAAACATAATGTCCAATTTGAGTAAGGGGTTTTTTTCCTTTAGGGTTTTTGAATGAGTATGAACATTTTTTGTGGTGGAAGTGGAAGATGGTGTTGTTTGTGATGATGAGGATGATGAAGATGATGAGGAAGATGAAGATGGTGGAGATGGAGGAGGCTTTCCTCCATTACCCTTTGAATCCCTCTTTTCATCTTTTTAATCTCCTGAGCTTCCCTCTCCATGTGGGGTCTTAGAAATTTCTCCAGCCATTCTAGTATTCCTCTATTCATAGAGGACTCTAACCATGTCAGTTAAGTCATAGAAATCTTTCTTGAATGCTTCCTCTTCTGAAATACCTTCAATCTCTCCTCCTCCATACATGATGGCTTTGGATTCAAGCTCAACTTCTGGTACTACTTGAACCTCCCCAATTTCAATTGAAGGTAAAACTTTAGGTGCTTCAAGTGCAGCTGGGATTGGCAATTTGGGTGGATATTATGGCCTTGTGGCTCTCCTTCTTCTGGGCATTACCTTAGGAGTTACAACCAACAGTTTCCCTTCTCCTCTTTGCAACTTTAACCATGTAAGCATCACAAATTTGCAACCATTAAAACCCTACTTGCACAAAACTCAAGAAATCAAACAAATAACCTTTTCTCTTATACCAACTTGATCTATTATTGAATGTTAGTTTTGCTGTGCTAATTTCAACTTTAGAATTAAAAACAACTACTTATCATTTGCTTCATGTGCATAGGTTTCCTTTATGGTGTTTGTGAATGGACAGGTAAATTTTTATCAAGTTTTATGTCAAATTCATGAGAAAAATAACATGTAAATGAAATGTTGAACATAAGAAAATAAATGTATAGTAAACCATCAAAATGAACACTTAAAATAGTGTTTTGATGAAGGATTTCACCCCTCCTGGGCTACATCTCCTTGGTCCAGCTTCCATGGCTTGGGCCTCTGTATTAGCTCAAAATGGAAAAAGTGTTGTTTACAATGCTCTACTACTCTTGAAACCTTCTTCGATGTGCTTAGAACATCAAAATCATCCAAGAATACCTTTTCCTGATCCCAATTTGGTCAAATTTTGCAAATGTTATGTCAAAATCAATTACTCCTAGGAATTCTCCACTAAAACTGGAGGAACTCTAGTTAACTCCACTAAATCTGGAGTTACTACAAAATTTGGGGGACTTTCAAATTTTACAGCATCTTAACTAATCCGCAGAAGCTCTTATTAATTACAATAAAACTGCAATTAGCGCTAATACCGTCTGTTTATGGTTAGCATATAATGCTCTAGTGGTCACATGCGGATTATCCGATGGTTAAGCTACGAGTTAAGCTTACGGTTACGGTAGCACTAGCTGTTGGTTTTCGTGGTGTGTTCACATGGGAGGGGGCTGGCTCCCTCCTCCCCCCGACCACCAATAATTATGACTTTAAATATATGTTGTGACAGTAGTATGTTAAGAACCAAAGCATGGGTATAGTGGTAAGTCATGTGGTTTTTTCAGGTGAGGTCGCGGGTTCGACTTTGCCGACCTGCCCATAAAAATTTTACACTGTGTGCCAATAAGTTTGACCTTTGGGGAGGGACATGTGGTGGCCTCTGGGCTTGCCACTTGTCACCTCCTCATTCATCCATCCTCCTGATGAGGCTCATCATTGGGTAACTATATGGACCTTAAGTCACCTCCTAGCTTAGTCAAATCAACTCTTCTCACAATTTATTACATGTTTTGATTACATTTTGTTTAATGAGATGAGTTAAAGTGAGATACTATGCCTAGTGGACTAATATGCACTGAATGCAAGTTTGAAAGAGAAAATCGAAGAATTTTGGCAAGATTAAGGTTTGAAAATTGAATGGGACAAGGGAGAGATATTGTAGGAGGTAAATCCTCCTCATTTACTCCTCCCTCATTCGAATATTCCTCCATTAATCACACCAGCTTGGAGTACAAGCAGCCAAGTCATGAAGATCAAAAGGCAGCCGAGCAAGTGATAGTCAAAGAGTTATTTCATCTCGAGTTTGGGATCCAAGCCTCCCTAGATTTAAGGAATTCGTTGGGGACTTCAGTTGTATAAATAAAGAGGCCTAGAGCCTCATTAGGATTCGAATTTTGGTTGTAAAAACACTAGTTATTTTTGAGCTCCAGACTTGTGGAAGACATTGCTATGTAATTTTCTGTTTTGATAATGAGAATGAGCTTTTTCATGATCCAGTACTGAGTTAACTTAGAGGGCTAAAGCTCTTGGGTTAGGGCCCAACCCTAGCAGCAAAGGCTCCTCTTCTTGTATCTGTATGCTTAGATTAGTTTCATAGATTCATGATTAAATTGTCCTTAGAAGTATTTCATTGTAGGCAGTGTAGATTTGATTAGTTTGTTTATTAGTTTTCTTCCATTTGTGCTTTACTTCAACAGTAGGTTAGAAGGGGAAAAAATCATCACAAAGCTTTCAGTAGGTGTCTTGGCCTCACCTCTTCCTTCAGGGATCATGACTTGAGGAAAGGACCCCTATGCAGCCCCAAAAAGACAGATTTCTATTTTCTCATAGAATTTAGAGTTTACTGTACTTGAACCAGCATTTGATCAGTTTGCAAGTGTAGGATTTAATTACCATCTCTTCCATCTTCAGTCTTATAGTAGATCTCATCAATGATTCCATTTTATTCTGCAATTTTCCTCATGCATGAAGTAGACAACTAGCTCATTAAACTCTGTTTTTCTAGCTTATTAGAATTCTTGTTTACATGGTTTTTTGGCAAATATCAATATCTGATGCAGAGCAGGTGTTTTAGAATTTGAGAGAGATCCCATAGAAAGCAACCACCTTCCAACTTCATCCATCCATAATCATTCCTTGCTTTCACCAAGACCTTCACCTATTTCATCATTTTATATAGAAACTCCTCCAGGCATGTTGAGAAAATCAACCATATCCTAGCCTTGGTTTTGAGTTTTGAGTGACCCTAGGCATTTTTTCACTCCATTCCAGCTACCAACCACCTTCCCTAAGCCTTCCATCACCTCTAGCACCCGTTGTTTTTCTCTCAGCTATATCTTGTAGAAATACAAGGAATCCTATAGGTTTTTAGGATATCATATAGGTTTTCCAGTAGTGGCCTGTTTTGAGGCCGAATTGAGGGAAAACCTCTAAGATGCTGAACAAGGGAACCTGAGGGTCTCCCAAACCTCCCAACCATCCACTAGCATCCCTAATCCACCTGCCACATCACCAAAAGATATTAGGGTTTACACTTGATTTTCCATAAAAAATAATAAAAAGAAAAAACAAATTTATTGTAGTCCTTTACATTCACAGTAGTTATGTTGATGTTTTGAACTTCCATTCTTAGGATAGTAGCATTTCATACATGTTATCTTGGCATTCTTGTAAAGAATAGTATCTCAGTAGTTAGTTAGCGAATGGTGTGTTTTTAGCATAGGATTTAAGTCATTTTCCTTATTGCAGTAGACAAGCTTTCTCCTAGAGTAGATTTCTCTTTCTCTCATCAGCAATCAAGCTTCTTCTGAATCCATAGAAGTCTAGATGGAAATCCCTAGTGGTCTCCCACCAGTTGAACAGTGAAAAAAGGTAGAAACATCACTTTTACTTGTGTATAGAGCACTGTCACCTCTAGGTTTGTACGAACCCTGGGTTGATAAAGTAAAGCTAGTAGCTCCAGGAGTTGCAGCATTCTTGCTGCAATACTGGTGCTCATCACTTTTTGGCGTCGTTGTCGGGGAGGTGTCTGAGTAATATGTGATTACTGCTTTCTTTCTTCCATTTCTTGTCTCTGATATTCCGCTATTAGTTTCAGTTCTACAAAAGTAATTTAGATTGCTTCCTTTTCCATGCTTTATTCTTTTCTTTCCTTTCCATTTTGTAAGTAAGATTTCAATCAAATAGTTAACTTTTCATTCAATCAGTATTTTTCATTCAGTCTGCAATTTCAATTCTGCAATTACTTTCAAAGTTTGAAAAAACACAAAACAAAACAAAAACATTTTTTTCCATGCCTCGTAGGAATAGGGATAACTTAGGGAAATTTTTGCCAAATACCCCCACTGCTTCAAACAACCAACCTTCCCTCTTCTTCGGTGGTTGTGAACTGGAGGAACCCTTAGGTGAGAAACCAGACATATTTGAAGAACCTACAAGGGAAGAAGGAGAAGAAGAACCCATTCCTACTGAACCAATGGCTAAAAACAGAAATGACAGAGGAAATAGAGAAAGAATTGAGGGTGCCTTCCCCATCAGGGAAACCAATGGGAATACTAAGATAAAAAATATAAGCCCCTCTACCCTTCCTCATTTCCATGGCCTGACCACAGAAGACCCAGAAACTTTCTTATTTGAGTTTGTTGTCATATGTCGAACCTATGACTATACAAATGATGAGCAGAAATTGAAACTATTTCCATCCACTCTCAAGGATGCAACTTTGCACTGGTTCAAGTGTTTACTTGGAGATAGCATCACAAGTTACAACTTGGGCTCAGATGTAGCAAGCCTTCAACAACAAGTATCGAGACAATTGTAGGTCTAAAGACACTAAAGAGGAAAATTTTAGGATGACCTTAGGCAATGATGAATCCCTAGAGGATTATGAAGAAAGATTCTAGCTTAACTACAAAAGGGCCATGCGCACAGTTGACCCTGAGTCACTGAAGTTGGTCCTGATTAGAGGAGTAAGGGAAGATCTTCTGGATACCTTATACCCTTTAATAGGAGGGGATATCTACCAATTACCCTATGAGGATATCAAGACTGTCTTTAGAAACCATTCTAGGGTAGCTAGGAAAAAGGGTAGGGGTAGTCAACCTATGGTCAGTCCATCCTCTTCTAATTCATCCATCAATGGTGAAATTGGAAATATGCTAGAGGGTTTCAAGAGTGAGATGTTTCAAACCCTTGCCCTACAGATAGACACTATGCACATTAAGATAAATCAGGAGGAACTAGAGAGAGCCTTGGCCATTTTCTATCCTAGATGCACCATGAGGCACCCTAGGAACAAATGTCCATTGAATTCTATTGAAATCTACTTAGTCTATGAAGAAAACCACTTCATAGACAAGTGTCCTTCTCTACTTGGACTAAAATTTGTATATCAAGGAGTTGAAGGGGTCACTGAGTAGCTCTGCTACATAAACCAAAAGAGTTCTCATGGGCCTAGGCCATACCAGGAGGGCATGAAAGGCTCGTCCCATGCATATTACAACCCCAACAAGACCACATCCATACCTTCTTGGGGCCCCCCTGTTCATCCTTGCTTGTCTACACATCCTCCTTGGTCCTTTGCACCTCAGTATCATTCCCAGCCAGCTAGCCAGTCATTTCAACCATATGCTCTGCCACAACCTCAATGGAATGCACCGCCCCAGGGGTGGAGGCTCCCATACAACAATGTTCAGCTTTATTGCCTTCACCATCTTCTCAACCAAAACTTTTACACTCTACTCCACCTAAACAACCCTAGATGCGTGCGCAACAAAATCTGAACCTGAACAACAGATAGGTACAACAAATATATAGTGGAGAGACATCTTATCCAGCTTATGTTGTGGAAATTCAGGAAATCAAACTGAAATCTAGGAAAGTACATCTGGACAACCAACCTCTACCTCCACCTAGGGAGGTTGAGGAAGAAAGAGAGGAAAGCATGCTTAAAGTAAATCCACCATCCTTTCCTGGGAGATTAACCCAATCACTCCAGCCTACCCCAGAAGAGACTGGACTTCTGGGAGAATTGAAAAACCTATGTGTCAAAATTCCACTTCTCCAAGCTATTAAAGATATACCTATTTACAACAAGTTGATTAAGGAGAAGTGCTTCAAGCATCCAGGGAGGCGAAGAAGATATGTCCCTACCATTAATGTCATTGGACAACTATCCGACTTAATGTTGGGATAGGTAATCTGTCCAAAGCATTTGGACCCTGGAAGCCCTGTAGTTGATGTGCACATCAATGGCACCATTGTCCCACACACTTTGATCGATCTTGGGGCTACCATTAATGTGATGACCAAGGACACCATGCTCAAGCTCAACCTCCAAGGTTCATTGAGAAAGACCACAACAGTTCTGCAACTTGCAGACCACTCCACAATGACCCCTAAGGGGATGGTGGAGGATGTGATGGTCTCCATTGATTCTTGGGTATACCCTATAGATTTGCTAGTTCTCCAACCTAAGGCTAAGCTTACTGGTTACCCTCTCATCCTTGGGAGGCCCTGGTTAGCGACCGTCGATGCTTACATTAGCTGCAGAGCTGGAAATATGACCATCAAGAATGGCCATGCTTCCAGGTAGTTAGTCCTATACCCTCCTTCTCAGCCATCTCTAGAACATGACTTACCTTTGTGGCTAGAAGAGGAGGAAGAAGATGAAGTTAATTCTGCCCAACTATATACCTTAGAAACGACAATGGGAGGGGGACAGTAGGATGAAGATGATTTGATTGAACACATACTCCAAATTCCAACTCCCACTACATTGTCCTTAGAAGAAATAGTAAAGGAAACCTAGAACAACCATCATCTTGATCTATGCTTAGCCGATTCCAACCCTCTTCATGTTAAAATGATAGAATTTGGCCCCGAGAGAGCTTTGAAAATCAATCCATCTCTTTCTGTTCTCCAAGAAGAAACGTTGTGCAACATGCTAAAGGAACATATGGATGCCTTTGCTTGGAGTTACAAAGAAATGAAGGGAGTGCACCCCTCAACGTGTACTCACCACATTTATATCAAAGAAGGTTGCAAGCCAGTCCGACAACCCCAAAGGAGAAAGAATACAACTCTTAAAGATAAAGTCAAAGAAGAACTGCAAAAGCTGCTAGATGCAGGATTCATTTACCCTATCTGAGATAGTGAGTGGGTCTCTCCTTTGGTGTTGATTCCAAAGAAAAATGGTAAGTGGAGGATTCGTGTTGATTACAAGGAGTTAAACAAAGCCACAAAGAAGGACCATTTCCATCTACCTTTCATCGACCAAGTGCTAGATGGCCTGGGAGGGAAAAAGTTTTTCTCTTTCCTTGATGGATTCAATGGGTACAATCAAATCCAGATCAGCCCGAAAGACCAGGATAAAAGCACCTTCACTTGTCCTTGGGGTACTTTCACCTATATGGTCCTTTCTTTTGGCCTATGTAATGCTCCTACCACTTTTCAAAGAGCAGTCCTAAGTATCTTTGCCAAGTGAGTCCATGATGTGGTAGAAATTTATATGGATGATTTTACACCTTATGGAGGTGATTTCCAGGAGGCGTTGTTCAACTTAGGTAAGGTGTTGCACAAATGCATTGAAATGAACCTATGTCTTAGTCCCAAAAAAAGTGAATTCTTGATGACTACAGGGACCGTGCTAGGTCATTCAGTATCTCTATAAGGACTGTAGGTGGACCCAAACAAAATAGCTATCTTCCAAATGGTCCCACCTCCACAAAAGCAGAGATATGTCAGAAGTTTCCTAGGGTTAGCTTAATACTACCAAATGTTTATAAAAGAATTCAACAAGTTGGCTTCTCCTTTATTTGGGTTGTTGGCCAAAGACTCTGAGTTTGTATGGTCAAAAAGCTTTCATGAGGCCCTCGACACCCTGAAGGACAAGTTAACCACTGCATCAATTCTTCGAGGTCCAAATTGGGCCCTTCCTTTTCATATTCATGCTGATGCCTCACACAAAGCCATAGGAGTATCCCTATGCCATATAGATGAAAAATTGCCTTATGTCATTTACTTTATTAGTAAGAATCTGTCAAAGGCCGTATTGAACTACACGGTGACCAAAAGGAGATCTTGGTTGTTGTGCATTCATTGAACAAATTTAGGCATTATATTACAGGCTATCAAACACTTGTACATACTGAACATGCTACAATAAAATATTTAATGAATAAACCTAATGTGAATGCCCAGATAATTAGATGGTCACTTTTACTATAATAGTTTGATCTAACTATTTTTGATAAGCCTGGCAAGGAAAATGTTGTTGCAATTTTTTTGTCTAGATTAACTTTTCCTGCAGGTGAGGATGGAATGCTTGATGATCAGTTACCAAATTAGCACTTATTTTCCATTTCATTTCTCTCTCCATTGTTTGCTAACATAGAAAACTATTTGGTATATGCACAGTTCCCACCGAATTTGTCCTCCAAAGAGAAAAGCAAGATTGTGAGGAAGAGCACCCCCTTCACTTCGATTAGGGGCAACCTCTTCAGACTAGGCCCGAATCAAATTCTGAGTAGGTGTGTTAGGGAGGAGGAAGTCTTTGACATCCTTTTGACCTATCATGATGGACCTTGTGGAGGTCACTTTGTAACAAAGAGGACAACATTTAAAGTGTTACAAGCTGGGTATTATTGGCCCACTCTTCATCAGGATGTGAAAATATATACTAGTCAGTGTGATCGATGCCAAAGGATGGGAAAGCCTACTCCAAGAGATGAAATGCCTCTGTAACCTCAAGTGACTTTTGAGCCATTTGACAAGTGGGGCATGGACTTCATTGGACCTATTGACCCTCCTTCCAAGAAAAAGTAGTATATCATTGTGTGCACTGACTATCTGACTAAGTGGGCTGAAACCAAGGCAATTAAGGCAGAAACAGAGGAGAAGGTGGCTGAGTTCTTAAGGGAGAATGTATTTTACAAATTTGGGTACCCTAGAGAACTGGTCACTAATCAAGGCAGCCAATTTACCTCCAACATGATTGAATACTTGTTAATCCAGCATAAGATCAAGCATAGAACCTCCACTCCCTATCACCCACAAGCTAATGGGAAAGTGGAGGTGACCAATAGAGCATTGGAGGGCATCCTGACCAAAGTGGTTAGCAGCAACAGGAAAGATTGGGTAGATAGACTAGTTGAGGCCACCTGGGCCTATAATACCACCTGGAAGACCACCACTAGATTCACACCTTATGAGCTGGTCTATGGGAAAAAGGCCCTGTTGTCCATTGAATTTGAGTATAATACATTGAGGATGGCAGCCCAACTAGATCTAGATCTCAGTAGTGCACAAAAAGAGAGATTGCTCTAGTTGAATGGTTTAGATGAGTTCAGAATGCAGGCCCTCCTACACATAGAGGTAACTCAAATTTAGAGGAATATCTCACATGATAAGAACATCAAAGATAAGAAATTTCAAGATGGTGACTGGGCCTTGTTATATGATTCCAAATATAAATACTTTAAGGGAAAGTTAAGGACAAGATGGTTAGGGCCTTATATTATAGAGAGATGTCATGATAATGGTTCAGTGTAGATTAGAACCATAGATGCAGAGGCCATTCCTTTACTTGTTAATGGGCACAGATTGAAAGTTTACAAAAGTACATTGTCAAAGCAAGAGTTCATTGATGGTATCAATAAAACAGTGATGGTGGTGGAGCAAGTCTCAGCTCCTGCCTCATCAAGTCACTGAGAAAAGAAAAATAAGGAGACTCGGGTGAAAACCTCCATGAGGTGCCTGAGTCCCACTATTGGGCTGAAAACCTCTTGGGGTGGCCCAATGGTGTCAAAAGGAAAAGGAAAAAAGAGAAATAAAAATATATCTAGGTGAAAACCTCACTTGAGGCACCTAGGGTAAGTAGCTAGAATGAAAACCTCTTGGAGTCAAACTAGTTGTTTTCAAAAAAAAGAGAAAAGAAAAAATCATGAAAACTGTTTGCAGGTCAATATGAGGACGATCAGAGAGCAAATGAGAATCGAAAGGGACCTATTCCACTCATATTTTTATTTCTCCATTCATTTTCCTTCATCATTCCACTGTTCCTTTCATTTTTCACTCGTTTTCCTCAGTTTGCAAGGTACCTGTGTTTTCTACAGGATTCCCTGTAAACCTACAGGATCCCTTGAAAACCTACAGGATGATCCTGTAGGAATTACAGTGGCTTCAGAATCCTAAAGTGAGTAACCCTAGGGCAAGGAAATGACCTGCCCATGTCAAAAAAATAAAAACCTACATCACAATTTCATTACCATACCTCTCTCCACCTTGATCACCCCTGCATTCATCATTAAAAAAAAAATCAGTTTTCAAAAAATTCACAGTCTTCAAGAGAAAACATAGAGAAAGGATGAAATAGAGAGCAGAGGGGAACAACACCTGAATGTATTTCTCATTATTCACACTCCTAGACCTCCTCTCTATCCATGTCATCATCCTCAAGTCCCAACAGTGGAAATGATTAAAAATTCTGAGGGAGAAGCAACTACAGGACATCCTATAGGAAATCCTGTAGCAGCCTATCCCACAAAATAAAAATCATGAGTTGCAGTGAGCTTCTAGCATGGAGATCCAAGGGTAGAAGAAGCTCCAAAGCAGTAGCAACACAATCATCTTCAACACCAGGTACCTGCACATCAAGGCAATCATCAAAAGGGAAAGATATATATAAAAAAAGGAGGGAGAAATAACATGCAGCCAACACACAACAAGCACCTCATGTCCTCAACAAACTACAGCAAGGTATTATCACCACAGGTAAGTATCTCGCTTCACTCTCTCATTTTCATAATGTAATCAAAAGATGTAAAGATTATGGACGAGTTGGTTTATAAGTGAAAAGTGGATAGTTAACTTGGCCACCTTCGTTCAATCAGCAAGGAAAAAACAGTTAGTCCCCTCACATGTGGTAGCAATCAAGTCAAAGAAAATGAGAATGAGGTTATAAATAGTTGAGATTACGGATGCCCGAAGTGGGAGTTGATCACGAGGAGAGGGGAATGATGATGTGGTAGTGGGGACCGATAGTCCAAAAAAAGAAAATTGCACCTCGGCTGCCAGCACACCACCTCACTCAACTCGACCATAAGAGGAAATAAACGTTGATCCCCATGCACTCATGCATTCATCTCCTCGAGGCTCACTCTAGCAAAGTCGTTCTTGTACCCAAGCAACCTAAAAAAGAGAAAAAATTTATCTTTCTCCTACATAGGACTTCCTACAGGATCACACAAGAATCCTACAAGATACAGTTAGGTAGTCTACAGGATTGGCAGAGAGCAGTTTCAAAGGAGAAAACACAAGGGTTGGCTACAACAAGCACCATGAGGAGGTAGGCTCTACATTTCCTTCCATTTTTCCAAGTGAAAAGGATAGAAAAATCTCCTAGTTTGATTGAATTTGATAGTTGTGTAAGGGAATAGTTCCACAAGTATTTCAATCCCATTTCCTCCTTCATTAAAATTTGTATCATACATCTTTGCTCCTCAAAATTCACCAAAAAAAATGACAGGGGGGTTTAATATAAGGGAGCCCATCAACACTGTGAGGATTCACCAACACCCTCCTGTGCTAGAAATCTTCACAAGGCATAATTGGATGGGGTATTTTGAGAAATTAAGGGGGTATGATGATGAAGTAGCCCAATATTTTTCTCTCTCCCTCATTCCACTGACAAGAACCCATGCCACTATGGTGGTAAGAGGCCTCTCCATAGATCTCACCCCTGAACTCATAAGCAGAATTACCACACTTCTCCTAGGAGTTCCTTGGAGAAAGGAAGATAAGGGGGATAGCCAAACTGCCAAGACAAATTCTTTCTAGAGGGAGAGGAGCCCATTGAAGACAAGAATGGAGTAAGGAGAACAAGCATACCATACCCATGGAATGAGGTAAGCTAACACCTTATAAAATAAATATCATGTGAAGGTAGGTATAGTGTGGTTTAGGGATATCACTTTAGGCTTCTCGAATAATTGAGGTTTGGAGCAGATACACCTCCTCACCACAGGCTCGACATATTGTACTTCCTTCTACAATCACTGATAGATACAAGCATAAAGGTGCAGGAAGGAAACTACCAACAGTTAGCCCACCATGGGTTAATTAGAATCATCATAGGATATGCCCTCCAAAACCTTAGAATTCCTATCCAATGGGAAATTTTCAAAGACATGCAGACAAATGAGGATATCAAAGCCCTCACATATGATATTAGCCTACTGTTAGTGAAAAGGATGAAGAATAGACTAAAACAAATGGAGAATAAGCAGAGAGGGATGAAGAGGAGATAGATGAGGATGAAGAGGAAGAGAAAGAGGAAGAAGTTGATGAAGAAACAGAGGAAGATGTCAAAGAGGAAAATGATAAACAAGATGAGGATCTAGAGGGAGAAGAAGAGGGTGAAGACAAAGGTGAAAAGGGTAATGGAAAAGAAGAGGCATAAGACAAGGAGGAGTCACCTAGGGTGTCTCCAGAACCAACTGAGATAGAGGCAGCAGCTTCCCTCATTGCCCTTAATACCCCTATCAAAAAAAAGGCAAAAGACAGATGAAAACCCCCTTATACTTCAGAACAAGAAAAAGTACAAGGATAAGGTAGTGAAAAACCCAAACTCCAACCAAGGTTCCCATTGTTATTGAGGTCTCACCTAAATAGCAAGAGAAGATGGCTCCTCTTACAAAAACTCAAGAAGAAGGATCCTCAGCATAAACCTCCCCTAAGTCTACTATCACCTATGTGAGAAGACCTGTAACCAGATCCACCTCATCCAAAGGAAAAGACATCCTACAGGATACATAGCAGGACCTACAGGAAGCAGAGGTAATCCTACAGGAAATTCTGCTAAACCTACAGGAAACTCAAAAATTGGAAAAGGACGGAAGTATGCAGCTAGAAACAAAGAGAGAGGACCCAGAGCTAAGGGAACCTAGTCCTCAACCTAACCTTGGCTCCTACTACAAATTTATTGACGTGGGTAGGGTCATTCCACAAAAAATTGTCATTCCATTATTCTTTAAGCTTGAGAAAGAAAGATCCAGAACACATAGATGGATGCAGATTTCCAAGTCCAAGGGAGTGGAGGACATTAGTCACATGGAGGAAAAGCTCAAAGATATGGGCAGAGAACTAAGTAGCCTAAGAGACAGAGAGGCCATAATGAAGGCTTAGTTAGAGACGGAAAATGCATGGTTGAAAGGACAACTACAAGAAAGAGAAAATCAATTAGCAGCCATGGCCAATATATCTTTGGAAGCAATCCAATGCAGGATGCCAACTAAGTCCTATGCATTATACCTTAAGTAACATTGGCTACATTTCCAAATCAAGACCCTAGCATAGAGACACACTATTCCATTCTAGGATTATAGACATTTCATTGATCTCTGTGATCAAAGTACATTAGAGGATATGGCTAAGATGTCTAAGTTCTACTTGCATAACATGGCTTTGACATATATGAATGTATGGGACCCTAATGCAAAGCTGGGGGATTTACAGTTGATGGATTTGGTATCATGGATGAACCATGAGGAAGAAAGGGCTACAGAAATGAACAAGATATTGGCAAGGGAACAAACTGAGCCTCTGATGATAAAAGCTTAGCAGTCCAATCCAATGGTTGTCATTAGCACACATAATCTAATTGCAAATCATCCTCAAGTTGCACCCAGGTATCTTGTTGCCAAAGAGCAAGCAATTACACATTTTGAGGATATGTTCAGACTGTTAGGGGATGACATCATGCAAGCTTGCAAAAGGAGATGGAATACTTTTCCATATAGTTTGAAAATCATAGAGTACCATTCTCCTCAAAGGATGAGAGAAGCACTAAACATGACACCCATGTATAAACAAACCATCCAAAGGCTGAAAGTCAATTGGATTGGCTTGAGACTTAGTCCACCACTGCTCTTGGGGATGTTATAAGGAAGGAAGGAAGAGGAAGAAAGAAAGTAGTGGGAGGAGGTAGAAAGGAAGGCAGGATTCTATGCACAGGAAGAGGAAACCACAACAGAAGCATGGGATGTCAGGGAGGCCACTAGAGCTATGAAAGACATGGATATTGATTGAGTTGCTCATAGGATGAGCAACACTTTCAATGGGGGGTGATGATGAGCTTCATCATTGGGTAACTATATGGACCTTAAGTCACCTCCTAGCTTAGTCAAATCAACTCTTCTCGCAATTTATTACATGTTTTGATTATATTTTATTTATTGAGATGAGTTAAAGTGCGATATTATGCCAAGGGGACTAATTTGCATTGAATGCAGGTTTGAAAGAGAAAATCGAGGAATTTTCGCAATATTAAGGTTTGAAACTCGAATGGGACAAGGGAGAGAGATTGTAGGAGGTAAATCCTCCTCATTTACTCCTCCCTCATTCGAATATTCCTCCATTAATCACACCATCTTGGAGTACAAGCAACCAAGTCATGAAGATCAAAAGGCAGCCGAGCAAGTGATAGTCAAAGAGTTAGTTCATCTTGAGTTTGGGAGCTGAGCCTCCCTAGATTTAAGGAAGTCATTGGGGACTTCAGTTGTATAAATAAAGAGGCCTAGAGCCTCATTAGGATTCGAATTTTGGTTGTAAAAACACTAGTTATTTTTGAGCTCCAGACTTGTGGAAGACATTACTATGTAATTTTCTGTTTTGATAATGAGAATGAGCTTTTTCATGATCTAGTACTGAGTTAACTCAGAGGATTGAAGCTCTTGGGTTAGGGCCCAACCCTAGCAGCAAAGGTTCCTCTTCTTGTATCTTTATGCTTAGATTAGTTTCATAGATTCATGATTAAATTGTCCTTAGAAGTATTTCATTGTAGACAGTGTAGAGTTGATTAGTTTGTTTATTAGTTTGATTCCATTTGTGCTTTACTTCAGCAACAGGTTAGAAGGGGAAGAAACATCACAAAGTTGTCAGTAGGTGTCTTAGCCTCACCTCTTCCTTCAGGGATCATAACTTGAGGAAAGGACCCCTATGCAGCCCCAAAAAGACAGATTTCTATTTTATCATAGAATTTAGAGTTTACTATACCCGAACCAGCATTTGATCAGTTTGTAAGTCTAGGATTGGATTACCATCTCTTCCATATTCAGTCTTACAACAGATCTCATCAACGATTCCATTTTATTCTGCAATTTTCCTCATGCATGAAGTAGACAACTAGCTCATTAAACTTTGTTTTTCTAGCTTATTAGAATTATTCTTGTTTACATGATTTTTTGACAAATATCAATGTTTGATGCATAGCAGGTGTTTCAGAAGTAGAGAGAGATCCCATAGCAAGAAACCACCTTCCAAATTCATCCATCCATAATCATTCCTTGCTTTCACCAAGACCTTCACCAATTTCATCATTTTACATAGAAACTCCTCCAAGCATGTTGAGCAAATCCAACCATCTCCTAACCTTGGTTTTGAGTTCTGAGTGACCCTAGGCATTTTCTCACTCCACTCCACCTACCAACCACCTTCCCTAGGCCTTCCATCACCCCTAGCACCCATCATTTTTCTCTTGGTTATATCCTATAGAAATACAAGGAATCCTATAGGTTTTTAGGACATCCTGTAGGTTTTCCTGTAGTGGCCTGTTTTGAGGCCGAATTGAGGGAAAACCTCTAGGAAGCCACACAAGGGTACCTGAGGGTCTCCCAAACCTCCCAACCATCCACCAGCATCCCTAAGCCACCTGCCACATCACCAAAAGAGATTAGGGTTTACACTTGATTTTCCATAAAAGGAATAAAAAGAAAAAAAACAGATTTATTGCAATCCTTTACATGCACAGTAGTTATGTTGATGTTTTGAACTTCCATGCTTAGGAAAATAGCATTTCATACATGTTATCTTAGCATTCTTGTAAAGCATAGTCTCTCAGCATTTAGTTATAGAATGGTGTGTTTTTAGCATAGTATTTCAGTCATTTTCCTTATTGCAGTAGACAAGCTTTCTCCTAGAGTAGATTTCTCTTTCTCTCATCAGCAATCAAGCTTCTTCTAAATCCATAGAAGTCTGGCTTGAAATCCCTAGTGGTCTCTCGCCAGCTAAACAGTGACAAAAGGAAAAACCATCACTTTTACTTGTGTATACAACACTGTCACCTCCAAGTTTGTACGAACCCCGGGTTGATAAAGTAAGGGTGGTAGCTCCAGGAGTTGCAGCATTCTTGCTACAATACTGGTGCTCATAACCTCCAACCAATAATATGAAGCCAAATCACCACACCATTAACCAACCACAGCACACCAGTTGGTGAGTCCTTACTCGACATTGACAATCCCTTTAACCTACCCAGTCACTTGCTACGTCGGCAGTACGGACTGTTGACTGTGCAGTGACTATCCTTTTTTTTTGCAAAATTCCACAATTTGGCAAAGCAGACAGAACACGATATCTTCCTCAGAAGAACTCCATTTTGAGTGAACAATTTGCGTTGGGGTCATATCATCGAGACGAACACGTTCATTTAGTGTTTGAGAAATTCTGAGCACTTTGGTTTTTGAGCTAAATACTGATCACCTGATCAATTAGCCCCTAACATTTTCCATGTGAACAATAGTGCTTTAGTAGAAATAGTGAACAAGTTCTCATGAGGAAAAAAATCTTCTACAAAATCATACTTATCTTCATTATTAAGTATGGATAAAAAGGCAAAAACAACATTTTCTTTTCTAGGTTTATCAATAATTGTAATGTTAAATTCTTGTAGAACAAGTAACCATCTGGTTACTCGACCATGAGTATTAGGTTTGTTCATAAGATATCAGATGGAAAAATGATTAGTGTGCACAAACGCAATGTATCCAGTAATGTAATGACGAAATTTTTTGATGGCGTGAACTACAACAAGAAATCATTTTTTGGTGATGGTATAATTTAGTACGGTTGGGGTGAGGTTTTTGCTAATATAGTGGGCATATGGATTTTTCTCTTCTTTTTGTCCTAGTACAACCCTAATGGTTGTGTCTAAAGTATCAATGTGATTGTGAAAGGGTAAGGACCAATTAGTACCTCGAAGGATAGGAGTAGTGGCATGATCCAGATTTATTCAGGAACGCAATAGAACACATAAATACACATATACACAGAGATGTAGCAGAAATAAAACTTCATTTCATTAATATCAAAGAACTAAAATATGCTTACATGCAGAAATAGAAATAAACTAGGTTGGGCGATGGTAGCTTATCTCTGAGAAGAGATGTGGTGGCTACATGCCTCTAAATTGTGTTACAATGAGGCTCGAAGGCCTATTTATTATTGAGAAACAATGGAAAATTCTAAACATCCAAAAACCTAACCCCAGGAGATGAAGCGCCAAAACTATGGGCCCTGTTTGGGTAAATTAGTACATCAACTTCCTAGGGTTGTAACTTTGGCATACGATCTTTGTTTGATGCCCACAATACATCATTAGAATGGTCTATCCGAGGACTACAAGATTTGATTTTAAAAACCAATCACAGAATTAGGTTTTCCTGTTTTCCAAAAAAACGTCGTTTAGGGCCTCAAAATGGCTCTCGAAGTTCAGGACCCAAAATCTGCCATAAAATAGCAAACTGTGCTATAATTAAGGAAACTGAAAAACTGAAAGAAACAGTGGTGGGGTCCAAGTGGAATAGGGGAGTGGTCACCAATCCACCTAGATTAGGACAAATTTTGTTTAAGTGCACCAAAGGCTTGCTGACATTATTCATTTCGAGAAAATTCCACAACCTTAGTAAAAATATGGAAAAGAGTGGATGTTATCTTGGTAAATTTTTCTATAAATATATGATAATATATTGCATAACCCAAAAATATATGGACATCCTTTTGTGTGGCAGGGGTAGAAAGATTTAGGATAACTTATTTTTTAGCAGGGTCCACTCTAATTCCTTCACACGAAACATGATGTCCTAATACGATCCCTTGATTTAGAAGCATCTGACACTTTTTATTACTAAGGGAGATATTAGTCTCTTGACAACGGATCAACAAGTTTTCTAAATTCTTCATGGCTTCTTAAAATGTATTCCCATATACAATAAAACCATCCATGTAAATTTCAACACAAGCATGAGTAAAATCTGAGAATATACCAAGGACATCTCGTTGGAAAGTAGCTAGTGCATTACAAAATCAAAACAAAAGTACTCAACATGCATAAGTACCCTATTAAAAAGTGAAAATTTTCTTTTCTTTGTCTACAGGGGCCACTTGAATCTGATTGTGATGCAGGAGCATCGAAACACCCTTAATCAAAATTTAAATTCAAAGTTGTGAAAGGGGAAACATAGGCAATCATTGTAAACCAGGGCAAATTATGTTTAAACAGAGCTAAATTGATGGAATTGATCTCTACAAGGCTTTATTAAATTAATTATCTGCCATGCATGTGAATAGAGAGATTTAGGGGTTTGATAGAGCAATTTTGGGAGAAACTCATGGATCTTAAAGGATTCCTCCATTTGTAATTTCCTATATAAGAGAGTTTGTGTTGTGTGAAAGGGATAGATAGAGTATGCAATGTAGCCGCAAGGCAATTTGTGACTCGGGTTGTGAGGCCTTAGCCTGTAATCGAGTTCTGTTTATAATTGAAATATGTGTGTTATTATACATCCAAGAAAAATCTGGATTTTGTGTGTCTGTGTATTGTTTACATATACATTCTTTACTGTAAGTTGATAAATTGCATGTGCAAGTGTAAGGGACAAAGTTCCTATGAACTTCGCCTTAGACAAAGTATGGCAGAGATAAATTTGTGTTGTAATGCGAATTCCACCGATAAGAAAATGAGAGATCCATTGGATTTGAGAACAGATCAATGGAGGAGAGTTTCAATCACAACTGGAGTCGATTGAATAGCACAGCGGAACCGGGGAGCAGTTTTCCAAAGATGGTAAGTGGTATATCACGTGGAAATAAAATGGTAAGCGGAAATTCTTGAGAGTGCGTGATAAAATGTGGAGGCGCCATGTAGCACACCCAAAACAACTTTTCTCGCGTGCTTCCAGAATTTTATCCGTCGTGCTAGTTAGAGCATGATTACACGATAACCGTTGGATGGGCAAATAGATCAATGGTGGAATTTATGAAGGTTCAAGGGAATTGTGATAAGGGTTTTAGTCGGTAAAGATATATTGTGGTTGCAGTATTATTTTATTGTGAAGTCTGCTGATTGAAATGCTTCTGATGTATACGTGGGCCCATAACCCACAATTCCATGTGCGAATTATGTAAAGATGCAGCTTTGCTTCATCAAAGTGGTATCAGAGCAGGGAAAGATTTCTTGCAGAGCGAGTAGCATGCAATGGACGGAGGTACAAATATGTTGTGATTTGGTAAGTGTGTGGTATTTATATTTTTGTGAAGGTAGCAGCAGAGGAAGGTGAGAATATTTGTAGCAGCCTAGAGCATGGAGTGCTCATATGGTTCCAAAGGAGAGAACTAGAGAGATGCCAAAAGACTGAGCTCAGAGGAGAGAAGCTTAGTGAGGTATCATGTAGCAGGGAGGACTTGCTACTGCAGAGGTTTTGTTGCAGCTCACGAATGTTGTTACGAGAGACCAAGAAGGCATATGACCAGGAGGTCATAAAATTTTTGTACCTCGGGAGTCTGATGCAGGAGCATTGGAACACCCTTAATCAAAATTTAAATTCAAAGTTGTGAAAGGGGAAACGTGGAAAATCATTGTAAACCGAGGAAAATTCTGTTTAAACAAAGCTAAATTGATGGAATTGATAAGTCTCTAGAAGGCTTGATTAAATGTAATTATCTTCCATGCATGTGAATAGAGAGATTTAGGGGTTTGATTGAGCGATTGTGGGAGAAACTCATGGATCTTAAACGATTCCTCCCTTTGTAATTTCCTATATAAGAGAGTCTGTGTTGTGTGAAAGGGATAGATAGAGTATGCAATGTAGCCATAGGGAAATTTGTGACTCAGATTGTGAGGCCTTAGCCTGTAATCAAGTTTGGTTTATAATTGAAATATGCATGTTATTATACATCCAGGCGAAATCTAGATTTTATGTGTTTGTGTATTGTTTACATATACATTCTTTACTATAAGTTGATAAATTGCGTGTGCGAGTGTAAGGGATGAAGTTCCTATGAACTTTGCCTTAGACAAAGTATGGCACAAATAAATTTTTATTGTAATGCGAATTCCACCGATAAGCGTGTTAGATACCTATACCAATAGGTTTCATATTTCATGATTGGCTATGGAAGGTCCAAATATGCTCTGCTTTGATGACTCAAAAATCACATATTTCCTAGAGAATCTGATCTGTGCTTATAGCTTGGTATGGACTCAAAGTTTTGATGGATGGTCCAAAAGTCTAATCTGGATCATAACATGGTTTAAATTTGCAGTTGTAGAATAGAGAAAGGAGTCTGTCCAAACTGTTTAATCTTGGCAGACAAGTAGTTCAGGTAGAGAAGAAAAGGCTCCCAACAGCTTAATCTGGGACCTTGGAAGAGATAAGGGTAGAAGTAGATAGAAAAAACAAAGGAAAAGCCAAAGAAAAGAAAAGGCAAGTAAGGGTCTGCAAGTCCAAGTGCACCCTCTAAGAAGAAATAAAAAATGCTAGGCAAGTAGTTGGGTAAGTAGTTGGGGTTGCAGAAAGGTTATCTTTACCATTGCAGATATGTTAACTGTGCTTACCAAGGCAAAGTCTATCAATTGACAAAGTTTTTATCTTCATCAAGTTACAGCAAGGAGCATGACTAACCTCCCTCCCTCCCCCTTTCTTTTCATTACTAACATCCCCTTATCAGCTGAGATTCATGGAAGAAGATCATGGTTTCATGGTGGTTCTTGTTCATTCAAAAGCCACATTTCTTGTGTAAAAATATTTTCATTTTGATCTACTCTTTAAACCAAGTGTTTTGCAAACAAATTCAATATTTTCCCCTTTCATTTACCCCATCCATATTAACTCTAACTTTACTATGTAAATCCCTATATCACCTTTCCCCTACTAGTATTAACACCATGGTGTATAAACCCCAAAATTTGTATAAATATCCTCCTTTTGGCATTATAGCCAATAAGTTCTCTGTCAGGGATCAAATGGCATCTGGTCACTTTGATGAACCTAACCCTAACCCCCTCCTCTGAATTCAGTTGGCCCCTTGAAAAACTTCATTTGCTAAAAAGTCTCACAAATGACCTGGTTTTGCCTATACCCACTTCATTTACAAAATAATTCCTAAATACCTATTTCATTCTCTTATCCAAAGTATATGGGCTGTCTTATTGTGCATAAGTAAAACCCTATACAAGCCCCTTTTACCCATAACCCCTTTCAAATCACGAAAAGACCCAAAAAACCCACTTTTGACCGCCTAAACCAAAGTTGGCGCATGCATTTGGTTTATTTTTTGAAATACATTGAGAACATTATGAAAACCCATATCCTAAGGTCTCCGCCGGGCGCTGTTCCCAAAAATAAATAATAAAAAAGGTATCCGCCCGCATTCATATCCCCCGATCATGTCATCATCCCGTCCACCTTCGGATCAGATCCAAGAGATCCGACGGTCCGTATTAATATCGGAGCGGCCCCCGCGACATAGGTTTAGCGCCCGAGAAAGTGACGTTGCGCTACGTCAGGGCGCGGCCACGCGTCGCCCATTGAGGGCTCTCGGAGCAATATCTTACAATTGAGGGGCCGTATCATAACCGCCCCGAGAAACCGTGGCGGCTAGGGCTAAACCGTAACCATTAGGTCACTCACCGCCCGGTTTGATGGTCCAGCGTAATCTCCACGTCATCACCCTGCCTGCCACCGCATCACACTTTTGTCCGCATCTGTGCCAACGTGCCCGCCACCTCATTACCCCGTGGACCAATGGCAACCCGCCACCTCATCCGATGACGTCATGCTGACGTCATCCAAGGCTGACCCCACCCTATGACGTCATGCTGACGTCATCACAGAAAAAGCGCCAAATTGCAAAAAGTCCATATTTAGCCAAAAAACGCATTTTTTTTGTACTTTTCACTCATTTTCTACTGTTTCCTCTGCATGCTATTTTTACGTCCTGAACTGCGCCACCTGCGGGAAACGTCCGGAAGACCTCCAGAGCACCAATTCCACCCACAGCTACAACCTCTGTTCGCGGTTAGCCAGGTATTTCTCATAGTTCATCCTCCATACGCCTGAAATTCACTCTAAATTGCTCAGAACACTTAAGGAACACTGAAACTCACTATTTCACCGATAGCTTTCCTCTGCAAGCACTTTTAATTACAATTGCAACCTTGAAACCACCAGCAGAGCCTTCATTTCCCTAGTTTTGGCCAAAAACTGTAAACTCCTCGCGCAAACGTGAGACAGTTGGTCAAGTCACTTAAAACCTGCCATAGAAGACAGAGGGAGACCAGGCATTGGTCTTATTTATAATTCGAGCAGTATTTCAATTGCTGCGTGTCCACTCCACCCTCTGCTCCCCATAATTCACAGTTGCATTGCACAAACTCACCTCTGTGCTGTACTGCTCACTTGAAACTAATTCACCTGCAAGACAGAAACTGAATAGACCATGGAGACTCCAATTGCACTGAACATCAAGCCTCTCAATGCCCCTCACCAGGAATTAGAATGGAAAGCCCTGGGAGATATGGATTATCAAATGCTAGACTGGTTTCCATTGGGCTCCAAATATAATATTCAGATGCTGAATGAGTTGAAAGCCCAGCACCTTAGTGGAGCAGACATCTTAGGGATTTGGGACTCAAACTTGCCCATCTACAACCTCCCCCAGGTAAATCCTATGCCAGAGTTGATCTACAGATGCCAGGAGTGCTATGACCCAGGCCAAAGAGCTGTCCTCAGCCCTACAGGCTCAGTCCTGTTCCATATCACCCCAGAGAGTATAAATGAGATGATGCACTTCCATACTGCAAAGCCATTGACCCCCCTCCACATGCAGAACTTGATAAAGAAGGGGAACAAGTTGTCAAATGACCAACTCATCAAAATCAACCAGCTGTTTGTACAACCAGGCTCTGAAGCCATCAGAACTCCTCCTATTGGATATCAGTACTTGAATGAATTGGGCAGAATGTTAGTGGATTTGATCAGCTATGTCCTAGGGTTCAAGGGACTGGAGGATGTGGATGAAATCATAATGGCAATGCTGTCTATATTCTATCCTGGTAAGCCCCCAGCTGTACATTATGATTATGCTACATACATTGCAGATAAGATCCATGACCAGCTTATGAATTTGAAGAGGGAAAGACTGTTCAGGTATACTTCATACATATACCACCTATTCTTGTTTTATCAGCCAGCCTGCTTCTCTATTCCCTTGAAGCAAGTCAATGCCCAAGGAAATCCAAGGTCAGTTGTGTTTTGGACCTCTGTCTTTCATTGTGCCTCTGTATCACCATATACATACTCCGAGTTCATTGACTTATTCATCCATCCAGCCATGACAGTATTGCATGGTGTTCCTCCTCCAAGGTTAACTGATGACATGAGGAGAATTCTCCACCTGAACAAAACCTACAGCATTGGTAATTGGTACCTCTACCAATACCACACAGTCATCAGAATATATGGTTGTGAGTTGAAGCCTTTTAGGTTGCCAAGGTATGTCCCCATGAGGCTTTTTGCCTTAGAATATTTCAGGCAGTTTGGGAATGCCGACTACCTCCACTTTCAAAGCAAGAACAAGAAGTCACAGTTAAAAGTAAGGAGCCAGCTGGGCCCTTTCCTATACAACAGAAAAGAGGAGGGGTGGAAAGAGGCAAACAGTATCCTAGAGGCCCTCAAACTGCAAACTAGCTTTGAATGGATACCCTATGACCCCAATCACTTTGTCTCCCTCAGGAGGATAAAATACAAATTGGGCAGCTATTCACACGTGAGGCAGCCTGAGATTGAGCAGTATGCCAATACATTAAGCTGGGAAGAAGGTACCCTCGAAGAGGAAATTACTAGTGAGGAGCTGCTAGAGAGAGAGGCTAGAAATATTCAAAAGGAAGCTGACTTAGAAACTTGTGGACAGGTTCCCCTCTCATACAAAAAACAACTTGGAGCAGCTGCCTCGTCCTCAACAAAGCATCATCAAGCTGCCATGAATCCTCCACAGACAGTCAACAAGGGCAAAGAAAAGCAGGTGGAACAGCCACCTCCTATGACCGAAGAGGAAATGGAAACCCTAGTGCAGCAACAAGAAGAGATGGAGCAGCAGGGTGAAGGGCAGCAGCAAGAGGAGCAGCAACAACAAAAAGAACAAAGGCAGGAACAACCTGCCCAGCAAAAGCAAACAGTGGAAGCTCCTAAATCCACTGAACAAACTGAGCCTCCAAGGCAAGAGACTTCAGCTGAGGCATCTACACTCCAGACTCCACAAAAGGAGGACACAAGCAGGAAAAGGGACAGAGAAACTCCCCTTACAACGTCAGCAACTCATGGGGAGAAGAGGCAGAGAATCAATCCTCTTTCAGAGGAAGAGATGCCAATAGGGCAGCCGCTGGGTATGGTCCCACCCAGCAGGGAAACATCAGCAAGTTCCTTTCAACAGGAACAGGATAGGGCAATGGGAGGAGAAGTAAGTTCCTCCAGGCAGCAAAGGGAAGGTGGGCCTAGTATTAAACAACAGTTCATCGATATTAAGATGAGAAATGAGCCCATCAAAAGACAGCTGTACAACCATCTGCTAAACTTGGCTCCCACCAATCAGCAAAGACTCATGTCTGCATATGATGTGCAGGGAGGCAAAATGATCATGAGTCATTTCATGCCAACAGCAGTACAGCCCCAAACTGCCTCTGATTATTTGAGGACTAAACTTGGAAGTCCTTGCCAAGGATATCCACCCAATGGACAAAATAGAACTGCACAAGCAAACGGGTGAGATGGTCTATGCTTCTCTGGCAGACCAGACCTTGGATAACTATAGGCTACAAAATAGCCTTAACAATACAGCCTCTCAACTGGAGTTAGAGAGGGCATCATCCCAGGCAAAGGACAACAGAATAAGGTCCTTGGAAGAAATAATCATTGAGATTGGACATGATCCCAAAGATATCAAAGGGATCCAAGAGATATTGAAGTTGAGGGATGCTGACATGGCAGCATTGAGGAGAAAGATGAAACTCCCTGCCACAATCCACCCTCAAACAGATGATGTGGCCCAGCAAAGGCATGATCAAGAGGCCACTACCCTGTTAATATCTCTATACAAGGAGCTGATCCGGACTCAAGACAAACTAGGAGAATCAGAGGCTGCAAAGGCAGCACTACAGGCAGCATTGAAACAAAAAGAAGAGGGTCAAACCTCCCAGCCTCCTCCTGAAATAATCAATCTTGAAGAAGCTGCTCCAACAACTGCCCCTCCTCCTCAACAAACAGGGCCTACAGCACCAACTACATCAACAACTGCACCAGCAACAGAACAGACTCATAGTCTGGATATGCAGAAGCTCCAAAATGAAATTCAAGTCATGGAAGCTCAAATGTTGGAGCTCAATTCAGCCAAAGAATCTTTGGCTAAAATAAATGAGAGATATGATAAGAGCAAACAGAATGCAGCTGAAAAAGATCGAGAAATAAAAGCTCTAAAGAAGAGGATAACTGAGCTTGAGAAGGAGCTCACACTAGAAAAGGTAACAGCAGAGCTAAAAGCAGTCCTTTGGGGCAATATTGGCCGGTCTATCACCAATCAGTGGCAGTACATTGAGACTATAGATGAACAAATAGTACTCATTACAAAGGCCAACAGGGAAATACACAGAGCTAGAGAAAGCCTTGGCAACATGCCTGATGCTGCCACCAGAATGATAAATATTTTAAATAACAGGACAAGCTCTCAACTGGCCACCATGGGAATTGCTCACAGGACTGAGACAATCTCAATGGTTAAAAGGGTCCTGACACTATGAAACCTGGTTGGAACACTGGAAAGAAGAACCCAGGATATGCAGACTGAAATCAACAAGTTCATGGACAGATTTCAGGCATTATAGAACAGAGGCCTCCCCAGCATATTAAGCAGTGTAGGAAGACTGCTTACCCTTGAAAACTACATCAAAAGGGTTGATGCCCATGCTGTAGGACAAATTGCAAGACAGCCCAGCACTTCAGCAGAATCAGGGCCAGCATCAGGGCAAACTTTATACAATAGGGTGGACAACCTATTTTTTATTATGAATGAGATCAATCATCTGTTTGATGTGCCTCCAAATTTCTTTAAGTATACAGAAGCAGATGAAACCATAGAGGCAATTGTGAAGCACCAATTGCCCACACAGGAAGTCTGGAAAAATTTGACACAGATAATATTATCAAGCCAGAACCTGTAAATGTTAATTTTTGTCCAGTTTATAAGTAGTCATACACAGGCAGAATTTTGGTAGATAAGCATACAAAGGAAAGATAAAGGCTGAGCCAACTCAGCAGGGCTATTCGGTCACCACAGCAGCAATCACAATCACAGGTGGCAAACCCGAGAAAATACAGCGCAGCAAGCATAAAGACGTGTTCTCCAGCATTAAAGCAAAGTGGCTCAACCGACTCACTGACCTCCAAAGGTCAAATTATCCTCTGACAGACATAAAGAGCATTTATGCTGCATTCAAAGTTGTAATAACTTCTTTTCTACTTTCTGTACGAAGTTATGAAGATATTTTCTCTCTCAGATGATTCAATGCCTGAGATATTTTGTATAAACATTCCTATAAAGTCCCCTTCGCATGAGCTTGCAAGGGTTGTTGTTGATTTCTCCTAAAGAAATTCTTATGCTGTAAATCCTTTCAGAAGTCTAATAAAGAAAGTGATGGAATTTCTCGGATTTCTGAAGTGTTGAATGTGTTCTGGTGTCTGTTGATAACTGCTGGATTCCTGTGTATTTCACCATACAATAAGTCTCTGTAACTCTCTCTGTTAATTAGTTGTTTTGTTAAAATCCATATATGTTATCTGATTTTCAATACTAAGCAACAAGGAAAAAGAATAACTTTTCAGGATTTATTCACTGAGTACCCTGAGTTCAATCTGTGTTGTTTATGAATGTTTTCTTCAGCTGTAATCTAGGTAAGTGTAATTCTTAATTGCTGCACTTTCAGAATACACCTTTCACAGTGGCCTTTGTCACAGGAATTCAAGTTATGCTCCTGTGCAGTGTGTTCACCTTCACCTCACAAACTTAATAGAAAATTCTTAATTGCTTTCTATTGGTTGACATACATCACCATTTAAGCTAATTTTGTTTGTCAAAGATACACAATAGGCCCTGCAGTTTGAACACCACCAATCCTGCATATCAAATCATTTCACATTCTAGACTCCATTGCCCAATGGTATTTCACTATCTAAACACTATATCATAAGACCTGAAAGAAGTCCTTCAACCAAAACATAAACCAAAACCTGAGCATAATAGCTAGCCTAAAACACCATCATAACAGAGACAAATCATAAAGAGAGAGCCCTCTCTGATTACAGTTTGGCTAGAAACTGTGATCCAAAGATTGGTTAGTGGTTACCCCGGCCGTATTCCCTTGGGAGTCATAGGGAACAACCTGGGTGTTAACAAAGCGAATGAGAGATATGTTGGATTTGAGAACAGATCAACGGAGGAGATTTTCAATCACAACTGGAGTCGATTGAATAGCACAACGGAACTGGGGAGCAGCTTTCCAAAGATGGTAAGTGGTATATCACGTGGAAATAAAATGGTAACCATAAATTTTTGAGAGCGAGCAATAAAACGTGGAGGCTCCAAATAGCACACAAAAGCAACTTTTCTCGCGTGCTTCCAGAATTTTATCCGTCATGCTAGTTAGAGTGTGATTACACGATAACTGTTGGATGGGAAAATAGATCAACGGTGGAATTTATGAAGGTTCAAGGGAATTGTGATAAGGATTTCGGTCGGTAAAGATATATTGCGGTTCCGGTATTATTTTGTTGTGAAGTCCACTGATTGAAATGCTTCTGATGTATACATGGGCCCATAACCCACAGGTCCATGCACGAATTATGGAAGGATGCATCTTTGCTTCCTCAGATTGCAGCCACTAAACCCATCCAAAAAAGAGAAAAATTCCTTCCTGGCCAGGTTATCCAAGATTTGGTCGATAAAGGGTAATGGAAATAATATTTTAAAATATCCTTGTTTAGTATGCGATAATCAACACATATTCTCCATTTTCCTCCTTTCTTAAGGACAATTACCAAAGGGGAAACCAATTTACTATATGAGATAGGATAAATGAAGTTAACATTTAGCAACTTTTGCAACTCTTCTTTTAAAATTTCCTTTATGGTAGGGTTCATCCTCCTCTGAGGTTGTTTGACAGGTCAGATATACTCTTTCAAATAAACATGGTGAGTACACATATTGGGACAGATACCCTTCATATCAACATAATCCCAAGCAAAATCATTGTTATTTTTCTAAAGCATTTGTATCAATTGCTCTTGTTGGAGTGATTCTAAATGGGCATTGATGTTAAAAGTTTTTCTAGGATAGATTTCAATGGCCTAAGTATGATTATCAATGTCTGAAAAGGTCATAAAATCTAATTACTGTAGCAACTCAGTAGGTGAACATGTTTCCTTAAAACATGTTTCTAATATTAGACCATATGGTGACATGCAATTATCTTGAAAATTAGCAATGGTAGTGCAGATCAAGTCATCCTTAGTATATTCTTTAAAAGTACTAGCATGTTCAAGAGTTAGGAGAGGTTAAATTCCTTGTCACTATCCTCAAACCATAAAGGATTTTCAAATTTTATCAAAGGTTTGGCCTATGGATGGATATAAGGTAAGTTTCTTAGTGGAGCCTCCTTATGAAATAGTCATACTTCCAGAGTTGCAGCTAATATAGGCATCTGTTATAGCCAACAAAGGTATCCCTAGGATTAATGGATAGCCCCCATGATTGGTTTTTTGTTGGAGGATTATAAATTTAACTAGATATTCCCATGAATCTATGGATAATATTATATCCTCTATCACCCCTTTTAGTTTAATAGTGGAATGATCAACTAATTGGACGATAGTGGGGGTTGACCTTAAGCTCGACAAGCCAAGCTTATTCATAGTTTCTTTGGTTATTGCATTATTGTTGGGAATGGGTTCCCCCAATAGAAGTTTTCGGGCTAAAATCTCATGTTTTGGGATAATTTTGTAATAAAGTTGTAAAGTCTCCGCATTTTGTGGTCGCAGAGTGCAAAGGTGTCAAGAATCATAAAGGGTTGTCTGCCCTTATTTTGTAAAGTGTTAAGTCAGCTGTAAAGATCCACCCATGTTCTATAAACCATGGGATTGTATAAAAAGGAGCTAAGTAAGTAAGCTCTAAGAAGTGAAGTAAGGAAGAAAGTAGTGAAGTAGAGTGGAGAAGTCTAAGTGTTCTCAGGTCTTAGCGTAGGTAGAGGCTCTGCAGCTGAGTGTGCAGAGGCCTAGGGTGGAAGTCTACAGCTGAGTGCGCAAACCCCTGCAACTGTGTGTGCAAGGTGGATAGAGTTTGTATTAAACTGGAAGATATCCGTAAAGAGAAGTATTATGCAATTACTTTGTATTTAGTTCCTGTTGATGCATCTGATTATATTGTGTTTTGGGTTTAATTTACAATGTTTATTTGATGCGTGAATATATGTGATTGTATCGCTTGATTGAACGCAAGTAAGGATATCAGTTTACGTGGCACTAACTGTGATTGATCAGTAAGATAAGTAAAACACTTAAGATAACTTGGGAACCTATACAATACATTTTCATAGCTGCACGAAAGTACCCGGATCACGGGTTAGGGTTGTGTGAAGGTTAATTTTACACCTTCGCGAAGGTACCGAAGAGCGGAATAAAGGGTAGACTGACAAAACCATAAGGCTTAGCGGCCTACGTGAAATTAGGGGTAGAGGGTATAAATCGACATCACGACCATCTCAGGGTGCAGAAACTTGGTTCCAGCTTCCCCCCATACTGCTTCGGGTGAGACTTCGATCCACGCTCCACAGGTTGATGCCAAAAGGGCCAGTAATGTAGGGATTTGTTTGGCTAACTAACACTGAACCTGAGCCAGGGCCCACAAAGCCAACACATGGTTCTGTTGGTGGGACTAGAATCTGCATGGGACATGTGTGATGTCGTATCGCTAGAATCCAACTAAGAAAGAGATTGAGGACTAGTTGGATAGAAAGATCCATGAATTCGCAGCGCAGGAGAATAGAAACCTGTGGTTGAAAAAGGAATAGTGGCTAGATAGGTACCTGTATACGAAAATCCACGAGATATTTTTCTGTTCCTTTCCAGTTGAGTTATATGAGTGGATTGCGAAGCTAGCAAATAGCCAAGGAAGGTGGAGGCTTGACAGTCCTATTGTCTGGACCCTAGAGCTAGTACAGAGATTGGAAGCTTCTAAGGATAAGATCACCTGCACTGTTGATCATTGGCTTGATTGTATCATAGGAGGATTTGTGATTGAATTCGCGGTCGATACCTCAATCAGTTACAATGAGGCAGAGAGGCATTTTTTCAAAGGTCCGCGAGGTAAGTACTTGAAGTCTTTAAATACTTGGATTAAGATGTTATTGTGTGAAAAACGAGTTATGTAGCTACCTTGATGTTTGGAGCTACACGAAGTGGAAAGACTTATAGGAACGAAGGAAGAAAGGGCCCTGAATATAGCCCACTGATTTCACCTCCTTTGAGTAATGAACAGGTAGTAGCAAAGGCTTCTCCACAAAATGCAATTCAGTTGATGAAAAAAGGATTTCCACGACTGCCACCTCCACCTGCACCACCTCCAACTTCACCACCATCACTTGTGACTTTGCCCACACCACCACCACCTCCACCACAGTTCAACATGGTGAATTCAGTGAAGCTGCCTTTGTTTAAAGGCTTGGGAAATGAGGATTCAGACCAGTTCTGACTCATCGTAAAAGTTGTATGGGAAGCTCAGGGCGTCATAGATGATCACATGAAGAAGGCAACATTAGTTAGTGCTTTACAGGATCGCGCGCTAACTTGGTACATCAAGTACTCTAATGATAACCCAAATGCTGGGTTGGCAGAGATCCAGACCGCGCTGAATAAAGAGTTTAGTAGGCCTAAATCTGAGGCACAATCAATTGTGGGGTTCAAGGAAATTGTGATGAAACCAGGTGAGACACCTTGGGAATTGGATTAGAGA
The DNA here is from genome assembly GCA_031772625.1 of Pinus tabuliformis. NCBI lineage: Eukaryota > Viridiplantae > Streptophyta > Pinopsida > Pinales > Pinaceae > Pinus > Pinus tabuliformis. The sequence goes on along the minus strand of CM062810.1, from coordinate 335,831,761 downwards.
TTGAAGTGTAAAATCCATGAAGTTAATATGAACTTAATAGATGGAGAGCACCGTGAGTGGTTCGTGGCTTCACTCCTGCCTCACCTAAGGGTTGCACTGTCACAATAGAAGATTACGACTCAGGCAAAGGCCTTGGAGATTGTAATAAGATTGCATGAAACACCGATGCAAGATCCAAATATAGGGGTTCAGTAGATCCATGTGTAGTTGCAAAATCTTTGCCTCGAAATGCAAAGCTTGAAGCAAGACAGAATAGTTCGACCAGAGGCACGCAAAGAGATATGGTGCCTGAAATGTAAGGGTCAGGGGCATGATAAAGACCACTTCCTGGTCTTTGCAAACTATATTGCAGGAGGAGGACCGATGCCTTTGAGGCTAGAAGCCCAAGCAAGACCAAGCGCGGGGCCTGCGTTGTGGTGCGCTATATGTCAGGTAGCAGGGAAACATACGACTGATAACTGTCATTTGCTGCAGAAGTTTGTACAAACACTGCAACAACTGTTCTGCAACTTCTACAGGTCGGTAGGGCATGATGAGCACAACTGCTGAAGTTATGAATTGATGATGGACAGAACACCCACCTATAGAGTTCAGGCAGAAATGCGACCCCCTAACGAGAGCATTGAGATGGCGTGAATAGGCTTTCAGGGGCATGGATGAGGCCAAGGCAGAGGAGGACCTGGCAAAGGTCGGGGACAATTGATTTGTTATAATTGTGGAGGACCAAGACAGTATTCCCATGAATGCACTAAACCAACGCATTCTTCGTTTAAATATTGTACTCAGTTTGATCATGAGACGGAGGATTGTCCTACACTGATAGCGAGGATACATGACAAAGGGGTGCTACCACCGCAGCTGACTCAGAACCTGCAGATGATGAGGGTTGAGCCTCGTGAAGAGGATCCAAATGTGAATATAGTGCTCCAAAGTGGAATTGCAACGGGTGACGATAAGGGGAAACAACCCGAAGACAGCGCATGGGTTCACAAAGCTCTGGTGAAGGAGGTTGAATTTGATTTGGAGCATGCACGTGAAATGTTCATGGAAGAAAAAAAGAGCTTCGTTGAGGCCTCTACCTCAGGGAGTCGGGATAAGCCTATTCAGGAAATGGACCCTTCTATGCTTACGACCTTTCTAGAGACCTGCATGAAGTTGCTGTGCAATAGCAAGGCTATGAAGGGGTTACATGAACTTATAAATAGATGCATTGGAAATGCTCCGGGTGAACCACGCGTGGTACGAAAGAATGGTAAGCATAAGGCAAGGATAGGGCATGAGATGAGACTCACCGCGCAGATAAGAGAATATGAAATGGATCAAGTTATTCTGGATCTGGGGTTAGACGCGAACATTTTTACAAAGTAGACTTGGGAGCGGATGGGGAGACCTGTGCTGCAATGGTCTCCGATTGAATTAAGGATGGAAAATCAACAGAAAATTATTCCCATGGGATGACTGCAAGGAGTAATTGTAGATATTGAAGGCGTGAGCGCATTGGTTGACTTTGAAGTGATAGAAATTGTGGATGACAGCAACCCCCACCTTGCGCTCCTTGGCATTGATTGGGCTACTGAAATGAATGGGTTAATCAACCTAAAGAAGTGAAAGATGATATTTGAAAAGAAATCGCTTCACATAATAGTACCCCTAGATCCTGTTGAAGGATCGTGCTATATTGAACCAGTCCATGATTACAAAATCAATGGCAATTTGGACTGCATATATAAAATAATAGCGCGAGACCAAGATTGGGTGAATCCAACAGCAGATGGCCAAATTACATGGGATCACAAGAGTTCCTGCACCTTAGACTTAGATGAAGAATTAGAGCGCTGGCAAAATCGGCTACATGAAGTAACTACGTTGAGCTGTAACATGATGACTCGGTCGCTGCACTGTGTGTCGTCAGAGGTATGAAATCTGCCCACTTATGATGGCTTGAATGATGTGGATATGTTTTTGGATGCATTTGAGAGGGAAGTACCAGAGAAGCAGCGCTTCCAGGATTTGGACTGGGCACTGTGCGCTACGCCCGCGAGATGGTGGGGTACGCACAAGGGTAGTTTTGATGACTGGCGCGAGTGTAGGAGGATGATGAGAACATGCTTTGGGAAGCTGAAGGTATGAGTGACAGACAAGTATGATGGGAAGGACGATCCGCGTGCACACTTGGCCAAATGGGCTAAGGCCTATGGCACAAAGCCCCAACCTGAATGGGTGCACTTGTTTTGTCACACCTTGGATGTCATCCTGATGAACTGGTACTTGAAGATAGAGCTCCGCCATGGCACGGGTGAATCAGATATTCTGCACTAAAGGTTCATAATGATTTTCAGCGTCAAAGATGGGTTTGACTGTATTGACGAAGTGCTACAAGAAGTTAAAGCAGCAATCTTTAGGATACCGCGGGATCCTTTGGATCTGATTCAACCCAATTGGATTGCTCAACTGAGCCACGCGATGGAATTCTATAATGTGATAGTCGAAGAAGAAGATGAGGACCCTTGAAAGATTGATATCATTGAAACTGAGGGTCACTGCGAGGACGAGAGATTGCAGATCAAGAATCCTGATACAATGCACCACTAAAAACAAAACAGGTAAATATTGGTACAGAGGTAGAGCCCAAATTCATGAAGATTGGAGATTACTGGGATGACATGACGGTAGATAAGGTCACCGAATTTCTCCGCGAATACCAGGATTTGTTCCCTACCAATTTTACGGAGTTAAAGGGGATAATAGGAGACCTGGGCATTATGAAGATCACATTAAAACCTGACGCGAAGCCGGTTAAGAAAAGACCTTACCATCTCAATCTAAAGTATAAGGAGAAGGTCCGCTTAGAGTTAGATAAGATGCTCATGGCAGGCATCATTGAGCCCGTAGAAGAATCTGATTGGGTGAGCCCAATGGTGGTACAGGAAAAGAAGCAAAAGGATGAAATAAGGATATGCGTAGATCTCAGGAAGTTGAATGACGCTTGCGTGCATGATCCTTTCCCGACTCTGTTCACTAATGAGGTATTGGATAATGTAGGTGGCCAAGAAGCATACTCCTTCACTGATGGGTTTTCTGGGTACCATCAAATCAAAATCGTGCCTGAAGATAGAAGTAAGATGACCTTCATGACTGAATGGGGATGTTTTCAGTACACTATAATGCCTTTCGGATTAAAGAATGCACCTGTGATTTTTTCGCGCGTAGTCATTGCTGCATTCAAAGACTTCATTCATAAGTTTCTGGAGGTGTACTTTGATGACTGGACTGTGTTTGGGTTGGTAAAATTCCATGTGGCAAGTTTGCGCTTAATGCTAGATACTTGTCAAAGGTACCAGATTGCGCTCAATTTGAAGAAATGTCTATTTTGTGTTCCTTTTGGGACTCTGCTGGGTCATGTGGTTTGTAAAAATGGACTGATGGTAGATACCACGAAGATCGCAATGATACTTAACTTGGAGGCGCCGAGGAGTGTGAAACAATTGCGTGCAACCTTGGGACATATTGGGTACTACAGGAAGTTTATCAAGGGCTATGCCCAGATCATCGCACCTATGGAGAAGCTGTTGAAAAAGGATGTCACGTTCTGTTGGAACGAGGACTGTTAGAAAAGATTGGACATGCTAAAAGGAAAAATGGTCACCGCACCAATTTTAGTCTTCCTGGATTGGAAGAAGGAGTTTCATGTACATGTATAGCACTAGGAGAAGTACTGACACAGGTCAGCTGAGGAGACTTGGACCATCCTATAGCGTTCGCAAGCAGGAGGTTATCCAAGGCTGAGAAGAACTATTCCACCATTGAGCATGAAAGATTAGCCATGGTATACGTGCTCCAGAAGTTTAGACACTATTTTTTGGGTGGACATTTTAAAATGTATACGGATCATTCTGCATTGAAATACCTAGTCAATAAGCTTGTGTTGGGGGGGGGAGGGGAATTTGTAGGTGGTTATTATTGTTCTAGGAGTATGATTTTGAAGTTATTGTGAAGCGTGGACGACTGAACGCGGGACCAGACCATTTGTCGTGCATCGAAACGGGGGAAGAGCCCACTAATTTGGATGAGTGATTGCCTGAAGCGTAGCTCTTTGCAGTGCGCATTGCAGATGGTCACTTTGAAGACATCATACACTTCCTAACGATGGGAACTTCCCTAGAAGGCTACACTGTCCAGCAGAAAAAGGAGTTAGTGGTGCACGCGGTAGACTTTTCTGTGATTGTCGAACATCTATAAAAAAATGGGGCCTGATGAAGTATTGTGACGATATGTACCAGAGTTTGAAAGAAGCAGTATCCTCATAGACGCTCATAGGGGTGTCGTGGGAGGCCATTATGTAGGAAGAGAAACCACGCAGAAGATTCTACGTGCAGGGTTGTGGTGGCCAACCCTCCATCAGGATTCCAAAGCCTACTGTAGGGCGTGCAATGTGTGTCAAAGGACTAGCAGGCCATCACAGAGATATGAGCTGCCCCTGAACCCATAGATGACGTTACAACCTTTCGAGAAATGGACTATATATTTTTTTGGACCCATTCAGCCCCAAGGAAAGAAGACAGGAGCATTGTACATTATCACCGTGACTGAGTATTTGACTCGATGGGTGGAGGCACAACCTATAAAGGACTGTATAAGCATGACTGCTACAAAGTTTCTCTTTAAGTATGTACTGACGCAATTTCAGTGTCCAAAGGTTTTGATGAGTGATCGCGCTACGCAATTTCTTAATGAGACGATCAGCGTGCTGACAGAGGAATTTTAGGTGTATCACTAGAAAAGAATAGCTTATCACCCACAGGCTAATGGGATGGTGGAAGAATTCAATAAGGTGCTGGAGAACGTGCTGACAAAGGTTTGCAATGCTCAGCGAAGTGATTGGGACTTGGGCATACTTGCAGTACTATGGGCCTATCAAATGATATGCAAAATGTTGACTGGGTAGACACCCTTTAGGCTTGTATATGGTGTTGAAGCGGTGATGCCCATGGAACACATTGTGCCTAGTCTGCGCATAGTGGCACTCACGAGTATGACAAATCACGGAGCCCTGGAAGAGAGGCTCGTGCAACTTGCTGAGCTTGAGGAAGAAATATTTCTGGCTGGATTTCACCAACAAGTCCAAAAGCAATGTGAAAAAGCATGGCATGATTGGCACATTAAACTGCACACCTTTAAGGTAAATGATCTGGTTTTTTTATATGACAAGAAGTTTGATAAATTTCCAAGGAAATTCAAAATGCACTGGCTAGGGCCCTATGTCATTAAGAAGATTACTGATGGTGGAGCATTTCAGTTGGTTAAATTGGATGGATATCCCTTCCCAGGAAAGGTGAATGGCAGCTGATTGAAGTCATACACTAGTGATCCGGCCAAAGGACTATATGAAGGTAACATAGTCTTAGCGCTCCAGGTAGATGAAAGGAGGTGAAAGACTATAAACTACACTGCTCGGGTTGGGGAACTCCATGATTGGAGGATTTTACGGAACGAGGCAATGTCACAAGGTTTGTGACAGCACAAAGAGAGCTACGCTACCCAGGGAAAAACCACGCAAGTCAACCGGAAAGTGACCGTTAAAGTCACTATTCATGATTTCACGATGAGAATGTGACCATATGGAGTGGATGACTGACATTTAAGACAAATTTATGGGTAAGATCCTTAGAAATATGTCGCCAATCCAGCATTAATGAACCAAATGTGGGGGGAACGGTCGGATTTGAATTCAAAATGGCCTATAAATCACAAGTGGAGGCCCAATGAAAAACACTTGGCATTTATAACATTGATTTGGTGAGCTCTCAGACGTCCATGATCTGCGCATTCTTCAAATAATTACTTGACTGCCTAGTGTTTAATTGATTTCCAAAGTCTAACCACAATTTCATCCATGATTTTATCCCAGGATCCGAAGCTATGGACGCCGAAGTAGTGACAGCCAAGGGGGTTGTGCTGGAGGTTGTTATGGAGGCAGAAGGAGCTGCTCCAGAGGTTGCAGAGGTACTAGCTGAAGTCCCCAAGTCACCACGGATGCCTAGACCGAAGCCTACCCCGACCAAAGAGAGTGTGAAGGATAAGAAGGGCAAGTAGGCTGCGATACCGGTGCACGCATCGCCTAGAAGAAACCCACAGAAGGACAAGCCCACCGCACAGGAAAAGGGAAAAACCATTAACTTGGAGCCGGAGGAGGAAGAAATTGAGGACATCCCAATGGATGATGAGGATTTGGGGGTGGAAGTGGAGGACGTTGAAGTCGAGGGTTCTGACCCTATCACTAAGTTGCCCGAATACGTCCCTCCGTGCAAAGGCAAGACCAAAGTGCTGAAGGACATCAACAAAAGCAAGGTCACCCTACACATACCTCTACTACCAGACGAGATTGTCTTTGAAGGACTGTGCTTGGGGTGGGTTCCTTTGTTGAAACTAGAAGATTGGGACTTAGCTGACAATGAGAAGTTCCTGCACTTGGTGACAGAACAGCTAATGCACCACGTTGTTCACACAACCATCGGGATGACTCCATTGGAACTACGGAAGTGGCTTAGGGGTGTAGACAAAACAGGTCTGCTCAACTTGCTATGGGTGCCACACTACAATAGCACACCCATTACAATATTGGTCATCAAGAAATTGCTATGCTTGGTGCATGATGGGTGCCTATGGCTGGAGGAGCCAATGCCCATCACTGATAGGTTGATCCATAGGATCTCGCGGCTACCCTATACAGGGGAGAATCAGGCCATGATGTTTGGCAGAAAAGGTGGCAAGTCGGCCCTTGCAAAGTCCATGAAGGAGAAATTCAAGCTCGTGAAGAAGTCGTGCAGCTATGCCATCTCGCGTATCTGCGACCCCGCGATCAAGGTGGCCACACAGATCCTGGCAGGAAAAGTTATGCAAAAGTGTCGCGCAGATGAAGTGTCGGCACCCGTCATTGCTCTAGTAGCCCAATGTGCCGAAGAAGTCCAGTTTAATTGGGCGTGCTATCTCTGTGGTGAGTTCCTTGCGAACTGCCACAAGGCACAAGAGCTCAGCAAGACCTTCCATTATGTGTGGCTCTTGTTGTCCATTGTACTAGTAGCCTGGGAGCTACAGAAAGACAGTAAATTCCCCTCGGTCACATCGGACCTACCAGAAGCAGCGAAGTACACTTCACTGTGGGTGACCAAGGATGCTCAGCGCATCAAGGATAGCAAGATCTTCTAGATATTGATGGAAATGAACATATACATGGCTATCAATTGCAAACCGTGATTGTTGCCTACTGTGTTTTCCAAACTGCAGGAGTATGTGGAGTTCAAGGCAAACTTTTAGCGCGTCGCGATCAAGGCATGGAAGGACCCTGAGCAGAAGTGGCATGACTTGCCTTACTTGGCAACGAACGATGCAATTGATGCAGTTCTTGATCGTTGGCTGGCTGAGTGGCACACTGCCTCAAACTCGGCAGTGGGGTCGAGCAAGTCCGCCACGCAACAAAAAAGGAGGAGGCCAAGCTCAAGATGGCACAATTAGCCGAGAAGAGGAAGAAGGAGGCCGCTGACAAGGCCTAGGTAGTGCGCGATGCCACCTAGTAGGCGTAAAAGCAGACAGGTGAAACAGAGCGTGGCTCTGACAAAGGTGCAAGGTCGCCTTCACCTAAAATAGAGGAAGAAACAGACGAGAAAATAGAGCAGCATGGAGCAGACCCACAGACGGTATCGTACCACATCAAATGTCCAAGAGAACAAGAAAAAGTGGGGCCACGGAAGAAATCCAAGGCCAATAAGACATCGCTGGACCCAATCACCCTAACAGAGGGAGATTTGAATGACATTGGAGACATGATGCGGGATGTCACCGCGGAGGTACTGCAGCAACAACAACAACTATTAGGGGCCATCCAGACGGGTCTGCATGAGCTGCAGATCCGTGCATCATAGGCTGACATGGTGTCCACCAACTTCGCTATCAGTACTTTAGAAGCTGCCAAGATGTTGCGTGCGAAGGACTCTCGAGTGATAGTGCTGCTGGATGGAGCACTGACCATAGAAAACGAAGCTGACAGGCCCATTTTCAGTGCCCTCAAGGGAGTGGGGTTGAACTTGGCAGTGCTTCCTAGCGAGGTGCTCCACCTACTGCAGGATGGGGTGATCGCAGAGCTGAGGGCCCATGAATAGCGCGTTGTGCAGGTGATCACTGAGAAGCAAATCAATAATGTGCAGTTGGCCCTACAGTGAGACACTACCATCACCATCGTGACTCAGGTAACTGATTGAAACAAGCACATAGTTCTGGTCATGGAGGAAGCATGCTGAATGGTCCCGGAGTTGTCCATTCCAGAGGGAGAACCGGTCGAGGTGTGCGTTTTCAAGCTTGCCACGGGGGTGCATGATGCTCGCACAGAGTTGGCTAAGGTTTAGCTAGAGCTGAACCTATAGATTGCAGAGTTACAGTTGAAGGCCCAGCCTTCAACTCTGCCAGAAGTAAAGGAGTAGCACGCAACCACTATCATAGAGGCGATAGCAGCAGTAGACAGTGCAGTAGTAAACTGCACACGGCTGTTTGAATAGTCATTCAAGGTCCTGACAAGTCTGCAGGAGGATCCTAATGTATAGCAGTTGGAGACAGAGGCACGAGAACTGCAACAGCGCTATGATGAAGTAAAAGGTATAGTGCGCACCGTCACTCTCACACAGAGACTGGTGAAGCTGCAAGAGGCCAAAACATTGAAGGAACAGGTAGATGCAGCGCAGCACAAAGAGGCAGTGTTGAAGGCACACTTGAAGCCCTAGTTGGATGAAGCTTATTCAGTCATGGTCTCCATTGAAGGCAAGCTTGCTAATCTGCAAACGATTCAGTAGAAGATTCAAGCTGATAGTTCAGGACCAGTGACAAAGAAATTGGTTGAGGAAGTGAAGTAGGCAGCTGCATAGTGCACCGCTAAAGTGGCTGTCATACAGATCGAGGTGGGAGGTCTTCGTGCCAAGACCTCCGCGCCTGTAGAGTGACTCAAGGGCAAGTCACCATGTTTGTGTTGGGGGCCTGTTGGGAACAGGTTCCCCCAAGAGCAGTTTTGGCGCTAAAAACCCATGTTTTGGGATACTTTTGTAATAAAGTTGTAAATTCTCCGCATTTTGTGGTCATAGAGAGAAAAGGTGTCAAGAGTAATGAAGGGTTGTCTGCCCTTATTTTGTAAAGTGTCAAGTCGGCTGTAAAGATCCACCCATGGTCCATGGACCATGGGATTGTATAAAAAGGAGCTAAGTAAGTAAGCTCTAAGAAGTGAAGTAAGGAAGAAAGTAGCGAAGTAGAGTGGAGAAGTCTAAGTGTTCTCGGGTCTTAGTGTAGGTAGAGGCTCTACAGCTGAGTGCGCAGAGGCCTAGGGTGGAAGTCCGCAGCTGAGTGCGCGAACCCCTACAACTGTGTGCACAGGGCAGATAGAGTCTGTATTAAACTAGAAGATATCAATAAAGAGAAGTATTCTGCAATTATTGTGTATTTAGTTCCTATTAATGCATCTGATTATATTGCATTTTGGGTTTAATTTATAATGTTTATTTGATGCGCGAATATATGTGATTGTATCAGTTAATTGAACGCAAGTAAGGATATCAGTTTACGTGGTGCTAATTGTGATTGATTAGTAAGATAAGTAAAACACTTGAGATAACTTGGGAACCTATACAATACATTGTCATAGCTGCGCGAAAGTACCTAGACCACGGGTTAGGGCTACGCGAAGGTCAATCGTACACCTTCACAGAGGTACTGAAGGCATGGAAAATTTTAGGGGCAAATGTTTGCCCTTTGGCGAAATTAAGGGGTTTTAAATTTTCAGTGGGCGAATATTTTGTATCATAGTACATTTTTACAAGTCACCTCAAATAGCCCACCTTATTTTAAGGGAGAGGGTAAAAAAGGTAAATTTAGCCCTTGAAATTAGGAGTTACAACCTTCCATTCACCCTAATTTTCAAGAATAGGTTTTATTTAAGTGAATCCTTTGGGCCAAATACCATATTTATGAAAGAGGTATGGTAAATTAATAAAAATATAAATAAATGAGAGGTATGGTAAATAAATAAAACATTTTTTATATTTACTCCATAAGTCACCTTATATACATGCAAGGGTGTAAACAAATAAAAATATAAGTAAAGTGGAGGTATGGTAAATAAATAAAACGTCTTTTTATACTTACTCAAAAGGTATGGTAAATAAATAAAAATATAAATAAACTAGACGTATGGTAAATAAATAAAACCTCTTTTTATATTTAGTCCATAACCCTCGTTCTATTTATGAAGGCTCAAAATAGAGGTTTTATTCAAGTGAATCCTATGGGCCAAATACCATATTTGTAAAAGAGGTATGGTAAATTAATAAAAATATAAATAAACGAGAGGTATGGTAAACAAATAAAACATTTTTTTTTATTTACTCCATAAGTCACCTTATATTTTCGAACACTAAAAAAATGTGTTATATTTAGGTGAAACCTATGGGAAAAATACTATGGGACAAATACCATGGGCTAGATTACTATTAATACCATGCAAAAAACATTATTAACCCTAATATTAGTATTAATAAAAATAAAAATGGCACATGGTATTCACCAAAATGGCACATGGTATTGACCCATGGTATTCACCTGGAATGTAGCCTATTTAAATGGGGGAATTAAACCAGCATAGATCCATCTTTACTCTGGATCTACTAACCCCCGAGAGGTATCAAATATCGTGATATGCAAACTAGCATAGAGTGAAAAAATATTTTATCCCTCTCGGGGCTTGGTGGATCAAGAGTAAAAAAGGATGTTGTAATTTAATGTATGTTAAACATTTTAGCTTGGTTAAAATAAAAAATAAAATAAAAATCAACTATTAATTTTATTAATTTTTATAAATTACTAATAGTAATTTTTAAGCTCCAGGTTTATGATAACCCATGGTAATACCATGGTATTCATGTGAGCATAGACTATTTAAAGGGGAAATTCTATCATCTTAGATCCATCTTAATTCTGGATCTACCAAGTGCTCAGAGGGATAAATAGATTTCATCCCCCTAAGAGTGGTAGATGTGGAGTTAAGATGGATATAGGTTACTTTTTATGATAATGAAGAGATTAAATAGACTTAGGAAATTATATTGTAAAAACATCTTAAGGTGAATGGTTAAAGCATAGACATTGGACAAGTATATTTATATACTTCTGTTTTAAACTGAAACAAATCCAGGGCTAAAAGGAATGGATTGATTGCACTAGTCATCCTTCTATAACTTTCCAACATAGGCTGGAGTAAACAGATTGTAATTTGGGTAATTTTTCTAACTGCAAACAGGAAAATACTTGTGTATTGGTAGGGTGGTTACGAGGTCCCTAGAAGTGATGAATTTGAATCTTTCTTGGTTTTATATATAGTATTAGGTTTTTTCTCATGCTTTCTGTGAATGACACAGGTGAATTTTATCCTACACCGACTAGGTTATCGATATGTAATTTTGGTAATTTTGATTTCAAAAGATATTTTAAAGAAATGCAATGATTTCATTTGTGTATTCAATAAACACAATATTCTAATGGAATTCTGCATTTGTGGTTTACCTATACAGATTCCATGGAGAAGTATTAGTGGTGTGACATCAAATGTCCTCAAGCAGAGACTTTAGTTTTACTCTTTTCTGGAAGCAAATACTTTCTTCCAACATTTTTTAGTTCCATGAAAATTTTTAAAGTCCTAATAGTATTCAATTATGGGTTCAAGAGAGGCATAGTATTCAATTATGGGTTAAAGAGGTCCACACTGAATGATCTATCGGCCTTATCTTCACTTAGTCTAAGACTATTCACTTGGAGAGGCTGCATGTGCCCCCACTTCAAGAGCATAGTAAAGTCATGTAGAACTTAGAGAAGCTATGTTTAAGCTTTTAGTGAAGATTCGAAAAATGTCTGGGTTCAATAACACCCAGTCGAGAATTAAGCTTCCAATAATGCTAGATTTTAACCTGGAGCACTTTTGTGATTTGGAGGAGATGCCCCCTCGTATTTGTGACACATCTTCAATTGTGAATTGGACTATTACTAACTGTCATTTCATTCGAAAGTTACCTAATGACTTAGGGAACCTCAACTCTTTAAGAATGTTAAGGAAGGAAAGAAAGTACATTATGCTAAGTTCTCTTATGCTTTTCAAGTTTTTCTTGGATATCTACAATGTTTCAGGTAGGAAAGTACATTCTGTTAATGAAAATTTGTCTTGATAGAAAGGCCTAATTTCAAATTCTAATGCTTTCAAAAAACATTGTATAACTACAATGTTTCTAAAAGGAAAGCATATTTTTTCAATTTAAGTATCATGATCCCATATTCCAACTTATTTTTCAGTAACCCATTAGGCTTTGTAGCTTTGAATAAATCCATGTCTTTTGATAAGATCCTCTTCCAAATTAGAACACAATTTCCTTTTAGCAATAACCACATACAATGTCTTGATTTTGTTATTGAGAAAATAGAGGTTGTGAAACAAGCCTGTGCCATACAAGGACTTGATTCATTGATTATGTATCAATTATGGCTCTTGATGTAACAATGTCTTGATTTTGTTGCTTGAAAATAAAGGTTATGCTTTACTATTTCACAGAATTTCTTACAATGTTTCCATAAGTATTGATTTGTAATCTCAGTCACTGAGGGATGACAGTAATGACAAAGATAATATTCCATGGTTCGAAGTTCTCCTCTTACTAAATATTTAAATATATCACCACAATTTAACTGTTAGTTAAAGGAATTGTATTTGATTTGTAAACAATTCATTGCTTGATTTATAGATTTTTATTTTTTCCCTTTTTTATTTTTTTCTCAGATTTGGTATGAGATATCTTCCAAGATTTGGGTTCCCTAGTTTCCCCACCATAGCTACTAGGTTCATATGCTATCATTAAATATTCTCGAAACGTTACAAATTTTCCAGTAAGTGTGCTTTGAAACATTGTTGTTGCTTTTCCATGGTGTTAATGCAAATAAGCACTGCAACTAGTGCCATTATTTAGATTAAGTGCCGAAATCTAGGTGGTCTTGTCAAAACATCCACACAGGAAAGGAGATTCAAAGTGACACTGATTTCACACTAATTTGTCAAAATGGAGGCAAGAGAAAAGGAAACTTTGTATTCAACAATGCTCTTAATTTCATATGTACATGCACAGACATATTAGTAGAAAATATTGAAGGGTTTCCTAAGTAATATTTTCTATTCCACTACATTCTTTACAGCTTGTAAATAAATAACTCGGAACAATTCATTACACTACTTGTTATTCTTTATTAATCAGTGGTTAAGATTTTGATATTGAACTGGCTAAGATTTTTCTTCCTTCTGTGAAATTGTGTGTTATATAATGCTTCTTTTCCATTCACTATGTATAGCATATAAAGTGTGTCTAATGGAGTAGGAAGATTAGAAAGTCTTGTGATCCTTGAACTCTGTTACAAGGCAGAAACCCAACGGGGCAGGCTAGGTGCATCCCCACAAAGGGGTCACAAATACCAAAGTTGGTATTGGCTAGTGCCTTGAGCTAGAAAAATTCCTTTACCCTTGTATGAACAGTGAATCTAGAGAGGATTCTAATATTATCTTTATAAGATTTATATAAGTTAATATTGATGAATAAAATTCATGAGACATGAGCTAGGATGTCCTTGCAAGGTGGTTGTTGATTATTGGAAGCTATGATGGCCATTATGTCAGGCCAGGTGTTCGCACTCCCTTGATCGTAGCACAATTGTGATCAAGATGGAAGACTTCACAGTCTAGATTGATTGTTTAGCAGTGATAGTTAGTGGGCTCATTCACAAAAGCTTCTATTTCACTAATCCTTTTTATAGAGTTGTCAGATTCAATTTCCAAAGGTTTTAATTATACTATAGAGTTGAGTTTTGAGAGAGTTGTGATTCACAGTGTTAAGTATAGCAGCTATGACACTTGAATGAAGACAAGCATAGTAGAGGTATCAGACTCTATTATAAGCTTACCTGCATATTATAAGGGACTTGGTTGGATTTTTTATAATTCTATAAACAAGTTCCATGTCGTGGAAATGTGAAAAAAAAACAGTGATATTGCCACCATGTGGCTCTTGTCATATATGGTTTTATACTTTTTCAAAAAATTCTCTAAGAGTTCACAATGCTAAGATTCATTAGGACTTTACAAAGTTTTATTATTTAGTGAAAGACTCGCCAAGATCTTACAAGATTTTATAATTGAGTAAAATATTCGCCATGCCTAGTGAGAGATTCGCCAAAAAATTATATATACATATTATATTATTGATAAAATTGCCTTCCATTTTTCCTATATACCATGGAGATTCGCCCATTTATTATACATATAAATTTAGGGGGGATCTTAAAATTTTCCCTGACTGAAGGGCGGAATAAAGGGTAGAATGACAAAACACTAAGGCTTAGCGACCTACACGAAAGTAAGGGCAGAGGGTATAAATCGACATCATGACCATCTCAGGGTGTGGAAACTTGGTTCCATCATCTGCCCATACTGCTTCGGGTGAGACTTCGGTCCGTGCTCCGCAAGCTGATGCCAAAAGGTCCAGTAGTGTAGGGATTTGTTTGGCTAACTAATGTTGAACCTGGGTTAGGGCCCACAAAGCCAACAATTATATCTCCTCCTACTAGTTTGATCAAGTATTTTCTATGGGGAGGTTACTAATCTTAGCTATCAAAACAGGGCTCCATGGGTCTCCATATTTTATTGTAATCAACTTTCTAGACATTAAGTCAGATAGTTTCCCTATGACCTGGAAAGTCTTAGGGTCCTTTTTTTTTCCTTCCTATTTTCTTTAAAAAAATTCTTGTACTACTTTTGCATATATGGGAATGTCCCTAATGGTTTGGAGTAATGGAATATTTACACATAAATTCCTCAATTATCCTAGAAATCAAATTCAGGTTGTAATGGGGATTTTTCTAGACTTAATCTCTCACAAAAAGGAACAGGTTTTTTTTCAAGAGAATGTTTGGAGGTTGTATCCTAAATCAGGGGAGAAAGAATTCCAGGTTCTGAAGATGTGTCCTCATCCTCTTTCTCTTGAATGATCGGTGAAACTTGATTTTGAAGCACCTTACCAAAACATAAATGAATGTTTTCATGGTCCATTGCTGAAAAACTATAAGAAGGAAAAAATAATAATTCAACATTGTAGGTGGCTTGAGCTACTTTATTATTCGAATTGGGCCTGGGTTGAGCTGGAAGTTGAGGTATTTGTTGAGTCTGATCTTGAGTGAGTTGATTCGAGGGTAATTGAGGAGGCTATGGAAAATTCTGAGGTGGTTCTTGTGATGTCATATTTCCATATGAAGAGGGCCCTATCCACCCTGGAATCCATCCTTGTTTTTGCATTTGTGGTGGCCATTTTGACCGAGGGATAGGAGGATACTATGCAAAGGTTGGAGGGAAATAAGGATATAGAGATGACACTTGGGTTGTGTTTCCATATGCTTTAGAGGGCCAAGGTTTCTTTTGGGCCACAAAACAGATTAGTTTCATTTCTTCACTAGCTTCCTTGAATACAACTTTAAGCTCTGGAGGAGAAGGACATTCTTGGGTTGAATGCTTCTATTCACAAATGTTGCATATCTCAATATTATTTAATCGACATTCCCTTAAAGGATGATTCTTGTGACATTTAGAACAAAATATAGAAAGTGCCAAGTCAACTTCCTCCTACTTCTTCTTAGCTTGAAAAGCATCTAGTTGGGAGCTTAGGGCGCTACATATGTCAATTTTGAAATTTTCTAATAGCTTGCCTAACTCGGCCTTTGTCACCCCTACTCAACTAGATTTATTACTTCTGGAAGTCACATGTCGAGAAATTCAGTTATGTTTTGAACTCACCCTGAAATATATTGTACATAACTCACAGATCTCATCATAAGTTAAGGTTTAAATTCTCAAGGAAGTCTTCCTGGATCCCGTTAAGAATGAGGATATGTAAGGTATCAGAATCCGAGGAATTTTTCTTTGCTATTTGTAAAGTATACTGGAATCATTCAACATAATCTTCCAAACTTTCGCCATAGGCTTGATACATTTTGAAGACTTCTTCCTTAGTATCATGAAATTTACAATAGTCCTAATATTTTTTCAAGAAAATCTTCTTCATGTCGGTCCATGTTCGAATGGAATTCCCCTTAAGTCCCATAAGCTAACGAAGTGCAGAATATTTTAAAGTTTCGGGAAACAAATTTATTTTTTGTGCATCTATGGAGTAGTCATAACTACGACAGGACATCAAAATAAAAAAGAAATGTGTTAGGGTTTTCCCTAGAAAGGTCGTGGAAATTAGGTAGGGAAGAAAGAGGAATGTTCTTCATTTGTGCTATTGCTTCAGGATCTTGGATGGGAAATTCAAAGATAACAGGGTCTTATGATCCATTTACTTCTTCATTCTCCATTCCTTCCTTATTTGAATTTTCAAGGGTTTGGGCTTTATTAGATGAAAAGGAACTTTTCGTTTCTTTGTGAAATGATTTTTCTTCCCCCATTGGTTCCCCACCTCCTGTTGGTTTCCCTACTACACATTTTTGCACACCGAAGCCTTTCTCAGGTTTCCCTCCCTTGTCTTCTAGAATGTTAGAAGATGTGGCTCCTATAGCACAACGTATTGGGGTTTTTACAAAAAATTTCCTTCTTTTAACTATGTTGTCATACCTAAACTACCATGACTCTAAATGCAAGACATTTAGGAGATAGGTTACTGAAAGGGGAAATAGCTATCTCCCTTTGGTCACTTCTACTCCTAGTGTCATTTCCTATTTGAAGGGAATTCTTAGTACTTTGAGTGCCTCCCCGAACAACGATGCCAAAAATGTCAGAGTGAATATATGTATGTTTAATTAATAATAATTCATTTCATCTATTTAATTATCAACCAGGGTTTGTTAACTTATGGGGACTCCATGTTGTATGCACAATACAAGAATGGCAACAAAAATATGGATATGCAACAATCCTACAAGATAGTTTAATCAAGATTGAGACAAGTTAACTATGATGGTTGTTCTAGTCATAAGCTTACCTGAATTATTGGAGTGCAAATATTATAGACAAGAGAATCAGTTCATAAGGCTT
The DNA here is from genome assembly GCA_031772625.1 of Pinus tabuliformis. Classification (NCBI taxonomy): domain Eukaryota; kingdom Viridiplantae; phylum Streptophyta; class Pinopsida; order Pinales; family Pinaceae; genus Pinus; species Pinus tabuliformis. Next base: position 335,814,621 of record CM062810.1, on the reverse strand, counting down.
TCCTATCCAAATCTGATTTTGCAGCAGTTCTACAATTCCATGCAATTTTCTAATTTTGCATCAAGGTTTACCGATTTCGTAGCACTGTGCAACCACGACTCAAAACACACTTCAAGGACAGAATGAGGCCAAAAGTAGATTGAAATAAAAATCACACTAATAAAACTTAAATGCACCATCTAATCTATTTTAGCATATCACGAATCTACAGAACAATTAACCAAAATTAAATATTACAAGAAAATGGCATGTAAATAAACAAACATGGAAAGAAGATGTGCGCAACGCCTTACCTCGAGCTAGCCCAAACTCAGGGTTTGTCCTGCACCCAAAGCTTAATTAAACAAAAGGGAGTTTAGCATCAAGATAAGAACATCTACAAACAATTTATATTATCAAAATTATAAGTAGAGTTATGATGATAGTAGTCCTACTTTTCAAAAGCCTATCATATTTATAAGTGTGGGGGAGAATCTCGACCCTAATAAATAACCATAAACTATCCCTAGAATCCGCTAAAATTCCTAAAATTGGACCAAGCATTAATCACATAAAATTAGTATGTATAATATGACAAAGAATCATGTAATGTGTGCCAAAACATCATTTTGTTGGTCCTTTTAATACACAGGGTTCTTAGGATTCCTTCTAGGTTTGAATGGCATCTTGGAGAGTTAATAGGCTTATGCAAGTGGCTACAAAAAATGCTCCACAAGAATATGCCACATTAATATGTAATAAGAGAAATCAACACCCGGGAAGATGCCTTCTAACGAGCTCCGACCTTCTCGTAACTTGTCTGCCCACATGTGTCATAGTATGCTTGAAAAATGAAGTTTCTAGTAGTCTTGAACAATGACAGTCAATACCACTTTTTATTCATATTCACAAACACACACACACAACATTATATTATTGATCACACTCTTAACTAATTTCTAGTTCTTTTGAGACACAAAATAAGAAACCAACAAGACATGTAGATTTCTTAATATGTAGATTCAGTGATATATGATGCTAGTGGATCCATTTTGAAATTGCTATGAAACAAAGGTCCACAAGGAAGCAGAGAAAGGAGGTTGGAGCCTACTCATTGGTAAGGTTGGAGCCCCAATCATGTTGGATCCTAGAGTAGGTTGGAGCCTACTCATTGCTAAGGTTGGAGCCTCAATCAAGTTGGAGCCTAGTGTAGGTTGGGTCCTACTCATCCTTGAATATGGAGAGTCAATAAGGTTGTAGCCTATAGTGAGTAGTTGTTTGCATCTTCGCGGTTGGTGCCTCAACCAAATTGTAGCCTACCATAAGTGGTATCTTGCATATTTTTTGGGTAGTTTCCTCCCGCAGGTTGGAACTCACAAATTGATGTAAAGACTTAAAGACAAAGCATAACAAGAGTTTGTGGTTTTCTCCCATTTGGATTTCCACCTAAAAAATTGTGTCTCCTTGTGATGTGATGCTTTCTTGTGTTGTTGATTGCTTCTGATATGATGGTGCATTAACATAACTGATGAAATAATTTTATTGTTCACTACTAACACATGTATGATTAAGAAATATTATTAATTTATAAGATTGACCTCACATTGATTCACCCCCCCCCTAGTGTGACATTTTTCCCGACAACCCCGTCTACTTAATTAGCATTTATTAAGATTAACCTCACACTGATTCACCCCCCTCCCCCTCGTGTGATCTTTTTGTCGACAACCTCGTCTACTTAATTAGCGTTAAGGCACCATGTATGTTACAACTTAATTGTAGGTTGCAATAAGTTAAATAATGATGTGGAAATCTCATGTTATTTGAAGGAAGTGTTAATTACGATCACCATGTTATGTAAGCCCCATATTATCTTTTATTTTGGATAGGTTAGATCGTGAAGTGGAGAAGATAATTTCTCACAGAATTATTGTATTTAGTGAGACCAAATGACATGAGTACTTTGTTTGTTTGAAGGACAAGCTTGGACCTTAGGAAAATTGTGACATTAAAGAGTCATTTGGGAAAAATGAAGACAAAATATGAGATTTTAAAGAAAGTGGTCTCGACGTACTAAGAAAAACCTCAATTAGATGTTGTTGGGGCTACACTAAGTTTTAATGAGGGAAGATGTAAGGCTTTTTGTTTTTGAGTAGCAAAAGGCACCCTTTCCCTTGATAGCTTAGGAAATCTTAGGTGAGTATGATAGCTTGAAAAGTCTCAATGTTAAAGTTGGATGACATGAGCGTTAGGTTGTCTTGTTGGGCATAATGACACGTCAAAGTGAACTTGACTTGCTAGACGTCTTGGAAAAACGTTTAATAGGAATAAACATGACCAAGTTTAGTGAAGAGTCTAAGTCTTGCTAATAAGAAGTTATTGATAAAGAGGATGCCAACAGATTCGATACAACCTTAGGTTGGATTGTTTTTTTTAGGAGATAATGCTTGAGTGATTGTGATTTATGGCTTGGTAGTCATCAAAAAGAAGAATTGTGTGGTCTTACTTGTGTGCGAGGTAGTTAGGCATGTAAAGATTGAGTTGGTTCGAACATCTTGGGCACTATGAAGTTTGTGCCTTGCCTTGTCGAAAGATTGGGTCTATAATTCCATAAGTTAATGTGGAGTCTAAGTGCATTCATTAGATCAAGGAAATGACTAATTCTCCCTCCATTATATACAATGGGCAATGTGGATTGTTAAGACAACATCATATGAAAGGAGTTGGAGTAATTTGTCAAAGTTAGAAAGTTTGGGTTTCTAGGGTATGACAAAGGAGCAATTCTATGATGGAAGAAGTGGAAACTCAATATTGGAAAATATGTGTTACTTGAGTGTTTTGGACATTTTGAACTAATAAAAAACAAGACTTGCATGATGTGGGCTTGTACGGGCTTTAAGAGTAAGTTGTGTTGTGAAATGTAGTAAAGAAGGTCGGTGTAACCTTGGGCTTAGTTGTACTTCTATAATATTGTGGTGGTCGACTAAGTATACACTTGGAAGAACTCTTTTGGTAACGTCTTCTAATAAAATTCCAGTATGTTGCTTGGGCATCGTCTATAGCAATTCTATGGTGGAAGAAGGGGAAACTCAATATTGGAAAATATGTGTTACTTGAGTGTTTTGGACATTTTGAACTAATAAAAAGCAAGACTTGCATGATGTGGGCTTGTACAAGCAAACAAAACTTGCATGATGTGGGCTTGTACGGGCTTTAAGAGTAAGTTGTGTTGTGAAATGTAGTAAAGGAGGTGGGTGTAACCTTGGGCTTAGTTGTACTTCTATAATATTGTGGTGGTCGACTAAGTATACACTTGGAAGAACTCTTTTGGTAACATCTTCTAATAAAATTCTAGTATGTTGCTTGGGCATCGTGTATAGCAATTCTATGATGGAAGAAGTGGAAACTCAATATTGGAAAATATGTGTTACTTGAGTGTTTTGGACATTTTGAACTAATAAAAAACAAGACTTGCTTGATGTGGGCTTGTACGGGCTTTAAGAGTAAGTTGTGTTGTGAAATGTAGTAAAGGAGGTCAATGTAACCTTGGGCTTAGTTGTACTTCTATAATATTGTGGTGGTCGACTAAGTATACACTTGGAAGAACTCTTTTGGTAATGTCTTCTAATAAAATTCTAGTATGTTGCTTGGGCATCGCCTATACATATGCGGTGTGGTTTAATTGTTGGGATGTTGCAATGTTCTAAGTTAATGTAATGTCATAAATATTTTGGCTAAGAGTTGGCTTGCATAACTTGGGATGTTTACTAAGGCGCAATGATTGAGCATTGCCTCCCTTATTAGCTTTAGTTATAGAACTTTAGATGCAACCTGAGTAGATTAGGTTAGGTCCCATTAAGAAGGTGTGGTCTAGTTGCAAGATGTCTAAGATGACCAAGTCACTACATAGATTAGAAGGCAATACCCCATCTCAATGATGTAAAAACAAAGAGTTTAAGAATGATTTTTAAGGCCAACATAATTACTTCTTGAGGTATTCAATAATGGTCTTGATCTTGTAAAGGATCTATGAGAGAACACTACAAACACCATCACTAAGGTGTGGTGTTCAATCTTTATCGATTTTGTATCAAGGTACAACTAATTTGGCTTTCTATGCATCATAAAGGACATTGTCAAATGGAGATCAATAGCTTGGAAATGGTAAAGTCAAAGTGCGATGTAAAAAATGTCAAGTGAGGAACGTTTTTAAGACATGCATTCACCTAGGAAGTCAAATTCTCTACCATGTCCTTAACATTTACTTTCAAAGTTATACTATCGTTTTAATGATAATAGTAACTACCATGCGTACATGGTACACTGGACCCATGTGACAACCGCGCTGCTCACGCGGATTCTAACCGACAATTGGAATCGAAATAGAAATTAAAATAGCTGTTCATATATGTAGGAAAATAGAAAAAGGGGCCCTCAAAGTAAAGACTCCGCTATTAATTTGATAGTACCAATTTAAGTTTAAGACGCCACGAGAGACGGAGTAATGAGGGAACAATATGAATCATTCATTATTTTACAATCTTTTGGAAAATCAAGTACACTGACAATAGGCCACGTAAGCAGTCTGCCTATATTTAAGAGACTTAGTTACCGGATCGCTAGAAATATTACTTTATCAAGGTTATAAATTTGTTTATCAAGGTTATAAATTTGTTTAGAAAATTTTGGTATGATTTTTGTTAAAATTTGTTTGAAAATTTGGGAAATCGAGGTAATATTTGTTAAATTTTATGATTTTGAGTATTGGGTGGTTTTTGATAGTATTAAATTTATTTCCTTTTCAGAAAATAATTGACAATAGGCCACGTAAGCAGTCTGCCTATATTTAAGAGACTTAGTTACCGGATCGCTAGAAATATTACTTTATCAAGGTTATAAATTTGTTTAGAAAATTTTGGTATGATTTTTGTTAAGATTTGTTTGAAAATTTGGGAAATCGAAGTAATATTTGTTAAATTTTATGATTTTGAGTATTGGGTGGTTTTTGATAGTATTAAATTTATTTCCTTTTCAGAAAATAATTCAAATATTTTTATAATCAAATATTTTTTTACAAGAAATTACTTAATTTCAATTAAAAAAAATAACTTTCACAATAAATTTGTGACCTCCATAGAAAACGCCATCCCTATAATCTTCCAAAATGTAGTGTTTGACTTAGAAAACAAAAGGAATTTATTTATTTACTTTGTTGTTATTTAGGAACTTGACATCTACCTCCAAGGACCCACCAAGGAGGAAAAGATAAGTTGAAAATTAGTTGGGTAGGCATTGCACGAAATGCCCATAATTGATGTCCCACCACGTCCTAACCATATCTCATGAATATCTATAGTACAATATGTGCATGGTTTGTCATATTTGTCTCCCTCACTATCCACATGAACATGATTGCCCATATTTCTAATCCAAACTAAGAAACGACACGATGAGAATGGGGACATTCCAAAACATCATCGTTGCCGTTTGTACATTAATTGGACATATATAAAAATATAGGATAAATTAGTGTTGACTATCAATTAATTCTTTTGACTTATTTTTATAGTCTTGTTTTTTATTTAACGAACAAAAATGTATTTAAAATGATTTAAATTTTGATCTCGTATTGTTTTATTGCGGCTTTCGTTGTTCTCAACGTATATTTCTCTTAAAGAATTTTACATTAGCCTAAGTTTTGGGAGACAATGAGGACTATTAATGTTAGCTTTCAAGTTAATATTAATTCTTCTTTTTCATACTGGAAATATTTTGTGTATATAACATCAATTAATTAGCTGCTTTATGTTTTACATTGTTTTTGCATTAAAAGATTTGTTTTTTACACAACGTTTGCATTTATTTCTCTAAACTTACTCTCTTCACCACTGCCTTCACCATTGCCAATTATCCATTGTCTTTTTCAACCCCAATCGCTTGCCTTTAGCATAACCTCTAAGCCAAGAAGAAAAGAAATTTGAATACGATGGTGATCAGTTACACCTCTATCTATTGAAACTATCCAAACTTCCATTCATGTGAATTGAGAAGAATGGGCCACTCTCCCAATGCCCAAGATATGGAGCTCCACATTGGCCAATAATGTTGCTACCATTGCCTTGGACAATATACTGCTTACTTTGTTGTTGGTTAATTGGATCAATTAATGTCTTGTGATGGATATCACATCCACTAGATCTTTGAACTCTCGATTTGGTAGGTAGATGATACATTTTTATCCAAAGCTAATGAGCAAAGGTCTATGCATGAAGTTGGGTTACACTTTTTGGCAAAGCGAGGACATGTTTTGGTGAAAAAAGGAACATTGATTGTGTCAATTTAAGCACTTGATAGAGCAATTTTTAGGCACTCGATCGAGCTTCTTAAGCGCTTAAACATAGCTCAATCGAGTGTTTAAACAAACCCTCAATCGATCTCCTGTGTAACCCAAGTTAGGAGCTTGATCAAGATTTAGGGATCGATCGAGCTTTATGGCTCGATCAAGCAGAGCTAGATCAAACGTCAGGGCTCAATTGAGCCATTATTTCTTATTCAAAACCTTACCACAGTTGGTGCGCGATTACTTTTTAAATAACTCAATCAAGCCGCTGGTTAACCACGTTGCTCTATTGGGGGTTTCTTTAACCCTCAATTGAGTTATTTGAATTTAGAACTTAAGCGCTCGATCGAGCTACTGAGGTCCTAAAAACCACAGTTTTAGCACCACTTCTACATATTTCTCTATAATACCATTTTGTACCCTAGCAGATGTAGGGCATAATTTGTCTTTAAGTGGCAGAGTTGATCATGTTAGGTTCCTGAAAGAATCCTATGTCCAATGGAATATGAGTTTCACGCTTTCAAATTCATATGATATTTTTCATCTAATTTCTTTTAAACATAATGGTTGAATGTTTTATGGATAGTTTCTAAGGGGTTGAATAAAAAATCAATAACATAAAATATACACAATGAAAAAAATTCAAAAAATACCACTATCTTCGTTTATGAGTGCTCTTCAAAAGGGTACTATTGGTTTTTCAATTTATTTAAATAGTTGAAAAAAATCTTACGTGAAATACAAAATACAATTTAAATATTACTTCATCAAGTTTGAAAAATAATAAAAAAGTATAATTTTGCATAAAAAAATTAAATTTTTAATATGAAAAACATAGTTTTCTCCATTTAAATCATACTCATATACATACATACATACATACATACATACATACATATATATATATATATTAAATTACACATTTTAGACTAAGTTAAGGTACGCAAAGATACACATACCTCTTAAGATGTGTGAAAATTTGCAAGGACAAGCATTTCATTTAATGGAAAATTGATAGACTATACGACACCAATTTTTTTTGCAAAAACAATCATTACAACATCAACAAAATTCTCCACAAATTGTTTTTTTACTCCAAATCAAATTTCACAATGCTTATATGAATTTCGAGAGCTTCAAGTTAATTGGAGTAAAATTTTGAAATTTCATCATCGTATTCGACCCAAAAGTGTAACCCATATTCATACATTCGCTCATAATTTTACTGCAATTAAATAATCACTACTTCAAATAAATAATCTTACCAACATATTTTAGATGTAAAGAAAGATATATATATATATATAGATTACTACTTCAAATTATGTCAATGAATTTGATTAAATATAATATGATAGCTACCCTTCTCAGAGAGAATGAAAAAGACCCATCTACCATAGCTCTTAGCCATGCTATATATGGATACCACGATAAGATTCATCCCTCACTAATAACAATGACTTTATATGCATAAATCTCATCTACCCAACCTATATAAAATTGCTTCAATCCATGCCGGGCAACATTTAAGTTTCTTAAATTTATGTCACAAAAATGTTCCTTTTAAAATAAATCATACCAATGAAGAGTGGCATTATATTGAACTTTGTTATAAGCCTCAAACACAATCATGTGCCCATTTCACATATAAAGAGTTGGACCCATTCATATAGTGATTATGTTATTCTTCATATTCTTCTTATATTTCCCTCACTATGTTTTCATTTATTTGACTTCGGCAAAATAAGTGAAGGCGGACATGAAGAGGAGCGTGGATTAGCATGGATTAAGAGTGGTGACCACACCAAAAGAGACCAATAATTACCATAAGTGAAGCCAATTGGCAAGACAATGCTAATGATGGTTGTGTTCAATGTGTAAGTTGTAAGGTTACTATTTCCTTCTCTTAATAAATATCTCTTTTTAAAAATATTCAAACCAAGCTTCTTAATATTCTACATTTATTCAAAACACAAATATAATAAAACAATTGTAATTCAAATTAATTAAAGATTCAATCATATTTATTACTAAATATTTTATATTCGAAATAATAATAAATTAAATCTATTTAAAAACTTATACATAATGAAAATAAAAAATATATATTATGAAAATTTCATTAAGAGTATTGTAATAAAGTGTGACATATTCAAATTTATTAATTTCAATAATTTTTTGTTATATAAATATTGAAAATTTTCTTATATAAAGTTAGGAATAACATTATCGACATTTGCACTAGATTCTTTTGTTGCGATGTATGTATAGATGGCAAAACAAATTGGGGTGAAATAATAATAAAACAACTATTAGATTAGTAATTAGTAATTTGTAAGTCCAATGGGGTTTTCACCTATAAGAGAAACTAATTTTCCTGAAAGTGGTTGAGACCGGTGGTCGAGACATAGGAGTAACTGTTTTCATTTCAACACAAATTCATTTATCAAAATCTAAAATTTAAATGTGGTTGCTAATTAAATACATCATGAATTAATATTAAATACATGAATTAGCTAACTCAATTTACTCCATGCATAGACACAAAAATAGAGTGCTATGGAGTACCACTAAAGAAATCCCAGGACTACGATTCTGCAAGTTTATGTTTCTTTAGGAGACAACATTGTCTTCCCACAACTACTATTTTGCAAGCTTATTTGGCTTTAAGGGAAAAAATTGTCTTCTTTTGAACTAGACTTCCTTATTTCTCCTCCTATACTCTACAAAATGAAGGTTATCTCTCTCCATCCCTCTTCCATCCATAAGGAACAAATGCCTCTCAAAAACAATTTTAATTGTTTATGATGACTACTTCCTCAAGGTTGGTCTATCACTACTATGAAGGAGCATGACCACTAGTCTACAAGCTTATTTGGCTTTGAGGGACACCAGTCTTTACATTTGAACCAAACACCCCATACTCTGCAAATGCATCCCAACATTGGTTTATTACTTGACACTACAATTATTGATGCAATGGAGACTTGGCCCATACATAACAAACATCCTTTCAAGTTTAACTCACCATCTCCATTTGTGGTATGCAAGCATGTTGTTTCTCATGACGAGAGATATGTGGCCATAAATGGGCCATTCTATATATTATAATTGGTGTTTAATTAAATTAAACAATATGAAAAAAAATCCTTTGATCACTTTTTAAGTGACTAATACAATGCCCTGCACCCCTACCAAATATTATATTTTAGATGCATGTGTTACACGTGCCTCTTGTCATGAAATTTTGGATAGTTTGAAAGGGAGGTGTATAAGGTGACAGACTTGCATGCTTTTTACGATTAGGTGTCCCTGAAGATCTTGGGTAACTTCCTCCTAGATTTCATCCTTGTCCTCTTCCTAGCTTTGTTCCTCCCCTTAATCAATGTTTTGAAAACTCATATTTCAATAGCTTATCTATGGTGACCACTGCTTTGGTCTGGAAATTAAGAAGAAATTGTTTGAACAATGTCTTGATCTGCATGAAAATGAATCTCAACACATTTATTTCCTTTGATTTATTTCTCACGTTTACAGTTTGGAGTAGGCCAACAACATAACGCATGACAGGGACTTTATTTGTAATGTTGGAAACAAATCTTTGAAGGAGTAGGCCAACAGTAGAGTAGGTCAATATTTTATTTGTATGTTGGAAACAAATCTTTGAATATATTTTCATGAGAAACAACTTCATCCTCTAATGAGTTACAAAGACCTTCAAGCGACGAGGATCAAAGAGTTGGAATTCATTGTTTAGTCTTTGTGCTACAACCTGCTTAGAGATCTTTTGAAAATAATTTCAAGTCAAGTTATAGGAAAACGGTACAACTTTTGCACAGTTTAAACTTTATTAAAACCAATTCCTAATTTTCCTTCACAGTAACTTTCACTGCAAAATAATTAAAAATTGAATTGGAATCAACTCGAACATGAATCCATTTTCCCTTCATATAGTTTGAAACATGCAAAATTTGCATCATTTTCTTGGTTTTTCTTTCACAATCACATATTCTCCAACTACATATTGCCCCTGTGTCAATTTAGCATATCAGAAATTATCCAAAAAATTGTGCAAGAGCAAGTATCACTCTCAAACCAATAACAAAAATATCCACCACATTTAAAAAGCATGTGTCCAGTTTTTTTTTCTTTCATAGATTTTCACATAAACTTTGAACAATCTATTTCAGCACATAATTTAAATGTAGAATCCAAGAGAAGGATTTGGTTTTTGCCTAGCAACTTGTCACGTTTATGCATTGTTAAGTTTAACTTCAACATCTACACTTTTGGAGTTCAATACTCATTTATTTATTATTTGGTAGGCATATCATCTATAACACACTTGTTAATATGAGTTTATTTCAAAAACCATTTTGGTCTTCCTCAACATAATCTCTTTCTATGTTTAATTCAAATTTTTTAATTTATTTGGAATATTTACTTTTCTACTATCAATATCAATCTTGAAGTTGAGGTGAGTAAAATTATTAACTTATAAATTTTATGAAATTTAAAAATTATTTATTTATATTTTTTTAATAAGATCTATTTTAAATTTCAAATTAATTTTAATATATTTATAAAATTTTAAATTATATGTAAAAACCAATTAAAAGACAAGATACTAATAAAGGATATCATATTTGTAACAAGTACAATATCAATTATTTATGAGAGTAATCTTCTTATTAGCCCCCACTTTATGGACTATCGATTTTGCTCAGTGGTCAAAGGGATTTTAATTATATTAATCCACTTTAGTTTCCCGAGATATCCAAGTTTAACTAGATTATTTCATTACCATTATTTATTTAAATAGTTAATTTATTTTTTTAATCAAATTTTCGATTGGTTAAAAAGACTATGATTTGACATAAATCCCCTGGTTTAAGTTCATTTATTTGTTTCAATGGTTAGAAATATAAATTGATTTAAAAAATACATTTATAAAAGTTTAAGTATTCCTTCCACACTGAGATTACCATTTCTATCATTTGTTGTTCCTTCTACTCTAAGCTTACGATGTCTCCATGCCAATGTTGCAGTAGTGTTTCTAGGAAATATTTTGGGATCTGTGTAGAGGAGCACTGCATAGGAAAGTCAACTAAGGATCAATGAATGGAATATGGAAATAGGGAAATCCATCAGGTTTAGGTTTTTGGTTTTTTCCCATGATAGTTTTTACCACCCATAGTAAAAATAGGCTGTTTGTCGGCTTTACACCCTAATGTAAATCTATAAATAGATAAAGACATGATATAAAATATATACTCATGCACATACTTAGACTTAGATACTTGTTTGTTTTGATTATGTATTTTTATGTTTGTAAGGGCTTCGCATTGTAATAATTGATCTATTAGGTTGGTGAGCCACGATAATTGGAATGTAATGCAAATTTCACAATAATAATAAAGGAACTATTTGGGTTAATTTATGTGTTTGTGCATATGTGTTGAACTGCCTTTTATTTTGTTTTATATTTATGTTAAATGTGATGGAGTTAATGCACAGACTAGGGGTATACCTAAATTTTCTATTATGAATATCTGAGATACTGGACAGGGACTAATTAGAGGTGTACAATCTACATCTCTTTCATCATTGTAGAACTGTCTAGCTTCCTGCAATCCCTCATAGATGCCTCGGGTGAGTGTGTGGGCAAATTATAGACCTATAATTTGACAGACATAAATTATCGACCAGGGGTAGGTAAGCTTGTGAGATGTTGCACAAAATATATGCAAGCTAATATTGCAAGTGTTGTTCTAAATAAAATCACACACACACAACTTCAAGAACACGTTTCCTCATCAACCCTTAGTAGCAAAGGTTATGGAGTAGACAATTCATCTTTCTACAACACCTAGAATTACTGATGCAAATCAAGAAAAGATACAAACCCAAACAACAACAATTAACTCAATTCACACTTTTCGTAATAGAAATGAAAGCTTATTCAACAATTCCAAATCATTCATCAAATAAGCTCACATTTAACCATCATTCACAAGTTGTTGCAAATTAGAAAAGAGAACTGCAAACTATGTACTAATTCTATTAATGCATGACAAGAATAAATGGAAATAAAAAAAAATCTGTAGCTACAAGAGTTGTGAGTAAAGGGGGCCCTCCCTTACTCACAACCCCTTCAACTATGAAAGGAGTTACTCGATGAAATTCAACAGAACATCAAGTATTATATTAATCTGGAAAATAAATAGTAATACAGGTCTGATATATTCAATTTGTCCTTCTTCTCTCCAGGTCCTCTCTATCCCCCCTGCCAAAATAAACATAAAGGTCTTTTATGCAAATAAATGGGCATAATCTGCCTCAAATTAGAAATTATAACATCCTACAACTGCTAGCTAATAATATCTGAAAAAGATAGCAGAAATAAGAATGACTGAAGGCATGGATCGAGCAGATTTTGTGAAGTTGCTGGAACTACCTCTTAATACGACCATCTGAAAAAGGAATGAAGGTCTGGGCAATTTCAATGACAGTTCTGAGGTGACCAATAGGACAACATCCATATTAGTGACTTTCTCAACAAAACCCATGTCTTCGTTCTCCTCAAAGCTGACCAGAACATGCTCAACCATAGATATCAATGCAGGAAATCGGGGCAGTTACATGAAATCATTGCGTCTATAGGAAATCGACGAACTTGCAGGAAATTTCAAAGTAACTTCAGGAATCTCAAAGCCACTTCAGAAAATGGTTGATCTGCGCAAGATATGGTAAGCTCCTTTGGCATTGTAGGTGATTCGATTAGATAACGTTTTAACTTCGAAAATCCTTAGGAATTAAAGTAAAATGATACATTTAAAAATAATTTTCATACCTTCAAGTTCACAACACCTTCTTGGTCAAAATACACAAAAGATGGTAAAAGAGGGTGTTCAAGGATTAAGAAAGGTTCAAAATAAAGGGGTTAAGACCTCAGAAACACCATCAGAAATGAGAAAAATTGGGACTCAACATCTCCCCCACACCTAGCTTCTTGCATGTCCCTTATGCAAGAAAAAACGTTCCTCCAGGAAGAAAATTCATTCCTTGCTCTGGGTCGCAGCTACCACAACCAGGTGGTATAGGTGTGCCCTGTTAGATTCTTCTTTCTGTACCCTATTCTGATACTCTTCATTCTTCTTTTGCAAATGATCAATCTGAACTTGATGTTTCTTCATAATACGACAGGTCTTCTGATGTTTTATCTTTCCATTCTTCCACCTCTTTTTGCAACCACAAGCTATTCTCCTTCAAGTTTTTATTTTTGTCTAGAGCACCCATTCAGACATGGTGAGCTCATTAATTCCTTAGAGGTCCCCTCATCATCACGCTATCCCTAGGAGAACTATGGTAGGCTTGGTTCCTCAGTCTTGATGGGCTGTGCCCTTTCCTTTGCAGGTTCTTTAATCACCAGCTTTGCGGCCTGGATCCTCATAAAGCATTTAGCAGGTGCGAGGGTGCCCTTTCAGCTTCAGGTTTTACCCAACAGTTTCCCCTGTTACTAAAACTAGGCGGAAATAATTCGAACCCAATGAAAACAAGAAGGTTTAATTAGGAAAGACTCAGGAGTAATGGGAAACTTTGAGTTATGGGGGAACGTGATCATGATTGTCATCATGATCCGTTCTGCCAGATAAACATTGGGAAGATAACATCGTGCAAATCAGAATAATAGGTGGGAATGGGAATTTGTGTAAGATACCAATGGTCAAGGTTGTCTTTTCCATGAAGGTAGCCATGACTTAAATTCATGCAAATTTAAAAAATTTAGTACCATTACTTTTCTTACCCTAAGTATTCTGACGTCAAAACATACCTTCGATCTTACCTTACAACTGTCAATACATTTGATGACGATTGTACTTACTTTAAAATCATGAACCACTTTGAAATCATATTAGATGAAATATCATATAGCTACGTGGCCTCAAATAACAATGATGATAATCTGTACTTTCTAGATTGTGTAGAATATACTCTGCTTAAAATTTTTTCTTCAGGAAATAATTGTTTTTGCTGCAGAAATGATGTTGCTAGAATGTTCTACAGCAATTCCATCTATAGGAAACCATATTCTCACCCTCTTGTACAGTTCACTACACATGAATAAATGGGCTAAGGTCAAATGTACAATGAACTTGTTGGATTACCAGCCATTGAGGTTAGTTATTAACCAACGCGAGGCCCATCACTGATGATGAGAGCGAGGACCAAGATACATCGAATGCATCCTATCAGATGTGAATGTATGAGATGTTGTCGAACCCCCTGTAGGATCCAGCAGTCAAGGAGCCATAACAAATCCCCATTTTTGCTGATGAGATAGCCTGTTGTTAAGATATACAAGCTTCAAGGCATCACCGGTCTCTAATCTTGAAACACAGATAATTTGCTGATGTCGATGGGCCAAGATCATTGGAAGGAGGGCCTTAAGAAATCCCACATCAATCCAACATGAGAAAACCAAAAATTGTCTTGAAAATGAAATTTATTCTAAGGATCCAGAAGGATCTACTGACCTGTTATTTTAACGAGCCCAGGATAGTCCGTGCTCACCATATTTCAATTTTAGAGAGTTTGAAATACTAAAAAATAAGACTCCAAGGGGGCTCCTTTTCCATAATTAGTCCATTAGGCCCAGAAAAAGGAATAAACATGTACCCAATAGACATTCCTCTCATGGTTTAATGAGCCCAAGAAGGAACAAAGTAAGCTCAGTTTATTACAGCAGAATATCAAGAAGAGGTAGTGAAAGGAATGACACCGTTTCCCACCATTTCCATCTCTTTCTTCTTCAAAATCACTTCGATTTTTGCTAGGTCAACTTTAATTCCTACAAAAGAAACACGATGATCCAAGAAAATGCCTTCAGTCATGATTATAAAGCATTTTTCACGCTTAATGAAATATTAGTCTCTCTACATCTTTGCAAAACCTTCCTAAGATTAAGTAAAACTTCTTCAAAAGTATCACCCACCACAATAAAATCATCCATATAAACCTCTATGCAATCATATAAAATATCATAGAAGATACCAAGTATCATATTCGTATCTGCATATTCCCAAGAAAATGTGTCTAAAAAATCTTTCAATATTTGAGTTAATCGATTTCCATGTTCATAAGTTAGGGTAGAATTGATAATTAAACTTTTTCCAGGAAATATCTCAATTACCTTGCTTCCACCTTCATCGTTGGTTCTGTAGGAAATACAGATAGGAGGGATGAATCTAATTCAGATGTTGTACTATGGTCTTGGAAGTTATGCTCAACAGTGACATCTATCGCATGAATTGACTGCCCCTCTAAGTGCTGGGAAAAATCAGGGTTTGAAATAGAGCAATTACTTAAATTATCCCTAATGTTTTCTTTAAGGGCCATAGCTTGGGCTACTATCAAAACTAGTTGAATAATTTTTGAATTAAGTTCTTCCTCAGGCCAATGAATCTTTTCTTATTTCAAGAGGGGTTTAGCAGGGGGATATAGATTGATGTGCTTAATTTCAGCCACATGAATGATGGTCATGTTACCCGGCCTATACCTAATGAAGGCATCCGTTGTGGCCAACCAAGGTCTCCCTAAGATCAAAGGGTGCCTCCCTAAATTAGTCTTAGGCTGAAGAAAATAAAAATATGCAGGATATTCCTAGGAATCTAATGAAATTACGATGTCTTCTAATACACCCTCTGGCTTGACCTTAGATCTATCTGCTAATTCTAATACTGTAGGGGTAGGAAGCAAGTCAAAGGATCCTATATGGGACAATGTTTCCATTGTCATTATATTAATGGATGCACCTAAATCAATTAAAGTATTTATTATTGGATATCCATTGATGAAGGTGGTAACCACAAGAATTCCAGGGTCTGCATATTTTTCAGTGGCAAATCTGATAGACATAAGGCTTGCAATTTTCCCGCCTAATTGAATTATAGAGGGTTCTTTCTTTTGTCTCCCAAAGTTTTTGATACATAGTTCCCTAATATTTTAGCATAGATTGGGATATCCCTAATCGCTTGCAGTGAAGGAATCTTGATGCATAAATTTCTTAACTTGGATACTAGATCAAATTTGCGTTGTTTTATCATTTCTTCCACCCTCAACCTCTTAGGAAAAGGAGGTTGGATAGTTTGAGATGAGGAAGGTCCCTGTGAACATAGAATGTTTTTTTTCTATTGCTTCTTGCACATTTTCTATTTCAGGTGTATCAGGGGTTTCTTCCTCTATAATCTCTTGAATATTTTCTAGTTGGGTCACCACTTTTCCTAACCTTAATTTAATTTCTTGCAGAGATGTAGGAAACTCCTGCAAAAAAGGTACATAAATTTCCTGTAGAGGCTGGGGTGCAATGTAATAGGTAGGACAAGTGGGATAAATGGCCATTCCAATATTGTGATTAGATTGGATGGCTTTATTGTTGAGATTGGATACTAGTTGGGTAGGAAGTTGTTGTTGTACCATTTGTTGTAAATAAACGTTTTGAGGGGAATAATTTGGTGCAACAGGGTAAGGGAAATTCCCCTGCTGAGGTCAGGGCTACTAAGGCATAAGGAAATTGAAAATGTTGTTGTAACATACTTGCATGACATGTTTTCCATGGCCTTTGTTGCAAATTTTGAATGAGCAACAACATAGGATTTTATGGCAGAATAAGTTGTTGTGGGAGTATTAGTCCACTTAGGATCAACTATCAAAACCTGCTCAGAGCTATAACCCCTTGTTGGATTCCTCTGTCTCCATTGCCTTGTTCTTTTATGAACTTTCTCTTCCTTACCATTTTATTAGTGAACGAAGTGGTGCTCACACCACCACTAAAAATATTTGAAAATATTGGACCCTATTCATATATTACGCAGAAAATTTAAAAAATTCTACTTACCAAACAATTAGGACATGGCTTTGGCAAATTCCGATCTCTGTAGCTACGTATGCCTTACCCCACGTCTTACCAATTTGACTCCCCAATCTTGAAAAACTTAAACACAAGAAATCATACGAAAACACTTCTAGTATCATCCCTTAGCACCTCTCCGACAATGGCACCAAAATGTTTGGGCAAATAATAGACTTATAATTTGACAGACATAAATTATTGACTAGGGGTAGGTAAGCTTGTGAGATGCTGTGAAAAATATATGCAGGCTAATATTGTAAGTGTTGTTCTAAATAAAATCATGCACACACAACTTCAAGAACTCTTTTCCTCATCAATGCTTAGCAGCAAAGGCTATGGAGTAGATAATTCATCTCTCTACATCACCTAGAATCGCTGATGTAGATCAAGAAAAGATACAAATCCAAACAACAAAAATTAACTCAATTCACACTTTGCATAACAGAAATGAAAGCTTATTCAACAATTCCAAATCATTCATCAAATAAGCTCAAATTTAACTATCATTCACAAGTTGTTACAAATTAGAAAAGGGAATTGCAAACTGTGTACTAATTCTATTGATGCAAGACAAGAATAAATGGAAATAAAACAAATCTACAGCTACAGGAGTTGTGAGTAAAGGTGGCCCTCCCTTACTCACAATCCCTTTAATTATGAAAGGAGTTACTCAATGAAATTCAAAATAACATCAAGTATTATATTAATCTGGAAAATATACAGTAAAACAGGTCTAGTATATTCAATATGCCCTTATTCTCTCCAGATCCTCTCTATCCCCCCTTATAAACATAAAGGTATTTTATACAAATACATGGGCATAATATGCCTCAAATTAAAAAATATTAAATCCTACAACTAATGACTAACAATATCTAACAAAGATAGTAGAAATAAGCATGATGAGTTTGATCCGTGACTGAAAGCATGGATTGAATGGATTTTGTGAAGTTGCTAGAACTGCCTCTTAATATGGCCATCTGAAAAAGGAATGAAGTTCTGAGCGGTTTCAATGGGAGTTCTGAGGCAACCAATAAGACACCATCCATATTAGTGAATTTTTCAACAAAACCCATGTCTTCGTTCTCCTCAAGGCTGACCGAAACATGTTCAACCATGGATATCGTTGCAGGAAATCAGGGCGGTTACAGGAAATCTCCGCATGTATAGGAAATCAACGAACTTGCAGAGTAGCTGCAGGAATCTTGGAATCGCTTCAGAAAATGGTTGATCTGCGCAAGATGTGGTCAACTCCTTTGACATTGTAGGAGATTCGATTAGATAACGTTTTAACTTTGAAAATACTTAGTAATTAAAGTAAAATGATACATTTTAAAATAATTTGCATACCTTCAAGTTAACAACACCTTCTTAGTCAAAATACACAAAAGATGGTAAAACAGGGTGTTCAAGGACTAAGAAAGGTTTAAAATAAGGGGTTAAGACCTCAAAAACACCATCAGAAATGAGCAAAATTGGGACTCAACAGTGAGACTTGACTTGTTCATGGGTGATGCCAAAAGGGATGACATTTGAGGGGTTTTGTTGGCTAATTCACTCAAAACCCAGGTTTTCCCTCTACATATCAACAAATGGTTCTGTTTTTGGGACTAGGATATACGAGTGAAGGGGGTATGGGGACCAACTAAGGTGGTAAAACATCAGTGGTTATTGACAAAGGAACACGAATTTGCAGCAGAACACACCAGAAGACAAAAAATTAGCCTTGGAGAATTGTTGCAAAGGTATGTTTTCACATATTTTCATGAAATTTTCTTTATCAAATTCCCAATTAATTTAGTCGAGTGTTTGGCATTGGTTCATGATGGCAGCTAGCTCATGTCGGCATTGATGTCAACCCTATGTAGTCTAACTCATGTGTTGATGTCATTCATTGTAGCATGGTTACAACTAATTGAGTTGACATTGAGATGATTATGTTGGAATTGATGTCAACCATATGATGTTAGCCTTGTGATGTATTGATGGACATATCATAGCATTGGTACTGTTGATGATGAGTTGGCACACTAGTTGAATTGGAAACTATGACTTCATGCTTATACTCATCGAGATGACTTGTTGCAGTGTGTTTCCTTTATGATAATGATGGATGTTATCACCTAAAAAATGATCACCTAGTCATTTCTAACCAGGTGGATCCAAGTACACCATGTAGGATTAATTTTACCATAGTAAAATCACTTTCACCATAGGAAATACTTTAGTAAACCACTTTTATTAAATTATTTCTGTTTAAAACTAAAAAACCCAATGAGAATAATTAAATAAATCATTATTTATTTAATTTTCTCTAGGAATAATTAATAAATCATTCTTTGATAATTATTTCTTAATACATTTTACTAAATCACCTTGGAATAATTAAATAAATCACTATTTATTTATTATTCCTTATTCTTACTTTTGGAATAATTGTTAAACCATTATTTAATAATTATTTCAAAATTTACACTTTTCTTAATCCTCACAAAGTGATCAATAAATCGTTTTATTTGTTAATTACTTCTACTATTTTCTAAATAAAGACATGTGACCATTTTGAATATATTTTCCCCCTCCGAAAAATATAATAAAGTATTCCTAACGGTTAGATTTTGATTTGGTCAATAATATTTTATTATTTTCCAATTCCTAATTTAGCTCAATATTTTGTTATAAATAAGAGGGTTTTCCATTCATTCTTCATCATGTTCATTATCATCATCACCATTATCATCTCACAACATTTGAGCTCCCACTTGAGTTTCATCTCGCTTTTGGGGTTTTTGAATATTTGAGAGAGAAGAACAAGATTGTTGAAGCACAAGGACATTAAAAGGACCCATCCCATGGAGGCAGATCTACAGACCCATGTTGTAAATCTTCCTCACCAGGTGTTTTAAATGGATGTTATTCATTTAAAGTCATTTTATTGGGTTATTGCACTTTTCTTTATTGCTACTGTATTTTTTGGACTTGCATCAAATATTTTCTTGTAGGATTTTATCATGTTTTATTGAAGATTTTAAGCATAGAAGAAGCCACATTTTTTCGTTAGGGTCACTTGTCACCAGTGACTTAAGTGAAGCATTTTTGGTACACTTTCTGAAATATTTACGCTAACAAATGTCGACTCTGCTGGGTTTTTAGCTACATAGTCGTCAAGAAATGACGACTCCACTGGATTATTAATTTAGAACCTTGGTGACTGATGCTTTAGCCCTCTTCAGTGTTTTTTCAGCTATTTTTAGCCTCTCAATTTCTATTTTTATATGTCCTTTGTTTTCTGATTTTTTTTGTTTTTGACGGGGTTCCGCATCTTTCTACCGGTCACAGGTACCAGTCGAGTAGGAGATGACACAATCTGGGTGAAATTTATTGAGAAAGGGTTGCAGGAACATAACAAGCTTTTCAATCTATTTTCTGTGTCCCAATGCACTTTTCAATCCCTAAACTATGTCCCAACACACTTTACAGGGCAATACATGCATTCTACATTTTTTAGAATTTATTTATTTATTTTATTTTTTTTGTGCCTGTTGCATGTGTGTCAAGAAGGGACTCCTATATTAACTATTTCACAACTAGGCCTAAATTCACTTACAAAACTCTTCTTGAGGAAGGGAAAACCCCCCTCAGGTTGAGAGTACACCTCCACCCTTTAGAAAATGGGTTTCTAAAGTGAGGACTAGTTTGCAGTAGTCCCAATCACTGTTTTTCAGTCTTTTTGGCACGTTATAACAGTCCCTTTAGACACTTCGTTACAACACCTATTCCACTTTGAATCTAGTGTTAGATTTCCTCCATAGGATCCCCTTGAGTATCCTCCATTTTTTAGCAATTTTCTTCCCCTTTACCAATTGTTTATCCTCTATTGTTTGTTGGTTTTCTGTTCATTTACAATAGATTGTTGCCTCTAGATCTCAGTCCCTTTGACCTTAGATCTTTTGGCCATGTGTGCCTTTGACTATCTTGTTTTCCACCTCTTTCCTTGCTTCTTTTTTCCCTCTTTGGGTGGGGATTTGTGTCCTTGAATTAACTGTCTATTTTTATTTTTTCATTAATTATTTACAATTTTTTAGCACTTTATTTGCAGCAGCACATGGCATCATAAAAATTCTCAATTAACTCATACACTGAACACATTTTTCACACACGTTTGCACACCCTAAGCGAACATGAGCTTGGTTAACACTATCAAGTCAAGACTTGAAACAGTACACCTTAATAATTCAACTCACATGGATTAAGCCCACTTGGGCACTAGGGCCAAACAATTTATGTAGTTAGGTGTAATATCGGTGCGATAGGCTTCCAATAACACCCATCTATCACTTACATTAGGACATAGATTTTTGACATATTAGGGAGCTTAAAATCCTTCACCATCTCATGTTCCAAAGCCAGAGTGCATTAGAAACCCGATTCAGAGGCAGTTAGGCTAGGTCATCGTGTGAGCGGTTCTCCTCAGGGATACCCAACCCATGGCAGGGAATCCCATGGTTTAGTTGATAACCAAGAAGCTCAAGACTCAACCACCCCTATGGGATGAAGGTAACCATAGTGACCAATCATAAGAAAACACCCTATAGGACTGGCTGTGGGTAGTAGTTGGTTCTCTACCCCACCTTTCTCTAGAAAACTATGCTTGTGGGGATTAGATTATGTCAAGAAAGGAGTCTCTTGGAAGGTCATTTGCAATAATACATCTAGGACTTGTTTGAGGATTTAGATCACCTATAGGCTAGAGGTTATTTTTTCTTTGATAGGACGTGTTTTATTGAATTAGAGTAGCATATTAAAATAGTTAGTTTGCACTTGCACCACTACACTAGTGTTTTCTTGTTGTTTGTTACTCGTTTCTCCTATCATTACCCTTTAGTCTATTGATTCATCATTATCTTAACATCATTGTGCCCCTTAGACATTTGTCATGGAGACTTTGTGGAATTCCCCCGTGTTTCCTTTAGGACATCTTACTCCCACCCATCGAGTTAGAGTTCATCCTCCATTTAGTCCTCATTCTAACTCTAGTTCTTCTGATTCTTCTTATTCATCCTTTGATTGCGTGTCTTTCCAACCCCATAACGCCACCATGTTAGGAAAAAATGTGGGTGTGGGAAACCAAGGGTGTAACTAAGGTAACCCCATAGGCAGAACCTTTGTCGGCATGATCACTAACCTCCCATTATTCCCATATATGGTTGGTTTGAGCCTTCTTGAGTTTATCCAGCTCACCAATGATCCTCTTCTCCATGACCCCAATTGCCTGTTATTCCTACCAAAATTCCCTTCGACATTCCCAATTTTGAATGTAATCTTGGAGAAGACCTCACAAATCATGTTCACTCTTTCTGTGTGTGGTGTTCATATAACTCCATCACTAAAGACTCCATTCATCTCTTCATTTTCCAACACACCCTTACTAGAGCTACTGCCAAATGATATGTGGACCAACCGCATGCCTCCCATTCCACCTTCGTAACTCTCGCTAAAGAGTTTATTTCCTATTTCCATTTACCCCTCTGATATGACACTAGTACCAAATTCTTGACCTATTTTTATCGAACTTCTGTCACTCGCCTGTATGACCATGTTCAAGAATGGTGTAGAAGGAGGAGCATGTGTAGGGCCCCTAAATTTGATTACTATGTCTATATGGATTGGTTCCTTAGAATGCTTTTGGCTCCCATAGGTAAGGATGTTACCTCCCACTTCCCTTAGTCTGAGGAAGAAGTGCTCCAAATAACTTTGAAATATGACCTGATTTATGCATAGTCATGTTATGTTTATATTGTCCTTCTTGATCTTCCTCGACCTGGTGTCGCTAATGCACTAGGGGCATCTCATGCCGCTTACAATATCGTTGGATCTATCTCACACCCTGAACCTCCACCATATCCTCCATATCACATGAGTTATGGTCAACACTAGGGGGGACTAGTTCTGCTTAGTCATGTCGCCCTCTCCATCCTTCGCATTTCAATGCTTACCAAGGTACAAGCACGTCATTTTCATATCCCCATCCACATCAGTCGATGCCAGGGCCAAATGTTGCTCCACTTGGTTATCCAAATGTTTTCGCCAATCCTTACTACCCATATGCACTGCCTAGCACTCCATCCCCAATAGCAGCAACACCCCAACCTCCCATGCCTCCTCCATGTCTGCCACAACAAAAACCACCTCCTCAAAGTCAAGTGTATGCTCAACAGAGTGCAGCCAATCCTCCCAACCCCAAGAGAAGGAATAAGGGAAAGGGTAACTGGAACCAACCATCTCAAGGTAACCAAGGCAACCAAGGTCCACCACCTAATGCCCCTAATTGTGAACAACCTACTCCTACAACCTAGCAATAGGGCCAATCACCCAAGCAATAGCAAGCTCTTCAAACAAACAGTCCTCATGCATGTTATAGTGTATTCAACCATTATACTCATGAATGTACCCTTTAACTCAGATTTGTCAAGCATGGGAAGCTATACTTCTAGAGGACTTAGACCCATTTCTCCACCTCCTCCCCCTCTTGCTTCATCACAACCGGATGTACTTACAAATAATTTTCCCCATCAAGTATATGTATCTTCCATTAGGGGAATTTTGAGGTCTAAAATGGGCCTCCTAAGAAAAATGTACAACCAAAATAAAATCTATAAGATCCAATAGAATTCAAGATGATGATGTCAACCATGGGGGATGATCCACCATTTTTGGAGTAAAAAAGTAAAAATATTAAAAAATAATAAAATAATAAAACTACTTTTTCAACTCGTATTTTCAACTCACCTCCCCAATTTTTTCCTCAAATTTTGAGAGTGAGTACTCATTAGATGCAAAATTTAATTTATCATCCAAGGAGTACCCATATTGAATATTTTTGATGGACCCTACTACATGAAAAAATGTGATTGCACATCACATTTTTCATGTACTTCTCATTTTTTGTGTAGTAGGGTCCATCCAAAGTATGCAACATGGGTACTCCTTGGATGAGGAATCAAAATTTTCATCAAACGAGTGTTTCCACTTGAAATTTGAGTAAACCCACAGGAAGATAAGTTGAAAATACGAGTTGAAAAAATAGTTTTATCATTTCATTATTTTATAATTTCATTAGGAGGCCCATTTTAGACCTCAAAATTCCTCTAATGCTAACCCACATAGGGTAATGCAACACCTCAACCTTCAGAATCTGGCCAAAATAATTACTAGATCCACATGACAAATTCCAACGAAGTCAACACCAAACAAGTCAACCTCCAGTCTCGGTCACACCAATATGACAAGCCCCCTGCAAATTCAATGACTAATTCCAAACCCAAATTTTCCTTTGAGCCTTTTTCATCACCAAATGGCACCTTATAGACCCCTCTACCTAAATTTGAGGTCCACCCCAAGATCCCCAAAGGTCTATTACCTTGAAATGTTTCTTCTTCTAAATTTGCCCATAACTGCAACATAGTAGATGAATTGGTGTAGTCTCCTACTACCATGTCAATGGTGGAAGTCCTCTAGACGTGCCCATCCCAATGGAAAGATCTAGTATCTACTTTAGGCATTGTGGATCCCTTTGAAAATCATTTTATTGTCTTTGATGTTGACATAGCAGAACATCTCCCCCTTCCTTCCTCAATTTCCTTTCAAATACCAATCTCCAGAAAGAATGCCATGATCTAGTAGTGTATCATAGATGAAGGTGCCTCCACCTATGTGATGGCCGCTAATATTTGGAAGAAACTTGGTTCCCCTTACCTTTTCCCATCCACTATCACTCTCCATTCTTGGGATAGTCAACCCTTGCAACCCTTTGGTTTATATCACAAATTCCCCATCATTACTGCTAGCAAGATTTCCTTGATTGATATCTAAGTCATTGATGCCCCATTAGATTATAACATCTTGTTTGGTTGTAGTTACATCTATGCCATGTTTGTTGTTGCATCCGCTGTCTTTCGCAAGGTGTGGTTTCCTAATAATGGAAATATTGTCACTATCGATCAGTTGAATTACTATGAACCTAAGTCTTAAACATCTTCTCAGACCACTATCTCATCAGTTACTAGAAATAAGTCTACCCCTTCCTTAACCAATGTGTCTCCTGGAGTCTATAAATATTCCATGCTACTTTGGGCTTCTTATGGCCCAATGCTTACCCCTTATGACCCTAGCTAATGTAGTGTTTCCATGATTCAAGCATCACAGGCCACGAACAAGCTATCTGGTACACCTTCTCAATAGGTGTCCTCTCTGCAACCTCCTACTCCCAACTCAATCCATCCTTCAGGTAATTCCTCCATGCCCATTTCCTTCTACTAGTATCTATCCTCGTCCTTTTCATCCTGGAACCGTTCCCCCAGGTCTTAACCATCCAGGAGTAGTTCCTCTAGGTCATTATCCCTCAGGTTAGATTCTTTTCTTGTTTCCACCACCAAGAATCGTTTCTACCCCTGTTATGGCTACACTATGTCTACCTAACATCACCTTAGGGATCCCATTATGGTACATTGACCTACCTCAAACACACCTCCTAATAAAATTAAACCTTACACATATTTGACCCTAGTTCAACCTATTATTCCTACCCCTTCCTTTGCTTCAGTTCCACAACAACTTCACCAAGAAGCCAATCTTGTTGTGAAAGCATCTGGTGAGGGGGGAAAATCCAAGAAAAAGGGACCCAAAGACAAGGCACCCTAAGCAACTCCCGCTCCTCCTAAACCACCAAATCCTTCTCCTCCATGTGCCTTGTGTGATGTTGTTGGGCAATCCACCAATAATTTTCCTAAACTACCTCACATTAAGAATGTCGTCTCTGATACTTTCCCAGACTCTAACATTAGTAAGGTCCATGTCACCTTACCTTATTCCACCAAAAAGAACAAATCCTTATGCACGAATCACCCTTGTGCATTGTGTGATAGCTATGGCCATTATTCCCATCACTGTCCCCATATCGAATATTTTTGTTATACACTTCAAGTACTTCACGAGTTAGATGTTGCATGTAGTGATTCCACTTCTCCTCTAACTGCGGGTTCTGGCCCCACTATTTTTCTAGAACAAGAGGTTTCCCAACCCACCATTGTGATTCACCCTCTTGATGTTGAGATGAAGGATAGTTGTACCCCTATTCTATTCTTGTTGTCATCCATGGGATTTATCTATTGGGACTCTCTTCAAGTTTCCTATTTTGATTCCATCAAACCCTCTATGACAAACATTTCAGTCTCAACAATGGTATATGTCACATCTACTAGTCATATTTCCATCACTCCAAATGATGCATATGTGAACCTTGTTTCCCATGAGGACGCCTCAGATATTTCCTCTTCATCATGTGGTCCATCTTCCTCCTGTCCTCCCATATTTCATTCTAATGAAGACATCATGGAATCCATGACCACCCCTGATTTTCATCAGGATGATATGCACCATCATTCATACTTCTTTCCGCAGAAAACCCATGACCAATATGTTTGGAGTCCAAATACTTCCTCCATATTGAGATTGATTCATTCAACCACCCCTTACTTTGAACCCATGACTTCGAACCACATCCATCTTGTGTCCATTACATTTCCATTCAATGTTTGGGTAAGGGGGAGTCCATTCTCAAGAGTCCAAGAAAATAAATTCTCCTCAAACCTCGTGTCACATCTGGTAGTGTCGACTCTAGTGCCACTATTCTTCCCCATTCCAACAAATTTTCTAGAGTCCCATATCACTCCATATCACCCTGAGGATGGTCCACTTAATCATTCCTCCATATTACATCAACAACCCAGTCCCTTAGACATTGTTGTTGAACAACCTAAGTGTCATCTAAGTGAGCATCAATTCATTATATTCAAAGCCACTCTTTGGTATAGTGACATCCTGTATATGAACCTAGAAATTCAGTCCATTTGATTCATATATGTAGTGCCAAGTGATATTGGTAATCCACCATTTATTTTCTCATATTGTACCCATCATACATTCTTCCCACAACAAGACAACCATAAAACAACAAATGGTGAACCACATCATCAAAGTATGTTTAGAGTCCACTATTCTAAATACATCTGGCATGTCCATAACATGCTCCATCCATCCATACAAAATTGTGGGGCACATATTCCCCTACATAAACTCATCATCCAATATAGAATTTCGTGCTAATAGGTCCATATGCTTGAATCAATTCTTCAATTATTTGGAACATAATGGTGCTCCACAAACTCATATAGCTAGGGGAATCATTCCCACCTTTGCATACATGATCAATCCTCTCCATCATATATGATGGGGGGTAGTATCTCATGCTTGTGGGTATGATGGCCCCTGCCCACCTTCTCACTAGATCAACATAAGTCTTGTCTTAGATCCCAATGATATAGGTATGGTATATTATCCTCTCATTTCTCGGATAGTTTTTTGTATCTCTCTCTCCAACGAGCCATATACACATCAATATTGTAGATGATTGATACCACATCTTCAAATATTATACTCTATGTGATGCCACACTTACCACCTAGTCCCCATGTTTGACGTGGTGGGCAGGGATGGTCCTAGACCTTCTCTAGTAGTTCATTCCTGTATTTTTTTCTTTCCTTATTTCTTCACCAAGAACCATCCTTCTAAGAAGCATTAAGGCCATATTAGACAAGTAAGGCCACCTACCTGAAAGTCACAGATCCAAATTTCAATGGTTGGTTTTTCCACTACAAGCTCACCAAGATTTAGGGCCTTCTCCTCCTCTCCAAATTATCCAACAACTCACTATGAAAATGAATTGGATTTGGGGGCAAGAAGCCCTTTTATAGGAAAAACCCTATTTTTTTCATCACCCATTGCAACCAAATCATAGTTCAGTTTGACTAACCGTCAACACTGTTGGAAATATCTCACCGAGTTTTATAATGGGTCTCTTTTTAATTTTGGTAATTTGATACATCACTAGGAAGCCATTTTTTCCATGAGGTCTCACTTTGCCACCCATCAAAACCAAATTTATTCATATGAGTCACTTGTACTCTGATACCACTTTTCCTTTGCACTTTTTGACTTATGTGTCGATTTTCGTCATGAGTAACTATCATTTACTCATGTTTTTATGGTCCCCTTTGGGCCTCTCCTGTATGGCAGCATTATCGAGTCACCCTTATTCAGAGTATCAAAGGTGATTCACCCTTACGTCCATGGAGTCTATTCTGAGTCACTTTGAGTCATGTTACAATATATCATCCATATTTGTTTCACATTCATCCCATTGTGCTCATATTTTGCCTCCAGCCATATTTCTTTGTCTTTGAAAATACTTCGTCTGAGTAATTGACCATCCCCTTCGAAATTGAGTTAGTCACTACTAGGTCAATCATGCATATCATGCTCTGACAAGGGAAGTTGTCAGTCTGCCTATAATTGTGTCTCCTTACATCATCATCCCTGGTGTTAGTCCATCAGTCACATTGCTATGACCCTCGTGCTTTTGTTGAGGAATCCTCATTACCTCACCTATGGCAGGCCCTCTTTTGTCGACTTAAGCACATTTATTCTAGGAGAGTGGTCTAGAGGGTGTTGTACCTTGGTTCCATCTTTCATCATTGTTCAGTGCCTTAGATCAAGCAAAGGGAATCATCATTTCCATTTGACTAAGTTTTTTCTTGCGTGCTCGACTCTAGCTCATTATCATATGATTGAGAATCGTACACTTGACTATCTGATGATCCAGTAGATTGTACTAGCATTTCCTGAGTGTGTGTAATATGTTCCAGTCCTCATGATGGAGTAGCTCCCCACATGCCTGAATTTTGATAGCTCATGATCCAGCCTCAAATGTAGTTCCAAATATTTGATTGGTTCAGTTTCAGCTGCTTGTAGCACCCACAACATGCATGCCTCATTCAGATGATCCGTTAAGATCTTCAAAGCATTTTCCTATTTAGCAAGGCTTCTTTGGTTCTGATTCCCCCTCACCATGTTATCTTGAGGGGTATTATGTCTCATGTACTCATGTCAATAAATGTTATTGTATTTAGTCCTGACCTCTGTTTTCTAGGAATATTATATATATGGGACTCATTGTATCATTGTATCACTTTCTGGCCCATCGATGTCAGCATATCATGTATCATGTATCATGTACTTTGTAGCTTAGTCCCACATTCCTGGGAACACCATTATTATTTGTACTCAGTTATCTCAGCGGATATGGGTATGCCTCCCCCACCTCATTTGAGATCATGTACTCCAAAATAAAAGGATACTTATATCAGTTTAGTAGGTCTCGCCCCCTCCATTTCTTCATCCTTCCTTGCATTCCTTCAGTTATCTCTCTCTCTCTCTCTCTCTCTCTCTCTCTCTCTCTCTCCCCTTTGGTGTCTCATGGAAGTGTAACCTACAATGCATTTCAGTCATACAATTTCCTCTTCACCGTTGTACGTTGGGGGGGGATCCGTTATCACCTATCCATTTATAACTAGGTGGATCGAAATACACCATGTAGGATTAACTTTACCATAGTAAAATCACTTTCACCACTGGAAATAATTTAGTAAACTATTTTTATTAAATTGTTTCTATTTAAAATAAAAAAAATCCCATGAGAATAATTGAATAAATTATGATTTATTTAATTTTATCTAGGAATAATTATTAAATCATTATTTGATAATTATTTCTTAACACATTTGACTAAATCACCTTGGATTAATTAAATAAATCACTATTTATTTATTCTTTATTCTTATTTTTAGAATAATTGTTAGACCATTAATTAATAATTATTTCAAATTCACACTTTTCTTAACCCTCACAAAGTGATTAATAAATCATTTTATTTGTTAATTACTTCAACCATTTTCTAAATAAATATATTTGACCATTTTTACTATTTTTTCCCTCTCCAAAAAATATAATAAAGTATTCATAGCAGTTAGATTTTGATTTGGACAATAATATTTTATTATTTTCCAATTCCTAATTTAACTCATTACTTTGTTATAAATAAGAGGGTTTTCCATTCATTCTTCATTATGATCATTATCATTGTCACCATTATCATCTTACAACATTTGAGCTCCCACTTGAGTTCCATCATTCTTTTGGGTTGTCTGCATATTTGAGAGAGAAGAACAAGATTGTTGAAGAACAAGGACGTCAAAAGGACCCATCCCACGGAGGGGGATCTACAGACCCATGTTGTAAATCTTCCTCGCCAAATGTTTTTAACAAAATATCATTCATTTAAAGTGCTTCTATTGGGTTATTTCACTTTTCTTTGCTACTTTTGTATGTTTTGGACTTGGATTAGATATTTTCTTGCAAGATTTTATCATGTTTTATTGCAGATCTGAAGCATATAAGCAACCACATTTGTTGTTAGGGTCACTTGCCACTAGTGACTTAAGTGAAGCATTTTTTCTACACTTTTATCAAATATTTATGCTAATAATGGAGATGTGCTGCAATATGTTACAATTCAGTTCATAGGTGTTGCATCTTGTGAAGGTGTTTGTTGGAGAGTAGAGGACTTGTTGGCTCTCTTGCCAACCTTGTTTGTTGGCCTTTTAGGCCAACCTGGAAGTGACACTTGGGAGATTTGTTTTATCTACTTGAAGAGGTGTTATTAAGCTTAACAGAGGTTTGGAGGTGAGTTCATATGTTAAAGAAGAGGATCCAATAGGTGGAAGAGGTTCTAATTTGAGGTCTTGTGGTTTTTCCTTATGCCCTCCCCAGTCGCATGGAGATAAGGATTATGCATGCGACTAAAGCTCTCCAGTCGATTTTAGCCAATGTTGTACATGCGATTTAGGTTTTTTCAAGAAAAATTCTTCGCATTCCTCACACAAACCAGATTAAAATTGGTATGGAAATTCCCAGAGACTTCTAGAATAAGTTGTAAAGGTTAGGAATGGTTTGAGAAGGTCCTCCAATGATGTGAACACCTTTAGTGCAAAATTAGTGATGTTAGTGGATTAATTTAGTATAATTTGTGCACCCTTGATCCCAACCCAAAGGTTAATTTTGCCCTACATGTTTTATATATACTTCACTTTGGAGTTGAGTGATGGTTGATGGTGAGTGATGGTGATTTAGAGAAGGTTGTATTGTGTGAATATGCTTCAAAGCCATTGGTGAGCTTGATTTCTTTAGTGTATGATCTCTAATGGAAACAATATAAGCAGATCTATCTCTTGAAGCATAGTATTGGTTAAAAATCCCATATTTCATATCAAAGATGCAAAGAGTTGTAGCAGAGTATGGTATTTATGGAGAGCCTAGAATAGCTCCAAGTTTATGACTCTCACATTTGTTTTTGCAAGAGATACTAATGAATTTGGCACATAACCAAAGTGTTTTATGTTGTGTAGTGTTGTCTTCCAGAGATGTTGTTGATTGTATTATGCAACATTCATATTTTGGCGAGAGGGTTTGATATTATGGCAGAGTATGAGTTGTGTTTTTGTTTTTGTTTGGTGATGGTATTTCAGAATTGATGTGGTCATTATTTTTCTAGAGTAGAGAGCATATTTGTGGTGTTATTTATATTTTATGAGATTTTCTTGCTGCTAGAGATTGTATTGTGGAGTTGAATCGAGTTGAGAATAAAGTCTTGGGATCTAGTGTGAAAATATATTAAATTAGTGCTACATACAGTAGAGGAGGAGTGACTTTATGGATGTGGAGCAATGATTGTGAAGTTTCAACAAAAGGAACAGTTTCCCAATCCAATGGTAGTTGGATAGTCTAATCGGAGTTGGGCGAGGATCGATTGATCATGGTGGATTTCAGCAGATGGTAGTTCGTAGATCCGTGTGAGAACATAGTCTTCTGAGTTGATCAGTAGAATCATGTCTCTAGGCTGATGGGAGTCGGCTGATTGTATATGTGGTTGAGTCTCCTAGCTGATGGGAGTCAACAATCTATGTAAAAAGATTATATTTTCTTAATAGAAGATTCATAGCAGTGCAACAGTAGAAAGTGTGGTTTTTTTCCTGATGAAGGGTTTTCCACCAAATATATTGTGTCTCCTTTGTGATGGTTTTGTTGCTCTCATGGTTGTTTGATTTAGCTTCTTACATTGTTATATTCATGTGATGATATAATATGTTGCTAATTTTATGTATGATTCAGTAAGAGAAGTTTTAATTAGTAAAATTGTTAAGAATATCACACTACTGATTCACACCTCCTCTTAGTAGTGCTCGAAGGTTTCCAACAAAAAATTGGTGCCCTATGGTACCACATAATTAGAATCCTTATCTAATTTGAAGAGTAAATTTGGTAAGAAACACATTTTCTTATGCCATAGATTTCTGGTGAAATAGTATATTGGAGGGTTATGTTGTGGAATTTGTGATAGAAAACACTCAATCATAAAATGTACTCAAAAGGTGTTTTTCAAAGGACCGTGAGGAAAATTCTTGAGATTTATTATTACCTAGATAAAGATGCTATTTTGTGAAAAGTGAGTGATGTTGCTAGAATCTAATACCATGAGTGGTTGAATTTCTTTATGCGTGATGGGGAGACTAAGGGTTGACCAATGGATGGCCTAAGAGAATAAAGGCGAGGGATATAGCAAATTACGGGAATGGATGGAATGAGGATGTTGAGACATTAAAGAGATAGAAGCATAGAAGAGGTAAGAAGGGTTAGAGCATGTACATTGGCATAGGAGGAGAGCACGATGGAAGAAGTTAGCGGAGTGTTATGCTATGAAACAATATTTTAACACAATAGTGTGGTAAG
The DNA here is from genome assembly GCA_031772625.1 of Pinus tabuliformis. NCBI lineage: Eukaryota > Viridiplantae > Streptophyta > Pinopsida > Pinales > Pinaceae > Pinus > Pinus tabuliformis. The sequence continues at coordinate 335,781,649 of CM062810.1, read as the reverse complement.
AGAGAGGTCTTCATTAGAACCTATGAAAGATGGAAGGATAGTAAGAAAGGTCAAAGAAGGAATGAGATTGATGGGGTTAAAATCTTGGATTGATATACCAAAATATTAATCTTTTCGACTAGTGATGTATCTGCCTAACAGGGAGATGAAAAGAGAAAAATTTATTGAAACACTACAATATTCAACTTCAATCCTTAGATATGCATAAAATTGTTACAAATCTACAAAGAAACTCAAAATATCCAAAGATATACATTAAAGCATTATATGGAAACCAAATGGAAAGTAATGATTTTTATTTATTATGTTCACTTGAGGAGAAGAATGTAGACACGAATATTTGAAGTCCTTCGTGGGAGGGTTCTTTTGATATACCTACACTTTATTTGGATATTTATCTCTCTCTTGGTTGTAGTAGAAGATAATGGTAGGTGAACTCACAATGGAGAGTTTGAAACTAAGAATATCAGAGTGATGACGATGATAATAATCATCTATAAGTACTGAGGGAAAAACCTCTCTATTTATAAAAAAGATTAGGATAGATCTAGATCTAGTCAAACAATAAAATATTATTAGACCAAATCAAGATCTAGCTGTTATGAGTATTTTTTTTTTTTTTTTTCCCGTAGAAAAAAGTCGTAATTTTATTCATAATATGAAAAAATTACATTTTGTAGATGCTTAAGCATATGCAGATGACTGTCCCTGTATTTTCAGGCGAACAGAGATTACACAGTAATAAAAATAAAAGAAAAAGAATGTCAGCTGGTCTATGCTTTCCTGCCCTTCTTCTTCTCCACCCTTCGCCAGCCATCAGAGTTGGAGTTTGGTGCAGTGATAGCCAGCTGATTTTCTGTTGTGGTTATTGGTTGTTCCTTGTCGGATTCCGAGCCTTCAGATCCATGAGTTCGTTTGATGCCACTTGTTTCCAACTGTATTTCTTGTTGCTGTTTCATATTTTCATGCCCCAATTGTGTGTCTGGGGCATTTTCTTCCTGTGTGTATTCCTGTTCCATTGGTGCATCAGGTTTTGATTGTTTTCCTGTAGGTTCTGTCTGCATTTCCTCTTTTTCCCTCCAATTGGTGTGCTGCCATCCTTTCGGCTTTTTCTGTTGTTTCTTGTTCTCTTTGGGGTCCTTCTTTCCCAGTGGGCAGGTGTTTTGGAGATGTCCTGTTTGCATACATCTTAGGCACCTGAATGCTGTGTTTTCATAATCAAGCGGTTGTATCCTCTGTGTATTATTATAGTTCAATGTAATGTGATCCGGTAACCCCTGACTTAGATCCACTTCTACGCAGATTCTAGCATAGGTGAATATTCCTTGGTTTACTCTTTCTTCATCTATTTTGAGGAATTTCCCCAAAGAATTTGCAATGGCTGATAAAACTTTGTAGTGCCAGAAATGGAGAGGGAGGTTGTGTAGCTTTACCCAAACAGGTACTGTTGTTACCTTCATAGTATTTGCATCAAATTCAGGGAACCAGGGGGTGGTAAAGAGGCCAGCATTGCCCCAGAACCAAGGCCCCTGATTTATAATATTGTCGCGTTCTTGTTCTGTTTTAAAACAGACTATGAAGAACCCCTTTGAAACAAGGTAAATTTCACAGTCAGGTGTCCATGTTGAGAAGATCCAGTGATGCAGTGCATCTGTTTTTGGCCAGAAACCATTAAATCTACATATAACAGCGCGTTTGGCTAGATCAGTGTGTAGATCAGGTACCTCTGGCGTAGTTATTTGGATCGTTGGGGATTCCAGTGTTTGTTCCACTATGTAGGGACCTGGTAGCTCTGGTGCTGGACCTGGTTTTGGTTTACTGTTTTCCCCTTTTCCTTTCACCACGTCCCTAAAGGAGCCTGTATTCTTTGAGCTGGATCCAGTGCTTCCTCCTCTCAGACGAAGGTTTATGATGATTGTTGAATCTGTAGTTATATTGTATTCCTGGAGGGTGTAGTGGTCCCTTAGACTGCGTCCCTTGTAGATCAGATTTTGCCCTTGTTCAGGGATGCCAAGAAGGGTTTGTATTCTGTTTCGTAGTTCTGGGATACTGCTGCCCTTCCATAATCTTATGCAGTAACTTCTTCCTTCCGGTGCTTTTAGAAAGAGTTGTGTGAAGTCTGCTTCCCTAGGGTCCGAGCCCTTCTGTGGTCGCTGTAGAACGGTTGCATGTCCACAGATCTGGGTTCTTTTTAGGCTCCCTGTTCTTCTGGGCGCCTGATCTGGTGATTTAATGTCAGATCTGGGTATCTGATAATCTGCCATGGATGTAATGCCTGATCCAGTTCTTTGCATTGACCCTTGTAATTTTCGTGCTCTGTCTTCATCTGCGTCCGCTTCCTTCAGTGTTTGCCGGCTTCCAGAGCCCTCGCTGCCACCTGTTATCAGTAACCCATAAAACTTGCGAGGCCGCTTGGGCGTAGGGGCTAGGTTCACATCTGCGAAGCAGATCTGACCAACCCTTTCGGCGCCGTGGACAACAAACAGTTTTTGGACGGCGGCCATGGTTCGATTTTGCCTTCTCATGAAATTCTTCTCATGTTCTTTAAAATCTTGTAAACCGTATCCAAGAAATACTGATTCTATTTTGGGATTTATAGCTGTAAAATACCAAAGCTCAGAATCATGATAAAGAATATAAAACCCCACCTTCTTGCAAGCCTCGTCGTATCCCAAATCTGCAACTGGGGTTTTCATGGGGTCTTTGGCATCGGCAGTCTTGTATTCTCTGCGTTTCAGCAGAGTTTCTTCTGCGTCTGCTTCTTCGGTGGGTGAAAGGTAGACGAAGGCAGCTGTGGCGCCTTCCCAAGCGAAATGGTAACACACTCTCCCAATGCCCGAATCCCCGTCCGTCGCCACAGCCACTTTTCCTTTCAGTTTTCCTGCAGGTTTGTAAAGCAGAGCCACTGATACGGGGCTCGGCTCCATCAAGTGCGCTGAACCTGCTTGTGTCTCCTGGTGCTGGGGAGGGAACGCCATGGCGAAAATCCACAGTTCTTCGATTCCCGATTCTTCCGGAGCGTCTCTGTTCACAATTCCTTTAACAAAGAATAATGGTTATGAGTATTTTGTTATATTTAGGAGAGGAAAATATTAATGAAATGGTAAAAATTCTTTATTTAGTGAACTAACTCAAAAAATAATGATTAATTAAGTTAATTAAGAAAAGTGAGTAAAGTAATTAATAAATAAAAATGACTTATTAATTACTTTATGGATATATGGTCAAGTTAAGTTAGAAATCATTACTAAATTGTCATTTAATAATTTTTTCATGGGAGAGTGGGTAAATGATTGAGGAATAATAAATAAATAATGCTTTATTTAATTATTCCTATCGTTGGGTGAAGATATTTTTAATTATTTTAACTTGGTAAATAGGAAAATAACATGAAATTAATTAAATGCATTTCTAGGTTATTTTCAAGTGGGTCATAAATAATTTAGAAAAAAGTGGTTCTCTAAATTATTTCAGAAGGTGAAAATGGGTTTCAATGTGTAAAATCCATACTAAATGGTGTATTTTGATCATCCTAGTTGAAAAATTACAAGGTGATCACTTTTTAAGTGATAACAAATTGCCCCCCAATGTATGGAATGAGGAGCAAATCACATAACCAAAATACGTTGTAGGTTCACTTTCACTAGACACTGAAGGGGGCGTCATTGGAGAGAGAGAGAGAGAGAGAGAGAGAGAGAGAGAGAGAGAGAGAGAGAGAGAGAGACTATAACATAGGGGAACTATTATAACGGTAGTAGGTGAGACCTATTGTTCAGAGAAAAGTCTCTTTTATGGTGAGCACATGACCTCAATTATGTGGGGGAGGCATACCTATACTTGCCAAGATAAATCAATACAAATAATAATGGTGCACCCAAAAAATGTGGTTCTAAGAAAAATAATATGTGTTTCATGGTGTGTTGGCATCAATGGGCCAGATAATAATACAATCATACAAAGAGTCCCATATACATGTGCCTGGAATACAAAGGCCAGAACTAATAGAATGAATGTTGTTGAATTAAGTACATAGGACCAAATTCCCCCAAGATGATGTGAGGGGGATATCACAACCAAAGAAGCCCTTCCAAATCGAAAAGGGCCCTGAAGATTTGAATGAGACAATTGAAAGAGGGTCTCATGTGGTGGACTTTGCGACCGACTGAAATGAAGCTAGTCAAATCTATGGAACTACATCTAAGGCTAGATCAGGGAACTATTGATGGCTGGGCATGTGGGAGCCTACTTGAAGGTCCAACCCCTCATGAGGTCTGGGAACATCTCACACATGCTTGGTAAATGTTGGGACAATTTGTTGAAGAAATGGGCCATCAAGAGTATGATTCTTGATCACGCGACAATGAGATGGAAACGAGCACATGAGAAACAACCAAATAAAAGGGCAATTATTGTTCCCTTTGCTTGATACAAGGCACCCAATAATGATGAAAATGGATTTAAGGTACATTGTCCTTTATGCCACTCTCCTAGAATAAATGTTCTAAAGTGGATAGAGGAGGGCCCACTAGAGTTGAGGCAATAAGGAGTCCTCAATAAAGGAACGAGGAAGATAACAATGCGAATGAGAGAGATTGACACTAAGGAGGATGATGGGAATGGAAGAATGGGTGGACTTACGACTTCCCTTGTTAGATCATCACATGCAATTTTGACCTAGCAATGACTAATATGATTATAGAGGGGATGGTAAATAACTGAAATGGGGGCTTTTCGAGGATATATTAGGGAATTTATAGGTCAAATGTTGAAAATACAGGATGCATGTGACACATGGAGGGGATGATATATTGTAACATGACTCGATTGGGTGTTGAATGGACTCTATGGAACATAAGGGTGACTTAATGACGCTACCACAAGAAATATGCCCAAATAGGACCATAATAACATGAGTAAAAAGTGATTACTCACAACTAAACTCGACACATAAGTTGACAGGTGGATTTAATAGGGGGGACTTGACACCTCATGGAAAAAATGGATTGCAGAGGAAGTCTAAAATTCAAAAAAAGGGATTCGATGGTCTAAAAAGTGGCCAAATGGGCCACCAAGAGATGCCTTAAATATTCATGGAAGGATGGGTCCCTTTGAAGAATGAAGGTAACAATAGAATATGGGATTGAACTACTAGAGGAGGTCTAGAATATTGCCCGCACACCAAGTCAAACAAGGGGAGCCGGGTGGGAGCACATATAGTATAATGTTTGAATATATGTTATTAATCATCTACAACATGAAATATGTATATGTTTCGCCTGATACGTTAATAGGAAAAACTATCCAAGAAATGAGATGATAATCAACCTTACCTAGATCATTGGGGCCTAGGCCAAGACTAATGTTAATTAAGTTAGAAGGTAGCCAGAGGGGCCATCATGCCTCCAAGCATGAGACATTTCCCCAACAGATGATGATGGGAGGGACTGATTGGGTTTGCAAAGGTAGGAATGATACCCCCAAATGAATGTGTTTGTAGCATGCTATGGACATGTCAAATGTATTTAGAATAATGGATTCCCAACACTCGTATGATTTTGATACATAATATGATTATACATGATCCAAGTGGCTCTGAAAACCTTAAAAATAAAATTCTTCAAAATGTAGTGAAACTAAGACCAAGTTGTAGTGCTCGTCGTTACGATTCTGGTGGCATATATAACACAAATATCCGAATCTTTATGACCAACTTATTACAATTTTAAGTTGATAGGACAAGCAAGGAAAGAGGACCCCACAATGTGCCACGTGGGATCCACAACTTGCATGGCATCCAACTAGTGAATGAAACTTGTAACCAAATCATTGGACACTTGGACCCTAAAAAACAAAATAAATAAATAAAAATCATATAAAAACAAAAAAACCATGTAAAAACAAAATTTTAAAAGCATTTAAAAACCAACGAATATTAAAAAAACCTAAAAATGTTTTGTTATATGGTTACAAACCATATATGTATGGTTGTTATAAACCATGTCATAAATGGTTTATATAATTAAAATAATCAAATGCCATATATATAGTTGAATGGTTTGTTATGACCAAAGGTCTAGAGTTGTCAACAGTTTTGTTATAACATTGGTGGTTGTTTAAACTATGCCAAACCATTAAAATTTAAACGAGTGGTCAAAGATATCATAGACATGTTTGAAAAAGAAAACTATTTTATTTTATTTTCAATATAAAACAATAAATGACCGGGGTCCACGGGGTTTGAACCCAAGACTCCCAAACAAACGTTCGCCAATTTTACCATTGACCAACCAATATGCCATCGGGGCTGGCCTTGGGAATATCCACTAAGAAAAAGTTAATTTAAATTGACATTTTTTCATTCGACATGACAAAGGCAGAGAGCTATGAGCAGATCATGGAGATCTATGGGCCATGGGGAACCATGAGAATTTTGGAACCCTGAGCACGGGAATTTGGAGGTCGTGAGGGAACCTAATCCAGACTTATACAGGAATGCAATAGAATACATATACACACATAAACACTGATATGCAGTAGAAATAAAACTTCATTTCATTAATATCAAAGAACTGAATATAATTACATATAGAATGGAAATAAACTATCTTGGGTGATGGTAGCTTATCTCTGAGAAGAGATGTGGCAAATACATTCCATTGAACTATGTTACAATGAAACTCGGTGGCCTTTTTATCACTGAGAAATAATGAGAAACCATAAAAATCTAGAAACCTAACCCTATGAGATGAAGCACCGAAAGCTTGTGGGCCCTGTTGGGGTAAGTTGGAATGCTAAATTCCTGGGGTCGTAACATTGGCATATGATCTATGTTTGGATATCATAATACCTCATTTTGAATATCTCGAAGAGGAGGTTGAAAACAAACTAGAAAACAAATTTGGAACTTTTCTAGTCTCTTCGTTTTCCCCAAAAAACGTCTTTTAGTCCCTCAAAATGACTCTGAAAGTTTAGGACCCAAAAAACTACCAAAAATAGTAAGTTGTGCTACAATTAAGGAAACTAAAAAGAAATAATAGTGGGGTTCCAAGTGGGATAGGCAGGTGGCCACCAATATCCACCTATATCATTCCCCCACCCCCCAAGCTTTGGAAGCAATGGTCCCCATTGTGTTGAGTTCCTCCATGAGATGGGGAAACTTCTGTTGAACTTGGTCCTTAGTGAGCCACTTTTTGTTATGCAACCAACTCAGAAATAGATAGATCAATGACTTGAAAATTATCCTCTTCAAGGGGGAAACCTCCTTTACATTACATACATGAATTGTTTTTGGATGATACGAATGATAAGACCTCCTTTCTATATATAAGAGTCTAAGGGGTCACAATATAATTAGAGCCTACATGAAATTAATATAGTAAGGGCACACTAATAACTATAGTGGGCTTCTATAGGGCACAATAATAACAATATGGGGACTGCACGGGCACAAAAATACAATAAGGGGGTTGCACTAATAACAATAAGGGGCTACACTAGTAGTATATGGACCTAACATGCCCTTCTCCTTCAAAAAACTATTTTCCTTAATGCTTGAGTAGTTATGGATGCTTCTATATAAAATTCTCATCCTTCCATGCAGAATCTTCAACGGTTAAGTTCTTCCACTTGATGAGATACTATGATATCGATTGATTTCATAGTTGTTAGGTTCTTGTTTCTGTGAATGATTAAGGTTCTAATATGATTTTTCCTTCCTCCTCATGTTCTGACAATATTGTTTGAAACGGGAGCTTGTCACCTATAACCTTATTTAAGCTTGAAACATGGAAAACTAGGTGCACTCAAGAAGATGCAGGAAGCTCCAATTTGTATGCCATAGTACAAATATTTTACAACTTATAAGGACCATAGCATTTTGGTGATAATTTATTATCCATCTTAGATTTCTTGAGGGACATTTGTTTGTATGGTTGTAGCCATAAAAATACCTAGTTGCCTACATCAAAACTTCTTTTGCTGTGATCTTGATTTGCTTGTTGTTTCATTTGATTATGTGCCAAAGTGAGGTTATCCTTTAAGAGTTGGAGAACTTGTTCTTGATGCTCGATGTGATATTCCACTACATGAACCTTATAATTATTGTTCAACACTTTTTGGAGATCTATAGAAATAGATGATTTTGATGTTTGAATCTCTAGTGAACATATTACGTCCCGTTGTTATTTCTTTAGAAGCTTTATCATGCCATTAGAGATGATTATCTTTCATGTTTTCCCTCTGATACCCCTTAATTCAACTTCCTTTCCTCCCCAAAAAAATTTCAAGAATAGTTCTTGAAAATTAAAAGCTATCGTACCCAAAGATTATAACCATTGGACTCTTATTACAACATTAGCACCACCCATTGGAATGGAAAAAATTGGACTATTCAATACATATTCTCCCATGGATAACTTGATATTATGACACTTTCTAGAGAAATTTATGGTTCCTCCATTGCAGCCATCACTTGACACTCTGGTGCTAGATATAGGGAGCAATTAAATTCCTTGGTTATCTTACAATGAATAAAATTATGGGTACTAACCGAATCAATCAACACTATTACCTTTTTCTTCTTGATATGTCCTTCTATCTTGGGAGTTTGAGGAGTGGTAATTCTTGTCAATGAATTACAAGATATGATTAGATTCATTTCTTCTTTCTCTGGGGTTGGTTCCTTGTGTATATCCTCTTATTTTGACATTTCTTGTTCCTTTTCTTCCTCCTCTTCCCATTCTATGGAGATTAATTTCTTCTCAGCACACTTATGACATTTAGTGTATTTTCTTTCACAACTGTAACGAATCCCTTTTGCTATTTTTTCTTCCAATTTTTGTGGTGTCAACCTGTAGGTTGTGGAAGGCCAGGAGCAACAAAACTTCCATCTTTATAGTTATGAGTGGTAGGCTTCCTTGTTGCCATAATTTTTCTTTCATTTTTTCTTGCCAACCTAAATGCCTTCTCCAATGAATCAGGTTCCCAAAGGAGAACCTCATGTTGGATGTTATCCTTTAAAGTTCCTATGAAGACTTCAATCCTATTATTCTTTAGAAGATCATTTACCCTTATATTCAAATTTTGAAAGTCCTCAATGTGCTCTACCATTGAACCCTTTTGTTTGAGATTTATCAATTGGCTAAAGAAGGTGTTTATCTTTGTATACTCATAATGTGCTATCATTTCCTCTGTGAAAATTGACCAAGTGACAATTTGTTTATGAGAGGAAAGCCATCGATACCATACAAAATTATTGGGTTCTAAATATAAAGTTTCAATACATACCTTTTGTGTGTTTTGCACATTATGGAGATCAAAATATTTCTCCATCTGTAGTATCCATGTTATGGGATCCTTGCCATCAAACTTCCTCATATCAATCTTTGGAATATGGTGGGTCTTCAATCCAATGTCAGATTCTATAAAATCATGATTAACATTTCTTATTTTCTCATCATGAGTTTCCTCTACTACCTTTTCGCCATTAAGAAGCCTTTCTTGTAGTAACTTTGTCCAACCTTCCTTCAAACCTTCCCTATCTTTCTTCAAATATTCCATGTTGCCTTTCAAATTTTCTTCTATACCATCGATATTAGCTTCCATTCCATAGATAAAATCATTTATCTTAGATTCAATCACATTCTTCAAACCATCCATCCAATTTTGCTTACTAGGTGTTTCTATTTTCTTGATTCGAGTCATTCTTTTTCTTACTTTTATGAGCTCAATCTTGCAACTATTTTAACTATGTAATTTCATATCTCCAAGTTTTTAAATTTTTTCTCATGGCAGCCCTCTAAGTCCTATTTCCAACCCCACAGGTCTAGTCAATATTGGATTCTTCAAGGAAGCGTTATTCCCAATCTCCCACGATGAACTGATTATAGACTAGTTCAGTAGAGTGAAATTGTATGGAGTTCCACGTGTCATTTTTTTATATCTTGTTAGCCTCACTCTCTTAAAAAAAATTATAAATCCAAAATAATTTAATTAAATTAAATCATGAGAGTTAGTTCCTCAAACTAGGGAGTTTAGTTAGGAGGAGAGATTCTCTCCAACTAGTCCTCCTAAGTTAGTGTGTAGTTGAGAAATTGTCTCAACCATAGTGTCCAAGATAGACGTACTATCTTGAGACCAACTTCCTCATGTATTTATGTGTACTATTATCATTCTTTGTACATTGGATTGATTAATAATGAAAATGTGAGGAATGTTGAAGGCTCTCTGCCTTTTCCGCCAGTTTGTTTTTTGTGTGTTGCTGGTTTGATTATTGTGTGTTAGTTTGCTGCCTATATGGTTATATGCCTATATGATTAATTTTCATGTGGTATCAGAGCTAAAGAATCCTCTCCTGTGTGATATGAGGATTTGATGAGTGCATCTTATATAATTGTGTATTGTGTATGCATTAACTAGTATGGATCTGCACTGAGGAGCGATCGAGTTAGAAGAAGACGGACGAAATTAATTTGATGGTGGTGTTCGATTTGGTTTTTTAAAGTTTCACTTTGAGGTTTTTTTTTTTTTTTTTTGTTTCGAAGCTTTCTCAGCACAAAATTGTAACAGGTCACATCTGGAGGGCAACCCATTTCATTCATGAACTCGAAAACCTCGTGCACTTTTTCCATCTGGTTGTTCCGGCCATGAGCGACCAAGAGAGGCCGAAATGTCAAGGGAGTTAGAGTGCACCCAGCCCTGTACATGTCCTTCAAGGAAGATATGGCAGAATCTGCATAATCCTCCTTACATAGTGCAGAAACCATCATATCATATGCATTTTTTTGCGCAAAATTCTCCAACTGTTTAATTGTTTCAGTGACTTCCCCCAGCATCTCTGCATCATCATACATGGCAGAGTTCACCAAAAACCCTCAGTGCACATCACTTTTTCCTGAAGGCTTAAACCAACACTGGTTGCACTTAGCATGCTTAAATCCCAGCTGTGGGTACAATCAAACTAAGCTCACAGGGCAAAACTACCAGACAAGAACATAAACAATGGCTTCAGTGATCCGAATGGCCACCAGAGCAGCGACTTCGACAACATTACACCTTTCAAACTTGTGAACTTACAGCGGCTCCAACCGATTGAAACTCTCAATTCGAAAATCTTTGTAAACGGTATGTACTCTGCCCATTTTCGTGCTTCAAATTTTTTCTTATCGAGAGTACACCAAGATCCTTGTTTGAATCTAGACAATATGTGGCACCTCCAATCACAATCGATAGCTGAGAAACATCTTTAACAGTATCTACTGGCATATTGCTTTGACTTTTTGAAGCATCCATAACATTAAGAAGCTCTGTCTTGCTCAATTTTAATCGCTGCTCAATATTCAGGGGTCTCAGCAACAATGCTGATACAACGTCATTGACCATCCGAATTGATTTCCCATCATAGTTATCCTATCCTACAATAATTCCCTCACATATATGAGTCTGTTTTTCATCCATGAACTCTTCCACCTCCAGGAAGCTCATACTACAAAGTTCCACAGCCATCTCTTTATCATCGTGCCTTCCTCCAGTTACTGCTCGAAATGAAACAGATTTGGAGGCACTACGAACAAAAAGAAGCTGAAAGAATTCTGATTCTTCTTCCCGAATGCCGTGCTTTTCCCTTTGCAGCCGCTTTTCCTTGTGAAGCAACCTGTTCCATGATAAAATATCAACAAAGATTTCAAATATCAGAGACAATACAGAACAAACAATTCAAAGATCTGTCAGATGTTGCAAAAGGCATGGAAGGAAGACGGTTTTGGCATTTGATTATTCCACATATCCGCATCTTATACTTTATATTTTGCGGTCAAAGGAATTGAAAAGGAAATATGAATAATAAGGAAAATTGTGCATGCAAACTGATCGAATTCATGACGTGGTGAGCAACAGTGTTGAGCATTGAAGAGATAGCGTTGAAGGTAATCAAACTCGATTTGTGAATAAATGGTGCTTGTGTTGTGTACCGCGGTGAGCCATCAAGGAGAAGCGTGGAGGAAGTAACGAAATTTAAATAAAACAAAAAAAACCTGCATTGAGCCACTTCTCCAAAGAATATATTTAAAGGTGTGTCTTTATGCATTATTTAGTGTGTTTTGACCTTTCAAAAAAAATGTGTTTCGTTCACTTTTTCAAGTGACTAGAATTCAATTTATTAAAAGGATGAATGAAAAAACATTTTAAAAATGACCATTAGATGAAGCTTTTGGAGGAATAAGGTGAGATTTATAAAAATATTTTTTAAAGCTTTGTAATGGAGTGATAAGGTGAGCTTTTTAAAAGTATTTTTTAAAGCTTTGTCATGGAGTGATAAGGTGAGCTTTTTAATTTGAAATTGTTTTTTGAAGTGATAAGTGGTGGATAATTTTGAGAGTGCATGAGCAGTCATTAAAGTGAATTTGAATTTGGTGTTTGAAAAAGGGTCCAAACAACCAAAATATTGTAATTGAAAAGTTGTTCTTGGGTGTAAGAGTTGGTTGTCACTTGTATAATAAAAAGGCATTTTTTTGTGGTGCTTGTGTCCTAGATCCGCCCTAAATTGAATAAGGGGATCTTAGGTACACCGTGTGTAATGAATGCATGTGCATGACTTGTGTCCATTTTGTAAAGATGCTCTTTTTCTTTTATGCTTCAACAAAACAACTATATGCACATAAGAAAAAGTCATCGATCCAGCTCCTCAAATCAAAGCTCCCATAATCAATTAAGTTTATAAGCACAAAGCGTCACATCATCAACTTGATAAGACAATATTTCTAGCAAGTACATTTCACATCATCAAAGAAATCAAGTTAAGGATGCTACAAAATCAAGCATTTCCAGTCAAGACATTTCTACATCAACATCCAATCAAGTTGTCATCTACATCAACAATTTTTGCAGCAATTCAACAACAATTTTTTGGCAAATTGTGCTTGCACAATTATTTAATAAGCTCAATACAAAACTGTAACTTACAAGTTGAATTGTAATCAAAGTCAAATTAAGTTGAATTATAAGGGTGCATTCTCGATTGAAACCGACACCCACACTTTGAATTGATAGGGAATCAATTAAACCAGATGAATACATTAAGTCAAGTAAGTCTTCAACTGAATCATCGAGATTGAATTTAGCATTTGTCATTTGGGTGGATTTTCGACAGTGTTCGACACCCATCATTTTTCAGCACATTCAGTGCATCACTAAGTGCAATAATCAGCCAAGAGTTCAAGAAAAAAGGTGTTTAAAGGAAGTAAAACAATCAAGCAAGCGAGCGTGTTCATAAAATAATCAAGCAAGCAATCATCATCAAATGAGCGTGACTTCTAATCTTCAAGTCAGCCTCAAAAAAAGCATGTGTCTACAGCAAGAACACTAAGATCAAGCAAGCGTGTCAAGTAACCAAATCAAGTGTAACAGTTCAACGCACAACAAGCGAGCCTGTGTAAAGTTCATTACAACATTCATAAAGTTTCTTTCAAGCAAAGTGATCGTCATCAAGCAAGCGTCAAGTCAACAATTCAAGTAAGTGTTTAAAGCATCAGCAATCAGCAAACAATATGAGCAATATTGTCATTTCAGTGATCAACTCAAGTGAGCAATTTTTTCAAGCACGACTTCTTCAACAAGCGAGCCTGACTTCAAAGTATGCAAGGAAACATGGTGACACACATTCAGCTGTCCCAAATTCTTCACAATTCAATATTATCATCATTCGACGACATGGTGCAGATCAACAAAACCACTCTTGCTGACATTCAATTGCATATTCAACATGCACATGAAACAATTGAGTTCCTTCAACTAGAGTCGCAACTACAAAGAGATGAGCTGCAATAGAAGAGTGCTTCTTCCAAGTCATTCAACCATACAGATGGAGATAAAGATGTTGATTCCAAATCACCCATCCAAACAACTTCAAGTGATGAAGTTGTTCATGATCAAATTCAAATTTCTTCCAAACCCATCATCAAGCCATGGGAAGAAATTCCAAGTAATCAAAATCAACACAGCTTAGGATATGTTGAAGATGACGACAACTTACATATCCCTGATTATTCACAGCCCATTCAGTTCATCAGTGCCAGATTACTTGAACATATCACCTCAGCAAGTTCTCTGCAAGTTGTAGACAGACATCAATGCACACAAACTGAAAGTGTAGATAAACAAAAAACAAACTCTCGTTTCAGACAAACCGAAATGTTCTCATTGTCAAAGAACCGGTCATCTAGAAGATCAGTGTTTTGATCTCCATCCTTGTCACCATTGTGGCAAGTTAAATCATTCATTAGAGAAATGCAGCAAACAACGACAGTTAGCCAGATTGAAGATAAATTATTCATGGATTGATCCCTGGGAATGGTCATCCATAGCCAAAATATTGTACAAGTTTTATAATTGAATTCACTCACACATATTGTAGCCAACAATCAAATGAAGATGGTACTCTCGTGCAGTTGAATGGGGGAGTACAACAGTGACACTCTCCAACACCTAAAGGGGGGGAGTTCAGAATTCAGAAATAATTTGAAGAAGATTGTCTCTCCTTTCAGCTAACAAAGGGGGGAAAATGTCAATGAAATTAACAAGTGGTTGTCAGACTGAAAGTCTCGACAACATCAATGAAGCAACTAGTGGGCATCTTCATCAGCCAGAGGGCATCTTCATCAGTAGTGAGCATCAGAAAATTCACCAGTGGGTGATTGATAGCAAAAGCAGCAGTGAACAGTTTTCATCATGGCAAAAGCAACAATGAGTTGTTTTCGACATCTTCAACCAGTGGGCAATCATCATCAGCAAATACACCAGTGGGCATTCATCGAATTGTGTTAGTGGACATTGGATGCTATTTTCAAGCAAAGGATAGTTGGATCCTTTTGTAGCTTGGCACATGATGGAGTTGTCAAGCGACATTCAGAGATGAAGCAAGCATGCAGTTGATTCATGTTCTCTTCAGATTTGAGTTTTTTCTAGCTGATCCTGCATTGGCGGTTTTCAGGCAGTGTTTTTTGAGGAGCAACTTGAGAACTTGGCAGATGGTTCCTTGTTCTTTTTGGATTTATCATTGGGGGGGGGGGGGGAATGTTAGCCTCACTCTCTTAAAAACAATTATAAATAAAAAATAATTAATTAAATTAAATCATGAGAGTTATTTCCTCAAACTAGGGAGTTTAGTTAGGAGGAGAGATTCTCTCCAACTAGTTCTCCTAAGTTAGTGTGTAGTTGAGAAATTGTCTCAACCATAGTGTCCAAGATAGACGTACTATCTTGAGACCAAATTCCTCATGTATTTATGTGTACTATTATCATTCTTTGTACATTGGATTGATTAATAATGAAAATGTGAGGAATGCTAAAGGCTCTCTGCCTTTTCCACCAGTTTGTCTTTTGTGTGTTGCTGGTTTGATTATTGTGTGTTAGTTTGCTGCTTATATGGTTATATACTAGTCCAGTAGAGTGAAATTGTAGGGAGTTCCACGTGTCATTTTTTTATATCTTCAGCCCTACAATTGATGCCCATGAAACTACAACCCTTCCCCTTTCTATCAATTTTTACGAAATTTAAATCCAATTCTCAGAGAGAAAGTTATGACGATATTCCCAAGGTCACTTGTTTTCGATCGAATCTTGGAGCCTGTAAAAACCTTAACTTCCTCAGATCATATCTATGAAAATATAGCGATAATATATGAAATTTGTACACAAGGTTCATCACAATATTTGCTCAATTTAGACTCCATTGGGTTTTAATTTCATCTTCTGAAGTTTTGTAGAAAGAAAGTTATAGTGAAAATTCCACAATGACATGTTTGAAGCAGTGAAACCCTAGAATCCAAAGCTCCGATACCAAATTTTATGCAACCAACTCACAAATAGATAGATCAACGACTTTAAAATTATCCTCTTTGAGGGGGAAACCTCATTTACATTACATAAATGAAAAATTCTTGGATGATGCAAATGATAATACCTCCTTTCTATATATAGGAATCTAATGGGTCATAATATAATCAAAGCCTACATAACAATAATATTGTAAGGGCACAAAAATAACAATAGTGGGCTTCTATGGGACACAATAATAACAATATGGGGACTACATGGGCATAAAAATTCAATAAGGGGCTTTCAATAATAACAATAAGGGGCTACACTAGTAGTATAGGGACCTAACACTTGCCTTGGTGTAGAGTTAACCAGCTTTGACAACCCGATACAATTGGATCTTCTGCTGGCGAGTGTTCTTGATCTGCATGTCCATGATCCAATCAGTTGTGGCCTATTCCATGCGGTTTTGTTTTAGCTCTATTGGTGTGAGATGTTTTGCAATGTTTGATGTGTCCAGTAATGGTGGAAATTATGGCCGAAGGTGACCCACATTGAACACTGGGTGCAGACCAAGGAATGGGGGAATGTTGAGCCAAAAGCATTGCCTCCCACAACCTTAGTGATGGTATAAGGCCCATATCAGAGCAGGTGAATGTTGTAGTGGGTCTCAACAAGATGCTCCTTTTGCAAATGTAACCAAATGTTTTCGCCCACCTGGAACCTGTGTGGCACCTGATGTTGATCATGACATTGCTTGTAATTAGCATTAGCTCTATCCAATATGTGATGGACCTGATGGTGGATGTACTGAATGTGCTCAATGGATATGTTAGTCTTGTCATCTTTGGCCTGGACATGAGCCCAATGTACTTGAGTAGCTGTAAATGGTATGGCCACATTAATGGGACATAGTGGCTGGAATCACAATCCTACCTAAAAGGGGTTGTGGCTAGTTGAGCTATGGAGAGCTCTATTGTAACTATGTTGGACATAGGGGAGACTTTCATCCCATGTGCATGGATTCTTGGATTTTTACATGCGAAGAATGTGCACGATCATCTTGTTGACAACCTCTATTTAGCCATTATTTTGGGGGTGGAACGTCGTGGACTTAGTGAGCTTTGTATCCAGCATCGACTAGAGGCTTGACCAAAATGTACTCAGGAACCTTCTATACCGATCTTAGATAATGGACTGTGGGATCCAAAAGTGTACCCAAACTCATTCAAATAAGATCTTAGCAGTCACTTCTACTATGATACTTTTCTTACAGGCGTCCAAAATGGCCATCTTAGAGAATTTGTCGATGACCAAGAAAATGTAGTCATTTCCATGCTTAGTAGAAGGAAGCCCTGACATATAATCCATGGAGATGGATTCCTAAGGCTGACTAGGAGTAGGAAGAGGAGTATATAGGGATTTCTTCTTGATGGTCGAGCTGGTAATGACATAGGTAGTGGAGGATTTGATGTACTTCCCAGCATCCTATCAAAGCTTCGACCAATAAAAATACTTATGCAACACTGCCACTATTTTCTCCACTCTAAAATGTTTAGTGACCCGACTGTAGTACGCCACCCAAATCATCTTGGCACACTCGCTTGAAGGAACACATAGGTGTCCTAGGTGGCATAATAGTGCACCCTGGGGTGAAAATAAGGAGCTGTCTTTCCTTCCAGGAGAATATGGTATGTGTTGCCAAATTTTGGATCGCTCTTATAAAGATGCAGCCACCCTAAAGTCTCGTGTCCACAAGATTCCAGCACAGTGTCCAGTGCGATGATCGATGGTTGGCTGAGGAGGTTTGCAACAGTATTGGTGTTTCCCTTGTTATACTTAATTTTCAAGTGGATTTGTTGCAGGTATGCGGACCATTTCTGATGGTGATTGTTCTGCAAATTTCCTTGTTTCTGTATGAACTACAGGGGCCGTGGTATGTGTGGGTGACTGTTTCCTTCCCTATAATTAAATGCTTTCATTTTTGGCCCATAATGAAAATTTCACTCGTGAGTCCCAATTTTTCTGATTTTCTAATATGGTCTTTTTAAGAATCCTCACTAGAATTTTTTTTGAGGACTCAACCAGTCCATTTCCTTGCGGATAGTAGGTGGTGGAATGTCCCATGATGATGTTGTACTTTTGCTAGAAACTAATAAACTTGGCTGACTTAAATACCTGAGTGTTGTCAGTTATAATCTTCCTTGGACAACCAAATATAACAAGGATATTCTCCTCCATAAACTTTATGACCACAATATTCATTGCATTCCAAGATGGGATGGCCTCTACCCATTTTGTGAAATAATTCGTGGTTGTAACTATCCATTTGTGTTGACCACTTGATGGTGGGTGTATTTCTCCAATGAAATCTAGCCCCCACTATCTGGAGGGATCCTCTACAAAAACAAGGGTAAAAGGGAGGGGTGCCAACCTCTATTTTTCTTTAAAAATCTGAGCTTTTTCATAGGCCCTAACATATGTATGAACCTCACCAAATAACTCAGGTCAATAGAAACCAAATTTCAGAATATTATGGGTTGTGGCTCTCTAGCTGTAATGTCCCCACTAACACAGTTGTGGAATTAATCAATCACCTTGGGAATCTCCTCTTCTAATAGACATAATAGAAAAATCCCCACCGAGTCCTTCCAGTACAAATGGCCATTTGAGATAACAAACTTCTGGGCTTGTAGCCTCAAGGCCATGTATTTAACTTTGTCAAAATTTAATAGGAACTTCAGAAAAATTAAATAATGGATAATATATTTACACCAATGTGAGATGAGGTACTTCATCTATATTTTCTATGTTGATGTTTCAATTTTCTCTGCTCCTCTTATCCTTTACTTTCTACTTCCATATTTTCCAATATGTTTATTTCCAAGGCTTGGCAGTTAGCCTCAGACAATATTTTATCTAATCCTTGTCCTTTGATCAACTTGGTGAGTTTGATATCCATATCATATTCTCGAATCTTGGCAATCCACTTTCCTCTCTTGCCTCCACTGTCACCCTGCATGAGAATGTCTTTCACAATAGTTGTAGGAACATAAGCTATTATATTTGATTACAAGACATAAATTCAAAAATCCTTTAGACATTTGACCAAGGCATAGGCCCATTTTTTCTAAAATATTATATTTCAACTATGAATCTTGCAATACCTGGCTGAAAAATGCAATCAGATGCTCCTATCCTTCACTATTTTTCTGCAATAAAACAACTGGCATCGTGTTAGGAGAGGCAAAAGTGAAAATGAGAAATGGCCTCTGATAAATTGGGCTAGCTAAAACCGGGGCTTCTATAAAATCCCTTTTGATTTTGGAGAATGAATCTCGAGCTTCAATAGTCCACTTGACCTCCCTATCCTTCTTTAACATTTATGTGATTTCTTTGACAATTTTAGCATAGTTTGGTATAAATCTTCTTAGAAAATTTATTTTGCCCAAGAAAACTTGAATTTCTTTCCTATTCCTTGGTAATGGAATATTGCTAATAGCCTCCACCCTTTTGGGATCAATCTTCACTCCTTCCCTTGCCACAATGAGGCCCAACAACTTCCCTTCACTTAAAGAAAACTGTGATTTCTGGGGGTTTAAGGACAGACCATACCTCCTACATTTTGTGAAAGTGAGTTGCAAGTGTTTGAGGTGCTCTTCATCTAATTTCGAGAAAATGGTTATGTCATCCAAGTAAATCACCATGAATTTATCTCATTCTCCAATGAATGCTATATCCATTTCCCTTTGGAAAGTAGCTCCAACATTTATGAGGCCAAAAGGGATCCTGGCATACATAAATGTTGCTCAAGGTGTAGTAAAAGCTATTTTATTCTGACCCTTAGAGTGTACAATGACCTGATTGTATCCAAAGAATCCATCCATCATTGACATTCGGGAAGACCCTACTACTTTCTGCAGGATATAATTCATATTAGAAAAAGGGTAGTTATCTTTCAGTGATGCCTTCTTCGAATTTCTGAAATCTACACATAGCCTTATTTCCCCATTTTTCTTCCTGACAGAGAGTAAATTTTGAACCCAATCTAAATATCTCAAGGGTACAATAATCTTAGCCTATAACATTTTCTTCACTTCCTTTTCAATTGATGGGAGTAACAAAGGATTAACTTGCTGGAGCTTTTGCTTATATGACTCCCTCCAGTTTCTAAAGGAATATTTTGTTGTATTACACTGGGGTCAAAAGTCTTCAAATCATCATATGACCTAGCACAAACATCCATATATTCCTTAAAAAGTTTAAGATATCTTTGTTTATATTCTTTTGGGAATCTTTTAGCTAACTTTATGACTTTAGGATCTTCTTATGTGCCAACATTACAATCCTCCACATATTCCTCAATATATTGTTCAGTTGGATTAGAGGCCACATCATTTGACTGAAACAACCTTTCGAGTCGAACTAACCCTTTGGGGATGGTATTTCTCTTTAGTTGCAAGATTTTGTGACCAACAATAGATTCCTCCCAATCGTCTTGCTTTTCATCTGTTATCTTCTCACCCTCTTGATCAATCACTGAGTTTGAGAATTCCATAATAACCTCCATAAAGAATTTGATTTGTTCTTGATCTTTAAACACCTACCAGTACTTCACATTGTATGGTACTGAAGGCATGTACCTGACCTCAACTTTGTATCTGAGCAAGGGGCTTTGAGGGGCTTTGAAATTACTAATAGTGATTGCTAAAGATTCATCCATCCTATTTCACGCTCTGGGCGAGAACTGAATATTGAAATCTAGGAAAACATTTTCCACCAAATCCCATACTTCATTTATGTAAGAATTCAATATTGGGTGTTTGGTTTGATATTGATTTTTTGATTTCTTCATCACCAATTTTGAGTCCCCATACACAAACAAGTAACCAATATTAAGGTTTTTGGAAGTTTGTATCCCCAACAATAATGCTTCATATTTAGCTACACTGTCAGTGGCTTCGAATTCCAATTTTAAAGAAAAATGAATAAAATTACCCTCGGGGATACCAGCAACACGCTTGCTCCATTTCCTTCCCTGGAATAAGAACTATCAAAATATAATTTCCATACTTGGACATGTTCAAGTAGTTGATTACCCAACTGGGTAGGAAATTCCACCTCTATAACTCCCATGATTTGATCATCTTCTTCTAATAGCAGACAAGAAATATATTTCTCCTTACCATACACAACAACATTGTTTAGACAATTTTCCTTTGCAACTGTCTTCAAAAATATGGATTCCTTGTATAATCAATGCTCCTCTCCACCAAACACTGGAATGGTAGCATATGTTAGATCGATTTTAATAGACCACCCAATTTTCATTCCCCATGATCTAGACAAAAGCATACCAAATCTTGTAGGGCTGCCAACAACTATAATATCCATTACTACATTTTTGCTTGGATTTGAGCCAAATTAACCACTAGATCCTTAATCATTCCTAGGCACTTTACTCTTTTGGAATCAAAGGAATATAAATCTTTGTATGGTTTTTTTATCTATATTCCCAACCATTCCATCACAGATAGAGGCATTAAATTGTGACATGCTCCCAAGTCAAGCATGAAATGATGTAGTAGTAGATCATGGATCACCAAGGTGACATAGAATGGAGGAGTGGAAGTGTCCCACTCCTCCACATGTGGTCCAAATACAACCATGGGCATTTCTTCTTGTAGGTTAAGGCTATCATGAAGGAGGGTAGTGGTGGGTGAGTTCATAAACTAAGACACTTGTGCTTTATAACTTGGTTGTTTCAATAATTTGGTTAAAGGGACAACTATATTGACTTTAGAAGAAAGTATTTCGGATTAATCACATGGTTAGGATTTGGTCGACGTTTCGAACCAACTAATGTGGTTCATCCTCAGGACAAGGTGAGAAATCCATAGATTAGAAGGAATAAATAGTAAGGATGCAACATTGCCCAGAGTTAGCCATTAAAAATTAGTTGTTGGTGGATTAGTTAGAAGGTAAAGAAAATAATTATTTAGGGACTAGAGGTAAGGAAAAATATTGTATATTTTGTTAAAAACAATAAAAATAAATAATAGTAATTAAATATTATCTTGTCTGTTATGGGTTGACTTATTCATATTAGAAAACTCGCTGATAGGAAAATAAATTAAATAAAAATGGATCAAAAATAATATTAACATGTTTAAAATTATCTAATAGAGGGGCGCAAAATAAATAAATAATAATAATAATAATAATAATAATAATAAATAAATAAATAAATAACACATTATAAAAAGATAGAAAATAGAGGGATATATATATATATATATATATATATATATATATAGATATATATATAGATATATCTATCTATATATATATATATATAGATGTATGGATATATATATATATATATAATAATAATAATATAATAATAATAATAAATAAATAAATAAATAACACATTATAAAAAGATAGAAAATAGAGGGAATATATATATATATATATATATATATATATATATATATATATATATATATATATATAGATATATCTATATATATATCTATATATATATATATATATATATATCTATATATATCTATATATATCTATATATATCTATATAAGTGAACAAATATATACATAAATAAAAATAGGGAACCAGGCAGAAACAGAAGAAAATAAACCAAAAAGAGAAGAGGAGGAGAGAGGAAAAGAAGAATGATGAGTTAAGATGAGAGAGCTGGAATCCAGCTCTTACTCAATTTCCAACCATCATCCCTATTAAGATTTTTGGTGTGCCTTTCGATCTCAATCGCCTCCCTAAGCTTCCTGTGGTGGAAATGATCTACTTTAGCGATAACTTTGGATTCTTCAATACAAACATGGTGCTTCGATTTTTCTGCATGTTCAGCTAAGGCTGATGAGCGGGAGCGATTGTGTCTGATGTCTGCTGCATGCTCATTGATCCTCTGTTTAATAGACCTACCTATTTCTCCAATGTAGGGGATACCACAAGAGAAGGGAACAAGGTAGACGCCTTTCAAGTCCTTAGGGTCAATAGGGTCTTTAACTGATCTAAGAGACTTTTTAATGGTATTGAGAGGTTGGAATGAAGAAGAAACATTCATCTTCTTGAGGATATGGGGAATCCTATCTGTGGTTCCTTGGATATAAGGAAGACGAAACTTAGAGATAAGATCATATCTCTAAGGTTCATCTTCCTTATATCCAAGGAACCACAGATAGGATTTCCCATATCCTCAAGAAGATGAATGTTTCTTCTTCATTCGAACCTCTCAATACCATTAAAAACTCTCTTAGA
This sequence comes from Pinus tabuliformis, assembly GCA_031772625.1. Classification (NCBI taxonomy): domain Eukaryota; kingdom Viridiplantae; phylum Streptophyta; class Pinopsida; order Pinales; family Pinaceae; genus Pinus; species Pinus tabuliformis. The sequence continues at coordinate 335,758,542 of CM062810.1, read as the reverse complement.
TCAGCGAAGACCCTATTGACCTTAAGGAATCAAAAGGCGTCTACCTTGTTCCCTGCTCCTGTGGTATCCCCTATATTGGAGAAATAGGTAGGTCTATTAAATAGAGGATCAATGAGCATGCAACAGACATTAAACACAATCACTCCTGCTCATCACACTTAGCTGAACATGCAGAAAAATTGAAGCACCATGTTTGTATTGAAGAATCCAAAGTTATCACTAAAGTAGATCATTTCCACCATAGGAATCTTAGGGAGGCGATTGAGATTGAAAGGCATACCATAAATATTAATAGGGATGATGGTTGGAATTTGAGTAAGAGCTGGATTCCAGCTCCCTCATCTTAACTCATCATTCTTCTTTTCCTCTCTCCTCCTCTTCTCTTTTTGGTTTATTTTCTTCTGTTTCTGCTTGGTTCCCTATTTTCATTTATGTATATATTTGTTCACTTATATATATATATATATATATATATATATATATATATATATATATATATATATATATATATATATATATATATATCTATATATATATATATATATATATATATATATATATATATATATATATATATATATATATATATATATATATATATCTATATCTATATATATATATTTCCCTTTATTTTCTATCTTTTTATAATTTCTTTATTTATTTATTTATTATTATTTTTTTTTGTGCCCCTCTATTAGATAATTTTAAACATGTTAATATTATTAAATTAATATTATTTTTGATCCATTTTTATTTAATTTATTTTCATATCAGCTAGTTTTCTAATATGAATAAGTCAACCCATAACAGAGAAGATAATAGTTAATTACTATTTTTTTTTAACTAAATATACAATATTTTTCCTTAACTCTAGTCCCTAAATAATTATTTTCTTTACCTTCTAACTAATCCACCAACAACTAATTTTTAACGGCTAACTCTGGGAAATGCTTCATCCTTACTATTTATTCCTTATGATCTATGGATTTCTCACCTTGTCCTAAGGATGAACCACATTAGTTGGTTCAAAATGTCGACCAAATCATAACTATGTGATTAATCCGGAAGACTTTCTTCTACATTATGGATCACAAAATTCTTAGATCTATATTGACTTTCCTTAGCTCTTTTTGAAGAATGACGGTAGAGGGATTCCTACCAGTTTTAACAATCTAAACAGGGTATTTTCCCTCATTAAAGATTGAATTTATTTGTGGTGGAAATTGATCTGTTTTGGAGGCTTCAAACTCGATTAAGAATGGGATTGGAGGATTCTTTTTTGATTGGTGGTACAAGGTTCAATGGTTTCTTCCCTTTATCTATTGGATTAGGGGGAATTCAGTGAAGAGTTTCCTCATTCTGATCCTACATTCTGGACCTTTTCCTAGATGACTTGAGATCATATTTCCTATGTAACTAGGCCTGCACGAAGTCAACAAAATGTTTACAATAATTATCTATCTCATCCTCATCTAGTGGGCATCCAAATCATCTCCTTCTCCTTCATGTGCTTCTATTTCATTTTCTTCCTCAGAAAGAGAAGAGAAGTGGTTTTCTTGAACGTCTATAGTTTCTTCAACTTTCTCCTCAGGAGCATATTTTAAATACAAATGAGGATGAATATGATCATGTTGATCCTTTCTCTCCCTTTGCAAGAGATGCAAGGGAGTCCTCCTGTATTGGGGATTAAAATTTATGTTAGGATTTGGTTTACTTTGTCGAAGGGGGTTTTTGTTTTCCAACTCTAGTTCTATGAGTTTGTTAGATAAATTCCTTATCAGATTTTTTATCTCATCTAATTTTGGTCCTTGGGTTTCCTTTACATGGCTCGAAAAACTAGCTTCTTCCTTTACCCTTATCCTATCACCATATTCAGCCTTCCCTTTCCATTTTCCAATGGAGGTGAAATTTTCTTCGACTTCCAGGGCATTTGTTTGGATTTGATCCAAACTACAAGACTTTCTGGCTCTAAGGGTAAACCCAAAATTTGGTTCAAAGGCTTTGAAAAAAACCACTTTGGCAGTAACCTGTGGTTCAATTTTAGCAAGAAGACTGTTATACAATTTATTAAACCTCTTTATAAATTCTAAGACATCTTCATTAGGTTTTTTCTTCATTGCATTGAATTATTTAAGAATATACCCGTGGTCTCTTTCCTCCCCCCATTTCTACATAAAATAATTCTACATCTCCTCTCAGGTATTTATTAAAGGATTTGTTAAAATATTGAACCATTTCCTAGCATTTCCATCCAAAGACTGGAAAAAGAGTCTTAGTACTACGTCCAGATGTTCTACATTCAGATTCTCAGCAAATGCACAAAAGGTTTTTATATTCTTGTGGGATGAGATATCATCCTCTCCAGTGAACCTTGGAAGGAGTTTAAGATAATCTTGTGGCATCTCATTCACGGGCATTGCAAGTTGAGTGGAGCATATTTATTAAGTAGAAAACTAGGGACAACCATGTTTTGCAATGGAGGTGGTAGAAGATTTATCACAGGGCTTGGTTGAGGAGCTGTATGGAGTATGGCTATCTGGGGTTGAGATGAAATGTCACTAGTGCTGATAGTCAGAATAGTAATTAGGATATATTTGACCTCTTCAACTTTTGGAAAGGTATGGAATGTGAAAGGAGGTGAACTGAAAGACGCTTCTTCATATTTGACTCTTGAGGAGAATGAAGTAAACAATGGGAAACATTCTTCAGAATATTCCAAAACTTTGGAAGAGGACTCAAAGTAGTTTATCTCAACCTTCTGAGAGTTGGAAGTTGACACCTCAGGCAACGAGATCACAGGACCTAGAGTAATGGGAGTCCCCTCTTTCCAAACTCTCTTGGATATGATTTTTTTAGGATCAAATACTAGGGGAGTTTTCTGTTGAGAAGTGTCAGAACATGTATGAGGCCTTTTGAAAGTTAGGGTGATCAAACAAAAATTTAAATAGTGGAGTTTCCAAGGTGAGAGATCTTCAACCCACACCCCCTTTTTCTCACCTAACCAAGGGGTGTACAAGTGTCATACCCATGGAAAATATTATGATTCGTCCCCAATAATGATGCCAAAAGATGTTGTAGCCCCTAGAGACAACCTCTGGGTTGAGAAGAGGTCAGTGCCTAGGACATCTTAGAAGTGTGTGTGGGATTTTCTAAATTTTTTCACTTACATTCAACATTAAACACATTTTTAAAACAAAATTGGTTCAAAATCTCTTTCAAGAGGGTAGAATCAATTGATATCAAAGAAAACTCATAAAAGACTTAATATCCAGCTCTAGTGGCTAACTTACAGAAGCACATAGTTCATTGGTCACTATAGCAAGTGTGAAAGGAGAGTATAAAGAAATGAAATCAAATATATAGGGCTTAACATTGAATCTAGTGCATCAGACTTCAGAAAGAAAACATATAAATGAAACACTGAATGACATATCAGATTACATGGAGTGCATATTAATGACATTAGATCTTATTATTCAAAGTAATGTAATATCAACATTAGACATAGATGAATCCATGATTCCATGAAAAATATACCCAGAAGTTACTATTACATATCATTTGAGAAGAAAAAAAATATAAATGGAATGAACACATAAGACAATACATGCTACAACCTTATGCGAGCTAGAATCACCAAAATTGTTATTAATTTGCAGATAGAGCATACATTTTTCCTTTCTCCATTAACAGTTCTAGAGCCTCCTTGAAACCAACATTAAGAACCTCTCTATGAAAAAAAAATTGGAACCTCTCGATGAAAACAAAATTCGGAACCCTTCAAAATGTATCATAAATAATTTTTATAGGGTCTTAGAATGAGTACCCCTTACAAAATATTCCTTCTTTATTTGCCAATTATTCATCACAACAAAATGATGAGAGTGTGCAACTTGCATAGTTGTACTAGATAAACATTAACTAACTTGAATTCATTTCTTGAAATAGAATATTTAGAGAAAACACAAAACAGTAAAGTGTCATGATTGACATGATCAGAAAATATCTTCATCTCTACTGACGAGGTTCTGGAGGAAGAGTTGATGAGTAGATGATTTGGAGTTGTGGAGGATTTATGAACTGATCACATTTGTACTATTGTGTTGGGCTCAGTAAAGGAGAGTGAAAGAAATTTTGATAGGCGATTGTAAGACTTGTGACCCTTGCATAATTTTCCCTGGTGCAAAATAAGGTCTTCACTAGCCATAGTAGCTGGAAATATCTCCTTAGATAGTTCAAAATTGTCCTTCCCTTTAAGGAGGAGGTATTCTTGTGAGATGAATCAACTATGATATTAGCCTCTACAAGCATTTGATTGTATTTATCTCATGGGATCAATCTTCCTATGAGGTCCCAACAACTGGGAAGTCTAGCTCTAAACCTCTGCTTGAATTCTGAGTCAAACTCAACAACATTATTCGACACCCTTTGTAGACATTCCTTGCCCTTGGCTTTGGCTGCTTCCTTATGGATCATCTTGGAGTTCTCCATGATTGCAGTCACCCAATCTACCTCATCTATGGCCCTCAATTCACTGAGTGGTTTTTCATTGACATACTGAATGAATCTTTTAGCTATGTCATCATTCTTTTCATTCTCCTCCTTGGAATATAGGATAAAGAACTCATAGTCCTTGAGTGTAACCTTTTTCTCTTCCATCATGGTTAGATACTCCTAGTTATTCTTCATCTCTATTATTATCTCATCCCATATCCGTTGTTTAACTTGAAAAAGGGACATGTTACCCTTCAACCTGTCTTTTAGTTCAGTATTTTCTTGGTTTGTTGTCTGTAAATTTTTACTGATTAGTTCTGCATTTGTCTTGCCATTCTACAATTGTTTCTACTTTTGTGCAAGGTTTTGCTTGGCATTGTCTAAATCCATATGCACTCTTTTTAGTTCTCCTTCTAAGAGTTGTAGCTCGGTGAGGGTCTTAGTGAGCTGCTTCATGGGATTCTAAGGATTCTCTAGCACAAGAACTACACAAATATGAGAGTCATTTTTTTGTTGGATCTCTTATACCTGTTTCTTGAGGTCCACCAATTCGTTATTCCGGTCTATCATCTCCTTGGATAAGATCTCTTTTTCTTCCTCCACCTATGCTAGTTCTATGGACTACACATGTTCGCTGTCAGACATCTTCATCCTATGTCTCAGTTCTTGGATCTTAGCCTGTGAACTCTAGATAAGAGTTTCTACAACAACTTTGTCTTATGGGTTCACTCCTAGTTTTTCAATCAACTCTTTTAGGTTCTCATTTTGTAAGTGAAAATATCTAGAGTTAGATTTCTCCTTTTTTAGCTTTGTTGCAACCTTCTCTAGCAACATTTTAGCTTTGTTGATGGTCATAGCATTCTGACCTAATTCAGTATACAACATCTCTCCTAAGATCATCCATCTTCCTTGAATATCCTAATATTATTGGTCATGGATTCCATGAACATGCCCACATTATGGTTTACATTTGCAACTTGTGTTTCCGACCACAAAACATCTCCTCTGCAAGATCATGAGGGTTATTCATAAATTTGTCAGCCATGATTAAGGTTTTGTGAATTTTGACTTAACTAATTTTGATCCCCTTCGAAACCCCACAATATAGATAAATAAAACTACTTTGATACTAATATGATCCATAAACTGCTATAAATATACCACTAGATAGTTCATCACAATAAATCTATTAAAATTTACTAGAAAATATGAAATCTACATTATGAGGGTTTATTTCTCCATAGATTTCTCCATCTATTTATTACTATTTATTATGGAAAATTATAATTATGCATAAAATAGAACATAGTGAAATAAAACACACAAAACACAAAATAACACAATATATAACCTAGGAAATCCTTTCGGGAGAAAACCCAGCTGGAAGGTGAGGGCACTATATTCTGTATCTCTAAATGGAAATTTGACGCAAGTACAAAAAAATGAGACCTATGGCCAGTGGGATACTATAGTGAAAAAGTACTCTGTATTTTATCTCTCCATGTCCACTCTTGGCTACTCTGCTCATATATGGAACAAAATACACTCAAATAGAATAGAACCCCTTTTCCTCTTAGTGGCCTGGTTATAACATAGACTGATAGCCTGCTAGTGCTTAGGTTTTACTCCTTCAACTCTTAGATAGAGTTACAATATTGACTCTTATAGAGTCATATTCATAATGATCATGTGGATAGCCCCATTTCCATGAATAATGGGGGATGACATGGATTCCTCTCAAATTATGGTGGTCAAAACAATAAGGTCAACTTCTAAGTGACATAACTTTTGCATACAGACTCCATTGAGGTGATTTTTGTGCTATTGGAAAGATATTTGTGTATAGGAAGTAAAATTTGCATGCTTAAGTGGAAAAGTTTTACCCCAAAAAAATGTCATTTGATGCCTTAAATTACTTCTGGAAGCTTTCAAACCATTCTGCAAATTGGGACCTAATGGTAAAAATGGTCATATCCGTTGATTCCTACAATTTTTCCACTCCAAAAGAATTGAGATGAATTGAATTAGTACTAGAAGTGGACTTGGGAAGAATGGATATGATATTAATATTCATATTTCCTGTAAGGTGAATAAACCTAGAACATGTCCTGGATATGCTTCTTCTATCGAATCATTTCCTACCTTAGTCATGTTGAGTTGCAAAGAGCGTCATTTGTTGCAGGTGCATTTAAAACTAAGTTTATCGAAGAGAAGCCTCTCAGTAACTATGTTGACAATATTGATGAGATGATTGATAATGTATTTTTTGATGAAAATTTTGTTGCTCTAGGATTTGATCCTACAAAATATAAATCTATGCCTATCATCATCCTCATAAGCATTAGATAAATTTACCCTAGAATCTTAAATGCATTCAAATAATTACAAAATGATGTGAAAGATAGAATTGTGTACTAGTGTTGACCATCATGATCATTTGAACAAGTATTTGTAGGCTTCATATCATTGTGTATCATTGGTCATATAGTCATACAATGTTCTTCTTATTTGTTGTTAATTTCCTTGGAAGTGGAAGGTTAAGAAGTGAATAGAGTTTTTTACTAGAATGTTTGTCAAATGAAGTTTTTGATTGGGTTTTTTTATCAATCAAGATCATATTTGTGTTTTATCACTCCTGCTCCTTTAGTTGTGTTTAGGTTGGGGGGGGGGGGGGGGGAGGTTTGATGATAACAAAGATTATATTTATGGATAGAGACTTCCTAGTTGATTAGTTGACTAGGAGTATGTTTTGGGCAAGAATTTTTCAAATTATTTGATGAATTAGATGGTTGCCTTGATGGTATTTTTTTACTTATGTTTGTTTAGCATTGGTGGTGACAATGCTCATACATATTTAAGAGTGTTGTTTTACCATACTTGATCAAATTTTATTGTTAGAACAAATTAAGGGGGGTGAGTTGTGCTATGTAATTTGTTTTCCTCCATGTGGAGTTTCAACCATAATTTTTATTTGGACACTTTAGTGTCTATAGGCCTCAATGCTTTTTTTGATGGTTGATGGTTGTTCCTTTTGTTCAAAAATTTTTGTAACATCCCCTGCTTCGACCCCAATTTATGTAATTTTTTATTATGATTGTATTGTTAGCATGGAGTGCCATGCCCAACTAATATGCTAATTAAGATTTAAATTTTTTTTATTAAAATTTATTAACTACCAACTAAAGGACAAACTTCCTTATGCATCAATAGCCCATGGGAAGCTTATGTGCCTTAAAATACTAGCCATAAGTGAAATTTGAGCCACTAGTTGAACGCTAATTGAATGACTTGATAGGGGTATGGAGAGATAAGACTGGGGGCACCATTTGGTTGTGTTCCATGAATAAGCCTTCAGCTATCCTGCATTGAGGTCCTTAAGCCACCAAATAGTCAAGTTAATTGCCATAGGATAGATTTTGACCCAATAGAGCTACCTACATTAATAGATTGTAATGAGATGGGATTGGGAAAGGTGGGAAAAGGATCATACCCATCCCATTTCTCTCATGAATTGAGACTAGGAAAGGGTTGCCTCATAAAAAGGAGGCTCACACATAGAGGATAATTAATGGAGAGTGTTTTTTCTTTAAGATACATGGAAGATGCAAGTAGAAGTACAAGAGGGTCTTTAGTTTTGTTCCTAGATATGCACACAAATCATATGAGAAAAACATTTCTAAAGAGAAGAAAGATGCAAAAGATATTACAATAGAGGAGGACGTGAAGAGGAGAGTATAAAATCCCATGGATATATGTTGTAGAGTGCATGAAGTTGGGCATTGAGCTCAAGGAGCAGTGATGGAGTTTGTGATTGAGCCTTATGCTTAGAGATTTGGGTGCCATTCCCTATATTCATGTCTTGAGGCCATTGGGCTATGTATTTATGTTTGAGTGGTAAGTGGGAGCCTTACATAGGTGAGTGTGTTATTATGGTGCTTACTACTAGAGAACAATTGATAAGACACTGGGACAATAGAATCCACCAACTGAGTGCCTAGCCAAGCCCTTGGTGTGAAATCATTGACCAAGAAACCCCTCAGACTATGGATTTGGCTAGGGGTTTCTTAGCTACAAGAAAGTTACAATTTAGTTGGCCTATGGTTGGGTGGCATGTGGAAATCCCTCCTTTAGTTTATAACCATTTAAACATACATGAATAAGTATACATGTTCATGCATATTGGACTGTGGATTGTGAAATTCCTTGTTGTGCTTAACATTAATGCAAGCCTGCCATGTATGCTTATGAATGACTTCTCAAGACTCACAGTTATGCTCTGGATTTATAAACTATCTCATATGTTTTTGGTTTAATGAATCTTTTTATTATGAAGTCCCATATTATGCATATGGTCCACAAATGTCTAGTATGTTGTAAACAAAAACAATACTGAAATCGATTAATGAATAAACGAATCAAGAGCCATGTGATAGATTGTGGGTTTGTGCATCTTCATTTAGTTACCATGGATGAAAATTGTCAATGGTAAAAATGAATGATTGGACTGTGTGGATTACTACCACATTCATGACTTATAGAATATTTTTGCATGTCTACATCTAATTTATTAGAGTTCACTTGGGATTAACTTGCTATCTTATAAACCTTCAGTTATATTTAATATTGGAATTTTATTTTCGATGTTGTGTTCATGATATAAAATTTGAATAACATGTTATGAATTGATTTAGTACTTAGGTTTTGTTGGTGTCTTTTCAACTCTTGAATAATGTGATTACTATGTGTTGTTCTCTCTTTTGGGAAATATTAGCTCCATTCAATGGGTTTGTAACTATAGCTCCCCTTGATTTACTGGAAAATTGGGTGAGTCCCTTATCAGTTAATTAGATAGGGAATAAAAACTTAGAATATGATAGTTAGGCCCTTGGGCGTCAACTCATAAGGGATGGGTGGGAGTTGTTACTTCCCCTTAGCCTACAACAAAATTTTCATGGAAATGCTCCTATTCCTTTCCAAGTCGGGGTCTAATATGACTACTGAGTAATATGAAGAGAAGATCGATTGTCGCTCACTACCACTACCTTTGTTTTTTCACAAATTATTAATAAGTGACATTGGTGAAAAAAGAGTCAATCCAATAGTGGTTTCTGCACCTTGGAACCTTGTTTCCAAGATACTAGCCACCATTAATATGTTTTTGACCAATAAATTCATAATTGAGCAATGTCAGTGGAAGAATGACCAATCCAATGGAGGTTATAGCTCGTGGAACCTAGCTCACAAAAAACACAACCACCCCCAACATGTTCACCACTTATTTACTTGATAAATACCGAACAATAGAATTTGGTTGATTCGACAAAGGTTCCAAGCATAGACCCTTGTCATCAGGTCATCACTGACCCCATGAATTCTAGTGCTTTGCTAATCCTACTAACCAAGTGCAAATACAAATATTAGGTCGATCTAGTCATGGTTCTAGGTCGAGGAACTATGACATTAGGTTACTGTCCAATGTTAAGTTCCCTTGCACTTCGGTGAACTTTGTAACAAGAGAGCCAATGAGGAGTTGGCAATCCAGCCATGGTTCCCACCAAGATACTTCACACCTTAACACATTACCATGAGAGATTTGATGAGGATAACGGTGGAACCTACCTGGAAGGAGACTTCCCACCATTGGAAGCTTCATGCCTTAACACATTGCCATGGAAGAAATCGGTGAGGATGGGACGATTCGGTCATGGTTCCAAGAGTGGAACCTTGATACAGATGGATCACCCATCATTGGAAGCTTTGTGCCATAACACATTTCTATAAAAGAGTGATGGGATTTTAGCGAATCCATTCATGGTTCCAACAGTGGAACCCTATTGTCAAGAAACCACCCATTGCTAACTTTTATAACTTGTCAATTTGCAATGGGTGGGCACATGAAGGAGTGATCGCTCCAATGTGATGTGGAACCAAACCTCTACAACATACAAAACTATGGACCCATAGTGATGACCTAAGATGGCCACCACAACCTGTTGGAAGCCACATGGGTGCCACATGGCACCACTGGGATGACATGGCTTCTTTTAATAGGTTGGAAACTTCTAACATGAATAACTTTTGGCCTAGTTAAATGAGTAAGACCTTCCTTAGCCCAAGAATATTTAAGAGGGTGGAAAGAAGGTGGTTTCAGAGTGGAATAAGAGCAAATGTTTAGTATTGAAACGAATAAAATTAGAGCTCTAATACAGAGTGGTATTAGAGCGAAGGTTAAACACTAGACCTTTGGGAATAAACTTTGAGCTCTAACACAGATGGTTTCAAAGCATTGGTTCAACACTTGACTTGAAGAGGCTCATAAGAAAATGATAAAATTTATTATGATAGTTGAATTGTTATATATATGCTAACTTTCAGCTTGCAGATGTCATGGATACAAACCTTGATCAAATGCTTACATGTATTTTTATTATATGTAACTGGCATGGGTTTTAGATGTTTGAAAAACATTATATCAATATGATTAGTACCGACATGACAAGGTAATGAATTAATATGTTTATGTTGGATTAATATGATAATTGTGCATGTGTGACAACACACATGAAGACAAAAAATTGCAGTAAAAATAGAGTATTAATCAAATGAATCGTGCAACACTATATGGATCAAACCCATCATGAGAAAAGGAGACTCATTTGGGAAAAGGTCAAAATAAAATTCCCCTAATGGCATGCATATCCTCAAAAGCTTGAAAGTTAAGTTGAGTAGTTCCAAGGAAAATAATGAAAGACTCTTAAGAAAGTAAGAAGAACAAACAAGGCTAAACACAATGCTTCTACAAAACCTATCATGCATACAAGGCCTGTTGCGACATGGACCAACCACTAGAGATATGGAAGGTTGTTGTATTGAAAAGATTAGAGAAAAACCTTTTAATTTCTAGAATAAAGAAATATCGTTGAAATGTTTTAGTTGTGGAGGAGAACACCTGATCCATGAATTCTCTCACAAAAAATAAAAGAAGTATATCCCATGTAATATCCAAACACAAGAAACAACAACCAACAATTCAGAAAGTAGTAAATCAAAGATAAATACCTTGAAATGTTGGGGTAAAAATAAACATTTGCTTCTTTACTACCCTTATAAGCATTATGAGGGGAAGGAAAATATTGATCTTCAAGAGACTACCTCTATGAACAAAGCACATGAAAATGCATTAGGGGTAGGTACAACAATGATAAACCAATCGGAAGAACCCTTAGCAGTGGTAGTAGATCTCGTCGAGAGTGTGATGGTTCCTGGAGAACTTAAGAAGGCTAAACTACCCACCTTTGGTGATGAGGTGAAGGGAGATGAGGGAGAATTCCCACAATCTATTTAATATAATGAAAGGTCCATGGTAGTATTATGAGATTTACTAACTAATATTTCATAGCCAAGGTAATCTAATTGTATAACAATGCAAGAGAGAAGGTTTCTCTTACTATTTATAAATATTTTTTGGATCTTAAGGTTGCTATAAACCTTAGGAAAGTTTATGAGAGAATTTTTTACATTTGATAATATGTTAAGTGCTCTTATTGAAGTAACTATATAAGGTTGTTTCATTACAAATGTCTAATATACAATTGACATGTTGAACTCAAAACTTCAAGGAAGATTGAATTGATTATGAAATTGGGATGTTATAATTCATGCATGAATTAATTGTCTAAGAAAAAATGTGTGTAGACAACTAATATGCACATGATTGTAATGGGAAATGGACCCCATGGATATTGCAAGGAAGGAATTTGGTTTGCAAGGTTGATAAAAATTTAAGAAAAATATTTCTCTATGTAATAAAATGGCTATGCTTATTCATGTGATTGCTAACCTTGACAAACTCTCTAATGAGCTTGGAAGTCTATGCTGCATATTCATAGTAGAGGGAAAAACTAGATCAACCAAGGAGGACTTGAATGGGTCCATGTGAACCAAATGGACAATGATGTTAAAAATATGAAAATAGCTTAAGAAGTGAGTTTCCCTTAACTAAATTTGTGCTTGGCTGATATATTTTATTTTCAAAATAATATGAATGCGTGGATGGTAAGCAAATTGAAATTGGTACTTGCTACGTTTTGGATAATACAATCAGGTTACCTAATGGATTCCTTGCACATGGAATATACATGTGCAAAAGTGTGCAAGAATGATCTCTTGTTGTTAATTACCACATGAAAGAAAGTAGTGTGCTCATGCTTTTCCTTATGAGATGTTTTGTGTGAAAATTTGAAAACAATAGAGGCTAAAAGTTAACTCTAAACCTAACAACATATGAATAGTATGGATTATGTGCATGTATGGCACATGCATGACTTAATGCATATGCACGTGTTTGGGTATATGAGCAAATACATTGCTTGAATATGTAAATTGGATACATAATGTAAATTCCATTTATGAAATTTCATTGAAACTTGTAGGTAGCTGAATTGATAAAGTTGTGACTAATATGTGAGGTTGAGATAATTTCAAGGACTATTGAATATTCCAACAAGTATATAAGAAGTCAATTGACTCCTTTAAAATAATTCAATTGAGAATTCTTGTGATGGTATCCAAGTAAGTAAGGAAAGTAACAAGCTAAGGTAAAAAGGTAAAGGAAAGGAATTGGATAAGAATTCCTCTTAGCTGAATTTGATAGCTTTTTTTTTCAAATTAATGTATGTGTTGCATGATATCGAAGAAGGGTAGTTAAGACATGGAGCTTTCACTACAAAAATATTACTATGACTCTTGTAATTCTTGCAAAACAAAATGGAAAACTAAATTCCCCATGAATTTAGAGATGCATCTTTCAATTTTTACACTTTCGGTTGCTAGAATAAATGTTTGATTGCATTTTGAAACTCTTACAATGATTGTGAGGAAAGTATATAATGCAAGATAGTTTTATTCCAGTCTATTCAAAATTAGTTGAAGGTAATAGAATTATTATATGTTTAATAATTCTAAGATCACCTTAGGATGTTGTGAATGTTTGCAATGAAAATATTGTATTTATGAGCACTTACAACTATTTGGCTGATTGGAAATTTAGATTGTAGGTAGAGTATTGGAATGGGGTGTGAGATAGAATCCACCATGACATAATATCATCACATGCAAGGGAGCCCAACAACATGACTACAAGTCTCATGTTTATGAGATAGGAATTTTGAATGAATCACATTTGCGCATTTAAAAAAAATTATGCTTTGAAATTTTTTATCGTATCTCAAGGGAACTAAATTTTGTGACACAGGTGAAATGATAGAGTGAGGAGACTGGGAATAAGACAATTGTGGTTACATGGTATCCTTGTGACACTCTAATAGCTCATGGGAGAAAGTGATAACTAGAACCTTGAATATAAGACCCCATGATAAATGCATTGAAGCACGCCAAACAAGAACTTGGCTATAAGACTCCATGCACAATATAATAGAACACATTAGGCTAAAACTTGAATATAAGATTCTAATAATAACACATATAGGAAAACCCACAGACAGATAGAATGTATTAGATGGGGGCTTCCTCAACTTGAATGGTGAGTAACTGATGGGGGCCTATGAAATAAATCCCTCGACCAATTAAACTACTTGGAATGGGGGTTGCCTAGGCTCAAAAGGGTGACTAACTAATGAGAGTCCTACGTAGACTACCTAAGATGGGGTTTCTTGGGCTTGGAAGGGTGATTAAGAAATGGGAGAAGAAATTTGTCACACCCTCACTAGGATGTGAGCACAAGAGGTCCACTTCAATGAAAACAATGATATAAACTTGTTTCCTATGGAGGAAAAGGAGGTGAAGAATAATGTTAAACATATGGATTATTTTAAAGCATTACCTATTGAAATTTCAACTTAATTTGATTATTATGATTAATACTATGATAAATGTATGCTTTTGATATAGATGATATGATGAACTATCTATAAAATATAGATGATGTTGATTATAATTAATGTTAGAGTAACACAACAAGAGCATAGTGGAGCTAAATACCCTATGGACTAGCCCATTCTGGTGACACTGGAACCCTGTCATATGCATTGATCGACATGAGCTGTGTCATGGAAAATGTGGTGTTATTAAAGCAAGAAATAGGGATGCCTTAGGTTTAAGACTCCATCAATAATCTTCCTATGCAAGGAAGCCTTGCCAGTGAATGGATCTCCCATGGCACTAATGAAACAGAGAATGGGAGGTATGAACTTGAAAGGTGTGTGAATTTGAGGAAGAGGAGAATTGAATGAAATGGTTTTCATAGGATTCATGTACATACTTATTGGGATAAGGAATGCATTGGGTGTGTCCCAAAAAGACAATGATTTAGACCTATTACTTATGGATTCCATATGGCACAATGGACAATCAAGATGGAATGTGTTGAAATTCCAATCGGGCTAGAGGTGGCTATACCATGGATAATGAATGAAATTAGTTGAAACGACAACTCAGGGCATTGAAAATGTCGTTGATGTAAGAGATGTCATTATCAAGCCCAATTTTTGTTTGCGTTCTTTGTTTATAAAACACCAAGGGAAATGTTCCTTTAATGGGATGGGGTTTGTAACATCCTTTGCTTCGACCCTAGTTAATGTAATATTATATTATGACTATATTTCTAGTGTGGAGAACCACAACTGGTTGATATCCTGACTAATATTTTAAAATTTATTATTTAAAATTTATTAATTGCAACTAAAGGATGGGTTGCCTTACGAATCCACAACTTGAGGGAAGATTTCTTGCTAGCTTATGTGCCTTAAAAGACCAACCATGAGTGAAGGTTGAGCCACCAACTAAAGGACAATTGAATATCTTGAGAGGGGTATGGAGAGATAATACTAGGGGGGAGAGGGAAACTAGTTGTGTTCCATGAACATGCCCCAATCTAGCTTGCACTGAGGTCCTAAAGCCATTAGATAGTTGAGTTAATTGATGGAGGATGAAAATTGACCTACTGGATCTACCTGTGCTAATAGATTGTAATGAGATAGGATTCAAAGGAGTGGGCAGAGGACTGCGCCCATCCCATCTCCCTCACAGATCAAGACTAGGGAAGGAATTCCTAGGAAAATGGTAGCTCACAGGGAGAGGATAATAAAAATAGAGCATTTGTTCTCTGGAGTACATGAAGGGAGAAGGATGAAGCACTAAGAGTGTCTTTAATTTCGTTCTTGGAAGCACACAAAAGTCACAAGAGAAAAACATTGTTAAAGAGGATAAAGAAGCAGCTGAACTTATAACAGAGGAGGATGCAATGAGGGGAGTATAGAAACCCCTAAATGTAGGCTACAAAGTGCAAGAAGCTAGGTGTTGTTCAAGGAGTAGTTCTAGAGTTTGTGATTGAAGCCTGTGCTCAAATATTTGGGTGCCATTGCCTATATTGATGAGTTGAGACCATTGGACTGTGTGTTTATACTTTAGTGGTCAGTTAGAGGTTCCAATAGATAAGTGGGTTATTATGGTGCTTACTTTCAAAGAAGAGTTGATAAGCCACCAAGATAGTAGAGTCCACCAATTGAGTTCCTAACCATGCCTTTGGTGTGAAATCCCTATGCAAGCAACCCTTCAAACTATGGATCCATCTCAAGGGTGGTCAATTACAAGAAAGTTGCAGTGTAGCTGGCCTATTGTTGGGTGGAGAGTGGAATTCCCTCCTTTGGTTTCCAACCATTTATAATTACACGAATAAGTACAACTCTTCATGCATATTGGACTATGGAATGCGATAATCCTTGTTGTGCTTAAGATTAATGAAAAGTCGTGTATTCTTATGAATGACTACTTGGGACACATGGTTATGCTAAGGATTTTATAAACTATCTCATATATCTATGGTTTAATGAATTCTTGCATTATGAAGTCCCATTTTATTAATATGATTTACAACTATTTGATATGCTATAAACTGAAAGAATACTTAGATTGCATTGATTAATAAATGACTCATGAGCCACATGATAAACTATGTGTTTATCCATCTTCATTTAGTTACCATGGATGAGAACTATCAATGGCCTTAACCAATGATTGAGCTATGTGGATTAATACCACATTCATGATTTACAAGATATTTTGCATATCTATATTGGATTTCCTAGAGTGCACACAAGATTAACCTGCTACCTTATGAACCTCCAGTTATATTTAATACTAGAACTAATTAGTTCAATGTTGTGTTCATGATCTATCGGTTGAATAACATACTATGAATTGATTGTGTATCGAGGTTGTGCTAATGTGTGTTCAATTCATGAATAATTTGATTACTATGTGTTGTGCTCTCTTCTTGGTAGTACTAGATCATGATCAACATGTTCAATGGGTTTGTAATTATAGCTCCCCTTGAGTTGTTAGACAACTTGGTGAGTCCCTTATTTGTTAATTCATCAGGGCGTAGAATCTAGGAATACAAATGTTAGACCCTTGGGCCTCACCTTATAGGAGATTGGAGAGAGTGGTTGCTTCCCCTTAGCCTGCAACAACATTTCACATGGTGGTGGTCTCATCTGTCACTGAGCCAAGGTCCAATCATTAGATAATTTTTTAGGTATAAAATGGGCCTCCTAAGGAATATTATAAAATAATAGTGGAAATAATAAAATAAAATAATATTTTATCATCATGTTTTGGAGGGAAAAAATAAAAAATAACTTTTTCAACTTATCTCCTTATGATTTTACCCAAATTTTGAGTGGGATCACTTGTTGGAAGCATAATTTAATTTTGCATCCACAGAATACCCATGTTGCATACTTTAGATGGACCCTACTACACAAAAAATGTGAAATACATGAAAAAATGTGATTGCAATCACATTTTTTCATGTATGTCACATTTTTCGTGTAGTAGGGTCCATAGAAAGTATGTAACATGGGTAATCCTTGGATAAAAAATTAAATTATTCTTCTAACGAGTGCTTCCTCTCGAAATTTGACTAAAATCGCAGGGAGATAAGTTGAAAATATGTGTTGAACAAGTAGTTTATTTTTTATTTTATTTTTTTTATCTTTTCACCTTTTTTCTCAAAAAATGGTGAATCATCCCTCATGGTTGACATCATGATATTGAATCCTATTAGCGCTTATAACTTTAATTTTTGTTATACATTTCTGTTTTGAGGCCCATTTTTTATCTCAAAATTTCTCTAATGATGACTATCGAATAATATTCAGGAAAGACTAGTCATTACTCACAACCGAGCTCCTATGTGCTTGCACAAACTTTGTAACAGGAGAGTTGATGAGGAGTTGGTTGATCTGGCCATGGTTCCCGCCATGGAACCTTGCCCACCGGGAGACCACCCATTGCTGGAAGCTTTGTGCCTTAATGCATTACTTTCAGAGAAGTCGATGAGGATGGGACTATCTAGCCATGGTTGCAACACTACATCCCTACTACGAGGGGAATTCCCAGTAGAAGCTTCACACCCTAACACATTATGGTGGGAGAAGTTGATGAGGGTGGGATGATCTGGTTGTGGTTCCAACGATAAGACCTTATTGCGGGGAGGCCTCCCGCTGTTACAAGCTTTGCGCTTTAAAACATTGTTGCAGGAGAGTGATGGGAGTTGGGCTGATCTGGTCGTGGTTCTAATGGTGGAACCCCACTTCCAAAAAAATGCACGACACTGACTTTTGTAACTCGTCAACTTGCAGTGGACGGGCACGTGAAAGATTGGTCACTCTCACATGACGTGGAATCGAACCCCCATAACATACAAACCTATGGACCCATAGTGATGATGTGGAAGTGCCACTAAGGCCTAGTGGAGGCCACACGGTGCCCTTGGGAAGGCATGGCCTCTTTTAATAGGATGGAAACTTCTAACAGACATAACTTTTGACTCTGGACTCAGATTGAGATAAATGTTATATCATTGGAAAACTCTTAATGGGTTGATCACAAAAGTGGTATCATAATTAAATTCTGTGGAAAAATGAGTTTTTTTGTAACCTTATCTTCATAATAGACCTTGGAGATCAAGGAAAACATGTTACACCTTCCTCAACCCGAGAATATTTAAGGGGGTAGAAAAGAGGTGGTTACACTTTGTTTCAGTTCCTCACTAGCACCTATGTATCTGAAGCATCTATGTGGTTGTTGTTAGTGTTTTCCTTTCCCATTCATCCACAATCTCTTCTACGTCAGATTTCAACGAAATTCATTGAGGTTTCTTGGCTTTCCTCTTAGGAGTTTTGATTGTACTTCTTGATTCAAACTTTTAGCCTCCACAAGTCTTCGGTTCTTACCATTCAATGGATGAATGTGGGATCTATAGTTTCAACACCATGCCTTTTTTGAACAATAACATATTTTTCTCTTTTGGAGATGAGGTTTTCCTATAAGTTTTTCTCCTTTTCTTTGGTTATGAGTGTTTATACTTGGATACCTTAGTAGACCTTTTTGTCGAGACTCAATTTTTCCTTATGTTTACTCACATTTCACATAAGGGGGAGTGTTAGTTCAACACATCCTTTCCCAAATGAGCCAATTGTTATTAGTTGTAAGCTCACTATTTGTCAAATTGTTATAGTTATATTTAACTAACACAGAGTCATTTCCATTATTATATGTGGAGTTCTTTGTGTATTTTATACAAAAATAATATAAAATATTTTTTCAAATAATACACACTCACAAACACTCATAAATATTAAAACATTGCTAGCATTTAATGACATGCTGATTAACAACTTTAATTTGCAATAATGAGTTGATTAACGAAATATTAATGATATTTGAAACTCCCTCTCAAAGTTAAAATTATCCTAACCCAAAATTAGGATTATCCTAGATAATCACGATATCTTTAGCAAATTAATTAACACGATAAGATTGTGCACCTCATATATAGAATTCGATAATATCTATTGAATATGGTATTTATATATAGATTTTTAAATAAAATTGGTTTTAAATTAAAAATAAAAAATTAAAAAACAAACACTGTGTTTAAAAAAGTTTTATTCTTGAAACTTTGTTAATAAAATTTACAACATTGGTCACTGGTCACTTCTTCGTGTATTTCAAAAGACAAAAGTGTGAGACGATTTCATATTTGCGTTGTCTAATTTTTTAATGTTTTTTTAATCCAATGATATTATTTTGGACGAAATTGTGAATTTAAGTTGTTTAAAATGTGTTTTTGAATATATAAATGAATTCAGCATATTGAAATAACTCTTGGACACCCAGATTGTTATGTAGACTACACAAATCAAACTTGTGCTTCTAACAAGTCTATGTCAGATTATGGTTAAAATTGGTTGGCAAATATACCTAGAAAAGAGCCAAAACGTAAAAGAATTAGACCACGGCTTTCATATGATTTTTTTAACATTAAAAAACACTAAAAAATATTCAAAGTAGGGCCCTCATAGTACAATGTAATAAATATCAATTTGTGTTGGTTATCGCAACAGAATACATTTTGACCACAAGTATAGTGTAATCGAAAAACCTAAACCACATTGAATGGATTAGAACTATGAATCATTCAAGATAATACTGTCAAAAATTGGGTATTTATAGCTTGAAGAAGTGTTTTATATATTTTTTCCATCAAACTTTAGTAATATAGTATAAGAAGAAATCGTGATTTTTATTATTTAAAATATGTTTATAAGTATATAAATGAATTAAATATCTTCAAAATATTTTAACTTACACACAAATCATATAGATTATAATACTCAAACCTATAATTCCAACAAATATGAACCAAACAAAACCAAAACACGTAAAAACAAAAAAAATAAATAAACTACACCTTTATAACCTCAACTTTCTTAAAAGAAAATTCTTAACTTACCAATGAAATTTAAAATCCCATTTATTTATATTAATGCCCACCTTCTATCATTGATTATTTTGCAATTATTTCTCAAATTTACTTTCCTAGGAAAAACCCCATCCACAAATTCCATTTATTTATATTAATGCCCACCTCCCACCTTATTTTGCAATTATAGCCCAAATTTCTTTCCCTCAGTATCCACATGCAGATGATTGTCCAAATTTCAACCTTAAATCGACAAAGGACACGATGAAGGATGAGAAGATTAACGAGATATTCCCAATGATATTCCTAATGCTGTCCATATGGAGGAGTGGTCATTGTCTCCCTTGCCCAGGAATCCATTCACAACCCTCCCTTTTGTATTTTAGTTAAAGTAGTTCCGTTGCAACCACTCCACTAGGGACAATTCCATGTCCACCATATGTTCCTTGGAAACCCATCCCTCATGATTTAACCAAACGACAAAGCTGCCTCCTTACCATGAATATTATCCTAACCACCATGGGGATTGATGTTGCGTGTTTGATTATCAATTGTGGAGCTTTATAAAATATGATGACAAGCAATAGCCATCTTATAATAAATTAATTATTTAATTGTAAACAAGATTTTTCTGGGGTCTTGGTATGGATTCGAAGTGGGTAGCAAAATAAAATAATTCAAATTTATTATTAATTAAATATTTACTTTTCACCATGTTTAATATATTACTTTAATCCAAAAATTGAATCAATAATTTTATATCAAAAAACCTTAACATAAGATTGAATCACTATCTATCCAAAACCCCTAAACTAATAAAATATTTACTCATTATTTATTAAATAAGTAAATAATTATCAATATCAATAATTTTTACTTTCTCATTTTTATATAATTAAATAAACATATACAGATTCCCATAACTTGCATCTTATCTTCTGGATTCATTCATCATTGCAATTGAGAGGAAAAAGACAACCGTGAGAGATACTCAACTATACTATATCATAGTTATAAATGTATGTTATTAAACTATGTGTTTATCCATCTTCATTTAAAGGGAGTTTTTTTGGTATGAATTTGATGTTTAATTGTAAATTAAATTATTACTTTTAACATGATGTTATAAGATAATTTATTCTTTATAAATAAGTAAAAGATTTATGAATGATTAAAACAATAATAGTAAAGTAAATTAACATTATTAATTTTATAAGTGTATTTATTTTGAAATTTTTTTTTGTAAATTTCTAATTAAATCATGGAAAAATATTAGGTATGGGTTTAGATTTATAATTAAAGGAATATTTTTCATTTAATAAGAGATCAAATGGATAATATTTACCACAACTAGATTGAAACCCTAATATTAAGCGTTACTCCAAAAAATCTAAAAAATTATGTAGAAAATCCAAGCATTTCAATTGAATTCAATTATTGTCCATTAAATTCATTCATGTGTGTGTTTATCCATTTGTGAATTGATTTTATTTTGCAGTGTTACCTAGCTGACATTACAATTGACAATTGCATCGATAACATAAACTGAGAATTTGGTTGATACATTTTCAATGTGGTATCTTTTGTAAATATGTTGTAATGGGTGTATCCAAATTACAATTCAGTACACAGCTCAACGGCTGGAGCCATCGATATTAACCATATCCAACTTTGGAATAATACCTACATCAGCCAATAATATGCGGGGTCTATTCTAAGTTTAGGTAGGATGGCGCAAGGTGTCCTTCGACTATCTGCAATCTGATTCATTGCTCTACGAGGCCTGCATCACAACCCAGTATGAGAGATTCTGAACTATTTCCAATTGTAATGATTATATACATTCAAATTAATGCAAAATCAACCGATTCTTTTTGTTACTTTATATCATGTTATTTAAGGGGAAATTTGTTACAAGTGACACATCTGCTTTGTAAGCAACAAAGTTTGTATCGATGATTTTGGTTTCTAATATTCACAAGAGTGAAAGTATATTGTAGTAGTCACTCCTTGTAAATTGTGATGAAGGTCACTGATGTGTGATTTACTATTCAATTGAATTCACTTTCTTGGGAGGTAGTATAATGTATATAATAAATAATAAGACACATTCCATATCAATTCTAGATTCACATAGCTCAGGACTACAATTAAAATATATTCCAAATGTCTTATCGCGAGAATAGTTAACTCAATAAAAATAACATTTTATGAATCATATGCTTATTGGAGCATATCAACTAGATTTATTAATGTGGTTGTGATACTATATCTTTATACAATGCCATTTATAATCATGCCTATTACATTTTTCATTTGCATCGAAAGTTATATTTTGGCAAATTTAGGCATTGTTATTTAGAATGTGCCAAGGGTACATGGTAGTGGATTTCCCTTTGAAAATGTGAACCTTTAGTCAATGATTGGCCCTTCAATTTGATGGCTCACATATCTTCAAAATTGACACCTTCAAACATATTTAAATTGTTTCCAATTATCAAATGCCTTTCATCTCATGTATCTCTTAGTAATTTGTCCCAACTTTTTATTTTAATATGGTATTTTTATGTCAAGTGGCATAGCCCGATCTTAATGAATTATATGAATTTAAGCTTTATCTATGCAACATATGAGGTTGCTAATTTATTTTAGAGAACACAACAATTAAATGGAAGCAAAACACATGACATAATAGAGGAATTAAAAGAATAACCAATCAATTAATGTTATGCTTCTAAACATTACAAGCATGCCTCAATAGACACTTATTCCCTTGTAACAAAATATGGGGTTATATACTTCTAAAAAAAAAATTAAGATGCCCAACAATCAAATGCTCGACTAGGTCTATGAAACAACAATTAACTAGCACTTGTTGTAACAACCCCGGGTTAAAAATCCATGTAATAAAGTTCATAAAGGAAAAATAAGACCAAGGTCATGGGACAATTATTCCAAGTTGAATGTTAGGAAAAACATCTTAGTGTGGGTGTTCATCTGGTTTATTATGGCTAAGGGAAATTGGCAAAGGCTTTGGAAAGGAAAGAGGCATTAATTGGCAATTTATTTATGAAGATAAAGGAAATTAGGAGAAAAGGAAGGTGAAGTGTCATAGGTTGCATGTGAGGAGGAAAATAAAGGAAAAATAATGGAAAATTAAGAGAATAGAGGCCTCATTCATAAAAAGGCTTATGAGGACCAATTCACATGTTTTTGTCAGTTTAGTTTTGGAGCTCTCTCTCTATTCTCTCTACTCTCTCATATTATTGGACACTTAGAGCATTCTTGGAGTGCTCTAGCATTGGAGGAAGAAAAGCTAAGGAAGGACAAAGAAAGAAAAGGGAAGCACAAATCAAGAAAGGAAGAGTGGGATCTAGTGGCTATAACGAGATTGCTTGTAGGAATTGAGTTGCATGTATGATTTCTTTTCTATTTTTGGCATGCATGTGTGTATTTGGTTCTCTTGTTGTCATTGGAATGGGTTTTTCCAAGTGTGACAATGGTTTTTAGCCTTTCCTTGCCATTTCTAGATAGCCACGGTGTAATGGAGTTTCTCTTATTTGGTTGAGCTGTTTTGGCTTGATGGGACCTGACCCAGGTTCAGCGTTAAGAAACCAAGTAAATCCCTATACTACTGGCCCTTTCGGGATCAAGCCATTGTTGTAGGGAAAAGTATCCGACTCGGATGACCCTATCCCACTCTAAGGGTGATAGTACCTCAGCAACAACTGTAAAGGAAACTACTGAAGGTTTACTTCTTTATGAAAGCAAAAGAGAATGAAAGAATGCACTAACCGTTGCCTTGCGCTTAATGTCGAATCCAAACTCTTCTCTATGGCTGCTTGCTCCCAGCTCCTTGCTCTATTGCTGGCCCAGCTACAATGAGATCCTGCAAAATAGCAAAGAAGGAAACTACAAGCAACATGCAATCATAACTGATTCAAGGATTAGTGTAAATCAAATATACAATTATCACAATATATCATTGAAACAAGAGCATATAGAAGAACCTCAATAGCTTTTATTAATGAAGAAGTAAAGTTCTGAGAGAGTTACAACCATTGAAGGCCCCAATCCAGCAACACCTCCCAGCAGAAAGAATTTCTCCTCTTCACCTCCCTCAAGCAATCACCCAATAGCTCTATAGTGAAACCAACAGCATATCATTACTTTGCACAAAATTCCAGCCCCCTGAGCTCATAGGAGAGAGCTCAATATATAGATGAATTGAGAAAGGATGAGTCAGCTTGCAACTGATGTGTAGCTGCCTTGTGTCCTCTCTCTCTTCAGTTGATCTTTAGTTGATCTTCAGTTCTTGAGTCCACTTGGAGAACCTTGCTTCCACTTGGAGAAACAGAGCCTCTGACTCATCACAAGGTGAAATCCCTGATCCAAGTGTCATTTTTGGAAGATTCCAGAGCAATGACTCAGTGTGCCACTTGTCCAATCTCGCTCAACGCAGGTGGCCTTTGTCCTACCTGCTTTGCAACGCAGGTACACCATGGAGGAGTTGTGTTTCAGCGCAGAAGCCTAGTGGAGCACCTGCTTTGATTTCAGGATTGCTTGTTTTTGAGTGTTTTCAGGTGGAGAACTGATCTGAGAGCTGTTGGTTTGCTGACCTTGTTCCTCTAGGGGTAGGAACATCATGTTTAGGGACTTTGGATCCCTTGGATTATTGACAATTCATGCCTGATGCTGTAAGGCACAAAATTGTCTATAACAGATGCCCCCTAAAGTATGAGGTCGTTTATCGGGTGAAATGCTTTATTGAGAGGATCCGAAGTTCATTCAATCTGCTGAGAAGTGTCCTGTAATAAGATACAATACAATACATTATTTTTCATACACTTTCATGATCTAGCTGAGGCGGGCATTCCCATGCTCAGCTTTATAAATACATTTTCGTACATAGAACAGACGATCGTCTGATTGTAGACCGATAATTCTCTGCTGAAATTATCATCCTTTGAGAAGGATGATCATCTGCTGTAATGATGTACATATCAAATGTCTTTATGTCCTGAATATATATCGCAGCCCGGATGGATGAAACTAGATCCGGGGTCTTCAATCTCTTCCGATCTTCACTCGATGTACAAGTCGATCCATGTGAGAATTTCTTGAAGTCGAACATGGAAAGACATCGCTTGATTACCGGTAAATGATGTAAACCGTTAACAAGCGCGAGAGGAATCACCGATAAGGATGATGACCCTCAAGGTACGGCAGTACAATTCACATGGTGGGAATAAAGGACTTGGCGTCGACCACCATGCAAAATCTTCTGGTCGAAGGTCATTGATGTATACCTGTCGCCGGAAGTGAGAAACTTGCCATTGAGGCATGCAAGCTTCAAAGTACTGAAGGGGTTGTTCCTAGATCAACTCCTTGGATAATGAGCTGATGTCGACAAGGAGCGATCCGTCAAAGGAGGGCCTTAATGAATCCCTCATCAGTGACACGGAACGGAGCTAGTGATTGTGATGAGGCGAAAACAAATTGTGATGTATGATTCAGGGTGGCGGTCATGAAATGGATGAAGGACAATGTATGGCAGTGGATGGGACACGGTTGACTCTTTGCAGAACAACATCTCTTGAACATATAACGACACTGATGTGATGGATTGGTAGCATTACCCCAAAATGTGGATGGTGTGGCGAGGACCATGGTTATGAGACCGGTGAATGAAACAACCCAACCCGATGTGATACGGAGGACAAAGTGTCATGTTCAAGAGCGACTTGCTACCATTAAAGCTGTGAGGTTCTCCCAATTTTTCCCCAGTCATTGCTGACCAGTACCTCTTTATTTTTGTCAAGCTTGAGGAGGATAACATATGCTTGTTCTATAACCTGCCCTTCGGGCAAGCCCATCGCTATGTTTTAACGAGCCTAGCGATAGGGAAACTCGTTCTCGTCTAAAGACAAGTTTGTCGCTATTTAATCATTTTAACGAGTCTAACGACAAGGAAAACTCGGTCCTTTTCATTTTTAGAGAGTCTGAAAAGGTACATAAAGTCAACTCCAAAATTCCTTTTTCGTCATTTAATCCCTTAAGTCCGAAAAAGTATAAAACAATACAGAAGGGATGAATTTTCGATTGCTTTAACGAGCCGAACAAAACAAGCGCTCGATCTTTTTGTGCAATAATCCCTCAGGTCCAAAAAGATTAAAATCTAGAGGAGGGATAGCTCTTCCGGTCCTTTTAACGAGCTGGAAGGCCAAAACTCGGCAAACTTTTCATATTTTACGAGTCAGTGAAAAGAGCTCAAAGAAGACTCGTCTTTTGAGGAACGAGTGATAAACAGGGATAGCAGCAGATTCCAGGTACAGGTTGGAATTTTCCAATCACGGCAGTGTCACAAGGATGGCTAAGTGAAATCACTTTTCGCAGCTGTTCCTCAAAATGGGTAAACAAACATATGGAGATGAACGATTGGCCAAATGAACGGATGGAGGTGATGGCATATAAACACGACCAAGGGCTTTTAATATGGCTGTCAAAGGTTACATTTACCAAGGTTATTTACCGGTTCATTTTTTCTGGGTGAGCTTGAACTCTAGGGGAAGATTGCTCACAACTTATGTTTATTTTTTAACGAGCATGAACTATGTGCTAAAACTGCTCGGATCTTGCGTTTATTTTTTAACGAGCATGAACTGTGTGCTAAAACTGCTCGATTATACCAGTCATAATACAAGGAACGCCTCAGGTGAGGTATTCTTATTTAAGGAGCTATACCTCACTAGCTACTCCAATTTGGCAAGTTTTGACTTTTGCCCCACATCCTTTCTTTATGCAAGATGGAAATGGCTAATCCTACGAGTTTAACGGGTTAGACTTATAGGTTTAAAGGGGGGACCTAAAAATTTAAAAAAAATAAATAGTCGTCCCGTGCTTGCATTCCAAAAGGTTCGCATGCCCCCAGGTATAAAGTATAATTTCTAGGTTCATCCTCTTACTTATTATCCGAAAAATGGTTTTGTTCGCTGCCGCAAACTAAACTCTTTTTCCGGCGATGTCTATTACTAGGTTGCTAAGGATGGTGACTACTTGTTGCAGCAACTTCATCTCTTTCTTTGGAGGCTGCCCCTACTTATCCTTTAAAACATATGTTTTAATGGGTGAGGCTTGAACTCTAAAGATGGTGGCTACTTGCCGCCACAAATGGATCTCCTTCCTCAGGAGAGCCTAATTTCTAGACAAAGGGAGCCGATTATTTCGCTCACATAACTTTGACAAAAGAATTTTATCCTAGAACAACCCTCTCTTCCTTCCTTCGGACGGGGTACGGACTAGTCATATTCTTCTGCAGAAATTAACTTTATACCCAAGGTTTCCTCTGCCCAAGGCAGGCCAGGGTGCATGCCCCCTGGGTCCCAGTTCTTTCTTCTGAATCACTCGCATTCATCGGGAAGTAGAACCAGGGGTGGAGGCATTCCTTGAGTGAATAAACCGTTAAGGGATGGTATTTGACTATTTGCGATGCGTGATCCTGGAAATGAAAGTTGGTCTACAAGTTTGACCATTCTTCCTTCGTGCGGAAAACACATAACTCTAAAGAGTGAGGACACTATCGCCTCCATGAAATATATATAGTCTCGTCCAAGGAGTAAGTTATAAACCAAGGGTCCCTGGATGACCATGATGTTCATATGAACTGTCTTCCCTTTCAATGTAACTGGAACATTGGGAAGAATCCCTAACGGGTGACTGGTTCCTTTATCAAAACCTGATAGATTTCTTATCTCAGGTAAAAGCGTCGGGGAACCCAGTGCTTTCCAAGCAATAGAGGAAAGGATACTCACAGATGCCCCTTCATCAATGATAGTTCCAGCCATCACCATTCTGTAGATTTGGACGATGATTCTGAATGGGATACTGGCTGGTAACCGGGGTTTGCCTAGTTGATTCCAATCAAAGGATACAACTAGGTTGCTTGGTGGTGGGACCGAATACACGGCCGGATACGACCCTGACGATGTTCCTTCCTGCGATAAAGGAATGGGCGCGTTGCCCTGATGCTCATCAGAGTCTGTGTTGATGAAAAGAATCTGGATGGTGTCATCCTTATTCTCTTCAGTGAGGGTGTCATTCGAAGATGAATCTTCAACGACGGTGTCATTTGAGGATGAAACCTCTGAAGGAAGAACCGGGTCAACTGCCGTTTCGACCTTTAGACTTTCGTCTGGTCTGGATTCAGTAGGTTCATTCTCAATGACGGACACTTCAGCTGACCACTTGAGCGGGCCAGCTGGATTTTCAACTATCGAGGGATTAGGCACGAGTTTTTGGTATCCAGGAGGAAGTCGTAACGGTGATACCGGACGATCTTCCAAAACTCTCTTCGCCTCATCTAAGAATGGACATCGGTGGATGGCGTGATCGCCTTCACACAACATACAGGGTGATCTTGGTCTCCCTTTTCGTCCTTCACTCTCGCTAGTTGATGGACTGCAATCAACATGACTACCAGAGGTTGATGCTACCGGATTGTGCAACCTGGGGGACTAGTCCCTTAGTATCCGGGGAATACAAGGACAATCACGATGGAAGTGGGTCCCTTTGCAAATGACACATGGCGATTTAGGCCCGGTCGGTGCAGTGTGTGGATTTTTGTCAGATGTCTTTTGCTTGCCCCCAGTCGCCTTCGCCATAGGCCCCTTCTGCTTCTTTTCTCTCTTCTTCTTTTCCTTCTTCTCCATGGGAGGCTGACTTCTGCCGGCTCTACCCTGTGAAGATGAAGGATCAGAGGAAGAATCGTAAGAGGTGGAAGGCTGGTGGGTAGCTCGAGACTGGTCTGACTGTTGATTCGACTGCTCAGGATTAGTGGCGATTTGAACTACATTAGTTGAAAAGAGCCATACAGGTAGGCCAATTGTCAATCCTGGAAGTGACAATGTGGCCATATGAGGCGCACCAACATCTCCCCAAGAGGAGAAGGGATTGGGACTTCCACCAAGGTGACTTCCTTGGTTGGTGGGCTCCATACTTTTCAACTGAAAGATCAAAGTGGGAATAACAGGTGATTATGTTCCGATTAAAATAAATTTTATTAACGACGCTTTAGACACAACTTTGCTTTTTCATGTTTTAAGAGTCGAGAAAAAGCTAAAGATGACTCTAGTCTCCTTCGATGTATTAATGAGCCCGAAGTGACAAATGCTCGGATGGACTTTTTCAGTTATAGAGTTTGAAAAAGGCCAAAAGAAACTGCTCTGGAGTTCTAGGCAGAGGGTGTGCCAAACTTTTCGCGAAACCACAGAATACGTTTTACGGTACGGGTGGTCGATCTTCGTGAATGCTGTGTTCACTGCATCGCTATCAGTAGGGCGGCCGACACGGCTTCCTATGGATAAAGGCTTTGTTCCTATAGGGGTCTCCCAATATATACGTGACGGTACGTGGGAGCACAAGTCCGTATTAGTGCCACCGACTCTCAGGAGGAATCACCCACCTTCGTAGAGATCGACAGTCACTATGTTTAACGACGCCGGAACACGTCTCTACCTAGACCTCTATGTGTTTGCGTTATGTTTCAAAGCGTTGTTATGTAAATTGAATTTATTTTAATGTTGATCTTGTTTAGCAGTTTGCCTTTAAGGATCACCACGAGATGTATATGACAAATTCCTGATGCAGTCTAAGATGAGAAGCAAACTTTTCAATCTTTCAACTTTGAAAATCTTAACTACTGAGGGAGAAGAAAGGCAAATCTTTTCTCACAGATCATAGAGCACACACTAATGCAAATTTTTCCTAAATCGTCATGCAAACAGTCAGATGCAAAATGCACAATGCATGTATTTTCTTTTCCCTTTCTTAATGTTGATGGGTTACAAAAAGAAAGTTGTTATATAACTTTGATTTCGATTTAAAGCGAAAACAAACAAGTTTGTCCAAAATCAAAAGACACCTTAAGATTTACTTGTTCAATCACTGGAAATGCATGAAATCAAACCATAATGACGAAAGTAAAATGACTAATCAGCTATGGACAGCAAACAAGCTAACTCTTTAGACCAGCAAAATGCCTAACACAGGTTCAGATCTAAGAGGCCAAAGCAAGACTAGTTTACTCTTCATTATGGGAAATTGTAAATGAAGTAAGAAATACAAAATAACAAGTACAATTTCGTTATATAACAGAGGCGGAATGATGGCAAGTAAGGTTGGTTTCAGAACTGGTACAAGACTGGTAACTGGCTGCCAAATCTATAGTGAAAACAGGCAAGAGAAAGGGAGGAAATCCCAACTGCACTAGGCAAAATTGGGCCAACGCAGGTGCTACTCAGCCAGTCTGGCTCTCAGTGCAGGTAGCCCCTTCGGGACCTGCGTTGCAAAGCAGGTAGCCTGTGTACTACCTGCTTTGGAAAACG
Source organism: Pinus tabuliformis (assembly GCA_031772625.1). Classification (NCBI taxonomy): domain Eukaryota; kingdom Viridiplantae; phylum Streptophyta; class Pinopsida; order Pinales; family Pinaceae; genus Pinus; species Pinus tabuliformis. The sequence continues at coordinate 335,727,879 of CM062810.1, read as the reverse complement.
AAAGTTGCGTTTTCACAGTTTCCGGGTCACAATTTTCTAAAAAATGCACAGTTTTTGCTCAAATCAGAAGCAATCAGTCAAGCACACTCAAAGGGATGATTAGGAGGACGAAAAGCTATCACTAAGAGCTTACAAGGATCCTTGTAGATCAGCTCTTCAAATCATGAACATGCTCAGAAATGAGCTAGAGTAGCTGCCCTCTACTTCGCTTTTGATATAGTCAGAAGCTTTTCGATTTGGTACTCTTTTGTTCAGGAAATGAATAGAAAAATACTACAAACAATCAAACAGATACGATCCCCAGCGGAGTCGCCAGTTTGTTGTAGGGAAAAGTATCCGACTCGGATGACCCTATCCCACTCTAAGGGTGATAGTACCTCAGCAACAACTGTAAAGGAAACTACTGAAGGTTTACTTCTTTATGAAAGCAAAAGAGAATGAAAGAATGCACTAACCGTTGCCTTGCGCTTAATGTCGAATCCAAACTCTTCTCTATGGCTGCTTGCTCCCAGCTCCTTGCTCTATTGCTGGCCCAGCTACAATGAGATCCTGCAAAATAGCAAAGAAGGAAACTACAAGCAACATGCAATCATAACTGATTCAAGGATTAGTGTAAATCAAATATACAATTATCACAATATATCATTGAAACAAGAGCATATAGAAGAACCTCAATAGCTTTTATTAATGAAGAAGTAAAGTTCTGAGAGAGTTACAACCATTGAAGGCCCCAATCCAGCAACACCTCCCAGCAGAAAGAATTTCTCCTCTTCACCTCCCTCAAGCAATCACCCAATAGCTCTATAGTGAAACCAACAGCATATCATTACTTTGCACAAAATTCCAGCCCCCTGAGCTCATAGGAGAGAAATCAATATATAGATGAATTGAGAAAGGATGAGTCAGCTTACAACTGATGTGTAGCTGCCTTGTGTCCTCTCTCTCTTCAGTTGATCTTTAGTTGATCTTCAGTTCTTGAGTCCACTTGGAGAACCTTGCTTCCACTTGGAGAAACAGAGCCTCTGACTCATCACAAGGCGAAATCCCTGATCCAAGTGTCATTTTTGGAAGATTCCAGAGCAATGACTCAGTGTGCCACTTGTCCAATCTCGCTCAACGCAGGTGGCCTTTGTCCTACCTGCTTTGCAACGCAGGTACACCATGGAGGAGTTGTGTTTCAGCGCAGAAGCCTAGTGGAGCACCTGCTTTGATTTCAGGATTGCTTGTTTTTGAGTGTTTTCAGGTGGAGAACTGATCTGAGAGCTGTTGGTTTGCTGACCTTGTTCCTCTAGGGGTAGGAACATCATGTTTAGGGACTTTGGATCCCTTGGATTATTGACAATTCATGCCTGATGCTGTAAGGCACAAAATTGTCTATAACAGCCATGGAGCGGGCACTGAAGTCTCACCTGAAACAGTATGGGGGGATGCAAGAACCAAGTTTCCGCACCTTGAGATGGTTGTGATGTCGGAGTTTAGACCTTCATTTTGCCTTCGCGCAGATCGATAAGCCCTCTAGGGCTTATCAATGTACTTCTCTTATTCGTCCTTGGAGCCTTGGCAAAAGTCTCCAATCGTGCTTTACAGACCCTAAATAGACAGATCAGGTGCTTACATGCCTATTTAATTATCCTTACTTCTGTGTCTATGATGCAGGAGCATCCAGCACCAAGGCAAGCAAACGTGGGCCATGGAAGCAAAACAGAGGAAAGTCTGTTTTAAAGAAGAAAAACAGATTTAAAGTGGATTTAAAGCGGATAAGATGGATAGACTTCCTATTGTTAACAGCCATGCACACTTTTTGGAGAGCTTTCATTGGAGAAAAGTAAGGAGAAGATCTAATCGATCCTTCCTAATGTGTCTTATATAAATGTAATGTGATAGGGTGTGAGATATATCTTATTTGTGAGGAAAATTGTGTGTGGGCAAGATGTAGCCGAGCGTGAGCTCGTTTCTAAGGCTGAAATGCCTTAATTTTGTAACTGTTTTATATAATTTATAAAATCCTGTTCGTGTGTTATTTGTATATGCATGTGTTGTGAGCTTGTCAATCGACACCGATCATTCCAGGGTCGATGGCGATCCATATATCGTGTAACTGTTATATATGTTGATCGATTATTGTTTAAATGCTATGTATGAAGAGCAAGGGAGGATTGGCGTGTTAACCGTTGCTTAAAAGGGTTTTCGATCTCTGTTATATGTGACTGTTTGTTAAAGACAGCGTGCAGCGCAGGGAAGAAATGGGTGCGACTTCCGATTTCTTGGATCGGAGGTGCAGGACTGTCGCGGGGTCTTAGTACATGTTTTGTAATTGTTGAATAGCGTTGAGTGTCAATGAAGAGGCGACGTGGATGCGTGGAACTGGTAAACGTCCAACGTCGATGAAGGTAGACAAAAGGTAGTGCACAGGATCCGTTGGATCACTGTGAGAAGTGGAGTATATAGAATCAAATCGGAGTAGGAGAGATGGTTACATCGCATCGTAATTCAACAAAACCAGATGCGAAGTGTTATCAATAAAATTTGTAAAGAATCGGGTCCGAAGTCAGTATCGGCGTTGTAGAACCGACCATTCAATCCTGTCAAGTTCCGATCTCCAATCAGCCAGATTGGAACTTTGGTATTGTAATATTGTGGTGTTTATTTTAAAATGCATTCAAACGTTGTTTTATGTATAAAGGGATGATTCGATAGTTAAAGAAGATCTATGTTTAAAAGTTTTAGAATGCTTCCGTCGAGGCTTGTGGGCCATCACCCACAGGCCCAGGTTCGAGATTTTAATGGAATTGGGATTTTGGGCTTACCCCAAGATCTCATTCCATCAGTCTACCCATATTAGCTTAAGTATTGGTTAACTTTAACATGCATTACAGTTATCTTCGCGTAAACATATATTCTTACTTGCATTAATATGACAGAGTGAAATACATAGATTCGCGCAACAATATAGAATTAATTCATAACCCCAATATTCCACATAACATAATCGCAACATTCATAGCAGAAGTAAAATAACACACACATAGATGGAAAGTACACACTAATTCAGAATACTTCTCTTTATTGATGATTCAGATTCTCAACATAGACTCTATCTACCCTGTGTACACAACTGCAAGGGTCTGCGCACTCAACTGTGGACTTCTACCCTAGGCCTATGCGCACTCAGCTGCAGAGCCTCTTCCTACACTAAGACTCTTGCTCTTAGCTCTTTATAGACTCTTCTAGTACTTCTACTTCACTGAATGACCCCCTAAGACTCCTCCGAGACCTCCTTTTTATACAATCCCATGGTCGCGGACCAAGGGTGGATCTCTTAAAACTGACACAACCTATCTAGACTAAGGGTATAAAAACCTTTTTGACTCTTGATGTCTTTGTGCTCCGCGACCACAAAATGCAGAGACTTTACATTTCTTTATACAAACTTCGGGCCTTCTACCCCAAAATTGACCCCCAGGGGACCTGTTCCCAACAAGCTAGATTGTTGGATGGTTTCGAAACTGAGTGGGGTGGTCTTAGGAGGAAACACAAGGCCTAGGAATCCTTAGACCTCTGAATGTGGGATTTCATAAATCCTAATTATGTATACCCTCGTTGGGCCTAGGGATCCTCGATCGAGGAATGTCGAGATATAGGGTAAAACCTAGAGGGTGGAGCCTCGTTGGGCCTAGGAATCATCAACTGGTGAACGGAGGGATATACGGTAAATCCTAGAGGTGGAGATGGAAAAATTCCTCATGGTTTAGGTGGAGAGAACCAGAGGCATCCATGTTTGTATAGGTCTAATGATCCCTGGACCGGTATATTGTGGGATTGCAATAAAGCTTGATAGTGTATGTTTCTTGTTTGGGGCTTGGAATCCCTTGGAGAGATTGTGGTAAAGCCTAACTATATAGATGAGGGATTCGATCTAGAAATCTCTTGGTGGATTGCAGTAAATCCTGAGGAAGCCTTGGTTATTTTTTTGTAAGTCCCACTTTCATGCTTGGAATATGGAACCCCTATCGTTTTTTCACATCCCTAGGTCTGTTTAGCATAAGTAATATCTAAACGGGATAAGTTAAAGAAAGATTTGGTTCAACCCAATATGGTTGGGTGGTTCGTGGAATTCCCTGACCTGGTTTCATTTTTCATATGTTAATAAGAGCTCTTTTCCTCTTGCATTTTATGTGTAAATGTACTTGTTAATATGTGGATTTAATGATTGTTCTATCATTGTTGATCTGTTGGTTATATGATTGTTATAAGAATGGTTTTATGACATATTTTAGCCATGGATCTCATCATATTTTGATTAGTAAATGAATGAGTTACAATGGATGTATGAACTAATATATAATAATGAAACTATTAAGAGAGGGCATGAGAGCTTCTCGACAAATCTCAGATAAGTATGGAGTCCCTATGCTGAGATGTGTTTATATTAAAAGTATATTAAATGTTCATGATTGTTACAGATCCATTTGGGCACATCACTCCCATCATCCAGATCAGTGTTTTAGGGCTCGTCAAACCCTAATTTCAGTTGCTACATGCCCTAAAAAAGTCACCCTTTTGAATGCCTCCTTCCCAGATAGTTTCATGACTTGAAGACATTTTGAAATGACCTCTAGAGGGACCAGTGCAGGTAGGCCCATGTAAGGGTGCGCTGCAGAGCAGTTAAGTCCATGCTAGGGTGCTCTGCAAAGCACTTAGGCCTTCATTCACCTGCGCTGGGCGAGATTGAGTGAAATTCACAGAGGGTTTGGGGAATATTCTTATCTTTTGGAGTCATCTAGAAGGTTACCTCACTTATCAACCCCTATGAGCTCGAAAATGGATGAGGAATGAGTTAAGATGCATCCTATCCTCTCATCCCTTCCTCCATGGAACTAATTCTAAGTATAGAAGGCCATTCAATACCACCATTTATGACATAACCTCCTTCATCTCCCTATAAATTGACCACTCATCTAAGTGATCAAGGGCTGGACTATGTTGAATTGTAAGGATATAATGTTGCTATGATAATTGGCTTTGAAGCAAGTATTGCAATGCTACAAGTTTGTCATGCTTTTGATGTGATGTGGATGGGATCCAAGCTGGAGGAATGACTTTGAATCAAACACAATGGTTGTAATTACTTATTCTATTCAATAAAGTATTTTTCCATATGTTTGTATTTTCATATGATTCTTATATGTGTGAAATGTATCTGATTCCATTCACTTGTATTTAATAGATATTTTTCTTTGATCGGATCTTTGTCTTTTGTTTGTGTTTACAGGTACTTCTCAAGCATGTTAAGTATGGGAAGGAGCGACAAGATTGATACAAAGGAGACAAGAGGAAAGAAGAACTACAAGTAGGTATTCTCATCTTCTTTGTCTTATCTATTTCTTATAGGAAAAGGCTAAAGTGCATTAAACTATTGTTCTAGATATGACTACTTATCTAGGGAATTAGTATTTATCCGTAGATACCAAATTCTCCAAAACAAATTGGTGACTTCGCTGGGGAAGATCATCCTTCCTAGTAGCTTATCCACCTCCTAGGACACTCTTGCAGACCCTACTTGTGTTCATTGATTGTATTTCAACTCTTTTTCATTGAAATTTTGGTCAAAACTATGTCAAATTTCCTTTTGAAATGGCTCACTATCACCAGCGTAGGCTTGTGAGGGACACAGTGCACTGCAAAGCACCCTTGGCTTAGGGACAGTGCTTTGAAGTGCACTGTCTCCCATTCAGGGCTACGCTGATCCTCCTAGGGTTAGTTTCCCACCTTTGGAATGAGTTTTTGCCAACTTTTCTCTATTTGTTTGCTTGTTGATTGATCAATGAATGTCATGTCTCAGAGAACAAGTTTCTATCTCCTTTGCTAGCCCTACTTTGACTTGATTGATTAATGTTTCTTAAATGTTTTCTTTTTCATTATCGATCCATAGTCAAAGTTAGAATATAGTTGATTAATCTTTGTTCGAAAGAAAGTGTTGTAAAAGTATTCTTTTCCTTCGAAACAGAACTGTCGTAAAGTCTTTGTTCTTGTTAAAGATTGATTGATTATATGTGCATTAGTTTCCTTTTTCTTCACATTCACATTAAGGAAATAAAAAAGAAATACATGCATGTTGCATTGAAAAAGTTTGTGTGTGCTCATAGGAATAGTTTAGGGAAATTGCATTAGATTGTGCTCTTTTCTCTTTGATCGAAAGAAATCTGATTGCTCTATCCCTAGTAGCTTGGATTTTCATTGTTAAATTGAATTTAAAGAATGCTTATCATGATAGTTGCATTCCTAGGAATTTCAAAATACATCACATGGTGAACTTGAACTGCAAATTCCTAAGCAATATCAACTTAAAATTAACATTAATTTACCTAATGGAGCATTGTCATTAATGAAAAACATTTAGTGGTTCTAGGCTAGAGACGTGTTTCGACATTATAAAACAAAGCAGTTGTCACTAACTTGTCTGCAATACATCTTGAGTGTGATACCTCATTCCACATACGTGAGTATATCATAGTTCATCCACGTACCTTCGGGTATATAGGGCGGTGTTACAGTACGTAAAGTATATGGGAATGCTCTCACTGTGCGGTTTTGCATTAGACAACACTTATACGGATTGGGCCTCCACGTACCTTTGGGTATATATGGGAGGATAAAACTAGGTTTCTATCCATCCTTAGGTAACCGTGTCAGATGCCTTGTACACTGTGATACACCGAACACAACATTCAGGGAGATTACCTGCCCGTACTTCTTGGTTTGCTAGGATGTATTCTGCAGTTCAGAGTTGCTTGGTAAACCTTTTGCCTAGCTTACCCATTTTTGTTTATTTCTTTTTTGATAATAAAATTAATCAGCAATCATGGAGGAACATCAACCCTGACCCCATCGTTCGCAGAGAACAACGAGTAAACCGCCTTTGCCACCCAAAGCTACACCTATTTGGTCAAAGCGGTCTCGTTTAACTGAGTCAAGTACATCAGGAACTCCTAGTTCTTCATCTGAATTACCCAAATCATCCATTTCGGTAAGATTCAACTTGATTCTCTTAGATTGGAAGGTGCAACACTTATTTGGTAGGAATCCAAAACTCAAGAGGACATGAAGAAACATGGTAAGGTTTTATCCTCTTGGAATGATTTTGTTGTTGCAATAAGAAGGAAATTTTATCCATTAGCATACATGCAAAAAGTTGTTATGGATTGTCAAAACTTTAGGCAAGCTAAAGGTCACAATGTGCAAAGCTATACTCAAGCATTTAGAAAAAGAGCTTTGATTTTGGGTATAGATTTATCCTCTCTATATATTTTTCTCAAATACATTGGAGAATTATAGTTACTTGAGACATAAAATTCTTATGTTTAACCCTACAAAACTAGATGAAGTTTGTGTACAAGCAACTCATTTAGAGGCAAGAGGGAAAATGTTTCTATATAAGCTAGTGAGAAGTCATTCAAGTCTAGAGAAAAAGGAAGAGGGAAGTTTAAAGACAAAGATAAGAAGAATGCTTCAATTAAGAAAGAAGGAGAAAATATCACATGTAAACATTGTTCTAAAGAAGTCCATGACAAAGACCAATGTTAGAAACTTCATCCTGAGATGAGACGCAAAAAGTTTAATAACAAGGAGAAAGAAAAGATTTCTACAACTACACAACAAGATGTAGGATCTGATTCCGGAGATGAAACAAAAATCATAGCCATGGGATTGAAAGGTAAGGAATCAACTGCATGTACTAGTTCTTCTAGAAAACCCATTGAAACTCAAAATAAAAGAGAAAGAATAAAGTTTTTCCATATTAGAATCATCACAAAACTTAACAAGGTAGATACTTTGTTTGATAGTGGTTCACAAGAAAACATTATTTCAGAAGACATTGTCAAGAAACTAAATTTGTAAACCATTCCTCATCTTAAACCTTATGATTTGGGTTGGGTATGTGACAATTGTTGCACTAAAAATTGTCACCTTGACATTCTGCAATCTGTGTGAGTCTATCACCACTCATACTTTCCTCCTTTGCAAGTCTTAAGCCTCAGTTCTTCATATCAAGCCTTGAAAATAAGAGAAAGTCCTCAAAAGTCTATAAAACTCTGGTTCCGCACTTTTTCTTAGCATTACCTATGGTTCCGAACCTGATGGTCATGTCTCCTATGCACCTGACCGCTCTGTCACTGTGTTATGGGTGCGGACCCCTGTAAAAGTAAAAAAGGCGCAAGTATATTCTTAAAAACTCACTTTGAGTCATTTCTAGAAGCTTCCGGAAGGAATCTTGAGGTGGCAAGTTCACTCCTTTAAGGTTCATGCATCCCATACCTTAAGAAGCTAACCCCTTGATGTGAGGAGCTTATCCCTTTGAAGGAGGACTCTATCCCTTGATAGGTGGACCTGTAACCTCCTTCCTTTGCACTATAAAATGAGGCATTGGGCTGGTTACTGGAGAGGTTGAAAGCTGAATATTTTTGAGGTGAAATGCTGCTGGAACTTAGTCTTCCTAATTGAGCTTTTGTAAGGAAAGATTACATACCTCTTTGATCTCATTTGGAAGAGTGTGAGGCTTGTCAAAGTAGAGGAGATTCCTGTTTCAGGCACTGGGAAGAGCTTGTACAACATCAAGGCACCAAAGGTTGTAAAGTTCTTCTATTTTCAAAGTTAATACAATCAAGTTTATTTTTATCAATAAGCTGTGTTTTATGGTTTATTTTATGGATTCCTTGATCACCATGATGAACATGATTTATTATATTAGCTATGCAGGTGTTATTTGATGTGTGCTTGTTTGTGATAGTAGGTTCTCAAAAGGAAACTCTTTCGGATAGTTGAATGATGGCTGCCACAAACTAGCGTTGGACTTAAGGTAGGGTCTAAACACCTCTATAGTTTTTATTAATGAATCACAATATGTTTAGAGAAAGGTAGATTTTCTTGTACTGCTTGTTGCTATATATCTTTTGATACTAGGGAGATCGGCCTTGTCTACAAGATCGATTTATCCGGCCAACAACAATGCCAAGTTACAAGTTGTTGAGAAATGGCAACAAGAGATTCCAGTTTAAATTTGTCCTTGAATTTAAACTGTGAATTAAAATTGAATTCTATTATCATATCAACTTGTAAATAGTTAATTAAGTTCAATTAACTTAATTAGCTTAGGAATTTCTAGTTGGAAGTCTTTCTGTAGTCATGTATATGTTCTCCCTAAGTTTTAGGGGTCTAGGATGAGTTTAATTGTAAGTTGTAATTAGATAACTCAATTAATTGAGTTATGTTAAGTTAAATTAATTCCAAATTGTTTGAGGAACTAATAGAGAGCTAACAGTTACTTGGTGCACTAGTGCATCCACAAGTGTCACTCTAGTTAACTGAAGATTCTCTCATCAGAAACTCATGCATGTCGATTATGAGAAAGACCCAATTGAGACTAGAGTGCAGGGACAATGTAATATCAATTGTATGAGTTACTGAGTTGTATAGATCATTCATGCAGTCAGGAAGTCAACCTAGATTGGATTGAGTAGGAAGCACTAGATTCCTATTAATATGGGCTATTCAGCCATAGGAACTGTGCTAGGAAATAGTGGCTTGGAGGGAACATGGATTGGTTAAGTGTAGGCTAATATCTTTCTTGTGAGCTGAGAGAGTTGAGAATACTTGTGTGGAATTGTTCTAGTGAGAACAATATTTGTATCTTCACTCATATTTTTTATATATGCAATAAAGATAGTGGGCTTTTTAGTAGTGCCTTTCCCTAGATACATCTTGTGTTATGTGCCATTGATTTACCTTCTTATTGTTCATATTATTTTCATCAATCTATTGGCTTCCGTTGGTTGAAACTAGAAGTAGATTCTTGTCCTGTGCTTTAGTACATTGCATGAGCTTACAAATCTATAGGATTTTCTACATGGTACCACAGCTGAAGACAATATACTAGAGGAGATTTCAAAGTTTTGAGTTTTGGGTTACAGGTGAAATTCGAATTTGCAATACATACTTTAGGATCAGAAGATGGCATTCTATGGTTTGTGGCTCGAGTATGCCTTGGAAGGAATCTCGAATTTTATATCCTAGAGGGACAGAATGGATGTTGTGCTAGAGGATAACAACTTGAAGGAATTCGTTGATTAAAAAATTCCTAAGCCGATAGTATCGAATGCACAGGATTTGGCCGAATGGAAGAAGTGTGTGGTGTAGTTGAGGTAGATAATTCTTGAGGGAGTTTGAGACCACATTATATCGAGTCTCCATGCCAAGGAAACTTCATATACTATATGGAAAACATTGATGGAACTATATCAGAATAACGGTCACCAAAGGAAATTGGCACTGAAGGACAAACATCGAGAAATCAAAATGGAGAAAGGTGAGACGATTCCAAAATACTTGACCAAGTTCACTCAGTGTCATAATGAACTTGGAAGTGTTGGAATCACAATTGCCAAGGATGATATGGTGAGTATTTCTCTTATAGGAGTCCCAAAGATTTGGCAAAGTTATGAGGACTCTTTCAATGGTCAGGATAAGCTACCAGATTTGGAATGACTGTGGTCGTATTTTATGCAGGAGGAGATCATGAGGAACACTAGGGATGGCTCTTCATCAGAGGCTGATGATGAAGAGAATTTTGCCTTAGCAATTAAGGCGAAGAATAGGAAAGGGAAAGCTTCTCATTCCAATTTTTTTTTTATCATGGAGGTAAGAAGAAAGAATTGACGAAAGTTAAGTGCTTTCATTGTAATGAGGTGGGCCATTTTGCGACAAATTGTCCACTAAAGAAGTCCAAGAAGAATTCCTTAGGAGGAGCGGCAGGTGAGGCTTTGGCATCTCAATTCGAATTGGATTTTTCCCTCATTGCATGCATGGTGTCATCAATGATGGGAAGTGTATGGTACTTAAATAGTGGAGCTTCATTCCACATGACTAGTGACAAGGAGTTATTCAGTCACCTGGAGGAGAAAGATCTCAAGATGCATATCGAGATGGGTAACGATGGGAAGTATAGTGTTACTGGATTGGGCACAATTATTTTTCAAAGGGAGCATGGTGCTCCACTCACCTTGAAGAATTTTATGTTTTTTCCAGGGCTGAAAAAGGACTTGGAATCCATTTCCATGCTTGAGGATAGAAGCTATGATGTGATCTTCTCGAAAGGAAAGGCATTCCTTCGACGCATAGCCACGGGTCAAGTAAAGATGATAGGGATTTTGGTGAAGAATCTCTATAAGCTGTAGGTAAAGGAGTGTGCTTCTTTGAGCACAAAAGAAGAAAAGGCTTAGAGTTGAGATGTTGGTGAGTTGTGGCATACAAAATGGGGCCACTTGTATTATGGGGCTTTCAATATATTACCGCAGATCTCTACAGTCTTCCCAAATGTATGCTTGAACAAGTTGATACATGCAAGGGGTGTACTTTGGGAAAATACACAAAGTCTTCCTTTCATGACAGAGATAGTCGAGTAGAGGTTATTCTAGAGCGAGTCCATTCATATGTGTGTGGACCATGCTCGACACCATCCACGACCAAACAAAGGTATTATGTTATATTTGTTGATGACTTTTCTCGAAAATGATGGATATTTTGCATGCAGACAAATGATCAAACCTTCACAAAGTTTTGTGAGTTTAAAGCATTGGTGGAGAAAGAGTCGAGCAAGAAGCTTAAAGCTCTATGGAGTGATAATGATGGTGAGTATGTCACAAACAAGTTTAAGAACTTCTATGCAGCGAAAGGGATTAAACGGGAGTTGAAGAAACCTCATAACCCTTAGACGAATGGGGTGGATGAGAGGAAGAACATAAGCATAGTAGGGGCATCGAGGGTGATGTTGTAGGATCAGGGCCTACCACTACACTTGTGGGTTAAGGCATGCAACACAAAAATTTATGTTCAGAACTGTAGCCCACATCAGATACCTGAGATGAAGACACCAGGGGAGGCTAATTCCAATAAGAGGCCAGATGTTGGTCAGTTCAGGATTTTTGGGTCATCGGTATATTTCCATGTGACCAAATATGCATGGAAGAAGCTTGAGACGACAACAGAGTTGGGAATATTTGTGGGGTACACTAATACACCTCACAACTATTGGGTGTACTTGACGACCAACAGGATGATGGTGGTTTGCAGGCATGTCAAATTTGATGAGGAGAAGGCCATGTGAGTTTCCCTTGAGAGGGAGATTGAACTACATGTGGTTGAGGAGGTTTTAGCTCCTAAGGTTGAGGAGCCTCAGATTGATCTGAAGAAGCCATATGTAGAGGATTTGGGAGTAGAGACGTCCACTTAGGCAGAGGCTTCCATAGAGGGAAGAAAGTACACCAAAGAGGCTAACAAATTGTTGGATGATGCATGGGAGAATGTGGGAGCACTCACTTCTTAGCGCAGGAAGAGGAGGTCACCTGAGAGCTACACTAGATACATGGCTCTTATGGGTGAATTTGTTGTAATGGAGCCACATTCCTTTAAGGAAGTAATGAAGAAACATGTTTGGGTTGATGCCATGGTGGAGGAGTATGACTCCATAGTTCGCAATATTGTTTGGTATGTGGTCCCGAGACCAGAGAAAAAGTCAGCGGTGAGCTCCCATTGGCTTTACAAGGTAAAGCAAGATACATATGGTAGTGTGGAGAAGCATAAGGCTAGATTTGTGGCCTATCGCTTTTCACAGGTAGAGGGTGTTTCAGGGAAAACTAGTGTCGAACTACTAGTCCCACTAAGATGGGTAGCTATCTTAGAAACAAACAATGAAGTCTTTTCGAGAGTTCCTTTAAGTGTGATAGATGGAAGAGAAGAAAAGAGGACCAACCTGGATCTTCTACTTTGATCCTAGCTTGATTTCTCTTTTTCTTGATAGAATTTGCCACTCCTCTCCTACTTGTCCCGCTTCAAAGAGTACCTGTAGAGTCAAAGTAGCAACAAAATATCAAAGCATCTCTATCTATAACATCATAAACAATGTGGAATCAGAAACACATTGACCATACAATTGCATTTATAAACAATAAGATTCACAAATACGAGATCATATGGAGGAAAACTCAAAGAACTTTATTAATAGTAATGTAAGAGAGGATTACAACCCAGCTGTCTGATCCAGCATCATCCTCCCAGTTGTAGAAGCCCTCTTCACCTCATGAACAAGCAAATCACCCAACAATGTAATGTCTCTTCTCACCAACAAACCAACAACACTTCCTTACAAAATACAAAATTCCAGCCTCTAGATCTCTCAGATGAGGGATCCATTTATAAATGTCTTGCAAGGGTGTGAGTCAGCTCTGGGTTTTTGATTAGTGTCATTCCACTGATAGTTCTTGGTTCCACTTGGAGATTTCATGATCTCTTACTCATCCCTAGGCGAATTCAAAGAGGCAAGTGTCACAGGAGAAGTTTCTGGAAGATTCCATGAATCCACTTTGCAAACTGTCTCTTCCATTTTTCTATTCTCGCTCATCGCACCCCATAGAAGGCCATTTGAGTATCCATCACACCTGGCCAGTTAGGCAATTAGTATGCATCGCACCTTGCCCATGGAGCAGTCTGTATGGTCCAGTTTTGGGCAGTTCTGAGTAGTTTTTCAGGGGGAACTTCTGGGAAATGATGTAATTAGTTGACCATGATCCTTTAGGATGTGAAACAACACTTTTAGGGACTTAAGGATCCCTTAGTTTATGGACATATGAGTTTGGGGTTGCAGTGCCAAAATATGTCTATAACAGCTGCCCCCTAAAGCATGAGGTCATAAATCTTCTGATGTCGGTTGAAATGCTTTATTCATGAGGATCCGAGGTATTCAAACTGGAAGGTGACCTGTATAAGATACAATACAATACATCATCATCATATTATTTTCATGATCTAGCTGAGGGGGGAATTCCCATGATTAGCTTCATAAATTCACTTTCATGTACATAGGACAGACAATCGTCTGTTGTTGCAAACTCATGATTCTTCGCATGAAGAGTCATCTTCCCTGGCTTAGATGACCATCTGTGCAACTTCTGTGTATAATTGATGTCTTTATTTTGCTGAATATATTGCAGCCCAAATGGATGAAACTAGATCCTGGGTCTTCAAAACTCATCCAATCTTCTCCCGATGTACAAGTCGATCCATGTGAAAAGATGTTTTGAAGTCGAACATGGAAAGACATCGACTAATTACCAACCAATGATGTAAGCTGTTAACAGACGCGAGAGGAGTCACCGAGAATGATGATGAAACTCAAGGTACTACAGTACAATTCACGTGGTGTGAATATATGAGCCAATGTCAAACACCACGCAAAGTCTTTTAGTTGAAGGTCATTGATGTAAACCTGTCGCCAAAAGTGAGAAACTTGCCATTGAGGCATGCAAGCTTCAAAGTACTGAAAGGGTTGTTTCTAAGTCAACTTCTTGGATAATAAGCTGATGTCAAAAAGAAGTGACTTGTCATAGGAGGGCCTTGATGTATCCCACATCTGCGACGCGAAACAGAGCAAATGATTTTTGTGGAGGTGAAAATGAACGGATGATATGAGGTTCAGGAGTGGCGGTCATGAAAAATGAAGCGTGGATGTAATGCAGTGGAAGAGGCGTTTGTTGGATGGTAAATTCTCTGAATGACTTCTCTTGAACATATTGGTGACACTGATGTGGACTGGTAGCGTTAACCCATGGATGGTATGGCAGACCAATGGCGACGGTGAATGGAAAAACCCAACCCAACTCAATCACGGTGATGGAGTGAAAGTGTCATGTTCAAGAGTGACTTGCTACCAATAGAGTTCTTCAAGTTTTCTTCCCATTTTTCCCCAGTAATTGCTGACCAGTACCTCTTTAGTTTTGACAAGCTTGAGGAGGATAACATATGCTTGGTTTATAATTTTCCCTTTGGGCAAAACCGTGGCTTTGTGTTTAGCGAGCCTAGCGTCAGTGAGACTCGTTCTTGTCTGGGTGGACAAGTTTGTCACTATTGTTTTAACAAGTTCAACGACAAAGATAACTCGGTCCTTTTCAAGTTTAGAGAGTTTAAAAATGGATGAAAGGGAGACTCCAATAGTCCTTTTTTTGTGGCATAATCCCATAAGTTCGAAAAAGTGTAAAATAATACGAAAGGGATGAATTTTCAATAGTTTTAATGAGCTGACAAAGACAAGTGCTCGATCCTTTTGTTTAATAATCCCTCAAGTCCAAAAAGATTAAAATATATGAGAGGGATAGTTTTCCCCTTACTTTAACAAGTTGGGAAGGCCAATAGATCGACAATATTTTTATATTTAACGAGTCTAAAAAGAGTTTAAAAGAGGCTCATTTTTGAGGAACGAGTGATATTTCTAGGTAGCGGCTGGTTCTAGGTAAGTTTGGAACTTCTCAAAACATGGCAGTGTGAAGAGGGTGGCAATCAGAATCACTCATCGTAGATGTTCCTCAAAAGGGTAAACAATCAAGTGGAAGCGTATGGTCGGCCAAATGAAATAGAGGTGATGGAAGGAACACAACCAAAGTTCACAAAGGGCAGATATCAAAGCGATCACAAAGGTTATTTACCAAAAGTGGATTTATTTTTTAATGAGCTTGAAACTTGTGCCAACATGTGCTCAGTGCAGGTTGATTTTTTAACGATCTTGAACCTTGCAGGAACATTATTCTTGATATTGGTCAATGATATTCAGTTTACCATTTAACATGTTAGATTCTTTTCTCGGTCGTTCAACCTGCTCAATTGCTCCATCAAATTGATTAGAAATACACATATACATGCTTGAAAAAATGGATTAAAAACTAACAGTTTTACTTGAAGTACCTGAATAGTAATATAAAAGTAGTTTTACCTCTCATTTTTACCATTTCATTTCAAATTTGGGATTTGGAGCTCTGGAGTGGTTTTCTTCCTCAAACTTCATCAACTAATTTTAGGAGATCTGGTGGACTATTCCCTGCGCCATCAGGACCAGGTAGGAGCTAACCCTGAGCTCTTCATTTTCATTCCATCCTTTTCTGATTTTGAGCAAGTTTTCCCTTTTTTCTGAGCCCCTGGGGTTGGAAGAAATCGTTCTCCCATCATCGTACCTGCCCTATATCAAAAGGTGTGATGCATACTGAGCTGTACACTGGCTAGTCAGTATGCATCTCACCTAGTCCAAAGGCAGGGTGTGATGGGCGTAGAAGGGAAACTTTGCACAGTGATTTCTCATGAAATTTTGCTTGTTTTTGCTCAAATTTGGATCCTAATTCATATTTTGTCTGTGACTCAGATATTTGTTGGATCAAGATGGTCATCACGTGGCGTGAACGCGAGCATGAAGAAGAAGACATGATTTCCTTACATGATCAGGGTACTGTTACTGCATTGCGAAACTGTGGTTTGCTCAAATTCTTCCGTATATCTAGCATGAGGCAACAAATCAGCTTGTTGCAGTATTTCCTCGATGCATGGGATCCGATCAACTAGGTGTTCCAGATTAGAGGTAAATCCATCCCATTGATAGTCGAGGACATCTACTTTTTGATGGGGTTATCGAGGCATGGTGCCCCTCTTTCACTGTCGGGATCCGCCCGTGGGGGTGAATCAGTGAGAGATTATATCCGTCAACTTTGTAGAGATGGATCTCAGCCTAGTAGAGATGGCAAGATCAATATCCAGGATGTCACTGATCGGCCTCTGAGGACCATTTTATTCACCTTTGCTAGATTGGCTGGTAGCGCAGCTCTTCATTTGGTGAACAGATCTTATGTGCAGTATGCTTTAGAATGCCTGGAACCAAAGGTATTCAACTGGTGTGAGATAGTACTTTCAGTGATAAAAAAACAGCTCTCTAAGGTAAAGAATGGAAGATCTAAGAACTTCGGATATGGTTCCATTTTGACTACCTTTGCCTTAGAGAGGATCCCACTGATGCAGCCACAACATATTTCACTAGGATTGCCAACACCGAGGGAACCTAGGATGTAGAGATGGGTTGATCTCATGGCCAGACATGCTGGTTAGCCACAGATTACTTTCTTTGATGCCTTTTTTGAGTGGTTCGACTGTCAGGAGATGGTCTTCTCAGAGTATCCGTATGTCGGGATGGACTTCCGAGGTGACCCGGATTTGGCGTTGCCGGCTGGTGAGAAATGGGGTGTGATAGGTAAAGATTTTGACCATATCTTTGTTTATCAGTTTTATAATGTTTTTTTGATTTATCAAGAATAATTGAACTCATGTACTTGACCAGATGTTGGGCCAGTGAGACCAGCGGCGCTCCCAAGGGCGGCAGCTGGCGTTCCAGTAGTATAAGCTGTAGGGAGGGTTGTCCTTCATGATTTGGACATAGCAGAGACCTTGGTAGTATTGCAGGATTAGATCGAGGGTCTTACCCTTGGCATCCAGGATGTGAGGACCGACAAGTTACCTCTAAGGCTACAACGCCATACTACTAGTGTTCCGGGTCGATGGACTAGGCTCCTGCGTATGATTGCACAGGCGGTGACAAGTTATCACCAACATCATTAGTATAGGATGCTTTTCTGCATTTACTTTTGAGTTTCTTGGTCGCATGACCGATTTTGCCTTGTACACAAAACATTATGTAAAACTATAAACAGTTATATATTTTTTATTTTCGGAGTTTATTTTGGTTAAGTTATGTGATCCAGATGCAAATGTTGAT
This sequence comes from Pinus tabuliformis, assembly GCA_031772625.1. Taxonomy (NCBI): domain Eukaryota; kingdom Viridiplantae; phylum Streptophyta; class Pinopsida; order Pinales; family Pinaceae; genus Pinus; species Pinus tabuliformis. The sequence goes on along the minus strand of CM062810.1, from coordinate 335,710,244 downwards.
GTAAAATGATTTTATTTAGAAATGTTGAAAATGTCTGTCTAACACATAATTCGCTAATGAATCAGTTAAAGTGTTTAAGTTTCTGGAAATGTGTTGATATTGAATGGAATCAAACTGCCTTTCCAAAATATTTACTCTTAGGAACATACGATATATAGCTGGGTTCCAAATTGAATAGATGCCAGTAAGTTGTAGAATGATGAGTTGAGAATCTAGCCTGACAATAAGTCGGTGTATGCCATGTGAAATGGTATCAGAGAGAAGCTCTATCAATGCGCTGTACTCAGCGATGTTGTTCATTGATTGACCAACACATATCCCTCTGAAACTCACTAACTCGCCGTTTGGATCAGAGATGGCCCAAATTGCAGAAGATAGGTTCCGCGTTGTACGAATAGCTTTGTCAGCGTACCCAACGAATGTTTCCAAAAAGTCCAACATCTGCAATAAATGCAAAGTGGATTACTTAACCAAAATGAAAACTCTTGACGAAAACAAAAATGAAACAAAAACATATAAAGAGATTACTACACTTGATCAAGCATAGTATCGCTTAAGATACAACCCGATCCATGGTTGTGATAGTGGAATTCCATCGTAATCTACCAGCTCATAGGCTCCTTTTGCTAATACCCGTTTAACAATGTAGGGGCCCATCCATAATGATTGGAACTTACCTGCTCCCAATTTATCAGAGTCCTAATCATAGAGTAAAACCAGGTCACCTTCAGAGAAGACACAAGGCTTGACATTTTTGTCAAATTGTTCTTTGACACATTTCTTATGCGTTTCGTTAGCCAGCACAGCATCACGACGAGTTTCATCCAAGTGGATTAGTTCCAAGAAATGAGCCTCTTCCTCTGAAGTTTCGGGGAGTAGATCGATTGCGAGCTTTGGAGATGAAATCTCACACTGAATCGGTAAGACAACTTCTAGGCCGTACACCAACCGAAAGGGCGTAAATCTAGTGGCATTTCTCACCGAGGTTCTATATGCCCATAGAGCTGAGTATAGGATTAAATGCCAATCCCATTTGTGGGCTCTGATCATTCTCTACAGCATGTGCTTGAGGACTTTGTTGATCACTTCAACTTGTCTGTTAGCTTGCGGATAATATGGAGTAGAACTATCATGGGACAATCCTAATTTGGCAGTCAATTCAACCATCATGTGATTGCGAAAATGCGATCCATGATCTATGACTATAGCCTGTGGAACACCGAACCTAGAGACTACATGATTGAAAAAGAAAGGAGCAGTCTTTTTGCCGCTTTTGTTTAATGTAGGCATTGCCTTGGCCCATTTTGTAAAATAGTCGACAGCGACTATGATATACCCATGCCCCCTAGCTGAGGTGGGGTTACATGTCATGAAATCTATGCTTCATTTGGTGAATGGACCAATAGCAACTACTGGATGCAGTGGTGCGGGTGGTAATCCGGTTTTGTGATAAAAAATTTGACAAGCATGGCAACTTCTTACTACTATTATGCAATCTTTGAAGATAGTAGGCCAGAAGTAGCCAGATCACAAGACTTTCTGTGCAGTAGTGCAGCCAGATAGATGCCCCCCACATGTGCCTAAATGACAGTCATTCAGGACTTTTTTGGCCTCCTCATGTGTGAGGCACCTTCGCAGAACTGTATCGACACCATGACGGTAAAGTGTATCACCGACGATCATGTAGTATTTTTCTTGGTATTGAGTACATTGCTATTCTGAGCGAGAGGTGTTAAGCCTAAAGGTTTGGGTTTGGAGATAGATTAGTATATCTCCGTACCACGGGTCGCCTGATGATATCAGAAACAATGTTTCATCCACGATCGATGTTTTAGATGTTAAATCATTGGATGATGATGGGATGTCGCAAAGTAACTCCGTAAAAACCAGAGATTTCTTTGATTTGGATTTGTTGAATTCCAGATCAAACTCTTACAAAATGGCTATCCATTTTGAATACTTGCCCCCTAGCAATTGACACGACAAGATGTAGGTCATAGGGTTGCAATCTGACAAGATGGTAGTTTTGTGAAAGAGTATGTAGTGTCTAAATCTCTGTACTGCTTGAACAACTGCCAAAGACAGCTTTTCAATGTAGGAGTACTTACTTTCCATATCATTTAAGTTATGGCTTAAATAATAGACAAGATGTTCTATTCCATTGTCTTCTTGTACTAAAACCATTGTGATGGTTGTATCTATGGTAGCAAGATATAGGTTAAAGTCTTTTTGATAATCAGGAGCATACATTAATGATGCTTTTACTAGGGAACTTTTCAAAGCATCAAAGGAAGCTTGCGCAACCTGATCCCAGTTGAAGGGAACTTCTTTTTTCAAAAGACATGTATAACCTTTAGCAAGTTCAGCGTAATTTGGAATGAACCTCCTTAGAAAGTTTGCTTTCCCTTGGAGTTTCTGAATCTGAAGAAAATTTGAAGGTGGAGGCATGTCGATGATTGCCTGAACCTTACATGGGTTGAGTTGAATTCCATCCTTAGAAACTACGAAACCAAGTAATCGACTAGAACCAACACAAAACACACACTTGTGTGGATTGAGTCGTATCTTGTAGTGTCGGCAATGTAGAAATATAGCTCTCAGATGCTATGGATGATCAGTCTGCTTTCGCAAATGAGCCGGTAAATCGTCGAGATACGGTTAAAAGATGTGTTTGATGTCATGGAAGGCATAGTTCATTGCCCTTTGAAATGTTTCCCCTGCATTCTTCAAACCAAAAGGTAGTTTGCGGTACGTGAATGTGCCCCATGGACATATAAATGTAGTCTTTGACTGGTCCTGTGGGCGGATATTGATTTGATTATATCCAGAAAATCCATCCATAAATGAAAAGACTCCGCATCTGGCACATTCATGATTTATCTAGTCGATGAAGGGTGTAGGGTAGTTGTCCTTTGGACAAGCTTGATTTACATCCCTGTAATCGACGCACACTCTAATTGTTTCTTTCTTTTTCATCATAGGAACGATATTTGATACCCAATCAGTGAGAGGAACGGGGTAAATGAAACTAGCATGTAAAAGTTTTTCAACTTTTGCCTTGATGGCAACGGCTTTCTTCGAGTGAACCGGTCGAAGCCGTTGTCGTACTGGTTTGACATCGGGATACATCTTGATTTCATGTTCAACGATGTTGGAGTCAATGCTTGGCATTTCTTCGTATGACCAAGCAAAGACATCTCTGAATTCGTGAAAGAGAGCGTAGTATATTTCCAGTTCTGAAGGAGAACAAGATTTTCCAACATGTACATTCTCTACAACATCTGGTTTGGTCGAGATATTAATGGCAATAGTTTCTTCAATATTGGATAGATTTCGCTCTAAATCCACCGTATTTATAGTATTCGATAGAAAATAAAAAACTGAAGGATGATTAAGGTCATAAGAGCAATCCTCATTGTTATGTTGAGGTTGGGAATGATGGTGGTGATCTTCCCATGGTGTCTCTCCTATCATCATTGACTAAATTATTCCTTCGTCTGTAGAATGTACATGTGACCAAGGATCAGAAGAGGTACCATACTCTAGAGACCTATCTATCCAAACACTTGCTGAGCGTTGATTTGGGTTTGCCGCCCATCCCCAGAATATTGATTGCTACAATAATTCTATGGGACTTGGGGGCAACACCTGGTGATGATCCATGCTAACAAAATGTTTGAAATTCTTCTTAAACTTTGATGATGTAGAAGATATCATGTTATAGGTTTCCACTGTGGCCACTTCCACTAGATTACTCAGAGGCGGAAGGGAAAAAGTGCCCATTAAAGAAGGGTCTTTTAGGAGACCTACTCTGATATTTTGAAGCGATTGAGAGCTTCCATGGATCAATGGAATGCTTCCGGTAACTTGAGAACTGTTGGGGAGGAAGGTTAGTTGGTCAATGATTGTGATTCCACCTTGAAATGGGAATGAAATATTTCTAAAATATGTTGACACAACAGCAGCCATAGCATAAATCCAGGGATTGCCCAGTAGGATGTTGTAGTCAAGGTTTCCATCAATGACCTCGACTTCAATTTCTACTATCTTGCCCCCTAGTTTGATTTGCAAGTTACTTAATATCCCATATGGCACGTATGTTCTTCCATCGAATGCTTTCAATTTCATTGATGATCATGACAAGGGTGGAGAGCCTAAAGTTTTCCAATAACTCATTGACATAATACAGGTAGATGCTCCCTCATCAATTATTATTCAATGAACAGTTTTGTTGAGGGCTTTTACCTGTATGAGGAAAGTGAGCTGTGCTGGTAACTAAGGTCGGTATCCTTTATGATAAAGGCCACTAGATTGGAATCCATTGGATAAATCCCACCTATCACTGATAACAAAGCCTGTTTTGGGATAGGCAATTCTGTAGTACTTCAAGTGTCGACATGGCGGATGGCGATTGGGCCAGATCCTCCACTATATTATAATTCTGTGTTGCTCGAGCATGAGGATTAAATGTCGATTTATGTACTACTCCCTTAGGTGGTTTTATTGTTAATTCAGGAATGATTGGTGGAACAACTTCTGACAAAGTTGTTGTCGAACTGCTTGGTTGATCTGTAGCCTTGTCGTTCGATGATTGTGGATTTCCATAATCCTTATTCCTTGTAGATATCAAAGTGTCATTTTGCTATTTTGAGATGGATAGCATAAGCACTTGGGATGGGGAAGCACGATCACTAGAAACTAGGTTAGTTTTTGGATTTGGAAATGGATTAGTCAATACTGCTGAGGTATTTGAAGTCTTTTTGAAAAACTTCTTGACTTCAGCTTGATGTGGACAATCTTTTGTGTAATGGTCCTCATCGCATATGAAACATGGTCGATTAGGTTTCTTGTTTCCAGTAGGGTTTCCAGAAGGTTTCTCAGGAGTTGAATCCTCCTATTTCTTCTTTTTGTTTATCCCTTTCTTCTTGCCCCCTGGTTGCTTAGCATTTTTTCCTTTGTTGGTTGACACGACATTGACCTCCGAGGTGAGAGGTTCCTCATCTGCTTTTTGACTAGAAACCGTACGGGCTTTCTTAGATGTAGCCTTTGCGGTTTTCATGCTTGTCGTACCTATCACGCCATCACTGGCATGAGAGTCTTTGTTTGATTTAGGCAGAGGAGGAACGGAAAATTCTGGTCTAGGAGCGTCAGGAATTTTGTCGTAGAGCATGCCAGACTGAGTATAGATCAAGTCTAAATATTGCGCATGAGCAATGAATTGCTCTTCTATAACAACTTCTCCCTTAGCCACATCTTCTGTAATAGAGGGTAACATTAAATTTATAAACCATTCAGCTAAAATCTTATCAGGAACGTACGTCTTCACCATTCTTCTACGACGCCACCACTCATGAATATGATCAGATATGTGAGTGGTTGTCATCTGTTTAAAGTTGGTACCTTATGGGTAACTGAAAATGGGTTAAAAAGGTAGTGGCAAGGGTGTTGAAGTTATCAAACAAATCTCTAAGCAATTATATATACCATTTCGCTGCCGGGCAAGTTAATGTTCGCTAAAAAAGGAGAAACCTAATCGAATCATCATTCAGGGTGTTGGATGAATACCGAAAATGGAATGTCTTAACATGATTCGATGGATATTCACCTGGATTTCCATTGAATTTAGGAATATCAGAGGGAATTTACGAGGAATTGCAGGCCACCAAGGGGCGTAAACAATTGGATCATTCGTCAAATGGTTTAGATATGGTAATTCTAGCATTGCTACATAGGGCAACTATTGATTCAGGTTAGGCGAAGCATACCCAAGATAAGATGGGATCGCCTGAGTAGTAGGTCTTTGCATACTAGCATAATGTATTTGATGCTGGTAACTTTGATAAGGTTGATGGGCATAACCATTATAGTATGGTTGTTGATAACCACTTTGGAAATGCGGTTTCCCATTACTTACAAAGACTTATTGCTCAGGTCCTTGGTATGATTGCTGGAATTGCGGTCGTTGATATTGAACCAGCCACGGTTGTTGGACCATTTGTATTGTCCAATACTGGATGATTGACCAAGATGCAGAGTCATAGTACCTGTTTGAGCCTGAGTCGCTCTAGATAAGGAGGCACTAACCTGAGGTTGTGATTGAATCGCTGAAATGAGAGGTTGTTATATTGCAACTAGAGAAACTTGAGGTTGACATACAACAAGTAGTGCTTGTACTTGCGATACAGTCACAATAGTAGGTGTAGTGGGAATATTCAACACAGGATGGATTGGTTGCATTGAATATACAACCCTTGGTTGTTGAGGCAGTATTGGTAGCCAACCGTTGGATGTAATTCCAGTTTGACCTGAACTTTGTTGTAAACTCTCATATGGCTTTTCTCCAGGAGGGAACAATGAAAAGGCATAGTGCCCCCCATATGGTGGTAATCTAGTACTTAAATGGTAGATTGGACTTTGAAGACACATTGGATCAACTCGTTGAGTTTCAACATAAGAAATACCAGATGAGAATCTGGATGAAGAAATAGGAACTGACCATGTCGTCGAAATAGTCCCTGATTGGACTCTGGCTTATTGTTGATAACTTGCCGAGACAGATGGTATACTAGCAATCATTGTAGGAATGGCAACAGGAAGCTCCACCGTAGCTGTGTTAGTTGACACAGTCCTAGATGTTGATGGTTGTTCATACATGTTTAGTCTATCCAAAGGATTTCCTAGCGATTCGTCAGGAACTTGCGATGAAAAAGAACTAACTTCTTTAGTAGAAGGATGTAAGGGATCCTAGTTCCAAAATGTATTAGAGTACTGGGTGGAATATCCTCCACTATCTCTTCTATTGCAATCAATCCAGGTGGAAGAGGTAGACCGTTAGGTCCGTAAAATATTTCTGGAGCCGAAGAAAGTGTAGCTTCTGCAATAACATATACTGGAGGGGTGACACCTTCTGAATTCTGGAATTCAACTTCCAGATGTTCAGGCAAGTGAACTTCAGTTTTTGGATGAGTCTTCGGTGGAGCTGTTTCAGGAATAGAGGTGTCTACCATTACACTAGGATCAGTTCTAATGTCCTCTTGTAACTGCGGAACTTCTTCTATAAAGGCAGATGTACCAGAAATAATTGGAGTAACTGTAGTCTCTGGTGATGTTGAAACACAAGTTTCAAATAAATCAGGTGAATTCGAATCAGTTAAACAAGAACGCTTTTCCTGGGATGGTTTCGTTTCTGGGGTCAAAGATAGTTGACTCGCTAGTCTCCACAAACGACAGGGTTTTGATTGGCTTTCTTCCACGATTGCAGATTACTTGATCAACTCAAAAATTAAAGGGGAAAAATATTATTTCGATTTTAATGAATTTTAAGACACTTTGACGCAACTTGCTTTTTCAATTTTTAAGAGTCGAGAAAAAGCTAAAGGTGACTCTAGTCACCTTCTATTTTTAATGAGCCCGAAGTGACAAGTGCTCAGATGGACCTTTTCTTTTAAGGAGTTGAAAAGGAACGAAAGTGACTACTTTGGAAGTCTAGACAGAGGGTTTACCAAATCGATTGTAAAACTACAAAATACACCTTGGTGATAAATGATAGAGAAATTACCAAGGACTTATGTATGGCAGTCAATCTTCCCGAATGCTGTGTTCAGTGCATTACGATCGATAGGGTAGAAGACACGGCTTCCTAAGGATAAAGGATATTAGACTATTGTGGTCTCCCAATATATACTCGATGGTACAGGGAGCACAAGTCCATACTGGCACTTGTCGTATCAAGGAGGAGGAATCACCCAACCTTTGATGAAAACGATAGTTACCAGGTTTTACGACACCGGAACACGTCTCTAGCCTAGACTTCTAGATGTGTTGCGTTAGATTCCAAAGCATTTTTATGTTCATTGAGGTTTATTTTATAGTTGATATTGCTTAGAAGTTTGTCTTTCAAGGTTCACCGTGTGATGTAGATGTGAAATTCCTAAATATGCAATCTAAAATGATAAACAGTCGTTTATGTTCTTTTAGTAATGAAAATCTTAGCTACAAAGGAAAGAAGATGATGATTTTCTTTCAGTAGAGAGCATAGAACACACACTAAATGCACTTTCCTAAATCAAATTTCGCAAGCAGTCAAAATACAGATGCACATGCATGTATTTGTTTTTTGCTTTCTTAATGTGTGAATGACAAAAAGAAAGCTAAGTACAGATTTGAACTATTTTCCTTCAAAGCGATAGTATTAACAATTTTTCTTTTCAAAACGAAAGGAAGACTAAGACGACACTTTTCGATTTCGAATTGAAAAATGTTTTGGACACTTGAAATACTAATAATTTCAAAATCAAGCATAATGACAAAATTACAATCAACTATCTAGAAGAGGAAGACTTTACGACACTCTTCTTTTGATTCAGAATGACAATTACGACACTTGCATCAAAAACGACAGTTCGATTAGGCTACTTTTGACAAAGGAAGATTGTAAATGATTGACAAATACACAAAAACATTTACAATTCCTAACTGATGGAGGCTGAAATAATGTTAAGGAAGATGGTTTCAGCAAGAAGGTACTGATCATGAACAACAAAACTACTTAATAAAGCTAAAAACAAGGAAGAAAAAGAAAATTTCAAAGAAGAAAAATAGTTCACTCAATCATCGCACCTGTAACACAGGGAAATAGGGATGCATCTCACCTGCAACACATGGGAGGTGCGATGCATCCAGGTTTCATAGTTACAGACAGTGTGATGGGCCAGGGAGTGAAACAGAGCTTGGTTTTTGCTCAAAACTTACAACTAAGTTCAGTTATTTAGGCTGAGTAATGATGGACAGTAAACACAAAGCATAAGGGTAGGATCTGATGAGGTTCTGAGCTACCACAAGGGCACTTAAGATTCTTTGTAAGTCAGATTTTCAGTTCATAAACCAACCCAGAGATTGACTGAAGCAACATTTATCTACTTCGCAATTGCATAGAAAAGGTGTTTCGAAGGCTAGCTGGCTAACTTCAGGCTCCGTTTGTAGTTTATAAAGCAAACAATAAACAAAAAAAACAAACTATTCGCTCCCCAGTGGAGTCGCCATTTTGTTTTAGGGAAAACTAGTGTCAATTCGAACTGCTAGTCCCACTAAGATGGGTAGCTATCTTAGAAACAAACAATGAAAGCTTTTCAAGAGTTCCTTTAAGTGTGATAGATGGAAGAGAAGAAAAGAGGACCAACCTAGATCTTCCGCTTTGATCCTAGCTTGATTTGTCCTTTTCTTGATAGAATTTGACACTCCTTACTTGTCCCACTTCAAAGAGTACCTGTAGAGTCAAAGTAACATCAAACTATCAAAGCATCTCTATCTAAAACATCATAAACAATGTGGAATCAGAAACACATTGACCATACAATTGCATTTATAAACAATAAGATTCACAAATACGAGATCATATGGAGGAAAACTCAAAGAACTTTATTAATAGTAATGTAAGAGAGGATTACAACCCAACTGTCTGATCCAACATCATCCTCCCAGTTGTAGAAGCCCTCTTCACCTCATGAACAAGCAAATCACCCAACAATGCAATGTCTCTTCTCACCAACAAACCAATAGCACTTCCTTACAAAATACAAAATTCCAGCCTCTAGATCTCTGAGATGAGGGATCCATTTATAGATGTCTTGCAAGGGTGTGAGTTAGCTCTAGGTTTTTGATTAGTGTCATTCCATTGATAGTTCTTGGTTCCACTTGGATATTTCATGATCTCTTACTCATCCCTAGGAAAATTCAGAGAGGCAAGTGTCACAGGAGAAGTTTCTAGAAGATTCCATGAATCCACATTGCAAACTGTCTCTAACATTTGTCTATTCTTTCTCATCGCACCCCGCAGAAGGCCATTTGAGTATGCATCGCACCTGGCTAGTTAGGCGATTAGTATGCATCACACCTTGCCCATGGAGTAGTCTATATGGTCCATTTTTGGCCAGTTTTGAGTAGTTTTTCAGGTGGAACTTCTAGGAAATGATGTAATTAGTGGACCATGATCCTTTAGGGTGTGAAAAAACACTTTTAGGGACTTAAGGAGCCCTTAATTTATGGACATATGAGTTTGGAGTTGCAGTGCCCAAATATGTCTATAACAGAGGGGATTAACTATCAGGATACCTTTAATCTTGTTGCAAGGTATTTGTTTTACCTTAAGAAACCAATTTCCTGGCTGTGCCGAAATTGTTCTTAATACATTAATGATTATTGTTTGTTGTCACTTATTTGTCACTTTATTGTTTTTTGTATTCTTAAATGAAGTACCTGGAAAACTTGGTCTTTAACCCTTAAGACATATGTGACCGGAAAATCTTAGAGTGCCATTTGTTTCTAGATATAAATGAGGAATGAAGAAAGCTTGAAGGATAAGTTTAAGATAATACCCTGCTTAACAAAAAACCTACTATCCGTCACTTAGAAGAATTATGAAAATGAGAACTGAATCATAGACAATATGCTACTTAACACAAAAACTATTATCAGTGACCCTTAGAGAAGTTAAAGATAATATGCTGCCTTACACAGAAACTATTCTCTATAACTTAGAAAGGAAGATGAAAACTTAAAGTATAGGAGCGCTCTTTTAAGGGACTTTAAATTTATCTACATAAGCAAATAAAGACCTATAGCTTCATTACTATACTTGAAAGAAGAAAACATAATATGACACATGATAGAGAAGTTACAAAATTATACCCAACAATTCATGGAAATTTCTGATTCTTTCATTAATCAATAGCTATATCAGGATACAATGGCTTAGTCTCTAGGTTCTCCAAAATTCAAACCACAACATTTTTCTTTGTAGTTTTTTCTCTTTTATACATTGGGAATAGTTACTGATCTCTGAAACTATCAAACTACTTAACTGCTTCTCTAACTATCTAAAGTAAAAATTATTATAGAATTTTATAGAGGGTAAAAGACACCTCAAATAACATACAATAACAAGAAATGATTAAAATAGAAGATGAGGCTAACTACTGGCTTTTCGGCTCTATTAATCGGCTCTTGAGTTCCTCTATGGATTCTTTAATAATTCTTAATCTGCTTTAACCGTAATTAACTGTGTTAGACTTTCACTTGTGCGGAATGTTGGCATTATGGCACATGTTTGGCACTATGGCATAGGTGTTGTCCTTGATGGCAACTCACTCAAAGGGCAGATCATATTTCAGGCTCTCAGAATGAAAGAAAATGAGGTATACATAGGTTCATCTTAACAAAATCGCGTATACACGCAGTTGTACCGATCAAAAGACATGTATACATATGCATGCACTTTCATGCAAAGAAAAGCACGTACATGTGGGAAAACTTATGGTTGGTCCATGGTATTTAGTCTGACATATTTGAACCTATGGTTTTGGTCCTTGGTATTGCATTTAAAGTGTTGAACCCAAGTATTGGGTCCCTAGTATTAGTTCTCAATGGTTTTGGACCATGGTTTGAGTAAGGCCTAAGACTATAAAAAGGGAAGGAGATCATTTGGCAAGGGTATTGACTTGTATGTTGAATATCTTGAGAGAAGCAAGATCTGGAATACTGGTGATTGGTTGGTGAGTTATAGCTAGATCTGAATCAAGGAGGAACCTGAGCATTACATGATGGTTAAGATCTATTGATGGGTCAAGATCTCAAGGCTTGAATAGTAGTATCATTGTGTGATTTTGATCTATTATATTTAGCGCACAGTTAGATCTATAAATCTGATACTCTGGGTATAACTGATGTCTGATTAAGTAAAAGGATGAATTATCTTTTATTGATCTGTACGCAGGTTCGACACAGCAGAGGCACATATACACGCAGGTTAAGCAAGTGAAGACTACGTATACGCTGGTTGGTTTTGGAATAGCTGCGTATGTACGCAGGTTTATATTGGTGAAGTAGCGTACATCTCTTGAAATATGTTTTAGCTGCTTCTGTTTATTGCTGCAGTGTTCTGGGTTCAGAATTGGTGTCTGGTTACTGGTACTGTTTTCTGGTTACAACATTCTGAGAATTTATTGGTTGATTCAGTATTTGTTTGCACAAAGGAGTTTGGTTAATGCAGATATACTTGATGTTTGATTGATATACATGGATCCAGTCTGAAAATTTATGAAACATGGTCCCTGGAAGAAAAGAGAAGGTTGAAGCCTTCTGTAGGTCAGCACCTACGTACTAGTACCTCAGCTAGTACAAGAGCTAAAGGGGTTGTAGCTCCCTTCCAAGAGAATATGGAGAACAAGAGAAGGTTGTAGCCTTCTGCAGGTTGAAGCCTGCATGCTAGTATAAGGCTGCACCCGTACAGAATCATTGTAAAAAGAAGTTTCTAATTGAAAGAAAATAGAGACATGTTGCAGCAGGTGGTTTTCACCCACATTGGGTTTCCACCTTACATCTTGTGTTCTTTTGTGTGACTGTTTGCTCTAATTTTCTGTTCCTGCTTACTGTTATATGGTTCTGACACACAGATTAATGATCAACATCTGAAGAATGAATTAAATTATAAGTCTGGAATTTATACGTGAGTTTCATTAGTCAGAGTTGCGTATACACGCTGCTTTCATTCACTGAAGTAGTGTATACAAATCTTTGTATAAATTGAAAAAGAATTTGACTTAATAATGTTGATTCACCCCCCCCCCCTCTCAGTATTATTTCCAACAATTTGTATCAGAGCAGGTCCTTCTGAAGAAGCTTAATCGCTTGAAGGAAGATCTATCATCATGAGTAGCTACGAAAAAGAAGCATCAATCAGGCCACCAATTTTCGATGGAAGCAACTTCGTCTATTGGAAGGTAAGAATCATTGCCTATCTTCAATCTCTTGGTACAGAAGTTTGGGATATTGTGGAAACAGGATACACTTTTCCATCAGCAACTCCTACAGATACGGCTGGTAAGAAGCAGTATGAAACAAATGCAAAGGCGGTCAATACTCTATTAGGGAGCCTATCTCAATCAGAATTCGTCAAGGTTATGCAGCTCAAAACTGCAAAAGAAATATGGGATAAGATTGTTCTGAGCTATGAAGGAGATGAACAGGTAAAACAAGCAAAACTACAAACTCTCAGAATTCAATATGAAAATCTCAGAATGTACAATGATGAAAGTGTGGCTAACTATTTCCTACGTATAGATGAGATTGTTAATTGTATGAAAAATTTGGGTGAAGAAATAAAAGAAGTTGTTTTGGTTGAAAAGGTTCTAAGATCTTTGTCTTCTAAGTTTGAATCAAAGGTTTATGCCATAGAAGAAAAATAGAATCTACAGAGCCTTACCATGTCACAGCTACACGGAATCCTAACTGCTTAAGAAATGAGAAAAGGGGGACCATTAGAAAAGAGAGAATCCGCATTCAAAGCCTCAGGAAAAGGAGATTACAATGACTCAGGACATATGTTGGAAGAAGAGGAAGAGTCAAATTTTGTCAAAAACCTTCAGCGGGGTTCTGGAAGATTCAGTGGTAAGCTCCCTTTCAAATGTTTTTCTTGTGGAAGAGTCGGTCACTATTCTGCCAAGTGTCCTCATAAAGATGAGCTTAACAAAGGTAAGGAACCAGTTAGATGGAACAGAAAACAGAATGTAAGTAAGAAGAGCTATTACACACATGAAGATTGTGATGGACTTTCAAATAGCAATGAAGATGAACAAGGTCATGATTATAGAATTTCGATGGCTTTTGAAGATGATGATTTCTTGGATGCTATAGATGAAGAAAGTCTTTATGAAGAAATTTCTAAACTCAAAATTTGCTTAGAGGAGAAAAACATGATTATAGATACTCTGACATCCCAACTTGTTGAAATGGAGAAACACAATGAAAAGTTAGAATGTGAAATTGTGGGACTTAGAAAGGACATTGAGAAAACGAAAGCTCTTAATCTTAGATTTGCTAAAGGATCTGAAACTTTAGATGAAATTATCAAAGTACAACATTCTCCTCTAATCAAGACAGGTCTTGGGTATACCAAAGAAACATCTCAAGCACAGAAGCCATCTACCTCCAAAAGTTATCTTGAAGCTACAAGGAGAAGTGAGCAGGTTGATAATCGACAGTAAAGGCCCAATGGAGATCACCAGGTAAATCAGGGACAATTTACCTCAAGAATGAACAAAGACTACCAGGTAAATCGGGGGCAATCTGCTTCAAGGATGAACAAAAGCTACAACCAACCACAGGTAAATCATTCTCAATTTACCTCAAGAATGGATGTCAATAGAAACTACAATCATTTGGTTGGTAGATTTGATAATCGCAGGAGTTTCTTCAATGGCCAATGTTTCTCTTGTCATAACTTTGGTCACAAAGTAGCTCAATGTGTTGCCTACAAGACAATCATGACTAGAGAAGCTCAAAAATAAAGGAGTATGACTGGGATCATGAAAAGGACCTATAATAACTTTTCTGCTCTTGAAAATGAAATAGAATGTTCTATTTGCAACAACTTCAGCCATGAAGATTCTTAATGCAGGAGTAGGTTTCGACAAATAACTCGGAAGGAGCAAGCTTCATTAAGTCCCAAAACATGGAAAAAGAAAGAACTGCTACCATAAAGATGTGGGATAGCCTTATATGCGGAAGGACAGGAAAATCAATGGTACATTGACATTGGATGCTTAAAACATATGACAGGTGATAAAGATAAACTTCAGTCATATAGTGCGTTAGAAAATGAAAGGAAGGTCTCATTTGGAAATGACACCCCTGCACTCATAAAAGGTAAAGGTTCTATTCTTTTGAAAGAAAAGGTCAAAGCTGGAAATGTTATGTATGTTGATGGCTTAAAGCATAATTTATTAAGTGTCAGTCAAATGTGTGATCAAGGAAATGAAGTAATATTTCGATCAAATGGATGCATTGTTCGTGAGCTTGATACAGGAGAAACAGTGATCAAAGGCATAAGAACTCCAAATAATTTATATATACTCAAGGGAGGAAAACAACAATGCTATCTAAGCAAGAATGATGAACACTGGCTATGGCACAAAAGATTGGGGCATCTAAGCTTCTCACAGATAAGGAAAGCATGCAAATATCAAGCGGTTCGTGATCTATCTGACATCAGAATTCCAGATAATACAGTATGCAAATCATGTCAATTTGGTAAGCAAACCAGAACTAATTTCCCTGAGAAGGAAGAATCAGCTAGTAGGCCACTTAAACTTGTCCATACAGATGTATGTGGTCCATCTAGGAAAAGGTCACCTCGAGGAGAAGAATACTTTATATTGTTCATTGACGACTTTTCCAAGATGTGTTGGATAAGACTTATGAAGCATAAAGATGAAGCTTTCGAAAAGTTCAAATCATTCAAAGCCTTGTTGTAAAATGAATCAGATCGTAGAATCAAATGCCTCAGGTCTGATCGAGGAGGGGAATTTACCTCGAATGAGTTTTTCGATTTTTGTGAAGAACATGGAATAAGAAGGGAATTCTCTACTGCAAGGACTCCTCAACAAAATGGAGTAGTGGAAAGGATGAACAGAACAGTTCAACAAATGGCTTGTGCTATGATTGATGAGTCTGGAACTCCCGCAACCTTCTGGGGTGAAGTCGCATTTGCTGCAGTTACTATTCTCAACAAGACAAACGTCCGGGTAAATAGCACTCAGACTCCTCACGAACTATGGTATGGTAAGACTCCCACGGTAAAATACTTCAAAATTTTTGGGAGCAAATGCTACATCAAAAAGACTGATGAAAACCTTGGCAAGTTTGAACCTAGAGCAGATGAAGGCATTCTCCTTGGTTACTCTCCCCACAACAAAGCATATAAGTGTTACAATAAAAGACTTGGAAAAATTGTTGAAAGTATTGATGTAGTGGTTGATGAAGAAGGAAACATTCCAAGGCAAGTAAAATCTGAAGAGTTTGAAGATGATGAGGACTATCCTTCTACAACAAACCAGACTCATGATGAAGAAGAAACCCATGAGGCACCAGAAGAACAGATAAGGATAGAAGAAAAGACTCCATCCAGGTACGTTCAGAAGAATCATCCAGAAGCTTCAAGTTATCTATCATTACTCTCCTCCATTGAACCAAAAAATGTAAGAGAGGCATGCAAAGAAGAATGCTGGGTAAAGGCCATTGAGGAAGAACTTGAGCAGATTGAAAAGAATAACACTTGGGAGTTGGTTCCTAGACCAAAAGATAAGAATGTCATAGGAACAAAATGGATATTCAAAAATAATCTAAATGAAAATAGGGATGTGATTAGGAACAAGGCCAGACTTGTTTGTAAAGGGTATGCTCAACAGGAAGGCATAGACTTTGAAGAAACTTTTGCACCAGTTGCCAGACTTAAGGCCATAAGGATGTTCCTTGCCCTTTCTAGCTTTCAGAAGTTCAAAGTATTTCAAATGGACGTGAAGTCTGATTTTCTAAATGGAGACTTGGATGAAGAAGTGTATATTGAGCAACCAGATGGGTTTATCCTTGGAAATGATCCAAAGCTTGTATGCAGACTCAAAAAGGCTCTCTATGGCCTTAAATAGGCTCCCAGGGCTTGGTATTATCGCTTGGATAAGTACCTCCATCAACAAGGTTTCACAAAAGGTTCCACAGATAGCAATCTGTATATAAAAGTTGACAATGATAAGTTGCTAATACTTGTTGTGTATGTTGATGATATCATCTTTGGTAGCAATGAAGAAGACATGAGTCAAAATTTTGCTTTGGTGATGCAAAAAGAGTTTGAAATGTCTATGCTTGGTGAGCTCACATATTTTCTTGGTTTACAAGTCCAACAAAATAAAGACGACATTTTTCTATCACAAACCAAGTATCTCAAGCAGATCTTGAAGAAATATGGGATGGAGGATTCGAAACCAGTATGTACCCCTATGGTAATAGGATGCAACCTCAGCGCAAATGATGAATCAACAGCAATGCATCAACCAACCTATAGATCCATGATTGGTAGTCTGCTCTATCTAACAGGCACCCAACCAGATATTATGCATGCAGCGGGAATAGTTGGAAGGTTTTAGGAAAATCCAAAGGAAACTCATCTTCAGGCAGTTAAGAGAATTTTTAAGTATCTTCAAGGAACTCAAAACTATGGCTTATGGTATCTTAGAAGTACAGATCTCACACTTCATGCATATACAGATGCAGATTAGGAAGGAAGTGTGGATGATAGAAAAAACACTAGTGGTGGTGCATTCTTTATGGGTCCTGGGTTAGTATCTTGGTTCAGCAAGAAACAAAGTTCAGTTGCATTATCTATAGCTGAAGCAGAATATGTAGTTGTTGCATCTTGCTGCACACAACTCCTCTGGATGATGCAGACATTACAAGACATGCAAATCACTTGTACTCCACCTATCCCCATTCTATGCGATAATACAAGTGCAATCAGTGTTTCAAAAAATCTAGTCATGCATTCAAAGACCAAGGACATACCTATCAAATATCATTTTCTCCGAGAACAAGTGCTTGAACAAAAGGTCAAGTTGGAGTATGTTCCTTCTAAGGAACAAGTTGCTAATATCCTCAACAAACCACTGCCCAGGGAGACATTTGAATACCTCAGACAAAAGCTGGGAGTAGTTGATGCATAATCTTGCTGTTGAATCTTGTCTGTTTTAAAGAAAAGTGGTTGTACGCGAGTTGAATGAGGAGGATCCACGTACATACACCGGTTTATGAAGGTATAGTCGTGTATATGTTGGTTTGAAGAAAAGCAGTGGGGCCAGGCTCAGGATGAAAAGAGTTTGATATGGGTCTGACAGAGACCATCTGGCACAGGTTCAGGGGGAGCATATATTCTTCTAATAATGCATTGTTGGCATTATCTTAGAAGATCTTGGTTCAAATTCATAGTTGGTTTGATTTCAAGTGGAACAAGTGCAGAAGGAGAACATGGGTGCTAGTCTGAATAATGATTGACAAAGGCTGCTGATGTTAGTTGTTGATAACTGTTAGAGTCTTGCTGTAGATATTTTTTCTCTATGTCTTATAATTCTTTTATCAAGGTCATGTAACGGCCTATTTTGGTTTCCCCACTATGCCTGGGATGAATGATGTAATGTACCTATTTGTCATGTGCAAACTTCTGGTGTATCCCCACTTGGATGGGTGGATGAGTCAATCCCCACTTGGTTGGGAGATGGATGTATGTATGAGTCTTTTGTGATAGGAAGGTCTTTTAAAGTCATGTTTCTTGTATAGATCATCTTCTTGTAGACCTTGCCTACAGTTAGGGGGAGCTTGGACAGCACAACAGAGCAGAGGATTCAGCATGTATTCAGGGGGAGCATAACCCTTTGCCCTTGATGTCAAAGGGGGAGAATGTTTTTGAGTGACTTGGGGTTGCCATCAAGTCCAAAGGGGGAGATTGTTGGCATTATGGCACAGGTTTGGCACTATGGCACAGGTGTTGTCCTTGATGGCAACTCACTCAAAGGGCAGATCATAGTTCAGGCTCTCAGAATGAAAGAAAATGAGGTATACACAGGTTCATCTTAACAAAATCGCGTATACACACGATTGTACCGATCAAAAGGTGCGTATATGTATGCACGCACTTTCATGCAAAGAAAAGTGCGTACATGTGGGAAAACTTATGGTTGGTCCATGGTATTTAGTCTGACATATTTGAACCTATGGTTTTGGTCCTTGGTATTGCATTTAAAGTGTTGAACCCAAGTATTGGGTCCCTAGTATTAGTTCTCAATGGTTTTGGACCATGGTTTGAGTAAGGCCTAAGACTATAAAAAGGGAAGGAGATCATTTGGCAAGGGTATCGACTTATATGTTGAATATCTTGAGAGAAGCAAGATCTGGAATACTGGTGATTGGTTGGTGAGTTACAACTGGATCTGAATCAAGGAGGAACCTGAGCATTACACGATGGTTAAGATATATTGATGGGTCAAGATCTCAAGGCTTGAATAGTAGTATCATTGTGTGATTTTGATCTATTATATTTGGCGCATGATTAGATCTATAAATCTGATAATCTGGGTATAACTAATGTCTGATTAAGTAAAAGGATAAATTATCTTTTATAGATCTGTATGCAAGTTCGACACAGCAGAGGTGCGTATACACACAGGTTAAGCAAGTGAAGACTACGTATACGCTGGTTGGTTTTGGAGTAGCTGCGTATGTACGCAGGTTTATATTGGTGAAGTAGCGTACATCTCTTGAAATATATTTAGCTACTTCTGTTTATTGCTGTAGTGTTCTGGGTTCAGAATTGGTGTCTGGTTACTGGTACTGTTTTCTGGTTATAGCATTCTGAGAATTTATTGGTTGATTTAGTATTTGTTTGCAAAAAGGAGTTTGGTTAATGCAAATATACTTGATGTTTGATTGATATACATGGATCCAGTCTAAAAATTTATGAAACGTGGTCCCTAGAAGAAAAGAGAAGGTTGAAGCCTTCTGTAGGTCAGCACCTACGTACTAGTACCTCAGCTAGTACAAGAGCTAAGAGGGTTGTAGCTCCCTTCCAGGAGAGGCTGGAGAACAAGAGAAGGTTGTAGCCTTCTATAGGTTGAAGCCTGTGTGCTGGTATAAGACTGCACCAATACAGAATCATTGTAAAAAGAAGTTTCTAATTGAAAGAAGATAGAGACATATCGGAGCAGGTGGTTTTCACCCACATTGGGTTTCCACCTTATATCTTGTGTTCTTTTGTGTGACTGTCTGCTCTACTTTTCTGTTCTTTCTTACTGTTATATGGTTCTGACACACATATTAATGATCAACATCTAAAGAATAAATTAAATTATAAGTCTGGAAGTTATACGTGAGTTTCATTAGTCAGAGTTGCGTATACACGCTGTTTTCATTCACTGAAGTAGCGTATACAAATCTTTGTATAAATTGAAAAGGAATTTGACTTAATAATACTGATTCACCCCTCCCCCCCTTCTCAGTATTATTTCCAACACGAAAATTGGGCTTATGTATATATCGGGCGTTTTGATTGGCCAAAATACAAAGAAAACATGCCCAACTGCCTTTTCTTCGGATTTGGTTTTAACACTGATTTTCCCTTTATACAACGAAATTAATGCTAATCTTTGGTTTACTGCGGAACTCAAAAAGAATTAAATCGGCTACATAAATCCATCGGATCTGCCTGTTCAATGCTCCATTGACTTCATATCACAAATCGCAATCAGCCCTTTCAAATGATATATCAATACAAAACTTAACGATATGTGATATAACAGATGCACTGAGAGTTTAAAACATAATGCATATATTTTCGGGTCCAGCCAGGGGTGATTTCATATAAGTGCTGCTACATTTTGCGATTGCGATTTAATCACATCGCTAACACACACACACACACACACACACACACACACACACACACACACACACACACACACATATATATATATATATGTATATATATATCGGGTCCATTCTCCACCATAGATTTCAACCCCAGGATCCGATGGTTGATATCAATTTCGAGTGGACTACTTGCACGAGAGTTACCCGCCCAAAATGAGTAGTTTTTCTCTCTCCTCTAGTTGCTACATGTCAACCATTGAATGGAATCGAGCGCTTTCCTCTAAATACCATTTACCATTTTGCATCCGCCCGAAATCCCACTTATAGCTTTAAATCCACCCTTCGTCTTGGTTAACGCTCGGACTTGTTCGCGCCCAATGACTGTAGATCTTCAACCATCGATGGCGGTGATGCTCCTTTGGATTTCTCTTCCACCAGTGCTTCTGGTTAATCTCCACTGTTCATTCCTTGATTCCAATTTACATGATTTAGTCTGGATCGTTCATTTCCTTCGACCTCATCTATTGATCTCCAAGATCCAACGATTCCTATGCGTTCATTCTTTATCTTTCCCCTCACTTTGACTTTGCACCATTTCTTCAGTATTTTGTGGTTCCGGGGTTTTCTTCAGGGTTTTGGCCTTTCATTTTCCCTCTTCTCAACTCTCTCTGAGCTTGACTTTTGTGAATTCTCACTTCGATGCTATTCTTGGGCTTTACAACATAGTATATATATATTTTGGTTATGGCTCTGTATAACCATTTATATTATGATTTAACTTGATCACATGGGTATACTGGGACTGATTCGTTTATACTTGTTCCTTTAGTGATTCCGCTATGTCATTATCATTTCTTCCTCTTGCTTTTATCTTTTTTGAAATATTCTCAAGTTATTGAATGAAAAATGAATACTACAAGCAACAAAAATGCATGTTACAACATCTGGCTCCAGCTGGTGATAGTACTTTGGCCACAGAAGCACTAAGAACTGTAGATTAGTGCCTTCACTTCGGGCATGGAGTCATATATTGCTTCGCATAAATTTAAATTCTATGGTATTTTTACACTAATTTCACTCCGGTATTTACAATGAAATGACGCTTATTCTTCAGAACTGGAAATAATGCTTTAAGTACTGCCGATTGACAGGTAGCTGTAGAGTTTCACCATCAAGATTCTTAAGAATGAAGGTATTATTGGATCTTACTTCAACAATTCTAAAAGGGGCATACCAGAGAGGATCAAACTTCCCATGTTTATCCTTATCTTCTCTTCAGGTA
Source organism: Pinus tabuliformis (assembly GCA_031772625.1). NCBI lineage: Eukaryota > Viridiplantae > Streptophyta > Pinopsida > Pinales > Pinaceae > Pinus > Pinus tabuliformis. The sequence continues at coordinate 335,688,721 of CM062810.1, read as the reverse complement.
TCCCATCTCAATACTAAATATGCAACTTTAAAATCAATTTCCTTGGCTTTTCTGGCAAAAATATTTTTCATCTTTGATTGATACATAACCAAGTTGTCTCTTACCTTGTCCCTGTTCTCGCTTAGCTCCATCACTTTATTCATTTTCTTATCAAAGCAATTGTTTCTTCTTTCGCCTCCTGAATCATTGCAATCACTGGCTTCACAAGTTGACTTGGAAACAGAGCTTGAGTTCCATTTACTAATTCAAAAGGTGATTTCCCTGTAGATCTTCTTGTAGTTACTCTAGCAGCCCACAGAGAAAACTTTAACTTAGAATCCCAATCTCTTTGATTTTATGCAATGGTTTTCTTAAGGATCTTCATCAAAGTTTTGTTAGTATATTCAACTAATCAATTTCCCTGCAGATGGTAAGCCGTTGAATGGGACAAAGTAACATTATAATTGTGACAAAAAGAAATAAACTTACTTGAATTGAAGACTTGAGAATTGTCTATTATAATTTTGATGGGGCATCCAAACCTGCTGAAATATTATCCTCCAAGAACTTCATTACTATCTGATCATTTTCTTTCTTAGTAGGTATAGCCTCTACCCATTTGGTGAAATAATCAGTTGTTATGAGAACCCACTTGTGTTTTCTACTTAAAGGTGGATTGATTTCTCCAACAAAGTCCAATCCCCATTGTCTATATGGCTCCTCTATGAAAACTGGAATCAAAGGTAAAGGGGCTAATCTCTTTTTCTCGGCAAAAAGTTGACACTTTTGACAACTTCTAACAAACTTATATGTATCACCAAATAAAGTAGGCCAATAAAATCCTGCCTAAAGGATCTTATGTGTGATTACTTTCCAACTATAATGACCTCCACACAACCCCTTATGATAATCTTTGATTGTTTCTGTAAATTCAACATCTGTTAAACATAGCAATAAAATTCCAACAGGATCCTTCCAGTACAATATGCCTTCTAGAATCACATATGGTTGTGCCCTGATCTTTAGTGCCCTATACTTTGTTCTATCTAAGGATTGGGGACAGGAAAGAAAGCACAAATAATGAATTATATGCTTATACCATTCTGAACACAAAAATTTATACCTGATCTTCATACCTAGATCTTACTTTCCTTCACTTTCTTCAGCTGCTTTTTCATCCACAGGTGCCAGCAAGTTGATTCCCAATTCCTGAAAATTTGATTCTGTCAACATTTTTGCCAATCCTTGTCCTTTCACCAAATTTGTGGGTTTTATGTCTAAATCATATTCTTGGATCTTGGCTATCCATTTCCTCTTCTGCCTTCTACATCTCCATGTAGTAATACATCTTTCACTGCAGCATTTGGTACATAAGCAATGATTTGTGACTGCAACACATAAGTTTTAAAATATTTCAAGGCTTTTACCAAAGCATACACCTGTTTCTCAAGAACATTATATTTCAGCTCAGAATCCCTAAGAATCTTACTGAAGAATGCAACTGGCTGCTCTTTCTCTTCATCATTCTTCTGCAATAAGACAACAACTATTGAACTTGATGATGCGAATGAAAAATCTTGGAAAGGCTTTCGGTAATGAGGGCTGATTAAGACTAGAGTTGCCTGTAATGCCTCTTTAATCCTAGAAAATGATTCTCTAGATTCTTTGGTCCAATTCACTTCATTCTCCTTCTTTAACATATTAGTAATTTCTTTTACAATTTCTGCATAGTTGGATACAAATCTTCTCAGGAAGTTTATCTTTCCCAGAAACTTTTGAATATCCTTTTTTACTCCTAGGCAATGGTATTTTTTGCATGGCTTGTGCTCTGGCTGGATCTATCTTCACTCCATCTTTAGAAACAATGTGCCCCAATAGTTTTCCTTCTTCTAGAGTAAAAATGGATTTCTTGGGATTTAAGGCAAGTCCAAATCTTCTACATATATCAAAAGTCTCTTCCAAATGGTCCAAATGTTCTTCATCAGACTTTGAGAAAATAGTAATATCATCCAAATATATTACTACAAACTTATCTCCAACAAAAGCAATGTCCATAGTCCTTTGAAATGTAGCACTTGCATTCATCAATCTGAAAGGAATTCTAGTACATAAAGGTTCCCCGTGGAGTTTTAAATGTCGTTTTCTTCTGATCCTCCTTAGCCACAATAACCTGGTTATAACTAGAAAATCCATCTAGTATTGCCATTCTAAAAGATCCCGTTACCTTTTGCAACACATGATCCATTTTAGGCAATGGATAGTTATCTTTCAAAGAAGCCCTGTTGAGATTTCTAAAATCCACACATAACCTTATTTTTCCATTTTTCTTTCTTGCAGGTGTTAACACCCAGGTTGTTCCCTATGACTCCCAAGGGAATACGGCCGGGGTAACCACTAACCAATCTTTGGATCACTGTTTCTAGCCAAACTGTGATCAGAGAGGGCTCTCTCTTTATGATTTGTAACTGTTTATGATAGGGTTTTAGGCTAGCTATTATGCACAGGTTTTGTTTACGTTTTGGTTGAAGAGTTTCTTTCGGATCTTTGTGATGTATTATTCAGAGAGTCAAGTATCATTGGGCAATGGAGTCTATGGCTGTAGGTGTCTAGAAACCTTGAGGTGAACTGGTGAAGTTTGCAGGGCCATTTGGATACTTCATAGAACAAATTTTGATTTATAACACAAACAGGTGAAAAAACCAGTGAAAGCAATTAAGAATTTTCACTAAAGCATTCGAGTATTTCCACCAAACTAGGTATGAGAAACAGATAGATGCCTCAGGAGCAAAACTTGAATCCCTGGGGATGTCTATCACTGTAAAAGATATAGTTTTAAAGTGCAGCAATTAAGAATTACACTTCATTCACTGTATCTGAAGAAAACATGGATAATAGCTCAGATTGAGTTCAGGGTAATCAGTGATTAAATCCTGAACTATTCTTCTACTTTGCTATTAAGTTTAAAACATTTAGACAATAAAAGAGAACAAAAGACTCGAAAACATGTAACACAGAGATTTAAGAAAACTTATTGTTTTATGAAACATTCTGGAATCATGCAACATTCACCATTCATCACAACGTATCAAATACACCAAGCTTCGGAAATTCCATTCTCCCTTTGCATTACTTCTCTGAGAATTTTACAGCAAGTGAGACTTCCAAAAGGAAAATAACAACAACCCCCTGAGCTTCTACCAGGGGTGAATATATACTTGCGATTTTTACAAAAATATCTGGGTCCTGAGTTATCTCAGACTTAATATTCTCACCAACTTTGAGATATTATTATCAGAATTTTATTACAGCATTGAATACAAGATAAAGGCGTCTTAATGTTTTGTCAGAAGATATTTTGGCCTTTGGGATCTGCTGAGTCGGTTGAGATACTTTGATTAAATGCTGGGGAACCCGACTTTATGGCTTGTACGCTGTATTCTGGGTTTGTCACTTGTGATTGTGACTGCTGCTGTGGTGAGTAAATAGCTTTGCTGAGTTGGCTCAGCATCTGCCTCTTCCTTGTAGATTTTATTCATCAAAATTGTGCCTGCGTATGACTGCTCATGTGCTGGAGAAATTAGCGCTACAGGTTCTGGCCTGATAAGATTACCTGTGTCAGATTCCTCCACTCTTCCTGTGTGGGCAATTGGTGTCTTATGATTGCCCCCATAGTCTCATCTGCCTCTGTATACTTAAAGAAATTTGGTGGTGTATCAAACAGATGATCAATTTCATTCATAATAAAAAACAGATTCTCCACCCTATCATACAGATTCTGCCCTGATGCTGGCCCTGTGTCTGTTGAGGTACTGGGCTGTTTTGCAATCTGTGCTACTACATGGGCATCAATCCTTTTGTTGTAATTTTCTAGGGTGAGCAGTCTTCCTACACTGCTTAAAATGCTGGGGAGGCCTCTGTTCTGCAATGCCACAAATCTGTCCAGGAACTTGTTGATCTCGGTCTGCATATCCTGTGTCCTCCTCTCCAGCGTACCAACTAGACTTCTTAGTGTCAGGACTCTTTTAACTACTGAGATTGTTTCAGTCCTGTTAGTAATTCCCATGGTAGCTAGTTGAGAGCTAGTTTTGTTATTTAAGACATTGATCATTCTGCTGGCAGCATCTGGCATGTGGCCAAGGCTTGCTCTGGCTCTGTGTATTTCCTTGTTTGCCTTGGTGATGAGTGCTATTTGCTCATCCATAGTCTCAATGTACTGCCACTGATTGGTGATGGATCGACCGATGTTACTCCAGAGGACTGCTTTTAGTTCTGCTGTTACCTTCTCTAGTGCAAGCTCTTTTTCTAGTTCAGCTATTCTCTTTTTTAGAGCTTTTATCTCTCTCTCCTTTGTTGCTTCATTCTGCTTGCTTTTGTCAAATTTTTCATTCACCTTGGCCAAAGTATTCTTGACTTCATCAAGCTCTTTCATTTGGGATTCAAGAACTTGGATCTCAGCTTGTAGCTTCTGCATATCCAGACTGGGAGTCTGTCCTGGTGTTGGTGTAGTTGTTGCTGTAGATGGTGCTGTAGTTCCCGTTTGCTGAGGAGGTCGCCCGGGTTAAATCAACAGGTTGGCGGAAATTCGAAAGTAAACGGTCATGCAGAGAGAACAATAGCGACAGGAGAGAAAAGTGGGAAAAACACGGTTTTTTGGGTAAATATAGACTTTTTTACCATTTCGGCGCTTTTTTTAGTGATGACGTCAGCATGACGTCATTGGTGGGTCAAGGTGAGGTGACGTCAGCTGACGTCATCGGGTGACGTGGCGGTAGACTATTGGTCCAAGGGGGCGATGAGGTGGCGGCCATGTCAGCGGCCAGGTGGACGAATAGCGGGGCGAGTACAGGCGGGTGTGACGTGGCGATGCGTTGGCGGAAAACAGGTGGCGGTTAGGACCGTAGCGGTTACGGTTAAGGTTAACCGCTACGGTTTCTCGGGGCGGTTTGGGTACGGCGCCGAATGTGTCAGGCCTGGCTCCGAGATACCTTAGCGCTTGACGCGTGGAGAGGTACTGACGTGACGCAACGTCAGCTTCTCGGGCGGTAAAGGACAGCAGTGGGGGCCGCTCCGATATTGCTGTGGGTCGTCGGATCTTCGGGCCTCGATCCGACGGTGGGCGGAGCAGGAAGATGCTCGGGTTGTATGCGGGCGGAAAACTTTGGGTAGAGGGTTTTCGTTGGTTTTTCATTGTTTTTTCATAAAATCAAACTGCGCGCTAACCCTTTGGAAATGCGCCAGAGGCGGGTTTTAGACTTTGGTAATTTTCGCGAAGGATTTTTTAAAGGAAAAAGGGGTTTTATAAGGTTTTTCCAATGCAAATGGTGGTTTGAGGAGCGGTTTGACTTGCAGCAAGGGGGAATGGGATGGGACAGGTTCACCAAAGTGACCAGATGTCATTTTGGTCCCTTTTGAAGAATATAGGGCTATAATGCCAAGGGGAGGGAGTATTTATAAGATTTGGGGCTTTATACACCATAGTGTTAATATTATTAGGGGAAAGGGTAAAATAGGGGAGCTATATAGTAAAATTAGAGGTTAATATGAATGAAGGGAGCAAATGAAGGGGATTTTACTGAGTTTATCTGAAATTGACTTGGTTTTGAGAGTAGATCAAAAATGAAAAGATCTTAGACAAGAAATGTAGATTCTGAATGAACTAGAACCACCATAAAACCATGATCTCTCTTCATAAATCTCAGCTAAAGAAAGGGAGTGTTAGTAATGGAATAGAGGGGAAGAGGGAGGTTAGTTATGCTCCTTGCTGTAATTTGATGGAATTAACCACTTTGTCCATTGATAGATTTTGCCTTGGCAGAACACCTCTTGTCATATGTGTAATGGTGAAAATACCCTTTCTGCAACCACAACTGCCTACCCAACTATTTTCCTAGCATTTTTTGTTTCTCCATTGGAGGGTGCATTTAGGCTTGCAAACCCTTACTTGCCTTTTCTTTTCTTTGGCTTTTTCTTTTTTTCTTTTCTATCTACTTCTAACCTTATCTCTTCCAAGGTCCCAGATTGAGCTGTTGGAAACCTTTTCTTCTCTACCTGAACTACTTGTCTGCCAAGATTAGGCTGTTTGGACAGACTTCTTTCTCTATTCTATAACACAAAATTGAAACATGGCATGATCCAGGTTAAACAGTTGGACCATCCATCAAAATTTGAAGATAAAGTCCTCAATCATTGAGACACTCACACACCTTTTTGTTCTCTAGGAAATATGGGATCTTTGTGAACTCAAAGCAGAGCATATTTGGACTTTCTCTTGCCAATCATGAAATATGAAACCTATTGGTATAGGTATCCAACAGTGGCTCCACATGGGGATGGTTTTTCTTTTGAAAGACCAAGAACAGCAGGTCAGATTGCCTTGCTCCTTAGCTGCCCATACCAATCTTTGAAACTTGCTGCCTCAATGTGTCAAAATGGTGTGTTTCTCTTTTGGAAGACCTCTGATTCTATCAGCCTCTTGCTGCTTGGTGAATCACTTGGGAAAACTACTTTTTACAATCTAAAACAGAAGATAATATGTACATCTATATATATACAATGAATCCTTAGGTTCCACTCATGGGGAATAGTCAAAGTAGTGCTTCAGCATCCTGCCATTAACAGGACCTTCATCCAAGTCAGTTTCAGTAAGACTTTTGAGGAAATAGGTGTTGTTCCTTGTACTGCTTGGACAGCAAATGGTCCTTTCCATAAAGAGTCAAACTTTCCATGTTTCCCTTTCTCTTCTCTTCTTGCATCCCACTTTAAAACTTTGTCCCCTACATTGAAATCTTCTGCTTTGGTTCTTCTATCAAAAGCCCTTTTCAGTTTCTCTTGTAGTATCTGCACTCTGCTGAAAACTTGTTCTCTGGTCTGCTGTAAACAAATTATCTGGTTAATCCTTCTTTGCATGTCATTTGGCTCTGCTTGGCTTTCTTGCAGAAGTTTCATAACCGGCACTCCTAGTGATGAAGGAAATCTGGCCTCTAATCCATAGACTAACTCATATGGGCTGGTCCCAATTGATCTTTTAGTTGTTAGTCTGTCTGCCCATAAAGCATTTACTAGTTTCTTATGCCAGTTCTTTTTGTTCTCTTCCAACACTTTCTTTATGATATTTATCAAACTTTTGTTTGATGATTCAACAAGACCATTTCCTTGAGGGTAGTAAGCTGTAGAATGGCCCAAAGTAATGTGAAATTTATGGCAGAAGTTCACCACTTTCTTGGATCTGAAGGCAGCAGCATTGTCTGTTATTATTTTGTCCGGGCAGCCAAATCTAGCCAGTATATTGTTTTCCAAAAACTGAATGATTACTGAATCATTTGCTTGTCTGCATGGGGCAGCTTCAATCCACTTGGTGAAGTAGTCTGTCGCTGTTAAAATCCATCTGTGTTGCCCTGAGGATGAGGGATGAATTTCCCCAATGAAATCCAAACCCCATTGTTGGAAAGGTCTCTCTGTTGCAATGGGCTTCAAAGGAAGTGGCAGCAACTGTCTTTTGCCTTCAAACAGTTGGCATTTGTGGCATGAGGCCGTAAATTTCTTAACCTCAGAGAACATAATGGGCCAGTAGTACCCCGCCCTCAATATCTTGTCCACAGTGGACTTCCAGTACAAATGTCCACCGCAATCTCCAGCATGGAAATCTTGCATGATTTTGTTAGTTTCATTCTCTATTAGACAGTGCAGTAATATACCTTCATGGTTTTTCCAAAGTAAGTTTCCATCCATCACACAAAATCTAGATGTTTTCATTTTTAGGAACCTACACTTAGTTCTGGACAGCCCTGGGGGAGCACACAGGTTTTGTAACACATAGCAGATATCAGAGTACCAAGGAGATTGTTCAAAGGCTACATTGATCTTTGGAGTCGCCAGCTCTGTTTCACTGTCCAGTTGGTTGATATCTAAGGCTTGGAAATTTGCTTCTGTCATTAATTTGGCCAAACCTTGCCCTTTAATCAGCTTTGTAGGCTTTATTTCAATGTCAAATTCTAGTATATTGGCAATCCATTTTCCTCTCCTGCCCTCTAAGTTTTCTTGGGTGAGAATGTCTTTGACAATAGGACTTGGTACATAGGCCACAACATGGGAGTAAAGGATGTAAATCCTAAAGTCTTTAATAGCTTTGATCAAAGCATAGGCTTGTTTTTCCATTATTTGATACTTTAGGGGGGCATCTCTAAGAGCTCTGCTGAAGAAGGCAATAGGTTTCTCATTCCCTTGGTCATCTTTCTGTAATAATACAGCAGCAATAGTATGTTGGGAGGCAAAGGAAAAAATGATAAAGTCTCTGTCAAACTGAGGATTGGTTAACACTGGGGTTTGAGTCAAGGCTAATTTTATACTTTCAAAGGCTTGTTTTGCTTCGACAGTCCATTTGACCTTTGAATCTTTCTTTAGCATATTATTTAGCAATCTGATTAATTCTGCTAAATTAGGGATAAACCTTTTTAAAAAGTTGATTTTCCCTAAGAATCCTTGCATTTCCTTGACATTCCTTGGATGAGGCATTTGTAGGATAGCTTGTATCCTATCTGGATCAATTCTTATGCCATCTTTTGAAATAATATGTCCTAGAAGTTTCCCTTCTTCTAAGCCAAATAATGACTTCTTGGGGTTTAAGGAAATGCCATATTTTCTGCATGTTATGAAAATCTGTCTCAAATGTTTCAAGTGTTCTTGGTCAGATTTTGAAAAGGGTGTAAGATCATCTAAGTAAATGACCAAGAAGTCATGAATCTCTTTTGCAAAAGCAATGTCCATTGCTCTCTGAAATGTTGCCCCTGCGTTTTTCAATCCAAAGGGCATTTTCACATACTTGAAAGTTCCCCATGGGGTTGTAAATGCAGTTTTGTCCTGATCATCAGGGTGTACCAGGATTTGATTGAAACCCGAGAAACCGTCAAGCAATGATATCCTTGAAGCCCCTACTACTCTTTGAAGAATATGATCCATTTTGGGTAGAGGGTAGTTATCTTTGAGTGATACTTGATTCAAATTCCTTAAGTCTACACAAAGTCTAATCTCACCAGTTTTCTTTCTTGTAGGGACCAAATTTGAAATCCATTCAGAGAATCTGATTGGCGCTATGATACCAGCTTTGAACATTTTCTGTAATTCTTTTTCAATGGAAGGAAGGAGCACAGGATTGATTCTTCTCAATTTCTGTTTGAATGGTTTTTGATTAGGCTTGAGGGGAATGGTATGCTGGATAACAGAAGTATCATAAGACTTTAAATCCTCATAACCCCAAGCAAAAACATCTTGAAACTCTTTAAAGAGATCAATGTATTTGGGCTTTTGATCAGGGGGCAAAGAGGCAGATAGCTTTATTATTTTAGGCTTGTCAATAGTACCAATGTTGCATTCTTCAACTCTTGCATCCAATGGCTGCATCTTTGGCTTTCTAGGGATGTCATTTGAGTCAAAAATATCCTCTAGTGGGGTAAGGCCTGCTGGAAGGAAATTGTCTTTGAGTTGTATGATTTCATCTTCAGCGTTGCTCACCTCTTCACAGTCAATTTGGTGAATTTGCTGAATGTTTTCATTGTCGAAAATGGTTGGACTCAGTAATTGTTTTGCTGTTCTAGGTGACATTGGGTGAGCAGACTGTTGAAACTGTATTTGTGATGAACTTGCTTCCTCAAGTATTTGTGATTGACTTGCTCCATCAAGATCAATACTTAATCCTATGAACTCTTGTTGCAAGGTCAAGAAATTGTTTATTTGCATGTCATCCTCAAATACTTGCCATTCTTTAACATTGTTTGGAATAGAGGGTCTGTATTTGACCTCGGCTGTGAAACAGTTATTGGGTTCTAATGGGAGTTTGAAGGTGCTGGCAAACGTTGCCAAGCTGTGTGCATGGAGATTGTGGCCCCTTGGAATTTTTGTGATAACAAACTCAGAGAAGGTTTCTAATATTTCAATTACAGCAGATCTGTAGGACCTCAATCTTTTGTCATTGGTGACAAAATGTCCTTTCACTTGCTGAATTACTAGATCAGAATCTCCCATAATGGAGAGTTTAGGAGCTTGTAGTGATTTTGCTAGCTTTAGGCCCAGCAAGAGAGCTTCATATTCTGCCATGTTGTTAGTGCACCTAAAATTTAATCTGTAAGCCCTACCTTCTGCATAATCTTTCTCTTTATTAAGTATCCATACTCCAGCCCCTGCCCCTAACTTGTTAACTGAGCCATCAAACTCTAGCACCCACAGAATATCTTGCTGAACAGAAGATTTAAGATTCTGTTCATGGGATGGCAATGTGAGCATGAGTTGGGGTTTCTTTTCCCATTTATTTTCTAGGACAATTTCATCACTTGTTTGACAATCTTTGACGACTAGAGGAGGGTTAAGGTGTATTGTTGGGCTAATTGAAGTTTGGCAGGTGCTACTTGTTTGATCAGTGTTTTGCTCTTGTATGAGTGTTTCGGTCCTAATGTCATTGTTGGAGAGGTCTGCGCTGTCATTGAAGAGGATGAAGGAGTCTATGTCCGAATGGACAGCATATATTGGAAAATTTTGAGGCTTTTCTTCACTGCTGACCATATACTTCATGAGTGTTTCCCTATAAAGTCTTTTTGGTTGCCCAAAGACAGAGATAGTTGCATATGACATGTCCAATTGCAGGGAGCCTTGGAGTTTGTCTCCCCATGATCTTGATAACAGCATCCCATATTTGGGTGGGATATCAGCGACTACAACATCCATTAGAATAGTCTTGTTGGGATATTGAACCAGAGACACACACAAATCTTTTATTAGGCCTAAACATTTGACTTGGCTGGAATCAAAAGAAAACAGGTCTTTGTATGGTCTTGTTATGTCCAAGTTCAATCTTTCCATGACTGCTTTTGGCATAAGGTTGTGAGAGGCACCTGAGTCAAACATTGCATTGTGCAGTATTTTATCATGAACATGCAAGCTGATATAAAAAGGTAAAACCCCTGTGACTTCTGATTTTCCATCTACCTCTGGGCCAAACAGTAATTCTGGAGTGTCATCTAGCACGTTTACATCATCTTTGCTATTGGTGAGCTGTAGGGATTTCTTTATCTGTTGCTTATATATGTCATGCTTGGCTAGCTCTGAGAGGGGAATTGCTATCTTTAACTTGCCAATCTCTGTACCTAGGTCAAAAGGTTTGTCAACTTGGGTTTTGGAGTCACGGGTAGCAGTCCTTTCTCTGTTCATTAAATCTTCTTGTTGGATTTCATCTTGATTTTGGAACCTGCCCCTTACACTCATGTCTTGAGGGGTAATGTTTGGGTTAGGGTGAGAGGACGAGGTTGCCATGGGCTGTTGTAGTGGGGACAGTAGTTCAGTAACCTCCTCAACCACTACTTCTTTTGTAGGCACGTTTGTGTTGTCATTAGGTTCAGTGACCATGGTTTCTTTGGACTGTTGTTTCTCCTTTACCTTTTCAGGCTGATTTACATTTACAGTCCTACTCCTTAATTTGTATTGTTTGTGGACTTCATAGACAGCAGTATCATATCCTTGTTTAAAGTCAAAGGATTCTCCTGATTTCGTTTGGAATGTTTTGCTTTCATCCTCCTCATGGTCTTCTTGTGTTAAGAAAACATGGCTTTTACCATCCAGACCCATTAAGTTGATTTCAGGATCTTCATTGAGCTGATTGGCTGAGGAAGTTTCTGCATAGTTTTCTTGAAAAGGGGGTCTGATATCTTGGTCAGCACTTGTTTTTCCTATGTTTGGGTTCTGAGTTCTCCTAAAATTTGGGTTTCTAGGAGGGTTGCTTTGTGATGCCTCCCATGATGATTTTCTTTCAACTGATTCCACTCTCTCACCCAGTCTCTTCATGCTGTTTAGTATTGCATCCAACTTTTGATCAAAGCCTGAGGGCTCTTCTCTGAAGCCAGCCTTCTTTTCCAGCTTTGCCCTGTTTCTCTTGGCAATTAGGTTGGCCTCTACAGTGACTGCAACTCTTTGAGCTTCTGCAAGGGTTGGGGGATCTCTTTCTTTCAGCTGATAGGCCATATCAGAGTCAAAACCGTCAGGGAAGTTATACAGGGCCAAATCAGGAGGGGGTCTTAAGTTCTGGGGGATAGCATTATATACATTGTTAAACCTAGCACAATATTCCAAAACTGTTTCTTGGGGACCTCTTTTAATAGTGTTATATTCACCGAGTATGTGTAGAGGATCTTTCTTCTTCTCCCATCTGTTGGTAAACTCTTGGTACAGGACCTCAGGGGTTGCAATGGAATTTGCATTCAGGGATCTAAACCAAGTTCTGACATCCCCGGTTAAGCTTTGAACAAAAATTCTCATCCTGACACTGTCATCATCTATTTCATAGGTCTCAAAGTGGTCTTGCATCTTCTTAGCATGCTGGACAGCTGTCAAAGGGCCATGGGAGTCAAAAAATGAGATTTTGGTTTGGTAGTCTTGGGGTAGAGCTGGAGCATTGGCTGGTATCTGCAGAGGTGCATATCTGTTAGCCATGTTTATGGGGTTTATGGGGTTAATAGGAACAAATGGGACAGCTGGGATTACAGGTGTAACAGGGTTAATAGGATGGGTAACAAGCGGGGGGCTGGTTGAAAGAGTATGTGCAGATGGTGAAGATGGAAGAGGAGGACTTTGAGGGGTTGATGATGAACTAGGGGAATTAGGTGTGGAACGGAAAAGGACTTTGCGAGGAGTTGGAATGAGGATAGGTTGGTCTGACCTTATATCTGAATCAGCAGGCTTCTCCTGCTTTTGCTGTCTCCTTATGTTCTTTGGAATGATATTTGGGTTATCAACAATGATGGGTTGATCAGGGTCAGGGTTTGCCCTAGTGTGCCTTGGGTTTCTTTTGGGAGCCAGCTTCTAAGTATTCTTTTAGAACTTTATACAAGAAGTTTATATACGCAAGGACTGGATGAAAATTTTGGAATGGCTATATATGTTTCAAAGCTAGGATGAAGATTCCCTAATCAGCTCTTCCCTAAAGCTGTTCCTGTAGCACAGAAACAGTCCTAAGGCCTCTTGGCTAGTTCAGGCTTGATGGTAGCTTTGGAAGATAGATAGTAATTGAAAAATCTCTAAGAAGTCCCCAGTGGAGTCGCCAATTATGTTAACACCCAGGTTGTTCCCTATGACTCCCAAGGGAATACGGCCGGGGTAACCACTAACCAATCTTTGGATCACTGTTTCTAGCCAAACTGTGATCAGAGAGGGCTCTCTCTTTATGATTTGTAACTGTTTATGATAGGATTTTAGGCTAGCTATTATGCACAGGTTTTGTTTACGTTTTGGTTGAAGAGTTTCTTTCGGATCTTTGTGATGTATTATTCAGAGAGTCAAGTATCATTGGGCAATGGAGTCTATGGCTGTAGGTGTCTAGAAACCTTGAGGTGAACTGGTGAAGTTTGCAGGGCCATTTGGATACTTCATAGAACAAATTTTGATTTATAACACAAACAGGTGAAAAAACCAGTGAAAGCAATTAAGAATTTTCACTAAAGTATTCGAGTATTTCCACCAAACTAGGTATGAGAAACAGATAGATGCCTCAGGAGCAAAACTTGAATCCCTGGGGATGTCTATCACTGTAAAAGATATAGTTTTAAAGTGCAGCAATTAAGAATTACACTTCATTCACTGTATCTGAAGAAAACATGGATAATAGCTCAGATTGAGTTCAGGGTAATCAGTGATTAAATCCTGAACTATTCTTCTACTTTGCTATTAAGTTTAAAACATTTAGACAATAAAAGAGAACAAAAGACTCGAAAACATGTAACACAGAGATTTAAGAAAACTTATTGTTTTATGAAACATTCTGGAATCATGCAACATTCACCATTCATCACAACGTATCAAATACACCAAGCTTCGGAAATTCCATTCTCCCTTTGCATTACTTCTCTGAGAATTTTACAGCAAGTGAGACTTCCAAAAGGAAAATAACAACAACCCCCTGAGCTTCTGCCAGGGGTGAATATATACTTGCGATTTTTACAAAAATATCTGGGTCCTGAGTTATCTCAGACTTAATATTCTCACCAACTTTGAGATATTATTATCAGAATTTTATTACAGCATTGAATACAAGATAAAGGCATCTTAATGTTTTGTCAGAAGATATTTTGGCCTTTGGGATCTGCTGAATCGGTTGAGATACTTTGATTAAATGCTGGGGAACCCGACTTTATGGCTTGTACGCTGTATTCTGGGTTTGTCACCTGTGATTGTGACTGCTGCTGTGGTGAGTAAATAGCTTTGCTGAGTTGGCTCAGCATCTGCCTCTTCCTTGTAGATTTTATTCATCAAAATTGTGCCTGCGTATGACTGCTCATGTGCTGGAGAAATTAGCGCTACAGGTTCTGGCCTGATAAGATTACCTGTGTCAGATTCCTCCACTCTTCCTGTGTGGGCAATTGGTGTCTTATGATTGCCCCCATAGTCTCATCTGCCTCTGTATACTTAAAGAAATTTGGTGGTGTATCAAACAGATGATCAATTTCATTCATAATAAAAAACAGATTCTCCACCCTATCATACAGATTCTGCCCTGATGCTGGCCCTGTGTCTGTTGAGGTACTGGGCTGTTTTGCAATCTGTGCTACTGCATGGGCATCAATCCTTTTGTTGTAATTTTCTAGGGTGAGCAGTCTTCCTACACTGCTTAAAATGCTGGGGAGGCCTCTGTTCTGCAATGCCACAAATCTGTCCAGGAACTTGTTGATCTCGGTCTGCATATCCTGTGTCCTCCTCTCCAGCGTACCAACTAGACTTCTTAGTGTCAGGACTCTTTTAACTACTGAGATTGTTTCAGTCCTGTTAGTAATTCCCATGGTAGCTAGTTGAGAGCTAGTTTTGTTATTTAAGACATTGATCATTCTGCTGGCAGCATCTGGCATGTGGCCAAGGCTTGCTCTGGCTCTGTGTATTTCCTTGTTTGCCTTGGTGATGAGTGCTATTTGCTCATCCATAGTCTCAATGTACTGCCACTGATTGGTGATGGATCGACCGATGTTACTCCAGAGGACTGCTTTTAGTTCTACTGTTACCTTCTCTAGTGCAAGCTCTTTTTCTAGTTCAGCTATTCTCTTTTTTAGAGCTTTTATCTCTCTCTCCTTTGTTGCTTCATTCTGCTTGCTTTTGTCAAATTTTTCATTCACCTTGGCCAAAGTCTTCTTGACTTCATCAAGCTCTTTCATTTGGGATTCAAGAACTTGGATCTCAGCTTGTAGCTTCTGCATATCCAGACTGGGAGTCTGTCCTGGTGTTGGTGTAGTTGTTGCTGTAGATGGTGCTGTAGTTCCCGTTTGCTGAGGAGGTCGCCCGGGTTAAATCAACAGGTTGGCGGAAATTCGAAAGTAAACGGTCATGCAGAGAGAACAATAGCGACAGGAGAGAAAAGTGGGAAAAACACGGTTTTTTGGGTAAATATAGACTTTTTTACCATTTCGGCGCTTTTTTTAGTGATGACGTCAGCATGACGTCATTGGTGGGTCAAGGTGAGGTGACGTCAGCTGACGTCATCGGGTGACGTGGCGGTAGACTATTGGTCCAAGGGGGCGATGAGGTGGCGGCCATGTCAGTGGCCAGGTGGACGAATAGCGGGGCGAGTACAGGCGGGCGTGACGTGGCGATGCGTTGGCGGAAAACAGGTGGCGGTTAGGACCGTAGCGGTTACGGTTAAGGTTAACCGCTACGGTTTCTCGGGGCGGTTTGGGTACGGCGCCGAATGTGTCAGGCCTGGCTCCGAGATACCTTAGCGCTTGACGCGTGGAGAGGTACTGACGTGACGCAACGTCAGCTTCTCGGGCGGTAAAGGACAGCAGTGGGGGCCGCTCCGATATTGCTGTGGGTCGTCGGATCTTCGGGCCTCGATCCGACGGTGGGCGGAGCAGGAAGATGCTCGGGTTGTATGCGGGCGGAAAACTTTGGGTAGAGGGTTTTCGTTGGTTTTTCATTGTTTTTTCATAAAATCAAACTGCGCGCTAACCCTCTGGAAATGCGCCAGAGGCGGGTTTTAGACTTTGGTAATTTTTGCGAAGGATTTTTAAAGGAAAAAGGGGTTTTATAAGGTTTTTCCAATGCAAATGGTGGTTTGAGGAGCAGTTTGACTTGCAGCAAGGGGGAATGGGATGGGACAGGTTCACCAAAGTGACCAGATGTCATTTTGGTCCCTTTTGAAGAATATAGGGCTATAATGCCAAGGGGAGGGAGTATTTATAAGATTTGGGGCTTTATACACCATAGTGTTAATATTATTAGGGGAAAGGGTAAAATAGGGGAGCTATATAGTAAAATTAGAGGTTAATATGAATGAAGGGAGCAAATGAAGGGGATTTTACTGAGTTTATCTGAAATTGACTTGGTTTTGAGAGTAGATCAAAAATGAAAAGATCTTAGACAAGAAATGTAGATTCTGAATGAACTAGAACCACCATAAAACCATGATCTCTCTTCATAAATCTCAGCTAGAGAAAGGGAGTGTTAGTAATGGAATAGAGGGGAAGAGGGAGGTTAGTTATGCTCCTTGCTGTAATTTGATGGAATTAACCACTTTGTCCATTGATAGATTTTGCCTTGGCAGAACACCTCTTGTCATATGTGTAATGGTGAAAATACCCTTTCTGCAACCACAACTGCCTACCCAGCTATTTTCCTAGCATTTTTTGTTTCTCCATTGGAGGGTGCATTTAGGCTTGCAAACCCTTACTTGCCTTTTCTTTTCTTTGGCTTTTTCTTTTTTTCTTTTCTATCTACTTCTAACCTTATCTCTTCCAAGGTCCCAGATTGAGCTGTTGGAAACCTTTTCTTCTCTACCTGAACTACTTGTCTGCCAAGATTAGGCTGTTTGGACAGACTTCTTTCTCTATTCTATAACACAAAATTGAAACATGGCATGATCCAGGTTAAACAGTTGGACCATCCATCAAAATTTGAAGATAAAGTCCTCAATCATTGAGACACTCACACACCTTTTTGTTCTCTAGGAAATATGGGATCTTTGTGAACTCAAAGCAGAGCATATTTGGACTTTCTCTTGCCAATCATGAAATATGAAACCTATTGGTATAGGTATCCAACAGCAGGCACTAAATTAGCCACCCAATCAGAATACCTGAGTGGAACTATTATTTTGGCCTCAAGAAACTTCTTGACCTCCTTTTCAATTGATGGTAGAAGAAGAGGATTTATCTGTCTAAGCTTCTGTTTGTAGGGTTTAATTCCCTCCTTCAATGGAATCCTGTGCTGAATAATATTGACATCATAGGTTTTGAGATCTTCATAAGACCATGAAAAGACATCAACATAATTCTTAAAAAGTATAATATATCTTTCTTAAAAATTAGGTGGAACTCCACTGAATAATTTCACTAACCTGGGATTCTCCTGAGTTCCAAGGTTGTG
Source organism: Pinus tabuliformis (assembly GCA_031772625.1). NCBI lineage: Eukaryota > Viridiplantae > Streptophyta > Pinopsida > Pinales > Pinaceae > Pinus > Pinus tabuliformis. The sequence goes on along the minus strand of CM062810.1, from coordinate 335,671,360 downwards.
ATCCTAAATGTGTTCCTCCTGTGAAATTTACCCTGAGTCAATAGCCACATCATTTGGATTAAAAAGTATTTCAAGGGGAACAAGTCCCTTTGGCATAATATTATCTTTCAATTGAAAGATTTTCTTATTAGCTATTGAATATTTTAAACCACTGACTTCTGCAACTTTTGTTGTTTCTTCTTCATCCTGATCAATTTTTGTGCCCTGAAACTCTTCAACCATAGTAAAAAAATCCTTAATTTGATGATCACCCTTAAAAACTTGCCAATTCTTAACATTATCAGGAACAGACGGTCTGTGTCTCATCTCTATCTCGTATCTTAGTCTTGGATTAATAGGAGGCTTGAAAGTACTAGCAGCCACAGCCAATGAATCTGCTAATCTATTCTCATCTCTTGGAATGAATTGAATGTTAAAAGCTTCAAAAAAGTTCTCAATCAAATCCCATACCTAATTTCTGTATGCCCTAAGCCTAGGGTGCTTTTTTTGGCAGTGATCTTTCATTTGATTAATAATCAACTCTGAATCTCCAAAAGCAGAAATTGACTTAACTCCCATTTGTTTAGCTGTTTGTAAAGAAATAATCAAGGACTCATATTCTGCCACATTTTTTGTTGCCTCAAACTCTAATTTAAAAGAAAAAGGGAGCATATTACCTCCAGGTGCAATTAGAAGAAAACCAACACCTATTCCTTCCTTGGAATAAGCTCCATCAAAGAAACATTTCCACACTTCTTTAGTTTGCAGCTCTGTAATTACATTGGTTGAAGCAAGCTGCTTCTGATTATCTTCAGCCAGCTCTGCATTATCATGCAGCATGAAACAAGCAAAGTCGTCCTTCTCCTGGCTATATACAGGAAAATTAGCTGCTCCATTTTTTGTAATTGTTTTTACAAATCTAATTTCTCTATACAATCTCCTCTCTTCCCCACCAAAAGTCGGTATAAAAACATATGTAAAATCTAGTTTCAAAACACCACCCAATTTAGCTCCCCAGGACCTAGATAGAAGCATTCCAAATCTAGCAGGGATATCTATTACTACTACATCCATGACCAAGCTTCTAGCTAGAATTTGAGCTAGTGACACTACCAGATCCTTAATGACCCCAAGACACTTGAATTTATTCGAATCAAAAGAATACAAGTCCCTATAGGGTTTGGTAACTTGTATATTTAGTTGCTTCATTATTGACAAAGGCATAATATTGTGTGAAGCTCCCAAATCAAACATACAATTATGTAAGAGGAAGTCATGGACCAATAAGGAAATATAAAAAGGAGATATTGAAGGGTCTACTTCCTCTACATGTGGACCAAAAACCACTACTGGTTTGTCTTCCTGCACATTTACATTGTCATTTATAATCTCATTTTCTTTCAAATTAAAAAACTCAGCAATATCCTTTTGATAAATAGGTATTTTTGTTAATTCTATAAAAGGAACTTGAATTCTTACCTTTTCTAACTCCTTAGTAAGACTAAACAAGTGACCCTATTTAGTAGTCCTTTCATTCTCCTCTTCACATTTTTTCATGTCTGGGATTACTTAAGGAATTGAAATAAGTTTCTCCAAAGGAATTTTTCCAGTTTGATCTTGAGAAGACTCACCTCGAAGTATCTGTGTCTTGCCATTTGCATTTTGTTCCTGCTTTCCTTTATTCACTTGTTTTGCAGACTGAGATTCTTATGGAGTCGCCTTTGGTGAGGAAGTTGAAACTTGCTGCTCACTTTCATTTTCTTGATTTCTTGATCTCTTCCTCGATCTCAAGTCATATTTATTATGTAGTTCAACATGCATAAAATTAGAGAATTTCTTCCAATATTCATAAATTTTATTTTCATCATGAATGGCATATGTTTCATCATATTCATACTCTTCTCCTTCGATACCAAGTTCATCTTCATCTACTGCATATAATGTATAAATTTGATCTTCAGGATGCTCTTGTTTTTCAATAGGATCTGCCTCTATATATAATGGTGCTTGAATCTGATCTTGATCTTTTCTTCCTCTCTGCAAAATTTGCAAAGATTGTCTTCTGTATTGGGGATTAAAGCTCTTATTATACTGTGTTTGTTTCTGAGAATTTTTATTTTCTAACTCTAACTTATTTAACTTATCTGAAAAAGTTTTAATTACATTACACATATCCTCCAATGCTTGAATTTGAGAGGATTCTATCTTTGCCTTTCCCTTGTCTTGGATAGGTTGTGTTTCTAGCGCTTTTCCTGCAGCCACCAGATTTACTTCTATCTCTAATGCATCTGTTTGGATTTGATCAAGGGTTGGAGATCTTCTTTCCCTTAATGTGAATCCAAAATTTGATTCAAAAGCCCCTGCAAAAGTTATTTTTGCACCAGCAGGAGGAGGCTTAATCTCCACTGGAAGACTATTGTACAATTTGTTAAACCTTCTGACAAATTCGACCATAGTTTCATCATAATTATTCTTTATGGCATTAAACTTTGTTAATGAATACCCCTAGTCTCTTTTTTCTCCCCATTTCTGGATGAATAAATGTTCCATCTCTTCCCAAGAAGGAATAGAATTATTAGGAAGTCCTTTAAACCATTTCCTTGCTTCTCCATCCAAGGACTGAACAAAAAGTCTTAGAATAACATCTAAATGTTCAATGTTTAGGCTGTCTGCAAAATTGCAAAATACTGATACATGATTCTCTGCTACTTGTTCATCTTCCCCTGTAAAATGAGGAAGAGCTGTGAGGTAATCTCGTGGCAGTTGATTAAACGGTTGTGGTAGTTGAAGGGGTGCATACCTATTCATCAAGAATGAAGGTATTGCCATGTTTATTGAACCTTGATTACCAATAGATGTGGAACCTAACTGAGAAGTAAATGGAGTGTGCAGAGGTGGTAATGTGGCTATTGGTTCAGGTTGAATAATTATAGCAGGTAAAGTAACAGACTCTAAAGATTGCTCTTGATAGTTAGGTTCCTTAAATAAAGATGATGAAAAATATGACTCTTTATCAAATGAATGTTTGGATAAGTTGCTGCCTGATGCAAACAATGTATGAATTGGTGTAATTGGGATCTTAGACTTTCCAACCCTCCTAAAAAATAGCCTTTCAGGATTTGAAAGGGCTTGAGCCTTCTGTTGTGAAGTGTCTGATCTTGTATGGGGTCTTCTTGAAGCCAAAGTTATTACTTTGATTCAAAACAACCAAGTATTTCCTCCTCACTGAACAACCAGAGGAAAATATCTAAAAACCCAGGGAAAAGTGTTCTTGTCTTCTCTCCCTGGAAATGGTGCCAATTAATGTTGTACCTTAAGAAACCAATTTCCTGGCTGTGGATAACTTGTGCTTAAGACATTAATGATTATTGTTTGTTGTCACTTATTTGTAACTTTATTGTTTGCTGTGTTCTTAAATGAGGGACCTGGAAAACTTGGTCTTTAACCCTTAATACATATGTGACCGGAAAATCTCAAAATTGTCGTTTGTTGGTAGATATAAATGATGAATGAAGAAATCTTGAAGGAGAAGTTTAAGATAATATGCTTCTTAACACAGAACCTACTAGCCCTCACTTAGAAGAAATATGAAAATGAGAACTGAATCATAGACAATATGCTACTTGACATAGAAACTATTATCTTCGACCCTTGGAGAAGTTAAAGATAATATGCTGCCTTACATAGAAACTATTATCTATAACTTAGAAAGGAAGATGAAAACTTCAAGTATAGGAGCAATCTTTTAAGGGATTTTAACTTTATCTACATAAGCAAATAAAGACTTGCAGCTTCATTACTATACTTGAAAGAAGAAAACATAAGATGACACATGATAGAGAAGTTACAAAATTATACCCAACAATTCATGGAAACTTCTGATTCTTTCATTAATCAACAACTATATCAGGAATACAGTGGCTTAGTCTCCAGGTTCTCCAAAATTCCAACAACAACCTTTTTCTTTGTAGTTTTTCCTCTTTTATACATTGGGAATAGTTACTGATCTCTGAAACTATCAAACTACTTAACTGCTTCTCTAACTATCTGAAGTAAAAATTATTACAGAATTTTACAGAGGGTAAAAGACACCTCAAAGAACATACAATAACAAGAAATAACTGAACTAGAAGATGAGGATAACTGTTGGCTTTTCGGCTCTGTTAATCGGCTCTTGAGTTCCTCTGTGGATGCTTTAATAATTCTTAATCCGATTTAACTGTAATTAACTGTGTTAGACTTTGACTTGTGTGAAAACTTGGCTTACGTATATATCGGGTGTGTTTATTGGCCAAAATACAAAGAAAACATGCCAAACTGCCTTTTCTTTGGATTTGGTTTTAACGTTGATTTTCCCTTTATACAACGAAATTAATGTTAATATTTGGTTTACCGTGGAACTCAAAAAGAATTAAATCGACTACATAAATCCATCAGATCTGCCCGTTCAATGCTCCATTGACTTTGTATCACAAATCGCAATCGGCCTTTTCAAATGATATATCAATACAAAACTTAAAGATATGTAATATAACAGACGCACTGAGAGTTTAAAACATAATGCATATATTTTTGGGTCTGGCCAGTTGTGATTTCATATAAGTGCCACTGCATTTTGCGATTGTGATTTAATCGCATCACTAACACACACACACACACACACACACACATATATATATATATATATATATATATATATATATATATATATATATATCGGGTCCATTCTCCACCATAGATTTCAACCCCAAGATCTGACAACTGATATCAATTTCGAGTGGACTACTTGCACGAGAGTTACCCACCCGAAATGAGCGGTTTTTCTCTCTCCTCTATTTGCTACGTGTCAACCATTGAATGGAATCAGGCGCTTTCCTCTAAATACCATTTACCATTTTTCATCCACCTGAAATCCCGCTTATAGCTTTAAATCCACCCTTCATCTTGGTTAATGCCCAGACTTGTTCGCGCCCGATGGCCGTAGATCTTCGACCATCGACGACGGCAATGCTCCTTTGGATTTCTCTTCCACCAGCGCTTCTGGTTAATCTCCACTGTTCTTCCTTGATTCCAATTTACATGATTTTGTTTGGATTGTTCATTTCCTTCGACCTCTTCCATTGATCTCCAAGATCCAATGGTTCTTGTGCGTTCATTCTTCATTTGTCCCCTCATTTTGACTTTGTGCCATTTCTTTAGTATTTTTTGGTTCTGGGGTTTTCTTCAGGGTTTTGGCCTTTCATTTTCCCACTGCTCAACTCTCTCTGAGCTTGAATTCTACGAATTCTCACTTCACTGTTATTCTTGGGCTTTACAACATAGTATATATATATTTAGGTTATGGCTCCGTATAACCATTTATATTATGATTTAAATTGATCACATGGGTATATTGGGACCGATTCTTTTATATTTGTTCCTTTAGCGATTCCACTATGTCATTATCACTTATTCCTCTTTCTTTTATCTTTTTTTTAAATATTCTCAAGTTCTTAAATGAAAAATGAATATTACAAGCACCAAAAATGCATGTTACAACAGTACTTGTCGATCAGATCTATATTGGCACTATTAGCACATATGGGTTGGAAGATACATCAGATGGATGTAAAGACATCCTTCCTCAATGGAATGATTGAGGAAGAGGTGTACATAGAGGAGACTAAAGATTTTGATACATTTGACTGTGAGTCGCATGTGTGCCGGCTCAAGAGAGCATTCTATATGTTGAAGCAAGAATCTCGTGCTTGGTACACCAGGATAGATAACTACTTCATCGGGTTGGGCATCATGAAGAGTGAAGATGATGTGAACCTATACCACATAGTGGTAGAAGGTAAATTTTTGATCATTGTACTTTATGTTGATCATCTCATACTGACAGGTGATGATCAGCTGATCATGTCTTGCAAGGAGGACCTTGCAAGAGAGTTTGAGATGAAGGACATGGGGCTCATGCACTACTTTATTAGCATGGAGGTATGGTAGGGAGATGGGGAGTTGTTTGTGTCTTAAGGCAAGTATGCCAACAAGATACTCAGGAGATTCCACATGGAGAGCAGAAAAACCATGGAGACTCCTCTAGCAGGTAACTGGAGGAAGGAGGAGGCTACTTCAAGGGAAGTAGTGGAATCTACTATTTACAAGTAGCTTGTAGGTTCACTCATGTACTTGGTACACATGATTGTATATGTGTTATGTAGTTAAATAGCTTAGTCAAGCAATGGTTAGGCCTACCAAGTTGTATTGGAAGGCATCAAAGCATGTGTTGAGATGCGTCAAGAGCACTTCTCAATATGGATTATGGTATAGATGGAAAGAGGGAGTGAATCTTCAAGGCTTCATCGATGTAGATTGGGCAGGGAGTCCATCTGACTGAAGGAGCACATCAGGAGGGATCTCCAGTATTGGGTTAGCGACAGTTTCTTGGTACAATAGGAAATAGAGATCAGTTGCACTAAGCTCTATAGAGGTAGAGTACATGGCTGCGAGTCAGGAAGCATGTGAGGCAATCTAGATGAGGAAGATCCTAGTTGGTTTGTTTGGTCAATATATGGATCCAACTATGATTTAATGCGATAATCAGAGTTGCATCAAACTCTCTAAAAATATAGTTTTTCATGATCGGTCAAAGCATATTGATATCCAATATCATCATCTCAGAGATTGTGTATTGAGGCAGATTATGTTGTTAGAGTACATTGTCAAGATGTAAATTCGAGTTTCACAGAGATAGGATCAGGGTAGTTGATAATATCTTTCTTGTTGAGAGGTAGTGTTGAGAAATGACAACAAGAAATTCCAGTTTAAATTTGTTCTTGAATTTAAGCTGTGAATTAAAATAAAATTCTATTCTCATATCAACTTGTAAATAGTTAATTAAGTTTAATTAACTTAATTATCTTAGGAATTTCAAGTTGGAAGTCTTTTTGTAGTCATGTATATGTTCTCCCTAAGCTTTAGGGGTCCAAGATGAGTTTAATTGTGAGTTGTAATTAGATAACTCAGTTTACCGAGTTATGTTAAGTTAAATTAGTTCCAAATTGTTTGAGGAACTAATAGAGAGTTAACAATCAGTTGGTGCAATAGTGAATCCATAAGTGTCACTCTAGTTAACTGAAGTTTCCCTCATTAGAAACTCTTGCATTTTGATTCTGAGAAAGACTTAGTTGAGACTAGAGTGCACACACAATGTACTATCAGTGGTATGATTTACTGATTTGTACAGATCATGCATGCAATCAATAAGTCAACCTAGATTGTATTGCACAATTTTGGAAGCACTGGATTCCCATTAATATGGGCTATTCAGTCGTAGGAATTGCGCAAGGAAACAGGGGCTTGGAGGGCAGCTAAATTGGCTAAGTGTAGGCCAAGAGCTTGCTTGTGAGCTGAGAGAGTTGAGCATACTTGTGCAGAATTGTTCTAGTGAGAACAAGCATAGTATCTTCACTCATATTTCTAATATATACAATACAGATAGTGAGGTTTTGAGTAGTGGCTTTCCCCAAATACATATTGTGTTATGTGCCATTGATTTATCTTCTTCTTCTTCTTCATGTTGTTTTCATCGATCTATTGGCTTCTGTTAGTTGAAAGTAGAAGTAGATTCTTGTCCCATGCTTTAGTATATTGCATGAGATTGTGAATCTAGAGGTTTTTCTACACTAGTGAGAAGAAAATGCATACTTATATTTTCCATCACTGCAAATTTTATTAATGAGGTAGAACTTGATGTGGTACCACTTGACATTTGTGGGATTTTTTTAGTAAGCCCATACTTATATGACAGGAAAGCGATATTTCATTGCTATGAGAAAAGTGCCACTTTTTTAAAGATGGGATTGAGTACATTGTTAGAGTACATATCAAGAAGTTGAATTTATCTCTTGTGAATTTTAGACAAATGAAGAGGTTTCTAAATTCTAGTCAAAATTTTACATTGTTGATGATTACACATAAAGACGTTGATGAATCTGAAGCTTTTCAAGGATATGAATAAAGTTTGAAATACGATTTCATTGAGGTTTCTAATCCATGTGATAACATGTTTCACGAGTCTAACATGTTGCCTCCTAAAAGAGGAAAACAACATGAAGTTCATTTGTAGTAGGATGCATCATTGTTGAACATTGGTATGAACAAGATGCGAGTGTTAAAGAATGAAGGAGTCAACAAGCAGATGCAAAATCTATTTGACAAAGAGGACATTAGTTATAAAATATATTCTTATGGGTTTCGTAATGTGTTGGCTTTCAGGAATAATGGTGCATGGTAATGGAGATCACATTTGGTAAAGAGTCAAGCCAAGTGAAAGGCTAGGTATGCTAAGCATTGTTATGACTACAATGTTTAAGGTGAAGTGAACTTGAAATTGAATAAGTCTTATTTTATTGAAGATCAAGGAGAGAATGTTCATATTTCTTTAACATAAGTTTTCTCTTCTAAACATCTTGAAGAATTGCAGCAAGGTCCTATCTTTGATAAAAAGACAAAGACTTCAAAAGTGAAGTACCTTCATGAGGAGCTCAAAGCGACAAAAACAAACAAAGCCAAATGGATTAAAATTGGAATGGTGAGGGAAGTGTACTCTCATTTGTTGGTTGACTGAAAATGAGCTTTTAGAGGTCCAAAAGCTTCCAATGGGGAGGAGTGATCCAAGGGATTAGTTTAGTGCTCAAAATTCAAAGTGTTCAAAAATGATCGAAACATGTACTAGTGCATATATCTCGACTATCTAAACCCAACGCAACTGATTTCACTAAAAACCAATATCATTTGCTTTGATATAGTGTTTTGATTGAATTCTCAAACATGCAAAAATTGTAGAATTGAGAGGATGACTTTACATTTTGGGCCAGTGGTAGGCTACCACTTGGCCACTCCTGATTGGTCCAAAAATTTGAAATTCGATTAGCTCATAATTTAATTTAATATTTTTGGGTTGGAAATTTTTATTAATATCTATGGTTGATTGTGTATTTGAAGGGCCAATGGTTGGAGGCCACGGGGGCCAATAAGAGGTAGCCACATGGCCTCCCGGGACAGGTGTAATTTTTTTTAGGGCTGAAGCACACAATGAAAATTGAACCCATGACAAAGAAAGAAGCACCACATACCATTCACCAACTCACCAATACAATGTTTATTAACAACCTAAGCCTTAAGGTTTGATTTAAGATTGGCACATTTTTTATTTTGGAATTGGGTTGGGGCTAAGCCCCAACCTTGGTCCCCGCACCCACATAACCATGGGGTGGGGCCATCGGCCAAGGCTTAGCCCTAGCCTCGTGGGCACAACCCACAACACCAAGACCCATCGTAAAGAACTGTGGGCATAGTACTCTATGGGGGGCTAGCCCTAAGGGGTGAACACAGATTACATGACCATAATATGACCAGGAGTGCGGAGTGTAGAGGGGACCAACCTTAGGCCACACATGGCCAATACAACCACCAACGCACCATTGGATGGGGGCCAGCCCCTAGGCGCTTGTAGCGAGGGCCAACCCAAGGGCCTATGGCTCACAATGTGACCAAATCTCCAATAGTTAGCATAGTGCGAGCATTTTGGCACCCGACACGGTCACATGTGCCACCAATGTGCCAAGATGCCAAGTAGTTGGGGGTCTGGTCCGCAGGGGCTGTCAGTTAGCTACAACCCCTGGGCACATGGCCCCATGCGTCCACAATTTTCAGAACTCTAGGGTTAATGGACAATTTAAATGTCTGACAAATTCACTTTTTGGGCGGGATTGTAGGCCATGTTTGCGCGTTGATTTCAGGTTTGGGGCACTCAAGTGACATTTGGGTTGAATTGGAGGATGGTTAGCTATGGAATTTGGGAAAAAATTGTAACAAGCAAATTTTTCTTAGTTTTTGGCCAAATGAGGTGCAAAAAGAACCCATATGGGGATTTTTGATAGTTTTGGATCCATTAGAGACATTTGTTTTGCATTCTAAGCAATGTAAATCCATGCAAACATAAATCTGAGCACTTAATGAAAGATACCCTGCATTGGAAGCTGGACCAAGAGATGTAGCCCAGGAGAGGGGTGAACTCCTTTATCATGTTTGTTGTTATGTGTTTTTGATACGATATTTTGTCTCTATTTTATTTTTTAATGGTGTTTAAAAATCACTTGCTTATGTGTTTAGTAACTTGATCCACTACCCAAAACACATATAAAAATTTCACTTGAAATTTGTATATCACCTTCAAGTTTCAATTACAGATCACATGGGTCAACAAGAAACAAACCTCCCTCTCTTTATCAACAATTGAAGAAGATTATATTGTAGCTGCCACCTGTTGCACGTAAATCCTTTGGATGAATCAGACCTTGAAGGAAATTAAGGTAGAGTTTACTAATCCTATTCCAATCATGTGTGATAATACTAGTGTCATTAAGATCTCGAAGAATCCAGTCATGCATTCAAAGACCAAGCATATCCCAATCAAGTTCCATTTCTTAAGGGAACAGGTTGTAGCAAATGTTGTTAAACTTAAATATGTGGCGACTAAAGACAAACTTGCAGATATATTTACTAAGCCACTAGCAAGAGAATCCTTTGAATATCTCATGCAGTAGATAGGAGTCATGATTCCTCCTCCAAAATGACTCAATTTTGGTGTGAGTTAGGAGCTACTCAACATGAGGGATCAATTTAAGAGTAGGTTACATTGGTTTAAGGGGAGTTCTCAAAAGCATATTTTTCCATTGTTGCTAAAGGGGGAGAAAATTACTACTACATTGGAAAATCCATCAAGAAGTCCATGCCAAGTTTCAAGGGGAGCTTATGTTGTTGCCATCAATGCTAAAGGGGGACATTTTTGGATAGTTGGCATTGTATGAATGGTTAGTGGCTGCAAGTGTGTTGGCATTGATTATAATTGGGTTGGACTTGTTTTATATACTTGATATGTCAAGCTCAAGAGGAGTCCTATGGTTGTTGCAATCTCTTGTACTGAATCATCATAGTAGCAGGCTTATTAAAGAAGCCATAAAAAGATGACTATGGGGGATTGGAGGTCTATATTTTGGATGATATTTTTCCTTAAGATATGAACACATATACTCTTGGAATTAGGGTAGTTGGTTAGTACTCTAAAATATCTTTTCAACTATATGTGGAAGTCTATAAATGTCCTCCTGGATTAGAATTTATTGATTGTTGAAGTTAGGGTATTTAACTTGAAGGAAAGATTAATTTCAGATCTTAGAGATTTCAAAACACAAAAAGTCGGAGTAGGTTGGTAGCTTGGGGATTGGAGATCAGAAAATCAGAAGGTCAAAACATCAGAACCTCCATGGTTTACTTAAAATGGACTCTAGATAACATGGAACCAAAGTAGCAGGCAAAATTTTAGAAGGCTGAAATATCAGAGGTCAAAACCTTGGAGCAAGCAGATATCAGAATATTGGAAGGTCAAGGCCATCAGAACCTTAGAACTTCTTAAGAATTGAATTTTGAGAAGTTATGATACATGGAGTTGTGGATATTGTTGAAGTTCATTTTACAAGCACCGAGGGATGCGAAACAAGATTAACAAAGGTTTTCGTTTCAAAAATAAGGCTTGACAGGACCTTTTCTCTCTCCATTGGTAGGACACATGGTAGTATGTGATTGGCCTTGTGCAATTTACATGGTAGAGGATGTCATTATGACATGACTGTATGGTGGACACATAGCAGTTTGATTCAGGATTTTTCAGTAACCTATTGGGGAAAATCCAAGTGACACGTGTCACCACTAAGGAGGCACCACATGGAGTAATGACGACATCATGACATCATCTCAGAGGTTGGAACATCGGAGATTAGGATTTTGTAACCTCTCATTTAATTATTATAAAAATGTTCTGATCTGATAAAGGAGCTCTGATGTGGACTAGTGCTTAGTCGTAGGAAAACTAGAAAACCAAGGGCATAGAAGTGAGACTTAGCATCAAGGTGCTAGGGAATACTTCAGAGGTTAGAATTTTTGGACTCCTTTGAAATTGTAATTTGGAGAGGAATTATGATACTAGGGGCTTTGATATTGTTTTGTGTCTGATCGAGGGGAACCAAAGAACCAAGGGTAGAAGAGAAAATACAAAGGGAGATTATCCCTCGGCAAGATCTGGAGGTCCTAGCACCTAAAAGTTAATCAGTTGGTCACAACTCTCGATTCCATGGTGTAAAACAAGAAGGGGTTAAGCATGTAGGGGCTTGGACCCTTAGGACCCTGCAATTTCATAAGGTCTCTTTTAACAAATGTATGATATGGGAAGCCCCAATATTATTGTATAGAGGAAAATGAAGTCGTTGTTCATAGCATATGGTCCTAGCATGTGTAAAGCTAAAGGGTGCTAATCTCTAAGGGGCTAAATGCATGGACATGGTGATATATTGTAACTTTGTTTTAATAGAAGTTATGACGAGTGGCACTCCAATACAACATTGAGTGTGTGCGAATGGATGAGTCGACAGTTAGATAAAAGAGTGTAGGAGAGTTGGTCACAAAATTAATGGCGACAACAGAGATCATTTGGTCAATATAGAAAGGATCACAAATTTGTAGGGAAGAGTGTTGGGCATGCATTAAGCTGCAAAAGCTACCTCTGACCTTCCTCTGCACGTCTCACTGTATTAAATGAAGCACAGAGAAGCCATCCTCAGGTACTGTCAATATCAAAGAGCCATGAATAAGCATGGGAGCCCTGGTTGAAGTGTGTAGTATTGACTGGAAATTAATTCTCAGCATGAAGAACCACATAGAGAGTTGGTAAACCACTCAGGTGGCCATATTCATAATTTAATCAGGTAGTAGAATTGTAGCATTAAATGCAACAACATCATGGAAGAGGTACACAAAGGTACCAGTGATTTCCATTGAGAGAATTAGGGGGGAAGATAGTATTGTTGCAAGTGTTGAAGAATGAGAGGAAAGCGTGTGTGAGTAGAGAAACTAGCCCAAGTGTTGAATTGGAGCAGTGTGTTATAAAGAGCCTATGGAATAGAACACAAAAGTGCAGAGAATAGGGGGATGTTGCATGATTCCGAGAGAGAGACTATGGGGTAGTGGAATATTGAGAGTAGAATTTGATTTTTCAATAAACTAGTTTGGTACTTTTCTATATTTGTATGAGCCTCTATTTTCAGTTTGAAAATTTTCTCAGAAGTAGAACAATGGCAAGAACAGGTGGTGGCTTACATTCACAAGGGGTGGGTGCCTCTCAGCAAGTAGGTGTTTGTTATCCTAAGAAGGTCGGTGCCTCCTATGAGTGGGTTCTCACAAACAAGCTGATTTAATTAAGTAGGCGCTTAATTTACATCATAACAACAAAAAAATTGGTGGTTTTTTTCCCTCTGGGTTTCCATGTGAAAATATTGGTGTCAATATGTGTATGTTGCTCACATGATGGATTGTATGTACATGTGAATGTTTCATCTTTCTTCTTATTTACTAACTAAAAACGTATTTTGTAAAAGTTTTAAGAACCTCAATATTACTGATTCACCCCCCTCTCAGTAATTCCTTATTCTAACACCTTCACAGGTGAAGAAAATTTGCACAAACCTGAGAGTGTTTGACCAGTCAAGCTTGAGTATGTTCCAGGGTACTCCTGTGTTCAATTATTGGTTTTCACAGTCCTCCTTTAGGAAAAAGTTTAAGTCCACATTCTATAATCTCTATGTTTTAGAACCTCTATCACCCTTAATAGGCAAACTCGTGGCCTCTGCAATAGATTACTCGGCGAATAGAAACTGCAAGTTTCTTATTCATGTTATGAAGCGCTGGAATACTGATTCCCATCCTGCATTTTGGAACAGAGACAACATTTCTGGATAAACCTCAAAATACATTCCATCTGGCTCAAAATTTTTCACATGGCTTTATATTCCTGTCTTGAAAAGCTTCTAAAGCTGTAAATCCTTCCATAACCTTGAATCCTCCTAGCCAAGTGATCCAATCCCTTGTAGAACCTTCCTGCACATTGTAAATAATTTTCAAGATTTGTTGGAAATTGTTGTTTAGGGCTAACTGGGCATTTTAGGGTTTGATTTTAAACTTCTTTATTGGGATTCAAAATGTAGCTAGATGTCACATAAAGGATGAAAAGGGATAGGAATTTGTAAAAATAAACTTAGGCACTTGAGATGATAGGGCTAATAACTTGAAAACCTAAATTTTATTTTTTTCGGTGAGCGCTACGAAAATATTTGAAAATAATTTGTATTGCCAACTGTGGGCCTGTGATAGGTTAATTTCACTACAAAAAGCTTAGGGAAAGCTTTGTGTTAAGTGAAATGACATGTTTTTACATGCTTCTAGGTGTATATAGAAATTTACACAATTTTTTTTTATAGGCCCTTACATAACCATGACTTTTCATAATGAACTGATAAATATAGCCTTTTGACCTTTGGGGAAAGGTGCAAAGCTGATGCTAACATACCCAATAACACGAGAATTTATCATTGTTGAGATTAGATTTGGAAACACTTTTTAAACCTATCATGTGATTGTAAGTGCTAAAAAACTTCTTATTAACCTCACCTTCTCAATTTGATGTTACATTTTATGATAGTTTTAATACACATAATTATTTATTTAGTAGAACTTTATGCCACACATTGATTCCATGCTTTCTCAAATGACTTTTTGTTCCTCATATTTGAAAATATAATAGAATATTTATATATAACCTTTTTAATGATTCAAAAGCTAACATTGAATATGGAATATTTCTTAATAAGTGTTGGGAATGTTATGAGTTTGGAGGTTATGGTGACAAGCCTCTAAATCTCATAACCTACGAATCATTACGCAAGTTTGTTGCGCCTATATGTATGGGAAATTTTCTGAGTCTACTACATTTTGGTGTGTGTGTTAATCCCTTGTAGTCTGAATCTCTCAAAAATTGAGGTTTTCTATTCAAAATCTTTCCAGAAATCCCCATATAAATCCTGACTCCATAGTAGCTGCACTTTTGCTGCGCTACTCTCAAGGTATCAAAATGTGGTAGTAATCAATTTTTTATCACTATTTCATGCGTGGAGGTTCGACACAAATATTGGGGGTTGTCAAAATAACATATAAACCTTTTTTTATAGTAATACATCCAACACTCGGTCAAATCATGCAAATGCATATTCGTTGCGCTTCTACTGCAGATGGTCGTTTTGAAGGATAGAGGTTTATAGATTGAGCATAGGTCGTTAAATAGGTTCCTAAAAATGTAAAGGATGTATTATGCCTATTCATCACTTTTCAAAATATAGGGAATGGATAGAAGTATGATATCCATGGATTTGATATGCTTTTGGAGAAACACAATGCATCGTTGCGCTTTCACACAGTGAAAGGAAGTTGCTATGTTTTTGACTATTTTTGTCATAATTTTGAAAATCGGTTTTTGACAAAATTGAAATGATTTTCGAAAAACAAAGAGAGGTTTTTGGCAATAACATACCAAAGAATAAAAATATCCTTCCGTTTCTTCATAGGTGTCATACATTCAGATATTCGAATGAATATTTATATATTATTTTTCACATTTCGTCATTTCTTGTTTTAGTCATCATTTTTGGGTTTGGATTCTTAGGAGATGGAGATGAATTTTAGGAAAAAGGGACAATTTTCTCTGAAGGACAAGCTCATCTACAAAAAACTCCTTCGGTTTTGTAACCACTATCACGGTTCAAGAGATATGAGTAAATATTTGAACCTATTTTCCAGAAATTTGGTCTGTATTCCTAGAACGCAGTTCCAAATTTAATGTAATTGATTCTATCTTTGGGGAAATGGTTGAGCTCAACACCCTAAGTCCATGGATGAGATAATTGTATGAATTTTAGTGTGAAAAGGGTTGGTTTGTTTTTCAAGGTTTAGAAGAAGAGACACAATGTATTACTTTTTTTTTTACATACTTTTCCAGTGAATGAAAAGGCAGAGGTATGATTTTACAGGGATTCCTGTGTCAGCTACTAATGGTGATGTGCTTCTTTGTATTGTAAGTTTTATCTTTTTTATTATCATGCTCTGAATGTATGTCTTCCTATTTATCCAAGCAAGGATTTATCTCATAATACACTATCAAAGTGCTTTGTTATAGTTTGTTAAACAATCAATGCTTTTCCTCTTTAATGACATTTAAAATTCATCATTTTAGATAGATTCTTTATATGTCATTTTTTATCATTCTTCTACTCACCCTTCTATAACGAATTTAAACAAAAACACCATAAGAATTACCTACCTTTCCCCTGTATAAATATCCCTCATCTCTTCATCTTCTCACTAGAAAATCACCAAATTAACATGACTCCATGCCCAATGGATATTTCTTCTCCCCTGGTAGCAAAATTTTAAAACCTTTATCCCTCTAAGCACCATACCTAGCCTAATATTTAAGTGACAAGATTTGGATAGAGAGTTATCTACAAAAATGGAAGGGCTAGATTCTATCCTTTAAGTGGTTTGTAGTTACCTCTTGGTTTCCTTCCTAGAACCTAAGGAAATTATAGAGTTCTAACATAGTGGAACCATTGTTGGGGATGAAAGGTTTCATCTTCTCTGGGAAATATCGTCAAAGTTTTAGATCTGATTGTTGATGGTGGAAGACAGTCAGACATAAGGAGGTTGTATCATTGGGCCTGGAAATTCCAATCAATGTTACATTTAGATTCAAAGACTCCACTGGAGAATGAGACTAGTTGACAAAGAAATGGAGGGATATTTCAGAAAGAGCAGGTATCAAAGCTTCAGTTTTTTGTAAGAAATCTTATTCTTTTTTATCAGATACATCTTGTCCTTTCCTGAGCATATTAAAATAACTTTCCTTTATTTGTTGTATTTGATTGAAGACTACAAATCTGCACATGATTCTGCTTTTAAGATTGTATATCATTATTTTAAAAGTGAAAATGCATCTACTTTTTGTATTGGTGATCCTAAACAAGATCCTAATGATAATCATAGTCAAGCTAGTAAACCTCTAGATATTAAAGTTGATATGCCATCTCCTGTACCTGATTCTACATTTACCAAGATCAAAGAGAGATATAGGCCTTTGAAGATGTCTTCCATACTTCATGACTTTCTAGCAAAGCACTATAAGTATCTGCCTATGTTTGATGAAGGACATGACAAGATTTCAGCTGAAAAACACATCCAGTTTTTTGAACATTTCCTTGACCTTTTTGAATTTGAATAAGATGATGTATGTATGAGAGAGTTTTCTCAATCATTGCAAGAAGAAGCTAAGAGATGGTTTATAAGTATGCCAGCTGAAAGTATTGACAATTTCTAATTGTTTGAGCACACTTTCCTTGATGTATGGGAGGTTAAGAAAAACCCTTTACAGATTCTAGTTGAGTATGAGAATTTAAAGAGGCATCTAGGTGCGACAATGTAGGAGTTCTCAGCAAGATTTAATAAAGTCTACAATTCCATACATGTTGATATAAAAACCCCTCCCTAGGGTTGGCTATTCTTCATTAACCTCATGGTTTTGATGTTGAGCTCACCTATCATCTTAGAGAAATGAACCCAACCACTTTGGAGGATATGAAGAAAAAATTTGTTGGAGTTGAATAAAATATAATAATCAAAATGGCCAAGACGAAAGATGAAAGCATGAGACTGGTTAAAGAGGAGCCTTCTCCGTCATTCGATAACAAATTGGATGTTATGATGAAAACAATGGAAAATTTGATGAAAAGGATGAATTTGGGAGACAAAGTTGTTGCTAGAGAATAGAGGGACCCAGGAGATCAGCAACAAATAAGACCTCATTTCGAAGAAAATTTTGCAGAAGAAGAAGAGATTTCTGGCCCAAAATGTTTTGTTGCTAATTCATGTCACCATGAGCTAGAAACTAATTGTTTTATATATTCACTTGAAGACAATCATTAAGGTGAATTGGCAGATCAACCTGCAGAAGAGAAGGTTTTTGTTCCAATTTTGATGATGACAATGCATATGTAGTTGACTTTCCCAAGTATGATGAATATGATGATGATTGTATTGTTGATTTTGAGGTTGACTCTTTATAGTGACTAGCGACATGTTCTCATCTAGAAAATGTTTAGTTTCAGTAGCTTAAAGAAAGTTGTCATCCTACATATGTCAGTTATGACAACAATGAATAAAATGAGGAAAGTACTAAATCAGGTGAAGGAACTCTTCGCTTGTGTCTTTCATCATTCCAATTGTTGAACGAGAATTTTCATAGTGTTATAAGTTAGCAGTCTCATAGTCTTGACATAGAACACGAGGGAAAAATGAGTTTGCTGATGGAAACCCTCTACCCTTATGTGTTACCTCATTTGAACTATTGAAAGAAAAATATAAGATTACTAAGGAAGCAGGGAAGCAAGCTGACAACAACATAAATTAGCAGTAACCTTATCATGGATTTGATGACCCTATTACATGTTATATGGAAGACTTTTTTAGTTCAAAATCAGAACCATTAAGTAACGATGAGTTTGAGAATGCAATTGAAGTGTTGAAACATGAAGAGTGTTTTGAATTAATTCAAGGTTTTTTTGTTGCATTAAGCTTTTCTTCATTTGAGTTCCTAAAGAAGAAAATCAGAACCAATATGCAACAAGTTGCAACAGTCTTCTCAGGTTTTCAATGATCTAGTAGCTGGTTATTTGGACGGTTTCTACAGTCAAAGTTCTCCTCCTTTAACTAGTTTTGAACCTGAAAACATAGATCATGAAGACTTATATCGACAGTGAACATCATTGCCTTGTCCAACAGGGGTTTCATTACAAAAGTCATATGAAGATTTTCGTTCCTTTCATGATAGATCTAAATTGGCTTTATGTGAGAACACAAATGCAGTTGAAAGGTTGCTACAGTATGATTGTCTTTTTTTTTCATTTGAAGACCCTTTTGCAATGTTCTTAGAGTCAACATGTGGCCCTAAGTTAAATCTTTTCAAAGTTGAATCTATTTGTAAGTTTTTACTGAAGCTGTCATTAAGTAGGCTTCTCATTTTTCCTCTGAAGTAGTGTAAGCAAGAATATGGAATAACGGATAAATTTCTTTCATGGTTACACTGGCTCTTTGAATTTACATGAATAACCAACACACAGATTAGTTAGAGTGAGTAGGTGTGTCAATAAGCTCAACACTCTGAGCATCTTTTATAGCAGTTTCCCAATTTCTAGCAATTTATTTTGGCAATATGGTATCACTTTTCAGCATTCATATTCATTTTATAGGTGTGGGAAGCTGTCACTAGAATTTGAATCCTGAGGAGAAGGCTTTGATATTTTGGTGAGTTGCTGCCAAATTTTCCAAAATGTAAAAAGTCATAGTCAGTTATAATCAGTCATGGTTAGTCACGAGTCAAGTCAAAGAGTCAATAAAGTCCAAGGGATAGGCACATGGTCGATGACATTAGTTGGCACATCATAGGGAGGATGCCATCCTCATTGGAGCTAATGTTAGATTACTATATTATAATAATCAAAATTAGGTTTAGTATTTTCATAATTTTGTAAAGTTTTGTAAAGTTTTTCTATGATCTCTTAGAGATCAAGTTATTAGTCTTTTGAGAGAAGTGTGAGATCAAGTGATTAGTTTGAGTCTAATTTAGGGTTAATGTGTCATACATAAAGGTAATAGTGGGTTTGGGTTTTCATCATGGGGATTAGTAAATGGTGTCTGATCATGGGTGTCTTGTCATGAGTTAGTGGTGTCAGCTGCAGGATCAAACATTCAAACATTTCATCATACCCTTATCCATCACCACTTGTGTTACGTTTTTAAAGAGGGTCATCATTACACTTGAAGGAGGTCTTGGTCTGAGTAGAGGATTAAAAGGACATATTTTGGCTTCTAAAGAACCCACCGAGTTCATCACCCACCCTCTTCAGATGCTCTAGATATCAAACAAAAGTCGTTGCGCTTTGTCTACAGGGGTCGCTGCGTTTCTGGTTTCTTGTTGTGCTTCTCCAAACACAATGATGTTTTCACCACCATGACCACATCCAAAATTCAATATTACCATTCTTAGATATTTTATGATGTATACAACCTAATTCAATTCCTAAAACTGAGCAGAACACCTGGATAAGCCTCCAAATGTCATAACCTACCATTTGTTGCGCAAGTTCGATGCGACTATCTGTCTAGGAAATATGTAGAGCCTACTACATTTTGATATATCTGTTAATACCTTATATTTTGAATCTCTCAAACATTGAGGTTTTCCATTCAAAAACTTGCCAGAAACCATCATCTAAATCCCGACTCCCTAATTACTATACTTTTGTTGCACTACTGTCAAGGCATCAAAATGTGGTAGTAGATCAAGGTTTTGGGCACTATTTCATGCATGGAAGTGAAATGAAAGTATTGGAGGTTTTCAAAATGACATATAAACCATTTTTCTCAATAAGAGGTCCAACAATCAGTCAAATCATGTAAATGCAGATTCATTGTGCTTCTACTGTAAATGGTGGTTTTGAAGGGAAAAGGTTTGTAGCTTGAGCACAAGTCGTTAACACATGTTCCTAACGTTGTAGAGGATGTCTTCTATCTACTCAACACTTTCAGAAATATAGGGAATGGATATAAGTATGAGAGACATGGAGTCACTACAGTTTTGGATAAACGTAGCACATTTTCCGCCCTCTCACACAGTCAAAGGAAGTTGCTATGTTTTTTAATTGTTTTTGTCATCATTTTCAAAGTAGGTTTTCAATAAAATGGAAATGAATTTTGAAAAACAAAAGGAGGTTATTTTCAAACACTAGCCAAAGAACAAAAAATCCCTTTAGTTTCTTCACAAGTGTCATACATTTGGAGATTCGAATGAATCTCTACAACCTATTTTTTCACTGATTTCATCATTTCATGTTTTAGCCATCATTTTTGAGTGTGTATTCTGAGGAGTGGGAGAAGAATTTTAGAAACTGGGGAGAGTTTTCTCTCATGCAAAAAATTATATACAAAAAACTCCTTCATTTCTTTAACATCTATCATGGTTCAAGATATACGAGCTAACCTTTGACCCCTATTTTCCAGAAATTTGGTTCCTATTCCTAGTAAGCAGTGCCAAATTTAATGTATTTGATTCTATCTTTGGGGAAATTGTTGATCTTGATCCCCTACATCCAATTATTTTCTAATTGTATATATTTGATGAATTTTAGTGTGAAAATGGTTGGTTGGTTGGTCAGGGTTTAGAAGAAGAGACACTATGCATTGCATTTTTTGATTATATATTTTTCCATCCAATGGAAAGATAGAGGTCTAATTTTACAGAGATTCTTGTGTCAGCTATTAATGGTGATGTGATTCTTTGTATTGTAAGTTTTCTCTTTGTTACTATCACGCGTTTAATTTATGTCTTCTTGTTTAGCCAAGCAAATACATTGTCAAAGTGCTCTGTTATAGTTTTATAAATAATTAATGTTTTATCGCTCTAATGAAATTTAAAATTCATCATTCCAGTTAGATTATTTATATGCCATTTTTCATCATTATTCTTCTTACCCTTCTATAGAGAATTTAAAAAAAAGAATTCAGAAGAACTGGCTACATTGCCCCTATAGAAAGATCCCTCAACTCTTCATCTTCTCACTAGAAAATCATCAACTTAACATGACTCCTTTCCGAATGAATATTTCTTCTCCCTTGCTAGAAAACATTTAAAACCTATATCCCTCTGAGCACCACAGCTATCCTAATATTTAAGTGACAATATTTCAACAAAGAGAGCCCTCTCTAAAGTTGGAAGGGCTAGATTCTAGCTTTCAAGTGGTTTGTGGTAACCTCTGGGTTTCCTTCCTACAGCCTAAGGAAATTACAAAGTACTAACAATTAGCATTTGAAAACTAAACATAGTTTCTTTGAATTGTGTAGAATTTGAGTGGGGTTGTTTGCTAATTCTTTTAATAGAAACCAATGACTATGAGGATTTACCAAATATCACTAGTTGTCCTCCAGATTCACCTTTTTCAATTGGTCGATCTCCTTGGTAACATCATTCTCTTTTTCATTCCAATGCTCTTGTAACCTCGACATATATGGCAAGGAATCCTCAGGGCGTTTTGAAATTAGATGGGCCTCAAGTAGTGAGTCATTCACCTCTTCCACTATGGGGTTGGAAATATATCAGACATTGTTGGGAGACTTATTAATTGGACTAATTCTCGCTTCCCAATTTTTAAGAACAACCTTGGTTTGTCTATCATCAATATTTGGTATATGAGACTTTCTACCTTCTTGATTTTCCATTTTAAAAATTATTTGATCTCTTTATTTACATCATCATAACAAGTACTTATCTCCACTAACTCATTAGTTGAAGTGTCACCAAGTTTGCATTAGGTTTCCATTAAATTGAGCTATTCAAAAAATAATTCTTGCTTCCTTCTGAGTTGACTGTTGAGCTCTCAAGCTTCATGTTTGAACCTATCCAACTGTTATCACTAAAAAATGGTCACCTAGCCATTTCTAACTAGGTGGATCGAAATACACCACGTAGATTTAATTTTACCATAGTAAAGTCACTTTCATTGTGGAAGATAATTTAATAAACCACTTTTATTAAATTATTTTTTGATATAAATAAAAACAACCCCTATGAGAATAATTAGATAAATCATTATTTATTTAATTTTCTCTAGGAATGATTATTAAATCATTATTTAATAATTGTTCCTTGTCACAATTGACTAAATCCCTTAGGAATATTTAAATAAATCATTATTTATTTCAATTTCCTTATTTCTATTATTATAATAATTATTAAACATATTTAATAATTATTTTGATTTCACACCTTTCTTGTTTCTTGCAAAATAATTAATAAATCATTTTATTTGTTAATTATTTCTAAATAAAGGTATTTAACCATTTTAAACTCATTTTCCCTCTTCAATAAATATAATAAAGTATTCCAAGTAGTTAGGTCTGAATTTGGTTAATAATATTTTATTATTCTCCATTTTCGAGATTAACTCCATACTTCACTATATAAATGAGGGTTTCATTCATTATTCACCATGATCATTATCATCATCAACATGATCGTCATTTTTTGAGCTCCCATTTTGAGTTCTTCACTTTTGTTTGGGTTTTTCACATTGAGAGAGAGGATCAATTTTCTGAAGCATCAAGGATATCAAAGAACCCATCCCAAAGAGGGGGACTTACAAACCAATCTATATTTCTGCTTCACCAGGTGTTATCAATAAAAGATTAATTCATTTAAAATTGTCTTTCTGATTGTGCTATGATAATGGATACTTTATATTGTTGCTTTCTGTTTGTGTTTAAAATCTAAGACAACAACAACCATCAACTTGTTGTTAGGCTCACTTGTCACCTAGTGACTTAAGTGAAGTATTTTTGGTACACCTTCCAATGATTTTCACACTAACAAATGGCAACTCCATTGGTGTAATAACAACGTTCTTGGGTGACTGAAGTTTAAGGAAATTTTAGCGTTTTTTAACTATTTTTTCTCTCAATTTCTATTTATAGTATTAAACCCTATTTTCTCAAATTTTCAGATTTTATTGGGCTTCTGGTCTTTTCCACAGGTCACAGGTACCAGTCACGTAGGAGACAAAAAAATATGTGCGAGATCTTTTGACCAAGACTCCTTGGAATAGAGCACACTTTTTCCCCATAAGTGAGTTGTAGAGTGAACCTTTTGACTCAAAAGCTGTATTTTCCTCAAAAACAAGTCAATACTTGCATTTTGTACCTTTTGAGGATTTTTTTCAAAATTTTTATGGTTTTGCTGAGAGTGTTGTCTGCAGATTGGTTTGGGTTATTCATCTCTATTTGTTAATCTCGCTTAGGCTTGGATCCACTTGATTTGACTCTTTGAGGAAATAAATAGCCCCCGATGGTTTAGAGTACACCTCCAAATTGTGAGGAAGATATTTGTTGAGTGAAGATATTTCAGATTTGATCCATTACTTTTTAGATCTATTGGATAGGTTTATTTTACCTTTTCTGCCTTTAGATTTTAGGTTTGTCTTCTCTTGCTTAGGATCCCCTTGATCATCCTAGGTCTTAGAGCTTCATACCTATGCTTTACAAGAATTTTGACCTCTGATTTTTGCTGTTTTTCTGCACCATTTTCAGCAGCTTAGAGCCTTTAGATCCCAGTCCCTTGACATCAGATCTTTTTGGCCTCTTTATGTGTCTTTGAGTAGCTTGTTTTCCTTCTCTTGTTTAGTTGGTTAGTGGCCCTTGTGGGTAGGATTTTGGGTTCTTGATTGGCGGTCTATTTTTCTGTCATTTCATATTTATTTATAGTATTTCAGCATTTTACTTTCAGAAGCATATGGAATCATGAAACACACTTAATCAACTCATCCACTTGACACATCATTTTCACACACTCACACCTTAAGTGAACATGATCTTAGTTAACACCGCCAAGCCGAGACTTGAAACACTACACCTTAATAAATCAAAACACATAGATTAAGGCCACTTGGGCATCAGGGCCAAACAATCTTTTTAGTGTAGGTGTAGGGTTGGTGGGATAGGTTTCCAATAACACCCATCGGTCACTTTTCATTGAGACATAGAAGTTGACATATTAGGCAGCTTAAAATCCTTCACCATCCCACGATCAAAGCCAAAGTGTGTCAAAAACCCGATTTAGAGGGGGTTAGGTTAGGTTATCGTGTGAGTAGTTCTCCTCGAGGCTACCCAACCCATGGAAGGGAATTATGTTTGGTGGATGACTACTAAGAAGCTCAAGATTTGACCACCGCCATGGGATGAAGGTAACCGTTGTGACCAATCTTAGGAAAACACCTTATAGGATTGGCTGTGGGAAGTAGTTGGTCCTCTACCCCACCTTTCTCTGGATAACTCTGCTTGCGGTGATGATATTCTATCAAGTAACAAGTTCTTTGGAAGGCCATATGAAACAATAGGTCTAGGATTGTTTGAAGATTTAGATCACCTATAGGCTAGAGATCATTTTATTTGATAAGACGTGTTTCCTTATATTAGAGTAATGTCATTAAATTAAGTTTACACTTGGCACCACTGCACTAGGTGTTTGCTTGGTATTTGTTGCTCTTTTATTCCTATCATTATCTCTTTAGTCTAGACACCATTGTGCCTCGAAGGAATTTTTCACGTCGAATTCAAGGGCTTCACCCTCAGTTCCCATTAGGCCATATTACTCCTCCCCATCGAGTTCGAGTTCATAGTCCCAATCCTCCATTGAGTCATCATTTTGATGTTGATTCTAATTTTGTTGATTCATCTTAGTCATCCTCTAATTCCACATCTTCTCAACTCCATATTGCCATGATGTTAGGCACCAATGCAGGTGCAAGAACATAGGGTGGTAACCCAAGTGCTAACCAGGGTACCCCCACTAGCGGAACCGTAACTGATGTGGTCACTCATACTCCCTTACTTCCTTTTGTCGTTGGTTTAAGTTTCTTAGATTTCAACCAACTTATCAATGATCCCCTTCTCCATGATATTGCATGGCCAACAATGCCCACTAAAATCCCTTCAAACATCCCAAAGTTTGAAGGTAATCTCGAAGAATATTTGACTAATCATGTTCACTCCTTCCATATGTGGTGTTCATCCAATTCTATTACTAAAGACTCCATTCGTCTTCAGTTGTTCCAACGCACGCTCACTGGAGTTGCTATGAAGTGGTATGTAGACCAACCCAGGGAAACCCATTCCACTTTAGCGACTTTTTCCACAACCTTTCTTTCATATTTTCAGTTACCTCTCCATTATGATACTTGTACCGAACTTTTGACTCCATTTCATAAAACTTCTGCCACCTCCTTTCCGACCATGTTCAGGAATGGCGTAGAAGGAGGAATATCTATAGAGAACCTGACTTCGAAGACTATGTATACATGGATTGGTTTATGAGATCACTATTGGCCCCCATTTCAAAAAATGTCGCATCACACTTTCCTTAATCTGAGGAAGAAGCACTCCAAATAGCTCGCAAATTTGATCTGATTTACGCTTAGTCAGGTTATGTTTAAAATTTCATTGATGATCTGCCTTAGCCTGGTGCTACTAACGCACTGAGGGAATCTCATGCCACATATGGAATATTTGGAACCATATCACACCCTCAGCTATATGTTGCACCTCAGATGATTTATGGTCAACCTCAGGGAGGGACCAGTTCCATGTACAATTATCCCTCCCCCAATCCTCCTCAGGGCAATCCTTATCTAGGTCCTAGCACACCATATGCATATCCCCCTGCGCATCAACAAATTCCAAGGCTAGTTGTTGCTCCTACTGCTTATACAAATGTTTCCCTATCTCCCTATTATCTGTATGAACAACCTAGCTCTGCAGCCCCTTCAGCACCAGCGCCTTAGCCCCCCATGCCTGCTCCCCCTCTACTGTAGAAACCACCTCCTCCACAAGGACAAGTGTATGCTCAACAATGTGGACCCAATACCCATAACCTAAAGAAAAGGAAAAATGGGAAGGGAAATAAGGAACCAACAACTGCAAGGTAATCAAGGCAACCAGGATCCTTCACCCAATTCCCCTCAAGGTACTCAACCTAATCCTCTAACCTAGAAATAAGGTGATAAGCCCAAGTAGAACAAGAATATTCATATGAACAAACCTTGTGATTGTTGTGGAATCTATGGTCATTATACCCATGAGTGTCCTATTTTACGTCATATGTGACAATCATGGGAAGCTCAAGCAACTTCTCGAGGATCACAACCCACCGCTCCTCCTCCTCCTCTTGCTTCATCCCAACCAGCCGTGCTTACTAATCATTTTCCTCAACAAGAATACATTGCTTCTCAACCTACACAAGGTAAAGAAGCCCAACCATATCCACCACCCGGTCAACATGATTACCATATTCTCATGATGAATTATGATAAGGTAAATATCGAACAAGTTAACCTCTAGACTCGATTGTGCCAATATGACAAGCCACCTACTAAGTCTGCAACTGAGTCCCATCCCAAAGGGTCTACTGAGCCTCTATTTTCACCCAACAGTACCTTACAGATCCCTGAACCTAAGGTTGAGTTCATACCCAAGATCCCCAAAGGTTTGTTACGACGAAATGATGCTTCTACCAAAGCTGCCCATACATATAACATAGTAGATGACTTGGCATAGTCTCCTGGTCCCATGTCAATGCTGGAAGTTCTCCAAACGTGCCTATCACATTGAAAATATCTACTATATGCTCTAGGCACAATGGATCCTCAAGATGGTCAGAAAATTGTCTTTCATGTTGACAACTCAAATAACCCTCCCTTACCTTCATATGTTTCTTTCCAAATTCCTGCCTCCATTCAAAATACCACTGTCTAGCAGTATATCATTGACGAAGGCACATCCAATTCTGTGATGACCTCTAGTGTTTGGAAACAACTTGGTTCCCCTAACCTATCCCCATCCACCATCACTCTATGTGCATGGGATAGTCATCCTTCACAGCCCCTTGGCTTATACTGCAACTTCCCAGTCACAATTGTTGGAAAGACCATTTGTATTGATATCAAAGTCATTGATGCTCCCCTCAACTATAACATCCTTTTTCGTTGTAGTTATACTTATTATATGTTAGCTATCACATCTACGGTTCAACGTAAGATGTGATTTTCCCATAATGGAAAGATCATCACCATCGATCAGTTGACATATTATGATCCAAAATCCTATACTTCACCTTAGACCAACATTTATTCCATGGATGACAATAAGATTGTCTCGCTTGTCTCTCTAGGAGTCTATAAAGATTCCTCTTTACTTGGTGCTTACTATGGCCCCCAACCTACTCATTCTGAGCCTAGCTCATTGAGTGTTTTCATGCTCCAAGCATCGCGGACTACCCACAAATGGGCCATTATGCCTTCACAACAATTCATACCTTCACAACCTACTGTGTCTAACTTAACTCCTCCTGTCAGTAAAACTCATCAAGGATCACTTCCTTCTCCTAGTATCTCTCCTAGTCCATTTCCACCTGGAACCATTCCCCAGGCCTTAACCATTATGGAGTAATTCCTCTGGGCTACTATCCTTTTTGTCAGATACTTATACCCAAAGAAACCAACATATACCCAGAGAACTTATGATTTAGTCAATTTATCATGTGTTGATCTTTAATTAGTGCATCAGTAACTTATTATATGGTAACTATATACAGTAATAACATAATAAATCATCACACATAAGCAAGACACATGAACACGAAGATTTTAGGTGGAAACCCAATGCGGGAGAAAAACCACCTGCTGTTGTCATTGCTATCTTATTTTAATATAAAGATTTTTTTTTTACAATCTTGTAATGGTGTAGAGTCATACCAGTACGTAGGCACCCACCTGCAGAAGGCTACAACCTTCTCTTGTTTTCCAGATTCTATTGGAAGGGAGCTACAAACCCCTAGATCTTGTACTAGCTGATATGTTTACTAGTATGTAGGTATCGACCTACAAAATGCTACAACCTTCTCTCTTCCTCCAGGGACCACGTTTCATTAATTTTCAGACTAGATGCTCCTGGTACACAACAATACAAAATGAAGGCCTTGTTTCACCAAATTTTCACACTGGACCCATTATAACTTTCAAACTACCTCAACTAATAATAAATTAATCTGAACAGTTAGATCACTGTCACCAGAACACTGTGTTGAACCTAGAAACCTGCATCATCATTCAGAACTAGCTGCAATCTCAAAAATCATACATCAGAATGCATACACTACCTTACTGAACCCAACCTGCGTGTATACACTACTTCCTTTAACAAAAACTACGTATACCTTCAAAACTACTGAATCATAAAAACTTGTAAATCAGAACTATACCAACCAGTAATATTATGAACATCTATTGTCAATTTACAGAGATATAAACAATCAGCAAAAAAGATAACCCTTCTGACTTAATCAATCAATCAATCAGACAAAAACTCCTTATGCATTCATTTTTACTTTCAGATCTAAGTAGACTTCATTGATAGACATCAGTAAAACAACAACACTAATAAGATAGATTAGTCATTTCTGAACAATAGGCTTTTCTTTTGTATACGCTACTTGGAAGATTAAAACCTGTGTGTATACGTGCCTTTGCCAAGGCTAACCAGTGTATAAATCTGTAAATATTAACTTACTACTTCGCTGCTATTCTAGAATTCAAACATACCCAGATCATGACATTTAAAGAATAAAACATGCATAAGCAGTAAGATCTAGCCCAACCAATATCAGATCATATAATGATAAGTCATTTCAGGTCTCATGATCTTGATCCAACATTGTATCCAAGGTGCACAAAATATTTCAAATCATATCATAATCATAGCCCCTGCAACATAAAATATACTTCAAATAGAAGTATTCTTGAGAAACCCTTTCACTTTCACACTTGGCCCTTTGATTTTCTCCTCCTTATATAGTTTTAGCCTTTCTCAATACCTCAGACCAAAACAACACTTAGAACCTATGGTATTCTTGGGTGGGATCAAATAGTCATTACTCCACTCAATATTGTGGGCTAATGCCATGGTGTTGACCATTTGTATTCTTTACTCTTGAATTTCATTAATTTTCCAACCCATACGCGCTTTTCATCTTGTGAAAGTGCGTGCATATGTATACACACATTTTGTTCTGTGAACCTATGTGTATACGCTGCCTTGACAAGGTGAACCTATGTATACATCTTAAACTATCTAAACACATCCTTTTCCTTCAAATTCTTCATTTTGATTAGTAGACCTTTGTTCCAACTTCTTGTGCTTCTGTAGCAATGCCCTGTTACCTCTGAATTGACATGTTACACAGTGAGTTGTCTTTTATCAAATATGAGCAGACCTGTGAGTGAGTTGCTGATGATCCTCATATATGGGTAATTATATGGGCTCATTTTACCTCCTAACCTAGTCAAATCAACCATTCTATTAGCTTATTGTATGATTTTCTGATTATATTTATGCTTATGGAGTGAGTTGAGTTAGTTATGATGCCATGTGGTCTAACATGTGTTTAATGCAGATTATTGATGAATTTTGAAGTCAAAGTCAAGGATCCAGTGGAAAAATGGTAGCAATAACTTGAAGTGGACAAAGGAGAGGACTTATAGGAGGGAATCCCCCTCATTTATTACTCCTCACTTCGAATTCCCCTTCATTCAGCTCAGAGTACAAGCAGCCAAATCATGCACTAGAAGGTAGCAGAGCAAGTGGAGGATGACTATTGATTATCATGAGTTTTGGGAGCCAAGCCTCCCTGATTTTAAGGAAGCTGTTGGTAGCTTCATTTTTATAAATAGAGAGGCCTAGGGCCTCACAAGGGTCAAATTTTTTGTTGGATTTTTTCTTATGTAAACTCTGCTCAACTTCGAGCTTATTATCTTGTGATAGTTTCATGTAATCTTGCTATTGTTTTGGAAATAAAGATGGAATCCTTTTTGAGTTAGCACTGATTTACCTCAAAGGGCTTAAGCTCTTGGGTTAGGGCCCAATCCAAGCAGCCAAGCTCCTCTTTACTTGTATTTGTATGTTTATTTCAGTTTATAGATTAAGTTGCTGTTATATGCATTTCTTCTATGGTTAAGAATAGGTTGCTTTTGATGATTCAGAAGTTGCTTCCATTTGTGCTTTCTATAGCAGGTTAAGTAGTGATAAAGAGAAGATTCAAAAGGATAGCAAGAGTTCCTTGGCCTCTCTTCCTCCCTTTGGGACCATGATTTGAGGCAAAGACCCTCTTGCTGCCCCAAAAACACAGATTTTCCTCATTCATAGGACTTCTAGTGTTTGCAGCTTTTTAGTAGGTTACTAGTCTAGTTCTATTTTGCTTAAGATCTTCTTCATCATGCTTACTTATTTATTTGTAGTAGTCTTCTTTCATGCTTTCCTTTCTTGTAGTATTTCTCATCGTTTCCTTTCATAGATCATAGTTTGGACTACTTTGATGCAAAACTTTGTTTTTCTAGATGCACTTATTTCAATGCTTGCTTGATCTTATTGGTTGACTCTCAGTTCCTTTGTAGTAGATCTATTTTTACAGTAGGCCAAATTATCAACCATCCCATCCTACACCTGATCCATGCCCTACAGGTTGCCCAAGTCTCACCTTAATTCTGCATTAGTTTCCTGCATTTTCCATAGAATTTCTTCCTCTCTCCTTGAGCAAACCCAATCATCTTCCTCTCTCCTGGTGATTCATGGTAGACACTAGGCACCCTAACACCTCATTCCAACCTTAATATACCTTTTCCACCCTCTCTCACACCCTCAAAATAGTGAAAACTTCTCTCGGCCTCCTCTTGTAGGCCTCCTGTAGTTCTCTGTTTTCCTCCTGTAGATTTTCCCGTAGGCTTTATTTTGAAGGCCCCGTGTGGGAAAAGCATCCAGAAGGCCACATGAGACCTCCTAGGACCCATACACACCATCCTACATCTGCTCAAGTCCAAAAACCACCCTCCAATGCTACCTATTCGCTGCCACATTCACACACAATAACTTAAATGCATGTCAAATTCACATAAAAATACATAAAAATCCAAAAAGATGTTTTCTGCTTATTTACTTCTAGAAATATCTTAGTTAGATGTTGTTTACTTCCTTGAGTAGGTAATGACATTCCTTTCATGGTTTTCATAGTGCTTTTTGCAAAAGTAAGATTAGTTGGTTAATTAGGGTTTACTAGGTTTGCTTTACATTTCAGTCTTTCTCCTTTCTCCAGTTAGAGTAGCATCTGTAGAGTAATCTTTCTCTCCTTTCATCACATATAAGAGCTTCTTCTAGAATCCATAGAAGTTGGCTTGAGCTCCTAGTGATCTTGTGCCAGCTAACCAAGTGACAACTTGCAGTAGGAACAAGTACTTGTGGATATGGCACCGATGCTTCCAAGTTTGTTACGAACTACCAGGTTGATAAGAGTAAAGTAGGCAGCCTAGGAGTTGCAGCATTATTGTTGCAATACTGGTGCTCACCACTTTTTGGTGCTGTTTCCAGGGAAGCATCAGAGTATTCTATGATTACTGCTTTCTTCTATTTTGTATTGCAATATTCTGCTAACAGTTTATTTTAGCAAAAGTAGACTAGTCATTCCTTTTCTTTCAATTCTGCAAATTTCATTTTAGCAAGTTCATATCAGTTAGTTGCAATTTTTTTTGTTTAATCAATTTCAGTTTTGCAGGTACTATCAGTGTGGGGAAAAAGAAACAAAAACCAACCAAAAAATATTTCCTTTCATGCCTCGTAGGAATAGAGATAACTTAGGAAAATTTTTGCCCAACACCCCCATTGCTTCACACAGCCAGCCTTCTCTCTTCTTTGGCGGTTGCGATCAAGAAGAATGCTTAGGTGAACAACAAGACATATTTGAATAACCAATAGGGGAAGAAGAAGAAGAAAACATTCCTTTGGAGCCAATGGCTGAAAACATAAATGCTAGGGGGAATGGAGAGAGAATAAAGGGCACCTTTCCCATTCAAGAAACTAATGGGGACACCAAAATGAAGAACATAAGCCCTTTCGCCCTACCTCATTTCCATGGTCTAACTACAGAAGATCCTGACACCTTTTTGTTTGAGTTTGTTGTTATCTATCAAACCTATGACTATGCAGAAGATGAGCAAAAGTTGAAACTGTTTCCTTCTACCCTCAAGGATGCAACACTGTGCTGGTTCATGGGATTACCTGGAAATAGCATCACAAATTGGGCTCAGATGCATCAAACCTTTAACAACAAGTATCGAGACTATTGTAGGTCAAAAGATACTAAAGAAGAATTTTTCTGAATGACCATAGGAAGTGATGAGTCCCTGGAAGACTATGAAGAGAGGTTCCAGCTTAGTTACAAAAGGGCGAGGTGTACACTTGACCTTGAGTCTCTGAAGGTGGTCCTACTCAGGGGAATTCAAGAATATCTTTTAGACACCCTCCATCTACTGGCCGGGGGAGACATATACCAACTATCCTATGAGGACATAAAGACCGTTTTTAGAAACCATTCTAGAGCAGCCAGAAAGAAAGGTAGGGGGAGTCAACCCATAGCCAGTACCTCTTCCTCTAACTCATCCATTAAAGGAGAAATTGGAAACATGTTGGAAGACTTCAAGAGTGAGATGCTGTGGACTCTTGCCATGCAAATGGATACCTTAAATATCAAAAGGAAACAAGAGGAAGCAGATAGGGATTTGGCTATTTTTTGCCCTAGATCCACCAGGAGGCATCGTAGGAATGAATGCACATTGAACTCTATAGAGGTTTGTTTAGTCTGTGAAGAAAATCATTCTACAGATAAGTGCCCTTCCTTACCTAGACTTAAAGCCGTGTATCAAGGGGTTGAGGGAGTCATTGAATAGCTCTATTATATAAACCAAAGGAGGCTACATGGACCTAGACCATACTAGCAGGGATTGCAAGGGATATCTCAGGCATACTACAACCCCAACCAAGTCACTTCCATACCTTCTTGGGGCCCCCTGCTCATCCTTCCTAGTCCACGCCTCCTCCTTGGTCCTTCACATCTCAATATCATGCCCAACTAGCCACCCATTCATTTCAATCCTATGCTCAGCTACAACCCCAGTGGAGTGCATCTCATCAGGGGTAGAGGCCCCAATACAACTCTCTTCCCACTCTTTTGCCTCCACCACCTACCCAACCATAACTGTTACCTCCTGCTCCACCAAAGCAACCCCAAATGCTTGCCCAGCCAAATCCGAACCCAAACAATAGACAGGCCCAACCAGTGTATAGTGGGGAACCATCATGCCCAACTTATGCTATGGAGATTCATGAAATTAACTTGTGATCTGGGAAGGTTCTCCCAGATAGCCAGCCTCCACCTAGGGAGGTTGAGGAAGATAAAGAGGAAAGTGAACCTAAAGCAATTCCACCCTTTCCTGAGAGACTATTTGTGATGGTCCAGCCTACCCCAGAAGAAACTGAACTCCAGGGACAATTGAAACATTTATGTGTGAAGATACCACTTCTCCAAGCCATAAAAGATGTGCCTATCTACAATAGACTGATCAAAGAGAAGTGCTTTAGGCATCCAAGAAGGCGTAAGAGAGATGCCCCAACCATTGATGTCATAGGGAAACTGTCCGACCTGATGTTAGGGCAGGTAATCTATCCAAAATATCTGGACCCTGGAAGCCCAGTAGTTGATGTCCACATCAATGGCACCATGATCCCACACACCTTGATTGATTTGGGAGCTACCATTAATGTGATGACAAAGGATACAATGCTCAAACTCAACCTTTAGGGCTCCTTGAGGAAGACCACGACTGTGCTACAGCTAGCAGACCACTCCACCGTGACCCCTGAGGGGATTGTGGAAGATGTGATGGTCTCCATTGATTCTTGGGAGTACCCTGCTGATTTCTTAGTTCTCTAGCCAAAGGAAAAGTTCACTGGGTATCCTCTCAACGTGGAACTTGTCTCATGATCTTGCAAACTTGCTTCTGGGGTTTTGCAGATAATGATTGTACATGTCAAAGCCTTCACAATCCCTAGCCATATGTCCATATTTAGCACATAAAAAGAAATAACCATTAAATAAACGAACATACCTGGAAGATTTTTCATTCTTCTTTGGAGGCGGTGTTGTAGTTTCTTGTGGTCCTTTTTTCTTGATTTCTTTGGTCTTGTTCTTTGGAGTTGCAACGTTCTTCTTTGGCTTTCCACTTTCATCAACTTCCTTCTTAGAATCATCCTGCGAAGCTGTGGAGCTTGTACCTTCATCAACTGGATCTTTACCATCTTTAATTGTCTTCATTTTCACTTCTTCATCTATCTTATCTTGCAATTATTCTTTTTGGGATCCCTTGAGTTTGTTGATCTCATCACGAGTTTCATCAAGTTATTCTTGCTTTTGAGAAATATCTTATTGAAACCATCTTTTCAAGATCTTCCTTCTTTTTTCTGCCTCCTCAACCTGTAGCTTGAGAAGAGTGGTCTTCTCTACTTCTTTTTTGAGAACCTGTATCGGTTCCTTCTACTTCTCATTTTCAATCCTAAGCCTGCTTATTTCTATTGAAGATGTTTCTAATTCCTTTTGATTTTGGTCAACATCGGATATGTATCTTTGATGACATTCCTTCCTTTCAATTTGTACTTCCTACATCTGTTGTGTGATCCTACTAATCTCTGCAAATGCTGTGTCAAGTTCTTGTTGCTTCTGTTGGACTTCTCTCTTGAGGTCTCGTGTCGCTGTATTATTGATTTCTTCCAACTTCTTTTGAAGTGAATTTTCAATACATTTGTGTTCTTCAACTTCAATTTTGAGACCTTGAACTTGTTCTTCAAGAGTATTGGAATGGATCTTCTCAGCCTTGAGCTCTTTTATAAGCTCGATTGCCTCAAAAAATTCTTCTATGGTCAACCCTTCTTCATCATACTCATAAGGATCCAAATTTTCAATAACATCTTGACTTGACTTCTTTGTTGAATAGAGATTATGAAGCTTTTCCCAAAGAGCTTTAGCTATTGAACATTGACCAACTTTTGTTTTCACATAATTTGGCAAGTCATTCAAAATTACATTCATGGCCTTTTAATTGTACCTTTTAGCTTCATCGGTAGATGTGTCTCCAGAAACAATTGATTCCCATACTCCATGTGCCTACAAAGATACTTCCATCCTAGATTCCCATATCCAGTAATTATCTGCATCAAAATCAGGGGTTGGTACACAATACTCACTTTCTTGATATTTTGTTGTACCTGTACCTTCCTTTGAAATCCTTGTAACCTGCTTCTTTGACTTTCCCATCTCTATGCTCTGAAAAGTGACTTCTAGCGGTTAAGTTGTTACTAAAGGAACTTTCTCTGATTCCAATTGTTGGGAAATACTGAGAGGGGGGAGGTGAATCAATATTTCTTAGCAATTAACACTTTTAATTCTTTTCAGAGCATTAGTTAATCTTCAATTATTATTAACTTTTATTTACTGTTATTATTGCATAAACTTTAATAATAATTGAATGTTAACTAACGCTTTGAAAAGAATTAAAAGTGCTAATTGCTAAGGAATACTGGTTTACCCCCCCGCCCCCTCTCAGTATTTTTTAGCAATTAACACTTTTAATTCTTTTCAGAGCATTAGTTAATCTTCAATAATTAGTTAAGATTCTTAATCTCCATGCTTTCCAAAACTAACATTTTATACATGCCAATATTAGGGAGTGGATCATTCTATTGCAACTAAATCTCAAGCTGAACTACTCTTTTTGTACGGAGTCCTTCAAGTTCCTGAAACATATTTCCATAAGTATCATCAACTTCACTTAATTCATACTTAAGTTTAGGATCACATCCTGAGAAGGATTTGTATTTATTGACATCCTTAGGTTTTACAATCATCAATACATAATTCTTATTGAATTGTCTTATTATGATGTGCTCTTACAATGTAGTCAATCCCTCCTTTGAAGAGATGATATTTGTTTTCCTCATGATAAAATATGACTTTTCAATCATACATATAGGGACTTCCCATGACAATCCTAAAAATGTCAAGAGGTACAACATCAAGTACAACTTCATCTACAAAATTAACAGTGATGGAAAACTTAAGTATACATTGTCTTGTTACTTTCAGTTTGGCATTATCACATACCCAACCCAAAGGGTGAGGTTTAACATGAGGTATTGTTTCTAAATTAAGTTTCTTAAAAATTGCTTCAAAAATAAGATTGACTTTAGAACCACTATCAAAAATATTATCAACCTTATTATGGTTTATGACCACTCTAATATGAAAAAATTCATTCCTTTTCTTATCATTTAGAGATTCAGAGGACTCAATAGAAGAACTAGAACTTGCATTAGAAGTTATACCTTACATTCCCATGGCTGTGATATTTGTTTCATCACCTGAATCATACCCCAAATCTTTTTGAGTTGTAGAAATAGTCTTTTGTTTCGCCTTGTTGTAAAAATTCTTTGGCCTCACTTCTGGATGCAACTTCTAGCAATGGTCTTCATCATGACCATCCTTCTTGCAATGTTTGCAAGTGAGTTTCGTTTCCTCTTTCTTAACAATGGTTTTCTTCTTCCCCTTTCCTTTTCCTTCCCCTTTTTACTTATCAACAAATGGCTTGGATGGTTTCTTTGAAGTATCATCTCACACATTCTTTCCTTGACTTTCAATATGCGTAGCTTGTACACACACTTCATCTTTTTTGGTTGGGTTAAGCATAAGAATAGTATGTCTAATATAGCTATGTAAACCACCAATATACTTCATAAGTGTTTCTTCAATATCTAAAGGAATACCCAAAATCAAAGCTTTCTTTCAAAATTCTTGAGTATAACTTTGGACACTTTGACCCTTAGCTTTCCTAAGATTTTTCCATCACATCATTGCTTGTTGTTTATATGCCAATGGATAAAATTATTTTCTCAAAGTAGGTACAAAATCATTCCAAGAAGAAATAATCATACCACTTTTATAGAGATCTTCTTGTGTTTTTGCTTCCCACCATATGCGAGTTGTTCCTCCCAATCTAATAGAAGAAAGTTGGATTTTTGTGACATCATCATCATATATTTTGGATCCTGCAATATACTTCAATTTGCCTCACCTAATTATCCAAGTTTTTAGCATTCAATTATCCATCATATATTGGCAAATCAAACTTTACATCAATCTTAATGAAAGTGGATTTAGCATGTCAATTATGTCCTTTTTGTGAACAAGTAGGAGATGAAGGAGAATATGGTGAAGAAGGAGGTGAAGGAGGTGGAGGAGGAGGAGACCTACCACCATCACTAGAATCACCATTACCATTACCATTACCATCTGGTGGCTTATGAGAACCATTACCTTGCTCTTTTGGTTGACGAAAAATTTCATCTTGCAATCACATTGTCCTCTCATCATACAATACTTTTACCATGTTAGTCATATCAAGAAAAGTATTTCTAAATTCTATCTTTGTTGGAGAAAGACCATCATCTTCTTCATCTGACATGTATTTCTTAGAAGAGTCAGGAAAAATCTCGCCTACAACATCCAGTCCCCATTTCTCAAATGGTTATTCAATGCTGACTAGTTATAATGGTAAGGCAAATTTCCTCTCTATTCTTGAAATTGTTTGGCAAGTTTTTCACCTTCTCACATAAGCATGTGAATCTTTAAAAATTGTAGGCCAATAATATCCAGCATGAAGGATCTTATGTGCAATTGTATCTCCTCCAAAATTTCCTCCAGTTGGACCTTCGTGTATTTCCTTCAAAACTATATTAGCTTTAGCCTTTTCAAGGCATTTAAGTAGAATAGAGTCATAATTTCTTCTAAATAAAACATCATTCACTAGTTGATATTAATTTTCTTTTAATATTAAAGTTATTTTATTCTCGGATCTAGTTCAAGAGGTGCATATCCATGAGTTATATAGAAAATAAGATCAACATATTGTGATTCTGAGTTAATCAAACATATCTCTTGTAATTCATTGAGTTCACCTGAAAGGTTTTCTGATGAATAATCATTAGAATTAGCAACTAGTTTACACAAACCTTGACGATGAACAATATTTGCCATTTTAATCTCCAAGTCATATTCTTGCAATGTTGTGACCCAATTTTCTCTTTTCTCACCAATTTGTTTATGTATTATAAATTCTCTAACTGTTGAGAAAGGTACAATCACATTGGTATGTGACTTAAGCAAAAATGGTCAATTTTTTTTAATAGATTTGAAGACAATGAAGGCTTCATTCTCAACTTGTAAATAATTCAATTCAACCCCTTGAAAAGATGAGTTTTCAAATGCAGTGGGAACTTCTTCTCCTTCTGCATTTGTTTGTGGTAGGACAACTGCATAAGAATGGTTAGAAACAAAATTATATAACACAAATTCCTTAGAATAGTTAGGTGAAAAAAGGAAGGAGCTTGAACTATTGATTTCTTTATTATCTCAAAGGAATTTCTTTATTATGTCCCCCATTTGTAAATAATATTTTTCCTAATAATATTTTGGAATGGCATAATAATTTGGGAAAAGTTGGGGACAAAACATTTTACAAACTTAATTTGTCCAAGGAATGACTACATGGATTTTTTACTATGGGGTAGTGAAATTTCAGAAATGGCTTTGATTCTACCAGGATCAATGGTAATACCTTCCGTAAAAACAATAAATCCTATTAACACGCTCTTAGTTAAGGCAAAGAAAGACTTTTTAGGATTCAGAGAGATGCCATATTTTATGCATCTGTAAAAAATGTGCTTAAGGTCATGCAAGTGACTACCTCATTTCTTAGAATAAATAGTTACATCATCAAGATAGATTACCAAAAATTTATTGATGAGACCTATGAATGCTAAATCCATGGCTCTCTCAAAGGTAGCTACAACATTGATTAGACCAAAGGGCATCTTTTGATAAATGTAATTACCCCGTTTGGTTTTAGACATAGTTTTCAACTTGTCATCTGGATGAACCAAGATTTGATTATAACCTGAAAAACCAATACCATATAAAAAGATGTTAACTATGATCCTGCTATTGACTGTATAATTTTTTCCATAGGAGGCAATGGGAAATTTTCTTTCTTATAGGCTTTATTTAGATTTGTAAAATCTATGCAAATCCTAATATCACCATTTTTCTTTCTTACTGGCAGCAAATTAGAAACCCACTTTCAGTGTCTGACATGGAAGATGATCTTGACTTAAAGTAATTTGTTTAATTCAATTTTGATAGAATAAGCAACTTTTGGATGAATTTCTCTAAGCTTTTTTTTACAAGCTTAACATCAAGAAGCATAGGGATAATATGTTGAATTATGGATGTGTCATATGTTTTCGAGTCACCATAACTCCAAGCAAAAATATCCTCATATATTCTAAGAAAATGGATGAATCTAAGCCTCTCATCGGGAGAAAGACCAAGTCCAATATTGACATTTTGAGGTTTCCCTTTAGTTCCCAAATTAACAAATTTTAAAGTTGAACTTTGTATCTTACAATTGGTAGGACATTTAAATCTATCCTTCAAATCATAGAGATCCTCCAACTTGACCACATATTTTAACAATGCATTTTTTATTTTATCTTCCTCAGAAGACCTGTTAAGTTCCTTTTCATGCATGTCCTCATTTATGATTTGGTCATCATATGTCCCTTTAGATGTTAGAAAACTCAAAATAACAACATCATCATTAAAAACTCTCTAATTGGTGTTATTTCCTGGAATGGAAGGCCTAAATTATCAATTCAATAGAAAAATTATTGGGACTAAAATCCTCAAGTGGAATTAATTTGGATGCAACATTAGATAACAGGTCAACACTGGCATTTTGAAATCTTGAAATAGGAGAAATGTTAAAAGCTAGAAAATGGGATTTTAAATCCTGAATTAATGCTTCATAATTTTTGAGGTGATTGAGACACAATGAATATTATTTCTAATGTGTTTAAGAATTTAAAATCTAAACTAATTTCTTTTTTAATTCCTTGAACAAGTGCCTCATATTCTGCTACATTGTTGGTGCATTCAAACTCTAATATTCAAGTGAGAATGGGTTTTTCATTTTTAGGATTGATAAGAATACAACCAAATCCTGCACCATCATTGGATTTAGACCCATCAAAGTAGAAATTCTAAAATAAATTATCTACGTGAGCATTTACAAAAGAATCAATAATGTTTATGCAATGAAATGAATCTGTTTCGGAAAAAATTTTGATTTGTGAAGAAACTGATTCAGCAGAATGAGAACCCTGGGATGGAAAATTTCCAAAGAAAGCATCAACATAATAGTTACCTAGAATATTGTTTGTGAAAAAAAACATGGTCATTATATTCTTCGAGATTGGTGACAATGTATTTTAAGTGATTTTCCCTATCTATCTTGATTTGATTTGGTTTTCCATTATATGGATTTGAGAGGTGAGATCAATTGGTAACAAAATATCCATTTTTTTTTTTGACTAGTCTCTACTCAATATAAGACCATAAAATTATGGTATATCAACAACTAGAATATCAATAATCTGGAAAACTTTAGGATTGGATGACAGTCGAATTAACACTTCATTTGCTTCTCCTTACAATTTAACCTTTTTTCTATCTAATTGAACAATCGAAGTGGTTGAATTTTTAGGTACGTTTAATTTCAAGCACACCGAATAGGGAATAATCTTGGAAGAATCCCCAGAGTCAACTAGACAATTATGAAAATTTTTATTGAAAATTTCAAAGGTGAGAAGGAAAGGGGGAGTGTGTGAATTTGATCTGTCTCCTATCAGAATAACATCTATTGAATCAATTTTATCAGATGATGAAGAAGGAGGTTTT
Organism: Pinus tabuliformis; assembly: GCA_031772625.1. Taxonomy (NCBI): domain Eukaryota; kingdom Viridiplantae; phylum Streptophyta; class Pinopsida; order Pinales; family Pinaceae; genus Pinus; species Pinus tabuliformis. Next base: position 335,630,079 of record CM062810.1, on the reverse strand, counting down.
GTCTTGGATTTTCTCTTAGAAGTTTTGGTAGTAGAAAAATCAGATGGAAAAGGAGAAGTAGGAATTTCATTTAAAGAATTAAGCAATAATTTCTACCGTTGTTTATGTTTTATAACTTCATAGAGTGAAACGTTTGCCTTGATTTTCTTCATATCTTCTACAATATTATATTCAGCGTTACCAGATATCAATAATGTTTTAGGTGGAGAAGAATTTGAAGTAGATGTGTTTGGTGTACTAGAAGTTTGGTCAGAAGTTTTCTTAGGCATATCTTTTTCAATCAGAGCATTAGTTGTATATTTATGACCTCTTGAATATGAAACAACAACGTTCTTTCTTTTGGTAGTAATAGGCATTGCTTCTTCATTTTCTTCGTCAGATCTAGGAGGAATAAAATCCCAAAGTACACGTGCTTCAACAATGTCTTCTTCTTTTGTTTCTTCATTAGCTTCTTGCACTTCTTCTTCATCTTCCTCATCTTCTTCAGCAGTTGATATCTGTGAGGCTGATTGAGTAGGTGGTGTGGCTAGATGAGTCCTTCTAATTGGTCTAAAATATCGTTTATTGGATGAAATTTCAACAAATTTCCTTTTCAACTCTACCATCTCATTTGACACAGTTTTAAGAACCTTTTGTAATCATTCCATATCAAATGGGTCTTTAGTAGCTTTCTTCTTGGTTTACTCTTTTAAGGTGATGTTCTTTGCATGATTTCTTTCTTCAGCTGCAACTTTCTTCTCAAGGGCTAACAATATTTTCTCAAATTCCAAAGCTTCTTCATGTCATCAGTGAGTGTTTATTTTTGTGCTCTATGAGTGAACATAACAATATTTTAAGGTAGGGAAATAATGTACCAATCGATCTAGACTTTCTGGATCTGTTCTAGATGTAGTTGGAATTTTATTCAAAAGTTTATTCAATCTAGAATTAAAATCTTTAATATTTTCAATAGGGGAGATCTTAAGATTGGATAAGTCATTAATTAATGTAGATGGTGTTTTATCTTCTCCATGTTTTTTAATAAATTTCTCTTCAAATGCATCCCAGTTATTTATTAATCTAGAAGATAAAGAGAAATACCAAGATCTAGTTGATCCTTCAAATGTGTAAGGGAAAAACCTACAAACTACATCCTCCTCAAAAATACCATTCATCTTGATATCTAACAAAAAATTATGAATATGTTCTTCAACAGGAATTCCATCATCCGGATTGTATTTCGGTAGCCATCTCCTTGGATGTTTGGGAAGAGGATGCAAAAGGGGATTCATTGCTATTGCTCTTGGGTTGTTACAAGGTTTTCCATTATGGGATTGATGATGTGATTGGTTGTATATGAGGTAGACCCAAAAATGGATGAGCTTGATGAAGGGTCAATTGAAATAATAATAGATGATAATGCTCCTATGGAACTACTAAAAATTGTAATTCATATTGGTTGGGTAGAAAATGAACAGGTGGATGAATATGGAGTTGTAGATGAACAAATAATAGGAGATAAGGAATGTTAAGAGGATTATAATGAAGAAAATGGAATGGGTTGATATGATATTGAAGGAATGGTAGGTGTGGGATGTGGAGAAGATGTAATATTCTCACTAGCAGAAGAATCGGTACGAGAAAAATGCTTTTTTCTATGGTGAATTTGAAATGGGAATTCAAATCATTTGATTCCAAGTTTTTCATATCTTTCTCCGGTAAGGATTCAAAAATATTTTAGTGAATATTTAGCACTTCCTTCAGATGTCTTGGGTTGATCATATTGTTCACCAGAAATTGAAATTCCTTCAAATTTATATATAATAGTTTGAAGCTTAGGAGATTATGTTGGTTGATTAGGAAGGGGAGTGTTTACAAAAGGTTTACTACCTAATATTTTATCAGGGCTAGGATATTTGGAAGATGGATCCGCAGCTTCATTTCTAGAAGGAGGTGATTTAAAATGGGATATACAAGTTGTAGTTGATTTTTGTGGAGGTGATTGACTCTTGGGATGGGTACTAGATTTAGAGTGTGATCTTCTTGCCATTCACAACTTTTTGACCCTCCTAGCGCAAAAAATGTTGATGGCCAAAATTGACATCATCAACATTCGGGGAATCCACCCAGTCAATGCCCTAATTATACCTTTTTCCATGAAAATTGGTGGTTCCAACTAGTTCAAATGGGTTTCTAGTTACCCGTTCAAAACAAGTATGATATACAAAAACTTAATTATGTAAAGCTAATATATAAATTATCTATAGTACCTGAGTATACAAATCACATGTGTTAAAATGATAACGTTGATTCATAATAATAAAGATTACCATAAAACAACATTAGAATAATGATTTAAGTTATTTTTTTGATTAAATAGTTAATAGAAAAAATATTAAGCTCTCTATATATCATAAATCGAAAATATTGTTCTTTGTAATTAAAAAAATAATAATTCAGACACATCAAAAGTGATACGTGACTAAATTAATATGAAATCATACTAGAACAATATTAAAATATTTATAGGGTTATGCATTCAACACATCAACTAGATCTAATTGGATTTAAGAAATGTTGGTATGGAAATGATGGGAAAACCATTGGGCATGGACTCCGTTTGACAACAAATTACTGCTAACAGGTTATATGAAAAAAATACAAAGCAAAGGTAGCAACAACTTTCTTAGACAATTAATAATTTAGCTGTGGTAGAAGCAAATAGAGATAAATACCAAAAACAAAGCAATTAATGAATTATGTTAAAGATATTTAAGTGGAAAACATATAGCAGCTTGGAAATAGTAAATCTGAGCTAACAAACAAAGTTCATATTTACAAACTTGATTTCCAAAATGTAGAAGACATGTGGAAAAGATAATGGAACAAAAGAGATAACAAACACTAGAAGATAGACAGGAAAACTATTACACAAGAATATCTGTAACTCTCAGAAAATAATGTTAAACAAAGTAATTTATATTGATATAAAAAATGTGTACACTATACCAAAGGATATGCCAAAATATTCCAACCCTTCTTCATTACATAGTCCATGTCTTTATAAGAAAATACAAACTAACTAAAAATAGGTTTCCAACAAAGCTTTAATTACAAATTGCTAAAAATAAAAGAGATCATAAAGTGTATCTCTCAAATACATGCACATAAAACTTTCCAAGCCTATATTCATATCAATATCATGTTATTTGTAGATTCATGGCTAGAGATAAGGATCACCAAGTCGAATTTGATGAGGTGGCATCCATGTCAATAATTCTCCATGATATTTTTCCTCACGAATTCCTAAAAAATAGGGTCCAAATATTCCTTCATATATGGCAAACTGTGACGCCTGTGTAAAATATGAGAGAGGTTTTCTTTAATATATATGTTTGAAAAAAAATAATTATTTTCTAGATGTTCATAAACCTCATTGAACTTTACTGTCTTTTACAAGAAATTATTCAATATTTAAATCTGGCAAAAAGTGTTGTAAATATTCCCATGAATCTTCCAATCTATGAAATATGTGAAAAATATGAGAGAGGTTTTGTTAATGGGCATGTTCCTAACAAAAACCTCTTTCTATTTTAAAAACATCATTCCCATTTGTTTAGAGATCGTGCCCGCAATTACTACCTTTTAGAGGGAAAAAACATAGTAAAACAAAGTTTTTTTGTTGAAATTTGATTTTTTAGAGCCACCCATTAATCGTAATGAAACCTTGTGAAAAAATTTCTCCCATAATATGAAATACCACTCCTTCAACACTTTTATTTATAAAAAAATTGGAATTTCTCCTTTTGGCACTGATACCCTGAATGTGAGCACATTTTTTTTTTAACATATAATAATGCTGACACTCTCGTTGTCAGAACTTTCACCCTATTTATTACAAATTGGAGTTGGCAGTTCCATTATCAACAATTTAAAAATTATAGACTAAACTTGTGAAAACAGAAGGCATAGTAGTGGGTCCGGAAAATATTAGAGCTATCATGGAATGGGCAGTTCCTGGGAATGTGGATGAGGTCAGATCATTCATGGGGTTAAAAGGTTATTATAGGAGGTTCATAAAAAAAATCTCATGAATTTCCTATCATATTACATCATTGTAGAGGAAAGGGAAGGAATTTGATTGGAAAGAGGAATGTGTAGCTAGTTTTGAGCAGTTGAAATAGTTGCTTACAAACGCTCTCGTTCTAAAGATTGCATATCTAGATAAAGAGTTCATGGTATGTACAAATGCTTGCAAGAGAGGACTTGGTGGAGTTGTGATGCAGGAGGCACAAGTGGTATGTTACGAGTCAAGGAAAGTGAATGAGCATGAGCAGAAAAATGTGACGCATTATCTTGAGTTGGCATCAATCATTCATGAATTGAAGATGTGGAGGCACTATCTTCCTGGTAGGAGGTTTGTATTGATGAGTTATCATAGTGGGTTGAGATAATTGTTTGAAAAATCTGATATGAATGCCAGACAAGCTAGGTGGTTTGTCATGCTTAGTTAGTTTGAATTTGTTATCAGATACATTAACTGTAAGGAGAACAGGGTTTTGATGCTCTTAGCAAAAGGGTGTAGTTAAATCATATTACAACAATGAGTTCATATGGGACAAATTTACAAGATTAGATCTTATAGGTAGGACAACATGATGATAGGTACACAGATCTTAAGCACAGGTTACAATAATAGGGTAAAGGTGAACAAGATCTGGACTATCATCTGGTTTGGTAAGATTTAAGGACATGATCTATGTCTCGGACAATAGTGAGCTCAAGAAATCTATCTCAAGGGAATTTCATGTTAATCCATATTTAGGTCACCCGAGATATCAAAAGACATTGACAGCGACTAAGAAGTTCTACTATTGGTCGAATTTGAAGAAATTGATTGCTAATTTCATGATCGCGTGTTTGGATTTCCAATAGGTAAAAGCAGAGTGCAAGCATCCAGGTGGTGTATTGCAGTCGATTCCAATTCTAGAGTGGGAATGGGAGGTAATTTCTATGGATTTCATTATAGGTTTGTTGAGAACATCCAGACAACATGATTCAATCATGGTTGTGGTTGATAGGCTCACTAAGGTAAATCACTTCATAATGGCTAATTATACTTTTAGCTAGTGAGGTAGCTCAGGTCTTCATCAGGGAGATAGTGAGGTTGCATGGTATCCCTAATGTTAGTTTCAAATAGTCACAGTGATCAAATGTACTCTTTCCATATTATTCATAGAGTCTTAGGTCAAATTTTTATATTTTTCGAAATAAAATTTGACACATCTCATGGTTGTCAAATGGTCACAAGTCATGGTATAGTTGTCATTGCTACTCCCTCCAGTGCATTCAAGGTCATCAAAAACCATCATGGTCATGTCATCATTTCATTCCCTAGGTCATCAAAAGAGTCAGTGGGTCATCATATAGGTCATGGTCTAGGATATACATTTGATGATCATCATATTAGTCATCAATATCAAACAAGGGGGTTATGTCATTCATGTTTTACATCATAATGGGGGTTAGAAAATTAGGGAATAAATTTTTCAAAAAGAAATCAAAGTATCATTTCCTATTCAATTTATAATGTTTCAGTCAAATCATATTAGCCAAGTCATTTTGTCAAAAGTACACATGATGTCATTCAACCATCAAAGCCAAAAATTTGATTTTTCAAGTATAAAGGGGCATCAAAACATTTAAAAGTTCATTTAATCCTTTCCATAGCCATCAAATCATTAAAATTCAATCACCACTCCTCTAGTTATCAGTTTGTTGCATTTCTAGAGGGGCTCACTGCACTTCTGGAGGTTGTTGCGCTTTTGATTGGGACACTAAAAGGAGAAAAGAACGGGTTCATTCTTCATTTCATTGTTTCAAAGAATCTTTCAAAAAGTAAGTGGAGCCTTCACAAACCATAAATGCAGTCAATTCCCTCAGGAAATTGATTAAATTCCTTTCTTAGTGTTATGCTGTGTTTCTACTAAATTTTTGCATTTTCATGGTTTTTGGCTCCTTTTTAAGAGAAACCCACTTGTTTATAAGCTTTCCTATCCCTAATTACCACCATAAAACACTTTCTACCTTTCCCCACACTCAAAATCACTAATTTTATCATTTTCCCTAAAAAAACCTAGCTAGTTGCTACGCTTTTGGCCTAGGAGTGTGTCTTCCCTATTTCACCCCTCTTTTATCATGAATTTTGAGAAATTCTACTTTCATGGTGTCCCTAAAACATATCCATACCCCCCATAATTTTTTCAGAATTTTTCTACCTCCATTTCCACTCATTCCCTTCCCTCAAATTGCTACGCTTTAGCTCTGTGTTGCTATCCTACAAAAACACATCAACTATTTGCTGCAGAAACTTCACGCTTCGATTCTAAACAAATAAAATTTATTTTTGAAATCAGGAGGAATTTTTTGTTCATAATATACCCCAAAAAACAAAATATCTCTATTTTTTAGTATAATTTATTATTTGGGAGATATTCCCAAAATACAAGTTGCTACAAGAGAGTCGTTGCGCTTTTGACTTTGATTTTGGTCATCTGTTTCAAAAGAGGTTTCTCAACAAATGAAAATGAATTTTGGAAAAACAAAAGGAATTGTTGTTAAGGAATACCCAATCACAATAACCTCCTTCAGTTTCTACACATGTATCATATAGCGGGATATATTCAACTTTCTTGGAGGCCTATTTCAAAAAATCAAATTCTCCAATTTTTCTTGTTTGTTTTAGTCATTATTTTGTGGCACGAATTCTGAGAAAATGGAAATGAATTTCCAAACACTAAGAGAGGTTTTCATTCAAAACAAACTTATATATAAAAACCTCTCCTAGTGTTGTAAAAAATGTTATGGTTAAAAATATATCAGTTCATCTTTGACCCCTAGTTTATTGCTACACTTCTAGAGAATTTGTTGCATTTCTGGACAGTCTCTTTTGAAGTCAAGTTTGAGGAGGCTTAAATGATGATTTTGGATGGTTCAAAGGTTCCAGAGTGTATAGGAAATCCCAAGGATTCTTCAAAAGTATTCATAAACACTTAAAACACCATCCAATCTATCAAAATTTCAAGCCAAATATTTATTACGATCCGGATACAATTTGTTATGCTTCTGTGTGTGAAGATTTTTTACTGCATGTAAGGGTTAAATGTCAAAATAGGTTAATTTAAATATTTATTTCATGAGTTTATTTGATGTCAATATGTTTTATAATGATTACCATTGTAAAATAATCTTGTAATCAATACTTTGATAGATAATCTCAAGTAGTTTAGGAAAAAGGGGAAAGTTGTTCTAACTCCCCTAGGATTTGGTAATGATAGGATATATGCTTGTATTTGACTTTTTAGAGTGGAATTCAAGTTCATTAGGAGGAATTTGACATCATCTAATATATGAAGCTGAAATGTAATGTAATCAAAGGTTGGATACTAGAAGCTCATACATTTTGAAGTAATGTACTTAAATTTTTGCAGAGAAATAACATACAGTTGTAGCTATTTTTATGGGATTATTGTGATGTGGTTAGTGACATTGTTTTTCTCTAGTTTTCGTTATGCATTTGATGATTAAGTAGTTCTAGAATCCATCTATATTATTCTTGTGTTAATCTCCTAAGTTTTAAACATAATACATTTCCTCCTATGCTCTGTTTTGTTTGATATTGTCACATAAATGTTTTATCCTCTAAGCAAGTGAATTCATTATGCTCACTTAACTCCTTCTATATGATTTCCTCCTCACCACACTACAACGACAGATACATTTTTGTCTATGATTACACCTACCTTGCCTCATTCTATGACTGCAACTGATCATTTGGAATACTTGGCCTAGTTCCTAAACCCAGTGTTCTTTATCCAGCAAACCCTAAATCGAAACTCTACTAAGCTAATACCTAGCCTAAAACCATAATGTTCTCCAGTAACTTTCATTGGTTGTGAGGTTTCTTTTAGAGAGAACCTTCTTTGATTTGGCAGAGCTAGCTTCCAAGTCAAAATTTGGTATGAGGTTACCTCTTTGGTTTCCTTTCTTAGCCTTGGGAAGCTAAGGAGTGCTAACATTTTTCCGTTGTTGCTGGGGAGAGAAAGGTCACATTTTCCCTGTGTGTGTATGACAAGGATCAGATCTAATTGTTGATGGTGGACAGTGATCAAACACATGAAGGTTAAAATCATTCACCTAGTGACTCCAAATTAGTTTCAAATTTAATTCAAAGACTCCACTGGAGGATGAACCTTACCAACATAAACATGAAAAGACAATATGGAAAGATCAGGTATCTAAGTTGGAAATTCATCCAAGACATAATATGCTTTATTGTTAATTATTTATTCTCTTTCCTTAGAATGTCAAGAAGGTTTTCCAAAGTATACTGTATTTGAGAAAATATCCCAGACCTATATTTGATTCCTTATCTTTGAATATGGTGAAGACAAATTCTCCTTATGCTTTTGATATTGGTCAAGACCCTTCTTCTGAAACCTATCTTGATCATATTCAACCTAATGAGCCTCAAGTGATCAATACTAATCTTCCATCTTCTGTACATACTTCTATACCTTTAAAAATCCTAGATAGTTACAAGTCTCTCATCTTACCTCCTATACTCCATGATTTCCTTGAAAATTATTACAAACATCTTCCCAGGTTTCATGGAGAATATGGTAACATCACTGCTGAAAAACACATCCAAATTTTTGAAAATTTTCTCAACATTTTTGAGGTTGAAGAAGATGATGTCAATATCAATATTTTTTCTTTATCTTTGCAAGTCAAAGCCGAGAAATGGTTCAAAAACTTTCCAGTTGCAAGAATTTTCAATTTCCATCAGTTTTTGAAAGTCTTCCTTAATAAATGGGTGATCAAGAGGAATCCTTTTCTGATTTTAGAAGAATATAATCATGTGAAAAGAAAACCAAGAGAAATAGTGCAACACTTTTCCACTAGGTTCAATCAAGTATACCGTTTAATGCCTACTAATATAAAACCACCTCCTGGTTTAGTTCTCTTACACTACATGGATGCCTATGATCTGGAAATGCCATTTAAATTGATAGAAAGGAACACTACAACACTCAAAGAAATGAAAGACAATGAAATAAGTGTGGAAGCTAATCTGCTAGTCAAAAGGTCAAAGTTGAAGGCAAAATAAAGGGAGAACATAGAGAAGGAGAACCTGACATCTTCAGAAGTGAATCTTGACATTTTGGTAAGAATAGTGGAAGAAATGATGCAAAAGATCATCATGAGAGATGAACTCGCTGTTAAAAAACATCATGTCCCACTTATTGCAGAAGAAGAAAAGGTTATTGGTCCTAATCATTTTTCTACTAATCCTTATGTGGGCTTGATGGGGCCTGACCCAGGTTCAGAAGTGCTTTAGCCAAACAAATCCCGACACTACCAGCCCTTTCGGCAATAGTCTGCGGAGCACGAACTAAGGTCTCACCCGAGGTAGTATGGGAGGGTGTTGGAACCATGTTTATGCACCCTAGGGATGTCTTGATGAGGTCTGGAGGGGTTGCGAGCCAACTGTTCCGCGTAGTAGTCTAACCTTCGGGTAGCCCAGTACAAAGCACGACGATGCCCTGCCTAGATCCGTTTTGGAAGTACTACATATCTAACTTGGTTTAGTGTTTCTTACTTACTGATTTCACCTCTTTAATTAGTGCGTGCAATCATAAATCATAACTAGATGCATAAACATATAACAGAAGCATAAACATCCAGATCTATGAATAAATACACAATATTTCCATAAAAAATTATCTTTTATTAATCTTCTGTTCAGTACAATCCAATTCCACCCTACACACATAGTTTCAAGGTTCCATGCACATAGCTGTAGACTCTACCAGGCCTCTGCACACACAGTTGCAAAGCCTCTATCTCCTACTACAACTCACAACTTTGACTTACAAACTCAGACAATATACCATGCTCAGAAACCCATACAATCCCTATGTATTCCAAAAACAGAACTCTCTTCTACCCTTAGAGCCTTGCTCTATTTACACATTCCCATGGTCCGTGGACCATGGGTAAGCTGAACCAATCTATTCTAAATTACAATATTTTTGGGCGGACTACCCTTTGACTTGACTCATTACAATTCGTGCTCCACACACTTTGCGGAGCTTTTACAATGCTTTTACCCAAAATTGTGGGCTTTAAGCCCCAAAACCATTACGCAGGGCCTCCCTTGCCCAACAGGCCCCCAACACAATCATTGTGACTCGTCCCGAGTCACTCTGTTGGTGCGGTGATCTTCACGTTGAGTCCATCTAGCAACTTTTGTGCTTCTTGTATGTCTGCCACACATTCTTGTGCTGTCCGTTGTATCAATTGTGCGTGACTCACTAGAGCATCATTGTCATTGGCACCCTTTTTTCTTTGCGCATAGGTATCCTTCATCTGGGCGAATGTCCCCTCGATTGTGGCGGAAACCGTAAAGGCCTCCTTGAGCCAGGGTTGGATACATTCTTTATGCCTTGCCTCCTTTTGATGTGCGGTGTCGACTTGTGCCTTGCGAGCCTGGGCCTCCCTCATTTTGGCCAATCGCTGAGTAAGGGTGACCGTTGGGGCGATTCCCTGGACATTGTTGTAGGCCTACTGTAATTCTCGCACTTCTGTCTCTAACTGTTGTAGCACTGGGTCCTATTGCAGTGAAGCATGCGTGACAAGGGACTGATCCAACAATCCCGTGCAATCCTGGACAGCATGCTCAATCTCTTGCAACCCTACTTGAATGGCGTGGTGGTGCTACTCTCTGACTTCTGGGGGTGTAGAGGCTTGTGCCTACAATCACAGCTCTGTGATCTGCAAGTCCAGCTCCAACCAGACCTTCACAGCCTCCTCCTAAGTTCTGCAGACTCCAACTACCAGATAGTGAATTTTTTCCACCGTGGGAACTTTCGCCGGCACGGCCAACTCTGAAATGCCGCTACAGGCCTCTTCCACTGCCTGCTCCAATTCCTGTTTTTGGCCGACTAGGTTGTCACATTGCAGGCTGAGTTGGTCCAAATTAACCTTTCGTTCGCTCAAAACTTGGAGGGCGCAACCCTCCCTAGCGCGTAGCTCGGCAATTACCCCATCCTGCAGTTGGTATAACATGCCTCTAAGAAGGGCAGCCAAATTCAATCCCCAGCCCCTTGTGTCACCTTCAGCGTTTGCTAAGACAGTGCCTTCTGGTAACACTAGAGTGTGTGCTATGCAGGCACGCACCATCTGCTCAACTTCGACTACACCTTCCACGAGATGTGGTGGCATCGTTCCTAGGGGCCACACCTGTAGTGCCTGCAACTGCACTCGCAACGCCCCCAACACATTGATTTTCTCTGTCATCAATTCTTCCAGAGAATCCCTGGTGCCCTTTCACGCTCAGTTGCCCCTGTGAAGACTGGCTCCCTCAGAAGTCTTTGTTGTCTTTGTCTTCTTTCGAGCAGTTGGCTTATCCTAACCTCACGGCCTCTTGAGAAAACGCTGCTCTACTTCACTGTAGCTCACCATTGTGTCTATCACAAACTCAGTGATAAACCCTCGTATTATCTGATCCAGCCAATTATCTACTGCTCGTGCGATTTTATCTTCAGATGCCTCTAGCCTACGCACCAATTCTGGAGTCCACACGATGGGTTGTTCAAGTTTGCACCTTCCCTGGATATCTGCTAGCCTTATGATCGACTCATATTGCTCTAAAGAGAAAGAAACGAAGAAGATCTTATGAATTTCTGTGTATACGTAGCGATCCAACCACCTCTTTTCAGATATCTGCGGGGTTTTGTTTTCTTGCACCACAAACTCATGAAGCTTCAGATCCACCCAATATTCAATCTCCTTCTTCGTAGGGTTCCAGCGTTCTGACATCAGACATCCGCTAGGTAGATCCCTATCCTGGCAATGGAACCATTTGTTGGCTTGATGGGGCCTGAACCAGGTTCAGAAGTGTTTTAGCTAAACAAATCTTGACACTATCGACCCTTTCGGCAACAGTCCGCGAAGCGCGAAATGAGGTCTCACCTGAGGTAGTATGGGAGGGTGTTGGAACCAGGTTTCCACACCCTAGGGATGTCTTGATGAGGTTTGGAGGGGTCAGGAGCCAACTATTCCGCGTAGCAGTCTAACCTTTGCATAGCCTAGTATAGAGCGCGATGATGCCCTGCCTAGATCCATTTTGGAAGTACTATAGATCTAACTTGGTTCAATGTTTCTTACTTACTGATTTCACCTCTTTAATTAGTGCATGCAATCATAAATCATAACCACATGCACAAACATATAACAGAAGCATAAACATCCCGATCTGCGAATAAATACACAATATTTCCAGAATAAATTATCTTTTATTAATCTTCTATTCAGTACAATCCAATTCCACCCTGCGCACCTAGCTGCAAGGGTTTGCGCACACAGCTGCAGAGCCTCTATCTCCTACTACAACCCATAACTTCGACTTACAGACTCAGAAAATATACCATGCTCAAAAACCCATACAATCCCTATGTATTCCAAAAACAGAATTGCCTTCTACCCTTAGAGCCTTGCTCTAGGTAAGCCGACTCAATCTATTCTAAATTACAATATTTTTGGGTTGACTACCCTTTGACTTGACTCATTACAATTCGTGCTCCATGCACTTCGCGGAGCTTTTACAACGCTTTTACCCAAAATTGTGGGCTTTAAGCCCCAAAACCATTACGCGGGGCATCCATTTGTTGAGAATGCAACAAGATGATGGAGCTTAGTGGAAAGGAGTCGCCTTCACTAAGTGGGCCCGCAGGCAAATTATGGCACAAAGTATATTTTTAGACATATGGATCATGGTCTATGAGCTGCAGAATGTTGTTTATGGATGATTGGTCATGTTGGGAAAAATAGATGGACTTCTATTTTCTGGTTCACAGCAGGAGTGATCAAAGTCTATTTTTAGATGCCAGGCTAAAAATAGAAAAGTCTAATATTATTGTCTCATAATAATATTTGTACTATAAACTTTATCTTATCCTCTTGGAGCACTTCAGTTTAAGCTACAGATGTGGCACATGCAGCTGTCAGAAGGAAATACGCTTTCTTTGTGGGTTAGTTGAGTTGTTGCATGCATGACTTCAGTTAAAACTCAAGCAGTTGAGTTTGGCGGAGTTGATTGTGAAGTTGATGGAGTTTTGTTCAGTTTGACTTGGTTAAACTAGTTGTAATTAGTCTAACTGCAAATAGACTAATGATGAGTTGTTAAACTAACTATTAACTCATAAAGAAACTAAAGAATACATCAGTTAACTCAGTTGCATGTTAGTGCATGTACAGTTCAACAGGGACAGGTGTTAGAGGTTGAGATTGCTATCAGTTGTGACTATAGTTGTGCATGAGGATTTGCACAAGCAATGTATTGAGTATGCCAATGAGTATTGCGTTGATTTTCCCAGTAGAATAGCCTATGATCATGTGATTTCCAGTGTGAGTGATTCTCAGCAGGTTTATGCAATAGAGGTAGGCAAAGCAGTGGAGCATATTTGAACCTGTGACTTGTTCGGGTCTGAGCTGGTTTGTGTGTAACAGGTGGAGATAGTGCTGGATACTTGAGAGGAGTATTGTACTATGTCATGTTACATGTTATCAATCATTAATATATAGATAGTGTGGGGTTTTCAGCTATAAGCTTTCCCCTAGTTACACACTGTGTTAATGTGTGCATGCTGTTGATGTGTCATTGTTTTTGATGCTGCTAAAATGTTGATCAATGTAGAGGAGCTTATGTATTGTGCATCTATTCCGCAATGGTGCATGATTAGGATAATCTCTGTTGAATATGTGTTTATTATTCAAAATTTCTACATGGTATTAGAGCTGTTGATCATCAGATCTACTATTCAGGAAGTGTTTACATTCTATTTCTTCAGGTAGAGTCTGTAATCGGGCCAGGTAGCCTATGGATTCATCCTTCCTTTGGAAGGTGAGATATCCGATAAAAGCCCATATAGTCAATCTCTGTACGAGAAATATTTTGTTCTCATGAATCTTAGATCCGAGGCAGTTGAGTTTGGAGCTGGTGGAATTCGAATTTGCAGTAGTGTTTTCTTGGTGTCAACGTTGCAATGGCTTTCAACGGATTGCGATTGGAGTATGCTCTTGAGGGCAGCTCAAACTATATTGCATGGAAGGACAGGATGGAGGCACTATTGGATGATAACGGGCTGAAGGAGTTCATAGAGGCGGATGTCCCAAAGCCTACTGATGCTACTCAAGCTGATGCTTGGCAAAAGAAGACAGCAAAATGTTGAAGGATTCCATTGGAGGGCGTGAAGGATCACATTGTGTCTAGCCTGCATGGAAAGACTTCTCCATACTTGATGTGGAAGGCTTTAACAGATCTATTCCAAAGCAAGAGCGATCAGAGGAAGCTGGCGCTCAAGGATAAACTTAGAAGCATCAAATGTGAGAAGGGTGACAGTATGCCCAAGTATCTCACGAAGTTCACTCAGTGCAGAGATGAGCTGGGAAGTGTGGGGGTTACTATTGATGATGAGGACTTGGTGAGCTTGGCTCTCCTTGGTCTTTCAAAGAGTTGGCATTCCTATCAAGAATCTATCAATGGTCGGGAGAAATTGCCAGGATGGGAAAGACTGTGGTCAGATCTTGTGCAGGCAGAATACCAGGGATGGATCTTCATCAAAGGGAACTGATGAAGAAAATTGTGCTTTGGCTGCCAAAGAAAAGAAAGGGAAGAGCAAGAAAGCTTCTCAGTCTAGTGTGAAAGGCAAGAAGCAGGACATTTCCAAGGTGAAGTGCTTTCACTGTCACTGGCACGGACACTATGCCACTAATTGTCCGCAGAAGAAGAAGAACAAGCAAGTTGCTGGATCTACAGTAGGAGAGGCTCTAGCCTCGCAATTTGAGCTTGATTTTTCATTGATCGCATGCTTCGTTTCAAGTGTAATGGGATTGGTGTGGTTCTTGGATAGTGGTGCGTCTTTTCGCATGACGGGAGATCGAGATTTGTTTTTTGATCTGGAGGACAAAGATCTTGGAGTGCACATCGAGATGGGCGATGATGGTAGATACAGTGTGACCGGTATCGCTACCATTTCCTTTGAGAGGGAGTCTGGTAAACCCTTCGTATTGAAGGAAGTCATGCATGTTCCAGGATTGAAGAAGAATCTTATCTCCGTGGCGATGTTAGAAGACAAGGGATATGATGTTGTTTTCAGTGAGGGAAAGGCTTTCCTGCGCAGCATGACAACTAGAGAAACCTGAAAGATAGGTGTTTGAGTGAGGAACCTTTATCAGTTGCATGTAGATGGATGCGCAGCAATGGCATGCAAGGCAGAAGGATTGGTGAGCCGGGATGATGGTGATTTGTGGCACAGGAGATTGGGTCACCTTCACCATGGAGCCTTGAAGATACTGCAGCAGATCACTACAGGGCTTCCTAAAGGCACTCTTGCGCAGTCAAATCAGTGCAAGGGGTGTACTTTGGGGAAGTTTGTGAAAGCCACATTTCACGAGAAGGATAGTCATGCCATGACAATCCTTGAGAGAATTCACACAAACTTGTGTGGACCTTTCTCAGTAGCTTCGACATCAAAACAAAGGTATTATGTGATTTTTGTTGATGATTTCTCTTGTAAGTGCTCGATCTTCTTCATGCAGAAGAAGAGCGAGACATATTCAAAGTTCTGTGAATTCAAAGCACTGGTTGAGAAGGAGTCGAGGAAGAAGGTGAAGGCTCTTAGGAGCGATAATGGTGGTGAATACATCTCTGACAAGTTCAAGGATTTCTGCAAAGCAGAAGGGATTCGAAGAGAGCTCATAGCTCCCCATAACCCACAGCAGAACGAGGTTGCTGAGCGGAAGAACAGAACGATCGTGGGTGCTGCACGGGTGATGTTGCATCATCAGGGCCTACCCCTTCACTTGTGGGCAGAAGCATGCAATACAACAGTTTATGTGCAGAACCGTTGTCCTCACAGGATACTTGGCATGAGTACACCCGAGGAGGCTTATTCTGGTAAGAAGCCTAATCTTTCTCATTTAAGGATTTTTGGTGCTAACATTTACATGCATGTGACGAAGGATGCTAGGAAGAAGTTGGAGCCGGCCGCAGAGGTTGGGATATTTGTGGGGTACACTGATACGCCCCACAACTATCGTGTGTATTTTCTAGATAGTGGTAAGACTGTTGTGTGACGGGATATAAAATTTCAGGAGGAGAAAGCCATGAAGTGTTCGCTTGAGAGGGAGCCACACTTGCATGCAGATGAGGAGCTATTAGTTCCTAAGGATGAGCTTCAGGACGTGGATCAGCCATAGGACAAGGTTCATGGAGTGGAAGAGACCACTCATGCAGCGCCAACCATCAGAGGGCAAAAGCGCTTGACAGAAGCTAAGCGACTGGCTCAAGATGCAGAGAAAGTTGTAGGACCACCTACAGCCCAACGCAGGTAGAGACAGTCACCGGATCGGTACACTCGATACATGGCTCTTATGAGCAAATGTGTTGTGACTGAGCCATCCTCTTTCGAGGATGCTGTGGAGGATCCCGCATGGGTAGACGGCATGGTGGAAGAGTATGATTCTATTGTTAGAAACAGTGCATGGGAGATTGTTCCTAGACTGGAAGGGAAATCAATGGTGGGTTCGAGATGGATCTACAAAGTTAAGCAGGCAGCTGACGGGAGTGTGGAGAAGTACAAGGCAAGATTTGTTGCCCGAGGCTTTTCACAGATAGAGGGAGTTGATTATGAGGAGACCTTTGCACCTGTCGCAAGGTATTCTTCCATACGGACGATTCTTGCTCTCTCAATGTAGATGGGGTGGCACATTCATCAGATGGATGTGAAGACTGTGTTCCTCAATGGAATCATTAAGGAGGAGGTGTACATTGAGTAGCGCGAAGGTTTTGAGATCTTCAGCAGCAAGTCGGATGTGTGCAGGCTCAGGACAACACTGTATGGGTTGAAACAAGCACCACATGCTTGGTACACACGGATAGACAATTATTTCACCGGACTTGGATTCTCCAAGAGTGAGGGGGATCCTAACCTATACCAGATTGTGGTGGAGGGTAAGTTGCTTATCATTGTACTGTATGTAGATGATTTGATTCTAACGGGTGATGAGCTGTTGATACTTTCATGCAAGGATGATCTTGCTAAGGAGTTTGAGATGAAGGACTTGGGCCTCCTTCATTATTTTCTAGGATTGGAAATTTGGCAGCGCAGTGGTGGACTGTTTGTTTCTCAGGGTAAGTATGCTCAGGAGATACTGGAGAAGTTCAACATGCATGGCTGCAAGCCTGTTGATACTCCTCTTCCTGGAGGTTGGAGGAAGGAGGATGCCACTTCGGCAGAAGAAGTGGATGCCACTGTTTATCGATAGTTGGTGGGGTCGCTTATGTATCTTGTCAATACATGACCTGATATATGCTATGAAATTAACCAGCTTTCACAAGCTATGGTTAAGCCTACCAAGCTCTTCTAGAAGGCGGGCAAGCATGTATTGCGGTACAGACAGGAGGATGAGGTGAAGCTATGTGGCTTCACGGATGTAGATTGGGCAGGAAGCCCAACGGACAGAAAGAGCACATCAGGAGGGGTCTTCAGTATCGGGTCGACAACAGTTTCTTGGTTCAACAGGAAGCAGAGATCCGTGGCACTTAGTTCAGCAGAGGCCGAGTATATGGCAGCAAGTTTGGCTGCATGCAAGGCTATATGGATGAGGAAGATTCTGGTCGGTTTGTTCGATTCTCACTTGGAGGCTACTGTGATTTACTGTTGCATTAAAATCTCGGCTAATCCTGTATTTCATGATAGATCTAAGCGTATTGACGTCAGGTACCATCATATCAGAGATTGTGTGCAGTAGAGAATCATGTTACTTTCATACATTCCAACGAAGGATCAGGATGCTGATATTCTGATGAAGGCGCTCACCAGGAGCAAATTCAAATACCACCGAGGCAGGATAGGGGTTGCTGATAATCCATATCTTTTTGAGAGAGAGTGTTGAGAATGCAACAAGATGATGGAGCTTAGTGGAAAGGAGTCGCCTTCACTAAGTGGGCCCGCAGGCAAATTATGGTGCAAAGTCTATTTTTAGACTATGTCTATTTTTAGACATATGGATCATGGTCTATGAGCTGCAGAATGTTGTTTATGGATGATTGGTCATGTTGGGAGAAATAGATGGACTTCTATTTTCTGGTTCACAGCAGGAGTGATCAAAGTCTATTTTTAGACGCCAGGCTAAAAATAGAAAAGTCTAATATTATTGTCTCATAATAATATTTGGACTATAAACTTTATCTTATCCTCTTGGAGCACTTTAGTTTGAGCTACAGATGTGGCACATGTAGTTTTCAGAAGGAAATATGCTTTCTTTGTGGGTCAGTTGAGTTTTTGCATGCAGGACTTCAGTTAGAACTCAAGTAGTTGAGTTTGGTGGAGTTGATTGTGGAGTTGATGGAGTTGTGTTCAGTTTGACTTGGTTAAACTAGTTGTAATTAGTCTAACTGCAAATAGACTAATGATGAGTTGTTAAACTAATTATTAACTCATAAAGCAACTAAATAATACATCAGTTAACTCAGTTGCATGTCAGTGCATGTACAGTTCAACAGGGACAGGTGTTAGAGGTTGAGATTGCTATCAGTTGTGACTATAGTTGTGCATGAGGATTTGCACAAGCAATGTATTGAGTATGCCAATGAGTATTGCGTTGATTTTCCCAGTAGAATAGCCTGTGCTCATGTGATTTCCAGTGTGAGTGATTCTCAGCAGGTTTATGCAATAGAGGTAGGCAAAGCAGTGGAGCAGATTTGAACCTGTGACTTGTTCAGGTCTGAGCTGGTTTGTGTGTAACAGGTGGAGATAGTGCTGGATACTTGGGAGGAGTATTGTACTATGTAATGTTACATGTTCTAAATCATTAATATACAGATAGTGTGGGGTTTTCAGCTGTAAGCTTTCCCCTGGTTACATACTGTGTTAATGTGTGCATGCTATTGATGTTTCATTATTTTTGATGCTGCTAAATTGTTGATCAACGTAGAGGAGCTTATGTATTGTGCATGTATTCCGCAATAGTGCATGATCAGGATAATATCTGTTGAATATGTGTTTATTATTCAAAATTTCTACACCATTGCCTAACACCTTGTTCCCATAAATTATAAAATGATTGTTTTATGTATTCACTCCAAGCCATTCATGAAGATGAAATTCAAAATCAACTTGTGGAGAAGCAATCAACTGATCCAATGTGTATGCTTGATGAAATTACTTATATGGATGATTTACCCAAGTATGATAAGTATGATGATGACTATGTTGTCGGAATCGAGGCTAACTCTTCAAAGCAACCATTAGCATATTTTTGGGAGGAGGAATTTCATTTACAACAACTCAAATATAGCAATCAACCTATGCATATCAATCATGACAATAATGAAGAAAATGCAGAAAATTTCAAAGTAAGTGAAGGGTCTTTACACTTATCTTTCACTTCATTTCAAATTCTAAGAGAAAACTTTCCCAAGATTATAAATCAGTGGTCTTCAATTTTCGATATTGAGCACGAACAAGATAATGAACTTTTTGATTGGGAATCCTTACCCTTGTATTTATCCTCATTTACAAAAATAAGAGATTTTTGGATGTGGAGCCTGATTATATTCTTTATTCAGAGGTATCATTGCATTGGACCCTAGTTCATAATGTGGCGGAAATGTTGCCCATAGTATGTGTACTACAATGGGGGTCTAGTGGGGTGGCAGTGATCTTTAGGAGCCCCCCCCAGTAGGGGATTGCGGGAAGCACCCTTGAAGCTAAAAATAGATGTAAAATTGCCTTGTAAAATGTTGTAGTTTTGTAGTCAATCTGGGTCGTTCACTAGGTGGAGATCTCACAGTAGAAGTTATGTTTAATTTAGGGTTTTTTTCCCTAGAAGGAAACCCCTAACTATATATGAGGGAATTGTATTGCGTCTATGAAGATATGTATTCTGAGTGAGAAAGAGAGAGGAGATTGTGTGAGAGTGAAGAGGAAATTACAATGGATCTGTTGTAGGTTGTATCTCTTTAGTTTGTTGGATAATATAAAAGGAAGGACTGGTTGTTTCTCTGTGGATGTAGCCCAAATTGGGTGAAACACATATATCTGTGTCTCTCATGTTTTATGTGTTTTCTGTGTTTGTATTTCTACAATATAATTTATGTGTTCCATTTCTTTGTAATATATAAATTTCTAACAACTGGCATCAAATTCAAAGGTCTATTTGGCTGATAAACTCACAGGAGAGAAGGGTTCCTGGTTCGAGTGGGAGCAATGGCGAAAGATGGTAGGTTTAGGGTAATTTAACGACCAAAAATACCAGCTATGGAAGATGCAGATGGAATATTATCTGTATCAGCAAGATCTGTACCTACCAGTGAGCGGAAAGACAAAGAAGCTGACAAGTATGAAAGATGCAGAATGGGATATTCTCGGCATAAAGGCACATGGAACAATATGGCTATGCCTAGCGATGTTAGTAGCCTTTAATATTTCAGAGGAAACAACAACAGAGGGTTTAATGTTGGCATTGGCCAAAATATATGAAAAACCCTCGACCTCAAATAAGGTATTTCTTATGAAGCATTTATTTAATATGAAGATGTCAGAAGGTGGATTTGTTGGTGATCATTTAAATGAATTTAATACAATTACCAGTCAGTTAAGTTCTGTAGGAGTAACTTTTGATGATGAAATTAGGGCTCTGTTATTTCTATGTTCAGTGCTAGAAAGTTAGAACAGTTTAGTTACGGCCATTAGTAACTCTATCTCTAGATCTAGTACTTTAAAGTTTGATGATGTTGTTGGTGCAATCCTTAGAGAGGAAATGCGACAAAAAAGCTCCATTAAGACATCAGGGAATGCTTTGACTGCAAAGACTAGGGAAAGAAAAATGGAAAGAGGAAAGACCCCAGGATATTGTAGTAAGTCAAGGAAAGGTAGATCCAAGTCCAGATTGGGGATAGTGTGCTGGAAATGCAGGAAGAAAGGACACCTAAAGAAAGACTGCAAGTCTCGGAAGGGAAAATAAGGAGATGCGCAGCAAGAAAACAATCACGAAGTGAATGTGATATGTGATGTGTTGCAAGATGCCTTGATTCTTTCATTAGAAAATATTATTTATGCTTGGGTGGTAGATTCACAGGCCTCATTCCATGCGACACCTGATAGGAAACATTGTCATGGTTATTTTCAAGGAGATTTTGGACAAGTTCGATTGGATGATGATAAAACTTGTAAAATCATTGGAAAGGGTACAATTTTCATAAAAAAACAGAATAGAAATCAATGGTTATTGAAGGAGGTAAGGCATGTTCCAAATATGAAGAAAAATATGATTTCAACAGGGAAGTTGGGAGGTGAAGGCTGTGTAACTACTTTTACAGATAAAACCTGAAAGGTCACTAAAGGAGCCCTGGTAATAGCAAAAGGAGAAAAGGTTGGTACATTGTATTTATGCAATGGTATTTCTAATTTTGTTAATGCTTTAACCTCTACAAGATAAGATATTGCATTGTGGCATCATAGGATCGGGCACATGAGTGAGAAGGGGATGTAAATTCTTCACTCAAGAAATGTTTCACCAAGTTTGAAGCATGTTGATTTAAAAGTATGTGAGAATTGTGTTTATGGAAAGTAGAAGAGAGTCAGATTCCTCAGAGTTGGGAAAGAAAAGAGGAGAAAAAAATTAGAGCTTGTGCATACAGATGTATGGGGACCTGCTCAGGTATCATCTCTCGGTGGGTCTCGTTATTCTGTTACTTTTATTGATGATGCAACCAGAAAAACCTAGATTTATTGTATTTGAAATAAATCTGATGTATTGGATACTTTCAAGAAATGGAAATCTTTTGTTGAAAATGAGACAGGAAAAAGGTTGAAGTGTCTCAGATCAGAAAATGGAGGTGAATATTGCAATGAAAATTTTGATAGGTACTGTTCAGAGAATGGAATTTGCAGAGAGAAGACAGTTCCAAGAACACCACAAGAAAATGGTGTTTTAGAAAGGATGAATAGGAAAATCATGGAGCGTGCAAGGTGCATGAGATTGCATGCAAGATTGCCTTTACAATTTTTGGCATATGGTGTAGATACTACTATTTATCTAATAAACAGAGGGCCTTCAAGTTCCTTGGATGGTGATATTCCAGAGGAGGCATGGACAGGTAAAATGGTAAGCTACTCATTTTTAAAAACTTTTGGTTGTGAAGCCTTTGTCCACATTAATAAAGAAAATAGAACAAAGCTTGAGGCAAAATCAAAGAAATGTACCTTTATTGGATATGGTGTTAATGATTTTGGTTATCGCTTTTATGATTATGGAAAACACAAAATCATTAGGAGCAGAGATTTCATATTCAACAAAAATGTTTTGTATAAGGATTAGATGCATGAAAAGAAATAGGAAAAAGAAAATAGAGAATACACAGTTCTTGATGACATCATAGAAAAAGTGAAGGTGCCTGAAAATCATAATGATCAATAGCCAAAACAGAAACAACAACCACAACAGCAACACGCACCTCAAACACTTGAAAGTGGTGTTAGAATATCTACGAGGATAAGTAGATCCCCTGAGTGATACTCTCCTTCATTATATTATGTATTGTTGAATAGTTCTTGTGAACCAGAATGTTATGAAGAAGCAGTGCAGGTAGAAACCAGGAAGAAGTGGGAGAAAGCCATGAAAGATGAGATGGACTCCTTAGCACATAACCAGACTTGGGACTTAGTCAGGTTGCTTGCAAGTAAAACAAAATTGCAGAATAAATGGGTTTACAGGTTGAAGGAAGAAGATGGAGGTAGAAAAAGGTATAAAGCTAGACTTGTGTTGAAGGGGTTTGTACATAAAAAGGGTATAGACTTTGATGATATTTTTTCTCCTGTTGTTAAAATGAATTCAATTAGAACTATTGTAAGTCTAGTAGCAGCTGAAGATTTGCATCTTGAGCAGTTCGATGTAAAGACAACCTTTCTCCATGGGGATTTGGAGGAAGAGATATATATGCAGCAACCACAAGGATATGAGGTAAAAGGGAATGAGAAACTAGTGTGTAGGTTGAAGAAGAGCTTGTATGGCTTAAAACAGGCTCCAGGGCAGTGGTATATAAAATTTGACAGGTTTATGTCTGAAAAAGGTTATACTAGATGTCACTCTGATCATTTTGTTTATCTCAAAAGGAAAAATGATGCTAGCTATATTATATTGTTATTTTATGTAGATGGCATGCTTGTTGCAAGTTCTAACATGCAGGAAATAAATGTGCTCAAAAGAAAATTGGCGAACTCGTTTGCAATGAAGGATTTGGGTGCTGCAAAACAAATCCTTGTTATGAGAATAACTAGAGAAAGAAGAATAAAAAATTAACATTGTCTCAAAGTGAGTACATAGAAAAGGTTTTGAAAAGATTTAATATGTATAATGCAAAGCGAGTTAGTATACCTATGGCTAGCCATTTCAATCTAAGGAGGTGTGTTCCAAGGCTCAGGAAGAGATGGCTTATATGTTTAAAGTTGCATATGCATGAGAAGTTGGAAGCTTAATGTATGCAATGGTCTGCACAAGGCCTGATATTGCACATGCAATGGGAGTTATAAGAAGGCACATGAACAATCCAGGAAAAGAACATTGGATGGCGGTGAAGAGGATTCTCAGGTATTTGAGAGGTACCACAAATCAAGCATTATGCTTTGGTGGTTCAAACATTTCTCTACACGGATATGTTGATGCAGATATGGTGGGTGATAGAGATAACAGGAGCAGCACCACAGGGTATGTGTTTAATGTAGGTGGAACAACCGTCAATTGGGTTTCAAAACTAAAAAGTGTTGTTGCACTCTCAACAATGGAAGCAGAGTATGTTGTTGCTACCAAGGCTAGTAAAGAAATGATTTGGTTATAAAGGTTTCTGGATGAATTGGGTAAGAAGTAGGAGTTGGGCAGGTTATACAGTGACAACTAGAGTGCCATACATCTTGCAAAGAACTCTGCATTTCATTCCAAGACTAAACATATACAACTCAAGTACCATTTCATACGGTAAGTGTTGGAAGATGGATAGTTGCAGCTGGAAAAGATACACACTAGCTAGAATCCTGCAAATATGTTAACAAAAGTTGTAACCAGGGAGAAACTGAGATTTTGCTTAGTTTCAATTGGTCCTGAAGTATGATGAAGAATATGAGAAATAGATAGGTCCAAAGTGGAGGCAATTTCTAGCAAATGAAGAAGTGGTGGAGTTGCTATAATCAGTCGCCAAGTGGGAGATTGTTGGGTGTGGAACCTGATTATCTTCTTTATTCAGAGATATCATCGCATTGGACCCAAATTCATAATGTGGTGGCAACACCACCCATAGTATGTGTGTTGCAAAGGGGGGTCCAAGGGGGACAGTATCAATCTTTAGGATCCCCCCCTGGCGAGGGATCAGGGGTAGCACCCTCAAAGCTAAAAATAGATGTAAAATTGCCTTATAAAATGTTGTAATTTCGTAGTCAATATGGGCCGTTCATTAGGTGGAGATATGACAGTAGAAGTTATTTTTAATTTAGGTTTTTTTTCCCTCGAAGGAAACCTCTCGCTATATATGATGGAATTGTATTGCTTCTATGAATATTTGTATTCTGAGCGAGAAAGAGAGAGCAGATTGTGTGAGAGCGAAGAGGGAATTAAAGAGGATCTGATGTAGGTTGTATCTCTTCAGTTTGTTGGATAATATAAAAGGAAAATAAAAAGAGGCATTAATTGGCATTTTATTTATGAAAGTAAAGGAAAATAGAAGAAAAGGGAGATGAAAGGTCATGTGATTGAATGAGAAGAAAATTGAAGAAAAATAGAGAAATTTGAAGAAAATAGAGGGCTCAATAATAAAAAGGCTTCTCAGGATCAGTTCACAACTTTGGTTGGTGAAGTTTTTGTTGGTTAAACTTTTGTCTGTTTTAGCTTGGGGATCTCTCTATTATCTCATACTATTTTAGAATTAGAGCATTCTTGGAGTACTCTAGCATTGGAGAAAGGAAGGCAAAGGAAGGGATAGAAATAAATGCAAAGAAAAGGATAAGCAAGGAAAAGTTGGATCAAGCAACTTCAGAAGGAATACTTACTGGTAACAAGTTGCATGTGTGATTTCCTAGCTGGTTTGTGAATTGTTAGGTCCCTATAATACTAGTATATTCCCTTTATTCTTATTGTTAGTGTAGCAACCTATTTCTATTGTTGTGTACATGTATCCCCTATGTTGTTATTATTATGCCCCATCGAAGCCCATTATTGTTATTGTTGTGCCCTTACATTATTATTGATATGTAGGCTCTAGTTATATTGTGACCCCTTTGACCCCTATATATACCAAGGATGTATTTTCATGTATATTATCCAAGAATTGTTCATTTATGTAATGCAAAGGAGGTTTCTCCCTTGAAGAGCATAATTTCTAAGTTGCCAATCTATCTTTTTTTCTATTTTTTGAGTTGGTTGCATAACATTTGGTATTAGAGCTTTGGATTCTAGGGTTTTTCTTCTTCAAATAGGAAATCCTGGAATTTTCACTATAATGTTTTGCCTACAAGGCTTGAAAAGTTGAAATTTCAACCACATAGAGAAGAAATCTTGGTGAAATTCATGTATTAATTTCATTCTTTAGTTCACTATATCGTCGGAGATATGATTTGCGGAAGTTATGGTTTTTGTAGGCTCCATAATTTAATCTCAAACAAATGACGTAGGGAAAATTTTCATAATGTTATCTCTAGGCATTGGATTTGTTAGGTCCCTATAATACTAGTGATTACCCCATTACTATTGTAGTTGTATCCCTTATTAATATTGTTGTGCCCCTATTGTCTCCATATTGTTATTACTCTGCCCCATAGAATCCCTATTGTAATTTTTGTGCCTTTATATTATTATTGTTAGGTCAGCTGGGTTATATTGTGACTCCTTAGACTCCTATATATAGAAAGGAGGTTTTGTCATTTGAATAATCAAAGAATCATTCATTTGTGTAATGTAAAGGAGGTTGCCCCCTCAAAGAGGTTGAATTCTAAGGCATTGATCTATCTTTTCTATCTTTTTGTGAGCTAGTTTCATAACATTTGGTATCAGAGCTTTGAATTCTAGGGTTTCGATGCTCCAAATAGGTCATCGTGGCATTTGTGCTATAACTCTTTTTCAATGATGTTTCAGATTCAAAAAAAAAAACCCATTTGGGCTGAAATCGTTCTGAACCGCAAGTCCAAATTTCAAATCATTTCACGCTATATGTTCGGAGATATGATCTGAGGAAGTTGTCATTTTTGCAGACTCTCAAATTACATTCCAAACAGGTGACCTGGGGAAAATAATCATAACTTTTGTTTTGAGCATCAGATTGAAATTTCGTAAGAAGTTTCAGAAAGAGAACAGATTGTAGTTTCCTTTGTATATTTTTCATATCCTAAGGTCAAAACAGTGACACGTGGCACTTCCTACAAGTTCGCTCTTCTGAAAAGGTCTATAATCAAGTCATCTTGGGAGATTGTGCATAACTCTGCCTTGGAGAATCTAAATTTGATCAGACTGGTGGAATTGGAAAGAGGACACAGAGGGCTATGCAATTTCAGATCTGGATGATCCGAAATTACAGAGATACATCAGAGGCAATATTGAGCTCCTACAAAGTGAAAAAAGGTGTGTAGATTTTTTTAAATTTTTGCTTAAGCTTGGTTTGAAAAATTATTTTGAAGGAATTAAAAGGGCATAATAGAGCATTATTATCGATAAATGTGTTGGCATTATGATTCAAGTGTTGTCCTTGATGGCAACTCTCTCAAAGGTTGGTACAGGTGCTCAGAGGTTGGTACAGGTGATGGCAACTTAATCAGAAGACAGATCTTAGTAAAGCATGCCAAGGAAGTTCATATACGCAAGTTCGTTAAGCCCAAGTCGCGTGTACACGCTAGTTGGATTCATAAAAAGCGCGTGTATGTGGAAAAGTATCTTTGGTCCATGGTGGTTAGTCCTTGGAAGTTGTGCCTATGATTTCGGACCATTGTGTCTCGACGGGCGTGTCGATCCCTAGTTTTGAAGTTGATGGTATTGTGTTACTATGGTTTTGGCTCTTGGTATTGAGCTAGGCCTAAGACTATATAAGGAGAAGAAGATCATTAGGCAAAAGCATCTTTCGACAAGGCTTGAATATCTAAGAGAGAAAGAGATCTGATATGCAGGTTCTGGGTTGCTTGATCTAAGCCAAGGAGAGATCACATCGGTTGATGGAAGACTAGATCTAAGGATAGATCGGGATCTAATGGTTTGAAATGCACTATCATGATATGGTTGATTATGCGTATTTCTAGATCTGCATATTGTCGCAATGTTATGTTCTGGGTCTAACTAATGTCTGGTACAGCTGCAAATTGAGAAAGTTTATTTTTAGATCTGTACGCAGGTTGGCTTCGGTAAAAGCGCGTGTATACGCGGGTTTTGTTCATTGAAGTAGCGTATATCTTTTGAAGCTTGATTTTGGGTTTACAGTGGGGTCTGACTGTTATTGCAGAGTTCTGTAGTCTGCTCTGTGTTCTGGTAACTGGTGATTGACAGGGTTCAGTGGTTCAATGATTCAAAGTTTGGTTGTTTTATGCTTCAATGATCTGTTGTGGAAATTGAATGAATTGTGGTCTTCAGATTGTAATGTTGTGCTTCAGGAATATCCAAGTCTGAAAATGTATGAAAAGTGATACCTGAAAGAAAGAAGATTGTAGGTCAGCACCTACGTACTAGTATCTTGGCTAGTACAAGAGCAAAGGGGGTTGGAGCTCCCTTCCAAGGAAGTTTGGAGAACGAGAGAAGGTTGTAGCCTTCTGCAGGTTGTAGCCTGCGTACTGGTATAAGGCTGCACTAGTACAAAAGATTGTAAACTGAAGTTTCATATTAAAGAAAGATAGAGACAACTTGCAGCAGGTGGTTTTCACCCACATTGGGTTTCCACCTTATATCTTGGTGTTCATGTGTGTGGCTTTTGATCTGTTCTGTTATAATGCACATGTTTACTGTTAATGTGGTGAATAATGTCCTGATGCACTTAACTGAAGAATAAGCTAACTAAATTGTGAGTTTTCTTCTTATACGCTGGTTCACTTAACTGAAGTAGCGTATATGTTTCTGAGCATTGAAAAGTTTGATTGATCTGATAATACTGATTCACCCCCCCTCTCAGTATTATTTCCAACAATTGGTATCAGAGCCGGTCCTTCAGAGAAGCTTGATCGCTTGAAGGTAGATCATTCATCATGAGCAACTACGAGAAAGAAGCATCAATCAGGCCACTGGTTTTTGATGGAACAAATTTCAATTATTGGAAGGTAAGAGTTACTGCATATCTTCAATCTCTTGGTACAGAAGTTTGGGACATTGTAGAAACAGGCTATGCTTTTCCTTCAGCTACTCCTACAGATCCAGCTGAGAAAAAGACATATGAAACAAATGCAAAAGCAGTCAGTACTCTATTAGGAAGTATATCCCAAACAGAATTCATGAAGGTCATGCACTTCAAATCAGCAAAAGAGATATGGGACAAAATGATCACTAGCTATGAAGGAGATGAACAGGTAAAGCAAGCTAAACTTCAAACTCTCAGGATTCAATATGAGACTCTCAAGATGTATAATGATGAAAGTGTGGCTAATTATTTTCTTCGGGTAGATGAGATTGTTAATTGTATGAAAAATTTGGGTGAAGAAATAAAAGAGACTATAGTAGTTCAAAAGATTCTAAGATCATTATCCCCAAGTTTGAATCTAAAGTATCTGCAATAGAAGAAAAGGAAAATCTCAAAGTTCTCACTATGTCTCAGCTACATGGAATTCTAACTGCTTATGAAATGAGAAAGGGAGGTCCATCAGACAGAAGGGAAGCTGCTTTTAAGGCATCAGGAAAAGAAGATTACTATGAAGCAAGCCATGTTCCAGAAGAAGAGGAAGAAGAATCAAATTTTGTCAGAAATCTTCAAAGGGGTGCTGGAAGGTTCAGAGGTAAGCTACCTTTCAAATGCTTTGCTTGTGGAAGAGTAGGTCATTATGCTGCAAAATGTCCTTTTAAGGATAAAGGAAAAGAACCTGCTAGATGGAACAAGAAACAAAGTGCAAATAAGAAAAGCTACTACACCCATGAAGATAGTGATGGCTTATCAAACAGTGATGAAGATGAACAAGGTAATAAATATAAGCTGTTAATGGCATTTGAAGATGATGATTATGAGGATGCTGTAGATGTGGATAATCTCTATAATGAAATTACTAGACTCAAGAGATGCATAGAAGAAAAGAGTGTGATCATTGATACTTTGCAATTTCAAATTGATGAAAAGGAAAAACATCTTGAAAAACTAGAAGGTGAAATTGTTGGTCTCAGAAAAGAAATTGAGAAAACAAAAGCTATTAATCTTAAGTTTGTCAAAGGATCTGAAACTTTGGATGAGATTATCAATGTGCAGCGGTCTCCTCTAAACAAGACAGGTTTGGGCTATAATGGAGAAACCTCTCAAGCATCCACCTCAAAAAGTTATCTTGATGCAGCAAGAAGAAATGAGCAGAAGAACAATGAAGATAATCAGGTAAAGCAGGGACGAATTACAAACAGAAACTATCAGGGACAATCCTTCTTAAGGGTGAACAAAAGCTACAACCAACCACAGGTAAAATCTTCTCAGTTTGGCACAAGAATAGATGAAAATAGAAATTACAATCAGTTGGCTGGTAGATTCAATAACCGCAGAAGCTTCTTCAATGGACAATGCTTTTCTTGCCATAACTTTGGTCACAAAGCAGCTCAATGTGTTGCATATAAAACAATCATGACTAGGGAAGCTCAAAAACAAAGAAGTATGACAGGGATTACAAAGAGGACCTATAACAACTTTTCGGTTCTTGAAAATGAAGTTGAATGTTCTATTTGCAATAATTTTGGTCATAAAGAATCTGAATGCAGGAGCAGGTTTCAGGAGAAAAAGGAACAAGCCACGAGCACCAAAAAATGGAGAATAAAGGAACCTCAGACAGAAAGATGTGGGATAGCTTTTTATGCAGAAGGACAGGAAAATCTATGGT
This sequence comes from Pinus tabuliformis, assembly GCA_031772625.1. Classification (NCBI taxonomy): domain Eukaryota; kingdom Viridiplantae; phylum Streptophyta; class Pinopsida; order Pinales; family Pinaceae; genus Pinus; species Pinus tabuliformis. Next base: position 335,599,954 of record CM062810.1, on the reverse strand, counting down.
ACATTGACAGTGGATGTTCGAAACATATGACAGGTGATAAAGAAAAACTTGAATCTTATTCTACTTTAGAAAAGGGAAAGAAAGTTTCTTTTGGAAATGATACTCCTGCAACTATAAAAGGAAAAGGTATTGCTCCTTTGAAAGAAAAGGTCAAGGCTGGAAATGTTTTGTATGTTGATGGATTGAAGCATAATCTACTAAGTGTCAGCCAGATGTGTGATCAAAAAACCGAGGTTATTTTCAGATCGAATGGATGTCTTGTTCGTGATCTTGATACAGGTAAAACAGTTCTCAAAGGCAAAAGAACTCCAAATAATCTGTACATATTTGAAGAAGGACAACAACAATGCTATCTTAGCAAGGATGAAGAGCACTGGTTATGGCATCGAAGGTTGGGACATCTAAGCTTCTCACAAATAAGGAAAGCATGCAAATATCAGGCAGTTCGCGATCTTCCAGATATCAAAATTCCAGACAACACCATATGCAAATCTTGTCAGTTTGGAAAGCAAACCAGAACTAACTTTCCAGAGAAGGAAGGATCAGCTAGCTTGCCTCTTGAGCTAGTCCATACAGATGTATGTGGTCCATTTAGGAAAAGGACACCTCGAGGAGAAGAATATCTGATATTATTCATTGATGATTTCTCAAGGTTTGTTTGGTTAGGGCTTATGAAACACAAAGATGAAGCATTCGAAAAATTCAAATCCTTCAAAGCATTGGCTGAAAATGAATCAGGACACAAAATTAAGTGCCTCAGATCTGACAGAGGTGGGGAGTTCACATCAAATGAATTTTTCGATTTCTGTGATGAACATGGGATAAGAAGAGAATTCTCTACAGCTAGAACTCCTCAGCAAAATGGGGTTGTGGAACGAATGAACAGAACTATCTAACAAATGGCTCGTGCTATGCTCGATGAATCAGGTACTCCTGCAACCTTCTGGGGTGAAGCTGCACATGCTGCTGTTATCATTCTTAACAAAACAAATGTCCGAGTAAATAGCACTCAAACACCTCATGAGCTTTGGAGTGGTAAAACTCCTTCCGTGAAGCATTTCAAAATCTTTGGGAGCAAATGTTATATTAAGAATACTGATGAGCAACTTGGCAAACTTGAACCTAGAGCAGATGAGGGCATTCTTCTTGGTTATTCTCCACATAGCAAAGCATACAAGCGCTACAATAAAAGACTTGGCAGAATTGTTGACAGTATTGATATAGTGGTTGATGAGAAGGGATATATTCCTAGGCAAGTTCATCATGAAGACATTGAAGAAGATGAAGGTTACTCTCAAAGACGAAATGATGAAGAAGAAGAACCTCAAGAAGAAGAAGAATCTCAAGAAGAACCAGAGGAGCAGACAAGAATAGAAGAGAAGAATCCATCCAGATATGTCCAAAAGAATCATCCAGAAACTCAGATTGTGGGGCAGAAAGAAGCAGGAGTACAAACAAGAAGGACACTTGCAGAAGCTTCAAGCTACTTGGCTCTACTCTCCTCCATTGAACCACAAAATGTGAAAGAAGCATGCAAAGATGAATGTTGGGTCAAAGCAATGGATGAAGAACTTGAGCAAATCGAAAAGAACAACACTTGGGAATTAGTTCCTAGACCAAAAGATAAGAATGTAATAGGAACAAAATGGGTCTTCAAGAATAAATTAAATGAAAATGGAGAAGTAATTAGAAACAAGGCCAGACTTGTTTGTAAAGGGTATGCACAGCAAGAAGGAATAGATTTTGAAGAGATCTTTGCTCCTGTGGCAAGACTAGAGGCCATCCGAATGTTCCTTGCTCTCTCAAGCTTTCAAAACTTCAAGGTATTTCAAATGGACGTGAAATCAGCCTTCCTGAATGGAGACTTAGAAGAAGAAGTATATATTGAGCAGCCAGATGGTTTCATTCTTGGGAATGATCCAAACCTTGTATGCAGATTGAAAAAGGCACTCTATGGGCTCAAACAAGCTCCAAGGGCTTGGTACTATCGGTTGGACAAATATCTTCACCAACAAGGCTTTTCAAAAGGATCAGCAGATAGCAATCTCTATATAAAAGTTGAAAATAACAAATTGCTAATTCTTGTTGTTTATGTAGATGATATTATTTTTGGCAGCAATGAAGAGACTATGAGTCAAAACTTTGCCTTGGTTATGCAGAAAGAATTCGAAATGTCACTTCTTGGAGAATTGACATATTTTCTTGGATTGCAAATCCAACAAAATGAAGGAGGTATCTTCTTGTCTCAAACCAAATACCTCAAGCAGATCTTGAAGAAGTATGGCATGGAAGAGTCAAAGCCAGTTTGTACACCCATGGTTACAGGATGCAGCCTCAGTGCTAATGATGAATCAGCAGCAGTTCACCAACCCACTTATAGATCCATGATTGGGAGTTTGCTTTATTTGACAGGTACTCGACCAGATATTACACATGCAGTAGGAATGGTTGGAAGATTTCAAGCCAACCCAAAGGAAACTCATCTTCAGGCAGTCAAAAGAATCTTCAAATATCTTCAAGGGACCCAAAACTATGGCTTATGGTATCCTAGAAATACAGATCTCACTCTTCATGCTTACACAGATGCAGATTGGGCTGGAAGTGTGGATGATAGGAAAAGCACAAGTGGTGGTGCTTTCTTCATGGGTTCCAGATTAGTATCTTGGTTCAGCAAGAAACAGAGTTCGATTGCCTTATCTACAGCTGAAGCAGAATATGTGGCTGCGGCATCTTGTTGCACACAACTTCTTTGGATGATGCAGACCTTGCAGGACTTTCAAATCACTTGCACTCCACCAGTGTCTATCTTATGTGATAATACTAGTGCAATCAGCATTTCAAAGAATCCAGTCATGCACTCAAAGACCAAGCACATACCAATCAAGTACCATTTTCTCCGGGAACAAGTGCTTGAACAGAAAGTCAAGTTGGAGTATGTTCCTTCTAAGGAACAAGTTGCTGATATTCTCACAAAACCACTGCCCAGGGAAACTTTTGAATATCTCAGACAAAAGCTGGGAGTAGTTGATGCTTCATCCTGCTATTGAAGCTTGTCTGTTCTACAGAAAAGTTGGTATACGCAAGTTACGAAAGGTATATACGCGTATACACGCGGATTTTTGCTGGGAAAGTCGCGTGTAAGGTGTACGCTTGTTGCAGAAATTATATCCGCGTACATATGCTGTTTTATGCAGGAGAAATCGCGTATATGAAGTTCTGAACAGCAAGGGAAAACTCTGGAGTTCTGAACAACAATGGGAATGTCAGAATTCTTCAGGCACAGTTTCAGGGGGTGCAACAGGCACAGGTTCAGGGGGAGCAGCTTAAAAGTCTCATAAAGCATTGTTGGCATTCAAATGTTTTGGTTGTTGGTTTCAGGAGAAGGAGCTCAGAAAGAAATCCTGGTTGCTGATCTAACAAGATGTTTATCAGATGCTGCTGGTGCCTTTCCTAAGTCTTGGTCTAGATCTGTTGTCTCTATGTCATGTATCTCTCTTGTCATATCTCTTTTATGGTGTCAAGGTCATGTAACGGCCTATGTTGGTTTCCCCTCTATGCCTGGGATGAATGCTGTAATATAATTTGTTGGTTCTGATATGTCCCCTCTTGGTAGGGAGTATGGATGTATGTATTGAGTCTTTTGGTGATAGGAAGGTCTCTTATGGTGTATAAGTCTTGGTTCTTGTTGAAGAACATCTTTTGCAGATCTGGCCTACTGTCAGGGGGAGCACGAGTCAGCACAGCCAAGCAGAGGTATCAGCATGTCCTCAGGGGGAGCACAGCCCTTTGCCCTTGATGTCAAAGGGGGAGAGTGACTTGGTGTGGTGGTTGCCATCAAGTCCAAAGGGGGAGATTGTTGGCATTATGATTCAAGTGTTGTCCTTGATGGCAACTCTCTCAGAGGTTGGTACAGGTGATGGCAACTTAATCAGAAGACAGATCTTAGTACAGCATGCCAAGGAAGTTCATATACACAAGTTCGTTAAGCCCAAGTCGCATGTACACGCTAGTTGGATTCATAAAAAGCGCGTGTATGTGGAAAAGTATCTTTGGTCCATGGTGGTTAGTCCTTGGAAGTTGTGCCTATGATTTCGGACCATTGTGTCTCGACGGGCGTGTCGATCCCTAGTTTTGAAGTTGATGGTATTGTGTTACTATGGTTTTGGCTCTTGGTATTGAGCTAGGCCTAAGACTATATAAGGAGAAGAAGATCATTAGGCAAAAGCATCTTTCGACAAGGCTTGAATATCTAAGAGAGAAAGAGATCTGATATGCAGGTTCTGGGTTGCTTGATCTAAGCCAAGGAGAGATCACATCGGTTGATGGAAGACTAGATCTAAGGATAGATCGGGATCTAATGGTTTGAAATGCACTATCATGATATGGTTGATTATGCGTATTTCTAGATCTGCATATTGTCGCAATGTTATGTTCTGGGTCTAACTAATGTCTGGTACAGCTGCAAATTGAGAAAGTTTATTTTTAGATCTGTACGCAGGTTGGCTTCGGTAAAAGCGCGTGTATACGCGGGTTTTGCTCATTGAAGTAGCGTATATCTTTTGAAGCTTGATTTTGGGTTTACAGTGGGGTCTGACTGTTATTGCAGAGTTCTGTAGTCTGCTCTGTGTTCTGGTAACTGGTGATTGACAGGGTTCAGTGGTTCAGTGATTCAAAGTTTGGTTGTTTTATGCTTCAATGATCTGTTGTGGAAATTGAATGAATTGTGGTCTTCAGATTGTAATGTTGTGCTTCAGGAATATCCAAGTCTGAAAATGTATGAAAAGTGATACCTGAAAGAAAGAAGATTGTAGGTCAGCACCTACGTACTAGTATCTTGGCTAGTACAAGAGCAAAGGGGGTTGGAGCTCCCTTCCAAGGAAGTTTGGAGAACGAGAGAAGGTTGTAGCCTTCTGCAGGTTGTAGCCTGCGTACTGGTATAAGGCTGCACCAGTACAAAAGATTGTAAACTGAAGTTTCATATTAAAGAAAGATAGAGACAACTTGCAGCAGGTGGTTTTCACCCACATTGGGTTTCCACCTTATATCTTGGTGTTCATGTGTGTGGCTTTTGATCTGTTCTGTTATACTGCACATGTTTACTGTTAATGTGGTGAATAATGTCCTGATGCACTTAACTGAAGAATAAGCTAACTAAATTGTGAGTTTTCTTCTTATACGCTGTTTTACTTAGTCACAGTAGCGTGTACACGCTGGTTCACTTAACTGAAGTAGCGTATATGTTTCTGAGCATTGAAAAGTTTGATTGATCTGATAATACTGATTCACCCCCCCTCTCAGTATTATTTCCAACAATTGGTATCAGAGCAGGTCCTTCAGAGAAGCTTGATCGCTTGAAGGTAGATCATTCATCATGAGCAACTACGAGAAAGAAGCATCAATCAGGCCACCGGTTTTTGATGGAACAAATTTCAATTATTGGAAGGTAAGAGTTACTGCATATCTTCAATCTCTTGGTACAGAAGTTTGGGACATTGTAGAAACAGGCTATGCTTTTCCTTCAGCTACTCCTACAGATCCAGCTGAGAAAAAGACATATGAAACAAATGCAAAAGCAGTCAGTACTCTATTAGGAAGTATATCCCAAACAGAATTCATGAAGGTCATGCACTTCAAATCAGCAAAAGAGATATGGGACAAAATGATCACTAGCTATGAAGGAGATGAACAGGTAAAGCAAGCTAAACTTCAAACTCTCAGGATTCAATATGAGACTCTCAAGATGTATAATGATGAAAGTGTGGCTAATTATTTTCTTCGGGTAGATGAGATTGTTAATTGTATGAAAAATTTGGGTGAAGAAATAAAAGAGACTATAGTAGTTCAAAAGATTCTAAGATCATTATCCCCCAAGTTTGAATCTAAAGTATCTGCAATAGAAGAAAAGGAAAATCTCAAAGTTCTCACTATGTCTCAGCTACATGGAATTCTAACTGCTTATGAAATGAGAAAGGGAGGTCCATCAGACAGAAGGGAAGCTGCTTTTAAGGCATCAGGAAAAGAAGATTACTATGAAGCAAGCCATGTTCCAGAAGAAGAGGAAGAAGAATCAAATTTTGTCAGAAATCTTCAAAGGGGTGCTGGAAGGTTCAGAGGTAAGCTACCTTTCAAATGCTTTGCTTGTGGAAGAGTAGGTCATTATGCTGCAAAATGTCCTTATAAGGATAAAGGAAAAGAACCTGCTAGATGGAACAAGAAACAAAGTGCAAATAAGAAAAGCTACTACACCCATGAAGATAGTGATGGCTTATCAAACAGTGATGAAGATGAACAAGGTAATAAATATAAGCTGTTAATGGCATTTGAAGATGATGATTATGAGGATGCTGTAGATGTGGATAATCTCTATAATGAAATTACTAGACTCAAGAGATGCATAGAAGAAAAGAGTGTGATCATTGATACTTTGCAATTTCAAATTGATGAAAAGGAAAAACATCTTGAAAAACTAGAAGGTGAAATTGTTGGTCTCAGAAAAGAAATTGAGAAAACAAAAGCTATTAATCTTAAGTTTGTCAAAGGATCTGAAACTTTGGATGAGATTATCAATGTGCAGCGGTCTCCTCTAAACAAGACAGGTTTGGGCTATAATGGAGAAACCTCTCAAGCATCCACCTCAAAAAGTTATCTTGATGCAGCAAGAAGAAATGAGCAGAAGAACAATGAAGATAATCAGGTAAAGCAGGGACGAATTACAAACAGAAACTATCAGGGACAATCCTTCTTAAGGGTGAACAAAAGCTACAACCAACCACAGGTAAAATCTTCTCAGTTTGGCACAAGAATAGATGAAAATAGAAATTACAATCAGTTGGCTGGTAGATTCAATAACCGCAGAAGCTTCTTCAATGGACAATGCTTTTCTTGCCATAACTTTGGTCACAAAGCAGCTCAATGTGTTGCATATAAAACAATCATGACTAGGGAAGCTCAAAAACAAAGAAGTATGACAGGGATTACAAAGAGGACCTATAACAACTTTTCGGTTCTTGAAAATGAAGTTGAATGTTCTATTTGCAATAATTTTGGTCATAAAGAATCTGAATGCAGGAGCAGGTTTCAGGAGAAAAAGGAACAAGCCACGAGCACCAAAAAATGGAGAATAAAGGAACCTCAGACAGAAAGATGTGGGATAGCTTTTTATGCAGAAGGACAGGAAAATCTATGGTACATTGACAGTGGATGTTCGAAACATATGACAGGTGATAAAGAAAAACTTGAATCTTATTCTACTTTAGAAAAGGGAAAGAAAGTTTCTTTTGGAAATGATACTCCTGCAACTATAAAAGGAAAAGGTATTGCTCCTTTGAAAGAAAAGGTCAAGGCTGGAAATGTTTTGTATGTTGATGGATTGAAGCATAATCTTCTAAGTGTCAGCCAGATGTGTGATCAAAAAACCGAGGTTATTTTCAGATCGAATGGATGTCTTGTTCGTGATCTTGATACAGGTAAAACAGTTCTCAAAGGCAAAAGAACTCCAAATAATCTGTACATATTTGAAGAAGGACAACAACAATGCTATCTTAGCAAGGATGAAGAGCACTGGTTATGGCATCGAAGGTTGGGACATCTAAGCTTCTCACAAATAAGGAAAGCATGCAAATATCAGGCAGTTCGCGATCTTCCAGATATCAAAATTCCAGACAACACCATATGCAAATCTTGTCAGTTTGGAAAGCAAACCAGAACTAACTTTCCAGAGAAGGAAGGATCAGCTAGCTTGCCTCTTGAGCTAGTCCATACAGATGTATGTGGTCCATTTAGGAAAAGGACACCTCGAGGAGAAGAATATCTGATATTATTCATTGATGATTTCTCAAGGTTTGTTTGGTTAGGGCTTATGAAGCACAAAGATGAAGCATTCGAAAAATTCAAATCCTTCAAAGCATTGGCTGAAAATGAATCAGGACACAAAATTAAGTGCCTCAGATCTGACAGAGGTGGGGAGTTCACATCAAATGAATTTTTCGATTTCTGCGATGAACATGGGATAAGAAGAGAATTCTCTACAGCTAGAACTCCTCAGCAAAATGGGGTTGTGGAAAGAATGAACAGAACTATCCAACAAATGGCTCGTGCTATGCTCGATGAATCAGGTACTCCTGCAACCTTCTGGGGTGAAGCTGCACATGCTGCTGTTATCATTCTTAACAAAACAAATGTCCGAGTAAACAGCACTCAAACACCTCATGAGCTTTGGAGTGGTAAAACTCCTTCCGTGAAGCATTTCAAAATCTTTGGGAGCAAATGTTATATTAAGAATACTGATGAGCAACTTGGCAAACTTGAACCTAGAGCAGATGAGGGCATTCTTCTTGGTTATTCTCCACATAGCAAAGCATACAAGTGCTACAATAAAAGACTTGGCAGAATTGTTGACAGTATTGATATAGTGGTTGATGAGAAGGGATATATTCCTAGGCAAGTTCATCATGAAGACATTGAAGAAGATGAAGGTTACTCTCAAAGGCGAAATGATGAAGAAGAAGAACCTCAAGAAGAAGAAGAATCTCAAGAAGAACCAGAGGAGCAGACAAGAATAGAAGAGAAGACTCCATCCAGATATGTCCAAAAGAATCATCCAGAAACTCAGATTGTGGGGCAGAAAGAAGCAGGAGTACAAACAAGAAGGACACTTGCAGAAGCTTCAAGCTACTTGGCTCTACTCTCCTCCATTGAACCACAAAATGTGAAAGAAGCATGCAAAGATGAATGTTGGGTCAAAGCAATGGATGAAGAACTTGAGCAAATCGAAAAGAACAACACTTGGGAATTAGTTCCTAGACCAAAAGATAAGAATGTAATAGGAACAAAATGGGTCTTCAAGAATAAATTAAATGAAAATGGAGAAGTAATTAGAAACAAGGCCAGACTTGTTTGTAAAGGGTATGCACAGCAAGAAGGAATAGATTTTGAAGAGACCTTTGCTCCTGTGGCAAGACTAGAGGCCATCCGAATGTTCCTTGCTCTCTCAAGCTTTCAAAACTTCAAGGTATTTCAAATGGACGTGAAATCAGCCTTCCTGAATGGAGACTTAGAAGAAGAAGTATATATTGAGCAGCCAGATGGTTTCATTCTTGGGAATGATCCAAACCTTGTATGCAGATTGAAAAAGGCACTCTATGGGCTCAAACAAGCTCCAAGGGCTTGGTACTATCGGTTGGACAAATATCTTCACCAACAAGGCTTTTCAAAAGGATCAGCAGATAGCAATCTCTATATAAAAGTTGAAAATAACAAATTGCTAATTCTTGTTGTTTATGTAGATGATATTATTTTTGGCAGCAATGAAGAGACTATGAGTCAAAACTTTGCCTTGGTTATGCAGAAAGAATTCGAAATGTCACTTCTTGGAGAATTGACATATTTTCTTGGATTGCAAATCCAACAAAATGAAGGAGGTATCTTCTTGTCTCAAACCAAATACCTCAAGCAGATCTTGAAGAAGTATGGCATGGAAGAGTCAAAGCCAGTATGTACACCCATGGTTACAGGATGCAGCCTCAGTGCAAATGATGAATCAGCAGCAGTTCACCAACCCACTTATAGATCCATGATTGGGAGTTTGCTTTATTTGACAGGTACTCGACCAGATATTACACATGCAGTAGGAATGGTTGGAAGATTTCAAGCCAACCCAAAGGAAACTCATCTTCAGGCAGTCAAAAGAATCTTCAAATATCTTCAAGGGACCCAAAACTATGGCTTATGGTATCCTAGAAATACAGATCTCACTCTTCATGCTTACACAGATGCAGATTGGGCTGGAAGTGTGGATGATAGGAAAAGCACAAGTGGTGGTGCTTTCTTCATGGGTTCCAGATTAGTATCTTGGTTCAGCAAGAAACAGAGTTCGATTGCCTTATCTACAGCTGAAGCAGAATATGTGGCTGCAGCATCTTGTTGCACACAACTTCTTTGGATGATGCAGACCTTGCAGGACTTTCAAATCACTTGCACTCCACCTGTCTCTATCTTATGTGATAATACAAGTGCAATCAGCATTTCAAAGAATCCAGTCATGCACTCAAAGACCAAGCACATACCAATCAAGTACCATTTTCTTCGGGAACAAGTGCTTGAGCAGAAGGTCAAGTTGGAGTATGTTCCTTCTAAGGAACAAGTTGCTGATATTCTCACAAAACCACTGCCCAGGGAAACTTTTGAATATCTCAGACAAAAGCTGGGAGTAGTTGATGCTTCATCCTGTTGTTGAAGCTTGTTTGTTCTACAGAAAAGTTGGTATACGCAGGTTACGAAGGGATATACGCGTATACACGCGGATTTATGCTGGGAAAGTCGCGTGTAGGTGGACGCTTGTTGCAGAAATTATATCCGCGTACATACGCTGTTTTATGCAGGAGAAATCGCGTATATGAAGTTCTGAACAGCAAGGGAAAACTCTGGAGTTCTGAACAGCAATGGGAATGTCAGAATTCTTCAGGCACAGTTTCAGGGGGTGCAACAGGCACAGGTTCAGGGGGAGCAGCTTAAAAGTCTCATAAAGCATTGTTGGCATTCAGATGTTTTGGTTGTTGGTTTCAGGAGAAGGAGCTCAGAAAGAAATCCTGGTTGCTGATCTAACAAGATGTTTATCAGATGCTGCTGGTGCCTTTCCTAAGTCTTGGTCTAGATCTGTTGTCTCTATGTCATGTATCTCTCTTGTCATATCTCTTTTATGGTGTCAAGGTCATGTAACGGCCTATGTTGGTTTCCCCACTATGCCTGGGATGAATGCTGTAATATAATTGTTGTTTCTGATATGTCCCCTCTTGGTAGGGAGTATGGATGTATGTATTGAGTCTTTTGGTGATAGGAAGGTCCCTTATGGTGTATAAGTCTTGGTTCTTGTTGAAGAACATCTTTTGCAGATCTGGCCTACTGTCAGGGGGAGCACGAGTCAGCACAGCCAAGCAGAGGTATCAGCATGTCCTCAGGGGGAGCACAGCCCTTTGCCCTTGATGTCAAAGGGGGAGAGTGACTTGGTGTGGTGGTTGCCATCAAGTCCAAAGGGGGAGATTGTTGGCATTATGATTCAAGTGTTGTCCTTGATGGCAACTCTCTCAGAGGTTGGTACAGGTGCTCAGAGGTTGGTACAGGTGATGGCAACTTAATCAGAAGACAGATCTTAGTACAGCATGCCAAGGAAGTTCATATACGCAAGTTCGTTAAGCCCAAGTCGCGTGTACACGCTAGTTGGATTCATAAAAAGCGCGTGTATGTGGAAAAGTATCTTTGGTCCATGGTGGTTAGTCCTTGGAAGTTGTGCCTATGATTTCGGACCATTGTGTCTCGACGGGCGTGTCGATCCCTAGTTTTGAAGTTGATGGTATTGTGTTACTATGGTTTTGGCTCTTGGTATTGAGCTAGGCCTAAGACTATATAAGGAGAAGAAGATCATTAGGCAAAATCATCTTTCGACAAGGCTTGAATATCTAAGAGAGAAAGAGATCTGATATGCAGGTTCTGGGTTGCTTGATCTAAGCCAAGGAGAGATCACATCGGTTGATGGAAGACTAGATCTAAGGATAGATCGGGATCTAATGGTTTGAAATGCACTATCATGATATGGTTGATTATGCGTATTTCTAGATCTGCATATTGTCGCAATGTTATGTTCTGGGTCTAACTAATGTCTGGTACAGCTGCAAATTGAGAAAGTTTATTTTTAGATCTGTACGCAGGTTGGCTTCGGTAAAAGCGCGTGTATACGCGGGTTTTGCTCATTGAAGTAGCGTATATCTTTTGAAGCTTGATTTTGGGTTTACAGTGGGGTCTGACTGTTATTGCAGAGTTCTGTAGTCTGCTCTGTGTTCTGGTAACTGGTGATTGACAGGGTTCAGTGGTTCAGTGATTCAAAGTTTGGTTGTTTTATGCTTCAATGATCTGTTGTGGAAATTGAATGAATTGTGGTCTTCAGATTGTAATGTTGTGCTTCAGGAATATCCAAGTCTGAAAATGTATGAAAAGTGATACCTGAAAGAAAGAAGATTGTAGGTCAGCACCTACGTACTAGTATCTTGGCTAGTACAAGAGCAAAGGGGGTTGGAGCTCCCTTCCAAGGAAGTTTGGAGAACGAGAGAAGGTTGTAGCCTTCTGCAGGTTGTAGCCTGCGTACTGGTATAAGGCTGCACCAGTACAAAAGATTGTAAACTGAAGTTTCATATTAAAGAAAGATAGAGACAACTTGCAGCAGGTGGTTTTCACCCACATTGGGTTTCCACCTTATATCTTGGTGTTCATGTGTGTGGCTTTTGATCTGTTCTGTTATACTGCACATGTTTACTGTTAATGTGGTGAATAATGTCCTGATGCACTTAACTGAAGAATAAGCTAACTAAATTGTGAGTTTTCTTCTTATACGCTGTTTTACTTAGTCACAGTAGCGTGTACACGCTGGTTCACTTAACTGAAGTAGCGTATATGTTTCTGAGCATTGAAAAGTTTGATTGATCTGATAATACTGATTCACCCCCCCTCTCAGTATTATTTCCAACAATTGGTATCAGAGCCGGTCCTTCAGAGAAGCTTGATCGCTTGAAGGTAGATCATTCATCATGAGCAACTACGAGAAAGAAGCATCAATCAGGCCACCAGTTTTTGATGGAACAAATTTCAATTATTGGAAGGTAAGAGTTACTGCATATCTTCAATCTCTTGGTACAGAAGTTTGGGACATTGTAGAAACAGGCTATGCTTTTCCTTCAGCTACTCCTACAGATCCAGCTGAGAAAAAGACATATGAAACAAATGCAAAAGCAGTCAGTACTCTATTAGGAAGTATATCCCAAACAGAATTCATGAAGGTCATGCACTTCAAATCAGCAAAAGAGATATGGGACAAAATGATCACTAGCTATGAAGGAGATGAACAGGTAAAGCAAGCTAAACTTCAAACTCTCAGGATTCAATATGAGACTCTCAAGATGTATAATGATGAAAGTGTGGCTAATTATTTTCTTCGGGTAGATGAGATTGTTAATTGTATGAAAAATTTGGGTGAAGAAATAAAAGAGACTATAGTAGTTCAAAAGATTCTAAGATCATTATCCCCCAAGTTTGAATCTAAAGTATCTGCAATAGAAGAAAAGGAAAATCTCAAAGTTCTCACTATGTCTCAGCTACATGGAATTCTAACTGCTTATGAAATGAGAAAGGGAGGTCCATCAGACAGAAGGGAAGCTGCTTTTAAGGCATCAGGAAAAGAAGATTACTATGAAGCAAGCCATGTTCCAGAAGAAGAGGAAGAAGAATCAAATTTTGTCAGAAATCTTCAAAGGGGTGCTGGAAGGTTCAGAGGTAAGCTACCTTTCAAATGCTTTGCTTGTGGAAGAGTAGGTCATTATGCTGCAAAATGTCCTTTTAAGGATAAAGGAAAAGAACCTGCTAGATGGAACAAGAAACAAAGTGCAAATAAGAAAAGCTACTACACCCATGAAGATAGTGATGGCTTATCAAACAGTGATGAAGATGAACAAGGTAATAAATATAAGCTGTTAATGGCATTTGAAGATGATGATTATGAGGATGCTGTAGATGTGGATAATCTCTATAATGAAATTACTAGACTCAAGAGATGCATAGAAGAAAAGAGTGTGATCATTGATACTTTGCAATTTCAAATTGATGAAAAGGAAAAACATCTTGAAAAACTAGAAGGTGAAATTGTTGGTCTCAGAAAAGAAATTGAGAAAACAAAAGCTATTAATCTTAAGTTTGTCAAAGGATCTGAAACTTTGGATGAGATTATCAATGTGCAGCGGTCTCCTCTAAACAAGACAGGTTTGGGCTATAATGGAGAAACCTCTCAAGCATCCACCTCAAAAAGTTATCTTGATGCAGCAAGAAGAAATGAGCAGAAGAACAATGAAGATAATCAGGTAAAGCAGGGACGAATTACAAACAGAAACTATCAGGGACAATCCTTCTTAAGGGTGAACAAAAGCTACAACCAACCACAGGTAAAATCTTCTCAGTTTGGCACAAGAATAGATGAAAATAGAAATTACAATCAGTTGGCTGGTAGATTCAATAACCGCAGAAGCTTCTTCAATGGACAATGCTTTTCTTGCCATAACTTTGGTCACAAAGCAGCTCAATGTGTTGCATATAAAACAATCATGACTAGGGAAGCTCAAAAACAAAGAAGTATGACAGGGATTACAAAGAGGACCTATAACAACTTTTCGGTTCTTGAAAATGAAGTTGAATGTTCTATTTGCAATAATTTTGGTCATAAAGAATCTGAATGCAGGAGCAGGTTTCAGGAGAAAAAGGAACAAGCCACGAGCACCAAAAAATGGAGAATAAAGGAACCTCAGACAGAAAGATGTGGGATAGCTTTTTATGCAGAAGGACAGGAAAATCTATGGTACATTGACAGTGGATGTTCGAAACATATGACAGGTGATAAAGAAAAACTTGAATCTTATTCTACCTTAGAAAAGGGAAAGAAAGTTTCTTTTGGAAATGATACTCCTGCAACTATAAAAGGAAAAGGTATTGCTCCTTTGAAAGAAAAGGTCAAGGCTGGAAATGTTTTGTATGTTGATGGATTGAAGCATAATCTACTAAGTGTCAGCCAGATGTGTGATCAAAAAACCGAGGTTATTTTCAGATCGAATGGATGTCTTGTTCGTGATCTTGATACAGGTAAAACAGTTCTCAAAGGCAAAAGAACTCCAAATAATCTGTACATATTTGAAGAAGACTAAAGACATTCCGAAAACAACATTTAGAACTCATGAGGGTCATTATGAATTTTTGGTCATGCCTTTTGGCCTTACCAATGCACCTTCTACATTTCAAGGTTTGATGAATTCCATTTTCAAACCCTTCCTTAGAAAATTTGTGTTAGTATTTTTTGATGATATACTAATCTACAGCAAGTCTTGGAAGGATCATGTTGAACATGTTGACAGGGTGCTACAACTATTGAAGGAGAAACAATTATATGAAAAAAGATCCAAATATTTCTTTGGAGTATAAGAGGTGGAATATCTGGGTCATATTGTATCTCATGAAGGAGTTAAGGTAGACCCTAGCAAAATTAAAGCCATTAAGGAATGGAAAATCCCCAAATTCATAAAGCATCTGCGAGGATTTCTTAGGTTGACAGGGCATTATCGCAAGTTTGTTAAGAATTATGGGAGAATAGCAGCACCTTTAACAACATTATTGAAGAAAGATGCATTTTCATGGACTCCGGAAGCAACAAAGGCCTTCGAACATCTTAAAGAGGCAATGTGCCAAGCACTGGTCTTAGCTACACCAGACTTCACAAAAACATTTATTGTGGAATGTGATGCTTCAGGAAATGGAATTGGTGCTGTTTTAATGCAAGATGAAAGACCCATTACTTTTGAAAGTCGTCCAATCAAGGGAAAGTTTTTACACAAAGCTATTTATGAGAAGGAAATGTTGGCAATACTACATGCACTTAAGAAATGGCGACCCTACCTAATGGGAACACACTTCAAGGTAAAAATGGATCATGATAGCCTTAAATACTTTTTAGAAAAAATATTATCCTCTGAAGAGCAACAAAAGTGGGTCACAAAGACGCTGGGTTACGACTTTGAAATCATTTAAAAAAAGGGAAGCAAAATGTGGTGGCAGATGCACTCTCAAGAGAGGATGAGGATGTAGAAGCATTGATGTGTGCCATTTCTATTATCCAACCAGATTAGATAAATGAAGCAAGGGAGGAATGGAAGAATGATGAAGAAGTATGGGCACTTTTTCGAAATTTACAACAAGATTCCAGTATATCTGATACATTTAGCTGGAAAAATGATTCGTTATGGTACAAAGATTTCTTATACCTCTGTAAGAATTCCCAACTCAAACAAAAGATTCTTATGGAATTTCACACTTCTCCCTTAGGAGGGCACTCAGGATTTTTAAAAACTTACCACAGGGTTAAGAAGGATTTTTTTTGGGATGGCCTTAAATCAGATATTCAAAAGTTTGTGGCAGAATGTTTGGTTTGCCAACAAAATAAAATTTAAACAATTAAGACTTCGGGTCTATTACAACCTTTATCCATTCCAAGCCAACGTTGGGGGGAGGTTTCAATGGATTTTATCACAGGTTTACCCAAGTCTAAGGGAAAGAGTGTCATCATGGTGGTAGTTGACAGAATTACCAAGTATGCACACTTTTGTGCATTATCACATCCATTTAAAGCCAGTACAATTTCTACTGCATTTATGGAAACAATTCAAAAGCTACATGGAAACCCAAAGATTATTGTAAGTGACAAAGATCCCATTTTCTCTGGAAATTTTTGGATAGAATTATTTTCTTGTCTTGGTACTCAGTTAGCTCATAGATCATCTTATCATCCTCAATCTAATGGGCAAACTGAGATAGTAAACAAATGTTTGGAAGGATATCTTCGTTGCTTTGTATCTGATAAACAAACACAATGGGTCAAATGGTTGCCTCTAGCTAAATGGTGATATAACAGTTCCTTCCATACAACAACAAAAATGACCCCATTTATGGCACTTTATGGATATCAGCCACCATCCATCACATCATATTTAAGAGAAAATTCTAAGGTTCAAGCAGTGGAACATCACATCGAGCATCAACAACAAGTCCTCAAACTCTTAAAGAATAACCTCATGTTGTCATAGAATAGAATGAGACAACAGGCAGAGCAACATCACAACGAAAGAAGTTTTGATGTAGGTGATTGGGTATTCCTACGGATACAACCATATAAACAAATGTCCCTCAAGCAAGCTACGAAGGATGATAAATTATCACCAAAGTATTATGGTCCGTACAAGGTGTTGCAAAAGATTGGTACTATGGCATACAAATTGGAGCTTCTTGCAGCTTCTTGAGTGCACCCAGTTTTCCATGTTTCATGTTTAAAGAAGGTTATAGACGACAAGCTCCCAGTTCAAACAATATTGCCAGAACTTGACGAGGAAGGAAAAATTATATTGGAACCAGAAGCAGTCACAGAAACAAGAACTCGACAGCTACGAAATTGATCAATTTCGGAGTATCTCATTAAGTGGAAGAACTTATTCGCTGAAGATTCCACATGGGAGGATGAGAATTTTATACAGAATCATCCAGAACTACTCAAGCATTGAGGACAACACTTTTTTGAAGGAAAGGGGCATGTTAGTCCCTATAATACTAGTGATTACCCCATTACTATTGTATTTGTATCCCTTATTAATATTGTTGTGCCCCTATTGTCCCCATATTGTTATTACTGTGCCCCATAGAATCCCTCTATTGTTATTTTTGTGCCTTTATATTATTATTGTTAGGTCGGCTGGGTTATATTGTGACTCCTTAGACTCCTATATATAGAAAGGATGTTTTGTCATTTGAATCATCAAAGAATCATTCATTTGTGTAATGTAAAGGAGGTTGCCCTCTCGAAGAGGATGAATTCTAAGGCGTTGATCTATCTTTTCTATCTTTTTGTGAGCTAGTTTCATAACAGGATTTGCATTTCATAAAAGGTGACTAAACTTTCATGGATAGTAATTTTTCATTTACCATTTTCAGAGCCAGAGGTCGAAACAATGACACATGGCACTCCATACAAGTTCGCTATATTGAATTGGTCAATAATTAGGCCATCATGGGAGATTGTACATAATCCTTTATTGAAGAATCAAATATTGTTATGACTTATGGGGTTGGAAATAATACTCATAGGGCTACCACAAAATGAAATTTTAGAGCTTGGAGATCCGAAATTACAGAGATACAACAATTTCAATATCAAGCTCCTAAAAAGCAAGAAAAAAGTGTGTATTTTTTAAGTTTCCATAACTTTTGTTTGAAAAAGTAGTTTGAGGTGATTCAAAGGCATATATATCAATATTTAGTTATTTAAAGCCTCCCAAACAAAATAATTCTACACCCATTAATCCCTCATAAATATTTACAATGATGCATGAAGAGGAAAAAGTGCAACATGATATATAAACGTTATGGGAGAAAGTGCAACAAATTTCACTATCACAAAGAGAAACAAAAGATACATGGATGGATTAAAAGGGGAAATGGATAGTATAAAAGGAAATATGGAGTTTTTTTAAAGTAAACATGGATGTGATGAATTTAAAGTTGGAAGGGTTGACAAATTTGTTGCAAGAAAGGCGTCCCGATGGTGACATGTAATTGATAAAAATCATGAGGAAAAAGGAATATGAATTGTGATTTTTAAAGGATCCAATGTGGGGTTTAAGAACCACCACATTCCAAATATATATATGAGGAATTTTGATGGCAAGGATCCGGTAACATGGATACTATAGATGGAATAATATTTTGTTGTACATGATGTGCAACCCTCACAAAACATACGTATTGCATATTTATATTTAGAACCCAATCAATTTGTATGGTATATATGGATTTTTCCTCGTAAACTACTTGTCACATGGTCAATTTTTACGGAGGAAATGATACCACATTATGAGGATACAAACAACAACACCTTATTTAGCCAATTGATAAATCTCAAACAAAAGGATTAAATGGCAGAGCACATTGAAGACTTCCAAAAACTGAATATTAGGGTAACCAATATTTCAGAGGAGCATATCGTTCATGTCTTCATAGAGAATTTAAAAGATAAAATCCAACATGAGGTTCGCCTTTGGGAACTTGATACATTAGAGAAAGCATTCAGGGTAGCGAGAAAAGTTTAAAGCAAAATCATGGCAACAAGGAAGTCTACCACTCACAACTATAAACATGGAATTGTTGTTGCTCCTAGTTTTCCACAACCTACAAGGTTGAAACCGCAACAATTGGAGGAAAAAAGAACAAAAGGGATTAGTGACAATTGTGTTAGCAAATACACTAAGGTCACAAATGTGACGAGAAGAAAATATTATACATAGATTGTGAAGAGGAGGAAGAAAAGGAACAAGAAACATCAAAATAGGAAGATATACACTAGGAACAAACCCCAGAGAAAGAAGAAATGAATCTGAACAATCTTGTAATGCATTGGTAGGAATTACCACTCCTCAAAATCTCAAGATAAAAGGATATATCAAGAATAAAAAGGTAATAGTTATGATTGATTCAGGTAGTACCCATAATTTTATTCATTGTAAGATAGCCAAGGAATTGAATTTCTTCCTATATCCAGCACCAGAGTGTCAAGTGATGGTTGAAAATGGAGGAATTATAAATTACTCTGGAAAGTGCCATAATATTAAGCTAACCATGGGGGAATATGTATTTAATATTTCAATGCTTTCCATTCCTATGGGTGGTGCAGATGTTGTATTAGGAATCTAATGCTTACAATCTTTGGGAATGATCGCTTTTAATTTTCAAGAACTTTTCTTGAATATTTTTTGGGAAGGAAATTAATTTTAATTAAGGTGGATCACAGGGAAACCAAGAAAGATAATTATATCTAATGGCATGAAAAACATTCTAAATAAATAACAACAAGGCATCATTGCACAATTACCCTCACAAGATGTTCAAGCATCAAAATCATCTATTTCTCCAAGTCTCCAAATTGTTTTGGATAATCATTCCAAGGAATTTGGGACTCCCAAAGGCCTCCTAACCATGCGTGATCATGATCATGTTATTCATTTGATTCCAGGAATTGTTCATCCAAACATCAGACCTTACAGATATCCATATGCCCAAAAGAGCGAAATTGATTGTATGGTTGCAAAAATGCTATAAGCTAGTATAATTCAACCTAGTCAAAGTTCTTTCTCTGCTCTAGTAGTATTGGTGCACAAGAAGGATGGATCATGTTGTATGTGTCCAGATTATAGGGAGCTCAAAAAGCTAGTTATTAAAGATAAATTTCACATTCCTATCATTGATGAATTGTTCGATGAATTACATGGAGAAATTTACTTCACCAAGATGGATCTTCGTTCATGATGATATCAAATTAGAATGAAGAATGAAGATATTCTGAAAACAACATTCAAAACTCATGAGGGTAATTATGAATTTTTGGTCATGCCTTTTGGACTTACTAATGCACCTTCCACATTTCAAGGTTTGATGAATTCCATTTTCAAATCCTTCCTTAGAAAATTTGTGTTAGTATTTTTTGATGATATACTAATCTATAGAAAGTCTTGCAAGGATCATGTTCAACATGTTGACAGGGTGCTCAAACTGTTGGAGAAGAAAAAATTATATGCAAAGACCTCCAAATCTTTCTTTGGAGTACAGGGGGTGGAATATTTGGGCCATATTGTATCTCATGGGGGTGTTAAGGTAGAACCTAAAAAAATTAAATCCATTAAGGAATGGAAAATCCCCGCAACCACAAAGCATCTTAGGGGATTTTTCGGGTTGACAGGGTATTCTCACAAGTTTGTCAAGAATTATGGGAGAATAACAACAATTCTGTTATCACTCAGGTTGTTCCCTTTGACTCCCAAGGGAATACGGCCGAGGTAACCACAAACCAATCTTTGGACTGCAGGTCCTAGCCTACCTGCAGTCAGAGAGGGCTCTCTCTTTAGGATTTAGCTTTGTTTAAGGGATGATTTTAGGCTAGATATGATGCACATGGGTTTTGTTTGAGTTTTGGTGGGATGGTTGATCTATTCAAGCAGAGTTGGCATGCAAAGAGTAAGAAGTTCAAACCATTGGGCATGGAGTCTATGAATGTGAATTGAAGGGTGTGTTTTCCTTGGCAGAAGAGGGGAATATGGAGCAGGATAGCTACACATGGCACAATGATTAATGCTGGAACAAGGATGAAATGGAGGTCAGGGGATGAGAGGCAATTAAGGATCTCTCATCCAGCCAAAGAGGGAAAGTGGATGAAGACTATATAGGAGAAATGAAGGATTCCTAAACAGCATTCAGAAATGAGAAATAGCTTAAACATGATCAATTAAGTATGCATATTTATCACTAATTTAGAGGAAAACATAGAAAAGTTACAAGAATTGAGCACAGAGGGCATGAAAGCCAGCTCTGAAGTATTCCTTCTTCCTGCAACTTAGATTATGATATACAGATGATACAGATACATATAAACTGATAAACAGAGGGAGGAAAGACTTATTGAACCATGAGAAAGTACATGAATTCCACATCAAAGCTCTTCAGCCATTGAAAGCACAACCAGCCAATTCAGATGCAAATATTCTAGCAATCTTTGATTACAGAAGTTCTTAAGCTTATAGCGCAAGTCTGGAATGAGAAATTCAACCAACCAACCCTTTACACTATACAGAGGGTGGTCTTTATAGAGAAAATATCTAAAAATATGTACAAATAGCAGATCTGAGGGCAGATCTGGAGAAATGAATGATTGTAACCTAACATTTATTGGAATGAATGAAATAATATCTATCTAGTCAGCTGCGCAGGGACAACAGCCTCAAGAATGAATTAATATGGTCCTTTGGAGCTCTGCGCTGGAAATTTGCCATAACTGCGCCTTGGGAACTTGCAGCGCTGCTCTCAGGTGTCTTTATACACTGTTTTGGCAATAACTAGGCTTTAAACACTTGAATTGCCTCTTTAGGCAGTTCTACTACTGCAAAGTGGCTTTAATGCTGGCTTTAATGCTCATAACTGGATCTGGTGGGCTTTGATGGCTCTGAGCTGCTTTATTGACTTTGATGGGGGCCTCTTTAATGTTCTGCTGCTTTTAGGCTGCTGATATTTTGAACTGATACTCTATAACTGTCAAATCGCCCCATTCTGCTCTTTGAATGCAAAATAACTGCTGCAAGTGCTTTCCGTGGCCCCTAGAATGCTATCGGCGCACGGCCGATCAAAAATGGTCCTTAAACTGATAAATTTTGCAACACTGGGTCAAATAAAGGAGCTTTGGCGGCATGCCGAGGAGAAATCCCTGCATTTGGAAGTATTTGGGCCTGGAGTGATCTCAAAATGGCTAAGGAAACCATCATTTCCTTTATACCTGGGCGGGCACGGGCACCGCACAGAAAACATTAAAAATGGCCCTTTTATTATGAACAGGCGGAATGCCTTTAAAACATGAATTTCATCAAAATTTGGGGCTAGGTGGACACTATGCAAAATACTAAATCCTGGCCGTTGGATCCGGCGCGGGCCGATCCAACGACTGGCGCAAAATCGGCGATCGGCGGATTGGCGGATCCCAAACCATAATGCCTCCGATGAGCGATGAACCCCACGGACCCGAAATGCATTATAGGCTCCCTTTTGATTTAGATCGGGTCCGGCCCATTGACGAACCCAACTCGGCGGATTTTAATAAAAATGATAAGTGGACCCGAAACCCATTCAAACTGCTCTTTATAACTTTTCGGCTCCGGCCCATCGGAGCCTTTCCATTTCGCTGTACAAGGGGCCATTTACGGACCCGAAAAATATATATGTCGTGCCTTATTATTATTTCAGCTCCGGCCAGTCGGAGCAATATATGGGGCAATGTGATCAAAAACAGGTCATTGATTTGAGGGCCCAAATGGACGGCGGAGATTAAGTTGGCATTTCGCTATCGGCAGGGTCATGGGGTTGCCACATAGAAACGCCGAAACCCATCGGACCCGAAATGCCTTTATGCTGCGCTATATTACTTTTCGGCTCCGCTGGTCGGAGCCATACGGGAGTGATGCGATTAAATATGGGCCGTTGATCTCTAGGCTTGAATGGGCGGCTGAGATTAAATCGGCGTTTCACGTCGGAGGAGAGCATGGGGTGTGACTTCATTTTTGTTGCGATCGCCGAAATGGGGGTTGCGACTTAATACGGGCCATCGGATCTGAGGCTTGATCGGACGGCCGCGATATGTATAATGCGATAAAGGGGAGATATGATAAGGGGGGCCTCTGATAGCAATATCGCATCGGAGGAGAGGGAAATGGTGTTATATATATATGCGGCCAACACTGTTAGCACCTCCGATAGTGATATTGCGTCGGAGGGAGGGGATTCGGATCGGAGGAGGGCTTAGGCCTATAAAAAGGGGTTCATGCCTTGGGAAAGGTAAAACAAGGCCCAAAGATGGATTTTTATACATATGAAGGGAAACTATGCAAAGGAATGAGTCCTTATGCATTTGGGAGATGGTTAGAGGGGGTATTGAGGGCTCTTGCTAAGTTTCAGATAAACTTAGCAATTCCCGAGGATGTATATGGTTATCTTTCAACCAGGGGGAGGGGATAAGTATATAGGGGAGTAATATACATAGTTTTAGTAGGGGAAGGGGAAATAGATAGGGAGTTACATAGTAAAGTTAGTAGTTAACATGAAAAGTGATAAGAAAGCACTAAGTATGTGAATCTTAGGCTATTAAGAGGGAAAATGACTCATAGAAGCAGTATGGACCTTCCTTGAGTGAAGCAGATCTTCACCAAGGCAAATGATACAGAGAATGATGAAACTAAGAGGTATCAAGTAGATCTTGACCTCTTTGGGGGAAGTTTGTGAGTGATTTGGGGAAAGAGGAAGAAGGGGAGTTAGACATGCCTCGCTTGAAGTCCTCCAACTGAAAAACTACCTTAAACCAAAAATGAATTGCTTACCAAAAATTGGAACACAACAGTGGCATTTAGACTAGCACACTTTCATGGACAGTTCTTTGGCCATCTGTAGCAAATATGGAGCATTGCAGCATGCATTGTACGACATATTTGGCATGTAAAAATGTCGATCATGAAAGATGATTAACTTGCTGCAGCAGGAGGCTAATAGTGGCTCCACTTGGGGATGGCTTTTCCTTTTGAAAAGCCAAGAACAGCAGGTCAGATTTCCTTGTATTCAATTGTCGCTGTGCTCTGCAAAATTCCCTTTGTTGGTTGCCTTATTGATCCTACCTACCTACCTACCCTAACCAGCACTTACTTTGCTGTTAGGTGAAGTGAAATAACCAATGCAGCCATTTAAGCAAAATAGACATCAGTGAGCTTTGCTTCTTGTGCTTGCAGGTGAGAAAAACTAAGGTCTTGCAATCTGATGTGGCTTTTTTAATCTTTAAGAAGATCGGGAAGCTACTGACCTCCTTTGCTGTGTTTAAACACTATACAAAATTGTCCTGCAACATATATATACAATTGCTAGGCTGAAATAAAGGACTGTACAAAGGTTCAGGATCGCTACCATGCCTTGGAGTCGGGAGATCATCAACATTTTGATATTGAGGCACACAGCCCGCTAATGGAGAAGAGCACTGATCTCTTTCATTATTCTGCCTGCCAGTAGATGGGTCATTCAAAACTTGCAAAGGTGCTTGCACTTTATTACATACAGGCTCATTTGGAACCTGACTGATCTGCGCAGGCTGCTCCTCTTCTTCTTCAAATACCTGAGATGGCTGAAAACAAAGCGGCAGGGAAGGGAGTCGATTTATTTGCTCAGGTGCTGCTGCCGAGTCTTCCTCAATCTGATATTCGATGGCTCTTCGGGGCTGCAAAACTAGAGCCGATGCATCTGGAACAATATTTTGATCATCCTCCAGGCAGTCAATAACAGGACTTGCTGACAAATGTTTATTAATTGCATGATAGTTCTCCTTAATAAATTGAAAAGATTCAAAATAGAAAGGTAAAGTTCCTTCGCTGATATCAAAATTTTCTGCGCTTTCCTCCTTTACTTCATAGCTAAACTGGGCAAGCTGATCATTAGATTCAAGCTGCTGAGCCTGAACTTCGCTTCCTGCCAAAATAGGATCTGATTCCTCTGCAAGGCTGATTTTGTTGTTAGGCTCATAATCATCATCATACAGATCATATTTGGGCAGATAGTTGAAAGAAGAGAAGCTATTATATTCACACAGTATATCAGGAGACTCCTCCTTCACATATGGCTCTATGAATATGTCATCTGATTTGTGGTAGGTTTGTTCGTGAATGTCACCACTTTCCTCTTGCGCAACAGATGTGTCCTGGCGCTCTAAACTTTCTACTTTCATTGTGATCAACTGCATCATTTCTTCTGAGTTTTGTAACACACTATGAAGTCTTTCTTCTTGCTCTGCCTTGCGCTATTTTTCCCTCCTCTTTAGATTTGCCTCCACGTCCACGGCTACGTCCTACATCTGTTTCAAAGTGGACGGGCATATTTCTCTCAAACGAAATTCCATTTCTAGATCAAAAGCTCCTGGATATTGCAATAGAGCCAGATCAGGGGGAGGCCTAATATTCAATGGCATAGAGAGATAGACTTGATTGAATCGATCAGAAAATTGCTGAACCAACTCATTTGGAAGCCTTTTTAACTCATCATAGTCTTGAATGAGTGAGAGGAAACTGTTATGAAACCAGCTCAAGAAAAGATAGAAAAGATAGATCAACGCCTTAGAATTCAGCCTCTTCAAGGGGGCAACCTCCTTTACATTACATAAATGAACAATTCTTGGATGATACAAATGAAAAGACCTCCTTTCTATATATAGGAGTCTAAGGGGTCATAACATAATCAGAGCCGACATAACAATAATAATGTAAGGGCACAATAATAACAATAGTGGGCTTCTATGTGGCACAATAGTAACAATATGGGCACTACATGGGTACATCAATATAATAAGTGGGTTGTACTAATAACAATACGGGGTTACACTAGTAGTATAGGGGCCTAACATGCCCCTCTCCTTCAAAAAGCGTTGTCCTCAACGCTTGAGTAGTTCTTGATGCTTCTGTATAAAATTCTTGTCCTCCCATGTGGAATCTTCAGCAGGTAAGTTCTTCCACTTGATGAGATACTCCGAAATTGATCGATTTCGTAGCTGTCGCGTTGTTGTTTCTGTGACTGCTCCAGGTTCCAATATGATTTTTCCTTCCTCTTCAATTTCTGGCAATATTGTTTGAATTGGGATCTTTTGCAACTTTTGAATAAGTGGCCATACTTCTTCGTCCTTCTTCCATTCATCCCTTGCTTCGTTTATCCAATCTGGTTGGATAATAGAAATAGCACAAAACAATGCTTCCACATCCTCATCCTTTCTTGAGAGTGCATCTGCCACCACATTTTGCTTCCCTTTTTTGTAGATGATTTCAAAGTCATAACCCAACATCTTTGTGACCCACTTTTGTTGCTCTTCAGAGGATAATCTTTGTTCTAAAAAGTATTTAAGGCTATCATGATCCATTTTTACCTTGAAGTGTCTTCCCATTAGGTAGGGTCGCCATTGCTTAAGTGCATGGAGTACTGCCAACATTTCCTTCTCATAAATAGCTTTGCTTAAAAACTTTCCCTTGATTGGACGACTTTCAAAAGCAATGGGTCTTTCATCTTGCATTAGAACAACACCAATTCCATTTCCTGAAGCATCACATTCCACAATAAAGGTTTTTGTGAAGTTAGGTGTAGCTAAGACCGGTGCTTGGCACATTGCCTCTTTAAGATGTTTAAAGTCCTTTGTTGCTTCCGGAGTCCATGAAAATGATTCTTTCTTCAATAATGTTGTTGGAGGTGCTGCTATTCTCCCATAATTCTTAACGAACTTGCGATAATACCCTGTCAACCCAAGAAATCCTCGCAGATGCTTTATGGATGTGGGGATTTTCCATTCCTTAATGGCTTTAATTTTGCTAGGGTCTACCTTAACTCCTTCATGAGATACAATACGACCCAAATATTCCACCTCCTGGACTCCAAAGAAACATTTGGATCTTTTTGCATATAATTGTTTCTCCTCCAATAGTTGTAGCACCTTGTCAACATGTTCAACATGATCCTTCCAAGATTTGCTGTAGATTAGTATATCATCAAAAAATACCAACACACATTTTCTAAGGAATGGTTTGAAAATTGAATTCATCAAACCTTGAAATGTTGAAGGTGCATTGGTAATGCCAAAAGGCATGACCAAAAATTCATAATGACCCTCATGAGTTCTAAATGCTGTTTTCGGAATGTCTTCAATCTTCATTCTGTTTTGATGATATCCCGAACGAAGATCCAGCTTGGTGAAGTAAATTGATCCATGCAATTCATCCAGTAATTCATCAATGACAGGAATGGGGAACTTATCTTTAATAGTGAGCTTGTTGAGCTCCCTATAATCTGGACACATGCGCCATGATCCATCCTTCTTGTGCACCAATACTACTGGAGTTGAGAAAGAACTTTGACTCGGTTGAATTATACTAGCCTCTAGCATTTCCGCAACCATACGTTCAATTTCACTTTTTTGGACATATGGATATCTGTACGGCCTGATGTTTGGAGGAACACTTCCTGGAATCAGATGAATAGCATGATCATGATCACGCATAGGTGGGAGACCTTTGGGAGTCTCAAATACCTTGGAATGATTGTCCAGGACTTTTTGGAGATCTGGAGAAATAGATGATTCCAATGTGGAAACATCTAGCGAACATAATTGTGCAATTACACCTCTTTGCTCCTTTTTTAGAAGCTTTGTCATGCCATTAGAGCTGATTATCTTTCCTGGTTTCCCTGCAATACCCCTTAATTCAACTTCCTTTCCTTCCACAGAAAATTTCATGAAAAGTTCTTGAAAATTAAAAGCTATTGTACCCAAGGATTGTAGCCATTGGACTCCTAGTACAACATCAGCACCTCCCATTGGAATGGAAAGCATTGGGCTAGTCAATACATATTCTCCCATGGATAGCTTGATATTATGGCACTTTCCAGAACAATTTATTGTTCTTCCATTTGCAATCAGCACTTGACACTCTGGTGATGGATATAGGGAGCAATTCAATTCTTTTGCTACCCTACAATGAATAAAATTGTGGGTGCTTCCTGAATCAATCAACACTATTACCTTTTTCTTCTTGATTTGTCCTTCTATCTTGATGGTTTGAGGAGTGGTAATTACCGCCAATGCATTACAAGATATGGTTGGATTTATTTGTTCTTCATCTAGGCTTTGTTCCTGGAATATATTCTCTTCTTTTGACCTTTCTTGCTCCTTTTCTTCTTCTTCTTCACAATCTATGTAGAATAATTTCTTCTCAGCACACTTATGACCTTTTGTGTATTTGCTATCACAATTGTAACAAAGCCCTTTTGCTCTTTTTTCTTCCAATTGTTGTGGTGTCAACCTTGTAGGTTGTGGAAGACTATGGGAAACAACACTTCCGTCTTTATAGTTGTGAATGGTATGCTTCCTAGTTGCCATAATTTTGCTTTCCATTTTTCTTGCTAACCTGAATGCCTTCTCTAATGAATCAGGTTCCCAAAGGCGCACATCATGTTGGATATTATCCTTTAAAGACCCTATGAACACATCAATCCTATGCTCCTCTGGAATATCTTTTACCCTTATGTTCAATTTTTGGAACTCCTCAATGTGCTCCATTATTGAACCCTTTTGTTTGAGACTTATCAATTGGCTAAAAAAAGTGTTGCTTTTTGTATCCTCATAATGTGCTATCAATTCTTCCGTAAAAATTTCCCAAGTGATAAATTGTTTACGAGAACAAAGCCATTGATACCATACAAACTGATTTGGTTCCAAATATAAAGTTGCCATACGTACCTTTTGTGTGTTTTGCACATTATTGAGATCGAAGAATTGCTCCATCTGTAATATCCATGTGGCGGGATCCTTGCCATCAAAATTCCTCATATCGATTTTTGGAATGTGGTGATTCTTCAATCCAACATTAGAATCTATGCAATCATGATTAACATTTCTTTTGTTCTCATCATGAGTTTCCTTTACTACCTTTTCACCATTAGTAAGTATTTCTTGTAGAAAATTAGTCAAATCTGTCTTCAAATCTGCCATGCCTGTCTTCAAATTTGTGTTCAAATATATCTTCAAATTGTCCATCTTAGCTTCCATGCCATTCATCTTAGCTTCCACGCCATTTATCTTAGCTTCCACGCCATTTATCTTAGCATCTGTTAACTTTTGTGAGCGTGACATTTGTTGCACTTGTTCTTGTAATTTTGATATATCATGTAGCATTTCTTCCTCTTCTTCATGAGTCATGCTAGAGCTTTCAGGTTCCTTACTAGGTGTTTTCATTTTCTTTCCTCGGGGCATAAGTTACCGATAATAATGCTCTACTATGCCCTTTGAATTTCTTCAAAATAAATTTTCAAACCAAGCTTAAGCAAAAATTTAAAAAATCTACACACCTTTTTTCACTTTGTAGGAGCTCGATATTGCCTCTGATGTATCTCTGTACTTTCCAGTCATCTAGTTCTGAAATTGTGACCTGTAGTAGCTATCTGTGTCCTCTTTCCAATGCCACAAGTCTGACCCAAATTGGATTCTCCAAGGAAGAGTTATGTGAAATCTCCCACAATGACTTGATTATAGACTAGTTCTGTAGAGCTAACTTGTACGACGTGCCACAAGTCACGGTTTGGACGTTTGGATCTAAAAAACACCCACAAGAAACTAAAGTCCGTCCTCTTTCTGTACCTTTTTACAAAATTTCAATCCGATCCTTAGAGAGAAAGTTATGACGATTTTCCCCTGGTCACCTGTTTTGAATGTAATTCAGGAGTCTGCAAAAAGACCAAATTCCTCAGATCATATCTCCGAAAATATCGCGCAAAAAGCTCTGAAATTCGGACCCAAGGTTCAGCGCCAATTATTCTCAAATGGGTTTTTGTTGCGTCTTCTGAAACATCACAGAAAAAAACGTTATAGCGAAAATGCCACGATGACCTGTTTGGAGCAGCGAAACCCTAGAATCCAAAGCTCTGATACCAAATGTTATGAAACCAGCTCAAGAAAAGATAGAAAAGACAGATCAACGCCTTAGAATTCAGCCTCTTCGAGGGGGAAACCTCCTTTACATTACATAAATGAACAATTCTTGGATGATACAAATGAAAAGACCTCCTTTCTATATATAGGAGTCTAAGGGGTCATAACATAATCAGAGCCGACATAACAATAATAATGTAAGGGCACAATAATAACAATAGTGGGCTTCTATGTGGCACAATAGTAACAATATGGGCACTACATGGGTACATCAATATAATAAGTGGGTTGTACTAATAACAATAAGGGGTTACACTAGTAGTATAGGGGCCTAACAGAAACTAACTTTGATCATCCATCTATCAAGGAAGAGCTTGGAACACTGCTGAAGATTTGAGATGCTGGCCTCAGGAACTGCTTTAAACCAAGTCCTAACTTCACCTTGAAAAGAAAGGGCAAATAGTCTAAGACTGACATCTTCATCTTCTACTTCAAATATATTAAGATAATCTTCAAAAGCCTAGATATGTTTCTAGGCAGTAATACCATTTTCTCGATCAAATCTAGGGAGATACTCAGGATGATTTGCAGGCAAAGGATTCAGCACAGGAGGCAAAATGAGAGGCTTATATCTATCAGGAACTTTACGTGACACAGGAGTATATACAGGAACTGTAAGACTGGGCTCTATTTTTGGTTCCTCCTTGGCTGTATGATGATCTTCAACAGCATTTGAAGACTGCTGCTCTAATGTGCAAGGAGGCTTTTCATCAACATTTTCCAAAGGAAAATCATAAAAATATGATATAGAATCGTCTTTAAAATACAATATACACAAAAAAACTTTATGGAGAAAAAACATGACCTCTTGGATAGTAATCCAGGTCAAAAGCCTGATCTGCTCATATATCTCTTTTGGGTTCATTTCTCTAGTGGAGTCTTTATTATGAGTGGAGTCGCCAGGTGGATGAATTAACCTTGAAGTGCCTGATCTCTGTCCACCATCACAGATCAAAGCTAAACATGAGAAGCTCTGAAGAAAAGGGACACTTTCTCTAGAAAACAAGGCAAACTGATCCAAATTGGGGGTATACAGTAATAAACAAATGATTTCAGGTCCCCAGTGGAGTCGCCATTATGTTATCACTCAGGTTGTTCCCTTTAACTCCCAAGGGAATACGACCGAGGTAACCACAAACCAATCTTTGGACTGCAGGTCCTAGCCTACCTGCAGTCAGAGAGGGCTCTCTCTTTAGGATTTAGCTTTGTTTAAGGGATGATTTTAGGCTAGATATGATGCACATGGGTTTTGTTTGAGTTTTGGTGGGATGGTTGATCTATTCAAGCAGAGTTGGCATGCAAAGTGTAAGAAGTTCAAACCATTGGGCATGGAGTCTATGAATGTGAATTGAAGGGTGTGTTTTCCTTGGCAGAAGAGGGGAATATGGAGCAGGATAGCTACACATGGCACAATGATTAATGCTGGAACAAGGATGAAATGGAGGTCAGGGGATGAGAGGCAATTAAGGATCTCTCATCCAGCCAAAGAGGGAAAGTGGATGAAGACTATGTAGGAGCAATGAAGGATTCCTAAACAGCATTCAGAAATGAGAAATAGCTTAAACATGATCAATTAAGTATGCATATTTATCACTAATTTAGAGGAAAACATAAAAAAGTTACAAGAATTGAGCACAGAGGGCATGAAAGCCAGCTCTGAACTATTCCTTCTTCCTGCAACTTAGATTATGATATACAGATGATACAGATACATATCAACTGATAAACAGAGGGAGGGAAGACTTATTGAACCATGAGAAAGCACATGAATTCCACATCAAAGCTCTTCAGCCATTGAAAGCACAACCAGCCAGTTCAGATGCAAATATTCCAACAATCTTTGATTACAGAAGTTCTTAAGCTTATAACGCAAGTCTGGAATGCGAAATACAACCAACCAACCCTTTACACTATACAGAGGGTGGTCTTTATAGAGAAAATATCTAAAAATATGTACAAATAGCAGATCTGAGGGCAGATCTAGAGAAATGAATGATTGTAACCTAACATTTATTGGAATGAATGAAAAAATATCTATCTAATCAGCTGTGCAGGGATAGCAGCCTCAAGAATGAATTAATATGGTCCTTTGGAGCTCTGCGTTGGCAATTTGGCATAACTGCGCCTTGGGAACTTGCAGCACTGCTCTCAGGTGTCTTTATACATTGTTCTGGCAATAACTAGGCTTTAAACACTTGAATTGCCTCTTTAGGCGGTTCTGCTACTGCAAAGTGACTTTAATGCTGGCTTTAATGCTCATAACTGTGATCTGGTGGGCTTTGATGGCTCTGAGCTGCTTTATTGACTTTGATGGGGGCCTCTTTAATGTTTTGCTGCTTTTAGGCTGCTGATATTTTGAACTGATACTCTATAACTATCAAATCGCCC
Source organism: Pinus tabuliformis (assembly GCA_031772625.1). NCBI lineage: Eukaryota > Viridiplantae > Streptophyta > Pinopsida > Pinales > Pinaceae > Pinus > Pinus tabuliformis. The sequence continues at coordinate 335,567,859 of CM062810.1, read as the reverse complement.
CATTCTGCTCTTTGAATGCAAAATACCTGCTGCAAGTGCTTTTCGTGGCCCCTAGAATGCTATCGACGCATGGCCGATCACAAATGGTCCTTAAACTGATAAATTTTGCAACACCGGGTCGAATAAAGGAGCTCTGGCGGCATGCCGAGGAGAAATCCCTACATTTGGAAGTATTTGGGCCTGGAGTGATCTCAAAATGGCTAAGGAAACCATCATTTCCTTTATACCTGGGCGGGCACGGGCGCCGCACACAAAACATTAAAAATGGCCCTTTTATTATGAACAGGCGGAATGCCTTTAAAACATGAATTTCATCAAAATTTGGGGCTAGGCGGACACTGTGCAAAATACTAAATCCTGGCCGTCGGATCCGGCGCAGGCCGATCCAGCGACTGGCGCTAAATCGACGATCGGCGGATCGATGGATCCCAAACCATAATGCCTCCAATGAGCGATGAACCCCGCGGACCCGAAATGCATTATAGGCTCCCTTTTGATTTAGATCGGGTCCGGCCCATCGGCGAACCCAACTCGGCGGATTTTAATAAAAATGATAAGCGGACCCGAAACCCATTCAAACTGCTCTTTATAACTTTTCGGCTCCGGCCCGTAGGAGCCTTTCCATTTCACTGTACAAGGGGCCATTTACGGACCCGAAAAATATATATGTCGTGCCTTATTATTATTTCGGCTCCGGCCAGTCGGAGCAATATATGGGGCAATGTGATAAAAAATGGGCCGTTGATCTGAGGGCCCAAATGGACGGCGGAGATTAAGTTGGCATTTTGCTATTGGCGGGGTCATGGGGTTACCACATAGAAATGCCGAAACCCATCGGACCCGAAATGCCTTTATGCTGTGCTATATTACTTTTAGGCTCTGCTGGTCGGAGCCATACGGGAGTGATGCGATTAAATATGGGCCGTTGATCTCTGGGCCTGAATGGGTGGCTGAGATTAAATCGGCATTTCATGTCGGAGGAGAGCATGGGGTGTGACTTCATTTTTGTTGTGATCGCCGAAATGGGGGTTGCGACTTAATACGGGCCGTCAGATCTGAGGCTTGATCAGACGGTCGCAATATGTATAATTAGATAAAGGGGAGATATGATAAGGGGGGCCTCCGATAGCGATATCGCATCGGAGGAGAGGGAAATGGTGTTATATATATATAGATATATATATATATATAGATATATATATATATAGATATATATATATATATATATATATATATATATATATATATATATATATATATATATATATATATATATATATATATATATGTAGCCAACACTGTTAGCACCTCCAACAGCGATATCGCGTCGGAGGGAGGGGATTCGGATCGGAGCAGGGTTTAGGCCTATAAAAAGGCGTTCATGCCTTGGGAAAGGTAAAACAAGGCCCAAAGATGGATTTTTATACATATGAAGGGAAACTATGCAAAGGAATGAGTCCTTATGCATTTGGGAGATGGTTAGAGGGGGTATTGAGGGCTCTTGCTAAGTTTAAGATAAACTTAGCAATTCCCAAGGATGTATATGGTTATCTTTCAACCAGGGGGAGGGGATAAGTATATAGGGGAGTAATATACATAGTTTTAGTAGGGGAATGGGAAATAGATAGGGAGCTACATAGTAAAGTTAGTAGTTAACCTGAAATAGTGATAAGAAAGCGCTAAGTATGTGAATCTTAGGCTATTAAGAGGGAAAATGACTCATAGAAGCAGTATGGACCTTCCTTGAGTGAAGCAGATCTTCACCAAGGCAAATGATATGGAGAATGATGAAACTAAGAGGTATCAAGCAGATCTTGACCTCTTTGGGGAAGTTAGTGAGTGATTTGGGGAAAGAGGAAGAAGAGGAGTTAGACATGCCTCGCTTGAAGTCCTCCAACTGAAAAACTGCCTCAAACCAAAAATGAATTGCTTACCAAAAATTGGAACACAACAGTGGCATTTAGACTAGCACACTTTCACGGACAGTTCTTTGGCCATCTGTAGCAAATATGGAGCATTGCAGCATGCATTGTACGACATATTTGGCATGTAAAAATGTCGATCATGAAAGATGATTAACTTGCTACAGCAGGAGGCTAACAAGTTCTAACAACATTACTGAAGAAATATGCATTTTCTTGGACCCCAAAAGCAACTAAGGCCTTTGAACATCTTAAAGAGCCAATGTGCTAAGCACCAGCCTTAACTATGCTAGACTTCACAAAAGACTATTGCGGAATGTGTTGCCTCAGGAAATGGAATTGGTGTTGTTTTAATGCAAGAAGGAAGACCCATTTCTTTTGAAAGTTATCCAATCAAAGGAATGTATTTACATGAGCCTATTTATGAGAAGGAAATGTTTGCAAAACTACATGCACTAAAGCAATGGATACCTTACCTGATGGGAAGACACTTCAAGGTAAAGACAGGTCATGCTAGTCTTAAATACTTTCTAGAACAAATATTAGCTTCAAAAGAGTAGCAAAAATGGGTCACAAAGATGTTGGGTTATGACTTTGAAATCATCTACAAAAAAGGGAAGCAAAATGTTGTTACAGATGCACTCTCAATAAAGGATGAGGATTTGGAAGGATTTCTTTGTGCCACTTCTATTATCTAACCTGATTCGATAACTAAAGCAAGATATGAATGGAAGAATGATGAAGAGGTGTGGACAATCATTCAAAAGTTGTAGCAAGATCCAAGTGCATTTGATACATGTAGATGGAAAAATGATTCATTATGGTACAATGATCGCTTATATATTTGTAGGAATTCCCAACTCAAGAAAAATATTCTTTTGGAATTGTACGCCTCCCCCTTAGGAGGGCACTCATGATTTTCTAAAACTTCCCACAAGGTAAAGAAGGAATTTTTTTGGGATGGATTTAAATTTGATATTTAGAAGTTTGTGGCAGGATGTTTGGTTTTCCAACAAAATAAAGTTGAAGCAATTGAGACCCCAGGTTTGTTACAACCTTTAGCCATTCCAAGTTAGCGTTGGGAGGGGGTCTTAATGAATTTTATCATAGGTTTACACAAGTCTTAAGGAAAGAGTGTCATCATGGTGGTAATTTATAGACTTACCAAGTATGCACACTTTTATTTATTATCTCATCCTTTTAAAGCTAGTACAATGGCTATTTCATTTATGGAAAAAATTCAAAAGCTAGAAGGAAACCCAAAGATTATTGTAGGTGAGAGAGATCCCATTTTCATTGGAAATTTTTGGAAAAAAATATTTTATTTTCTTGGTACTCAATTGGCTCATAGCTCATCTTATCATACTCAATCTGACAGGAAAAATGAGATAGTGAAAAAATGTTTGGAAGCATATTTTCGTTTCTTTGTATCTGATAAAAAAACACAATGGGTCAAGTGGTTACCTCTAGCTAAATGGTGGTATAACACTTCTTTCCATACTGCAGCAAAAATGACCCCATTTATGGCACTTTATGGATATCATCCACCATTCATCACATCATCTTTAAGATACAATTCTAAGGTTCAAGCCATTGAAGATAACATCGAGCATCAACAACAAGTTCTACAACTCTTAAAGCATAACCTCACAATGGTGCAGAATCGAATGAAACAATAGGAATATCAACATTGCAGTGAAAAAAGTTTTGATGTAGGTAAATGGGTATTTTTACAGCTATAACCATAGAAACAAATTTCCCTCAAGCAAGCTAATAAGGATAACAAATTATCACCCAATTACTATGGTCCTTACAAAGTGTTACAAAATATTGGTACTATGGCATACAAATTGGAGCTTCCTGTATCTTTCTGAGTACACCCAATTTTCCAAGTTTCATTCTTAAACAAGGTTATTGGTGATAAGCTCCAAGTTCAAATAGTGTTGCCAGAACTTAATGAAGAAGGAAAAATCATATTTGAGCTTGAAGCAGTCATCGAAACAAGAACTTGACAGCTACGGAATCGATCAATTTTAGAGTATCTCATTAAGTGGAAGAACTTACCTACTGAAGATTCCACATGGGAGGATGATAATTTTATACAGAAGCATCTGGAACTACTCAAGCATTGAGGACAATTTTTTTTTAAAGGAGAATGGAATGTTAGGTCCATATAATACTAATATATTCCCCTTATTGTTATTATAAGTGTAGCCACCTATTGCTATTGTTGTGCCCACGCATCCTCCATGTTGTTATTATTGTGCCCCATAGAATCCCACTATTGTTATTATTATGCCCTTACATTATTATTGATATGCAGGCTCTGATTATATTGTGACCCCTTAGACCCTTATATATACCAAAGAGGTCTTATCATTTGTATTATCCAAGAATTGTTCATTTATGTAATGTAAAGGAGGTTTCCCCTTTGAAGAGGATAATTTTTAAGTCGTTGATCTATATTTTCTAAAATTTTGTGAGCTAGTTGCATAACATGAATGCTTGTTACATGCATGTGTGTATTTGGTTCTCTTGTTTCCATTATCATGGGTTTTTCTAAGTGTGACAATGGTTTCAGCCTTTCCTTTCCATTTTAGGATAGCCATGGTGTGATGGGGTTGTTTTATTTGGTTGAGCTTTGGATTCTTGGATGATTTTGGAGCCAAGTGAGGTGGTCTGAGGAAAATTTCCATAGGGCCTAGAAATCCCTTCACCATTTTTGGCGGGATTGTGGTAAAGCCTGAGGGTGGACACAGGCAAATTCCTGAAGATATTGGTGAAGAAATTCTAAGGAATCAATATTTTTTGGGTCTAGTAATCCCTTGAGTGGTTTTGGCAAGACTGCGGTAAAGCATGAGGCTAGAGGTGGTTTAATCTCTGGGAAGTCCTAGTTGTTTATGTATTGGTTTACTTATGTGATCTATTGAATGGTTTTGGTGGGATCGTGGGAGCATGATGGTGGAGATGATTTAATCTTTATGAAACCATGGTTATTTTTGTTTTTAGTCCCACATTCATGCTTGGAATATGGCATAGGGTTGACTGGATGAAAGGAAGATTTGGTTCAACTCAATCTATGGTCGGGTGGTACGTGGAAGTCCCTAACTTGGTTGAATTTTTCATATGTCAATAAAGGCTCTTTTCCTATTGTATTTCATGAGTACTTGTACTTTTTATTATGCGATTTTGATGGTTGTTCTATCATGGTTGTTATTCTGGTTATAAGCATGGTTCCATAATAGTTTCTAGATATGGCTCTTGATATATTTTGATTAGTTGATTAAGGTTTAATGAAAGCATGAGCTAATAAATGTGATTAAAAATATTATGAGAGGGCATTATACCTTCTTGATGATTCTCAAATAAGTATCAGACCCCTATGTTCATATATGCATTCATGACATGTAGATTACATGTTCTCAATATGTTTGAAAAAATGATTGTCATGGTTAGGCCTGGTTAAGTAAAGTCTTTGATCAATATTTTTATGAATGATTTTTTCCTAATGTTATTTATCATTATGGGAAGTCTCACCAAGTTCTAGGTAGTGGTATGGAGGCTAGCCTGAAATAATGGCTCATAATCTGGGACAGCAACCTTTGAACTGAAGAATTTGGGTCACAACCACACCCTAGTAGGATTATGCATGCAGTTGGAGGTCCTCAACCATGTGGAGACCTTTTCATACATGCATTTTGGAGCCCATGTTATGCAACCAACTCACAAAAAATATAGATCAATGACTTAAAAATTATCTTCTTCGAGGAGGAAACCTCCTTAACATTACATAAATGAACAATTCTTGGATGATACAGATGATAAGACCTCCTTGGTATATATAGGAATCTAAGGAGTCAGAATAAAATTAGAGCCTACATAAAAATAGTAATGTAAGGGCACAACAATAACAATAGTGGGCTTCTATGGGTCACAACAATAACAACATCGGGGATGCATGGGCACAACAATAACAATAGGGGCCTACACTAACAATAATGATAAGGGGAATACACTAGTATTATAGGGACCTAACATGCCCCTCTCCTTCAAAAAAGTGTTATCCTCAATTCTTGAGTAGTCACGGATGCTTCTGTATAAAATTCTCATCGTCCCATGTGGAATATTCTGTGGGTAAGTTATTCCACTTAATGAGATAATCTGAAATTAATTGATTCCATAGCTTTCGAGTTCTTGTTTCATGACTGCTTCAGGCTAAAATATGATTTTTCCTTCTTTTTCAATTTATGAAACATTGTTTAAACTGATATCTTTTCATCGATAACCTTCTTTAAGCATGAAACATGGAAAACTGGGTGTACTCGGGAATATGCAAGCAACTCCAATTTGTATGCCATAGTATCAATCTTTCACAACACATTGTAAGGACAATAGTAAAAGGGTGATAATTTATTATCCTTCTTAACTTTCTTGAGGGACATTTGTTTGTATGGTTGTAGCCATAAAAATTCCCAGTTTCCTACATCAAAACTTATTTCACTGCAATATTGATCTACTTGTTGTTTCATTTGAGTCTACGCCAGAGTGAGGTTATCCTTTAAGAGTTGGAGAAATTTTTGTTGATGCTTGATCTAATATTCCACTGCTTCAACCTTATAATTTTCTCTTACATATGATGTGATGGACAGTAGATGATATCCATAAAGTTCCTTAAATGGGGTCATTTTTTCTCCATTATGGAAGGATGTGTCTATTAGAAAATTATATATTACAGAGAAATGGAACACATAAAATATACTGTTGAAATATAAACACAAAAAACACATAAAACAAGAGACACACAGATATACATGATTCACCCAACTTGGGCTACATCCACAGGAAATAGCCAGTTCTTCCTTTTATATTATCTAGCAAACTGAAGAGATACAACCTACAACAAATATGTTGTAATTCCCCCTTCGCTCTCACACAATGTCCTCTCTCTTCTCAATTAGAATACAGATCTACATAGACACAATACAATTCCCTCATATATAGCGAGGTGTTTCCTTATAAGGAAAAAAACCCTAAATTAAACATAACTTCTACTAGCAGATCTTTGCCTAACGAATAGCCTAGATTGACTACAAAATTACAACATTTTACGAGGAAATTTTACATCTATTTTTAGCTTCGGGGGCGCTGCCCCCAATCCCTCGCCGTGGGGGGGGCTCCTAAAGATCGCTGCCACCCCCCCTGGACCCCCCTTGCAGTGCACATACTATGGTTGGTGTCGCCGCCACATTATGAACTAGGGTCCAATGCGGTGATACCTTTGGATAAATAAGATAATCAGGCTCCACACCCAACAATCTCCCACTTGGAGACTGATTATAGCAACTCCACCGTTGCTTCATTTGCTGGACAATGACTCCACTTTTGACCTGGTTGTTTCTCATATTCTTCATCATACTTGAAGACCAATTGAAACTGAGAAGAATCTCAGTTTCTCCCTTGTTACAACTTTTATTAACATATATAAAGGATTCTGGCTAGTGTGTATCTTTTCCAGCTTCAACTGTCCATCTTCCAACACTGACCGTATGAAATGATACTTGAGTTGTATATGTTTTGTCTTGGAATGAAATGAAGATTTAGTTGAAAGATGTATGGCACTCTAGCTGTCACTGTATAACCAGCCAAACTCCTGCTTCTTAACCAATTCATCTAGAAACCTTTGTAACCAAATCATTTCTTTACTAGCCTCTGTAGCAACAACATACTCTGCTTCCGTTGTTGAGAGTGCAACAACAATTTGTAGTTTTGAAACTCAACTGATAGTTGTTCCACCTACAATAAACACATACCCTGTGGTGCTCCTCCTGTTATCTCTATCACCTACCATATATGCATCAACATATCCCTGTAGAGCAATTTTTGAACCACCAAAGCATAATGCTTGATTTGTGGTAACTTTCAAATACCTGAGAATCCACTTCACCGCCATCCAATATTATTTTCTTGGATTGTTCATGTACCTTCTTACAACTCCCACTGCATGTGCAATATCAGGCCTTGTGCAGATCATTGCATACATTAACCTTCCAACTGCTAATGGGACACACCTCCTTACTTAGTTTGAAATGGATAGCCAAAGGTATACTAATTGGTTTTCTATTCTGCATATTAAATCTTTTCAACAACTTTTCTATGTACTCACTCTGAGACAATCTTAATTTTTGATTCTTCTTGTCTCTAGTTATTCTCATACCAAGGATTTGTTTTGTAGCACCCAAATCCTTCATTGAAAATGGGTGTGCCAATTTTCTTTTGAGCACATTTATTTCCTACATGTTAGAACCTACAACAAGCATGTCATCTACATACAATAACAATATAATATAGCTGCCATCATTTTTCCTTTTGAGATAAACACCATGATCAGAGTGACATCTAGTATAACCTTGTTCAGACATAAACCTATCAAATTTTAGATACCACTGCCTTGGAGCCTATTTTAAGCCATACTAGCTCTTCTTCAACCTACACACTAGTTTCTCCTTCCCTTTTACGTCATATGCTTGTGGTTGTTGCATATATATCTCTTCCTCCAAATCCCCATGGAGAAAGGTTGTCTTTACATCTAACTACTCAAGATGCAAATCTTCGGCTACTACTAGACTTAAAATAGTTCTAATTGAAGTCATTTTGACAATAGGAGAAAATATATCTTCAAAGTCTATACCATTTTTCTGTGCAAATCCCTTCACTACAAGTCTAGCTTTACACCTTTTCCTACCTCCATTTTCTTCCTTCAACCTATAAACCCATTTATTCTACAATGTTGTTTTACCTGCAGGAAACCTGACTAAGTCCCAAGTCTGGTTATGTTCTAAGGAGTCCATCTCTTCTTTCATGGCTTTCTCCCACTTCTTCCTGGTTTCTACCTACACTGCTTCTTCATAACATTCTCGTTCACGAGAATCAGTCAACAATACATAATATAATGAAGGAGAGTATTGTTCAGGGGGTCTACTTATCTTGGTAGATATTCTAACACCACTTTTAGGTGTTTAAGGTGCTTGATTTTGTTGTGGTTGATGTTGTTGTTCTCATTGTTGATCATTATGATTTTCAGGCACCATCACTTTTTTTATGATCTCATCAAGCACTGTGTATTCTCTGTTTTCTTTTTCCCATTTCTTTTCCTGCAGCTGATCCTTATACAAAACCCTTTCATTGAATATGACATCTCTTCTTCTAATGTTTTTTTATTTTTCATAATCATAAAAGTGATAACAAAAATCATTAACACCATATCCAATAAAGGTACATTTCTTTGATTTTGCCTCAAGTTTTGTTCTATTTTCTTTATTAATGTGGATAAAGGCCTCACAACCAAAAGTCTTAAAAAATGAGTAGTTTACCTTTTTACCTATCCATGCCTCCTCTAGAATACCAACATCCAAGGAACTTGAAGGCCCTCTGTTTATTAGATAAAAAATAGTATCTACAGCATCTATCCAAAATTGTAAAGGAAATCCTACATGTAATCTCATGCACCTTGCACGCTCCATGATTGTCCTATTCATCCTTTCTAATACACCATTTTCTTGTGGTGTTCTGGGAACTATCTTCTCTCTACGAATTCCATTCTCTGAACAGTACCTATCAAACTCTTTGCTGCAATATTCACCTCCATTGTCTGATCTGAGACACTTCAACCTTTTTCCTGTCTCATTTTCAACCAAAGCTTTCCATTTCTTGAAAGTATCCAATACATCAAATTTATTTCGAATTTAATAAATCCAGGTTTTTCTGGTTGCATCATCAATAAAAGTAACAAAATAACGAGAGCCACCGAGAGATGATACCTAAGAAGGTCCCCATACATCTATATGCACAAGTTCTAATTTTTCTCTCTTCTTTTCTTTCCCAACTTTGAGGAATATCAGCCTCTTATGTTTTCCATAAACACAATTCTCCCTGAATTTTAAATCAGCATGCTTCAAACCTGGCAACAAATTTCTTGAGTGAAGAATCTTCATCCCATTCTCACTCTTGTGCGCAAGCCTATGATGCCACAATGAGATATCTTCTCTTGTAGAGGTTAAAGCATTAACAGAATTAGAAATACCATTACATAAATACAACATACCAACCTTTTCTCCTTTTGCTATTACCATGGATCCTTTAGTGACCTTCCAGGTTTTATCTATAAAATTAGTCACACACCCTTCACCTCCCAACTGCCCTCATGAAATTAGATTTTTATTCAAATATGGAACATGCCTTACCTCCTTCAATAGCCATTGATTTCCATTCCACTGTTTTATGATGTACCCATTCCAATGATTTTACAGGGTGTATCATCACCCAATCGAACCTGTCCAAAATCTCCTTGAACATAATCATGAAAATGTTTCCTATTAGGTATGGCATGGAATGAGGCCCCTGAATATACCACCCAAGCATCAATAATATTTTCTAATGAAAGAACCAAAGCATATTAGAACACATCACCTATCACATTCGCTTCATGATTGTTTTCTTATTGTGCGTCTCCTTCTTTTCCCTTCCGATACTTGCAGCCGTTCTTCAGGTGTCCTTTCTTCCTGCTTTTCTAGCACACTATCCCTGATCTAGACTTGGATCTTCCTTTCCTTGACTTACTGTGATATCCTGGGCTCTTTCCTCTTTCCATTTTTCTTCCCCTTGTCTCAACAATCAAAGCATTACCTGATGTCTCACCGAATCTTTTCCATCGCATTTCCTCGCTAAGGATTGCATCGACAAAATCATGAAACTTTAAAGTACTGGATCTAGAGATAGAGTTACTAATGGCCATAACTAAATAATTCCAACTTTCTAGCAATGAGCACATAAAAAATAGAGCCCTAACTTCATCATCAAAAGTTACCCCTACAGAACTTAACTGACTGGTAGCTATATTAAATTCATTTAAATAATCAGCAACAGATCCGCCTTCTGACATCTTCATATTAAATAAACTATTCGTAAGAAATACCTTATTTGAGGTCGAGGGTTTTTAATATAGTTTGGGAAATGCCGACATTAAACCCTCTGTTGTCATTTCCTTTGAAATATTAAAGGCTACCGATGCCGCTAGGCACAACTGTATTGTTCCAAGTGTCTTTCTGTCGAGAATATCCCATTCTGTGTCTATCATACTTGTTAGCTTCTTTGTCTTTCTGATCAATGGTTGGTATAGATCTTTTTGGTACAAATAATCTTCCATCTACATCTTCCATGGTTGGTAGTTTTGGCCGTTAAATTTTTCAGCCCTAAACCTACCATCTTCCGCCATTGCTCCCGCTCAAGCCAGGAACCCTCCTCTCCTCTAAGTTTGTCAGCCAAATAGAAATTCGGCTCTGATACCAGTTGTTAGGAAATTATATATTATAGAGCAATGGAAGACATAAAATATATTGCAGAAATATAAACACAGAAAATGCATAAAACAAGAGAGACATAGATATACGTGGTTCACCCAATTTGGGCTACGTACACGGAGAAATAGCCAATCCTTCATTTTATATTATCTAGCAAAATGAAGAGATACAACTTACATCAGATCCATTGTACTTCCCTCTTTGATATCACACAATCTGCTCTCTCTTTCTCACTCAAAATACAGATCTACGTAGATGCAATACAATTCCCTCATATTTAGCGAGGGGTTGCCTTCTAGGGGAAAAACCCTAAATTAAACATAACTTCTACTGTCAAATCTTCACCTAATGAATGGCCCAGATTGATTATGAAATTATAACATTTTACGAGGAAAATTTACATCCATTTTTAGCTTCGGGGGCTTTGCCCTTGATCCCCCGCCAGGGATGGGCTCCTAAGGATCGCAGTCGCCCCCCTAGACCCGCCTTGCAGTGTACATTTTACGGGAGATGTTGCCCCCACATTACAAACTGGTGTCCAATGTGGCGATACCTATAAATAAAGAAGATAATCAGGCTCCACACCCAATAGTGTCATACCATTATTCAACTAGAGGTAACCACTTGACCCATTATGTTTTTTTATCATATACAAAGAAATGAATATATCCTTCCAAACATTTGTTCACTATCTCATTTTTCCTGTCAAATTAAGGATGATAAGATGATCTATGAGCTAATTGAGTACCAAGGCAAGAAAATAATTTTGTCCAAAAAATTCTAGTGAAATTGGGATTTTTATCACTTACATTAATCTCTGGGTTTCCATGTAGCTTTTGAATTCTTTCCATAAATGTAGTAGAAACTATACTAGCTTTAAAAGGATGAGATAATGAACAAAAGTGTCAATACATGGTAAGTTTATCAACTATCACCATGATGACACTCTTTCCTTCAGACTTGGGTAAACCTGTGATAAAATCCATTGATATCTCCTCCCAATGCTAACCCGGAATGGATGAAGGTTGTAACAGAGCCGCGGTCCTAATTATCTCAACTTTAGTTTGTTGGAAAACCAAACATTCTGCCACAAACTTCTAAATATCAGATTTAAGGCCATCCCAAAAAAATTCCTTCTTGATCCTGTTATAGGTTTTTAAAAATCCTGAGTGCCCTCCTAAGGGGGAGGTGTGTGATTCCAAAAGAATCTTTTGCTTGAGTTAGGAATTCTTACAAATATATAAGTGATCTTTGTACCATAATGAATCATTTTCCAGCTAAATATATGATATGTATTGGGATATTGTTGCAATGTTTGAGTGAGTGCCCACACCTCTTCTTCATTATTCCATTCATCCCTTTCTTTGGTTATCCAATCAGGTTGGATAATAGAAATGGCACAAATCAACGCTTCCACGTCCTCATCCTTTCTTGAGAGTGCATCTAAAACAACATTTTTCTTCCCTTTTCTATAGATGGTTTCAAAGTCATAACCCAACATCTTTGTGACCCACTTTTGATACTCTTTTGAAGATAATATTTTATCCAAAAAGTATTTAAGACTACCATGATATGCTTTTATCTTGAAATTTCTTCCCTCTAGGTATGGTCTCCATTGCTTTAGTGCATGCAGTATAGCCAACGTTTCCTTCTCATAAATCAGTTTTTGTAAATACTTTCCTTTAATTTGATGACCTTTAAAAGAAATGGGTCTTCCTTCTTTCTTAAAACAATACCAATTCCATTACCTAAGGCATCACATTCCACAATAAACGTTTTCGTGAAGTCAGGCATAGATAAGACCAGTGCTTGGCACATTGCCTTTCTAAGATGTTTAAAGGCCTTAGTTTCTTCTATAGTTAAAGACAATGCATCTTTCTTCAGTAATGTTATTAGAGGTGTTTTTGTTCTCCAATAATTCTTAACAAACTTGCAATAATACCCTGTCAACCTAAGAAACCCTTGAAGATGCTTTATGGTTGCAGGGATTTTCCATTCCTTGATAGCTTTAATTTTGTTAGGGTCTACCTTAACACCCTCATGAGATACAATATGACCCAAATATTCCACCTCCTATACTCGAAATAAAAATTTGAAGGTTTTTGCATATAATTATTTCTCCTCCAATAGTTTGAGCCTCCTATCAACATGTTGAACATGATCCTTCGAGGACTTGTTGTGGATTAGTATATCATTAAAAAAGACTAACACAAATTTTCTAAGGAAGGGTTTGAAAGAGAAATTCATCAAACCTTGAAATGTCGAAGGTGCATTAATAAGGACAAAAAGCATGGCCAAAAATTCATAATGACCCTCATGAGTTATGAACGTTGTTTTCAAAATGTATTCAATATTTATTCTAATTTAATGACATCCTAAATGAAGATCCAGCTTGGTGAAGTAAATTTATCCATGTAATTGTTGGGAATGGGTCCCCTGGGGTCATTTTTGGGGCTAAAAGCCTAAGTTTTGGGTAGAAAGCCCGAATTTTATATAAAGGAATGTAAAGTCTCCACATTTTGTGGCCATAGAGCGCGAAGCTAACAAGAGTCAAAAAGGGTTTCTGCCCTTAGTTTAGATAGCTTGTGTCGGCTTTAGAGATCTGCCCTTGGTCCACGAACCATGGGATTGTATAAAAAGGGAGTCTTAAAAGAGTCTAACGGAAAAGTAGAGTTCTAAGTAAGTTTGAGTTCTTGAGGAGTCTGTGAAGAGCTAAGAGTGAGAGTCTTAGCATAAGAAGAGGCTCTACAATTGAGTGTGTAGAGGCCTAGGGTAGAAATCCATAGTTGAGTGTGCAGACCCCTACAGCTGTGTGTGTAGGGAAAATAGAGTATATATTCAAAATCTAAATCATTAATAAAGAGAAGTATTCTGAAATTACTGTGTATTTTGCCTCTCTGGATTGCATGCGATTATGTTATGTGAAGTTCTGAGTTTATGTTATAATGCTAATTTGATGGGCAAATATATATGTTTCTACCTGCTATATGAACGCAAATAAGGATATATGTTTATGCGAAGCTAAACTTAATTTCATGGTGAAATTGATGAACACTTAAGATAATTCGGGAAAGTATATAATAACACAGTAAAAAAGGCACGTAAGTGCCTGAGTCACTAGTTAGGGTTGTGAAAAGGACAATTATATACCTTCATGAAGGTTCTAAGAGATGGAAGAGAAAGTACATCGATAATCCCTAAAGGCTTATCAATCTACACAAAGGAAGGGTTTAAGGTATAAAACTAACATCACAACCATCTCATGGTGTGGAAACTTGGTCCCTGCATCCCCCCATATTGCTTCGGTTGAGACTTCAGTGCGTGCTCCATGGACTGATGTCGAAAGGGACAGTAGTGTAGGGATTTGATTGGCTTACTGACTCTGAACCTAGGTCAAGGACCATTAAGCCAACAAATGGTTCCATTGCCAGGACCGAGATTTGCATAATGAGATGTGTGATGTCGCATCATTGGAATCCAACTAAAAAGGAGATTGAAGGCTGGTTGGATAGAAAGATCCACAAATTCACGGTGCAAGAAAATAGGAATCCGTGATTGACGAAGGAACAGTGGTGGAACATATATTTGTACACAGAAATTCATGAAATCTTCTTCTTTTCTTTCCCGGTTGAACTATATGAGTGGATCACGAAGTTGGCAGATGGCTAGGGAAGGTGGAGGGTTTACAATCCAATTGTTTGGACCCCGGAGTTAGTGCAAATATTGGAAGACTCTGAAGATAAGATTGCACTTGTTTTCGATCATTGGCTTGATCGTATCATAGGAGGGTTTGTGACAGAGTTCGTGGTCAATACTTTGGTCAGTTTGTTGGGTTATGTTATATTCTTTCCATGATTAGCCCACGTAGTTAACCAGGGGGTTAGAAGGGGAGTGGAGCCCCCTGTTCGTTGCGCCGATTGCGTAGCGAGGGGAGTCACAGGGGGTTTGAGGGGTGTAGGTAACCCCATTTTATGGGGTCCAGGGCAGCACCCCGGAAAAGTTTGGTTTTGGATCCTATGTTAGGTTGGGCGGACCTACCTATGGTTTTGTGCATGATTTTCGCACATGTTTTTGGATGTGATGGTTTTCGGTGTATGGTTTTGGATGCGATGGTTTTCGGTCCATGGTATTGGATGCTTTGGCATGTATAAATATGTATTGTAACATTGAAAGGAAAATAATGAAAATCAAGCTTGTAGTCCCGGTTTTGGGATCTAGGATAAAATATCTGTGTCTATGTGTTTTATGTGTTATGCTATCGCATTGTTTATTTTCTATCTTTTAGAATTCATATGCAGGTAATTTCTGTATAGGGTTAAAACCTACATTTGGTATCACAGTTGTTTTGGCTTCAAGAGCACACCTTTTTTGCTGAGGGGTTTCACTCGGGCCTGTGGTAGACCATGTTCAGTGGGAGATTTGCGAGATTGATTCTGGTGGTGAAAGAAGATGGTGAGCAGTGGAAAGAGAGAAATCGAGAAATTTAATGGTCAAAGTTTTGAGTTGTGGAAACTCAAGATGGAGGATCTATTGGTGGATAAAGATTAGTGGATCATGGTAGATCTAGGTATTGAACCAACGGGAGTGTCCGATGAAGAATGGAAGAAGTTAGATCGGAAGGAAAAGAGCACAATATGATTGTGTGTCTCAAGTTCAGTATTCCTGAATGTATTAGGGGAAGCTACGGCTAAGGCTTTGTGGAACAAGTTAGGGACTTTATACCAATCTAAGTCTCTAGTGAATAAATTGATCCTGTGAAAAAAGTTGTGTAACCTGAGGATGAAAGATGGAGACTCAGTGACAGAGCATCTGAATGCATTTAATACTATGGTAAGTCAGTTATTATCTGTTGATATTAAAATTTCAGATGAAGATACGTGCATCAGTTTGTTGTATTCTCTACTAGATTCGTGGGATAGCCTGGTTATTACAATAGGTAGCAATACAACTGCCTTGCAATTTGATGAAATAGTCTCATCCTTGCTAACGGAGGAGATGAGACGGAAAAATATGGAGAACCAGAATGGTGATGCCTTGTCTATACGAGGACAGTCCCAGAACAGAAACAAAAATAAGTTATCGAGTGGGAGATATAAATCTAGAGGGATATCTCAATCTCCAAGAAAACCTATAGAAGTGGTGTGCTGGAAATGCGGAAAGGAAGGGCACTACAAAAGGTACTATAAATCTAAAGCTCCTGATAAAGGAAAGGGATCTGATGATGCTCCTTTTGCAGAGGCGAAAACCACCTCAGATGAAGGTGGGGATTTGTACTTGGCTTCTTCAAGTACACATGTAGATTATGAGGCATGGTTGATTGACTCAGGTGCATCCTTTCACTTCACTCCCCATAGAGAGTGGTTCTGCAAGTATGAGAAATATGATGGTGGTGATGTATTCTTGGGGGA
Source organism: Pinus tabuliformis (assembly GCA_031772625.1). Taxonomy (NCBI): domain Eukaryota; kingdom Viridiplantae; phylum Streptophyta; class Pinopsida; order Pinales; family Pinaceae; genus Pinus; species Pinus tabuliformis. Next base: position 335,551,173 of record CM062810.1, on the reverse strand, counting down.
TGACAGGAAGGCTAGAATTGTTGGTCGCAGAATATTAAAGTTGAAGTTGCAAGGTGGAAGGGTTAGAACACTTCTGGGTGTTTTGCATATTCCTGCAGTAGCCATAAATCTAATTTCTGTAAGCAAGCTGGATGATGCAGGTGTAAAAACAGTGTTCGAGAAGGATACCTGCAAGATGGTTCGGGGGCACTAGTATTGATGCAAGGAGTTTTAATTGGAACTCTATACAAGCTACAAGGTAGCACTGTTGTTGATGGGTGCAACAGTTCCGTGGTTCTTGAAAGTGGAGCAGAAAATCTAGTGGTCTTTGGAGAGAAGACCATGCTGTGGCATCAAAGGCTTGGACATATTGGAGAGAAGGGCCTTCGAATACTTCATGGTAAAGGTATGGTAGAAGGTATGAGTAATATCTCTCTGGATTTTGATTTCTGTGAAAATTGTGTATATGGGAAACAGAATCAGGTGAGTTTCCCCTCTGGTGTAAGAAGGCGAAACATATATTAAAGCTTGTGCACAGTGATGTGTTTGGACCTGTGAAGGTTCCATCGCTGGGTAAGTCTATGTACTATGTATCATTTATAGATGACTTATCAAGGAATACATGGATATATTTCCTTAAGAATAAATTTGAAGTCTTTGACAGGCTTAAAGAATTTAAGGCTCTGGTGGAAAACTAGATAGAGAAGAAGATAAAGGTGCTGAGGATAGATAACAGTGGAGAGTTTTGCAGTAGGGAATTTGAAGAATTCTATAAGAAGTGTGGTATATCACGGCAGAAGACTACTCCATATACACCTTAGCAAAATGGAGTTGCAGAAAGAATGAAAAATACGTTGATGGAAAGGGCAAGAAACCTGCCTAGTGGTACCAAGTTAGGACAAGAATTCTAAGTAGAGGTGGTGGAGACAACATGTTACCTGGTCAATAGAACTCCTTCATCAACATTGGAGGATAAGACTCCACAAGAGGTATGGACTGGTAAGAAACCCTCTCTTTCACATCTGAGGGTATTTGGATGTCATGTTCCAAAGGAGAAACGAACCAAGTTGGATAGTAAATCTGAAAAGTGCATCTTTATTGGGTATAAGAATGGTTTAAAGGGTTATAAGCTTTGGAACCTAGTAATAGGGAAGGTTGTGTACAGCCGAGATGTGGTGTTTAGAGAGGTGAAAGATGTTATTAAACATGAAGTCCAACCAAAGGAACCTGAGAAGATAGAGTTTGATCTAAAGGAGGAAGGATCAGACTCTACAACAAGGGAGGAATCAGAAGATGAAGAGCCACAAACTCCGAGTGTAAGAAGATCAGTTCGAGAAAGAAGGCAACCAGAAAGGTATAGTCCATATACTTTCTAATCAAATTTTTCCTTATCTATTACTGATGATGATCCCAGAAATGTGAAGGAAGCAGTAGATTCAAAGGATGGAAAACTCTGGAAACAGGCCATGGTTGATGAAATGGCATCTTTGCACAAAAATGAGGCTTGGGATATGGTGGAGTTGCCGGCTGGAAGGAAACCCATTGGCAGCAAATGGGTGTTCTAGAACAAGACAAATGCATAAGGAAAGGTGGATAAATACAAAGCTCAATTGGTAGCAAAAGGTTATTCCCAGGTGCCGGAAATTGATTTTGGTGATATTTTTTCTCCTGTTGCCAAGGTAACTTCAATTAGATTACTTTTATCTGTTGCTGTTGCTTTTGATTTTGAGGTAGAACAAATGGATATGAAGATAGTATTTCTTCATAGGGATCTGGAAGAGGAGATCTACATGAAGCAACCTGAAGGCTTTGCAGTGAAGGGTAAGAAAGAACTGGTATGCAAGTTAAAGAAGTCTCTGTATGGGTTAAAATAGTCACCAAGGATGTAGTATCAAAAATTTGATACATTTACATAGGGACTTGGCTTCACCATAAGCAAAGCAGATCACTATGTGTATTTTAAATTAATTGGTGACCATGCTATTTATTTGGTCTTGTATGTGGATGATATGTTGCTGGTTGGAAATGACAAAGAAATTATCCAAGATTTGAAGACCCATTTGTCCTCCAAATTCAACATGAAATATCTTGGTGCTGCAAACTATATTTTGGGCATGGAAATTAAAAGAGATTAGACAAAGAGGAAGCTCTGGTTAAACCAGAGGAAGTATGTTGAGACAATATTGTAAATGTTTAATATGCAGGATAGTAAACCGGTGAAGGTTCCTATTCCTGTAGGTGTAAAGTTATCTGTTAAATAGTGTCCCAAGACGCAAGAAGAGGAAGAGGACATGTCCCGTGTTCCATATGCAAGTGTATTCGGTAGCTTGATGTATGTGATGGTCTGTACTAGACCAGACATGGCACATGCAGTGGGAGTATTGAGCAGGTTTATGTCAAAACTAGGGAAGGAGCACTGGACAACAGTGAAGCGGGTTTTTAGGTATTTGCGTGGCACTAGTGATTATGGTTTGTGCTACCAAGGAAGACCAAGATTGGACAGAGTGTTGGATATTCATGGCTTTGTTGATGCAGAATGGGCTAGAGATCTAGATCAGAGAAGATCTACAAGTGGGTATGTGTTTAACCTATTTGGAGGTGCAGTCAATTGGATGAGTAAGAAACAATTTGTAGTGGCACTATCAACTACAGAGGCAAAATACATGGCAGCCACTCATGCAAGCAAGGAAGTAGTTTGGTTGCAGAGGTTGTGCTCAAATATGGGGTTAGTACAGGGAGCTATAAGGATAGACAGTGACAGCCAAAGTGCAATTTTCCTGGCAAAAACCATGCATATCATTCAAAGACAAAGCACATTGATGTTTAGTATCACTTTGTGACGGATATGATAGAAGAAAAAAAGGTGCTGCTGGTAAAGGTGGACACTTTGAAGAATACTGCAGATGCATTGACAAAATCTGTGAGCTCTGATAAGTTCTCTTGGTGTAGAGAAACAATGGGTGTTGTAGGGCTGGATAAATGACTAAGATCTCTTGTGGCTCCCTGTGGAAAGAAAACAACAAGTGGGAGAATGTTGGGCTTGGTTATACTCTTTCCATGACTAGCCCATGTAGTTAACCGGGGGGTTAGAAGGGGGGTGGAGCCCCCCATTCATTGCGCCGATTGCGTTGCGAGGGGAGTCACAGGGGGTTTGACGGGTGCAGTTAACCCCACTTTATGGGGTCCGGGGCAACACCCTGGAAAATTTTGGTTTTGGACCCTATGTTAGGTTGGGTGGACCTACCTATGGTTTTGTGCATGATTTTCGCACATGTTTTTGGATGTGATGGTTTTCGGTCCATGGTTTTGGACGCGATTGGTTTTCGGTCCATGGTATTTGATGCTTCGACATGTATAAATATTTATTGTAACATTGAAAGGAACATAATGAAAAATCAAGCTGGTAGTCCCGATTTTGGGATCCAGGGGAAAATCTCTGTGTTTTATGTGTTATGCTCTCACATTGTTTATTTTCTATGTTTTAGAATTTGTATGTAGGTAATTTCTGTACGGGGTTAAAACCTACATAGTTACAGCGAAGCAGAGTGCCGCTTCTTCAAGGGGCCGTGAGGTAAGTACTTGAAATCATTAAATACTTAGAATAAGATGCTATTGTGTGAAAAGAGGGTCATGCAGTTACCTTGATATTTGGAGATATCCGAGGTGGAAGGTCTTTTAGGGGCAGAGGTAGAAAAGGTCCTGAGTATATCTCGCTGATTGAGGCTCCTTTGAGTGACGATGAAGGAGCAGTGCAAGCTTCTCCACTAAGCGCTATTCAATTAATAAGACAAGGGTTCCCATGAATACCTACATCATCTCCATCCTCATCCCATACATCCTCACCTCCACCACTTACCCCATCACCCACACCACCGTCACCTCCACCACTGTTCAACATGGAAAACTCTGTAAAGCTACCTGTATTCAAGGGTGTAGGAAATGAAGATCCGGACCAGTTTTGGTTTGTCGTGAAGGCTGTATGGGAAGATTAGGGTATCACGGATGATCAAATGAAGAAAGCAACATTGGTTAGTGCTTTTCAGGATTGCATAGTAACGTGGTACATTAAGTACAACACTGATAACCCGACATCTGCGTTGGCAGATATCCAAAATGTGATGAATAGGGAATTCAGTAGACCTAAGTCTCAAGCAAAATCCATTGTGGGATTCAAGGATATCATGATGAAGCCTGGGGAGACACCATGGGATTTGGATCAAAGATTAAAGTGTACGATCCATGAAGCCAACATGAACCTAACTGATGGGCAACACTACGAATAGTTTGTGGCCTCACTCCTACCTCACCTAAGGGTTGCGCTATCACAACAGAAGATTGGGACCTAGGCGGAAGCTCTGGAAACCACGATGAGACTGCATGAGACACCAATGCAGGATGCTAATCTGGGGGTTCAACAAATTCATGTGCAATTGCAAAACCTTTGCCTTGAAATACAAAGCCTGAAGAAAGATAGAACAGCTTGTCCAGAGGCACGCAAAGAAGTCTAGTGCCTAAAATGCAAAGGTCAGGCTCATGACAAGGATCACTATCCAGCCTTTTTGAATTATGTTGCAGTAGGGGGACCAATGCCTCTAAGGCCAGAGGCTGTAGCAAGGCCATGTACAGGTCCCGTACTATGGTGTGCTATATGCTAGGTAGCTAGGAAGCATGCAAATGACAATTGCCATTTGTTGCAGAAATTTGTACAAACACCACAACAACTCTTCTGCAATTTCTATCAATCAGTAGGTCATGACGAGCGTAATTACCATAGTTATGAATTAATGATGGACATGAACAACAAAATAGAGGTTGGTCCCCATCCCAATGGTCCACCAAGAATGAAATCTCTTATTCGTATGATCTAAAGAAAAGAAAGAGTCTGGGGACACTTGCATACAGGGTGCAAGCAGAAATGTGGCCTCTGGACCAAGGCTTTGGGGGAGCCCAAGGTGAGTATCAGGGGCACGACCAAGGCCGAGGTGGAGGAGGGCCTGGTAGAGGCTGAGGGCACCTTATTTTTTACAATTGTGGAGGACCAATACACTATGCGAGAGACTGCTCGAATCTGACGAAACTTTCATATCGTTGTTGTACTAAGTTTGACCATGCGACTAAGGATTGCCCTATATTATTGTCTAAGATTCACAAAAAGGGGGCGCAGCCTCTGCAGTCGACGTGAAACCTCCAGTTGATGAGGGCTGAGCCTCGCGGGGAAGACCCTAAGGTAAACATTATGCTGTGAAGGGGAACGAAAACTAGTGAGGATAAAGGGAAGCAGTTTGCAGAAGGTGAGTGGGTCTGCAAAGCACCAGAAAAGGAGACTGGGTTTGATCTAGAGTGCATAAAAGAAATATTTATGGAAGCAAAGAAAAGCTCTGCTGAGGCCTCTACCTCAGGAAGTCAGGAGAAACCAGTTGAAGGAATGGACCCATCCATGATTACCACATTCTTGGAGACCTACATGAAACTACTCTATGATAGTAAGGCTGTGAAGGGACTGCAAGAACTGATCAATCAGTGTGTTGGCAATGACAGTGCTACTGGCAAATTGTGCGTAGTCAAAAATCTTGGTAAACATAAGGCAAGGATGAGACGTGAGATGAGACTCACCGCACATATAGGAGAATATGATATGGATCAAGTTATCTTGGATCTAGGGTCAGATGTGTTGTTCTACCTAAGCATACATGGGAGTGGATGGGGAGATCTACGCTGCAGTGGTCTCTGATTCAGTTAAGAATGGAAAATCAATAGAAGATCATCCCCATGGGACGATTGTAGGGAGTAACTATAGATATTGAGGGCATGAACGCATTGGCTGATTTTGAAGTAATAGAAATTGTGGATGACAACAACCCCTACCCTACGCTCCTTGGTATTGATTGGGCTACTGACGTGAATGGGGTGATCAATTTGAAGAAGTGAAAGATGAAGTTAGAGAAGAAATCGCTTCACGTAGTAGTACCCATGGATCTTGCAGAAGGACCGTGCTATACTGAATCGATCCGCCAGTACAAAAGCAATGACGATTTGGACCATATATATAAGATAATAGCGCGAGAACAAGATGGGACTGCGAAATGTCATACACATCAGACTCGGATGAAGAATTAGAACACTGGCACAATTGATTACATGAAGTATCTACGTTGCACTGTAATATGATGACTAAAACGTTGCGATGTGTGTCATCGGAGGTAAGGAATCTGCCTTCTTATGATGGGTTGACTGATGTGGATATATTTTTGGATGCATTTGAAAGGGAAGTGCCAGAAACACATCACTTCCCGGCCTTAGATTGGGTGTTGCGCACTACATCCGCAAGATGGTGGGGTACGTACAAGGGTAGTTTCGATGATGGGCATGAATATAGGAGGATGATGAGAATACGCTTTGGATGACCGAAAGTACGGATCACAGACAAGTATGATGGGAGGGATGATCTGTGCGATCACTTGGCGAAATGGAATAAAGCTTATGGAGCGGAGCCTTAGCCTAAATGGGTGCATATGTTCTATCATACCCTGGATGTCATACCAATGAATTGGTACCTGGAGAGAGAGATCTGCCATGGCATAGAAGAATGGGATTTTTTGTGCCAGGGGTTCATAATGATGTTCAGCATTAAAGACGAGTTTGATTGTATTGACGAATCACTACAAGAGGTTAAAGCAGTGATCTTTAGGATACCACATTTTCCTTTAGATATGATTCAACCTGATTAGACCACTCAGCTGAGCCATGCCTTGGAATGTTATAATGTGACCGTTGAAGAAGAAGGCGAGGATCCCAAGAAAATTAATATTCTAGAGACTGAAGGTCACTGTGAAGTTCAAGGACCACAGATAGAAAACCCAGACATAACTGAACCACTCAAAACTATGCAGGTGAACATTGGCGCAGAAGCAGAGCCAAAGTTTGCAAAGATTGGGGATTATTCGGACAACGCGACAGTAGATAAGGTTACCGAACTACTCCACGAATATCAAGATTTGTTACCCACAAAGTTTTCTGACCTAAAAGGAATAATAGGAGACCTAGGTGTCATGAGGATCACCTTGAAATCAGATGTGAAACCTGTGAAACAAACACCTTACCGCCTTAATCTGAAGTATAAGGAAAGGGTCTGCATTGAGTTAGATAAGATGCTCATGGCAGGTATTATTGAACCAGTGGAAGAATTTGATTGGGTAAGCCTAATACTGGTTCAAGAAAAGAAACATAAGGAAGAAATAAGGATATGTGTAGATCTCAGGAAATTGAATGACACTTGTGTGCATGATCCTTTCCCGACCCCGTTCACCAACGAGGTCCTCGATAATGTAGGCAGCCAAGAAGCATACTCTTTCACTGATGGGTTCTCTAGGTACCATCAGATCTATCACGCCTGAGGATAGAAGCAAGATGACCTTTACAACTAAATGGGGATGTTTTCAATACACCCTAATGCCTTTTGGGCTAAAGAATGCACCTGTGATCTTTTCACACGTAGTCATTGCGACATTCAAAGACCTCATCCATAATTTTCTAGAGGTATATTTTGATGATTGGACAGTGTTTGGATTGGTCAAGTGCCATGTGGCAAGTCTGCGGTTGATGCTAGATACATGTAGGAGATACCATATCACACTCAATCTGAAGAAGTGTTTGTTTTGTGTCCCCTTTAGGATCTTGCCAGGTCATGTGGTATGTAGACAAGGATTGATGGTAGACCCCGTGAAGATCATGGTGATAATCAACTTGGAGGTTCGAGGAGTGTGAAACAACTGCATGCAACTTTGGGGCATACCAGATACTATAGGAAGTTCATCAAGAGCTATGCCCAGATCACTGCACCTATGGAGAAATTGTTGAAAAAGTATGCTACGTTCTGTTGGAATGATGAATGTCAGAAGATCTTGGATGTGCTGAAAGCGAAAATGGTCACCGCGCCAATTCTAGTCTTCCCGGATTGGAAGAAGGAATTTCATGTGTGCGTGGACGCATCATGTATTGCGCTGGTAGCCATACTGACACAAGCCAGTGAGGGAGAACTGGATCATCCTATAGCATTTTCAAGTAGGAAGCTATCTAAAGTGGAGATAAATTATTCCATGACAGAGCGCGAAGCATTAGCTATGGTGTACACGCTACAGAAGTTCAGGCACTATTTGATGGTCAGACACTGTAAGATGTATACAAAACATTCTGCATTAAAGTACCCGGTCAACAAGCCTGTGTTGGGGGGAAAAATATGTAGGTGGCTACTGTTGTTCCAGGAGTATGACTTCGAAGTTATTGTGAAGCCAGGATGACTGAATGTGGGACCTGATCATATGTCACACATTAAAACTTGAGAGGAACCTACTAATTTAGAGGAAGTACTACCTGACGCATAGTGCTTTGTAGTTCGCGTCGCGGACAGTCACTTTGAAGATATTATCCACTTCCTGATGACAGGAACAACTCTGGAAGGTTATACAAGTCAACAGAAGAAGGAAATGGTACTGCGTGCAATAGACTTTTCTATCATTGTAGGGCACTTGTACAAAATGGGATTAGATGAAATATTGTGACATTATGTGCTGACTTTGAATGAAGCAACATCTTCATTGAGGCTCATGGAGGAGCTGAGGGAGGACATTATGTAGGGAAATCAACAACACAGAAGATTCTACGTGGTGGGTTGTGGTGGCCAACCCTACATAAGGATTCAAAAGCATATTGTAGGCCATGTGATGCATGTCAAAGGACTGGAAGGCCATCGCATAGGGATGAGATGCCTCTAATACCGCAGGTGACGTTACAACCATTCAAAAAATGGGCAATTGACTTTGTAGGACCAATTCAGCCTCAAGGAAAGAAGACGGGTGTGCGGTACATCATCACCGCCACTGAGTATTTAAATAGATGGGTGTAGGCACAACTTGTGAAGGACTTCATAGGCATGATAGCAACAAAATTTATTTTTGAGAATGTCCTGACGAGATTTGGGTGTCAAAAGATTTTGATGAGCGATCGTGGTACGCACTTTCTTAACGAAACAATCAGCGCGTTGACAAAGGAATTTCAGGCGTATCATTAGAAAAGTACACCTTATCATCCACAAGCTAGTGCGATGGTGGAAGCATTTAATAAGATAGTGCCTTGATGAAGGTTTGCAATTCTTAGAGAAATGGCTAGGATGTGCACATACCTGCGGTACTATGGGCCTACTGAATGACTTGCAAGAAACTAACTGGACAAATGCCTTTCAGACTTGTGTATGGCATAGAAGCTATGACGCCAATGGAATACATTGTACCTAGTCTATGCATAGCAAAATTCACAGGAATGGCAGATCACGGAGCCCTCGAAGAGAGGCTTGTGTAGCTAGTAGAGCTTGAGGAGGATTGATTTCTAGCTGGATTTCATCAAAAATTTCAAAAGGAGCACGAAAAGGCATGGCACGAACAACACATCAAACTACACACCTTCAAGTTAAATGATCTGGTCTTATTATATGAAAGCCAATTTGATAAACTTCCAGGGAAACTTAGGATGCACTGGCTAGGGCCGTATGTCATCAAGAAGATTACAGATGGTGGAGTAGTTCAGGTGGTCAAATTGAATGGAGAATCCTTCCCAGGAAAAGTGAATGGCAAACGATTGAAGCCATACACCAGTGATCCATCTAGGTGACTATATGAGGGAAGCACAGTCTTAGCATTCCAGGTAGCTGAAAGGAAGCACAAGACTATAAAATACACTGCCTGAGGTGGAGAGCTGCACGATTGGGGAACTACATGGAATGAAGAAATGTCATAGAGCCCATAGAAGCGTGGAGGGAGCTACGCTACCAAAGGAAAAACCGTGCAAGACAACCGAAAAGTGACTGTTAAAGTCACTATTCATGATTTGATGAAGAAAAAATGGCCAAATGGAGTGGGGGGGAGGCATTTATGTCAGAATTTATGGACCAGGTCTTTGAAAATCTGCCACCAATCTAGCATTAATGAACCGATTGTGGTGGAATGGTCGGATTTGAATTCGAAAATGCCTATAAATTACAAAGGGTTGCCCTGCGAAAAATAGATGGAATTTTGAGAATTGAGGTGTTGAGCTCTCAGGCGCGCATGAACCGTGAATACTTTGAAGCTTTAATAGTGAGTTCACGTTTGAGAAGTTACCAAAGGAGACATAGGAGTTGTTGAATAGCATCATGTTGATGCCGGCTGAGACTGTAAATGTTGGGGAAGTAATGATAGCCAAAGGATCTATTCCAGAGGTAGCGATGGTAGTTGAGGGAGCTACCCCAGAGGTTACAATTGTGGAGGCATTAGCTGAAGTACCTGTTGAGGGCCCCGAAATCGGGTCAACAACAAGGGGGATACCCACCCGGTCGGGAACCTGGTTGGCGGCTCCTTGCCCGTTTGGTGTAGCGGGTCCGACTTGGGATGATGGGACCAACTTCCAATCTAAAAGATGTGTGTGTGTGTGTGTGTAGATTTTGAAGATACTAATCTAAAGGTAATTTTAAACTAATTTAATTCTAGACTCTAAACTAACTCTATGCTACTGTAATCTAACAAAAACAGCACATCTAATCTATACTAACCCGAGGTAAAATTATTTCATTATGCGATCTAAAAAGATTTCATACAATAACTGGTAATAAAGATCATTCAGCTATCATAAGAATATAAATCAATTAAGATAAACCATTCTGCATAAGAAGTTAGGCAAAACAGTTGTGAACAGCATATCGCATAATCAGTTATTCATATGTCAAGCACAAACAAATGATTCCACCGTACAAAAGTGCCAAATGGTAATCCAGACATTCATACATTAACATATAAACAACTCAGCTGTATATCACTCTAAGAATATGAGCAGAAATTAATCAAGAGATAAAAGTACCATTTATGACTGATTTTCACTCACAAACTTCAAGCAATAACGATTTATCTCTACTTACTTCTAACATCTACTAAGAGTACAGAAGTGCAACATTAGTAGCAGACATTAAAATGTAAACATAAATAAATCTCGATCCATCCATTCATCAAAAACCCCCTCCGAGGGTGCAAAAGTGCATGTTCTGAGGACACGTTTTTTGACAAATTTCCGGACCCTTCTCCAAATGCCATGAGAAGGGTTAAATACTACTAACTAACTAATCTTAATTACACAAATTTAGGGAACGGCTTCAAATGACCGCCCTTTTACTAAAGAAAATTTATTTCTAAAAATTGAATCTAATTTCTAACCGTTTCTGTATCTGCTCCTTAGTGCTGTAAGCAATGTGAGGTTTGCCTGGAAAGAGTCAGCTGGTTGTCTTTTCCTTTTGCTCAGGCGATAAAAGTAGAAATAACAAAAGTTGGCACCTCTTTCTGACAAACTAGAAGATATTTTTGAAAATCTTCCTCTGGCTGGGTGTTTTTTGCTGTGTGTATACTTAGTATAACCCAGATTTCTTTCAAACTGATTGTGCTGTTGCTATTTCAGTTTCCGACCATGCGAATGACTCAATGAGTTAGGGATTTCGTTGCCTGAACAATCTTACGTATTGAAAATTGCTTCCGTTCTTTGTTCCAGGCTTTTCTGAAGCATCATCCCTTTTCAGCGTTTTTCTTTTTGCTTTATCCAATATGAGCTTCAGGATCTTTTGCAAACATGATGCTTTTGTGCACCTTTGACTCTGAGTCTTGGATAGTCTATTTTCATCAGTGTCTGTGGAGTGATACTCTGGAATCCGCGGCTCTGCTGCATGCAGCATTCATTTGCGAAGGCATCTCCTCTTTGTTCTTCTAGTATTGGCGCTTTCCCCTTTTCCTTGGATGTTTCCTGTATATAGATTTATATCAGTTACTGCCTTACAGTTTACGCAAAGGAAAAGAGACATGACGAAAAGATTGACATGAAAGCTTTAAGTTCTAATGAATGCATAATCATGACCCTCATAATGACTTGACTCTTCGAAAAACGCAACACGATCATCTTTGGATACTCAGGCGTGCAATCATTAATTTCCCTTAAGGTGCGCGCTCAATTTTGGGTTTATAGATCATGCCGAAGAAACTTTGCGATGAGTGGTTTCTGCGATTCGCATCGCAGCAATTAATAGTCTCATTCGTCGTAGATCGCAAATCGCAAAATCACAGTTTGTAGGATCGCAGATCGCAAATCGCAATATCGCAATTTTCATTGGCTCGTTGTGTGCTGCTTTTGCGACGTTTGCGATATGCGACGTCGCATATCGGCCGTCGGCGATTCCTTTTTATTTTCTTTTAAGGGCACTTTCAAAATATGCGATGAGATGAATGTCGCATCACTTCATCGCAACTTACTTACGCGCATAGGAAAACTCTTCACTCTCTCTTTGCGATGCGATATAGCTTTTAGGGAGTTAAATACAAAAATTTGGATAAAAATATTTTTGGGATTTTTTGTTAAGGGTCCCCCTTTGCTTGATATTATTGCTAATACTAAACAAAGAGGGGGGTTGTTGGTGACCACAACAATGGCGATTCACTGTGAAGAACCAGTTATCTCTGCTTTTCTATTAACATTTCCACTTCCGAAACAGAAAAATTTTCATATGTCTAAATTTTGTTATGGACAGATAGAGTATATTACCCCTTATCCTGTCAATGATACTTTGTCTCAACCCTTCTTTTTGTCCAATTGTCTGCTTCCCTAGGCTTAGTTCTTGCATTCATACCAGACATTACTCGGTCCTTTTTAAAAGGTAAAATAAGGTCTTCTCTGCGTACTGGCTTTTAAATATGCTCATTTGTCGTAGGTAGAGCCTCTGCTGCCCGCAAGCGTCCATAGCCTCGACAGGGTTACCATGTTATCCAGCAATGATCCTTTTTCCTGCTTGAGGTTATTTACAACATTTCAGAGAAAAATCCTTTTTGGCACTTTTTCCTTTTTTACTCTCTAAAGAACAATTTCTTGGTTTGGTGGCCAAATTATGACACAGTCATTCACTTGATTTACACTTTTGCTGAACAAGCTGGCTCGTGATGAGACCCCTTGTCTTTTGATTGCAACAATCTTGAGTCGTTGCCCTGTTTTGATAGACAGTATTGGCAAAGTCAGCAAGTTTAATATCTGTGATCATGATAATCCGGCTCGTGATGAGACCTCTTATTCTTTGAGATATAGTGTTTTCTTGGATTGTTTCTCTGAATGCTGCGGTTTCCTTTTGCAGGGAGGAAGTCATTGTTTTTCCTTAAGAAAGCTCTAGACGACAATAATAGAGTTTTGAAAATAACAGCTTTGTAGAGAATATTTATTTTATTATTGATGATACCTTTCATTGTGCTGGGATAAAACAATTTTTAACCAAAGGTTGATTTCATCAAAGTCTTTTGAAAGGTTGAAACTAATATCATTATTCAGGCTAAAGTTAACTCTATTTGTCAATAATAAAAATCAGATTTTTCGAAAAGTTTTGCTATTTGTACAAGTGAAATCAAAATCTGATAGAGAGTTAGTGTGCTCTTTCATGAATCTTATGCAATGATCATTTACAACCGGTTTTATTTATAAGAAAGAGAAAAATAAAATAAAAGAAACTAAAACTATCCTACAAAAATAGAAGAGTGATCTTCTATGGAAAATACATTTTAAGAATCTGTCCATTCACAGGCAAAGAATCTCTTCTACCTGCCAAATCCTGCAACACAAACTTTGATGGGCCTATGACTTCTATAATCTGAAAAGGACCAAGCCACAGCTTCTGAAATTTCGTATGTTTGCCCTTTTCTTCATGAGCCTTATCCCATTTCAAAACTAAATCTCCCATCTGAAAGTTCTTTATGGTTATGATGGCTGAGTCAAAAGAGGATTTTATTAGCGCTTGGTGGTGAGCATGGGTTTTCTTAGCTTGTTCTCGGCGTTCTTCTAGTTTGATTATTTCCATTTGTCTTAATTGCAAAGAGGAAGTAGATACTTTATCGATGTGTTGTACTAAAGACAAAGAGCGAATGACTAAGTGAGTTGGAAGAACCACTTCTTTCCCATAAACTAAATTAAAGGGAGAAGTGCCGATTGAAGCTTTCTTCGTGATTCTATCTGCCCATAAAGCATTAACCAGCGCTTTGTGCCAATTCTTTTGGTTTTGGTCAACTGTTCTTTTAATAATCCTGATTAGGTTTTTGTTTGTTGATTCAGCCAACCCATTACCTTGCGGATAGTAATTAGCAGAATATTTCAATTTGAACCCTCTTTTTAATGCAAACTCAGTCATTGCATTTCCAGAAAAGTATGATGCATTATCAAACATTAAGGCCGTTGGCAATCCAAACCTAGTGATGATAAATTGATCTTTGAATTCAATAATGTTTTTAGAATTAACTGTCTTGAGAGGAACTGCTTCTACCCATTTAGTAAAATAATCTGTTGCCGTGAGGATATACCTATGCTGCTTAGAAGAGTGAGGAATGATCTCACCTATTATGTCCAAGCCCCATTGGCTGAATGGTTGCTCGATGTTGACCGGCTGTAGTGGCATGGATGATTTCCTTTGTTTCCCTGCAGCAGTCTGGCAAATTTGGCATTTCCTTACACAATTTTATGAGTCTTTGAACAACGTGGGCCAATAATATCCTGCACGTAAGATCTTATGCGCAGTAGTCTCTCCAGCATAGTGTCCACCTGCTGGTCCATCGTGGAGTTCCTGCAAAACCTTTTCGGCTTCAGTTTTCTCAAGACACCTAAGAAGTACAGAATCGTAATTCTTTTTAAACAAAACATCATTTATGAGCTGGTATTGATTAGCTTTCAATCTTAGAGCTCTTTTCTTGGTGTGATCCAAGTGCGATGGAGCATACCCGTTCTTAAGATAATAAATGGTGTCCGCATATAATGATTCTGCGTTGTTTAGGCTTACCTCATACGTGTGTACCTCTTCAGATGAGTTCTCAGGAATTTGCGATGCTCCAGCTAACATCTTGCCCTTGACCCCTTACGATGTTTGCTGGTTTGATCTCAAGATCGTACTCTTGTAGAGCGGTAATCCAATTTGCTCTCTTTTTTCCCACATCCTTCTGTACCAACAAGTTTCTTACCGCTGGAAACGGTACGACGACTTTGGTATGGGATTTAAGTAAGAAAGGTCTGAAATATTTGATCGCTTTGAAAACAGCATACGCTTGTTTCTCCACGTCTGAATAATTGAGTTCAACACCTTGTAAGTTCGAGCTAAAGAATGCGATTGGAGCTTCTGCCTTCTCTTGATTTACTTGAGTCAAAATCGCGGCATAAGATTTCTCTGAGGTAAAAGTGTATAAGATGAAAGATTCTGAAAAATTTGGGGTAGCTAAAGATGGAGCGTTGATGATAGCTTGTTTGATCAAGTTGAATGCTTCGTGCTCATCTATGCCCCATTTAAAATTTGAATTCTTTTTTATCATATTTTGTAAAGGAGAAATAATACGTGAAAAATCGGGGACAAACCTTTTTACAAAATTGATCTGTCCAAGGAAAGATTGCATGGCCTTTTTGTTATGGGGTATGGATATTTCGAAAATTTCTTTGATTCTGTCAGGTTCAATGTGAATACCAGATTTCGACACTATGAATCCGAGCAATTTCCCTTCACTTAATGCGAAAAAAGATTTCTTTGGGTTAAGTGAAATTCCATACCTTAAGCATATTTGAAAGATCTGTTTCAAATCTTTGAGATGGTCGCTTCGCTTCTTGGAGTACACTGTTATATCATCCAGGTAAATCACTACCGATTTATTGACTAAACCTTTAAATGCGATGTCCATGGCTCTCTGAAAGGTAGCGCCGGCATTGATCAGACCAAATGGCATCTTCCGATATGCGTATGTGCCCCACTTGGTTCGGAATGTGGTTTTCAACTGATCATCGGGATGTACCAACACTTGATTGTATCCTAAAAATCCATCCAGGAAAGACATTAATTCTGAGCCCGCTACTGCCTGTAGTATTTGCTCCATAGGTGGGAGGGGAAAATTATCTTTCTGACAGGCTTTGTTGAGATTCCGGAAATCAATACAGATTCTAATATCTCCATTTTTCTTCCTAACAGGCACCATATTGGATACCCATTTGGAGTGTCTGACTGGGAAAATTATTCTGGCTCTCAACAATTTATTTAGCTCAGTCTTTATCTAATTTTCTAAGTTGGGGTGGATTTTTCTAAGCTTCTGCTGGACAGGTTTTTCATTGTCAATCATAGGGATAGTGTGTTGAATGATAGAAGTGTTGTATGTTTTCAGCTCATCGTAATTCCATGCAAAAACGTTTTTGTATTGTCTCAGAAGACGGATATACGCTAATTTTTCTTCAGGGGCTAGGTCGTGGCCCAGATTGACGTTTTGCGGCTTCTGATCGGTTCCTAGGTTCACTAATTCATAATTCAGAGTTGAACTATAGAGTTTAGAATTGGCAGACCTTTTAAACTGACTTTTCAAATCATATAAATCTTCTAACTTAACCACCGATTTAGGTATAGCATTATCAGTGCTATTTTGCTGAATTTGGTGATCATGATGATCTTCGTCAATTATTTGATTTGAGTAGGACGCTTCAGAAGTGAGGAAATTTACAATGTCTGGATCGTCATTGAATACTCTCCAGTTGGTGATGTTGTCAGGGATGGATGGTTTAAAGATTAATTCTATTGAAAACCTATCGGGACTAAAATCTTCGGAGGGAATCAGTCTAGAGGCTACGTTAGCTAACAGGTCTGCGCTCGCATTTTGGAGTCTTGGGATTGACAAAATATTGAATGCTATGAAATGTGAAGTCAGATCTTGTACTAAAGATTGATAGTGCTTTAAATGACTTGACATGCAATGTATGGTGTTACGTACCTGTTTGACGACAATTTCGGAATCTCCAAAGACTTGAAGATACTTAACATTCAAGCCAATTGCTTTGTATAGGCCTTGCACCAAGGCTTCGTATTCTGCTGTATTGTTTGTGCAATCGAACTCAAGTCTGCATGTAAGAATGGTCTTGTTCCCATCTGGGTTAATCAGAACACATCCTGCTCCTGCTCCCTCGTTAGATTTAGAGCCATCAAAATATAATTTCCAAAATAAAGATGTATTTACAGAATTATCTAAAAAATTAAAACACTTTGAATCATCATTTTGGGAAAAAATTTCAACTTGGGACGCAACTGAATTTTCTAAGTAAGGTGAAGTGTGAGCATTGAAATTGCCGAGGAAAGAATCTACCGAGTAATTGCCTATGATACTGTTGTTGTATGCTATTGCTTCGTTCTCTTCTTCCAATTCTGTCACTATGTACTTTTGGTGCAATTCTCGTTCAACCTTTATTTGATTGGGTTTGCCATTGTAGGGTAACCACATGTGCGACCAGTTAGTTGAGAAATATCCGTGGAGTTTCTCGGACCAATTCCTGCTAAGAATTAAACCATAGAATTCAGGGATATCAGCTACTAGAATGTCGATAACCTGACATACTTTCGGGTTAGACGACAATCTTATGGTCACCTGGTTAAGTTCACCAATCACTTCGACTTGAGATCGATCAAGTTGAACTATGCGCACTGCAGATTTCTAAGGCTGAACATTCAATTTGGCACATATTGATCTGGGTAGAATATTTGTTGAAGCACCAGAATCAATCAGGCAATTGTGCACGTTTTTATTGAAAATTTCATAAGTGAGGAGAAAAGGAGGAGTATGGGATCTTGACCTTCCTCCAATCAAGGCAATGTCATTCGGATCAATCTTATTGATCATGTTGGTTGGAGTTCTTCCCATGCTGTGGGAAGCTACAACTGTAGGTAAAGATGTAGTAGGCACGACATGTAATTCTTTCATCATTATTTTCTGTTGATGTTTCAATTTGCTCAATTCGTACAGAGTGATATTAGCCCTAGTCTTTTTCATGTCATCGATAATGTTATACTCCATTTCATCCGACACTATCAGTGTTCTTGATGGAGGTACTTGATCTGATTGGATTGGGCTAAATTGGGTCGCTCTAGCGGTTGTTTTCTTTGTTGCGACCTTATCTTTTGTTGCAGGGCTTGCGCCCTTCTGTTTAGGGGTAGTTTGGGGAGGATCAAGTTGATTTTTTCTTCGTGTGCTAACCGGAAATGCTTCTTGATCCTATTCTTGTGGGAGGATGAAATCCCACATTCCTTGTAGTTCCACAACTTCTTCATCATCGGTCTTCCCTTCAGTGATATTCTCTTCTTCTTCTTCTTCTTCAGATTCGACGTTTGAGACAGCATTGGGTGGTTTCACCTCCATGGGAAGGTTTCTTTTAAAAGATCTGTAGGGCTTTTTTGAAGAAGTTTCTGCTACTTGTTTCCTTATATCAATCATCTCGTTGGACATGGCCTTTAACACCTTTTGTAATCCTTCCATATCGAAAGGATCTTTCGTTTGCTTCTTCTTGGTGTCTTCTTTGAAAGAGATCTTCTTAGATTTGCGTTCTTCTATTGCAGATCTCTTTTCTAGGGCAACTACATGTTTTTCTACTGCTAACGTCTCAGTTAAGTTTTCAACTAAGGTCATCTTGTTTGCCCTATCTACAAAGATAGCCAAGTTATATGGTAAGGCCGTGATGTACCATTCACATCTTACTTCCTCGCTGGGTTGAGAAGCAGCAGGAATCTTGTTGAGGATCTTATTGAACCGTAAATTGAAATCTTTAATGGGTTCTCTAGTCTCAGCTTTAAGATTAGATAGGTCATTGATCAATGTCGCTGTTGATCTGTCATCGCCAAACTTGGTGAGGAATTGACTTTGAAAAATGTCGCAACTTGTGATGGACCCGGAAGGTAACGAAAAGTATCATGACCCGGCTGTTCCTTGCATTGTGTAAGGAAAAAGTCGGACGACAGCATCTTCGTTGGTAACTCCGTTGAGATTAACAGAAAGCATGAAATTATTGATATGCTCTTCAGCTAGCATGCCTGTTTCTGGATTGAATTTAGGTAGCCACTTCTCAGGATGGGCCAGTATTGGGCTCAGGGGTGGAGGCATTAAAACCGCCCCAGGATTGTTCCATGGAGACTGGGCCATCGTTGAGCCACTAGTTAATGAGAGTGCAGAAGACGGTCCCTGATGCTGAGATGATGAAGGTATTATGATCTTTGATGATTGAAGAGGAAGTGTTGAAGATGGATGAGTGATTTGGGATGAGGATGTGGGTGGTTGACTTCGCGGTGAGGGTGTTGAAATGGACGAAGTGGATGAAAGAGTCTCACGGTCAGACTCTGGTGGTGCTTTCCTTGCTCTTTTCCTAGTAGGGAGAGGGAGTTCACTTGGTTGAATACCAAATTTTTCACTCTTCAATCTGGTCAGAGGATGAGCAGGATTGTACTGCGAAGTCATGATGCTGTTAGATTTATCAGCCCTATGAGAAAAAATAGAGAATCGCTGGAGTTTACGAATCAAAGTTTGAATTTCAGGGGGTTCAATAATGAGTTGGTCTGATATATTGGAGTAGGTAGCAGCGGTTGATACTCGAGCGACTTCTAACTCCAGGTTTAACCGTAGTGGAGAAGTCGGGGGAGTTGATGAGGGTGATTTACTCTCAGAATGGCATTTATATTTTGACTTAGTTGCCATTCATAGTTCGTGCCCTCCTTCTAGCGCCAAATATGTTGAGGGCCCCGAAATCGGGTCAAGAACAAGGGGGATACCCACCCGGTCGGGAACCTGGTTGGCGGCTCCTTGCCTGTTTGGTGTAGCAGGTCCGACTGGGGATGATGGGACCAGCTTCCCAATCTAAAAGATGTGTGTGTGTGTGTAGATTTTTAAGATACTAATCTAAAGGTAATTTTAAACTAATTTAATTCTAGACTCTAAACTGACTCTATGCTACTGTAATCTAACAAAAACAGCACATCTAATCTATACTAACCCGGGGTAAAATTATTTCATTATGCGATCTAAAAAGATTTCATACAATAACTGGTAATAAAGATCATTCAGCTATCATAAGAATATAAATCAATTAAGATAAACCATTCTGCATAAGAAGTTAGGAAAAACAGTTGTGAACAGCATATCGCATAATCAGTTATTCATATGTCAAGCACAAACAAATGATTCCACCGTACAAAAGTGCCAAATGGTAATCCAGACATTCATACATTAACATATAAACAACTCAGCTGTATATCACTCTAAGAATATGAGCAGAAATTAATCAAGAGATAAAAGTACCATTTATGACTGATTTTCACTCACAAACTTCAAGCAATAACGATTTATCTCTACTTACTTCTAACATCTACTAAGAGTACAGAAGTGCAACATCAGTAGCAGACATTAAAATGTAAACATAAATAAATCTCGATCCATCCATTCATCAAAAACCCCCTCCGAGGGTGCAAAAGTGCATGTTCTGAGGACAAGTTTTTTGACAAATTTCCGGACCCTTCTCCAAATGCCATGAGAAGGGTTAAATACTACTAACTAACTAATCTTAATTACACAAATTTAGGGAACTGCTTCAAATGGCCGCCTTTTTACTAAAGCAAATTTATTTCTAAAAATTGAATCTAATTTCTAACCGTTTCTGTATCTGCTCCTTAGTGCTGTAAGCAATGTGAGGTTTGCCTGGAAAGAGTCAGCTGGTTGTCTTTTCCTTTTGCTCGGGCGATAAAAGTAGAAATAACAAAAGCTGGCACCTCTTTCTGACAAACTAGAAGATATTTTTGAAAATCTTCCTCTCGCTGGGTGTTTTTTGCTGTGTGTATACTTAGTATAACCCAGATTTATTTCAAACTGATTGTGCTGTTGCTATTTCAGTTTCCGGCCATGCGAATGACTCAATGAGTTAGGGATTTCGTTTTCTGAACAATCTTACGTATTGAAAATTGCTTCCGTTCTTTGTTCCAGGATTTTCTGAAGCATCATCCCTTTTCAACGTTTTTCTTTTTGCTTTATCCAATCTGAGCTTCAGGATCTTTTGCAAACATGCTGCTTTTGTGTGCCTTTGACTCTGAGTCTTGGATAGTCTATTTTCATCGGTGTCTGTGGAGTGATACTCTGGAATCCGCGGATCTGCTGCATGCGGCATTCATTTGCGAAGGCATCTCCTCTGATCCAGGTGGATATTGGTGGCCACCTGCCAAGTCCACCTGGACCCCCACCATTGTCTTTCTCAGCATTTTCAGTTTCCTTAATTGTAGCACAACTTACTATTTTTAGCAATTTTTCGGGTCCTGAACTTCTGGAGCCGTTTTGAGGCCCTAAACGACGTTTTTTGGGAAATCTACCGCCAGCAATTTTTTTGATAAAAATCGTCTTTTCCGTCGTAGTCCTCGGAGAGATCTTTCCAATTGGCTATCATGCACGTCAAACGGAGATAGTATGACCAATTCGCGACCCCGGGAAGTTGATGTACCAACTTACCCAAAAACGGGGCCCACAATTTGGCGTTTCATCTTCTAGGGTTAGGTTTTGGAATGTGAAGGGTTTTCTATTGTTTCTCAACAATAAATAGGCCTCCGAGCCTCATTGTAAGACAGTTCAGAGGCATGTAGCCATCACATCTCTTCTCAGAGATAAGCTACCATCGCCCTAGCTAGTTTATTTCCATTTCTGTTGTAAGCATATTTGAGTATTTTCCATTAATGAAATGAAGTATTATTTCCGCTGCATCTTTGTGTATATGGTTATCTCTGTAATTTGTTGCGTTCCTGTTTAAATCCGGATCAGTGGTATCAGAGCGGTCTGCTTTTTCTCTGTTTTTCTTTGCATGTCCCCAACAAGGTCGGGATATAAGGAGTTAGGGCTTGAACTGGTTGAACCTTTGCAAGACTAGCCTCGCAAATCCCGACGGCCTCCCATGGCGGACGAGAAGAAAGACGAGGGGGCAGGAGATCCCATCAAAATCTTGCTCGAAGAAGCCCTCGAGCGACAACGGAACGCGATGATGGACAGTTTTGCCCAGATCCTTCAGCGGCTACCGAGAAGCAACGCATCGGCTTCCAGCAGCTACTCTGGAAACGCCACACCCTTTAAGGTACAAGTTAATTTTGAAATCCCCATATTCGAAGGTCAGATAGACGCAGATGCCGTAGATAAATGGTTAAATCTGCTAGAGGGTTATTTTTCTGTTCATGAATTTTCGAGTCGGGAAAAGATTGTTTTTGCTCTCCTCAAAGCAGCCCCCCACGTCAAGGACTGGTGGGAAACCTACTGCGAGCAGAAGGATGAAAGTACTGGCTCACTATTTTCAGCCGCACACACCTGGGATTCATTCCGGGATGCTATCAAGGAGCAGTACTACCCTGTCGGGAGCTATGAGGATGAATACATAAAGTGGACCACGCTGCGGCAGGGAAGGGACCAAGACGTGCCGGAGTTCACCAATCTTTTCCATACCCTTCGCACAAAGTTGGGTATCAAGGATTCGGAGCAACATTTGATACTCAAATACCGTGGCTGCCTGCACAAGTACATCCAGGAAGAAATACAATTCCTAAACATCCCCTCGCTCGGCACAGCATACCGGTATGCCGTCAAGGTCGAGCAGAAGTTTAAACAAAAGAAGCGAGACTTTGGATCTGCGAATCCAAAGCAGGGGAAAGGTGCCCCTAAACCACAGAACAAAGGACAAATCCAAGGCGGGACAGCCCAAGACAACCAGCCGAAGCTGCAAGCAAAGAATAGCGCCGCGAAGCCGAGAAAGGACATTGGAAAATGGTGCGAGTTCCATAAGAGCTCCACTCACAACACAAGTGAGTGTCGGGCCAAGCAGTCACTGGTGGCTGAGCTAAAGGTTTCAGAATCAGATGCATGTTCCGACACGGAGTCAGAACCTGATAAGGGGTATGAAAAAGGGAAGCAGATCATTGATGTGGACCCCAGCGCCACTGTTGCTACCGCAAAGATCCAGAAAAATGAACCCGAAGATCCAGAGGAGGAGGAGCGTCTCTTCCACTCCCAGATGTGGGTAAAGGGCTCCCCGATACAGTTCATTGTTGATAGCGGGAGTCAAAAGAACCTCATTTCGGCAGAGGTCGTGAAGCGGTTGGGCTTACCGACCACATCACATCCACAACCATACACCATTGGGTGGCTTCACCAAGGACGAGATCTTCGCGTGAGCCAGCAGTGTCGCCTTCCATACAACATCAAGCCCTTCACGGATGAGGTATTGTGTGACATTGCTCCCCTTGAAGTTTGTGATGTATTACTAGGACAACCATACTTGTGGAAGCGACATGCTGTGTATGAATCGAGGCCCCGTGCAGTTATTATTATATTAGGAAATAAGTTGTTCAGGATACCAGAGGTAGCACCACCTGCCGCCCTCTCTTTGATTACTGCAAAACAATGCAGTAAGATCATTTCCAAAACCAGGAAATTTGTTTTCCTGATGATACGCCCTCAAGGAAAGAAGA
Source organism: Pinus tabuliformis (assembly GCA_031772625.1). NCBI lineage: Eukaryota > Viridiplantae > Streptophyta > Pinopsida > Pinales > Pinaceae > Pinus > Pinus tabuliformis. The sequence continues at coordinate 335,527,841 of CM062810.1, read as the reverse complement.
AGACAGTGGCCGCAGCCTCCAAACGGGGCCCCTCTGCACGACAACTACAGATGGACAAGATTGTGGAGGAGTACGAGGACATCTTCACCTCCCCGGCAGGGGTTCCTCTGCACTGTCAAGTCAAGCACTCCATCGATCTGACCCCAGGTGCACCGCTACCCAATGGACCAATTTATCGGCGCTCTGTTCTGGAGAACGATGAAATCAAGAGGCAGATTCAGGAGCTCCTGCAGAAAGGTCACATCCGTCCGAGTTCATTGCCCTGTGGGAGCCCGATCGTGTTGGTACAGAAGAAGGATGGGACGTGGAGACTCTGTATTGACTATCGGGCGCTGAACAAGATCACTGTCCGTAATAGGTACCCGATCCCACGGATTGATGACCTCCTAGACCAACTAAAGGGGGCGAAATATTTTATCAAGATTGATCTAAAGTCAGGATATCACCAGGTACCAATCGAACCCTCAGATGTGTGGAAGACTGCCTTCAAATCCAAGGAGGGCCTCTTCGAATGGTTGGTCATGCCTTTCGGATTGACGAATGCTCCTGCAACCTTTATGAGGCTAATGGATGACATCTTGCGGCCATTCACCAACTCCTTTGTAGTAGTATACTTGGATGACATTCTGATCTTCAGCCAGAGTTGGGAAGAGCACCTCCACCACATCCGACAGGTTCTCCAAACACTGCGGCAACACAAGCTATGTGCCAATTTGGAGAAATGCACTTTTGGCATGACCGAGGTTCAGTATCTGGGATACATCATTGATGAACAGGGGGTGCATGTCGATCCAGCCAAGGTCCAAGTCATTCGGGATTGGCCCTCTCCAACCACTCTAACAGAGCTACGCAGCTTTCTAGGTCTTGCCAACTTCTACCGCAGGTTTGTGTTGGGTTTTTCTCATATTTCTTGGCCCTTGAGTCAAGTCACCAAGGGCGGGCCGAAAGCAAAATTCTTTTGGTCTGAATCTCAACAGAAGGCATTCAGGGAGTTGAAGGATCGCCTCTGCACGGCACCAGTGCTCGTGTTACCAGATTTACAACAACCATTTGAGGTCGAGACAGATGCCTCTGACTATGCTATTGGGGCAGTCCTTACTCAACATGGACATCCAGTGGCATATCACAGTGAAACACTTTCAGACACAGTCCGGAAGTACCCCACTTATGATAAAGAGATGTATTCCATTGTACAGGCCTGCCGACAATGGAAGCATTACATTTTGGGGAAGGAAACGGTCATCCACACAGACCACCGACCTCTGCAGTTCATACAGACCCAAGGGAAATTGCAAAATGATCGCCATCAGAAGTGGTCTACATACCTGCAACAGTTTCACTTGAATATCAAGTACAAAAAGGGCAGCACCAATAATGTTGCAGATTGCCTCAGTCGACCACCGATCATGGCACTAACCACCGTGCTCAACTCCTGCGGGCACGAGACTTCTGATTGGCCACTTCTCTACAAAAGCGACCCAGAATTCGGCCACACATACCAGACACTCTTGGAGGGTCGGCAGGTTGCAGATTTTCACCTCCAGGATGCCCTATTATGCCACCTCGGTCACCTTTGTGTTCCTTCAAGCGAGCGTGCCAAGATGATTTGGGAAGCACACTACAGTCGGGCTGCTGGGCATTTCGGGGTCGAGAAAACAGTGGCAGTACTACAAAATTATTTCTATTGGCCGAATCTTCGACAGGATGTTGGGAAGTACATCCGATCATGTACTGCCTGTGCCATTGCCAAACCGACCATTAAGAAGCAAGGCCTCTACACCCCGTTGCCTACCCCTAGTCGACCTTGGGAATCCATCTCCATGGATTACATGTCAGGCCTTCCTTCCACTAAGCATGGAAATGACTGTGTTTTTGTGGTCGTCGACAGGTTCTCAAAGATGGCCATTATGATGGCCTGCAAGAAGAATATCACAACAGAAGCCACTGCTAAACTCTTCTTTGAACGAGTGTGGGTGCACTTTGGGATCCCATAGTCTATCATCTCAAATCGGGACAGTCGGTTTCTCAGCACATTTTGGTCCAGTCTCTGGTCAATGATGGACACCAAACTCACGAAGTCCACAGCCTTCCATCCTCAAACTGATGGCCAGACAGAGGTTGTCAATAGGATGATTGTGCACATTCTGCGCATGTATAACTCAAAGCATCCACGCACATGGGACGAGAGCCTCCCCTATGTTCAGCATAGCTACAACCGAGCTCTTCACAGCTCCACTGGCCATAGCCCTTTTCAGGTGGGTTTGGGATTCCAGCCACTATGCCCCATTGATGTGGCCATGCCACTTGCAGCTACTCACATGAATTCAGCTCATGTCCAGTCCGAAATAGATAAGGCCACCAGCTTCATTGAGCGCATCCAACATATTCGCCAGCAGGTCCATGAAATTCTTGAGAAATCAAATGCCAAGTACAAGCAGCGACATGATCAACATCGGGTGCCACACAAGTTTCAGGTGGGCGACAAAGTCTGGTTGCATTTGCAAAAGGAACGCCTTACTGGAGCCTATCGGAAATTGAGACCACTCCGATATGGTCCTGACACCATTACTAAGGCTATGGGAGACAATGCATTTGAGCTCAGCATTCCCCCATTCCTTGGCCTGCACCCAGTGTTCAATGTGGACCGCCTTCGGCCATACTTTCCACCATTGCTAGACACATCCGACATTGCAGAACAGCTCAAACCCACAGAATTAAATCCAGATTGCATGGAACAAGCTGCAACTGATCGGATCATGGACACACAGATCAAGAACACTCGCCAACAGAATATCCAACTGTATCGAGTTGTCAAAGCAGGCCAACTCCTTCAGCAGGGCAAGTGGCTCACCAGGGAACAAGTTCAGAGGCATGTAGCCATCACATCTCTTCTCAGAGATAAGCTACCATCGCCCTAGCTAGTTTATTTCCATTTCTGTTGTAAGCATATTTGAGTATTTTCCATTAATGAAATGAAGTATTATTTCCGCTGCATCTTTGTGTATATGGTTATCTCTGTAATTTGTTGCGTTCCTGTTTAAATCCAGATCATCCTCTCTGTTCTTCTAGTATTGGCGCTTTCCCCTTTTCCTTGGATGTTTCCTGCAAGATTTATATCAGTTAGCCTTACAGTTTACGCAAAGGAAAAGAGACATGACAAAAAGATTGACATGAAAGCTTTAAGTTCTAATGAATGCATAATCATGACCCTCATAATGACTTGACTCTTCGAAAAACGCAACACGATCATCTTTGGTTACTCAGGCGTGCAATCATTAATTTCCCTTAAGGTGTGCGCTCAATTTTGGGTTTACAGATCATGTCGAAGAAACTTTGCGATGAGTGGTTTCTGCGATTTGCATCGCATCAATTAATAGTATCATTCGTCGCAGATCGCAAATCACAAAATCGCAGTTTGTAGGATCGCAGATCGCAAATCGCAATATCGCAATTTTCATTTGCTCGTTGTGTGTTGCTTTTGTGACGTTTGCGATATGCGACGTCGCATATCGGCCGTCGGCGATTCCTTTTTATTTTCTTTTAAGGGCACTTTCAAAATATGTGATGCGATGAATGTGGCATCACTTCATCGCAGCTTACTTACGCGCATAGGAAAACTCTTCACTCTCTCTTTGCAATGCGATATAGCTTTTAGGGAGTTAAATACAAAAATTTGGATAAATAAATTTTTGGGATTTTTTGTTAAGGGTCCCCCTTTGCTTGATATTATTGCTAATACTAAAAAAAGAGGGGGGTTGTTGGTGACCACAACAGTACCTAAGTCACCACGGTCGTCCAGGCCGAGGCCTACCCCAACCAAGGAGAGTTCAAAGAACAAGAAAGGAAATCAGGCCATGGATTGAAAATGATGCACAATCTCATATTGGCTCTATTCGCATTGATAATGGAAAAGAATACACTTCAAATTAATTTGAAAACTATCTTCACCAACATGGGATCAAACATCAAAACATTGTTCCTTATAATCCCCAACAAAATGGAGTAGCTAAAATAATGAATAGGACAATCTTAAAAATGGTGCGCTCCATGATGTTTTTCAAAAATGTACAATTGATGTTTTGGGCTGATGCAGTTCTATGTGTTGTATATGTAAAGAATATATGTCCATCTAATGCTATTAGAAACAAGACTGCTTATCAAATGTGGTATGGGCACATTCCTTCGGTAAAGCATCTCAGGGTCTTTGGTTCCACATGTTATGCCTTGATACCAAAGGTACATAGAAACAAACTTGGTGCAAGAAGTCGTAAGTGTATCTTCCTAGGGTATTTAAACACCTCCAAAGCATACCATCTCTATGATGAAGTCAATAAAAATTTTGTTGTATCTAGAGATGTAATCTTTCTTGAATCATCCAAAACTAACAATGTTGTTAAACGGTAACTTGATCGATTGGATAGATTTGCAAATGTAAAATCATTTCAAGAATTTCATATTCCACATATTGAAGGGGGGATTCCTATACTAGATCAACCTGTGGAATCTTCTTGAAGCATTCTCTCCCCTGCATGAAACTCCAACAACAGATGATACTTTGAATGATGTGATTGATAGAATTGGGAGACTCAATCTTGATTTAGTCCCAACTCAATCAACGGAGCAACCTGGACCATCTGAGAAAGGTCCCCCAAAGTGGCTGACAAAGACGCTTGAAAGTGTGCATCCTGATGAGGTTGGAAAGACAGGAACTAGAAATTCAAACCAGCAAAATGGAGGTGATGTCGCTGACTCTGGTTCACCTATTGCTATGGATGTTTCTTATGATTGTGAATTGAATTTGTCTACAGATTTTGAACCAACTTCCTTCAAAGAACCTGCTTCTCATGATGAATGGAAAGAAGAAATGCTATAAGAGTATGATGCCTTAATAAAGAATGGCACTTGGAAGCTGGTTGATCCTCCATTGGGAACCAAACCAATTGGCTTCAAGTGGGTCTACAAGAACAAGTATAAAGCTGATGGCTCACTTGACAAGCACAAAGCTAGGCTTGTGGCAAAAGGTTTTGCATAGAAGGAAGGGGTCGATTATGAGGAGACTTTTGCCCCCTCAAAAAAATGGGCTACCATCAGGACACTCTTTTCCCTAGTAGCTCAGAATGGTTGGAAAGTCCATCAAATGGATGTAAAAACTACTTTCTTGAATGGAGATCTAAAAGAGAATGTTTTTATGTCCCAGCCTGAAGGATTTTTTGTGAAATGATATGAACATAAAGTATGCAAACTTGTGAAATCCTTGTATGGCCTCATACAAGCACCGTGAGCCTGGTATGAAAAATTAAATGAGCATCTTCTGAAACTGAATTTCAAACATTATGATCTTGATGATGCAACTTTTTTTGTCAAGAAGGTTGGAAAAATAGTTCTATATCTTTTGGTATATGTAGATGATCTTTTGATGACAGGGAACAATGAGAGCTACATTGCATCCATAAAGAAGGAATTGAGGAAAGGTTTTGAAATGACTGATTTGGGATATGTTCATTACTATCTTGGTATTGAAGTAACTCAACATCTGAAGTCCATATTCCTTTTTCAAAATAAGTACATTGGAGATCTGTTGAACAGGTTTGGCATGACTGAATGCAATCCTCTGACTACTCCAATGGAACAAAACTTAAAGATCACATCCATTGAAGGAAAAGAAGTTGAGGATGCAACAAAGTATAGATAGCTTGTAGGAAGTCTCAACTACCTAACTACTACCAAACCAAACATTTCATTTGATGTTGGAATCCTCTCTAGGTTTATGCAAAAGCCTTGTGAGGGATATTGCTCTACTGCAAAAGGAGTTGTAAAGTACTTGAAGGGAACTCAAGACTTTGGAATCAAGTATACACAGGTGGGCGACTTTAGCTTGATTGGGTACTCTGATTCAAACTTCGATGGAGACAAAGAAACTGGGGTATCTACTTCAGGTTATGCTATGAGTCTTGGATCAGGAGTTGTCTCCTGGAGATCACGGAAACAATCGGTTGTAGCAGATTCCACAATAGAGGCAAAATATGTGGTAGCAGCTGAGGAAACAAAAGAAATTGTGTCACTTGAGAAAATTCTTGAATATTTGTAGGTAAAACAAGTACAATAGACTCCACTCATGATTGAAAATACCTTGGCAAATAAAGTTGGACAAGAACCCAAAGTTCCACGATCGAACAAAGCACATCAATACTAAATATCATCTAATTCGACATCAGGTTGAGGCCAAAACAATCCATCTCCGCCATTGTTCCACTAATGAGCAAATTGCAGACATCTTCACCAAAGTGCTTGGAAGAGAAAACCTTGAAAGATTCAGAACGATGCTTGGACTCACCAACATCCCTTCAGATTAAGGGGGGAATGTTGACACCTAATCATAGGGATTGGGTGAACAACTATAATTAGTGTAAATAAATAATAGAGAAGATGGAGAGTCATCAGGAGATGAACTGAACAGTCACTTCCTCTTGTATATAATAATGAACAACTTGAATGAATAATATGATTTGATTTTAGGAGTTACCTCCTGGTCTGACAACACCGCAGCCGATGTGCGAGTCACCAAGAAAGCACCTGCAGAAGGATAAGCCTGCTGCGCAGGAAAAGGGCAAGATGGTCAACCTAGAGCTGGAACAAGAGGTCGAAGAAATCCCCATGGATGATGACAATATTTCGATGGAAATAGAGGATGATGAGGTTGAGGGGTCTAACCCCATTTCTAAGCTACTTGAGTACATTCCTCTGCATAGGGGAAAAACGAAGGTGCTGAAGGATATTGATGAGATTAAGGTCACTCTACACACACCCCTACTACCAGAGAAAATTGTCTTTGAGGGACCATGCTTGGGGTGTGTCCCCCTTCTAAAATTTAAAGACTGGGATTTAGCTGAGAGGGATCGTCGCCCTCATTTAGCGACAAACCGACTTATGCACCGTGTCTTCCACAAAAATGCTAGAGTGACTGCTTTGGAGCCGAGGAAGTGGTTGAAAGGCGTGGACAAGACAGGCCTGCTAAACCTGCTATGGGTGTCACATTACAATTGTGCGCCCATCATGAAGATCGTGATCCAGAAGCTGCTGTGCTTGGTTCACGATGGGTGTCTGTGTCTGGAGGAGCCGATACCCATCACTGACATGTTGATCCATAGGATTACGCGGCTGCCACACTCAAGAGAAAATCCAGCCATGGCGTTTGGCAGAAAAGCCGGTGAACATGCCCTTGATGAGGTGATGAAGGAAAAATTCAAGCTAGTAAAGAAGCTGCATGGCTATGCCATCATGAGTATCTGTGACCCCGCAGTCAAAGTGGTGATGCAAAACTTGGAAATAAAGGTCATGAGGAAGTGTTGTGTAGATGAAGTGTCGACACTAGTGATAGCCTTGGTAGCCCAATGTGTAGAGGGCGTGCATTTTAACTGGGCATGCTACCTCTGCGGTGAGTTCATTGTGAACTACCACAAGGCGCAGGATCATGGTAATACATTCCACTATGCATGGCTACTATTGTTCATAGTGATGGTTGCATGGGAGCTACCTGAGGATAACCAATTTCCCCCAGTCATGCCAGACCTACCGGAAGCAGCAAAGTTCGCTTCACTATGGGCTATGAAGGATCCTCAATGGATCAAGGACAACAAGATCTTCTGGATCTTGATGGATATGAGCATCCATAGGGCAATCAAATGTAAGCCGTATTTGTCACCAAAAAATTTTGATAAGCTGTAGGAGTACATGGAATTCAAGGGTGACTTCCACCATGTCTCAATACATGCATGAAAGGACCCTGAACAAAAGTGGCATGAACTGCCATACTTGGCCACAGATGATGCGATTTTAGTGGTCCTCAACTGCTGGCTGACAGATTGGCACACTACCACGGACTTGATAGTGGGATCTAACAAGTCCACCACACAGCGAAAGAAGGAAGAAGCCAAGCTTAAGATGGAACAGTTGGTGTTATAGACATTTTTGTGCCTTACAGCTCTAAGCATGAAATTTCCATAAAACAAGGGATCCTAAGTCCCTAAAAGTGTTGTTCCGACCCCTAAAGGAACAAGGTCAACAAATTACAGCTTCTCCCAGAAGTTCTCCACCAGAAACTGCTCAGAATCAGTCAAATCAGGATCATTTCAGCTGCTCCACTAGATAGCTGCGTTGCATAGCACCCAAGTACACTAGCTAGGTGCGTTGCAATGCACCTAAATGCACTACCAGGGTGCGTTGAGCGGGAAATGACAAATGGCAGTGTCATTCCGCGAGGTGGACAGACAATGGAAACTTCCAGAATCTTCCCCAATGACACTTGCCTCACTGAGTTCGACCAAGGATGAGTAAGAGGCTCTCAGTCTCCAAGTGGAAGCAGGAACTAACATAGAGAAGACACTAGTCAAAACATAAGCTGACTCATCCTCTTTGCATACATCTATATATGGATCCCTCATCCCAGAGATCTGGAGGCTGGAATTTTGTACATTGCAGAGAGTTGTTGTTGGTTTAGGGATAGATTTCAGAGTATTGGGTGATTTATGCTTTGTTGGAGGTGAAGAGGGGATTCTATGCTGGGAGGTTGATGCTGGATTAGGAATCATCGGTTGTAACTCCTCCTGGATCTTCTTGTTATATCAATAAAACTATTTGAGTTTCTCCTACATGCTTGTGTATCATTGATGTTTGTTACAATTGTATGTTTAGCTTAAATCTGATCCTAAGCTATTTATGAATATAAATCCATGTCTTTGTGTAGTTTTCTTCTTCTGTGATCTTACAGGAACTTGGTGAAGCTGGGCAAGTAAGGGAGCAGGTAGCTAGAAGCTGTCAAAGAGGAGAGAGATTGGATCAAAGGACTAGCGTAAGACACAGGTTGGTTCATCCTATTCCTCTTCGTTTATAGTTCATAAAGAAGAATACGAAAGTAGTTTTCTCTGTTTGTTTCTAAGGTCACTGTCACACCTTAGTGGGATAGGGTCGTTCTGAGTAGACACTTTTTCCATTAACAAAATGGCGACTCCGCTGGGGATCGTGTCTAATTAGTTTGTTTGTGTTTCTCTTGTTGTTTGTTTCATAAACATAGAAGTAGCAATCGAACTGCATTTGCCATTAACAAATGCAAAGTAGACATCTGCTACTTCAATTCATTCACTGGATCTGTTTATGATCTGGACAGCTGATTCACAAATGATCTGATTACCCTTTGTGATAGCTCTTAGACCTCCTTTAAATCTACCCTCTGATTGTGCATTACTGATTGCTTTTACTCGGCCAAAAACCATAGATTAAACTGCAAACCGTGACCCAGAACCCGGAAAGAATTCTCGTTTCTACCCCAGCACAGGCTTTGTGAAGAGATTCTGCATTTCAACGCAATTCCCGAGAGGGCTACCTGCGCTGCAATCTAGTTTCTCTGTGTAACAGGTGCGCTGATCAGCCTAGCCTTGTGCAGCTGAGGTTCTTTGCTTCATTTTTCAGTTTTGTCTCTGATTTTTGCAGCCTCTGATCAGTGTGTGTGTCTTTTTAAAAACCCCTTTTCTTTGCCTTGATTCCGCCTCTTTTGTACAAAAAGAATGTAGATGTTTTTGTGTGTTTGTTACATCATTTATAGTTTTCCATTGAAAAAGTAGAATAGTCATACTGCCGTCCTTTGATTTAGATCTGTTGTAAGTGTTGATTTTGATCATAGGAGAAAGATTATTTGCTGTTGATCGTCGATTATACTTTTACTTTTGCCTTTGGTTTGAATTTGTGACTTTCTAGTGTCGAAACGAGTATTTATTTCAAAATCATAAAGAGTCGTAACCATCTCTACTTTTTGATTTCGAAAAGAAGCTTGTTTGTGTTTGTCACTTGAAAGAAAATTCAGATTTGTACATCAACTTTCTTTTTAGGCATCAACATTAAGAAAGTGAAAAACAAATACATGCACATGTGCATTTTCATATTGACAGTCTGTTTGGCTTGATTTAGGAAAAGTGCATTTACAGTGTGCTCTTTGCTCTTTGAGAAAAGATTGTGTCTTTCTTTTCCCCTTGTAGCTAGGATTTTCATTTCTGAAAAGAGATAAGAGTTTGCTTATCATCTTTAGATTGAATTTTAGGAATTACATCTACATCTCGTGGTGAACCAAAAAGGCAAACTTCATAAGAAAAATCAACTTAAAATAAATTGAATGAATCTAACAACGCATTGGAACTTAACGCACAACATTTAGAAGTCTAGGCTAGAGACGTATTCCGGCGTCGTAAAACCTGGTAACTGTTGTCCTCACTGATGGTTGGGTGATTCCTCCACTTTGAGACGATAAGTGCCAGTACGGACTTGTGCTCCCACGTACCGTCGAGTATATATTGGGAGACCCCTATAGGCTTAAAACCTTTTATCCATAGGAAGCTGTGTCGGCTGCCCTATTGATCGCAATGCACCGAACACAACATTCGGGAAGATTGACTGCCGTATCGTAAAAGGTATTCTGTAGTTTTGCGATTGGTTTGGTACTCCCTCTACCTAGACCTCCAGAGTAGTCCCTTTCGTTCCTTTTCAGACTCCTTAACGGAAAAGGTCCATCTAAGCACTTGTCACTTCAGGCTCATTAAAAATCGAAGGAGACTAGAGTCATCTTTTGTTTTTTCTCGACTCTTAAAAACTGAAAAAACAAGTTGTGTCAAAAGCGTCTAAAATTCATTTAATTCGGAAACATACTTCCCCTTTTTATTTTAGTTGATCGAGTAATCCGCAATCGTGGAAGAAAGTCAATTGAAACCCCGTCGTTCGCGGAAGCTTACGAGTCAACCGTCTTTGTCTCTGGAATCGAAACCAGTACGTGTTGTTGGGAAAAGTATCCAATTTGGAATGCCCCTATCCCACTCTAAGAGGTGATGCTGCCTTAGCAACAAACAAGGTAAACTAATTGAGTATTCTTCTTTATGAAATGTATATGAGGAGAAAGGATCTAACTAACATGTGTCTTTCGCTAGTTTGTTGATCCGATTGCTCCTCTCTTCAATAGCTCCCAGCTCCCAGCTCCCTCACTGGCCCAGCTTCACTGAATTCCTGCAAGATCACGAGAGAGAGAAACTACAAGAAGATACAGACATACATTCATAAAAATCTCAAGATCAGATTAAGCTAAACATGTAAGCATAACAAAACATCATTGGTACACATCATGTAGGAGAAACTCAAATAGTTTATTGATAGAATAATAAAGTCCAAGAGGAGATACAACCAAGTGAGGCCTGATCCAGCATCTACCTCCCAGCAAAGGAAACCCTTCCTCTCCTCCAACAAAGCATAAATCACCCAATGTACTAATCTCAATCTCAAACCAACAACAATTCTCTGCAAAGTACAAAATTACAGCCTTCTGAACCTCTGCATGAGAGATCCATATATAGATGTAAGCAGAGAGGATGAGTCAGCTTATGTTTTGACTTGTGGCTTCTCTCTGTCAGTTCTTGCTTCCACTTGGAGGTTGAGAACCTCTTACTCATCACTAGTCGAATCCATTGAGGCAAGTGTCATTGGAGAAGATTCTGGAAGCTTCCAGGGTCTTTCCACCTCATTGAATGAGCTTGCCATTTGTCATTTCCCGCTCAGCGCACCCTGGTAGTGCTTCCACCTGCATTGCAGTGCACCTAGCCAGTGTAACTTCTGCATTTCAACGCAGGCAGCTAGTGGAGCTTCTGAATTGACTGTTTCTGAGTGGTTTTTGGTGGAGAACTTCTGGGAGAAGCTGTCATTGGTTGACCTTGTTGCTTTAGGAGTTGTAACAACATCTTTAGGGACTTTGGATCCCTTGAATTATGGACATTTCATGCTTATAGTTGTAAGGAACAAAAATGTCTATAACAGTTGCCCCCTAAAGTATGAGGCCGTTTATCGGGTGAAATGCTTTATTAGGAGGATCCGAAGTTCTTCCAATGCTGGGAGGAGACCTGTAATAAGATACAATACAATACATTATTTTTCATACTGCTTTCATGATCTAGCTGAGGCGGGCATTCCCATGCTCAGCTTTATAAATTCATTTTTCTGTACATAGAACAGACAATCGTCTGATGGTAGACTGATGATTTTGATGAAATCATCATCCTTTTGGTAGGATGATTATCTGCTGCAATGCTGTACATGTCAATGTCTTTATTTCTCTTGAATATATATCACAGCCCAGATGGATGAAACTAGATCTGGGGTCTTCAATCTCGCCTGATCTTCACTCTAAGTACAAGTCGATCCATGTGAGAAATGTTCTGAAGTCGAACATGGAAATACATCGCTTGATTACCGGTCAATGATGTAAACCGTTAACAAGCGCGAGAGGAATCACCGATAATGATAATGACGCTCAAGGTACTACAGTACAATTCACATGGTGTGAGTAAAGGACTTGGCGTCGAACACCACGCAAAATCTTTCGGTCGAAGGTCATTGATGTATACCTGTCTCCGGAAGTGAGAAACTTGCCATTGAGGCATGTAAGCTTCAAAGTACTGAAGGGGTTGTTCCTAGATCAACTTCTTGGATAATGAGCTGATGTCGACAAGAAGCGATCCGTCAAAGGAGGGCCTTGATCTATCCCACATCAGTGACACGGAATGGAGCAAATGATTTTCATGGAGGTGAAAACGATCTGATGATATATGGTTCAGGGTGGTGGTCATGAAAAGAATGAAGGATAATGTATGGTAGTGGATGGGACACGGTTGACTTCTCTTGAACATATCGGCGACACTTATGTGATGGATTGGTAGCATTTACCCCAAAGGTGGATGGTATGGTGAGACCATGGTGATGTGACCGGTGAATGAAACAACCCAACCTGACTCAGGCACGGAGTGGAAGTGTCATGTTCAAGAGCGACTTGCTACCAATAAAGTTCTTTGAGTTTCTTCCCAATTTTTCCCCAGTCATTGCTGACCAGTACCTCTTTATTTTTGTCAAGCTTGAGGAGGATAACATATGCTTGTTCTATAATTTTCCCTTCGGGCAAACCCATCGCTATGTTTTAACGAGCCTAGCGATAGTGAAACTCGTTCTCATCTAAAGACAAGTTTGTCGCTATTTAATGTTTTTAACGAGTCTAACGACAAAGATAACTCGGTCCTTTTCATTTTTAGAGAGTCTGAAAAGGTACATAAAGTAAACTCCAGAAGTCCTTTTTCGTCATCTAATCCCTTAAGTCCGAAAAAGTATAAAACAATACAGAAGGGATGAGTTTTCGATAGTTTTAACGAGCCAAACAAAACAAGCGCTCGATCTTTTTGTGCAATAATCCCTCAAGTCCAAAAAGATTAAAATCTAGAGGAGGGATAGCACTTCCGGTCGCTTTAACGAGCTGGAAGGCCAAAACTCGGCAATCTTTTCATATTTTACGAGTTAGATGAAAAGAGCTTAAAGAAGACTCGTCTTTTGAGGAACGAGTGATAAAACAGGTTAGCAGCTGATTCCAGGTAAGGGTTGGAATTTTCCAATCACGGTAGTGTCACAAGGATGGCTAGTGAAATCACTCTTCGCAGCTGTTCCTCAAAATGGGTAAACAATCATATGGAGGTGAATGATCGGCCAATGGAAAAGTGGAGGTGATGGTGCAAACACGACCAAGGCTTTAATGGCTGATAATTTCACATTCACGGTGGTTATTTACCGGAGGGTAGTTCATTTTTTAACGAGCTTAAACGTGGAAAAACACTACTCGGTCTTATGTTTATTTTTTAACGAGCATGAACTATGTGCTAAAACTGCTCAATCTTATGTTTATTTTTTAACGAGCATGAACTATGTGCTAAAACTGCTCGATAATCCAGTCATATGATAAGAATGTCTCGTGTAAGATGCCATTTTTTATGGAGCTTGCGCCTTACCAAAGCTATGCCCCGCTTCCTTTCGTTATGCAAGTTCGGAAACGACTAATCCTACGAGTTTAAAGGGTTAGACCTACGGGTTTAAAGGTAGGACCTAAAAATTTAAAAAATAAATAGCCGCCCCTTGCTTGCACTCCAAAAGGTTTGCATGCCCCCAGGTATAAAGTACGATTTCAAGGTTACCCCTCAATTTGCAGATAAAACATTTGTTCTACCAAGAAAGGCCTACCTCTTTCAGGTTACCAAATATTGTCTCATTTGCGTAGCAAACAAAACACTTCCTCAGTGATGTCTACCGAGATAGACAAAGGTGAGTGACAACGAGCGCCAAACACATAAATTTGACAAGAGAATCTTATTCTAGAATAACCCCTCTTCCAAGACGGACGGGGTACAGACTAGTCATATTCTCCCGCGGAAACCTACCCTATACCCAAAGTTTTCTTGCCGAAGCAGACCAGGACGCATGCCCCCTGGGTTCCATTCATATCCTTTCGAATTACTCGCGCTCATCGGGAGGACGGACCGTGGGTTGAGACATTTCTTGCGTGAAGAGACCATTTAGGGAAGGTATATGACTATTTGCGATGCGTGATCTGAGAAATGAAAGCTGGTCCACGAGCTTGACCACTCTTCCTTTGTGCGGAAAACACATTACTCTAAAGAGTGAGGAGACGATGGCTCCCATGCAATATATATAGTCTCGTCCAAGGAGTAGGTTATAATCCAAGGGTCATTGAACGACCATCATGTTCATTTGAACGGTCTTCCCTTTCAATGTGATAGGCACATTGGGGAGGATCCCTAAAGGTCGACTGGTTCCTTTATCAAAGCCTGTCAGATTTCTCATTTTTGGCAAAAGCGCTGGCGAACCAAGTGCTTTCCAAGCAATAGAGGAAAGGATACTCACAGATGCCCCCTCATCAATGATGGTGCCAGCCATGACCATTCTGTATATTTGGACGATAATTCTGAATGGTATGCTTGCTGGCAAATGGGGTCTGCCTAGTTGGTTCCAGTCGAAGGAGACAACTTGGTTGCTTGGTGGTGGGACCGAGTAAACGGTCGGGTATCTCTCTGACGAACTTCCCTCCTGCAATAAAGGAATGGGGGAAGTGCCCCCGTGCTCATCGGAGTCTGTGTTGATGAAGAGAATTTGGATGGTGTCATCTTTATCCTCTTCAGTGACTGTATCATTCAAAGATAAAACCTCTGAAGGCAAGACCGGATCAACTGCCGCCTTGACCTTTTGACTTTCGTCGGGTATGGATTCAGCTGGTTCATCTTCAATGACCGGCGCTTCAGCTGACCACTTGAGTGGGCCAGCTAGATTTTCAACTAACGAAGGACTCAGCAAGAGTTTTTGATATCCAGGAGGAAGTCGTAACAGTGAAACCGGACGATCATCCAAAACTCTTTTCGCTTCGTCTAAGAAGGGACAACGGTGGATGGCGTGATCGCCTTCGCACAGTCTACAGGGAGATTTAGCTCTCCCTTTTTGTCCAAGGACTTCACTTTCACTAGTTGACGGTATGCATTCAACATGGCTATCAGAGGTTGATGCCACCGGATTGTGCAATCGGGGAGACCAGTCCCTTAGTATCCGAGGGATGCAGGGACAATCTCTGTGGAAGTGGTCTCCCTTGCATATGACACATGGCGATTTAGGCCTAGTCAGTGTTGTGTGTGGATTTTTGTTAGACGACACTTGTTTGCCCCCAGTCGCTTTTGGATCCTTCTTCTTCTTCTCTTTCTTCTTCTTTTCCTTCTTCTCCTTAGGAACTTGGTTTTTTGTTTTACCAGTTCCGTCAAGCGAAGAGGAAGGAGGAGAGGAAGAATTAGAGGAAGTAGAAGGCTGGTGGGTAACTCTGGACTGGTCTAACTGTTGATTCGACTGTTCAGGAATAGTGGTGTTCTGAACGACATTAGTTGAGAAGAGCCAGACCAGCAAGCCAATTGTCAGTCCTGGAAGTGACAATGTGGCCATATGTGGCACACCAACATCTCCCCAAGAGGAGAAGGGACTAGGATTTCCACCAAGGGGAATTCCTTGGTTGGTGGGTTCCATTTTCTCAACCTAAAGATCAACACAGGAAAAAGGGGTGATTGTTCCGTTTAAAATAAATTTTAACGACGCTTTAGACACAACTTGCTTTTTCAATTTTAAAGAGTCGAGAAAAAGCTAAAGATGACTCTAGTCTCCTTCGATGTTTTAACGAGCCCGAAGTGACAAATGCTCGGATGGACTTTTTCCGTTATAGAGTCTGAAAAAGGCCAAAAGGAACTGCTCTAGAGTTCTAGGTAGAGGGTGTGCCAAACTTTTCGCAAAACCGCAAAATACTTTTTTAAGGTACGGGCGGTCAATCTTCCCGAATGCTGTGTTCAGTGCATTGCGATCAGTAGGGCGGCCAACACGGCTTCCTAAGGATACATGTTTTATGCCTATAGGGGTCTCCCAATATATACTCGACGGTACGTGGGAGCACAATCCGTACTGGCGCTATCGTCCCTCAGGAGGAATCACCCAACCATCAGCGAGATCGACAGTCACCAGGTTTTACGACGCCGGAACACGTCTCTAGCCTAGACCTCTATGTTGTGCGTTAAGTTACAAAGCGTTGTTAAGTTCATTCAATTTATTTTAGGTTGATCTTTCTTAGAAGTTTGCCTTTTTGGATCACCACGAGATGTATGATACAATTCCTAAATGCAGTCTAAAGATGATAAGCAAGCTTTTATATCTTTTCAACAATGAAAATCCTAGCTACAAGGGGAAAAGGAAGACACAAACTTTTCTCAAAGAGCATAGAGCACACTGTAATGCACTTTTCCCTAAATCAAACCATTCAGACTATCAAAATGCAAATGCACAAATGCATGTATTTGTTTTTGCTTTCTTAATATTGATGCCTAAAAAGAAAGCTGTTGTACAAATTTGAATTCGATTTCAAGTGAAAACATAAACAAGTTCCTTTTTCAAAATCAAAAAGACGATTACGAAACTTTATGATTTACTTGTTTCAACACTAGAAATGCATAAATTCAAACCAAACGACAAAAGTAAAAGCTCAATCAACTGTGAACAACAAACAAACTCACTCCTAAAATCAAAACGACACTTACGATAGGTCTAGATCTAAGGGCGACAGTATGACTAGTTTACTTTTGTAATGGGAAACTGCAAATGATGTAACAAATACAAAAGAACAAATACAGTTTCTTTATACAACTGAGGCGGAATTGAGGCAAAGAAAAGGAGTTTCAGATAGGTACACTGACTGATAACAGGCTGCAAAAAACAGAGATAAAACTGAGCAAAAGGAAGAAGGGAACCACAGCTGCACAAGGCAAAGGCTGATCAGCGCACCCTCAGCACAGAGAAACTGAAATTCATCGCAGGTATCCTTCACGGGACCTACATTGAAATGCAGAACCTCTTCACAGAGTTTGCGCTGAAGCAAAAACGAGAGTTGTTTCTGGGTTCTGGGTTACGGTTTGCAGTTAAATCTACAGTTTTTGGCCGGATCAAAGCTATCAATTAGGTACAATTAGGAGGATGATTTAAAGGAGGACTAAGATCTATCACAAAGGGTTGTTAGAGCGCTTGTGGATCAATTTGTTCAGATCATAAAAACAGGCCCAGTGAGTGGACTAGAGTGGCAGATCTCTACTTTGCATTTGAAAATGGCAAATACATTTCGATTCGGCACTCCTGAGTTTATGAGAAGAACAACAATAGAAACACAAATAAACCAACAAGATACGTTCCCCAGTGGAGTCGCCAATTTGTTGTTGGGAAAAGTATCCAATTCGGAATGCCCCTATCCCACTCTAAGAGGTGATAGTGCCTTAGCAACAAACAAGGTAAACTAATTGAGTATTCTTCTTTATGAAATGTATATGAGGAGAAAGGATCTAACTAACCTGTGTCTTTCGCTAGTTTGTTGATCTGATTGCTCCTCTCTTCAGTAGCTCCCAGCTCCCAGCTCCCTCACCGGCCCAGCTTCACCGAATTCCTGCAAGATCACAAGAGAGAGAAACTACAAGAAGATACAGACATACATTCATAAAAAGCTCAAGATCAGATTAAGCTAAACATGTAAGCATAACAAAACATCATTGGTACACATCATGTAGGAGAAACTCAAATAGTTTATTGATAGAATAATAAAGTCCAAGAGGAGATACAACCAAGTGAGGCCCGATCCAGCATCTACCTCCCAGCAAAGGAAACCCTTCCTCTCCTCCAACAAAGCATAAATCACCCAATGTGCTAATCTCAATCTCAAACCAACAGCAATTCTCTGCAAAGTACAAAATTCCAGCCTTCTGAATCTCCGGGTGAGAGATCCATATATAGATGTAAGCAGAGAGGATGAGTCAGCTTATGTTTTGACTTGTGGCTTCTCTCTGTTAGTTCTTGCTTCCACTTGGAGGTTGAGAACCTCTTACTCATCACTAGTCGAATCCATTGAGGCAAGTGTCATTGGAGAAGATTCTGGAAGCTTCCAGGGTCTTTCCAGCTCGTCGAATGAGCTTGCCATTTGTCATTTCCCACTCAGCGCACCCTGGTAGTGCTTCCACCTGCGTTGCAGTGAACCTAGCCAGTGTAACTTCTGCATTTCAACGCATGCAGCTAGTGGAGCTTCTGAATTGATCCTGAATTGACTGTTTCTGAGTGGTTTTTGGTGGAGAACTTCTGGGAGAAGCTGTCATTGGTTGACCTTGTTGCTTTAGGAGTTGTAACAACATCTTTAGGGACTTTGGATCCCTTGAATTATGGACATTTCATGCTTATAGCTGTAAGACACAAAAATGTCTATAACAGTACGGACAAAGCGAACTCGTTTAACCAATTCAAAATCTCCTATTAAAGTTAGAACAAGTGTTCCAATGACATCAGAGATTCCGGTTACTCCAAACATTTCTGGAATCCCTACCTCTACAGAAGAAGTTCAACAGCCACAGAAGGACAGTGATACTGATCCTAATCTGAGAGTAAACACTTGTGTTACCGAACTGTTAGGACTCAGAATTGACTTATTTTGACCTTATACTTTTGCCATAATATTATCTTTTTCAGTCATAAGTTGTAAGCTTTGATTACATAATGACTTAATCTCCCCAAGGTACGAAGTAACTTTCCGCATATCTATATGTTTAATTGTTCATTGCATATTCGTGAGTATCTTTATATTTATCTTTGAAAAGCTGATTAAATTGTCAAGTAATTGTCTTAAGCCTGCAGGAATTATAATTTATAGTTGCTTTAACACCAGAAACAGCAACTACGCAGTTGCTGCAACACCAGAAACAACAACTACGCAGTTGCTGCAACACCAGAAGCAGCAACTACGCAGTTGCTACAGTCAGCAACAGCAACCATCTAAAGCAGGCTATTTTGCAACAGCTGGAAATAACAACCGGCAACTATCTGAAGAACGCTGACGCGGCACGATCTGCAGCTATCTAAAGCGGGTAGAACACAGTTACCATTGCTTAAATCAAGAACAGCATGGGGAAACGGCAAAGGAATGCAAAGATCCCGAGAAGACGGTCGAAGACAGTTACCAGCTGTGTAACAGCCAGTACCTAAGAAAGAATATGTTGTTATACTGTTGTAACAGCGGTCTGTAATTCTTATTTTTGATAGAATGGGTTAACTGAATGAACTGTAATAATCTATTGTAATAGATGTCTCCTCTATAAAGAGGAGATATCTACATTAGAAAGTGGAATGTGTAATCTGTAAGTGAGATTTTGAGAGACATCAGCAAGTCTGAACTTTATTGTACTTGAATCTTTTGGCAGATGAATAGAAGATTGTTCTGAGCACTTAATCTAGCCTTTCTGTTCTGGGGAATCTTGTGAGAGGGACTGGGCCCACCTTCCTCACAAGATTCACCCATTTACTTTTTTGTTAAGTGTGTAAGTGTGTGATAGTTTCTTTCTGCTGATACTCTGTTTGGATTCTGTAGCATTACCTTTGGTATTTCCGTTTTGCTAGTACTCTGTTTCATTCATTGCTTGAAGTTGTGCAAGGATATTTCACCGGTGAATTAGAGTGCAGTGTGTGTTAGCAATCTAGTTACAGGGGCAGGTGTTGAACGTCCTCACCTGGAGAATAGGGTCCTGATCCTCTGCCAGCAGAGCATCCATCATTTTACTTTTCAGATTTGTAATCTTAACTGCTTTCATTTCATCAGTACTGATAACTTAGTGTAAGAATTACGTATACTACAGCTTTTTAATGCTTTTAGAATTAAGTACATACAGTACGCGGTAGCCTTTGGAATAAAAAGACTTTCCCAGGTTGACAATTAATGTGGTACTTGAATGTTTAATCAATAAACAATTCAACTAGCCAACATTTTGGCGCCGTTGCCGGGGAAGGCAACTAAAGATTTCTGAAAGCATTAATGATTTCTTTGTGAAAATAACAGGTGCATGAGAGGACGCAAGAAACCTAATTTCACAGGTGGCAAGGGAGGAAGAAAGACTTATATCGACGAAATCATCTCAAAGGCCGAAACATCACAGAGGACGAGTTCCCGGAGACCTCAGATCCAATACTCCTCACAAACGGATCGACAGACGGAGGAAGTACTGGGACCTGAAAGGAAGCTGGAAGTACCAGAATACACTGAGGAACCGGTAGAAGAACCTGAAGAAACAGAAGACACAGAAGATAAAGTAAGCGATTCAGGAAAAAGACCAATGGAGGATAACAGAACAGAAGGAAGGGGGGAGAACTCACTTTCTACCCTGGAGTTCCCAATTGGGGATCTCCCGAGAGGAACGACCCCTATGAAGAACATTCCACTCTCGGCATTACCCAACTTCCATGGGTTATCCTCTGAAGACCCAGATGAATTCCTCTTTGAATTCGACATACTATGTAGAAGTTATGATTATATAAGTCCTAATCAGAAACTAAAACTGTTTCCAACAACACTAAAAGGGAATGCGTTGAGGTGGTTTATGAGCTTAGGAGCTCAGGCAATCACCACCTGGGACCAGATGAAAGAGGGATTTCTGGCCAAATATCAAGACTACTGCCGAACAAGAGAAAGGAAAGAAGAATTGTTTAAAATGGTTCAGAAGGAAGACGGGAGCTTAGAAGATTTTGTGGAAAGACTGCAGTATAATCTGCAGAGGTCTGACCACCCCAACATGAGTAAAGATATTCTGAAAACCATATTGCTGAAAGGGGTAAGAGATGACTGCCTGGACATGTTGAACATGCTGGGAAAAGGGGACATTTCGAAGGAATCATTTGATGAAATCATCAATATCTGCATGAGATGCTCAAAAGGAGCAGGGAATAGATCAAAGAGCAGGGATAATGTGTATTCAAGAGTTCAGAAGTCAGCCAGTGGAGGAGAAACAAGAGATGAAATAGGTAACTTATTGGAAGAATTTAAAACTGAGATGCTAAGTTCTTTTGCTTCACAAATTGATGCTCTGCAGGTTAAGAAGAAACAGGTGGAAGCAGAAGCTGCTTTAGCCATTTTCTGTTCCAAATGCAGAGAAAAACACCCACTCAGAGAATGCCCACTGGATAAGATACCTATCTGTACAATCTGCGAGAAGGACCATGAAACACAGCAATGCCCCTCTCTGCCTGGAATCAAAGCAGCACTGCAGTCAACCGAAGAAGAGGCTGAAGTAGTGTACTTGATGACACAGAGGAGGCAATGGCCACAAAGACAAGGTATGAGCTCTAAAACAGCATTCAATCGTTGGAATAATAATTCTCCTTTTCAAACAAGCTACCCACCCATGAACCAAATGCAGTACCCACCCTTTAATACAATGAGTTTTCCACTTATGCAGCAACCAAATCTTCCTTTTCCCGATCCTACTATATGGAATCCTTGGGCTCCCCAGCAACCGTATTTTAATCAATGGAATCCAAACTGGGCAGCCCAACAGATACCATTTCCTCAACAACAACAGTCTCTTTCCTTACCATCTAATACTCCTCCAAATAACCAGGCAATGAGACCACAGCTGCCTGTGCAACCTAACCCCAATCCAAATAATAATAAAGCCCTGCAAGTTATTGACATTCAAAATCAGTCTGTCTCTCCCCTGCAATGTAATGATATGCATCTTCGCTCAGGGAGAATTGTTGAACCCATCATAGATGATATTACTGACTCTGATAAAGAAGAAGTTAGAAAAGAGAAACCAGCTAACAATAATGCTGAAACAGCAGAATCAGCACCTAATAATAATGATCAAACAATAGATCCGCCATTCCCTGAACGACTGGCTCTCACTAAAACACCTGAGCAACCTACCTTTAACCTTTTAGGAGAGCTACAGAACTTGTATGTTAAAATCCCATTATTGCAAGCATTAAGGGATGTTCCCATTTACGCTAGAACTATTAGAGACATTTGTATAAAAAAACCAGGAAGGAAGGCTAAGGATCCCCTCATAGTTCATGTGATGGGAGAATTAACTACTTTAATGACCGAAAAAGATTATCCTGTAAAGTATGGTGACCCTGGTCACCCTACAGTAACAGTCCGGGTTGGAAAAACCTTTATCTCTAAGGTTCTAGTAGATTTAGGAGCTGCAATAAATATTATGACACTCGAAACAGCACAATTGCTCCAGTTAAAAAACTTTATCAGGGAAACTCCAACTATCTTAGAGTTGGCTGACCGTTCTACAATTAAACCCGAAGGGGTCATTGAAGATCTTATAATCTCTGTAGAATCCTGGAATTACCCGGTTGACTTTTTGGTGTTACAAACTAAAACAAAGTTGGGGGGTCACCCGTTGATTCTAGGGAGACCTTGGCTGGCTACAACAGATGCTTTCATCAGCTGTAGATCTAGATCAATGACCATCTCTAATGGGCAGGAAACTAACCAGCTTACCCTCTATCCTCATGCTACACCCATGATTAATAATGACAATTCTGTATGGGTAGACTATGAGGATGAAGAGACCCAACCTATATTAACAATTGGACAAGCTTTGACTTTTAAGGACTCCACCGAAGATGAATTAATCAGCAGCTTTATTTCTGAACCCTCTTCGGTCAGCCCTGAAACATATAATCACTTCACTGCAATCTTAGAATATGAATCCCAGCAGAACATGAAAGATGAAAACTTATTTTAGCCAGCAGTAGGCAGCCCTTCCAAAAGTACAACAATTGAAATTGAACCTGGCAAAACATTAAATATAAATCCTGACTTGACTAATAATGAAAAACAACAATTAATAAAGTTACTCCAAGAAAATAAAGAGGCATTTGCATGGGACTACTCAGACATGAAAGGGATCTCCCCTGAATTATGCACTCACCGTATCTATATTAAAGAGGGATCCCAGCCAGTCTGTCAACCCCAGCGAAGAATGAACCCCAACCTTAGAGAAATTGTGAAGGAGGAACTTCAAAAACTTTTGAATGCAGGATTTATATACCCCATATCTGATAGTGAGTGGGTCTCCCCACTTGTAATTGTACCCAAGAAAAATGGGAAATGGAGAGTATGTGTGGATTACAGAGCATTGAATAAAGCCACCCAAAAAGACCATTTCCCTTTACCATTTATCGATCAGGTATTGGATAATTTAGCAGGTAAGAAATTCTTTTCATTCTTGGATGGGTTTAGTGGATATAATCAGATTAAGATTGCACCCCAGGACCAGGACAAAACCACATTTACTAGCCCGTGGGGGACCTTTGCTTACAAAGTACTTCCATTTGGGCTGTGTAACGCTCCAGCAACATTTCAAAGAGCGGTGATAGGGATCTTTTTTGATATGTTAAATGATTCACTGGAAATATTCATGGATGACTTTACTCCTTATGGAGTGACTTTTGAGGATGCACTGCAAAATCTTGAAAAAGTACTTAAGCGGTGTATAGAAGCACACCTTGCCTTAAGCACTAAAAAGTGCCATATGATGATGAATCAAGGTATTGTATTGGGTCATTTCATTTCATTTTTAGGAATTCAAGTCGATCTAGCTAAAATCCAGGTAATTCAGAACCTCCCTATCCCCAAAACACAAACTGATGTAAGAAGCTTTCTAGGACATGCTGGATATTACAGAAGATTCATTAAGGATTTTTCCAAAATAGCTTCTCCTCTATTTGTTATGTTAATGAAAAATGCTGAATTTAAGTGGACTGATGATTGTGAAAATGCATTCAATAAACTTAAACATCAGTTGTCCGCAGCTCCCATTTTGAGAGGACCTGATTGGACATTACCCTTTCATATCTCCTCTGATGCCTCAGACACGGCAATTGGAGCTGTCCTGGGTTAGGAAGAAAACAGTCTCCCCTATGCCATCTATTTTATTAGCAAGAACATGACACCAGCTGAGCTAAATTACACAGTTACTGAGAAGGAATTTCTAGCAGTTATTTATGCTACCAACAAATTTAGACATTATATTACTGGCTACACTACCTTTGTTCATACTGATCACTCGAACATTAAGTATTTAATGAATAAATCAGTTACAAATGCCCGAGTCACCAGATGGTTATTACTATTGCAGGAATTTGACATCACAATTGTAGATAGGCCGGGTAAAGAAAATGTAGTTGCTGATTTCCTTTCTCGTTTAAAAACTGATGAAAATGCTCCAGTAGATGATTCTTTTCCTGATGAGTATTTATTTGCAATATCTGCTCACTCACCTTGGTATGCAGACATTGCCAATTATCTAGTTGCAGTAAAATTACCGTCACACCTATCACACATGGAAAGAAGAAAGATCATCCAGCAAAGTGCTAGGTACAGCTGGATAAGCGGGTGTCTGTTCCACACAGGAATAGATCAAGAAATCTGGAGATGCATTGGTGAAGACGAGATTTATGATATACTAAAAGCTTGTCACGATGGCCCTTTTGGAGGACATTTTGCAGACAAAATAACAGCTGACAAGGTACTTAGAATGGGTTATTATTGGCCATCACTTTTTAAAGATGCCAGAAAATATGTGAAGGCTTGCGACAGCTTTCAAAGAATGGGCCAGCCTAACCATAGGGATGAAATGCCACTTAATCCCTAGGTAACTCTTGAACCTTTTGAGAAATGGGCATTAGATTTCATAGGTCCCATTAATCCTCCATCTAATCAAAGAGTCTATATATTAGTATTCACGGATTACATGACTAAATGGGTAGAGGCCAAAGCACTCATTAAAGCTAATGAAGAAGCGGTACTAACATTCTTATTTGAAGAAATCTTTGTTAGATTTGGACTACCCAGAGAATTAGTCACTGATGGAGGACCTCCTTTTAATTCTCATGGCTTCAAAGATACGCTCCAAAAATATCATATCAAGCATAAAATGACCACACCATATCACCCCCAAGCAAATGGGCAGGTGGAAAGTACCAACAAGGTCATAGAAGCCATCTTAACAAAAACAATAAAGGAGAATAGAAGGGACTGGTTTCAGAGGTTTCCTGAGGCTCTATGGGCCTATAGAACCACTTGGAGAAATACAACAGGCTTTTCACCCTATGAATTAGTTTTTGGAAAGAATGTTATTTTCCCTGTAGAGTTTGAGATTAAAACCTTAAGAACTACCTTAGCTGTTAACCTTGATTTAACTGATGCACAGACAGCCAGGTTGCAGCAGCTTCAGGAATTGGATGAGAAAAGACTGGATGCCATCCATCAAACAACTATGATACAACAACAAAGAAGCATATGGCATGACAGAACCATCAAGCAAAAGCAGTTCCAGAAAGGTAACTGGGCTCTACTTTATGATTCCCATTTCGAGAATTTCCAAGGGAAGCTAAGAACAAGATGGTTAGGGCCGTATGAAGTGGATGCTGTTTTCCCAAATGGAACAGTTAGACTTTTAACAATTGATGGAAGCAGAACACCACTGTTAGTGAATGGCTACCGACTTCGGTTATATCAGCGGCCGGTTTCCAAAGAAGATTTTAAAGCCACTTGCATGGCAATAAAACAGTATTCTTTTCCAGGGGAACTTGCTGTCCCTCAAAGCACTTGACTTTCTATTATTTATGTAATGTTTTCTTAGGTTAGATATTCTTTTTTTTTTAAGAAACTAATAAATCCTGCCAAGGATCGTGATATTACATTTCAGTATTTTGCAGATTTTAGCCTGGGAAGTAGCTGAGAACAAAAGTTTCAAAGGAATTACTTTGCAGACTCGGAACTCTTGTTGCTACAACACCATTTCCATGTTGCTGCAACACCACTCCCGTGGCTGCAACACCATTCCCTGTTACTGCAATACAATTTCCTGTTGCTGCAACACCATTTCCCGTTGCTGCAACACCACTCCCGTTGCTGCAACACCATTCTCTGTTGCTGCAACACCATTCCTATTGCCCCAACACATTTCTCGTTTTTTATAAACGTCTAATATCATTCCCTGTTGCCACAACAGTAATTTTTCGTTGCTGCAACACCAATCCCAGTGCTACAACATCGCTTCCCGATCACGGAATATCTTTCCCAGCAAATTCCCTCACGTACGAAAACATCAGTCTTACCACTTCAGCCCCAAGGAACAAATTTTGATAAAATATACCACTTCTTGTGATGATTACAGCACCCTACTATCACTTCCCATCATTATCATTACAAATCACCGGTATTCCCATGCTCGTAGATCCGCGGTAATCATTATGATCCAGCACAAGACAAGACAAGACTTTTTGACGCAGCAATCAAAAAGGTAAAATACGAAGGTACGCATGATTATGTATGGACATTAAATAATAGATAATGCAGAGAAGTTGATAAGACTATCAAATCATTGTACTTCCAATCATATCGTTGACAAGTAGGAGGGGGGGATTACCAAAGCAATTCCCATTATGACATACTACGCCAACTACCGCCACCCTTAACTCTCCCAGTAATATATAAAAGCCACCCTATCACAGCATGTTACCATTTGCGACGTTCTACTCTGAACTGAAATTGGAAGCTCGGCTCTGAACTCTGAAAGTTACTGAAGCAATAGCTATGGGAGGAACCCTCATTACA
This sequence comes from Pinus tabuliformis, assembly GCA_031772625.1. Classification (NCBI taxonomy): domain Eukaryota; kingdom Viridiplantae; phylum Streptophyta; class Pinopsida; order Pinales; family Pinaceae; genus Pinus; species Pinus tabuliformis. Next base: position 335,500,969 of record CM062810.1, on the reverse strand, counting down.
CATGAGCCTGGCACGACAGCAGTCCTTGAACTCTTTCCGGAGATTTATCAAATTTTCTTGCAAGCGGGATGGATAGAGTACTTCAGGAGACTTCTGGACTTTGACTAGCAGCAAGTCCTTGAATTTGCATGCAATTTAACAGAAGGATTCTCTGTCGTCCAGGGAGTTCAAGTTCCAATCACGGAAGAAATCATAGCCGAAGTTACCGGGCTACCAACTAATTGCACACGGTGGTTCAGCAGAAAGCACCTGATTCTTAATGCACAACAGGATTTTCTCCGACCAGGCGAGCAGGTAGAGCCCAAAGGCAGAGGCGTAGCACTTCGGTCGTTACCTCAACCATGGCTGAAAGTCGCTGAATTTGTCAAGCAATATCTGACGTGCGAAGGCCGCTACCAGGTAATTTACTAGCACGATTTCGTCCTGTTAAATCATTTGAGAAATGGTCAGTTAATAAACATGCCATATTATCTATTGGGTTGTCTCCAAAATATGTCACGTTATGCTGTGAAAGCGAAGCGTCCACTTCTTTCCTTAAAACACCACTGCTTAGCCCAATTGCTGATTAATAAAGCCCTCGCTCTAAATAACCCTCCAGCCCCATTAATCCCCATCAGGAGGCAGAAATTCCATAGCCGGAGCATGAAATTCCTCATCAAGAAGAGGAAATCCTTCACCAAGCTGAGGACACACCTCAGCAAGATGAAGAACTTCCTCAGCAAACAGAGGACATGCCTGAACAAATCCCTCTAGAAAACCCTCAGCAAGTAGAGCACATTCCTGAACAAATCCAGCAAACACCCCCGCAAGTTGCTGAGAATGCCACAAAAACAACCCCATCTCCCAAAGGAACCAATCCTTCCATTCCCATACTTGGTATTTCTACTGATGACTCCGATGACAATATCCCTATTACCCTGCTTAAACGAAAAAGGCAGCAGGAAAAGAAAGCCCCATCGAAAAGAAGAAGAACTAGGGTTTCAGCTAAGGCACCTGCTACTCCGGCTACTGTCCCCATCCTAAAGAAAGCTAGCCTAAAGAGAAAAACACCTGAATTCCCTGCTTCTCTACCAAAGCGAAGAACTCGGTCATCAGTAGCAGCTAAATCTCCCAATTTCCCCAGTTCACCGCCCATCACTATAAGGATCCGCACTCCCACCAGTCCTCAAAACTCCTCTCCCTCACCCTCGGAAGCTGAGATGCGGAGCGTTCATAGCTTCATGACATCATACTTTAAGGCAGCTGACACACAAGAACTAGCTGCCGACACCCAAGGTAATAGTGACCAAGTGGCTGCAACACAGGAAACAGCCACTACCCCAGGTGACACACAAGAACCACCTGTGGGGAATACTGATCAAAATGATGAAACACAACCTCTGCCTCCATTGGAATCTACTGCTCCTCAGGACCAGCCTACCATACCTGCCCTACAGGAAGAAATTGAATTCCTGAAATCTCAGATTCAGGACTATCAGGAGGAAATAATAAGGGTTAAGGAAGCATATCAGAATGAATTCAGCCTGCATGTTTTAGCACGAGTAGCGTCTGCAGCAGAGAAGAGTAAAGATAATGAATATGTGTGTACCAATTGTGGTGAAATATATACTCAGGCAGGATATAAGGTGGTGGTAGAGCCAATGAAGGAAGCATCTGATGTTGTAGATGAAACAAAAGAGCCTGCTGATACACAGACGGAAATGCCGCAATCCTCTGCTGAAATAAAAGAACCTGTTGTCACACAAGAACCAACAGGCTCTCCAGAAAAAGTGCAAACAGAAGAACCTGTTGTCACACAAGAACCAACAGGCTCTCCAGAGAAGATGCAGGACCAAACTGAAGAACTTACTGACACACAAGAACCAGTAAGTTCCTCAGAAACTACACAGGTCCGAACAAAAGAACTTACTGACACACAAGAACCAGTAAGTTCTCCAGAGATTACGCAAGAACAAGCAGAAGAGCTTGCTGACACACAAGAACTAGCAAGTTCCCCAGAAATTATGCAGGAAGAAACAAGGAATGAGAAAGAGGAGAATACAGATTCACCCCGGCCTACCCAAATTGCTATGGAAGAAGTAATTGCACAAGAATCAGGAAATGCAGAAGAAAACACAAACTCATCTCGGCCCACTCAAAGTGTCATGGAACGAGAGGAAGAAATAGAATAAAATCAGGAAAAAGGTATAGACTCACCCCAGCCTACCCAAACTGTTATGGAGGAAAAAGAAATAGTTTCAGCAGGAAATGAAGAAAAATTGGACTCACCCAGCTCTATTCAAATTGCCAAGGAAGCAGAAAAAGAAGAAGAAAATTAGGAAAAAGAAGAAGAAGAAGAAAATCAGGAAAAAGAAGAAGAAGAAGAAAATCAGGAAAAAGAAGAAGAAGAAGAAAATCAAGAAAAAGAAGAAGAAGGAAATGAGGAAAAAGGCACAAACTCACCCCGGCCCACCCAAATCACCATGGAACAAAATGAATCAGTACAACAGGAAGAAGAGACACTAGCCAGAAATGAAGAAAAAGATGTTGGATCATCCCAGACTATTCCTACAGAGCAGGTTATCCTTGTGGATGCCTTTACACAGACAGAGCTTCCCTCCGTTACTGATGTATGCACAGAAACAGATAGTTTTCAAGCATTAAAGGGACAGTGGTGGAGGGAATATGAGCAGTCGCAAGGCAAGGCATTCCAGCAGCAAAAAGGGATCTGGTTTAGTCATGCATACAAGAACTGGGAAGCATTGGAACAGTGCAGAGCCCAGTACAAGGAGATCAAGGAACTAAAAGCCAGATTGACCCAGATGTTTGAATTGTTCCAAAGACTACTTGCCACAAGGCAACCTTCTTTTAATTATGCAACATTTCTGAGGGAAAGACTCACATTTTTGCAGATAAAGGCTGTCAAAGAAGGTAGACCTCATCAGGTAGTTACATCAGAGCAGTTTATGCAAACCTTTGCACAGGCACCTAAAAATGATCAACACTTGTTATGCGAGCTCTATCTCCATAATGAAGCCATGTCCGAAGAAAGAAATATGAATATGATACCTGTAGTCGGTGACATACAGCTGAGAGCCTTTATCTCCTTTTTAGCTAATCAACTTACATGGCAGAACGCCTTTGCTTCAGCTCAGCATAATGAACAGAATTATCTTCTGTGGATTAGAGCTGAACCATAGAATGCAGCCACCTTTATTGCACAACACTTGAGAATGGTAAGTGATCATGAAATGAAGGACCATGTTAAGCAACTGCAAGCAATGGTCCTGAAAGACTGTCAGCATTATGTAAAGACTAAGGCATCCTTGACTGTCAAGGCAAACAAACTGTTTTGGGAAAACTGCCCCAAAGAGAGGCAGGAATATCACCCTTATAATCCACCTAATTTGCAGGTGGCACTCTCAAGGGTACCTCATTATGTTAATTGCATGCAACACTGTGCTGAAAATTGGATGGGTTACAGATTTAGATTTCCACTTTTATGGCTGTCTGGTGAACAATATAAAGGACAGTTTGGATTGTCCAGCAGGGAAGAAGCAGCAGCATGGAGGCAAATACAGACTGCCTGTGGATTCAGAAACAAATTTGATGCCACTTCCTATAACTATTGTCTCAGTAATCTACATTGTTCATCCCAGTACTCCGACTCAGACTCAGAGTAGGCATTGCATGGGGACATGCAATCTCTTCAGTTGGGGGGGATGTTAGGACTCAGAATTGACCTATTTTGACCTTATACTTTTGCCATAATATTATCTTTTTCAGTCATAAGTTGTAAGCTTTGATTACATAATGACTTAATCTCCCCAAGGTACGAAGTAACTTTCCGCATATCTATATGTTTAATTGTTCATTGCATATTCGTGAGTATCTTTATATTTATCTTTGAAAAGCTAATTAAATTGTCAAGTAATTGTCTTAAGCCTGCAGGAATTATAATTTATAGTTGTTGTAACACCAGAAACAACAACTATGCAGTTGCTGCAACATCAGAAACAACAACTACGCAGTTGCTGCAACACCAGAAGCAGCAACTACGCAGTTGCTACAGTCAGCAACAGCAACCATTTAAAGCAGGCTATTTTGCAACAGCTGGAAATAACAACCGGCAACTATCTGAAGAACGCTGACGCGGCACGATCTGCAGCTATCTAAAGCAGGTAGAACACAGTTACCATTGCTTAAATCAGGAATAGCATGGGGAAACGACAAAGGAATGCGAAGATCCCAAGAAGACGGTCGAAGACAGTTACCAGCTGTGTAACAGCAAGTACCTAAGAAAGAATATGTTGTTATACTGTTGTAACAGCGGTCTGTAATTCTTATTTTTGATAGAATGGGTTAACTGAATGAACTGTAATAATCTATTGTAATAGATTTCTCCTCTATAAAGAGGAGACATCTACATTAGAAAGTGGAATGTGTAATCTGTAAGTGAGATTTTGAGAGACATCAGCAAGTCTGAACTTTATTGTACTTGAATCTTTTGGCAGATGAATAGAAGATTGTACTGAGCACTTAATCTAGCCTTTGTGTTCTGGGGAATCTTGTGAGAGGGACTGGGCCCACCTTCCTCACAAGATTCACCCATTTACTTTTCTGTTAAGTGTGTAAGTGTGTGATAGTTTCTTTCTGCTGATACTCTATTTGGATTCTGTAGCATTACCTCTGGTATTTCCGTTTTGCTAGTACTCTGTTTCATTCATTGCTTGAAGTTGTGCAAGGATATTTCACCGGTGAATTAGAGTGCAGTGTGTGTTAGCAATCTGGTTACAGGGGCAGGTGCTGAACGTCCTCACTTGGAGGATAGGGTCCTGATCCTCTGCCAGCAGAGCATCCATCATTTTACTTTTCAGATTTGTAATCTTAACTGCTTTCATTTCATCTGTACTGATAACTTAGCATAAGAATTACGTATACTATAGCTTTTTAAAGCTTTTATAATTAAGTACATACAGTACGCGGTAGCCTTTGGAATAAAAAGATTTTCCCAGGTTGACAATTAATGTGGTACTTGAATGTTTAATCAATAAACAATTCAACTAGCCAACACGAACAAGTTCCATCTACAACCGGTTCGGAGAGTCTTGCTCTTCAAACATCTGTCGTTGTCGATTCCACACCTTCTTCGGCACCAGAAATATTTTAAGGACCTGACGGTCTTCCCCTTCCACCTGGTCTGATTGCAATTGAAGAAATTGTAGAAGATCCTCAAACAAGTACTCCAATGCACTTTGGAGTCAAGATCACTCTATATCCTTCTTCATCAAAAGTTAGTCTACCACCAGCGGAAGTTCCTGTAGAATCGCTAGGTAATCTTTTGGATAGACTACAAATGTCTGAACAATCGTCAACATCTAGGACTGTGTCATCTGACACAGCGATAGCAGAACTCCATGTTGTCACTCCGACAATGTTCGTCGGCATACCATCTGTCCCGACTAGCTCTCAACCGCTAGAAGGAGCCCACTCAGGGGCTATTTCGACAGTCTGGTCCGTTCCTGTTTATTCATCTGGAATAATATCCGGAAACTCTTATGTTGAGTCTCAACAAATTGATCCGTTTGGAGGTCAATTTGGGCAGTCCGGTCCCCAAGGAAAAACAATTCCCTTGAGTTCTGGATTACCATTGTATGGGGGGCAGTATGCCCTTTCATTATCCCCTCCGGGAGGATATCCATACGGGAGTTCACAACAATATTCAGGTTATACTGTAATTACCTCAAGTGGTTGGGTACCTATACTACCTCAACAACCAAGGGTTGTTTATTCGATGCAAAAATGTGTACCTATGTCGAATATCCCGACTACACCGGCTATTGTGACGTGTCACAAGTTCAAATGCTGCCTGTTGTATGCCAACCTCAGATTTCTCAGGTTCTAATGCAACAGCCCCTTGACCCTGTGACTCAACCACAATCGCCAACTAGTGGGGCGACACAGGTCCAGACGGGCACAATTACCCCACACCTTGGTCCAACGGTTAGTATAGCACAACAACACATGGCTTCACAACCATGGCTGGTGCAATACCAACAACCACAATTTCAACAAGTATACCAAGGTTCTGAGCAGCAAAACTTTAAGAACAGTGGACAGCCGTACATTCAAAACGGTCAAAATCAACCATTTTACAATGGCCATGTCCACCAACCTTATCAGTCATACCAGCATCAAATGCATTATGCTGGAATGCAAAGACCAATTGCTTAGGCAATCCCATCTTACCCTGGGTATGCTTCACCTAATCTGAATCAGCAGTTACCATTCGTGGCAACTTTAGAGTTACCTGATTTAAACCGGTTAACAAACGATCCAATTGCTTACACCCCTTGGTGGCCAGTGATTCCACATAAACTTCCATCAGATATTCCTAAATTTAATGGAAATCTGGGTGAAGATCCATCGAATCACGTGATGACATTTCATCTATGGTGTTCATCAAACACCCTAAATGATGATTCGATAAGGCTTCGCCTCTTTCAGAGGACGTTAACGGGTCCAGCGGCAAAATGGTACATTGAATTACCTAGAGCTTCATTCGACAACTTCAGTACTTTAGCCACAACCTTTTTAACCCATTTTCAATTACCAATAAGGTACGAAACGGGAACAGAACTCCTTACCAACTTCAAACAGACAACGGCCACTCACATATCTGATCATATACATGAGTGGCAACATCGTCGTAGGATGGTAAAAACGTACATTCCCGATGAACTATTAGCTGAATGGTTTATCAAGTCATTATTGCCTTCCATCACGGAAGATGTGGCAAAGGGGGGAGTCCTAACAGAAGAGCAAGTTATCGCTCGTGCACAATATCTGGACTTGATCTATACTCAGTCCGGCACGCTCTACGACAAAATACCTGACGCCCCTAGACCGGAATTCTCAATTCCTCCTCCTCCTAAATCGAACAATGACTCTCACGCCGGTGATGGTGTGATTGGCACAACAGACACGAAATCGACAAAGGCTACATCCAAGAAGGCCCATAAGATTTCAGATCAAAATGCAAAAGACGAACTTCTTGCTTCGGAAGTAAATGCCGTATCGACAGATAAGGGCAAAGAAACCAAAGAACCAGGAAGCAAGAAGAAAGGCAAGGGGAAGAAGAAGAAACAGGATGAGTCATCTCCTGAAAAATCTTCTTCAAACCCTCCTGGAAATAGGAAACCCCCTGCGGGGCGTCATATATGCGATGAGGATCATTGGACGAAAGAGTGTCCATACAAAGCTGAGCTTAAGAAATTCTTTAAAAGTTCAAAAACCTCAGCAGTGTTAACTGATCCGTTTCCAAATCCAGGAACAAATCTGGTTGAAAGTGGAAATGCTTCCCCATCTCAAGTGCTGATGTTGTCGATTTCGAAATAGCACAATGATGCTTTGATTTCGACAAGGAACAAAGATTACGGGAATCCGCAGCTGTCGAACAACAAGGATAAAGATCAACCAAGTAGTTCGACAACAACTTCGACAGAAGTTGTAGCACCCACTATTCCTGAATTGACAATAAAACCGCCGAAGGGAGTAGTACACAAGTCGACATTTAATCCCCGCGCTAGAGCGGCGCAGCATTATAACATAGTGGAAGATTTGGCCCAATCGCCATCCGCTATGTCGACTCTTGAAGTACTACAAAATTGCCCATCCCAAAGGCAGGCTTTATTATCGGCCATTGGTGGGATTGATCCAAAGGATTCCAATCTTGTATCCTTCGACCACAAAGGATCTGATCCTCAGTTACTGGCTCAACTAGCTTTCCTCGTTCAAGTGAAAGCCCTCAACAAAACTGTTCATCGAACAATTATTGATGAGGGGGCATCTACATGTATTATGTCGATGAGTTGCTGGAAAACTTTAGGATCTCCAACCTTGTCGCGGTCTGCGACGACATTAAAAGCAATCGATGGAAGGACATATACCCCATATGGTATCCTAAATAACTTGAAAGTTGAACTAGGGGGAAAAATGGTAGAAATAGATGTTGAAGTCATCGCTGGGAATCTTGATTACAACATCCTACTAGGAAGACCATGGATATATGCCATGGCAGTTGTTGTGTTGACTTATTTTAGAAAGATTGCATTTCCCTTTCAAGGAGGGATTACAATCGTCGATCAACAAAACTTCCTCCCCAATGGTTCTCAAGTTACAGGAAGCATTCCCATGATCCATGGAAGCCCCCATTCGCTTCAGAATATCAGAGCAGGCCTACTAAAAGATCCTATACTAATGGGAACTTTCGCTCTTCCACCTCCAATCAATCTGGCAGAAGTAGCGTCAATAGGAACCTGCAACATGATATCTTCCACAAAGATCTCAGAAAATGATATCAACATGGATCATGCAATGGTTTTGCCCCCAAGCCCAATGGAAATATTATAGCAATCAATGTTTCTAGCATGGGAGGCAAACCCAAATCAACGCTCATCAAGCGTTTGGATAGATAGGTCTAGAGAATATGGTACTCCTTCAGATCCTTGGTCGCAAGTGCATGTCACCGACGAAGGAATTCTCCAAGCTATGGTAATTGAAGGAGCACCGTGGAATGATTCCCACCATCGTTCCCTTCTTCCGGATTGCGAAGAAGAGACTCAAAATGACCTTTATCATCCTTCAGTCTTTGATTTTCTATCAAATACTGTAAATACGGTGGATTCCGAGCGAAACTTATCCAACATTGAAGAGACTATAGCCATAAATATCTAGACTAAAACAGATGTTGTATAGAATATTTATGTTGGCAAATGTTGTTCTCCTTCAGAACTGGAAATATATAACGCTCTTTTTCGCGAATTCAGAGATGTCTTTGCTTGGTCATACAGTGAAATGCCAGGCATCGACTCGAGTATCGTTGAACACAAAATTAAGATGTATCCAGATGTCAAACCAGTATGACAACGGCTAAGGCAGGTGCATCCCAAGAAAGCCGCTGCCATTAAGGCAGAAGTTGAAAAACTTCTCCATGCTGGTTTCATCTACCCGGTTCCTCTAACCGATTGGGTATCGAATATTGTCCCTGTTATGAAGAAACAGGGGATTGTGTGTGTCGATTATAGAGATGTAAATCAAGCTTGTCCAAAAGACAACTACCCTACACCCTTCATCAACCAGATAATTGATGAATGCGTCGGATGCGAAATCTTTTCATTCATGGATGGATTCTCCAAGTATAATCAAATAAATATCCGCCCACAGGACCAGTCAAAGACTACATTCATTTGTCCGTGGGGCACATTCGCATATCGAAAATTACCCTTTGGTTTAAAGAACGCAGGGGCGATGTTTTAGAGGGCAATGAATTATGCCTTCCATGACATCAAAAACATCGTTCAACCATACCTCGACGACCTTCCGGCTCATTCGCGAAAGCGGACTGATCATCCACAACATTTAAGAGTGATATTTCTATGTCGCCGACACTACAAAATACGACTCAATCCGCACAAATGTGTATTTTGCGTCAGTTCTGGTCGTTTACTTGGCTTTGTAGTCTCCAAGGATGGGATTCGTCTCGACCCATGCAAGGTCCAGGCAATCATAAATTTTCCTCCACCTTCAAATTTGCTTCAGATTCAGAAACTCCAAGGGAAAGCAAACTTTCTGAGGAGGTTCATTCCAAATTACGCCGAAATTGCTAAAGGTTATACACGTCTTTTGAAAAAGGAGGTACCTTTTGTCTGGGATCAGGTTGCACAAGCTTCCTTTGATGCTTTAAAAGATTCCCTAATGAAAGCATCATTAATGTACGCCCCCAATTATCAAAGAGATTTTAACCTGTATCTGGCTGCAGTAGATACGACCATCGCAATGGTTTTAGTTCAAGAAGTCGATGGAATTGAGCATCCTATATATTATTTAAGTAAGAACTTAAATGATACAGAAAGCAAATATTCTTATGTTGAAAAACTAGCGCTTGCAGCTATTCAAGCGATACAAATATTTCGACACTATGTCCTCTTTTGGAAAACTACCATTCTGTCAGATTGCAACCCCATGACTTATATATTGTCGCGACAGTTGCTGGGGGGCAAATATTCAAAATGGATAGCGATCCTTCAAGAGTTTGATCTGGAATTTGTAAAATCCAAGTCAAAGAAAGCTCTAGTTTTTGCATAACTATTATGCGATCTCCCATCGTCATCCAACCATGAAACATCTGAAGAATCAATCATGGATGAGAATTTGTTTATGATATCTACAAGCAATGGGTGGTATGGAGATATAATAATTTATCTCCAAACCCAAAAATTTAGGCCAAACACCTCACACTCTGAACAAAAACATATTCGGTACCAAGCAAAAGACTACATGATCATCGGTGATACACTTTACCGTCGTGGTATCGATACAGTTTTGAGAAGGTGCCTCACCCATGAGGAGGCCGAAAAAGCCCTGAATGAGTGTCATTCAGGCGCCTGTGGGGGGCATCAATCTGGATATGCTACAGCACAAAAAATCTTACGAGCAGGATACTTCTGGCCAACAATGTTCAAAGGTTGCATAACCGCAGTCAGAAGTTGCCATGCTTGTCAAATTTTTGATAGCAAAACCAGAAGACCACCCGCACCTCTACAGCCAATAGTTGCTGTTGGGCCGTTCGCCAAATGGGGCATCGATTTCATGACATGTAACCCCACCTCGACTGGGGGGCATGGGTATATCATAGTCGTAGTTGACTATTTTACCAAATGGGCCGAGGCGATGCCTACATTAGATAATACTGGTGAAACAGCTGCCCTTTTCTTTTTCAATCATGTAGTCGCCAGATTCGGCGTACCACAGGCTATAGTCACAGATCATGGATCGCATTTTCGCAATCACATGATGGTCGAATTAGCTGCCAAACTAGGGTTGTCTCACGATAGCTCTACCCCGTATTATCCGCAAGCCAACGGACAAGTTGAAGCGATCAACAAGGTCCTGAAGTGCATGTTGCAAAGGATGATCAGAGTTCAAAAAAGAAGGTGGCACCTAATCCTGTACTCAGCCTTGTGGGCTTACCGAACATCGGTAAGGAATGCAACCAGGTTCACACCCTTCCAACTGGTATATGGCCTGGAAGAAGTCTTACCAGTCCAGTGTGAAATCTCGTCTCTCAAACTCACAATTGATCTCCTCCCCGGAACTTCAAAAGAAGAGGCTCGTTTCTTGGAATTAATCCAATTGGATGAAACCCATCGTGATGCCGCTTTGGCTAGCGAAGCCCATAAGAAACGAATCAAGGCGCAGTTCGACAAAAATTTCAAACCCCGTGTCTTCTCGGAAGGTGACTTGGTCTTGCTTTACGACCAAGAATCCGATAAATTGGGAGCAGGTAAATTTAAGTCTTTATGGATGGGCCCCTATATTTTTAAACGAGTGTTAGCAAAAGGAGCCTACGAGTTAATGGATTATGACGGAATTCCACTGGCGCAACCTCGTAATGGGTTGTACCTCAAGCGTTACTATGCATAAATAGTAACCGATATGCTTTTGTTATATTTTTGTTTTCCCTAAAGTGTTTGTTTTGGTCGAGTAATCCACTTTTTACACTTATTGCAGATGTCAAACCTATTGGAGCCATGTGTTGGATATGCCGACGGAGCGAGTCGTAGTTCGCGGAACCTGTCCTCCGTAGCCTGGGCCATTCTTGATCCAAGCGGCGAGTTAGTAGGTTTCAGAGGTGTATGTATTGGTCAATCAACGAATAACATCGCTGAGTATAGCGCGTTGATAGAACTTCTCTCTAATGCCATCACCCATGGTATACGCCAACTAATTGTCAGGCTAGACTCACAACTCGTAATACTACAACTCAATGGTATATATTCCGTCTGAAACCCAGCTATTTATCGCATGTTCCTAAGGGTTAAGATTTTGGAAAGACAATTTGATCTTATTCAATACCAACATATTTCCAGAAACTTAAACACATTAACCGACTCATTAGCAAACTATGTGTTAGATAGACATTTGCAACATTTATAAAAAGAAACACATCATCAATGTTTTACATGTGGATCATATAGCTCAACCAAAATAAAACCCCGAAAATCAAAAATATATATAGCTATTTATGGTTTACATATAATGTTCTGTAACCAAGACAAAATCGGTCACATGACCCAAAAACTCAAAATGCTAGGGGGCACCCTAGTCTAATGATGCTCGTGATAGCAAGTCACAGCCTGTGCGATCATGCGTAAGAGACGAGTCCATCGTCTGGGCACACCAGTAGTATGTTGTTGTAACTGCAAAGGTAGTTCGTCAGTCCTCACATCTGGTATACCGAGAGTGAGGCCCTCAATCTGCTCCTGTAAAGCTGAGAGAGTCTCCGCCACATCGAGGTTGCGAAGAATAACTCTTCCGGCGGCCTCTCATGCTGGGGAAACAGCTGGTACTCTCAGGTGAATTACTGGACGAACAAGACCAACATCTGCATGTACACATGAGTTTGATTAAAGTCTTGATAGAATAAAGCACAAGGACATTATGAACAAAAACAGTAAACAGCAATATGGTCAGAGATTTTACCAATAGCACCCCACTGCTCGCCATCCGGCAGTACCAAATCTAGATCACCCTGGAAGTCCATGCCAGCATATGGATACTCGGAATAAACCATCTCCTGACGATCAAACCACCTGAAGAAGGTATTAGAAAATGAAATCTGAGACTGGCCAGCATGCCTAGACATATGGTCAACCCATCTCTGCATACGTGGTTCAGTAGGAGAAGGCAAATCGAGTGCAATGTACTGCGGCTGCATCAGTGGTATCTTCTCCAAGGCAAAGACGGTCAAAGTGGAACCGAACCCAAAGTTCTTCAACCTCCCGTTCTTTATCTTGGTCAACTGTTCTTTCATCACAAGAACTGCGTCGCACCAGTTGAACACCTTCGGTTGGAGGCATTCCAAGGCATGCTAAATATAGGATCTGTTGGCTACATGAAGAGACGCACTACCGGCCATCCTACCAAAAATAAACAGGATATTCCTAAGAGACCTGTCAGTGACATCACGGATGATGATCTTGCCATCTTTACTCGGCTGAGATCCTTCCCTGCAATACCGACAGACATAATCACTCACAGAATCGCCTCCTTAGGCCGAACCTGACAAAGAGATGGGGGCACCCCACCTCGACAAGCCAGTCAAGAAATAGATGTCTACTGCAGTCAAGGGGATAGATTTTCCCCTAATCTAGAAAACTTGATTGATAGGATCCCAAGCATCGAGCAAATACTGCAGTAAGTTAATCTGCTGTCTCATGCTAGAGATGCGGAAGAACTTCAGCAAGCCACAATTCCGCAGCACGTTCACTGTAACTGGATCATGTAGGGCAATCATGTCCTCTTCTTCATGTTCTCATTCTCACCATGTAAAGGTCATCTTGCTCCGAGATCTCTGAAAAAACAAACAAGAGAGGAGTTAGATCCTGATTTTGATGAGAAACAGGAAAAAATTCCATCAAAAACTGTGCAACAAATTCCCTTTCTTCGCCCAACGCACCTGCAGCAGTGTTCCAGGTGCGTTGAATGTCAAACTGCCTTCATACAGGCCAGCATTCAACGCAGGTTTCAATGTACTGAGGGTGCGTTGATGGCAGAACGAATCCCTCAAACCCCAGTGGCTCAGAAAAGTAGGGAATAAAGCACAAAATGCAAAAAGGAAACCATGAAATGAAAGAGCTCGGGTTTAGCTCCTACCTGGTCCAGACGGCGCCGAGAATCGTCCACAGAATCTCCCGAAATCAACTGATGAAAATCGAGGGGGAAAAGCACCTCCAAAGCTCCAACAAACCAAGTTCAAATGAAATGGTAAAATGAGAGGTAAAAAACACTTTTTGATTGCTTTTACGTAGTTCAAAGTAAAATATTAGCGTTTTAATCTCATTTTCAAGCAAATATTGTTCATTTCTGACTAGTTTGATGAAGCAGTTGAAAAATACAGTACTATCTTTGGAAGGACAAAGCTATTTATGGTAAAAAATCAAAACAAGACCATCTAATCGAGCAGTTTTAGCACATAGTTCAAGCTCGTTAAAAAATAAACATAAGATCTGAGCAAATGTTTCCACCCGCGTTTAAGCTCGTTAAAAAATGAACTATTCCCCGGTAAATAACCACCGTGAATGAAGCATTTCAGCCATTAAAGCCTTGGTCGTGTTTGCACCGTTACCTCCACTTTTCCATTGGCCGATCATTCACCTCCATTTGATTGTTTACCCATTTTGAGGAACAGCTGCGAAGAGTGATTTCACTAGCCATCCTTGTGACACTGCCGTGATTGGAAAATTCCAACCCTTACCTGGAATCAGCTGCTACCCATTTTATCACTCGTTCCTCAAAAGACGAGTCTTCTTTAAGCTCTTTTCAACTGACTCATAAAATATTAAAATATTGCCGAGTTTTGGCCTTCCAGCTCGTTAAAGCGACAGGAAGTGCTATCCCTCCTCTAGATTTTAATCTTTTTGGACCTGAGGGATTATTGCACAAAAAGATCGAGTGCTTGTTTTGTTCGGCTCGTTAAACCTATCGAAAATTCATCCCTTCTGTATTGTTTTATACTTTTTCGGACTTAAGGGATTAGATGACGAAAAAGGAATTTTGGAGTTACCTTTACGTACCTTTTTAGACTCTCTAAAAATGAAAAGGACCGAGTTATCTTTGTCGTTAAACTCGTTAAAAAGATTAATAGCGACAAACTTGTCTTTAGACGAGAAAGAGTTTCACTATCGCTAGGCTCATTAAAACATAGCGATGGGTTTGCCCGAAGGACAAATTATAGAACAAGCATATGTTATCCTCCTCAAGCTTGACAAAAATAAAGAGGTACTGGTCAGCAATGACTGGGGAAAAATTGGGAAGAAAACTCAAAGAATCTTTATTGGTAGCAAGTCGCTCTTGAACATGACACTTCCACTCCGTGCCTGAGTCGGGTTGGGTTGTTTCATTCACCGGTCACATCACCATGGTCACACCATACCATCCACATTTGGGGTAAATGCTACCAATCCATCACATAAGTGTCACTGACATGTTCAAGAGAAGTCATCCAGAGAAGTCACCTGTGTCCCATCCACTACCATACATTATACTTCATTCTTTCATGACCGCCATCCTGAACCGTATATCATCAGATTGTTTTCACCTCCATAAAAATCATTTGCTTCGTTCCATGTCATTGATGTGGGATTCATTAAGGCCCTCCTTTGACGGATCGCTTCTTGTCGACACCAGCTCATTATCCAAGAAGTTGATCTAGGAACAACCCCTTCAGTACTTTGAAGCTTGCATGCCTCAATGGCAAGTTTCTCACTTCCGGCGACAGGTATACATCAATGACCTTCGACCGAAAGATTTTGCATGGTGTTCGACGCCAAGTCCTTTATTCAGACCACGTGAATTGTACTGCAGTTCCTTGAGGGTCATCATCATTATCGGTGATTCCTCTCGCGCTTGTTAACAGTTTACATCATTGACTGGTAATCAAGCGATGTCTTTCCATGTTCGACTTCAAAACATTTCTCACATGGATCGACTTGTACTTCGAGTGAAGATCGGACGAGATTGAAGACCCCGGATCTAGTTTCATCCATCCGGGCTGCGATATATATTCAGGAAAATAAAGGCATTGAAATGTACAGCATTGCAACACAGATAATCATCCTACCAAAAGGATGATGGCTCTATCAGAATCATCAGTCTACCATCAAACGATTGTCTGTCCTATGTACATGAAAATGAATTTATAAAGCTGAGCATGGGAATGCCCGCCTCAGCTAGATCATGAAAACAGTATGAAGATATTGTATTTTATTGTATCTTATTACAGGTCTCCTCCCAGCATTGAAAGAACTTCGGATCCTCCTAATAAAGCATTTCACCCGATAAACGGCCTCATACTTTAGGGGGCAACTGTTATAGACATTTTTGTGCCTTACAGCTCTAAGCATGAAATGTCCATAAACCAAGGGATCCTAAGTCCCTAAAAGTGTTGTTCCGGCCCCTAAAGGAACAAGGTCAACAAATTACAGCTTCTCCCAGAAGTTCTCCACCAGAAACTGCTCAGAATCAGTCAAATCAGGATCATTTCAGCTGCTCCACTAGTTCGCTGCATTGCATAGCACCCAAGTACACTAGCTAGGTGCGTTGCAACGCACCTAAATGCACTACCAGGGTGCGTTGAGCGGGAAATGAAAAATGGCAGTGTCATTCTGCGAGGTGGACAGACAATGGAAACTTCTAGAATCTTCCCCAATGACACTTGCCTCACTAAGTTCGACCAAGGATGAGTAAGAGGCTCTCAGTCTCCAAGTGGAAGCAAGAACTGACAGAGAGAAGACACTAGTCAAAACATAAGCTGACTCATCCTCTTTGCATACATCTATATATGGATCCCTCATCCCAGAGATCCAGAGACTGGAATTTTGTACATTGCAGAGAATTGCTGTTGGTTTAGAGATAGATATCAGAGTATTGGGTGATTTATGCTTTGTTGGAGGTGAAGAGGGGATTCTATGCTGGGAGGTTGATGCTAGATCAGGAATCATCGGTTGTAACTCCTCCTGGATCTTCTTGTTATATCAATAAAACTATTTGAGTTTCTCCTACATGCTTGTGTATCATTGGTGTTTGTTACATTTGTATGTTTAGCTTAAATCTGATCCTAAGCTATTTATGAATATAAATCCATGTCTTTGTGTAGTTTTCTTCTTCTGTGATCTTACAGGAACTTGGTGAAGCTGGGCAAGTAAGGGAGCATGTAGCTGGATGATGTCAAAGAGGAGAGAGATTGGATCAAAGGACTAGCGCAAGACACAGGTTGGTTCATCCTATTCCTCTTCGTTTATAGTTCATAAAGAAGAATACGAAAGTAGTTTTCTCTGTTTGTTTCTAAGGTCACTGTCACACCTTAGTGGGATAGGGTCGTTCTGAGTAGACACTTTTCCCGTTAACAGTTGGCCACAAAGAAAATAAAGGAGGCTGAGGATAAGGCCAAGGCAGAGCATGCTACCATGAATTAGATGGGTGGGTAAGCAGAGAAAGAGGAGTGTGGCTCTGACCGGAGTCATAAGTCACCTTCCTTGGAGACAGAAGAAGAAGACGAACAGATGGAGCAGGGAGGAACAGACCTAGAGACAACTCCATTTTGCACCAAGCACAATAGAGATCTAGAAAAAGTAGGGTCGTGGAAGAAGTCTAGGGCTAGCAAGATGTCTCTTGACCTGATGACCCTAATGGAGGGGGACTTGAATGGGATAGGTGATATGGTGAAGGATGCCATCGCGGAACTCCTACAGTAGTTTGAGCAATAGTAGTAGCAAGCTTTGGGTGCTATCCAGATGGGTTTGCACAAGCTGCAAATCCATGCATCTCAGGTACAGACGGGCACAATGTCAACTAGTTTGGCATCAGGAACATCAGAAGCCACAAGGATGCTGCGCACACAGGATCCCTGAGCAATAATGCTGGCGGATGGAGCACTGACTACAGAGATAGAAGCTGACAGGCCCACTGTTAGCACTCTCAAGGGAGTTGGACTTAACTTGATCACGCTTACCAGTGAGGCACTTTACCTTTTGCAAGATGGCATGATCATAGAACTACGGCACTATGAACAACGCACATTACAGGTAATCAGTGAGCAGAAGTTCAACAATGGCCAGATGGATGTACATCGAGACTGCACCAATGACCTCGTGAAATACCTTACGGACAAGAATCAACGCATAGCTAAGGTCGTGTCTGAGGCATGCAAACCTGTCCTAGAGTTGGACATTCCTGAGGCTGAGCCAGTAGATGTGTGGGTTCAGAAGCTCACAGGTAGAGTACATGACGCACGCATAGAATTGGTAAAGTTCCAGTTGGAACTGAACCTCAAAATCATAGAGTTGTAGTTGAAGGCCCAAACTTCGACTCCGCCAGAAATTAGAGAACAACGCGAATCAGTTGTCAAAGACGTCGTAGCGGTAGTGGACAACACAGTGAAGGACTGCACGACACTCTTCGAGTAGTCACTAGATGTGGTCACTAGCCTGCAAAAAGACCCCACTATGTAGAGGCTGGAAATAGAAGCGCGGGAGTTGCAGCAGTGCTATGACGAAGTTAAAGTGACGGTGTGCATTGTCGCCATCATGTAGAGGTTGGTAAAGTTGCAAGAGGCCAACACTTTGAATGAGTAGGTAGATGCAACTCAACACAAGGAAGCAGTGCTGAAGGCTCACTTATAGCCTTGGTTGGACGAGGCCTATTTGATCATGATCACTATTGAAGGTAAGCTGGCTAGTATGCAGAAGACTCAGCAAAAGATTCAGTCGGATGGCATAGGGCCAGTAGTAGAGCAGTTGGTCGAGGAGATGAAGAAGGCAGAAAAATAGTGTACCGCCAAAGTTGCAGTAGTCCATGTCGAGCTAGGAGGTATTCGCAACAAGATCTATGCACCAGCTGAGTGACTCAAGGGTGAATCACCATGTTTGTGTTGGGGGCTTGTTGGGAACTGGTCCCCTAGGGTCATTTTTGGGACTAAAAGCCTAAGTTTGGGGCAGAAAGCTCGAATTTTGTATAAAGGAATGTAAAGTCTCCGCATTTTGTGGCTGCGGAGCGTGAATATAGCAAGATTCAAAAAGGCTTTTCGCCCTTAGTTTAGATAGCTTGTGTTGGCTTTATAGATCTTCCATTGGCTCGCGAACCATGGGATTGTATAAAAAGGGAGTCTTAGAAGAGTCTAAGGGAAAAGTAGAGCTCTAAGTAAGTTTGAGTTCTTGAGGAGTCTGCGAAGAGCTAAGAGAGAGAGTCTTAGCATAGGAAGAGCCTCTGCAGCTGAGTGCGTGGACCCCTGCAACTGTGCGCACAGGGTAGATAGAGTCTGTATTGGAAATCTGAATCATCAATAAAGAGAAGTATTCTGAAAGTACTATGTATTTTGCCTCTCTAGATTGCATGCGATTATGTTATGTTAAGTTTTGTGTTTATGTTATAATGCTAATTTGATGCGCAAATATATATGTTTCTACCTGCTATATGAACCAAAATAAGGATATGTTTACATGAAGCTAATCTTAATTCCATGGTGAAATTGATGAACACTTAAGATAATTCAAGAAATTATACAATAATGCAGTAACAAAGGTGCGTAAGTGTCTGAGTCACTGGTTAGGGTTATGTGAAGGACAATCATATACCTTCGCGAAGGTTCTAAGAGATAGAAGAGAAAGTACATCAAGTAGGGCTTATCGATCTGTGCAAAGGAAGGGTTTAAGGTATAAAACCGACATCACAACCATCTTAGGGTGCGGAAACTTGGTTCCCGTGTCCCCCCATACTACTTCAGGTGAGACTTCAGTCTACGCTCCATGGACTGATGCCAAAAGGGCCAGTAGTGTAGGGATTTTCTTGGCTGACTAACACTAAACCTGGGTCAGGGCCCATCAAGCCGACAGTAATTCATCCAACAATTCATCAATGATAGGAATGGGAAATTTATCTTTAATAGTGAGCTTATTGAGATCCTTATAATGCTAACAAATATGCCATGATCCATCCTTCTTGTGCACCAATACTTCTGGAGGAGAGAAATAACTTTGACTAAGTTGAATTATACTAGCCTCTAGCATTTCTGCAACCATAGGTTTAATTTCACTCTTTTTGGCATAGGGATATCTGGAATGTCTTATGTTTGGAGGAACACTTCCTAGAATCAAATGAATAGCATGATCATGATCACGAATAAGTGGGAGGCCTTTGGGAGTCTCATATACCTTGGAATGATTGCCCAAGAATTTTTGGAGATCTGGATAAATAAATGATTTTGATGTTTGAACCTCTAGTGAGCATAATTGTGCAATTATTCCTCATTTTTATTTCTTCAGAAGCATTTTCATGCCATTAGAGCTCATTATCTTTCCTACTTTTCCTACGATACCCCTTAATTCAAATTCCTTTCCTTCCTAAAAACATTTAAAGAAAGTTTCTTGAAAATTAAAAGCTATTGTCCCCAAATATTGTAACTATTGGACTCCTAGTACAACATCAACACCCCCCATTGGAATGGGAAGCGTTGGACTATTCAATACATATTACTCCATGGTTACCTTGATATTTTGGTACTTTCTAGAGTAATTTATAGTTCCTCCATTTGCAGCCATCACTTGACACTTTGGTGTTGTATATAGGAAGAAATTCAATTCCTTGGCCATGTTACAATGAATAAAATTATGAGTACTACTTGAATCAATCAACACAATTACCTTTTTCTTCTTGATATATCCTTCTATCTTGAGAGTTTGAGGAGTGGTAATTCCTATCAATGCATTGCAAGATATGGTCGAATTCATTTCTTCTTTCTCTAGGGTTAGTTCCTAGTGTATATCCTCCTCTTTTGATGTTTCTTGTCCCTTTTCTTCCTCCTCTTCACAATCTATGTAGAATAATTTATTCTCAACACACTTATGATGTTTATTGTTTTTTCTATCGCTATTGTAACAAACCAATTTTTCTCTTTCTTCCTCCAATTGTTGTGGCGTCAAACTTGTAGGTTGTAAAAGGCTAGAAGAAAAAACACTTCCATATTTATAGTTGTGAGTGGTGTAATTCTTTTTTTCCATAATTGTGCCTTCAACTTTTCTTGCACCATGAATTCCTTCTCCAATGAATTAGGTTCCCAAAGGCGAACCTCATGTTGGATGTTATCCTTCAAATTCCCTATGACGACATCAATCCTATGATCCTCTGGAATATCAGTTACCCTGATATCAATTTTTTAAATTCCTCAATATGCTTTTCCATTGAACCCTTTTGTTTGAGATTTATCAATTGGCTAAAGAAGGTGTTGATCTTTGTATCCTCAGAATGTGCTATCATTTCTTGTGTAAAAATTGACCAAGTGACAAGTGGTTTATGAGAACAAAGCCATTGATACCATACAAATTGTTGGTTTCTAAATATAAATATGCAATGCATACCTTTTGTGCATGTTGCACGTCATGGAGATAAAATATTGCTCCATCTATAGTATCCATGTTACTAGGTCCTTTCCATCAAACTTCCTCATATCGATCTTTGGAATGCGATGATTCTTAAACCCATCATTAGAGTCTCTAAAATAATAATTCATATTCCATTTTTCCTCATCATGATTTTATGGATTACCTTGTCACCAATGGGAAGCCTTTCTTCTAACAATTTTTCCAAACCTTCCTTCAACCCCTCTATCTTGACATTCATCATTGCTTCCATGTCTGCTTTTAAACCTTCATTCAAAACTCCCATGTCCCTTTTTATACCATCTATCTTAATTCCAATATTCCTTTTTATAGTATCTATATTAACATTCATCATGGATTCCAATTCATTTTTCATTACTTTTTGCGAGAGCGAAATTTGTTGCACTTGGTCTCGTAAATTTGATATATCATGTTGCATTTTTTCCTCTTCTTCATGCGTCATAGAATATATTTTTGGCTGCTTACTAGGTGTATCTATTTTTTTGTTTCAAGACATTTTGGAATCAAACAATGATATATATACTTCACTATTCCCTTTGAATAACTTCAAACTGATTTTTCAAACAAAATTTTGCAAAACTTAAAAACATACAGACCTTTTTCTTGCTTCTTAGGATCTCTATATTGAAACTATTGTATCTAAGTAATTTCAAACCCCCAAGATCTGAACTTTCATCCTATGGTAACTCTCTAATTCTTCTTTCCAATCCCACAAGTTAGACCTAGATTGGATTCTTGAAGAAATAGTTATGCCCAATATCCCATGATGACCTTATTATAGACTAGTTCGGTAGAGTTAACTCATACGAAGTTCCACGTGTCACTATTGCGACCTTCGGCCCTGAAAAGTATACCCAAAAAAATAAATCTCGTGCACTTTCAATCATGTTTTAAGAAATTCCAATCTAATGTTCGGAGAGAAAGTTATAACAATTTTCCCTAACTCACATGATTGAGATGGAATTATGGAGCCTGCAAAAACCCTAACTTCCTCGGATCATATCTCCAAAAATATACCAAACCAAGTTCTGAAATTCATACATGAAGTTCACTAATATTTTTTGATCCATGTGGTTGCTATTTTAACTTCTAAATCCTCGTAGGAAAAATGTTATATCAAAAATTCCAAGATGACGTGTTTGAAGATGCAAAACCCTAGAATTTGAAGCTCTGATACCAAATGTTATGGAACCTACTCATAGAAAGATAGATCAATGACATAAAAATTATCATATTCGAGGGGGAAACCTCCTTTACATTACATAAGTGAATAATTCTTAGATAATAAAAATGATAATACATCCTTGGTATATATAGGAGTCTAAAGGGTCACAATATAATCATAGATTACATAACAATAATAATGTAAGGGCACAACAATAACAATAGTGGGTTTCTATGGGGCACAACAATAACAACATGGGGGATACATGGGCACAAAAATAACAATAGGGGGCTACATTAGCAATAATAATAAGGGGAATACACTAGTATTATAGAGACATAATAGCCCAGGTCAGCAAAAGGGCATTGCAACTTAGGATATGGGCATTGGGAGTGGTTGTTTAGCTCTTGCGTGTCCTGTAGCACTTGAGGAAGGTCAGTAAAATTTCAGTTTGTTGATTTTGCTTCCTTAACTATACTTAGGAGGTTGAGTCATGTCATAGTTTTCCTCAACTCATGTTTTCCTCAACATACCTGTGAAAGTGGGTAGATGTGGGAGGAGCATGTTACACACCATCAAGTAATTTTGTGTGGCATGGTTTTCCTTTAATGATGATGATGAGTCAAATTGCATTCAAGGATAAAAACCATTGATGGTTTTTTCCACTACTAGTTTGATAATTGATTTATGATTGGCTTCTCAACTATGTAAAAAAAAACAAACTTAATGAAATAAAGAGTTAATAAGATAGGATTAAGATAAATAATAAAAAAGGAAACATTAAAAATATTAATATAACTATTGAGGTAACAATAAGAAGTAAAATATAGAATAGGATGGTTGAAAATGAAGTATGCTAAATATATGGTTGAGAAGTTTGGGATACTAGAATTTCTAAAATGTTTTATAAAAAGAATTTGAAATACATTGACTTGTTTAAGGAATTCCAAGATGTGTTTGCTTGGGGTTATGAAGACCTCAAATCCTATGATACTTCAGTCATCCAACATACTATACCTTTGAAAGAAAATCAAAAACCGTTTAAACAAAAGCTTAGAAGAGTGAACCCTGTCCTTCTTCCTCTGATTGAAAAAGAAGTTAAACGAATGTATGAAGCAGGAATCATTGCTCCAATTAGGTTCTCAGAGTGGATTTCAAATCTAGTCCCTACTAGGAAGAAAACGGGAGAGATAAGATTGTGTGTTGACTTAAGAAATTTGAACAAAGTCTCTCTCAAAGACCATTACCCCTTACCAAAAATGGACCATATCCTACAAAGGGTAGTAGGAGCCTCTAGGATCTCATTGTTAGATGGATTCTCAGGATTCAATCAGATTTTAGTACACCCGGATGATCAAGACAAAACTGCCTTTACAACACCTTGGGGAACCTTCAAATATGTGAAAATGCCTTTTGGGCTTAAAAATGCAGGGGCTACCTTTCAAAGAGCAATGGACATAGCCTTTGCCAAAGAAATCCATGATTTCCTAGTAGTCTACCTTGATGATCTTACTGCCTTTTCAAAATCAGACCAAGAACACTTAGAACATTTAAGGCAAGTATTTCTAATTTGCAGAAAATATGGCATATCATTGAATCCAAAGAAATCACTGTTTGGCCTAGAGGAAGGCAAGCTCCTAGGTCACATCATTTCAAAAGATGGCATTAGGATCGACCCGGACAGAATTCAAGCTATCCTTCAAGTGCCTCATCCAAGAAACATCAAAGAACTACAAGATTTTCTAGGGAAGATTAACTTCTTGAGAAGATTCATTCCTAATTTGGCCGAGCTCATAAGACTGTTAAACAATATGCTGAAGAAAGATTCTAAAGTAAAATGGACCATGGAAGCCAAACAAGCCTTTGAGGACATCAAAAGAGCTTTGACAAATACACCAGTCCTCACAAGTCCCAGGTTTGATAGAGATTTCATTATCTTTTCCTTTGCATCTGAGCATACAATTGTTGCTGTCCTATTGCAAAAAGATGACCAAGGGTGTGAGAAGCCCATTGCCTTCTTCAGCAAAGCTCTTAGAGATGCTCCCTTAAAATATCAGATCATGGAAAAGCAAGCTTATGCCCTTGTAAAGGCCATCAAGGATTTCAGAATTTACATTTTATACTCACATGTGATTGCCTATGTCCCAAATGTTGTGGTTAAAGACATTTTAACTCAAGAAGGAATTGAAGGCAAGAGGGGCAAATGGATAGCCAATATTTTAGAGTATGATATTGAAATCAAGCCTACAAAACTGATAAAAGGACAGGGGCTAGCCAAACTAATGACTGAAACCAATTTCCAAGCCCTTGATATCAATGAACTGGACAACGAATAGGAGATGGCGACTCCACAGATCAATCAAGCCTTTTTACAATCCCCTTGGTATGCTGATATATGTTTTGTATTATTAAACCTGCAAGCTCCTCTAGGGTTGTCCAGAACTAAAAAGAGATTCTTGAAAATGAAGGCATCAAAGTTTTGCATTATAGACAATGTTTTGTTTTGGAAAAATCATGAAGGAATTTTACTTAAATGCCTAACATTGGACGAAACTGACAATGTCCTCAAGGAATTTCATGTAGGTGACTGTGGAGGACACTTATACTGGAAATCAACAGCTGATAAAATCCTAAGGGCTGGATTTTATTGGCCCTCCCTGTTTGCTGATGTGAAAAAATTTGTAATGTCTTGCCATAAATGCCAGATCTTTGAAGGCAAGAGAAAATTGTTACCTTTACCACTCAAACCTATTTCAACTGAAAGACCATTCCAACAATGGGGTTTAGACTTCATAGGTGAAATCCACCCTTCATCCTCTGGCCAACACAGGTGGATCTTGACTGCCACAGACTATTTTACCAAATGGATAGAAGCCATCCCTTGTAGGCAAGCCAATGACTCCATTATTATGCAATTTTTAGAAACCAACATCTTGTCCAGATTTGGCTATCCAGATAAAATTATTACAGACAATGCTGCTGCTTTCAAATCCAAAAAAATGATCAACTTTTGCCACAAATACCACATGAACTTGGGCCATTCCACGGCCTATTACCCTCAAGGAAATGGCCTAGCTGAGTCCTCCAACAAAAGCCTCATCAACATCATCAAAAAGGTCTTGGAGGAGAACAAAAAGAATTGGCATAAGAAGCTGGTAAATGCACTATGGGCAGACAGATTGACCACTAAAAGATCTATTGGTACAAGTCCCTATGAATTGGTTTATGGAATGGAGGCCAGATTTCCTTCATCTTTGGGAATCCCTGTGATCAAGTTACTACAAGAGATACAAGCAGAGCCTAATGATATTCAAAGAAGGATCAATCAAACTATTCACTTGCAGCAGACAAGAGAAGAAGTATATCAGAGAACCCAGGTCCTACAAGATAAACTCAAGAAGATCTTTGATAAAAGAACAAAAGCTGAAGATTTCTTCATAGGAAACAAAGTGCTGAGATGGGACTCCAGGAGGGAAGATAAAGGGAAACATGGCAAGTTTGATTTCCTATGGAAGGGGCCGTATATTATTCAAGCTGTACAAGGTAATAACACTTATTTTTTGAAAAGTTTGGATGGCACAAATACTGAAGAAGGCCCAGTCAATGGGAGAATGCTCAAACATTATTTTGATCCCCTTTGATGAACACAACACAGCTATATATTGTACATAAATATTTGTACTTCAAGCATTTTTGTTTATAGCGGCTAGATAAGGAACTAAATGCAGCAAATTTTGAAGGAAAATCAGGGAACTGCATCACCTTTTGATGTGTATTTTGAGTCCACCATAAGAAATCAAGAAAAGGATTTGGGAGGGCTAAAGATGTTGATAAGCAATCAGAAAAGTCAGCAAAGACTGAGCTGTTGTTTTGTACAGAGCAGCTAAAAAAGGGTACTACATGCAGGTTACAAAGATTCAGATCAATGGTCTCCAAGAGAAGGGAGTTTTAGGATACATCAAAAGTTGAAAAATAAGGCTATCTGACATGATGTTCTTGGCCTTTCACAAGGAAAGGCCATCCCCAAGTGGAGCCACTGTTAGGTTCCTATACCAATAGGTTTCATTTTTCATGATTGACCTGGGAAGTGCCAAATATGTTCATCTTTTCATGCTACAAAGGTTCCATATTTTGTAAGAGCATTGGAAGAAAATTAAAATGTGTAAAGAGGGTATGCCCTAGAAGAATTATTAAAGGGTAAAAAGAGTAAATTGGTCAGAAAAAATGATAGAAATGAACCCCAATGAAAGACCAGGAAAGTGGCTAGCCAAAATGCCACTGCTAGCTTAATGGATGGCCCAACAGTTCAATCTGGACCATGCCATGTTTTAAATTGCTTGTTTTAGATTAGAGAATGAATACACGTCAAAACAGTTCAAACTTGGCAGATGAGTAGATAGGAAGAGAAATGAAGGAGCCCAACTACCTAATCTGGGCCCTTGGAAGAAATAAGGGTAGGTTTAGATAGGAGGGTAGTCAAAAGAAAAGGAGATAATCAGGGTTTGCAAGTCTAAGTGCACCCATTCAATAGGAAGAAAATTTTTTAGGTGTATTAGGCTGGGTAGGTAGTTTGAGGTTGCAGAAGCAGGGTTTTGATCTCTTGTTTGTATGGTTAAACAAAACTTGTCTCATCAATGACAAAAGTGTCAAAGCAGTTGTTTGGTGGCAGAACTTTGGAAGCATGTCTAATTCCCCTTTCAACCCCCCACAAATCACTCACTAACATCCCCTCAAGGACCTTGGGATCTGCCCAACAAGTCTTGCTTTCACCTCAGTCTTGTAAAATATCAAGCTAGGTTTTCGCTCTCTTAATGAAAAGAAGCCATATTTCTTGTGTAAAATCACTCCTTTACATTCCATTCACTTTCTATGTCTAAGTTTCAGTTCATAAACTTAGCCTCTCCCCTACTCTTTCACTTCACAAACTCATATTAACTTCTAATTCTATTATATAGCTCCCTAACTACTTTCCCATCCCTATTTCTACAAAAAACTATATAAAATCCCAAAAAATAATACATATCCTACCCTATAGCATTATAGCTATGTAAATATAGTTTCGGCAAATAATAGCCCATCTGGGACTACTATTAACCCTTCTGCGTCGTAACCTGGAGTTAATTTAACATCTAGTTAAATTAATAACCATGTCTCAAACCACATAACCGGGAACCCATTAACCTAAAGTTTTAACCTCCCCTGTGACATATTATAACATTAAATACGGGCAGGTCCCCGCGCCGTATCGCGCCAACATCTAACCATTCCGTCAACCATCGATTTGGGTCCGGCAGATCCGATGGTCCAGGTTGATTTCGGAGCGCCCCCGACGTACGGGAGTTAGCGTCCGATAGCACGGCGGTTTTGTCGTAGTACAAAAGACGCATGTCCTGTTTTCATTGCGTTGGGCCTCCTATGACACATACGCCCCCGTAGAGAAGGTGGCTCGATAAAACCATTTACCGCCTTCTGTCTTGGTGACACGTCCTCGTGATGTCACCTCCGCGTCAACCCGCCGCTGCTCCGTGTCACCGCCACCTCATCTGCTTGCGTCCCCACCCTGCCACCGTGTCCTATGCCACGTCATCACCCGAGTCAGCTGCCACATCACCTTGCCGTACCCAGGACCCGTCGATGACGTCATGCTGATGTCATCGCAGAAAAGCGCCAAAAGCGCCAAATATGCCAAAATTTCATAAAAACATGTGTTTCGACCGTTTTAAGTCATTTTCATTGGACAATTTGGGAGCTCTGTGCATGCTGTTTTACGTTGTTTATCCACCCAAGTGCAAATTCGATCATCCGAGCCGCTGCCACCTGCAAATTCACCGCCATTGTTCTCCATTGCACCAGCTCAGTTGCCCTCGGCGCCATTAAAACTAGGTATTTGCCGAATTTCGCCTGTTTACCCCTGTTCTTGCCATTTTCTTCAATTCACTTGTTTGAGTACCTGCAAATTGCCAAATTTAAGACTCTGCAACACCTGAATGCTGCCCAAAATTTACTGAGTAACCCCCTGTTCAAAAGAAATCCTGCAAACCCACGACCATTTGCAAAATTCACCGTCAGAAAATCATTTCTAACTGAGTGTTGCCGGCAGAATTTTCGTATTACCCATGCATTGTCCCCTTTGCTACATTCCACTGCAAAAAACTTCAGTCATTGGGCTAAAATAATCCCCTTTTCCCTCTGCAGTTTTCCCACAGTCTTTAAATCCCTGTGAATTCATCAAAGAAAAGAAAGGCCTGTCAAAACTCTACAAAAATTACCTCTTTGTCATAAACTACAGGCAGTAAAGACCATTGCCTCATTTAAACTCAGTCTACAGCTCTTTTGCAAATCCTCAGAAGCTCTTTCATCAGCCTGTTGTTGCACTAATCCTGTTTCCAAGGATAAACACAGATAAACCTCAAAATGGCCACTCCCACAGCATTAAATATTGCCCCCTTGAATGCACCACATAGGAACCTGGAATGGCTGCCCCTTGCTGACAGGGATTATCAAATGAAGGAAATAGTGGAACTGACTAACAAATATCACATTGAAACCTTTTGTGAGTTAAGAAAAAGATACAGGAGCAATGCTGATATCCTTGGTATCTGGGAGTCCAATCTGCCAATTTATTATCTCCCACAAGTAAATGTATTCCCTGACCTTATCCATCAATGTTGTCAGAATTATGAGCCCACTCAAAGAGCAGTTTTGGCTCCATCTGGGACTTTTTTGTTTCACATCACCCCTCAAGCCATAAACAATATGCTAAACTTTGAGCCAACAAAGCATCTGGTTCCTCTGTCCATGAAGCTTTTGCTTGACCAAGGTGCCAAGCTGCCCAACTCAGAGATCACAAAAATTGCCCAGCTGTTCATGCAACCAGATTTTCAGCCCCGGCAGCCTCCTCCTTATCTGCATGTATGGTTTAATGAAACAGGGAGAATGCTAGTAGACATCATATCCTGCATCTTAGGATTCAATACCAGTGAGTATGTTGATGAGACAATTTTAGTAATGTTGTCCATGTTTGCTCCAGGACAGCCCCCTGCTGTCCAGTATGATTATGCCACCTTCATAGCTGATAAGATTCATGAGCAATTCATGAACCTGGAGAGAGAAAGGGTGTTCAAACATACCTCCTATATATATCATTTGCTGTTGTACTATCAGCCTGATAGTTTCC
Source organism: Pinus tabuliformis (assembly GCA_031772625.1). Classification (NCBI taxonomy): domain Eukaryota; kingdom Viridiplantae; phylum Streptophyta; class Pinopsida; order Pinales; family Pinaceae; genus Pinus; species Pinus tabuliformis. Next base: position 335,471,634 of record CM062810.1, on the reverse strand, counting down.
CAGTTTTCCTCAGAAAATTAGATGCCAAGGGGGAGCGAAGGTCTGTAATATTTTGGTCATCAGTCTGCCACCATGTTTATTATTCTTCATATACCTACTGTGAGTTTATTGACCTATTTATACACCCAACTTCCTCCTTACTGATGAGCACTCCTCCTCCTAGGCTCACTGATGAGATGCAAAAGATCCTGCAACTTTCCAAAAGCTACAGCATTGGTGACTGGTATTTTTACCAAAACCACACAGTAATCAGAATTTATGGCTGTGAATTGGCCCCTTACAGACTGCCCAAATATGTCCCCATGAGACTCTTTGCCTTGGAATACTTCCGGCAATTTGGTAATGCAGATATGATTCATTTCTATGGCAGAAGCAAAAAGGCACAACTCAAGATTAGGCATCAATTGGGCCCATTTATTTTCAATAAGAGAGAAGAAGCCTGGGTGGAGGCAGACAAAATGTTGAAAAAATTTCTGTTACTAAAAACAAGCTTTTATTGGGCACCATATGACCCCAATCACTTTATAAGCCTTAGAAGGATCAAATATAGGCTTGCAGCATATGAACACTTCAATATCCCTCAAATTGAACAACATGCTAATCAACAAGAATGGGTAGAGGGCACTCTAGTTGAAGAATTTTCTGAGGAAGAGATAGCAGAAAAAGCAATCAAAGATCTTGAAAAAGCAGTTGACTTGGAATCTTTTGGACAGGTGTTTTTCACAGCCCCTCGGCATCTTGGAGAAGGCACCTCATCTACCACTGCCTCCCAGCAACCTGCCCAAGTAAGTGCCCCAACAGCAACCACAGATAAAGGTAAAGGGGTGCAGCATTCAGAAGAGCAAGTAGAAAATTTGGAACAGCAAGAAACGATGGCAGATCGGCCTACTTCTACTGATGAACAAAGTCAAGGGCAAGACCCTTCTACTCAAGCAAAGGTGACAGAAATCCCAGTATTACAGACACCTCTTAATGAGGAAAGGGCAAAGAAAAGGGATAGACAAGAAGAAACCCCTCCAGGGACATCCACCAAGCAGCAAGGGGAAAAGAGACAGAGGTTGAATCCTTTTTCAGAAGAGGAAATGCCAGAAGGACAAACAGAACAGCAAGTTCCCCCCAGCATGGAGACATCAGCTAGCTCCTTTCAGCAGGAGCAAGAGAGACAACAAGGGGTGGAGGTAACATCCACCAGCCAACAGAGCCGACAGGGCTCTGACATCAAAAAGGCATTTACTGAGATCAAGGCTAGAAATGAGCCAGTGAGGTACCAGCTATACAACCAATTGCTAAGGATGGCACCCACCAATCAGCAAAGGCTAATGTCAGCCTATGACATCCAGGAAGGCAAAATGACTCTTAGTCATTTCAGACCTACAATGCAGCAACCCCAATCAGTTGCTGACTATATTAGAACCAATTTGGAAGTAGCCACCAAAGATATCCATCCCATGGACCAGATTGAATTGCACAAGCAGAGCGGGGAAATGGTATATTCTACCTTGGCAGATAAAACATTGTTAGCTCATAGATTGCAAAACTCTTTGCACAATACTTCTGCCCAACTAGAATTGGAGAAAGCTTCATCACAGGCCAAGGACAATAGAATCAAGTCCTTGGAGGAGATCATTATAGAGCTGGGACATGATCCCACTGATCCCAAGGGTGTGCAAGCTTTGATAAAAAAGAAGGATGAAGACATAGCCGCCCTTAGAAGACAAATCAAGCTGCCATCTACATTGCATCCTCAAACTACAGAGGTAGCACAACAAAAAGAAGAGCAGGATGTGGTAGCTTTGCTTATGACCTTGCATAAAAGGTTGATAGAGACAGAGAGTGCCTTGGAGGCATCATTACAGGGAAGACAGGGAGAGTTGGCCTCTCAGCCAATTCAAATGGCTCAAATCTTTACAGCTGCTCCTCCTACGGCCACCACAACAGTCCCTCCCATTACTCCAGCATCAGAAGCAGGTACCTCAAGCTCAACACCAATTTCAGCAACTACTACAGCACCTGCAGAGCAAGGCACCAGCTTGAGAATGGACAATATGATGAAAGAAATAGAAGCCCTGGAATTGCAAATGGCGGAATTGAAAGAAACCAAAGAAAAGCTAGCTAAAATTGAGGAAAAATATGACAAGTCAAAGCAGGAGGTAGCTGAGAAGACAAGGGAAGTAAAAGCCCTGGAAAAAAGGATAAAAGAACTGGAGAAAGAGCTCACTTTTGATAGAACTCTAGCTGATATCAAGAAAATTCTGTGGGCCAAGATTGGCCAATCCATTACAGACCAATGGAAATCCATTGAAACCATGCATGAGCAAATGGATTTGATAGGCATAGCTCAATTTGAAAATCAAAAGGCTAGAGCATCTTTGGGTAATATGCCTGAGCAAGCTAATAGGATGATCCAATTTCTGAACACTCACACCAAGGAGCAGTTGGCAGCATTAGGAATCAGAAATAGGACTGATACTATCTTATTAGTAAAAAGGGTGTTGACCCTAAGGAATTTTGTGCAGACCTTGGAAAGAAAGTGCCAAGAGATGCAAGCAGAGGTGGATGAGTTCAAAATAAAGATCACAGCATTACAGAGCAGAGGGCTACCTAGCCTAGTAACCAGTGCTGGAAGACTGCTGTCACATGAGCATTATGCCAACAGGGTGAACAATTATGCTTCCAATCAAATCACAGCTTCCTCAAGCACATCAGAAGAAACAGGGCCTCCATCTGGACAGAGTGTCTTTGATAAATTAGAAAATCTATTCTACATTGCACATGAGATAAACCATCTCTTTGAAACCCAGCCAAACTTTTATAGGTACACTGAAGCTGATGAGACACTGATCAAAATACAAAGGCATCAGCTACCTACAGAGGATTGGTGGAGAGGAATGATGGAGACATTGCTCAGGTGATTTTGATTAGTAATTCTTTTTGTATGTTATAGGCCAACACATACAGATGATATGCTCCACCTGTCAAAAGGGAAGAAAAGGTAGTGCAAGGCAGAAACAGAGTGATCACTATAGCTCAATAAATGCAAAGAAGCCGAGCACCGATGATGAAGACAAAGACAAAGATAGCAACAAGCAGTATACCAGCGACAGGGCAGCACACGCAGAATAAATGCGCAGCAAGCAACCGACTCATTCAGTCCAGAAAGTCAAAACTCCTCTGACAAATTGGATAGCTAGCGCATTCATCTTTACTACAACATTTATTCCTTCACTTACTACTTCTTAAATAGTTGGTAAAGAAAGTTATGAGTTGAAAGCTTATCCTCATGATATTTTGTATCTTCCTTTTGTATAAATACCCCCCCATAATATGTATTTGGGGTTGGTAATTTCATTTCTGAACTGCGCTGTAAGTTATCAAAGCTATATAATACAAAGGTTGCTGGAATTTCACTGTGCTGAACCATCTGAATGTGGAACTGAAGTTCTGGGAACACTACAGAATTCTTGCGTCTTTTATGGATCAATAAGTCTCTCTTCTCTGTGTTTTTATGTTTTCTATGTGTGCAATTTCATGTATGTTCCATAAACTTGGTAGCAGAGAAGAGGAATAGCACAGAATTTGCTTAAGGGTACTCTGTGTTCAATCTCAGTTACTATATATGTTTTCTTCAGAATTAATCATAAATAGGAATTCTTAATTGCTCCTATTTGCATTAGTTCTTTCATTCTGAATATTGCTTAGGAATTCTTCATTGCTCCTTAGTAATCTTCATGCACTTTCCCCCTGCCAGCATAATGAAAGATTCTTGAGTGCCTTTCATTCTCTGACTTAATTTCACCATTTCAGATACCAAAATTGCTCCTAAATTGACTACCCTGCTCTGTAGCAAACTCCTTTACCAAATGAATACTTCAACATTTGAACAGCTCACTCACTCTGACTCCATCTACCCAATGGAAGAAATTGTTCCTTACTTACATTCCTGTTCCACCTGAAATTACCCTCCAACAGAATCAAAACAAAAATTGAGCATAATAGCTAGCCTAAAATACTCCATAAACAAAGCTAAACTTACAAAGAGAGAGCCCTCTCTGGTTGCAGGTAGGCTAGGACCTGCAGCTAAAAGATTGGTTAGTGGTTACCTCGGCCGTATTCCCTTCAGGAGGCAGGGAACAACCTGAGTGATAACAACGTTGTGACCAATGGGAAGCGTTTCTTCTAACAACTTTTCCAAACCTTCTTTCAACCCCTCTATCTTGACATTCATCATTGCTTCCATGTCTGCTTTTAAACCTTCATTCAAAACTCCCATGTCCCTTTTTATACCATCTATATTAATTCCAATATTCCTTTTTATAGTATCTATATTAACATTCATCATGGATTCCAATTCATTTTTCATTACTTTTTGCGAGAGCGAAATTTTTTGCACTTGGTCTCGTAAATTTGATATATCATGTTGCATTTTTTCCTCTTCTCCATGCGTCATAGAATATATTTTTGGTTGCTTACTAGGTGTATCTATTTTTTTGTTTCAAGACATTTTGGAATCAAACAATGATATATATATATATACTTCACTATTCCCTTTGAATAACTTCAAACTGATTTTTCAAACAAAATTTTGAAAAACTTAAAAACATACAGACCGTTTTCTTGCTTCTTAGGATCTCTATATTGAAACTATTGTATCTATGTAATTTCAAACCCCCAAGATCTGAACTTTCATCCTATGGTAACTCTCTAATTCTTCTTTCCAATCCCACAAGTCAGGCCTAGATTGGATTCTTGAAGAAATAGTTATGCCCAATATCCCATGATGACCTTATTATAGACTAGTTTGGTAGAGTTAACTTGTACGAAGTTCCACGTGTCACTATTGCGACCTTCGGCCCTGAAAAGTATACCCAAAAAAATAAATCTCGTGCACTTTCAATCATGTTTTAATAATTTTCAGAGAGAAAGTTATAATAATTTTCCCTAATTCACATGATTGAGATGGAATTATGGAGCCTGCAAAAACCCTAACTTCCTCGGATCATATCTCCAAAAATATACCAAACCAAGTTCTAAAATTCATACATGAAGTTCATTGATATTTTTGATCCACGTGGTTGCTATTTTAACTTCTAAATCCTCGTAGGAAAAATGTTATATCAAAAATTCCAAGATGACATGTTTGAAGATGCAAAACCCTAGAATTTGAAGCTCTGATACCAAATGTTATGGAACCTACTCATAGAAAGATAGATCAATGACATAAAAATTATCATATTCGAGGGGGAAATGTCCTTTAAATTACATAAGTGAATAATTCTTAGATAATAAAAATGATAATACATCCTTGGTATATATAGGAGTCTAAAGGGTCACAATATAATCATAGATTACATTACAATAATAACGTAAGGGCACAACAATAACAATAGTGGGTTTCTATGGGGCACAACAATAACAACATGGGGGATACATGGGCACAAAAATAACAATAGGGGGCTACATTAGCAATAATAATAAGGGGAATACACTAGTATTATAGAGACATAATAGCCAAGGTCAGCAAAAAGGCATTCCAACTTAGGATATGGGCATTTGGAGTGGTTGTTTAGCTCTTGCGTGTCCTGTAGCACTTGAGGAAGGTCAGTAAAATTTCGGTTTGTTGATTTTGCTTCCTTAACTATACTTAGGAGGTTGAGTCATGTCATAGTTGTCCTCAACTCATGTTTTCCTCAACATACCGGTGAAAGTGGGTAGATGTGGGAGGAGCATGTTACACACCATCAAGTAATTTTGTGTGGCATGGTTTTCCTTTAATGATGATGATGAGTCAAATTGCATTCAAGTATAAAAACCATTGATGGTTTTTTCCACTACTAGTTTGACAATTGAGTTATGATTGGCTTCTCAACTATGTAAAAAAAAAACAAACTTAATGAAATAAAGAGTTAATAAGATAGGATTAAGATAAATAATAAAAAAGGAAACATTAAAAATATTAATATAACTATTGAGGTAACAATAAGAAGTAAAATATAGAATAGGATGGTTGAAAATGAAGTATGCTAAACATATGGTTGAGAAGTTTGGGATACTAGAATTTCTAAAATGTTTTATAAAAAGATAGAAACCCAAAAATGTTCTATAATCTATATTCTCAAAATTAAATATAATATTCCTTATCCTATCTTCCTCATAAAAGTGAGTCTTTCTCTCATTGTGAATATGACTATTACTAGGTATTGAACAGACAAAAACAAGATAAACATGGAAGACAAAAAATTATTTACATTGCTTCAAATTCTAATCAAAACCACATACAACTCAAGCAAATTTGACATTAATATAACATGTTTTGGCAAAATCATTGAGGAATTAATGAAACTATCATTTTGCATAATAATGATAATATAAAAAATAGTATTACATCCAAATTTAAAAATAAATCATGGTGTGATAGAAATAGACGATAAAAGAAAACCAAGATACTATAAGGAGATAATTTACCATAATATAGAATATTAAAAGTGTCTCTTTATTTTGAGAAGTGTAAAGAAGAAAATCAACATAACTAAAATCAAAACAATTTTTCATGAACTCCATTGTAAAAGAAAGTGTTAGAACAATCACTGAACATCGAAGGTAGAAAGAATTCGTCATTTTTATGACTCGAAAAAGATTAAAGATAAAAACAACTTTTTCTTAAAATACCATATATACACTCACATTACATCACAATTCATAAATATTCAATATTAGTAAACTCAAATCTTTTTTATATATATATTTTTTAAATATTAAATTTAATTTCAACTATAAATAACCATCAAAATCATTATTATCAATTAAAATATATACATAAATAAAATATTGAAATATAATATAATATAATATAATAATTTGAAATATATACAGATAGATTGGAGCTTGAGATATATTCATTCATGCAGTGTCCTTAAGATTTGGGAATCTCCTACTTTTAGCTTTATCTTTATCCTTGGGCCAATGGTAAGTTATGTGTGACACACAAATTATGTGAGTGCATGCACCTCATTGGAAACTTGTGCATACACCTACTCAAATATTCTATAAAGTAAAAGCACACACATATTCGTCGTATGAGTACTCAAAAATTATATTTTACATGAGTCAAAAAATTCACATAACATAATCTTTTGTGATGTCATCCCCGCGTTGTACGGAATTAATTTCTATTATCAATGATCATCATTTCATAGTTGTGATTATAAAATCTTAACTCATTTCCAATGATTTCGGTTTTACCTTTTAGAATTCCAAGCACATCAATATCATCATCACGTTTCTATGATTGAGATGCCATGACTAGTCTATCTCTATTCATGAATTGTCTTAGGCTTTGTGATTTGGTTGAATCATGAGGGATAGGAATTGTTTAGTGGACCAACTTTCAGCAGTCCTTAGCCAATGGGGTTTGCTTTACTATGGTCTATTTCGATTGGCTGACACTGACAACATTGTGGGAATATCCCATTCTTATCCTCATTCCCCAACGTTGTGGGGTTATGCTGCAAACATAAGCAATCATGTGCGTGTGGATTTTGAGGGCAACCAATCTTATATCACAAAAGTACATATCAAACCATGTATATATTATCTAGAACTCAAATGTGTAGAATCTATAGATGTTAAAGATGACCCACAAGATATTATCCCAAAAATGTTTATAGTGGATGTTAAATATGACACAAAAGATATGATACCCAAATTATTAAGGATGTTAGCATCGAAGTGAGGAAATATAGCTTCATATCAAATCAATGACTTATACCTTAATGCTAGCTTTCAAATGCACAAAAAATTTTGTGTGCTTAAATGCCTTATAAACCATTATTATCGCACAATTGTTGTAATAATTTTTAATAATGTTAAACACCATTTTTACTGGAAGTTATTTTTAATACAAATTTGGGTGTGTTCCATATTTCATGTATATAAACTTAGAATTTGAAAAAATGAGAGTGAATATTGATCACTTTTATGTCTTTGTTTATTATAACTTTACTTAGGAATACTTACATATTCATAACAATTAAGGGGAGACAACCAATATGGAATGAAATTTTAACATAAAGATTTTACGTTATGACCAGTTTTAACATAAAGATTTAAAGATTTTACGTTATGACCAGTTTTAACATAAAGATTTTATGTTATGATAAGATAACATAATATTGGTGGCATAAATAACAATCATAAATTAAAAAGACCACAGGACATGACATTAAAACCATAGTGATATTACTATCAAAGAGAGATAGGATGGAATCACATCATTTGCCAAAGATAGCTTTTGGTTTACCAAATTTTTTTGGTGTTTGTAATGTCTTGTAAGTCACACATCTTTCAAAATTATTATACTTACTTACAAATTCACCTATTTCCTTGTGGATTCTCTTAAAATACAAACTAAGAATGTGAAACTTTATTTCTCCACAATAAAGATCAAATATCTTCAACAATATAGGGGCCTAGCCATGCAGTTTCTATCTTTCTAGGCTTACCTTTCACTCAACTATCATATAGTACTACGAGATATCCCATGTTTAAATAATTTGTCTTAATGTCCCTATCATGCCATGGACTATGTTGTTGTTTTTGAACATTCTGATGATGGATCTCATGCAGTCGATCATATTCCAGTTTATACAATTGGTACAAACATTCCTTTTCAACTTTGTCAATGTCATACTTTAGGACAATCGACAAGTTGGCTATGTTTGTTGTGAAGTGACGTGCAATTAGAGTTTCTTAATCATACACTAATTTGAATGGAGTATGCCTCGTTGATCACTTGTAAATAGTTTGATATGCCCATAAAACTGCTAGTACTTTGTTGTTTCAATCATTTCTACCAATTCCGCATATTTGAGTATGTCCTCTATGAAGAGTTTTATTAACCGAATTAATTGCACCATTATATTGGAGGTGATATATTGTTGTGTTTCTATGTTTTATCATAAAAAATTGTAGCAACTTTTTGATGGTAGCATTGAAAAAGTGTGTTCCCTAATCACTGATAGGAGTCAGCAGGCGTCCAAATATTCTTATTCTATTTTGATAAATAAATTTGGTTGCTACTTCCTTGGTACAAGATTCAAATGGCTCAACTTCTACCCACTTTGTTAAATACTCAATTGCAACAATTATATATTTTTCATTAGTCCATTTTTCTCTTTGAATAAAGGGGCCATCAAAGTTGATGGCCCTAATTTCAAAGGGAAGAGTAGTGTCAATTGATTACAGGGGCCTTTTTTTTTTGTAAAGCAGACGACCCATTCTTTGACATATGTCCCATTTTTTGATTTCTATTCGGAAATATTTGAATAGCGTTGGGCACCACAGTCCCACCTAGAGGATATTTATTGATGTTGTGTCACTTTAAAAGTATCCTCTTACCGTGCCCTTATGAGCTTCTTCAATTATACCTTGTTGTTCATGTACTAAAACATACTAACGAAGTACCTTGTCTACTCCTAATTTATATAATTTTACATTAATTAATGTCAAAGGAACCCCTTTCATTTATAGAACATCTTCTTATTTTTAGTAAGGTATTTCAATGATTTTCCTAAATAGAGAATTTGTACAATTTCTACAAATTCTACAAAGGTTCCTTTGACTTGCATCATATAAATCGTTATTAATGCTTGTTGGTTCTTGTCTTGTGTCAAATCAGGATAGGTGATCTTACCCAAAATGATTTTAGTCTGATCACACCATTAATTCAAATTCGAATTCATGAAATAGTAATAACCACTGATAGATCCTCCCTTGATGTATTGGCTTATTAGCAAGGTCTTTCAAAGCCTAATAGTAAGTGAAGAATGTTAACAGATTGGCTAAGAGGTAGTGGCATAATTTTTGCAGGGAAAAGATCATGGATAGTGTTTCTCATTCTGTTGTCGAATAATTCATATTTTCTTTGTTCAATTTTCAACTAACATACACATTTGGGTGTTGATTGTGTTGTTGTTGGGTTTTGTTAGTATTGCTCCAACTTATACATTGGATGTGTCCACATGTATGTGAATGTTTTTAAACTAGTTGGGAAATTATAGTATTGGTCCATCTACATATTTTGTTTTTAATAGTTCGAATGATTGATTACATTCTTTTCCCTACACATATTGGACATCTTTTCTTTGTAGTTCATCGATTGGAAAAGCTATGTTAGCACAATGCTTGATAAATTTCCTATAATACCCTATATGTCCCAAAAATATTTTGATATTCTTTTGATTAATAAAGGGCTAAAGTTGAGGAACATTTTAATATTTTCCATATCAAATTTGATTCCTTGTTTACATACAACATGTCGCAGTAGTATTCCAATAAGTGTGGAAAAAATAAACTTTTTAATATTAAGAGACATATGAATCTCCCTACATATTTTTAGCATGATTCTAAGCCATTGCACATGATCTTTTAAAAGACTATAAATAGTCTAGCCATTGAAAGAGACAACCATTTTGTTATATATATACTCTTGGAATGCTTTTACTACAATTCTAAAGAAAGTTTTTAGTGTGTTTTTCAATCCTAATGGCATAACTCTATACACAAAAGAACCATTTATGAGACAAATGTTGTTTATTCTTGATCCTATTTTGTTATTGGTACCTAATTATATCCTAAAAAACCATCTATGAATGAGTAGTACTCATTCCATGCAAATTTGTTTATGATTTCATCGAGTAATGAAGTTGGGAATGAATATATTATTGATAATTTATTAAGACCATGAAAGTCGATGTTGATTTTTAATTTATTTGGGTCATGCTTCTTTTATCGCATGGCCATTGGACTTACCCATTCTATCTTTTATATAGAATTAATCATGATAGTATCTAGAATCCTATGGCTAGGATGAAATGTACCACCAATGATTAGGGGATTTGCTTGGTACAAAGTCCTAATTAAAGCTTGTTAGAATATGTTGTCATTGATTTCAAGCATTGATGTGCTATCATTGAAGTAAAAGGTGTTGTTGGCATAGGGTGGATGTCGAATAAGTATTGAGAAAGGTATTTTCATTAAATGTTGTCAAAATAAGTTCTCATTAAGTATCCAAGATCATTTGTGTCATAGGAAAATTGACAAGAATGATTAAAGGCATTGATAAAGTTTCAAATAATTTAGAGCCAAATTTAGTTCATAATATGTTCTAAGTGGATCTTGCAAGTGGCCTAGACGGACAGAGCTCAGAAAAAAAATTGCAATGGTATGTTGAAGTATGAAAAAGACCTCCTGGATTGAAAGTTATTGACAGTCAAAGTTATGAGAGTGAAAGTCAAAGTTTAAGGCTATGCAACATAGTCATTGTATAGGTGGTATCCACATAGGTGCATGTGTGGAGACCAATAAAAATATAAGGATGGTTATGCGCTCGACACATCACCCTAGAATTGTTCAAATTCTATAGTGAAGGTCCCCATGTTCGGACAGGGTGTCCTGGGGTCAATCTTGTAATAGTTTTTATTATCTCTGTATAGTCTTCGCATTTTCAGGAAGAAGAGCACAAATGTCATAGAATTCAAAGGGGCATTAGGAAGGTCAAAGCCCCTTAGTTTGTTAGAAGTTAAGATTTTTTGTGACCACCCATGGCTCACGAACCATGGTATTGTAATGAAAGAATCTATATAAAGGAGTCATAGTGAGTCATAGGAAGTAACTCAATCATTGAAGATCTATGTATGGGCAAGTGAGATAAGACATAAGAGTCTATTTTTTGTACTTAGGTGAAGGGGAAGACTCTTGCAGCTATGTGTGCGAAGACCTTGGTAAGTCCGCAGTTGAGTGCACGGGCCCCTGCAACTATGTGTGTAGGGAAGAAAGAGTCTGTAACAAAAGGATTGATCATAATAAAGACTATTTTGGAGCCATATATGTGTATTTGTGACTTCATGTTTACTTAAAAAAAATTGTGTATTCGCTTCGTTTTCTGTAATTATCTTAAGAAACACTTAATTAATGCACGAAAGTAGTAGATATGTTAGTTTACTTGATGATATGGATGTTTAGAGAAATTGGCATAGAGTTAGAAGTTGTAATCTATAAGTTATCTTAATTTCCACATTTCAAGGGATAGGGTTCACGAAGGCTGGGATAAAGCCCTAGAAATAATAGAAACCCATCACATAAACTTCTGGATGCAGAAACCTGGTTCTGTCATCCCCCAAGACTGCTTCAAGTGAGACTGCAACCTGCGCTACGTAGGTTGTTTCCGAAAGGGCCAACAGTGAAGGGTTTTGTTGGTTGTCGTAGCTAATTTTGAACTTGGGTCCAAACCCCCTTAAGCCGACAAATGGTTCTGTTGCCGGGATAGGGATCTATTTGAGGAATGTGTGATGTCAAATAAATGGTTCCCAACTACGAAGGAAATCTAAAATTCGATGGTTTGGAAGCTAAACAAATTTCCAGCCCAGGAAAAAAGGAATCCACGCATGTTGAAGGAAGAGTGGTTGAATAGATATCTATATATAGACAAACACAAGATTTTCTTCTTCTCTTTTTGTGCGAATTACACTAGTGGTTGTCTAAATTGGTGGGCAGTAAAGGTACGTGGAAGTTGTACAACCCTCTTTTGTGGACTCCAAAGTTGGTAAGGCACTTGGAGGCCTCAGAAAATAAGATCATGAGGGTTGTCGATTACTGGATAGATAAAATTTTGGGTGGATTCATCACTGATTTCGCGATCGATACATCTGTCAGTTATAGTGAAGTTGAACGATGGTTTTTCAAAAGACCAAGAGGTAAGTATCTGAAATCCTAGAAGACTTGGACTAAAATGCTATTGTGCAAGAAAAGGGTTATGCCATTAAATTAATGTTTAGAAGAGATCTGACATGAGCTACGCGAAGTGGAAAAACATTCAGAAGCGATCTATATTTAGGTGTTGGGTACAGTCATCTGTTGGGAGCGTTTGATAGTGATGAAGAAAGTAGTGTTCTAAAGACACCTCTAAGTGCGTTGTAGACGATAAAGGAAGGTATCGCAGGCATACCACATCCATCCACTCCAACGCCACCATCACCTCTGCCTCACACACCTACACCTACACGTCCGCCTCCACCTCCACCTACACCTCTGCCTCCCCCTCCACCTCCACTATTCAACATGGCCAACACTATGAAGATGACCCTGAACAATTTTTTTTTGTAGCATATGGTGTGTGGAAGTCACAGCAGATTACAGATGATGACTTGAAGAAAGAGAAGCTAGTTACAACACTGCAAGATAGAGCACTAAGCTAGCATATTAAGTATTATTTGGCTCATCCAAATGAAACACTAGACGAGACAAAGAAACCTCTCAATAATGAATTCAAGAAGCCTAGGTCGCAAGCCCAGTCAGTGATGGAGGTCAAAGAGATCTAGCAGAAGGTGAATGATTCTGCATGGGACTTTGATCAAAGGTTGAAATTTTTGTTGTAGTAAGCTAATATGTAGATCACGTATGACCAACACAAGGACTGTTACATTGCTTCACTATTGCCCTATTTTAGATTTCCACTGTCACAACAGAATATTGGAATGCAGGCTAAGGCATTGGAGATTGCTATGAAATTATAGGCCTCACCCATTCAGGATACGAATCTGGGAGTGCAACAGATTCAGTCACAGTTGGCTAGCCTGCATATGGAGTTGCAGAGCCTCAAGAAGGGAAAAGAGGTCGAGAATGAGGTCCGTGTGGATGTATGGTGTTTGAAATGTAAGGGCCAAGGTCATGACAAGGATCATTGCATGGTGTACCAGAATTATCTAGTTGGAGGAGGTCTTGTCCTCTTCAAACCAAAGAAAACTATTGGGCCAAGTATGGGAGTGGTACCATGGTGTGCTATTTGTTAGATTACGGGAAAACACACGATGAAAAAATGTCATATGCTGCAAAAATTTGTGCAAATTCCACAACAGTTGTTATGTAATTTCTGTAAGTCTGTGGGTCATGGCGAACACAATTGCTGGAGTTATGAATTGATGATGGATAGGACACCAACATATTGTGGAGCGATAAAAAGGTGTCTTGTGAACTCCTAATTACCTCACATTAATTATCAACCCAGGGACGACTTTTTATTTCAAGAGTGTACTCTGTCTGAGGCGGCTATTTTCTTAAGAGCAATGTTGTGCAATATAGTGCTTAAAACCCAAAAATAGATGAACGCTTGAAAAAGAAATCTAATTGGAACAGCAAGAAACTAAAATGTTCTAAACTAAATCATTCATTCAAACAACCATCAATCGAGGATATGGTAGCAATAACTCAATCCTCCAGAAATTGATGAAGGAAAAGGAATTAGAGTATGGATCATGGATCTGGGAGCATAATAGCGTCTGCTGTGTCTCACGACAGCCTTGATCCTCCTCTCACACCAAAGCAATAAATGCAAGGAAACGGAATGGCAGCAAGTAAAAATGAAATAACAAAAGGAAATAGAACAACCGTAAATGAAACAGCAATTAAAAGAACTAAATCTCGCGAGTCAAAAGTAAACTTGAACCAAACTCACATTTTGCAATGAAATAACAATCTTCAAAAGCAATTTACTTTATGAGGCGATATTCACAAATGAATTATGGAACAACAACTATCACCCGTATGTACATGATTTACATTAATATAGCAATCTGAAAGTATGGAATGATATAACTATGTTTCTGAACGAAGGAACATTGTCCTCAAGCCTCACAAATACTATTTCATAAGAATCTAATGATGATAATATTCATACCAATTTCCTGCTATGGAAATAGATGCAATTCGAATAGATTCACTTTGCGTAATACAGAGACATGAGTGAAGGAACGTATTCAGATTTAGATATTAATCATGAAGCATAGTCTGTCATATAAAAGATATATCAGATTGCTGAAACAATAGAAAGAAACAAACCAAACCCAAATCACCGTATGATACAACAGCGGCAAGTGTCCGTTGGAGCCGGGCCCGTAGCTTCCAATGGCACCGCCGTAAACTTACTTCAGATGCAGGGAGAAATAAACGCCAAGCCTTTTACATTAATTGCATTATCAAAAGTATAACAGGATCGGGTCTCAACGAAACTTAATAATCAAAGTCTGTTATGAAATTTATCATTACAAAATACAATCGTTCCCTTCCGCCCCGCCTCTGATCTTTGGTTTCCTTTTAAATAAAGAAGAATCAGAGCATGGATAAGTACAATCATGATTTTTCTTACAAATTTAGGTTGATTCCAACCCATTGATCAACAAGAACAAGGCGGATTTGGATTTGCAGCTAAGATTTGGAGGGCGGCCGCAACAGCAAATCCCAGAAAATCGTGTTCAAAGAACCCTGCGTTTCTCCCTGTACAAGCCGAATTTGGGCAAACTGTTCTTTATGAAGATAATTGGGCCCGTTCTGGACAAAACCCATGTTCCGGATTTTCCAAATTCGTCTTCATTTGCTCAGAATCTTAACCGCAAAACTGTCACTCCTTAAACCAGCGAATTTCTGAGTTGGCTGATTTAAAAATCAAATCTTCAATTTGGAAGTTACTTTGGAGGCTAAGAATGGCAAATGATGTTACAACCAACTTATTAGAACTATCATTGATAAAATAATGCATAATAATCAATTTATTAAAAATAAAAGAGAATAAATAATATTCATCCATGAGAGCATAAATTAGTTATAAAATGGATTTAAATGATAAATTATAATAAATGTCATGATGAAGAATGGTGGAAATGGGTGGAATAAACCTTCACAAGTGAGAATAATCATGGCATATTAACGACCCCACACACCCCCACACTCAATATGTTGCATGTCCTCATGCAACGAAAACTGAATATATTGCATGTCCTCATGCAACCCAAAGACAAAAACCATGTGTTAACCAAGCAATAAAAATTTGAGAATAACTGAATGCTTCCTTAATTAATAAATATTCAATTTTAGCAATCTTGATGAAGGCATAACAATTTTTACATTGACATTCAACTATATGTATGAAGTTGCAGCAAAATATGCTATAGATAACAGCAAACTTCATTAAAACTACAAACCAAATTTTGTTGAAATGTTGCAAGTAAATTTACAATACATGAATGTCTCTATGATCCAAAAATCAGATCGTTTTGATGCATGGATCATGAGATATAAATAAAATGGCTGTAGGTGAGAGTACATGATTTCCGAAATTGTATGAACCAATTTAACTTGAAATGATCTAGGTTTGTATATTTTAATAGTATGTCTGTGTTTCCTAGAGATCACAATAATTGAGTTCATAATTTTAAAAATATTATGGAAATCAATTTCTACACTGAAATTGTATGACTGAAATTGCATGCCTTAAATGAGAAAGAAAATAGGAAACATCCATCATGCGTAGCGATTCCTCCCCCTCTTTGAAAAATTAGCATGTCCTCATGCGATGCGAGAAAACAAATAGAGGTGGTTGCTACCAGCTGTTGAATTCTATGCTTGGTGTAAAACAACATGAAATAAGGGAGGTGTTGAGAGTGAATAAGAATAGCAATGGATGATAAAGAATATGAATGACGTGGGTATAAGAAAGAAATGAATGAAAGGAACACTCCCCCACACTCGAAAATGACATGCTACTGAAAAAGGGGAAGTGGTAAAGATGTGGAATGAAGGATGACAAATAATGTTCAAAATGGATTTGCATTAGATTCTCCTAAATTTATAATAAATTAGAAAACTATGCAATTTTACCTCAAGTTTTACCTCCAAAAATGTGGAATGACATATAAATACTGGCAGTTGTTGAAGCTGATGTAGGCAGAGTTGGTGCTGAAAGCGATGCAAAAAGGTAGAATCCAGGGAAGCACATCATGTCTGAAGAATTGTTCACGTTCACGAGCCTCTACTGTGAAGTGCAATAGTGTGGTCATGCTACGAATAGAATGCTGCCCATACTTGTTGTTCTCCTGTAAACAAAGCACTATTTTGCATACAATGTTCTTGAATCCATAGTGTTAGCTTTGAATAGCAACAGAGAAAATGCATGCAAAATTGCAATTAGAAAAACTTATGTATACATGCAATACTACTATGTTGTCAAATCAACAAGGTATGGCAAAGTGTAGTAATCATATCGCATGCAATCCCATAATGCATACATTCCCCCCCTCCAATTGGAAAATGGGTTCCATAACCATAAAGCATATGAGAGGGGTGGTGCGGACGGCAAGGCAATGGAATGAACAATATATCAGTAAGTAAAGCAGAGTACACTTATCAATGATAGGACGGTGAAAATTATGGTTATGTTGAGAGCAAAGTGTGTAAAGATAGTTATGAATAAGAGATAGGACGCTTTGGATTGATGATAGTTTATACAAAACGAAAAAAGGACAACAATATGCTAAAAAGATGCTTTGCTGACGGTATTCTAGCTGAAAATGATGTGATTGATCATAAAACACTTTCTCATGCATAAAGGTTCAAACAGGGAAAAAGTTAAGGAAATAACTTCTCTGATAAAAAGAAAATAAGAAAAGGGTATTATAATAATAATTGACGAAAAGATATAACTTCAATACCATAAGCAGAGCCGCTGCTGCCAGCAAGCGTCCATAGCCTCGGCAGGGTTGCTTTTTAACCCATATGAGCCAGGATCCTCAATTTATAAATGGAGAGTTTTAGTGCTGTTGTACAGAAGAGATCAGTGTGCTGGCGTGGTAACCAGACAACCACACTGCCATTCACTAGGAGGTAGCAAAAGTGATTAGGCCGGCTCGTGATGAGACCTCCTGTTCCAAGGATAATTTGGCTATCCAATGGATCATAACCCTGGTGTGGTGGCCATAATGGGAATGTCACTTTGTTACAGCCTTATGAACATGGTAGGCTGGCTCGTAATGAGACCCCCTATCCTCCATCTGCGAACAAATTTTTGTTGTTATTACACATTTTTATGATAAAAAGAGGGAGACTCAGTACTCCTTAAGAGCAGGGATGGCGGAAGAAGTTGAACATGTCAATATAAAAAATATACCCATAATCTCATTTATTACAGACAGAGAAGATTATAACCAGGAAGGGTGGAACCAGCATGGTATTAAGATGATCAATCAATATCATGTACAACAGAAAACAATGCAGTAAAGGAATATATAAATAATTGTGTCCCTTTTAAAAAGAATCTATCATCAAGGAGCTGTCCTTTTAAAGATCATAACGTGAATAATATTAACTTTGCTTCAAAAGAATCCATAATTCCTGTCCTCATAAAAGTAGTGTACTTCATGCCATGAAAGAGAATCAGGAGAATGTGGTTGAGCTGAACTATGAATAATCCCACAAGAGAAAGGAAATGGTTGCCCTCTAAAATATTCCCAAAGTGTTGCTCTTTTGAATGAACAGCAAAAACACTCAAAAAGTGGTGTTCCGTGTAGGGAACATCAAAGAAAATGCACACCAAAAAAACAAAAATACATACAAAAAACGTGAAAATGCAAATGTCGTTCCTTTTGAAAGAGAAAAATCCATGCAAGCAAAAACTCGAACTGCTGTTCCTTTTGAAAAAGGAACAGCAAAAAACTCAAACTGCTGTTCCTTTTGAAAAAGGAACAGCAAAAACACACCAAATGCTGTTCCTTTTGAAAAAGGAACAACAAAAAACTCAAACTGCTGTTCCTTTTGAAAAAGGAACAGCAAAAAACTCAAACTGCTGTTCCTTTTGAAAAAGGAACAGCAAAAACACACCAAATGTTGTTCCTTTTGAAAAAGGAACAGCAAAAAACTCAAACTGTTGTTCCTTTTGAAAAAGGAACAACAAAAACTCAAACTGTTGTTCCTTTTGAAAAAGGAACAACAAAAAACTCAAACTGCTGTTCCTTTTGAAAAAGGAACAGCAAAAACACACCAAATGCTGTTCCTTTTGAAAAAGGAACAGCAAAATGCTATTCCTTTTGAAAAAGGAACAACAAAAAACTCAAATTGCTGTTCCTTTTGAAAAAGGAACAGCAAAAACACACCAAATGTTGTTCCTTTTGAAAAAGGAACAGCAAAAAACTCAAACTGCTGTTCCTTTTGAAAAAGGAACAGCAAAAACACATCAAATGCTGTTCCTTTTGAAAAAGGAACAGCAAAAACTCAAACTGCTGTTCCTTTTGAAAAAGGAACAGCAAAAACACGCACTGCTGTTCCTTTTGAAAAAGGAACAGCAAAAACTCAAACTGCTGTTCCTTTTGAAAAAGGAACAGCAGAAACACACCAAACGCTGTTCCTTTTGAAAAAGGAACAGCAAAAACACACCCAACGTGAAAGTGCAGAAGTGCTGTTCCATTTCGAAAAGGAACAGCAGCTGTTCCATTTCGAAAAGGAACAGCAAAATGTGAAAGTGCAAAAAGTGCTGTTCTATTTCGAAAAGGAACAGCAAAATGTGAAAGTGCAAAAAGTGCTTTTCCATTTCGAAAAGGAACAGCAAAATGTGAAAGTGCAAAAAGTGCTGTTCCATTTCGAAAAGGAACAGCAAAATGTGAAAGTGCAAAAAGTGTTGTTCCATTTCGAAAAGGAACAGCAAAATGTGAAAGTGCAAAAAGTGCTGTTCCATTTCGAAAAGGAACAGCAAAATGAATTGTGAAAAAGGAACAACAAAATGTACTGTGAAAAAGGAACAGCAAAATGAATGGCTGAACCAAAAAGTGCTATTCCTTTAGAAAATAAATAGCAACACGACAATGATGTCCTTTTGAAAAAGGAACAGCAGGAACGACAAAAAAATGCACACAAATGTTGTTCCTTCAGAAAAGGAACAGCAAAATATACAACCATAAAATGCAAGCACGCAAAGAATGAATTAGCTGTTCACTGTATTGAAGCTGAGGATGGGTCACAGTTTGAATGAAGCAACACCTGAAACACAAAATATAAGAGAAATTAGAAAAGAAACAACAAAAAGCAGTATGTAAATAAATAAATTGAGTTACAACAGCTATGATGTTATGTCAAAAAAATGATCTATTTGAAAAATGTTTTGGCAGCAGTGACAAGACATGAATCTTGAAATTGAAATCAATTCTTCATTTGTTCTATTATGAATCTGTTGGGTAATGATTTGGATAAAATTCCTTTGTTTTATAAAAATTTCTTTGAAAAATCACGCGTCCATAAGTTAACCTTCTTTATTTTCCCAAGACCTACAAAAAACGAGTATCTACCTGCAATAAAACATTAAATCATGAAGAAAGAGAGGTGTACGGACTCCCTTAATCCAAGAATTATGTAAAAAACTAACAAGTAGTTACTCTATATAACAAATCCATAGAGAAAATAACAAAGTAAAGTTTATTTGTTACCTGCGGGAGAGCAGTGGCCAATCATACTAACCAGCAGTGTTTTAATCACAACTTCTTTGTTTTTCGTCCAAATTGAGTGATTCCAAAGCCAAATGAAAGCTAATTCAATGGTGTATCTCCAATAGAAACAGGTTTTAAAAACTCAATGATATGATATGTCAAATTTGTTTAGAACAACCTGCATAATAGAGTCATCTTCGATTACCCGGCTTAGACCATCAGTTGATATTTCAAGCGTAACTTTTTCGTTTGATGTCGGATTCAAATGATTCAAATTGGAAATGAAAGTAGATTCATTTATTTATCTCCAATAGAAACAGGTTTTGAAGACAAGAAGAATTGATAGGTCAAATATTGTAAGGAACAGCCGGAAAAACATAGTTTTAAGGGTACTGATTTACGATAGACAGTCAGTATTTTGATCATAACTTCCCCATACGATATCAAAAATGAGTGATTCCAATTGCATTGTAAACTAGATTCATAGGGAAATCTACCATAGAAACATGTTTTAAAAATTCATCCATTTAGGCCTCCAAAAAGTGACTGTCCCAACTCTGTTCCTGAGCTGCCCGCTAGACATCCGGTCAATGTTTTGGCTCTAACTTTTTCGTTTCAAATCCAAATTGAGTGATTCCAATTGGATTGGAAAGTAGACATCAAGGGCTATTTAGGATAGAAACAGGTTTTAAAAATATGGTCATTTAGGCCTCCAAAAACTGACTGTCCCAACTCTGTTCCTGAGCTGCCCGCTAGACACCCTGTCAATGTTTTGGTTCTAACTTTTTCGTTTCAAATCCAAATTGAGTGATTCAAATTGGGTTAGAAAGTAGACATCAAGGGCTACCTAGGGTAGAAACAGTTTTTAAAAATATTCATTTTCGGTCCCTCAAAACTTGACTGTCCCGACTGTTTTTCCAGAAAGTTCATCAAGCCCGCAAGCCAAAAAAATGAAATTCAAGCATTTTCTTTTAAATTGGTGATAAAAATGAAAATGAGTGTTTGTAGAACTTATTATTTCCATTATGATTCATCTACAAACACAAATTATAAAAAAATTATCACCGATGTTGATTTGCATAGCATGTTGCAACAAAAACCCTAGTTTTACAAAAGAACAAAATGCACTTATTTATGTCCTTATTTTGCTTTATTTTATTCACTAACCTACTTTGATTGAAGGATGAATATGACTACGTGTATAAGTACTTCCAGTGAAGCCATTTTCGAAATACGGCTTCACGTATGCACATACCCAAATTTGAAAAATGCATATTAATGGATATTAGGGTATGAGAAGGTGGCTTCCCTTGAAAAAATGATATCAAAAATTGTTGAAGCATAGAGTGATGTTGCAAACAAATGATGGAGTGAAACCAATCTTCAATGTATCCTTTATTTTCTTGATTTCGCATAGCCATCATATCATGAAGTTCTTGAGCTTTTAAAATAGCTTGTTGATGCATAGTAAAAGAAACCTCATTTTCTTCCATAACTTCTACAATTTTTGCATTTGAAACATTCTGAATCTCATTGTAGGTTTTCTCTAATGACACATGTGAGATAGAATGGGTGGGAAGGGTGGGTAAATTTTCCAGCTCAACATTGTAAGCATGTTGTACTGGTTTATTATGGTGGGGGTGTGAAATTAGTTGAGCAGGAGTATTTTGATGATGTGGCTGATTGGGTTGTGTGAATGGGCAAGCAAGGTGTTGTGAAAGAGCTGGTGGAGAATATGGAGAATGTGCTTGTGCTACAAGATGAGGGAGAGTAGTCATGCCATCATAAGATGAACCATGCCCAACTTGTAAACAAGATAGGTGGTTATATTGACATCGCTGCCCTAACACATTAGCATTCCATAATGGATTATGCAAGTATGACGATGGAGAAAAAGTGTTTTGAACCATACTTGTAGGCCATGATTTCTGTGGTTTTGACCTTGTTGCAGCTTCCTTACCTCTTTGATATGCCACTTCCATCATAGATAAGGAAGAGCGAGTATCTATGAGATGCTCCTTTCGGTCATGAGAACAAAACATTTCATCAAATTCTTCATTTTTATGAACCTGCAAAACATCCAATTTTTCTTTTAAAGAGCTAATAAAATCCAATTTAAAATTTTCAAATAAAGCATTGATTTCAGCTCTTATGTCTCTTATTCTTGTAGCATATTTGGAAAAGGAAAAACAAACATCTCTAAAATTCTTACCAGCCTTGGAGATTCCTCTTGAATACCTTATGCACAACTCACAAACATCATCATATGATAACTGAAAAACATCACCTTTTCCTATCAGATTTAGGGTTTCTAAACATTTATCTTTGATTCCTTTAAGAAGGCGTGTTTTTAAGATCTCTTTTTCCAAATGCTTATATTTTGATTTTTGAAGGTTATAATGAAACCGATCTACATAGTCCTCCAAAATTTCATCTTCCCCTTGTATCATATAGAAAATATCTTCATTGGATTTGCGATAGTCTTGGTACTTCTTCAAGAATATGTTCTTCATGTCCTCCCATGATTGGATGCAATTCCCACCTAGGCTCATGAACCATCGGAGAGCTGCTCCTTTTAGAGTAAGAGGAAACACTTTCAATCTTTGATCATTAGTACAATAATCATATCCTCTGCAAAGTATTTCAAACTCAAACATAAATGTATGTGGATCTTCATTTGCTAAACCATGAAAATTTGGTAAAGATGGGGGAATTATGTGCATTTGTGTCATTCCTAGATCTTTGATAGGAAATTCAAAAGTAGAAACGTGAGCCATTTCTTACCATAATAGAAGATGTTCTTCATGTGTTTCTTCGAGGCTCCTCCTTCAAATGTTCCTGTCAATTGGTTAGTGAAATGGGTGGTGCTTACATCACCACTTGCGTGAGATCATGTGATTCATTTTTTAAAAAAATTCTATTTTTCCTAATAATTCACACAAAAATTCAAACATCTATTTCTATTCTAGGTTCTTTTAAGAGTCCTGCTGGAAAGCGGACGGTGGAGCAGGGCTTTTACATGCTCCGTACGCAGGTTCTTACCTTCCGTTTTTAAGATCCAACTCTTCCCTAGCAGGCACTCATCAGATTCACACTACTCTTTAGAAATGGCTACACTCTTCCCCGGCAACGGCGCCAAAATGTGGAGCGATAAAAAGGTGTCTTGTGAACTCCTAATTACCTCACATTAATTATCAACCCAGGGACGACTTTTTATTTCAAGAGTGTACTCTGTCTGAGGCGGCTATTTTCTTAAGAGCAATGTTGTGCAATATAGTGCTTAAAACCCAAAAATAGATGAACGCTTGAAAAAGAAATCTAATTGGAACAGCAAGAAACTAAAATGTTCTAAACTAAATCATTCATTCAAACAACCATCAATCGAGGATATGGTAGCAATAACTCAATCCTCCAGAAATTGATGAAGGAAAAGGAATTAGAGTATGGATCATGGATCTGGGAGCATAATAGCGTCTGCTGTGTCTCACGACAGCCTTGATCCTCCTCTCACACCAAAGCAATAAATGCAAGGAAACGGAATGGCAGCAAGTAAAAATGAAATAACAAAAGGAAATAGAACAGCCATAAATGAAACAGCAATTAAAAGAACTAAATCTCGCGAGTCAAAAGTAAACTTGAACCAAACTCACATTTTGCAATGAAATAACAATCTTCAAAAGCAATTTACTTTATGAGGCGATATTCACAAATGAATTATGGAACAACAACTATCACCCGTATGTACATGATTTACATTAATATAGCAATCTGAAAGTATGGAATGATATAACTATGTTTCTGAACGAAGGAACATTGTCCTCAAGCCTCACAAATACTATTTCATAAGAATCTAATGATGATAATATTCATACCAATTTCCTGCTATGGAAATAGATGCAATTCGAATAGATTCACTTTGCGTAATACAGAGACATGAGTGAAGGAACGTATTCAGATTTAGATATTAATCATGAAGCATAGTCTGTCATATAAAAGATATATCAGATTGCTGAAACAATAGAAAGAAACAAACCAAACCCAAATCACCGTATGATACAACAGCGGCAAGTGTCCGTTGGAGCCGGGCCCGTAGCTTCCAATGGCACCGCTGTAAACTTACTTCAGATGCAGGGAGAAATAAACGCCAAGCCTTTTACATTAATTGCATTATCAAAAGTATAACAGGATCGGGTCTCAACGAAACTTAATAATCAAAGTCTGTTCTGAAATTTATCATTACAAAATACAATCGTTCCCTTCCGCCCCGCCTCTGATCTTTGGTTTCCTTTTAAATAAAGAAGGATCAGAGCATGGATAAGTACAATCATGATTTCTCTTACAAATTTAGGTTGATTCCAACCCATTGATCAACAAGAACAAGGCGGATTTGGATTTGCAGCTAAGATTTGGAGGGCGGCCGCAACAGCAAATCCCAGAAAATCGTGTTCAAAGAACCCTGCGTTTCTCCCTGTACAAGCCGAATTTGGGCAAACTGTTCTTTATGAAGATAATTGGGCCCGTTCTGGACAAAACCCATGTTCCGGATTTTCCAAATTCGTCTTCATTTGCTCAGAATCTTAACCGCAAAACTGTCACTCCTTAAACCAGCGAATTTCTGAGTTGGCTGATTTAAAAATCAAATCTTCAATCTGGAAGTTACTTTGGAGGCTAAGAATGGCAAATGATGTTACAACCAACTTATTAGAACTATCATTGATAAAATAATGCATAATAATCAATTTATTAAAAATAAAAGAGAATAAATAACATTCATCCATGAGAGCATAAATTAGTTATAAAATGGATTTAAATGATAAATTATAATAAATGTCATGATGAAGAATGGTGGAAATGGGTGGAATAAACCTTCACAAGTGAGAATAATCATGGCATATTAACGACCCCACACATATAAAGTACATATGGAGGTTCATCCTTAGGATCAAGGCACAACTGCAGTATGTGGAGGATTTCAGGGATGAGGAAGAGGACAAGGAGGAGGGGCTGGAAAAGGTTGTGGCCAGATCATCTGTTACAATTATTGAGAACCAGGTCACTTTGCGCGAGATTGTCAGAATCCAATGTACCCCTCATGTCAATATTGTCGCTAGTTTGATCATGTCATATAATATTACCCTATGCTCATTGCAAAGATGCAAGAAAAGAAGACTTAGACTCAACAGCCTACCTAGAGCATCTAGATGATGAGATTTGAACCGCGTGGAGAGGTTCCTAGTGTTAATATTGTCACGCGAAGTAGCTTAGCTATCGGGGAGGATAAAGGGAAGCAACCAGAGGAAAATGTATGGGTTCACAAGGCTACTGATAAGGAGACTAGATTCTATGTAAATAAGGTAAAGGAAACATTTATGGAAGAAAAAAGGAGCCTTGTAGAGGAAGGAGCTTCTACGTCAAGGAGTCAAAGTATGGGAAACCATGAAGACACCAGTACTACGTAGGAGGTAGAACCGTCATTATTAGCATCATTTTTAAAAACCTGCATGAAGCTCCTACGGGATAAGAAGGTAGTAGAAGGACTGCAAGAATTGATAGATAACTACACTGGAAAGAATAAGTCATTGTCGGAACAATGCGCAGTACTTAAGGTGGGAAAAAGTAAGAAGAGGATTGGTCACGAAATGCGATTGACTGCCTAGATTGGAGAATACGAAATGGACCAGGTGATTCTTGATTTAGGATCTGATGAAAATGTTCTTCCAAACAATCCTGGGAAAGAATGGGAAGACCAACACTACGGTGGTCCCCAATGCACGTGAGGATGGTGAACTGGCAAAATATTATTCCTATGGGGTGCCTACATTGAGTGACTGTGGATATTGAATGGGCACGTACCATAGTTGATTTTGAAGTAATCAAAATAGTAGATGGCAGTAACCCATACCCAATGCTTCTTGGAATTGATTGGGAATTTGATATGAACAAATTCATCAACTTGAAGAAGCGCAATTTGAAATTTGAAAAGAAGGAATTAAGGGTTATTGTGCCATTGGATCCAGTCGAGGGTCACAATATACTGAAGAAGTCCACGATTATGAGGAGGAGGATGATATTGAGCAGATCTATAAGCTAACTGCACGAGATGAATATTGGATCAACCATATGGCAGATGGGTGAATTATGTCAAAGAAGGATAGCTCTTGCAATTCAAATTCAGATGAGGAGCTCGAACACTTGTAAAACAGGTTGCATGAGGTATCATCGTTGCAATGAAATAGGCTTACAAGTTCACTCCGGTTTATATCCACTGAGGTATGTAACTTACCGCATTATGATGGTTTAGAAGATGTCAAATTATTTTTGGATAAATTTGAAAAATATGTACCGGAGGAAAATCGTTCCAGGTATAGACCTCACGTTGAGAGCTATGCCTCCTAGATGGTGGGGTACACATAAGAACAACTTTGCAGACTGGAAGGAATACCTGCGGATGATGAAGCTATGATTTCGATATTCCAATACCTGCATTATGGAGAAATACATAGGGAAGGATGATCCGCGTGACCATCTAGCTCGATGGATGAAAGCATGGGGAGAAGAACCGCAACCAAATGGTTTTCATATAATTTTCCATACTTTGGATACGATTCTGATCTACTGGTATCTAGAAATAGAGTTGTGACATGGAACCACATAACAGGATGTTCTAAAAGAAATATTTCTGTTAACTTTTAGCTTTGAAGATGGATTTGAATGCATTGATGAGGCATTGCAGAAGATTAAAGTTGCAATATTCAAAATTCCTGAAGAACCTGTTGCATGGGTACAACTAGATTGGAGCACGCAGCTGCACCATGCACTCGAATGTTACAATGTGACCACTGAGGAAGGAGAAGAAGACCCTAGGAAAATCAATATTCCTAAGTTAGAAGGACAACTCGAAGCCTCCAGGCCTCAAGCAGAAGTCCCTGATATCTCATAGCCTTTGAAGACCAAGTAGGTGAATATTGGATCAGAACAATAGCCAAAATTTACAAACATAGGTGACTATTGGGATGAAGATATAGTCGACAAATTTTTGGAGCTACTACGAGAGTATCAAGACTTGTTTCCCACCATGTTTTCTGATCTACAAGGGATAGTGGGGGATCTTGGCGTCATGAAGATCAATTGAAAGCCAGATGCGAAGCCAATGAAGAAACACTCCTACCGGTTGAATTCTAAATATAAAAAAAATGTGCGCAAAGAATTAAATAATATGCTTGCAGCAGGGATTATTGAACCTATCGAGGAATTAGACCGGATTATCCCCATGGTGGTTCAGGACAAGAAAACACAGGGTGAAATTTGGATATGCGTAGATTTGAGGAATTTGAATGATTCTAATGTCCATGATCCATTTCCGATGCCATTCACAGATGAAGTACTGGAAAATGTTGGAGGTTAGGAAGCTTATTCATTTACTGATGGGTTTTCATGGTACCATCATATCAAGATCACAGCGGAGGATAGAAATAAGACTACCTTCGCCACTGAATGGGGGTGTTTCCAATATATAGTTATGCCTTTCGGACTTAAGAATGCCCTTGAAATTTTTTCTAGTGTGGTATTTGTAGCCTTCAAGGACTTTATTCACAAGTTTTTGGAGGTCTAATTTGATGATTGGACTGTGTTTAGGTTAGTTAAGAGACATGTTTGCAATCTTCACCTTATGTTGGATATGTGTCGAAGCTATTAGATTTATCTTAATTTGAAGAAATGCATATTCTGCGTACCATATGGAATATTGTTGGGCCATGTAGTCTGTAAGCAGAGGTTGATGGTCGGCCCTACCAAAATTGTTGTAATTATTAATTTGGAGCCTCCGAAGAATGTCAAACATCTGCACGTGACATTGGGCCACACAGGTCACTACATTAAATTTATCAAGGCATATGTGTAGATCACTACGCCCATGGAAAGATTGCTAAAAAAGGATGTGACATTTTGCTAGGATGATGACTGCTAGAAGAGTTTGGATGTTTTGAAGGAGAAAATGGTCACCACACCCATTTTAGTGTTCCCCGATTGGAGGAAAGAGTTCCATGTACATGTAGATGCATCATGTATAGCACTAGGATTTGTGCTAACCTAGCTAGGTGAAGGTGATATCGATCATCTGATAGAATTTGAAAGTAGAAAATTGTCTAAGGCAGAAAATAATTATTCTACCACATTGCGCGAAGGACTCGCAATGGTGTATGTGCTGTAAAAATTCATGCACTACTTGTTGGGTGCGCACTTCAAGATGTACACGAGCCATTCTTCTTTGAATTACCTGTTCGACAAGCCTGTGTTGTGGGGGGGGGGGGATTTGTTGATGGTTGTTTCTATTTTAGGAATATGATTTTGAGGTAATTGTGAAGCCAAGGTGCTTGAATGCTGGACCAGATAACCTTTCACAGATTGAGAATGGTGACGAACCTACAAATCTAGAGGAGGAATTTCTTGATGCACAACTCTTTGTTGTGCACGTTGTTGACAACTATTTTGCAAACATAATCCAATTCTTGTCTATAGGTATAGCTCCTAAAGGGTATTCCATGCAGCAAAAAAAACGAGTTGGTTTTCTGGGCTGCATATTTCTCTGTTATCACTAGACATTTATATAAAATGGGATATGATGAAATATTGCGAAGGTATGTCCCGGAGTATGAACGACAAAGCATCCTCACTGAAGCACATGGAGGAGATGAAGGAGGACATTATGCGGGAAGGGAAACTATGCAGAAGATCCTATGTACGGGACTATGGTGGCCAGCTGTGCATAAGGATGCCAAGGTTTATTGCAGGGCATGTTAGCTACCTATATCAATAGGTTTCATATTTCATGATTGGCAAAGAAAGTTCCAAATATGCTCTGCTTTGGTGACACAAAGATCCCATATTTCCAAAAAAGAGACAAGGTGTGTATATAGCTTTATGGTGACTAAGTTTTGATGGATGGTCCAAAAGCCTAATCTGGATCATACCATATTTCAATTTTCTATTGTAAAATAGAGAAAGAAGTCTGTCCAAATTGCTTAACCTTGGCAGACAAGTAGATTAGGTAGAGAAGTAAGGTTCCCAACTGCTTAATCTGGGACCTTGGAAGCAATAAGGGCAGTTCTAGATAGAAAATCAAAAGAAAAAGCCAAAGAAAAGAAAAGGCACATAAGGGTCTGCAAGTCTAAGTGCACCCTCCAGGAAGTAACAAAAAATGCTAGGAAATAGATGGGTAAGTAAATGGGGTTGCAGAAATCTCATTCCTTTCAAGTGAGTGTTTGATAACATGTTTTGCAAAAGAATATCAGTGGATTGAGAAGGTTCTCTTCTCCATCATGTTGCAGCAAAACAAAGGAGCATGTCTAACTTCCCATTTTCCCC
The DNA here is from genome assembly GCA_031772625.1 of Pinus tabuliformis. Taxonomy (NCBI): domain Eukaryota; kingdom Viridiplantae; phylum Streptophyta; class Pinopsida; order Pinales; family Pinaceae; genus Pinus; species Pinus tabuliformis. Next base: position 335,441,977 of record CM062810.1, on the reverse strand, counting down.
TTTCACATTCATTTACTAACATCCCTTCATCAGTACAGATTCATGGAAGAATTTAAGGTTTTATGTTGGTTCCTATTCCTTTAAGAAGCCACATTTCTTGTCTAAAATTCTTTTTATTTTGATCTACTTCCTAACTAAGTTTAAGCTCCATAAAGCTTAGTAAACACCATTTCCCATTCTTATTCCCCCCCCCAGTACTAAAAACTAACTCTATCTATTCTAAATCCCTTATGTTCCCCTTCCCCCTACTATAATAACACCATGGTGTATAAATCCCAAGCATTATATAAATATTCTCCCTTTTAGCACTATAGCTAAATAAGTTTGTTGAGGGAGACATTGGTCCACCAGGGACCAGGGTCAACCCTATCATGGGATTGCTCTAGCCTCTGGTTGGAGTAATAACCTCCCCCTAAGCACTCACCTCCCCTCTGTTCAGAAATTCCACAAAGGACCCCCTTACCTCTGCTAAAACCCACTAAAAACCCTTTTTCCTACAGAAAAAACCCAAAAAACCCATCAAAACCCTTAAATCCTAAGTTCCGCGCATAAATATTAATTTGAATATTTTAATGCCGGCGGGCCCCCCCCAACATGCACGATCCGTCGGGAGGCCCGCCAGCCATCCATCATCTGCCACCCTCGATCCAACGATGGGCCGGTATTTTAGGATCTGGATCTGCCGACCTTTAGCGTCCGGGGAACGGTGGTTTTCCGCCTCGTACATGGGACGCGTGGCAGGCGGCGTGGTTGTTCGGAGCCCCCCTCCCAGATACCGCCTATGCCCAAAGGTGGTGCGGGGAAACCGCTTACCACCATCCCCGTGACCACCTCCTCCTTATGTCATCTGTTGGGACTCACAATTGACCTATTTTTGACCTTATCTTTTGCCGTATTATTACCCTTTTGTAGTCATAAGTTGAAAGCTTTTATTTTATAATGACATATTAACCCCAAGGTATGAAGTAACCTTCCGCATATCTATGTTTAATTGTTTATTTCATATTCGTGAATATCTTTATACTTATCCTTGGAAACGCTGACTAAATTGTCAAATAATCGTCTTAAGCTTGCAGGAGTTATAATGTATAGTTGCTGTAACACCAAAAACAGCAACTACGCAGTTGCTGCAACACCAGAAACAACAACTACGCAGTTGCTGCAACACCAGAAGCAGCAACTCCGTAGTTGCTACAGTCAGCAACAACAATTACCTAAAGCAAGCTATTTTGTAACAGCCACGAACAACAGATGGCAGCTATCTAAAGAATCTTGACGTGGCATAATCAAGCGGAAGTCTAAAGAAAGAAGAACACAGTCAGCATGAACAAGCATGGGGAAATGGCGAAGGAATATGAAGATCCCGAGAAGACGGTCAAAGTCAGTTACCCGCTGTGTAACAGCTAAAGCTCAAGAAAAGAATGTATTATCATACTGTTGTAACAGCACTCTGAATTGCTTATTTTTGACAAGATGGGTTAACCGAATAGGCTGTAATACTCTATTGTAATAGATGTCTCTTCTATAAAGATGAGACATGTACATGAAACAGGGATTAGTCGGTGTCTATGGTCAGTTTGTAATCGAGATTCTGAGAACATTAGCAAGTCTGAACTCTATTGTATTTAATCTTCTTGGCAGATGAATATAATACTGTTTTGAGCACTTAATCCCGTCTTCGTTTTCCTGGGGAATCTTGTGAGAGGGACTGGGCCCACCTTCCTCACAAGATTCACCCATTTACTTTCTTGTCAAGTGTGTAAGTGTGCAGTAATTTCTTTCTGGTACTCTGTTTGGATTTGATAGCATTACCTCTGGTATTCTTTGTTTTGCTAGTACTCTGTTTCATTAATCACTTGAGTTTGTTTCTCACCGGTGAATGAGAGTGCAGTGTGCGTTAGTAAATCTGATTACAGGGGCAGGTGCTGAACGTCCCCATCTGGAGGATAGGGTCCTGATCCTCTGCCAACAGAGCATCCATTATTTTGCTTTCCAGATTCATAGTTTTAATTAATTGCTTTCATCTTAACAAGTACTGTAATGACATAGCGTAAGAATTACATATACTACAGCTTTTCGATGCTTTTAGACTTTAAGTACATACAGTACGCAGTAGCCTTTGAAATAAAAAGACTTTCCCTGGTTGAAAATTAATGTGGTACTTGAATGTTTAATTCATAAACAATTCAACTAGCCAACATTTTGGCGCCGTTGCCGGGGAAGGCAACTAAAGAATTCTAAAAGCATTAATGGTTTCTTTGTGAAAATAACAGGTGTATGAGAGGACGCAAGAAACCTAATTTTACAGGCGGCAAAGGAGGAAGGAAGACTTACATCGACGAAATCATCTCTAAGGCCGAAGCGTCACAGAGGACGAGTTCCCGGAGACCCCAGATCCAATACTCCTCACAAACAGACCAACAGACGGAGGAAGTGATAGGACCTGAGAGGAAGCTGGAAGCACCAGAGTACACCGAGGAACCGGTAGAGGAACCTGAAGAAATAGAAGACACAGAAGACAAAGCGAGTGATTCAGAGAAAATACCGATGGAAGATAACAGAACAGAAGGGAGAGGGGAAAACTCGCTCTCTACCCTGGAATTCCCTATTGGGGAACTTCCGAGAGGAACAACCCCCATGAAGAATATTCCACTCTCGGCATTACCCAATTTCCATGGGTTGTCCTCCGAAGATCCGGACGAATTCCTCTTCGAATTTGACATACTATGTAGAAGCTATGATTACATAAGTCCTAATCAGAAGCTGAAATTGTTTCCAGCAACACTAAAAGGGAACGCACTGAGGTGGTTTATGAGCTTGGGAGCTCAGGCAATCACCACCTGGGACCAAATGAAAGAGGGATTTCTGGCTAAGTATCAAGACTACTGCCGGACAAGAGAAAGAAAGGAAGAATTGTTTAAAATGGTCTAGAAAGAGGACGAGAATTTGGAAGATGTCGTGGAAAGATTACAGTATAATCTGCAGCGGTCTGATCATCCTAATATGAGCAAAGACATTTTGAAGACCATACTGCTGAAAGGGGTAAGAGATGATTGCCTGGACATGCTGAACATGCTTGGGAAAGGGGACATTTCTAAAGAACCCTTTGATGAAATTATTAACCTCTGTATGCGGTGTTCAAGGGGAGCGGCAGGCAGATCGAAAAGCAGAGATAATGTGTATTCAAGGGTTCAGAAGTTAGCCAGTGGAGGAGCAACAAGAGCTGAGATAGGTAACTTATTAGAAGAATTTAAAACTGAAATGCTAAGTTCTTTTGCTTCACAGATTGATGCTCTGCAGGTCAAGAAGAAACAGGCAGAAGTAGAAGCTGCTCTGGCAATTTTCTGTTCAAAATGCAGAGAAAAACATCCACTTAGAGAATGCCCATTGGATAGGATGCCTATATGCACAATCTGCGAAAAGGATCATGAAACACAGCAATGCCCCTCTCTGCCTGGAATCAAAGCAGCACTGCAGACAACTAAAGAAGAAGCTGAAGCGGTGTACCTAATGACTTAGAGGAGGCAATGGCCACAGAGACAAGGTACGAGCTCTAATACAACATTCAATCGTTGGAATAATAATTCTCCTTTTTACCCACCCATGAATCAAATGCAATACCCACCCTTCAACACAATGAACTTTCCACTTATGCAGCAACCAAATATCCCTTTTCCTGACCCTACTATGTGGAATCCTTGGGCCCCCCAGCAACCATACTTTAATCAATGGAACCCAAACTGGGCAGCCCAACAGATACCCTTTCCTCAACAACAACAATCTCTTTCCTTACCATCTAATAATCCTCCGAATAATCAGGCAATGAGACCACAGCTGCCTGTACAACCTAACCCCAATCCGAATAATAATAAGGCCTTGCAAGTTATTGACATTCAAAATCAGTCTATTTCTCCCCTGCAATGTAATGATATCCATCTTCGCTTAGGGAGAATAGTTGAACCTATTATAGATGATATCACGGACTCTGACAAAGAAGAGACTAGAAAAGAGAAACCAGCTAACCATAGTACTGAAACAGTAGAAACAGCACCTAACAATAACAACCAAACGGTAGATCCACCATTCCCTGAAAGACTGGCTCTCACTAAAACACCTGAACAACCTACCTTCAATCTTTTAGGAGAGTTACAGAACTTGTATGTCAAAATCCCATTATTGCAAGCACTAAGGGATGTTCCTATATACGCTAGAACTATTAGAGACATCTGTGTAAAGAAACCTGGAAGGAGGGCTAAGGACCCCCTCACAGTTCATGTGATGGGGGAATTAACCGCCTTAATGACTGAAAAAGATTACCCTGTCAAGTATGGTGACCCTGGTCACCCTACAGTAACAGTCCAGGTCAGAAAAACCTTTATCTCTAAAGTCTTAGTAGACTTAGGAGCTGCAATAAATATCATGACTCTCGAAACAGCTCAATTGCTCCAGCTGAAAAATTTTATCAGGGAAACTCCTACTATCTTAGAATTAGTTGACCGTTCTACTATCAAACCTGAAGGGGTCATTGAAGACCTTATAATCTCTATAGAATCCTGGAACTACCCGGTTGACTTTGTGGTTTTACAAACCAAAACAAAGTTGGGGGGTCATCCGTTGATTCTAGGGAGACCTTGGTTGGCTACAACAGATGCTTTTATCAGCTGTAGATCTGGATCAATGACCATCTCCAATGGACAAGAAACTAAACAGCTGACCCTCTATCCCCATGCCACTCCCATGATTAACAATGACAATTCTATATGGGTAGACTATGAGGATGAGGAAACCCAACCGATATTAACTATTGGGCAAGCTTTGACCTTTAAAGATTCCACCGAAGATGAACTAATTAGCAGTTTTATTTCTGAACCCTCTTCGGTTAATCCAGAAACATCTAATCACTTCGCTGCAATCCTAGAACCTGAATCCCAGCAGAATATGAATGATGAAAACTTATGCCAGACAGCATTAGGCAACTCTTCCAAGAGCACAACAGTTGAAATTGAGCCTGGTAAAACGCTGAATATAAATCCTGATTTGACTGATGATGAAAGGCAGAAATTAATAAAGTTACTCCAAGCAAACAAAGAGGCATTCGCATGGGACTACACAGACATGAAAGGAATCTCCCCTGAATTATGTACTCATCGTATATACATTAAGGAGGGATCCAGACCAGTCTGTCAACCCCAACGAAGAATGAACCCTAACCTCAGAGAAATTGTAAAGGAGGAACTCCAAAAACTTTTAAATGCAGGATTCATATATCCAATATCTGACAGCGAGTGGGTTTCTCCACTCGTAATTGTACCAAAGAAGAATGGGAAATGGCGAGTATGTGTAGACTATAGAGCATTAAATAAAGCAACCCAAAAAGATCATTTCCCTTTACCTTTTATTGATCAAGTATTGGATAACTTAGCAGGTAAGAAATTCTTCTCATTCTTGGATGGGTTTAGTGGATACAACCAAATCAGGATTGCACCCCAGGATCAGGACAAAACCACATTTACTAGCCCATGGGGAACCTTTGCCTATAGAGTACTGCCATTTGGGTTGTGTAATGCTCCAACGACATTTCAGAGAGCGGTGATAGGAATCTTTTCTGATATGTTAAACGATTCATTAGAAATATTCATGGACGACTTCACTCCTTATGGAGTGACCTTTGAAGATGCCCTGCAAAACCTTGAAAAAGTACTCAAGAGGTGTATTGAAGCACACCTCGCTTTAAGCACTGAAAAGTGCCACATGATGATGAACCAGGGCATTGTATTAGGTCATTTCATTTCATTTTTAGGAATCCAAGTCGACCCAGCTAAGATTCAGGTGATTCAGAACCTTCCTATCCCCAAAACACAAACAGAGGTGAGAAGTTTTTTAGGACTTGCCGGATATTACAGAAGATTTATTAAGGATTTTTCTAAAATAGCTTCTCCTTTGTTTGTGTTATTAATGAAAAATGTTGAATTCAAGTGGACTGATGACTGTGAGACTGCATTCAATAAACTTAAGCATCAGTTGTCCACAACTCCTATTTTGAGAGGACCCGACTGGACATTACCCTTTCACATTTCCTCTGATGCCTCAGACACGGCAATTGGAGCTGTCCTAGGTCAGGAAGAAAACAATCTCCCCTATGCTATCTATTTCATTAGCAAAAACATGACACCAGCTGAGTTAAATTATACAGTAACTGAGAAAGAATTTTTAGCAGTTATTTATGCTATTAATAAATTTTGGCATTATATTACTGGCTATACTTCCTTTGTGCATACAGACCACTCGGCCATCAAGTATTTAATGAATAAATCAATTACTAATGCTCGAGTCACCAGGTGGTTATTACTATTACAGGAATTTGATATCACAATCGTAGATAGGCCAGGAAAAGAAAATGTAGTTGCTGATTTTCTTTCTCGTTTAAAAACCAATGAAAATGTTCCAGTAGATGATTCTTTTCCTGATGAGTATCTATTTGCAGTATCTGCTCACTCACCTTGGTATGCAGACATTGCCAATTACCTAGTTGCAGGAAAATTACCATCACACCTATCACACAGGGAAAGAAGGAAGATCATTCAGCAAAGTGCTAGGTACAGCTGGATAAGCGGGTGTCTGTTCCATACAGGAATAGATCAAGAAATCAGGAGATGCGTTGGGGAAGATGATATTTATGACATATTGAAAGCTTGTCACGATGGTCCTTGTGGAGGACATTTTGCAGATAAAAGAACAGCTCACAAGGTACTTAGAATGGGTTATTACTGGCCATCACTTTTTAAAGATGCAAAAAAATATGTGAAGGCTTGTGACAGCTGCCAAAGAATGGGCCAGCCCAACCATAGGGATGAAATGCCACTCAACCCTCAGGTAACTCTCGAACCCTTTGAGAAATGGGCATTAGATTTTGTAGGTCCCATTAATCCTCCATCCAATCAAAGAGTTTACATTTTAGTATGCACAGATTACATGACTAAATGGGTAGAGGCCAAAGCACTCATTAAAGCTAATGAAGAAGCAGTACTAACATTCCTATTTGAAGAAATCTTTGTTAGATTTGGACTACCCAGAGAATTAGTCACTGATGGAGGACCTCCTTTTAATTCTCACGGTTTCAAAGATACGCTTCAGAAATATCATATCAAGCATAAGATGACCACACCGTACCACCCCCAAGCAAATGGGCAGGTGGAAAGCACAAATAAGGTCATAGAAGCTATCTTAACAAAAACAATAAAGGAGAATAGAAGGGACTGGTTTCAGCGTTTGCCCGAGGCTCTTTGGGCTTACAGAACCACTTGGAGGAACACAACAGGATTTTCACCCTATGAATTGGTTTTTGGAAAGAATGCTATTTTTCATGTAGAATTTGAAATTAAAACCTTAAGAACTGCCTTAGCTGTTAACCTTGATTTAACTGATGCACAGACAGCCAGGTTGCAGCAGTTGCAGGAACTGGACGAGAAAAGACTGGATGCCGTTCACCAAACAACTATGATACAGCAACAAAGGAGCAGATGGCATGATAGAACCATTAAGCAAAAGCAGTTCCAGAAAGGTAACTGGGCTCTTCTTTATGACTCACGTTTCGAGAACTTTCAAGGGAAGCTGAGAACAAGATGGCTGGGACCGTACGAAGTGGATACTGTTTTCCCAAATGGAACAGTTAGACTATTAACAATCGATGGAAGCAGAACACCACTGTTAGTGAATGGCTACCGACTTCGGTTGTATCAGCGGCCGGTTTCCAAAGAGGACTTTAAAGCCACTTGCATGGCAATAAAACAGTATTCTTTTCCAGGGGAACTTGCTGTCCCTCAGAGCACTTGAATTTCTATTATTTATGTAATTTTTAGGATTAGACATTTTTTTTTAGGAACTAATAAATCCTGCCAAGGATTGCAATATTATATTTCGAGATTTTGCAGATGTAGCATGGGAAGTAGCTGAGAGCAAAGGCTTCAAAAGGAATTACTGGGCGGACTCCGAATTCCTGTTGCTGCAACACCATTTCCTGTTGCTGCAACACCATTTCCTGTTGCTGCAACACCATTTCCCGTGGCTGCAACACCATGTCGCTGCGGCATTATCCCCGTTGCTGCAACACCACTTCCCGTTGTCTCAACATTATTCCTGTTGCTGTAACACTAGTTCCATTATTCCAGCACATTCCCCGTTTTTACAAACGTTTCCCCCTAATCCCGGTTGCCCCAACGGTAATTCTCTGTTGCTGCAACACCAATCTCGGTGCCACGACAGTGCTTCCTGATCCGAAATATCCTTTCCACACGAAATATACCACCTTTCGTGATGATTACAGTACCTCACCGTCACTTCCCGTCATTATCATTATAAATCACCCATATTCCCGTGCTTTCAGATCCGCGGTAATGATTATAATTTGACAGCAGACGAGAAAAGACTTTTTGACGCAGCGATCCAAAAAGGTAAAGGACGAAGGTACGCACGTTTATGAATAAGCATTAAATAATAGATAAGCGGAAAAAGGCTGATAGGTCCACCAAATGATTGCATTTCCCAATCATATCATTCACACGTAGGAAGGGGGGGGTTACCAAAGCAATTTCCATAATGGTAAACCACGCCAACCACTGCCACCCTTAATTCTCCCGGTTGTATGTAAAAACTACAGCATGTTACCATTTGTGATGTATACTCTGAGTTGAAATCGGTAGCTCGGCCCCGAATTCTGAAGATTTACCGAGACAACAGCCATGGGAGGAACCCTTATCACTCATGAACCAGGCACGACAGCAGTTCTGGAGCTCTTTCCGGAAATTTACCAAATTTTCCTGCAAGCTGGATGGATAGAATATTTCAGGAGACTTCCGGACTTTGACGAACAGCAAGTCCTGGAATTCACATGCAATTTGACAGAAGGATTCTCTGTCGTCCAAGGAATTCAAGTTCCGGTTACGGAAGAATTCATCGCCGAAGTCACCGGACTCCCAGCCACTGGTACAAGGTGGTTCAGCAGGAAGCACTTGATTCTGAACGCGCAGCAAGACTTTCTCCGTCCGGGCGAGGAAGTAGAAACCAAGGGCAGAGGTGTAGCATTGCGGTCGTTACCTCAACCATGGCCAAGAGTCGCTGAATTCGTCAAGCAGTATCTGACATGCGAAGGTCGTTACCAGGTAATCTACCAGCACGACTTCGTTCTGTTAAATCACTTAAGAAATGGTCAATTATTGAACATGCCATATTATTTGCTGGGTTGTCTTAAAAATATGGCACGATATGCTATGAAAGCGAAGAATCCAGCCCTCTCCCTAAAACACCATCGCCTAATCCAACTGCTGATTAACAGAGCTCTTCCTCTGAACATCCCTCCACCCCCCATTAATCCCCATCCGGAGGAAAGAATTCCACAGCCTGTGCAGGGTAGTCCTCATCAAGAAGAGGAAACTCCTCGTCAAGCTGAGGACACACCTCAGCGAGACCAGGAGCCTCCTCAACAAACGGACGACACCCCTGAGCAAACCCCTTCGGAAAACCCTCAGCAGACAGAGCATATTCCCGAACAACCCCAGCAAACACCTCTGCATGTTACAGAAAATGAACAAGCAGCAGCGGAATTAACTGTGTCTCCCAAAAGAACCAATTCTCCCGCCCCCATACTCAGTATCTCTACTGATGATTCCGACGATAATATCCCAATTACGCAGCTTAAAAGAAAAATGCAGCAGGCAAAGAAAACCCCAGTAAAAAGAAGAAGAACGAGGGTTTCAACCAAAGCACCCACCACCCCGACTACTGTTCCGACCTCAAGAGCCAGCAGGAAGAGAAAAACACCTCAATTCCCTGCCTTTTTACCAAAAAGAAAATCGGCAGTAGTTGGATCCCCTGATTCCTCCAGCCCACCATCCATTGCTTTAAAACCCCGCACTCCAGCCACTTCTCGAAACCCTTCTCCCTCACCCACAGAGGCTGAGATGCAGAGCGTTCATAGCTTCGTGGCATCATATCTTAAGACAGCTGATACACAAGAACCAGCTGCCGACACCCAGAATGATAGTGAGCAAGTGGCTGCAACACAAGAACCAGCCACTACCCCAGGTGACACACAAGAACCACCTGTGGGAAATATTGATCAAATTGACGTAGCAGAACCTCTGCCTCCACTGGAATCTACTGTCTCACAGGATCAACCTACTATACCCGCCCTGCAAGAAGAAATTGAGTTTCTGAAAGCTCAGATTCAGGATTACCAGGAAGAGATAATAAGAATCAGGGAAGCATATCAAGAAGAATTCAGCCTGCATGTTTTAGCAAGAGCAGCGTCGGCAGCAGAGAAAAGCAAAGATATCGAATATCTGTGTACAAGTTGTGGTGAGATATATGCTCAGGCAGGATATAGGTTAGTGCAAGAACCAATAAAGGAAGCCCCCGAGGCTGAAAATGAAACAAAGGAGTCTGCTGATGCTGAAATAAAAATTTCACAATCAGAAAGACCTGTTGTTACACAAGAACCAACAGGATCTGTAGAAAAAGCGCAGTCAGAAAGCCCTGTTGTTACACAAGAACCAACAGGAGCTTTAAAGGATGTGCAGACAGAAGAACCTGTTTCAGAGGAAGTGCAGATAGAGAAGCCTGTTGTTACACAAGAACCAACAGGATCCTTAGAAGAAATGCAGTCGGTGAGACCTGTTGATACACAAGAACCAACAGGTCATCCAGAGAACATGCAAGACCAAGACCAGGAACTTACTGACACACAAGAACCAGTAAGTTCACCTGAAGCTGCACAAGATCAAGAACTTACTGACACACAAGAACCAGTAAGTTCCTCAGAGGCTGCACAGGAACAAACAAAGGAGCTTCCCGACGCTATGCAGGAAGAAAAGGAAGAAGAAAACAAGGACTCACCCCGGCCTACCCAGACTATCATGGAAGAAAAGGAAAAAGATACAGATTCACCCCGGACCACCAAAATCAATCTGGAGAACAATGAATTAGCCCAACAGGAGGAAGAAGCTCTGGTCAAAGATGAAGAGAGAGATGCTGGATCATCTCAGCCCACTCTGGTTGATGCCTGTATGCAAACAGAGCTTCCCACTGTTAGTGATGCATGTGTAGAAACAGAAAGTTTTCAGGAATTGAAACGCATATGGTGGAGAGAATATCATCAGTCTCAAGGCAAAGCATTTGAACAACAGAAAGGGACCTGGTTTGACCATGCTTATAGGAACTGGGAAGCACTGGAACAGTGCAGGGCCCAGTATAAAGAAATTAAGGAACTGAAACACAGGATGTCCCTGATGTTTGAGTTATGCCAAAGGATGCTCGCCACAAGGAAACCCTCCTTCAACTATGCCACATTCTTAAGGGAAAGGCTTGCATTTATTCAGCTGAAGGCCATCAAAGAGGGGAGGCCTCATCAAGTGGTCACAGCAGATCAGTTTATGAAGACTTTTGCAGAGGCACCCAAGAGCGACCAAAATCTGCTATGTGAATTGTACCTCCATAATGAAGCTGTGTCTGAAGAAAGAAACATGAATATGACACCTGTAGTAGGTGACATACAATTGAGAGCGTTCATCTCCTTTTTGGCGAATCAGCTTACCTGGCAAAATGCCTATGTCTCAGGCCTCCAAAACGAACAGAATTGCCTTTTGTGGATTCGGTCTGAACCACAGAACGCTGCCACTTTCATTTTACAACACTTAAAAATGATAGACAATGATGATATGAAGGATCATGTTATGAGACTGCGAACAGAGGTCCTAACAGACTGTCAGCAGTATGTAAAGACCAAAGCATCATTGGCTGTGAAAGCAAATAAGCTATTTTGGGATAACTGCCCCGCAGAAAGGAAAGAATATCACCCGTATAACCCATCAAATCTGCAAGTAGCATTATCAAGGGTACCTCGGTATGCTGAATGCATGCAACATTGTGCTGAGAACTGGATAGGTTACAAATTCAAGTTCCCTCTTTTATGGTTGCCGGGTGATCAGTATAAGGGTCAGTTTGGGCTTTCTAACAGAGAAGAGGCAGCAGTATGGAAACATATACGAGCTGTTTGTGGTTTCAGAGACAAGTTTGATGTTACTCCCTACAGCTATTGTCTTAGTAATCTGCATTGTTCGTCCCAGTTCTCCGACTCAGACTCAGAGTAGACATTGCATGGGGACATGCAATCTCTTCAGTTGGGGGGGATGTTGGGACTCACAATTGACCTATTTTTGACCTTATCTTTTGCCGTATTATTACCCTTTTGCAGTCATAAGTTGAAAGCTTTTATTTTATAATGACATATTAACCCCAAGGTATGAAGTAACCTTCCGCATATCTATGTTTAATTGTTTATTTCATATTCGTGAATATCTTTATACTTATCCTTGGAAACGCTGACTAAATTGTCAAATAATCGTCTTAAGCTTGCAGGAGTTATAATGTATAGTTGCTGTAACACCAAAAACAACAACTACGCAGTTGCTGCAACACCAGAAACAACAACTACGCAGTTGCTGCAACACCAGAAGCAGCAACTTCGTAGTTGCTACAGTCAGCAACAGCTATTACCTAAAGCAAGATATTTTGTAACAGCCACGAACAACAGATGGCAGCTATCTAAAGAATCTTGATGTGGCATAATCAAGCGGAAGTCTAAAGAAAGAAGAACACAGTCAGCATGAACAAGCATGGGGAAATGGCGAAGGAATATGAAGATCCCGAGAAGACGGTCAAAGTCAGTTACCCGCTGTGTAACAGCTAAAGCTCAAGAAAAGAATGTATTATCATACTGTTGTAACAACACTCTGAATTGCTTATTTTTGACAAGATGGGTTAACTGAATAGGCTGTAATACTCTATTGTAATAGATGTCTCCTCTATAAAGAGGAGACATCTACATGAAACAGGGATTAGTCGGTGTCTATGGTCAGTTTGTAATCGAGATTCTGAGAACATCAGCAAGTCTGAACTCTATTGTATTTAATCTTCTTGGCAGATGAATATAATACTGTTTTGAGCACTTAATCCCGTCTTCGTTTTCCTGGGGAATCTTGTGAGAGGGACTGGGCCCACCTTCCTCACAAGATTCACCCATTTACTTTCTTGTCAAGTGTGTAAGTGTGCAGTAATTTCTTTCTGGTACTCTGTTTGGATTTGATAGCATTACCTCTGGTATTCTTTGTTTTGCTAGTACTCTGTTTCATTAATCACTTGAGTTTGTTTCTCACCGGTGAATGAGAGTGCAGTGTGCGTTAGTAAATCTGATTACAGGGGCAGGTGCTGAACGTCCCCATCTGGAGGATAGGGTCCTGATCCTCTACCAACAGAGCATCCATTATTTTGCTTTCCAGATTCATAGTTTTAATTAATTGCTTTCATCTTAACAAGTACTGTAATGACATAGCGTAAGAATTACATATACTACAGCTTTTCGATGCTTTTAGACTTTAAGTACATACAGTACGCAGTAGCCTTTGAAATAAAAAGACTTTCCCTGGTTGACAATTAATGTTGTACTTGAATGTTTAATTCATAAACAATTCAACTAGCCAACATCATCCATGCGTCATCATGACGTAGCACCATCTCCCGTCCCCGCGCCACGTGGCCCTCCACGTAGCCCTGCCACCTTATCCGCCCGCCACCATGTCCGGCCACGCTGGCCTACACCTCAGCAGCCACGTCACCCTCCGTACCCGAGCCCGCCATGACGTCATGCTGATGTCATCGGCGGAAAGGCGCCAATTACTCGTTTTTTCTGAATTTGTCGTTAAAAGTCACAGTTTGGGCTGTTTTATGTCATTTTCAAGCGAAGAAGACATAGCCGTTGCCGCTGGTTCACTGCCAAATCGCCTCCGGACCTCCAAATTCAAATTTGCAACCGTGCCAACTCATCAACTCAGCTACATTCAGCCTTCACTGTTCGGCCCGCAGGCTTTCTAAGCGATTTGTCCAGGTATTCACCATAATTCTCCCATTTCGCCCATGCATACCATTTCTCTGCAAATTCACCATTAAAAAACCTGTCAAATTCCACAATTAAGCATTGTCTGCTACTTAAATGAGAGCTAAAGTAACCTGCACTACCCCAGCACTATAATTCGACATTGAAACAGTCAATTTGCTGCCCAAAATTGTGAATTTGTCCTCGAGGTGCCCGACATTGTTCCTTTTTGCCGGGTGTGGACCAGCTGCAGCTTTTTACCAAAGTAAATCTCACATACCCTCTGCAATTTACCCCTAGCAATTCACAATCCCTGTGAATTTTCCAAAAACTGCAGAAACCAGCCTGCCTTTTCCACTGTGAAAAACATTTCAAACATTATCTGCAATGAGTCTATCACTTAAGCTCTGAAGAACCTTGCAATCCTTTGCACTCACCTTGTTCAAAATCAGATTATACCTGGAGGCCTTGCCCTTTGCTGACAAGGACTACCTCATTGAAGACTTTGTGGGCAACAGGGACTTCTTGCAGACCTTCAGGCAGTTAAGAGAGGACTACGTGAATGGTCATGATACATATGGGATATGGGAGTCAAACCTGCCATACTACTGTCTCCCCTCTGTAAATGTTTTTCCTGAGATCATTCACCTATGTGCTGGAAACTATGATGTGCAGCAAAGAGCCATTAAGTCTCCATCTGGGAGCATCCTCTTTCACATCAATCCTGAAACTATCAATAAGATGCTCCACTTTGATCAAACTGAGCTGCTGTTCCCCTTTTCCATGAATTATCTGCTAGACACTGGTGCCAAGATGACCAGTGAAGAGATCCAAAGAATCACCAAGACATTTATGAGGCCTGAGTGCCAGCCCACAGGGCCACCTCCCTACCTGGATGTCTTTTTCACTGATGTAGGCAGGTTTTTGCTGGACATGATTGCCTATGTGTTGGGGTACAAAACCAGTGAGCATGTGGATGCAACAATGCTGGTATTGTTAGCTGCTTACAGCTCAGGCCAGCCCCCTGCCCGCAAGTACAACTTTGCTAAGTTCATAGCCAACAAGATTCATGATCAGTTGAGCAGAGTGGACAGATAGGGTGTCTTCAAGTACTCGTCCTATATCTATCACCTCTTCATGTACTATCAGTCTGAGGCTTTTCCATGCTACATCAAAAAGCTGGATTATAGAGGGGAAAGAAGATCTGTTATCTTCTGGACCTCTGTCTATCACAAAGTCTCAAATTCACCCTATTCCTATTGTGAATTTGTTGACCAATTTGTATACCCAGTCTCTTGCCTATTGATGAGGTCCCCTCCTCCCAGAATATCAACTGAAATACAGAAAGCTCTGCAGCTTTCCAAAAAATACAAAATAGGTGATTGGTACCTATATGAGAATCATACAGTCATCAGAGTCTATGGCTATGAGCTCTGTCCATACAGGCTCCCAAAATATGTGCCTATGAGGTTATTTGCCTTGGAGTATTACAGGCAATTGATTCAGCCCGACCTCACCCACTTCCACAGCTCCAAAAAGAAGGCCCACCTCAAGTTCAAACACCAGTTGGGCCCCTTCATCATGAATAAGAAAGAAGGATGGGAAGATGCCGACCTAATCCTCAAAGATAAATACAAGTTGTCATATATTTTTCGGTGGGTCCCTTATGACCCTCAAGGCTTCATTACTGCTAGAAGAACCAAGTACAGGCTTCTAGGTTATAGGCATTGTCAATACCCACACATTGAAAGATATGCCAACCAGCAAGAATGGCAGCAGGGTACTCTAGTTGAAAAGCTAACTGAAGAAGAGACAATGCTAAAGAATGTAAAGGAGCTTGAAAAAACTATTGACCTAGACTCTGTCCAGCAGGTACCTTTCAAACGGCCTTATTCAGCAGGAGAAGGGACCTCGGCCTCAAGGACTGCACCAGTCGTACAGGCACCTTCCACAGCAGCACCAGCTACAGACAAAGGCAAAGGGACAATGGGTGCAGAAGAAGAAACAGTGAAAGAAAAGCCTGCCCCTTCAAATGAGCAGCAGCAAGAGCCCCAACAAGGGCAGCAAACAGAACACTAACAAGAGCAGACTGCCCCTCCACAAACGGAGCTACCAGCAGCTCCAGCAATGCAAACTCCACCTCCACAAACTGAGCCATTGACTGCTCCAATTTTGCAGACCCCAGCACATGAGGAAAGGGGTATGAAAAGAGATAGAGAAGAGTTCACTCCTATTAGTGGATCCTCCCAACAACCAGGAGCCAAAAGGCAAAGGGTAGGCTCCCCAGAGGTAGAAGACATCACTGAAGATTTCTGGACAGTGCAAGGAAAGAAAGGTAGGGCAGCCAACAGACAGGTACAAGCTCCTTTCAGCAGGAGCAAGGATTACAACTTGGTTTGGAGGTGTCTTCCTCCTCCCAGCAGAGCAAGAAGCCCAAGAGCACTAAGGCTTCCTTCAAGCAAATAAAGGCTCAGAATGATCTGCTGAGGGCAGAGGTCTACAAACAATTTATAGATGCAACACCAACCCAGCAAGAAAGGCTAATGTCTGTGTATGACATTAAAGAGGAAAAAATCATCCTCAGTCACTTTAAGCCTACAATACCGCAGCCTAAGTCAGCTGCAGATTTTGTGAAGACAAGGGTGGAGGTCATGGCCAAAGACATCCATCCCATGGACCAGATTGAACTCCACAAGCAAGCTGGAGAGATGGTTTATGCAACCTTAGTGGAGAGGGCAACAATGGCCCATGAGCTAAAGGAGTCCCTGAAAAATACCAACACACAGTTGGATTTTGAGAGAATGTCGTCCCTGGCCAAAGACAATAGAATAAAGTCACTTGAGGACATCATTATTGATCTAGGACATGATCCTAGTGATCCAAAGGGTGTAAAGGCCCTTCTGAAGAAGAAAGAATATGACCTAAATGCATTAAAGAAGAGGTTAAAGCTGCTGCCCACAGAGCACCCTCAAACAGCAGAGCTACAAAAGGAAAAACAGGTTGATGACCAACTGGACCTCATAATGCAGCTAAACCAGAGTGTCCTGGATTTGGAGAAAGAGCTGGAAGGAGCATTACAAGATAAACAGGGAGAGTCCACATCCCAAGCTCCTCCAACTACTTCAACGACAGTAGCAACTACAGGGGCAGCAGTGGCCCCCACAACAGAAGCAGCAGGAACAACATCAGCTCCAGATGCCAGCACAAGTGTAGAAGAATTGACTAAGGCCATCAAGGAAATGGAGCTCCAGGCAAATGAGATAAAAAAGGCAAAGGAAAAATTGGCAGAGCTGGATGCCAAGTATGACAAATCAAAAGTAACTGTAGCAGAGCAGGGCAGAGAAATAAAGGCCCTAAAAGACAAGATAAAGGCCTTAGAGAAGGAGCTGAATCTAGAGACTGCCATGGCCGACATAAAAAGGATTCTATGGGCCAAAATTGGCCAATCCATCAGTCAACAATGGAGGTCAATCAAAACAATACATGAGCAGATGGACTTAATGGTCCAAGCACAAGCAGAAATCCATAAGGCCAAAACATTACTGGGAGACAGACCTGAACAGGCCAACAGAATGATAGACTTCCTGAACAGGCAAGAAAAGGAGGAACTGGAAGCCATAGGCATTGCCAACAGAACAGAGGCTGTCCTCACTGCCAAGAAGGTACTAACTCTTAGGAATTATGTACAAACAGTGGAGAGGAAGTGCTATGAGATACAGGGTGATGTGGAGGAATATAAACTCAAGATGGCAGTGCTGCAAACAAAGGGCCTGCTCAGCCTCCTAAGCAGTGCAGGAAGATTGATCTCCCGAGATAAATTTGCCAACAGAATGGCAACCTATATTGAAAATCAGATTACTGCATCTGGCAGTACATCTGAGCAAACAGTGCCTCCCACGGGACAAAGCTTATATGATAAACTTGAAGGCCTGTTCTTCATTGAAAATGAGGTGAATCATCTTTTTGAAACTCCTCCTAACTTTTATAGATATACAGAGGCCGATGAGACTTTGATAAAAATCCGGAGACATCAAATGCCTAAGGAGGATTGGTGGCAAGCAATGCTTCAGATTTTGCCACGGTAGCCTCAGTTGTTCGGCCACTGCCAACTCCACGTCACTACAAAACAAACAGCATGACAAAGTCAGCATTAAAGGCAGCTGAAAGGTGACTCAACACATGGACAATGACAGCTAGCCTAAGGGATAAGACAATACGCAAATTTTGACAGCGTATCCTCAGCCGACTCCAACAGCCGCCAAACCAACTGCTTCTGACTATTTTTTGACAGCTAAGGCTCTAAAGAGTTATTTCAGCATTAACTCTCTCAGCTAGAATGCTCCAGAAGTTGGCATAACATAAATGAGCCATTAACTCATTCTCTGATATTTTTCTTATGTAAATTTTGTATATATACCCCCCTTGGCAACGCATTAAGGGTTGGTGATTTTGACTCTAAGTCAAATCTATTGTATACATTCAGTTTATCTAATACAAAGGGCTGGACCAGCTCAGTGATTTCCTGAAATATTTGATGTCTGGATGATGCTATGTGTGCTGATGCAGAATTCCTGTGCTGCCTGATGAAATAACAAGTTTTCCTCAATCTTTGTTATTGTCTTCTTATGTTTATTAAATCATACTCATGTTACACTAAACTAGCAGTAGAGAAAAAGAATAGTGCAGGATTTGTTTTATTACACCTTGCACTCAATTTTTACTGCTGTAAATGTTTGTCTTCAGAATTAACCATGGACATGAATTCTTAATTGCTCATGTTTCTATTAATTCTATAGGTATGAATGTTATCTAGAAATTCTTCATTGCTTCCAGAATAATATTCTCACTGTCTTTCTTTAGCAGTTTATTGTAAGATTCTTAATTGCCTTGCATAAACTGGATACACCACATTCAATCACCATTTCAAAAGTTGTTTCTCAGACACTAATCTGGCTCTGCAGCATCACTTCATTATCACACAGCACATCAAGCAAACTAAAGGACCACTGACTCCATGCCCAATGGACTAAGACATGCTAGTAGGCACCTATATATATTGACTGGAATCATCACCAAACACATTCCAAAGACAAAACCTTGAACATCATAGCTAGCCTAAAATACTATCAGAACAGAGACAAATCATAAAGAGAGAGCCCTCTCTAATTACAGTTTGGCTAGAAACTGTAATCCAAAGATTGGTTAGTGGTTACCCCAGCCGTATTCCCTTGGGAGTCATAGGGAACAACCTGGGTGTTAACATAATTGGCGACTCCGCTGGGGAACTCTTTAGGATTTTCTAATTACTATATATCTCCAAAAGCTACAGATGAAGCTTGAATATCAGCCAGGAAACCTTCAAAACTGTTTTTGTTTTACATTAACAGCTTTAGGGAAGAGCTCCTTCAGTCAATCTTCATACTAGCTTTGAGATCTATATAGCCATTCCAAAATCTTATCCAGTCCTTGCAGATATAAATTTTTTCCTAAAAAATATTCAAAAACTAGTTAGAAGCTGGCTCCCAAGAAGAATCCACGGTACACTAGGTCAAATCCTGACCCAAATCCACCCCCTGTTTTTGAAAATCCTAACACCATCCCTAGGATCATTAGGAAGCAGCAAGAGCAGGAAAATCTTGCTGATTGGAGTCCAGAGACAGTTCATCCTAACCCTGTTTCCACTCCTATCAAAGTTCTATTTCGGTCTACCCCTGTCTCCCCCAGTTCATCATCCACATCTCAAAGCACTCCTCTCACTTCTTCATCCACTGCACACATCCCCTTGACCAACACTCTAAGTGCTGCTACACCTGTTACCCCTGTGGTACCCATCATTCCTTTTGTCCCAGTTGCCCTTGTCAATCCCCCAAACCTTGTGAATATGGCTAACAGATATGCACCTTTGCAATTACCTGCTAATCCTGCAGCTTTACCTCAGGATTACTAAACCAAAATCTCATATTTTGACTCCACTGGCCCTTACTCTGCTATTCAGCATGCCAGAAGGATGCAAGACCATTTTGAGAACTATGAAATAGATGATGATAGTGTGAGAATGAGAATTTTTGTCCAGAGCCTAACAGGTGATGTCCGAACTTAGTTTAGATCATTAGCTACAAATACTATCACAACTCCTGATGACCTTTATCAAGCCTTTACTAATAGGTGGGAGAAGAAGAAAGATCCCCTGCACATACTTGGTGAATATGACACAATCAAACGAGGTCCTCAAGAGACCGTTTTGGAGTA
Source organism: Pinus tabuliformis (assembly GCA_031772625.1). Classification (NCBI taxonomy): domain Eukaryota; kingdom Viridiplantae; phylum Streptophyta; class Pinopsida; order Pinales; family Pinaceae; genus Pinus; species Pinus tabuliformis. The sequence continues at coordinate 335,421,804 of CM062810.1, read as the reverse complement.
TTGTGCAAGATTCAATAATGTATATAATGCAATACCACAGAATTTAAGACCTCCCCCTGATTTAGCCTTGTACAAATTTCCTGATGGTTTTGACCCTGATATGGCCTATCAGTTGAAGGAGAGAGCACCTGAAACCCTTGAAGAAGCCCAAAAGGTTGCTGTCACAGTAGAAGCAAACCTGATTGCTAAGAGAAACAGGGCAAGATTGGAAAAGAGAAACATATACAAAGAAGAACCCTCGACCTTTGATCAGAAACTGGATGCAATACTCAATGGCATGAAGAGATTGGGTGATAGAGTGGAATCAGTTGAGAGAAAGTCATCATGGGAAGCACCACAAAACAACCCTCCTAGGAATCCAAATTTTAGGAGAACTCAAAATCCAAACGTTGGCAAGGCCAGTTCTGATCCAGACATAAGACCCCCTTTCCAAGAGAATTATGCTGAGACTTCCACATCAAGTGAACCCAATGAAGATCCCCACATTAATTTAATGGGTTTGGATGGTGAAATTCAAGTCTTTTTAACACAAGAAGATCATGAGAATGATGAAATCAAGCTGTTCCAAACCAAATCAGGTGAGTCATTTGACTTTAAACAAGGCTATGACACAGCTGTTTATGAAGTCCATAAACAATACAAGTTAAGGAGTAGAACTGTAAATGTAACGCAGCCTGAAAAGATAAAGGATAGCCAGTAGCCCAAAAGAGCCATAGTCACAGAGCCAAATGACACAACGGAATCACTTGCAAAGGAAGTAACCATTGAAGAAGTCACTGAACCATTTTCTTCAAAACAGCAGCCCATGGCTACATCATCCTTGCACCCTAACTCAAGTGTCACTCCTCAAGAGATAAGCAAGAAGGACAAGCCTCAAGATCAAGATAACAAAAAGAAGAAGAGTTAGTGAACAAGGAAAGAACTGTCATCCACAACCAAAAGACCCAATCTGATAGACCCTTTGACCTGGAAACTGAAATTGGTAAATTGAAGGTAGCTATTCCTCTTTCAGAACTAGCCAAGCATGACATTTATAAACAACAAATCAAGAAGTCCCTTCAACTTACTAACAACAAAGATGATGTCAATGTGTTGGATGATACCCCAGAATTGCTGTTCGGTCCAGAAGTTGATGGAAAAACAGTAGTCACAGGGATATTACCTTTTTATGTCAGTTTACATGTTCATGATAAGATATTGCACAATGCAATGTTTGACTCAGGTGCCTCTCACAACCTCATGCCAAAAGCAGTCATGGAAAGATTGAATCTAGATATTACAAGACTTCTCATTTGACTCCAGCCAAGTTAAGTGTCTAGGCTTGATAAAAGACTTATGTGTGTCCCTGGTTCAGTACCCAAATAAAACAATTCTCATGGATGTGGTGGTTGCTGATATCCCACCTAAATATGGGCTGCTGTTATCAAGATCATGGGGGGCTAAACTCCAAGGTTCCCTACAACTAGACATGTCATATGCAACCATCTCTGTCTTTGGGCAACCAAAAATACTGTACAGAGAAACACTTATGAAGTACATGGTCAGAAGTGAAGAAAAACCTCAAAACTTTCCCATATATGCTGTTCATTCTGATATAGACTCATACATTCTTTTCAACGACAATACAGGTCTTACAAATAATGATGTTGAAACCAAAATGCATAAACAAGATCAGGACATTAATGAACAAGCTACTGCTCTAGAAATCAAGTTGATTCAATCAAGTGATCAGACTATCCTAGAAGACAAACCAGGTGAAAAACCAGAACTTCAACTTATGATCCCAGATCACAAACAAGTTATTAAATCTCCCCTAGAAAAAGAAAACCTATGGTTTCTAGAATTTGATGGGTCAGTCAACAAATTAGGGGCAGGAGATGGAGTTTGGATACATAATAAACAACACAGTCATGCAGAGGGCCGAGCCTATAGGTTAAACTTTAGATGCACCAACAATATGGCAGAATATGAAGCTCTCTTGCTAGGCCTTAAGCTAGTAAAATCCTTACAAGCCATGAAGGTTTCAATTATGGGAGATTCAGACTTGATTATCCAACAAGTAAAGGGAAATTTTGTTACTAATGATAAAAGACTGAGATCTTATAGATCTGCTGCTGCTGAACTACTGCAGTCCTTCACTGAATTCCAGATTACCAAAATTCCTAGAACCCATAATCTGCATGCCCATAGCTTGGCCACATTTGCAAGTACCTGCAAGCTACCTTTTGAGCCCCACCATTGCTTCACAGCTGAGATAAAACACAGACCTTCTGTCCCAAATAATGTCAAGGATTGGCAAGTATTTGATGATGATACACAAATAAACAATTTCTTGACTTTACAGCGAGAATTTTCAGGACTAAACATTGACACTGAAAGAGCAAGTCAATCACAAATACAGAGTAAACAGAATAACAAGCCAATGTCACCTAAGACAGCTCACCAAATCCTACATCCAACAATTTTTAACAAAGAAAACATACAAGAACTTGGAGAAAACAGTTGGGAGGAGGCAGCCGAAGATGAAGCTGAAGTTATACAATTGAAGGACAATTTTCTTCCAACAGGCTTAGCTCCTTTAGAAGACATTTTCGACTCCAATGATGTTCCCAACAAACCAAAAATGCAGCCCCTCAACACTGCCATAGAAGAGTGTAACATTGGGACTGCTGAACAACCCAAAATAATAAAACTGTCTGCTTTATTACCTCCTGATCAAAAGCCTAAATACATTGACCTCTTCAAAGAGTTCCAGGATGTCTTTGCATGGAGTTATGAGGATTTAAAATCCTATGACACCTCTGTAATTCAACACACTATCCCTCTCAAGTCAGATCAAAAACCCTTTAAACAAAAATTGAGGAGAATCAATCCTATGCTTCTCCCAGCAATGGAACAAGAGGTACAGAAAATGTTTAAGGCATGCATCATAGCACCAATCAGATTCTCTGATTGGATTTCAAACTTAGTCCCTACAAGAAAGAAAACCGGTGAAATAAGGCTATGTGTTGACCTAAGAAACTTGAATCAAGTATCCTTGAAAGATAATTACCCCTTACCCAAGATGGATCACATCTTGCAGAGAGTAGTGGGGGCCTCAATAATTTCTCTACTTGATGGATTCTCAGGTTTCAACCAGATCTTAGTTCATCCTGATGATCAGGACAAAACAACATTTACAACCCCATGGGGAACCTTCAAATATGTTAAAATGCCTTTTGGGTTGAAGAATGCAGGGGCTACATTCCAAAGAGCAATGGATATTGCTTTTGCCAAAGAGATTCATGACTTTCTTGTCATTTATTTGGATGACCTCACACCTTTCTCCAAATCTGACCAAGAACATTTGAAACATCTAAGGCAGATATTCATAACCTGTAGTAAATATGGAATTTCCTTAAATCCCAAGAAATCCCTGTTTGGTTTGGAAGAAGGTAAACTATTGGGTCACATCATTTCAAAGGATGGCATTAGGATCGACCCAGACAGAATCTAGGCCATCTTACAAATGCCTCATCCAAGAAATGTAAAGGAATTACAAGCCTTTTTGGGTAAAATCAACTTCCTGAGGAGATTTATCCCAAATCTGGCCGAATTGAGCAGATTACTAAATAACATGTTAAAAAGGATTCAAAGGTAAAATGGACGATAGAAGCAAGTCAAGCCTTTGAAGGAATAAAATTGGCCCTCACCCAAACTCCAGTTCTAACAAATCCGCAATTTGATAGGGAATTTATCATATTTTCCTTTGCTTCCCAACACACAATTGTTGTTGTCTTATTACAGAAAGATGACCAAGGAAATGAGAAACCCATTGCTTTCTTTAGTAAAGCTCTTAGAGATGCACCCCTGAAATACCAGATTATGGAAAAGCAAGCATATGCCTTGGTCAAAGCTATTAAAGACTTTAGGGTCTACATCCTATACTCCCATGTTATAGCCTATGTACCAAGCCCAATTGTGAAAGACATGCTTACTCAAGAGAACTTAGAGGGCAGAAGAGGAAAATGGATTGCAAATATTTTAGAATTTGACATTGAAATAAAACCTACAAAACTGATAAAAGGACAAGGTCTGGCTAAATTAATGTCTGAAACAAATTTCCAAGCCTTGGACATCAACCAACTGGACAGTGAACCGGAGCTGGCGACTCCAAAGATCAGTGTAGCCTTTGAACAATCCCCCTGGAACTCTGATATCTGTTATGTGTTACAAAACCTGTGTGCTCCCCCAGGACTGTCCAGAACTAAGTGTAGGTTCCTAAAAATGAAAGCTTCAAAATTTTGTGTAATAGATGGCAATTTGCTTTGAAAAAACCATGAGGGTATACTGTTAAGCTGCTTAATTGAAAATGAGACTAACAATGTCACCAAAGAATTTCATGCAGGTGACTGTGGTGGACACTTGTATTGGAAGTCCACTGTGGATAAAATACTGAGGGCTGGTTACTATTGGCCCACTGTTTTCTCTGATGTCAAGAAATTCACCACCTCATGTCATAAATGTCAAGTATTTGAGGGAAAGAGAAAATTACTGCCACTTCCTTTGAGGCCTATTGCAACAGAGAGACCTTTTCAACAATGGGGCTTGGATTTCATTGGGGAAATTCACCCTTCATCTTCAGGCCAACATAGATGGATTCTAACAGCTACAGACTACTTTACTAAATGGATTGAAGTTGTTCCATGCAGACAAGCAAATGATTCCACTATCATTCAGTTCCTTGAGACCAATATTCTTTCTAGATTTGGTTGTCCTGATAAAATAATAACAGACAATGCTGCTGCCTTCAGATCCAAGAAGATGGTGAATTTCTGTCACAAATTTCACATTACCTTGGGCCATTCTACTGCATACTATCCCCAAGGAAATGGCCTTGCTGAATCATCAAATAAAAGTCTGGTAAACATCATAAAGAAAGTGTTAGAAGAAAATAAAAAGAATTGGCATAAGAAACTTGTGAATGCCTTATGGGCAGATAGACTAACAACCAAGAGATCAATTGGGGTCAGCCCATATGAGTTAGTCTATGGATTAGAAGCTAAATTCCCTTCATCACTAGGGATTCCTGTCATGAAACTTCTTCAAGAAAGTCAAGCTGAACCAAATGACATGCAAAGAAGGATCAATCAAATAATATGCTTGCAGCAAACTAGAGATCAAGTTTACAGCAGGGTTCAAGTTTTACAAGAAAAATTAAAGAAAGCTTTTGACAGAAGGACTAAGGCAGAAGATTTCAATATTGGAGACAAAGTCCTCAAGTGGGATTCAAGAAGAGAGGATAAGGGAAAACATGGAAAATTTGACTCCCTTTGGAGAGGGCCTTTTGTCATACAAGCAATACAGGGAAATAACACTTACTTTTTGGAAAATCTGGATGGCATTGACTTAGGTGAAGGTCCTGTGAATGGCAGGATGCTGAAGCACTATTTTGACTACCATCCATGAGTGCAGCCTAATTTTCCTTTGTACATAATCAGCTGTATATATTTTCTTTCAGCAAATAAATAGTTCAGTTTGAGAAGTCACTATAAATAAACAGAAAGGGGGCTTTACATGCTAGAAAGTCCACAGAGGTAGTAGCTTCTAGTTTTGAAATACAAAGAGAGAATTTTCAAATTTTGGAAAGAATAGATCAAGGGCCAAGGCATTCTGACCTGCTGTTCTTGGTCTTTCAAGAAGAAAAACCATCCCCAAGTGGAGCCACTGTTAGCTACCTATATCAATAGGTTTCATATTTCATGATTGGCAAAGAAAGTTCCAAATATGCTCTGCGTTGGTGACACAAAGATCCCATATTTCCAAAAAAGAGACAAGGTGTGTATATAGCTTTATGGTGACTAAGTTTTGATGGATGGTCCAAAAGCCTAATCTGGATCATACCATATTTCAATTTTCTGTTGTAAAATAGAGAAAGAAGTCTGTCCAAACTGTTTAACCTTGGCAGACAAGTAGATTAGGTAGAGAAGTAAGGTTCCCAACTGCTTAATCTGGGACCTTGGAAGCAATAAGGGCAGTTCTAGATAGAAAATCAAAAGAAAAAGCCAAAGAAAAGAAAAGGCACATAAGGGTCTGCAAGTCTAAGTGCACCCTCCAGGAAGTAACAAAAAATGCTAGGAAATAGATGGGTAAGTAAATGGGGTTGCAGAAATCTCATTCCTTTCAAGTGAGTGTTTGATAACATGTTTTGCAAAAGAATATCAGTGGATTGAGAAGGTTCTCTTCTCCATCATGTTGTAGCAAAACAAAGGAGCATGTCTAACTTCCCATTTTCCCCTTTCACATTCATTTACTAACATCCCTTCATCAGTACAGATTCATGGAAGAATTTAAGGTTTTATGTTGGTTCCTATTCCTTTAAGAAGCCACATTTCTTGTCTAAAATTCTTTTTATTTTGATCTACTTCCTAACTAAGTTTAAGCTCCATAAAGCTTAGTAAACACCATTTCCCATTCTTATTCCCCCCCAGTACTAAAAACTAACTCTATCTATTCTAAATCCCTTATGTTCCCCTTCCCCTACTATAATAACACCATGGTGTATAAATCCCAAGCATTATATAAATATTCTCCCTTTTAGCACTATAGCTAAATAAGTTTGTTGAGGGAGACATTGGTCCACCAGGGACCAGGGTCAACCCTGTCATGGGATTGCTCTAGCCTCTGGTTGGAGTAATAACCTCCCCCTAAGCACTCACCTCCCCTCTGTTCAAAAATTCCACAAAGGACCCCCTTACCTCTGCTAAAACCCACTAAAAACCCTTTTTCCTACAGAAAAAACCCAAAAAACCCATCAAAACCCTTAAATCCTAAGTTCCGCGCATAAATATTAATTTGAATATTTTAATGCCGGCGGGCCCCCCCCAACATGCACGATCCGTCGGGAGGCCCGCCAGCCATCCATCATCTGCCACCCCCGATCCAACGGTGGGCGGGTATTTTAGGATCTGGATCTGCCAACCTTTAGCGTCCGGGGAACGGTGGTTTTCCGCCCCGTACATGGGACGCGTGGCAGGCGGCGGGGTTGTTCGGAGCCCCCCTCCCTGATACCGCCTTTGCCCAAAGGTGGTGCGGGGAAACCGCTTACCACCTCCTCCTTATGTCATCCATGCGTCATCATGACGTAGCACCATCTCCCGCCCCCGCGCCGCGTGGCCCTCCACGTAGCCCTGCCACCTTATCCGCCCGCCACCGTGTCCGGCCACACTGGCCTACACCTCAGCAGCCACGTCACCCTCCGTACCCGGGCCTGCCATGATGTCATGCTGACGTCATCGGCGGAAAGGCGCCAATTACTCGTTTTTTCCGAATTTGTCGTTAAAAGTCACGGTTTGGGCCGTTTTATGTCATTTTCAAGCGAAGAAGACATAGCCATTGCCGCTGGTTCACTGCCAAATCGCCTCCAGACCTCCAAATTCAAATTTGCAACCGTGCCAACTCATCAACTCAGCTACATTCAGCCTTCACCGTTCGGCCCGCAGGCTTTCTAAGCGATTTGTCCAGGTATTCACCATAATTCTCCCATTTCGCCCATGCATACCATTTCTCTGCAAATTCACCATTAAAACACCTGTCAAATTCCACAATTAAGCATTGTCTGCTACTTAATTGAGAGCTAAAGTAACCTGCACTACCCCAGCACTATAATTCGACATTGAAACAGTCAATTTGCTGACCAAAATTGTGAATTTGTCCTCGAGGTGCCCGACATTGTTCCCTTTTTCCGGGTGTGGACCAGCTGCAGCTTTTTACCAAAGTAAATCTCACATACCCTCTGCAATTTACCCCTAGCAATTCACAATCCCTGTGAATTTTCCAAAAACTGCAGAAACCAGCCTGCCTTTTCCACTGTGAAAAACATTTCAAACATTATCTACAGTGAGTCTATCACTTAAGCTCTGAAGAACCTTGCAATCCTTTGCACTCACCTTGTTCAAAATCAGATTATACAATGGCTGCCCCTGCACCCTCAGCCCTCAGTGTAGCTCCATTAAATCCACCAAATAAAGACCTGGAGGCCTTGCCCTTTGCTGACAAGGACTACCTCATTGAAGACTTTGTGGGCAACAGGGACTTCTTGCAGACCTTCAGGCAGTTAAGAGAGGACTACCTGAATGGTCATGATACATATGGGATATGGGAGTCAAACCTGCCATACTACTGTCTCCCCTCTGTAAATGTTTTTCCTGAGATCATTCACCTATGTGCTGGAAACTATGATGTGCAGCAAAGAGCCATTAAGTCTCCATCTGGGAGCATCCTCTTTCACATCAATCCTGAAACTATCAATAAGATGCTCCACTTTGATCAAACTGAGCTGTTGTTCCCCTTTTCCATGAATTATCTGCTGGACACTGGTGCCAAGATGACCAGTGAAGAGATCCAAAGAATCACCAAGACATTTATGAGGCCTGAGTGCCAGCCCACAAGGCCACCTCCCTACCTGGATGTCTTTTTCACTGATGTAGGCAGGCTTTTGCTGGACATGATTGCCTATGTGTTGGGGTACAGAACCAGTGAGCATGTGGATGCAACAATGCTGGTATTGTTAGCTGCTTACAGCTCAGGCCAGCCCCCTGCCCACAAGTACAACTTTGCTAAGTTCATAGCCAACAAGATTCATGATCAGTTGAGCAGAGTGGACATACAGGGTGTCTTCAAGTACTCGGCCTATATCTATCACCTCTTCATGTACTATCAGTCTGAGGCTTTTCCATGCTACATCAAAAAGCTGGATTATAGAGGGGAAAGAAGATCTGTTATCTTCTGGACCTCTGTCTATCACAAAGTCTCAAATTCACCCTATTCCTATTGTGAATTTGTTGACCAAATTGTATACCCAGTCTCTTGCCTATTGATGAGGTCCCCTCCTCCCAGAATATCAACTGAAATACAGAAAGCTCTGCAGCTTTCCAAAAAATACAAAATAGGTGATTGGTACCTATATGAGAATCATACAGTCATCAGAGTCTATGGCTGTGAGCTCTGTCCATACAGGCTCCCAAAATATGTGCCTATGAGGTTATTTGCCTTGGAGTATTACAGGGAATTGATTCAGTCCGACCTCACCCACTTCCACAGCTCCAAAAAGAAGGCCCACCTCAAGTTCAAACACCAGTTGGGCCCCTTCATCATGAATAAGAAAGAAGGATGGGAAGATGCCGACCTAATCCTCAAAGATAAATACAAGCTGTCATATAGTTTTCGGTGGGTCCCTTATGACCCTCAAGGTTTCATTACTGCTAGAAGAACCAAGTACAGGCTTCTAGGTTATAGGCATTGTCAATACCCACACATTGAAAGATATGCCAACCAGCAAGAATGGCAGCAGGGTACTCTAGTTTAAAAGCTAACTAAAGAAGAGACAATGCTAAAGAATGTAAAGAAGCTTGAAAAAACTATTGACCTAGACTCTGTGCAGCAGGTACCTTTCAAACGGCCTTATTCAGCAGGAGAAGGGACCTCGGCCTCAAGGACTGCACCAGTCGTACAGGCACCTTCCACAGCAGCACCAGCTACAGACAAAGGCAAAGGGATAATGGGTGCAGAAGAAGAAACAGTGAAAGAAAAGCCTGCCCCTTCAAATGAGCAGCAGCAAGAGCCCCAACAAGGGCAGCAAACAGAACAGCAACAAGAGCAGACTGCCCCTCCAGCAATGCAAACTCCACCTCCACAAACTGAGCCATTGACTGCTCCAATTTTGCAGACCCCAACACATGAGGAAAGGGGTATGAAAAGAGATAGAGAAGAGTCCACTCCTATTAGTGGATCCTCCCAACAACCAGGAGCCAAAAGGCAAAGGGTAGGCTCCCCAGAGGTAGAAGACATCACTGAAGATGTCCTGGACAGTGCAAGGAAAGAAAGGGAGGGCAGCCAACAGACAGGTACAAGCTCCTTTCAGCAGGAGCAAGGATTACAACTTGGTTTGGAGGTGTCTTCCTCCTCCCAGCAGAGCAAGAAGCCCAAGAGCACTAAGGCTTCCTTCAAGCAAATAAAGGCTCAGAATGATCTGCTGAGGGCAGAGGTCTACAAACAATTTATAGATGCAACACCAACCCAGAAAGAAAGGCTAATGTCTGTGTATGACATTAAAGAGGAAAAAATCATCCTCAGTCACTTTAAGCCTACAATACCGCAGCCTAAGTCAGCTGCAGATTTTGTGAAGACAAGGGTGGAGGTCATGGCCAAATACATCCATCCCATGGACCAGATTGAACTCCACAAGCAAGCTGGAGAGATGGTTTATGCAACCTTAGTAGAGAGGGCAACCATGGCCCACGAGCTAAAGGAGTCCCTGAAAAATACCAACACACAGTTAGATTTTGAGAGAATGTCCTCCCTGGCCAAAGACAATAGAATAAAGTCACTTGAGGACATCATTGTTGATCTAGGACATGATCCTAGTGATCCAAAGGGTGTAAAGGCCCTTCTGAAGAAGAAAGAAGATGACCTAAATGCATTAAAGAAGAGGTTAAAGCTGCTGCCCACAGAGCACCCTCAAACAGCAGAGCTACAAAAGGAAAAACAGGTTGATGACCAACTGGACCTCATAATGCAGCTAAACCAGAGGGTCCTGGATTTGGAGAAAGAGCTGGAAGGAGCATTACAAGATAAACAGGGAGAGTCCACATCCCAAGCTCCTCCAACTACTTCAACGACAGCAGCAACTACAGGGGCAGCAGTGGCCCCCACAACAGAAGCAGCAGGAACAACATCAGCTCCAGATGCCAGCACAAGTGTAGAAGAATTGACTAAGGCCATCAAGGAAATGGAGCTCCAGGCAAATGAGATAAAAAAGGCCAAGGAAAAATTGGCAGAGCTGGATGCCAAGTATGACAAATCAAAAGTAACTGTAGCAGAGCAGGGCAGAGAAATAAAGGCCCTAAAAGACAAGATAAAGGCCTTAGAGAAGGAGCTGAATCTAGAGACTGCCATGGCCGACATAAAAAGGATTCTATGGGCCAAAATTGGCCAATCCATCAGTCAATAATGGAGGTCAATCAAAACAATACATGAGCAGATGGACTTAATGGTCCAAGCACAAGCAGAAATCCATAAGGCCAAAACATTACTGGGAGACAGACCTGAACAGGCCAACAGAATGATAGACTTCCTGAACAGGCAAGAAAAGGAGGAACTGGCAGCCATAGGCATTGCCAACAGAACAGAGGCTGTCCTCACTGCCAAGAAGGTACTAACTCTTAGGAATTATGTACAAACAGTGGAGAGGAAGTGCTATGAGATACAGGGTGATGTGGAGGAATATAAACTCAAGATGGCAGTGCTGCAAACAAAGGGCCTGCCCAACCTCCTAAGCGGTGCAGGAAGATTGATCTCCCGAGATCAATTTGCCAACAGAATGGCAACCTATATTGAAAATCAGATTACTGCATCTGGCAATACATCTGAGCAAACAGTGCCTCCCATGGGACAGAGCTTATATGATAAACTTGAAGGCCTGTTCTTCATTGAAAATGAGGTGAATCATCTTTTTGAAACTCCTCCTAACTTTTATAGATATACAGAGGCCGATGAGACTTTGATAAAAATCCGGAGACATCAAATGCCTAAGGAGGATTGGTGGCAAGCAATGCTTCAGATTTTGCCACGGTAGCCTCAGTTGTTCGGCCACTGCCAGCTCCACGTCACTACAAAACAAACAGCATGACAAAGTCAGCATTAAAGGCAGCTGAAAGGTGACTCAGCACATGGACAATGACAGCTAGCCTAAGGGATAAGACAATACGCAAATTTTGACAGCGTATCCTCAGCCGACTCCAACAGCCGCCAAACCAACTGCTTCTGACTATTTTTTGACAGCTAAGGCTCTAAAGAGTTATTTCAGCATTAACTCTCTCAGCTAGAATGCTCCAGGAGTTGGCATAACATAAATGAGCCATTAACTCATTCTCTGATATTTTTCTTATGTAAATTTTGTATATATACCCCCCTTGGCAACGCATTAAGGGTTGGTGATTTTGCCTCTAAGGCAATCTATTGTATACCTTCAATTTATCTAATACAAAGGGCTGGACCAGCTCAGTGATTTCCTGAAATATTTGATGTCTGGATGATGCTATGTGTGCTGATGCAGAATTCCTGTGCTGCCTGATGAAATAACAAGTTTTCCTCAATCTTTGTTATTGTCTTCTTATGTTTATTAAATCATACTCATGTTACACTAAACTAGCAGTAGAGAAAAAGAATAGTGCAGGATTTGTTTTATTACACCTTGCACTCAATTTTTACTGCTGTAAATGTTTGTCTTCAGAATTAACCATGGACATGAATTCTTAATTGCTCATGTTTCTATTAATTCTATAGGTATGAATGTTATCTAGAAATTCTTCATTGCTTCCATAATAATATTCTCACTGTCTTTCTTTAGCAGTTTATTGTAAGATTCTTAATTGCCTTGCATAAACTGGATACACCACATTCAATCACCATTTCAAAAGTTGTTTCTCAGACACTAATCTGGCTCTGCAGCATCACTTCATTATCACACAGCACATCAAGCAAACTAAAGGACCACTGACTCCATGCCCAATGGACTAAGACATGCTAGTAGGCACCTATATATATTGACTGGAATCATCACCAAACACATTCCAAAGACAAAACCTTGAACATCATAGCTAGCCTAAAATACTATCAGAATAGAGACAAATCATAAAGAGAGAGCCCTCTCTGATTACAATTTGGCTAGAAACTGTAATCCAAAGATTGGTTAGTGGTTACCCGGCCGTATTCCCTTGGGAGTCATAGGGAACAACCTGGGTGTTAACAGGGCATTCGATGTTTGTCAGAGAATGGGGAGACCATCGCAAAGAGATGAATTACCTCTAAATCTACAAGTGTCATTACAAGATTTTGATAAATGGATGATAGACTTCATGGGACCAATTCAGCCACTAGGAAAGGAGATTGGAGCTAGATATATCATTACAGTGACTGAATATTTAACCAGGTGGGCTGAGGTGTAACCTGTAAAGGATTGTAGCGCAACTACAACTGCAAAGTTTATTTTTGAACATATTTTGTCTCGGTTTAGCTACCCAAATATCTTAATGAGAGATAGTGGTACGCACTTCTTAAATGAAACAAATGTTTCTCTACTCAAAGAATTCCATATGTATCACCAAAAGAGTATGTTGTATCATCCTCAAGCGAATGACACTGTAGAAGAATTTAACAAAATTTTGGAGACTTTCCTTAACAAGTATTTGCAATGCAAAGGGAAATTACTGGGATGTGTGGATACCTATTGTTCTATGGGCATATAGAATTACCTGCAAGAAGTTGATTGGACAAATGCCATTCAGATTGGTTTATGAACAAGAAGCAATAATGCCGATGGAATACATAGTGCCCAGTTTGCAGATTTTTGCGGTCATTGACATGGCCGATTGGGATACCATGGAAGAATAGCTCGCGTAACTCGATGAGTCGGAGGAAGATCGTTTCTTGGAAGGTTTTCATTAGTAGGTGTAGAAGGATCGTGAAAAGGCATGGCATGATATCCATATCAAACAATGAACCTTTAAGAATGACGATTTGGTATTATTGTATGACAGTAAGTGCACAAAGTTTCCAGGGAAGTTCCAAACGCATTGGCTAGGGTCGTATATTATTAAGGAGATCACCAATGGAGGTGTAGTTCATATCGCGAAGTTGAATGGGGAATTATTTCTAAGAAAATCCAATGGGAGTCAATTGAAGCTTTACAGGGGTGATCCTGCCCCTATGCAATGACTATATGGATGTAGGATAGTCTTAGTGTTCCAGGCAGTTGGAAGGGAACATGGGACTATAAACTACATTGCCAAAAGAAAGGTTGGACGAAGTGATGGGGTTGTGCAACATATCAAGGAAAAGCGCAAAGGAGAGCTGCGATGAAGGAGTTGCGTTATGATGGTGGATCCCATGCAGTTAGGCCAAAAAGTGACCATTGGAGGCACTATAGCTGATTGGATGTTGATTTTTCCGTTAAAAGGGGGGGGTGCATTTAAGATGCATATCTCTAGAAATATGCCACCAAAATTGCATTAATGATAGGGAATTGGAGGGAACGGACAAATTTGAATTCAAATTGAGATATAAATATGGAATCCCACTCCAAATTCGAAGACTTTTCTCCCTAAGAATTTTCCTTAAGCTATTGCACTTTCAATTTTGTCTAGAATAGTGTTGTATGTCTGATAAGGATTGGGAGAGCATTCTTTCACAGCTAGAATTCACAAACTTACTTGATTGGCACCGTGAGATAATCCTCGAGAGAATGATTGCAACACCACCTAAGAGAGAGGCGACCCAACCTATACCTACAAGGTTTCCTACTACCGCACCTAGGTCACCAAGGCCTAAGCCATATTATTCCACAGTGGGAGATAAGGTAGAATAAGCCCCAACAAGCACCGGTGCAACAATCACTGCAGAAAAACCTGACTGAAATCCACCAGAAAAGAAAGATGGATAAGTCTAAAAAGCCAACAGAGCCCCTGGACCTAGATGAGGAAGAACTGTGCGGGGGTGTAGAGGAAATTGACATAGAAGAGGTTGAGCTAATAAATTGGCTACCGCCATATATTACACTAATAAAATCCATAGCTAAAGTGCCCAAAGACCCGGATTCTATGAAGTTTATGTTATCCACACCTTTGCTGCCAGATAATGTGCTATTTGATGGCCTACTGCTGGCCCGTATACCGAACTTGAAAATGGAAGATTGGGACCTAGGGGACCACGAGAGGTTTCCATGGTTGTCACCAAGTAAGTACCTAAAGAAGGTCTATTATGAAGAGGTGGACATATGCAGCTTGAGCTGATGAAATGGGTGGCTAGATTTGGGGGCGCGCTACTCCTAAATATGTTGTGGGTGTCACACTTCAGTCACACCACTATTAATACAGTTTGTGTGGGCCAATTGTTGAAACTGGTGCACGATGGGTTCCTCTGGTTGGGAGGGCCCATCTCGATCAATGACATGTTGATCCACATAACAACATTGCTACTATACCAAGGAGTGGACCTTGCAGAGGATTTCTAAGGAAAATCACAGGAGAAGAAGTTGGCAAACCAAATGAAGAGTGATTTTGGTCTGGTTAAGAAGTCGCATGGGTATTACATTCAGTCCATATCAGATGGCATGATGTAGTTTTCTACACAGATCTTGTTTGGTAAGATCATAAACAAGTGTCGCGCTGATGAAGTGTTGGCACCTGTCATCTCTTTGGCTATGTAGTGCGCCAAAGGAGTCTATTATAGCTAGGCTCAATATTTATGCCATTAATTTCTAGATGATTGCAGAGAGGCACAGGATGATGGAAATTCATTCCACTACGCGTGGTTATTATTATTTATCACATTGGTGGTTTGGAGGATGCCTGAAGAAAGACAATTCCCTCAACAAGACTTAGACCTACCCGACGCCACGAAGTTCGCTTTGCTATGGGTTACCAAAGACCCCACACAAGTGATGGAGACAAAGATAATTTGGGTCTTGTTCGAGTCAGAGCTAAGCATGGTGATTAACGAGCGGCCAAGGTTATCACGAAGTTTGCACCAACAGATGCCAATGTCACAGACTTCAAGAAAGATTTCCATAATCTGCACATTGATGCGAAGAAGGATGTTACGGGAATATGGTATAAGTTGCCATATTTAGTTGTTGAAGATTATATTATAGGGGTTGTCAGTAAGTGGCCAAGTGATTGGCTGACCCCCTCTGATGTCGTCACAGGAACGAGTAAGGTTGCTGAAGGTGAATCAACGTAGAAAACAACAACGACAGCAGAAGAAAAGAAGAATGAGGCATGGAAGGCTTTTGCTAAAGAAAAGGCTATGACAAGGGAAAAGGTCGTGCAACACAAAGAAGCTACTACAAAAGAGAAAGAAGTGGCTGCCAAGGAAAAAGAAGTAGCAAAGGAAAAGGCTATGTCATAGGCCACCATTGACCTTGGCAAGACAGACACTGAGTGCACGGACATGGAGGAATACATAGAGGGAGAAGAGGAATGGGGCACAGGCTTGGAGTCTCCCTTTTTAGTCAAGAAGAGGTAGAAAAGGAGTTCGAAAATGCCACACAAGAAAAAAAAATCAGATAAATTATCAAGAGTGACACCTTTGGTCCTCATAGAGGGGGACCTCGATGAAATTGGGGATGTGGTCTGTGATGCAATGATAGATCTTTGGGGCCACTTTGAAGTGCAATACCAATAAACACTAGGTAAGGTACAACAGGGTCTGTGGGAATTGCATGTCCAAATAGGTCCCATTCAAGCGAGCGTGGGATAGGTGATCAAGAAGAAAGTGAGCATGAAACAAGCGAGTGGGTAAGCCCTAGAATCAGAACTCACACTGGATCTCTGCACAGTGCATTTTCCTGAGGGATCCTTGTGTGCCGATTTAGCAGAAGGTGGGTGCACCTATTACATATGAAGGACTTGAGTCTGAACTTGGTCATGCTTCTTATTCAGAGCCTTCACTAGCTGCACCAAGGGGTGTCAAACAAGCTTCGAATTTGGGAACAACGCGCGCTGCTGATCATAATGAAGGTAAAAACCAATAATCAATAAATCTTTGAGGAAAAGGCATAGGCCATCAAGGAAAAGGAGGAGGTCAAAGTGTGAATTCAACAAATCGAGGCAGCCATTGCATAGGCCTATAGTGAACTTCCTGAGCTCTAGCTTCTAGCTGACACGACCTTTGCAGAAAAGATCGAGAACATAGTTGCTGCAGTAAAGAAGTCATAGGTAAAAATCAGTAAAGTCAAGTTTGAGTTGCAGTTGCAATCTCAAAGCTACAACTTAAGTTGTAGCCCACGATGCCTCCATAAGTCAGAGAGCAAGGAAAAGTTGTTATTAATGAAGAGATGACCACCTTGAAAATTGTAGTCATGGGTTGCACTCAGTTGTTCAAACATGACATGGAATTATGGACCTCGCTGCAGGAGGATCAAACTCTATAAAATATCGAAGCGGACATCACAGAGAAGCAGAGGTAGTTCAATGAAATTAGGTCGAAAGCACAAATCTTAGCACTAGTGCAAAGATTCACCAGGTTACAAGAAGGAAAGCTCATCCAGAGTGAAATTGATGAGCTGCGTCGCAAAGAAGAAATCATATCTTCAAGGATGTAGCCTTGGGAAGATGAGGCTAGTCAGTTGACATTGTTAGTGTAGAGCAAGCTGAAGGCCATGCAGCAGACTCAGAGAACAATGGGTCTTGCAGTCAAAGTACCAACCATTTAAAATTGGTTGAAGAAGTCCGTCAGGCTGGTGCGCAAGGGACAACAGACCTGCAAGTTTTGCAGATTGAATTTAGTGAGCTATAGATGAAGATCGAGGCACCACCAATAGAGTGACTTAATGATGAGTCAGGACTTTGTGTTGGGGGTCTCTTGGGACAAGGTCCCATGGGGTCAATTTTCTAATAGTTTTTGTTCTCTGTAAAGTCTCCGCATTTTGAGGAAGTAGAGGGTGAAGGTCGTAGAAGTCAAAGGGGCTTTAGGAAGGTAAGAACCCCTTAGTTTGTTAGAATTTAAGATGTTTTGTGACCTGCCCATGGTTCGCGAACTATGGTATTGTAATGAAAGAAGCTATATAAGGGATTCATAGCGATTCATAGGAAGTTACTCAATCATTGAATATCTACGTATTGGCAAGTGAGATAAGGCAAAAGAGTTTGTTTTTTGCATTTAGGTGAAGGGGAAGGCTCCTGCAACTGTGTGCATGAAAACCTTGGTAAGTCTGCAGTTGAGTGCACGGGCCCCTACAGCTGTGTGTGTGAGCAAGAAAGAGTATGTAATAGAAGGATTGATCATAATAAAGACTATTTTGGAGCCATATTGATCCGAATTGGATCCTTGAAAATTATCAGAGTTTCTATGACTATTTCAAATGAGCTATCAGGGAATACCTCTGGACAGTGGCAGTTTGTAGCCAACACGAAACAATGAGGACCCTTGGTCAAAGCACGCTGACCGTTGGCCCATGGAGACTGCGCAGTGGCACAAACTAGCAAATAGGGAGTACAGATCTGAAAATAGAGGCCGTTTCTGATACACGATTAGCGTGCAAGATAAAAACCTCAGAGAAGGAAAAGCCCTAGCACTTGGTCATGTGAAAAACGGGTAAACTGTGCGGAAATACCCGAAACGTTAGAAGGTGGGTCCTGTGCCCAAAAAACCGGTGAGATATCGCAAGCCCCTCAAGCAGTAAGTGGGTTTGGCAGAGGACCAAGTGATGCCATACATTGAATGACGCGTGTCCGGCGGATGAGAGAGAAAACCGCTCTCATCCCAGGGTAATGGTCAAGCAACTCACCCGTGCAATAAAAGTGATGACCATAGGATCTGGAGGCCCGAGATCAATGACGGAGATTACACCCGATGGGAGACCGGATTTGACGGAAGAATAGGCTGAGGCATATAAAATTTGGGGTCCGACATGACCATTGAGCTGGCGGATGAATCATTTCATAGAATAACCGAAATAATTACCATTCAAGGAAGAGCTGGCGCTTAGTTCGTGAGGGGACAAGTGGCCACCTCTCTATGAAATGTTACACAATGGTGATGACACAGAAGCAGGGAATTCTAGTGGACAGAGGCAGGCGATCTGAAGAGCCAGAAGAGGAGGCGAACAGTCATAGGACAGATTGGCTTTAAGTCATGAACAGATAAAGAGCAGAAGGGAGATAGAGGAGAGAGTGAAGCAAGAAGTAGAGAATAGAGAAGTCGAGCTGACCTGTAGAGCTAAGGTAGCATCGAGCAGACAGAACTGAGAAGGCTTGAGAGGTTCAAGCAATCCCTGTGAGGATATCAGTCGGGAACTGAGTACCAGATTAGACTCATCCCATTAAGACCAGTTGAGGTTAAGACTTGGTAAGGGGGATTCTGTGTACTCTAGTGGCTTGGGGAATCCAAGTACCACCCTACTAAGCATCATCTATTAGAGGAGACTCAAATTGATCTCCTCATTGTAAAAACTCTACTTAAAGACACAATAGAAAAGGCCACCACTGAAAGCTGGACCAGGAGATGTAGCCCAGGAGGATTGGGGTAACTCCTTATTAAATTGTTATGTTTTGCATTTGCTTGTTGTGTTTCTATTACTGTTTTCCAATGCCTGTATATTTCACAATCTTATCGATCCATTGCTTAAAATAACATAGGCATATCCCAGCGCATGAGTCTGTAATACCTTCATTAATTTCATAAGGTAACCTAGAGGTGTGATTTCAGATCAAGTGGTATCAGAGCTATAAGTTGTTAAGATTAGACAAGCTTATGCTGGATTTAGCTGTTGAATGTTAACTAGATCGAAGCTCAAATTAGGAGGAGAGTTGGTCGAAACCAATCCTGAAATTGGAAGAGTCTACCCTCATAAGACAATGTCGGAGGAAGGTTATGTGGGGCCAGACCCTCAAGTTATAGATAGTTTCCTGGCCATAAGGTCCATGGTAGAGGAAATGTATAAGGACTTTAGAAAACATAAAGATGAAGATTCATTAGGCTCCAAACAAGACAAAGGAGAAGAAGAGTCTCTCCTCCATGACCCCTCAAAAGGCAAAGGGAAAGAAGAAAACTTTCTCACACCTCCTGATAGCCCTAAACATAAAAAGAAGACATATTTGATTAAACTAGATGTTAAATTTGATTTACCAATATATGATGGAGAGTTGAATGCAGAAAAGTTGGACAATTGGATTAGACAAATTGATGTTTATTGCAGAGTGCAAAGTATCGACTCAAACAAGAGCAAGATTCAGCTGGCCAGCCTACACCTTGGAGGCACTGCCTTAGTTTGGTGGGAAGGCAGGACCCACACTGACATGAAGAGACATGGTAAGACTCTTTCTGTCTGGAGTGAATTTGTTTTTGCAATTAAAAAGTAGTTCTATCCACTAGCCTACATGCAGTAAGCCATAATGAGCTGGCAAACTCTTCGACAATTGAAAGGGCAAAGTGTACAAGGATACACCAAAGAATTTTGGAAGATAGCTATGATTCTAGGAAACTCATTAGACTCACCTGAGACTCTGTTGAAGTACATCGGTGGTCTACATAGCTACATGAGGCACACTATCCTCATGTTTAATCCCACCAGTATAGATGAGGTATATGTTCAAGCTACACATCTAGAAGCTAGAGGAAAGAATGGGAACCCAGAAGTTGGGGGATCATCCCTAAGGAGAAAAGAAAACAGAAATGGAAATCAAGGAAGGCCAACACTGCACAGAAAAGCAAATCTTCATGCACTCACTGTAAGAAGGATGGGCATGATGATGAGCACTGTCAGATTCTACATCTAGAGCTGAGACCTAAGAAGTTCGAGGGCGAGAAGAAGAAGACTGCTGCAGCTATTCAGAAGGATTTGGGGTCGGACTCAGGAGATGAAACAACCATTGCAGCCATGGGTATACACGGTAAGGATTCTTAAGAATCTACTAGTAATTTTGCACTATCTACTATTGATGAAGAAAATGAGAGAAAAAGAAATGAGCTTTTCCATATTCAAGTTATTTCCAAACACTAAAAGATTGATACTTTGTTTGATAGTGGCTCACAAGTAAATTTAATTTCTGAAGCAATTGTAAAGAAGTTTTGATTATTGATTACACCTCACAAGAAACCATACCCATTAGGATGGTTAAGTGATAAAGCAAAACTACAAGTGACTAGACAATGCAAACTCAAGTTTTATTTTGGGTCAACATTTGTAGATGAGGTTGAGTTAGACACAATTCCTTTGGATATATGTGGAATTGTTTTAGGAAGTCCTTAGTTGTATGACAAAAAAGCTATTTTCTATAGAGCTGAGAACAAGTATCTACTCGTTAAATATGGAATAGAATACTTTGTAAGAGCTCATAAGCTCAATAATAATTAGACACTCATAAACTCAGGGCAGATGAAACAAATTATAAATTCATGCAAACAATTTTTACTGTAAAGGAAAAGAAACCTGATAAAACCAATGTATTTGAGGGATGTGGTGCTAAACAGCAAGCTGATTTAGAAAAAGTTGTTTCAGAGTATGATATCTTGTTTCAAGAACCTAAAGGCCTGCCACCCAAGAAGGAAATAGTGCATGATATTAATTTGCAGCAAGATGCTCCATTACCTAACATTGGAATGTACAGGTTGTCTGCTTTAGAGAATGCAGAAATCAAGAAGTAGGTGCAGGAGTTGCTTGAGAAGGGGTTCATCAGACCTAGCACATCACCATGTGGATCTCCAATCATTTTGGTGAGAAAGAAAGATGGCTCGTGGAGAATGTGCATTGATTACTGAGCACTGAATAAGATAACAATCAAAAATCGTTATCCCCTTCCTCGCATAGATGATCTATTAGATCAATTGAAAGAAGTTGTTTATTTTTCCAAGTTAGACTTTCATAGTGGATATCATCAGATCAGAGTTGCAGAACAAGATGCATGGAAGACAGCTTTCAAAACAAAGCAAGGATTGTATGAGTGGTTGGTTATGCCTTTTGGATTAACTAATGCTCCTGCTACTTTCATGAGAATAATGAATGATGTACTAAGACCTTTTCTTGATGATTTTGTTATTGTTTATCTGGATGACATTCTGATATTTATAAAAACATGGGAAGAACATTTAAAGCATGTTAAGTAGACATTAGATGTTTTGAAAAGAGAAAAACTTTAAGTTAAACTCTCAAAATGTGAATTTGGCAAAACATCCTTGAATTATTTGGGACATACAGTAGGGGGTGGTGAATTGAAGATAGATCCCTCTAAGGTGGCAGTCATTGTAAACTAGCCTAAACCCAAATCTGCTACAAAAGTTAGGAGCTTCTTAGGAGCAGCACAATATTGGAGAAAGTTCATTTCTAACTTTTCCTTAATTGCAGCTACCTTACATGCTTTAACAGGATTGAACAAAGTGTTTCAGTGGGGAGGTAAACAGCAAAAAGCCTTCACCACCTTGAAAGAAAAGATTAGTACAACACCAGTACTAGCACTACCTGATCTTCAAAGACCATTTGAGATCCAAACGGATGCCAGTGACTATGCCATGGGAGCAGTGTTGATACAGCACAGTAAACCCATATGTTATCATTCTGAGACATTTAATTCTATAGTAGTTAACTATCCCACATATGATAAAGAATTGTATGCATTAGTACGAAGTGTGAAAAAGTGGAAACATTACTTAATGGGCAAAGAAATAGTTATACATACTGATCATCAACCACTTCAATATATGCACTCCCAAACTAAGTTGCAGCAATCAAGACATTATAGATGGATGGGTTTTTTACAACAGTTTCATTTAGTCATTAGATATAAAAAGGGCATACACAATAAAGTTGCAGATATGTTATCTAGACCCATAATAAATGCATCTACTATGTTTAAGCATAATTTTGTGTTACATGAGAGCTACATTGAACAATATGCTCAAGATATAGACTTTAAAGATGTATATATAACTTTAAGTCAGGGCAAATGAGTAGAAGAATTGGATTATCATATTAAGGACTGACTCCTATATCATTGTGGGAAGCTATGCATTCCGCAAACTAAAAGAGTAAAGATAATTCGAGAAGCACACACTTCTCTAATATCCGGTCACTTTGGGTTAAGTAAAACAGTTGCACAGCTGCAAAGATTTTGTTATTGGCCAAAAATGAACGAGACAATTTCTAGATATGTAAGAGGGTGTACTATGTGTTCTAAAAGCAAGCCCAACAATAGAAAACTAGGCTTGTACACTCCATTATCGGTTCCTTCTCATCCTTGGGAAAGTGTTTCCATGGACTTTGTTGGAGGACTACCTAAATCTAGGAAAGGTCATGATTATCTATATGTTGTTGTGGATAGGTTCAGCAAAATGTGTATTTTTATACCTTGTAATAAACAGATTACAGCTGAACAAACTACAAAACTATTCTTTCAACATGTATGGGTTCATTTTCGATTACCCACTTCCATTATATCTTATCGAGACACCCGATTTGTGGGAAAGTTTTGGTGAAGTTTGTGGGAACTGATGGACACCAAGCTGAAGAAAAGCACAACCTTCCATCCAAAAACTGATGGCCAGACAAAAGTAGTCAACAGGATAGTGATCCAGTTGCTCAGGGGATATTGTAGTAAGAATCCTAAGCTTTGGGATGAACATTTGTGTTATGTGTAGCATGCTTACAACCGAGCCAAACATTTCTACACAGAGATCTCCTTTTGAGACCTGTTTTGGTTTCACACCAAGGTCTCCCTTGGATTTTGTCTTTGGTAAGGACACAACAATTGAGGGACACAACGATGTGGACAAGGCAACTAGGTTCATTGAAAAAATCCAAGAGATCCATTAGGAAGTACAGGAACAGCTGGAAAAGAACCAGGCCAAATACAAGGCAAGGCATGACAAGCATCTGATGGAGCATAGTTTCCAGGTTGGTGATCAAGTGTGGCTGTATATCAGCAAGGACAAGATGCAAGGTGAAGGTAAAAATTTGAAACCAATAAGGTATGGACCTTTCAGGATCCTTGAGAAAATTGGTGAGAATGCTTTTCGCCTTGATTTGCCAGCTTATATGCACATCTACTCAATCGTCAATACAGATAGCTTGAGATTGTTTGAACCTTCACTAATTGAGGATCCCAAAGAGCAGAGTCAATTGCCTTCTATTGATGACCTGCTACCTGAATATCTTAATGAATTGCACGAAGACATAGTTCTGGATAGGAAGGTGAGAACGACACACAGGGGAGATGTTGAGTACCTCAGAATTGGGCTCAGGGGTTCAAATCCAAGTAGTGAAAAATGGATAGAGATTGGACAGGTGAGAAAGTTGTATCCTCACTTAGTCAATGCTTGAAAACCAACTTTTGGTGGTCCAAAATATTTTTTAGTGGGAAGGCCGTGATCCGAATTGGATCCTTGAAAATTATCAGAGTTTCTATGACTGTTTCAAATGAGCTATCAGGAAAGACCTCTGGACAGTGGTAGTTTGTAGCCAGCACGGAACAACGAGGAACCTCGGTCAAAGCGCGCTAACCGTTGGCCTATGGAGACCGTGCAGTCGTGCAAACTAGTAAATAGGGAGTCCAAATTCGAAAACAGAGGTTCGTAGGATAAAAAACTCAAAGAAGGAAAAGCCCCGGCACCTGGTCATGTGAAAAACAGGTAAAACCATGTAGAAATATGCCAAATGTTAGAAGGCGGGTGTTATAGACATTTTTGGGCACTGCAACCCCAAGCATAAATGTCCATAAACTAAGGGCTCCTAAGTCCCTAAAAGTGTTGTTCCAACCCCTAAAAGAACAAGGTCATCTAATTATAGCTTCTCCCAGAAGTTCTCCATGAAAAACTGCTCAGAAATGGTCAAAACTGGACCATTTCACCTGCTCCATAGGCAAAGTGCATTGCATCTCACCTAAATACACACAGTAGGTGCATTGCATTTCAAAAAGCCGTTCTATGGGGTGCGATGGGCGAGAAGGGACAAATGGCAGTGTCAATCCGCGAGGTGGAGAAGCATGGAATCTTCCAGAAACTTCTCCTATGACACTTGCCTCTCTGAATTCGACTAGAGATGAGTAAGAGATCATCAATCTCCAAGTGGAAGAAAGAACTATCAGAGGGAAGACACTAATCAAATCACAAGCTGACTCATCTCCCTTGCAGACATCTATATATGGATCCCTCATCCCAGAGATCCAGAGGCTGGAATTTTGCATCTTGTAAGGAATTGCTGTTGGTTTCTTGAGGCAACATCATAGTGTTGGGTGATCTAAGCTTTTCATGAGGTGAAGAAGGGCTCACTTGCTGAGAGGATGATGTTGGGTCAGAACGATTGGTTGTAACTCTCTTGGCTCTTTCTTGATTATCAATAAAGCTATTCAAGTTTTCCTCCATAGTCTTGTGTGATTTATGTTTTATGCATTTGTATGGTCAATTTACATCTGATCCTAGATTGTTTATGATAATAGATCTATGTTCTCGTATAGTGTTATGCTGCTTTGATTCTACAGGTACTCTGTGAAGCTGGGTATACGAGAAAGCAAGTAGCAAAGGACTATCAGAAGAGAGAGGAATCAAGCAAGGAACCAAGCGCAAGACAGAGGTTGGTCTCCTTTATTCTTCTCTCATCTATCTTTCATAAAGGAAAACGAAAGTAGTTTTACTTTGTTTGTTTCTAAGGTAGCTACCAGCATTAGTGGGATAAGCAGTTGTGCATAGACACTTTTCCCTGTAGCAAAATAGCGACTCCACTGGGGAACGAATAGATTGATTGTTTATCTACATTTGTTTACTTTATAAACTTACAGACGGAGCCTGAAGTCAAGCCAGCTAGCCTTCGAACTGCATTTTCTATGCAAATTCAAAGTAGATCAACGTTGCTTCAGTCAATCTCCAGGTTTTGTTTATGAATTAAACAATTGATTTACAAGCTTTCTAATTGCCCTCGTGGTGGCTCTAGTAACCTCCTTAGATCTACCCTTGTGATTGATTTACTGATTACTACTTGCTCGGCCAAAATCCCTGAACTGAACTACAAACTGTGACCCAGAACCCAATCAAAGTCTCATCCCTGGTCCAGCGCACTATCTGTTCTGTGAATCTCAAATTCAGTGCACTTCCTAAGTGTAGTAGGTGCGCTGCATTTCAAATTCACTGTGTTACAAGTGCGCTAATCAGACTAGACATTGTTCCTAAATTTTGGTTTCTGTGTTCACTCTTTTCAGATCTATTCAAGAGTTTTGCTACTTGTAGTCAGTGCACCTCTGTTTGAAACCCCTTTCCTTGCTGTTATTCCACCTCCGTTGTGCAAAGAACTGTAAATGCTTTTATGTATTTGTTGAGTCATTTTCAGTTCTCCTTTACAAAGAAGTAACGTAATTGTACTGTCGTTTCTTGATTTGAAAGTGTCGCAAGTGTCGTTTTCAGTCATAGAAGAGGACCTGATTGTTCTTGATAGTCGATTACCCTGTTACTATTGTATTTTATCTGAATTAGTAGTTTTTCTAGTGTCTAAAGCAAGTTTTCATTTCCAAATCGCAAAGTGTTGTCATTGTCTTCATTTTGATTTTGAAAAGAAACTTGTTAGTAATTGTCGCTTTGGAAAATAATTCAGATTTGTGCATTAGCTTTCTTTTTATCATTAACATATTAAGAAGGCTGAAAACAAATACATGCATGTGCATTTGCATTTAGACTGTTTGATTGGTTTGATTTAGGACGGTGCATATAGTGTGTGCTCTTTGCTCTTTGTTGAAAGAATACTGTCTCTCTTTCCTTAGTAGCTAGGATTTTCATTGCACAAAGAAGATAAAACGACTATTTATCATCTTAGATTGCATTTTAGGAATTGTACATCTACATCACGTGGTGAACCTGAAAGGAAAATTTCTTAAGCAAGATCAACTATAAAATAAATTTAATGAATCTAACAACACTTTGGAACCTAATGCACAACATCTAGAAGTCTAGGCTAGAGACATATTCCGGCGTCGTAAAGCCTGGTAACTGTTGTTCTCACTATTGGTTGGGTGATTCCTCCACTTTGAGACAATAAGTACCAGTACAGACTTGTGCTCCCACGTACCGTCAAGTATATTTTGGGAGACCACAATAGGCTTAATCCTTTATCCATCGGAAGCCGTGTCTGCGCCCTATCGATCGCAATGCACTGAACACAACATTCGGGAAGATTGACTGCCGTACCGTAAAAATTATTCTGCAGTTTTGCGATTGGTTTGGTAATCCCTCTGCCTAGATTTCCAGAGCAGTCCCTTTCGTTCCTTTTCAAACTCCTTAATGGAAAAGGTCCATCTGAGCACTTGTCACTTCAGGCTCATTAAAAATCGAAGGCGACTAGAGTCATCTTTTGTTTTTTCTTGACTCTTAAAAATTGAAAAAACAAGTTTTGTCAAAGCGTCTAAAATTCATCTAATTCGGAAACATACTTCCCTTTTATTTTTAGTTGATCGAGTAATCCGCAATCGTGGAAGAAAGTCAATTGAAACCCCGTCGTTCGCGGAGGCTTACGAGTCAATCGTCTTTGTCTCCGGAATCGAAACTATTACAGACAAAGCGAACTCGTTTAATTGGTTCCAAATCCCCTGGTAAAGTTAGAAAAAGTGTTCCAACACCATCGAAGACTCCGGTTACTCCAAACATTTCTGGTATCCCTGCCTTTACAGAAGAAGTTCAGCAGCCACCGTGGGACAGTAGCACTGATCCTAGTTTGAGGGTAAACACTTGTGTTACTGAACCAGTTTATCTACAACCGGTTCGGAGAGTGTTATTCCCCAAACATCTGTCACTGCAGATTCCATACCTTCTTCTGCACCAGAAATATTTTACGGACCTGATGGTCTGCCTCTTCCATCTGGTCTGATTGCTATAGAAGAGATTGTGGAGGATCCTACATCTAGTTCTCCATCGCAATTTGGAGTCGGGATCACTCTATATCCTTCTTCATTAGAAATTAGTCTACCACCATCGGAAGCTCCTGTAGAATCGCTAGGTAATCTTTTGGATAGACTAGAAATGTCTGAACAACCGTCGACATCTAGAACTGTGTCATCCGACACAGCGACGGCAGAACTTCTTGCTGTCACTCCAACAATGTTCGCTGGTATACCATCTGTCCCAACTAACTCTCAATCGCTAGAAGGGGCCCACTCAGGGGCTATTTCGACAGTATGGTCCGTTCCTATTTGTACATCCAGAATAGTATCCGGAAACTCTTATGTTGAATCTCAGCAAATTGATCCTTCAAGGTGTCAATTTGGGCAGTCTGGTCCTCAAGGGCAAACCATTCCTTTAAGTACCGGATTACCGTCGTATGGGGGGCAGTATACCCTTTCATTGTCTCCTCCAGGAGGACAACCATACGGGAGTTCACAACAAAATTCAGGTTATGCTGGAATTACATCTAGCGGTTGGGTGCTGATACTACCTCAACAACCAAGAGTTGTGTATTCAATGCAACAATGTTTACCTATGTCAAATATACCAACTACGCCAGCTATTGTGACAGTGTCGCAAGTACAAGAGCTGCCTGTTGTATGCCAACCTTAGGTTTCTCAGGTTGTAATGCAACAGCCTCTTGACCCTGCGACTCAACCACAATCACCGACTAGTGGAATGACACAGGCCCAAACGGGTACAATTACCCCTCATCTCGGTCAAACAGTTGGTATCGAGCAACAACACATGGCTTCACAACCATGGCTGGTGCAATACCAACAACCGCAATTCCAACAAGTATACCATGGGTCTGAGCAACAAATATTTGCAAATAGTGGGCAGTTGTATATTCAAAATGGTCAAAATCAACCATTCTACAATGGTTATGCCCACCAACCTTACCAAAGTTACCAACATCAAATGCATTATGCTGGTATGTAAAGACCAACTGCTCAGGCGATTCCATCTTATCTTGGGTATGCTTCGCCTAACTTGAATCAACAATTACCCTTCATGGTGACTTTAGAGTTACCGGATCTAAATCGGTTAACGAACGATCCAATCGCTTACGCCCCTTGGTGGCCAGTGATTCCGCATAAACTTCCGTCAGATATTCCTAAATTTAATGGAAATCCGGGTGAAGATCCGTCGAATCATGTGATGACCTTTCATATTTGGTGTTCATCAAACACCCTAAATGATGATTCGATTAGTCTTCGCCTTTTTCAAAGGACGTTAACTGGTCCGACAGCAAAATGGTATATCGAATTGCCCAGAGTTTCGTTTGACAACTTCAGTACCCTAGCCACAACCTTTTTAACCCATTTTCAGTTACCAATAAGGTACGAAACGAGAATAGAACTTCTTACCAATTTCAAACAAACAACGGCCACTCACATATCTGATCATATTCATGAGTGGCGACGTCGTCGTAGAATGGTAAAAACGTATGTTCCTGATCAACTTTTAGCTGAATGGTTTATTAAGTCTTTGTTACCTTCCATTACAGAAGATGTGGCAAAAGGGGGAGTCGTCACCGGAGAGAAAGTTATTGCTCGTGTGCAATATTTAGACTTGATTTACACTCAGTCTGGCACGCTCTACGATAAAATACCTGACGCTCCCAGACCGGAATTCTCGGTCCCTCCTCCTCCTAAATCAAACAATGACTCTCATGCCGGCGATGGCGTGATTAGTGCAACAGACATGAGATTGACAAAGTCTACATCTAAAAAGGCCCGTAAGATTTCCAGTCAAAATGCAAAAGAAGAACTTCTTGCCTCGGAAGTAAATGTCGTCTCGACAGATAAAGGCAAAGAAACCAAGCAACCAGGAGGCAAGAAGAAAAACAAAGGGAAGAAGAAGAAACAGGAGGAATCATCACTTGAAAAATCTTCTGCAAACCCTCCTAGAAATAGGAAACCAAAAAATCCATGCTTTATATGCGATGAGGATCATTGGACATCAAATTGTCCACACAGAGCTGAGCTTAAAAAATTCTTCAAGAATTCAAAAACCTCGGTAGTATTAACTGATCCGTTTCCGAACCCAGGGACAAATCTGGTTGACAGTGGAAATGCTTCCCCGTCTCAAGTGCTGATGTTGTCGGTTTCCAAACAGCAAAATGATGCTTTGATATCGACAAGGAAAAAAGATTACGGGAATCCACAGCTGTCGAACAACAAGGATAAAGATCACCCTAGTAGTTCGACAACAACTTCGACAGAAGTTCCACCGCCCATCATTCCTGAACTGACAATAAAACCGCCAAAGGGAGTAGTACACAAGTCGACATTTAATCCTCGTGCTAG
Source organism: Pinus tabuliformis (assembly GCA_031772625.1). NCBI lineage: Eukaryota > Viridiplantae > Streptophyta > Pinopsida > Pinales > Pinaceae > Pinus > Pinus tabuliformis. Next base: position 335,392,042 of record CM062810.1, on the reverse strand, counting down.
AGTAGCACAACATTATAATATAGTGGAATATCTGGCCTAATCGCCATCCGCTATGTCGACACTTGAGGTACTGCAAAATTGCCCATCCCAAAAGCAGGCTTTATTATCAGCCATCGGTGGGATAGACCCAAAGGATTCCAATCTTGTGTCCTTTAATCATAAAGGATACGATCCTCAGTTACCAGCTCAACTAGCTTTCCTCATTCAAGTGAAAGCCCTCAACAAAACTGTTCATCGAACAATTATTGATGAGGGGGCATCTACATGTATTATGTCGATGAGTTGCTGGAAAACTTTAGGATCTCCAACCTTGTCGCGATCTTCAACGACATTAAAAGCATTCGACGGACGAACATATACCCCATATGGTATTCTAAGTAGCTTGCAAGTCGAACTGGGGGGGAAAACAGTAGAAATATATGTTGAAGTAATCGACGGAAACCTCGATTACAACATCCTACTGGGAAGACCATGGATATATGCTATGGTTGTTGTTGTGTTGACCTATTTTAGGAAGATTGCATTTCCCTTTCAAGGAGGGATTACAATCGTCGATCAACAAACTTTCCTCCCCAATGGTTCTCAAGTTATGGGAAGCATTCCAATGATCCATGGAAGCCCCCATTCGCTTCAAAATATCAAAGTAGGCCTACTAAAAGACCCTATATTAATGGGAACTTTTGCCCTTCCGCCTCCAATAAATCTGGTGGAAGTAGCATCGGTAGGAACCTGCAATATGATATCTTCGATTGAAAAGATCTCAGAAAATGATATAAACATGGATCATATGCAGGTATTGCCTCCAAGCCCAATGGAAATATTGTAGCAATCAATGTTCCTAGCATGGGAGGCAAACCAAAATCAACGCTCATCAAGCGTTTGGATAGATAGGTCTAAGGAATATGGCACCCCTTCAGATCCTTGGTTGCGAGTGCATTACACCGACGAAGGAATTGTTCAATCAATGGTAATTGAAGGGGCACCATGGGAAGATTACCACCATCGTTCCCTTCTTCCAGATTGTGAAGAAGATACTCCTGATGACCTTCATCATCCCTCATTTTTTGATTTCCTATCAAATACTGTAAACACGGTGGATACCGAGCGAAACTTGTCCAACATTGAAGAGACTATCGCCATAAATATCTCGACCAAAACAGATGTTGTAGAGAATATTTATGTTGGCAAATGTTGTTCTCCTTCAGAACTGGAAATATATAACACTCTTTTTCGCGAATTCAGAGATGTCTTTGCTTGGTCATATAATGAAATGCCAGGCATTGACTCGAGTATCGCTGAACATGAAATTAAGATGTATCCAGATGTCAAACCAGTACGACAACGGCTACGACAGGTGCACCCCAAGAAAGCCACCACCATCAAGGTAGAAGTTGAAAAACTTCTCCATGCTGGTTTCATTTACCCAGTTCCTCTAACCGATTGGGTATCAAACATTGTTCTTGTTATGAAAAAACAAGGAACGATTAGAGTGTGCGTCGATTATAGGGATGTAAATCAAGCTTGTCCAAAAGACAACTACCCTACACCCTTCTTTGACCAGATAATTGATGAGTGCGCCGGATGCGAAATCTTTTCATTTATGGATGGATTCTCTGGGTATAATCAAATAAATATCCGCCCACAGGACCAGTCAAAGACTGCATTTATTTGTCTGTGGGGCACATTCGCATATCGAAAATTACCCTTCGATTTAAAGAACGTAGGGGCAACATTTCAAAGGGCAATGAATTATGCCTTCCATGACATCAAAAACATCATTTAACCATATCTCGATGACCTTCCGGATCATTCGCGAAAGCGAACTGATAATCCACAGCATTTAAGAGCGATATTTCTACGTTGCTGACACTACAAGATACGACTCAATCCACACAAATGTGTGTTCTGTGTCAGTTCTGGTCGTTTACTTGGCTTTGTAGTCTCAAAGTGTTGTGGGGAAAAATGCTTATGCAGGACGATCCTATCCACCTAAGGTGTGACAGTGCCTTAGCAACAAACGAGTACAACTATACTGGTTTCTTCCTTTATGAAATGTGAAAGAAGAGAGATCAATAGACTTATCGGTGTCTTCCGTTTGTCCCTCGATCCAGATCCTCTTCCCTTTGGGTGTTCACAGCTACTTGCCTCCTCGCTCGCCCAAGAGAATAGCTACTTGATTCCTGCGAGATCACGAGAGAACAGCTACTTGCGACAAGAGAAGAACACAACACAAAGGCAAATATACATATTCATAAATGATTCAGGATTAGAAACAAATCAAATACACTAATGCAATCATACATCAAGAAAACATCAGCATATAGGAGAAACCAAGATAGCTTTATTGATGAATAACAAGGTTCAGGAAGAGATACAACCCAGAGGGCTCCAATCCAGCATCTCCTTCCCAGCAAATGGAATTCCTATCTTCAACCCCTTCAAAGCATTAAGCACCCAATAGTTCCAGTCTCAAACCAACAACAATTCTTTGCAATAACAAAATTCCAGCCTCTAGATCTCATGGAAGAGAGATCCATATATAGATGTTTGGAGAGAGGATGAGTCAGCTTGAGATCTGACTAGTGTCCTCTCCCTCTGTCAGTTCTTGAGTCCACTTGGAGGTTCTTGCTTCCACTTGGAGATTTGGAACCTCTTACTCATCACCAGTCGAATTCCCTGAGGCAAGTGTCATTTTGGAAGCTTCCTGGGTTTTCACACCTTGAGAAATGAGCCTGCCACTTGTCCATTCTCATTCAGCGCAGGTAGTCTTTGTTCCAGTTGACATTCAATGCAGGTAGCCAGTGGAGCCATTGACATTCAGCGCAAATAGTTAGTGGAGCAGTTGACATGATCCTGAATTGACTTGTTTTTGAGTAATTTCAGGTGGAGAACTTCTGTGAATTGCTGTGGTTTGTTAGCCTTGTTCCTCTAGGGGTAGGAACAACATGTTTAGGGACTTTGGATCCCTTAGATTATGGAAATTTCATGCTTAATGATGTAAGGCACAAAAATGTCTATAACAGTTGCCCCCTAAAGTATGAGGCTGTTTATCGGGCGAAATGCTTTATCAGGGGGATCCGAAGTTCATCCAATGCTGGGAGGAGACCTGTAATGCAATACAATACAATACATTATTTTTCATACTGCTTTCATGATCTAGCTGAGGCGGGCATTCCCATTCTCAGCTTTATAAATTCATTTTTCTGTACATAGAACAGGCAATCGTCTGATGATAGACTGATAATTTTGATGAAATTATCATCCTTTGTGTAGGATGATTATCTGCTGCAACAATGTACATGTCAATGTCTTTATCTTTCCTGAATATATATCGCAGCCCGGATGGATGAAACTAGATCCGGGGTCTTCAAACTCGTTCGATCTTCACTCTAAGTACAAGTCGATCCATGTGAGAATTGTTCTGAAGTCGAACATGGAAAGACATCGATTGATTACCAGTCAATGATGTAAACCGTTAACAAGCGCGAGAGGAATCACCGATAATGATGATGACCCTCAAGGTACTGCAGTGCAATTCACGTGGTGTGAATAAAGGACTTGGCGTTGAACACCACGCAAAATCTTTCGGTCGAAGGTCATTGATGTATACCTGTCGCCGGAAGTGAGAAACTTGCCATTGTGGCATGCAAGCTTCAAAGTACTGAAGGGGTTGTTCCTAGGTCAACTTCTTAGATAATGAGCTGATGTCGACAAGAAGCGATCTGTCAAAGGGGGGCCTTAATGAATCCCACATCAGTGACACAGAACGGAGCTAATGATTTTAATGGAGGTGAAAACGATCTGTGACATATGATTCAGGGTGGCGGTCATGAATGGATGAAGGATAATGTATGGCAGTGGATGGGACCCGGTTGACTCTTTCTGAACGACTTCTCTTGAACATATGGCGACACTGATGCGATGGATTGGTAGCATTACCCCAATTATGGATGGTATGGCGAGACCATGGATGTGACTGGTGAATGAAACAACCCAACCTGAATGTGGTACGGAGGAAAAGTGTCATGTTCAAGAGCGACTTGCTACCATCAAAGCTTTCTTTAGTTTCTCCCAATTTTTCCCCAGTCATTGCTGACCAGTACCTCTTTATTTTTGTCAAGCTTGAGGAGGAAAAAATATGCTTGTTCTATAACCTGCCCTTCGGGCAAGCCCATCGCTATGTTTTAACGAGCCTAGCGATAGGGAAACTCGTTCTCGTCTAAAGACAAGTTTGTCGCTATTTAATAATTTTAACGAGTCTAACGACAAGGATAACTCGGTTCTTTTCATTTTTAGAGAGTCTGAAAAGATACATAAAGTCAACTCCAAAATTCCTTTTTCGTCATCTAATCCCTTAAGTCCGAAAAAGTATAAAACAATACAGAAGGGATGAGTTTTCGATAGTTTTAACGAGCCGAACAAAACAAGCGCTCGATCTTTTTGTGCAATAATCCCTCGGGTCCAAAAAGATTAAAATCTAGAGGAGGGATAGCTCTTCCGGTCACTTTATCGAGATGGAAGGCCAAGGACTCGACAATCTTTTCATATTTTACGAGTCAATTGAAAAGAGCTTAAAGAAGACTCGTCTTTTGAGGAACGAGTGATAAACAGGGTTAGCAGCTGATTCCAGGTACAGATTGGAATTTTCCAATCACGGCAGTGTCACAAGGATGGCTAGGTGAAATCACTCTTTGCAGCTGTTCCTCAAAATGGGTCAACAATCATATGGAGGTGAACGATCGGCCAAATGAAAAGTGGAGGTGACAGGTGCAAACACGACCAAGGCTTTAATGGCTGATGGTATAACATTCACAGCGGTTATTTACCGGGATAGTTCATTTTTTAACGAGCTTAAACGCGGGTGGAAACATTTGCTCGATCTTATGTTTATTTTTTAACGAGCATGAACTATGTGCTAAAACTGCTCGGATCTTGCGTTTATTTTTTAACGAGCATGAACTTTATGCTAAAACTGCTCGATTATATAGTCAAATTTTGATTTTTTACCATAACTAGCTTTTCTCTTTTCAAGGATAGTACTGTATTCTCAATTGCTGCATCAAACTAGTTAGAAATGAATAACATTTGCATGAAAACGAGATTATAACCCTAATATTTAGCTTTGAACTACGTAAAAAGAAATTAAAAGGTGTTTTTACCTCTCATTTTACCATTTCATTCGAACTTGGTTTGTTGGAGCTCTGGAGGTGCCTCTTCCCCCTTGATTTTCACCAGCTGATTCCGGGAGATTCTGCGGACGATTTTCGGCGCCGTCTGGACCAGGTAGGAGCTAAACTCTAGCTCTTTCTTTTCATGGTTTCCTTTTTCCATTCTGTGCTTGTTTTCCTGCCCCCATGAGCCCCTGGAGTTTTTCTAGGGCGCTCTGCCATCAACGCAGGTGGTCCATTCGAAACCTGCGTTGACTATCAATCTGCCTTAAGGCAGTTTGACCTTCAACGCAGGTGGGACACTGGTTACCTGCGTTGGACACAAAAACTGGTCTTCTTGCACAGTTTTTTGATGAAATTTTGCCAGTTTCTCATCAAATCCAGGAACTTACTCTTTCTTTTGTTTGTTTTGCAGGGATCTTTGAGCAAAATGTCCCTTACATGGCGAGAACGAGAACATGAAGAAGAAGATATGATCGCTCTCCATGACCCTGTCACGGTGAACGCGCTGCGGAACTGTGGCCTGCTGAAGTTTTTCTGTATCTCTAGTATGAGAGCACAGATCTCTTTACTGCAGTATATGCTTGATGCTTGGGATCCCATCAACCAAGTATTCCAGATTAGGGGAAAATCCATCCCCTTGACCATAGTGGACATTTACTTCTTGACTGGGTTGTCAAGGCGGGGTGCCCCCATTTCTTTGTCAGGTTCGGCCCGGGGGAATGACTCCGTGAGAGATTACGTCCGCCAGTATTGCAGGGAAGGTTCCTAGCTGAGCAGAGATGGCAAGGTTGTTATCCGTGAGATTACTGAAAGGTCTCTCCGGTCCATTCTGTATACTATTGGTAGGATGGCCGGTAGTGCATCTCTTCATGTTGCCAACAGGTCTTATGTACAACACGCCTTGGAGTGTCTCCAACCGAAAGTATTCAACTGGTGTGATGCAGTACTTGTTCAGATGAAAAGTCAATTGACCAAGGTAAAGGATGGGAAGCTGAAGAACTTTGGATTTGGTTCTGTTTTGACTGCCTTTGCCTTGGAGAAAACACCACTAATGCAGCCTCAGTATATTGCACTCGACCTGCCTTCTCCTACCGAGCCACGCATGCAGAGATGGGTTGACCACATGTCTAGGCATGCTGGTCAATCTCAGATTACTTTCACTGATACCTTCTTCAGGTGGTTCGAGCACCAGGAGATGGTCTATTCCGAGTACCCATATGTTGGCATGGATTTCCGAGGTGATCCGGATTTGGTGCTACCGGATGGCGAACAGTGGGGCGCTATTGGTAAAATCTTTGACCATATTACTGTTTACTGTTCTTATTTATAATGTCCTTGTGCTTTATTCTATCAAGACTTTAATCAAACTCATGTGTGCATGCAGATGTTGGTCCTGTTCGTCCAGCAGTTCGCCCGAGAGCGCCAGTTGCTGCCCCAGCAGGGGAGACTGCTGGGAGGGTTATTCTCCGCGACCTTGATGTGGCTGAGATCCTTACAGCTGTGCAGGAGCAGGTTGAGAGCCTTACTCTCGGGATTCCCGATGTGAGGATTGATGAGTTACCTTTGTAGTTGCAGCGGCATACTACTGGCGTGCCTAGACGATGGACTCGTCTCTTGCGCATGATTGCACAGGCCGTGACGTGCTATCATGAGCATCACTAGACTAGGGTGCCCCCTAGCACTTTTGAGTTTTTGGGTCATATGACCGATTTTGTCTTAGTTACAGAACATTATGTATGAACGATAAACAACTTATATATATTTTGATTTTCGAGCTTTATTCTGGTTGAGTTATATGATCCATATGTACAATCATTGATGATGTGTCTCTTTTTATAAGTGTCGCAAATGTCTATCTAACACATAGTTTGCTAATGAGTCGGTTAATGTGTTTAAGTTTCTGGAAATATGCTGGTATTGAATTGAATCAAATTGTCTTTCCAAAATCTTAACCCTTAGGAACATGCGATAAATAGCTGGATTGCGAACAGAATATATACCATTGAGTTGTAGTATTACGAGCTGTGAGTCTAGCCTGACGATTAGTCGGCGTATACCACGGGTGATGGCATCAGAGAGTAGTTCTATCAACGCGCTATACTCAGCGATGTTATTCGTTGATTGCCCAATACACACACCTCTGAAACTTACTAACTCGCCGCTTGGATCAAAAATGGCCCAGGCTGCGGAGGACAGGTTCCGTGAACTACGACTTGCTCCGTCGGCATATCCAACACATGTCTCCAGAAGGTTTGACATCTGCAATAAGCGTAAAGAGGTGGATCACTCAACCAAAACAAATACTTTAGCGAAAACAAAATACAACAAAAACATACAGGTTACTATTTAGGCATAGTAACGCTTGAGGTACAACCCGTTGCGGGGTTGCGCCAGTGGAATTCCGTCATAATCCATTAACTTGTAGGCTCCTTTTGTTAACACTCGTTTAACAATATAGGGGCCCATCCATAAGGAATTAAATTTACCTGCTCCCAATTTATCGGATTCTTGGTCATAAAGCAAGACCAAGTCACCTTCTGAGAAGACACGGGGTTTGACATTTTTTTCGAACTGTGCCTTGACTCGTTTCTTATGGGCTTCGTTAGCCAAAGCGGCATCACGATGGGTTTCATCCAATTGGATTAATTCCAAGAACCGAGCTTCTTCTTCCGAAGTTCCGGGGAGGAGATCAATTGCGAGTTTAAGCGACGAAATTTCGCACTGGATTGGCAAGACTGCTTCCAGGCCATACACCAGTTGGAAAGGTGTGAACCCAGTCGCGTTCTTTACCGATGTTCGGTAAGCCCACAAGGCTGAGTACAGGATTAGGTGCCACCTTCTTTTGTGAACCCCGATCATCCTTTGCAACATCCGCTTCAGGACCTTGTTGATTGCTTCAACTTGTCCGTTGGCTTGCGGATAATACGGGGTAGAGCTGTCGTGAGATAGCCCTAACTTGGCAGCTAATTCGACCATCATGTGATTGCGAAAATGCAATCCATGATCTGTAACTATGGCCTGTGGTACGCCGAACCTGGCGACTACATGATTGAAAAAGAAAAGGGCAGCTGTTTCACCAGTGTTATCCAATGTAGGCATCGCCTCGGCCCATTTGGTAAAATAGTCAACAACGACTATAATATACCCATGCCCCCCGGTCGAGGTGGGGTTACATTGCATGAAATCGATGCCCCACTTGGCGAAAGGCCCAACAACAACTATTGGCTGTAAAGGTGCGGGTGGTCTTCTGGTTTTGCTATCAAAAATTTGACAAGCATGGCAACTTCTGACTGCGGTTATGCAATCTTTGAACATGGTTGGCCAGAAATATCCTGCTCGTAAGATTTTCTGTGCTGTAGCATATCCAGATTGATGCCCCCCACACGCGCCTGAATGACACTCATTCAGGGCTTTTTTGGCCTCTTCATGGGTGAGACACCTCCTCAGAACTGTATCGATACCACGACGGTAAAGCGTATCACCGACGATCATGTAGTCTTTTGCTTGGTATCGTATACGTTTCTGTTCTGAGTGAGAGGTGTCAGGCCTGAATTTTTGGGTTTGGAGATATATTATTATATCTCCATACCACTCATCGCTTGCAGATATTAGAAACAAACTTTCGTCCACGATTGACTCTTCTGATGTTTCATCGTTGGACGACGATGGGAGATCGCACAATAATTCTGCGAAAACTAAAGCTTTCTTTGATTTGGATTTTACAAATTCCAGATCAAACTCTTGAAGTATGGCTATCCATTTTGAATATTTGCCCCCCAGCAACTGTCGCGACAATATATAAGTCATGGGGTTGCAATCTGATAGAATGGTAGTTTTCCGAAAGAGGACATAATGTCGAAATCTTTGTATCGCTTGAACAGCAGCGAGTGCTAGCTTTTCAACATAAGAATATTTGCTTTCTGTATCATTCAAGTTTTTACTTAAATAATATATAGGATGTTCAATTCCATCGACTTCTTGAACTAAAACCATCGCAATGGTCGTATCTGCTGCAGCCAGATACAGGTTAAAATCTCTTTGATAGTCCGGGGCATACATTAATGATGCTTTTACTAGAGAATCTTTCAGAGCATCAAAAGAAGCTTGCGCCACCTGATCCCAGACAAAAGGTACATCCTTTTTCAAAAGACGAGTATAACCTTTAGCAAGTTCTGCGTAATTTGGAATGAACCTTAGAAAGTTTGCTTTCCCTTGGAGTTTCTGAATCTGAAGCAAATTTGAAGGTGGAGGCAAATTAATGAATGCCTGAACCTTGCAAGGATCGAGACGAATCCCATCTTTAGAGACTACAAAGCCAAGTAAACGACCAGAACCGACGCAAAATACACATTTGTGCGGATTGAGTCTTATCTTGTAGTGTCGGTAACGTAGAAATATCGCTCTTAAATGCTGCGGATGATCAGTCCGCTTTCGCGAATGAGCCGGAAGGTCGTCGAGATATGGTTGAACGATGTTCTTGATGTCATGGAAGGCATAATTCATTGCCCTCTGAAACGTCGCCCCTGCGTTCCTTAAACCAAAGGGTAATTTTCGATAAGCGAATGTGCCCCATGGAAAAATAAATGTAGTCTTTGACTGGTCCTGTGGGCGGATATTTATTTGATTATACCCGAAAAATCCATCCATAAATGAAAAGATTTCACATCCGGCGCATTCATCAATTATCTGGTCGATGAAGGGTGTAGGGTAGTTGTCCTTTGGACAAGCTTGGTTTACATCCCTATAGTCGACACACACTCTAATCGTCCCTTGTTTCTTCATAACAGGGACAATATTCGATACCCAATCGGTTAGAGGAACAGGGTAGATGAAACCAGCATGGAGAAGCTTTTCAACTTCTGCCTTAATGGCAGCGGCTTTCTTGGGGTGCACCTGCCGAAGCCGTTGTCTTACTGGTTTGACATCAGGATACATTTTAATTTCATGTTCAACAATACTCGAGTCAATGCCTAGCATTTCATCATATGACCAAGCAAAGACATCTCTTAATTCGCGAAAAAGTGCGTTATATATTTCCAGTTCTGAAGGGGAACAACCTTTGCCGACATAAATATTCTCTACAACATTTGTTTTAGTCGAGATATTTATGGCTATAGTCTCTTCAATATTGGATAAGTTTCGCTCGGAATCCATCGTATTTACAGTATTTGATAGGAATTCAAAAACTGAAGGGTGATAAAGGTCATGTTGAGTATCTTCTTCATATTCCGGAAGAAGGGAATGATGGTGGCAATCATTCCATGGTGTCCCGTCAATCAACATTGATTGTAGAATTCCTTCGTCAGTCCCATGCACTTTCGACCAAGGATCTAATGGGGTACCATATTCTCTAGACCTATCTACCCAAACGCTTGATGAGCGTTGATTTGGGTTCGCCTCCCATGCCCGAAACATTGATTGCTACAATATTTCTATAGGGCTTGGGGGCAAAACCATTGCATGATCCATGTCGACATCATCTTCTGAGACCTTCGTGGAAGATATCATGTTGCAGGCTCTTACTGATGCTACTTCCCCTATATAGAATGGAGGTGGAAGTGCGAAAGTTCCCATTAATGTGGGGTCTTTTAGTAGGCCTACTCCGATGTCTTGAAGCGAATGGTTACTTCCATGGATCATGGGAATGCTTCCTGTAACTTGTGAACCATTAGGGAGGAAGTCTTGTTGGTCAACGATCGTAATCCCTCCTTCAAATGGGAATGCGATCTTCCTAAAATAAGTCGATACAACAGCTGCCATGGCATAAATCCATGGTCTTCCCAGTAGGATGTTGTAGTCAAGATTCCCATCGATGACTTTGACATCTATTTCTACTGTTTTTCCTCCTAGTTCAACCTTCAAGTTATTAAGGATACCCAACGGGGTATATGTCCTTCCGTCGAATGCTTTCAATGTCGTCGAAGATCGCGACAAGGTTGGAGATCCTAAAGTCTTCCAGCAACTCATCGACATAATACATGTAGATGCCCCCTCATCAATAATTGTTCGGTGAACAGTCTTGTTGAGGGCTTTCACTTGAATAAGGAAAGCTAGTTGAGCTGGTAACTGAGGATCGTATCCTTTGTGTTTAAAGGATACAAGATTGGAATCCTTGGGATCAACCCCACCAATAGCCGATAACAAAGCCTGCCTTTGGGATGGGCAATTTTGTAGTACTTCAAGAGTCGACATAGCGGATGGCGATTGGGCCAAATCTTCCACTATGTTATAATGCTGCGCCGCTCTGGCGCGAGGATTAAATGTCGACTTGTGTACTACTCCCTTTGGCGGTTTTATTGTTAATTCAGGAATGATGGGTGGTACAACTTCTGTCGAAGTTGTTGTCGAACTACTTGGTTGATCTTTACCTTTGTCGTTCGACAGCTGCGGATTCCCGTAATCTTTGTTCCTTGTCGAAATCAAAGCATCATTCTGCTGTTTCGAAACCGACAACATAAGTACTTGTGACGGGGAAGCATTTCCACTATCAACCAGATTTTGACCTGGATTGGGAAATGGATCAGTTAACACAGCTGAGGTTTGCGAACTTTTAAAGAACCTTTTAAGCTCAGCTTTATAGGGACAATTTTTTGTCCAATGATCCTCCTCATCACATATTTGACATGGATTTTTCCTATTTCCAGGAGGGTTTGAAGAAGTTTTTCCAGGGGATGACTCACCCTGTTTCTTCTTCTTCCCTTTGTTTTGCTTCTTCTTGCTCCCTGGTTGTTGGTTTCTTTGCCCTTATCTGCTGATACGGCATTTACTTCCGAAGCAAGAATTTCTTCTTTTGCATTTTGATCCGAATTCTTACGGGCTTTCTTAGACGAAGCCTTTGTCGATTTCGCGTTTGCCGTGCCAATCACACCATCGCCAGCATGAGAGTCACTATTTGATTTAGGAGGAGGAGGAATTGAAAATTCCGATCTAGGGGCGTCAGGTATTTTGTCGTAGAGCGTGCCAGACTGAGTATAAACTAAGTCTAGATATTGTGCACGAGCAATAACTTGCTCCTCTGTTACGACTCCCCCCTTGGCCACATCTTCCGTTATAGCAGGAAGTAACGACTTTATAAACCATTCAGCTAAAAACTGATCGGGAACGTAAGTTTTCACCATCCTGCGACGACGACGCCACTCATGTATATGATCGGATATATGAGTGGTCGTTGTCTGCTTAAAGTTGGTTAATATTTCCGTTCCCGTTTCATACCTTATCGGTAATTGAAAATGGGTTAAGAAAGTCGTGGCTAGGGAGCTGAAATTGTCGAACGAGGCTCTAGGTAATTCAATATACCATTTTGTCGCTGAACCCGTTAACGTCCTCTGAAAAAGGCGAAGTCTTATCGAATGATCGTTCAGGGTATTTGATGAACACCACAGATGAAAAGTCATCACGTGATTCGACGGGTCTTCACTTGGATTTCCATTGAATTTAGGAATGTCAGATGGAAGTTTGTGAGGAATCGCTGGCCACCAAGGGGCGTAAGCAATCGGATCGTTGGTTAACCGGTGTAGATCGGGTAACTCTAAAGTTGCCACGAATGGTAACTGTTGATTCAGGTTAGGTGAAGCATACCCAGGGTACGATGGAATCGCTTGAGCAGTGGGCCTTTGCATACCAGCATAATGTAATTGATGTTGGTATGACTGATACAGTTGGTGGACTTGACCACTGTAAAGTGGTTGGTTTTGACCGTTTTGAATATACGGTTGTCCACTGTTCGCAAAGATCTGCTGCTCAGAACCTTGGTACACTTGCTGGAATTGTGGTTGTTGGCATTGCACCAGCCACGGTTGTGAAGCCATGTTCTGTTGTGCTATACTAACTGTTGGACCAAGGTGTGGGGTAATTGTACCCGTTTGGACCTGTGTCGCCCCACCAGTTGGCGATTGTGGTTGTGTCCCAGGGTCAAGGGGCTGTTGCATTACAACCTGAGAAATCTGAGGTTGACATACAACAGGCATCGCTTGAACTTGTGACACTGTCACAATAGCCGGTGTGGTCGGGATGTTTGTCACAGGTACACACTGTTGCATAGAATATACAACCCTTGGTTGTTAAGGTAGCATAGGTACCCAACCACTTGATGTAATTCCAGTATAACCTGAATATTGTTGTGAACTCCTGTATGGGTACCCTCCCGGAGGGGGTAGTGAAAGGGCATATTGCCCCCCATACGGTAGCAATCCGGAGCTCAAGGGGATTGTTTGTCCTTGGGGACTGGATTGCCCAAATTGACCTCCAAATGGATCAATCTGGCGAGTCTCAACATAAGAGTTGCTGGATATTATTCCGGATGAACAAACTGGAACAGACCACACTGTCGAAATAGTCCCTTGGTGGACTCCTTCTAGCTGTTGCGAGCTAGTCGGGACAGATGATATGCCGGCAAACATTGTCGGAGTGACGGCAGGGGCTTCTACTGTCGCTGTGTCATTCGACACAGTCCTAGATGTCGACGGTTGTTCAGACATTTTGAGTCTATCCAATAGATTGCCTAGCGATTCTACAGGAACTTCCACTTGTGGTGGATTAACTTCTGATGTAGAAGGAAATAGAGTGACCCCTACTCCAAAATGGGTTGGAGTACTTGCTTGCAGATCCTCTACAATTTCCTCTATCACAATCAAACCAGGTGGAAGAGGAAGACCGTCAGGTCCGTAAAATATTTCTGGTGCCGAAGAAGGGGTTAAATCGACAGCGACAGTTGTTTGGGGAGCAAGACTCTCTAAACCGGTTACAGATGGAACTGGTTCAGTAACACAAGTATTTGCCCCCAGACTAGGATCAGTATTACTGTCCCTCTGCGGCTGTTGAACTTCTTCTATAGAGGCAGGGTTTCCAGAAATGTTTGGAGTAACCGGAATCTCAGATGTTGTTGGAACACTTGTTCTAACTTTGATAGGAGATTTTGAACCGGTTAAACGAGTTCGCTTTGTCCGTACTGTTTTCGATTCCGGAGACAAAGACGGTTGACTCGTAAGCCTCCGCGAACGACGGGGTTTCAATTGACTTTCTTCCACGATTGCGGATTACTCGATCAACCAAAATACAAAAGGGGAAAGTGTTTTTCCGAATTAAATGAATTTTAGACGCTTTTAGACACAACTTGCTTTTTCAGTTTTAAAGAGTCGAGAAAAAGCTAAAGATGACTCTAGTCTCCTTCGATGTTTTAACGAGCCCGAAGTGACAAATGCTCGGATGGACTTTTTCTGTTATAGAGTCTAAAAAAGGCCAAAAGGAACTTCTCTGGAGTTCTAGGCAGAGGGTGTGCCAAACTTTTCGCAAAACCGCAGAATACTTTTTAGGGTACGGGCGGTCAATCTTCGTGAATGCTGTGTTCACTGCATTGCGATCAGTAGGGCGGCCGACACAGCTTCCTAAGGATAAAGGATATATGCCTATAGGGGTCTCCCAATATATACGCGACGGTACGTGGGAGCATAATCTGTACTAGCGCTATCGTCCCTCAGGAGGAATCACCCACCTTCCACGAGATCGACAGTCACTAGGCTTAACGACACCGGAACACGTCTCTAGCCTAGACCTCTATGTTGTGCGTTATGTTAGTAACAAAGCGTTGTTAAGTTCATTTAGTTTATTTTAGGTTGATCTTTTTAAAGTTTGCCTTTCAAGGTTCACCACGAGATGTATGATACAAATTCCTAAATGCAGTCTAAAGATGATAAGCAAGCTTTATATCTTTTCAACTTTGAAAATCCTAGCTACTAAGGGAAAAGAAAGACACCATCTTTTCTCAAAGAGCAATCAGCACACTCTAATGCACTTTTCCTAAATCCAACATGCAAACTTATCAAATGCAAATGCACAATGCAGGTGTTTGTTTTCCGCTTTCTTAGTATTGATGCCTACAAAGAAAGCTTTTTGTACAACTTTGAATTTGCTTTTAAATGATCAATACAAACAAGTTTACTTTTTCGAAATCAGAAAGGGTAGAAGAGATTACAACACTTAACGATTTTCGAAATAAACTTTTGTTTCGACACTTTTAAAAAAGACAAATTCAAACCAATAAGCAAAAGTAAATATATAATCAATCTGCAAACAGCCAATGAACTCTCTCCTAAGATCACAATCAGATCTGAATCAAGGGCTACAGGATGACTATTTCACTCATGCAAAGGAAAACTGTAAATGACGCCACAAACACATAAAAACACTCACAGTCTTTTTGTACAAAAGGAGGCGGAATGTAAGCAAAGAAAAGGAGTTATCAGACTGGTACCTATGCTGGTTAAAGGCTGCAAAAACAGAGATCAAAACAGGGCAACAGAAAGCAGAGAACCCCAGCTGCACAAGGCCAAACTGGTTCAGCGCAACCTCAACACTGAGGATTTGACATTCAGCGCAGGTAACCTTCACGGGACCTGCGTTGAAATGCAAACTTCCTTCACAGCAGTTGCGCTGAAGGAGAAACTCTCGTTTCTCCTGGGTTCTTGGTCACAAATTGCTCAAAAATCAACAGTTTCAGGCCAAATCAGAAACACAAGCAAGGTATAACTAAAGGGATGCTTTGAAATATACTAAGACCTATCACAAGGATCATCAAATCATTTTTGAATCCATTGTTCAGATCATAGACAAGTCCAGCAACTGGATCAAAGCAGCAACTTTCTACTTTGCATCCGGGAAAAGCAGATGCAGTTCGATTGTTGCTGTCAAGTCTATGATGCAAACAAATGATAGAAACACAAACAAAATGACTAAACAAATTCTCCCCAGCGGAGTCGCCAATTTGTTGTGGGGAAAAATGCCTATGCAGGACGATCCTATCCACCTAAGGTGTGACAGTGCCTTAGCAACAAACGAGTACAGCTATACTGGTTTTTTCCTTTATGAAATGTGAAAGAAGAGAGATCAATAGACTTACCGGTGTCTTTCGTTTGTCCCTCGATCCAGATCCTCTTCCCTTTGGGTGTTCACAGCTACTTGCCTCCTCGCTCACCCAAGAGAACAACTACTTGATTCCTGTGAGATCACGAGAGAACAGCTACTTGCGACAAGAGAAGAACACAACACAAAGTCAAATATACATATTCATAAATGATTCAGGATTAGAAACAAATCAAATACACTAATGCAATCATACATCAAGAAAACATCAGCATATAGGAGAAACCAAGATATCTTTATTGATGAATAACAAGGTTCAGGAAGAGATACAACCCAGAGGGCTCCAATCCAGCATCTCCTTCCCAGCAAATGGAATTCCTATCTTCAACCCCTTCAAAGCATTAAGCACCCAATAGTTCCAGTCTCAAACCAACAACAATTCTTTGCAATAACAAAATTCCAGCCTCTAGATCTCATGGAAGAGAGATCCATATATAGATGTTTGGAGAGAGGATGAGTCAGCTTGAGATCTGACTAGTGTCCTCTCCCTCTGTCAGTTCTTGAGTCCACTTGGAGGTTCTTGCTTCCACTTGGAGATTTGGAACCTCTTACTCATCACCAGTCGAATTCCCTGAGGCAAGTGTCATTTTGGAAGCTTCCTGGGTTTTGACACCTTGAGAAATGAGCCTGCCACTTGTCCATTCTCGTTCAATGCAGGTAGCCTTTGTTCCAATTGAAATTCAACGCAGGTAGCCAGTGGAGCCATTGACATTCAGCGCAGATAGTCAGTGGAGCAGTTGACATGATCCTGAATTGACTTGTTTTTGAGTAATTTCAGGTGGAGAACTTCTGTGAATTGTTGTGGTTTGTTAGCCTTGTTCCTCTAGGGGTAGGAACAACATGTTTAGGGACTTTGGATCCCTTAGATTATGGACATTTCATGCTCAATGCTGTAAGACACAAAAATGTCTATAACACAAAGGACGGGATTCGTCTCGACCCATGTAAGGTTTAGGCAATCATTAATTTACCTCCACCTTCGAATTTGCTTCAGATTCAGAAACTCCAAGGGAAAGAAAACTTTCTGAGGAGGTTCATTCCAAATTACGCCGAACTTGCTAAAGGTTATACACGTCTATTGAAAAAATAAGTGCCCTTCGTCTGGGATCAGGTTGCACAAGCTTCCTTTGATGCTTTAAAATAATCCCTAATGAAAGAATTATTAATGTACGCTCCTGATTATCAAAAAGACTTTAACCTGTATATGGCTGCAGCGGATACAACCATCGCAATGGTTTTAGTTCAAGAAGACAACGGAATTGAACATCCTATATATTATTTGAGTAAGAACTTAAATGATACAGAAAGCAAATATTGTTATGTTGAAAAGCTAGCGCTCGCAGCTGTTCAAGCGATACAGAGATTTCGACACTATGTCCTCTTTCGAAAAACTACCATTCTGTCAGATTGCAACCCCATGACTTATATATTGTCGCGACAGTTGCTGGGGGGCAAATATTCAAAATGGATAGCAATTCTACAAGAGTTTGATCTGGAATTTGTAAAATCCAAGTCAAAGAAAGCCCTGGTTTTCGCAGAATTATTATGCGATCTCCCATCGTCATCCAACGATGAAACATCCGAAGAAACAATCGTGGATGAATCTTTGTTTCTGATATCTTCAAGCAATCCCTGGTATGGAGATATAATCCTTTATCTCCAAACCCAAAAATATAGGCCTAATACCTCCTACTCCGAACAAAAACGTATTCGATACCAATCAAAAGACTACATGATCGTCGATGATACACTTTAACGTCGTGGTGTAGATACAGTTTTGAGGAGGTGCCTCACCCATGAGGAGGCCGAAAAAGTCCTAAATGATTGCCATTCAGGCGCGTGTGGGGGGCATCAATCTGGTTACGCTACGGTGCAAAATTTTTTACAAGCAGGATACTTCTGGCCAACAATGTTCAAAGATTGCATAACCGCAGTCAGAAGTTGCCATGCTTGTCAAATTTTCGATAGCAAAACCAGAATACCACCCACACCTCTACAGCTAATAGTTGCTGTTGGGCCATTTGCCAACTGGGGCATCGATTTCATGACATGTAACCCCACCTCGACCGGGGGGCATGGGTATATCATAGTCGCAGTGGACTATTTTACCAAATGGGCCGAGGCGATCCCTACATTAGATAACACTGGTGAAACAACTGCCCTTTTCTTTTTTAATCATGTAGTCGCCAGGTTCAGCATTCCACATGCTATAGTCACAGATCATGGATCACATTTTCGCAATCACATGATGGTCGAATTAGCTGCCAAATTAGGGTTGTCCCACGATAGCTCTACTCCATACTACCGTAGGCCAACGGACAAGTTGAAGAAATCAACAAGGTCCTGAAGTGCATGCTGCAAAGGATGATTGGAGTCCACAAAAGGAGTTGGCACCTGATCCTGTACTCAGCCTTGTGGGCATACCAAACATCGGTAAGGAATGAGACCGGGTTTACACCTTTCCAACTGGTGTATGGCCTAGAAGAAATCTTACAAGTTCAGTGTGAAATCTCGTCCCTCAAACTCGCAATCGACCTTCTCCCCGAAACTTCAGAAGAGGAGGCTCGTTTCTTGGAACTAATCCGATTGGATGAAACCCGTCGTGATGCCGCTTTGGCTAACGAAGCCCATAAGAAACGAGTCAAGGCGCAGTTCGACAAGAATGTCAAACCCCGTGTCTTCTCAGAAGGTGACTTGGTCTTGCTTTATGACCAAGAATCCGATAAATTGGGAGCAGGTAAATTCAAGTCTTTATGGATGGGCCCCTATATTGTTAAGCGAGTGTTAGCAAAAGGAGCCTACAAGTTAATGGATTATGACGGGATTCCACTAGCACAACCTCGTAATGGGTTGTACCTTAAGCGTTACTATGCATGATTCAATGTGGTAACCTATATGCTTTTGTTACATTTTTGTTTTCGCTAAAGTATTTGTTTTGGTCAAGTAAGTCTGCTTTTTACATTTGTCGCAGATGTCGAACCTATTGGAATCTTTTGTTGGATATGCTGACGGAGCAAGTTGTAGTTCGCGGAACCTATCTTCTGCGGCCTGGGCCATTTTTGATCCAAGCGGCGAGTTAGTAAGTTTCAGAGGGGTATGTATTGGTCATTCAACGAATAACATCGCTGAATATAGCGCGTTGATAGAACTTCTCTCTGATGCCATCACACATGGCATATGCTGACTGGTCGTCAGGCTAGACTGACAGCTCGTCATACTACATCTCATTGGTATCTACTCCGTCCGAAATCCAGCTATCTATCGCATGTTCCTAAGGGTCAAGATTTTGGAAAGGAAATTTGGTTTTATTCAATATCAGCATATTTCCAGAAGCTTAAACACATTAACTGACTCATTGGCAAATTATGTGTTAGATAGACATTTGCAACATTTATAAAAAGAAGCATCTCATCAATATTTGCATCAGGATCATGTAACTTAACCAAAATAAAACTCCGAAAATCATATATATATATATATATATATATAACTGTTTATGGTTTACACATAATGTTCTGTAACCAAGACAAAATTGGTCAAATGGCCCAAAACTCAAAATGCTAGGGGGCACCCTAGTCTAATGATGTTGGTGATAACAAGTCACCGCCTGTGCAATCATGCGTAAAAGCCTAGTCCATCGACTTGGCACACCAGTAGTATGTCGCTGCAACCTCAAAGGCAGCTCGTCAGTCCTCACATCTGGAATACCGAGAGTGAGGCCCTCGACCTGATCCTGTAATGCTGGAAGAGTCTCGGCCACATCAAGGTCGCGAAGGATAGCCCTTCCCACAGCCTCTCCTGCTGGAGTGGCAGCTGGCACTCTCAGGCATACTACTGGCCGAATGGGACCAACATCTGCATGATCACATGAGTTCTGATTAGTCTTGACAGAATAAAGCACAAGGACATTATAAAAAGAAAAACGATAAACAGAAATATGGTCAAGAATTTACTAATGGCACCCCACTGTTCGCCAGCCGGCAGTACCAAATCCGGGTCACCCCGGAAGTCCATACCAGCATATGGATACTCAGAATAAACCATCTCCTGACGATCGAACCACCCGAAGAAGGTATCAAAAAAGGAAATCTGAGACTGACCAGCATCCCTAGACATGTGGTCGACCCATCTCTGCATACGTGGTTTATTCGGTGGAGGTAAACCAAGTGCAATATACTGCGGCTGCATCAGTGGTATCTTTTCCAAGGCGAAGGCGGTCAAAATAGAACCTTATCCAAAGTTCTTCAATCTCCCACTTTTCACCTTGGTCAACTGTTCTTTCATCACAAGGAGTATTGCATCACACCAATTGAACACCTTCGGTTCGAGACATTCCAAGGCGTATTGCATATAAGATCGGTTGGCCACATGAAGAGCCGCACCACCAGCCATCCTACCAAAAGTGAACAGAATGGTCCTCAAAGACCTGTCAGTGACATCTCGGATGATGATCTTGCCATCTTTACTCGGCTGAGATCCCTCTCTGCAATACCTGCGAACATAATCTCTCACAGATTCACCTCCACGGGCCGAACCTGATAAAGAGATAGGGGCACCCCGCCTTGATAAGCCGGTCAAAAAATAGATGTCCACTATAGTCAAGGGGATGGATTTGCCCCTAATCTGGAACACCTGGCTGGTAGGATCCCAAGCATCAAGCAAATACTGCAGCAAGTTGATTTGTTGTCTCATGCTAGAAATGTGGAAAAACTTCAACAAGCCACAATTCCGTAATGCATTTACTGTAACCGGATCATGTAAAGCAAGAATTTCATCTTCTTTATGCTCACGTTCTCACCATGTAATGGTCATTTTGCTCCAATAAATCTCTGAAAACAAACAAGAGAAGAGTTAGATCCTGATTTGGTGAGAAACAAGCAAAAATTTCCATTGAAAGTTGTGCATAAATTTCCTTCCTTGCGCTCATCACACCTATAGTAGTGTTCTGGGTGTGTTGCATGTCAATTGGCCAGTGGACAGGCTAACATACAATGCACCTTTCGATGCATAAAGGGTGCGATGGAGCCAGGGCGAGTTTTTCAAACCCCAGAGGCTCAGAAAAACCAAAAATCAGGCTCAGAATGCAAAATGGAAAGGATGAAATGAAAGAGCTCAGGTTTAGCTCCTACCTGGTCCAGACGGCGCCGAAAATCGTCCACAGAATCTCCCGGAATCAGCTGGTGAAAAATCAAAGGGGGAAAGCACCTCCAAAGCTCCAACAAGCCAAAGTTCAAATGAAATGGTAAAATGAGAGGTAAAATCACTTTTAAATTACTTTTACGTAATTCGAGTAAAATATTAGTGTCCTAACTCATTTTTCAAACATATATTGTTCATTTCTAACTAGTTTGATGAAGCAATTGAGCATGCAGTACAATCTTTGAAAGAACAAAGCTATTAATGGTAAAGTCAAGAAATGACCGTTATATCGAGCAATTTTAACGTGGACTTCATGCTCGTTAAAAAATAAACATAAGCAATGAGCAAATGTTTCCCCCAACATTTAAGCTCAATAAAAAATGAACCATTTTTTGGTAAATAACCGTCGTGAATGTAGTACTTCAGCCTTTAAAGCCTTGGTCGTGTTCTCATCATCACCTCCACCCTGTATTGGCCGATCATTCACCTCCATTTGATTGTTTACCCCTTTTGAGGAACAGCTGCGAAGAGTGATCCTGTTAGCCATCCTTGTAACACTGTCGTGATTGGAAAATTCCAAACCTTACCTGGAATCAGCTGCTACCCGAATTTATCACTCGTTCCTCAAAGACGAGTCTCCTTTAAGCTCTTTTCAACTGACTCATAAAATATGAAAAGATTGCCAAGCCATTGGTCTCTCCAGCTCGTTAAAGTGACCGAAAGTGCTATCCCTCCTTTAGATTTTAATATTTTTGGACCTGAGGGATTATTACACAAAAAGATCGAGCGCTTGTTTTGTTCGGCTCGTTAAAAGTATCGAAAATTCATCCCTTCTGTATTGTTTTATACTTTTTCGGACTTAAGGGATTAGATGACGAAAAAGGATTTTTGGAGTTTCCTTTACGTCCCTTTTCAGACTCTATAAAATTGAAAAGGACCGAGTTATCTTTGTCGTTAAACTCGTTAAAACCTAATAGCGACAAACTTGTCCATAATAGACAAGAATGAGTTTCACTATCGCTAGGCTCGTTAAAACATAGCGATGGGTTTGCCGGAAGGGCAAATTATAGAACAAGCATATGTTATCCTCCTCAAGCTTGACAAAAATAAAGAGGTACTGGTCAACAATGACTGGGGAAAAATTGGGAATAAAACTTGAAAAAACTTTGTTGGTAGCAAGTTGCTCTTGAACATGACGCTTCCACTCCGCATCCAAGTCGGGTTGGGTTGTTTCATTCACCGGTCACATCACCATGGTCACATCACACCATCCACATTTGGGGTTAATGCTACCAATCCATCATGTCAGTGTCACCGATATGTTCAAGAGAAGTCACTCAGAGAATTCACCTGTGTCTCACTCGCTGCAATACATTTATGCTCCATTCTTTAATGACCGCCACCCTGAAACTTATATCACCAGATCGTTTTCACCTCCATTAAAATCATTTGCTCCGTTCCATGTCATTGATGTGGGATTCATTAAGGCCCTCCTCTGACGGATCGCTTCTTGTCGACATCAGCTCATTATCCAAGAAGCCGATCTAGGAACACCCCTTTCAGTACTTTGAAGCTTGCATGCCTCAATGGCAAGTTTCTCACTTCCGGCGACAGGTTTACATCAATGTCCTTCGACCGAAAGATTTTGCGTGGTGTTCGATGCCAAGTCCTTTATTCACACCACGTTAATTGTACTGCAGTACCTTGAGGATCATTCTCATTATCGGTGATTCCTCTCGCGCCTGTTAACAGCTTACATCACGGCTGGTAATCAGGAAATGTCTTTCCATGTTCGACTCCAGAACATCTCTCACATGGATCGACTTGTACTTTGAGTGAAGATCAAATGAGATTGAAGACCCCGGATCTAGTTTCATCCATCCGGGCTGCAATATATATTCAGGAAAATAAAGACATCAAATGTACATCGTTGCTGCACAAATAATCATCCAATCTAAGGGATGATGGCTCTATTAGAATCATCAGTCTACACTCAGACGATTGTTCGTCCTATGTACATGAAAATGAATTTATAAAGCTGAGCATGGGAATGCCCGCCTCAGCTAGATCATGAAAATATTATGAAGATAATGTATTGTATTGTATCTTATTACAGGTCTCCTTCCAGCTTGAAAGAACTTCGGATCCTCATGATAAAGCATTTCACCCGACATCAAAAAGATTAACGACCTCATGCTTTAGGGGGCAACTGTTATAGAAATTTTTGGGCACTGCAACCCCAAGCATAAATGTCCATAAAATAAGGGCTCCTAAGTCCCTAAAAGTGTTGTTCCAACCCCTAAAAGAACAAGGTCATCTGATTATAGCTTCTCCCAAAAGTTCTCCATGAAAAACTTCTCAGAACTGGTCAAAACTGGACCATTTCACCTGCTCCATAGGCAAAGTGCGTTGCATCTCACCTAAATACACACAGTACGTGCGTTGCATTTCAAAAATCCCTTCTATGGGGTGCGATGGGTGAGAAGGGACAAATGGTAGTGTCAATCCACGAGGTGGAGAAGCATGGAATCTTCCAGAAACTTCTCCTGTGACACTTGCCTCTCTGAATTCGACCAGGGATGAATAAGAGATCATCAATCTCCAAGTGAAAGCAAGAACTATCAGAGGGAAGACACTAATCAAATCACAAGCTGACTCATCTCCCTTGCAGACATGTATATATGGATCCCTCATCCCAGAGATCCAAAGGCTAGAATTTTGCATCTTGTAAGGAATTGTTGTTGGTTTCTTGAGGCAACATCATAGTGTTGGGTGATCTAAGCTTTTCATGAGGTGAAGAAGGGCTCACTTGCTGAGAGGATGATGCTGGGTCAGAACGATTGGTTGTAACTCTCTTGGCTCTTTCTTGATTATCAATAAAGCTATTCAAGTTTTCCTCCATACTCTTGTGTGATTTATGTTTTATGCATTTGTATGGTCAATTTACATCTGATCCTAGATTGTTTATGATAATAGATCTATGTTCTCGTATAGTGTTATGTTGCTTTGATTCTACAGGTACTCTGTGAAGCTGGGTATATGAGAAAGCAAGTAGCAAAGGACTATCAGAAGAGAGAGGAATCGAGCAAGGAACCAAGCGCAAGACAGAGGTTGGTCTCCTTTATTCTTCTCTCATCTATCTTTCATAAAGGAAAACGAAAGTAGTTTTACTTTGTTTGTTTCTAAGGTAGCTACCAGCCTTAGTGGGATAAGCAGTTCTGCATAGACACTTTTCCCTCCCGCGCCCAAAAACCGATGGGATATCGCAAGCCTCTCAAGCGGTAAGCAGGTTTGGCAGAGGACCAAGCGATGCCATACATTGAATGATGCGTGTCCAGCGGATGAGAGATAAAACCGCTCTCATTGCAGGGTAACAGTTGAGCAACTCACCTGTGCGATAAAAGCGATGACCGTAGGATCTGGAGGCCCCAGATAAATGGTGGAGATTGCACCTGATGGGAGATCAGATTTGACGGAAGAATAGGCTGAGGCATATGAAATTTGGGGTCCGACATGACCACTGAGCTAGTGGATGAATCATTTCATAGAATAACCGAAATAACGACCGTTCGAGGAAGAGCTGGCAC
The DNA here is from genome assembly GCA_031772625.1 of Pinus tabuliformis. NCBI lineage: Eukaryota > Viridiplantae > Streptophyta > Pinopsida > Pinales > Pinaceae > Pinus > Pinus tabuliformis. Next base: position 335,367,228 of record CM062810.1, on the reverse strand, counting down.
TCAGTTCATGAGGGGACAAGTGGCCACCTCTTTGTGAAACGTTACACAGTGGTGATGACACAGAAGCAGGGAATTCTAGCGGACAGAGGCAGGTAATCCAAAGAGCCAGAAGAGGAAGTGAACAGTCACGGGACAGAATGGCTTTAAGCCATGAACAGACAAAGAGCAGAAGGGAGACAGAGGAGAGAGTGAAGCAAGAAGCAGAGAACAGAGAAGTCGAGCTGACTTGTAGAGCTAAGGTAGCATCGAGCAGATAGAACCGAGAAGGCTTAAGAGGTTCAACCAATCCCTATGAGGATATCGGTCGGGAACTGAGTACCAGATTGGACTCATCCCATTAAGACCAGTTGAGGTAGAGACTTAGTAAGGGGGAGTCTATGTACTCTAGTGGCTTGGGAAATCCAAGTACCACCCTACTAAGCATCATCTATTACAGGAGACTCAAATTGAGCTTGTCATTGTAAAAAATCTGCTTAAAGACACAATAGAAAAGGCCACCACTGAAAGATGGACCAGGAGACGTAGCCCAGGAGGATTGGGTGAACTCCTTATTAAATTGTTGTGTTTTGCATTTGCTTGCTGTGTTTCTCTTATTGCTTTCCAATGCCTATCTATTTCACAATCTTATCGATCTGTTGCTTAAAATAACATAGGCATATCCCAGCGCATGAGTCTGTAATACCTTCATTAATTTCCTGAGGTCACCTATAGGTGTGATTTCAGATCACATATCAGTGTATCTGTGACTTTATTTTTACTTATACATTTTATGTGTATTGGCTCTATTTTTTGTAATTATCTTAAGGAACACTTAATTAATGCATGAAAGTAGTAGATTTGTTAGTTTACTTGATGATATGGATGCTTAGAGAAATTGGTGCAGAGATAGAAGTTTCTATCTGTATGTTATCTTAATTTCTGCATTTCAAGGGATAGGGTTTGCGAAGGTCGGGATAAATCCCTAGAAGTAACAAAAATGCATCACATAGATGTCTGGATGCGGAAACCTAGTTCTGTCACCCCCCAATACTACTTTGAGTGAGATTGGATCCTGCACTACATGGGTTGTTGCTGAAATGACCAGCAGTGAAGGGTTTTGTTGGTTGGCGCAACTAACTTTGAACCTGGGTCTAGACCCCCTTAAGCCAACACCCCAGAAGTTATAAAGGAGTGCATAATGTGAAAATCTGAGATGATTAGACACTTGGCATATGTAGTAAAAGATGTGGCAGGAAAAGTGAATTAGGATTTGCCAACATAGGTCCTCACAAAAACTCACCCTAAGAAATCATCCCCAAAATAATGAAAACAAACACAAAAGGTGATGTCCTAGGATGACTAACTCTGGGACGACATGGCCAAGTGATGCAAATAGCATTGCAATTGTAGATTAACATAGAGGAGGCAAAATAGTCCCATATATAAAATTTCATCTTGAAGTTCCAAACCTGTAAGAACCAAAGCCAATGAAATTTTAAGGGAGTTGGGAGGACATGACACTGGGAGGACTTGGAGGAGGTGAAACAATAGAGTGACGAGTTATGATTGGCCCAATGTGGGCCCATGTGATACATGAGAGTTAGGGGAAGTCATAAGAAGAAGGCTCATGAGACAGTCTAGAAAGAAAACTTACCCTATCATTTCAGTGATTGGTTTGGGTGTGTGACATAAGTGCCATAGGAGACATCACCCTGTGAGGAATGACTCCAGAAGAAAAAAAAGGTGCATGTGAGATTGCTTCGAGATGATGAGGCTCCTAGACATAGTGGAATGCAAGTTGCATGCATGATGGAAGTTGAATATTAATGCAAAGGGTGTAGGTGGAGAGGTGGTCCCCCTAGGGACACATAACCCCAGAGTATAGACCCTAGAGCTATTTGCAAATGTGCACAAAGAAAGAGTCGAGGGATAAATATTAAGCACTAGGATGTGGTTCCATGCGACATTGTGACCTAGAACACAAAGAATTTCATAGTGTTAAATGATCCCTCAGAGATATAGCATAGAAATGGCCCACGGAAGGTTATATGCATGGTTTTTGGTTTAAGCACTTTGGGCCTATATTAAGGATTAGAACTGAATGGGTTGACAACTTCAAATTTGGCATTTACACCATATTTGGTGGTTTGGAAATAAGCTAGTGGAATAATAATGTTTAAAGGGAAATACATGAACAAGTTGGCAACAAGAATGGCAGAATGAATGGTTTGGAAGAAAATTTAGGGGATTAGCTAAATTTGGTGATGCACTAAATTTAGAAAAATCTCTGCTAAATCTTGTAAGTTACTAGAATCTAGGAAAACAATGGTTAAACTTATATTTTCTTATAGATCAGGTAGATAGATTTTGAAGACATTGTGTACATCAAGAGGACATTCCATAAGTAAAGAAACAACAAGTTAATGAGATAAAAACCTTTTTTAATTTACATTTAAGGGCATGATGACTAAATTTCAAAGAACTAAAAATATCAGTCCAAAATTCTTTATAAGGAAACTTGAACAACCAAGTTGGTGGTTGTTGGTGCAACGATATCCATAATGTTAGTATCCATCAGGGGTGAATCAAAGATCATATTTGGTATCTAAAAGGTGTCTTAGAATGAAAAGGATGCATTGGTGATATTGTTTTTAATGGTGCTTTTGCTGTATGTAGAAAAGGTTAGAAATCAATGAATAATATTTTTTGAAAGTGTCTTGATGGTGACTGAGGTATTGAGAGAGGTGAATTGAGGTAGTTAAATCATGTAAGTAGAAAAGTGGTGTTTTAAGAGAGCATAAAAGAGTTTATCCATGTAGGGAAATAACTGAGGTATACTAGTAAGCAAAATTTTGTCTGAAGTGGGAAAGTCTTGTTGATCTGAGTTTGAAAATGAATGAAAGATGGACCAACATGGTTAGAAAGTGGTAACTCGTATTTTAGGGGTCTGTAGATTATTTAGTAGTGATTGGTAAATAAATTAGGGGAAACAGTCCCTTTCAGTGGAAACTGATAAACAAGTAGGGGCAATAGTCCCTTTTAGTAGAAATGGATAAATGAGCAAGGGTAGAAGTCCCTTTGAATGGAAATTGATAAATGAGCAGGGGAAAAATTACCTTTTAGTGGCAGTTGATAAAGGAGAAGCAATAGAAGTTCCTTTCAATGGAAGCTGATAAAATTGCAAGTGGAAGCTTGTGGGGCAGTGATGTAATAGAAAGTTGTAGCGTATGTTTTCCAAAAGTAATAAAAAGAAGATTTATGTCTTTATATATGTTTCACATGTGTATGACAATGATTATGATGTTGATTACATGAATGGTTCCTAAAGTGATTAGTGTAATTTGTTAAGAGTTGTATAATTTGGTCACACTACTTATTCAGCCCCCCTCTCAGTAGTATCATGATGTCCATTGTTTGCAATAGAGCTTACACAATTTGGGACAGGAGTCGTACCCAGTATGTGGGCCCAACTACCACCATGTTCATTTGAGAATTGGTTTTGGATAGATGAGCAATAGAAAGGAAATTCAGATAATACTTCTAATAGAATGTAAGCGAGTACAACTTTATGAAATACTTTAAGCAAAATATACAAAGAATATAATAGTAGATGGACATGAATCTTAGAAAAAAAAGTGTTAGAAAACTTTAATAAATATGCATGAATAAAAGAATAAATTTTTTATAAACTTTGACTTATTTCTCAATTAATAACAAGTGTGATGGAATAAATCAACAAACAATCTCAGACAAGATGTAAGTTTAAAATTAATGAACTAGTTCATAAAATATCAACAAATAAACAAAATCACATACCATTAAATCACCACAAGAATAGTCTCACAATTTTAAAAAACACATGAGTGAATTTCTTTCCTTGGCCCAAACAAGCTTCTCAAAATTAAGCTGAAATATCTGATGCACCATTACATTAAGCATCCATGAGATCCAATAGTGGAAATGTTAAACTATCACTTGATCTTCGAAACATATGTACAAACTTTCCTCTTCTATGGTGCTCAAAGAAGTCCAAGACTAACATTCCACTTCTCACTAGCCATGAGTGTATATATATACAACGTGGGCTAACTCTTCATATCCCATGACCTTTTGACTCCACTAATGTCATTTCAACTTTGATATGACTTTTCATTTTCCCTCAATATTCTAATTTCTATTTTATTTTTATTTCTAATCCTAATTTTATTTACATAATACATGAGAATACAAAATAATAATAAAAATGATGTTCTTTTATTGCTAATATCAAAATGCGAAAAGGTAAGACTTCAACTTGTATTTCCTAAGTAAGTTTATCATGTCAAGCTTTGTAGTCAGCTTTAATGGATATGAGAATTTCATTTATGTTTTTACGCTCAAGAGAATAAGGAAACATTGTCTTCATATCTGTATGAACTTAGTGGAGAAGCATATAGATCATTGTTTGTAGATTTGTTGGTTCTACCACGTGTTTGGTAACAACTTCCTTAGTAGGCTTCAGGTCTTTCTAAGAAATGGATTTCCTATTTGCATCCAACATTTCTTAAATTCCTTGCAAGATTTATTGTTATGGCCTTACTATTCCCCCTACTTTGACTGAAGGTATTTCATGAGATTTGATGATGTCTTATAACATGCTATGATCCTATCAAAAAGTGATAATTATCCTAGTTATACCCTTCCCCAGGTTTTCTTGAGATTACATGATCATCCTAACTACTGCCTTGTGATGAGGCTCATCATTGGGTAAAATATATGGACCTTAATACACCTCCAAGCTTACTAAAATCAACTCTTCTCATAACTATTTACATGTTTTAATTATATTTTTCTTAATGAGATGAGTAAAAGTAAGATGTCATGTCTAATGGTCTAATGTTCATTAATTGCAGGTTATTTGGAGAAAATTATGGCTAATTAGGGTGCAGGAACTTGAATGAGATAAGAATGAGAGATTATAGGAGATGGATCTCCCTCATTAAATCCTCACTCACTCGAAGATCCCTCAATCAAATCACACCATCTCAAAGTTGCAGGTAGCCGAGTCATGAGGATCATTGGCACCCAAGCCAGTGATAGTTAAGAATGAGTTAATCTCAATATTGGGAACCAAGCCTCCCTAGATTTAAGGAAGTTTTTAGAAACTTCAGTTGTATAAATAAAGAGGCCTAGAGCCTCATTAGGATTCAGATTTTTTATGCAAGATAGATAAGTAGTTTTCGAGTTGAAGGATTGTGACCAAATAGTGTTATGTATTTTTTTGATATGTTAATTAAAATGAGAAGCATTCCCTTGATCCAACACTGAGTTGACTCAGAGGGATGAAGATCTTGGGTTAGGGCCCAACCCTAGCAGCAGAGGTTCCTCTTATTTTACTTGTATGCTTACGTTATCTCATAGATTAGTTGTTAAATTGATTTTGGTGTTGCTAAATTACAAGTATTGGTAGATTTGATTAGTTTGCTTCTGTTTATTCATAGCTTTGACAATAGAATTATAGAGATAAGAAAATATTCAAAAAAGGTTGATAACAGGTGGCTTCTACCTCATTCCTCCCTTCAGGGACCATGGCTTGAGGAACAACTGCCATTCATCCCAAAAGGACAAAATTTTGTTTTCTTATGAAATTTAGGGTTCTTCTACTAATTAGGTCATCCTTTTTTAGTTTCACAAGATAGGTTGCAGTTGTCATTTCCGATATCTTAAGTTTTCTTTAGATTTCATGTTGCTTTCATAATACGTTTCAAGAATTTCCATGCATGAACTTGGAAAATAAATGAAGCAAATTCTATTTTCTTATATTTTTGTAAACCCTTCTTGTTTTGAGATGATTTATGGATAAATGCCATCAATGATGTATATGTTGTAGGAGTTTCTACATTGCAAGAATACCTTATGTCATCAACCTCATCCAAACCATATCCACCCATGATCGCCAAGGGCCACTAAGTTCTCAATTCGAAGTATCATTTTACAAAGACAACTTGCCATGCTTATTGAGCAAATCCAACCATCATAAAGCTTTGGTTTGAGTTCTGAGTGAGTTCCAACCACTCCCTTGCCTTATTTCTTCCATTCCTCACCTTCCCTAAGCTCCATACCACTTTCCAAATCACTCCTTATGCTTTCAGCTTATTCTTGTAGGAAAATAGGGGATCTTGTAGGTGAACTAGGACATCCTGTAGACATCCTATAGGAAAACCTGTAGTGGCCTGTTTTGAGCCCGATTTGTGAAAAAAACATCACGAAAGCTAGGAGAAGACCCCTGTTTGTCTCCTGAGCCATCTGACCCATCACACTCATCTCCCTCCACACCTTTCGCACCTTCCATGCAATCAATAAGGATTAGCATTCATATTTTTACAAAAAGATAAAAAGAAAAAGGTTGTTATGTTTATTCATGCACACAACAGTTAAGTGCTTGTTTAGATCAGATTCCATGCTTAGGGTAGTTAATATTTCACATGGGTTAAATTAGAATTCTTTTGAAAACTATGTATATTAACACATAACTAGATGAGTTATGTGTTTTAGGCATCTATTTCAGTCTTTCATTACTACGGTAAGTAGCATTTCAATTCTCTCCATTAGGGTAAAATTATCCTCTCTCAATTGGTACTCAAAATTGGTTGGAGAAGACCTACTGGTCTATCACCCCAGATCAATAGTGACAAAGAGTGGACCCATTACATCTATTTGTGTATACAAAACTGTCACCTCCAATTTTGTATGAACCTCAGGTCAATGAAGTAAAGTTGGTAGCCCCAGGAGTTGTAGCATCCTTGCTGCAATACTAGAGATCATCACCTTGTCTCATTCCTTACCCATTCCATAATTTCTTGGTAATTTGTCGGGTGCATGGAAATTATTTGAGCCCCATTCATACATGATTTCCACTGCAGTCAAGGCTTCCTTTAATGATTCTCCTTTTTGCCTTAGCTCATTTTGGATGGCCATGAGTGAAAAATATGTCTTTTAAGTTTATCTAATTGTTTCATGCTTTCTTCTCACATCTTGATCTCCTCTAATGTAGATTTCTGTAAGTCCTCCTCATGAGAACTTGAAGTGGACAAATCATGAACCTCCCTATGGAGCATTTCCTGTTCGTGCTAGGAATCAGCTAAGTTCTCTTCTAATTATTTTACCTTATTCACTAGTTTCTCAATCTTCTTCTTTGTTGTAGTGATGAATGTGGATCATGTAGAGGCTATCACTATAGGATTGATTGTAGTATCCAATACTATATCGTTTTTAGTCGTTACCAAGAAGAGTGTGGTTGGTTTCTAGGCAAAGTACTTCCATGTTTATTGAACAACCTTGTTTGATCTATGATCAAATCTAAAACTTGATATATATAACACTCGATATTCTTCTTCAGTTGAGATTCCCATTTCCCCAAGTGGTAGATTTCCTCTAGTTAGTGGCATGGGAAGATCAACATCTGTCATGGTAATAAGGCTTTTGTTTCTTCCAGAGATTGTTCCTTTTGTATTTGTTTATCTGCTAGCTCCGCAAGCCTTTCATCTTCAAGCTTCTTTGAATTTTTTTTTATCTTCTCCTCCTATTGATTTCTTTTTATTTTTCCCTTCCCTATATTTGATTCTTCATTTTTTCATCTATATTCTTCTTGTTTTCTATTTTCTTCATCCAACTTTTTATTTTCCTCTTCCCGCTTCTTCGCTTCCTGTTCAACCTTAATATTTTTCAATTTTTCTTTCTCTGCTTCCTCCTTCTCCCTTCCTCTCTTTAGGGAGAGTTTCTCCTTTTAGGATTATTTTCCTTAGGAGGATTCTCTGTTTGTATCTTAATGATTACGTGTGGGCTAAGAGCTATCAACTTCCTTATTTTCATCCCCGTTCTAAGAAGCATTGTAATAGTTCTTTACATTTTGTTCTTCCTCATCATTGGTTGGGCTGTATGGTCATGTGTACTTTATTTTTTTTAAATGGCTTGCATCTATACCCATGGGATCATATATCTAAAATCTTAGTGTATTGAACATGACACATTCTAGATCACTGACCTCTACTTATGCTTCTCAAAATATCTAAATACAATATCTTCCTACATACATTGGGAAGGAGGACCATGGTGGCTCCTTTCTACAACATAACATTCCTATAAGCCCTGTTTTGATTTGATATAAAATTTCCTGTAATATTATTTTGTCTGTAAAAAACATAGGAAGTTGATGAAGAGCTCTACATGATCTGTATACTCTGGTATATGTGGAATCTATTGGTGTAAACAAGTTTGTGTAGTCTTGCAATTTTTCTCTAGCCCTGTTTTACATACACTATGATTCTATATTGAAGAGTATATAATATAACGATGAGATTAAAGTTTTACTAAGTTTTTGGCACACACTCTTGTAACCAGTATCCCATAAAATCCTATAGTAGAAGTGTACAGGTGTTATTTATAGAGCAAAGTTCCACCTCCATCCCAATGTCTTAAATTGACAACTTGCACATATGGAATTGTTGGGTGATTTAATTGTGAGTTAAATCCCTGTCATTAATTTTCAACCCAGGGTTCGTAGAACTGATGAGGTATACCTGTACTATATGTACTAGGTAGTTATTTACCAGAATAGATTAATCTAATGCAGTTAAAACTAATTACCAAACAATTTAAATCAATATAATCCAAACCAAACCAAACATAAATAAATTGAAATCACACTTGTAGAATTGAAATCACACCACACTTGAATAAATGAAATCACACTTGCATAATTGAAATCACACCAAACTTTCATAAATGAAATCACACTTACTAAAAGGAAAAACACACTTGCTGAAAAGAATGAAATAAAATAACTACACTATGTTACCAATATGTACAAAGGTGTGCAAACTATGGTTGACGAGGGCCCTCCATTCCTTAGCAAGCACACTGAACAACTATCACATATTGGAGATCAAAGTGGCAGTATGCATTTGATAAAATGAGTTACAAGATATTACAGGAATTCTCTATCCTCACTTTACAAATCACATATTGGATGGAACTTGGAACCTCCAAATAACAACTAACACCTGATCAATAACAAGTTATCAACTTGACAACCCTTTGTATGAAGGGTGCACTCTTATTTATACAAAAATTAAGGATAACTATTCAATAAATATAGATCCTTAGATCTCTCTTAAATCCACATTTATCTCTTATGGTTACAACCAATCTCCCAAAAATGTAAGATACAAATCCTCACATATCCATGATTCGTCTCCTTTGAGTGTGCATAGTTAATGATCTACATCTTCTACAATTATTCCACAAATCTTCATGAGTTGGAATTTGAAATTGAATTTGTCATTGGGTGGCCAAGTAGGACCCCTCTACTAGGACCCCTCTAGAATCTCCAAGTAGGCCTACAATATCACAAAACTCATAACACTTTTAGATATATATGAAAATATGTTAATTTCCTAATATTTAATCACAAATTCACTTAAAATACTTAAAATCAATGAGTTGGAAAATAATAATAATAAAACCACCTAATTGTGAAAATGGTTACTGAATGTATTGTTATGGAGTTACACAGCCACAGAATGAGGGTAAAATGATGGAAATGAAGGTGAAAGTGGATGACATTTTGGAGACCCAACATACCGCCCAACTGAAGATCTCGCATGTCCTCATGCAACTATTGCATTGCTTCACTTAATCATAATTTTATCTTCTTGAAATGTTTTTCTTCTATATGATCTTTGGCTTTGTATTGATTCTCTTTTAACTTTGCATAATCATATCATTTGACAATTTTATTCTTTTCGAAAAGTGTAGTTTGAAATACATTTGATTGCAACATATATTTTTTATGGTTGGTTCTTGTGTGACAACCAAAATTTTATGAGTATTGGTTCTTGTGTAACAATAATTTTGTTATTTTTTTGTTGCATCAAATACTTGAAAACATTGAGAATTCATTTTTAAGCTACATGGTGATTGTCAGCCATTTAATGTGCTCATCAATTGTTCATTGCAAAACATATAAACTTTTTGAATCAAAATGCAATAATATTTGATTGGGAAAAATACGTTGGTTAGGATGAAATGAAATGTGACATGTAGCATGAAATGTGAATATATCGTCCCCCGAACTAAAGGTATTTTTAGTTTTTGGAAAATGAGCAAGGGAATATGAATGTGGTGAGGGATTTTCCAAAATCACAATTTTAGCATCTAAGGAATTACATGATTAAAAATTAGAAAATTACATACCTTCACCTACCTGAAAAGTGGACAATCTATGTATATAGAAGTGTGTGGCCACTGATGCTGGATCATGGAATGTGAAGTAAAATAATCTAGTATGCTTCTTCTTTCTCTTGGTTGTATGAATTTAGGATGAGATTGGAATCTTTACTGCTATGGTTGCTTGATTGAGTCATGCTGCAAACTGCTGAAATCATATAGTCTTCATTCGTTCCTACTCGGTGGAATAATTCTTATCTGTGAATAGATGTTTCGATGTAGAACATAGAAAATAAACTATTGGATTACTGGCCATTAATGAATTTCATTAACCAACATGAGACTACTCACCATTGATGTCAATGATAGTCAAGATACCTAAGTAAATCTTACTCGGTACGAATAGATGTGACGAATTTGAGTAACCTAGAACATCCAACAAACAGGGGACATTGATGTATTCCCACTATTTATTAGTGAGAGAAGTTTCCATTAAGGAATGTAAGCCTCAAGGTACTTGAAATATCTCTAGTTTTGATCCTAGATGATGTGCCAAAGTCGATGTGTCAAAACTTGTTAGAAGGGAGGCCTTAATGAATCTTCCATCATCTAAGGCGAGTATGAAATAATAATTTGAAGGACTATAGATGGAAAATTTGCATTGAAGCAGGTTTATTTGATAGAAAGGAAGAGGAAAATGGGATGACTCAGATTTGTAAGGGAGCTGAATGGTTTTATTTTTTAGTTAAGGGTGAGTGAAAATGAGGTAGGAAAGTATGAAGATTGCAAAGGGAAATGAGTTTTTGGTAGTAAGGAGATGGAAATTTATGGATCAACTATAGGCTTAGAATGAGTAGCAATGGTAAAATTGATATTTTTTTAGTAGCAATGGTGTTATGGATCTAATTTGACATTGAATAATCATGCTCTTCTGAAAGAAACTTGGTCTTTAAAAGGTACTCATGCATATAGTGATCTACTTCATCATCCTGGAATCTGCAAAAAATTAGCAATTTCTACAATAAAATGTAATATTATCGAGAGAGAGAGAGAGAGAGAGAGAGAGAGAGAGAGAGAGAGAGAGAGAGAGAGAGAGAGAGAGAGAGAGAGATGACTCTCTTCGTCTGATATATACACAAAAAAAACTGAGAAATAATACTAATAAAACAAATTCAAGGTCGAAATATTAAATGCACTTTTACCTAAGTGGAAAGCAGTGCCATGGATCACTTGTTATTACATTGTTGGTGACTTCTTCATTGTGTTTCTAACCAATTTTGAGCTTGAGACATGTTTTCCATACACTTAATTCTTTATCAATAAACCATAAACCAAATTTGCATTAGCTATTGAATTATGTCGATTTTGCAACTACCAAAAATTTGGATCGTTGCATGCCTTTCCACTTTTACAACTTGCATTTAGACTTAGATGATGGTCTGTTAATTATCGCAATTCGGTTTTTAATGTTTGCAGGTTTTAATGAATGTCTAAGTCTGTAACTGCATTTGTTCTTTTTCTCTAGTGATCCACCCTTGTCCATGATCTCTGGATCAAGAGAATGTTCAAAATTCAAAATTATTGGATCATCTTGAAACTAGTGCCAAAGAATAGATCTTGTCGCTCTGAATCCAATGCAATTCATTTCACTAAAATATGACTTTTGATGCTCCCGAAATCACGTTCTGGTCATTTTTTGAAATAAAAAAATTGAATTTTGTGTTGGAGGATTGCCCAGTCAATAGTCTGTACGCTAATTGGGTCATGGTACTTGGAAATTTTTTATTAGTTCTCGTCAGCCAATATATGGTTGACACTTGGGACTATTTTATTAGTTGAAATGTACCTTCTTTCTACTATTTCTCGAGTTGTTGTGGTGGGTCAACGAGGAAGTGCCACGTGGACCAACCATTGGTTTCCATGTGGCATCCTTGTGGTGGACTAAAATTCTATGAGGGTGAACATCCTCCCCACGAATAAAACCCATGACCTCATGTGTAACAACAAATCCCTTTACCAACTCACCTACCATTGTTTCTTGTTAAATAAACCTTCGAAATACCTTTTAAATTTTAACCCGCGCACATTTTGGGAAGGGCCTGGGGCTAATCCCTAGCTCCTGGCCCTCCAGTGCCATACAACCATAGGCCGGGGTCGAGAACTATGCCTTAGCCTAGCCCACAGTCTCATTCAGTGTGCAGGTAACCAATGCTAAGATTAAAGGAGCTAATGGAGAATGTGACAAACCCAGGGTCGTATGGCCCTCCATATGACCACACTAGAGGATAAAAACAGCTATGTGTGAATTTTAACTCTCCTGCAATTTTGACATCGGATTTGGAATATAGGTCGGGTTTGCGTGCAATTTCCATGTTCAGGGCGCACAAGCCAGGTTTAGTTTGAATTGTAGGATTATTAACAACAAATTGGGTAGAAACTTAAAACAATGACATCTTACTCAATGTTTGGCCAAATGAGGTGAAAAAAGAGTCAAAACAGGGGTTTTCAATAGTGCTGGATCCAATGGAGGTATTAGTTTTGTTGTTTGAGATTTTTAAAAGCCTATAATTATACTTTTGATTATGAATTTAGATCTCTTATCCAATTTTTATTGCAAAATTTTAAAACTAACTTTGTTTAGTTGTCTTTTCTGATCTTCTAGGTCGAAGAGAGCATAAGAAGACAGAATACTCAACAATATTGAAGTTTTTCATTCATTTGGAATGTGAAATTTAAAATATAAAATGAAAGGATTTGATATCTAACTTCAAATTGTGGCTCTCAAAACTCTATTTCTCTCCTTCTTCTCAAATATTTCTTCTCTTTCTACATCTTCCTGCAAGTGATTAGTGATCTAGGTGGCTCTTATTGCACCACCCATAAATAAAATGAAATCGAGCTTAACAACTTAAAAAAAAAATCATCACCAAACTTGATTTTTATTCGTTAATTCTATCTTACTCTACTCTACTTGAAATAGAAAGATTGTTTCAAGCGTATGCATATTTCCAGCGTAACCATGTGCATAACAAGAGTAAACATATATTCATGTTTAGTTCTGAAAAATATACATTAAAAGACAGCAAATAATGAAAGACCAGTTGTCTTGATAATACAATCAAGAAGTAAGGAATAATGGAAGAGTGATGTGACTTGATCATTGATTGGAATGATCTTTCAATAAGGTCATGAAATTCTTGATTCTTTTCTTGGCTTAGATCACATTGAATATCCTCCTTTGTTAGGCATTCTTCAATCTTAGATTCTATTGGTTTCTCCCCATCAAAAGTATTGCATGATTATTTAATCTCTTCAACAGATTGACAAGAGGAATCAAAAGAGTCTTGAAGATCCTCTCTGGAGGTGGAGAGATAGACAAGTTTCTACATGTAGTTAAAATATACTCTTCCTGAGAGGCAGATATTCCAGTTGTTGCTAAGATTTGGGAAGGTTCTTGGAAGAACATTCTTCAAGTTCTTAATTGTTTGTGAATTACTCCAATTGGTTGATAATTCTTGTCGTGCACACAAATTAGTACAAAATTTTGAAAAATTATTGAAATCAGGTATGCAAAATTATTTTAATATGTTTTTAACCATGCATTTAAAAATGAATGCAACTATAATGAGTTTTCTAAACTTTCAAAATAAGCACCTATGCATACCTCCCCAGTAATGGTGTCAAAATGTTGGGTGATTTAATTGTGAGTTAAATCCATGTCATTAATTGTCAACCTAGGGTTCGTAGAACTAACGAGGTATATCTGTACTATATTTACTACGTAGTTATTTATCAAAATAGATTAATATAATGAAGTTAGAATTAATTACCAAACAAGTTAAATCAATCTAATCCAAACCAAACCAAACATAAAGAAATTGAAATCACACTTGCATAAAGGAAATCACACTTGCAGAATTGAAATCACACCAAACTTTGCATAAATTGAAATCACACTCTTAGAATTGAAATCACACCACACTTGCATAAATTAAATCACACTTGTAGAATTGAAATCACACCACACTTGTAGAAATGAAATCACACTTTGTAGAATTGAAATCACACCACTTTTGCATAAATGAAATCACATCACACTTGCATAAATGGAATCACACTTGGTTAAAGGAAAAGCACACTTGCATAAAATAAAAACACGCTTGCTAAAAATAAATGAAATAAACTAACTACATGATGTTACCAATATGTACAAAGGTGTTCAAACTGTGGTTGATGGGGGCCCTCCATTCCTCATCAAGCACATTGAACAACTATCACATCTCGGAGCTCAAAGTGGTGGTGTGTATTTCATAAAATGAGTTACATGATATTAAAAAAATTCTCTATCCTCACTTTACAAATCACATCTTGGATGGAACTTGGAACCTCCAACTAACAACTAAAACCTAATCAGTAACTAGTTAACAACTTGACAACCCTTTGTATCAAGGGTGCACTCTTATTTATACAAAAATTAAGGATAACTATTAAATAAATATAGATCCTTAGATCTCTCCTAAATCCACATTTGTCTCTTATGGTTACAACCAATATCCTAAAAATGTAAGATACAAATCCTCACATATCCATGATTTTTCTCCTTTGAATGTGCATAGTTAATGATCCACATCTTCTACAATTATTCCACAAATCTTCATGAGTTGGAATTTGAGATTCGAATTTATGGTTGGGTGGCCAAGTAGGACCCTTATAGAATCTCCAAGTAGGCCTACAATATCACAAAAATCACAACACTTTTAGATATATATGAAAATATGTTAATTTCCTAATATTTAATCACAAGTTCACCTAAAATACTTAAAATCAATGAGCTGGAAAATAATAATAATAAACCCATATGATATGAAAATGGTTACTAAATGTAGGTTTATGGAGTTACAGAGTTACGAAATGAGGGTAAAATGATGGAAATGAAGGTGAAAGTTGATGAAATTTTGGAGACCCAAAAAGAATCTAGGATATATGATGCCATATAAAATTTGGGTTTCTTCCTTTTCGATGTCTTATGGAATTTTTTTACATTTTCCATGATGGATGCAACTTGAATCTCTACACAATTAAATATTTTTCGCTTCTTGTGTGCAAGCTTACATAATCGAAACCCAACTATATTCGAAGAATTGTGCATATTCCTATCATACTGTCTACAACACGTTACTACCACCATATGATATGATTTTCTTAATAAATTGCTTTTATATATCCCTTTTGATATAAATAGAAACTTATTGGGCTCTTTCCATGAGGTCTTTAAGATATCTTTGCTATAAAAATTGAAATTGTAAACCATTTACATGTAAGTAATACTTGGTTGCTTGGCAACTTGTAATATTTGGCTATCTTGGGATATGTGTAGGATTTTATCTCAAAACCCTTATAATCTTAGACAGACATATCTCTTTCATCTATGCACTTGATTATCCACTCAACCATTTTTTCATATGGTAGGATGGCAGGGTATGCTACTATTTTTTGAAACTAAGATTTCTTGACATTGCAATACACCTCACTATCTTATTCATCTTCAGACAATTCTACAAGGAAAATAGCTGGTAAATCCTAGGCCATGTCATAGGTACTGGCTTCTCAATATAATAGGTTGTGTTATTGTAGATTGGAATGAAAATTATTGGACTCTCCACTCGCCCTTCTTCACTAGCTTTTGCAATCTCTTTACCCTAGATTTTCGTATTGGGTGGAGCCATGTCTCCTATCAATGAGGAATTGCTAAAACGATCCAAGTACACATAACCTGAAATTTTGAAAATATTCATGATGACAAGATGTCAGAATAAAAATAACTACATAAATTTAGTGCACTATGAAGGGTAAGATGAATCGGTGGATTATTACAAAAGTGAGGGATACAGTCTGCACCAAGGAAACTTGTGCAACAATGCCTTGATATGAGGAGATGGTATGTGATGTCATTGCATGTAGTGAGAGGGGTTAGGATATTTTGTGGCAGAAACTATGGGACAAGATTGCACTGAGTGAAAAATATGCTACAACGCAAGGGAATATCACAAATTGTAGGAAGCAACTATGTTACAGTGGCACGGTTAAATTTTTTAACAATAATGTTGTGAAAGGAAATGAGACAGTTAATGACAATGGAAGTGCATTGTTGCATGAAGAAAAGGGGTAAATCATATAATAAGTTCTGCTCCGTAGTGAAAAGAAGAGAGGTATAATGCATTGTAGCACAAAGGTAAGGTCTTTGGAAATGGGGAAAATGTAGTATAAATTATGGTTAAGTGTGTCGTTGTGCAGAGCTAGGTTACTTTCCTACTCCAAATATTCGTGTTGTCACACAAAATTTTATGAAAAAAGGAGTTGGAATAGGTGTTGTTGAAGAAAGGTTGGGCATAAATGGGAATTTTTTCATGTGAACATGCCCTAACTTATGCTACTAGGTCATAGAAGATGAATGGCTAAGTGTGGAGTATCAATGGGATCAAAAGATGAGAGTAAGATGTAGGCCAAAGATGTAAACTAAGTGACTCAATGTTAAATATAAGGTGATAGGGTGTGCTAGAAGGTCAAATGGTATAAGCTGAAAGGTTACGTATGATGAAGCTCTAGAGAGATGAAGAGTCGGGTGCAAGTATTTACTAGTTACTTAGCATGAGAATTGATCTCCTAACGATAAATATGTCTCTAGTAGAAAGGCATTCTCTACTAGTCCTACTTGTAGTGAAAAGCAAGAGGCTTAGGAAATAAGGAGGTAGGGTGAAAATGAATGGAGGAATCAACCCCTTTTATAATTGTGTTGCACGTTTGAGAGCTAGGGTTTGTATTAAATTCACATTCACATCAAGTTTAGAATTAAGGCATAAGGTTGTATGATAAGGTCATGTATGGTGGGTTGGTGGAATTACGTTAGAGAAGCTCGCAGTATGCGAGGTTGGATAACATCATGTCACATCAAGGATCAAGTGTGTGTATATATATTGGACAAATATGTGCCACACTACTGGGTAGAGATGTGATAGGGGTTAGAAAAATGCAATAGGCTTCATATGAAAATTTCAAAGTGCATACATTATCCTTTTAGATGTATTAGAAAACAAGAATTTTTATTGTTTGAAAGTTCAAAGTAGGGGGACTCCAAATTTTAGAATTGGTGATTGACTAGTAGGACCTCAACATCTCTGGTTAAGCTCCTATTGTGGTGTATTCCAATAATTTTGGATGTATTGATCTATATATATGGGTACCACTAGTTTAGTTGTTTAGCCCCGATTAGAGATTTAGTCTCTCAGTTACTTTTCTTGATCTTGATTTGTAACAAACCATTATAATATGAGTCAGATACCAAAATATTTGATATGAGATGGATATATTATGTATGTGAGTTTAAAATATTCACAATTAGATATGCGCCTTTGATGTTTCTTTACTGCCAATGAGCGTCCATAGCCTCGATGGAGTCACTCAAGAAATCACAAGCATTGCTTCATTACCGAAGAGTGTCCATAGCCTCGACAAAGTTGCTTGCTTCACCTCTTTGTGTAGGAAGCCTTTCTCATGCCTTTACCCTTTTATTTAATTCTTATTTTCATCCAATGATGCATAATTTGGGCATTCACTATGATAGGGTGGATTAGTTATCCAAACTTATTTTACTATGAGAGGTTATTCCTCATGTTTTAGAGATTTTAATATTTTTTGAAATGGGTTTTCTAACTACTGCAGTCTTCTCCCCATCACTTCTCTAACAATTAGATTGACACATTTGAGTACACAATTTATTAAAATGAAACCCATCAAGTTACAAAGATACTATTAAGGATACAGGGTTTATCGACTTAGTTGAGTTCCCCACATGATCCAACTCTTATTTTCTATTTGGGATGATATTGACTCGTTAACATGCTCAGGATTGAACCAGTGGAATAATATATAATGTTATCCAACTACCAAACAATTACCACAATCTCATTATGGAATTCGACATAAAATCATTGATCCTTGGTACAAGCAATTTATTTATGTACAAACCCTCTTATTTATGTACACGGGCCTAACAGTAAAACTAAAAGAAAAGTGCATAAGAAAATGAAATAAAATAAATGTGGTATATGGAATTAAATGAAAATAACATAAGGCAGATAAATAGGAGTAAAGGAATATGTACAACTAAGAAAATAACTCAAGGATTTATTAATGAGAGTATAGTTTTAGATCTTGGCTGTTAATGGGATGGGACTCAATATCCCCATTTAAAGTTTGCTAATATATGTATTCAGGACAAGATTTTCATGGATCTGAAATGGACCAAGACACAAGGGCTAGAATTTAATATGTTTTCCCTTTTCATCATGGGATTTATCCCATTTTAAGATAATGATGTTGGCATTATGATGCATGTGTTGTACTTGATGGCAACCCACTTGTAGCAGAACAACTCACTTGTACATGGTAACTAGATGAATCTACAGAAGAGATATCATATGTGACAGAATGCATGACAATAGTATTTATAGATGTGATGAAATGCAGGGCAGCTTCAAGGAATCAGTTCAGAAGGCAACTCTCTCAAATGAAAGATCATAGTATAGCAGGTAAACAACAAGAATGAAGAAAGAAAGGTATATGCAGGTTCACTTTATACAAAGATGCGTATAACGTGCACATGCACTTTCACAGAAGGAAAGGCCCATAGATGTCGAAAACTAAGTTTTTGTCTATGGTATTTGGACCATGGTATTTTGGTATTGGTCCATGGTATTTGGTCTGAGGTATTGACCCCAGGTATTGGATCCAAGGTATTGGTCCTACGTGGTTTTGGACCATGGTATTGAGAAATGCCTAAGACTATAAAAGGAGGAGAAGATCTTTAGGCAATGATGCAAGTCTTGAATATCTGATGAAGTGTGAGATCCAGTATGCAGGTTATGGGTTTATGATGCTTTGCTTGATCTAAGCCAAGGAGGAATCTCAGCGGTTGATGGAGGACAATATCTAATCGAGATCTTATGGCTTGGAATGACTCATCTCTATATGGTTTGATCATTCTTTTTCTAGATCGGTATACTGATGCTTGTGATGTTCTGTAAATATTATGATCTGGGGATAACTGAAGTCTAGAATAGCTACAAAATAATGAATGAATATTTAAAGATGTATACGCAGGTTGACTTTGATAAAAGCGCATATACACACAGGTTAGACACATATAAGTAGCGTATACCATGTGAACTATGATGTTTGAAGTTACAGGTGGTTTTGGTTGTTGATGCAAAGTTTTGAGTTCTGGTGACTATTTACTGGTGACAGTATTCTGCATATTCAGATTGTTTGATTGTGATTAGCTTCAGTGTTGATGGATGAGATCTAATAATGGATCAGGATCATAATGACTTATCTTTGTGTGATCTGATGGACTAGATCTAGTTGCTAGCACACGTATTATCCTTTTGTAAGTAATGATATTAGTATGTCTGAAGTCGGGAAGTGCAGCGAAGTTATAAGTAAGTATTTGATGACATATACGCTGGTTCGCTTTGGTGAAGTTGCATATACATGCTAGTTCGAATCTTCCAAGTAGTGTATGCATTTTGATGCATGATTTTTTATTATACAGTTGGCTCTGAATATTGTTGCAGAGTTCTGGGTTCTGCACTATGTTCTAGTGACTGTGTTTTGATGACAGGGTTTCAGTGATTAAGTTGTTGGGTGATTCAGAGAGTAATGATTGAGTATTCAATGAATGGGTAATGCAATAGTTGTATTACAGTGGTGATTGATTTTGAGCTTCAATGTTGTTGATGGGTCCAGTATGAAAATTGGATGAAACGTGGCCTTCAGATTATGGTGTTGTGCTCCAAGAGTATCCAGTCTGAAAATTTATGAAATGTGGTACCTGGAGGAAGAAAGAAGGTCGTAGCCTTCTATATGTCAGCACCTACGTACTATTAAATATATAGGCTAGTACAAGAGCTAGGGGGTTGTAGCTACCTTACAGTAGAAGTTGGAGAACAAAAGAAGGTTGTAGCCTTCTGTAGGTAGAAGCCTGCGTAGTGGTATGAGTATGCACCAGTACATTGTTGTAAACATATTTTCTTATTATTAAAAGAAGACAAAGACGACAACAGCAAGTGGTTTTTACCAACATTAGGTTTCCACCTTACATCTTGGTGTTCATGTGTGATGCTTATGTGTGATGGTTCTTTCTGTTATTAACTGCACATGGTTACTGTTTAATGTTTAAATAAAGTACTGATACTCAAATTAAATATCAACATATGATGAATTGAAAAAATCATTAGTTTGCTAGATATATTCTTGTTTCCTTAAACACAATTGTGAACACACGCGGGTTGCCTTCATTGAAGTAGCATATATGAAATTGAGAAAGAGATTATTGACTTTACTAATACTGATTCACCCCCCCTCTCAGTATTTTTTCCAACAATTGGTATTAGAGCAGGTCCTTTGGTAGAATCTTGATCGCTTGAAGGAGATTCGTAGAACAATGGGAAAGAAGCTAAAGAAGAAAGCGCCTTAGAAGAAGAAGACATCTCCAAGGAACTATGATAGTGGGAGAATCGATTGGGGAATATGTGAAAGCAACACTTCAGATTTAGAATCACCTCAGAATGAAGATGAACAAGCAAAAGAACTATCAGGTATGAATTTGTTATTCTCTGGTGATACATTTCTCCATCCATTTGAAGATGATGAAAGTGATAGTGAAACAACTGAATTTTCTCTTATGGGTGAGGAAGAAAGATATAAAATAGAGTTAGAATTTAAAAGGATTATGAACAAAATTAGAGATCAACAAGATCTATTGGACAAAAGGGAATGTGACTCCAAAGAAGAAGCTACCAAACTAAAAGCTCAACTAGAGGAAGGAAACAAGACAAGGAAGAAATTCAAGGAAAAGGAAGATCAATGTCAAAAGCTACAGGATGAAGTAACATCATTAAGAAATGAAGAAAATGAAAGGAGCACAACAATCAAGAAACTTAGAGATAGATCCAGTTACTATGAAAGTCTTGAAGCTAAGATCCTATCGCTAAAAGAAGATCTTGAATAATCAAATAAGCAGAATAAAGAACTACTCCAAGCTCTTGAAAAACAAGAAAATGAAGTTCTTGAATTAATACATCAGTTGGAAGAAGGAAGAAAAGCTGAAGGAATCATGAAGAAGCAGTATATTGAAAATGAAGAGCAACATTAGGTTGAGGTAAATATTCTAAAAGATAAATTAGAAAAAAATTATAAGCTCTTACGATTTCAAGATAGTACAAAGATCTTCGATGATATTCTTAGTAGTCAAAGGTCTCCTGCCATCAAAACTGGTCTCGGCTTTCATGAATTTGTTGAAGATGAATCTAGTTCACAAAGTAAGACAAGGAACTCTAATTCGAAATCTGAAATACTCAACAAGGAGATGAGAGGTCAATCCCATCAACAACCAAGGAAAGAAATTCTTCAAAGAAAATATTTTACTCCTAACTATGGAAGTGATAGTCGATTATTTCCTCAAATGAATAATGTTGAATTTTATGTATGTCATAATTTTGGACATGTTGCAGCTAGATGTAGAAGTAGAATGGTTCAAGACCGTCACACAGAAATATCATCACGTTCCAGGTACTTTAAGGGATATTGTTTTGCTTGCAATATGTTTGGTCACAAAGCCATTGACTGCTATAGAAGGAATATGAAACATATGAGATGTTATGCATGTAACAAGCTTGGACATATAGCTAAGGAATGCAGAAAAAAAGTACGGGCACCATACCAAAAGGAGAAAACATCATCACACTCGAAGATATGGAAGAAGAAGGAAGTACAGTTAGAAATATGTGGCACAGCACAATGTACAGACATTACAGACTCAGAGGGAGTTGAAAGTGTGAAACTTCAGTGTTCTAAATCTCATACACAAGTTTCATGAAGAGAAGTCGCATATATACGCAAGTTAGACACTGCACAGTCACGTATATCTTAGTTTGAGGAAAAGCAATGGGACAGACTCAGGAAAAAGGATATGATATGGTTCAGTCAATTATTTCTCTATTTAATGATGGTTACAATCTGCTGATAATGTGTGGAAATATATTGATACTGATAAGATGTTGTTTTTGATCCTCAGAAGTTAACTTGATGTATATCTGATTGTTGATGATGCCTTCATACTTCTTGCTGACATGTGCATGATCAAATCTGACAGTGAACAGATGGAACAAGTTCAGGGGGAGAACATGCTATGCTTCTAATAAAGAATTGTTGGCATTATGTTTAGAAGACTTTGGTACCTAATCAATGATGATGATGTTTATATGGCTAAATGATACATCTTGCTATGTTATGGTTATGAGTTGCCCATGATAAAATCTCATATGATACTTGGGGGTCACATAGTTGGTTTTTAGATCAGATTCATGGATGGTTGTGGATGATTCTTTGATGATGCATATAGTCATATATATTTCTTACATGATGATCTTCATAAGGACAAGGAGAAGTAAAAATCTCGAGTACACAACTTCATTATTTAATGATGAGCCACTCATTTCTTTTATGTTGTTGTCATCATGCCTTCTAAAGATCATATAGTACAATTATGATGCAGGATTCCTATGGTTCTTGGTTCTCACATGGTTGAGGATCGCAGTTGTTGATGATATCAAGAAATCTTAACAAATGACCAGAAGATCATGGCTTGTTAGATACATATTGATATCTCTTTTATATATAGTATGATGGATACATGGATGATTACTTAAGTTGCATATTGTTGGTTGGCCAAGATAATGGTATTATTGCAGGTCACATGGAGACATAGCTATTTGAAGACATGGATATTCTAAGACATGGCTTACTTAATCACTTTGAGTTCTTACCTTATGATGATAGGTTGATA
This sequence comes from Pinus tabuliformis, assembly GCA_031772625.1. Taxonomy (NCBI): domain Eukaryota; kingdom Viridiplantae; phylum Streptophyta; class Pinopsida; order Pinales; family Pinaceae; genus Pinus; species Pinus tabuliformis. The sequence continues at coordinate 335,344,139 of CM062810.1, read as the reverse complement.
CTCACATATGTTGATTATCATGGTTGATGCTTATTAGATGTGGGATGTTCCCTAGTGATGATACATGGTTGATATATTGAAGGCTTTTATGGAAAGATCATACTCTTATTGATGACAATGTTATGATCATAGATGATGACTATGGTGTCTTTTAACATATAGATGATATGATGTGAATGATTGGAGATATGACATATGCTGAGGTTATGATAAGTCTCTTTCTACTAAGGAAACGAAGCAAGTTGATCTTGATGAAATCAAGAGGATGAGTTGATATCTATATGCAGACATACTTTGTCACAGGTTGATGAGATTTACACTGTCATATCTTGGGGACTAATGATGGACATATACAGGTTGTTGGTTTGGATGTTGTTGACAAATGTTGCTGATGATAGTTGTTGATAACTATCATAATCTTGTTTTAGATATTTGGTCTCTATGTCATGTATATCATTCGATGTAAAGGTCATATCAAGACCCATGATGTAATAGTTTGTCTCTGTCTATTGTAGTCTTTTGATGAATCCCTCTTGGTCATATGATGTAATTTGTACCCCCACTATGCATGGGAAGGATGATGTAATATTTCAGTCATGTATAAACAATTGGTATCTGGTATATCCCCACTTGGTTGGGTGGATGAGTCAAGTTTATCCCCACTTGGTTGGGAGAATGAATGTATGTATGAGTCATTGATGATAGGAAGGTCAAACTCACATAGTTGAGTTATAGAGTCATGTTATTTTCTTGAAAATATTTGCAGACTCTGCATGTGCTCAGGGGGAGCATGGATGATACAGTACATCTCAGCATGAACAAAGGGGGAGTTCAATCAAAGAATTCAGCATGTGCCTAGGGGGAGCATGATTAATATTCAACTATTCAGATATGAAAGTCTTCTGCTCTTAGGGGGAGAAGATATTGGTCCGCCCTTTGCCCTTGATGTCAAAGGGGGAGAGTGACTTGGTGTTGTTGTTGCCATCAAGTCCAAAGGGGGAGATTGTTGGCATTATGATGCATGTGTTGTACTTGATGGCAACCCACTTGTAGCAGAACAACTCACTTGTACATGGTAACTAGATGAATCTACAGAAGAGATATCAAATGTGACAGAATGCATGACAGTAGTATTTATAGATGTGATGAAATGCAGGGCAGCTTCAAGGAATCAGTTCAGAAGGCAACTCTCTCAAATGAAAGATCACAGTATAGCAGGTAAACAACAAGAATGAAGAAAGAAAGGTATACGCAGGTTCACTTTATACAAAGATGTGTATAACGTACACATGCACTTTCATAGAAGGAAAGGCACGTACATGTCGGAAACTAAGTTTTGGTCCATGGTATTTTGGTATTGGTCCATGGTATTTTGTCCGAGGTATTGACCCCAGGTATTGGGTTCAAGGTATTGGTCCTACGTGGTTTTGGACCATGGTATTGAGAAATGCCTGAGTATAAAAGGAGGAGAAGATCATTAGGCCATGATGCAAGTCTTGAATATTTGATGAAGTGTGAGATCCAGTATGCAGGTTATGGGTTTATGATGCTTTGCTTGATCTAAGCCAAGGAGGAATCTCAGCGGTTGATGGAGGAAAAGATCTAATCGGGATCTTATGGGTTGGAATGAATCATCTCTATATGGTTTGATCATGCTTTTTCTAGATCGGTATACTGATGCTTGTGATGTTCTGTAAATATTATGATCTAGGGATAACTAAAGTCTGGAATAGCTGCAAAATTATGAATGAATATTTACAGATGTATACGCAGGTTGACTTTGATAAAAGCGCGTATACACGCAGGTTAGACACATCTAAGTAGCGTATACCATGTGAACTATGATGTTTGAAGTTACAGGTGGTTCTGGTTGTTGATGCAAAGTTTTGAGTTCTGGTGACTATTTACTAGTGACAGTATTATGCATATTTAGATTGTTTGATTGTGATTAGCTTCAGTGTTGATGGATGAGATCTAATAATGGATCAGGATCATAATGACTTATCTTTTTGTGATCTATGGAGTAGATCTAGTTGCTAGCACACGTATTATACTTTTTTATGTAATGATCTTGGTATGTTTGAAGTCGGGAAGTGTAGCGAAGTTATAAGTAAGTATTTGATGACATATACGCTGGTTTGCTTTGGTGAAGTTGCGTATACATGCTAGTTTGGCTCTTCCAAGTAGTGTATGCACTCTGATGCATGGTTTTTGATGATACAGTTGGCTCTGAATATTGTTGCAGAGTTCTGGGTTCTGCTCTGTGTTCTAGTGACTGTGTTTTGATGACAGGGTTTCAGTGATTAAGTTGTTGGGTGATTTAGAGAGTAATGATTGAGTATTCAATGAATGGGTAATGCAATAGTTGTATTACAGTGGTGATTGATTTTGAGCTTCAATGTTGTTGATGGGTCTAGTATGAAAATTGGATGAAACGTGGCCTTCAGATTATGGTGTTGTGTTCCAAGAGTATCCAGTCTGAAAATTTATGAAATGTGGCACCTGGAGGAAGAAATAAGGTCGTAGCCTTCTGTATGTCGGCACCTACATACTATTAAATATATAGGCTAGTACAAGAGCTAGGGGGTTGTAGCTACCTTCCAGTAGAAGTTGGAGAACGAAAAAAGGTTGTAGCCTTCCGCAAGTAGAAGCTTGCGTACTGGTATGAGTCTGCACGAGTACATTGTTCTAAACATATTTTCTTATTATTAAAAGAAGACAAAGATGACAACAACAGGTGTTTTTTACCCACATTGGGTTTCCACCTTACGTCTTGGTGTTCATGTGTGATGCTTATGTGTGATGGTTCTTTCTATTATTAACTACACAAGGTTACTGTTTAATGTTTAAATAAATTACTGATGCTCATATTAAAGATCAACATATGATGAATTAACATAACCATTAGTTTGTTGGATATACGCTTGTTTCCTTAAACACAGTTGCGTACACACACGGGTTGCCTTCATTGAAGTAGCGTTTATGAAATTGAGAAACAAAAGAAAAATATTATTGACTTGACTAATACTGATTTAACCCACGCCCCCCCCCCCCCTCTCAGTATTATTTCCAACAAATGTCACCCACATGAAATTTTTGTCATCTGCGGACCAGTTGTCAAACCATTGTTTGGCTTTTTGTTGATGAGATCAAAATTTGGCATGACAATTTTTCCTTTAATCTTTGAGCTTGAGGAGGGTGTAAATAGTACGCTCTACATGATAGAACATGAACTACCACAAGATTCTTGGGAGAGTTGTAAGGCATGTAGGTAAAGTTTTTGGATAGACAATTGCTTCCCTCTCATAAACCAAGAAGTAGGGTGAGGTACCAAGGGAGGACTTATGTGTTACTCTATCACCCCACAAAGAGTTTGATAAGGGATTATCTCAATTTCGTTATTGTGAAAGTATGATTTTGTTGATAATATGGTTCAAATTTTTATTACCTAATTATGCCAATTAGTTTCCTTGGGGATAATAGTTAGAAGAATGTTTATGTATAATTCCTTTATCAAAAGAAAAATATATAATTTCAATGATGAAAAGTATGTGGCATTATCAAAGAAGAGAGAAATTATAACACCAAACTTGGTGATATGTTTTGTTTGATGAAATGCATCACTATTTGCTTTAAGGGAATGACCTCAAACCATTACGTGAAATAATCTGTAGTTGTAAGAATAAACTTGTGCTTCTTAGATGAGTGTGGATATTTTTTTTTTATTATATCTAGCCCCCACTATTGGAAATGTTATTCTACTTTAATCTATTGCAAAGGGGTTGTTGACATTTTCTCCCTCCCAACACACCTTTGGCAAGTAAGACACTTTCAGGCTTATGTGTGAGCATATTTGAACAATGTAGGAGAATAGTATCTTACCCGAGTAACTTTGTGTGTTGTAGTATCATCATTATAGTGGAATCCGGGTGGACCTTTAAGGACTTTATCCACCTCACAAGACTGTAAGAAATGCAGTAAAATATTGTTATGATGGTTTTTGAACATAACCTTCTGGATCAATTGGTATTGAATGAACTTGAGTATGATGACTCGTTTTTGTTTAGCTATAAATTATAAATGCAAGGTACCCTTTTATAAATATTGTCTTGATTCACTGTACCAAAATGGTTGAAAAGTGGATGCTTGTAAAAAATCTAAATTATACATGTCCATTTCTTCTTCCCAATATATCATTTTTCCATTTGAGGATCCACATATTTTGTAGCTAATTTTCATAATCCATGAACTTTGATAGTGTGATTTATCTTAGAGTCAAGCTCATACTCTTGTAAAGATGTCATCCAATTACCTCTTCGTTCCCCTAACTCCTTTTGTACAAATAAAGATTTCGTTGTAGGATGGGGAGTAATCACCTTTGCATGGCTCTTTAGGATGTGAGTCCTGAAGTGCTTCATGGATTTATAGATTGCATAATATTTTTTTATCGATATTAGGGTAATTAATATTGGATTCTTGCATACCTATACTCATTAATGATATGGTCCACTCATTTATGTGATCATCCTTTTGCATAACAAAAAATACAAGAAGAGTTTGATGTGAATGTGTAAATATTGAATTTCTGGCGAAGTTAGGGATAAATAAGGTAGCGGACTCAGCAATAACTTCTTTAATGTTAAGAAATGCCTCCTTATCCTTTTGATGCCATTTGAAAGTGGCACCTTCTTAATCATATCTTGTAGTGGACTTACAATTTGGGAAAAAACAAATATAATTTTTTGGACAAAATTGATCTTACATAAGAAATATTGCATGACCTTCTTTCCATTTGGGAAAAAAATTTGTGTGATTTTTTTAACTTGCTCTAAATCAAAAGTTACCCCAATTTTAGCTATAATGTGTCCCAAGAGATTTCCTTTGGATATGGAAAAAATACTCTTCTTGGGATTGAGTGAGATATCGTACTTTCTACAATGTTCAAAAGTTGAGATGATGCAAATGATATTATCATCTTTTTGAAAATATTGTTAGGTCATCGAGATATACAACCACACTTTGCCCAATTAATCCATTGTATGCAATATCGATGGCTTGTGGAAAGGTGACACTAACATTGATGAGCCTAAAAATAATTTGTTTGAATGCGAAACTACCCCACCTGGTTCTTAATGTTGTTTTTATCTAGTCGGGTTAAATTAGTAAAACTTGGTTATAATTGGAAAATCCACCAATTAAAGAAAACATTTTAGAACCTAAGACTATTTAAAGAATTTTCTCAATCAACAAGAAAGGTTAGTTGTCCTTTTTTGATGCATGATTCAATTTATGAAAGTATACACATAGATGTATTTATCCTAAAGTCTTCCTGACAGGAACCAAATTCAAAACCCAAGTAGAATCCCATACTTTAAAAATGATCCTTGCATCCAACAACTTCAATTATTTTTGTATTAGTGGTTTCAATATTGGATGCAAATTTCATAGATTTTGTTGAAGTGGCTTGACACCCTATTTTATAGGGATGATGTGTCAGATGATTCATGTGTCGTAGGTCTTGAGATCATCATATGTTTAGGTGAAGACATCTCAATACTACTTAAACAATTGTATACATGATTGACGTTCATATGGAGTACAAAACGTACAAAGATTTAAGAACTTGAGATCCTTTTGGTACCCAGGTTTATTTTTTCATACATCAATGTTGAGCTATGTGTCTTAGTATTTGGATGGCCTTTGAAACAATTCTACAAATCATATATTTTTTTAAATGACACAACACATTTAGGCATGGGCTTTCCTTCTTGCAGTTTAGTTCTTTCCTCTAGGGACTTGTGTTCCTCTTCATGAATGGTTGCATTCTTGAACATATCCGAGTAGGTGATAAATTATAGTATCTATTGATCATCATTGAAAGCATGGAAATTAATGACATCGTCCAAAATTGTGGGTTTATAAACTATCTCAATAAAAAAGCCATCTCTCAAAGGTGTGAAATTTGTTGCTGCATTGGCTAAGGTATCAGTTGCAACATTTTTAATTATCGACATTGATATAATATTCAAATCTTTGAAATGTGAAATGTGGTACCATACATCTTAATATTAGTTCTTTAAATGAATTGATAAACAATGGATTGTATTTTGTAAATGCTTGGTGATTATTTCTAAATCACCAATAAATTTGATGCACTCTACCTACAAGTCAATGACTTTATTTATTACAAAGATTAGTGCCTCATATTCGACTAAGATATTAATACATTAAAACTCCAAGCAACAAGATATGATCACTTTATTTCTATTTGGGTACACTAGGATTCAACCCAAACTAGACCCATCACACAGTTTAGATCCATCCTATTAAAGAGTCCAAATTTTAGTATTTATAAAATTCTAACTAAGTTAAGAGTATTTACATCTATAATGTAATTTCCGTGTTCACGAGTTAGACCATAGGGTGTTAGCATTATAATACAAGTGTTGTCCTTGATGGAAAATCACTCACAAGTCAGTTCATATTTGATAAAAGGCAACTCACATTGTAATAGGTCAATTCAGAGGTAACAGGACATTGGTACGGAAGAGAAGGACGTTGGAACAAAGGTCTACTGATCAGAATCAAGAAGTTGAAGGAAAAGGATGTTGTAAGTTGTATACGCAGGTTGACTTTAATAAAGAAGCATATACACGTGAGTTAACAAAACAAAAAGAGAGTATATGTATGCACGTACTTTCACAAGAGGAAAAGTGCATATAGGTTGGAAAATCAAGGAAATTCAAGTTTAAAGATACCAAGGGTCAATACCATGGTATTAGCCCACAATATTGAGCGGAGTAATGACTATTTCATCCCATCCAAGAATACCACATGCTCTAAGTGTTGTTTTGGTCCTTGGTATTGAGAAAGGCCATAAACTCTATAAGGAGGAGAAGATCAAAGGACTAGTTGTGCAAGTGAAAGGGTTTCTCAAGAATACTTCTATCTGAAGTATATTTCATGTTGCAGGGGCTATGATTAGGATATGATATGAAATATTTTGTGCACCTTGGATACAATGTTGCATCAGGATCATCAAACTGGAAATGACTTATCATTGTATGATCTGATATTGGTTGCACTAGATCTAATTTCCTACGCATGTTTTATTCTTTAAATGTAACGATCTGGGTATGTCTGAAGTCTGGAATAGAAGAAAAGTTGTAAGTTAATATTTGTAGATCTATATGCGGATTCACCTTGGTAAAGGCATGTATACATGTCAGTTCAACTCTTCCAAGTAGTGTATGAAAAAGAAAATCTGGTTGTTCAGAAATGATTGATCTATCTGATCTGTGTTGTTGTTTTACTATTGTCTATCAATGAAGTCTTCTTAGATCTGAACGTAAAATTGAATGCATAAGGAGTTTGTATCTGATTGATTGATTGATTAAGTGAGAAGGGTTATCTTTGTTGCTCATTGTTTATGTATCTATAATTTGATAGTAGATCTTCAGATTGTTACTGGTTGGTATAGTTTTCATTCAGAGGTTTTATGATTAAGTAATTTTGGAGGTATATGCAAGTTTGGTTAAAGGAAGTATCATACACGTAGGTTGGGTTTAGTAAAGTAGTGTATGCATTCTGATGTATGATTTTTGAGGTTGTAGTTGGTTCTGAATGATGATGCAGGTTTCTTAGTTCAGCACAGTGCTCTGGTGACAGTGATCTGACAGTTCAGATTAACTGATTATTGGTTAATGCAGTTTGAGTTTCAAAGTTTATGATGGGTCTAGTGTGAAAATTTGATTAAATGTGGCCTTCATATTGTGTTGTTGTGTACTAGGAGTATCCAGTCTGAAAATTTATAAAACGTGGTCCCTGGAGGAAGAGAGAAGGTCGTAGCCTTCTGTAGGTCAGTGCCTACATACTAGTAAACATATTGGCTAGTACAAGAGCTAGGGGGTTGTAGCTCCCTTCCAGTAGAAGCTGGAAAACAAGAGAAGGTTGTAACCTTCTACAGGTGGGTTCCTGTGTACTGGTATGAGTTTGCACTAGTACACAATTGTAAACCGATTTTCTTTATATTAAGAAGACAAAGATGACATCAGCAGGTGGTTTTTGTCCTGCATTGTGTTTCCACCTTAAAGTTTGGTGTTCATGTGTGTTACTTATGTGTGATGGTTTATTTTGTTGCTACTGCACATAGTTACTGTATAATAAGATTATGATGCACTGATTAAATATCAACACATGATAAATTAACTAAATCATAAGTTCTCGGGGTATACGCTGGTTTCTTTAATCACAGTAGCGTGCACACGCAATTTCACTTCACTGAAGTAGCATATATAAATCTAATTCGGAAATGAAATTTTATTGAAATGTAATACTGATTCACCCCCCTCCCCCTCTCAGTATTATTTCCAACAATTGGTATCAGAGAAGGTTGTTCAGAAGAAGCCTGATTGCTTGAAGGGAGATATTTGAAGATGAACAATCATGAAGGCATGGGACTTATCAGACCACCAATCTTCAATGGGAACGACTTGGTATATTGGAAAATAAGAACCAGAGCTTATCTTTAGTCACTTGGAGCCGATGTTTGGGAAATTATGGAAGGAGGATACCAATTTCCAACAGCAATACCTATAGATATAGCAGGTAGAAGTTATAAGAAATGAATGCCAAAGAAGTCAATACTTTATTGGGAAGTCTGTCAGAATCGTAATTCATCAAAGTCATGCAACTTAAGACAACCAAAGAGATATGGGACAAAATAATTTAGAGCTACGAAGGAGACTCCCAGGTAAAGCATGTTAAGCTCCAAACTCTCAAAAATTCAGTATGAAACTCTTAAGATGCATGTAGATGAGATTGTTAATTGTATGAAGAATTTGGGTGAAGAGATAAAGGAGGCTACTTTAGTAGATTTATTTTGAGATCTTTTTCTTCTAAATTTGAGTCAAAAGTATCTTCCATAGAAGAAAAGAAGGATCTTAAATCTATTACTGTGGTTCAAATTCATGGAATTCTTACTACCTTTGAAATTAGGAAAGGAGGTCCATCAAATATGAGAGAAACTTCTTTCAAAGCTTCAGCTAAAGGAAAAGAAAAGGAAGAGCACAATGAATCAAGATATATTTCAGAAGAATAAGATGAGGTAAACTTTATCAAGAAGCTTCAATGGGGCTTCGAAAGATTCAAAGGTAAGCTACCATTCAAATTATTTGCTCGTGGTAGAGTTGGTCACTATGTTGCAAAATGTCCTCATAAAGATAATCCTGAAAAAGGAAAGTAATCTGCAAAAGGCTATAAAAAAACAGGTTGTTAATAGAAGAAGTTACTATATTCATGAAGATAGTGATGGATTATCTAATAGTGATGAAGATGAAATTGAACGAGATTATAAACTACTCATGGCTTATGACAATGATGATTTTTTGGATGCTTTAGAAGAGGAAGACTTTCTTGAAGAAATCACTAAACTCAAAATCTGTTTGGAAGAAAAGAATATGATCATAGACACATTGACACATCAACTCACTGAAAGAGAAAAGCACAATGAAAAACTAGAATGTGAAGTTGTAGGTCTAAGAAAAGAACTTGAGAATACAAAGTCTCTTAATCTTAGATTTGCTAAAGGTTAGAAACTTTAAATGAAATCATCAAGGTTCAGTATTCTCCTCTTATAAAGACAGGTCTTGAATATATTGAAGAATCATCCCAATCACAAAATCTAGTAGCCTCCACCAGAAGCTATCTTGATGCAGCAAAGACCAGTGAACAGTATGTCAATCGTCAGCAAATGCCTAAAAGTACTCATCAAGTAAATCATGCTCAATTTACTCCAACAATGAACATCAATAGAAGCACCAACCAAAAGGTAAACAATACCAAAATATTTTATGATCACATAAACCTCTTTAATGGACAATGTTTTTCATGCCATAACTTTGGGCATAAGGCTACTCAATGTGTTTCTTACAAAACTATCATGACTAGAGAAGCACAAAATCAAAGGAGCGTAACAGGAATCAAGAAAATTTATTATAATAACTTCTCTCCTCTTGAAGATGAAATTGAATGTTCATTTTGTAATAACTTTGGTCATGAAGAATCTGAATGCAAGAGAAAATTTCGGCCAATGCTTCAAAAGGGGTAAACATCATCAAATTCCAAGGTATGGAGAAAGAAGGAATTTCAATTAGAAAGATGTGGCATAGCTCTGTTTGTAGAAGGACAAGAAAATCAGTGGTACATTGACAATAGATGCTCTAAACACATGACAGGTGATAAAGATAAACTTCGTTCATATAATGCTTTAGAAAAAGAAAAGAATGTCCCCTTTGGAAATGACACACCAATTGTCATTAAAGGTAAAGGTTATGTTTATTTGAAAGAAAAGGTTAAATATGGAAATGTCATGTATGTTGATGGTTTAGAACATAACTTGTTGAGTGTCAGTCAAATGTGTGATCAAGGAAATGATGTTGTGTTTCGATCAAACGGATGTGTGGTTCGTGAGATTGATACAGGAAAGGCCGTAATAAAAGGTACACAAACTCCAAACAATCTATGCATAATGAAAGGAGGACAAAAACAATGCTATCTAAGAAAAACAGATGAAAACTGGTTATGGTACAGAAGATTGGGGCATCTAAGATTTTCTCAAATAAGAAAAGCATGTAGGCTCAAGGCAGTTTGTGATCTTCCAGATATTAGCATCCCAGAAAATACCATCTACAAACCATGTCAAGTCAGTAAGCAAACTAGAGTTCATTTCAGTGAAAATGAAGGATCAGCAAGTAAGCCTCTTGAACTCATCCATACAGATTTGTGTGGACCAACAAGGAAAAAATCACCTTTTGGAGAAGAATACTTTATTTTATTCATTGATGATTTCTCTAGAATGTGTTGGATAGGTCTACTAAAGCATAAAGATGAAGCATTTGAAAAGTTTAAAGCCTTCAAATATTTATTTGAAAATGAATCAGATCGAAAAATCAAATGTCTCAGATCTAATCGAGGGGGAGAATTCATATCAAATGAATTTTTTTATTTTTGTGAACAACATGGAATAAAAGGTAGTTCTTTGTTGCCATAACTCTTCAACAAAATGACGTAGTGGAAAGAATGAACATAATAGTTCAACAAATGGCTCGAGCTATGCTTGATGAATCTGGAACTCCTACCAACTTTTGGGCTGAAGCTGCATTTACTCATGTGACTATTCTCAACAAAGCTAATGTTCAGGTAAATAGTGATCAAACTCCATGTTAGCTACCTATACCAATAGGCTTCATTTTTCATGATTGGCAGGGGAAGTGCCAAATATGCTCTACTTTGGTGATGCAAAGATCTCATATTTTTGTGGAAAACACCTATCTACAGTTGATTGATACTGTCCTACTTCTGAATGGGTGATCCAACAGTCTAAGCTAGGTCATGCCATATTTCAATTTTTGTTGTAGATTAGAGAGAGAAATCTGTCCAAACTATTCAATCTTGGCAGATCAGTAGTTAGGTAGAGAATGAAGGTTCCCAACTGCTTAATCTGGGGCCTTGGAAGTAATAAGGCTAGCCTTAGATAGAAAATCAAAAGGAAATGCAAAAAGAAAAGAAAGAGAGCAATTGAGGGTTTGCCAGTCTAAGTGCACCCTCCTTGAAAGTAACAAAAAATGCTAGGCAATAGAATGGGTAGGTAAATGGGGTTGCAGAAGATGATTTCTTTCATATCACTGGCCTAAGCAAAGGAACACATGGTGGCCAGTACAGATCTTCCTATTCAGCAATTTTGTGGCAACAAAGTGAAGCATGTCTAATTTCCCAATCATTCCCTATCAAACTTCTTTCTAACATCCCACTATCACCTTGGTTCATGACAGAAATCAAACTCATTTGTTGATTCTTTTTATATAGAAGAGCCACATTTCTTGTGTAAAAATCTTTTCATTTTGATCTACTCTCATAACTAAGTTTGTTCCCCAAAAACTTAGTGTTTCTTCCTCTCTTCCATATCTCCCACCCAGTACTAACTACTAACTCTATCATTACTTAACTCCCTATGTTCCCCTTTTCCCTATTATTATATCACTATTATATATAAAAAACCCCAAAAATATGTATATACCCCTTCCCCTAGGCAATATAGCCTTATAGCTCCAAAAGGTAAGAGCGCAAAGAAATTGAAGCGCTAAAGGCAAAATAGCGCTAAAACCATGTCTCGGGATTAAATCAAGACCTGCTTGGTTTAACAGCCCTAAGCGCGTTTTATTAATCAAATGTCCAAAATCCGTTTTGTCCACAAAACATTGCAAAAACCCAAAAACCCGCCGATGGCTAAAGTTCTGCCCTAGCGCGCATTCCCAGAAAAAATAATTGTTTATTATCCGCTCCCCGCCGTATTGTCCGATCAGATCTGCTCCCCGTCGACCGTCGGATCTGGGCCCTCCCATCCGATGGTCCTCTGCAATATCGGGCTGCCTCCGGTGGCAGTACTTTAGCACCCGAAAATGTCAGAATGATGACGTAGGGCGCTGGACACACGTCACAATTTAATTATATCGGGCAGCCTCCTGCCAAAACCGCGCCCGTACGTTAAGCGGTCCGAAATTACCGCTTACCACCTTCTGTTTACCGCCCGCCAAGTCAACCCTACATCACCTCCACGCCATTGCCGAGTCAGCACCACATCAGCGCCCGACCCGCCATCGCTCCGAGCTGTCTGCCATGTCCCCCGTCCACGTGGACCCCTCACAGACCGCCACGTCATCATTCCGTACCATGACCCCACCTATGACGTCATCCGACAAAAGCGCGCCAAAGGCCAAATTTTCTATATTTTTGCCCAAAATCACGTTTTTTCGCATTTTTCACCAAAAAACTACTGTGCCTCCTGCATGAAATTTCACGACGTTCTCGCCGCCAACCTGCAGAAACTGATTCAAAGTCGTGGCTGCCCAGAATTCAGCTTGGATAAGCCTCCACCCATCGCACCGTGACCAAGTATTTACCAATTCTTCCTGCACCTGGTTCAGTTGGTTCTTCGCTGTAAAAAACGCCCGGAACTGCCTTTTTTCCTAAAACTCAAGCTTCCTCGTCTTGCAAGTGATTCAATTTCTTCCAAGAGTGACCAATTGTGCCCATTTTTACACCAGAACTGCCTTGTTTTCATTAAAAATCCTTTTTACCTCAATTCGCCGTGCAAGGTCGCATTTGCCTACATTCCTAAGTGAAATTCTGCTTGAAAAGCACCAAACACATGGAGAAACCGGTAGCTCTAAACATTCCACCTTTAAATGCCCCACACAGAGAGCTAGAATGGTTGCCCCTGGCTGATAGAGACTACCAGATGGCAGAAGTAATCCCAGATTATAGCAGATACCATATTCATTTAATCAATGAGCTAAAAGCCAAACATCTCAATGGAACTGATATTCTAGGGATTTGGGACTCCTATTTGCCCATTTTCAATCTTCCTCAAGTCAATGTCCTCCCATATTTAATCCATCGATGCAGTGCCAACTATGATCCATGTCAGAGAGCTGTCCTCAGTCCCTCAGGCTCAGTCTTGTTCTATGTCACCCCTGAGGCTATAAATCAAATGCTGCACTTTCATACTACAAAGCCATTGACTCCTCTATCCATGATGCACTTGGTAGACCAAGGAGGCAATCCGTCCGGTGCCCAAATCGTAAAGATTAATCAACTATTCATTCAATCAGGCTCTCAAACTGTGAGGTCTCCTCCTATTGGAAATGTATATCTCAATGAGTTGGGCAGGATTCTTGTGGATATGATCAGTTATATCCTGGGTTACAGGTCAACTAAGGATGTTGATGAAACCATTCTGGTTATGATGTCTGTCTTCTCCCCTGGAAATCCTCCCTCGGTTCACTATGATTATGCTACATTCATTTCCAACAAAATTCACGAGCAATTGATGAATTTAGAGAAGGAAAGGATGTTTAGATACACTTCTTACATCTATCACTTGTTCCTATTTAATCAACCTGATAGCTTCCCTATTACTCTCAAGAAGTTTGATGCCCAGGGGAACCAAAGGTCTGTGGTATTTTGGTCTTCAATCTTTCATCACACATCTTTTTCACCATATAGCTACTGTGAATTCATAGACCTTTTCATCCATCCAGCCATGTCCTTGCTGTTGAGTTCTCCTCCTCCAAGATTGACAGATGAGATGCAAAGAATCCTCCAGCTCTCAAAGGCCTACAGCATTGGGGATTGGTACTTTTACCAACACCATACAGTGATCAGGATATATGGTTGTGAGTTAGCCCCATACAGGCTACCAAGATATGTCCCTATGAGACTTTTTGCTTTAGAATATTTCAGACAATTTGGAAATGCGGACATGATCCATTTCCACAGCAAAAATAAAAAGGCATAGCTCAAAGTCAAAAACCAGCTAGGCCCATTTATTTATAACAAAAGAGAAGAGGCATGGCAAGAAGCAGATAAGATCCTGAAGTGCCTCGAGTTGCAAACCAATTTCCTCTAGTTACCCTATGACCCCAATCACTTCATTAGTCTTAGAAGGGTCAAATATAAATTGGCTAGCTATGATCATCTCAGGTTACCACATATTGAAAAATATGCAAATCAATTAGAATGGAAAGAGGGCACCCTAGAAGAGGCAAGTTCTAAAGAGGAAATAGCACAAAAAGCAGCAAAGAAACTTGAGAAGGAAGCTGACTTGGAATATTGTGGGCAGGTTTTTTCTCTTCCTCATACTCAAGTTGGAGCAGCTGCCTCATCTTCTACAGCTCCCCAGCAAGCAGCTCAAACCACTACTCTAGCAGCTAGCACAGATAAGGGGAAAGAAATGGAGCAGGAGCAGACACTCCCAACAGCAGAACAACAGAAAGAACAGACAGAACAGCAAGAAGAAATGGCTGAGGCCCCTGTATCCACAGAGCAACAGGTTCAAGAAAGTGTGCCTCCAAGGCAGGAAATAGCAGTGGAGACCTCGATGCTCCAAACCCCGATGAATGAAGAGAGAGCCAGGAAGAGGGACAGACAGCAAGAAACCCCCCTTACTACATCAGCAAGTCAACAAGGGGAGAAAAGGCAAAGACTAAACCCTTTTTCTGAAGAAGAGATGCCTATTGGACCATCCATGGGTATGGGCCCCCCTAGTATGGAAGCATCAGCCAGTTCCTTCCAGCAGGAACAAGAGAGACCACTTGGAGGAGAGGTCAGCTCCTCAAGCCAACAAAGAAGGGCAGAGTCTGGAATCAAAAAACAATTTATGGATATAAAAGCTAGGAATGAGCCATTCAGAATCCAGCTTTACAATCATTTGCTCAAGATGGCTCCCACCAATCAACAGAGGCTCATGTCAGCATATGACATTGCAGAGGGGAAGATGACTATGAGCCATTTCATGCCTGCCATGCTGCAGCCACAGTTAGCTGCAGATTACATCAGAACCAACCTAGAAGTGTTTGCAAAAGACATCCACCCAATGGACCAAATAGAGCTACATAAGCAAACGGGTGAGATGGTCTACTCTACTCTTGCAGATAAAACACTTCTAGCACACAAACTGCAAAATTCTCTCCATAATACTACTGCCCAACTAGAATTGGAGAAAGCTTCTTCTCAAGCCAAAGACAATAGGATTAAGTCTTTGGAAGATATCATCATAGAGCTTGGGCATGAACCAAGTGATCCCAAAGCTGTGCAGGCGCTGATGAAGAAAAAAGATGAAGATATATCAGCTTTGAGGAAGATGGTCAAACTTCCAGCAACCCTTCACCCCCAAACAGAAGATGTTGCTCAGCAGAGAAAGGATCAAGACGTAGCGGCCATGCTGTTGACATTACACAAACAATTGGTAGAAATAGAAGGACGATTGGTAGCAACAGAGGGTGCATTAGAGGCAGCCCTGAAACAAATACAAGGAGAGCAGATACCTCAGCCCTCTCAGCTAGTAATAAATCTTGAGGAGCCTCCTCAAATTATAAGTCCTCCCCTGGTACAAACAACAGAAGCAAGTGCCTCAATTGCTGGGCCTCAAGCCACAGAAAAGGAAGTGGCAGCAGAGCAAGTCCCAGGCCTCGGTATGCAAGATATGATGAAGGAGCTGCAAGCTCTTGAAACCCAAATGATTGAGCTGAAGGATGCCAAAGAAAAGCTGGCCAGTTGGACAAGAAATATGACAAATCTAAGCAGAAAGTGGCAAAAAAGACCAGGGAAATTAGGACACTAGAAAGAAGGATAAAATAGCTTGAAAAGGAGCTCACCATGAGCAAGGTCATAACTGAGGTCAAAAAGATCGTATGGGCTAAGATTGGCCAGTCAATCACAGATCAGTGGCAATACATAGAGAATTCATGAGCAAATGGATCTGCTGAACAAGGCTCATGCTGAAAGTCAAAGGGCCAGAGCCTCTCTGGGAAGTATGCCTGACATTGCTACCAGGATGATCAATGTCCTGAATAATAGAACTGACCTTCAATTGGAAACAATGGGTATCAGGGATAGGACTGATACAATTTTGTTAATCAAAAGGGTGCTCACCCTCCGGAACTATTTGCAGACATTAGAAAGAAAGTGCCAAGATATTCAAGTAGAGGTCAATGCTTTTGCCACCAAAATCACAGCATTACATGGCAGAGGGCTTCCCAGCCTAGTGACCAGTGTAGGAAGACTGTTGCCCCATGAACAGTATGCTAAAAGGGTCAACAATTATGCAGCTAATTAGTTGACAACTACAGCAAGCAGTCCAGAAGGAGTTGGGCCACCATCAGGGCAAGAGATGTATGATAAATTAGAGAATTTATTCTTCATTGAACATGAAATTAAGCACCTTTTTGAAGTGCCCCCTAATTATTATAAGTATACAGAGACAGATGAGACCTTAATCAAGATGCAGAGACATCAAATTCCCACTGAAGAGTGGTGGACGAATATGATTAAAACTTTGCTTTAAATCAAGTCTAAATTTTGGTCTAAAACGTTTTTCACAGCAACAGGAAAGCAGTTGGATGAGGTCGACAGCGGCTATGCATAGCTTGAGCATCATAGATGAGCTATCCGAATACAGCAGTGCCCTGACGCGGTAGCATAAAGGCAAAAGCAATCGAAATCGCTGCAAGGAGCTTAGATGGCCCATAAACCCAAAAGTCAAGAAATTCTGACAAACAGCAAACACCTCTTGTATATTTATTTAAGTAGCTTTTAATTTTGTAAGAAATATCTTAGAAAGTTGGTAAGAGCAGTTATTGTGCAATAACTCATTGTTGAGATATTTTTGTGATATTTTGTATATATGCACCCCTGCATAGCTTATTGGGGGTTGTTGTTGCTCAGTTGTTCAAGAAAACTCGGCTGTATATCCTCTAAAAGATATAATGCAAAGGAGTTGTTGGTTTCCAAAAGAATGAGTTTGGCTTGGACGTAATGTGATGAAACTATTGACTGCTGCAGGATTCTCGTGTTATGGCGTGATACAATAAGTGTTTTCTAACTGTATTTGTGTTTCATTTCTTGCATAATCTATTTATGATGTTTGGTGATTAATCTTGGTAGAAAAGAAAAAGAATAGTTCAGGATTTGTCCATTAAGAACACCCTAAACTCAATCTTTACTACTAAATATGTTTTCTCCAGGGTTAGCTGCGACTATGGAATTCTTAAATGCTCCTATTTTCTCTAATCACATGATAAGTCTGTATTCAGTAATTCTCACTTGCTGCTGATTAGGATTTGTCCGTTATTCCCTGTTACACTGTGAAAGAACTCTTAACTGCCTTTTCTGGTGTGATTTATACTGTTTCTTGTCTTAAAAAAAAAAATCAAATTTTGTATCATGAATACCCATCTGGCCCTGCAGTGAACCTCTCTTTATCACAGATATCAAATGCTATTCATTTCTAGACTCCACATGCCCAATGGATTGAACTCTCTTTGATACTTGCTTGCCCTTCTTTGAACAATAGCCGACAACCAAAATTCAAACAAAACTCTCACCTCATAACTAGCCTAAAATCTTCAAAAAAACAAAGTTAAAACTAAAAAGAGAGAGCCCTCTTTGATTACAGGTAGGCTAGAACCTGTAATCCAAAGCTTGGTTAGTGGTTACCCCGACCGTATTCCCTCAGGAGTCAAAGGGAACAACCTGGGTGTTAACACTCCATATGAACTTTGGTATGGTAATCCTCTTACTATAAAACACTTTAGAGTTTTTGGAAGCAAATGCTTCATCAAAAGGACTGATGAAAAACTTGCTAAGTTTGAACCTAGAGCAGATGAAGGAATTCTTCTTGGTTATTCATTAAGAAGTAAAGGATACAACTGTTATAACAAGAGACTTCGAGAAATTGTTGAATGCATTGATGTAGTAATTGATGAAGCATGCTGAAATCCAGAAAAGACAAAGGATGATGACAATGATGAAGATAGTGAATGCTTTCCTATATCAAATCAAAATGATATAGAGGAAGAAACCAATGAAGCATCAGAAGAAGATACAATTGACAGGGAAAAGACTCCATCTAGGTATGTTCAAAAGAATCATCCAAAATCTCAAATTCTAGGAGAAAAAGGGTCTGGAGTACAGACAAGAATAACTCTTGTAGGAACTTCCAGTTATCTAGCATTACTATCCTCCATAGAACCACATAATGTTAATGAAGCTAGCAAAGATGAATGTTGGGTTAAGGCAATGAATGAAGAACTTGACCAAATTGAAAAGAATGATACTTGGGAACTAGTTCCTAGACCTCTTGATAAAAATGTTAGGAACAAAATTTGATATTCAAGAATAAATTGAATGAAAATGGAGAGGTTATTAGAAACAAAGAAAGACTTGTATGTAAAGGGTATGCTCAACAAGAAGGTATAGACTTTGAAGAAACATTTTCACCTATTGCCAAACTTGAAGCCATAAGAATGTTTCTTGCTCTTTCAAGTTTTCAGAAATTCAAAGTGTATCAAATGGATGTAAAATATGCATTTCTTAATGGAGAGTTAGAAGAAGAAGTCTATATTGAACATCCAAAAGAATTCAATCTAGGAAATGATGCAAATTTTGTATGCAAGCTCAAAAAGGCTCTTCATGCACTGAAACAAGCTCCAAGGGCTTGGTATTATTTCCTTGACAAATATCTACAACAACAAGGTTTCACAAAATGTTCTGCAGACAACAACTTATACACAAATATTGAGAATGATAAACTACTAATTATTGTTGTTTATGTTCATGATATCATCTTTGGCAGCAATGAAGAATCTATGAGTCAAAGCTTTGCTTCAGTTATGCAACAATAATGTGAAATGTCCTTACTTGGTGAACTTACTTATTTTCTTGGTTTACAAGTACAACAAACAAAAGATGGCATTTTTCTTTCACAAACCAAATATCTCAAGCAGATTCTGAAGAAATACAGAATGGAAGATTCTAAACCAGTATGTACTCCAATGGTAACAGGATGTAGTCTTAGCTCTAAATATGAATCACCTACAGTGAATCAACCACCCTACATATCTATGATTGGAAGTCTTCTCTATTAACAGGTACCAGTCCTAATATCATGCATGCAGTAGGAATTGTTGGGAGTTGCCAAGGAAATCCAAAGGAATCACATATTCAGTCTGTAAAAATAATATTCAAATATATTCAAGGAACTCAAGGGTTTTGTCTATGGTATCCTGAAGATACAGATCTTACTCTTCATGCATATACAGATGTTGATTGGGCAGTAAATGTTGATGATAAAAAAAGCACCAGTGGAGGTGCATTCTATATGGGATCACGGTTTGTATCTTGGTTCAGTAAGAAACAAAGTTCGATTACCTCATCTATAGCTGAAGCGGAATATGTGGCTACTACATATTGCTGCACACAACTACTCTGGATGATGCAAACATTGAAATACATTCAAATCACATGTTCTCCACCCATCTCCATTTTATGTGATAATGCAAGTGTCATCAATATTTCGAAAAATCCTGTCATGCACTCCAATACCAAGCACATACCCATTAAGTACCATTTTTTATGAGGTTAAGTTAGAGTATGTTCCCTCCAAAGAACATGTTGTTGATATATTTACAAAATCGCTTCCCAGAGAAACATCTGAATATCTCATAGAAAAGCGGGGAGTCGTTTCTGCATCATCCTGCTATTAAATCCAGTTTTCAGAGGAAGGTTCATATATGTGGGTTTCATGAAGGATAGTCGCGTATATACGTGAGTTTCTGTGCTTGAAGGAGTGTATATGTTTTTCTGATAGAAAAATAGTGGTTTAGACTCTGACATGGGTGCTCAGTCTGATATGGATGATTACTGTCTTTTGAGATGCTTTGTTCATTGATTTTTATCTGACTGATGAACATTTCTTGATGAATGGTTTGTTGACAATGCACAGGTAGCACAGGTTTAGGGGGAGCATTAGCCTTCATAAACATTCTGCATTGTTGGAATTATGGTTGTTGATTTCATCTATGGTTTCAGATATTCATTGTTGCATAGGTCATGTAAAGATCTAGGGTGTAATATGTCACATTTTGTCATAGTCTATTTTTGAATGAGTCTTATTGGACATATGATGTAATTTGTTTCCCCACTATGCATGGGAAGGATGATGTAATAATTTTTATATTTCAGCCATGTATAAACAATTGGTATATCCCCACTTGGTTAGGTGGATGAGTCAAATTTGGTGTATCCCCACTTGATTGGGTGATTGATGTATGTATGATTCATTGGTGATAGGAAGGTCATACTCACATAGTTGAGTTATAGAGTCATGTTATTCTTTTGAAAAATATCTCTATAGACTCTGCATGTACTCAGGGGGAGCATGGACAACATAGTGTATCTCAAAGGGAGAATATCTTGGTCTACCCTTTGCCCTTGATGTCAAAGGGGGAGAGTATTTTGGTGTTGCTTAATATCTCTAACAGTTTCTACAACTTGCAGTAATCAACACCAATATGGTTGCCATCAAGTCCAAAGGGGGAGATTGTTTTCATTATAATACAAGTGTTGTTCTTGATGGAAACTCACTCACAATCCAGTTTGGATTTGATAAAAGGTAACTCACATTGTAACAAGTCAATTCAGAGGTAACATGACATTGGAATAGAAAATGGGAAGTTGGAACAAAGGTTTATTGATCAAAATCAAGAATTTGAAGGAAAAAGATGTTGTAAGCTGTATACCCAGGTTCACTTTGACAAAGAAGCGTATACACGTGAGTTAACAGAACAAAAAGAGCATATACGTATGCACACACTTTTATAAGAGGAAAAACGTGTACAGGTTGGAAAATCAAGGAAATTCAAGTTTAAAGAATACCAAGGGTCAATACCATGGTATTAGCCCACAATATTGAGTGGAGTAATGACTATTTGATCCCATCCAAGAATACCATAGGCTCTAAGTGTGGTTTTGGTCTGAGGTATTGAGAAAGGCCGAAAACTATATAAGGAGGAGAAGATCAAAGGACCGGTGTGCAAGTGAAAGGGTTTCTTAGGAATACTTCTATCTGAAGTATATTTTATGTTGCAAGGGCTATGATTATGATATGATATGAAATATTTTGTGCACCTTGGATACAATGTTGGATTAGGATCATGATACCTGAAATGACTTATCATTGTATGATCATATGTTGGTTGGGCTAGATCTGATTACTTATGCATGTTTTATTCTTTAAATGTCATGATCTGGGTATGTCTGAAGTCTGGAATAGAAGCAAAATTGTAAGTTAATATTTGCAGATCTATACGTTGGTTCACCTTGGTAAAGGTGCGTATACACGCAGGTTCAACTCTTCCAAGTAGCATATGCAAAAGAAAAGTCTGTTGTTTAGAAATGACTGATATATCTGAGCAGTGCTGCTGTTGAGTCTTGAAAATGTCATTCATTTCCATTACACTTTCACTATTATGTCCATTATATCACCTCCATTTCACTACTATGTCACCACATTCATCCCACTTTCATTATCATTGGGCCACCTTTATGTTTTTCCAATCTTTATTATTTCTAAGCCTTTTAAGTGAATTTGTGGTTAAACATTAGAAAATAATGTGCATATGCTTATACCTAACAAATGGGTTGAGATTGTTGACATGTGTAGGTTGAAAGGAGGCTTCTAGAAGACCCTTATGTGGCACCCCAAGGCCAAATTCGAATTTGAGTGGAAAGAATCATGGGATCATGAGGATATGTGTCACATCTCCTAATTGTATTGTAACTCTAAAAAGACATGTGTCTTATCAGTTCCTATTTTGATTAGGACTCTAGAGGTAGAGGGAGAGATTCATGGACTATCATTAATGAGATGGCTCTCATCTTTTTGTATAAATAGGAGATCTCTCTCCTTCATTTGTTAGTCTTTTAGTCCCTAGTTCTTAAGTTTGTAGTTCTTCCTTGATGGCTTTTGAAAGCTTTGGAGAACTTTGTTGTACTTTGTACTTTTGAAGAAATTGAATAAAGCTTTGATGTTCTCAACATGGAAGGAGATGTGAAGTAGATGTCATGGAGCATATTAAATGTAAGGTAGAGTAGATTTCATTTTGTAAATATTGCGTTGTAGAATGTAAGGTAGAGAAGATTTCATTTTGTAAATATTGCTTTGTAGAATGTAAGGTAGAGTAGATTTCATTTTTTCAATTTTGCTTTGATTTCATTATGTTGTTTGATTGCTTTCAAGTTTGATAGATTAGATTTTTCATTCATGCAATTTTAATTCATGCAAGTGTGTTCAATTTTTCTTTGATTTCATAAGTGGCAGAGGGCCCCTTCTCACTAAAGCCTTGTACAGTTGTCCTTTAACTCTTGCATTACTTTTTTCCTGTTCATGTATATTAGCTGTACAGTTGTCATTTAAATGCTGCGTTTTATTTCATCATGTATATTAGCTGTACATAACAAGTTGTTTTGATTACTGTTGTTTTACATTAATTTTGTTATGCTTCTGTATATTAGCTGTACATAAATTTCTTTCAAGTTGATTGTAGATTAGTGATGCACATAGCCTTTTAATGACTAATGACATGATAGAATCGTCTTGTCCTTCTGCTGAAGCAACAAGGATACTGGGTCTCATAGTCACTAGCTCATTGTTTGGTTATTGCATTTTATGTTGATTGAACTAGTTGTATATTTACACTTTTGTTTAAATACTAATTCCATCAATAACATGTTTTAAGTTCTTTTGAAGTGCTAAGTTTTGGAAGTTACCATTAGGGATATAGGCCTTGTCTTGAAATCTTTATCCATACTTGTCCTTTAAAAGTATTCTTAAGACCTTAGAATAGGATTTCCATTTGCATTAAACACTTTAGAAAACCAACAAGAACAAAACCCCAAAAACAACATAAACTATAAAACAACGAAGTAAGAGAAAGGTTAACTAAGCACATATGGTGCACCACACTTCATCAATTTACGATACCCGGATTGATAATTTATGTAGAGCAATTTAAGACATTAAATTAACTAGACAACTGTTATTTTATTGTTGTATGTCAATGAAATCTTCTTAGATTTGAAAGTAAAACTAAATGCATAAGGAGTTTGTGTCTGATTGATTGATTTATTAAGTGAGAAGGGTTATCTTTGCTGCTGACTATTTAGATATCTATAATTTGAGAGTAGATATTAATATTGTTACTGGTTGTTATGGTTTTGATTCAGAGGTTTTATGATTCAGTAATTTTGGAGGTATACCCAAGTTTGGTTAAAGGAAGTAGCGTATACACGTAGGTTGGGTTCAGTAAAGTAGTGTATGCATTATGATGTATGATTTTTGAGGTCGCACTTGGTTATGAATGATGATGCAAGTTTTTGGGTTCAAAACACTGCTCTGGTGAGAGTGATTTGAATATTTAGATTAACTGATTATTTGTTGATGTAGTTTGAGTTTCAAAGTTTTTGATGGGTCCAGTGTGAAAATTTGATGAAACGTGGCCTTCATATTGTGTTTTTGTGTACCAGGAGTATCTAGTATGAAAATTTATCAAACATGGTCCCTAGAGGAAGAGAGAAGGTCGTAGCCTTCTGTAGGTTGGCACCTACGTACTAGTAAACATATCGACTAGTGCAAGAGCTAGGGGGTTGTAGCTCCCTTCCAATAGAAGCTGGAAAACGAGAGAAGGTTGTAGCCATCTTTAGGTGGGTGCCTGCATACTGGTATGATTCTGCACCAGTACAAGATTGTAAATTGATTTCCTTTATATTAATAAGACAAAGACGACAGCAGTAGGTGGTTTTTCTCCCACATTAGATTTCCACCTTAAATATTTGTGTTCATGTGTGTTGCTTATGTGTGATGGTTTATTCTATTATTACTGCACATAGTTACTGTATAATAATATTCTGATGCATTGATTAAAGATCAACACATGATAAATTAACTAAATCATAAGTTCTCTAGGTATACGTTGGTTTCTTTAATCATAGTAGCGTGCACACGCAAGTTCACTTCACTGAAGCAGCATATATAAATCTAATTGGGAAATGAAATTTTATTGAATTGTAATTTTGATTCAACCCCCCCCCCCCCCCCCCCCCCCCCCCCTCTCTCAGTATTATTTCCAACATTGAGAAGGAATTTTGGCTATCTATCTCATGGTATTAGTGATGGTTTTGTGATATAGAAACCAAACTTTGATTCCAAAATCAATTTCCGAGCATATCCTGAGGAAAGCTAGTGGGCTCATTAGCCCTTTGAATTACATCACAGTATATTTCATTTGTGGCTCATTTTTTACCCATATATAATTATTCTTACATTTATAGGGTAGTCATAGATGAGACAATTGGTGGAAAAATATCCTTCAAGTTTCTAAGACCAGTCTCTACTGATAATGAGGCCATGCACTTCTAGTATATCAAATACCACTATGTCAATGAATTGATGGACTCTTAGGTATAATGATAAAATAATGAGCACATTTTTTAGCTCACCAACTACTTTTACTTGACTTCTATCCCATTATATGATCTTATCATTAGTGTACTCCAGAGTGTTGTTGATCTTTTTGCAAACTAACAATGACATGACATTAGTTGATGCACGAGAATCTACTAAATAATTATGCATATTGTAATTAAAAATTTCAAAGGTAAGTAGAAAAGGCGAAGTTTGTGATCTTTCAGTAGTGGTAATGTTGATTATAGATTTCTTACTTACTACAGCCTTTCCTTGAGCTCACAATGTGATATTCTCAGAACTAGAAGGGGTATGACTAGACCGATTCTGAGTAGTAGGAGATTCAAATGTTCAAAGTATAAGATCCATTTGTTGATTAAATTGACACATATAATACATTGTACATTAGCCTTCATATTCTTCGTGTCATCAATAAAATTGTATTCCATTGATAAACCTTCATGTTTACACTTATTTGGGTGGTTTGAAGGAGTGGATGATGACGGCATATTTCTTTCTTCATTAGTCTTTGAATTAGTTCTAACATTCTCCAATATGTCTTTTTTTGGTTGATTATTCTTGGCTAGATGATTTCAACTTTGATTATTTACCCTTGGGGGTGTTGAAAATGCAACTAGTTTTGGTCTTCATTATTAAAGTTGTACTCATTTAAATATGTATCTTATGTAACAAACAAAAGAAGAAACAAAAAATTTATTATTTTAAATCATGGGTTTGATGCTCTTCATTGATGGTCTTCTAGGTAAAAACAAGTTCTTCGTCATTATAGGAGGGTTTGTTAGGTGATAAGATATATTGTCATGAGTCAAGAGAATCAACATAATTTTTATAAGGCCCTTTTGGGAAAAATGTATATTTTAAAATAATTTATTTTGATTCTATAAAGTTCTATAAAACTCCAAAGTACAAGTCAACCTAAAGGAGGGAATTTGAGCCCTTATAAAGACTATATAATGGAGCAGTTTGACCTCATTTGGATCTCACTCATTAGCAAGTTTGATCTCTCAAGAAAATATTTATTCTAATGAAAAAATAGGAAAGGAAGGAGGATATAAGGTTTAGAAGGAAGGAATTCAAGGAAAAAATTGTTTTTGGTCCCTATCTCTCTCAGACATGTGAAGAAATAGGGTTTCTGCAGCTGTAAAAAGAAGTCGAAACTACATGTCTAAATTGCAGGAAGATCAAGTTACAGGAATGAGTTGTTGGAAGAGTGAGTATCTTGTTTTGATTTAGTTTAGCTTAGAAGGTATTTTATTTCTCAAAGGAAGGTCCCTTGAAGAACTATTTCATTGTTTTATTATGGTTTCTACATATTGAAGTTATAGGTCGAGGGCTCATGACGAAGTTGCTGGACGAAATTGCAAAGTCGAAGTTGCAGCTAGAAACTATTCGGTGCATGATTGATCTATGATAAAGTAATGGGATGACTTGGTACTTGGAGGAGGACTTTTTCTATGGTTTTTTTCTTTATTGTATCATTTGAAGCAAATTCTATAAGACGAGAAGAGTTTCTAGGTTTCCCCTTGGAGGGTTTTTCACGGGCTTCAGACCTAACTTTTGTGTCCACTTTCTTAATTATTTTTCTCTTGATATTTGTTTGATGAATAATATATAATAAATAAACATAAGAATAATAATAAATTTTACAAGAAAATATTAAGGTTAAGGAAAATTGGAATTAATAGCTACCACATTACATTTTCCAACATCTTATTAGAGTAAGGAGAACAAGAAGGCAGTTGGACATATCATCTTGTGGAGAGAAAAATGGTTCTCTGAGGGGAAATTGATATTCGTTGATATAAAATAAGGGTGTCATTTGAAGAAAGCTTGGAGAATACTATTTTTCTCTCTTGAACAAATGATACAGTTGAATACTCATTGGAAGACCTAACTAAAGGAAGCATCAAAAGATTTTGATGTCATTGAAGATATTGAAAGCCTAAAGATAGTTGGAGACATCAACCAAAAATGTAAGACACTTGATCATTAATTAAGTATCATATTGATACTCTATGTCTGAATCTACAGGTCATATGGGTGAATGTGTACTTTGTAAGTACATCACGACAAAAAATGTCTTTGAAAAATAAGCTATATATAATTAAGAAATAAAAGGACAAGTAAATGGAATCCTTTCTAATGAAGATCTCTCAATTAAGAGATCACTTTTAGGGGCTTGGAGAGATAATTTTTTATTTAGAAATGGCCATTTGTGTATTGAATGCATTGCCTCCAGAATGGAGCAGCTTTGCAACAAGCATTTACTCTAAAAAAAGCTCAACTCTTTTTGATTATTTGTGGGCTCAATGCATCTTGGAAGAAAATAGGATAAATGCAAAGGATGACATTGGATTAGATGAACAATATCAAGCCTTTATAGATAGAGTCAAGAAGTTGAAGAAGGCAAAGTTTGGGAAGTCCAAGAAGAAACAAATATTGAAGGTTAAATGTTTTAAATGCAATTAGTATGGACAATTTAAGAGTGATTGTTCAGACCATAAGAAAAAAAAAGAAACAAAATAAGTGAGGCTCACGTAGCTGAAGAAATGGAGAGCCTAAGAAGTAGTCGAAGAAATAATATGTGAAATATATTTACTATTAAAAATTCATCTTGTTTGTTAGGTTCTTTGTAAAGTTGGTATTTCCTTTAGGATAGTATGCATTGTTGTTTACTATAGAAGAATCTTGATTTTGTATGGCATCATAGATGGAAGCATGTGATATTAACATACTTAGAGTTTCTTTGTAGAAATAATCTAGTATTTAAGAATAGATAGATAGACCATTTTTCATATTGTTCATCCATATATTATCTAACATTATGTTAGAGGAAGTCATATTTCTAAGATGGATTATCATGATCCTGTAAGAACCATCATTTTGGAGGTTCTTGGGAGAAGCATTATGACAAGGTTAGTATACATTCCATATAGTATGGAAACAATACTTTTGAAGGGATGAAGGAATGCAATGGGTCAAGTTGCAGGCTCATTATGAGATATATAACTATATGATGAATTAAGAACATAGGAATGCATATTTAAAGTAACTCTTGGATAAGATTCACATGTGAAAAATCTTGTATCATGATTTTTATGATTATGTGATGATTAAAAAGTAAAAATTTGACTTACTCAAAGATAAATAAAGAATTAAGACTTTCTCTAGATTTTGTAGAATAATGATTAACATCTAGTATAATCTCCAAAAGAAAAGTGCTAACTTGGTAATAAATTTTGATCCCTGGGAAATTTGTTGCATGAAGATTCAAATGGACATGGGCTATGAGGATGTTGATGCTTGATCAGAAAGTCATCATAGTGAGGTAAGTCTAAGTTTAATTGTTGTTGGTTATTAGGTTAACATATTATTTTGTTACCTGGAAGGAAATTAGAGGAATACATTAAGAATGTTGAGGCAAACTCAACATAAGATACTTGGAAATTATGAAGTAAAGATATATTCATATTCAGAATGAAAGGTAGTAGTGTGAGAATATAACCTGAAGGTCAATAAGAGAGATAACTTTCATGTATAAGTTATGATCATATTGAAGTTTGGAAATGATCAATGCAATGCCTTCATCCAGGATTAAAATGATGAGAAAGAGAGATCACCTTAATCATGTCACAAGATTGAAGAGTGAATATGGCTCCATGATACCTTGAAAGGAAGTAAGCTCGATGCAAAGAAAAGAGGGAGCCATGTAGCTATGAAGAACAAGTAGTTGATACTCTTATAAAGATAAGATATAAGGCTTGTGGTGCTGACTTCCCAAGTAGAAAGGAATACTGGAATCTCCTCTAGTTTTGAGAGGGAGAAAAGGAGTCTTCTTAAATAGGAGAAAATATCTATTCTATAAGAAAAAGGGAGAATAGGGATATCCTCTCCAGTTGAGAGGGAGTGATGTTGGACATCACATGTGTATTCTCTTCTTGGTGTGTCATACATTGGACCAGGACTAACAACCACGAGTCTGAGTGAAGGTCATGGAGAGAGAATGGTAGATGATTGGATAAGCATTTGTGGTCTCCTTGAGGATAAATAATTCAAGAAAGGAAAGGCGTTGAAACTCTTTGATGCTAGGAAAGGTATCCAAGATAAGAGTGGTCAAAGAGTATTGATGTTCCTTTTGGATTTAGGAATGGAAATCCAAGATAAGAATAGTACTAAAAGGAAATACCTTGTGAAAATTTGGATGGGGTATGTGCCTTATATAGGTAGGGCGGTACCACACATAAAGCCTCCCAGCACAATTCTCTCAAATAGAGTTGAGCTTGTATATTTAGTCCTTGAAGATAGTTCTGCTTATAAAGATGATGCTTACAATTGGCTTATCAATATAAAAACTTTTGTGAGAACTCTTTAGTTTGAGAATGATGTTGTACTAGTTGTACAATTATGAATGCCTCCCTATTTAAGAGGGGGTGTTGGAAATGTAACTATTTTCGATCTTCATAATTTTTGTTATACTCATT
This sequence comes from Pinus tabuliformis, assembly GCA_031772625.1. Lineage (NCBI taxonomy): Eukaryota > Viridiplantae > Streptophyta > Pinopsida > Pinales > Pinaceae > Pinus > Pinus tabuliformis. Next base: position 335,314,778 of record CM062810.1, on the reverse strand, counting down.
TCAATATGTATCTTCAGTAAAAAACAAAAGAAGAAAATAGAAAGTTATTATTTTAAATCATGTGTTTCATGCTCTTCATTAATGGTCTTCTAGGTAGAAACATGTTCTTCATGCTTCTAGGGTTTATTAGATCATAGGATATATTGTCATGGGCCAAGCTAATAAAAACCATGTTTATAAGACCCTTATGAGTAAAATATATCTTGTAAAATAATTTATTTTGAGTATAGAAAGTCTTGGAAACCTCCAAAGTACAAGTTGGCCTAAAGGAGGGAAATTGACCCCTTGGAAAGGCTATATAAAGGAGTCGTTTGACCTCATTTGGTACTCACTCATCAACAAGTTTGACCTCTCAAGAAAAGGTTTGTCATAAGGCTAAAAGAGGAACAAAAGGAGGAGTGAAGGTTTAGAAGGCAAGAAGTCAAGGAAAAACTTGTTGTTGGGCTTTATCTCTCTCACACATGTGAAGAACTATGGTTTCTATTGCTACAAAAAGAGGCCAAAACTGTAGGTATAAATTGCAGGAAGATTAAATTGGAGGAACAAGTTGATGGAAGAGAAAGTATAATTTTTTGACTTTTTTAACCTTGGAAGATATTGTCTTACTCAAATGAAGGTCGCTTGAAGAACTATTGTGTTACTAGATCAGGGTTTCTGCAGATCGAAGTTATAGGTAGAAGGTGCAAGATGAAGTTGTTGGATGAAATTACAGGGTCAAAGTGTTAGGTGAACTAATCCTTCTTGTGGAAAAGATGGATCTCCCTAAATCTCAAATGAAATCTAGTAACAAATAAGAACAGAATTGCTACGTTTCCTTAGCTTATGGTTAATTGAAACAAGTAATATGTGAGGGATCACTTACCAGTTTAATGAAGTGTTTGTTGAAGTCCTTTCATTGCCTTACATAGTTGACTTCTCCTTGATTCTTTAGATACCATTCCAGTGCTTTCCACAACTTCTCCACGATGTTTCGAAGGAGATCTGCATAGAGAGAAACAAACAAAGGATCAAATCATCTAGTATATAGAATTAAATCTAAATGAAACACTTAACTCATCATACATCATAAATTGAATCAATAACCACTCATAACCTATGTGAGTGATCAAGGAATCACATAAATGATATCATAATACACATGATTAGGAAAAAACAATTTCATTTTATTGAATAAAAAAGGAGAACAAACTTACAACCTGAATGGCTTGATGTTACAAGCCTCTTCCCATGATATCTAACCTTCTCCTTCGATGAAAACCCTTCCATCCTATTTTTGTAGCATAATCCTACCTTCAATGGTCCTCCCCCATCCTCTGGTCTGTGTTTGATTTATAGGCCAAGAGGAGGATTGGGATCCTCTTCCTAAAGGAGGAGGTCCACAAATGGTGGGATAGGGGATCTATAAAGAGAGGGAAGTAGCTCCATGATGGGAGGGATCAAGCTTGAGTAAACATCAACTCGAAGATGTCAGTTGGGAAAGATTCAACTAATAAAGATTCTAGACTTTACTTTTTATTTTTTAGTTGCATTGAGTCATGTGCACATGCCATAGTGTAACATAGAGCACTTTTGTGCAGACTCTAATGGTATCTTCTCTTTGGGATTGTTTAGGTTCTATCCTTGCAGGGGGGTGCTTTGGAACACTTTCATGGATATTGAGAGATCCATACTAATGGTCATTTGCCTAATGTGACAAAATGACATGTAAATATTGCCCCCTAAAGTGTAAAGTCAAAAACGATGTTTGAGGACTGAAGTGCTTTATCATGCCAAGGTTTGGGTTCGAGACCATGGTTGGAGACCTGAAATAATCAATCAAATGTTACAATACAATATATAATCATCATTTCGATAGGCATTCCCATAATCAAAGCATAATTATATCAAAGAACCTATACAGAAATACACCTAAATATCCATGTCAAGAGAAGACACAGTATGGATGCAACCATCAATGGATCTATGTTTACAATCATGAATATTTAGTAACTCCATGCAACCTGGATGGATGAAACTAGATCTAGGGTCTTGATCTCCTTTTCTTGATCTGTAGTACGAATATAACCATGTGATTGAATGTCTCATAGTCAAACATGGTAGAAGCCACTTGATTACTAGTCAATGATGTGAGTCATTAACAAGCACAAGAGGGACCACCGATAATTAAAATGGTTCTCAAAGTACTTCTAGTACAATATATGAAGTGTGAAAATATGTTCTGAATTCGAATACTCATAGAATCATTCGATCGAAGGCCAATGATGAGAACCTATCGTTGAAGGTGAGAAACCTACCATTAAGGCATGCGGGCTCCAAGATACTTAAGAAAGTTTCTAGATCAATTTCCTAGATATTGAGCTAAAGTCAATAGGAAGCAACCCATCCTAGGAGGGCCTACAACATGAAAAGAATGTCAAGTTTTAAATAACAATAGTTTGGATTAATCTAGGACTAACTCAGGGATGGCTAACACAATTGAAGGCTATGAATTGCAAGGTAATTTTGACTGAGGTTCGACTTATCTTGAGCATATTGGCAATAAGACATTCTGAATTGGAAGCATTTGACTCGAAAACAATAAGAGTAGAAACCAATTTTAATATTTTCAATGAGGTATGGTCAACTAAGAGGACAATGGATTTCCCAACGTGTAGCACAAAATGTTGTCACCTTGACTTTCTGCAGTCAGTGTGAGTCTATCACCACTCATACTGTCCTCCTTTGCAAGTCTTAAACCTCAGCTCTTCATGTCAAGCCTGAAAAATGAGAGAAAGTCCTTGAAAATATCTAAAAGTCTGGTTCCGCACTTTCGCTTAGCATTACCTGCGGTCCCGCACCCCTTAGTCATGTCCCTTACGGACCTGCCCGCTCTGTCTCTGAAGGAAAGGGTGCGGACCCCTGCAAAAGTAAAAAAAGGACAAGTTTATTCTTAAAAACTCACTTTGGGTTAATTATGGACGCTTCTAGAAGGAATCATGAGGTGGCAAGCTCGCTCCTAGGTGGTTCATGCATCCCATAACTAAAGGAGCTAACCCCTTGGTGTGAGGAGCTTATCCCTTTGAAGGAGGACTCTATCCATTTGAAGGTGGACCTGGTAACTTCCTTCCTCTGCACTATAAAATGAGGCATTGGGCTGGTTGCTAGAGAGGTTGAAAGCTGAATATTTTTTAGGGTAAATGTTGTTGGAATTTAGACTTCCTAATTGAGCTTGAGAGGAAAGATTACATACCTTTTGATCTCATTGGGAAGAGTGTGAAGCTTGTCAAAGTAGAGGAGATTCTTGCTGGACCCTGGGAGGAGCTTATACAACATCAAGGCACCAAGGTTGTAAAGTTCTTCTTTGTTTAAAGTTAATACAATCAAGTTCATTTTTCTCAATAAGCTGTCTTATATGGTTTATTTCATGAATTCCTTGATCATCATGATAAATATGGTTTATTATATTGGCTATGCAGGTGTTATTTGATGTGTGCTTGTTTGTGTTTGCAGGTTCTTTAAAAGGAAACTCATTTGGATGGTCGGAGCGTGGCTGCCACAAACTAGCGTTGGACTTGAGGTAGGGTCTAAAACACCTCTTGGCTTTTATTTATAAATCGCAATATTTAGAGAAAGATAGAATTTGCTTGTCTTGCTTGTCGCTAGATATCTGTAGATACTAGGGAGATCAGTCTTGTCCACAAGAACGATTTATCCAGTCGACAAAATGGCGACCATACTGGGGACATGAATTTTGGTTTTTTGCCTTTACTTTTACTTTGACTTGAGAAACGTTTTCTCTGTTTTTGGTTTTTTCTTGATGTCTGTGGAATTTGGTAGTTTCTTTAGATTTTGAATTGTTTTCGTTTTTCACGCTTTTGAAAGAGGACCGCACGTTCTGTTTGTAACACAGTGTGGAAATCCCCGCACTATTTCTTTATTACACAGAGCGGTACCACACCTGGTTATACTGGGAGCCTGTGGACCCTGTCAAATTTTTGAAAAACTTAAAATCGTTTCATTCAGTTAAGCTTAGGATTTGTTTATGTGTTTTAGCCTCTGCCCAGATTTGCATGTGTCTTGTCAGAAACTTTTTGTAGGTGAATTCCATTGGCATTTTGGTTTGAGGTGAATTTCTAGAAGTTTTGTGTGCCTGGCTTGATTTTCGTTTGGTCTTTGTAGTAACTCAGAGCTTAGAAGCCTATGAAACCTCAGATCACCCTGGTTTTTGCTGGTCTTCTTTATGAGTCTGACCGATTTGTAAAATCTGCCTTTGGTGAGGAATACATCTCGTTTTCGCTTTGCAAAGCTTTGAAAGAACTTATTTGAGTTTTGAATTTCATTTTTAAAAAAAAAAAGAAAACATAAGCTGGTTGTTTTTTGATTAATTTGTTATTCTGAACAAATTAGTCCTTAGTTTGCTTAATAACTAAGTAAAACGTCCTCGAAAATTTTTTTTGTAAGCTTTTACTTCAATTAGATTTTTAGAGGTTATAGATCTCAAGATTAGATTTTTAATAGTTTTGTGTGTTTTCTAGGAATTTTAAAATCTCTTTTGAAAAGAACTTGTTTTTGTAGTGTTTGAGTGTTGAAAAGAAAGGGATATTTTTTCGTGAGTATAATTAGTAGTCTCGTTTTTGAGTTTATTGAAAAAGACAAAAAGGTTTTTCTTTTTATTTGTTTGTTAAGGAAAGATTTGTTTTTCAAGTAATTGCATTCTCAACACTTTCTTTAGCTAGAAATTCATTGAAGAAAAAGATTGTTTATCATCTTAGGTGCATTTTTAGTGTTTTGGAGTCAAGTCTTCACACCATAAAGTTTCATCTCCACACCTTTTGACTTAAGAAACAACCAATAAAAATAACGCTTAAAGTAAAATCTGTTAGCACCTAAATCTTCCTTAGGCTGAAGGAAGGCAAAAATTAGGGTAACCACAAACCACGCTCAGTCTAGTAGCTAGCCCTACCAGAGCAGGAGAGGGCTCTCTCCGAGTCACACTCAGTGAATAGATAATCGAAAACGGTCTGAGATGACTTACAATGAAATATTTACCTTAGGCTAGTAAGTGAATAGGGATTCTGGAAACAATTTTCATGAATGATCGAGCTTCTAGGAAGTTATGGGACTGGCGCTGAGCAAAGAACAGACAATTTAATACAAAGGCATAGATTATTCCGTGAGGCAAGGTAGGCGGGTAATGTAACAATTTAGTTCAAGGTACCGTGGCATGAAAATATTGCTGAAGAAAGTGAAAAGGGCATAGTGACATGAATAATTTTCAACAGAAGAATAACACTGAACATGAAATTTTCCCACAGGCAGAGCAATAAAATTGAATTCTACCTAATCTCACTCAGAAAATTTCTCTGGAAATGAACATGAATTGAATTATGAAACATAAAGAAATACATATGAAAACATAAGGGACACATTTGCTACACTCACAACCACAAGAATCTCATGAAACAGAGTCACTGCCTTTCATTAATTCTCTGTCAAAAATACACAGTGAAGAAACAAAGTTTCTTTTCCACAGTTTCCCAGAAGTTACAAGGAAACCAACCCTTTGCAAATAACTTGCATACAATATATAGATTGTGTGAGGAAGAGATAGAATGCCCAAGGGTTGGGGAGTTACTCGAATCATTACAAAATAGAGATGGAGAGCCAACCATCAGTTACAGGTGCAGTGCTGCAAACATGACATTTGGCTTGGGGTGACCGTTGCCTTCCTTCGCCACTTGGATAGAAGCCAATCTGGAGAAAAAAATCTTTAAATGCCACCTTTGGTGCCAAAAAACTGAAGTGTCGATGAGCGGACCCACTTGGAGAAGTCACGAACCGAAATTTCGCGAAACGGAAGAAAATTGGCAATTTTTTCCTCTGTGCACCGCGCCATTTTTTCTGTGCGTCGCTCTACTTTGGGACCTGTTTTGGGGCACTTGCAGGTCTCCAAAATGTGCCCAAGTGGGCTTGCTAGAAATCCTGTCTTGTCTACTTCCTAACCCAACTATAATTTTCAAACTTGGTGCTCATTTTCCCCTCCAAATCTCCATCCTCCCAAGACTGTTTTTTGTGTGTCAAAAATGTGGCAGAGAGGCCATTTTTGGGTTTTTTTGACCTTTAAGAGACCTAGATTTTGCTCAAATCTCTTGCCTGGAAACCAGTAGTCGTAATTTTCCATGCTGAATCCAAATCTGCAAGCCATTCCTCATTTGGAGCCCTAGAATTTTAGCGTTGCGCCAGTGGCGCGGCGCACAGGGAGAAAATCCTTGTTTTTTACCCAAAAAATTACCAAGTGACCAAAATTTCCCCAAATTTTTTGCAATTTGGGCTGGAGGATCTCTATGTGGTGCTATTACGGACCAAGAAAGCCTCAGCCAAGTTTCAAAGCTGATCTTTCGCTTTTGCCCTCTTTTCCCTTCTTGTTGCTTTCCTCAATTTTGCCTTCAAGTTCCTTATCCGGGCCTGTGCACTCATGTTTCGCACCCTGTAACGGAAAGCCATATGTCTCAATAGAGCAAGGTCCTTGTTATCACAAAATCAGTACTAAGGGCTGCTACCTAGCAAGATTTCATGTAACTATTTCAACCAGACTTTAGACTAAGGATTAGCCTCCTTAGTCAGAGAGGGCTCTCTCACTGATTTTTGATAGGAAATATTAACAAGAAAAGATGGCTAACTCTTCAAACAGTTTATGAAAACAAGCTGGTTGGACAAATATCAAATTAGTCTTCATTGGGCTATGGAGTCTCACACATTCAGTAAACAAAAGCACAGTCATTTCATGGAAGTCAAGGCTCTTTACATCAGATGTTCAAACATACTTTACAATAAACCACAGCTTGCCAAGCATACAGGAAGTCAGAGCATTAAACATGAATTCTGAGTGATTATGCTGTAACAAGGCTGTAAAAGAACACTAAGAGAATAAACCACCATTACATTTGAACAATATGATCTATTGAGAATCTTGAGAAGAAACAACAGTTGTTTTTCTATTACTGTAATAAGTCTTTTACATCAGCCAAAATAAAACTCTGTTTTTCATAAGTCTCCAACCCCATTTACATCAGAGTTTCTCCTATATATAGGAAAACCAAACTAAAACTACCTTGAGTCTCCTCCTCCAACATGAGGGGAGCTCGAAGGTTCCTATTAACTATCCTTATCTATTTTAAACAAACTTATTAAATACAAAAGGTATTGCGCTGTAAATACATAGAGTCCTAATCACATTGACATTCTAACTCTATCTCCTCGTATGCATGATGCTTTTGTGAATTCTGCCACATGTCCTCTTTCTGTTTCGGTTGAGGTATCTTGAAGGAGAACACACTGAATGAGCTGGCCTTGGATTCCAGTCACGTAGATGGCTTCATTAATTAACCAAGGAAGGTGCTCTGTTTTCACGACCTCTGTCTCCCATCACTCTTCATCACTTAAAAACATGTCCTCTGCTCTTTAATTCTTCCCAAACAACGCATATCACCACACCTTTCAAATGAGCTGGAAGCCTTATGAGCTGAACAGGTGTACAAACCGGATCACCGAAGACTAAAACCAAAACCCTAATAATTCGGTCATAAAGTAGCTTTAGGAAAACTTTTAGCAAAAACAAAATATTTCACCTTTTTCTCCAAAACTCACACCTGTCACTCTTTGAATGCTTAGATAGCCTTGTATGGTCTCTTTCCTGCCCTCGAGGCATTCCTTTCAAAATTTGCTGACCTCAGCATCAACTTCATTGTTTTCTTATAAAACAGTCATCTACAGCAGTTTCGTAGCGCGCTACGAAACTGCTGTGTAAATTAAAAAAAAACACAGTCTTCCTTTCATTCAAACCAAACTCATAATTGTTTGCATTGAAGCATATATGTTTTCATTGTGATTCTTACTAATGCAAGTAACAACAATGAGCCTGACATCTTTGTCTTGGTGCCTTAAAAACTCTGGCTTTACCAACGCACTCATGGATGGAATCACTGCCACATTTGTCAACATTGACATCTTCAAGGATGTTCCCATCCTCAAACTGTGTTAAAGATTTTTCATTGCAAGACATCTGGTCACCTTTAATTTCACCCATATCATCCAAATGAGGACTGAATCCTTTGTTTTCAATTCTAGTTTGAGATTGAATTATTTAGCTTCAGCTGCTACGAAACTATTGTTCTGCCTGAAAAATAGCTCTTGGGACAGAGCTCATAACTTCACATAGAAAACGTATTTGGAAAAACTGAAGGAGGCTTTTGTGAACCATTCCGTGCTGAACAAAAACCTCTTTTAGTTTTAAGGAACCTTACTCCCGCTGCCCAGAATCGATCCTTGAAGAAGATGTGTAAAACAGGAAATTAAAAACTGCACCTACAGCAGTTTCGTAGCGCAACATTTAGTCACTCGTTTCTCCCAGCTCATAATCAATTTGAAGAAACTGAAAGAGGTTTTTCTAGCTCAGTATGTTAGGAATAAAAACCTCTTTAATTTTTATAAAATATTCTTTCAGCTGCTCTAAATTCCTCCTGGAAGATGACTGCTTAAAACAGATAACTATGCCTGTAACAAACATCTCCTACAGCAGTTTCAAAAACACAATCTTCATCAAAAACATGTTCTTCAGATAAAAATGATTAATGGCTTCATTACTGTAGCTACTTGAAGTACATTCTGTGCTAACATTTGTTGGCCTTTCTGGAAAAGCATTGCCATGACTGCTGGAAGACTTGTTTGCAAATTTCACAAGATCCTTCCCACTGCTCGAAAGAGATGCAGCTGCACCTGAACAGCAACAGGGTTTTTTCCTTGTAGAACGTGTGACATTACTCTCTTCAACATCCATGTCACCTTTATTCCATGTGATTTCTTCAAAACCTTTACTAGAAATAAGATGAGTTTTAAGAGGATAACTAAAGCACCTTGAACTAACAGCTGCTTGGAAGAGCTCCCTGTATGAACAGTTTTTTGCCGATGTTCAGTTTATGCATATGCTTCTTGTTGCAAAGAATTAGTTTGTGAAACAGAACATGAATCAGAGATATTTGCAACACTGGGATAACATATGCTTCCATTAGAATAATCCTTCAAGGTTGTGCTCTCCATCGGAGAATGCATAGGGGAATCCTCACACAGGAGGTTTTCTTATTGTGTTTGCCCATTCCCTGTCAATATCTGTGCTTTGAGCGGGGCTGATGATACTTACTTTAGCAAAATCACTACAAAAATTCTCTCTCCAACTCATGCAGCCATTTCCCCCATTTCGTAGCGCAGCCAGTGCAAAATATGAATTATGCGCTACGAAATCACCTAAAACATGCCGCGCTGCGAAACTGTTAAAAAGGCTTTATGTGCATCAAACTAATGTGAGCGATTTTGAACTTTTGGCATTGGAATTTTCAGTGATAACAGTGGCTCCACTTGGGATAGTGTGCCCTTGTGGTACACTAAGAACCTGCAGTTCCAGTGCCTTATCCATTTTTGATGAACAAAAATTATTTGACAAACATTTTCTTCAAGTTTCTTGGGCCTTCACCTCGGGCTTAAACCTGATGATCACTACAGGAGATAAAAGTCTATATCTACCACTACTAAAAAAAAATTGCTCAGTCAACCTTGAGCTTATTTGCATTTATCTTACCTACCTACCCTATCAGCTGCAAGCTCCACTTGTAGCTCAAGCAACATGATATTTCCAATAAAGCCAATCAATTGTCTTTTCTGATATGGGAGGCTCTTGACTGCATTCAACCTCAACATAACCATGGTAGTGGGATGACCAACTCAACTCATAATATACTTGATCTTCATAATGCAAATGAAAATGAAAGACCGGAGTGCAAAGCTTGTCCATATATTCACTTACAGGGTCCAAGAAGACATGGTTATGTTGATGATCATCATAATATTCCACATCTTTAGACAACTGATTCGCAACCACACAAGGTTATTTTGATATGCTATCCAACTGCTTTTCTGAATGATTATCATAAAAAATATAATTTTCCTCACTATTATGATCGTTATTTGAAGTAAGCTGCTGCAAGGAATTACAAAATTGAGCAAGTTTTTCCTCTGCCTGAGGGTCATAGAAAATTTCCTCCAATATTTCTTCTTGCTGGGTGCAATCAATTTCATCTTCATCATGATCTGTAGCCGGACCAATCTGCTGCATCTCTACATCAATATCAAAGGATGAAACATGGGTTTCACAACTAAACCCCTGCTGATCTTCATGCTGTGTTTCATGGGATGTTATATCTTCTCCTTGGTGCTGGAATGCATTGTTATGAAGAGCCTCTAAAATTTCTTCATCCATAAATTCATCATCACCATAACAATCCTCCAAGTACTGAATAAGATTTAAAGAATGCCTACAGCAATCTTTGAGCAACAACAAAGAAGGATAACATTCTTTATACATTTCACAGAACACATCATGAAAACTAGCAAGCGAATAGATTGAACCATTTTCCAGACCTTTATACCAAGACCATGCTTTTCCTTCTAAAGTGGCCATAAACATCCTCATGAGACAATCCTCAGGGAAATGAACCTTAAGACTGCGTACATGCATATGAAACCTAACCAAATGAAGAGCAGCATCATCTTTCTTTTCATCTTTGAATATTGGAAGATCCTCTAGCCAATCAACCTCCGGCATAGGATTTGGAAAACCAGGGATATGAGACCGATCCATAGGAGCATACCTGGCATTCATTCTTGCAGTAGAATCCATCTTGAAACTTCATCAAGCTACTGATCTTCTAGCAGTGGAGCACCTTCTAATTTGTTATTTGATGTGTGGAGTCGCCAAGGTAGTTTGCAGCCTCAAAAAGATGTCTGAGCTCCTGCTACCTTCAGAAGTTCAACCATTGATTTCGGGAATGAATAATCTTCAGACTCCCGGCAGACGCACCAAAATGTTATCACAAAATCAGTACTAAGGGCTGCTACCTAGCAAGATCTCATGTAACTATTTCAACCAGACTTTAGACTAAGGATTAGCCTCCTTAGTCAGAGAGGGCTCTCTCACTGATTTTTGATAGGAAATATTAACAAGAAAAGATGGCTAACTCTTCAAACAGTTTATGAAAACAAGCTGGTTGGACAAATATCAAATTAGTCTTCATTGGGCTATGGAGTCTCACACATTCAGTAAACAAAAGCACAGTCATTTAATGGAAGTCAAGGCTCTTTACATCAGATGTTCAAACATACTTTACAATAAACCACAGCTTGCCAAGCATACAGGAAGTCAGAGCATTAAACATGAATTCTGAGTGATTACGCTGTAACAAGGCTGTAAAAGAACACTAAGAGAATAAACCACCATTACATTTGAACAATATGATCTATTGAGAATCTTGAGAAGAAACAACAGCTATTTTTCTATTACTGTAATAAGTCTTTTACATCAGCCAAAATAAAACTCTGTTTTTCATAAGTCTCCAACCCCATTTACATCAGAGTTTCTCCTATATATAGGAAAACCAAACTAAAACTACCTTGAGTCTCCTCCTCCAACATGAGGGGAGCTCGAAGGTTCCTATTAACTATCCTTATCTATTTTAAACAAACTTATTAAATACAAAAGGTATTGCGCTGTAAATACATAGAGTCCTAATCACATTGACATTCTAACTCTATCTCCTCGTATGCATGATGCTTTTGTGAATGCTGCCACATGTCCTCTTTCTGTTTCGGTTGAGGTATCTTGAAGGAGAACACACTGAATGAGCTGGCCTTGGATTCCAGTCACGTAGATGGCTTCATTAATTAACCAAGGAAGGTGCTCTGTTTTCACGGCCTCTGTCTCCCATCACTCTTCATCACTTTAAAAACATGTCCTCTGCTCTTTAATTCTTCCCAAACAACGCATATCACCACACCTTTCAAATGAGCTGGAAGCCTTATGAGCTGAACAGGTGTACAAACTGGATCACCGAAGACTAAAACCAAAACCCTAATAATTCGGTCATAAAGTAGCTTTAGGAAAACTTTTAGCAAAAACAAAATATTTCACCTTTTTCTCCAAAACTCACACCTGTCACTCTTTGAATGCTTAGATAGCCTTGTATGGTCTCTTTCCTGCCCTCGAGGCATTCCTTTCAAAATTTTCTGACCTCAGCATCAACTTCATTGTTTTCTTATAAAACAGTCATCTACAGCAGTTTCGTAGCGCGCTACGAAACTGCTGTGTAAATTAAAAAAAAAACACAGTCTTCCTTTCATTCAAACCAAACTCATAATTGTTTGCATTGAAGCATATACATTTTCAGTGTGATTCTTACTAATGCAAGTAACAACAATGAGCCTGACATCTTTGTCTTGGTGCCTTAAAAACTCTGGCTTTACCAACGCACTCATGGATGGAATCACTGCCACATTTGTCAACATTGACATCTTCAAGGATGTTCCCATCCTCAAACTGTGTTAAAGATTTTTCATTGCAAGACAGCTGGTCACCTTTAATTTCACCCATATCATCCAAATGAGGACTGAATCCTTTGTTTTCAATTCTAGTTTGAGATTGAATTATTTAGCTTCAGCTGCTACGAAACTGTTGTTCTGCCTGAAAAATAGCTCTTGGGACATAGCTCATAACTTCACACAGAAAACGTATTTGGAAAAACTGAAGGAGGCTTTTGTGAACCATTCCGTGCTGAACAAAAACCTCTTTTAGTTTTAAGGAACCTTACTCCAGCTGCCCAGAATCGATCCTTGAAGAAGATGTGTAAAACAGGAAATTAAAAACTGCACCTACAGCAGTTTCAGAGCGCAACCTTTAGTCACTCGTTTCTCCCAGCTCATAATCAATTTGAAGAAACTGAAAGAGGTGTTTCTAGCTCAGTATGTTAGGAATAAAAACTTCTTTCATTTCTCTAAAATATTCTTTCAGCTGCTCTAAATACCTCCTGGAAGTTGACTGCTTAAAACAAATAACTATGCCTGTAACAAACATCTCCTACAGCAGTTTCAAAAACACAATCTTCATCAAAAACATGTTCTTCAGATAAAAATGATTAATGGCTTCATTACTGTAGCTACTTGAAGTACATTCTGTGCTAACATTTGTTGGCCTTTCTGGAAAAGCATTGCCATGACTGCTGGAAGACTTGTTTGCAAATTTCACAAGATCCTTCCCACTGCTCGAAAGAGATGCAGCTGCACCTGAACAACAACAGGGTTTTTTCCTTGTAGAACGTGTGACATTACTCTCTTCAGCATCCATGTCACCTTTATTCCATGTGATTTCTTCAAAACCTTCACTAGAAATAAGATGAGTTTTAAGAGGATAACTAAAAGCACCTTGAACTAACAGCTGCTTGGAAGAGCTCCCTGTATGAACAGTTTTTTGCCGATGTTCAGTTTATGCATATGCTTCTTGTTGCAAAGAATTAGTTTGTGAAACAGAACATGAATCAGAGATATTTGCAACACTGGGATAACCTATGCTTCCATTAGAATAATCCTTCAAGGTTGTGCTCTCCATCGGAGAATGCATAGGGGAATCCTCACACAGGAGGTTTTCTTATTGTGTTTGCCCATTCCCTGTCAATATCTGTGCTTTGAGCGGGGCTGATGATACTTACTTCAGTAAAATCACTACAAAAATTCTCTCTCCAACTCATGCAGCCATTTCCCCCATTTCGTAGCGCAGCCAGTGCAAAATATGAATTATGCGCTACGAAATCACCTAAAACATGCCGCGCTACGAAACTGTTAAAAAGGCTTTATGTGCATCAAACTAATGTGAGCGATTTTGAACTTTTGGCATTGGAATTTTCAGTGATAACAGTCCTAGTCGGCTTTGTCCAGCAGCCTCTCCAAATGCATGTTGACCCTCTCAAGGTTGGCCTCCTGATCCGCATTTATTGCTTGCTCCAAAGATGTGAGCGCAACCCTTCTTCTTTGAGCAGCTTGGCGATGCTCACGAATATTTTGCAGCTCCATGATCATCTGTTGGTCCTCAAGCTATTTGTTTCTCTGCTCTAGGTATTTCATGTTCCACTTGGACCTCTCCAAGTCAAGGGACAAGGACTCAATCATTGACTGCTACTCCTGGATGATGTCTGTGAGCTCCTCATTTGTTGGTTCTGCATCTGTCTCATCACCCTGGAGGAGAACAAACTCGGTCTCTCGCTCACCTGATGACCCTTCCTCCTGCACTAGCTCCTTGCCCTTACCCTACTCCTGTGATGCTGATGTCGGAAGTGAGGTCCCTTCCACCCCGAGTGGAGATAACACTCGCTTTGCTGCTGCAAAGAAGGGTCTACTGCCTTTCTGATAGGTGATGTATATTGGCATAGTGGCAGTCTCATGTCGCTCATACTGATGAGATGGGCCCCCTACCTCATGCTCTGCCTCTGAAACCACCTGTGGAGCGCTGAAGAAGTCACGGGAGATGAAGTCCTCCCAAGCAATACCCTGCAATCCCAACTGATGGTCCACCAAAATCCGGATAAGGGCAAAGTGATACACACTGTTAAGCTGCTGTCGAGGGGTCTTGTGCTGCATGAAATTTCTCATCCTCTCTATGTTCCCGCAGATGAAAAATGGGAGGTTCATCATCCGAACCCTGGTAAAGTGCATGAGCAACCTGATGTGGTATGCATAAAGGCGAGAAAACCTCCCCTCGCAACTGAAGTATTTCATGATCAATTTCATGAGCGGGGCATACTCATCTTTCAGAAATCTGAATGGAAAAACTCTCATGAGGTGGCTCAAACAGCTATCTTTGATGTAAGGCTCATAATGATGCCTTTCTACCTTCTTCTTCATGTGCCACTGCTCTCCAATGTTTCGTATGCCTGTTGCCACTGATATGGTTTCGGGTGTCAATGTGAAAGTGACCCCAGCCAAGATAGATTGTCCCCCATGTAGGTGAAGTGCAAAAAGACGGGCCAACTCATGATGAACTCTGACATTTGCCACCCTCTGACAAAATTCGAAACAAGCTAAGTGCTGGAAACAAGACATAGCAAGAGGGCATGCCTGCAACTCGGTGAGGGTGTTTGGCTCATATCTAAGATGTCTGCCACTCCGGTGATGTCTCCTTTGGGCCCTTTCTCCTGAAGCTGTGTCACTGTGGGTATCCTCCTCATATTCTGATGAAACTTCGGATGCCATTACTGTTGTTTGTACCCTGAGTTTTATGTTGCCCTTTGATTCCAATGAAGCTGGTAGTTGCTCTAAAAATCTACCACCAAGGGGACAATAAAACAGGGAGTATTAGGAGGGGAATGATGAAAAGGGAACAGGGGTTAAAGGGAGAGATTTGCCAGGGGTTTGGGAGTAGTTTGGGTATAGTGTTGATGGGGTAGGGTTTGAAACACTTTGGCAGCACTGGCACTGTAGCATAAACCCTAGGATCATGATTTCTTTGTGTCTTCTTTTGTTTGCCTGATAAGAAATTTTTGCATTTGATTTATACTCCTAAAACCATGCCATTCCTTTCAAGTTTGATGCAAGAGTGAAGGTAGGTTGCCTACCTTTCAAATTTGGTGAGCATCCAAAAACTTTTTAGGCAACTTGATTGGTTTCTGGGCTTTATATCTCTGTGGGCCGCGCACAATGCCCAGTGCGCCGCGCCAGTGGCGGATTTACACAATGGACTGGCTCTGTGTGCGCCGCACCCAATGAGTGCACCACACTCCTTGGTGTGTACGCCGCGTGCCCTGAAATCACCCTAAGCCACTCCTAATCGTTTGACTCTTCGACCATACACCCCTCTTCCACAGCTTTGCTTGCCCAATAAGCTGGTCCTATGGTGATTTTGCGTTAACCAAATAGTGGAGGAATAGGGAGAGGGTTTGGTGGTGACTTAGGGTAGGGGTTTAGGAAAAATGATAAGGGAGGATGGGAAAAATGATAGGTGAGGGGAATATGTGAGTGGAGTGAAACCTTGGCACTAACAACACAATTTTACAACCCCAGCCATTTTTTTCTTGGTGATTTTCTTATGGTTGACCTTATGCATTTTTGGGTGACATTCAAACATCTCCACAAACACCATATCATTGATAAAATTTGATGAGTAGTTGATGTCGTAAGGCTTACCTCTCGATTTGATAGCCTTCACCAAAATTTTGGGTGGTTTGGCAACATTTCTAGGCCCCTGGTCTGTGTGCGCCGCGCGCAATTCCCAGTGCGCCGTGCACTTTGTATGCACCGCGCCTGTGTGAAACTTCAACTGCAGGCTGGCTGCGTGTGCACTGCACCTGGTGAGTGCGCCACACTCCTGGGTATGTGCGCCGTGCCCTCTAAAACCTGCTCCCACTCTAAAACCTGCTCCCACTCACTTCCAACGCTCCAATCTCACACTCACACCTTTGCAATGTCTTCTCCAAGTATTGTAGAAGCATAATGCATTTGATTTGGGTCAAAACATGTATTTATAGCCTTGGAGGAGATGGGTTTAATTTTTGCTTCCTTGAAAAACCATTTTTCTAATGTTGTGTTTTTCACTAATTTTTGAACACACTGATTTTCACTTTCCCTTTGACATTTTGGCTCAAATGATGAAATTTTCGGCACATCTTTGCAGGGACTGTATGACAGGGCATTTGACCATGGAAACCATGACTGTATATAAAAAGGTCAACTGGCGATTTTTGGAAAATTTTGTCATAAATGACCTTGTTTGACTTTTCTTCAAAACAGAGTTTTGAAGAAGAGTCGAAGTCTATCCACGTGATGATGAAGCTCTCTGAACCATAGCTATGTAAGGGCCTCCCTCTGGCCTACATGGCTTTACTGGACATGTTTCAAAGACCAAATTGATGAATTCCTAGACCCAAACATAGAAAATGGCTTTGTCCTGTAAAGGACCAGACCTTGACTGTCATGGACTTTGGTGATTGTTTACAAAAGACCTAAGCTAGCAGGAGCCAAACATGAGGGAAAATGATTAGCATGACTTTCTCCATCAGATCATGGCATGCCCCTCGCGAAATGTAGCTAAGTGAATGGAGCGGGACACCTAAAATTGAAATGCACAAAGAGTTTTGATCTCTGACGGAGGGCTGACCAGACCGACTCTAACATTGGCTCCAATGGGGGATGGTAGCTCCTTGGAGGTGCCAAGAACAGCAGATCTCTGGAGGAGCTAGATAGTGCCTTTTGTCCATTGGGCTATGGAGTCATCATTTCGATAAATAGCACAGGACTCTGACTTATTTATGAAACTGAAATGACCAAGAAATTGGCTCTACTTGACATTGAAATAACTCAAAAACTAACTTTACAGACTGAAACCAAACTGAAATAAAAATGGTATTTACAATGACAGTGGAAGCAATGTTAATAGATCAGCAGTGATACCACTTGAGCAACCGACCATTGATTGGCCCTCCAGGACAATCTTCCCCATTCATTTCCTTCAGAAGAAAGGCATTCTGACCCCTATATGCTGCAATCTTGAAAGGACCTTTCCACAGATTTTCGAACTTTCCGTGCTTGCCTTTCTCTTCATTCCTTGCATCCCACTTCAGCACCACATCATCCAACTGAAATTTATCTGCTTTTGCTTTTCTGTCATAGATTTTCTTTATCTTCTCCTGCAACTTGGATGTGTTCTTGAAAACTTCTTCTCTTGTTTGCTGCAAGTGGATCATTTGATTCAACCTTCTATGCATGGGATATTCTTCACTGCTGGCCTCCTGAAGAAGTCTGACCACCAGGGCAGCAAGAGAGGTGGGGAATACTGTGTCAACTCCATAAACAAGCTCAAACGGTGACATACCAATGGAATTTTTCTGACTGATCCGATCTGCCCAAAGCGCATGGACCAACCTCTTATTCCAGCGCTTTTTATTTATTTCCAGTAGCTTCTTGATGATGTTGACCAAGGATTTATTTGAAGATTCCGCCAATCCATTGCCTTGCGAATGATAGACAGTTGAATGACCCAAGATTATGTGATATTTATGACAAAATTCTACCATCCTTTTCGATTTGAAAGTTGTTGCATTATCAGTGATTAATTTGTTTGGACAACCAAAGCGAGACAAGATGTTATTTTCGAGAAATGAAATGATTACCATGTCTGTAGCTTGTCTGGTGGGAGCTGCCTCGATCCATTTTGTGAAATAGTCTGTCACTATAAGGATCCATCTATGCTGTCCGGAAGAGGTGGGATGAATTTCCCCAATGAAATCCAACCCCCACTGTTGGAAAGGAGCGCTCACCTCAATAGGCTTAAGTGGCAAAGGCTGTAATTTCTGTTTCCCTTCGAAAATCTAACATTTATGATAGCGCTTGACCATCTTATACACATCAGCAAACAAAGTAGGCTAGTAGTACCTTGTTCTCAAAATTTTGTTCGTTGTTGACTTCCAAAAAAGATGACCACCACACTCTCCTCCGTGGAAATCCTCCATGACTTTCTTTGCCTCCTCTTCCACCAAACAATTTAACAAAATGCCACCGGGATCTTTCCAATACAGTGCAGAATTCAAAATACAAAACTTGGCAGCCTTCAATTTGAGTGTTCTCGCTTTGTTTCTAGTCATGCCGGGCGGTGGTGACAGATTCTTCAGCACATATATTATATCTGAATACCATGGGGACAAAGCAAACATTTTGGATACCTGAATTGACATTCCTTCCTCATTCTCATCGGACATGGCAGTGATCAAATTTATGTCCAAGGCATGCAAGTTTGATTCGGCCATCAGCTTTACCAACCCCTGTCCTTTGACCAGCTTTGTGGGCTTTATTTCCACATCATATTCCAACAAGGCTATAATCCATTTGCCTCTTCTCCCTTCCAGATTGGTCTGCACTAAAACATCTTTTACAACAGTATTAGGGACATAGGCCAGAATGTGAGAATGTAGAATATATACTCGTAAATCCTTCAATGCCTTCACCAATGCCAGGGCTTGCTTCTCAATGATGCTGTACTTCAAAGCTGCATCCCTTATGGCCTTGTTGAAGAATGTAATGGGTCTTTCATGATCATCCCTCTTCTACAATAATACCGCTGCCATAGTGTGCTCAGAAGCAAATGAAAACAATATGAAATCCTGAGGGTAGTCCGGGCAGACTAGAACTGGAGCTGAAGAAAGGGCCAATTTGACCAAGTTGAAAGATTTTACAGCCTCCTCTGTCCATTTCACCTGGCTGTCCTTCTTAAGCATGTTGGTCATTTCTCTTAAGTGTTCTGCAAGATTAGGCACAAAGCGACGGAGAAAATTCATCTTACCATTGAATGATTGTATCTCTTTTTTGTTCCTAGGCAGATCGATTTGCTAAATTGCTTGCACACGTGCTGGGTCTATATGAATGCCATCCTTTGAAATGATGTACCCAAGTAATTTGCCTTCCTCCATGGTGAACAAGCTCTTCTTAGGATTCAGCGATAGACCATATTTCCTGCACTTTTGAAAGACAATTTTTAGGTGATGCATGTGCTCTTCATCAGATTTGGAAAATACCGTCAAATCATCCAAGTACACCACCAAAAACACATCCTTCTCATTTGCAAAAGCCAAGTCCATTGCCCGCTGAAATGTGGCACCTGCATTCTTTAAACCGAAGGGCATTTTAGCGTAGTGAAAGGTTCCCCATGGAGTGGTGAATGTTGTCTTGTCTCTATCATCTTCATGGACAGAAATTTGGTTATATCCAGAATAACCATCAAGCAGTGACATACGAGATGCCCCCACTACTCGCTAAAGTATATGGTCCATCTTGGGTAGTGGATAGTTTTCCTTCAATGAGACTTTATTTAGATTTCTGAAATCAATGCATAGGCAAATCTCACTGGTCTTCTTGCGTACAGGCACTAAGTTAGATATCCAATCTGAAAATCTGATGGGCACAATGATACCTGACTTGTACAACCTGTTTACCTCCTTTTCGATAGATGGCAGCAACTTTGGATTTATCCTTCTCAGCTCCTGTCTAAATGGTTTTTGATTGGGCTTGATGGGTATTGTGTGCTAAATAATATTTGTATCATAGGTCTTTAAATCAGAATATTCCCAAGCAAACACATCTGCAAATGAAGCCATCAAACTAATGTATTTGTCCTTGATCTTTGGCGGTAATGCTTTGGACAATTTTACCAACTTTGGATTGGCAGCTGTACCGATGTTGACTTCTTCTACACCCTTCTCTGTTGGCTGCAATGTTGGCTTGTGGGCTACATCATCCTGATCAAAAGGTTCCTCTAGAGGTATCAAGCCTTTAGGAATGATGTTATTCTTCAGTTGCAATACGTCAATTTCGTCGATCTGCACTTCATCTGTACCATTCCCTTTGCCCTCATCGTTTACTACATCAATTGAGGTTTCTTTGAACTTGCCTTTGTTTAGTAGAAAATCCTTAATCTCCTCATCATCTTGAAACACTTGCCAATATCGCTGATTGTCTGGAATGGTTGGACGATGCTTGACATGGATTTCAAATTTATTGCTGGAGTTCATGGGGATCTTCAAGCTGCTCGCTGCCTTGGCAAGAGCATCAACAATACTATTTTGTATACGAGGCACACATGTCAAGGTGTATTCTGAAAATAACTTCAAGATGTCTAAAACTGCATTACGATAGGCCCGCATCCTAGGATGTTTTTCTTGATACTCACCTCTGACCTATTTTATTACCAACTCGGAGTCGCCATATACCGAAATCCTTTTTGCATTCAGCTTTCTAAGAATCTTCAGGCTAGCAATCAGAGCTTCATACTCAGCTTCATTGTTTGAACACTCAAAGGCCAACTTGTAAGAGCAAACCCTCACGCTGCTAGGCACTTTGTTTTGGGTGGAGAAAGGACTGCGTACCCAAAATTCAATTCCAACGCCATCATTTCCTACTACTCCATCGAAATCCATGGTCCATAAGCCTTCTTCCTCCTCTTGTAAGTGCTAGAAATCTGTTTGTCATGCCTTGTCTGCTTGCTGTCCATTACTTTCAGCTGACTGCCCAACATTTTCCTGCTTCTCTTGTCTTTCTTTCTTCAAAATTTCTCTAAAATTTTCTATTATTTCCGGAATGTCATCTGCTTCTACTTTCTGACTATATATCTCATTTAAACTATCTGAAAATGAAACAAAAGACTCTAAATCTGTATGTACATAGTTAATAGGATGATTTATAGGTTTCTCCCTGCTTGTGATCATATATTTAATTTTTTGTTCCCGATATAACTTCCTCATTTGTCCAAACACCAGGATTGTTGCGTAGGAGAAATCCTGCTGTAGTGTCCCTTTCAATTTCGCTACCCAAGACCTGGAAAGAAGCATGCCAAACCTTGGAGGAATATCTGCTACCACCACATCCATCAATACATTTTTCATAGGAAGATGATCCAAACTCACAACTAAGTCTTTGATGAGTCCTATACATCTTACTCTGCTGGAATCGAATGAATAGAGATCATGATATTGTCGGTTGATGTCCAGACCAAGCTTATCCATGATAGCCTTGGGCATGAGATTGTGAGAAGCTCCGGAATCGAACATGGCATTGTGTAACACAAAATCATGCAATCGTAAACTGATATAGAAGGGTGGCACATCGCTATCGGGAGACTCACCATTCGATGCTGGTCCAAAAATCATTTCATGCTAATCATCTTCTACATTTACCATGTCGGACATTGGGTCCAAATTCAACATTTTAGAAATTTGTCCTCTATAACTGTTGTTCTTCATTATTTCAGTCAAGGGGATGGATACCTTTAACTTAGAAATCTCGTTCTCTAAGCTAAAAGCGGGAGTCTTTTCTACCTCTTTGACTGGGATCTCTTTCCTTTCCTTTTCTTTTGATGTGGCTAGTTGCTGTGATTGTTCTGCTGATTTTGATTTGCTGCTCTCCGGACCAACCGCCTCCTTTCCTTTTCTTTGTGTAGCTGATGAATCAATTTTTGTTGTTTCAACCTCCTTCATTTTCTGAATTGGTTTGGCCGCACATATCCTTTTCTAAGTGAATATCACTACTGTTGTGCGGACAGAGCATTCATATACCCCCTTTGATATTCTTCTGATTCTTCTTCCAACACGGTGTCGCTAGCTAGAATAAAATCAATGTCTTGGTGTGCAGCTGAATTCACTGCACATTCTTCCTCTTCGGTAATGTAAGTAGGCAGCTCATCTGGAGTAAAGAGGTGGTTTTCTTCGCCTATTACATTCCCGTCCTCATCTGACTCCGGTCCATGCACAAAATTCTGCTGCAAAGGTGTTTGTACCGGCTGTTGTGCTGTCTGCTCTTGAGTTCGCTGATCTCTCTGTCTTATTCTATATTGTGGCTGCTACTGGCCACGAAAGTTAGGATTCCTAACTTGTGGCTCTGGCTTGTCAAGTTTTACCCTTTCAAGCATCTGTTATACCTTTTTGAGAAGTTGATCCATTGAAGAAGATTCTTCTTTCACAGTGGTTTTCTTCTCTTCTTTCGCTCTAGCTCTTTTGGACAGCAGATTTGCCTCAATGCTGACCGCAATTTTCTGCATGTCTTCCATTGTGGCCAGTTCTCTCTCTCTTAATTGGTATGCCATGTCAGCATCAAAACCATCTGGAAACTTCATCATTGCTAGTCCCACAGGTGGCTTTAGATGATCTGGAATTTTGCTATAGACTACATTAAATCTAACACAATAGTCGTGGACCGACTCACCAGCGTTCCGTTTGATTTGTTCATATTCGACCAGAATTTGAAGGGGATTCTTTTTCACCTCCCACTAGTTCAAAAATTGTCTTTGTAGTTCAGCCAAGGTAGTGATACTTGTTGCCGGAAAACCTCTGAACCATTTCCTCACATCACCTAAAAATGTCTGTACAAAGAGCCTCATTGCCACGTTCTCTACATCAATCTCATGAAGTTCATAGAAGTCTGCCATTTTGTCTACATGTTGCTGAGCAGTAATGCTATTAGGAGTGCCATCAAAAAATGGGATTTTACTTTGATAATCCGTTGGCATATCATCTAGAACATGGGGTAGAACGAGGGGTGAAAAACGGGCAGCCATCATTCTCGGTAGATTTGGCCTTGGAGGTGTTGGAGGAGTGTGCACAGTTTGCAAGGGGCTTGCAATTGGAGTTTGGGGCTGTGTTGCAATGTAATTATCAATTAATCTATTAGCTCTTTCTATTTCGAGGTCTACAAGAAATTGCGGATTGGGGACAGTATAATCAACAGCCCTTTCGGATTTAGACTCAAACAATGATATCTCAAACCGTTCGTCAAACTCAAGCTCTTCAAGATACTCAAAAATGTCAGGACATGAATGGGATTTGAACACGGGAGTTATGGTGCTTTCTTGATGAAGGAGTCTTGGGATCAAATTGGGGTTTTCGTAAATATGAGGAGGATCCGGGTCTGGATTGGCTCTGGTATATCGTCTCGAAGCCAGCGTGCTATTGAGAAAAATCACAGGACACAACCAACTTACTCAGCCTTTCCAATCCTAAGCTCATCATCCGGAAGCTTAGAATTATTATGAAATAATGGGATTTGATTTCAACTTAGTCCCCAGCTGAGTCACCACTATGTTAGCACCTAAATCTGCCTTAGGCTGAAGGAAGGCAAAAATTAGGGTAACCACAAACCACGCTCAGTCTAGTAGCTAGCCCTACCAGAGCAGGAGAGGGCTCTCTCCGAGTCACGCTCAGTGAATAGATAATCGAAAATGGTCTGAGATGGCTTACAATGAAATATTTACCTTAGGCTAGTAAGTGAATAGGGATTTTGGAAACAATTTTCATGAATGACCGATCTTCTGGGAAGTTATGGGACCAGCACTCAGCAAAGAACAGAGAATTTAATACAAAGGTGTAGATTATTCCGTGAGGCAAGGTAGGCGGGAAATGTAACAATTTAGTTCAAGGTACTGTGGCATGAAAAGATTGTTGAATAAAGTGAAAAGGGCATAGTGACATGAATCCTTTTCAACAGAAGAATAACACTGAACATGAAATTTTCCCACAGGCAGAGCAATAAAATTGAATTCTACCTAATCTCACTCAAAAAATTTCACTGGAAATGAACATGAATTGAATTATGAAACATAATGAAATACACATGAAAACATAAGGGACACATTTGCTGCACTCACAACCACAAGAATCTCATGAAACAGAGCCACTGCCTTTCATTAATTCTCTGTCAAAAATACATAATGAAGAAACAAAGTTTCTTTCCCACAGTCTCCGAGAAGTTACAAGCCAACCAACCCTTTGCAAATAACTTGCATACAATATATATAATGTGTGAGGAAGATATAGAACGCCCAATGGTTGGGGAGTTACTCGAATCATTACAAAATGGAGATGGAGAGCCAACCATCAGCCACAGGTGCAGCGCTGCAAACATGACATTTGGCTTGGGGTGACCGTTTGCATTCCTTCACCACTTGGATAGAAGCCAATATGGAGAAAAAACTCTTTAAATGCCACCTTTGGTGCCAAAAAACCAAAGTGCCGATGAGCGGGCCCACTTGGAGAAGTCGCGAACCAAAATTTCGCGAAACGGAAGAAAATTGGCAATTTTTTCCTCTGTGCGCTGCGCCATTTTTCCTATGCATTGCATTACTTTGGAACCTGTTTTGGGGAACTTTCAGGTGTCCAAAATGTGCCCAAGTGAGCTTTTTGGAAAGCATGTCCTGTCTAATTCCTAACCCAACTAGAATTTTCAAACTTGGTGCTCATTTTCCCCTCCAAATCTCCATTCTCCCAAGACTGCTTTCTGTGTGTCAAAAAAGTGGCAGAGAGGCCATTTTTGGGTGTTTTTTGACCTTTAAGAGACCTAGAATTTTCCCAAATCTCTTGCCTGGACACCAGTAGTCATAATTTTCCATGATGAATTCAATTCTGCAAGCCATTCCTCATTTGGAGCCCTATAATTTTAGCATCGCGCCAGTGGCGCGGCGCACAGGGAGAAAATCCTTGTTTTTTACCCAAAAAATTACCAAGTGACCAAAATTTCCCCAAATTTTTTGAAATTTGGGCTGGAGGATCTCTATGGGGTGCTATGATGGGCCAAGGAAGCCTCAGCCAAGATTCAAAGCTGATCTTGCTCTTTTGCCCTCTTTGCCCTTCTTGTTGCTTTCCTCAATTTTTCCTTCAAGTTCCTTATCTGGGCCTGTGCACTCATGTTTCGCACCCTGTAACGGAAAGCCATATGTCTCAATAGAGCAAGGTCCTGGTCAAATTTTTCCAGTAGCCTCTTCAAATGCATGTTGAACCTCTCAAGTTTGGCCTCCCGATCCTCATTTATTGCTTGCTCCAAAGATGTGAGCGCAACCCTTCTTCTTTGAGCAGCTTGGCGATGCTCACGAATATTTTGCAGCTCCATGATCACCTGTTGGTCCTCAAGCTGTTTGTTTCTCTACTCCAGGTATTTCATGTTCCACTTTGCCCTCTCCAAGTCAAGGGACAAGGACTCAATCACTGACTGCTGCTCCTGAATGATCTCTGTGAGCTCCTCATTTGTTGGTTCTGCATCTGTCTCATCATCCTGGAGGAGAACAAACTCGGCTCTCACTCACCTGATGACCCTTCCTCCTGCACTGGCTCCTTGCCCTTAACCTGCTCCTGTGATGTTGATGTCGGAAGTGAGGCCCCTTCCACTTTGGGTGGAGATAACACTCGCTTTGCTGCTGCAAATAAGGGTCTACTGCCTTTCTAACAGGTGATGTATACTGGCATAGTGGCAGTCTCATTTCGCTCATACTGATGAGATGGGCCCCCTACCTCAAGCTCTACCTCTGAAACGACCTGTGGAGCGCTGAAGAAGTCACGGGAGATGAAGTCCTCCCAAGCAATACCCTGCAATCCCAACTGATGGTCCACCAAAATCCGAATAAGAGCAAAGTGATACACACTGTTAAGTTGCTGTCGAGGGGTCTTGTGCTGCATGAAATTTCTCATCCTCTCTATGTTCCCGCAGATGAAAAATGGGAGGTTCATCATCCGAACCCTAGAAAAGTGCATGAGCAACCTGATGTGGTATGCATTAAGGCGAGAAAACCTCCCCTCGTAACTGAAGTATTTCATGATCAATTTCATGAGCGGGGCATACTCATTTTTCAGAAATCTGAATGGAAAAACTCTTGTGAGGTGGCTCAAACAGCTGTCTTTGATGTAAGGCTCATAATGATGCCTTTCTACCTTCTTCTTCTTGTGCCACTGCTCTCCAATGTTTCGTATGCCTGTTGCCACTGATATGGTTTCGGGTGTCAATGTGAAAGTGACCCCAGCCAAGATAGACTGTCCCCCATGTAGGTGAAGTGCAAAAAGACGGGCCAACTCATGATGAACTCTGACATTTGCCACCCTCTGACAAAATTCGAAACAAGCTAAGTGCTAGAAACAAGACATAGCAAGAGGGCATGCCTGCAACTTGGTGAGGGTGTTTGGCTCATCTCTAAGATGTTTGCCACTCCGATGATGTCTCCTTTGGGCCCTTTCTCCCGAAGCTGTGTCACTGTGGGTCTCCTCCTCATATTCTGATGAAACTTCGGATGCCATAACTACTGTTTGTACCCTGAGTATTATGATGCCCTTTGATTCTAATGAAGCTGGTAGTTGCTCTGAATATCTACCACCAAGGGGACAATAAAACAGGGAGTATTAGGAGGGGAATGATGAAAAGGGAACAGGGGTTAAAGGGAGAGATTTGCCAGGGATTTGGGAGTAGTTTGGGTATAGTGTTGATGGGGTAGGGTTTGAAACACTTTGGCAGCACTGTCACTGTAGCATAAACCCTAGGATCATGATTTCTTTGTGTCTTCTTTTGTTTTCCTTATAAGAAATTTTTGCATTTGATTTATACTCCTAAAACCATGCCATTCCTTTCAAGTTTGATGCAAGAGTGAAGGTAGGTTTCCTACCTTTCAAATTTGGTGAGCATCCAAAAAAAATTTAGGCAAATTGATTGGTTTCTGGGCTTTATATCTCTATGCGCCGCGCGCAATGCCCAGTGCGCCGCGCGCTCTGAGTGTGCCGTGCCAGTGTCGGATTTACACAATGGACTGGCTCTATGTGCGCCACACCCAATGACTGCGTCGCGCTCCTTGGTGTTTGCGCCGCGCGCCCTGAAATCACCCTAAGCCACTCCTAATCGTTTGACTCTTCGACCATACACCCCTCTTCCACAGCTTTTCTTGCCTAATAAGCTGGTCCTATGGTGATTTTGCGTTAACCAAATAGTGGAGGAATAGGGAGAGGGTTTGGTAGTGACTTAGGGTAGGGGTTTAGGAAAAATGATAAGGGAGGATCGGAAAAATGATAGGTGAGGGGAATAGGTGAGTGGAGTGAAACCTTGGCACTAACAACACAATTTTACAACCCCAGCCATTGTTTTCTTGGTGATTTTCTTATGGTTGACCTTATGCATTTTTGGGTGACATTCAAACATCTCCACAAACACCATATCATTGATAAAATTTGATGAGCAGGTGATATCGTAAGGCTTACCTCTCGATTTGATAGGCTTCACCAAAATTTTGGGTGGTTTGGCAACGTTTCTAGGCCCCTGGTCTATGTCCAACGCACGCAATTCCCAGTGCGTCGTGCCTGTGTAAACCTTCAACTGCGGGCTGGCTACGTGTGCGTCGTGCCCGGTGAGTGCGCCGCGCTCTTGGGTATGTGCATCGCGCCCTCTAAAACCTGCTCCCACTCACTTCCAATGCTCCAATCTCACACTCACGCATTTGCAATGTCTTCTCCAAGTCTTGTAGCAACACAATGCCTTTGATTTGGGTCAAAACATGTATTTATAGCCTTGTAGGAGATGGGTTTAATTTTTGCTTCCTTGAAAACCCATTTTTCTAATGTTGTGTTTTGCACTTTTTCACTGATTTTCCCTTTCCCTTTGACATTTTGGCTCAAATGATGAAATTTTCAGCACATCTTTGCAGGGACTGTATGACAAGGCATTTGGCCACGGAAACCATGACTGTATCTGAAAAAGTCAACTGGCGATTTTTGGAAAATTTTGTCATAAATGACCTTGTTTGACTTTTCTTCAAAACAGAGTTTTGAAGAAGAGTCGAGGTCTATCCACGTGACGATGAACCATAGCTGTGTAAGGGCCTCCCTCTAGCCTGCATGGCTCTACTTGACATGTTTCAAAGACCAAATTGATGAATTCCTAGACCCAAACATAGAAAATGACTTTGTCTTGTAAAGGACCAGACCTTGACTGTCATGGACTTTGGTGATTGTTTACAAAAGACCTGAGCCAGCAGGAGCCAGACATGAGGGAAAATGATTAGCATGACTTTCTCTGTCAGATCATGGCATGCCCCTAGCGAAATGTAGCTAAGTGAATGGAGCGGGACACCTAAAATTGAAATGCGCAAAGAGTTTTGATCTCTGACAGAGGGCTGACCAGATCGACTCTAACAAAATCTATCTAGCAATCTTTTTATTTCTAGGGCTCTTTATCACCAACATAGCTTAGGCTAGTATCTTGGAGTAGGGAGTAATTAACTCAACAAGATAGTAAAAACAAACAAGTAGTTGTATCTTGCGGTAGGAGATAAATTCCAATTGTTACATCTGTGCTCTGGGAAGCTCCTCTTATAGGAGTCAAGCACGAGATCATATCTGAACTAGTGGGGTAATCAATCCTTCCTCATTGGGAACGATAGAAGATATACACGTATTAAAAATGGTAAACTGTGTATTAACCATTGTTGAGGAGCGTGGGGTCACTTGTTGGTAAACCTTGGATTATGTCGAGGAGCCTTCAAGGGGATTGAGCTTTGCTACTCTGCCCTTGCGTGTGTATTGGATCACAGACTATTCCCCCAGGTATATTTGTTTCTGTTGGTAACCATAGTGACCATAATCTATAGGATTCTTTCCTAAGGTGATGGTGGAGGGAAGATCCCACTGTACCTGGAGCAGACGTCGACTAGACTCACTTGGACTCTCTGGGGGGTTCTCTTCACTCGAGATGGTTTAGTGGAGAAACTTGTGCCAGTCTGTTTCATTAAGCAGGTTGTCTGGGTAACTATTCCAACCGCCATTTCTGTATTGAATTCTACGACGTTGGATTTCATCACTAACTAGTGTTTTTGGTATGGAAAGTTACTGTTTGTGTGTCGTTTGAACTCCTAGATTCTTTAGGCGTGTGATTCAAATTGTTTGGTTCTTTAGAGACTTTAGGTGGTTTTCATTGAGATTTTTCTTTGTTTGCGTGTGAAGTAATTAAAATATTTAATCGTGGCTGAATTACCGAGACAATCCCGTAGACTTCAGGGGCAACCTCCCGAGTATTCACCAAGCCAACTTGAAGGGCTATGAGCTCTTGTAACTCCTAGTGACAGTAGAGTTGGGTCACCAGAAGAAGGAGAATCTTCTTTAGTTGTGCATCCTGATTATCAAGTTCAAGCACCAGAGTATATTATTGAACCAATTTCATTTTCCGAAGTTACTGGTAGTTTTTCTTCTACTAGTGAATTAGCTGAAGAACCTGAAATTTCTAAACCTGAAACTGAACCTGCTGCTACTCCGTCATCAGGATTTGCTTCTCCAACTTCCAGTGGTCCTGGTTCACCCAGGGTAGGAAGAATCATTACCCAAAATCTTCCTTCTGGACTTATTGCTATTGAAGAACTTGTTACTCTGGAAGAAGGTATATCTATCCCTGAAAATCAACCAACTATAGAACTTAGGGAGCGTGAATCAATCTTTTACAGTCCACCTAGGAGGGACGCTTGGTATCTTTCATTGACCAATTTTCTAGAAAACCTGGGACTAAGTTTTTCACCACCTCGCATTCCTTTTCATCCAACACCTAGAGGTTATTATCCTCCTTTGAATATGTCGAGACAGTCATCCATGTTTTCTCAATCTCCAGAAACATTTTTATATGGTGGTCCTTCTGTTCCTTCTGGGTATTAGTCACTTACTGGTACTTTTTTGCGAGCATCTCCTCAACCTGTTGAACAAGGGTTATTAATTGGTAATAACGAAACTAAACTGTTGAGTGTAGAAGACATTCTTATGATGTCAGGTAACACTCCAAACCCGCAGCCTCAAGGTAGTCAGTTACCGCCTGGGGGGCAACCTCAAGGTCCTCAATTATCGCCTGGGGGGCAACCTCAAGGTACCCAGTTACCACCTGGGGGGAAACCTCAAGGACAGTACATACCTTCGGGACAGTACATTCCTCAAGGTCAACCCCAGACTCAGTACATACCTCAAGGTCAACCCCAATATCAATATGTACCTCAAGGTCAACCCCAGTTTCAGTACGTACCTCAAGGTTATAACCCTCAAGGTCAGTACCCAACCCAAGGTTTCCAACCACCTCAACCCGAACACAAAGGTGATGGAGTGTCATGTTCAAGAGCAACATACTGCCTTTTACAATATAAACAAATGTTCTTTCCCAATTTTCCCCCACCATTACTGACAATTACCTCTTAATTTTTGTGCAAGCTTGAGGAGGATAACATATGCTTGTCCTTTAAGATCATTATTCGAATGAGTCCTTCGAAGTATTTTTAATGAACACTAGAAAGGAGTGGTTCGGTCTCATTATGATTAATGAGTCCTACATTGTTTAAGTTTTGGGAGCCTAGTGAAGGGGAAACTTGATGTCATTTTCATATTTAAAGATTTTGAAAATACACAAAAATAAAACTCATTCATTTCTTTCAACGTAAATTTTTAATGAGCCCAGAGAAAATAAAGCTCGGTGTTTTTAATTTTTAGGGAGTCAAGAGAAAAACATAAGTAAACTTCACAATGTGCTTTTTTGTAAATTTAGTCTCTCAAGCCTGGAAAAGGATAAAACAATGTAGGAGAGAACACTATTAACCATGATTAGTCAACATATACATTTTTCGTAAATAGTCTAATTTAGTCTGTAAAAGGGGTAAACTTATACTAAATAGATGATTTTTCATTTACTTTCATGAGTTCGAATAGTCAAGTACTCAATGATGTTTTCATGTTTAGTGAGTGTGAAAAGGGTTTAAAAGAGAACTCCTAGGTTTCCCTTTTTCGTAAGTTTTAAATGAGTTCGAAAAAGTGATAAAAATTTACTCATTGCAAAAATGATTAATTTTTGTAAATAACCTCTCTTATGGACATTTAAACTAAAAATTTATCGCCACTACTCAAAAACATAGTAAAAACATTAAAACAACTTGTATTTTAGAGGCTAATAGGAAAAAAATAATATTTTAATGGGCCGAAAAAATTATAAAAAATCCAAAATGTAAAAAACATTTACCATTTTGTTTTTACCATTTGAGAGTGATTGAGTGCATTTTTCATCAAAAACTTAAGAGGTAGATTATGGGAAAACCGGTGGACCAAATCAGGAGCCACTTTCTCCAGTTAAACAATCTTTTCGATATCTTCATTTTCATTACTTTTATTTTCATTGTCACTGTGTACTTAGTTTTTTGGGGGGTGTTGAGGGCAAGATACCCCAAGGGTAGTTTTGGGCCTAAAAGCCCATATTTTGGTCAAATTTTGTAATCCAACTGTAAAGAATCTATATTTTGTGGTTGCGGAGCACGTAGGTGTTAAGGAGTCATATGGTTGTCCACCCTTATTTTGGAAATGTAATGTCGGTTGTAAAAGATCTACCCATGTTCCACGGACCATGAGATTGTATAAAAAGAGCTAGGCTCTAAGTAGTTAAAGGAGAATATGATGAAGAGAGTCATAGCCTAAGAGCAAGAAGTCTAAGTCTTGGGTTGTAGTGTAGGTAGAGGCTCTGTAGCTGAGTGTGCAAACGCCTAGGGTAGAAGTCCGTAGTTGAGTGTGAGGACTCCTGTAGCTGTGTACACAAGGTGGACAGAGTCTGTAATACTTGAAAGATATCAATAAAAGAAGTTATTATGCTATTTCAGTGTATTTGCTCTGTTAATGGGTTTTAATATCTTGTGTATGAATCTCCTTTATTATACTTATATGTTGCGTGAATGACTGTAGTTACATTGAATAATTGAATGCAATCACGAATATCTGCTTACGCAGTGATAGCATTAATTATTTGACAAATTAAGTTAATCGCTTAGGATAATAGAGAAATCTGCACGACACGCTAATACAGCAGCGCGAAAGTACCTAAGCCACGGGTTAAAGCTGTGTGAAGGTATTGAAGGGTGGAACAGAGGGCTAAGCAACCTGCACGAAGGAAGGTATAACCGGAATAAACCAACATCACAACCACCTCAAGGGTGTGGAAACTTGGTTCCAACATCCGCCCATACTACTTCGGGTGAGACTTCAGTCCGCACTCTGCAGACTGATGTCAAAAGGGCTAGTAGTGTAAGGATTTGTTTAGCTAACTAACGCTGAACCTAGGTCAGGCCCCCTCAAGGCAACAAATGATTCCATTGTTGGGACCAGAATCTGCATAAGAGATGTGTGATGTTGTATAACTAGAATCCAACTAAGAAGGAGATTGGAGACTGGTTGGATAGAAAGATCCATGAATTCACAACAGAGGAGAACATAAACCCGTGACTATCAAAGGAATAGTGGTTGGACCAGTACCTGTATATAGAGATTCACGAGATATTTTTCTTCTCTTTCCCTATTAAGCTATACTAGTGGATCGGGAAGCTAGCATATAGCCAAGGAAGGTGGAAACTTAATGGTCCTATTGTGTGGACCCCAGAGCTAGTGCGAAGGTTGGAAGCATTGAAGGATAAGACCATCCGCGCCATCGATCATTCGCTCGATCATGTCATAGGAGGATTTTTTATTGAATTCGTGACTGACACCTCAGTTAGCTATATGAAGGCGGAGTGACGCTTTTTCAAAGGACTGTGAGGTAAGTATGTAAAATCATTGAATACTTGGATTAAAATGTTGTTGTACGAAAAATGGTTTATACATCTACCTTGATATTTGGGACTACACAATGTGGAAAAACTTACAGGAATGAAGGAAATAAGGTTCCGGAGTATAGCCCCTTGATTTCACCTCTGCCAAGGGATGAAGAAGCAATAGTGAAGGTTTCTCCGCGAAGTGCTATTCAGTTAATAAGACAAGGATTCCCGTGAATAGAACCTCTTCCCACACCACTAGTGACTTCACCACCATTGCCTCTAACTTCACCCATACCACCTCCACCTCCACTGCAGTTTAGTATGGCAAATACAGTAAAGTTTCCTTTATTCAAAGGCTTGGGAAATGAGGACCCGGACCAATTTTGGTTCATTGTGAGGGCTGTATGGGAAGCTCAAGGTGTTACAAATGATCATATAAGGAAGGTGAAATTGGTTAGTGCTCTGGAAGATCGCGTGCTAACCTGGTATATTAAGTACTCTAATGATAACCTGAATGTTGGAGTAGCAGACATCCAAGCAACACTAAATAGGGAATTTAGTAGGCCTAAATCTAAAGCACAGTTGATTTTCGGATTCAAAGAGATCGCGATGCAACCAGGCAAGATGCCTTGGGAACTAGATCAGAGGCTGAAATGTAGGATCCGTGAAGCCAACATGAACTTGACAGATGAACATCATTGTGAATGGTTTGTGGCTTCACTACTACCACACTTGAGGAGTGCATTGTTGCAGCAAAAGATAACAACTCAAGTAGAGGCCTTGGAGATTGCCATGTGGTTACATGAGACTTCGATGAAAGATCCTAATCTAGGAGTTCAGCAGATCCATGCATAGCTGAAGAATCTGTGCCTTGAGATGGAAAGCCTGAAGCAGGACAGGACTGTTCAGCCAGAGATATGCAAGGAGGTATGGTGCTCGAAATGCAAGAGTCAGGGTCATGACAAAGACCATTGCCCAGTCTTTGCAAACTACATTGAAGGAGGAGGATTGATGCCTTTAAGGCTAGAATCTCAAGAAGGAGCTAGAGCGGGGCCTGCATTATGGTGCACTATCTGTTAGGTAGCCGGAAAACATGCCATGGATAACTGTCACTTGCTACAGAAGTATGTACAAGCACCAAAATAGTTGTTCTGCAACTTTTGTAGGTCGGTAGGACATGATGAGTGTACTTGCAGGACTTATGAATTGATGATGGATAGAACTCCCGCCTACAGGATTTAGGCCAAAACGCGGCCCCTTGACCAGAATACAAGGATGGCACGGACAGGAGTTTAGGGGCACGGATGAGGCCGAGGTGGAGAAGGGCTTGGTAGAGGTCAAGGGAAGTTGATTTTCTACAATTATGAAGGACCAGGACACTATGCCTATGATTGCACTATTCCAATGCATTTGTCGTGCAAGTATTGCACGTTGTTTGATCATGAAATAGAAGATTGTCCTATGCTGATAGCTAGGATATGTGACAATGGGGCGCTACCACCTCCCCCAACTCAGAACCTACAAATGATGACGTCTGAGCCTCGTGAGGAAGATCCAAAGGTAAATATAGTGCTCTGGAGTGGAATCACAATGGGAGATGACAAGGGGAAACAACCAGAAGACAGTACATGGGTGCAGAAGGCCCCAATGAAGGAGGTTGAGTTTGAATTGGAGTGTGCTTAGGAAGCCTTCATGGAAGCTAAGAAGAGCTTCACTGAGGCCTCCACTTCAGGAAGCAAGGATAAGCCTGAGCCGGAGATGGACCCCTTTGTGCTCACAACTTTCCTGGAAACCTCTATGAAGTTACTGCACGACAATAAGGTTGTAAAAGGGCTACAAGAACTCATCAATAGATGCACTGGAAATGCACCAGGTGAGCCGCTTGTGGTACGAAAGATTGGAAAGCATAAGACAAGGACGAAATGGGAGATGAGACTGATCGCACAAATAGGACAGTATGAAATGGATTGGGTCATTTTGGACCTGGGTTGAGATGTGTATTTCCTACCAAAGAAGACTTAGGAGTGAATGGGGAGACCTATGCTACAATGGTCTCCAATTTAGCTAAGGATGGCGAATCAGTAGAAAATCATACCCATGGGGTGGGGGGTGATCGTGGATATTGAGGGAGCGAGCACGCTGGCAGATTTTGAAGTGATAGAGATAGTGGATGATAGCAATCCATACCCTATGCTCCTGGGAATTGACTGGGCTACTAATATGAATGGGGTAATCAATTTAAAGAAGTGAAAGATGATCTTTGAGAAAAAGTCACTACGCGTAATAATACCCCTCAATCTTGTTGAGGGATCGCACTATATTGAACCAATCCACGATTATGAGAGTGATGGAAATCTGGACTGTATCTATAAGATAATAATGCAAGACCAAGACTGGGTGAATCCCACTATGAATGGACGGATTACGTGGGATCGTGAGAGTTCCTGCACATCAGACTCTAACAAAGAAATAGAATGTTGGTAGAATTGGTTACATGAGGTAACTATGCTAAATTGCAACCTGATGATCCGGTCGCTATGTTGTGTGTCATCAGAGGAAATAAATCTACCTCTTTATGATGGTATAAATGTGGTAGATATCATTTTGGATGCATTTGAAAGGGAGGTGCTAGAAAATCAATGCTTCCAGGCCTTGGACTGGTCACTGCGTGCTATGCCTGCAAGATGGTGGGGTACAGATAAGGGAAGCTTTGATGATTGGCGTGAATGAAGGAGGATGATGCAAGCATGATTTCAGAAGCCTAAGATGCGACTGACAGACAAGTATGACGGGCAGAATGATCCACGCACGCATCTGGCCAAATGGACACAAGCTTATGGAGAAAAGCCACAATTTGAGTGGGTGCACCTGTGCTGTCATACCCGGGATGTTATCTCAATGAATTGGTATATAGAAACATAGCTCTTCCATGGGACAAGTGAATGGGATATCCTATGCAAAGGATTCATGATGACATTCAATTTTGAGGATGGGTTCGACAGTATTGATGAAGCGCTACAAGAGGTGAAAGCAGTCATCTTTAGGATACCACAGGATCCTTTAGACCTGATTCAGCCTGAATGGGCTACTCAGCTGATTCGAACACTGGAATTTTATAATGTAACTGCTGAAGAGGAGGATGAGGATCCGTGGAAAATTAACATTCCAAAAACAAAAGGCCACTATGAGGTTCAAGGACTGCAGACTGAGAACCCTGATATAACAGTGTCGATGAAAACAAAACAAGTGAACATTGGTATGGAGGCAGAACCCAAATTCGTGAAGATTGGAGACTACTGGGATGACGAGACAGTGGATAAGGTTGTTGAATTATTCCATGAATATCAAGAATTATTCCCTACCAAGTTTACATATTTAAAAGGAATAAGAGGAGATCTAGGAGTGATGAAGATCACATTAAAACCTGACGTGAAGCCAATTAAGCTGACGTCTTACCGCCTAAATCCGAAATACAAGGAGAATGTCCATTTAGAGCTAGACAAAATTCTAGCAATAGGCATCATTGAGCCTGTGAAAGAGTTTGATTGGGTAAGCCCAATGGTGGTGTAGGAGAAGAAGCAGAAGGATGAGATAAGGATATGCGTGGATCTCAGAAAACTGAGTGATGCTTGTGTGCATGATCCTTTCTCGACTCCATTCACGGATGAAGTGTTGGACAATGTAGGTGGCCAGGAAGCATATTCCTTCACTGATGGGTTTGAGGGGTACCACCAAATCAAAACTGCGCCAGAGGATAAGAGCAAGACAACCTTCATGAATGAGTGGGGTTGCTTTCAATATACTGTAACACCATTTGGATTGAAGAATGCACCTGCAATATTTTCGCTTGTGGTTGTTGTAGCATTCAAGGAATTTATTCATAAGTTCCTGGAGGTATATTTTGATGACTGGACTGTATTTGCATTGGTCAAGCACCATGTAGAAAGCTTTCATTTGATGTTGGACACGTGTCGAAGATACTAGATCATGCTCAATCTCAAGAAGTGTCTGTTTTGCATTCCTTTTGGGAACCTATTAGGGCATGTGGTTTGTAGACAATGACTGATGGTAGACCCCACGAAGATCGTGGTGATCCTGAACTTGGAAGTGCCGAGGAGTGTGAAACAACTGCATGCTACTTTGGGACATACGGGATACTATGGGAAGTTTATCAAAAGCTATGCCTAGATCATCGTGCCGATCGAAAAATTGTTGAAGAAGGATGTCAGGTTCTGCCGGAATGATGACTGTAAGAAAAGCTTTGATATATTGAAAGAAACGATGGTTATCGAGTCGATTCTAGTCTTCCCGAACTATAAGAAAGAGTTTCATGTACATGTCGACGCGTCATGTATAATGCTAGGGGAAGTACTAACACAGGATGGCGGATACGGCTTGGACCACCCTATTGTGTTCACAAGCCACCGACTACCCAAAGCAGAGAAGAACTATTCTACCACTGAACGCGAGGGGCTAACTATGGTGTATGCGCTCCAGAAGTATCGACACTACTTTTGGGAGACCACTTTAAGATGTATACGAATCACCCCGCACTGAAGTACCTAGTCAATAAGCATGTGTTGGGGGGGTGAATCTGCAGATGGCTCTTATTGTTCCAAGAGTATGATTTTGAAGATGTTGTGAATCCTAGATGATTGAACGTGGGACTAGACCATCTGTCGCATATCGAAATAGGGGAGGAACCTACTAACTTGGAAGAAGGATTGCCTAATGCACAACTATTTGGAATGGCTCTTCGGGCCTATGAAATCCCTTTAAAATGCGGACAGTGACTACTTTATTTTATGAACAGAGAAATGATGTAATACTGTAAATCCCGCCTTCTTCATGTATTTTGGACTTCAAAAGTCCTCAAAAATGGTTTATTCATCCATTGGGTCCACCTTTGGGGTCGCTGTCGCATGTCACACTCAACCTATTCTATGGCTCCCTTTGTATTTTGTTTAAACAACGAAAACAAAAAAAATACATTGAAAATGGCTCCCTCCGAACTTGAAATAATATGTGATTTCATTCCGAATCCCATTGGGTCTAGGATTCATCGCTATCACAATGTCCCATAGTTCCTTTGTATTTCGTTTAAACAATGAAAACACACAAAAATGCACTGAAACTGGGCTTTGGCAGATTTCAAAATCAATGCACTAGCACGTACATAACCATCGGGTCTGGTTATCAGGTCGCACATATGCTTGTGCATAGGCCCCACCCCTTAGTGTTGTTCCACTATGATACAGTGATGCAATCTAATTGCAATCACATATTTCCCGAGCCAGAGGTCCATGGTTAGCACTCATAGTAATCCCCGATAGCGATTCGCCGATGCGACCCGCCGATCCCATCATTGGAGATTGCTGATTGGCGATGTCTTGCGTTGTTCCTTTAGGTTGTCCTCTTTGCAGCGCTGATTGTGATTTGCTGCTTAGATCTAGGTCGTTGATCGGCAAGATCTAGAGGCTACTGTGCATCTCTATTTAAGCCGTCAATGTGTGTTTTTTCACTGTTTTTTATGTGTTTCTGCCCTCCGATAATGCATTTCCGCCATGCTAAGGGTTCTTGGCATGCGACTGTTGGGATTTTTGAATGATACTTAGGTAATTTTGAAGCCTTCAAGAGCATATTTGGGTACATTGGCATGATTATGCTGGCTTATGGAGACTTTCAAAAAAAAAAAAAAATTGGATCCATTTTTGGGCCATTTTCCAACAAGGTTAACACGAACAACATGCAAAAAACTAACAGTACAAACCCCTTTTAGGCTTGTCTATGGTGTGGAAGCCATAATGCCTATGGAATACATCATGCCTAGTTTGTGCATAGTAGCACTCACAGGTATGATGGATCACAGATCCCTGGAAGAGAGGCTCGCACAGTTGGATGAGCTCGAAGAAGAAATATTTTTTACTGGGTTTCACCAACAGGTCTAAAAGCAGTGTGAAAAGGCATGGCATGATCAACACATCAAGATATGGACATTTAAGGTAAATGATCTAATTTTGTTGTATGATAGTAATTTTGATAAATTCCCCGAAAAATTCAAGATGCACCGGTTAGGGCCTTATGTTATTAAGGAGATTACCAACGGAGGAGCAGTACAGTTGGTCAAGTTAAATGGAGATCCCTTCCTAGGAAAGGTGAATGGTAGTCGCTTGAAGCCATACACCAGCAATCTGGCCATTTGACTAAATGAAAGTAGCATAGTCTTAG
Organism: Pinus tabuliformis; assembly: GCA_031772625.1. NCBI lineage: Eukaryota > Viridiplantae > Streptophyta > Pinopsida > Pinales > Pinaceae > Pinus > Pinus tabuliformis. Next base: position 335,275,831 of record CM062810.1, on the reverse strand, counting down.
TGCTCCAAGTAGCTAAAAGGAGGTGTGGGACTATAAACTACACTTCCCAGGTTGGGGAGTTGCGATTTCGGGACTGCATGAAGCAGGGAAGTGTCACAGGGTCCGCGACAATGTGAAGGTAGTTGCACTACTCGTGGAAATAGTGTGTAGGTCCACAAGAAAGTGACCACTAAAGTCACTGTTCATGATTTGATGGTCATATTGTGGCCAAATGGAGTGGGCGACAGGAATTTAAGGTGAAATTTATGGATTAGATTCTTGAAAATATGCCGCCAATCTAGCATTAATGGGCCGAATGTGGGGGGAATGGTCGGATTTGAATTCAAAAGGCCCTAGAAATGACAGGTGGTTGTCCAACGAAAAGCACTTGGTATTTTGAAAATTCAGTTGTTGCGTTATTAGGTGTGTATGGACCATGCGAATTTTGAGGATTTGAGAGCAAGTTCAGCGTTTGATAGATTGTCGAAGGAGACACAGGATCTCCTGAATAGAATGATGTCGAAACCCGAGGAAGCTGTGCAGGAAATTGAGGTAGTAGAAGCTACCCCAGAGAGTGCCGAAGTGGTAGTCGAAGTCCCTAAATCACCTAGGACATCGAGACCAAAGAACGATAAGTAGACTATGCTACCTATACGCATCTCACCAAGAAACCCACAGAGGACCCAGCTCACTTTGTCGGAAAAGGGGAAGGCCATTAATCTGGAGGCCAACGAGGAAGAATCTGAAGAAATCCTGGCGGATGAGGAGGATTTGGAAATGGAAGTTGAAACCCAGGGTGCGGACCCTATTACCAAGTTACCAGAATATGTTCCTCCATGCAAGGGCAAAGCCAAGGTGCCAAAGGACATAGATGAGAGCAAGAGCTCCCTGCAAACTCCGTTGCTCCTAGATGACATTGTTTTTTAGGGGCCACACTTAGGGTGGGTTCCTGTACTAAAGTTTGAAGATTGGGACCTTGCAGATCATGAGAAATTCCTGCATTTAGCGACTGAGTGGCTAATGTGCCAACAGATTGACACGACTTCTCAAGGGTGTAGAGAAATCCGATTTTCTCAACCTGATCTGGGTATCGCATTATCATCGTGCCCCAGTGACCGTCTTCGTCATCAGGTAGCTGCTCTTCTTGGTGCATGATGGGTGTTTGTGGTTGGAGGAGCTCATTCCCATCACACACTACTTGATCCATCGGATCACACAACTGCCTTACTAAGGAGAGGATCCAGCCAATATATCAGAAGGAAATGGTGGTGAGTTGTCCCGCGCAAAAGCTACGAAGAAGAAATTCAAGTTGGAGAAGAAGAAATGGGGATATGCCATCTCTAGCATTAACAACCCTTTAGTCAAGGTAGCAACACAAATATTAGCAAGAAAGGTGATGCGGAAGTGCTGCGCGGATGAGGTGCCCGTGCCTGTGATTGCACTAGTAGCCCAATGTGTTGAAGGAGTCCAGTTCAACTGGGCGAATTATCTATGTGGTGAGTTCCTAACGAACTACCATGAGGCACAGGAGTAGGGCAAGACATTCCACTATGCGTGGCTCTTGTTATCGATTGTGCTGGTGGCATGGGAGCTGCCATAAGACAACCAATTCCCTTCGGTCATGCCAGACCTTCCAGAGGCAGCAAAGTATGCTTCACTGCGAGCAACCAAGGACGTGCAACACGTAAAAGAAAGCAATATCTTTTGGGTCTTGATGGAGATGAGTATCTAGATGGGGATCAATCACAAGTCGTTGTTCTCTCCCACAGTATACGCTAGTTTGTAGAGCTTTATAGAGTTCAAAGTGGATTTCCACCATGTCTTTATCAGGGTTTGGAAGGACCCCATGAAGACATGGCATAGCTTACCTTATCTGGCAACAGATGATGTTATCTTTGTAGTCCTCGAGTCTTGGCCATCGAAGTGGCGCACTGCAACAGGCTCCGCGGTGGAAATGGACAAGTCTATCGCGCAACATAAGAAGGAAGAAACAAAGCTCAAATGAAGAAGATGGTTGAGAAGCGCAAAAAAGAGGAAGTTGAGGCTAAGACCCAGTAGTGCGCGACGCTGTGAAATTGGTAGAACAACAGGAGATAGAAGGAGAAGATCACGAAGGACAAAAGTCACCTTTGCCAGGGGCTGAGGTAGAAATAGAGGAGCTGATAGAAAAAGGTGGCATGGACCTGCAGACAACATCCACCCAGCTCAAGCATGAGAAACCGCAAGAGAAGGTAGTGTCATGAAATAAAACCAAGGCTTCAAAGACATCCTTGGACCCAATCACCCTCGCTGAGGGGGATTTTCATGATATTGGAGAAACAGTGAGGGATGTCACCACGGAGGCCCTCCAACAGTTCAAAGAGAAGTAGAAATTGGTATTAGGGGCTCTCCAGACAGAGCTGCAGGATTTGCAGGCTCGGACTCCATAGGCTGGCACAGTGTCCACCAGCTTCACGATCGGCACTTCAGCTACCGCGGAGATGTTGCACACAAGGATGACCAATGTGACATTGCTACCAAATGGGGCACTTACTACAGAAAATGAGGTTGCAGGCCCACGGTCAACAGCCTAAAAGGGGTGGGATTGAATATGGCTGCACTCCCTTGGGAGATGCTCCACCTCTTGTAAGATGGAGTCACCGTGGAACTTAGGGCCCAAGAGAGTCGCGCTCTGCAGGTGATGAGTGAGCAGTGCATCAATAATGAGCAATTAGGCTTGTAGCACAATGAGTTAGTGGAATAGAATAAGAAAATCATGCAAGTAGTGGAGGAAGTCTGTTGAATGGTCCCAAAGTTGGACATTCAGGTAGAAGAATCGGTTGAGGTGCGTGTCCGTAAGTTGGCCAAAGGGGTGCGCAACACTCAGATAGAGATGGCTAGGATTCAGCTGGAACTGAACCTGCAAATCACAAAATTGCAGTTGAGGGCTTATCCTTCAACTCTGCTGAAAGTCAGGGAACAACGTGCCACCACTGTTACAATAGCAATAGCGGTGGTCGAAAATGTAGTAGCATACTACACGCAACTTTTTGAATAGTCATTCGAGGTCCTGACCACCCTGCACAAGGACCCAAATGTAGAGTGCCTGGAGATAGAGGCATGTGAGTTACAACAAATATATGACAAGGTCAAAGGGACCATGCAAACGGTCTCCCTCACACAAAGGCTCGCACGGATGTAGGAGGAAAAGGTGCTTAAGGAACAAGTGGATGTCGCTCGGCACAAAGAAGTATTCCTGAAAGCACACCTATAGCCATGGATAGACGAAGCATATATGATCACAGCTTCCATTGAAGGAAAGATTGCGACACTGTAGGAAACTCAACAAAAGATTCAAGGTAGAATTTCAGTGGCAATAACCAAGTAGAGAGTGGAAGAAGTCCAGCAGGCATTTCTTAGTGCGCTGCCGAGGTTGTGGTCATCCAGACAGTGCTGGAAGGTCTTCATGCTAAGATCTTTGTAGCTACATAGTGACTTGAGGGTGAGTCATGATGTTTGTGTTGGGGGCCTGTTGGGCGCGAGATCCCCCAAGGGTAGTTTTGGGGCTAAAAGCCCATATTTTGGTCAAATTTTCTAATCCAAGTGTAAAGTCTCCGCATTTTGTGGTCACAAAGCACGTAGGTGTTAAAGAGTCATAGGGTTGTCTGCCCTTATTTTGGAAATGTAATGTCAGCTGTAAAAGATATACCCATGGTCTGTGGACCATGGGATTGTATAAAAAGAACTAACCTCTAAGTAGTTAAAGGAGAATACGACAAAGAGAATCATAGCCTTAGAGCAAGAAGTCTAAGTATTGGGTTGTAGTGTAGGTAGAGGCTCTGCAGTTAAGTGCATAGAGGCCTAGGATAGAATTCCACAGCTGAGTGTGGAACCCCTGCAGCGGTGTGCACAGGGTGGACAGAGTCTATAATACTTGAAAGATATCAATAAAAGAAGTTATTCTGCTATTTCTGTGTATTTGTTCTGTTAACGGGTTTGAATTTCTTATGTATCAATTTCCTTTATTATACTTATATGGTGTGCGAATGATTGTAGTTACATTGAATAATTGAACGCAATCATGCATATCTTCTTACGTGGTGATAACATTAAGTATTTGACAAGATAAGTGAATCACTTAGGATAATAGAGGGATCTACACGGCACACTGCTACAGCAGCACAAGAGTATCTAAGCCATGGTTAAAGTTGCACGAAGGTTGATCGTGTACTTTCGTGAAGGTACTGAAGGGTGGAACAGAGGGATAAGCAACCTGCATGAAGTCAGGTATAGCCAGAATAAACAAACATCAAAACCATCTCAAGGGTGTGGAAACTTGGTTCTAGCATCGCCCCATATTGCTTCGGGTGAGACTTCAGTCCGCGCTCCACGGACTGATACCGAAAGGGCTAGTAGTGTAGGGATTTGTTTGGCTAGCTAATGTTGAACCTCGGTCAAGCCCCCTCAAGCCAATAGGGGGATTTTATTAATTCAAAAATTTCCCTCAGCATGCATAGTTTCTCTTAATCAGGCATGCGCATTGTTGGCTTATTGGGGCCTGACCCAGGTTTAGAAGTGTTTTAGCCAAACAAATTCCACACTACTGGCCCTTTCGGCAACAATCCTTGAAGCACAGACTGAAGTCCCACCCGAGGTAGTATGTGAGGGTGCTCGAACCAGGTTTCCGCACTATAAGGATGTCTTGATGAGTTCTATAGGGGTCGCGAACTGATCTGCATACTCGCGCTACACTGCACAGCTGTCTGGCCTTCGCGTAGCTCTGCGATGAGGCACTTCCTAGATTCCTTATTATTAGTACGGTTATTATAGATCTAATTTAATTCTTAGAGTCTTAATCAGCATTCAATAGTTATAACCAGCACGTGCAACCATAAATCTTAAACATATGCATAAAACCATAACATAAGAATATTCATACAGATCAGAGACCAAACACACAATAATTCAAAAACACTTATTCTTATTAATCTTCTGTTTTAGTACAACCCAATTCCGCCCTATGCACTTAGCTGCAGGGGTCCGTGCACATAGTTGCAGACTCTACTAGGCCTCTGCGCACACAGCTACAGAGCCTTCTCTAACCACTATCAAACCTTACTTGGACTTACAGACTCAGATCGAATATTGCCTTCATAAACCCATAATGCTTAGATCCGAACCAAAAGATACCTCTACCCTTAGATCCTCGCTCTATTTATACATTCCCACCATGGGTAGGCCGACATATTCTATATTAACTTTACATTATTTTCGGGCGAACAACCCTTTGACCTGACTCATTACAATTCGCGCTCCGCACACTTCACAGAACTTTTACAGTATTAATACCCAAAATTGTGGGCTTTAAGCCCCAAAACTGTTACACAGGGGATCCACTGCCCAACAGGCCCCCAACACAATCATCATGACTCGTCCCGAGTCACTCGTTGGTGCGGCGAGACATGCTGCTAAGGTGTCGCAGTCCACCATCCCTATGAGTGACGCACTACATTATGTTGCTGCATCCTTGCCTCTTGCAAAACTTATTCAAGCTCCTATTCTATTGCCTCTAATAATTTTCTCAACCGATGATGCTCATTCTTCTCTGCTCGTTTAACACAAAGCGACCCCTCATAGGATTTTAGATCTAGCTGAGATGTTAAAGGCGGGACTCCTTTATGCCAGAGGTCCAGTATACCCACTGTCTACTGAAGCTTGTGTTGCATTTTTGCAAGAGAGATGATGCTGTCCGCGATGTCCCAATCTTCAAGGTGCGTCAGAGACGAACTGTTAACCGAAATTCCATCGTTCATCTCAAAATTCAACGCCTTTCCCTTATCTTTCATGTGTCGCCTTCCAGGCCATGGTCTTGACAACGGCATCCAGACCAGTCCTACTACTTGTCTAAGAATTTCCGGCACATCCGCTATCGTCGGTGTTGAGCTCAACACGACATCCGTGGCCGTCGACATTACACTATCCAGAAGGTCCTGTATCTATTTTGGCAATATTGAAAACCCCAGGCTTCCTCCTTTATCATCAAAGTTCAACGGTTCCATACCTATTGGAAGGCACAATAGCTTAAGTCGCCAGATGCCACAATTTGTGCATTGGATGCCCCATTGTAATTTATAGGCCTGTGGAAATTCAAATTCAGCCATTCCCTTCTTTTATGGCTTATTAATGCTAGATCTACGGTAGATCGTTCTAAATCTCACTCGTACTGCATATCTTAATTACCCGCCACCCGCTCCTTTTCACCGAAACTTGGACATCTTGTCATGAACAGTGACAGCAATGGTAACTTCCCTATTTATCCACACAGCAGCGCAGCCCCTTTTTCGTAACCATGACCCTTATGACCTACCGGTCCTGCACATGCCCCCGTTGTCATGCAGCTCCCTAACAGATAGTTTTATCGTCCCACACTCTCTTCCAACTGTCTGGAGTGATGAGACTATGCTTCGATCGGTTAGTCAGGTAGCCAGCCCCCCCATGTAGGGCTTTAGGCAACTACCATTTACTTTTCCTGGGAAGGGCTCCCCGTTTAGTTTGACAAGTCGGACCGCACCTCCGTTTGTGACCTCTTTTACCACATAGGGTCCTAGCCAATGCATTCTAAATTTTCCAGGAAATTTTTCGAACTTACTGTCATATAGAAATACTAAATCATTTACTTTGAATGTGTGTAACTTGATATGGCGATTGTGCCAAGCTTTCTCACGTTGTTTCTATACCTGTTGTTGGAATCCTGCAAGAAACCATTCTTCTTCAAGTTCTTCCAGTTGCGCGAGCCTGTCTTCCAGAGCTTCGTGATCTGCCATGCCTGTCATCGTTGTGATCCACAGACTGGGTACAATGTATTCCATTGGCATAACTGCTTCCATTCCATAGACTAATCGGAACGGTGTCTGACCCGTCAAATTTTTGCGCGTGGTTCGGTAGGCCCATAATACAATAGGTATACACAAGTCCAGTCATTTTGTTGCACGTTACACACTTTAATCAATGCATGCTCTAGAATTTTGTTAAAGGCTTCTACTGTCCCATTAGCTTGCGGATGATATGGCATGCTCTGCTGATGATACACCTGGAATTCTTCGGTGAGTGTGCTAATAGTTTCATTTAGGAAGTGCATTCTGCGGTCACTCATGAGAATTTTTGGACATCCAAACCGTGTCAGCACGTTGTCGAACAAGAATTTCGCAGTCATGGCAGTTGTGCAATCCTTAATCGGCTGTGCTTCCACCCATCGAGTCAGGCACTCAGTCACAATAATGATGTAGCACGCACTCATTTTCCCCTGAGGCTTGATCGGCCCCACAAAGTCTATCACCCATTTTTCGAATGGTTGCAGTGTCATTTGTGGATTGAATGGCATCTCATCCCTTCGCGATGGTTTCCCAGTCCATTGACATATGTCGCAGGTGCAATAGTATGCTTTTGACTCTTGATGTAGGGTTGGCCACCATAGGCTGGTGCGAAGAATCTTCTGCGCTGTCGCCTGTCCTGCATAGTGTCCTCCTGCAACCCCCCCCATGTGCTTCTACAAGGATCTATCCTCATTCAAATTCAAGTACATATCTTCATAATATTTCTTCATTTCCCATTTTATGGAGGTGCCCTACGATGACAAAAAAATTCGTCGCACGTATCACCAATTCATTCTTCTACTGGACTGAATATCCCTGTGGCACGGTCCCTGTGGTTAAGAAATGGATGATATCTTCGAAGTGGCTGTCCGTGACCTGCACTGCATAGAGCTATGCATCAGGTAGTCCTTCCTCCAAATTTGTTGGCTCCTCACCGTCTTAATTCGTGATAGGTGATGTGGTCTGCATTTAAGCGTCCTAGTTTTAAAATGACCTCAAAGTCATACTCTTGAAATAGGAGCAGCCATCAGCATATGCGTCCCCCCAACACAGGCTTATTCACTAAGTATTTCAACACGGAATGATCATTATACATATTAAAGTGCCCACCCAGCAAACAATGGCCATATTTCTGAAGTGCGTATGCCATCACCAATCCTTTGCGCTCAATAGTAGACTAGTTATTTTCATCTTTGGACAGCGGCCAACTTGCGAACACAATCGGGTGATCAATGCCTTCCGCACCTTCCTGCATAAGTACAGTGCCTAGTGCGATACATGACACATCAACATGTATATGAAATTCAATGTCCCATTTTGGAAAGACCAGAATGGGGGTAGATACCATTTTTTCCTTGAGAACCTCCAGACTTTTCTTACATTCCTCATTCCAACAATATGTAGCATCCTTTTTTCAACAACTGTTCCATTGGTGCTGTAAGTTGTGCGTAGCTCTTTATTAACTTCCGATAGTAACCAGTGTGTCCCAATGTGGCGCGCAGTTGTTTGACACTTCGCGGTGCTTCCAAATTGAGTATGACAGCAATCTTCGCGGGATCCACCATCAGGCCTTGTCTCCAGACCACATGGCCGAGTAAGTTTCCAAAGGGGACAAGGAAGGTGCACTTCTTAAGATTCAGTGCAATTTGGTGCCATCAGCAAGTATCCAGGGTCAACCATAAGCTCTCTATATGTTTCTTGACTAGCCCAAATATAGTCCAATCATCAAAATAAACCTCCAAAAACTTATGGATGAATTCCCTGAATGCGGCCACTACTACGCACAAAAATATCATCGGCATGTTCTTCAATCCAAAGGGCATAATAGTGTACTAGAAACATCCCCATTCGGTCATGAATGTTGTCTTGCTTCTATCTTCCGGCACGATCTTGATCTGATGGTACCCTGAGAACCCATCCGTGAATGAGTACGTTTCCTGTCCGCCAACATTCTCCAGGACTTCATCTGTAAATGGTGTTGGGAATGGATCATGAACACAGTCATCATTCAACTTTCAGAGGTCCACGCAGATTCAAATTTCTCCCTTCTGTTTTTTCTCCTACACTATCATAGGACTCACCCAGTCAGACTCTTCCATTGGTTCAATAATTCCTACTGATAGCATTTTGTCTAATTCTTTGCAAACCTTTTCCTTATACTTCAGATTTAAACAGTAATGGCGCTGCTTAAATGGCTTCGCGTCAGGTTTCAGAGTTATCTTCATCATTCCTAGGTCGCCAAGGATCCCTTTTAACTCAGTGATTTTGGTCGTGAATAAGACTTGATATTCACGAAGTAACTCGACGACCTTATCCACCATGGCATCATCCCAATAGTCCCCAAGCATCGCGTACTTCAGCTCCTCCTCTGTACCAATGTTTACTTTCTTCATTTTCAATGGCACAGTGATGTTGGGGTCCTCGATTGGCGGTCCTCAAATTTCGCAACTCCCTTCAGTTTCTGGAATAGAAATATTTAGGGGGTCATCATCCTCATCCTCTGCTTGTATGTTGTAACATTCTAGGGCCTAGCTTAACTGATGAGACCATACTGGTTGAACTATTTCTCGTGGTTCCTGCGGTATTTTGAAAATGGTGGCTTTCACAACTTGCAGCGCATCATCAACAGTATCCACCCACTAGTCTTCAAATAAGAATGTTAACAAAAATCCCTTGCACAAGATATATATCCCATTTGCCCATACCATGTCAAAATCCTGTCTCGGTATACCAGTTTCTTGGGATGACATCCAGGGTATGATAAAATAAGTGTACCCATTTAGGCTGGGACTCTTCACCATAGGCTTTGGTCTATTTTGTGAGGTGCATGCACGGGTCATCGCATCCATCGTACTTCTCGATTATTCGAAGTTCCAACTTCCCAAACCTTAGCTGCATCATCCTTCTGCAGTCACGCCAATTTTCAAAATTTCCTTCATGTGTTCCCCACCAACGCACAGGTGTTGCACGCAACAACCATTTTAATGCATCGAACCTCTGATGCTCTGGTACTACACTCTCAAAGTTGTCGAAGAATTCATCCACCATTGTCAATCCATCATAAGTTGGTAGATCTCGAGCTTGGGTGGTTACGCAACGCAGCGATTTGGTCATCATATTACAATTTAGCATTGTCACTTCACTTAACCGATTGTGCCATCGTTCATCTTCTTCGTCTGAATCTGCAAGGTAGGATTCTGCGTGGTCCCATGAGACCCTTCCATTTGCAGTCGGATTTAGCCAATCCTAGTTTCGCGTGGTTATTTTGTAGATATAATCTAGCTCCTCATCGCCTCCATCGTCACGCACGGGTTCAGTGTAGCATTCTCCTTTCAGCGGGATCCAGTGGAACTATCACACGTAGGGACTTTTTCTTGAATATCATCTTCCAGATTTTTAGGTTGATGACTCCATTCATATCCATAGCCTAGTCTATTCCTAGCAGCACAGGGTACGAATTACTGTCATCTACAATTTCTATTACTTCGAAGTCCGTCTGCATGCTTGCGCCTTTGATATCCATTGTTACCCCTTGTAATCTCCCCATGGGCAAGATTTTTTGTTGGTTTGCCATCCATAATTGAATAGGAGACCATTGTAACACGGGCCTACCCATGCGTTCCAAAGTCTGTTTTGGTAACACGTTCGTGTCCGATCCCAGGTCTAAAATTACCTGATCCATCTCATATTCGTCGATTTGTGTCGTCAACCTCATTTCTCGTCCGATGTGCAGTGCATGCCTTCCCAATTTTCAAACTATGCATGGTTCACTTGGTCTTGCATGCCTAGATATCATCCCTTGTAGTCCCTTAACCACCTTATTATCGCGCAGCAGCTTCATGCATGTCTCTAAAAAGGTAGTAACCATAGAAGGATCCATTCCTGTTTCTGGTTGATCCTTACTACCTAAAGTAGAGACCTCCGCGAAGCTCTTCTTAGCTTCCATAAATGTTTCTCTTACACGCTTCAAGTCAAACCCAGGTTCCTTTGTAGGGGCCTTGCGTACCCAGGTATCTTCTTCAGGCTGCTTCCCCTTATCTTCCCCTATAGTTGTGCCACTTCTAAGCACCATATTCACGTTGGGGTCTTGTTCGCGTGGAAGAACTCATCATTTGGATATTTTGAGTTGGAGTAGGTTGTAGTACCCATTTTTCATGCATTTGTGCGATCATCATCAGACAATCTACCATTTCATGATCAAATTGTTCCAGTACGGGCAAGATATTCTCGTCGGGTTGGTACAATCGCGAGCGTAGTGCCTCGGTCCTCCATAATTATAATAGATCAACTGTCTGCGCCCTCCTCCAGGTCCCATTCCTCCTCATACTCTACCTTTCCCTTGAAAGCCACCGCGCACTATTGCTGCAGCTGGTTCCTGACCCCACACCTCAGTCTGCATCCTATAGGTAGGTGTTCGATCCATCAAAAATTCATAACTCTAACAATTTTGTTCATTGTGGCCCACCGATCTACGAAAATGCAAAATAACTACTGGGGGGTCTGTGTAAATTTATGTAATAGATGAGAGTTGTCCGTTGTGTGCTTTCCTCCCACCTGACAGATCGCACACCAGAGCGCGGGTGCCGCACTTGGCCCTGCCTCTGCCTCCAGTCTCAACGGCATTAGTCCCCCCTACCAAATAGTTCGCGAATACCGAACAATGATCCTTATCGTGGCCCTCGCTTTTACATTTTATGCACCACACCTCTTCTCGTGCTTCTGGCTGGGGCGCCCTATCCTATTTCAAACTCTGCATCTCCAAGCATAAGTTTTGTAGTTGCACATGGATCCATTGAACTCCGAACCCAGGATCCTATATCGGAGTTTCATGCAACCTCATTACTTTGTCCAATGCTTCTGCCTAGGTTGAAATCTTTTGTTGTGATAGTGCCATCCTCAGATGTGGTGTCAAAGACACCACAAACCATGTGCGGTGTTGCGCATCCATCAGCGTCATGTTAGCCTCGTGGATCGTGCTCTTAAGTCTCTGATCTAGATCCTATGGGTTTTCGTGTGGCAGCATCGAGATCTCCTTGAATCCGTTGCTCAACTGTGTCTCCGATGTCAGCCGGCTAAATTCTTTGTTTAATGCAATCTGGATTTCTACTATTCCGGCATTCGGATGATCATTCAAGTGCTTGATATACCAAGTTAGCGCATGATCCTGCAACACACTTACCAATGTGTCCTTCCTAATGTTATCATCCGTAACTCCGTGCGCTTCCCATACTACTCTTACTACAAACCAAAAATGATCGGGATCTTTGCTCCCTACCCCTTTGAATACAGGCAACTTGATCGCACCTCCCATGCTAAACGACTGGTTCGGTGGAGGCGGTGTAGGCGAAGTCGGAGGTGAAGAAGGTGACGGGAGTGGTGGCGTTAGCGGGGATGATATCTGCGGAATGCGCTGCTTGATCAAACTGACTACACTCCTCGGAGAGACCCAAGCATGCTCTTCATCACTTGCTCGTGGAGGTGAAATTAAAGGACTGTTTCCTAACCCTTCGATACCTTTGTAGGCCTTATTGCTCCATGTCATTCCACTCATTAATGGATTCGCATCACCCATTTTTCACATAAGAGCATCTTGATCCAGGTATTCAATGATTTGATGTACTTACATCATGTTCCTTTGAGAAAATGTCTTTCTACTTCACTATAGCTGACAGTTGTGTCTATCGCAAATTCAGTGATAAACCCTCCTATGATCCGATCTAGCTAGTGGTGTACAGCCCGCGCGATCATATCTTCAGATGCTTCTAGCCTGCACACCAACTCTGGAGTCCACACTATGGGCTAATCAATCTTGTACCTTCCTTGGCTATCTACTAGCCTCGTGATCCACTCATACAGTTCTGAAGAGAAAGACGCGAAGAATACTTTTGTATATACGTAGCGATCCAGCCACCTCTTTTCAGATATATGCGGGGTTTTATTCTCCTGTACCACGAAATCGTGAAGCTTCTTATCCGGGCAATCTTCAATATCCTTCTTCATAGGGTTCCAGCGTTCCGACATCAAACATCCCTTAGGTAGATCCTGGTCTCAGCAACAGAACCATTTGTTGGCTTATTGGGGCCTAACCCAAGTTCAGAAGTGTTTTAGCCAAACAAATCCCGCACTACTGACCCTTTTGGCAACAATCTGTAGAGCGTGGAATGAAGTCTCACCCATGGTAGCATGGGAGGGTGTTGGAACTAGGTTTCCGCACCATAGGGATGTCTTGATGATTTCTGGAGGGGTCGCAAACTGATCTGCATACTCGCGCTACACTGCATAGTTGTCTGGCCTTCGCGTAGCTCTATGATAAAACATTTCCTAGATTCCTTATTATTATTATAGTTATTATAGATCTGATTTAATTCTTAGAGTCTTAATCAACATTCAATAGTTATAACCAGTGCACGCAACCATAAATCTTAAAGATATGCATAAAACCATAACATAAGAATATTCATATAGATCTGAGACCAGACACACAATAATTCAAAAACACTTATCTTTATTAATCTTCTATTTCAATACAACCCAATTCCGCCCTGTGCACTCAACTGTAGGGGTCCGTGCACACAGCTGAGGACTCTACTAGCCCTTTGTGCACACAGCTGCAGAGCCTTCTCTAACCACTATCAACCTTGACTCAGACTTATAGACTCAAATCGAATATTGCCTTCATAAACCCATAGTGCTCAAATCCGAACCAAAAGATACCTCTACCCTTAGAGCCTCGCTCTATTTATACATTCCCATGGTCCGTGGACCATGGATAGGCCAACATATTCTATATTAACTTTACATTATTTTTTGGCGGACAACCCTTTGACCTGACTCATTACAATTTGCGCTCCGCGCACTTCACAGAAATTTTACAGTATCAATACCCAAAATTGTGGGCTTTAAGCCCCAAAACCGTTACGTGGGGGATCCGCTACCCAACACGCACACCAAACCAATTTTTTACACGTAAAAATGAGATTTGCGTGATTTCTAAGGATAGAACCACACAAATACACACTTCTCTTAAAATGTGGCTGCACACAGTGCCGAGGGCTTTGAAAAAATTATGAAAAATTCCCAAATGTTTTGCAAAAAATCATCACAATGTTTTCGAATGATTTTCCATGTTTATTTGTAGGGTTTTCAATGTTCGTCTGCAAAAATGGAGTGGATGGATCGTGAACACGAAGAACATGATGTGACAGTTTTGAACCATATAGAAACATTACAGACTTTGAGAAACTGTGGCCTGTACAATTTTTTCACAATCCCAGGCATGAAGGCCTAACTATATTTGCTGGAATGGATGGTGAGAAAATGGAATGTGCAGGAAGAGTGCTTCCTATTTGTAGTTCATAAACTCACGATAGATGTTGATGACATATATTTATTAACTAGGCTCTCATTCTATGGAGTTTAAATTTCTTTGTATGGGTATAAATGAGTTAGTGAAAGAACTACCACTTACCTAGTGCAACATTGTTCCCTTGAGTCTGAAATCAAAGACGATCGCATTGATATCAAAACCATTGAAAAGCTTCCTTTGATGACTATCACCTTTAGTGTTTCATGATTATGTGGGAGTGTAGCACTTCACTTACTCACCAAGGCTCAGATACAACTTTTTGTAGAGTGCTCACAGCCTACGGTATTCAACTGGTGTGAAAGGGTAGTTTCCAACCTCAAAGGGAAACTAACTAGAGCGAAAATTAAAAAAAAAAAAAAAAATGGGTATGGTGCCATTGTTATCTCTTTCTCTCTATAGAGGACCTCCCTTCTCTCCCCACAGGTAGCCATAGATGTAGGAGGACCACAAGATCCTCACATGGTGAAGTGGGTCACGTTGATGGCACACCACAGAGTTGGTGATGGCCTAACTGTTCGATATACTCCTGATTTATTTGGATGGTTGGCACGTCATATCATTATGATCAAGGAATTTCCATATGCAGGCATGGATTATACGGGTGATCTAGGTATCCCACTACCAGCTGCAATACAGTGGGGTGTGTTATAGCTCCAAATCTCACTCTTATGGTTTGTGATGCTACACTCATGGCCTAGGGCAACCCCTCCTTCCAGACCTGGTCCAAAAATTTAAAAAACAGTGTTTTATTCCCTATACGCGACATTGCCCTGAGTTAAATGCGTGTACACGCGGGTCTGTCATACCCAACCCATGTGTATCTATTAAAACACTTAAAAAAATAATAAATTCCTCTTTTTCGGGCGGGGATCGCGGGTTTACCTGCTGGATCACCTGTTAGTGCCCGTGGCCCAACTGTTCCCAACCAACTCCTAACTAAAAAACTACTTTGGAGAGGGTATAAAAAGACATCAAAGGGAAGGCCAAGGGGAGAGAAAGGAGAGCAAGATTATTATGCTGAGATTTTTCCCTTAGACCAGGTCTGAAGTCCTTGGTGCATTCTGCACTTCCCCCATTTTGCATAGGAAACCCTTGTTTCCATGTGTATTGGTGATCATTCATCCTTGATATCATCATTGAGTAAGACTTGGAAGGAGCTCTTGTTGGAGGCTTGAGGCTGGAACGAATCCGGGAGGAAGCTTGCTTGGAGCCTGCTGAAGGTGTTCAGGTGATATCTTTCCGATATATGTACTTTATTTGCCTTTATATATAAAGAAACACGTCTTTGTTCCCGAATAATCTTTCTTTATGCTTATGAGATTCTTGTGTTGAATTCTTATGAAAGTGGTTACTTAAAGATTTTTTATAACTAACTTTATAGCATAAAGATGATTTATACATAAGTATCTGTACATGTACTGTTGTGTTCTTTGATTTGTTTGTCTTGCAGGTCAAAGAAAGAAGAAGGGAACTCCAAGAAGGGTTTGGACCCTTAAGGTCTTCTCGAACGTAGGACCTTAGGTACGTACCCTTAACGTTAGCATTTGCTTAAAAGTAAAAATGATGGCTGTGTATGTGTGTTTCTTTGAATAAGCAATTTTCAGTCTGGTAGAGTCTTAGCCCAAAGGACCCTAGGGGTACTTTCCCTTCAACCAGGGTGATCTGGGTAAAAATTTCACATTTTATTTGTTTTGTATTTTTCATTTTTTTTTTGTTTTTTGGCATCCAAAACTAAAATTTCAAAATTATCATGGAGATGTGGGCCAAGTGAGACCAAAAACACTACACTTATTCAACAAGTGCAGTGATGAGAAATAGTATTTTAGCAAGAATGTTGCAACTCCTAGGGCTACTAGCTTTACTTTATCAACCCGGGGTTCGTACAAACTTGGAGGTGACACTGTTGTATACACAAGTAAAAGTGATGGTTTTTCCTTTCAACATTGTTCAACTGACGAGAGACCACTAGTGTTTTCAAGACAAACTTCTATGGATTTAGAAGAAGCTTGATTATTGATGAAAGAAAGAGAAATCTACTCTAGGAGAAATCTTGTCTACTTCAATAAGGAAAAGGACTGAAATCCAATGCTAAAAGCACACCATTTCCTAACTAACTGCTAAGAAACTATTATTTTCAAGAATGCCAAGCTAACATGTATGAAATGCTACTGTCCTAAGCATGAAATTTCAAAACATTAAACATCTCTAGTGTCCATGTAAAGGACTGAAATAAATCTATTTTTTCTTTTTATTCTTTTTATGGAAAAACATGTGTGAAAGCTAATCTCTTTTGGTGATGTGGCAGGTGGCATAGGGATGTTGGTGGATGGTTGGAAGGTTTGGGAGACCCTTAGGTGACCTTGTGTGTCTTCCTAGAGGTTTTCCCTCAATTCGGCCTCAAAATAGACCACTACAAGAAAACCTACAGGATGTCCTAAAAACCTACAGGATTCCCTGTATTTCTACAGGGTATAGCTGAGAGAAAAACAATGGGTGTTGGAGGTGATGGAAGGCTTAGGGAAGGTATTTGGTGGATGTAACGGAGTGAGAAAATGCCTAGGATCACTCATAACTCAAAACCAAGGTTGGAAGATGGTTGGATTTGCTCAACATGCTTGGAGAAGTTTCCATGTAAAATGATGAAATTGGTGAAGGTCTTAGTGAAAAAAAGGAATCTTTATGGATGGATGAAGTTGGAAGGAGGTTTCTTACTATGAAATCTTTCTCTGCTTATGAAACACATGCACTGCATCAAACAATGATACTTTCCCAAAAATCATGTAAACAAGAAGAATTTCAATGAACTAGAAAAATAGAGTTTAATGAGCTAACTGTCTACTTCATGCATGAGGAAAATTTGCAGAATAATATGAAGTCATTGATGAGATCTACTATAAGACTAAAAATGGAAGAAATAGTAAGTAAATCCTACACTTGCAAATTGATCAAATTATGGCTCAAGTACAGTAAACTCAAAATTCTATGAGAAAGTAGAAATATGTCTTTTTGGGGCTGCATATGGGTCCTTTCCTCAAATCATGATCCCTGAAGGAGGAAGTGAGGCCAAGACACCTATTGACAGCTTTTTGGTGTTATTTTTATCTGTTCTAACCTACTGCTGAATTAAAGCACAAATGGAAGCAAACTAATAAATAAACTAATCAAATCTACACTACTTACAATGAAATACTTCTAAGGACAATTTCACCATGAATCTCTGCAACTAATCTAGGAATACAGATACAAGAAGTGGAGCCTTTGCTACTAGGGTTGGGTCCTAACCCAAGAGCTTCAGCCCTCTAATTTAACTCAGTACTGGATCATGAAAAATCTCATTCCCATTATCAAAACAAAAAATTACATAGCAAATGTCTTCCACAAGTCTGGAGCTCCAAAATAACTAATTTTTTTACAACAAAAATTCGAATCCTAATGAGGCTCTAGGCCTATTTATTTATACAACTGAAGTCTCCAATGACTTCCTTAAATCTAGCAAGGCTCGGCTCCCAAACTCGTGGATGAACTAACTCTTTGACTATCACTTGCTCTGTTGCCTTTTGATCTTCATGACTTGGTTTCTTGTACTCAGAGATAGTGTGATTGATGGATGAATATTCAAATGAGGGAGGAGAAAATGAGGCAGATTTACCTCCTCCAATCTCTCTCCCTTGTCCCATTCGATTTTTAGCCTTTAATATTGCCAAAATTCCCTAATTTTCCCTCACAAACCTGCATTTAATGCATATTAGTCCACTAGGCATAATATCTCACTTTGACTCATCTCATTAAACAAAATATAATCAAAACATGTAATAAGTTGTGAGAAGAGTTGATTTTTTCAGGCCAGGAGTAACTCCAGTTTGGCAGAAAACTGATACGATTTATTTCATTAGGTAGCTATTGTTATATACAAAGAATGTGACTGCTCAGTTCATCTTCTGATGACTGTTCACATTCCAAATTCACCCAATCGCAGAGGATTAGGTGTCAACATTCCCCCCCTTAATCTGAAGGGATGTTGGTGAGTCCAAGCATCGTTCTGAATCTTTCAAGCTTTTCTCTTCCAAGCGCTTTGGTGAAGATGTCTGCAATTTGCTCATTTGTGGAACAATGACAGAGATGGATTGTTTTGGCCTCAACATGATGTCGGATCAGATGATATTTAGTATTGATGTGCTTTGTACGATCATGGAACTTTGGGTTCTTGGCCAACTTTATTGTAGAGGTGTTGTCAATCATGAGTGGAGTTGATTGTACTTGTTTTACCTGCAAATCTTCAAGAATTTTCCTGAGCCACACAATTTCTTTCGTTGCTTCAGCTGCTGCCACGTATTCTACTTCTGTTGTGGAATCTGCTGGAACTAATTGTTTGCGTGATCTCCAAGATAGCTCCTGATCCAAGACTCATAGCATATCCTGAAGTAGATACCCCAGTTTCTTTGTCTCCATCGAAGTCTAAATCAAAGTATCCAATCAAGCTGAAGTCGTCCACCTGTGTATACTTGATTCCAAGGTCTTGAGTTCCCTTCAAGTACCTTAGAACTCTTTTTGCAGCAGACCAGTCCCTCACAAGGCTTTTGCATAAACCTAGAGAGGATTCCAACAACAAGTGAAATGTCTGGTCTGGTAGTAGTGAGGTAGATGAGACTTCCTACAAGCTGTCTATACTTTGTTGCATCCTCAAATTCCTTTCCTTCAATAGATGTGAGCTTTAAGTTTTGTTCCATTGGAGTAGAAAGAGGATTGCACTCTGTCATGCCAAATCTGTTTAACAAATATCCAATGTATTTCTTTTGAGAAAGAAATATGGATTTTGGATGTTGGGTTACTTCAATGCCAAGATAGTAATGAACACAGCCCAAATCAGTCATTTCAAAACTTTTCCCCAATTCCTTCTTTATGGATGCAATGTAGCTTTCATTGTTCCTTGTCATTAAAAGATCATCTACATATACCACAAGATATACAATTGTTTTGCCAACTTTCTTGACAAATAAAGTTGCATCATCAAGATCAAAATGATTGAAGTTGAGTTTCAGAAGATGCTCAGTTAGTTTTTCATACCAGGCTCGCGGTGCTTGTTTGAGGCCATACAAGGACATCACAAGTTTGCATACTTTTTGTTCATGTCCTTTCACAGCAAATCCTTCAGGCTGGGACATAAAAACATTCTCTTTTAGATCTCCATTCAAGAAGGCAGTTTTTACATCCATTTGATGGACTTTCCAACCGTTCTGAGCTGCTAGTGCAAAGAGTGTCCGGATGGTGGCCCATTTTGCTGTGGGGGCAAAAGTTTCCTCATAATCAACCCCTTCCTTCTGTGCAAAACCTTTTGCCACAAGCCTAGCTTTGTGCTTGTCAAGTGAGCCGTTAGCTTTGTACTTGTTCTTGTAGACCCACTTGCAGCCAATTGGTTTGGTTCCAAATGGAGGATCAACCAGCTTCCAAGTGTCGTTCTTTATGAGGGCATCATACTCCTTTTGCATCGCTTCTTTCCATTTATCATGAGAAGCAGCTTCTTTGAAGGAAGTTGGTTCAAAATTTGTAGACAAGTTCAATTCACAATCATAAGTAACATCCATATCAACAGGTGAATTAGAGTCATCTACATCACCTCCATTTTGTCGGTTTGAATTTCTAGTTCCTGTTTTTCCAATTTCATCAGGATGAACACTTTCAAGTGTCTTTGTCAGCCACTTTGGGGGACCTTTTTGAGATGGTCCAGGCTGCTCTGTTGATTGAGTTGGGACTGAATCAAGATTGAATCTCCCAATTCTATCAATTACATCACTTAAAGCATCATCTGTTGTTGGAGTTTCATTCGGGGGAGAGTGTTCTTCAGAAGAAGATTCCACATGTTGATCTAGTATAGGAATCCCCCTTCAAGATGTGGAATCTGATTATCAAATTCTTGAAATGATTTCATTTTTGCGAATCTATCCAAGCGATCAAGTTGTCGCTCAACAACATTGTCAGATTTGGATGATTCAAGAAAAATTACATCTCTAGATACAACAAACTTTTTATTTACTTCATCATAGAGGCGGTATGCTTTGGAGGTGTTTGAATACCCCAGGAAGATACACTTACGACTTCTAGCACTAAGTTT
The DNA here is from genome assembly GCA_031772625.1 of Pinus tabuliformis. Lineage (NCBI taxonomy): Eukaryota > Viridiplantae > Streptophyta > Pinopsida > Pinales > Pinaceae > Pinus > Pinus tabuliformis. The sequence continues at coordinate 335,255,526 of CM062810.1, read as the reverse complement.
GCTTCTATGTACCTTTGGTATCAAAGCATAACAGGTGGAACCAAAGATCCTGAGATGTTTTACCGAAGGAACATGTCCATACCACAATTCATAAGGAGTCTTGTTTCTTATAGCATTAGATGGACATCTATTCTTTATATATGCAGCACATAGAACAGCATCATCCCAAAACATTATCTTTACATTTTTGAAGAAAAGCATGGATCGTACCATATTCAAGATTGTTCTATTCATTCTTTCAGCTACACCATTCTGTTGGGGATTATAAGGCACAATTGTTTGATGTTTGATCGCATGTTGGCGAAGATAGTTTTCAAATTCATTTGATGTATATTATTTTCCATTATCAGTGCGAATAGACCCAATATGAGATTGTGCATCATTTTCAATCCATTTATGAAAATTCTTGAATGTTTGAAAGGCATCAGATTTGTTCTTCAATAAATAAACCCAACACATTCTGGTGTAATCATCAATAAATGTCATGATATATTTATTTCCATTTGCAGAAGGAATAGGCATTGGACCACATAAATCTGAATGAATGAGTTCAAGCTTCCTATGTGCTCTTGAACGTGAATCATGAAAAGACTGTTTGCTATGCTTTCCTAGAATGCAAGCATCACATTGCTTATGTTTCCTAGGAATTGTAGGCAAACCAGCAACACCATTTTTCTTCAATAAGTGGAGACTGTCATAGTTTAAATGTCCAAATCTAGCATGCCATAATAAACTTGATGGAAGTGTACCTTCTTCATGATGAGAAATATATGAGAAATGTTGTGCATGAGCAGGGGTTCCTTGCAGTTTGAGAAGCCTTTCTTCTTCTATTCCCCTCATGACAAGTGAGTGGTCAGATGCTTTTCTTACCTCAAGCTTGCCATCAAACATATGAATGGAGTGACCTTGCTGGCGGATGTGAACCAAGGACAGCAAGTTTCTTTTGAGCTGTGGGAGATATAGAACATGATCCAGAAGAAAGTCTGGAAGACCAGGCAGTTTAAGCCTGATTGTGCCAAGCCTTGATGGCTTGATTTTTGATTGATCTGCAAAGTATACTGCTCCATCAACATTGTCAGTGAAATCTTTAAAAAAAAATCTTTTCTATGAGTCACATGACAGGTTGCTCCTGAATCAAGCAACCAATCATTTTTCGAAGAAGCAAGTGAAGCATTAAACAAATCTTCATTTACTCCAATGTTACATTGTGCCTCAATATAGTGAGCAGATTCAGGTGCTTTACCTTTGTCTGTATCATCAGTTTTACCTTTCTGTTGGTTTCTTTTCTGCTCAATTTTGTCCCATGGTATCTTGCATGTAGAGGCATCATGTGATCCATTTCTTTTGCAGCGAATGCAATGTAAGTCTGCCTTTTCTCCTTGAGAATGTCTGCCCCCCCTGCCTCTGAAGTATCTTCCTCTTCCTCTTCGTCCACCTCTTCCTCTTGTAGAATCTTGAGCAGGATGCTTTTCTTTATGAGCAAGGCACACAGTCTCTTCAGAAGATTCAGGGGCTATCTTCTTTCCAAAGGCTTTCTCTCTTTCAGCAAACTTTTTCACAAGAGAGTCAAAGGTTATATCTTTAAGATTTCCATTTGCTTGTAAAGACTCAAGATAATTGGAGTAGGTAGGATAAAGTGCCTTGAGAAAAGCAATAAGAGGGATATCCAGCTCAACCTTAGTGGATTTGATATCATGCATTATAGACTTTACTTCAGATGCAAGAGCAAGAGGATCATTATTTTTCAGTTCAAGAGTGAAGAGTTTAATCATGAGCTAAACAACTTCAAGTGCAGAATGTGAGTCATAGAGTTCTTTCAGCTTTTGTAAAGCTTCAAAGGCAGTTGAATATGATGAAATATGGCGACTCACCTCTTCATTTACAAATGCTGCGATTAATGCATAGGCTTTGCTATTCTTGTTTTCCCAAATGACGAGCTCTTTGTCTGATGTAGGCTGCACTGCGTCATTGTCTGCTTCTCTGACACACACTCCTTTCCACAACTCATTGAAGATGAGGGTGTGTTTTATCATCCGGGACCATTCAGGATAGTTCTCCTTGCCAGTGAGAACTATTCCTACCATAGAGATGATTGAATGCATTCTGTAAAAAAATACTTCTGCTGATAAAAAAAACTTTTGCTGATATACAGTGAAATTGTACTCAAAAAATTTCTTGGGAAATAACTTTGGTTGTTTAAAAATAATCAATCATTCACCGCGAGCTCTACAAAGTTGGAGCAGCAACGATATTACAATTTCAAAGTTCACTGAAAAGACTAAAAAAAATTCACCATAAATCCCTTTGATTCTCTAGACTTTGAAGCCAGTAATAAAAATATGGCAGCGTTAAAGTGTTGGACAGTTTTTAAAATATGGGACAGCGTTAAAATCGTTTTAAATACACACTAAAAATGCACTGGATCACCATTTCCAATCAATATATACCATTTAATATACGGTATTCAACGCAAATGGGAATGAAAAAAAAAATCCGCACTCAACCATATACCATATACCAGGTCATACCAAAACATATTCATCATATGCTGAACACTTTATGAAACTGTGACCACAAATCCCTTCTGTGTGCAGTGGTACCATGAAGTTCCAGCGTCTCTTTTGCAGTGTTCCCTTTTCCTGCGACCCTCTTCTGGCAGAGGCAGGAAAACACCACGTACTTGTCAAGTGGTGACAGTAAATGCAGGTTTCAACGAAGTAGTAACAACCAGCAACACCATTTAAATGTGTTGTCCATTCAAAAAATATACCAATCGATACCCGCAGAGACCGACAGATCAGGTGCAGACTCGCGTTCTCTCCTCAATCTTGACGAGAAATGGCCTGAGGGGCAGAACTAACAGAGCAAGAAGTGTTTACCAGTAAAATAAAACCGCAGAGCGTTGTATCAAATCATAGACAAACGAGCAAACGAGCAAAAACGCAGAGTTCAATACCATACATATACGCTGGACCATTTCAACCGCACATACAACGTTTCAAATACCATTTAAACAGCGCATACAGCGTTTCAAATACCATTTAAACAGCGCAAAACTCAATACACATTTCAGCGTCAATACACATTCAACGTTAATACCATACAGCGTTAATACTCCATTCAACGTCAATACCATACAACGTTTCAGCGTTAATACACATTCAGTTTGAATCGCTTGGAGAACTGGAGTTTGACTGCAGCTGGAGAGCGTCCTTCATATTCCTTTCAATGAAAAAAATTTGAAAAATGAATGCCTCTCAGCAAGAAGGCCGAAAATTGAATAACTCTGCAAGAAGTATCTGCCGGATTTGATGCTCCGCTTCCATAGCAGGGGACAGAGGTGTTGAGGACAGCGCTCAGTGGACAGAACGATAGAGGCGTTTGAGGACAGAGCTCAGGTCAGAACGACAGAGGTGTTTGAGGACAGAGCTCAGGTCAGAACGACAGAGGGAGTTACAACTATTTTTAGAACTGGCTCTGATAACATGTCAGGCCAGGAGTAACTCCAGTTTGGCAGAAAATTGATACGATTTATTTCATTAGGTAGCTATTGTTATATACAAAGAATGTGACTGCTCAGTTCATCTTCTGATGACTGTTCACATTCCAAATTCACCCAATCGCAGAAGGATTTGGTGTCAACATATTTGACTAATATAGGAGGTGAATGAAGGTCCATATAATTACCCAATGATGAGGCTCATCATCAACCCCCTACTGAAAGTGTTGCTCATCCTTTGAGCAACTCAATCAATATCCATGTCTTTCATAGCTCTAGCGGCTTCCCTGACATCCCATGCTTCTGTTGTGGGTTCTTTTTCTTGTGCATAGAATCATGCCTTCCTTTCTATCTCCTCCCACTACTTTCTTTCTTCCTCTTCCTTCCTTCCTTTTTACATCCCCAAGAGGAGTGGTGGACTGAGTCTCAAACCAATCCAACTGACTTTGAGCCTTTGGATGGTTTGTTTGTACATGGGTGTCTTGTTTAGTGCTTCTCTCATCCTTTGAGGAGAATGGTACTCTCTTATTTTCAAACTATAAGGCAAAGTATTCTATCTCCTTTGGCAAGCTTGCATGCTTTCATCCCCTAACAATCTGAACATATCCTCAAAATGTGTAATTTCTTTCTCTTTGGCAGCAAGATACTTGGGTGTAAGTTGAGGATTATTTGCAATTAAATGATGTGTGTTGATGACAACCATTGGATTGGACTGCTCAACTCTTATCATGACAATCTATGTTTGTTCCCTTGCAAATATCATCTTCATTTCTACAACCCTTGCTTCGTCATGGTTCATCCATGATGCCAAAGCCATCAACTATAAATCCCCTAGCTTTACATTAGGGTCCCATACATTCATATCTGTCAAGGCCATATTATGCAAGTAGAACTCAGACATCTTAGCCCTATCTTCCAATGTTCTTTGATCACAAAGATCAATGATCTGTTTATAATCCTGGAATGACATAGTGCCTCTCTGTGTTAGGGCCATGATTTGGAACTACAACCACTATTCCTTAAGGTATAATGCATAGGAATTAGCTGGCATCCTACATTGGATTACTTCCAAAGATAGACTGGCCATGGATGCCAATTGATTTTCTCTTTCTTGCAGATGTCCTTTCATCCATGCATTTTCTACCTCCAACTGAGTTTTTATTATGGCCTCTTTGTCCCTCACCCTACTTAGTTCTCTACCCATCTATTTCAGCTTATCCTCCATGTGACCAATGTCCTCCACTCCCTTGGACTTAGAAATATGCATCCATCTATGTGTTCAGGCCCTTTCTTTAACAAGCTCAAAAAATAATGGGATGGAAATTTTTTATGGAATGACCCTTCCCCCTTCAATAAATCTATAGTAGGAGTCCAGGTTAGGTTAAGGACTAGGTGCCCTTAGCTATGGGTCCTCTCTCTTTGTTTCTTGCTGCATACTTCCTTCCTTATCCAATTTCTGATTTTCCTGTAGGTTTAGCAAAGTTTCCTGTAGGACTTCCTCTGCTTCCTATAGGTCCTGCTATGTATCCTGTGGGATGTCTTTTGCTTTGGATGAGGTAGATCTAGTCACATGCTTTCTCTCATAAGTGATAGGAGAGTTATGGGAGGTTTGTGCTAAGGATCCTTCTCCTTGAGTTTTTGTAAGAGGAGCAATTTTATCCTCTTGTTTAGGTGAGTCCTTAATAACAATGGGAACCTTGGTTTGAGTTTTAGGTTTTCCTTGCCTTATCCTTGTAATTTTTCTTGTTCTGAAGTATAAGGGGGTTTGCCTATGTCTCTTGCCTTTTTGTTTGATAGGGGTGCTAAGGGCAGTGAGGGCAGTTGTTGCCTCTTTCTCAGTGGGTTCTGAAGACACCCTAGATGACTCCTCCTTGTTCTCTTCCTCCTCTTTTCCATTTCCCTTTTCACCTTTTTCTTTCCCCTCTTCTTCTACCTATAGATCTTCATCTTGTTTATCAGTTTCCTCCTCGAAATCTTCCTATGTTTCTTCATCACTTCCCTTCTCTTTCTCTTTCTCTTCCTCCTCATATATTTCCTCTTCATCCCTCTCTGCTTCTTCTTCATCTCTTTCAGTCTCTTCCTCATCCTTTTCACTGACATTAAGGCTTCTATCATATGTGACGGCCTTGATATCCACCTCTGTCAGCATGTCTCTAAAAATTGCCCAAGTGATAGGAATTCTAAGGTTTTGGAGGGCATCTTCTATGATGATTCTAATTAACCCATTGGTGGGCTAGCTATTGGTAGTTTCCTTTCTACATCTTCAAGCTTGTATCTATTAGTGATTGTAGAAGGAAGTATGGTATGCTGAGCCTGTGGTGAGGAGGTGTTTCTGCTCCAAACCTCAATTGTTCAAGAAGCATAAAGTGATATCCATATCCCACACTATCCCTACCTTCACATGATATGTATTTTATAATATGGTAGCTTACCTCATTCCAGGGGTTTGGTAGGCTTGCTCTTCTCACTCCATTTTTTTTCTTCAATGGGCTCCTCTCCCTCTAGATAGAATTTATTCTTTGTAGTTTGGCTATCTCTCTTGTCTTCCTTTCTCCAAGGAACTCCTACGGGAAGTGTGGTAATTCTTCTTATGAGTTCAGGGGTGAGCTCTATGGAGAGGCCTCTCACCACAACAGTGGCATGGGTCCTATTCAGTGGAATGAGGGAGAGAGAAAAATCTTTGGCTACTTCATCATCATACCCCCTCAATTTCTCAAAGTACCCCATCTAATTATGCCTTGTGAATATTTCTAGCACAGGAGGGTGTTGGTGAATCCTTACAGTGTTAATGGGATCCCTTCTATTAAACCCCTCTATGATTTTGTCTCGTGAATTTGAGGAGCAGATATACAAAATTTTAATGGAGGAAATGTGAATGAAATTTCTATGGATACAATTCCCTTATACAACTATGAATTCATCAAACTAGGAGATTTTTCTATTCTTTTTACTTGGAAAAATGGAAGGAAATGTAGAGCCTACCTCCTCATAGTTCTTTTTGTAGCCAACCCCTGTGTTTCCCCCTCTGAAATTTCTCTCTGCCAATCCTATAGACTGCCTGACTGTATCCTGTAGGATACTTGTATGATCCTGTAGGATCCTATAGGAAGTCCTGTGCATGAAAAAATGAAGTTTTTATCTTTTGTAGGTTGCTTGGGGATGAGAGCGACTCTTCTAGAGTGAGCCTTGTGAAGATGAATGCATGATTGCTTGGGGATCAACGTTTATTTTCTCTTATGGTCAAGTTGAGTGAGGTGGTGTGTTGGAAGCCAAGGTACGAATTTCTATTTTTGGACCATTAGTTCCCACTAACACATCATCATTCCTTTCACCTTGTAATCAACTCCCACTTTGGGCATCCGTAGTCTTAACTTCTTTTGACCTCTTCCTCCTTTTCTTTGACTTCACTGCTACCATGTGTGTGAGGACTAACTATTTTGTCCTCGCTGACTGAGCAAAGGTGGCCAAGTTAAATGGTCACCTTTCTCTTATAAACCAACTCATTCACAACCGATTACATTATGCAAATGAGAGAGTGAAGCTGGATACTTACCTGTGGTAACAATACCGTGCTGTAGTTTATTGAAGAAACGTGGTTTTTGTTGTATGTTGGCTACATGTGATCTTTCCTTATTTTTTAGTTTATTATCCTTTGATGATATCTTTGATGTGCAGGTACTTGGTTTTGAAGATGATGGTGATGTTGCTACTCTAGAGCTTCTTCTACCCTTGGATCTCCATGCTGGAAACTTGCTGCAACTTATGAGTTTTATTATGTGGGATAGGCTGCTACAATATTTCCTACAGGATGTCCTGTCGCTGCTTCTCCCTAATAATTTTTAATCATTTCTACTGACAGTGATGAAAATGGACAGAGAGGAGGTCTAGGGGTGTGTGAATAATGAGAAATAACCCTTCAGGTGTTGTTCCCCTTTGCTCTTTGTCTCGTTTTTTCTGTGTTTTTTCTTGAAGACTACAAATTTTTTGAAACTTGATTTTTTTAATGATAAATGCAGGGGTGATCAAGGTTGATAGAGGTATGGTAATGACGTGGTGATGTAGGAATTTTATTTTTTTGACATGTGTAGGTAATTTCCTTGTCCTAGGTTTACTTCCTTTAGGATTCCCAAGCCACTGTAATTCCTACAGGATCATCTTGTAGGTTTTCAGGGGATCCTGTAGGTTTATAGGAAATCCTATAGAAAGCACAGTACCCTTGCAAACTGAGGCAAATGAGTGAAAAAAATGAAAGCAATGGTGTAATGATAAAGGATAATGAATGGAGAAATACAAATATGAGTGGAATAGATCCCTTTTGATTCTCCTTTTCTCTCTAATCTTCCTCCTGCTGACCTTCGAACAATTTTTCATGATTTTTTTCTTTTCTCCTTTTTTTTCGTTTGAAAACAACTAGTCTACCTCCAAGATGATTTCATCCTAGCTACTTACCCTAGGTGCCTCAAGAGAGGTTTTCACCCATAGATCCTTTTATTTCTCTTTTTTTTTTTTGGCACCATTGGGCCGCCCCAAGGGGTTTTCAACACAATAGTGGGACTCAAGCGCCTCATGGAGGTTTTCACCTGAGTCTCCTTTTTTTTGTTCTTATTTCCTTTTTCTCAGTGACTTGATGAGGCTGAGCTAAGTCTTGCTCTACCACCATAATTGTTTTATTGATACCATCAATGAATTCTTTCTTTGACAATGGCCTTTTGTAAACTTTCAACTTGTGCCCATTAACAAGTAAAGGAATGGCCTTTGCATCTATGGTTTTGATCTTCATTGAACCATTATCATGACATCTCTCTATAACATAAGGCCCTAACCATCTTTTCCTTAACTTTACCTTAATGTCTTTATACCTAGAATCATATAACAAAGCCCAATCACCTTCTTGAAATTGCTTATCCTTGATGTTCTTATCATGCTAGATCTTCCTCTGAATTTGAGTTACCTCTGTGTGTAGGAGGGCCTGCATTTTGAACTCATGTAAACCATTCAACTAGAGCAATCTATATTTTTGTGCATTGCTGAGATCTAGATCTAGTTGGGATACCATCCTCAATGTATTATACTCAAATTCAATGGACAACAAGGCCTTTTTCCCATAGACCAGCTCATAGGGTGTGAATCCAGTGGTGGTCTTCTAGGTGGTATTATAGGCCCAGGTGGCCTCAACTAGTCTATCTGCCCAATCTTTCCTGCTACTGCTAACCACTTTGGTCAAGATGCCCTCTAGTGCTCTGTTGGTCACCTCCACTTTCCCATTAGCTTGTGGGTGATAGGGAGTGGAGGTTCTATGCTTGATATTGTGTTGGCTTAGCAAGTATTCAATCATGTTGGAGGTAAACTAGTTGCCTTGATCAGTGACCAGTTCTCTAGGGTACCCAAACTTGTAAAATACATTCTCCCTTAAGAACTCAGCCACCTTCTCCTCTGTTTCTGCCTTGATTGCCTTGGTTTCAGCCCACTTAGTAAGATATTCAGTGCATACAATGATATACTTCTTTTGCTTGGAAGGAGGGTCAATAGGTCCAATGAAGTCCATGCCCCACTTGTCAAATGGCTCTAAAGTCACTTGAGGGTGCAAAGGCAATTCATCTCTTGGATTAGGATTTCCAATCCTTTGGCATCGATCACACTGACTAGTATATATTTTCACATCCTGATAAAGAGTGGGCCAATAATAACCAGCTTGTAACACTTTAAATTTTGTCCTCTTTGCTGCGAAATGACCTCCACAAAGCCCATCATGACAGGTCAGAAGGATTTCAAAGACTCCTCCTCCTTGACACACATTCTCAGAATTTGATCCCCGCCTAGCTTGAATAGGTTGCCCCCAATCCATGTGAAGGGGGTGCTCTTCCTCACAATCTTGCTTTTCTCTTTGGAGGACAAATTCAGTGGGAACTATGTAGATACCAAATAGTTTTCTATGTCAGCAAACCATGGAGAGAGAACTGAAATGGTGAATAAGTGGTCATTTGGTAACTGATCATCCACCATTCCCTCCTCGCATGAAGGAAAAGTTAATCTGGACAAAAAATATGCAACAACATTTTCCTTACCTGGCTTATCAACAATAGTTAGATCAAACTGTTGTAATAAAAGTAACCATTTAATAATCCAGTCATTCACATCAAGTTTATTCATTAAATATTTGATTGCAACATGGTCAGTATGTACAAATGTTTGATAGCCTATAATATAATGCTGAAATTTGTTCAATGAATGCACAACAACCAAGAGATCCTTTTTGGTCATTGTGCAGTTCAACTCAGCCTTTGACAGATTCTTACTGATAAAGTAAATGGCATAAGGCAATTTTTCATCTATTTGGCCTAGGGTTTCTCCTATGGCTTTGTGTGAGGCATCAGCATGTATATGAAAGGGAAGGGCCCAATTTTGGCCTCAAAGAATCGATGCAGTGGTTAACTTGTTCTTCAGGGTGTCTAGGGCCTCTTGATAGCTTTTTGACCATACAAACTCAGAGTATTTGGCCAACAACCCAAATAAAGGAGAAGCCAACTTGTTGAAGTCTTTTATAAAGCTTTGGTAGTGTCCAGCTAACCCTAGGAAACTTCTGATATCTCTCTACTTTTGAGAAGGTGGGACCCTTTGGATGATAGCTATTTCATTTGGGTCCACCTACAGTCCTTTATGAGATATTGAATGACGTATCACAATCCCCATAGTCATCGAGAATTCACATTTTTCGGGATTGAGAGACAAGTTCATCTCAGTTCATTTGTGCAACACCTTACCTACGGTGGACAGAGCCTCCTGGAAATCACATGCATAAGGTGTATAATCATCCATATAAATATCTACCGCATCATGAACTAGTTCGGCAAAGATACTCAGGACTGCTCTTTTGAAAGTGGCAAGAGCATTGCATAGGCCAAAAGGAAGGACACTATAGGTGAAAGTACCCCAAGGACAAGTGAAGGTGGTTTTATCCTGGTCTTCCGGGATGACCTGGATTTGATTGTACCCGCTGAATCCATCTAGGAAAGAGAAAAAAAAATCCCTGCCAAGCCATATAGCACTTGGTCGATGAAAGGTAGAGGGAAATGGTTATTATTTGTGGATTTGTTTAACTCCCTATAATCGACACAAATCCTCCACTTACCAAAAGAGAGACCCACTCACTATATGAGATAGGGTAAATGAATCCTGCATCTAGCATCTTTTGCAGTTCTTCTTTGACTATATATTTAAGAGTTCTATTCATTCTACATTGGGGTTGCCAAACTCCCTTGACACCTTCTTTGATATAAATGTGGTGGGTACACACTGAGGGGTGCACTCCATTCATTTCTTTTTGACTCCAAGCAAAGGCATCCAGATGTTCCTTTAGCAGGTTGCACAGCTTTTCTTCTTGCTGAACAGAAAGAGATGGGTTGATTTTCAAAGTTCTATTGGGACCGATTCTATGGTTTTGACATGGATAGGGTTGGAATTGGCTAAGCATAGATTAAGCTAATGGTTGTTCTAGGTATCCTTTACTAATTCTTCTAAGGAAAATGTACTAGGATTTGGACTTTGGAGTATGTGTTCAATCAAATCATCTTCATCCTGTTGTCCCCCTCCCATGGTTGTTTCTAAGGTATAGAGTTGGGGGGAATAAACTTCATCTTCTTCCTCCTCTTCTAGCCACAAAGGTAATTCATGTTCTAAAAATGGCTAAGCAAGAGGGTATAGGACTAACTTCTTGGACATATGCCCATTCTTGATAGTCATATTTCTAGCCCTGCAGCTAATGTAGGCATCGACAGTGACTGACCAGGGCCTCCCAAGGATGAGAGGGTAACCAGTAAGCTTAGCCTTAGTCTGGAGAACTAGGAAATCTACAGGGTATTCTCAAGAGTCAATGCAGACCATCACATCCTCCACAATCCCCTCAGGGGTCACTATGGAGTGGTCTGCAAGTTGTAGAACTATTGTGGTCTTTCTCAATCAACCTTGGAGGTTGAACTTGAGCATGGTGTCCCTGTTCATCACATTAATGGCAGCCCCAAGATCAATCAAAGTGTGTGGGAAAATGGTGCCATTGATGTGCACATCTCCTACAGGGTTTCCAGGGTCCAAATACTTTGGACAGATTACCTACCCCAGCATTAAGTTGAGCAATTTTCCAATGACATTAATGGTAGGGTCATCTCTTCTTCGCCTCCCTAGATGCTTGAAGCATTTCTCCGTAATCAACTGGTTGTAAATAGGTACATATTTAATAGCTTGGAGAAGTGGAATTTTGACACATAATTTTTTCAATTCTCCCATAAGTTCAGTCTCTTCTGGGGTAGGTTGGAGTGGTTGGGTTAACCTCTCAGGAAAGGGTGGTGGATTTAATTTAGGAATTCTTTCCTCTCTTTCCTCCTCAACCTCCCTAGGTGGAGGTAGAGGTTGGTTGTTCGGGAGTACTCTCCCAGATCTCAGGTTGATTTTCTGAATCTCCATAGCATGAGAAGGATAGGATATCTCTCCACTATATACTTGTTGTGCATGTTTGTTGTTTGGGTTCGAATTTGGTTGGGCAGGCATCTGGGGTTTTTTAGGCAGAGCAGAGTGTAAAATATATGGTTGAGCAGGTGGTGATGGCAATAAAGCTAGAGCATTGTTGTATGGGGGCCTCCACCCTTGGGGCAGTGCATTCCACTAAGGTTTTTGTTGGCTTGAGGGGGCCTGACCCAGGTTCAACGTTAGTTAGCGAAACAAATCCCTACACTACTGACCCTTTCGGCATCAGCCTGTGGAGCATGGACTGAAGTCTCACTCGAAGCAGTATGGGGGGATGCTGGTACCAAGTTTCTGCACCCTTGAGATGGTTGTGATGTCGGTTTATTCCAGCTACACTTGCCTTCGCATAGGTTGCTTCGTTCTCTATTCCACCCATCAGTACCTTCGCAAAGTGTTACAATCAGCTTTCATGCAACCCTAACCAGGGGCTGAAGTCCTTTCACGCTGCTAGGGAAGTGGACTGCGATATCTCCCAAACTAGGCTAAGTATCTTACTTATCTTATTAACATACCTTAGTTAGCTTCATGTAAACAGATGTTCTTACTTGTGTTCACTTAACTAATACATTTATACACATTTGCGCATCATATAAGCATTAGAAGTGAAATTCATACCCAATATAACAGATTCATAAATAGGAAATAAATATGTAGAAATGATAGAAAACTTCTCTTGATTAATACTTCTAGATTTTTTGGGCATGGAATCCCCCCAAGGCATGTTTTGGGGCTCAAAGCCCAAGTTTTGACCGAATCTTATTGTAAAGCTCCGCGAATTGCAAGCGCGGGGCATGAAAGTATGATAGAGTCACAGTGTTATCCGCCCTAGTTTTGTAATGTAATGTCAGCTTGGGATTGTATAAAGAAAGCGAGGCTCTAAGTAGAAAAAGGAGAAGCAAGATGAAGTCTAAATGATTGAGTCACGGGGTGAAGTGTGTCTTTGCGTCATAGAGTAGGAGAAGCCTCTACAGTTGAGTGCGTAGAGGCCTAGAAGTCCACAGCTAAGTGTGCAGACCCCTGCAGCTGAGTGTGAAGGGTGAGTCAAGTTTTCAACTAAGGAAGGAATTAATAAAGAGAATTTTTATTATAATTTCATGTATATGTTCTTGGGTTAATGCATGTTTGTATAATTTTCAAATACACTGTGTATTTATTGCGCACACCTGTATGAATGGTTTATGTTGTTAAGTATAACTTAAAGCATGCAAGTAGGCTAAAATAATCAACTAACATTGGAATACCAGTAAGATCTTGGGTAATAACGTAGAAGCGTGGCGTTCAGCCCCTGAGTAGGGTTGTGTGAAGGCAATATATCAGGCTGTGAGGTACAGGAAAGTGCGCGAAACTACTTGCGCGCAAGGTCAAACCGCAGACCACTTGAACTCATTAGACATATCTAGGGTGCAGAAACCTAGTTCTAGCACCCTCCCATACTACTTCGAGTGAGACCTCCATCTGCGATCTATGGACTATTGCCGAAAGGGCCAGTAGTAACAGGATTTGTTTGGCTAAAATAACTATGAACCTGGGTTAAGGCCCAACAAGCCAACAAATGGTTCCGTTGTCGGGACCAGGATCTGCATTGAGATGTCTAATGTCATATCACTGGAATCCAAAAAACAAAGGAATTGAAGAGTGGTTGGATAGAAAGATTCACAAGTTCGCGGTGTAGGAAAATTAGAATCCGTGATTATCAAAGGAAGAGTGGTTAGATTTCTACTTCTATACAAAGCGCACCTGTAGAAGTTATGAACTGATGATGGACCAAACTCCTACCTACAAAGTTTAGGTTGAAACACGACCCCTCGATCAAAATGCAAGAATGGCGCACACTGGATTTCAGTGGTGCGGACAAGGCCGATAAGGAATGGGATGAGGAAGAGGTCACTACCAACTGATATGTTATAATTGCGGAGGACCAGGGCATTATACCCGCGATTGTACAAATCCAACAAGACCATCATGCTTATATTGTATGCAATCTAATCATGAGATGGAGGATTGTCCCACACTAATAGCGAGGTTACCCAATAAAGGAGCACTCCAGCCTCCCTCGACTCAGAACCTGCAAATGATGAGGTCTGAGCCATGCGAGGCCGACCCAAATGTAAATATCATGCTCCGAAGTGGTATTATGATGGGGGATGACAAGGGCAAGTAGCCCGAAGAAAGTACCTGGGTTCACAAGGCTCTGATGAAGGAACCTGAGTTTGATCTAGAGTGTGCTAAAGAGACATTCATGGAAACTAAGAGGAGCTTCATGGATGCCTCCACTTCAGGAACTAAAGGCAGACTGGAACCAAACGTGGACCCATCGATGCTCACTACATTCTTGGATACATGCACGAAGTTTCTACGCGACAGCAAGTCTGTGAAGGGGCTGCAAGAACTCATAACTAGATGTGCTGGGACTGCGTTAGGAGAACCGCGTGTAGTCTGAAAGCTCAGGAAGCACACGATGAAAAAAGGAAGGGAGATGAGATTGACTGTGCAAATCAGGGAATATGAAATGGATCAAGTGATTCTGGATCTAGGATCAGGTGTGAACATCCTGCCAAAGCAGATATGGGAGCGCATGGGCAAGCCTACGCTGCAATGGTCTCCTATCCAACTGTGAATGGAAAACTAGTAGAAGATCCTACCTATGGGGAGATTGCAGGGAATTACAGTAGATATTGAAGGAGTGATTCTGCCGGCAGATTTCGAAGTGATAGAGATTATTGATGACAACAATTCCTATCCCGCACTACTAGGAATAGATTAGGCCACTGACATGAATGGAGTGATAAATCTAAAGAAGCGCAAGATGATTTTTTAGAAAATGTCATTGCGCGTAGTGGTACCTTTAGACCCTACGGAAGGATCACACTACACAAAGCCAATGTGTGACTATGAAAGTGATGACGATCTAGACTGTATCTACAAAATAGTCACGCGGGAGAAGGATTGGGTAAATCCAACAGTGGATGGTAAGATTTCGTAGGAGCGCGAAAGCTCCTGCACCTCAGATTCAGACGAGGAAATAGAACGATGGTAGAACCAGTTACACGAGGTAACCACACTCAACTCTAACATGATGACAAGGTCGTTGTGATACATGGAAACAGAGGTAAGATATCTGCCTATGTAAGACGGGTTGAGCGAGGTGGATGACTTCCTGAACAAATTTGAAAGAGAAGTACTAGAACAACAACGTTTCGATGCTCTGAAATGGGTACTGTAAGCTATGCCCACAAGGTGGTGGGGTACGCACCAGCAGTGTTTAGAGGATTGGCATGAATGCAGAAGGATGATGCACATACAATTTGGGAAGCCTCATATGAGGTTAAAAGCCAAGTATGACGGACAAAATGGCCCACGTGCCCACCTTTCTAGATGGATACAGGCATATGGTGCGCAACCTGCATGAAGGCACACCATCCTCGCAATAGGAAACATGATCCGTAAGTAGGAGCTGGCAACACAAAGCACACAAAAGCATATTCACGCAGAAGCTTTTGACAAAATACACGAAGCACTGAACACGATCCACCATGTGAAACGAACTGACTGGGACCTGCGCGTACCAGCGATTCTCTCAGCTTATAGGACCATGTGCAAAATCCTGACCACATGGGCACTGTCAAAGCTAAAGTACGAAGTGAATGCTGTAATCCCTATGGAACATGTAAATCCTAGTCTGTGCATAGTAATACCAGTAGATATGAGGGTTCACGAAGCCCGGAAAAAAGGGATCACACAGCCACAACGCATGGGACTTGAGGAAGAAACTAAACAAGGATACCTTAGACTCCATAAACTTGAAGAAGAAAGGATATGGTTAAGGAAGAAAAGTTATTTGATGGACGCAGAAGTCAAGAAGATGGAGGACGAAATCAAGAAAGATTTTCTCGGCAAAAAGACCAGAATGGTAAGGCAGGCTTTGTGTGATCACGATGATAGGGTTAAGACCTATTGCCACAAATTGATCAGCCTGATGCCTTGGCTTGGACCACATATTTCTAAGCATAGTGACCAGGGTAGTGCATTGCAAGTAATAAAGTACGCGATGCCGACCATAATAGTAAAAGGTAGAGATTCTCCAGGCAACATGATGAATGATTGAATGGAACTTTTCATGGGTGGTGCGACCACCTGACTAGCCGAAAGAAGGACAGTATTAGCACTCCAAGCAGTTGAAAGGGAGTGCAGGACTATAAACTATTCTACCCAGAAGCTGTGTGAGGTTGGGGATGCCCATAGAAACAAAAAGTCACAAGGTCCATGACCGCGCGCAGGGGGCTATGTTGCCATGCGAGTTGGTCAAAAAGTCACCGTTGAAGTCACTATTCACAATGGGAAAACTATAGAGCTGTGAGCTAGGGAGAGCCGCGTGCTCCAAGTACTCAGTGCATAGAAAATAAATATGGAACAACTAAGCTTGCAGCATGATGAATTGGTGTCGCAAAATCAACAACTGATATAGGTGATAGACAATGCTTGCCAAAGCGTCCTGGAGCTGGCCATCCCAGTAGATATACCAGTAGAGGCGTGGATCCACAAGTTAGTAGTAGGGATAGGTGAGGCAAGGGAAGAAATGAAAAAGGTTTAGCTCGAGCTAAACCTTCATATCGCGGAACTGTGGTTAAAGGTGCAACCATCCACTCCCCCAGAAATCAAGCAACAATGCACTAGTGCTATCATAGTGGGATTGGAGGAAATTAGAGGTGTAGTGTGAGACCGCACCAATATGTTGGAGGAATCACTTGAGGTCCTCTCAAATTTGCAGGAGGACCCCAACATCCATTGCTTAGAGATAGAGGCATGAGAAATCCAACAAAAGTATGATAGTGACCGAGGAACTACACAGAAAATGGTCCTCACTTAGAGGCTCGCACGGATGTAGCAGGCTAAAGCACTGAAGGAGTAGGTGGATGTGCCATGACATAAGGAAGCAATCCTAAAGGTGCGCATTCAGCCTTGGATCAACGAGGCCTTCACCATCATGGCAAAAATTGATAGCAGGCTTGCACACATGCAGGGGATGCACATATTGATGCAGAGAAGTACTCCCGACACAGAGGTCTCGGAGTAGCGTATGCAACAGATCCAGCAAGCAGCAGCTTAGTGTGCTAGTGACCACCGCGTAGTTCGAGAATAGTTGGAGGGACTCCATGCCAAAATCGCTTCACCGTCAAAGTGACTCAAGGGCGAGTCATTATGTTTGTGTTGGGGGCCTGTAGGGCATGGAATCCCCCCAAGGCATATTTTGGGGCTCAAAGCCCAAGTTTTGACCCAATATTATTGTAAATCTCCGTGAATTGTGGGCGCGAGGAGTGAAAGAATGATAGAGTCACAAGGTTTTCTACCCTAGTTTTGTAATGTAATGTCGGCTGGATAGACCTACCGATGGTCTGTGGACCATGGGATTGTATAAATAGAGCGAGGCTCTAAGTAGAAAAAGGAGAAGCAAGAAGAAGTCTAAGTGATTGAGTCGCAGGGTGAAGTGTGTCTTTGGGTCGTAGAGTAAGATAAGGCTCTACAGCTGAGTGCATAGAGGCCTAGTAGTCCGTAGCTGAGTGTGCGGACCCCTGCAGCTATGTGCGTAGGGCAAGTTGAGTGTGTAACCAAGAAAGGAATTAATAAAGAGAAGTTTTATCATAATTTCATGTATATGTTCTTGAGTTAATGCATGTTTGATATAATTTGCAAATATACTGTGTATTTACTGGGCACACCTGTATGAATGGTTTATGTTGTTAAGTATAACTTAAATCACGCAAGTAGGCTAAAATAATCAACTAACATTGGAATACCAGTAAGGTCTTGGGTAATAACGTAGAAGCATGGTGTTCAGCCCCTAAGTAGGGTTGCGCGAAGGCAGTATATCAGGCTGCGAGGTATAGGAAAGTGTGCAAAGCCACCTGCATGCAGGGTCAAATCGCGGACTACTTGAACTCATCAGGCATCTCCAGGGTGTGGAAACTTGGTTCTAGCACCCTCTCATACTACTTCGGGTGAGATCTCAGTCTATGCTCTGCGGATTGTTGCCAAAAGGGCCAGTAGTACCAAGATTCGTTTGGCTAAAATAACTCTGAACCTGGTTCAGGCCCCCAACAAGCCAACAAGATGATTACAAACTTGACTCGCCCTGCGCACTCAGCTGCAGGGGTCTGCGCACTCAGCTGTGAACTACTAGGCCTCTGCACACTTAGCTGTAGAGCCTCTACCTACGCTATGACCCAAAACTTAGACTTACACTTCAGAGCTATCTCACATACATCATATCTTCATTATTCATCTGATTCTTAGTTATTTCTACTACTTAGAGCTTAGCTCTATTTATACAATCCCATGGTCCGCGTACCATGGGTAGATCTTCTACAGATGAAATTATATTATCAAAATAAGGGCAGACAACCCTATGACACTTTAAAAACTACGCGCTCCGTGCCCACAAAATGCAGAGTCTTTACATTGGAATTACAAAATTGGACCAAAATATGGGCTCTTAGCCCAAAAAAGGTCCTTGGGGAATCCACACCCAATAGCACCCCAACACAAACATCGTGACTCGCCCTTGAGTCACTCTGCAGGTGCGGAGATCTTAGCATGAAGACCTCCCAGCTTTGTTTGGATCCTTGCAATTTCGGCAGCGCACTAAGCGGCCGCCTGCTGGACTGCTTCCAAGCACTGGTCAGTGACTGCTGCTGTTGAACTGCTGCCCTGAATCCTCTAATAAGTTTCTTGCATTTGCACGAGCTTTGCTTCAATGGAGGCTTTAATGGTATAAGCCTCGTCGATCCATGGCTGTAGGCGCACTTTTAAGACCGCTTCTTTGTGCCGAGCGGCATCCACCCGTTCCTTGAGCACCTTTTCTTGCTGCATCCGTGTAAGCCTTTGTGTAATGGAAACCATATACACAATCCCTTTTACCTTCTTGTACCTCTATTGTAGCCCTCGTGCCTCTATCTCTAATCACTCTACATTCAGGTCCTCCTGCAATGTGGTTAGGACCTCGAATCACTGTTCGAAGAGCTGCATGTAGTTTGTCACTGCACTGTCAATCATCACAATCACTGTCGTAACCATGGTGGTGCGATTTTCTCTAACCTTTGGTGGAGTTGAAGGCTAATCCCTCAACTACAATTCTGCTATCTGAAGGTTCAGCTCCAGCTGAACCTAGCCATCTCTACTCTTGTGTCACACACCCTGGTGGCTAACTTACAAACACGCACCTCCACTAGTCCTTCTGCCTGAATTTCCAACTCTGGGACCATTCGGCAGGCTTCCTCCATAACCTACATTATCTGTTTTTTTTGCTCCACTACCTCATTGCGTTGCAGGCCCAACTGCTCAATATTGATGTGTTGCTTACTCATCACCTATAGAGTGTGACTCTCCCTAGCCCGAAGTTCTACGGTGACTCCATCCTGTAAGAGGTAGAGCGTCTCCCAAGGGAGCATGGCCATGTTCAACCCTACTGCTCTCAAACTGCTCACCATGGGTCTTTCAGATTCCTTTTTTGTAGTAAGTGCCCCATCTGGTAGCATTATCATATTGGTCACCCTTGTGCACAAAATTTCCTCAGCACCTGAAGTGTTGACTACGAGGTTGGTGGACACTATGCTAGCCTATGGAGTGTGCACATGCAACTCCTATATTTCTATCCATAGAACCCCCAATACCAACTGTTGTTGTTCTTCGAATTGCTAGAGGGCCTCCGCAGTGACATCCCTCATCGTTTTTCCAATATCATGCAAATCCCCCTCAGTGTGGGTGATTGGGTCAAACGACGTCTTTGACGCTTTTGTTTTCTTTTGTGGCACTATCTCCCCTTGTGGTTGTAGATTTTGAGGTGGGTGGATGTCGTCTGCCGGTCCGTGCCACCTTGTTCTATGTCTATCTCTAGTTTAGGCGAAGGTGATTGCTATCCTTTATCCTCTTCTTCTCCTATTTTTTGTTGTTCCACCAACTTTGCAGCGTTGCGCGTTGCCTAGGCCTCAGTCACTACTTCTTCTTTCCTGTGCTTTTCTGCCAGCTGCACCATCTAAATTTTTGTCTCTTCCTTCTTGCACTATTCAGCGGACTTGTTCGTTTCCACCGCAGAGCTAGATGGAGCACGCCACTCCGACAACCAATACTCAAGGACTGCGAAAATTACATCGTCCTCCAAGTATGGTAAATCATACCACGTCTTCGTAGGGTCCTTCCACGCCCTGATGAAGACATTGTGGAAGTCTACTTTGAACTCCGCAAATCTCTGCAAACTGTTTTAGACTGTGGACGATAATCGCGGCTTGCGATTGATCCCCATCTGGATATTCATCTCCATTAGCACCCAAAATATCTTACATTCTCTGATCTGTTGTGCATCCTTGGTCACCCACAGTGAAGCGTACTTCGCTGCTTCTGGAAGGTCCAGAGTGACCGAAGGTAATTAGCTATCTTCGGGCAACTCCCATGCCACCAGTACAATTGAAAATAGGAGCCACGTGTAATGAAATTTTTTTCCCTGCTCTCGTGCCTTGCAACAGTTTGAAAGGAACTCACCACATAGATATTTTGCCCAACTGAATTGGACTCCTTCTACACATTAGGTCTCTAATGCAATCACTAGCACGGGCACCTCATCCGCACGACACTTCCACATCGCCTTCCCTACCAATATCTATGTCGTGACCTTGACTGTAGGGTTGTTAACGTTGGAGATGGCATACCCTCACTTCTTCTTCTCCAACTTAAACTTCTTTTTCATTTCCTCCGCGAGGGCCAACTCGCCACCTTTTCCCTGTGAAATGTTTGCTAGATCCTCTCCTAAGTAAGGTAGCTGTTGGGATGGAATCCCCCCAAAGCATTTTTTGGGGCTCAAATCCCAAGCTTTGACTGAATCATATTGTAAAGCTCCACGATTTGCAGGCACGAGGCACGAAAGTATGATAGAGTCACAAGGTTTTCTGCCTTAGTTTTGTAATGTAATGTCGGTTAGATAGACCTACCCATGGTCCACGGACCATGGGATTGTATAAATAGAGTGAGGCTCTAAGTAGAGAAGGAAGGAGAAGTAGGAAGAATTCTAAGTGACAAAGTCAAAGTGTAAGTTGTGTATTTGGTCGTAGATTAGGAGAAGGCTTTGCAGCTGAGTGTGCAAAGGCCTAGTAGTCTGCAGCTGAGTGCTAAGGGCGAGTCAATTCTGTAACTAAGGAAGGAATTAATAAAGAGATGTTTTATCATAATTCTGTGTATATGTTCTTGGGTTAATGTATGTTTGATATAATTTGCAAATATACCGTTTATTTACTATGCGCACCTATATGAATGGCTTATGTTGTTAAGTATAACTTAAAGCACGCAAGTAGGCTAAAATAATCAACTAACATTGGAATACCAGTAAGTTCTTGGGTAACAATGCAAAAGCACAGCATTCAGCCCCTGATTAGGGCTGTGTAAAGGCAGTATATCAGGTTGTGAGGTACAGGAAAGTGCGCAAACCAACCTGCATGCAAGGTCAAACCGCAGACCACTTGAACTCATCAGACATCTCGAGGGTGCGGAAACCTGGTTCTAGCACCCTCCCGTAATACTTCGGGTGAGACCTCAGTCCGCGCTCCACGAACTATTGCCGAAAGGGCAAATAGTACCAGGATTTGTTTGGCTAAAATAACTCTGAACCTAGGTCAAGCCCCTATAAGCCAACAAATGGTTTCGTTACCGGAACACGGGATCTGCATAGAGATGTCTGATGTCGTATCACTGGAATCCGACCAAGAAAGGAATTGAAGAGTGGTTGGACACAAAGATTCACAAATTTGCAGTGCAGGAAAACAGGAACCCGCGATTATCAAAGGAAGAGTGGTTAGATTTCTACTTATATATGGAAATCCATGAAATTTTCTTTGGATCCTTCCCCTTTGAGTTGTACGAGCAGATCACAAAGCTAGCAAACAGTCAAGGAAGGTGTAGGCTTGACAAACCTATTGTGTGGACTCCAGAGTTGGCGTGAAGACTGGAAGCATCGAAGGATAAGATCATGCACTCTATGGATCACTAGCTCGATCGAATTATAGGAGGATTTATCACCAAGTTCACGGTAGATACTTCAGTCATCTATAGCGAGGCGGAACGACGCTTCCTCAAGGGACCACGAGGTAAGCACATTAAATCTTTGAACACTTGGATTAAAATGTTACTGCGTGAAAAGCAGTTTATGCGAGTAAATTGATGTTTGGGCCTATGCGAAATGGGAGGATCTACAAAAATGAAGGTAGCGTAGAACTAGAAACTAGCCCCTTGATTTCACCTCCACGAGAAAGAGAGGGAGAGCTCGCGAAGGTTTCACCAAGAAGTACGATCAGTTTAATAAAGTAGCAAATTCTGTGCATACCACCCCCACCTACACCACCACCAGTTTCGCCACCTTCACCCCCATCTTTGCCCACACCACCTCCGCCACCACCATAGTTCAATATGGAAAGCACGATAAAGTTTCCGGTGTTCAAAGGAGTAGGGAATGAAGATCTGGACCAGTTTTGGTTCGTGGTAAGGGTTGTATGGGAAGCACAGAGAGTCACGGATGACAATATAAAGAAAGAAACGATGGTCAGCACTCTACAGGATTGTGCACTGACTTGGTACATTAAGCACTCCAATGACAATATGAATGCAGGGATCGCAGATATCTAAACCACGCTAAACAAGGAATTTAGCAGGCCAAAACCAAAGACACAATGGATCATTGGATTTAAGGAAATTGCGATGCTTCCAGGTGAGACCCCCTAGGAGTTGGATTAGAGACTGAAGTGTACAATTCCTGAAGCCAATATGACCTTGACGGATGGGCAACACCGTGCATGGTTTGTAGCATCGCTAACGCCGCATCTAAGGAATACGTTGTCACAGTAGAAGCTAACCACTAAAGTCGAGGCCTTGGAGATCACAATGAAACTACATGAGACCTCGATACAAGATCCTAACCTGGGAGTTCAACAGAGCCACGCGCAGTTGAAAAAATTGTGCCTTGTGATGCCGAGTTTGAAACAAGATAGGACAACTCACCCAGAAGCATACGAGGAGGTATGGTGCGTAAAGTGCAAAGGCCAGGGACATGACAAGGACCATTGTTGAGTCTTTGCAAACTACCTGGTGGGGGGAAGACCAATTCCATTGAGACCAGAGGTACTAGCAGGACTGAGCATGGCACCTACATTATGTTGCATGATTTGTCAGATAGGAGGGAAGCATGCTACAGATAACTTCCATCTATTACAGAAGTATACACAGAATTCCCAGCAGTTGTTCTATAATTTCAACAGATCAGTAGGCCATGATGAGCATACCTATAGAATTTATGAACTGATGATGGATCGGAATCCTACCTACAGGGTTCAGATCGAAACATAGACCCTTGATCAAAATGCAGGGATGGCGTGCACTAGATTTCAGGGGCACGGATGAGGTCGAGGTGGAATGGGACCAGGAAGAGGTCATGGACAATTGATATGTTACAATTACGGAGGACTAGGGCATTATGCTTGCAATTATACAAATCCAACGAGACCATCATTCTTATATTGTACCCAGTTTGATCATGAGACGGAGGATTGTCCCACATCGATAGTGAGGTTGCGCGATAAAGGAGCACTCCAACCTCCCCCGACTTAGAACCTACAAATGATGAGGTCTTAGCCACGCAAGGAAGACCCAAATGTAAATATCGTGCTTCGAAGTGATATTACGATGGGGGATGACAAGGGCAAGTAGCCTGAAGAAAGTACCTAGGTTCGCAAGGCTCCAGCGAAGGAACCTGAATTTGATCTAGAACGCGCTAAAGATACATTCATGGAAGCTAAGAAGAGCTTCGCGGATGCCTCTACTTTAGAAAGTAGAGATAGACTGGAACTAGAAATGGACCCATCAATGCTCACTACATTATTAGAGACATGCATGAAGCTACTGCGTGACAACGAGGCTATGAAGGGGTTGCAAGAAATCATAACTAGATGTGCTAGGACCGCGCCAGGAGAACCGCACGTAGTCTGGAATCAGAAAGAACATGAAGCGAACAAGAAGGGAGATGAGATTGACCACGCAGATCGGGGAATATGAAATGGATCATGTGATTTTGGATCTAGGATCGGACATGAACGTCCTATCAAAGCAGACATGGGAGTGCATGGGCAGGCCTGCATTGCAATGCTCTCCTATTCAATTGCGAATGGTGAACCAACAAAAGATCCTACCTATGGGAAGATTGCAAGGAATAACGGTAGATATCGAAGGTGTGAGCGCACTTGCAGAATTCGAAGTGATAGAGATTATTGATGACAGCAATCCCTATCCTGCAGTACTGGGAATAGATTGGGCCACTAACATGAATGGAGTGATAAATATAAAGAAGCGCAAGATGATTTTCGAGAAAAGGTCACTATGTGTAGTGGTAACTTTAGACCCTCCAGAAGGATCGCGCTACAGAGAATCAGTACACGACAATGACACCAACAACAATCTGGACAACATCTACAAGATAACCGCATGGAGAAGGATTGGGTAAATCCAACAGTGGATGGCAGCATTTCATGGGAGCGCGAAAGCTCTTGCACCTCAGATTCAGAAGAGGAAATAAAACGATGGCAAAACTGGTTACACAAGGTAACCACACTCAACTGTAACATGATGACAAGGTCACTACGCTGCGTGGAACCAAAGGTAAGAGATCTGCCTATGTACGACGGGTTGAGCAAGGTGGATTATTTCCTGAACAAATTTGAAAGATAAGTACCGGAATAGCAAAGTTTTGACGCTTTGAAATGGGTACTGCGCACTACGCCCGCAAGGTGGTGGGAAACGCACCAACAGAATTTTGAGGACTGGCATGAATGCAGAAGGATGATGCGCATGCGGTTTGGGATGCCTCAGATGAAACTAACAGACAAGTATGACGGACTGGATGACCCACATGTACACCTCGCAAAATGGACCAAGGTCTATGGGGAAGAGCCACAACCTGAGTTGGTGCACCTATTCTGTCATACCCTGGATATCATACCCATGAATTGGTATACTGAGACTGACCTCTGCCATGCAAGTGAATGGGATATCTTACGCGAAGGATTCCTATTAACCTTCGCGTTTGAGGATCATTGGTGGGATATTGTTGATGATGTGCTACAAGCAGTAAAAGCAGTTATCTTTAGAATACCCCAAGATCTAATGGAAGTGCTTTAGCCGGAATGGGCGACCCAGCTGAGCTGTGCACTGGAGTGTTACAATGTAAACATTGAGGAGGATGAAGAAGATCCATGAAAAATTAACATTCTAAAAACTAAAGGCTATCGCAAGGTTCAAGGACCATTTATTGAAGATCCTAACATCATCGCACCAGTAAAAACAAAGCAGGTAAACATTGGGACATAGGCCGAACTGAAGTATGCAATGCTTGGTGACTATTGGGATGATGCCACGGTGGATAAGGTCATTGAGTTACTCCGCGAGTACCAAGACTTATTGCCAACCAAGATTACAGACTTAAAGGGGATCGTTGGTGATTTAGGGATGATGAAGATCACCCTAAAACCTAATGCAAAGCTGATTAAGCAGAGGCCTTACCGCTTGAATCTGAAGTACAAGGAAAAGGTCTACATAGAACTAGACAAAATGCTCACAACCGAGATTATTTAGCTGGTGGAAGAATCTGACTGGGTAAGCCCTATGGTAGTGCAGGAGAAAAAGAAAAAGGGCGAGATAAGAATATGCGTGGACCTCAAGAAGTTGAATGATGCCTGTGTACACGACCCATTCCCAACCCCGTTCATAGATGAAGTGTTAGAAAATGTTGGCGGGAAAGAAGCATATTCCTTCACCGATGGGTTCTCATGATACCACCAGGTCAAAATCATGCCAGAAGATAGGAGCAAGACCACCTTCACCACTGAATGGGGCTGCTTTCAATACACCGTCATGCCATTTGGGTTAAAAAATGCACCAGCCATCACTTTGCACATAGTTGTTGCTGCCTTCAAAGAATATATCCACAAATTCCTGGAGGTCTATCTGGATGATTGGACTGTCTTTGGATTGGTTAAGTACCACGTAGCAAGCTTACGTGTGATGTTGGATACTTGCCGATGACACCAGATTGTGCTGAACCTTAAGAAGTGTACGTTCCTCATTCCCTTTGGGAACCTACTGGGACATGTGGTCTGCAAACAGGGACTAATAGTAGACCCCACGAAGATTGTAGTAATTCTAAATTTGGAAGCACCATGAAGTGTTAAACAGTTGCACGCTACATTGGGACACACAGGGTACTACAGGAAGTTCAACAAAATTTATGCCCAGATCACCGCATCGATGGAAAAACTATTGAAAAAGGATGTCACATTCTGCTGGAATGATGATTGCATGAAGAGCCTAAATGTCCTAAAGGGGAAATTGGCCTCTGCTCCAATCCTGGTCTTAACAAAATGGGATGTGGAGTTTCATGTCCATGTTGATGTGTGATGTATCACACTGGGAGTAGTGCTCACACAAGAGGGTGGAGAGGGCTTGGATCACCCTATCGCGTTTGGAAGTCGTAGATTTTCCAAAGCCAAAAAGAACTATTCCACAACTGAGCGTGAGGGATTGGCTATCGTGTATGCACTCCAACAATACCGACACTATTTGCTAGGAGGATATTTTAAGATGTATATAGACCATTTTGTGCTAAAGTACTTGGTCAATAAGCCTGTGTTGGGGGGGGAGGGCGCATATGTAGGTGGCTCTTATTGTTCCAAGAATATGACTTTGAGGTCGTGGTAAAACCTAGACGCCTGAACGCAAGACCGGATCACTTGTCGTGTATTGAGACGGGCAAGGAACCTACTAGATTGGAGGAAGGATTACCTGATGCATAGCTCTTTCCTGTGCATGTCGTAGATGGACACTTCGAAGATATAATCCACTTTTTGACAACAGGGATGGTGCCGCAGAAATACTCCATCCAACAGAAGAAGGAATTGGTGGTGCACGTTGTTGGTGTCCAGGTATGAACAAATTATTCACCCCCTTTCCTACATTAACTTATCAATCTGGGTGCATATTCTTTTCGAGGTAACACGCAAGGTATATGCAGGGGCAAGGTTAGAATCTCATCAACCAAGGGTTCACGATTACAAAATCAAAGCATTGTTGTAACAAGGATAAAAACTAAACTACAGAACTTAAAAAGGCATTCACAGTAATCTAAATAAATCTGTAACAACAATCAAGAAATACATGTAGCAATGAACAACACACATAATAGGAAAACACGCGGCACCTGATCAGAAGAGCGGGCCCAACTCTCTGATCAGGGCTATGTTACTCATAGCGAAAGACAAAATAGTAAAAAGGGTTGTATTTTATTAATCTGAAAAGTTTTGTTACAATACAGATCAGGGTCTGAAAACCCCTCGTACAGGAATGACCCGTGTTTTATACAGTACAAAGGGGAATAACATCTCTCCCCAAAACCTAGCAACTATATGCCCAAAGATATACATAAGTTCAACACAACACCAGCACTGAGAGAGAAAGAACAGAAATGATCCAAAACGGCTTGAGAACAACTGCAAATTAGTTATATTGTTTCATTTTGGTCGATCAGCTACTGTGAATCACGGAACTACTGTGATATGTTGTGAGGCCAACAACTGTGCTCTAGAATCTGCGGTCATAACATGTTTTAGTGGTTTGCATAGGCAAAACCCTCATGACTCTACTTCATTAATTAAATATTCCAAGAGACGAAGAAAGGGGAATTACCTCATAGTTTTAGCATAGTAAATATATGTGAATGAATACAAAAAGGATGAAAAGAGGACTGGAAATGCAGGAAAAAGATAGGCCGATTTGGTGCCCAACATACGCTATGAATTTTTCTGTCATCGCGGGGTACCTATACAAAATGGGAAATGATGAGATATTGCAGTGGTACGTACCTTAATTTGAATGAATTCAGATCCTCGCAGAAGCACATGGGTGCGCTATAGGAGGACACTATGCAGGATGAGCAACCACACAAAATATTCTCCGCGCAGGGTTGTGGTGGCCAACCCTTCATCAGGATTCAAAATCACACTATAAGGCCTATGATATATGTCAAAGGACTAGTAAACCATTTCGAAGGGGTGAGATGCCTTTGAATCCAAAAATGACGTTGCAACACTTCGAAAAGTGGGCAATCGACTTTGTGGGACCTATCAAACCCCAGGGAAAAACGGGCGTGTGATACATCATCACCATGATGGAGTACCTGACACGCTGGGCGAAAGCACAGCTAGTCAAAGACTGCATGGCCACTATGGCTACGAAGTTTTTGTTTGAACACGTGTTGACCCAATTTGGCTGTCCAAAAATCTTAATGAGTGATCATGGTACACATTTCCTGAACGAAACCATCAGCGTTCTTACAGAAGAGTTGTAGGTGTATCATCAGAAAAGCACACTGTATCACCCACAAGCCAATGTGATAGTAGAAGCCTTCAACAAAATACTGGAGACTATGCTAAACAAAGTGTGCAACATGCAGCGAAGCGATTGGGACCAGCATGTACCTAAAGTACTATGGGCTTATAGGACAATGTGTAAGAAATTGATGGGACAAACACCTTTCCGGTTAGTTTATGACATGGAAGCTATCATTCCGATGGAGTATATTGTACCTAGTCCGTGCATTGCAACACTCATAGGTATGATAGACCACAAAGCTCTGGAAGAAAGGCTCGCACAATTGGAAGAACTTGAGGAGCAACGATTCTTGGTTGGTTTTCATCAGCAAGTACAAAAGCATCATGAAAAGCCCTGACATGATCACCATATTAAGTTGCACACCTTCAAGGTAAATGAATTAGTGCTCCTATATGACAGTAAGTTTGAAAAATTCCTGGGAAACTTCAGAATGCATTAGCTCGGACCATACATGGTTAAGCAGGTCACAGACGGAGGCATGGTCCAGCTATTAAAACTAAATGGAGAAACTTTCCCAGGCAAAGTGAATGGCAGTCGCTTGAAGCCCTACATGGGTAGGCCGACTATCTGACTAGCTGGCAAAAGCACAATCTTTGTGCTCCAAGGATCCGGACAAAGGTGTGGGACTATAAACATATGTAGCAGATATTAGTAAAGATGTAGAGAAGTAGTTCGAACATAGAGGTCTTGGAATAGCGTATGCAATAGATCCAGCAAGCAGCAGTTCAGTGCGTTGCTGACCTCCATGCAGTTCAAGAATAGCTGGAGGGACTCTGTACAAAGATCACCTCGCCGACAGAGTGACTTGAGGGCTAGTCATGATGTTTGTGTTGGGGGCCTGTTGGACATGGAATCCCCCTAAGGTATGTTTTGGGGCTCAAAGCCCAAGTTTTGACCGAATCGTGTTGTAAATCTCCGCGAATTGTGGGTGTGGGGCGTGAAAGTATGATAGAGTCACAGGGTTTTCTGCCCTAGTTTGTAATGTAATGTTGGATAGATAGACCTACCCATGGTTCGCCGACCATGGGATTATATAAATAGAGCGAGGCTCTAAGTAGAGAAGGAAGGAGAAGAAGGAAGAAGTCTAAGTGACGAAGTTGAAGTGTAAGGTTTGTCTTTGGGTCATAGAGTAGGAGAACGCTCTGCAGCTGAGTGCTCAGAGGCCTAGTAGTCTGCAGCTGAGTGTGCAGACCCCTATAGCTGAGTGCGTAGGGCGAGTCGAGTCTATAACCAAGGAAGGAATTAATAAAGAGAAGTTTTATCATAATTCCGTGTATATGTTCTTGGGTTAATGCATGTTTGATATAATTTGCAAATATACTGTTTATTTATTGTGCGCATCTGTATGAATTATGTTGTTAAGTATAACTTAAAGCACACAAGTAGGCTAAAATAATCAACTAACATTGGAATACTAGTAAGGTCTTGGGTAATAATGCAAAAGCGCGACATTCATCCCCTGAGTAGGGTTGTGCAAAGGCAATATATCAGGTTGCGAGGTATGGGAAAGTGCGCGAAGCAACCTGTGCGCAGGGTCAAACCGCAGACCACTTGGACTCATCAGACATCTCTAGGGTGTGGAAACCTGGTTCTAGCACACTCCCATACTACTTTGGGTGAGACCTCAGTCCACGCTCTGCAGACTATTGCCAAAAGGGCCAGTAGTACCGGGATTTGTTTGGCTAAAATAACTTTGAACCTGGGTCAGGCCCCTATAAGCCAATAGTAGCTGTGTAATTTGGTGAATCAGATGGTCTGTGATGGGGATGGGCTCCTCCAGACACAAGCACCCATCATGCACCAAGTAGAGCAACTGTGTGATGACGAAAACGGTCACTAAGGCACGGTGGTAATGCGGCACCCAGAGCAGTTTTAGCAACCCAACCTCCTCTACACCTCTAATCCATTTGTGCAACTCCAATTCAATCATTCCATTCGTCGCATCGATCTTTTGGTGCATTAGCTTCTCAGTCGATAAATGCAGGAATTTCTCGTGGTCTACGAGGTCCCAATCTTCAAATTTCAACACAGGAACCTGCCCCAAGTGCGGTCCCTAAAAAATAATATCGTCTGGGAGCAGCGGAGTTTTCAGATAGCTCTTGCTCTCATCTATATCCTTAGACACCTTGGCTTTACCCTTTCGCGGAGGCACATATTCAAGTAACTAGGTAATAGGGTCCGCACCCTCGGTTACAACTCCCATCTCTACATACTCCTCTTTGACCAGGATTTCTTCAAATTATTCCTCTTCTTCAGCCTCTAGATTAATGGCCTTTCCTTTTTCCTGCAAGATTAGCTTGGTCCTCTATGGATTTCTGGGTGAGACGCACACCGGGATAATAACCTTCTTATCCTTCTTAGGTCTTGGTGCGTGGAGTGATTTAGGGAACTCAACTATCGTTCTGGCACTCTCTAGGGCTTCCACTTCCACAATTTCCTCCACGGCTTCCATGGGTGTCGACATCAGTCTAGATAGAAGGTCCTGCATCTCCTTTGGAAATGTTTCAAACACTGAACTTGCTCTCAAGGCCTCAAAGTTCGACAGGTCCACAAACACTAGATAGCGCAACAACTCAGTTCTCAAATTGCCAAGTGTTCTTTGCTGGACAACCACTTGTAATTTATAGGGCCTTTTGAATTTGAATTTGACCGTTCCCCCCACATTCGGCCCATTAATTCTAGATTGGTGGTAGATTTCCAAGAATCTAACCCATAAAGTTCGCCTTAAATGCCTACCGCATGCTCCATTTGGCCTCAACCCAACCATCAAATCGTGAATGGTGACTTTAACAGTCACTTTCTTGCAGACCTGCACGCAAACACAGCTGTCTTCGCACTGTTACGAACCCTGGGACACTTCACCACTTCACATAGTCCTAACATCACACAGATCCTGGGCAGTGTAGTTTATAGTCTTGTGCCTCCTTTCAGCTACCTTGGGTGATAAAACTATGCTACTTCCATATAGTCACATCATCGGATCACCAGTGTATGGCTTCAAGCGACTGCCATTCACCTTTCCTGGGAAGGGTTCTCCATTTAACTTGACCAGTTGTACCTTATCTCTGTCAGTAATCTCCTTAATAATATACAACCCTAACCAGTGCATCCTGAACATCCCTGGGAACTTATCAAAAGTACTATCATACAACAACACCAGATCATTTACCTTGAATGTGCGCAGCTTGATGTATTGGTCATGCCATGCCTTTTCATGCTGCTTTTGGACCTGCTGGTGAAATCTTGCCAAATCGTTCTTCTTCGAGCTTATCTAGCTATGCGAGCCTCTCTTCTAGGGCTCTGCGATCCATCATACCTGTGAGTGCTGCTATGCGTAGACTAGGCACAATGTATTCCATATGCATTATGGCTTCCACTCCATATACTAGCTTAAAAGGTGTTTGTCCCCTCAGTTTCTTGCATGTCGTTTGATAAGCCCATAACATTGTAGGTATGTGTAGGTCCCAATCACTTCATTGCGCATTGTATACCTTGGTTAACGCATTTTCAAGCACTTTTTTTAATGCCTCCACTGTCTTGTTAGCCTGTGGGTGATAAGGTGTGCCCTTCTAATGATACACTTGAAATTCCCCCGTTAGTGCGTTGATCGTCTCATTCAGGAAGTGCATACCACAAGTGCTCATCAACATCTTCAAACAGCCAAATCGCATCAGTACATGTTCAAATAGAAACGTTGCAGTATTCATGCTCATGCAATCCTACACCAGTCGTGCTTTTGCCCACTGAGTCAAATACTATGTCGCAGTGATAATATACCTCATGCATGTCTTTTCTTGAGGTTTGATGGGTCCTACAAAATCTATTTCCCATTTTTCAAAAGGTTTCAATGCCATTTAGGGATTCAAAGGCATTTCATCCCTCCGCGATGGTCTTCCTGTCCGCTGACATACATCACATGCCTTGAAATATGCTTTTGAATTCTGATGAAGGGTTGGCCACCACAACCCCATGCGTAGAATCTTCTACGCGGTTGCTCTTCCTGCATAATGTCCTCCCGCGGCGCCCCCATGAGCTTCTGTGAGGATGCTGCTTCATTCAAACTCAGGTACATACCTTTGCAGTATTTCATCATTCCCCATCTTGTATAGATGCCCAACAATGATGGATAAGTATGCCGTGCGCACCATTAATTCCTTCTTTTGCTGGATAGAGTATCATTTTGGCACAGTTCCAGTTGTTAGAAAGTGTATTATATCTTCAAAATGTCCATCTGCTACGCGCACAACAAAGAGTTGCACGTCAGGTAATCCTTCCTTCAAAATAGTAGGTTCCTCCCCTGTCTCGATGTGTGATAGGTCACAGGTGGTCTAGTCCCGCGTTCAATCATCCAGGGTTCATGATAATTTCAAAATCGTACTCTTGGAACAATAAAAAACACCTGCAAATTCACCCCCCCAACACAGGCTTATTGACCAAGTACTTTAGCATGAAGTACATGTTCATATTCTTAGGTTGGGTATTTTCTCCATAGGCCTGTATCCATGTGCACAGATCATTCTGTCCATCATACTTGTCTGTCAGTCACATCTTAGGCTTCCCAAATCATACTCACATCATTCTCCTGCATTCATGCCAATCATCAAAGCTTCCTTTATGCAAACCCCACCATCTGGCAGGCATAGCACGTAGTACCCAGTCCAAGGCCTAGAAGAGCTGCTTTTTCGGCATATCCCTATGCCCAAAAGAGTGAAATTGAACGTATGGTTTTAGAAATTCTAGAGGCTAGTATAATTCAACCTAGTAAAAGTTATTTCTCTGCTCTAGTAGTATTGGTGCACAATAAGGATGAATCATGGTACATGTGTCCAGATTATAGGGAGCTCAAAAAGATCATTATTAAAGATAAATTTCCCATTCATTTCATTGATGAATTATTGGACGAATTTCATGGAGCAATTTACTTCACCAAGTTGGACCTTCATTCAAGATATCATCAAATTAGAATGAAGACTAAGGACATTCTAAAAACAACATTTAGAACTCATGAGGGTCATTATGAATTTTTGGTCATGCCTTTTGGCCTTACCAATGCACCTTCTACATTTCAAGGTTTGATGAATTCCATTTTTAAACCTTTAGAAAAAAAAAATTAGTATTTTTTGATGATATACTAATCTACAACAAGTCTTGGAAGGATCATGTTCAACATGTTGATAGAGTGCTCAAACTATTTGAGGAGAAACAATTATATGGAAAAACGTCCAAATGTTTCTTTGCAGTACAAGAGGTGGAATATTTGGGTCATATTGTATCTCATGAAGGTGTTAAGGTAGACCCTAGAAAAATTAATGCCATTAAGGAATGGGAAATCCCCACATCCATTAAGCATCTGCGAGGATTTCTGGGGTTGACAGGGTATTATCACAAGTTTGTTAAGAATTATGGGAGAATATCAGCACCTCTAACAACATTATTGAATAAATATGCATTTTCTTGCACTCCAGAAGCAACAAAAGCCTTTGAACATCTTAAAGAGGCAATGTGACAAGCACTGGTCTTAGCTATGCCAGACTTCACAAAAACATTTATTGTCGAATGTGATACCTCAAGAAATGGAATTCGTGTTGTTTTAATGCAAGAAGAAAGACCCATTGCTTTTGAAAGTCATCCAATCAAAGGAAAGTATTTACACAAAAAAATTTATGAGAATAAAATGTTGGTAATACTACATGCACTTAAGGAATGGAGACCTTACCTAATGGGAAGACACTTCAAGGTAAAAATGGATCATGATAGTCTTAAATACGCTTTAGAACAAAGATTATCTTTAGAAGAGAAACAAAAAATGGGTCACAAAGATGTTGGTTTATGACTTTGAAATCTTCTATAAAAAAGGGAAGAAAAATGTTGTTGCAGATGCACTCTTAAGAAAGGATGAGGATGTGGAAGCATTGATTTGTTCCATTTCTATTATCCAACCAGATTGGATAAACGAAGCAAGGGATGAATGGAATAATGATGATGAAATGTGGGAACTCATTCAAAAGTTGCAGCAAGATCTCAGTACATCTCATACATTCAGTTGGAAAAATTATTAGTTATGGTAAAAAGATCACTTATACCTCTGTAGGAATTCCCAACTCAAATAAAAGGTTCTTCTAGAATTGCACACCTGTCCCTTAGGAGGGCATTCAATATTTTTAAAAAATGACCACAGGGTTAAGAAGGAATTTTTTTGGGATGGCCTTAAATATGATATTCAAAATTTTGTGGCGAAATGTTTGGTTTTCTAACAAAATAAAGTTGAGACAATTAAGACCCGAGGTCTATTACAACCTTTATCCATTCCAAGTCAACGTTGGGAGGATGTTTCAATGGATTTTATCATAGGCTTACCCAAGTCCAAAGGAAATAGTGTCATCATGGTGGTAGTTGATAGGCTTACTAAGTATGCACATGTTTGTGCATTATCTCATCCATTTAAAGCCAGTATAGTTGTTACTACATTTATGAAAACAATTAAAAAGCTACATGGAAACCTAAAGATTATTGTAAGCAACAAAGATCCTATTTTCACTAGAAATTTTTGGAAAATTTATTTTCTTGTCTCGGTACTCAGTTAGCTCATAGGTCATCTTATCATCCTCAATCTTATGGGAAAAATAAGATAATGAACAAATGTTTGGAAGGATATCTTCATTGCTTTATATCTGATAAACAAACATAATGGGTCAAATGGTTGCCTCTAGCTGAATGGTGGTATAACACTTCCTTCCATATTGCAGAAAAATTGATCTCATTTATGGCACTTTATGGATATCATCCACCATCCATCACATCATATTTAAGAGAAAATTCTAAGGTTCAAGTAGTGGAAGATCACATTGAGCATCAACAAAAAGTTCTCCAACTCTTAAAAGATAACCTCACTTTGGTGCATAATAGAACGAAACAACAAGTAGATCAACATCGCAGTGAAAGAATTTTTGATGTAGGTGACTGGGTATTTCTACGACTACAACCTTACAATCAAATTTCCCTCAAGCAAGCTAAGAAGGATAATAAATTATCACCAAAGTATTATGGTCCGTACAAGGTGTTGCAAAATATTGGTACTATGAAATACAAATTGGAACTTCCTACATCTTCCCGAGTGCACCTAGTTTTCCATGTTTAATACTTAAAGAAGGTTATAGGTGACAAGCTCCTAGTTTAAACAATATTTACAGAACTTGACGAGGAAGGAAAAATCATATTGGAAACTGAAGTGGTCAATGAAACAAGAACTCAACAACTACGAAATCGATCAATTTTAGAGTATTGCATCAAGTGGAAGAACTTAACCACTGAAGATTCCACATGGGAGGATGATAATTTTATACAGAAGCAACCAAAACTACTCAAGAGTTGAGGAAAACACTTTTTTAAAGGAGAGGGTCATGTTAGGTCCCTATAATACTAGTGTATTCCCTTACTATTATTGTCATTGTAGCCCCTTATTGTTACTGTTGTGCCCATGTTATCCTCATATTGTTATTATTGTGCCCCATAGAAGCCCACTATTGTTATTGTTGTGCCCTTACATTATTATTGTTATGTCATCTCTGATTATATTGTGACCCCTTAGAATCCTATATATAGAAAGGAGGTCTTGTCTTATGTATCATCCAATAATTTTTCATTTGTGTAATGTAAAGAAGGTTGCCCCCTCAAAGAGGCTAATTTTGAAGTCATTGATCTATCTCATTCTTCTATTTTGTGAGCTGGTTGCATAACATCCAAAGTATAATGTTTCTACAAATGTGGTATGGTTGTGTGCAGTTATTTGCATGTTGTTAGGCATTCCTATCTTGAAAGTAGAAGTGTTATTCCTAGATATTGTAGAAAAATCTTGTAGATTCACAAGCTCATGCAATGCACTAAATCACGGGACAATAATATACTTCTATTTTCAACTAGTAGAAGCCAATAGATCAATGAAAAAAATATGAACAAGAAGAAGATAAATCAATGGCA
Source organism: Pinus tabuliformis (assembly GCA_031772625.1). Classification (NCBI taxonomy): domain Eukaryota; kingdom Viridiplantae; phylum Streptophyta; class Pinopsida; order Pinales; family Pinaceae; genus Pinus; species Pinus tabuliformis. The sequence continues at coordinate 335,219,066 of CM062810.1, read as the reverse complement.
CATAACACAATATGTATCCCGTGAAAGCCATTGCTCGAAACCTCGCTATTTGTATTTCATATATCATAAATATGATTGAAGTTACAAATCTTGTTCTCTCTAGAACAGTTCTGCACTAGTATTCTCAACTATCTCAACTCACAAGCTAGCTCTTGGCCAACACTTAACCAATTCTATAGCTCTCCAAGTCCCTAATCTCTTGTGTAATTCCTAGGATGAATAACCTGTATTTAAAGGGAATTCATGCTTCCAAAACTGTGCAATCCAAACATAGGATCAATCTTTGATGCATGCATGATATTTACACTCCAGTAAATAATACAACTAATAGTACATTGTCCCTACACTCTAGTCTCAATTAAGTCTTTCTCATAATCGACATGCATGAATTTCTAATGAGGGAATCTTCAGTTAGCTATAGGGACACTTGTGGATTCACTAGTGCACCCACTAACTGTTAACTCTCTGTTAGTTCCACAAATAGTTTGGAACTAATTTAATTGAGCTTAACTCAGTAAACTGAGTTATCTAATTGAAACTAATCTTGGACCCCTAAAACTTAGGGAAAACATATACATGACTTTAGAAAGACTTCCAACTCAAAATTCCTATGCTAATTAAGTTAATTAAACTTAATTAACTATTTACAAGTTGCTATGAGGATAGAATTCGATTTTAATTCTCAGTTTAATTCAAGGACAAATTAAACTAGAATTTATTGTTGCCATTTCTCAACACTCCCTCTCAACAAGAAAGGGATTCTCAGCTACCCCGATTCTATCTCTGTGAAACTCAAATTTACATCTTGACAATGCGTTTGTTAAAATGACAGCATCTTGCTCCTCCGTGGGAATTTACTCTAACAACATAATCCACCTCAATACACAATCTCTGAGATGATGATATCGGATATCAATATGCTTGGACCGATCATGAAAAACTGGATTTTCAGAGAGTTTGATACAACTTTGATTATTGTAGTAAATCACAGTTGGATCCATCTGCTGACCAAAAAAACCAATCAGGATTTTCCTCATCCATATGGCCTCACATGCTACCTGACTCTCAGCCATGTACTCTTCCTCTATCGAGCTGAGTGCAACCGATCTCTTTTTCCTGTTGTACAAGAAACTGTCATTGACCCAATACTGAAGATCCATCCTAATGTGCTCTTTTGATCGGATGGAATCCCTACACAATCTACATCAGTGAAGCCTTGAAGCTTCACTCCTTCTATCTGTTTTTACCATAATCCATATTGCGAAGTGCCCCTGAGGTATCTCAACACATGCTTTGTTGTCTTCCAATACATATTGGTAGGCCTTACCATCACTCGAATAAGATGGTTAACTGCATAGCGTATATCTGTGTTGGGCATGGAATCCCCCCATAACAGCTTTTAGGGCTTAAAGCCCAAGTTTTGGTCAAAGGTTTTGTAAAGACTCCATGAATTATGAGCGCAAAGCACGAAGTAGAGGTTAAGTCATAGTTGTTCACCCTAAAGTAAGGTAATGTAATGTAAAGTCATGTCGGCCTACCCATGGTCCGCGGACCATGGGAATGTATAAATAGAATGAGGCTCTAAGTTTAAAGATAGAGAATTAGAGAGAAGAATAGAAATGGTTCAAGCATAGAAGAAGAGTCTAAGTGTACTGGGTCATAGTAGTAGGAAGAGGCTCTGCAGCTGAGTGTGCAGAGGCCTAGTAGAGTCTGCAGCTAAGTGCGCGGACCCCTGCAGCTGAGTGCGGAGGGCGGTGTCAAGTCTGTAATCGAGTTTGAAGATTAATTAAGATAAGCTTGATTCTAAATATTGTGTATCTAGGTTTTCTCTTACTGTTATGCATTTATGTTGTTTGATGATTGCGCGCACTTATGTGAACGTTGAACGATGCTCACACAAATAAGTTAAGTGCTGTAATAATAACACATTAAGTATAAGGAATGAGGGCAATACTTTCATCGCACTGTAAACAGAGTTGTACAAAGGTAGCTTCATGGTTGTAAGGGATAGATAGCTGCGCGAAGTAGTGTGTGCGAAGGGTCGAACCGCGAACCTCCCAAAAATCATCAAGACATCCCTAGAGTGCAAAAACCTCGTTCCAGCACCCTCCCATACTACTTCGGGTGAGACCTCAGTCCACGCTTCGCGGAATTTTGCCAAAAGGGACAGTAGTATCAGGATTTGTTTGGCTAAATCACCTCTGAACTTGGGTCAGACCACAACAAGCCAACAAATGGTTCCATTTCCAAGACCAAGATCTACATAAGGGATGTCTGATGTCATGCCACTGGAACCCAACAAAGAAATAAATTGAAGAGTGGTTGGACAAGAAGATTCACGAGTTCGCGACATAGGAAATCCACAAAATTTTCTTTGCATCCTTTCCTTCTGAGTTGTATGAGTGGATCACGAAGTTAGCCGACAGCCAAGGAAGGTGTAGGCTTGACAAACCAATAGTGTGGACTCCCGAATTAGTGCACTGACTAGAAGTGTTAGAAGATAAGATCACGCGAGCTATGGACCATTGGCTCGACCGGATAATAGGAGGATTTATCACTGAGTTTGTAGTAGACACAACCGTTAGCTACAGTGAGGCAGAACAATGTTTTCTCAAGGGACCGCAAGGTAAGTATATTAAATATTTGAACACTTGGATTAAGATGCTATTGTGTGAAAAGCAGGTTATGCAAATAAATTAATGTTTGGGACTACGTGGAGCGGGAAGATATACAAAAGCGGAAGTAGTGAAGAATTAGAAAACGGTCCTTTAATTTCACCCTCGTGGGAGAGCGAGGATGAGCTCATGAAGGTTTCTTCGAGAAGCGTGGTTAGTTTGATAAGGGAGCGAATTCCGCATTTACCACCTCCACCCACACCACCACGCATTTCACCCCCCTCACCTCCATCTCCACCCACTCCACCTCCACAATTCAGTATGGCGAGCGCGATCAAACTACCAGTATTCAGAGGAGTAGGGAATGAGGATCTGGACCAATTTTGGTTCGTGGTAAGAGCGGTATGGGAAGCACAAGGTGTCAAGGATGAAAATATTAGGAAAGCCATGGTAGTAAGTGCATTGCAGAATCATGCATTAAAATGGTATATCAAGCATTCTAATTACCACCCAAACGCAGGAATTGCAGAAATCCAGGCTGCGCTGAATAGGGAATTTAGCAGGCCTGTTATAGACATTTTTGGGCACTGCAACCCCAATCATAAATGTCCATAAACCAAGGGCTCTTAAGTCCCTAAAAGTGTTGTTCCAATCCCTAAAAGAACAAGGTTAGCTGATTACATCATCTCCCAGAAGTTCTCCATGAAAAACTACTCAGAACTGGTCAAAATTGGACCATCTCACCTGCTCCATGGTCAAAGTGCACTGCATCCCACCTAAATGCACACGAGAGGTGTGATGCATACTGAAAATCCCTTCTATGGGGTGTGATGGGCGAGAGTGGACAAATGGCAGGGTCAATCTGCAAGGTGGAGGATCATGGAATCTTCCAGAAACTTCTCCTGTGACACTTGCCTCTCTGCATTCGCCCATGGATGAGTAAGAGATCATCAATATCCAAGTGGAATCAAGAACTATCAGAGAGTGGACACTAATCAAATCTCAAAAGCTGACTCACCCCCCTTGCAAACATCTATATATGGATCCCTCATCCCAGAGATCCAAGGGGGCTGGAATTTTGTATCTTGTAAGGAAGTGATGTTGGTTTCTTGGTGTAACATCATAGTGTTGGGTGATCTAAGCTTTTCATGAGGTGAAGAAGGGCTTTCTTGCTGAGAGGATGACGCTGGGTCAGAACAATTGGTTGTAATCCTCTTTGCTATTCTTGATTATTAATAAAGCTATTCAAGTTTTCCTCCACATTCTTGTATGATTGATGATATATGCATTTGTGTGGTCAATATATATCTGGTCCTATATTGTTTATGATAGTAGATCTACGTTCTTGGATAGTGTTATGCTGCTTTGATTCTACAGGTGCTCTTTGAAGCTAGGTAGACAAGGAAGCGGGTGGCAAAGACCTATCAGAAGGGAGAGGAATCAAGCAAGGAGCCAAGCGCAAGATAGAGGTTGGTCTCCTTTATTCCCCTCTTATCTACTTCTCATAAAGGAAAACGAAAGTGGTTTTAGTTTGTTTGTTTCTAAGGTAGCTACCAGCCTTAGTGGGACTAGCAGCTCTGCATAGACACTAGATTTCTCGATAACAAAATGGCGACTCCACTGGGGAGCGAATAGATTATTTGTTTTTCTATATTTGTTTGCTTTATAAACTTACAGACGGAGCCTGAAGTCAAGCCAACTAGCCTTCGAACTGCATTTTCTATGCAAGTGCAAAGTAGATCAATGCTACTTCAGTCTATCTCCGAGTTTTGTTTATGAACTGAACAATCGATTTACAAACTCTCTAATTTCCCTTGTGGTGGCTCTAGTAACCTCCTTAGATCTACCCCTGTGATTTATTTACTGATTACCACTTGCTCGGCCTAAATCCCTGAACTGTGCTGCAAACTGTGATCTAGAACTGGATCAAAAGTCTCGCACTGTACCATCGCACCCTCTCTTCAAGGATCTCAGTGTACATCGCACTTCCCATGTGTTGTAGGTGGGATGCATACTGGAATCCCTGTGTAATAGGTGCGCTGATCAGAAAGGGCTAATTTTGCCTTCAGACTTTGGTTTTTTCACTCTTTTCAGCTCTATTCAGGAATTTTGTTGTCTGTAATCTGTATACCTCTGTTGGAAACCCCTTTCCTTGCCATTATTCCGCCTCCATTGTGCAAATAACTATAAATTTTTTTATGTATTGTGAGCCATTTTCAGTTCTCTTTTACAAAGAAGTAGCGTAATTGAACTGTCGTTTCTTGATTTGGAAGTGTTGCAAGTGTCGTTTTCAGTCATAGAAGAGAATCCAATTGTTCTTGACAGTCGATTACACTGTTATTCTTGCATTTGATTTGAATTAGTAGTTTTTCAAGTGTCAAAAGCAAGTTTTCAATTCCAAATAATGAAGTGTCGTCATTGTCTTCATTTTGTCTTGAAAAGAAATTTGTTAGTAATGTCACTTTGAAAAATAATTCAGATTTGCGCTTAGCTTTCTTTTTATCATTCACACATTAAGAAGGCTAAAAACAAATACATGCATGTGCATTTGCATTTAGACTGTTTGTGGGTTTGATTTAGGACAGTGCATATAGTGTGTGCTCTCTGCTCTATGTTGAAAGAATATCGTCTCTCTTTCCTTAGTAGCTAGGATTTTCATTGCAAAAAAGAAGATTAAACGATTGTTTATCATCTTAGATTGCATTTTAGGAATTGTATATCTACATCACGCGGTGAACCTGAAAGGAAAATTTCTTAAGCAAGATCAACTGTAAAATAAATTTAATGAATCTGAAAATGCTTTGGAACCTAACGCACAACATTTAGAAGTCTAGGCTAGAGACGTATTCCGGCGTCATAAAGCCTGGTAACTGTTGTTTTCATTGCTGGTTGGGTGATTCCTCCACTTTGAGACGATAAGTGCCAGTACGGACTTGTGCTCCCGCGTACCGTTGAGTATATATTTGGAGACCACAATAGGCTTTATCCTTTATCCATAAGAAGCCGTGTCTGCCACCCTATTGATTGCAATGCACTGAACACAACATTCGGGAAGATTGACTGTCGTACCGTAAAAAGTATTCTGCAGTTTTGCGATTGGTTTGGTAATCCCTCTGTCTAGATTTCCAGAGTAGTCTCTTTCGTTCCTTTTCAGACTCCTTAAAGGAAAAGGTCCATCTGAGCACTTGTCACTTCAAGCTCATTAAAAATCGAAGGCGACTAGAGTCATCTTTTGTTTTTTCTCGACTCTTAAAAATTGAAAAAACAAGTTGTGTCAAAGCGTCTAAAATTCATTTAATTCGGAAACATATTTCCCCTTGATTTTTAGTTCATCAAGTAATCCGCAATCGTGGAAGAAAGTCAATTGAAACCCCGTCGTTCGCGGAGGCTTACGAGTCAACCGTCTTTGTCTCCAGAATCAAAACTATTATGGACAAAGCGAACTCGTTTAACCGGTTCCAAATCCCCTGGTAAAGTTAGAACAAGTGTTCCAACACCATCGGAAACTCCAGTTACTCCAACCATTTCTGGTATCCCTGCCTTTACAGAAGAAGTTCCGCAGCCACCAAAGGACAATAGAGCTGATCCTAGTGTGAAGGTAAACACTTGTATTACTGAACCAGCTCCATCTACAACTGATTCAGAAGGTGTTATTCCCCAAACATCTATCGCTGCAGATTCTATACCTTCTTCGGCACCAGAAATATTTTACGGACCTGACGGTCTACCTCTTCCACCTGGTCTGATTGCTATAGAAGAGATTGTGGAGGATCCTCCATCTAGTACTCCATCGCAATTTGGAGTTGGGATCACCCTATATCCTTCTTCATCAGAAATTAGTCTACCGTTATCGGAAGCTCCTGTAGAATCGCTAGGAAATCTTTTGGATAGACTAGAAATGTTTGAACAACCGTCGACATCTAGGACTATGTCATCTGACACAGCGACCGCAGAACTTCCTGCTGTCACTCCAACAATGTTCGCCAGTATACCATCTGTCCCAACTAGCTCTCAATCGCTAGATGGGGCCCACTCAGGGGCTATTTCAACAGTATGGTCCGTTCCCATTTGTTCATCCGGAATAATATCCAGGAACTCTTATGTTGAGTCTCAGCAAATTGATCCTTCACTGTGTCAATTTGGGCAGTGCGGTCCTCAAGGGCAAACCATTCCTTTAAGTACCAGATTACCGCCGTATGGGGGGCAATATACCCTTTCATTGTCTCCTCCGGGAGGACAACCATACGAGAGTTTACAACAAAATTTACGTTATGTTGGAATTACATCTAGTGGTTGGGTGCCAATACTGCCTCAACAACCAAGAGTTGTATACTCGATGCAACAATGTTTACCTATGTCAAATATACCAACTACACCGACTATTATGATGGTGTCGTAGGTACAAGCGTTGCTTGTTGTATGCCAACCTCAGGTTTCTCAGGTTGTAATGCAACAACCTCTTCTCCCTGCGACTCAACCACAATCACCAACTAGTGGAATGACACAAGCCCAAACGGGTACAATTACCCCTCATCTTGGTCAAACAGCTAGTATTGGACAACAGCAAATGGCTTCACAACCATGGCTGGTGCAATATCAACAACCGCAATTCCAACAAGTTTACCAAGGATCTGAGCAACAAATATTTGCAAATAATGGGCAGCCGTATATTCAAAACAGTCAAAATCAACCATTCTATAATGGTTATGCCCATCAACCTTACCAAAGTTACCAGCATCAAATTCATTATGCTGGTACGCAAAGACCAACTGCTCAGGCAATTCCATCTTATCCTGGGTATGCTTCGCCAAACCTGAATCAACAATTACCCTTCGTGGCGACTTTAGAGTTACCGGATCTAAATCGGCTAACGAATGATCCAATTGCTTACGCCCCTTGGTGGCCAGCGATTCCACATAAACTTTCATCAGATATTCCTAAATTTAATGGGAATCCGGGTGAAGACCCATCGAATCATGTGATGACATTCATCTGTGGTGTTCATCAAACACCCTAAACATTGATTCGATTAGGCTTCGCCTTTTTCAGAGAACGTTAATTGGTCCAGCAGCAAAATGGTATATCAAATTACCTAGAGCTTCGTTTGATAACTTCAGTGCCCTAGCCACAACCTTTTTAACCCATTTTCAGTTACCCATAAGGTACGAAATGGGAACAGAACTTCTTACCAATTTCAAGCAAACAACGGCCACTCACATATCCGATCATATTCATGAGTGGCGACGTCGTCGTAGAATGGTAAAAACGTATGTTCCTGATCAACTTTTAGCTGAATGGTTTATTAAGTTATTAATACCTTCCATTACAGAAGATGTGGCAAAGGGAGGAGTCGTCACTGAAGAGCAAGTTATTGCTCGTGCGCAATATTTAGACTTAATTTATACTCAATCTGGCACGCTCTACGATAAAATCCCTGACGCTCCCAGGCCAGAATTTTCCATTCCTCCTCCTCCTAAATCGAACAATGACTCTCATGCCGTCGATGGCGTGATTGGTACGACAGACACGAAATCAACAAAGGCTACATCTAAAAAGGCCCATAAGATTTCTAGTCAAAATGCAAAAGAAGAACTTCTCACCTCGGAAGTAAATTCTGTCTCAACTGACAAAGGCAAAGAAACCAAGCAACCAGGAGGCAAGAAGAAAAACAAAGGGAAGAAGAAGAAACAGGGGGAATCATCACCTGAAAAATCTTTTGCAAACCCTTCTGGAGATAAGAAACCAAATCGTCCATGTCTTATATGTGATGAGGATCATTGGACAAGAGATTGTCCATATAAAGCTGAGCTTAGAAAATTCTTCAAGAATTCGAAAACCTCGGCGGTATTAACTGATCCGTTTCCAAATCCAGGAACAAATCTAGTTGCTAGTGATAATGCTTCCCGTCCCAAGTGCTGATGTTGTCGGTTTCGAAACAGCAAAATGATGCTTTGATAACGACAAGGAATAAAGATTACGGGAATCCACAGCTGTCGAACAACAAGGATAAAGATCAACCTAGTAGTTCAACAACAACTTTGACAGAAGTTGCGCCACCCATCATTCCAAAGCTAACAATAAAACTGCCAAAGGGAGTAGTACACAAGTCGACATTTAATCCTCGTGCCAAAGTAGTACAACATTATAATATAGTGGAAGATCTGGCCCAATCTCCATCTGCTATGTCGACACTTGAGGTACTGCAAAATTGCCCCTCCCAAAAGCAGGCTTTATTATCAGCAATAGGTGGGATTGACCCAAAGGATTCTAATCTTGTGTCCTTTAATCACAAAGGATATGATCCTCAATTACCAGCTCAACTAGCTTTCCTCATTCAAGTGAAAGCCCTCAACAAAACTGTTCATCGAACAATTATTGATGAGGGGGCATCTACATGTATTATGTCAATGAGTTGCTGGAAAACTTTAGGATCTCCAACCTTGTCGCGATCTTCGACGACATTAAAAGCATTTGATGGATGAACATATACCCCATATGGGATTCTAAGTAACTTGCAAGTTGAACTGGGGGGGAAAACAGTAGAAATAGATGTTGAAGTAATCGACGGAAACCTCGATTACAACATCCTACTGGGAAGGCCCTGGATATATGTTATGGCTGCGGTTGTGTCGACCTACTTTAGGAAGATTGCATTTCCTTTTCAAGGAGGAATTACAATCGTCGACCAACAAACATTTCTCCCCAATAGTTCCCAAGTTACGGGAAGCATTCCGATGATCCATGGAAGCCCCCATTCGCTTCAAAATATCAGAGTAGGCCTACTAAAAGACCCTATATTAATGGGGACTTTTGCTCTCTTGCCTCCAATCAATCTGGCGGAAGTGGCGATGGTAGGAACCTACAATATGATATCTTCTATTCAAAAGATCTCTAAAAACGATATTAACATGGATCATTTGCAGGTATTGCCTCCAAGCCCAATAGAAATATTGTAGCAATCAATGTTTTTGGCATGGGAGGCAGACCTGAATCGACACTCATCAAGCATTTGGATAGATAGGTCTAAGGAATATGGCACCCCTTTAGATCCTTGGTCGCAAGTGCATTACACCGACAAAGGAATTGTTCAGTCAATGACAATTGACGGGGCGCCATGGGAAAATTATCACCATCGTTCCCATCTTCCGAATTGTCAAGAAGATACTCCTGATGACCTTCATCATCCTTCATTTTTTGATTTCCTATCAAATACTGTAAACACGGTGGATTCCGAGTGAAACTTGTCCAATATTGAAGAGAATATCGCCATAAATATCTCGACCAAAACAGATGTTGTAGAGAATATTTATGTTGGAAAATGTTGTTCTCCTTCAGAACTGGAAATATATAACTCTCTTTTTCACGAATTCAGAGATGTCTTTGCTTGGTCGTATGATGAAATGCCAGGCATTGACTCGAGTATTGTTGAACACGAAATCAAGATGTATCCAGATGTCAAACCGGTATGACAACAGCTACGGCAGGTGCACCCCAAGAAAGCCGCTGCCATCAAGGCAGAAGTTGAGAAACTTCTCCATGATGGTTTTATTTACCCGGTTCCTCTAACCGATTGGGTATCAAACATTATTCCTGTGATGAAAAAACAAGGAACGATTAGAGTGTGTGTCGATTATAGGGATGTAAATCAAGCTTGTCCAAAAGACAACTACCCTAAACCCTTTATTGACCAGATAATTGATGAATGCGCCAGATGTGAAATCTTTTCATTTATGGATGGATTCTCCAAGTATAATCAAATAAATATCCGCCCACAGGACCAGTCAAAGACTGCATTTATTTGTCCGTGGGGCACATTTTCATATCGCAAATTACCCTTTGGTTTAAAGAATGCAGGGGAAACATTTCAGAGGGCAATGAATTATGCCTTCCATGACATCAAAAACATCGTTCAACCATATCTCAACGACCTTCTGGCTCATTCGCGAAAGCGGACCGATCATCCGCAGCATTTGAGAGCGATATTTCTACATTGCCGACACTACAAGATACGACTCAATCCACACAAATGTGTGTTCTGTGTTAGTTCTGGTTGTTTGCTTGGCTTTTTAGTCTCGAAGGATGAGATCCGTCTCGACCCCTGTAAGGTTCAGGCAATCATAAATTTGCCTCCACTTTCAAATTTGCTTCAAATTCAGAAACTCCAAGGGAAAGCAAACTTTCTGAGGAGGTTCATTCCAAATTACGCCAAACTAGCTAAATGTTATACGCGTCTATTGAAAAAAGAAGTACCCTTCGTCTGGGATCAGGTCGCGCAAGCTTCCTTTGATGCTTTAAAGGAATCGCTAATGAAAGCATCATTAATGTACGCTCCTGATTATCAAAAAGACTTTAACCTGTATCTGGTTGCAGTGGATACAACTATCGCAATGGTTTTAGTTCAAGAAGACAATGGAATTGAACATCCCATATATTATTTGAGTAGAAACTTAAATGATACAGAAAGCAAGTATTCCTATGTTGAAAAGCTGGCTCTCACAGCTGTTCAAGCGATACAGAGATTTCGACACTATGTCCTCTTTCGAAAAACTACCATTTTGTCAGATTGCAACCCCATGACTTATATATTGTCGCGATAGTTGCTGGGGGGAAATATTCAAAATGGATAGCAATTCTTCAAGAGTTTGATCTGGAATTTGTAAAATCCAAATCAAAGAAATCCCTGGCTTTCGCGGAATTACTATGTGATCTCCCATCGTCGTCCAACGATGAAAAATCTGAAGAAATCATCGTGGATGAATCTTTGTTTCTGATATCTTCAAGCAATCCGTGGTATGGAGATATAATCATCTATCTCCAAACCCAAAAATATAGGTCTAATACCTCTCGCTCGGAACAAAAACGTATTCGATACCAATCAAAAGACTACATGATCGTCGGTGATACACTTTACCATCGTGGTGTCGATACAGTTCTGAGGAGGTGCCTCACCCATGAGGAGGCCGAAAAAGTCCTGAATGATTGCCATTCAGGCGCGTGTGGGGGGCATCAATCTGGTTACGCTACGACGCAAAAAAAAATTACGAGCAGGATACTTCTGGCCAACAATGTTCAAAGATTGCATAACCGCAGTCAGAAGTTGCCATGCATGTCAAATTTTCGATAGCAAAACCAGAAAACCACCCGCACCCCTGCAACCAATAGTTGCTGTTGGGCCATTCGCCAAATGGGGCATTGATTTCATGACATGTAACCCCACCTCGACCGGGGGGCATGGGTATATCATAGTCGTAGTAGACTATTTTACCAAATGGGCCGAGGAGATGCCTACATTAGATAACACCGGTGAAACAGCTTCCCTTTTCTTTTTCAATCATGTAGTCGCCAAATTCGGCGTTCCACAGGCTATAGTCACAGATCATGGATCGCATTTTCGCAATCACATGATGGTCGAATTGGCTGCCAAATTGGGGTTCTCCCATGATAGCTCTACTCCATATTACCTGCAGGCCAATGGACAAGTTGAAGCAATCAACAAAGTCCTGAAGCGGATGCTGCAAAGGATGATTGGAATCCACAAAAGGAGTTGGCACCTAATCCTGTACTCAGCCTTGTGGGCATACCGAACATCGGTAAGGAATGCAACCGGGTTTACACCTTTTCAGCTGGTGTATGGCCTAGAAGCGATCTTACTAGTTCAATGTGAAATCTCGTCCCTCAAACTCGCAGTCGACCTTCTCCCCGGAACTTCAGAAGACGAGGCTTGTTTCTTGGAACTAATCCAATTGGATGAAACCCGTCGTGATGCCGCTTTGGCTAACGAAGCCCATAAGAAACGAGTCAAGGCGCAGTTCGACAAGAATTTCAAACCCCGTGTCTTCTCAGAAGGTGACTTGGTCCTACTTTACGACCAGGAATTCGATAAATTGGGAGCAGGTGAATTCAAATCCTTATGGATGGGCCCCTATATTGTTAAATGTGTATTAGCAAAAGGAGCCTACGAGTTAGTAGATTATGATGGGATTCCACTGGCGCAACCCCGTAACGGGTTGTACCTTAAGCGTTACTATGCATGATTCAGTGTAGTAACCCCTATGCTTTTGTTACATTTTTGTTTTCACTAAGGGTAATTGTGTTGGTCAAGTAATCCACCTTTTATATTTGTTGCAGATGTCGAACCTATTGGAATCGTTTGTTGGATATGCCGACGGAGCGAGTCATAGTTCGCGGAACCTATCTTCTGCGGCCTGGGCCATTTTTGATCCAAGCGGCGAGTTAGTAAGTTTCAGAGGGGTATGTATTGGTCAGTCAACAAATAACATCGCTGAATATAGCGCATTGATAGAACTCCTCTCTGATGCCATCACACATGGCATACGCCGACTTGTTGTTAGGCTAGACTCACAACTCGTCATACTACAACTCACTGGTATCTACTCCGTCCGAAATCCAGCTATCTATCGCATGTTCCTAAGGGTCAAGATTTTGGAAAGGCAATTTGATTTTATTCAATATCAGCATATTTCCAGAAACTTAAACACATTAACAGATTCATTGGCAAATTATGTGTTAGATAGACATTTGCAACATTTATAAAAAGAAGCATTTCATCAGTATTTGCATCAGGATCATGTAACTTAACCAAAATAAAGCTCCGAAAATCAAAAATATATATATATATAACTGTTTAGGTTTTACACATAATGTTCTGTAACCAAGACAAAATTCGTCAAATGACCCAAAACTCAAAACGCTAGGGGGCACCCTAGTCTAATGATGATGGTGATAACAAGTCACTGCCTGTGCAATCATGCATAAAAGCCTAGTCCATCAACTCGGCACGCCGGTAGTATGTCGCTGCAACCTCAAGGGCAGCTCGTCAGTCCTCACGTCCCGAATACGAAGAGTGAGGCCTTCGACCTGATCCTGCAATGCTGAGAGAGTCTCGGCCACATCAAGGTCGCAAAGGATAGCCCTTCCCACAGCCTCTCCTACTGGAGCGGCAACTGGTCCAACATCTGCATGAGCACATGAGTTTTGATTAGTCCTGATAGAAGAAAGCACAAGAACATTATAAAATAAATGATAAACAGAGATATGGTCAGATAATTTACTGATGACAACCCACTGCTCGCCAGCCGGCAGTACCAAATCCGGATCACCCCGGAAATCCATACCAGCATATGGATACTCGAAAAAAACCATCTCCTGACGGTTGAACCACTCGAAAAAGCTATCAGAAAAGGAAACCTAGGACTGACCAGCATGTCTAGCAATAAGGTCGACCCATCTCTGCATCCGTGGCTCAGTCAGTGGAGGTAAACCAAGTGAAACATATTGTGGCTGCATCAGCGGGATCTTTTCCAAGGCAACAGCGGTCAAAATAGAACCATATCCAAAGTTCTTCAATCTTCCGTTTTTCACCTTAGTCAGTTTTTCTTTTATCACAGAGAGTACTGCATCACACTAGTTGAACACCTTTGGTTCAAGGCATTCCAGGGCATATTGCATATAAGACTTGTTGGCCACATGAAGAGCCGCACTGCCAGCCAATCTAGCAAAAGTGAACAGAATGGTCCTCAGGGACCTGTCAGTGACATCTCGGATATTGATATTTCCGTCCTTACTCGGCTGAGATCCCTCTCTGCAACACCTGCGAATGTAATCTCTCACAAATTCACCCCCACGGGCCGAACCTGATAATGAGATAGGGGCACCACGCCTCGATAAGCCGGTCAAAAAATAGATGTCCACGATAGTCAAGGGGATGGACTTGCCCTAATCTGGAACACCTGGGTGGTACGATCCCATGCATCGAGAAAATATTGCAACAAGTTGATTTGTTGCCTCATGCTAGAGATGCAGAAAAACTTGAACAGGCCACAGTTCCGCAGTGCATTTACCGTAACCGGATCATGTAAAGCAAGCATGTCCTCTTCTTCATGCTCACGTTCTCGCCATGTAACAGGAATTTTGCTCCAATGAATCTCTAAAAACAAACAAGAGAAGAGTCAGGATCCTGATTTGGTGAAAAATAGGAAACAATTTCCATGAAAAACTATGCACAAATTTCCCTCCTTGCGCCCATCGCACCCCCAACAGTGTTCTGGGTGGGATGCATGCTGACTGGCCAATGGCCAAGCCAGCATGCATCGCACCTTTCGATATAGAAAAACCAGAAAACATGCTCAGAATTCAGAAAGGAAAGCATGAAACTGAAGAGCTCAGGTTTAGCTCCTACTTGGTCTAGACGTCGCCAAGAATCGTCCACAGAATCTCCTGGAATCAGCTAGTGAAAATCAAGGGGGAAAGCACCTCCAAAGCTCCAACAAACCAAAGTTCAAATGAAGTGGTAAAATGAGAGGTAAAAAACCACTTTTAAATTACTTTTCACGTAATTCAAGTAAAATATTAGTGTTTTGACTCATTTTTCAAACATATATTGTTCGTTTCTAACTAGTTTGATGAAGCAATTGAGCAGGCAGTACAACCTTTGAAGGAAAAAAAGTTGTCAATGGTAAAATCAAGATAATCAATGACCATTATATCGAGCAGTTTTATCGCGGAATTCAAGCTCGTTAAAAAATAAACATAAGCAATGAGCAAATGTTCCCCCAGAGTTTAAGCTCATTAAAAAATGAACCAATTTCCGGTAAATAACCATCGTGAATGTATCATCATCAGCCTTTGAAGCCGTGGTCGTGTTCTCATCATCACCTCCACTCTATTTTGGCCAATCTTCACCTCCGTTTGATTGTTTACCCTTTTTTAGGAACAGCTGCAAAGAGTGATCCTGTTAGCCATCCTTGTGACACTGCCGTGATTGGAAAATTCCAAACCTTACCTGGAATTAGCTGCTACCTAGATTTATCACTCGTTCCTCAAAAAACGAGTCTCCTTTAAGCTCTTTTCAAGTAACTCATAAAATATGAAAAGATTGCCGAGTAATTGGCCTCTTTAGCTCGTTAAAAGTGACTGGAAGTGTTATCACTCCTTTAGATTTTAATCTTTTTGGACTTGAGGGATTATTACACAAAAAGATCGAGCGCTTGTTTTGTTCGGCTCGTTAAAATTACAGAAAATTCATCCCTTTTGTATTGTTTTATACTTTTTCGGACTCAAGGGATTATATGACGAAAAAGGATTATTGGAGTTTTCTTTACGTCTTTTTTCAGACTCTCTAAAATTGAAAAGGATCGAGTTATCTTTGTCGTTAAACTCATTAAAACCGAATAGCAACAAAACTTGTCCATACAGACAAGAACGAGTTTCATTATTGCTAGGCTCATTAAAACATAGCGATGGGTTTGCCCGAAGGGAAAATTATAGAACAAGCATATGTTATCCTCCTCAAGCTTGACAAAAATAAAGAGGTACTGGTCAGCAATGACTGGGGAAAAATTGGGAAGAAAACTTGAAAAAAATTTATTGGTAGAAAGTCGCTCTTGAACATGACACTTTCACTCCGCATCCGAGTCGGGTTGGGTTGTTCCGTTCACTGGTCATATCACCATGGGTCCGTCACACCATCCACATTTGGGGTTAACGCTACCAATCCATCATGTCAGTGTTGCCGATATGTTCAAGAGAAGTCACTCAGAGAATTCACCTATGTCTCATCCACTGCAATACATTTACGCTCCATTCTTTCATGACCGCCACCCTGAACCTTATATCATCAGATCGTTTTCACCTCCATTAAAATCATTTTCTCCATTCCGTGTCATTGATGTGGGATTCACTAAGGCCCTCCTATGACAGATCGCTTCTTGTCGACATCAGCTCATTATCCAGGAAGTCGATCTAGGAACAACCCTTTTAGTACTTTGAAGCTTGCATGCCTCAATGGCAAGTTTCTCACTTCCAGTGACAGGTTTACATCAATGGCCTTTGACCGAAAGATTTTGCGTGGTGTTCGACACCAAGTCCCTTATTCACACCACGTGCTTGTACTGAAATACCTTGAGGGTCATCATCATTATCGGTGATTCCTCTCGTGCATGTTAACAGCTTACATCATTGGCTGGTAATCAGGCGATGTCTTTCCATGTTCGACTCCAGAACATCTATCACATGGATCGACTTGTACTTTGAGTGAAGATTGAACGAGATTGAAGACCCCGGATCTAGTTTCATCCATCCGGGCTGCGATATATATTCAGGAAAATAAAGACATCAAATGTACATCATTATTGCACAGATAATCATCCAACCTAGGGATGATGGCTCTACCAGAATCATCAGTCTGCACGCAGACGATTGTCTGTCTTATGTACATGAAAATGAATTTATAAAGCTGAGCATGGGAATGCTCGCCTCAGCGAGATCATGAAAATATTATGAAGATAATGTATTGTATTGTATCTTATTACAGGTCGCCTTCTAGCTTGAAAAAACTTCGGATCCTCATGATAAAGCATTTCACCTGACATAAAAAAAAAAAAAAGATTAACGACCTCATGCTTTACGGGGCAACTGTTATAGAAATTTTTGGGCACTGCAACCCCAATCATAAATGTCCATAAACCAAGGGCTCTTAAGTCCCTAAAAGTGTTGTTCCAACCCCTAAAAGAATAAGGTTAGCTGATTACATCATCTCCCAGAAGTTCTCCATGAAAAACTACTCAGAACTGGTCAAAATTGGACCATCTCACATGCTCCATGGTCAAAGTGCGCTGCATCCCACCTAAATGCACACGGGAGGTGCAATGCATACTGAAAAGCCCTTCTATGCGGTGCGATGGGCAAGAGTGGACAAATGGCAGGGTCAATCTGCAAGGTGGAGGATCATGGAATCTTCTAGAAACTTCTCCTGTGACACTTGCCTCTCTGCATTCGCCCAGGGATGAGTAAGAGATCATCAATCTCCAAGTGGAATCAAGAACTATCAGAGAGAGGACACTAATCAAATCTCAAAAGCTGACTCACCCCCCTTGCAAACATCTATATATGGATCCCTCATCCCAGAGATCCAGGGGGGTTGGAATTTTGTATCTTGTAAGGAAGTGTTGTTGGTTTCATGGTGTAACATCATAGTGTTGGGTGATCTAAGCTTTTCATGAGGTGAAGAAGGGCTTTCTTGCTAAGAGGATGACGCTGGGTCAGAACAATTGGTTGTAATCCTCTTTGCTGTTCTTCATTATTAATAAAGCTATTCAAGTTTTCCTCCACATTCTTGTATGATTGATGATATATGCATTTGTGTGGTCAATATATATCTGGTCCTATATTGTTTATGATAGTAGATCTATGTTCTTGGATAGTGTTATGCTGCTTTGATTCTACAGGTGCTCTTTGAAGCTGGGTAGACGAGGAAGCGGGTGGCAAAGATCTATCAGAAGGGAGAGGAATCAAGCAAGGAGCCAAGCGCAAGACAGAGGTTGGTCTCCTTTATTCCCCTCTTATCTACTTCTCATAAAGGAAAACGAAAGTGGTTTTAGTTTGTTTGTTTCTAAGGTAGCTACCAGCCTTAGTGGGACTAGTAGCTCTGCATAGACATTAGATTTCCCGATAACAAGGCCAACGTCAGAAACCCAATCAATCATCGGGTTTAAAGAGATCGTGATGCTCCCTGGTGAGACCCCCTGGGATCTGGATCAACAACTGAAGAGTACGATTCGCGAAGCCAATATGACATTGATGGATGGACAACATTGTGCATGGTTTGTAGCATCTCTGACACCACACTTGAAGATGGCGCTGTCATAGTAGAAACTTTCCACCCAGGCCGAAGCATTGGAAATGGCGATGAGATTACATGAGACCCCTATACAAGACCCTGGATTGGGAGTCCAACAAATCCATGGGTAGCTACAAAATCTGTGTCTAGAAATGCAAAGTTTGAAATAGGATAGGGCACCTCTGCCAGAGGCACACGAGGAAGTATGGTGCATAAAATGCAAAGGCCAGGGCCACGACAAAGATCAATGTCTAGTGTTCGTGAACTACTTGGCATGAGGAGGGCTGATGCCGTTGAGACTGGAGGCACAGGCAGGGCCGAGCACGGCACCTGTTTTATGGTGTGCAATATGTCAGATAGGAGAGAAACACACTACAGATAATTGTCATTTGCTGCAGAAGTATACGCAGACATCCCAGCAATTGTTTTACAATTTCTGTGGGTCGGTAGGCCATGATGAATGCACTTGCCACAGTTACGAATTAATGATGGATTAGACCCCTGCCTATAGGGTGAAAACCAAAACACAAGCCCTCGACCCAAATGCGGGGATGGCGTGCACTAGATTTTAGGGGCGCGGTCGAGGATGAGGTGGAATGTGACCAGGAAGGGGTTGCAGATAACTAATTTGTTACAATTTCGGAGGGCCAGGGCACTATGCCTGCGATTGTACCAACTCGACAAGGATATCATGTTTGTATTGTGCTCAGTTTGATCATGAGATAGAGGATTGTCCTTTGTTGATCACCAAGATGCACGAAAAAGGGGTATTCCAGCCCCCTCCGACTCAGAATATCCAAATGATGAGTTCTAAGCCGTGCGAAGAAGACCTGAATGTAAACATGATGCTTAGAAGCGGTATGACCACGGGAGATGATAAGGGGAAGTAGCCAGAAGAAAGTACGTGGGTTAGTAGGGCTCCTACAAAGAAACCCGAGTTTGACTTAGAATGCGCAAAGGACACATTTATGGGAGCTAAGAAGAGCTTCATGGAGGCCTCCACTTCAAGTAGTAAGGATCAACTAGATCCAAGAATGCATCCTTCAATGCTCACTACCTCTCTGGAGACATGCATGAAACTGCTATGCGAAAACAAAGCAGTTAAGGGACTACAGGAACTGATCACTAGGTGCGCGGGGTCAGGAGAACCGCGCATGGTTTGGAAACTAGGGAGCATGTATTACGCACCGGAAGGGAAATGAGGTTGACTACACAAATTGTTGAGTATGAAATGGATCAGGTAATCTTAGATCTGGGTTCAAATGCAAATGTATTACCAAAGAAAACATGGGAATGCATGGGTAGACCCGCGTTACAATGGTCCCCTATTCAATTACGAATGGCAAACCAATAGAAGATTTTGCCCATGGGGAGATTGCAAGGGGTAACAGTAGATATTGAGGGTGTGAGCGCGCAGGCGGATTTTGAAGTAGTAGAGATTGTCATTGACAGTAACCCCTATGTCGCGTTGCTAGGAATAGACTGGGCCACCGATATGAATGGAGTCATAAATCTGAAGAAGTGAAAAATGATCTTTGAGAGAAAGTCACTACGTGTAGTAGTACCACTGGATCCAGCTGAAGGAGCGCACTACACTGAACCAGTGGGCGACGATGATATTGATGATGATCTTGATTGTATTTACAAGATAACTGCGTGAGACTAGGATTGGGTAAATCTAACTGCAGATAGGAGAATCTTGTGGGATAGTGAAAGCTCTTGCACTTCGGATTCAGACGAAGAAGTAGAGCGATAGCATAATTGGTTGCACGAAGTAATAATGCTTAATTGCAACATGATGATTAGATCACTGCATTGCGTGACAATATAAGTAAGCGAGCTACCTACATATGATGGATTGTCAGCGGTGGATGAATTTCTTAGCAAATTTGAAAGCGCGATACTAGAATAGCAATGATTTGATGCGCTAAAGTGGGCACTGCGTGCAACACCCGCGTGATGGTGGGGTACGCATCAAGGAAATTTTGAGGACTAGTGTGGATGCAGAAGGATGATGCGCCTACGATTTGGGAAACTATAAATACAGCTAGTAGACAAATATGACAGCTGAGATGAGCCACACATGCACCTCGTGAAATGTAACAAGGTCTATGGGGAAGATCCACAGCTTGAATGGGTACATTTATTCTACCATACCCTCGATGTCATAGCCATGAACTCGTATACTGAGACAGAGCTCCGACATGGTACGGGTGAATGGGATGTCTTGTGCAAGGGATTTTTGTTAACATTCACATTTGAATACCGTTTGTCAGATACTGTTGACGATGCATTGCAAGCAGTAAAAGCCGCCATCTTCAAAATAGCATAGGAGCTAATGGAAGTACTTCAGCTAGTATGGGCGACACAGTTAAGCAGTGCCCTAGAATGTTATAACGTGCAGGTGGAAGAGGATGATGAGGACCCACGAAATATTAATATCCCAGAAACAGAAGGCTGTCACGAGGTTTGAGGACCATCAATTGAGGATCCTGACATCACCGCGCCACTAAAACCAAAGCAGGTAAACATTGGTAGAGAAGCGGAGCCAAAGTACACGATGCTTGGGGACTATTGGGATGATGCTATGGTAGATAAGGTCACTGAGTTACTCTGCGAATACCAAGACTTGTTCCCAACCAAAATTATGGACTTAAAAGGGACATTGGAAACTTAGGGATGATGAAGATCAGTCTGAGACCAAACGTGAAGCTAGTTAAGCAACGACCTTACTATTTGACTACAAAGTATAAAGAAAAGGTCCATGATGAATTAGACAAAATGCTCGCAACCAAAATTATTAAACCAGTAGAAGAATCCGATTGGGTGAGTCCTATGGTAGTGAAGGATAAAAATAGGAAGGCGAAATAAGAATATGCGTGGATCTCAGGAAGCTTAACGATGCCTGTGTACACGATCCATTCCCGACGCCATTCACAGATGAAGTATTGGAGAATGTTGGCGATCAGGAAGCTTACGCATTCATAGATGGCTTCTCAAGGTACCATCAGATCAAGATCGCGCTGGAAGATAGGAGCAAAATGACCTTCGCAACATGTTAAGTTATGGTATGTTCTATGCTTATAACAGTTTACTTCTTTTTCTTATTATATTCCACAAATTAGCAATCACATGTACATAAAGTAAAGTGCAGATAGAACATTAAACGATCGACAGAAAACAAGCCAAGACAAGAGACACAAGATGTGGTGGCTAGCCAAGGACAAACCCCACAATGTGTGGGGAAACCCTTTGATCAAATATTCTTTTATCTTCAATAATTCAGCAGAGAGAAATAGTACAATAAATATGATTCATATCAGCAGTACAAACCCTAGATCAACAACATCAGCATTAGCAGCTTCTTTATCAAACTAGGGCAGACGATATCTCACAAACCGTTCGTCGGATTAACTTCATTCCACCACAAAAAGTTGCGGTTTTCAGAGGAGGTTCAGATGAGCCTATAGTGTAGTTCAGATGAGGAGATCTTCTAGGCTACGCAGGTCAATATTTACTTCTGCAGTTGCAGCTTCAGTTTCAGCAATTTCCGGCTTCAAACTAGGGCAGTCGATATCTTGCAAACCATTCGTCGGATTGACTTCATTCCACCACCAAAAGTTGCAACTTTCAGAGGAGGTTCAAATGAACCTATAGTGCAGTTCAGATGAGGAGATATTCTAGGCCACGCAATTAAATCTTTACTTCTGCAGTTGCAGCTTCAGTTTCAGCAGTTTCCGGCTTCAAACTAGGGCAGTCGATATCTTGCAAACCGTTCGTCGGATTGACTTCATTCCACCACCAAAAGTTGCGGCTTTCAGAGGAGGTTCAGATGAACCTATAGCGCAGTTCAGATGAGGAGATATTCTAGGCCACGCGGGTCAATCTTTGGATCTGCAGTTGCAGCTTTAGGTTCAACAGCTTTCGGCTTCACATGTGTGAGAGAGAGACCCATTTCTGCGCAGTAGAGAAGAGACTCATTTCTACGCAGTGGAGAGAGAGAGATGTGATGAGATGAGTGAGTGCAAATGAGGAAAAGTCCTCTTATATTTATATACAATGTTGGTGTTTGAATAGATGCGACTGTTGGGCTTCTGAGCCTACATGAGTTGTAGGTCGGCTTGATAATAATTCCATAATCAAAATAAATTCATATCTCCATGAATATTTATCGGAATTGGATGATCTTTATATCAATCCTACACTTCTCGATGAGAGGAATCTAATAAAAATATTATTAGCCATGAATAAGATGACCCACATGAAGTTTTGCCCTGGTTTCCAATTTTAACACTCCCTCTCAACCACAGAGAACTTCATCTGCAATCTGAATATCGGTCGTTACTATTCATCCATCAAATGCACTGCCCTGTATAGCCTGACCCTTGCCCTGCTCTGCTCTATTCTGCCTGTTCTGCTTTGTCTTGTTCTGCCCTGTACTGATCGGTACTGTTTTGCTCTGTTCTGCTCTACTCTTGCATTGTTCTTGTTCTGCTCTGCTTTTGTCCGAATTATGAAGAAGAAGAAATGATCGAGGATGTATCATACTAACTCAAAAGTTAGTCTCAGAGTATGTACCACTAGTCCCAAACCAATCTCAACCAACCCGCAGTCAACGTCATAGTGAGTACAACTCCACTGGTCCTAGACCAGTATCATCCTCCACTAACTCAAAGTTAGTCTCAGAGTGCATACCACTAGTCCCGGACCAGTCTCAGCCAACCTGAAGTCAGCTTCATAGTAAGTACCACTCCTACCACTGGTCCCAGACCAGTATCCCAGTCTCAGAGAGTGTACCACTAGTCCCAGACCAGTCTCAACCGACCCGAAGTCAGTGTCATACTATGTACCACTCTCACTGGTCCCAGACCAGTACTGCACTGACATGAAGTCAGTCTCGGAGTATGTACCACTGGTCCCAGACCAGTCTCAACTGACCCAAAGTCAACGTCATAGTATGGTACAACTCCTACCACTAGTCCCAGACCAGTATCATTGATCCCAAATCAATGGAGGTCATCCTAGCGTAGGGAGTACGGTAGATATAACGATGTGTCCATCGGTACTACTATGGTCCCTAACTTCATTTCCCTGCTCATTGATCAAATGAGAGGTACTTCCCATGAGTCCCAGACTGCATGGGTAGGATGCCTCAACAAGAGAACTAATCAATCCTGTCCTCGCAGGAGAACACATCAATCCTGCTATAATCGCCATGGAGAACACATTAATCCAGGCCGCCATGGAGAACACATCAATCCAACCCTCACAGGAGAACACATCAATCCTGCTACAATCGCCATGGAGAACACATCAATCTAGGCCTCACAGGAGAACTAATCATCCTGCTACATAGGAGATCGAATCATCCTATTCCACAAGAGAGCGAATCATCTTGTCCCACAAGAGAGTGAATCATCTTGTTCCACAAGAGAGCGAATCATCTTGTTCGAGTGCGCACCACCAGGGGAGGGTGAGTCACCCTGTGGTCGTATGTTGCTCCAGTAAGAACCACAAGCCCTCAGAGCTCCCAGAGCTCAATGTATGCAACATGCAGGACCCTTGTACAAGGGTTTCTTGATGACTCCAATTCGTTTGGGAAAATCACAGATTAGATCTTTCCTTGGGGCTTTGACAAGGTGTATCGACCTGTACATCATCTTAATGTGATGGAGCCTCCTTGCTCATCGACTTACCATATCCCAGATGATGTCTATCTGCTGGAGCAATTGACCAATACAGGATTCCTCAATAATCGAATCCCACCTCTGGTTGTTACAAAGAATCACAGTGGTATCCAATGTAAATCCAAATAGCTCACTGTAGAGCTTTCACAACCAAACTGCCTCACACGAGGTCATGCTAGCAACAATATATTCTACTTCAGCGGTGCTCAAAGCCACTGAATTCTAATTCCTACTCATCCAGGATATCAAAGTAGATCCCAAGGTGAAACAACACCTAAAAGTGCTCTTACGGTCCACCACACTGACTTCCCAATCAGTATATCCAAGTAGTCTCACATCTCCAACAGTGTATCTTAACCCATTGTACCACGAAAATATCTCAGAAGATTCTTGGCATCAATCCAGTGAGGCTCAACCAAATATGAGCTCACAATGCTAACTACAAAACAAATGTTCAGATGGAGGTTCACTAAGAACATCAATGCGAAGGAGTTTATGAAACTCAGAGGCATTTCCCAAATCTAGTCCGACATCACTACCATATAACTTCTAAAAGTTAAGATCCTTGAGGTAGTCACAGGCTTGCAGTCCATCATACCAAATCTTTCCAATATCTTTACCACATATTTTCCTTGAGATAGGAAAAGTTCCCTTGGCTTTTTCCACACTTCAAGTCCTTGGTCCTTCATTTCAAATTCAGAAGCCAACTCCCTCTTACATTTTTGAATGAGAGGGTTTGCACCTGTTAGAAAGAGGTCATCCACATACAGCACCCGTATGAGAGGCTTGTCATCTTCAACCTTAAAGTAAAGGTTAGGATCGACTTCACTCCTAGTGAATCCCAGCTTCATCAAGTAGCTATCGATCCTCTCATACCATGCTCGGGGTGCTTGCTTCAGCCCATGGAGAGCCTTCTTCAACTTGCATACATGAGATTTTCAATCATAAATCTCAAATCCTTTGGGTTTCTCCATGTAGACCTCTTCTTTGATCGAGCCATGTAAGAACACAGTCTTGACATCCATCTGATGTAGGTTCCATCCTTGTGAAGCAGCAAGGGCTCTGATCGAGCAGATGGTTCTATATCTAGCAATAGGTACAAATATCACATCATAGTCTATACCTTCCTTCTGGGAGAAACCACGAGAAACAAAATGATCCTTATACTTTTCTGTACTTCCATCTACTGCATGCTTTATCTTGTAAAGCCATTCAGAAGTAACCACTATCTTGTCCTGGGGTCTGGGAACTACTTCCCAGACATCATTCTTCATGATAAACTCATATTCTTTGGTCATAGAATCCTTCCATACTTGATGCCTGATGGCGTCTGAGAATTATGAAGGCTTATTTTGTATGATCGTGCTCATGATGGTCAGGTATCCCTGATACCTATTAGATTTCTTACTTTCACAAAAGGTTCCTCAGGGTGTAGCATGTCCTTCAGCATCATCAAGTAGCCCCCTAAGCCATGAAGGCCTCTTCCTAGAAGAGGAAGGTTCATGTGGAGGAGGATCAATCGGATCCATGGGTTCTTCTACATCAGGCATTGATTCATCATCCTTTTCTTTCAGTTCCCTGGTGTCAGCTTCTTGAGAGCTCTTCAAAGTCGGAAGATTGTTCACCTTGCTGAGACCCATATCCTCGTCAAAGGTGACATCATGACTAATTACGACTTCCCTTTGACCGGCTAAATATATTCTATAGCCTTTAGTATTTTCACCATAGCCCACAAAAATTCCCAGTTAACTTCTCTTCAGGAGTCTTGGAACCCAATGCTTGATGAGGGCATCGATTTTGTACATATACGGTGGTGTTTGTAGTTTCAGCCCATAAAAACTTTGGAAGTCTTTGATCATGTAGCATGACCCAGACAACTTCCATAATCGTGCGGTTCTTCCTTCCTGCCACACCATTCTGCTCAGGAGTATGTGGTGTAGTTGTCTCCCTCTTAATGCCAGCCTCAGATATGCCTAAGTGAACCAACTATAATATATTGGAGGTCTTACTTTGGCTTGAGGGAAATGGTCCCCTTTTGAGCTTTCCTTCGACACATCCCGGACATACACCTTCTTTCTCTACTTCGAATTCGAGCATCCGTGTTACCATCTGTCTTACATCGGGTAGAGCTTTGTAATGAAGGTGGGAAAACCTCCGATGCCAAAGTTCGGACTGAAGAGTTGTGTCACAAGACATGACACCTAGCGGAATTCCATCGACCTGATATAATGAATCAACACTAAACCCAAGAGTAAAGGCATCCTTAACATTATTTTTCCATATACATACCTTGCCATTGTTGAAGGTTACCTTGTAGCCTTTGTCTTCCATTGCTGAGATGGACGCTAGGTTCTTTTTGAGGTCAGGTGCATTTAATACATCCCAGACTTTCTAGCCTTCTTGAATGGTTGTCCTCTTCCTGGATCCCCAGCTCTCCTCTTACCTTTGCTGTTGAATTTGTCATTCCTTTGATTTGTCATTAGAGGGATTTTGATCATCGTCCCGGTGTGAGTCCTTTCTATCAGGGCACTCCCTAGCATAGTGACCTGCTTTATCGCAGATGTAACATAATCCTTTTCTTCCACCCTTAGGTCCAGCCTTTCCTTTTGATTTAGTCTCAGAATTATTTCTTTTCTTAGCATGAGAAGAAAAGGCAACAGGAGGACCTTTAGGCATGGGAATTTCTTGCTCTTCTTCCCTTGTTTCTTCTTGAATGCATCTAGCCATTAATTACTCGAAACCAGGAATTACATTATAGTTCAGAAGAGTAGTCCTGAACACATACCATTCAGATGGTAATCCTCTAAGAGTCGTGAGTGCCATTTCCCAGTCTATCGTAGATTTCCTTGGAGGCATCCAGTTCAAAGATGTAGGACACCAAGTTCTTGTCGATAGAGCCCTGGATGATCTTCTATTTTGACTTCTTCGATTTTCCATTTGTTCCATGCAGTAGCGGATGCATTTAATGGGGGCTCAACAATATTGCCTCTTACATGGTCCAACACTCCTTGATCTTCTAGGGTTAGATTGATAGACATCTTCCATGCGTGATAGTCATCTTTCTCATGGAGCTTGTCTTCGGCATGAAAGAGTGTTGAGGACCCCATAGTTCTTTTAGGATAGCCTTGCCAATCTTCTCTTCGGTGATTGCTCTTGCTCTTGCTCGGGCTTTGTCTTCACCTCAGCTTTGATACCATGTTAAGTTATGGTATGTTCTATGCTTATAACAGTTTACGTCTTTTTCTTATTATATTCCACATATTATCAATCACATGTACATAAAGTAAAGTGTAGATAGAACATTAAACGATTGACAGAAAACAAGCCAAGACAAGAGTCACAAGATGTGGCGGCTAGCCAGGGACAAATCCCACAATGTGTGGGGAAACCCTTTGATCAAATATTCGTTTATCTTCAATAATTCAGCAGAGAGAAATAGTACAATGAATCTGATTCATATCAGCAGTACAAACCCTAGATCAACAGCATTAGCATTAGCAGCTTCATTATCAAACTAGGGTAGATGATATCTCACAAACCGTTCGTCGGATTGACTTCATTCCACCACCAAAAGTTGCAGTTTTCAGAGGAGGTTCAAATGAACCTACAACATAGTTTAGATGAGGAGATATTCTAGGCTACGTAGGTCAATATTTACTTCTGCAGTTGCAGCTTCAGTTTCAGCAGTTTCCGGCTTCAAACTAGGGCAGTCGATATCTTGCAAACCGTTCGTCGGATTGACTTCATTCCACCACCAAAAGTTGCATCTTTCAGAGGAGGTTCAGATGAACCTACATCGTAGTTCAGAGAGGAGATATTATAGGTCACGCAAGTCAATCTTTACTTCTGCAGTTGCAGCTTCAGTTTCAGCAGTTTCCGTCTTCAAACTAGGGCAGTCGATATCTTGCAAACCGTTCGTCGGATTGACTTCATTCCACCACCAAAAGTTGTGGCTTTCAGAGGAGGTTCAGATGAACCTACAGTGCAGTTCGGATGAGGATATCTTCTAGGCCACGCAGGTTAATCTTTGGATCTGCAGTTGCAGCTTCATGTTCAACAGCTTTCGGCTTCACATGTGTGAGAGAGAGACCCATTTCTGGGCAGTAGAGAAGAGATTCATTTCTGTGCAGTGGAGAGAGAGAGATGTGATGAGATGAGTGAGTGAAAATGAGCAAAATTCCTCTTATATTTATACACAATGTTGGTGTTTGAATAGATGCGACTGTTGGGCTTCTGAGCCTACATGAGTTGTAGGTCGGCTTGATAATAATTCCATAATCAAAATAAATTCATATCTCCATGAATACATATCGGAATCGGATGATCTTTATATCAATCCTACACCTCTCGATGAGAGGAATCTAATAAAAATATTATCAGCCATGAATAAGATGACCCCCATGAAGTTTTGCCCTGGTTTCCAATTTTAACACAACAGAATGGGGCTACTTTCAATACATCGTTATGTCCTTTGGATTGAAGAACGCGCAGCTATATTTTTGCGCATCACAGTGGCCGCATTCAAAGAATACATCGACAAGTTCTTGGAGGTCTATCTAGATGATTGAACTATCTTTGGATTAGTTAAACACCATGTAGCAAGCTTACATTTGATGTTGGATACTTGCCACCGACACTAGATTGCACTAAATCTTAAGAAGTGCACCTTCCTCGTTCCCTTTGGAAACCTGCTGGGGCATGTGGTCTGCAAATAAGGCCTGATGGTGGACCCTGTGAAGATTGTCGTTATTCTGAATTTGGAAGCACCGTGAAGTGTTAAACAACTATGAGCTACTTTGGGGCACACTGGATACTATAGGAAGTTCATCAAAAGCTATGCCCAAATAATAGTGCCGATGGAAAAACTATTGAAGGATGCTACATATTGTTGGAATGATGATTGCATGAAAATTTTGGATGTCCTCAAGAAGAAGCTGGCATTTGCTCCCATCCCGGTCTTCCCAAAATGGGACGTGGAATTTCATGTACATGTTGATGCATCATGTATTGCATTGGGAGCCATACTCACACAAGAAGGCACAGAGGGCGTGGATCACCCAATCGCTTTCGTAATTTGAAGACTATCCAAAGCCAAAAAGAACTACTCTACTACTGAGCATGAAGGGCTGGCAGTGGTGTACGCACTCCAAAAATACTGACACTAATTACTTGGCGGACATTTCAAGATGTATACCGATCATTCCATGTTAAAATACCTGGTGAACAAGCCTGTGTTGGGGGACACATATGTAGATGGCTTTTACTATTTCAAGAATATGACTTTAAGGTCATCGTTAAGCTGGGACACCTAAATGCAGGACTAGATCACTTGTCACAAATTGAGGTGGGTGAGGAACCAACAAATTTGGAGGAGGGACTACCTGATGCAAATCTCTTCGTAATGCGCGTCGGGGACAGCCACTTCGAGGATATAATCCATTTTATAACAATAGGGACTACACCGAAGGAATACTCAATCCAACAAAAGAAGGAAATAGTGGTCTGCGCGGTGGACTTTTCTGTCATCGCGGGGCACCTCTACAAAATGGGAAATGATGAGATATTGCAAAGATACGTACCTGAATTTGAACGAGGTCAGATCCTCGCAGAAGCACATGGGGGTGTTGTACGAGGACACTATGCAGGACGTGCAACTGCACAGAAGATTCTTCGTGTTGGGTTATGGTGGCCAACCCTACACCAGGATTCGAAAGCGCACTGTCGGGCCTACGACATATGTCAAAGGACTGGAAAACCATCAAGAAGGGACGAGATGCCACTAAATCCACAAATGACACTACAACCATTTGAAAAATGGGAAATTGACTTTGTGGGACCGATCAAACCTTAGGGAAAGACGGGTACATGCTACATCATCACCGCGATGGAGTACCTGACACGATGGGTGGAAGCATAGCCGGTCAAGGACTGCACGGCCACTATGGTTGTGAAATTTTTATTCGAAAATGTGTTGACACGATTTGGTTGTTTGAAAGTCTTAATGAGTTACCGCGGAACACATTTCCTGAATGAAACCATCAGCGCACTCACAGCAGAGTTCCAGGTGTATCATCAGCAAAGTACATTGTACCACCCGCAAGCTAATGGGAAAGTAGAGGCATTCAACAAAATATTGGAGACTACGCTGACAAAAGTATGTAATGCGCAGCGAAATGACTGGGACCTATGCATACCTGCCTTATTATGGGCATACAGAACAATGTCCAAAAAATTGATGGGAAAGACACCTTTTCGGCTAGTCTATGGTACGAAAGTTGTCATGCCAATGGAATACATCGTATCTAGTCTGTGAATAGCAGCACTCACAAGTATGTTAGACCACGAAGCCTTGGAAGAAAGGCTCGTGCAATTAGAAGAACTTAAGGAGGAACAATTTCTAGCTGGATTTCATCAGTAGGTACAAACGCAATGTGAAAAGGCCTGGCACGATTGTCATATCAAGTTGTGCACCTTCAAGGTAAACAACTTAGTACTGTTGTACAGCAGTAAATTCGAAAAATTCTCGAGAAAATTCAAAATGCACTAGATAGGACCATAGGTGGTTAAGGAGGTTAGAGATGGAGGCATCATCCAGCTAGTTAAACTAAATGGCGAACCCTTCCTCGGCAAGGTAAATGGTAGTCGCTTGAAGCCCTACACGTGTCGGTCGGCTATCTGACTAACCCACTGTGGCACAGTCTTCATGGCTCGAGGAGCCGGTCCAGGGCATGGGACTATAAACACATGCAACAGATGCCACTACCAAGGTCAGGACATAATACTGCATGCATGCAACGGGCCCAACAAACAGCAGAATAGTGCGTCGTGAACCTCCAGGCAGTACGGAAACAATTGGAGGGGCTCTGATCCAAGATCATCGCACTAGCAGAGTGACTCGGATGAGTCACGATGATTGTTTTGGGGGCCTGTTGGGCATGGAATCCTCCCACAGTAGGTTTTGTGGCTACAAGCCCAAGTTTTGGTCAAAGGCTTTGTAAAGACTTCGTGAATTTTGAGCGCGGAGCACGAAGTAGAGGTTAAGTCATAGGGTTGTTTACCCTAAAGTAAGGTAATGTAATGCAAAGTCATGTCGGCCTACCCATGGTCCGTGAACCATGGGAGTGTATAAATATAGCAAGGCTCTAAGTGTAAAGATAGAGAATTGGAGAGAAGAATATAAATGGTTAAAGCATAGAAGACGAGTCTAAGTGTACTGGGTCATAGTAGCAGGAAGAGGCTCTGTAGCTGAGTGCATAGAGGCCTAGTAGAGTCCGTAGCTGAGTGTGCGTACCCCTGCAGCTGAGTGCGCAGGGCGGTGTCGAGTCTGTAATTAGGATTGAAGATTAATGAAGATAAGGTTGATTCTAAACACTGTGTATCTGGGTTTTCTCTTACTGTTATGCATTTATACTATTTGATGATTGCATGCACTTATATGAATGTTGAATGATAAATAAGAATACTAGGCTCACATAGATAAGTTAAGTACTATAATAATAACGCAGTAAGTATTAGGAATCAGGGTAATACTTTCATCGCACTATAAACAGAGCTGCGTGAAGGCAGCTTCACCGTTGCAAGGGATAGATAGATGCGTGAAGCAGCGTGTGCAAAGGGTAGAATCGTGAACCTCCCAAAAATCATCAAGAAATCCCTAGGGTGCGGAAACCTAGTTCCAGCACCCTCCCATACTACTTCGGGTGAGACCTCAGTTCGTACTCCATGGACTGCTGTCGAAAGGGCCAATAATACTGGGATTTTTTTGGCTACATCACCTCTGAACTTGGGTCAAGCCCCAACAAGCCAACAATCTAATCGTGTGTTCACCAAGTACATGAGTGAACCCACAAGCTGTCTATAAACAATAGCTTCCACAACTTCCCCAGAAGTAGCATCCTAGTTCCTATAGTTACCTGTTAGAGGAGTCTCCATGGGTTTGTTGCTCTCCATACAGAATCTCCTGAGTATCTCATTGGCATACTTTTCCTAAGACACAAAGACCTCCCCATCTCCCTGCCATACCTCCATGCCAAGAAAGAAATGCATGAGACCTATGTCCTTCATCTCAAACTCTCTTGCAAGGTCCTCCTTGCAAGACTTGATCAATTGATCATCACCTGTCAATATGAGATCCAACATAAAGTACAATGATAAAAAATTTACCTTCCACCACTATGTGGTACAGGTTCGCATCTGCTTCACTCTTCGTGAAGACCAACCCGATGAAGTAGCTATTTATCCCTGTGTACCAAGGACGGGGTGCTTACTTCCACCCATACAATGCTCTCTTGAGCTGGCTAATGAGGCTCATTAATAGGTAAATTATAGGGACCTTAATGCCACTCTCTAGCTTATTAATATCAACTTTCCTCACATTTCTTTACATCTTATATTATATTTTGCTTAGTGAGAAGGGTAAAGATGAGATGTTATGTCATGTGCCCTAATGTGCATTAATTGCAGGATTTGGAGCAATTTTGGCTAATTTACGTGTAGGAACTCAAAGTAGAAAAGAAAGAGGGATTTTAGGAGATTGGATCTCCCTCCTTAACTCCTTACTCACTCGAATATTCCTCCACCATATCTCATAAGCTCATAGTTATAAGAATCCAATCCCACTGAGGTCATTAGCAGCCAAGCGAGTGATAGTTGAAGACAAGTTGATATCGAGTTGGGAGCTAGGCCTCCCTAAATTTAAGGAATTTGTTGGTAGCTTCAGTTGTATAAATATGAAGGCTTAGAGGTTCATTAGGATTGGACTTTCTTTGTTGTAGCCAAGAGGCACTTTTGAGCTAAGACATTGTGACTAATAACTCTTATGTATTTTTTATATTTTAATGAAAATGAAAAGTATTCCCTTGATCCAGCACTGAGTTAACTCAGACGTCTGAAGCTCTTGGGTTAGGGCCCAACCCTAGCAGCAGAGATTCATCTTTCTGTACATGTATTCTTATATTACATTCATAGTTAGATGTTGAAGTGATTTTGGTTTTGTTTAATCTGCAAGTATTTGGATGATTACTTAGTTTTCTTCCATTTGTGGATAGATAGATCAATGGTACAATAGTGACAGTAAACACTTCAGAAAATATTATGATAGTGGCCTTTGCCTCATCTCCCTTTTGGGATCATGATTTAGGGTTCTATCATGATGATGGATCCCCTTTGGGGTTCGAAACGTCGATCTAATGAACAAAGTACTCTGGATAATCTGGGTCATAATTTTCCAACAGATTTATTGTTTGATTACTGCATAAACTAGAGTTTCTTGTTGAATAGATCATTGTCTCTAAATTTCATAGAATTATATGCAATTTTCAATTTGATCTCTTGAGTTTTCTATGGTTTAGAAGCACTTCCATTCATAAACTTAGCCATTAGTTATTAATAACTATGTTTTTCCTACATTTAACTCATCTTTTCCATGTATAAATGAAGTTGTGCAGGAGCTTCTGATCTACAGGAAGACCTCATCTCACTAACCTCATCCAAGTCTTCTCCACCTACCCTGCCAACGTCCACCAAACCCTCATCCGAATTCTTGTTTTGTAAGCAAAGTGGACATTTTCCTTTAGTAAGTCCAACCATTTTGAAGCCTTGGACTGAGCTTTGGGTAGTGTGCACCTCCTCTATACCTTATTTCTCCCTCATACACCTTTTCCACACTACATTCTACCTTTCCTACCTCCTTATAGGCTTTTGGCCTGTTTCCTGTAATAAAATAGCGCATCCTATAGTAGAACCAGGACATCTTGTAGTACTACAGGAAACCCTTTAGTATCCTGTTTTAAGATCGAATTGAGCAGAAATGGTCATCTGAGCTTAGGTTAGTTATTCACTTGGCTTCCATACCCTCGACACCATTCCAAACCTATTTCCCCATACTTGTCTCCCTTACCAAAGAACAAATTGGTTAAATTAGCATTTGCATTCATAAAACTAAAAATCAAAAAGTCTTTTTCTACAATTTCTAGTTAGCACATGCATGGTCCAGGTAACTAGATGGTATATGCAAGGTTAAGTTAGGTCTCTTTTGCAAGAAATGTGTGTAAATGATTAGCTAGATGATTTCATGTCACTTTATATCACTTTCCAATTCAGCACTTTCATTTCCTAGAGTAAGTAACACACCCTTTCTGCATTAAGAGTAATTTTCCCCTTTCCATTTGGTATTCAAACTCCTTCTAGTCAATAGAAGACTAGTTTGAAAAACCCTAGTGTTCTATCGCCCTAGTTGAAAAGTGACAAGAGTAGACCATTGCATCTACTGTGTGTACAACACTATCACCTTTATGTTTATGTGAACCCCGAGTTGATGAAGTAAAGTTGGTAGCCCTAGGAGTTGCAACATTCTTGCTGCAATATTGGTGCTCATCAATTTTTGGAGTCGTTGCCATGGAGGTGTCTAAGTAGGTGTGATTTCTTCTTTCTTTTTTTCTTCCATTCAGAAAATAGTTGAAATATTTGCTTTCTTTCCAATTCTGCAAGTAGTTCCATTCAGAAAATAGTTGCAAGCTTTGCTTTCTTTCCAATTCTGCAAGTAGTTCCATTCAGCAAATAGTTGCAAATCTATGCTTTCTTTCCATCCTGCAAGTAATTATGAAAAATACCCTAAAATAAAATAAAAAATAAAAAACAAATTCCTTTCATGCCTCATAGGAGTAGAGACAACTTAGGAAAAAAATTTCCAAATACCCCCACCACATCTAACAACCAACCTTCCCTCTTCTTTGGTGGCTGTTAGCTAGAGGACCCATTAGGTGAACAACCAGAGATCTTTGAAGAGCCTATTGGGGAAGAAGAAGAAGATACCATTCCACTAACCTACACCATGGCTGAAAATAGAAATGGGATTGAAGACAGAGAAGGAGCTAAAAATAGATTTAAGGGTTCTTTTTCCATCAGAGAAACTAATGGAGATACTAGGATGAAAAACATAAGCCACTCTACCCTTCCTCACTTCCATGGCTTGACCTCAGAGGACTAAAATACCTTTCTGTTTGATTTTTTTGTCATATGCAGAACTTATGAGTACACCTCTAATGACGAGAAGTTGAAATTGTTCCCATCCACCCTCAAAGATACATCCTTCCACTGGTTCATGGGTTTACCTAGGGACAACATCACCACCTGTGCTCAGATGCAACAAGCCTTCAAAAATAAGTATAGGGACTATTGCAGGTCCAAAGATACGAAAGAGGAAATTTTTAGAATGACCTTGGGACATGATGAATCGTTGGAAGATTATGAGGAAAGTTTACAACTTAGCTACAAAAGGGTCAGGTTCACCCTCGATCCTAAATCAATTAAGCTAGTCCTTCTTAGAGGGATCATGGAAGATCTACTGGGAGGGGACATCTTTCAGTTACCCTATGATGATATCAAGAAAATTTTCAAAAATCATTCTAGGAAAGTCAAAAAGAAGGGCAGTGCTAATCAAGCTTTAGCCAGTTCATCCTCCTCCAAAACATCCATAAAAAGTGAAATTGGGAACAATTTGGAAGACTTCAAGAGTGAAATGTTGCATACCCTTTCTCTACAAATGGACACCATGCAGATCAAGAGGAATCAGGAGGAAGTAGAAAGACCCTTAGCTGTCTTCTGCCCTAGATGCACTAGAAGGCACCCTAGGAATGAATGTCCATTGAATCTTATAGCGATCTTCTCAGTTTGTGAGAAGAACCACTCCACAAACAAGTGCCCTTATCTGCCTATATTGAAATTTGTGTATGAATGAACTGAAGGGGTGATTAAAAAACTTTGCTATATCAACAAAAGGAGGCCTCATGGACCTCGACCATAAAAACAAGGCATGCAATGGGCATCCTATTCATGTTACAACCATAACCATAATGTATCCATTCCCCCTTGGTTCCCTCCTTTTCATCCTTCATTTCCACACCTTCTCCCTAGTCTTTTGCACCTTAATATCATTTCCAACCTGCCAACCAACCATTTTAGCCATATACTCATGCACAACCTTAGTCTAATGCACCATCCAAGGGGTGGAGGCCCCCATACAACCAATCTCCAACCTTACTGCCTCCACCTCCATCTCAACCACATCTCCTTCACCCTACTCCACCTAAGCAACCTCATATGCCTACTCAACCAAATCCAAACCCAAACAATAGACAAGCACATCAAGTCTATAATGGGGAAACATCTTACCCTGCCTATGTTGTGGAAATTCAAGAAATCAACCTTAGGTCTGGAAGAGTTCTTCTAGATAATCAACCTCCATCTCCACTTGAGGAGCTTGAAGAGGAAAATTATAAGAGTGTCCCTCAAGCGAATACATATCCTTTTCGTGAGATATTAATCCATCCTATCCAGCACACCCCAGAAGAGACTGACCTTTTGGGTGAATTAAAAAACTTGTGTGTTACAATACCGCTCCTCCAAGCTATCAAGGATGTCCCCATATACAAAAGGCTAATCAAGGAGAAATTCTTCAAACATCCTGAGAAGCAAAAAAAAAACACCCTTACCATTGATGTCATTGGACAACTGTCCGACTTAATGTTGGGGCGGGTGATTTTCCCAAAGAATATAGATTTTGGAAGTCCTATGGTAGATGTGCACATCGATACCTTGATTGATCTTGGGGCTGCCAACAAGGTGATGACTAAGGATACTATGCTTAAACTAGATCTCTAATGATCATTAAGAAATACCAAAGCAGTCTTGCAACTTGCATACAGGTCCACAGTAGCTCCTAACGAAGTTGTTGAGGATGTGATGGTCTCCATTGATTCCTAGGAATACCCTACTGACTTCTTAGTTCTCCAACCTAAGACCAAGTTCAATGGTTATCCTCTCATCCTTGGAAGGCCATGGTTAGCCACTACTGATGCTTACATAAGTTGCAGGGTTGGGAATATGACCATTAAAAATGGGCATTTTTCCAAACAATTGGTCTTGTACCCTCCTGCTCAGCCATATCTGGAGCATGAGTTACCTTTATGGGTAGAAGAGGAGGACGAAGATGAAGTCTACTCTTCCCCAATTTGTACCCTAGATGTTACTATAGGAGGGGGGCAACCTCATGAAACGACATGATTGAGAATATCCTCCAGAATCAGCCCCCTAAAACCATGTCTCTTGAGGAGTTAGTGAAGAAAGCTGAAGATAACCCTTGGACTAATTTGTGCCTAGCTGACTCAATTCCTACTCATGTCAAGATGATAGAATTTGGTCTAGAAAGAACATTGAAAATCAACCCCTCTCTCTCTGTGTACATCAAGAAGAGGAGTTATGTGACATGCTAATAAATCATTTGGATGCCTTTTCCTGGAGTTATAAGGAAATGAAGGGAGTGAACCCTTTGGTGTGTATTCACCACATTTACATCAAGGAAGGTTGCAAGCCAATGCACCAACCTTAGAGGAGAAAGAACCCAAACCCCAAGGATATAGTCAAAGAAGAACTGCAAAAGTTGTTGGATGTCGGGTTCATTTACCCCATCTCAGATAGTGAGTGGGTATCTCCTCTGTTTCTGGTTCTAAAGAAAATCAGAAATGGAGGATCTTTGTGGAAAATGGAGAGATAAACAAAGCCACAAAAAATGACCATTTCCCTCTACCTTTCATTGACCAAGCATTAGATGGTCTGGTAGGAAAGAAGTTCTTCTCTTTCCTTGACAGATTCAGTGGTTACAATCAGATCTAGATCAGCCTAGAGGACCAAGATAAAACCACCTTCACCTTCCCTTTGGGTACCTTTGCTTATAGGGTCCTTCCTTTTGGATTATGCAATTCCCCTACCACTTTTCAGAGGGAAACCCTGAGCATCTTTGCAGAGCTAGTCCATGACTCTGTGGAAATTTATATGGATGATTTCACCCCCCATGGGTGTGACTTCTAGGAGGTTCTCTCTAACTTGGGAAAAGTATTAAACAAATGCATTGAAATGAACTTATCCCTTAGTCCTAAGAAGTGTGAGTTCTTGATTATTGCAAGGATTTTTCTAGGTCACTCAATACCCCATGAAGGAATGCAAGTGGACCCAGATAAAATTTCTATCATAAAGAAGGTCCCTACTCCTCAGAAGAAGAGGGATGTTAGAAGTTTCCTAGGTTTAGCTAGATACTATAAGAGATTTATAAAATACTTCAGCAAAGTATCCTCACCTTTGTTTGGACTATTGGTCAAGGACTCTGAATTTTTATGGTCAAAAAGCTGCCAAGAGGCCCTAGAAACCTTGAAGGACAAGTTGACGACTGCATCTATACTCTAAGGCCCAAATTGGGCTCTTCCTTTCCGCATCCATGCTGATGCCTTTGACAAATCTATAAGAGAAGCTCTATGCCAAACAGATGACAAGTTACCTTATGCCATTTACTTCATCAACAAAAATATGTCCAAGGTTGAATTGAACTATGCTGTGACTGAAAAAGAGCTCCTAGTTGTTTTCCATTCCTTAAATAAATTTATACATTACATCACTAATTATTAGACCTTTATACATATTGACCATGTTGATATTAAATATTTGATGAACAAGCCTAATGTGAATGCCTGAATTACTAGATGGTTTCTTTTGTTAAAACAGTTTGATCTAGCTATCATTGATAAGTTCAGTAGAGAAAATGTAGTTGCAAATTTTTTGTCCAAACCGGCTTTGCCTGTAGGTGAGGAAGGAATGGTTGATGACCAGCCACTAGATGAGAATTTATTCTCTATTTTATTTCTCTCTCCGTGGTTTTATGACATAGCCAAATACCTAGTAGTTACACAGTTCCCTCCAAATCTGTCCTCCAAGGAAAGGAGCGGAATTATAAGGAAAAGTGCACCATTCACTTGGATTGGGGGCAATCTATTAAAGCTAGGCCCAAATCAAATTAAGAGAAGATGTGTCAAGGAGGAGAAAGTTTTTTCACATCCTTATAGCCTATCATGATGGACCTTATGGAGGTCACTTTGCAGCCAAGAGAACAGTCGTCAAGGTACTACAATATAGCTACTATTGGCCCACTCTCCACCAAAATGCAAGAAGATATACTAACCAGTGTGACTAATGCCAAAGAATGGGGAAACCTACTCCCAAGGATGAAATGCCTTTGCAACCTCAATTGACTTTTGAGCCATTTGACAAGTGGGGCATGGATTTCATTGGGACCATTGATCCACCATCAGGATAGAAAAAGTACACAATTGTGTGCACTAGCTACTTGAAAAAGTGGGCTAAAACCAAGGCTATAAAGGTAGCCACAAAAGAGAAAGTGTGAGTTCTTGAGGAAAAATGTGTTTTAAAAGTTTGGGTACCCTAGAGAGCTATTCACTGATCAGGGCACTCAATTCACCTCACACATGATTGAGAATCTGTTAAGCCATCATAAGATCAAGAACAAGAAATCAACTCCTTACCACCCTCAAGCCAATGGACAAGTAGAGTTTACCAACAGAGCATTGGAAAGCATTCCAACAAAGGTGGTGAGAAAAAACAGGAAATATTGGGCTAACAAACTAGCGGAGTCCACTTGGGCATATAATGCAACTTGGAAGACAACCACTGGCTTCACCCCTTATGATTTGGTCTATGGGAAGAAGGCTCCTGCTCTCCATTAAGTTTGAGTACAACACTTTAGGAATGGTATCACGGTTGGATTTGGATGTTACAAGGCCACAACAAGATAGGTTGCTCCATCTCAATGGGTTAGATGAATTCAAGATGCAGGCCCTCCTACACACAGAGGTGACTCAAGTACAGAGAAAGGTTTAGCATGACAAAAATATCAAATCTTTTTTTTTCAAGAAGGTGATTTTCCTCTACTATATCACTCCAATTTCAAGGATTTCAAAGGTAAATTGATGACCATATGGCAAGGCCCATATCTGATAGAAAAGTTCCATGACAATGGGACTATTCAGATAACAACCATTGATGAAGAAGGTATCCCCTTTCTTGTCAATGGGTATAGATTGAAAGCCTACAAATGACCTTTGTCAAAGGAAGAGTTCGTCAGTAGTATCAGTAAAGCAGTGATGGTGATTGGAGGTGCCTTGGCTTCCACCTCACCAAATTCTTGAAGTCTATTTTAGTTTTGAAAAAATGAAAAAAAAAAAATAAGAGACCTAGGTGAAAACCTCCATGAGGCACCTAAGGCCAACTTTTGGGTTTAAAACCTCCTTGAGGCAGCCCAAGAGTGAAAAAAAGGGAAAAATAAAAGATCCCTAGGTGAAATCCTCCCTTGAGGCACCTAAGGTAGGAAAATAGGTTTGAAAACCTCCTTTGAGGTAACCTGTGTGTCTTTCAAAAAAAAAGAAAAAAAACACAAAAATGTGTGGTAAGGACCTCAAACCTGCCCACTAATAAAAATTTAGTGGTTTTTACAGGTTTTCAAGTCAATAAAAGACACCAAGTTCAGCAGGAAGTAAGCCAAGAAAAACCCCATTCTTCCTTCATTCATTTCATAGCTTCCATGCCTACCATGTCTCCAGCATCCATTCTCATCTCCAATCATCAAAAAACCAATTTGCAGGCAATTGTCTAACTTCTACAGGATTTCCTGTAGTTACTACAGGAGTTTCTTGTAGTACTACAGGATGTCTTGAAAATCTATAAGAATGGAATCCCGACTGAGAAATAATGATACAAGATTGTTCTGGGTTGAAAGAGCAGGCCATTGACCTCACCACATCTCAACCAATACCAATTCATGACCATGTCACCCCTTGTTTCCATCAATAAATCCACTCAAAAAGAAAAAGAAAAAGAAAAAAAATGAAAACAAAGAAAAGTCTAAGGGCCATACCATCAGTGGCCTACCTCACCTTCCACTCCATATTCCCCATTTCCACCCCTTCCAATCCTACTTCAGCACCTATTCCTCCTCCAAAAAAAAATAAATTAAGAAAGAGGCAGCTACAGGTTTTCTTATGGTACTACGGGAAACCCTGTAGCAGCCTATATTATAACAGAAGTAGTCTCCATGATCCTCCTTCAGCATCCATGTAGAGGAAGAGTATCAATACCATTATAGGAACTCTGGAACCTATCCATAGCTCAGTAGTAGCAGAAGAGGCCAGCACCTGCACATCACAACAAAGAAGACAAACATATCAGTCTGGTGAAATCAACAAAACAAGATAAAAATAGAATATGTACCTGAACCAAAAGAAGCGCAGCAAAGCCCCCCTCCAACATGCATGGACTGAGAAAAGGAAGCCATGGGTATGGCACCTCATCCACACTCTTTCCTAAGTACGAATATGATAAAAATGTAAGAATATGAAAAAGTTGGATTTATAAGATGAAGGTGGTCGGTTAACTTGGCCACCCTCATCCCAAAAACAAAAAGTGAAGTTCTAGTCAGCAGGCCACGTGGCAAGTTCACATCAAAGAAAATAAGTCGGAAAGGTGGTCGAGTTAAGTTGTACAAGAGTGGGTGACGATTATGAGAAAGAGCTACATGATAACTAATAGTGGACCAATGGTCCAAAAAGAGAAATCACATACCCTGCTAGCCAGCGCACCACTCCAAGGAATCGACCATAAATAGCAAAAGTCCCTAAATTTCATGCATACATCATTCATTTCGAGATTTAGAGAACTGGGACCACCTGGAGGAGCCATCGAACAAGAAATATAGTCTTGGCCATCCTATAGTGAACACATATAGAAAACACAAAAAAACTACAGGAAACAGTGGGAATTGTCAAAAACTCTACGAGGGGGTGCCTAGGGCCCAGTTATTCAATAATTCTCCTCAACCATGGCATTACAATTAAAGGTGGGTGGCCCATATCCTCTGTGTTTTGACTTGATAGCTAGAAAAGAGAAAAGGAAAATAAATTTTCATTTTTTCCTTAGTAATTATAGTGTGCATAGGGATAGACAGAATTGTGTGACGAAATTGTGTGGGGATAAAGGAAGAATTGTATTCATCACCCTACTAAACTCTAAACCCTCAGTCACCTAGGAAATATCTAAAGCTAATGCCACCAAACTACATACAGTCATATTGATAGAGAGAAAAATAACAGGAGGTTTCAACATAAGGGAGCCCACAAGGACATCTAGAATACATCTCCATCCCCGTGTGGTAGATATATTTAGAAGGCATCAATGTTTGGGATTCTTCGAGCTACTTAGAGGATATGATGATGATGTATCTCAGGAATTTGCAATGTCAATCACACCTCAAGCTAGAGTCAGTGCCACTTCTGTGGTGAGAGGATTGTTAGTAATAATTACCCCTGAAAGCATTAGCAGAATCACTACACTTCCTCTAGGTTTACAATGGATAAAAGAGAATAAAGCTAGCAACACTTATGCCAAGAAGAAATTTTTCTTGGAAGATGAGGATCCAATTGAGGACAAAAATAGGATTAGAAGGGAGAGAACTTCCTATCCTTGGGATGAAGTAAGCTATCAGATTATCAAAGAATATTTCTTGTGAGAGAAGGCTCAGTATAGTCTATGATTACCAATTTAGACTCCTCCATAAGCTAAGATTTCAAGAAGAGTTACCACTTAATAGAATACCTAGTGTGCCCTACTTCTTGTTGCAATCAATAATAGACATGAGCATCAAGGTACAGGAAGGAAAACATCAACAACTAGCACAACATGGACTAATCAAGCTCATATGAGAATATGCCATAAGCCAATTAAGTGTCCCTATTCTATGTATCACATTTATGGACATGGATAGGGAGGTTGTCATTAAAGAAATTGAGTATGAAAGAGACCAAACCTCCAGTGGTGAGGAAGAGTAAGAAGAAATTGAAGAATAAGAAGAGGAACATGAAGAGGAGGAAGAAGAACCAGAAGAATAAGAGGAAGAAGAACCAAAAGAAGAATAGGAGTAGGAACCTGAAGAACAAGAAGAGGAACCTAAAGAAGAAGAGGAAGAACTAGAGGAAGAAGAGGAGTTAGAGACAAATAAAATAGAGGGAGAAAAGAAAAGTGAGGAAGAAACACAAAAGGATGAGGCAAGCCTTGAAACACATACCAAGGAAGGGGGAGAATCTACAAGTGTGTATCTTGAACCCACAGAGAAGGAGGTAGATGATGCCTTGACTGCCCTAAGCACACCCATAAAATCAACAGGAAAAAGGAAGAGGGAGACTCCAATATATTTCAAAACAAGGAGGAGCACCAGAATAAAATAGGGGAGACCACAAATACCTACCAAGACTCCTATCATCATTGAAGACTCACCAAAAGGAAAAGAAATACTAGTCTCCCGGTATATGAAAGGTGAAGGAGGCACATCAAAGCAGGATTCCCCAAAGTCGCCAATCACCTATGTTAGGAGACCTATCTCCAAGGCAACCTAAGAAAATAAAATCAAAGAACCTTTGACCCCCTTTTCGAAAGAGAAAATCCTCCTACAGGAAACACACACAGTCTTACAGGAAACTCTGTCAGCACTATAGGAAACACAGAAAAAACAATAGGAAGGATAGCAAGGAAAAAGGAAAGGCAAGGAAGCAGCAACAAAAGTACAGGGGGAGACAGATTCTCCAAAGATAGTAAAGGGAGAATCCCAAGAGCTGCAGGAACCTAGCCCATAGCCCAATCTCAGCTCTGATTATAGATTCATTAAGGAAGGCAGAGTAATACCACAAAAATTTTCCATTTATCTCTTCTTTGAGCTTGAGAAGGAGAGAGAAAGGACACATTGCTAGATGAAAGATAAATCAAAGAATGTAGAGGATGTGGGCCATATGGAAGAAAAACTACTAGAGATGGATAGAGAGTTGAGTGAGAAAAGATACAGGGAAAGAG
This sequence comes from Pinus tabuliformis, assembly GCA_031772625.1. Lineage (NCBI taxonomy): Eukaryota > Viridiplantae > Streptophyta > Pinopsida > Pinales > Pinaceae > Pinus > Pinus tabuliformis. Next base: position 335,175,390 of record CM062810.1, on the reverse strand, counting down.
TTATGAAATATTAACTAAAGGCTAAAAACACATGGCTAAGAAGGAAGGTACCTGAAAAAGAGAGCCAATTGACCACTATGGCAAGCCTCTCTATGGAGGCACTCCAGTGCAGAATGCCAACAAAATCATATGCCTTGTACCTAAAAGATCGATGGATACAATTTAAAATAAAGACCCTAGCACAATGAGGGACTATGCCTTTCCAAGACTATAGACAGTTCATTGAGCTTTGTGACCAAAGCACCCTGGAGGATAGGGCCAAGATATCTAAATTCTACTTACATAACTTGGTCTTAATAGGCTTGAATGTGTGCGACCCCAATCCAAAGTTGGGGGACTTACAACTAATGGCCTTGGCATCATGGATGATTCATGAGGAGGCCAGGTCTAAGGAAGTAAATATAGTGTTGCAAAGATAAGAAGAGGATCCCCTTTACATTAGAGCAGAATAAATCAATTCCATGGTTGTCATTAGCACCCACAAACTCATCGCCAATGATCCCCAACTTGAACCAAGATACCCAGCTACACAAGAGCAAGAATTCACTCATTTTGAGGATACTTTGAGATTTCTAGGAGATGAAAGCCAGCAAGCATGCCAAAAGAGATGGGGCACCCTACCATACAACCTAAAGATCAGGGAGTTTCAATCCCCTGAAATAATGAGGGATGCACTAGAGAGGACCCCACTATATAAGAAGCTCAAAATCAACTAGATTGGCTTGAAAATCAATCCACCATTTGTCTTGAGTATGTTAGAAGGAAGAAAGGAAGAAGAGGAAAGAAATAAGTGGGAGGAAATAGAGAAGCATGTAGGATTTTATCAACAAGAGGAGAATACATCAACATAAGCCTGGAATGTCAGAGAGGCCACAAGAGAAATGAAAGACATGGACATAGATTAAGTTTCTTAGAGGATGAGCAACACTTTCAGTAAGGGGGTGATGATGAGGCTCATTAATAGGAAAAGTATATGGACCTTAATGCCACTCTTCGACTTATTAAAATAAACTTTTCTCACATTTGTTTACATGTATTATTATACCTTTATTAGTGAGAAGAGTAAAGATGAGATGTTATGTCATGTGGCCTAATATGCATTAATTGTGGGATTTGGAGCAATTTTGGCTAATTTAAGTGCAGGAACTCGAAGTAGACAAGAAAGAGGGATTTTAGGAGATTGGATCTCCCTCCTTAACTCCTCACTCACTCAAATATTCCTCCACCATATCTCATCAGCTCGGAGTTACAAGCAGCCAAGCGCACCGAGGTCATTGGCAACCAATCTAGTGATAGTTGAAGACAATTTGATCTCAAGTTAGGAGCCAATCCTCCCTAAGTTTAACCAATTTGTTAGTAGATTCATTTGTATAAATAAAAATTCCAATAGCCTCATTAGGATTGGACTTTTTTTGTTGTACCCAAGAGGCATTTTCGAGCTAAGACATTGTGACTGATAACTTTGATGTATTTGTTATATTTTAGTAAAAATGAAAAGAATTCCCTTGATCTAGCAATGAGTTGACTCAGAGGACTTAATCTCTTGCGTTAGGGCCCAACCTAGTAGAAGATGTTCCTCTTTCTATACATGTATGCTTAGATTACATTCATAGTTAGTTGTTGAAGTGATTTTGGTTTTGTTAATCTGCAAGTAAATGGATGATTACTTGGTTTGCTTCCATTTGTGGATAGATAGATCAACGATAAAATAGTGATAGTAAACACTTCATAAAAGCTTACGATAGTGGCCTTTTCCTCATCTACCTTATGGGATCATGACTTTAGGGTCCCATTCACACAACCCAAAAATAGATTTATTGTTTGATTATTGCATAACCTAGGGTTTCTTGTTGAATAGATCATTGTATCTAAACTTCTTAGAAGTATATGCAATTGTCATTTTGATCACTTGAGTTTGTTATTGTTTAGAAGCACTTACTTTCATAAACTTAGCCATTATATATTAATAACTCTGATTTTCCTACATTTAACTCATATTTTCCATGTATAAATGAAGTTGTGCATAAACGAAGAAAAGAGTGTATATTTTTGCATGAGATTCTGATCTATAGGTAGACCTCATCTCACTAGCCTCACCCACGTCTTCTCCACCTACATTGCCAAAGTCTACCAAACCCTAATATGAATTCTTGTTTTGTAAGCAAAGTGGACATTTTCCTTGAGCAAGTCCAACCATCTTGAAGCATTGGATTGAGCTTTGGGTAGCGTGCACCTCCTTTGTACCTTATTTCCCCCTCAAACACCTTTCCTACACTTAATTCTACCTTTCCTACCTCCTTATTTGCTTTTGACCTGTTTCCTGTAGTAAAACAGGGCATTCTGTAGTAGAACTAGGACATCCTGTAATACTACAGGAAACCCTATAGCAGCTTGTTTTAAGCCCAAATTGAGTAGAAATGGTCATCTGACCTTAGGTTATGCCTTCACTTGGCTTCCATACCATTGACACCATTCCAGACCTATTTCCCCATACCTGTCTCCCCTGCCAAAGAACAAATTGGTTAAATTAGCATTTTCATTCATAAAACTGAAAATCAAAAAGGCTTTTTATGTAATTTCTAGTTAGCACATGGATGCAATAGTCACAGTAGTTCTTAGATAAAATCCCATGCTCATTTGGTTCAAATAACTAGATATTATATGCAAGTTTATGTTAGGTCTCTTTTGCAAGAATTATATGTAGATGCTTAGCTAGATGATTTCATGTCACTTTATAGCACTTTCCAATTCAACACTTTCATTTCATAGAGTAGGCAGCACTCCCTTTCTGCATTGGGAGTAATTTTCCCCTTTCCATTTGCTAGTCAAACTCCTTCTAGTCAATAGAACACTGGTTTGAAAAACCCTGGTGGTCTATCACCCCAATTGAAAAGTGACAAGAGTAGACCATTGCATATATTGTTTATATGGAATTGTCACCTCCAAGTTTGTATGAACCCGGGGTTGATAAAGTAAGTTTGTAGCCCTAGGAGTTGCAGCATTCATGCTGCAATATTGGTGCTCATCACTTGCACACATGTGAGTCATAGTAAAAGGTCTCAAAACCTTTAGGCTGCTCTATGTACACCTCTTCCCCAATCATTCCATTAAGGAAGTTTGTCTTCACATCCATCTAATGTATCTTCCAACCCATCTATGTTGATAGTGTCATTATGGATCTGATCGATGAGTACCTTGCAATAGGAGCAAAGGTCTCATCATAGTCAATCCCCTCTACCTATGAAAATCCACGGGCCACAAATCTAGCCTTATTATTCTCCACACTACCATCTGCACCTTGATTTATATTGTAAAGCCAAAGGGAGCTCACCACTGACTTGTCCTCCAATTTCGAGACGACATCCCAAACATTGTTATGAATTATGGAGTCATACTCCACCACCATGACATCAACCCAGACAGGTTGCTACATTGCTTGCTTAAAGGAAGATGGCTTTGTCATAACACATTTGTCGATAAGAGCCATGTATCCAATGTACCTCTCAGGCGACCTCCTCTGCCTACACTGAGAAGTGGGTGCTCCCACATTCTCCCGTGCATCATCCAATAATCTGTTAGCCTATCTGGTTGCACTTTCTTCCCTCTATGGAAGACTCTTCCTGAGTGGATGTCTCCACTCCTAGATCCTCTGTATATGGCTTCTCCATATCAATCTGTGGCTCCTCAATCTTAGGTGCTAAAAGCTCCTCATCTGCATTGTTATGAGGAAATCTAGTGTTTATTAAGAGCTTCTAGTCCCACTAAGACAGGTAGCTATCTTAGAAACAAACAGATTAAATTCACTTGTTTTTCCTTTACGAGAGAGAGATGAGAAAGAAGCAAAGAGTACCAACCTCAATCTTTCGCTTGGCTCCTTGTTTATTTCCTTTCCCCTTTGACAGAATCTCACCACTATTTCCTTACTTGTCCCGCTTCAAAGAGCACATGTAGATTCACAGTAGCATAATAACATCAAAGCGTAGAGATCTTTCACCGTAAACAATATAGGATCAGATATATATTGACCATACAAATGCATATATCAACACAATATTCATAGATACACAAGAATATGGAGGAAAACTCAAATAGATTTATTAGTAAAAGTCGTAGAATAGAGGACTACAACCACTTGGTCTGACCCAGCACCATCCTCCCAGCTTGAAAGCTCTCTTCACCTCACACAAAGAAAGATCACCCAACAATGTCTTCAAAGAGAAACCAACAGCACCTCTTTGCAAATTACCCAATTCCAACCTCTGGATCTCTTGGATGAGGGATCCATTTATAGATATTTGCAGGGGGGTGAGTCAACTTATGGGATTTTGATTAGTGTCATCTCTCTGATAATTCCTGGTTCCACATGGAGATTTTAGATCTCTTAATCATCCCTGGGCGAAATCAAAGAGGCAAATGTCAAATAAGCAGTTTCTAGAAGATTCTTTAGGTTTCCACCTAGCAAACTGCTTGTGCCATTTGTCTACTCTCGCTCATCACACCCTATAGAAGGGCTTTCCAGTATGCATCACACTTTTTGCATGTGGCAGGTGAGATGCATTGCACCTTTAGCACTGGGCAGTCTGTATGGTCCTGCTTTGACCAGTTCTGAGTAGCTTTTCATGGAGAACTTCTGGGAGATGATGTAATCAACTGACCTTGCTCCTTTAGGGTATGAAACAACACTTTTAGGGACTTAGAATCCCTTGGTTTATGGACATATGTGATTGGGGTTGCAGTGCCCAAATATGTCTATAACATGCATATAGCTCAAGCTCCCTCTCAAGGGAAACTCACATGTCCTTCTCCTCATCGAATCTAACATCCCTGCTAACCACTGTCATCCTGTTGGTGAGAAAATAAACCTGATAGTTGTGAGGTGTATTAGTGTACCCCAAAAATATCCCCAACTCTGTTGTAGGCTCAAGCTTCTTCCATGCATCTTTGGTCACATGGAAATATATCGATGACCCAAAAATCTTGAAGTGACCAACATCTGGCCTCTTATCGAAATAAGCCTCCTCTAGTGTCTTCATCTCAAGTATCCAATGTAGGCTATGGTTCTGAATATAAACCATTGTGTTTCATGTCTCATCCCATAAGTGTAGTGGTAGGCTATGATCATGCGATATCACCCTTTCTACCCCTACTATGCTTCTGTTCTTCCTCTCGACCACCCCATTCTGCTGAGGGTTATGGGGTGTCGTCAACTCTTGTTTAATCCCTTCTACTATGTAGAACTTCCTAAACTCATTTGAGACATTCTCACCATCATTATCACTCCGTAGAGCTTTAAAGTTCTTTCCAGACTCTTTCTCCACCAATGCTTTAAACTCACAAAACTTTGTGAAATTTTGATCCTTTTCCTGCATGAAAAACGTCCAACATTTATGATAATAGTCATCAACAAATATAACATAAGACCTATGTTTGGTCATGGATGTTGTCGATAATGGTCCACACATATCTAAATGGATTCACTCTAGAATAGCCTCTGCTCGGTTGTCTCTATCATGAAAGGAATACTTGGTGTATTCTCCCAAAGTACACCCCTTGCATGTATCAACTTTCTCAAGTGTACCTTTGGGAAGACCAGTAGAGATCTGCTGCAATATCTTCAAAGCCCCATGATGCAAGTGGCCCAATCACCTATTCCACAACTCACCAATGACTTGGCTCTACACCCTTTCTACTTTTGTGCTCAAAGAAACGCACTCCTCTACCTCCATCTTATAAAGATTCTTCACCTGAATCCCTATCTTCTTTACTTGACCCATGGCTATGTGTCAAAGGAACGCCTTTCCTTTCGATAAGATCACATCATAGCCTTTATCCTCAAGCATGGAAAAGGATACCAAGTTCTTCTTAAACTCGAGCACATACATAACATTCTTCAAGGTGAATTGAGCCCCATGCTCCCTCTGAAGAGTAATCATGCCCAATCCAGTAACACTATATTTCCCGTTGTCACTCATCTCGATATGCATCTAGAGATCTTTCTCCTCCAAGTCACTGAATAACTCTTTGTCACCAATCCTATGGAATTAAGCTCCACTGTCTAAGTACTATAAACTTCCCATCACTGATGACACCATTCATGCAATGAGGGAAAGATATAATTCGAATTGAGAGGCCAAAGCCTCACCCACCGCTCCTCCTCAGGACTTCTTCTTGGACTTCTTGAGTGGACAATTTGTAGCAAAATGGCCCAGCTCATGACAATGAAAGCACTTAACTTTCATCATATCTTTCTTCTTACCTCCATGGTAAGAATCCGATTTGGAATGGGAAGCCTTCCTTTTCTCATTCTTTGCCTTAATCGCTAAAACACAGTTCTCTTCATCATCAATATTTGATGAAGAACCATCCCTAGTGTTCCTCCTAATCTCCTCCTACATCAAATCCAACCACAGTTGTTCCCAATCTAGCAGCTTCCCCCGACCATTAACAGAGTCCCGATAACTATGCCAACTATTTGGTTGTCCTAGAAGATAAAGAATCACCATATCATCCTTGACAACCATGATTCCAACACTTCCAATTTCATCATGATACTGAGTTAACTTGTTCAAGTATTTTGGAATCTTCTTGCATTTCTCCATTTTTATTTTTCAAATTTTGTCCTTCAGTGCCAATTTCCTTTGGTCATTGTTGTTTTGATACAAGTCCATCAATGTTTTCCGTATAGCATATAGATTTTCCTTGCCATGGAGACTCGAGACAATGTGGTCTCAAACTCCCTCAAGGATTATTCACCTTGCCTTTGCCACATGTTGAAAATGGCAACAAGAAATGCTAAAAATAGAAGTGCTAAAAATCGCAGTTCGGGTACCAGTGTTGGACATAGCAGAAAGGAATGAAAAATGGAAGTGCTATAAATAGCATTGCTAAAAATAGTAGTTCGGGATAGATTCCTATTTTAGTTAGTCCCTGAACTAAAATAGTGAAGTAAAATTTGAATTTGATCTTAGCAGTTTTTTGCAACATAATTAATTAATTCATCTAGAGTTAATTAGTTAAGGAAAATGAAACATGAAGTCTATGTGGGGACATGCAATAGTTTCTCCATTGATTGAGGAATTTATCCATCAGTTAAAGAGATAAGGATGAGTTGTAATATTGAGTTGTAATTAGTTGGCTCAGTTAACTGAGTCAAGTCTAGTTAGATAAATTCAAACAGTTTATTGAATTAATGTAAGTTCAGTTAGTTAATGCTTGCATGCATGTAACTACTGCACTTCAGATAACTGAATATTATCTCATAAATAACTCAGGCATGTCAGTTCAGACATAGACCCAATTGAGATCAGAGGAGGGACAGTGTACTATTAGTTGGATGGATTTTTCATATAAAGGAAACTCATCTATGCAGAAGGATTTATCTCCTTCAGGATTGCACAGTTACTACTTGGCCAAGTGAGCAGTGTGAGGTGGGAATTCACATGTGTGGAAGCACTGGACCCCAAGAAAAACTGCGCAAGGAAATAGGGGGCTTGGAGGGCAGAGGAGAAGGATTGTGAGAGGCCTTTGACTGTCTATGGGTAGTAGAGGGATTATACTAAGAGCTTGTTGGCTTCCAATCTAAGGCTTTGTGTAATTTTGTGACTATTTTCCACTTGTATGATAATACAGAGTTGTGGTTTTAGGCTGAGGCTTTCCCCGAGTTATTTCTTCTGTGTTATGTGTGATTGCTTCTCATTCTCAGTTATATGTGTTCTCATTGATCGTGCTCAAATTGATTAAGCTTCCGCAAAGTGTTGTATAAGTAGATCTTGTATTGTGTTTTAGTATATTGCATAATCTGTTGATCTACAGTGGGAATTTCTACATGGTATCAGAGCAAAGGTGATCAAGGTGAAGAATAGTATACAAGAAGGAGAAGTTCGAAGTTTGGTTCTTGAATAGAAATCAAGTTCTTATCGCATCTCAATTTCACCTATGGGTTCAGTGGTTTAAGACTTGAGTATGCCCTTGATGGCAGCTCGAATTATATAGCCTGGAAGGATTGCATGGAGGTAGTGTTAGAGGATAATGGTCTAAAGGACTTCATTGATAAAGAAGCCCCCAAGTTGACTGATTCTTCTCAATTGGCAGAATCGAAGAAATGTGTGGCTAGAGAAAGGAGAATCCTCCTGGAGGGAATTCGAGACCACATTGTCTCGAGCCTCCATGGGACGGAGACACCATTTTCAATGTGGAAAACATTGAAAGATTTATATCAGAACAGCAGCGATCAGAGGAAGCTGGCGCTGAAAGACAAGCTTCGTAAGATCAAGTGTGAAAAGGTTGACACAATCTCTACATATCTGAACAAGCTCACCACGTGCAGGGATGAGCTTGGAAGTGTAGGGATCATGACCGCTAATGATGACATGGTGAGTCTTGCACTCCTCAATCTTCCTAAGAGCTCCCATAGCTACCAAGACTCGGTTAATGGAAGAGAAAAACTGCCAGATTGGGAACGACTTTGGTCGGATCTGATGCAGGAGGAGATAAGGAGAAGCACCAAAGATGGATCTTCACCATCCAAGGAGAATGAAGAAAATTGTGCCTTAGCGAGTAAGTCAAAGAAAGGGAAGGAGAAGGATTCTCATTCCAATTCAAGTTCTTCCCATTGTGGGAAGAAGTTTGACAAATCAAAAGTACGATGCTTTAGTTGTCATGAGGTAGGCTATTTTTCTACAAATTTTCCACTGAGGAAATCCAAGAAGGGAGCCATGGAAGGATTACAAGGTGAGGCACTGGCCTCACATTTCGAGTTGGATTTCACACTTTTCGCATGCATGGTTTCATCCATGGTGGGAAATGGTTGGTTTATTGACAGTGGAGCTTCTTTCCACATGATCGACGACAAGAGTTTGTTTAGTACCTTGGAGGAGAAGGATCTCCAAATGCGGATCGCGATGGGTAATGATGAAAAGTATGGTGTCTCAGTGTAGGCACAGTTGTTTTTCAGAGGGAGCATGGAGCTAGCATTACCTTGACCGATGTCAAGTATGTACTAGGACTGAAGAAAAACTTGGTGTCGATCGCGATGTTGGAAGATAGAGGCTATGATGTACTCTTCCGTAAGGGAAAGGTTTTCCTTAGACACAACATCACTAGACAAGTGAAGCAGATCGGTTCACGACTCAAGAACTTGTATGCTCTTGAGGTTAAAGATTCATGCAAAGCCTTGAGGAGCAAGCCAACTGATGGAGACTTGGTGGTTGAGAGGGAGAGTACATTACCTCTCAACATGCAGCCATAGGAGAAGTCTCAGACGATTGTGGAGGAGCCACGATTGGTGAAGCAACTTCAGGAGGTTTTGAAGTAGCCACAATTGGGGAAGTTGAGAGGAGACAGAGTGGAGGCATATACTCATGCAGAGACCTCCAGTAGGGGGAAATTTCAAGCCAGGTGGGTAGAGGGATCACACGCATCCATACATCCAGGTCAGAGGTGGGGCAATGTGGAGTGACAATCCCAAGAAGGCTAGAATAGGGGCAGGATCATTAAGGTACCTAACCTCTTTGACTAGACCTTGCTACGAGAGCCCCGACGAGGAGTAGCAGGACTGGTTGAGTGGGTAGAGACAGATGCGGATGGAGTGGCAGAGAGAGCTACAGTGCAGGAATCCCAAGACAGTGCAGAGCTAGCATGCTGCAACAATGCGAGAGGCACAGGAGTGTTGCACCAGTGCAGGAATCCCAAGACAGTGCAGAGCTAGCATGCTGCAACAATGCGAGAGGCACAGGAGTGTTGCACCAGTGCAGGATGGCATAGAAAGGTGTGCAACGGTGCGAGATGCATGGAGTGTTGTAGCAGCTTAGAGGTCAGAGAGGGAGCACTTGTTAGCAGCTGAGGGAGCTTCAGCATCAGAGTACGTTTCTAGCCCAATAGGAAGGTCAGTTGGGAGTTTTTTTTGTTTCTAGAGTTTCTGGAGTAACAACACTTGGGAGAAGTGTTGCATGCAGAACATTCCAAAGGTTCAGGATCGGGTTCGAGTTGTATGCCTTTCTTGTTGAGAGGGGGTTTTAAAATGGCAACAAGAAAGGCTAAAAATAGAAGTGCTAAAAATAGCACTACTATAAATAGCAGTTCGGGTACCAGTGTTGGACATAGCAATAAGGAATGAAAAATGGAAGTGCTATAAATAGCATTGCTAAAAATAGCAGTTCAAGATAGATTCCTATTTTAGTTAGTCCCTGAACTAAAATAGTGAAGTAAAATTCGAATTTGATCTTAGCAGTTGTTTGTAAAATAATTAATTAATTCATCTTAAGTTAATTAGTTAAGGAAAATGAAACATGAATTCTATGTGGGGACATGCAATAGTTTCTCCATTGATTGAGGAAATTATCCATCAGTTAAAGAGATAAGGATGAGTTGTAATATTGAGTTTTAATTAGTTGGCTCAATTTATTGAGTCAAGTCCAGTTAGATTAATTCAAATAGTTTGTTGAATTAATGTAAGTTTAGTTAGTTAATGCTTGCATGCATGTAACTACTACACTTCAGATAACTGAATATTCTCTCATAATAACTCGTTCATGTTAGTTCAGACAGAGACCCAGTTGAGATCAGAGGAGGGACAGTGTACTATTAATTGGATGGATTATTCCTATAAATGGAACTCATCTATGCAGAAGGATTTATCTCCTTCAGGATTGCGTAGTTACTACTGGGCCAAGTGAGCAGTGTGAGGTGAGAATTCACATGTGTGGAAGCACTGGACCCCAAGAAAAATGCACAAGGAAATAGGAGGCTTGGAGGGCGGAGGAGAAGGTTTGTAAGAGGATTCTAACTATCTATGAGTAGTAGAAGGATTATACTGAGAACTGGTTGGCTTCCAAGCTAAGGCTTTCTGTAATTCTATGACTATTTTCCACTTGTATGATAATACTGAGTTGGGGTTTTAGGCTGAGGCTTTCCCCGGGTCGTTTCTTCTATGTTATGTGTGATTGCTTCTCATTCTCAATTATATGTGTTCTCATTGATCGTGCACAAATTGACTAATCTTCCGCAAAGTGTTGTAGAAGTAGATCTTATATTGTGTTTTAGTATATTTCATAATCTGTTGATCTACAGTGGGAATTTCTACACCACACACTTCTTCCATTCAGCAAAAATTTGTGCATCTGGTGCTGATGGCTTCGGAATTTCTTGATCAACGAATTCCTTAAAGCCATTATCCTCTAGTACAACCTCCATTTTTTCCCTCCAGGCTATAAAATTTGTGCTAGCTTCCAAGGCATACTCAAGCTGCAAACCGTAGAACACCATCTGCCAATCCTGAAGTATGTATTGAAAATTCAAATTACACCTGTAACCCAAAACTCAAAACTTCGAAATCCCATCTAGTATACTATTGTAAGCTCTGATACCATGTAGAAAAACCTTGTAGATTCACAAGCTCATGCAATGTACTAAAGCACAAGACAAGAATGTACTTCTACTTTCAACCAGTGGAAGCCAATAGATTGATGAAAATAATATGAACAAGAAGAAGATAAATCAATGGCACATAACATAGGATGTATCTGGGGAAAGCCACTACTCAAAACCCTCTATATGTATCGCATTTATCATAAATATGAGTTAAGATACAAAGATTTTTATCACTAGAAAAATTTTGCACAAGTATGATCAATTCTCTCAGCTCACAAGCTAGCTCTTGGCCAACATTTAGCCAATTCTGCATCTCTCCAAACCCCTAATCTCTTGCATAATTCCTAGGATGAATAGCTTGTATTTAAAGAGAATTCATGCTTCCAAAACTATGAAATCCAAACATAGGACCAATCTTTGATGCATGCATGATATTTAAACTCCAATAAATAATACAAATGATAGTACATTGTCCCTACACTCTAGTCTCAATTGGGTCTTTCTCATAATTGACATGCATGAATTTATGATGAGGGAATCTTCAGTTAACTAGAGTGACACTTGCGGATGCACTATTGTACCAACTGACTGTTAAATCCCTATTAGTTCCACAAATAGTTTGGAACTAATTTCTTTTCTTGGTGTATCAATTACTAAGATCTTAGAAACCCCCCCCCCCCCCCCCCCCCCACCACCCCCCAAGATCTAGACCAGGCTAAGGCCCAAAACAAGGTTAATCAGCATAATTACTCATAAGTGCTAGCCCTAGGGAGAAAAATAGGCTGATAACATCAGGTCAGTGACCAAGAGATCAGATTTGTAGTGCAGGGTGTGCTTTAGGATTGAAGCAAGACATTTTAATTGATCCATATTCTTATCTGAATGAATGCAAAGCAGTAGAGGGGTTTTTCCCAGTCAGGTTCCTTTGTAAAATCATTGTGTTCCTTGTATTTTGATGCTTGCATGTTATCGCATGTGTTTCTATAGTGTGTTGTCCTTTCCACATAATAGTGGAGGAATTTTTTGTCTCTTGATTTCAATTCGATTTCATTAGCAGTAGAAAATTTCTTGCAATTTTTACAAGGACTTGCTAATGGATAATTAATTTTCTAAAAAAACTAATTGCAGCCTTTTTCCTCTTTTATCCATTTATATTTTAATCATTAATTTCCAAGTTCTTTTCTTATATTAATAAAATAAATCATAATGTAGCTTTTAAACAACAACTATACATTAGTTATTATCAGTAAATTACTGATAATTAAGTATATGTTTGTCTTTTAAATGTAGCATGCTAAATCCAAACTTAAATTTGTATACATGTAATTACAAAAAATGATTTTCAAGTTGAGGAATATCACATCCTCCCTCGCTTAAATTTGACACCATCCCAATGTCCCAATCAGTACTTGTGTATGGAAATCATTTCAAAATTTAAACCATAGAAAGATATGCTTCGTTGAAACCATTCTCTAATTCCCAAGTTCCTTCTTCTAGAGTGAAATGTTTCAATTGAATATTTAACTACATCACTTCTCTATTCCAGAGGGTAACCACTCTCTAATCAAGAATACATATAGGTTATGCTAGGAATTCTCCCTTTGGTTCCACCTGTACAAATACCAATAAATTACATGGGAAGGACAATGTACATATTTATTTAATAATGGAACATTAAACACATTATGAATTTTAATGTTGGGAGGTAAGGCTAGTTAGTAAGCAATGATCCCAACTCTAGTTAGCACTTTAAAAGGTCCACAATATCTAGGAGATAGCTTAGCACAGCTTCCAAGTCTGAGTGTACTATTTTTAGGTTTGACTTTCAGGTATACATGATCTCCCACATTGAATTCATTTTTTCTTTTTAAATATGCATAACTCTTCTAACGGTCTTGAGATGTTTTCAAATTCTATTTTATTTTTTTGAATATCCCTTCCATTTCTCTTAACATGCCATGTCCTAGTATCAATCTATCTTCAGGGTGATCCCAACTTAATGGAACCTTACATCTTCTCCCATACATAAATTCAAATGGACTCATTTTCAAAGAAGTCTGATATCCATTGTTGTAGGAAAATTCAGCTAGATGTAGGTAGTCTTCCCATTTGGTTTGTTTGTCTTTCACATACATCCTTAACATATCCTCCAATATATTATTGGTCCTTTCTATTTGACCATCAATTTGAGGATGATAGGATGTGCTAAAGTTTAACCTGGTCCCCATGTTTCCAAATAATCCCTTCCATAATTTGGAAGTAAACTTGACATGTCTATTTGAAGTTACAACCTTAGGTACCCCATGAAGTTTGAAAATCCTCCTCATAAATATTTCTACAATATTTATAGCCTTAAAGGTGGATTTGACTAGAATAAAGTGTGTTTCCTTGCTGATTTTGTCAACCACAACCATGATAGCATCATAAATTTTCTACTTCTTGGTAACCTAGTAATAAAATTTTCCCATTTCCGTTTAGGAATGGTCAAGGGTTGTAATAAACCAATACGATGTTGATGATATGCCTTAACTTGTTGGCATTCAAGACACCTTTCCACATACTCAGTTGTTTCATTTTTCATGTTTGGCCAATAAAAATATTTCTTCAATGTTGTAATTAGATTTTTATAACTAGGATGACTAGTTGTTGGGATTTTATGCAGCTCATCTAATACAAAAAATTTCATATTTACCTCATTTGGTATGTAAATTCTGCCTCTAAACAACAATAATTCTTGGTTGTTAATTGAGAAATCAACTTCTTTTTCTCCCAAATTTTCATTTTTTTGCAGTTTTTCTTTAATTTTCACATATTCTAGATATGACTTTGTAGTTGTTTTGATTTTTCCAACTAAATTTGTTGACCAACTAACTATTGTTGTGTTGCTCATTTGGTGAAGTTTTTTGCTTAATGCATCATCTATTTTGTTTTCTTTCCCTTTGATGTGTGAAATTTCAAAGTCATATTCACTTATAAATGCTAACCATATTTCTGTCCTAGAATTTATATTGGGCTGATCAAACAAATGCTTAAGGCTCACATTATCTATCCTTAGATAAAATTTTCTCCCTATCAAATAATGTCTTGACATTTTAAATGCATGAATTATTACTGCTAACTTCAGGTCATGTGTAGCATAATCATTTTCATGCTATTTTAATTTTTTGGACTCATAGTAGATAACATGGTCATCTTTCATTAAAACTCCTGCTAATACTTCCTTGCTTACATCTATGCACACCATGAATTCCTTATTGGAATATGCTAGTTTTAAAATAGGAGTTGTTGATAATAGTTGTTTAAGTTTGTCAAAACTAGCTTGACTCTTAGGACCCCACTCAAACTTGATTCCCTTCTTGTGTAGATTAGTAATTGGATAAGAAAGCCTAGAGAATCCTTTATAGGTCTCCTATAATAGCCCGTAATGCCCATAAAAGATCTTACCTCTTCCACATTCTTAGGTGTTGGCCACTCCAAAACTGATTTTACCTTTTCAAGGTCTACAACAATGCCCTCTTCTGATATTACATGTCCCAAATAATGTATTTTCTTCTTGTAGAATGAACATTTTCTAAATTTAGCATAAAGTTCATTATCTCTTAAAGTTTGGAGAACTGTATTTATATGTCAATCATGACATTCCTTACTTTTTTAATATACTAGAATATCATCTATAAATACAATAGCAAACTTGTCTAGGAATGGTTGTAACAGACTATTCATGAGACACATAAATGTGGCAGGTGCATTGGTTAACCCAAATGGAAGTACTACAAACTCACAATGTCCATAACGGGTATGGAATGTTGTCTTGTGTATATCTTCATCCTTGATTTTGATTTGATGATACTCTTTGAAAACATAGAATATCCCCTAACTTGATCAAAAAAATCATCTATTCTTGGTAAGGGGATTTTTTTTTAATGGTCATGTTATTAAATTGTCTATAATTTATAAACCTCAATGTTCCATCTTTCTTTTTCACAATCAGTACCAGTGCTCCCCACGGAGATACGCTTGACATGTTGTACTTTTTATCTAATATATCTTGCATTTGAATCTTTAGTTTCATTTTTCCAAGTACATTCTGTAGGAATTTACAGGGTAAGTTCCTTAGAAAGAACACCAAAAGGACACCGCTCACAACCAGATCAAAGATCAATACACCAGTATTTTTGACGTGGTTAAAACCCTCAAAGAGGGAAACAGTCCACGGCCTGCGCCAACGTGGCTACTACAGGCAATTTATTAATCAAAGAATGAAAATTGACATAAGCTTCTCTCATGCACGGATTACCCGAACAATGACCCTCCATGCGCTTTAAATAGAACTCATGGACCAATCGGGTGTCAAGCCACGGATCAAGTGTCGGTAATACCGAGGAGAGAGTGAACCGTCGGATCACTACATATCGTGACCGTCGGATTGTAAGTTACAAAATGTACAACGGTAAAGAAACACACTTTACCTAACTCTATACTAGACCAATTTGAACTTAACTATTTCCTATGTGTCGGAATATCCTAACATCCCCCCTTAAGAACAACTTGGGATAGGATTGAAGGATTTACAAATATGACACAATAGGAGAAGGAAGGAGGCACTAGAGCCTATCCCCCCTTAGTGACAACTTTTTGAACTCCAAGCATATATCGAAGTTTAGTGAACTTCGCCTCTGTGAGAGCCTTTGTGAAGATGTCTGCAACCTAATCATCTGTTGAAAAATATTGCACTTCAAGAACATGGTCATGAATGAGCTTTCTGATGAAGTGCATGTGTAGTTCAATGTGTTTACTGCGCTGATGCTGGA
Organism: Pinus tabuliformis; assembly: GCA_031772625.1. Classification (NCBI taxonomy): domain Eukaryota; kingdom Viridiplantae; phylum Streptophyta; class Pinopsida; order Pinales; family Pinaceae; genus Pinus; species Pinus tabuliformis. The sequence continues at coordinate 335,159,212 of CM062810.1, read as the reverse complement.
CTGGATCTTTGCATAGCTGAATGGCACTTTGATTATCACACCAAAGTGTGGTTGGATGCTGCTGCTCAAAGCCAAACTCTGATAGGATCTGACGAAGCCACAAGGCTTCCTTACTACCTTCCACGGCACCACGATACTCTGCTTCTGCTAACGAAAGAGAAATGGCAGCCTGTTTCTTACAAGCCCATGTAATAGGTCCTAAACCAAGAGTGAAGACATAACCGGCAGTAGACTTCCGATCATCAGGATCACCAGCCCAATCAGAATCAGTGAAACCAACTAATAGAGGAGCTACTTTGGCACTGTAATGAATCCCAAACTGTACTGTACCTCGAACATAACGAAGTATTCTTTTGGCTGCTTTCCAATGACTTTCACGGGGGTTTTGCATAAAACGAGCAACAAGGCCAACAGCAAAGGAAAGGTCAGGACGAGTATGGGTTAAATACAAGAGTTTTCCTACAAGTTGACGGTATAAGGTAGCATCAACTTCAGGAGAAGTACAAGAGACTGAAAGTTTGACTCCAGACTGAAAGGGAGAAGGGGCTGGCTTACAGTCTTCCATGTGAAAATGACGAAGAATATCACAAGCATACTTGGACTGGGAAAGGGAAATACCCTCCTTGGATTGCAAGACTTGAAGACCGAGAAAATAGTGTAAGTGTCCTAAGTCTGTCATTTCAAATTTCTTTTTAAGGCTGGACTTCACATGGTTGATAAGATTGGGATCACTACCAGTAAGAATAAGATCATCAACATAAAGAACAAGGATGATAAGAGAGTTGCCCACTTTCTTGGTGTAGACAGTATTTTCAGAATAACACCGAGAAAAGCCAGATTCTAAAAGAAAGCTATCCATTTTGGCATACCAAGCCCGAGGAGCTTGCTTGAGACCATAGGGAGATTTCTTAAGTTGACATACAAGGCTGGAGTCTGTTTGGATGAAGCCAATGGGTTGTTCCATATAGATTTCTTCATGCAAGTCCCCATGCAAGAAGGCAGATTTAACATCCATCTGATGGACTTCCCATTTTAAAGAGGCTGCAAGGGAAAGAACAAGGCGGATAAGGTTCATTTTTTAAAATATCTAGTTTTTGGCACCAAAAGGACACCGCTCACAACCAGATCACAGATCAATACACCAGTATTTTTGACGTGGTTAAAACCCTCAAAGAGGGAAACAGTCCACGGCCTACGCCAACATGGCTACTACAGGCAATTTATTAATCAAAGAATGAAAATTTACATAAGCTTCTCTCATGCACGGATTACCCGAACAATGACCCTCCATGCGCTTTAAATAGAACTCATGGACCAATCGGGTGTCAAGCCATGGATCAAGTGTCAGTAATACCGAGGAAAGAGTGAACCGTCGGATCACTACATATCGTGACCGTCGGATTGTAAGTTACAAAATGTACAACGGTAAAGAAACACACTTTACCTAACTCTATACTAGACCAAGTTGAACTTAACTATTTCCTATGTGTCGGAATATCCTAACACATTCATTCTATATGGGGCCTTGGAAACTGGAACAACATGAGGTAAAAGATCAATTGTGAAATCGATGTCTCTTCTTGGAGGAAGTCTTGGTATTTCCTCTAGAGATACATCTTTAAACTCTTTTAACAAAGGGTATTCAACCAATAATGGTTTTCTGGGAGCGGGATCCCCCAAGGGCACTTTAGGGGCTAAAAGCCCATGTTTAAGTCAAATTTTTGTAATATTATTGTAAAGACTATGCATTTTGTGGTCGTGGAGTGCGAAGGTGTTATCTGTCACAAAGGGTAGTCTGCCCTTAGTTTTGTAAAGTAAATTCAGTTGTAAGAGATCTACCCATCATCCATGGACCATGGGATTGTATAAAAAGAGCTAGGCTCTAAGTAGTTAGAAGCATCGAACAAGAAGGCGAGTTATAGCTTGAGAGCAAGAAGTCTAAGTCTTGGGTTGTAGCGTAGGTAGAGGCTCTATAGCTGAGTGCGCAGAGTGTTACATATTCATTTGGGCATATCAACCCCAACTTAAAGGTCGATGTTATTAGAGTTCATCAACCCCTAATAGAGTTGTTGCATGCCCCAAAGAGGTTAATCATCAGAATACCTTACTCCCAAAGAAGTTCCATCACAAAAAACATCCAAAAAGTACTCCTAAAGAGATCAACACAGGAAGCCTTCTATCAGGCTGCAATGCATTGCAGAGGCTACATTGACTGGGTGCTATGCACTGCACTTAGGTCCCTCTTTAGCCTGCGATGAACAAACTTGGGAAATTTTCCATGAGGGTTTGAAGATTCCTTATCCACTGGAAACCTATAGAAGTTTCTCAAGTGCCACCTGCCCTCTGAGTTCGCCCTTGGATGACAAAAGGAATTAGGAAGCATCAACCTCCTATCTCCCTCTTTCATGGAACCAATTTCTAAAAATAGGAAGGCATTCATCATCATCATTGATGACCCAACCTCCTTCTCTCATCTATAAATAGATCACTCATCCAAGAGATCTAGAGGCTGAAAAATATTGAGTTGCAAGGAGATGCTGGTGGTATGAGATTAGGATTGAGCACAAGTATTGTGATATTGTTGGAATGTCTTGCTTTTCATGAGGTGAAGAAGGATTGAATTGGAAGGATGACGCTGGATCAAACTCGCATTGGTTGTAATCTTTCCTCTTATCAATAAAGTTTTCGAGATTTTTCCCTTATGTTTGTGTTTATGTTAAATGCATTCATGTGTATATCATGCTTTCTATTCCATGCTATTTATGAACAACAGATCATTATGCTTTGACGGATTTTTGTTTCTGTAAGTTGTGCAGGTACTTCTCAAGAGATTTAAGTATGGGAAGAAGCAGTGAAATCGGTCAAGGGAGATAAGGAACAAGTGAAAGTTACAAGTAGGTTCTTTGTCCTTTATCTTATCTGTTGTTTGTAGGAAAAATTAAAATTGCTTTGACTGTTGTTTCTAGATCAGCTACTAGATCTAGAGGGTTAGGCATTTGTAGAAACACTAAATATTCCCGAAAAAAATTGGCGACTCCACTGGGGACTATCATTTTCCCTTTTAGTAGCTAAGTAGCCTCTTAGAACATTCCAATATACCGTACTTGCTATCGATTATTGAATTCAATTCTAATATACTAAAAATTGAATCTAATTTGAACCAAAAACACCTTCAAAATTGCTCACTGTAATCATCGCATTGTCCTTAACTAAGACCTGCGATGCATAGCAGTTCCCAAATGGGTACAGAGGGATTCAGTGCACTTTCTATCACCAAAGCCTGTGTTGATCTCTTGAAGATCAGTTTTCCCATCTAGGAACTAAAGTTTTTGTCAAATTTCATCTTTGATTGAATTGCTTGTTAAACATGAATTATGTCTCATCTCTCAAAACTAGCCTTCATCTCTTTAATTCGGCCCTATTTAGACTAGGATTGGTGAATGTTTTTTATGTATTTATTGTATCATTTGCAATCCATTGTCAGAAAGTAGTTTTTGATCGATTATCGTTTCAACAGAAAAGTGTCGTAAAGTCCTCATTTTCTTCAAAAAATGAAGTGTTGTAAAGTCCTCCTTCATAGCTAATTGATTGATCTATTTTGTGAATTTGATTTGATTTTCATTCAAAGTGTCGAAAAGCTTCATTTCTTCAAAATTGAAAGTGTCATTCAATCTTCCTTTCTCTCTTAGAAGAAAATTGTCATAAATCGCCATTTTTTATGAAAAAGTTCTGAATCATTTGTGCATTAGTTTTTCTTATTGCATCATTCACATTAAGAGAAACTGAAAAGAAATACATGAATTGCATTTTAGAGTTTCAGTTTGTGTGCTAAAAGGAATGGTTTAGGGAATTGCATTAGTTTGTGCTCTTTGTTGTTTGCTCAAAAGTACTTCTATGCTCTATCCCTTATAGTTTGGATTTTCATTGTTGAAATTAAATGAAAAGAGTGCTTATCATTCTAGTTGCATTCTTAGGAATTTCATAACACATTTCACGGTGAACCTTCAAAGGCAAATTTCTAAGCAAGATCAACTTAAAATAAACATCAATTAATCTAACAACACTTTGGAACTTAACGAAAACATCTAGAGGTCTAGGCTAGAGATGTGTTCCGGCGTCTTTAAACCTAGTGGTCATCATTTTCACTGAAAGTTGGGTGATTCCTCCTCTTTGATCCGATAAGTGCTAGTACGGACTTGTGCTTCCTATACTGTCTCGTATATAGTGGGAGACCCCAACAGGTTGAAATCCTTTATCCCTAGGAAGCCGAGTCTGCCGCCTTACCGATCGCAATGCACTAAACACAGCATTGGGGAAGATTGACTGTCGTACGTAAAGTCCTTGGTAATTTCTCTTTCATTTATCACTAAGGTGTATATTGCAATTTTGCGATTTGTCTGGTAAACTCTCTTGTCTAGAGTCTCCAGAGTAGTCACTTTCATCCCTTTTTGACTCATTAAAAGTAAAGGATCATCTGAGCACTTTTCCTTTTAGGCTCATTAAAAATCAAAGGAGACTAGAGTCATATTTTGCTTTATATTGACTCTTTAAAACTAAAAAAGTGAAGTTGTGTCCCAGTGTCGTTAAAATTAATTGACCACGAATAACATCCTTATTCCTTAGTTGAGTTTAAGTTGATAAAGTAATCCGCAATCGTGGAAGAAAGTCAACCCAAACCCCATCATTTGCGGAGAACAGCGAGTCAACTGCCTTTGCCTCCCGAAGCGACACCAATTCGGAAAAAGTGGTACTAGAGTCTAGCACATCAAGAACTCCTAGTTCTTCATCTGGGTTGTTTGAAACATTTGTTTCAACAACCTCAGAGACTCCAGTTACTCCAATTATTTTAGATACATCCATTCTTAAAGAGGAAGTTTCACAGTTACCTAAGGACATTAGCACTCATCCTAGTATAACAGTAATCGAGGTTGTCCAACAACAAGTTGATCCTCAATTTGAAATTGCTCAACCAGGAAGTGCGTCTGAATTTGAAACAGCTCCATCAAGAGTTGGTCTGGAATCTATCCTAGTTCAAATAGAAGTTACATCTGAACCAGAAGTTGTTCAGGAACCTCCCTTTGAAACTGTTGTTCATTTACCTGAACATCTGGACTTCAAATTTCAACATTCAGAAGTTGTTACCCCTCTGACATCAGTCACTGTAGAAACTACACTTTCATCAACACCAAAAATCTTTTACGGACCTGACGGTCAACCTCTTCCACCAGATTTGATTACCATAGAAGAGATAGTAGAGGATTCCACACTTGGCACCTCGTTTCACTTTATCCTGCTACACCTGATTACTTTGCTTCATCTGATCCTGCTTTCTTGCAAGTTCCCGTCGAATCTTTAGGACAGCTTTTGGGCCAGTTAACTATGGCTGAACAATTGTCAGAATCTTATGTTGTCACTCCCTCAATGTTTTCTACCACACCTGAGTCACACCTATACGGTGAATCGTCCATCCCGGTTGGTTACCAATCATTTTCTAGAACCCACTTAGGGGTTGCTTCTGCACCATGGTCCACACCCATAACCTCATTCGAAATTCTAGCTGGTTTTTCTCAAATGGGAACTCAACAATTTGATCCTACACATCAGTATCAATTTGGGAAATCTAGTCATCAAAGACCAGTGTATCCATTAAATACTGGATTGCCACCATATGGAGAGAAATATGCTTATTCATCGTTTCCTCCCTTTTCCGAGGGACAACCATATGGTAATTTCCCACAGTATTCAAGTCAAACTAGAATTAGAGTTTGTCAATGGCAACCAATAATGCCAACTCAACCAAGGCTTGTGTATCCAACACAACCAATGCAAACTGTGTCAAATATTCCTACTACACATGTTGTTAATATTGTGCCACAGTCACAAGCTCAATCTGTTGTATCTCAATTCATACAAACTGGTCCTTCTTCCCTGCAACGACAAGTTTCAAGTCAAGAGGTTCAAGTTTCTCAAGTTGTTATACAATAGCCACTTGTTTCTGGAGCCTAGCAACAACCTCAGGTTAGTATACCTTTATTTGGAATGACCCAAGTTTACACTGGTATAGTTGATCCACAACTTGGTCAATCTTTCATTACTGGGCAGCAACAATTGGTTCAACAACCGTGGCTGTCACAATTCCAACAACCTCAATTCCAACAGTCCCAACCCTAGTTTGGACTTGGTTCACAAGCTCAAACTGGTTTTGGTCAATATCAAGCTTACCAAGGACCTGGGAAACAAGGCTTTGCAGGTTATGGACAACCACAATTTCAATCTAGTTATCAACAACCACTTTATACTGGTTTTGTCCAACAACCTTACCAAGGTTACCAAATGCAGATGCCCTATGCTGGTATGCAAAGACCTATTGCACAGGCGATTCCATCTTATCCTGGGTATGCTCCACCTAACTTGAATCGATAGTTGCCATTCATATCAACTTTAGAATTGCCAGATTTAAACTGGATCACTAATGATCCAATTGCATATGTGCCTTGGTGGTCGGTGATTCCTCATAAGTTACCATATGATATTCCAAATTTTAATGGAAATATAGGAGAAGACCCATCAAATCATGTTATGACCTTTCATTTATGGTGTTCATCCAATACTTTGAATGATGATTCGATCAGACTTCGTCTTTTCCAAAGAACACTTACTAGTCCAGCTGCTAAATGGTATATTGAATTACCAAGAGCTTCTTTCGATAACTTCACCATTCTAGCCACTACCTTTTTGACCCACTTCCAGTTACCTATCAGGTACGAGACTAGAACAGAACTCTTGACCAACTTTAAATAGACTACCTCCACCCATATATTAGATCATATTCATGAGTGGTAGTGTCATCGTCGAATGGTTAAGATGTATGTTCCCGATCAGCTTTTAGCTGAGTGGTTCATAAAATCCTTGTTGCCATCAATCACTGAGGATGTGGCAAAAGGAGGAGTTGTCACAGAAGAGCAAGTTATCGCTCATGCCCAATATTTGGATTTGATTTACACACAATCAGGCATGCTCTATGATAAAATTCCCAATGCACCTAGACCAGCCTTCACTGTTCCACCACCTCCAAAATCGAGTAGGGACTCTCATGCCGGCAACGATGTGATCGGTTCTTCAAGCACACAGACGGTAAGAGGACCATTTGGTCAAACTCTTTCTATTTCCAATCAAAATGCAAATCCATCAGAAAACACTCTTTCCTCGGAGATTAATGTCGTGTCATTCGACAAAGGCAAAAATCCAAAGCAAACAAGAGGTAAGAAAAACAGAAGAATAACAAAAAGAAACAGGAAAATTCCACTCCTGAGAAATCATCTGAATCCCCTACTGTGGCTAGGAAACCTCGTTATCCATGTCTGATATGTAATGACGAGCATTATACAAGAGATTGTCCACATCACTCTGAGGTCTCTAAACTTCTAAAGACTTCGAATACCTTAGCAGTGTTGACAGATCCATTTCCAACCCCAGAAACACATTTGGTTGCAACTGATAATGCTTCCACATCCCAAGTACTCATGTTGTCTATCACAAATCTGCAAAATGATGTTTTGGTGTCAACAAGGAATAAATATTATGGAAATTCATCGTCATCAAATAACTAGGCTACTAATCAACCTAGTACTTTGACCTCGACTTCACCAGAAGTTGTTCCACCAATTGTACCTGAATTAACAATAAAGCCACCAAAGGGAGTTGTACACAAATCAACATTCAATCCTCGTGCTCGAGCAGCTCAAAACTATAATATAGTGGAAGATCTGGCTCAATCACCTTCCGCTATGTCAACACTTGAGGTGTTGCAAAACTATCCCTCCCAGAAACAAGCTTTATTATCAGAAATAGGTGGAATAGATCCTACGGATTCAAATCTTGTGGTTTTTAACCATACAGGATATACACCATAGTTACCAATGCAATTAGCTTTCCTAATACAAGTAAAAGTTCTCAATAAAAATGTTCACCGAACTATTATTGATGAGGGGGAATCTACTTGCATTATGTACATGAGCTATTGGAAAACTCTTCATTCACCACCCTTGTCACGATCACCAACTACATTAAAAGCTTTCGATGGAAGAACATACACTCCATATGGGATTTTGAGTAACCTGCAAGTTGAACTAGGGGGAAAAACAGTAAATGTTGAGGTCGAGGTAGTTGACGGACTCCTTGATTACAACATTTTACTAGGAAGGCCTTGGGTATATGCTATGGCTGCCGTTGTTTCCACATACTTTCGAACAATTGCATTTCCCTTCAAGGGTGGAATCACAATCATTGATCAGCTAGCCTTCTTTGCCAATAGTTCACAGGCTACAGGAAGCATTCCATTGATACACAGAAACTCATCATCGCTTCAAAATGTTGGAGTAGGTCTCCTAAAAGATCCTTCCCTGATGGGCACTTTTACCCTCCTATCACCATCTGGTTTCGCAGAAGTGGCAAGAGTGGAGACCTGCAACATGATTTCTTCTGCATCATCTGATTTTAAGAAGAATTCCAACTACTTTGAAAGTGATGATTATGGCAAGGCAATGCTGCCAAGCCCCATTGAATCATTATAGCAATCAATCTATTGGGCTTGTGCGGCAAACCCTAATCTGCACTCAACAATTGCATGGGTAGATAGGTTTTTAGAATATGGCACCTCTTCAAATCCTTTTTCGCATATACATTCTACGGATGAAGGAACTGTCCAATCAATGATCATAGGAGAGACGTCGTGGGAAGATTATCATCATCGTTCCCACCTTCGAGATGACAATGAAGATTATTCAAATGGACTCAATCACCTATCAATTGTTGATTTATTATCGAATTCTGTAAATACTATAGATTCTAAGCGTAATTTGTCTAACATAGAAGAAACAATTTCTAAAAACATTTCTACCAAGCCTAACATTGTAGAAAATATTCATGTCAGCAAATCTTGTTCTCCATTCGAACTAGATAATTACTGTGCTCTTTTCCACGAATTTCGAGATGTCTTTGCATGGTCTTATGAGGAGATGCCAGGCATTGACTCAAGAATTGTTGAACATGAGATTAAAATGTAGCCTGATGTCAAACCAGTACGACAGCGGCTTCAACCTGTTCATCCTAAGAAAGCCATTGCCATTAAAGCAGAGGTTGAAAAACTTTTGCGCGCTGGCTTCCTTTTCCCTGTACCTCTTACTGATTGGGTATCTAATATTGTTCCAGTGATGAAAAACAAGGGACAATTCAAGTGTGCGTCGATTATAGGTATGTAAACCAAGCATGTCCAAAGGAAAACTATCCTACACCTTTTATCGACCAGATTATTGATAAATGTGCCGGATGCAAAATCTTTTCATTCATGGATGGATTTTCTGTCTACAATCAAATCAATATCTGCCCACATGACCAATCAAAGACTGCCTTTATATGTCCGTGGGGCACATTTTCATATCGAAAGCTACCCTTTGGTTTGAAAAATGTAGGGGCTACATTTGAGAGGGCGATGAATTATGCCTTCCATAACATCAAACACATTTTTCAACCTTATCTTGATGATTTTCCTGCTCATTCGAGAAAATGGACTGATCACCTGCAACATTTGAGAGCAATATTTTTACGTTGTTGACACTACAAAATAAGACTCAATCCACACAAATGTGTGTTTTTTGTTGGCTCTGGTCGCTCAAATTCGTATTTTTGAAAGAAGGAATTCAACTCGATCCCATAAATGTTTAGGAAATTCTTGACATGCCTCCACCTTCAAATTTGTTACAGATACAAAGACTTCAAGGGAAGGAAAACTTTCTAAGGAGATTCATTCCAAACTATGCTGAATTAGCTAAAGGTTACACACATCTATTGAAGAAAGGGGTACCCTTCTAGTTGGACCAAGTTGTGCAAGCTTCTTTTGATGCTCTCAAAGATTGCTTGATTAAAGCATCATTAATGTATGCCCCAAACTATCAAAAAGACTTTTACCTGTATCTCGTCGCTGTAGATACAACCATTGGTATGGTTTTAGTTCAAGAGGAAAGTGGAATCGAACATCCTATATATTATTTGAGTCATAATCTCAATGATACAGAAAGTAAATATTCATATGTTGAAAAGTTATCCTTGGCAACTGTTCAAGCTGTGCAGAGATTTCGTCATTACATCCTCCTTCGCAAAACTACCATTGTATCAGATTGCAACCCTATGACATACATCTTGTCACGTCAATTGCTGGGGGGGAATATTCTAAATGGATAGTTATCTTGCAGGAGTTTGATTTGGAGTTCATCAAATCCAAATCAAAGAAATCTCTCGTCTTTGCTGAGCTACTTTGTGATCTTCCCTCGTCCTCCAATGATTTAACATCAGAAGCATCAATCTTGGATGAGTCTCTGTTTCTGATTTCGTCAAGTGATCCATGGTATGGAGATATACTGGTCTATCTCCAGACCCAAGCTTTTCAGCCTAATACCTCTCGCTCTGAACAGTGACGTACTTGATACCAAGCCAAATATTATCTGATCATTGGTGATACACTTTATCATCGTGGTGTTGATACGATCTTACGTAGGTGCCTTACTCATGAGGAGGCCGAGAAAGCTTTGAATGAATGTCATTCAGGTGCTTGTGGGGGGCATTTATCTAGTTACGCAACTGCACAAAAAATTCTTCGAGCTGGTTACTTCTGGCCATCTATATTCAAAGATTACATTCTTGCTATCAGAAGGTACCATGCTTGTCAGATTTTTTATTCTAAAACCAGATTACCACTTGCACCATTGCATCCAGTCATTGCTATTGGCCCATTCGCAAAATGGGGCATTGATTTTATGACATGTAACCCAACCTCGGCCGGGGAGCGTGGGTATATTATAGTCGTTGTTGACTATTTTACCAAATGGGCTGAGGTGATGCCTACATTGAAAAACAATGGAGAAACGGCTGCTCTCTTTTTTTTTAACCATGTGGTTTCCAAGTTTGGTGTGCCACAAGATATAGTTACAGATCATGGATCGCATTTTCACAATCACATGATGATTGAATTAACTACCAAATTAGGACTATCTCATGATAGTTCTACTCCATACTACCCGCAAGCTAACAGACAAGTTGAGGCGATCAACAAAGTGCTTAAGCGCATGTTGTGAAGAATGATTGGAGTCCATAAATGGAATTGGAATTTAATCCTGTACTCAACTCTGTGGGCATATCGAACCTCGGTAATAAATGCAACCAGTTTTATGCCCTTTCAATTAGTGTATGCTTTGGAAGCAGTCTTACCAATCCAATGTGAAATCTCATCCCTCAAACTCGCAATTGACCTACTACTCGATACTTCTGAAGAAGAAGCAAGTTTCTTGGAATTAATCCATCTGGATGAAACTCATCATGATGCCGCATTAGCTAACAAGGCGCATAAGAAATGCATCAAGGCACAATATGACAAGAATGTTAAGCCTCGTGTCTTCTCAGAAGATGATCTGGTCTTGCTTTACGATCACGATTCTGACAAACTAGGGGGGGGGAATTTGAACCATTATGGATGGACCCTTATATTGTTAAATGTGTGTTGACAAAAGGAGCTTACGAGTTAGTCGATTATGATGGGATTCTATTGTCACAGCCCCAAAACGAGTTGTATCTCAAACGCTACTATGCTTAATTAAGTGTAGTAAAACTCACTGTACATATGCTTTGATTGCATTTTTGTGTGTTAGTTTTCTTTTAGATTTTTTATTTGGTTAGGTAATCCACTTCACATTTGTTTCAGATGTCGAACTTTTTGGAAACATTTGTTGGGTATGCCGATGGAGCTAGTCGTAGTACGCAGAACCTATCTTCTGCAGCATGTGCCATTTTCGCTCCAAGCGGCGAGTTAGTGAGTTTCATAGGGATATGTATTGGACAATCGAAAAAAAATATCGCTGAGTATAGCGCGTTGATTGAACTCCTCTCTGATGCCATTTCACTTGGAATACGCCGAATCATTGTTAGGCTAGATTCACAACTGGTCATACTACAGCTTACTAGTGTCTATTCCGTCTGGAACCCAGCAATTCATCCCATGTTCCTTAGAGTTCGAATTTTGGAAAGACATTTTGACTTTATTCAATATCAACATATTCCCAGAAATTTAAACACATTAACTGACTCTCTAGCAAACTATGTGTTAAATAGACATTTGCAACATATGTAAAGAAAGCATTTTCAAATCACAACATCACTTAAACAGGATTTAATCACTTAACCACAATAAGACTCTGAAAGTCAAATAGATAGTTGTATATAAGTTTTTACAAATAGTTTGTATCCAAGACAAAATCGGTCATCTGACCCAAAAAACTCAAAAATGAATGCAGAAAAAATCTCAATAGACTAATGTTGCTGATGATAATAGGTCACAGCCTGTATTATCATACGTAAGAGTCTCATCCAATGACTCAGCAGGCCAATGGTATGGCGCTACAATCTCATGGGTAACTCTTCAAGCCGGACATCTGGAATACCGAGGGTTAAACCCTCTAAGTGATCCTGCAACTGAGCCGAGGTCTCTTCTATGTCCAAATTTCGAAGAACTTCCCTCCTAACAGCTCTCTAAACTAGTCCACCTGCCTCCCATTGGCATACCACAGGTTGAACGGATCCAACATCTGCATACCCTATACAAGTTTATTTAGTCTTGGTAACAATCAAAAAACACAATAAAAAAGTAAAAACTTCAAAAAGAAAAGTGTGGTCAAATCAATTTACCAATAGCACTCCACTGCGCCCCAACTGGCAATACCAGATTTGGATCACCACGAAAGCCCATCCTAGTGTATGGATATTCCACGAAGACCATCTCCTAATGGTCAAACCACTCAAAGAAAGCAGAGGAAAATGAGATCAATGACTAGCCAGCATGCCTAGCCATAAGATCCACCCACCTCTACATCTCTGGGTCTCTAGGTCCAGGTACTCTCAGAGAAATGTGTTGTGGCTGCATAAGTGGGATTCTCTCCAAGGCGAAGGAAATCAAGATAGACCCATAACCAAAAAATTTGTCTTCCCAGTCTTCACCTTGGTCAATTGTTCTCTCATACATGGAAGAATTGCCTCGCACCAGTTGAATACCTCTAGTTCCAGGCATTCTAAGGCATACTGCATATAAGATATGTTTGCCAAATGTAAAGCCACATTGCCAGCCAGTCTAGGAAGGTTAAAAAGGATTGTTCTCAAAGGTAGATCACTAACATCTTGGATATGGATCTTTCCATCTCTTCTGGGTTGAGATCCTTCCTGACAAAACTGACGAATATAATCTCTCACTGATTAACCTCCTTTGGTGAATCCTGATAATGAAATGGGGGCACCCCACCTCAATAAACACTTCAAATAGTAAACATCCTCGATGGTAAATGGGATCACTTTTCCCCTAATGTGAAAACCTTGTCCAGTAGGATCCCAAGCACAAACAAATACTGTAGTAGTTCAATTTGTTACCGCATGCTAGATAAGTGAAAGTACTTCAGCAACCCATAGTTCTTTAAGGCATCAACTGTGCCCTGATCATTTAAGGCAATCATGTCTTGTTCTTTGTGTTTTTTGTCTCTCTATGTAATGACCATTTTGATCCAATGAATGTCTAAAACACAACCATTAGACAAATTAGGATTCAACTTGTGCAAAAAATAGTTACAAATTTGGGAGAAAATAACTGTTTAATCTTGGTTTTTGCACCCATTGCACCTTCCCTTTAGAGACAGTCCTATGAATTGCATGCTGCCTTTTATATGCATGAAATGCATCGAACTTTTCGATAGGAGAAGGGTGCGATGATCTAGAAAACGCAAATTGAAACCAGGGGGCCTAAAAAACCAAAATTTTTGCTCAAAATTGAAAATGAATGGAATGAAATGAAAGAGCACTGGGATAGATCCTACCTGGTCTAGACGGAATGAGAAATGATCCACAGAATCCTTTGCAATTAGCTGGTGAAGTTTGGGGTAAAAAACTTCTCTAGAGCTCCAAATCAAATGGTAAAAATGAAATGGTTAAAATGAATTACCAAACATGTTTTTTATACTTATTTTGGCATGTAAATCAAGTAAATGTTGGTTTTTTATTCATTTTTATCCATGAACATGTATTTTTAATCATATTTGGTGGAGTTTTGAGCAGGATGAATGACTGAAAGTAGAATATGATATACTAAATGGCGAATTGAGCATCATAGGAGAGATGTCATGGGAAGATTATCATCATCGTTCCCACCTTCGAGATGACAATGAAGATTATTCAAATGAACTCAATCACCCATCAATCATTGATTTCTTATCGAATTCTGTAAATACTATAGATTCTAAGCGTAATCTGTCTAACATAGAAGAAACAATTTCTATAAACATTTCGACCAAGCCTAACATTGTAGAAAATATTCATGTCGGAAAATCTTGTTCTCCATTGGAACTAGATAATTACTGTGCTCTTTTTTGCGAATTTCGAGATGTCTTTGCATGGTCTTATGAGGAGATGCCAGGCATTGACTCAAGAATTGTTGAACATGAGATGAAAATGTACCCTAATGTCAAACTAGTACGACAACGGTTTCGACCTGTTCATCCTAAAAAAGCCACTACCGTTAAAGCAGAGGTTGAAAAACTTTTGTGTGCTAGCTTCATTTTCCTTGTATCTCTTACTGATTGGGTATCTAATATTGTTCCAGTGATGAAAAAACAAGGGACAATTCAAGTGTGCATCGATTATAGGGATGTAAACCAAGCATGTCCAAAGGACAACTATCCTACACCTTTTATCGACCAAATTATTGACGAATGTGCCAGATGCGAAATCTTTTCATTCATGGATGGATTTTCTGGCTATAATCAAATCAATATCCGCCCACAGGACCAATCAAAAACTGCCTTTATATGTCCATGGGGCACATTCACATATCAAAAGCTACCCTTTGGTTTGAAAAATGCAGGGGCTACATTTCAAAGGGCGATTAATTATGCCTTCCATAACATCAAACACATTGTTCAACCTTATCTTGATGATTTGCCTACTCATTCGCGAAAACAGACTGATCACAAAGAAAAAAATTTGTTTCCTTTTCGAGCTTTGATAAAAAATGAAAAGAAACCATAGATTCCTCTTTAAACTCTTTTTAGACTCTCTAAATTAGAAAATATTGTCGAGCGCTTGTCCATTCCAGCTCGTTAAAGGATTGGAAACAACATCTCTCTTGTATTATTTTATGCTTTTTCAGACTTGAGGGATTATTTTACGAAAAAGAACTTATAGAGTTTTCTTTTTGTCCCTTTTAAAACTCTCTAAACATGAAAAGGATCGAGTTATCTTTGTCATTAAACTCATTAAAATATCAAATTGCGACAAACTTGTCCATCTAGACAAGACCGAGTTTCACCATCACTAGACTCGTTAAAACATCAAATAGCGATGGGTTTGCCCGAAGGGTGAATTATAGAACAAGCATATGTTATCCTCATCAAGCTTGATAAAAATAAAGAGGTACTGGTCAACAATGACTAGGGAAAATGGGAAAATTTGAGAAAATTTATGGTAGCGAGTTGCTCTTGAACATGACACTTCCACTTCATCTTCGTGACTAGTTGGGTTGGGTCATTCAGTTTGATGGTTATCACACCGTTCGTCTATCACAACATCCATCACTTTTTTTTCGTCAACGCTACCAATTCATCTCAGTTTCATCGATATGTTCAAGAGAAGTCATCCAGTTAAAACTTCATCTGTTCCAATACTGTAAACCTTCATTTTCATGACTGCCATTCCTGAACCTTGTGTCATCAATCGATTCTCATCTTCAAAATCATTTACTTCACTTCATGTCGTAGATGTGGGATACATCAAGGCCCTCCTACGACGAGTTGCTTCTTGTCGACATCAACTCATCATCCAAGAAGTTGACTTAGAAACACCCTTTCAGTACTTTGAAGCTTGCATACATCAATGGCAGGTTTCTCGCTTCCGGCAATAGGTTGACATCAATGGCCTTCAACTGAAATATTTTGCATGGTGTTCAACATCAAATCATTTATTCACACCATGCGAAATGTATTGTAGTACCTTGAGGATCATCATTATTATCAGTGATCCCTCTCGCATTTGTTAACAACTTACATAATTAGCTAGTAATCAGACGATGTCTCTCCATGTTCGACCTCAGAACATCTATTCACATGGTTAGACTTGTACATTGAGTGAATATTTAACAAGATTGAAGACCTTGGATCTAGTTTCATCCATCCTGGCTGCGATATATTAAAGAGTACCAAATCAAATGTACAAAGGCTTTACACAGATGGTCATCCTAATCATGGATCACAAATCTATATCTATAGAATCATAAGTCTATATCTGTAGATGACTATTTGATCTATGTACATGTAATGAAAGTTTATAAGCTGAGCATGGGAATGCCTCCCTCAGCTAGTTCATGAGAAAAATCAAATTATCATGATGTGTTGTATTGTAATTGATGCAAGTTGCCTTCCATTTTGAAACTTCCTATCTTCATGATAAAGCATTTCACCGAACATAGATATTTAGGACTTCATGCTTTAGGGGTCAACTATTACAGATTCATTTAGGCATATCAACCCCAACTCAAAGGTCGATGTTATTAGAGTTCATCAACTCCTAATATAGTTGTTGCATGGCCCAAAGAGGTTAATCATCATAATACCTTACTCCCAAAGAAGTTCCATCACAGAAAGCATCCAAAAAGTACTCCTAAAGAGATCAGCGCAGGAAGCCTTCTATTAGGCTACAATGCATTGTAGGGGCTACACTGACTGGGTGTTATGAATTGCACTTAGTCCAGCTTTAGCCTACGATTGGCAAACTTGGGCAATTTTCCATGAGGGTTTCAAGATTCCTTATCCACTGGAAACCTCTAGAAGTTTCTCAAGTGCCACCTTCCCTCTGAGTTCGCCCTTGGATGATAAAAGGAATTAGGAAACATCAACCTCATATCTCCCTCTTTCATGGAACCAATTCTAAAAATAGAAAGGCATTCGTCATCATCATTGATGACCCAAACTCCTTCTCTCATCTATAAATAGATCACTCATCCAAGAGATCTAGAGGCTGAAAAATATTGAGTTTCAAGGAGATGCTAGTGGCATGAGATTAGGATTGAACGCAAGTATTGTGATATTGTTGGAATGTCTTGCTTTTCATGAGGTGAAGAAGGATTGAATTGGAAGGATGATGCTAGATTGAACTCACATTGGTTGTAATCTTTCCTCTTATCAATAAAGTTTTCGAGATTTTTCCCTTATGTTTGTGTTTATGTTAAATGCATTCATCTGTATATCATGCTTTCGATTCCGTGCTATTTATGAACAATAGATCATTATGCTTTGACAGGTTTTTGTTTCTATAAGTTGTGCAGGTACTTCTCAAGTGATTTAAGTACGGGAAGGAGCAGTGAAATCGATCAAGGGAGATAAGGAACAAGCGGAAGTTACAAGTAGGTTTTTTGTCCTTTATCTTATCTGTTGTTTATAGGAAAAATTAAGATTGCTTTGACTGTTGTTTCTAGATCAGCTACTATATGTAGAGGGTTAGGCATTTGTAGAAACACCAAATATTCCCAAAACACATAGGCCTAGGGTAGAAGTCTGCAACTGAGTGCGCGGACCCATGCAGCTATGTGCGCAAGGTGAACAGAGTCTGTAACACTTGGGAGATATTAATAAAAGGAGTTATTCTGCAATTTCTATGCATCTGTTCTATTGATGGGTTTGGATATTTTTTGTATGAATTTCCTTTATTATTCTCCATGATGCGCAAATGAATACAGTTACATTAAATAATTAAATGCAATTACAAATATTTGATTATGCGGTGATAACTTTAAAGTATTTGGCAAAATAAGAAAATCACTTAGGGTAATCGAGGAATCTGCATGGAACGTTGCCATAACAGTACATGAGTACCTAGCCCCAGGTTAGGGCTACGCGAAGGTCGATCATATACTTTTGCGAAGGTACTAAAAGATGGAATAGAGGGTTTGTCTTACAAGCCCTAGAGAAAGATCACCTACACGAAGGCAGGGATAGAAGAGGAATTAACCGACATCACAACCATCTCAGGGTGTGAAAACTTGGTTCCAGCATCCCCCCATACTGCTTCAGGTGAGACTTCAGTTTGTGCTCCGCGGAATGATGCTGAAAGGGCTAGTAGTGTAGGGATTTGTTTGGCTAATTAATGCTGAATCTGGGTCAGTGCCCCTCAACCCAACAAATGGTTCTGTTGCCGGGACCGGAATCTGCATAAGAGATGTGTGATGTCATATCACTGGAAACCAACTAAGAAGGAAATTGGAGACTGGTTGGATAGAAAGATCCACGGATTCACGACACAAGAGAATAGAAACCCGCGATTGACAAAGGAACAGTGGTTGGACCGATACCTGTAAAGAGAGATCCACGAGATGTTTTTCTACTCTTTCCCTATTGAGCTATATGAGTGGATCGCGAAGCTAGTAGATAGCCAAGGAAGGTGGAAAGTTGATGGTCCTATTGTGTGGACCCCAGATCTAGTGCGAGGGTTGGAAGCATCAGAGGATAAGATCATTTGCATTGTCAATCATTGGCTCGATCGTGTCATAGGAGTATTTGTGAATGAATTCGCGTTCAACACCTCAGTCGACTATAGCAGGGTGGAGCAACGCTTTTTCAAAGGATCGCGAGATAAGTATGTAAAATCTTTGAATGCTTGGATTAAAATGTTGTTGTGTGAAAAACGGGTTATGCAACTACCTTGATGTTCGGGACTATGCGAAGCGAAAAAACTTACAGGAACGAAGAAAAAAAAGGTCCAAAGTATAGCCCCTTGATTTCACCTCCACGAAGTGATGAAGAAGGGATAGCGAAGGTTTCTCTGCGAAGTGCTATTCAATTAATAAGACAAGGATTCCCACGAATACCACCTCCACCCACACCACCTCCAACTTCACCACCATTGCCTCCAACTTCACCCGTACCACCTCCACCTCCACCATGATTCAGTATGGAAAATACAGTGAAGTTTCCTTTGTTCAAAGGCTTGGGAAGTGAGGACCTGCACCAATTCTAGTCCATTGTGAGGGCTGTATAGGAAGCTCAAGGTGTTACAGATGATCATATAAGGAAGGAGACCCTGGTTAGTGCTCTACAAGATCATGCACTAACCTAGTATATTAAGTACTCTAGCAATAACCCGAATGCTGGAGTAGCAGACATCCAGGCAACACTAAATAGGGAATTTAGTAGGCCTAAATCTAAGGTGCAGTCGATTGTGGGATTCAAAGAGATCGTGATGCAACCAAGTGAGATGCCTTGGGAACTAGATCAGAGGCTGAAATGTACAATCCATGAAGCCGATATGAATTTGACAGATGGACAACATTGCGAGTGGTTTGTGGCTTCGCTACTACCACACTTAAGGAGTGCGTTATTGCAGCAGAAGACAACAACTCAGGCAGAGGCCTTAGAGATTGCCATGAGACTACATGAGACTCCGATGCAAGATCCTAATCTATGAGTTCAGTAGATCCATGTAAAGTTGAAGAATATGTGCCTTCAGATGCAAAGTCTGAAGCAGGACAGGATGGTTCGACCAAAGTTACGTGAGGAGGTATGGTACTTGAAATGCAAGAGTTAGGGTCATGACAAAGACCATTGCCCAGTCTCTGAAAATTACATTGTAGAAGGAGGACCGATGCCTTTAATTCCAGAAGCTCAAGCAAGACCTAGAGTGGGGCCTGCATGATGGTGTGCCATCTGTCAAGTAGCCAGAAAACACACCATGGATAACTGTCACTTGATACAGAAGTATGTACAAGCACCGCAGGGGCTGTTCTACAACAGGTCAGTAGGACATGATGAGCATACTTGTAGGAGCTATGAATTGATGATGGATAGAACTCCCGGCTATAGGGTTCAGGCAGAAATGTGGCCCCTTAAACAAAATGCAAGGATGGTACGGATAGGATTTCATGGGTGCAGACGAGGCTGAGGTGGAGGAGGACCTGGTAGAGGTTGAGGACAATTGATTTGCTACAATTGCAAAGGACTAGGACACTATTCCCATGATTGCACTAATCCAACGCATCCGTCGTGCAAATATTGCACGCTTTTTTATCATGAAACATAAGACTGTCCTACGTTAATAGCTAGGAGACATGACAAAGTGGCACTACCACCTCTGCCAACTCAAAACCTATAGATGATGAGGTCGGAGCCACGTGAGGAAGATCCAAACATAAACATAGTGCTCAAGAGTGGAATCGTGACAGGAGATGACAAGCGGAAACATCCAGAAGATAGTACATGGGTTCGCAAAACCCCAACAAAAGAGGCTGAGTTTGATTTGGAGTACGCTTATGAAGCCTTCATGGAAGGTAATAAGAGCTTCACTGAAGCCTCCACCTTAGGAAGCAAGGATATGCCTGAGCTAGAAATGGACCCCTCTATGCTCACAACTTTCTTGGAAACCTGTATGAAGTTATTTCGCAATAGTAAGGCTGTGAAAGTGTTAACACCCAGGTTGTTCCCTATGACTCCCAAGGGAATACGGCCGGGGTAACCACTAACCAATCTTTGGATTACAGTGCCTAGCCACACTGTAATCAGAGAGGGCTCTCTCTTTATAATTTGTCTCTGTTTGGTGGAGATTTTAGGCTAGTTATGAAATGATGGTATTTAGTTTTGTGATTTGGTTGAGGGATATCTTTCTGTACTTGAAGTGTGCAATCTGCAGATGAGTTTATTTCATTGGGCAATGGAGTCTGTGGCTATAAGTGTTTGGAAACCTTGAGATGATTTACTGAAATTACAGGGCCATTTAAATACTTCATATAACAAAGTTAGATTATGATGGTGACATGTGAACAACCAGTGAAAAGCATTCAAGAATTTTCCACTAAGCTGGGTTGTGGGAAGGGGATAGATGCCTCAGGAGCAAACTTGAATTCCTGAGAATATTTATCACAGTGAGAGATATAGCTTGAAAGTGTAGCAATTAAGAATTACACCTTATTTACTCTATCTGAAGAAAACATTTATAACAGCTTAGATTGAGTTCAGGGTAATCTGTGATTAAATCCTGGAACCATTCTTTTACTTTTCCATTAAGTGTAAAAACTCATAAACATGAAAGAAATGATAGACTAGAAAACATATAACACAAAGGTTAAAAGAAGACTTATTGTGCTATGAAATATGCAGGAATCTTGTAACAATCAGCCAGCCACCACAGTGCATCAAGGAACACAGAGCTTTGGAAATTCCATCCACCTTTTGTATTATTTCTCTGAGAGTTGTACAGCAACAAAAGTCTAGAAATGAAATCAACAACAACCCCTTGCAAACTCATGCGAAGGGGACTTTATAGAAATGTTTATACAAAATATCTCAGGCATTGAGTCATCTGAGAGAGAAATATCTTCATTACTTCGTACAGAAAAGTAGAAAAGAAGTTATTACAGCTTTGAATGCAGTATAACTGCTCTTTAAGTCTGTCAGAGGATATTTTGACCTTTGGAGGTCAGTGAGTCGGTTGAACCGCTTTGCTTTAATGCTGGAAAATGTGTCTTTACGTTTGCTGCGCTGTATTTTCTCGGCCCTGCCACCTGTGACTGTGCTTGCTGCTGTGGTGACCGAATAGCCCTGCTGAGTTGGCTCAGCCTTTCATCTTTCCTCTGTATGCTTATCTACCAAAATTTTCCCTGTGTGTGATCACTTATAAATTGGACAAAACATAACATTACAGGTTCTGGCTTGATAATATTAGCTATGTCAATTTATTCCAGACTTCCTGTGTGGGCAATTGGTGCTTCACAATTGCCTCTATGGTTTCATCTGCTTCTGTATATTTATAGAAATTTGGAGGCACATCGAACAGATGATTGATCTCGTTCATGATAAAAAACAGGTTTTCCACCCTATTATATAGAGTCTGCCCTGATGCTGGCCCTGATTCTGCTGAAGTGTTGGGCTGTCCTGCAATTTGACTTGCAGCAAAGGCATTGACCCTTTTAGCATAGTTTTCATGGGTAAGCAGTCTTCCCACACTGCTTAGTAGGCTGGGGAGGCCTCTGTTTTGCAATACCTGAAACCTGTCCATGAACTTGTTGATTTCGGTCTGCATATCTTGAGTTCTCCTTTCTAATGTTCCAACCAGGTTTCTTAATGTCAGGACCCTTTTAACCATTGAGATTGTCTCAGTCCTGTGAGAAATTCCCATGGTGGCCAGTTGAGAGCTTGTCCTGTTATTCAATATGTTTATCATTCTATTGGCAGCATCAGGCATGTTGCCAAGGCTTGCTCTTGCTCTGTGTATTTCCCTATTTGCCTTTGTAATGAGTGCTGACTGTTCATCTATGGTCTCAATGAACTGCCACTGATCAGTAATGGATTGGCCAATATTGGCCCAAAGGACTGTTTTGAGCTCTGCTGTCACCTTATCTAGTGTGAGCTCTTTCTCAAGCTCAGTTATTCTCTTTTTGAGAGCTCTTATATCTCTTTCCTTCTCAGCCACATTCCGTTTGCTCTTGTCATATCTTTCATTTACTTTAGCCAAAGATTCTTTGGCTTGATTAAGCTCTAACATTTGAGCTTCCAGGACTTGAATTTCATTTTGAAGCTTCTGCATATCCAGACTATGAGTCTGCTCTGTTGTTGGTGCAGCTGTCGATGTAGTTGGTGCTGTAGGTTCTGTTTGCTGAGGAGGAGGAGCAGTAGTTGGAGCAGCTTCCTCAAGGTTGATTACTTCAGGAGGAGGCTTGGAGGTTTGCCCTTCTTCTCTTTGTTTCAAGGCTGCCTGTAGTGCTGCTTTTGCAGCCTCCGATTCTCCCAGCTTTTCCTGAGTTTGGATTAGCTGCTTGTACAGAGATATCAACAAGGTTGTGGCCTCTTGATCATGTCTTTGCTGGGCAACATCATCTGTTTGAGGGTGAATTGAGGCTGGGAGTTTGATCTTTCTCCTCAAAGCTGCCATGTCTGCATCCCTCAATTTTAATATCTCTTGTATGCCCTTGATGTCTTTGGGATCATGCCCAATCTCTATGATGATGTCCTCTAAGGACCTTATTCTGTTGTCCTTTGCCTGGGATGATGCTCTCTCCAACTCTAGCTGAGAGGCTGTATTGTTAAGGCTATTTTGTAGCCTGTAGTTATCCAATGTTTAGTCTGCCAAGGAAGCATAGACCATCTCACCCGTTTGCTTATGCAGTTCTATCTTGTCCATTGGGTGGATATCCTTGGCAAGGACTTCCAGGTTAGTCCTCAAGTAGTCAGAGGCAGATTGGGGCTGCACTGCTGTTGGCATAAAATGACTCATGATCATTTTGCCTTCCTGCACATCATATGCAGACATGAGTCTTTGTTGATTGGTGGGAGCCATGTTTAACAGATGGTTATATAGCTGTATCTTGATGGGCTCATTTCTCCTCTTAATGTCGATGAACTGCTGTTTAATGCTGGGTCCACCTTCTCTTTGCTGATTTGAGGAACTCACTTCTCCTCCCATTGCTCTATCCTATTCCTGTTGAAAGGAACTTGCTGATGCTTCCCTGCTGGGTGGGACCATACCAAAAGACTGTCCTATTGGCATTTCTTCCTCTGAGAAGGGATTGATTCTCTGTCTTTTCTCCCCATGAGTTGCTGATGTTGTAAGGGGAGTCTCTCTGTCCCTTTTCCTGCTTGTATCCTCCTTTTGTGGAGTTTGGAGGATTGATGCCTCAGCTGAAGTTTCTTGCCTTGGAGGCACAGTTTGTTCAGTGGATTTAGGGGCTTCCACTGTTTGCTCTTGCTGGACAGGCTGTTCCTGCCTTTGTTCTTCATGTTGTTGCTGTTCTTCTTGCTGCTGCACTTCTCCCTGCTGCTCCATCTCTTCTTGTTGTTGCACTAGTGTTTCCATTTGCTCTTCAGTCATAGGAGGTGGTTGTTCCACCTGCTTTTCTTTGCCTTTGCTGGATGTCTGTGGAGTATTCATGGCAGCTTGCTGATGTGTTGTTGAGGATGAGGCAGCTGCTCCAAGTTGTCTTTTATATGAGAGGGGGACCTGTCCACAAGTTTCTAAGTCAGCTTCTTTTTGAATATTTCTAGCCTCTCTTTCTAGCAGCTCTTCACTAGTAATTTCCTCTTCTAGGGTACCCTTTTCCCAGCTCAATGCATTGGCATACTGCTCAATCTCAGGCAGCCTCATATGTGAATAGGTACCCAATTTGTATCTTATCCTCCTGAGGGAAACAAAATGATTGGGGTCATAGGGTATCCACTCAAAACTAGTTTGCAGTTTGAGGGCCTCTAGGATACTATTCGCCTCTTTCCATCCCTCCTCTTTTTTGTTATATAGGAAAGGGCCCAGCTGGCTCCTTACCTTCAACTGCGCCTTCTTGTTCTTACTTTGGAAGTGGAGGTAGTCGGCATTCCCAAATTGCCTGAAATATTCTAGGGCAAAAAGTCTCATAGGGACATACCTTGGCAGCCTATAAGGCTTCAACTCACAGCCATATACTCTGATGATTGTGTGGTCTTGGTAAAAGTACCAATTACCAATACTGTAGGTTTTGTTTAGATGGAGAATTCTCCTCATGTCATCAGTTAACCTTGGAGGAGAAACACCATACAATAATGTCATAGCTGGATGAATGAACAAGTCTATGAACTCACAGTATGTGTATGGTGATACAGAGGTGCAATGAAAAACAGAGGTCCAAAACACAACTGAACTTGGATTTCCCTGGGCATTAACTTGCTTCAGGGGAATGAGGAAGCTGCCTGGTTGATAAAACAAGAATAGATGGTAAATGTACGAAGTGTATCTGAACAGTCTTTCCCTTTGCAGATTCATTAGCTGGTCATGGATCCTATCTGCAATATATGTGGCATAGTCATAATGTACAGCTGGAGGCTTTCCAGGAGAGAATATAGACAGCATTGCCATTATACTATCATCCACATCCTCCACTCCCTTGAACCCTAGGACGTAGCTGATCAAATCCACTAGCATTCTGCCCAATTCATTTAAGTATGCATATCCAATAGGAGGAGTTCTGATGGCTTCAGAGCCTGATTGTACAAACAGCTGGTTGATTTTGATGATCTGGTCATTTGACAACTTAGTCCCCTTCTTTATCAAGTTCTGCATGTAGAGGGGGGTCAATGGTTTTGCAGTGTGGAAATGCAGCATCTCATTTATGCTCTCTGGGGTGATATGGAACAGAATTGAGCCTGTGGGGCTGAGGACAGCTCTTTGGCATGGATCATAGCACTCCTGGCATCTGTGGATCAATTCTGGCATAGGATTTACCTGGGGGAGGTTGTAGATGGGCAAGTTTGAGTCCCAAATCCCTAGGATATCAGCTCCACTAAGGTGCTGGGCTTTCAACTCATTTAGCAACTGAATATTATATTTAGAGCCTATTGGAAACCAATATAACATTTGATAATCCATATCTCCCAGAGCTTTCCATTCTAACTCCCTGTGAGGGGTATTGAGAGGCTTGATGTTCAGTGCAATTGGAGTTTCCATGGTCTATTAAGCTTCTGACTTGCAGGTGAACTAGTTGAAGTAAGCAGAACAACACAGAGGTGATTCCTTACAATGAAAGTGTGAATTTCAGGGACCAGAGGGTGAATTGAGCACACAGCAATTGAAATACTGTTTAACAGATTGATAGAGACAAATAGCAGGGCTGACCAGAACTTTTCTATGGTGAATTTAGCCAGCAGAGGTTTCTAGCTCACAGTTGCGCGAGCTACCTGTGAATTCAGGTTGTTTCAGTCGACTGCAGGTTTTATAAACCGTTCGTTGTCTTGCCAGAGGGAAATAGGTGCAGGTTACTGGATACTAGACGGTGAATTCGGTGTTTTAACACTCCCTTAACAGTTTGTTCGAAGAAATTTGGATAAAAACCAGGTGCAGAGAATAATTTCGAAAAATACCTTGCGGATTGTCACTGATAATTGCAAATGCAGGTACGGCGGAGGCGCCCGTGGTTTCAGAGTTGGACGTGCAGGTTGGCGCTGGTATGGTCGACAAATTCATGCAGCAACAACGACAGTCTCCTTCGGCAAAAGTAGAAAACACACGAAATTTTGGCTTAAAATAGATTTTTGGCAATATTGGCGCGCTTTTGGGATGACGTCATCAGGTGGGGTCAGAGTCGGATGACGTCAGCATGACGTCATCGGGTGATGTGGCAGACCCTAGTTGGTCCACGGATATGCTGAGGTGGCGGACATGTCAGCGAAGGGACGGACGAATGAGGTGATGCGATGGCGGGGTGGCGGCGACGTGGCTCTGACGTGGGCATGACATGGGACCAGCAAACCGGGCGGTAAGTGCAATAGTGGTTACGGTTTTCTCGGACCGCTTACGATACGGCCCCGGTTTTGTCAGAGGCCGCTCCGAGAGCCTTGAGAGGGTGACGCATGGCCGAGGACTGACGTAACCCTTCGTCATTTTCTCAGGCGCTAACTGTCAGGCGCGGGGGCCGCTCCGATATCAACGAGGGCCGTCGGATCACATGGGTCCGATCCGACGGTTGACGGAAGGGCGATGTGATCGAACAATACGGAGGGGGGGCGGGTTTAATTTATTATTTGTTTTGAAAGCTGCGCCCGGCGGAAAACATTAGAATATGGGTTTTTGCAAAGTTTTCAATGTATTTTGGAAAATCAAACATATGCGCCGAAACTTTGGATAAGCGGCAAAAGGTGGGTTTTTTTGGGTTTTTTCACAATTTCAAAGGGGTTTATGGGTAGGAGGGGTTTTTTACAAGGTTTTTTCTTTACAAACAAAGGCTTAATGGGTGGAATGACTTCAAAGAAGGGAGAGGGGTGATGTTTAGGTTCATCAAAGTGACCAGATGCCAATTTGATCCCTGACAGAGGATTTATTGGCTATAATGCCAAGGGGAGGGATATTTATACAAAATTTGGGGTTTATACACCATGGTGTTAATACTAGTAGGGGAAGGGTAACATAGGGGAATTACATAGTAGAGTTAGAGTAAATATGGGGGAAAATGTGAATGAGGGGGAAAATCACTAAGTTTATTTGAGACTTACTTAGTTTAGGGGGTAGATCAAAATGAAAAGAGTTTTAGACAAGAAATGTGGCTTCTAAAAAGATTAAGAACCACCATGAAACCATAATCTCTTCCATGAATCTCAGCTGATGAGGGTGTGTTAGTAATGAAATGGAAAGGGGAAGAAGGGAGGTTAGACATGCTTCTTGCTTGCTGCAACTTGATGAAGAATGACACCTTCTCAATTCATTGATTTTGCTTTGGTAAACAAAGTTAGCACACATGCAACTTATAAGAAATGACCTTTCTGCAACCCCAACTGCCTACCCATCTATTTGCCTAGAATTTTTTATTTCTTCTTGGAGGGTGCACTTGGACTTGCAGACCCTTACTAGCCTTTTCTTTTCTTTGGCTTTTTCTTTTGTTTTTCTATCTACTTCTACCCTTATTTCTTCCAAGGTCCCAGATTAAGCTGTTGGGAGCCTTTTTTCTCTACCTAAACTACTTTTCTGCCAAGATTAAACAATTTGGACAGACTCCTTTCTCTATTCTACAACTAAAAATTTAAAACATGACATGATCCAGATTAGACTGTTGGACCATCCATCAAAATTTGAGTCCATACCAAGCTATAAGCACAGATTGGATTCTCTTGGAAATATGTGATCTTTGAATCATCAAAGCAGAGCATATTTGGACTTTTTCATAGCCAATCATGAAATATGAAACCTATTGGTATAGGTAGCTAACAGTGGCTCCACATGGGGATGGTGTTTCATTTGAAAGACCAAGAACAGCAGGTCAGATTGCCTTGCTCCTTGACTGCTCTTGCCAACCTTGAAGTTTGATGCTTTAAAAATGCCAAAATTGTGTGCTTCTCTTCTTGGTAGACTTGTGATTCCTTTCACCTTTCGCTGGCAATTTTAATAAAACTTTGAGAAATTGCATTTTTTACATGTTGACAGAAAATAATATATACATCTGGATATGTACAAGGGAGGACTCAGGCTGCACTTATGGGTGATATTCAAAATAGTGCTTCAGCATCCTACCATTCACAGGACCCTCATCCAAATCAGTTTCATTGAGACTCTTAAGGAAATAAGTGTTGTTTCCTTGTACTGCTTGGACAGCCAATGGTCCTCTCCAAAGGGAATCAAATTTTCCATGTTTTCCCTTGTCCTCTCTTCTTGAATCCCACTTGAGGACTTTGTCACCAATGTTGAAATCTTCTGCCTTAGTTCTTCTATCAAAGGCCTTCTTTAATTTTTCTTGTAGAACTTGGGCTCTGCTGAAAACTTGGTCTCTAGTTTGCTGTAAACATATGATTTGATTGATTCTTCTTTGCATATTATTTGGTTCAGCTTGGCTTTCTTGAAGAAGTTTCATAACATGCACTCCTAGTGATGAAGGAAATTTGGCCTCTAATCCATAAACCAACTCATATGGGCTGGTCCCAATTGATCTTTTGGTTGTTAGTCTATCTGCCCATAGGGCATTCACAAGCTTCTTATGCCAATTCCTTTTGTTCTCTTCTAGTACTTTCTTTATGATGTTCACCAGACTTTTATTTGATGACTCAGCAAGGCCATTACCTTGGGGATAGTATGCAGTAGAATGGCCCAAGGTGATGTGAAATTTATGGCAGAAGTTCACCATTTTCTTGGATCTGAAAGCAGCAGCATTGTCTGTTATTATTTTGTCAGGACAGCCAAATCTAGCCAATATGTTGTTCTCCAAGAACTGAATGATAGTGGAATCATTTGCTTGTCTGGATGGAACAGCTTCAATCCACTTGGTGAAGCAGTCTGTTGCTGTCAAGATCCATCTATGTTGGCCTGAGGATGAGGGGTGAATTTTCCCAATGAAATCCAAGCCCCATTGTTGAAAAGGTCTCTCTGTTGCAATAGGCCTTAAGGGAAGTGGCAGCAACTGTCTCTTTCCCTCAAACACTTGACATTTATGACATGAGGTGGTGAATTTCTTGACATCAGAGAACATGGTGGGCCAGTAGTACCCAGCCCTTAGTATTTTATCCACAGTGGACTTCCAATACAAGTGTCCACCACAGTCACCTGCATGAAATTCCTTTATGATATTGTCAGTTTCATTCTCAATTAGGCAATTTAGCAATATTCCTTCATGGTTTTTCCATAATAAATTTCCATCCATAACACAGAATTTAGAAGCTTTCATTTTTAGGAACCTACATTTAGTTCTGGACAATCCTGGGGGAGCATACAGGTTTTGCAACATAACATATATCAGAGTACCAAGGGGATTGTTCAAAGGCTACATTGATCTTTGGAGTCGCCAGCTCCGGTTCACTGTCCAGCTGGTTAATGTCTAAGGCTTGGAAATTTGCTTCTGTCATTAATTTGGCCAAGCCTTGCCCTTTTATTAGTTTTGTAGGTTTTATCTCAATATCAAATTCCAAGATGTTGGCAATCCACTTTCCTCTTCTGCCCTCTAAATTTTCTTGGGTGAGAATGTCTTTGACAATAGGACTTGGCACATATGCTATAACATGGGAATAAAGGATATAAATCCTAAAGTCTTTAATGGCTTTGACCAAAGCATAAGCTTGCTTTTCCATGATTTGATACTTTAAAGGTGCATCTCTAAGAGCTTTGCTAAAGAAAGCAATTGGCTTCTCATTTCCTTGGTCATCTTTTTGCAATAAAACAGCAGCAATAGTATGCTGGGAGGCAAAAGAGAAAATGATAAATTCTCTGTCAAACTGAGGATTGGTCAACACTGGGGTTTGGGTAAGGGCCAGTTTTATACCTTCAAAAGCTTGATTGGCTTCAACAGTCCATTTGACTTTTGAATCCTTTTTTAGCATGTTATTTAGTAATCTGATTAGTTCTGCTAAGTTTGGGATAAACCTCCTCAAGAAATTGATTTTTCCCAAGAATCCTTGCAATTCTTTGACATTTCTTGGGTGGGGCATTTGTAGGATAGCTTGTATCCTATCTGGGTCAATTCTAATGCCATCTTTAGAAATGATGTGGCCCAACAGCTTACCTTCCTCTAAACCAAACAGGGATTTCTTGGGATTCAAGGAAATTCCATATTTTCTGCATTTTAGGAAGATCTGTCTCAAATGTTTTATATGTTCTTGGTCTGATTTTGAGAAAGGTGTAAGGTCATCTAGGTAAATGACTAAAAAGTCATGAATCTCTTTGGAAAAAACAATATCCATTGCTCTTTGAAAATTTGCCCCTGCATTTTTCAATCCAAAAGGCATCTTTACATATTTGAAAGTTCCCCATGGGGTAGTGAATGTTGTTTTATCTTGATCATCAGGGTGCACCAGGATTTGATTGAAGCCTGAAAATCCATCCAGTAATGAGATCCTTGAGGCCCCTACCACTCTTTGGAGAATGTGATCCATCTTGGGTAAGGGATAGTTGTCTTTGAGGGATACTTGGTTCAGATTCCTTAAGTCCACACACAGCCTAATTTCACCAGTCTTCTTTCTTGTAGGGACTAAGTTGGAGATCCATTCAGAGAATCTAATTGGTGCTATGATGCCTGCCTTGAACATTTTCTGTACTTCTTGTTCCATTGCTGGGAGAAGCATAGGATTGATTCTCCTCAATTTTTGTTTAAAGGGCTTTTGATCAGGTTTGAGAGGGATTGTATGTTGGATAACAGAGGTGTCATAGGACTTTAAGTCCTCATAACTCCATGCAAAGACATCCTGGAACTCTTTAAAGAGGTCAATGTATTTAGGCTTTTGGTCAGGAGGTAAAGAAGCAGACAATTTAATTATTTTGGGTTTGTCAATTGTACCTATGTTGCATTCTTCAATGGCTGCATTTAAGGGCTGCATTTTTGGTTTTCTGGGAATATCATTTGAGTCAAAGATGTCTTCTAGGGGAGTTAGGCCTGTTGGTAGAAAATTGTCTTTCAGCTCTATGATTTCAGTTTCAGCATTGGCCACTTCCTCACAATTGGTTGATTGAATTTGCTGAATGTTGTCCTTATTGAAAATAGTTGGATTTAGCATTTGTTTTGTTGTTCTAGGTGATATTGGGTGCGTAGTTTTCTGAAACTGTATTTGTGATTGACTTGCTGTATCAAGTATTTGTGATTGACTTGTTGTATCAAGTATTTGTGATTGACTTGCTGTATCAAGTATTTGTGATTGACTTGCTGTATCAGTATCAATATTTAATCCTGCAAATTCTTGTTGCAGGGTTAAAAAATGGTTTATTTGCTTGTCATCCTCAAATACTTGCCAATCATTAACATTGTTTGGAATGGAGGGTCTGTGTTTTACCTCAGCTGTAAAACAATGATGGGGCTCAAAAGGCAGCTTGCAGGTACTTGCAAAGGTGGCCAAACTATGAGCATGCAGATTGTGGGTTCTAGGAATTTTAGTGATTTGGAATTCAGAGAAAAAGTTTAGTATCTCAGCCACAGCAGACCTATAAGTCCTTAGTCTTTTGTCATTGGTGACAAAGTTTCCCTTCACTTGTTGAATAACTAGATCTGAATCACCCATGATTGAAACCCTGGCAGCTTGTAAGAACTTTACTAACTTGAGGCCTAGTAAAAGAGCTTCATATTCTGCCATGTTATTAGTACATCTGAAGTTCAATCTATAGGCTCTGCCTTCTGCATGACTATTTTCTTTATTGTGTACCCAAACTCCAGCTCCTGCCCCTAACTTGTTGACTGAGCCATCAAATTCAAGGAACCATAGAATATCCTGTTGGGAAGGAGATTTAATGATCTGTTCATGGGCTGGCAATGTGAGTAGAAGTTGTGGTTTTTCCTCTAGCTTGTCTTCTAGGACAGTTTTATCATTTGATTGGGCATGCTTGATATTTTGAACAGCAGCAGTATCTAGTGTTTGATTGACTGTTGTCTCATGGGTGATAATTCTTTCATTTGAGTCTTCCTCTTGTATGAGTATCTTGGTGTCAACCTCACCTTTTAAGGGAGTTGTGCTGTTATTGAAGAGAATATATGAGTCTATGTCTGAATGGACAGCATATATGGGAAAGTTTTGAGGCTTTTCTTCACTGCTGACCATGTATTTCATGAGTGTTTCTCTGTACAGTCTTTTTGGTTGCCCAAAAACAGAGATGGTGGCATATGACATGTCTAATTGCAGGGAACCTTGGAGTTTAGCTCCCCAAGATCTTGATAACAGCATCCCATACTTAGGTGGAATATCAGCAACTACCACATCCATTAGGATTGTCTTGTTTGGGTATTGAACCAGAGACACACATAAATCTTTTATGAGACCTAGACACTTGACTTGGCTGGAGTCAAAGGAAAACAGGTCCTTGTATGGTCTTGTTATGTCTAGATTCAATCTCTCCATGACTGCTTTTGGCATAAGATTGTGAGAGGCACCTGAGTCAAACATTGCATTATGTAATATTTTATCATGAATATGTAAACTGACATAGAAAGGTAATACCCCTGTGACTACCGTTTTTCCATCCACTTCTGGGCCGAACAGTAATTCTGGGGTGTCATCCAGCACATTGACATCATCTTTGTTGCTAGTGAGTTGAAGGGACTTCTTGATCTGTAGTTTATAGATGTCATGCTTGGCTAGTTCCGAAAGAGGGATTGCTACTTTTAGTTTGCTAATTTCAGTTTCTAGGTCAAAGGGTTTTTCAGATTGGGTCTTGGGGTTAAGGATAACAGTCCTTTCCTTGTTCATTAAATCTTCTTCTTGATTTTTATCTTGACTTTGGGACTTGCCTCTTTTACTCATCTCTTGGGGAGTAACCTTTAAATTAGGTTGAGAAGGTGGAGTGGCCATAGGCTGCTGTTTTAAGGACAGTGGTTCAGTGATCTCTTCAATAATCACTTCTTCTGCAGGTGAATTTGTTTTGTCATTAGGCTCTGTGACTATGACTCTTTCAGGCTGCTGATTATCCTTTATCTTTTCAGGCTGGTTTACATTCACAGTTCTGCTCCTCAGCTTGTATTGTTTATGGACCTCATAAACAGCAGTGTCATAGCCTTGTTTAAAGTCAAAGGATTCACCTGATTTAGTTTGGAACAGTTTGATTTCATCATCCTCATGATCTTCTTGTGTTAAGAAAACTTGACTTTCACCATCTAGACCCATTAAATTAATCTCAGGATCTTCATTGGGCTCTGTTGATGTGGAAGTTTCTGCATAATTTTCTTGGAAAGGGGGTCTTATGTCTTGGTCAGCACTGGCCTTGCCAACATTTGGGTTTTGAGTTCTCCTGAAATTTGGATTCCTAGGAGGGTTGTTTTGTGGTGCTTCCCATGATGATTTTCTCTCAACCGATTCCACTCTGTCACCTAATCTTTTCATTCCATTGAGTATTGCATCCAGCTTCTGATCAAAGGCAGAGGGTTCCTCTTTGAAAACAGTCCTCTTTTCCAACCTTGCCCTGTTTCTTTTGGCAATTAGGTTGGCTTCCACTGTGACAGCAACCCTTTGGGCCTCTGCAAGGGATTGAGGATCTCTTTCCTTCAACTGATAGGCCATGTCAGGGTCAAAACCATCAGGGAATTTGTACAAAGCTAAATCAGGAGGAGGTCTTAAATTTTGTGGGATCGCGTTATATACATTGTTAAATCTTGCACAATACTCCAAAACAGTCTCTTGGGGACCTCTTTTGATAGTGTCATATTCCCCAAGTATGTGCAGAGGATCTTTCTTCTTCTCCCATCTACTAGTAAAGGCTTGATACAGTTCATCAGGAGTTGTAATGGAGTTTGCATTCAGGGATCTAAACCAAGTTCTTACATCCCCAGTTAGGCTTTGAACAAACATCCTCATTCTGACACTGTCATCATCTATTTCATAGGTCTCAAAATGGTCTTGCATCCTCTTAGCATGCTGGACAGCTGTCAGAGGGCCATTGGAGTCAAAATATGAGATTTTGGTTTGGTAATCTTGGGGTAGAGCTGCAGCATTAGCTGGTATCTGCAAGGGTGCATATCTGTTAGCCATATTTACAGGGTTTAGAGGATTAACAGGGGCAGCTGGGATAATAGGAACAGTGGGTACCACAGGGGTGACAAGTAAGGGTGAACCTAGAGTGTTGGTCAAGGGGATATGTGCAGTGGATGAAGATGTGAGAGGAGGACTTTGAGATGTGGATGGTGAACTAGGGGAATTAGGGGTAGACCGGAAAAGGACCTTGCATGGGGTAGAGATAAGGCTGGGATGATCTGAATCTGAAGTTAGATCAGCAGGCTGCTCCTGCCTTTGCTGCCTCCTAATGTTTCTAGGGATGGTATTTGGATTATCAACAATGATGGGTGGATTAGGGTCAGGATTTGCCCTAGTATGCCGTGGATTTTTCTTGGGAGCCAGCTTCTAACTGTTTTTTAGGATTTTATAGGAAGTTTTTATATCTGTAAGGACTGGATAAAGATTTTGGAATGGCTATATATATTTCAAAGCTGAGATGAAGATTCACTGAAAGAGCTCTTCCCTAAAACTGTCAATGTTACACAGAAACAGTTTTGAAGGCCTCCTGACTTGTTTCAGGCTTGATTTCAGGCTTTGAGGGATGTATAGAAATTGGAAAATCCTAAGAAGTCCCCAGTGGAGTCGCCAATTATGTTAACACCCAGGTTGTTCCCTATGACTCCCAAGGGAATACGGCCGGGGTAACCACTAACCAATCTTTGGATTACAGTGCCTAGCCACACTGTAATCAGAGAGGGCTCTCTCTTTATAATTTGTCTCTGTTTTGTGGAGATTTTAGGCTAGTTATGAAATGATGGTATTTAGTTTTGTGCTTTGGTTGAGGGATATCTTTCTGTACTTGAAGTGTGCAATCTGCAGATGAGTTTATTTCATTGGGCAATGGAGTCTGTGGCTATAAGTGTTTAGAAACCTTGAGATGATTTACTGAAATTACAGGGCCATTTAAATACTTCATATAACAAAGTTAGATTATGATGGTGACATGTGAACAACCAGTGAAAAGCATTCAAGAATTTTCCACTAAGCTGGGTTGTGGGAAGGAGATAGATGCCTCAGGAGCAAACTTGAATTCCTGAGAATATTTATCACAGTGAGAGATATAGCTTGAAAGTGTAGCAATTAAGAATTACACCTTATTTACTCTATCTGAAGAAAACATTTATAACAGCTTAGATTGAGTTCAGGGTAATCTGTGATTAAATCCTGGAACTATTCTTTTACTTTGCCATTAAGTGTAAAAACTCATAAACATGAAAGAAAATGAAAGACTAGAAAACATATAACACAGAGGTTAAAAGAAGACTTATTGTGCTATGAAATATGCAGGAATCCTGTAACAATCAGCCAGCCACCACAGTGCATCAAGGAACACAGAGCTTTGGAAATTCCATCCACCTTTTGTATTATTTCTCTGAGAGTTGTACAGCAACAAAAGTATAGAAATGAAATCAACAACAACCCTTGCAAACTCATGCGAAGGGGACTTTATAGAAATGTTTATACAAAATATCTCAGGCATTGAGTCATCTGAGAGAGAAATATCTTCATTACTTCGTACAGAAAAGTAGAAAAGAAGTTATTACAGCTTTGAATGCAGCATAACTGCTCTTTAAGTCTGTCAGAGGATATTTTGACCTTTGGAGGTCAGTGAGTCGGTTGAACCGCTTTGCTTTAATGCTGGAAAATGTGTCTTTACGTTTGCTGCGCTGTATTTTCTCGGCCCTGCCACCTGTGACTGTGCTTGCTGCTGTGGTGACCGAATAGCCTTGCTGAGTTGGCTCAGCCTTTCATCTTTCCTCTGTATGCTTATCTACCAAAATTTTCCCTGTGTATGATTACTTATAAATTTGAAAAAATATAACATTACAGGTTCTGGCTTGATAATATTAGCTGTGTCAATCTATTCCAGACTTCCTGTGTGGGCAATTGGTGCTTCACAATTGCCTCTATGGTTTCATCTGCTTCTGTATATTTATAGAAGTTTGGAGGCACATCGAACAGATGATTGATCTCGTTCATGATAAAAAACAGGTTTTCCACCCTATTATATAGAGTCTGCCCTGATGCTGGCCCTGATTCTGCTGAAGTGCTGGGCTGTCCTGCAATTTGACTTGCAGCAAAGGCATTGACCCTTTTAGCATAGTTTTCATGGGTCTGCATATCTTGAGTTCTCCTTTCTAATGTTCCAACCAGGTTTCTTAATGTCAGGACCCTTTTAACCATTGAGATTGTCTCAGTCCTGTGAGCAATTCCCATGGTGGCCAGTTGAGAGCTTGTCCTGTTATTCAATATGTTGATCATTCTATTGGCAGCATCAGGCATGTTGCCAAGGCTTGCTCTTGCTCTGTGTATTTCCCTATTTGCCTTTGTAATGAGTGCTGACTGTTCATCTATGGTCTCAATGAACTGCCACTGATCAGTAATGGACTGGCCAATATTGGCCCAAAGGACTGTTTTGAGCTCTGCTGTCACCTTATCTAGTGTGAGCTCTTTCTCAAGCTCAGTTATTCTCTTTTTGAGAGCTCTTATATCTCTTTCCTTCTCAGCCACATTCTGTTTGCTCTTGTCATATCTTTCATTTACTTTAGCCAAAGATTCTTTGGCTTGATTAAGCTCTAACATTTGAGCTTCCAGGACTTGAATTTCATTTTGAAGCTTCTGCATATCCAGACTATGAGTCTGCTCTGTTGTTGGTGCAGCTGTCGATGTAGTTGGTGCTGTAGGTTCTGTTTGCTGAGGAGGAGGAGCAGTAGTTGGAGCAGCTTCCTCAAGGTTGATTACTTCAGGAGGAGGCTTGGAGGTTTGCCCTTCTTCTCTTTGTTTCAAGGCTGCCTGTAGTGCTGCTTTTGCAGCCTCCGATTCTCCCAGCTTTTCCTGAGTTTGGATTAGCTGCTTGTACAGAGATATCAACAAGGTTGTGGCCTCTTGATCATGTCTTTGCTGGGCAACATCATCTGTTTGAGGGTGAATTGTGGCTGGGAGTTTGATCTTTCTCCTCAAAGCTGCCATGTCTGCATCCCTCAATTTTAATATCTCTTGTATGCCCTTGATGTCTTTGGGATCATGCCCAATCTCTATGATGATGTCCTCTAAGGACCTTATTCTGTTGTCCTTTGCCTGGGATGATGCTCTCTCCAACTCTAGCTGAGAGGCTGTATTGTTAAGGCTATTTTGTAGCCTGTAGTTATCCAATGTTTGGTCTGCCAAGGAAGCATAGACCATCTCACCCGTTTGCTTATGCAGTTCTATCTTGTCCATTGGGTGGATATCCTTGGCAAGGACTTCCAGGTTAGTCCTCAAGTAGTCAGAGGCAGATTGGGGCTGCACTGCTGTTGGCATAAAATGACTCATGATCATTTTGCCTTCCTGCACATCATATGCAGACATGAGTCTTTGTTGATTGGTGGGAGCCATGTTTAACAGATGGTTATATAGCTGTATCTTGATGGGCTCATTTCTCCTCTTAATGTCGATGAACTGTTGTTTAATGCTGGGTCCACCTTCTCTTTGCTGATTTGAGGAACTCACTTCTCCTCCCATTGCTCTATCCTGTTCCTGTTGAAAGGAACTTGCTGATGCTTCCCTGCTGGGTGGGACCATACCAAAAGACTGTCCTATTGGCATTTCTTCCTCTGAGAAGGGATTGATTCTCTGTCTTTTCTCCCCATGAGTTGCTGATGTTGTAAGGGGAGTCTCTCTGTCCCTTTTCCTGCTTGTATCCTCCTTTTGTGGAGTTTGGAGGATTGATGCCTCAGCTGAAGTTTCTTGCCTTGGAGGCACAGTTTGTTCAGTGGATTTAGGGGCTTCCACTGTTTGCTCTTGCTGGACAGGCTGTTCCTGCCTTTGTTCTTCCTGTTGTTGCTGTTCTTCTTGCTGCTGCACTTCTCCCTGCTGCTCCATCTCTTCTTGTTGCTGCACTAGTGTTTCCATTTGCTCTTCAGTCATAGGAGGTGGCTGTTCCACCTGCTTTTCTTTGCCTTTGCTGGATGTCTGTGGAGTATTCATGGCAGCTTGCTGATGTGTTGTTGAGGATGAGGCAGCTGCTCCAAGTTGTCTTTTATATGAGAGGGGGACCTGTCCACAAGTTTCTAAGTCAGCTTCTTTTTGAATATTTCTAGCCTCTCTTTCTAGCAGCTCTTCACTAGTAATTTCCTCTTCTAGGGTGCCCTTTTCCCAGCTCAATGCATTGGCATACTGCTCAATCTCAGGCAGCCTCATATGTGAATAGGTACCCAATTTGTATCTTATCCTCCTGAGGGAAACAAAATGATTGGGGTCATAGGGTATCCACTCAAAACTAGTTTGCAGTTTGAGGGCCTCTAGGATACTATTTGCCTCTTTCCATCCCTCCTCTTTTTTGTTATATAGGAAAGGGCCCAGCTGGCTCCTTACCTTCAACTGCGCCTTCTTGTTCTTACTTTGGAAGTGGAGGTAGTCGGCATTCCCAAATTGCCTGAAATATTCTAGGGCAAAAAGTCTCATAGGGACATACCTTGGCAGCCTATAAGGCTTCAACTCACAGCCATATACTCTGATGACTGTGTGGTCTTGGTAAAAGTACCAATTACCAATGCTGTAGGTTTTGTTTAGATGGAGAATTCTCCTCATGTCATCAGTTAACCTTGGAGGAGAAACACCATACAATAATGTCATAGCTGGATGAATGAACAAGTCTATGAACTCACAGTATGTGTATGGTGATACAGAGGTGCAATGAAAAACAGAGGTCCAAAACACAACTGACCTTGGATTTCCCTGGGCATTAACTTGCTTCAGGGGAATGAGGAAGCTGCCTGGTTGATAAAACAAGAATAGATGGTAAATGTACGAAGTGTATCTGAACAGTCTTTCCCTTTGCAGATTCATTAGCTGGTCATGGATCCTATCTGCAATATATGTGGCATAGTCATAATGTACAGCTGGAGGCTTTCCAGGAGAGAATATAGACAGCATTGCCATTATACTATCATCCACATCCTCCACTCCCTTGAACCCTAGGACATAGCTGATCAAATCCACTAGCATTCTGCCCAATTCATTTAAGTATGCATATCCAATAGGAGGAGTTCTGATGGCTTCAGAGCCTGATTGTACAAACAGCTGGTTGATTTTGATGATCTGGTCATTTGACAACTTAGTCCCCTTCTTTATCAAGTTCTGCATGTAGAGGGGGGTCAATGGTTTTGCAGTGTGGAAATGCAGCATCTCATTTATGCTCTCTGGGGTGATATGGAACAGAATTGAGCCTGTGGGGCTGAGGACAGCTCTTTGGCATGGATCATAGCACTCCTGGCATCTGTGGATCAATTCTGGCATAGGATTTACCTGGGGGAGGTTGTAGATGGGCAAGTTTGAGTCCCAAATCCCTAGGATATCAGCTCCACTAAGGTGCTGGGCTTTCAACTCATTTAGCAACTGAATATTATATTTAGAGCCTATTGGAAACCAATCTAACATTTGATAATCCATATCTCCCAGAGCTTTCCATTCTAACTCCCTGTGAGGGGTATTGAGAGGCTTGATGTTCAGTGCAATTGGAGTTTCCATGGTCTATTAAGCTTCTGACTTGCAGGTGAACTGGTTGAAGTAAGCAGAACAACACAGAGGTGATTCCTTACAATGAAAGTGTGAATTTCAGGGACCAGAGGGTGAATTGAGCACACAACAATTGAAATACTGTTTAACAGATTGATAAAGACAAATAGCAGGGCTGACCAGAACTTTTCTATGGTGAATTTAGCCAGCAGAGGTTTCTAGCTCACGGTTGCGCGAGCTACCTGTGAATTCAGGTTGTTTCAGTCGACTGCAGGTTTTGTAAACCGTTCGTTGTCTTGCCAGAGGGAAATAGGTGCAGGTTACTGGATACTAGACGGTGAATTCGGTGTTTTAACACTCCCTTAACAGTTTGTTCGAAGAAATTTGGATAAAAACCAGGTGCAGAGAATAATTTCGAAAAATACCTTGCGGATTGTCACTGATAGTTGCAAATGCAGGTACGGCGGAGGCGCCCGTGGTTTCAGAGTTGGACGTGCAGGTTGGCGCTGGTATGGTCGTCAAATTCATGCAGCAACAACGACAGTCTCTTTCGGCAAAAGTAGAAAAAACACGAAATTTTGGCTTAAAATAGATTTTTGGCAATATTGGCGCGCTTTTGGGATGACGTCATCAGGTGGGGTCAGAGTCGGATGACGTCAGCATGACGTCACCGGGTGATGTGGCAGGCCCTGGTTGGTCCACGGATATGCTGAGGTGGCGGACATGTCAGCGAAGGGACGGACGAATGAGGTGATGCGACGGTGGGGTGGCGGCGACGTGGCTCTGACGTGGGCATGACATGGGACCAGCAAACCGGGCGGTAAGTGCAATAGTGGTTACGGTTTTCTCGGACCGCTTACGATACGGCCCCGGTTTTGTCAGAGGCCGCTCCGAGAGCCTTGAGAGGGTGACGCGTGGCCGAGGACTGACGTAACCCTTCGTCATTTTCTCGGGCGCTAACTGTCAGGCGCGGGGGCCGCTCCGATATCAACGAGGGCCGTCGGATCACATGGGTCCGATCCGACGGTTGACGGAAGGGCGATGTGATCGAACAATACGGAGGGGGGGGGGTTTAATTTATTATTTGTTTTGAAAGCTGCGCCCGGCGGAAAACATTAGGATATGGGTTTTTGCAAAGTTTTCAATGTATTTTGGAAAATCAAACATATGCGCCGAAACTTTGGATAAGCGGCAAAAGGTGGGTTTTTTGGGTTTTTTCACAATTTCAAAGGGGTTTATGGGTAGGAGGGGTTTTTACAAGGTTTTTTCTTTACAAACAAAGGCTTAATGGGTGGAATGACTTCAAAGAAGGGAGAGGGGTGAGGTTTAGGTTCATCAAAGTGACCAGATGCCAATTTGATCCCTGACAGAGGATTTATTGGCTATAATGCCAAGGGGAGGGATATTTATACAAAATTTGGGGTTTATACACCATGGTGTTAATACTAGTAGGGGAAGGGTAACATAGGGGAATTACATAGTAGAGTTAGAGTTAATATGGGGGAAAATGTGAATGAGGGGGAAAATCACTAAGTTTATTTGAAACTTACTTAGTTTAGGGAGTAGATCAAAATGAAAAGAGTTTTAGACAAGAAATGTGGCTTCTAAAAAGATTAAGAACCACCATGAAACCATAATCTCTTCCATGAATCTCAGCTGATGAGGGAGTGTTAGTAATGAAATGGAAAGGGGAAGAAGGGAGGTTAGACATGCTTCTTGCTTGCTGCAACTTGATGAAGAATGACACCTTCTCAATTCATTGATTTTGCTTTGGTAAACAAAGTTAGCACACATGCAACTTATAAGAAATGACCTTTCTGCAACCCCAACTGCCTACCCATCTATTTGCCTAGCATTTTTTATTTCTTCTTGGAGGGTGCACTTGGACTTGCAGACCCTTACTTGCCTTTTCTTTTCTTTGGCTTTTTCTTTTGTTTTTCTATCTACTTCTACCCTTATTTCTTCCAAGGTCCCAGATTAAGCTGTTGGGAGCCTTTTTTCTCTACCTAAACTACTTGTCTGCCAAGATTAAACAGTTTGGACAGACTTCTTTCTCTATTCTACAACTGAAAATTTAAAACATGACATGATCCAGATTAGACTGTTGGACCATCCATCAAAATTTGAGTCCATACCAAGCTATAAGCACAGATTGGATTCTCTTGGAAATATGTGATCTTTGAATCATCAAAGCAGAGCATATTTGGACTTTTTCATAGCCAATCATGAAATATGAAACCTATTGGTATAGGTAGCTAACAGTGGCTCCACATGGGGATGGTGTTTCATTTGAAAGACCAAGAACAGCAGGTCAGATTGCCTTGCTCCTTGACTGCTCTTGCCAACCTTGAAGTTTGATGCTTTAAAAATGCCAAAATTGTGTGCTTCTCTTCTTGGTAGACTTGTGATTCCTTTCACCTTTCGCTGGCAATTTTAATAAAACTTTGAGAAATTGCATTTTTTACATGTTGACAGAAAATAATATATACATCTGGATATGTACAAGGGAGGACTCAGGCTGCACTTATGGGTGATATTCAAAATAGTGCTTCAGCATCCTGCCATTCACAGGACCCTCATCCAAATCAGTTTCATTGAGACTCTTAAGGAAATAAGTGTTGTTTCCTTGTACTGCTTGGACAGCAAATGGTCCTCTCCAAAGGGAATCAAATTTTCCATGTTTTCCCTTGTCCTCTCTTCTTGAATCCCACTTGAGGACTTTGTCACCAATGTTGAAATCTTCTGCCTTAGTTCTTCTATCAAAGGCCTTCTTTAATTTTTCTTGTAGAACTTGAACTCTGCTGAAAACTTGGTCTCTAGTTTGCTGTAAACATATGATTTGATTGATTCTTCTTTGCATATCATTTGGTTCAGCTTGGCTTTCTTGAAGAAGTTTCATAACAGGCACTCCTAGTGATGAAGGAAATTTGGCCTCTAATCCATAAACCAACTCATATGGGCTGGTCCCAATTGATCTTTTGGTTGTTAGTCTATCTGCCCATAGGGCATTCACAAGCTTCTTATGCCAATTCCTTTTGTTCTCTTCTAGTACTTTCTTTATGATGTTCACCAGACTTTTATTTGATGACTCAGCAAGGCCATTACCTTGGGGATAGTATGCAGTAGAATGGCCCAAGGTGATGTGAAATTTATGGCAGAAGTTCACCATTTTCTTGGATCTGAAAGCAGCAGCATTGTCTGTTATTATTTTGTCAGGACAGCCAAATCTAGCCAATATGTTGTTCTCCAAGAACTGAATGATAGTGGAATCATTTGCTTGTCTGCATGGAACAGCTTCAATCCACTTGGTGAAGTAGTCTGTGGCTGTCAAGATCCATCTATGTTGGCCTGAGGATGAGGGGTGAATTTCCCCAATGAAATCCAAGCCCCATTGTTGAAAAGGTCTCTCTGTTGCAATAGGCCTTAAGGGAAGTGGCAGCAACTGTCTCTTTCCCTCAAACACTTGACATTTATGACATGAGGTGGTGAATTTCTTGACATCAGAGAACATGGTGGGCCAGTAGTACCCAGCCCTTAGTATTTTATCCACAGTGGACTTCCAGTACAAGTGTCCACCACAGTCACCTGCATGAAATTCCTTTATGATACTGTCAGTTTCATTCTCAATTAGGCAATTTAGCAATATTCCTTCATGGTTTTTCCATAATAAATTTCCATCCATAACACAGAATTTAGAAGCTTTCATTTTTAGGAACCTACATTTAGTTCTGGACAATCCTGGGGGAGCACACAGGTTTTGCAATACATAACATATATCAGAGTACCAAGGGGATTGTTCAAAGGCTACATTGATCTTTGGAGTCGCCAGCTCCGGTTCACTGTCCAGCTGGTTAATGTCTAACGCTTGGAAATTTGCTTCTGTCATTAATTTGGCCAAGCCTTGCCCTTTTATTAGTTTTGTAGGTTTTATCTCAATATCAAATTCCAAGATGTTGGCAATCCACTTTCCTCTTCTGCCCTCTAAATTTTCTTGGGTGAGAATGTCTTTGACAATAGGACTTGGCACATATGCTATAACATGGGAATAAAGGATATAAATCCTAAAGTATTTAATGGCTTTGACCAAAGCATAAGCTTGCTTTTCCATGATTTGATACTTTAAAGGTGCATCTCTAAGAGCTTTGCTAAAGAAAGCAATTGGCTTCTCATTTCCTTGGTCATCTTTTTGCAATAAAACAGCAGCAATAGTATGCTGGGAGGCAAAAGAGAAAATGATAAATTCTCTGTCAAACTGAGGATTGGTCAACACTGGGGTTTGGGTAAGGGCCAGTTTTATACCTTCAAAAGCTTGATTGGCTTCAACAGTCCATTTGACTTTCGAATCCTTTTTTAGCATGTTATTTAGTAATCTGATTATTACTGCTAAGTTTGGGATAAACCTCCTCAAGAAATTGATTTTTCCCAAGAATCCTTGCAATTCTTTGACATTTCTTGGGTGGGGCATTTGTAGGATAGCCTGTATCCTATCTGGGTCAATTCTAATGCCATCTTTCGAAATGATGTGGCCCAACAGCTTGCCTTCCTCTAAACCAAACAGGGATTTCTTGGGATTCAAGGAAATTCCATATTTTCTGCATTTTAGGAAGATCTGTCTCAAATGTTTTATATGTTCTTGGTCTGATTTTGAGAAAGGTGTAAGGTCATCTAGGTAAATGACTAAAAATTCATGAATCTCTTTGGAAAAAGCAATATCCATTGCTCTTTGAAAAGTTGCCCCTGCATTTTTCAATCCAAAAGGCATCTTTACATATTTGAAAGTTCCCCATGGGGTAGTGAATGCTGTTTTATCTTGATCATCAGGGTGCACCAGGATTTGATTGAAGCCTGAAAATCCATCCAGTAATGAGATCCTTGAGGCCCCTACCACTCTTTGGAGAATGTGATCCATCTTGGGTAAGGGATAGTTGTCTTTGAGGGATACTTGGTTCAGATTCCTTAAGTCCACACACAGCCTAATTTCACCAGTCTTCTTTCTTGTAGGGACTAAGTTGGAGATCCATTTAGAGAATCTAATTGGTGCTATGATGCCTGCCTTGAACATTTTCTGTACTTCTTGTTCCATTGCTGGGAGAAGCATAGGATTGATTCTCCTCAGTTTTTGTTTAAAGGGCTTTTGATCAGGTTTGAGAGGGATTGTATGCTGGATAACAGAGGTGTCATAGGACTTTAAGTCCTCATAACTCCATGCAAAGACATCCTGGAACTCTTTAAAGAGGTCAATGTATTTAGGCTTTTGGTCAGGAGGTAAAGAAGCAGACAATTTAATTATTTTGGGTTTGTCAATTGTACCTATGTTGCATTCTTCAATG
Source organism: Pinus tabuliformis (assembly GCA_031772625.1). Classification (NCBI taxonomy): domain Eukaryota; kingdom Viridiplantae; phylum Streptophyta; class Pinopsida; order Pinales; family Pinaceae; genus Pinus; species Pinus tabuliformis. Next base: position 335,114,364 of record CM062810.1, on the reverse strand, counting down.
GCTGCATTTAAGGGCTGCATTTTTGGTTTTCTGGGAATATCATTTGAGTCAAAGATGTCTTCTAGGGGAGTTAGGCCTGTTGGTAGAAAATTGTCTTTCAGCTCTATGATTTCAGTTTCAGCATTGGCCACTTCCTCACAATTGGTTGATTGAATTTGCTGAATGTTGTCCTTATTGAAAATAGTTGGATTTAGCATTTGTTTTGCTGTTCTAGGTGACATTGGGTGCGTAGTTTTCTGAAACTGTATTTGTGATTGACTTGCTGTATCAAGTATTTGTGATTGACTTGCTGTATCAAGTATTTGTGATTGACTTGCTGTATCAGTATCAATATTTAATCCTGCAAATTCTTGCTGCAGGGTTAAAAAATGGTTTATTTGCTTGTCATCCTCAAATACTTGCCAATCATTAACATTGTTTGGAATGGAGGGTCTGTGTTTTACCTCAGCTGTAAAACAATGATGGGGCTCAAAAGGCAGCTTGCAGGTACTTGCAAAGGTGGCCAAACTATGAGCATGCAGATTGTGGGTTCTAGGAATTTTAGTGATTTGGAATTCAAAGAAAAAGTTCAGTATCTCAGCCACAGCAGACCTATAAGTCCTTAGTCTTTTGTCATTGGTGACAAAGTTTCCCTTCACTTGTTGAATAACTAGATCTGAATCACCCATGACTGAAACCCTGGCAGCTTGTAAGAACTTTACTAACTTGAGGCCTAGTAAAAGAGCTTCATATTCTGCCATGTTATTAGTACATCTGAAGTTCAATCTATAGGCTCTGCCTTCTGCATGACTATTTTCTTTATTGTGTACCCAAACTCCAGCTCCTGCCCCTAACTTGTTGACTGAGCCATCAAATTCAAGGAACCATAGAATATCCTGTTGGGAAGGAGACTTAATGATCTGTTCATGGGCTGGCAATGTGAGTAGAAGTTGTGGTTTTTCCTCTAGCTTGTCTTCTAGGAGAGTTTTATCATTTGATTGGGCATGCTTGATATTTTGAACAGCAGCAGTATCTAGTGTTTGATTGACTGTTGTCTCATGGGTGATAATTCTTTCATTTGAGTCTTCCTCTTGTATGAGTATCTTGGTGTCAACCTCACCTTTTAAGGGAGTTGTGCTGTTATTGAAGAGAATATATGAGTCTATGTCTGAATGGACTGCATATATGGGAAAGTTTTGAGGCTTTTCTTCACTGCTGACCATGTATTTCATGAGTGTTTCTCTGTACAGTCTTTTTGGTTGCCCAAAAACAGAGATGGTGGCATATGACATGTCTAATTGCAGGGAACCTTGGAGTTTAGCTCCCCAAGATCTTGATAACAGCATCCCATACTTAGGTGGAATATCAGCAACTACCACATCCATTAGGATTGTCTTGTTTGGGTATTGAACCAGAGACACACATAAATCTTTTATGAGACCTAGACACTTGACTTGGCTGGAGTCAAAGGAAAACAGGTCCTTGTATGGTCTTGTTATGTCTAGATTCAATCTCTCCATGACTGCTTTTGGCATAAGATTGTGAGAGGCACCTGAGTCAAACATTGCATTATGTAATATTTTATCATGAATATGTAAACTGACATAGAAAGGTAATACCCCTGTGACTACCATTTTTCCATCCATTTCTGGGCCGAACAGTAATTCTGGGGTGTCATCCAGCACATTGACATCATCTTTGTTGCTAGTGAGTTAAAGGGACTTCTTGATCTGTAGTTTATAGATGTCATGCTTGGCTAGTTCCGAAAGAGGGATTGCTACTTTTAGTTTGCTAATTTCAGTTTCTAGGTCAAAGGGTTTTTCAGATTGGGTCCTGGGGTTAAGGATAACAGTCCTTTCCTTGTTCATTAAATCTTCTTCTTGATTTTTATCTTGACTTTGGGACTTGCCTCTTTTACTCATCTCTTGGGGAGTAACCTTTAAATTAGGTTGAGAAGGTGGAGTGGCCATAGGCTGCTGTTTTAAGGACAGTGGTTCAGTGACCTCTTCAATAATCACTTCTTCTGCAGGTGAATTTGTTTTGTCATTAGGCTCTGTGACTATGACTCTTTCAGGCTGCTGATTATCCTTTATCTTTTCAGGCTGGTTTACATTCACAGTTCTGCTCCTCAGCTTGTATTGTTTATGGACCTCATAAACAGCAGTGTCATAGCCTTGTTTAAAGTCAAAGGATCCACCTGATTTAATTTGGAACAGTTTGATTTCATCATCCTCATGATCTTCTTGTGTTAAGAAAACTTGACTTTCACCATCTAGACCTATTAAATTAATCTCAGGATCTTCATTGGGCTCTGTTGATGTGGAAGTTTCTGCATAATTTTCTTGGAAAGGGGGTCTTATGTCTTGGTCAGCACTGGCCTTTCCAACATTTGGGTTTTGAGTCCTCCTGAAATTTGGATTCCTAGGAGGGTTGTTTTGTGGTGCTTCCCATGATGATTTTCTCTCAACCGATTCCACTCTGTCACCTAATCTTTTCATTCCATTAAGTATTGCATCCAGCTTCTGATCAAAGGCAGAGGGTTCCTCTTTGAAAACAGTCCTCTTTTCCAACCTTGCCCTGTTTCTTTTGGCAATTAGGTTGGCTTCCACTGTGACAGCAACTCTTTGGGCCTCTGCAAGGGATTGAGGGTCTCTTTCCTTCAACTGATAGGCCATGTCAGGGTCAAAACCATCAGGGAATTTGTACAAAGCTAAATCAGGAGGAGGTCTTAAATTTTGTGGGATCGCGTTATATACATTGTTAAATCTTGCACAATACTCCAAAACAGTCTCTTGGGGACCTCTTTTGATAGTGTCATATTCCCCAAGTATGTGCAGAGGATCTTTCTTCTTCTCCCATCTACTAGTAAAGGCTTGATACAGTTCATCAGGAGTTGTAATGGAGTTTGCATTCAGGGATCTAAACCAAGTTCTTACATCCCCAGTTAGGCTTTGAACAAACATCCTCATTCTGACACTGTCATCATCTATTTCATAGGTCTCAAAATGGTCTTGCATCCTCTTAGCATGCTGGACAGCTGTCAGAGGGACATTGGAGTCAAAATATGAGATTTTGGTTTGGTAATCTTGGGGTAGAGCTGCAGCATTAGCTGGTATCTGCAAGGGTGCATATCTGTTAGCCATATTTACAGGGTTTAGAGGATTAACAGGGGCAGCTGGGATAATAGGAACAGTGGGTACCACAGGGGTGACAAGTAAGGGTGAACCTAGAGTGTTGGTCAAGGGGATATGTGCAGTGGATGAAGATGTGAGAGGAGGACTTTGAGATGTGGATGGTGAACTAGGGGAATTGGGGGTGGACCGGAAAAGGACCTTGCATGGGGTAGAGATAAGGCTGGGATGATCTGAATCTGAAGTTAGATCAGCAGGCTGCTCCTGCCTTTGCTGCCTCCTAATGTTTCTAGGGATGGTATTTGGATTATCAACAATGATGGGTGGATTAGGGTCAGGATTTGCCCTAGTATGCCGTGGAATTTTCTTGGGAGCCAGCTTCTAACTGTTTTTTAGGATTTTATAGGAAGTTTTTATATCTGTAAGGACTGGGTAAAGATTTTGGAATGGCTATATATATTTCAAAGCTGAGATGAAGATTCACTGAAAGAGCTCTTCCCTAAAACTGTCAATGTTACACAGAAACAGTTTTGAAGGCCTCCTGACTTGTTTCAGGCTTGATTTCAGGCTTTGAGGGATGCATAGAAATTGGAAAATCCTAAGAAGTCCCCAGTGGAGTCGCCAATTATGTTAACACCCAGGTTGTTCCCTATGACTCCCAAGGGAATACGGCCGGGGTAACCACTAACCAATCTTTGGATTACAGTGCCTAGCCACACTGTAATCAGAGAGGGCTCTCTCTTTATAATTTGTCTCTGTTTGGTGGAGATTTTAGGCTAGTTATGAAATGATGGTATTTAGTTTTGTGATTTGGTTGAGGGATATCTTTCTGTACTTGAAGTGTGCAATCTGCAGATGAGTTTATTTCATTGGGCAATGGAGTCTGTGGCTATAAGTGTTTGGAAACCTTGAGATGATTTACTGAAATTACAGGGCCATTTAAATACTTCATATAACAAAGTTAGATTATGATGGTGACATGTGAACAACCAGTGAAAAGCATTCAAGAATTTTCCACTAAGCTGGGTTGTGGGAAGGGGATAGATGCCTCAGGAGCAAACTTGAATTCCTGAGAATATTTATCACAGTGAGAGATATAGCTTGAAAGTGTAGCAATTAAGAATTACACCTTATTTACTCTATCTGAAGAAAACATTTATAACAGCTTAGATTGAGTTCAGGGTAATCTGTGATTAAATCCTGGAACCATTCTTTTACTTTGCCATTAAGTGTAAAAACTCATAAACATGAAAGAAAATGATAGACTAGAAAACATATAACACAAAGGTTAAAAGAAGACTTATTGTGCTATGAAATATGCAGGAATCCTGTAACAATCAGCCAGCCACCACAGTGCATCAAGGAACACAGAGCTTTGGAAATTCCATCCACCTTTTGTATTATTTCTCTGAGAGTTGTACAGCAACAAAAGTCTAGAAATGAAATCAACAACAACCCCTTGCAAACTCATGCGAAGGGGACTTTATAGAAATGTTTATACAAAATATCTCAGGCATTGAGTCATCTGAGAGAGAAATATCTTCATTACTTCGTACAGAAAAGTAGAAAAGAAGTTATTACAGCTTTGAATGCAGTATAACTGCTCTTTAAGTCTGTCAGAGGATATTTTGACCTTTGGAGGTCAGTGAGTCGGTTGAACCGCTTTGCTTTAATGCTGGAAAATGTGTCTTTACGTTTGCTGCGCTGTATTTTCTCGGCCCTGCCACCTGTGACTGTGCTTGCTGCTGTGGTGACCGAATAGCCCTGCTGAGTTGGCTCAGCCTTTCATCTTTCCTCTGTATGCTTATCTACCAAAATTTTCCCTGTGTGTGATCACTTATAAATTGGACAAAACATAACATTACAGGTTCTGGCTTGATAATATTAGCTGTGTCAATTTATTCCAGACTTCCTGTGTGGGCAATTGGTGCTTCACAATTGCCTCTATGGTTTCATCTGCTTCTGTATATTTATAGAAATTTGGAGGCACATCGAACAGATGATTGATCTCGTTCATGATAAAAAACAGGTTTTCCACCCTATTATATAGAGTCTGCCCTGATGCTGGCCCTGATTCTGCTGAAGTGCTGGGCTGTCCTGCAATTTGACTTGCAGCAAAGGCATTGACCCTTTTAGCATAGTTTTCATGGGTAAGCAGTCTTCCCACACTGCTTAGTAGGCTGGGGAGGCCTCTGTTTTGCAATACCTGAAACCTGTCCATGAACTTGTTGATTTCGGTCTGCATATCTTGAGTTCTCCTTTCTAATGTTCCAACCAGGTTTCTTAATGTCAGGACCCTTTTAACCATTGAGATTGTCTCAGTCCTGTGAGCAATTCCCATGGTGGCCAGTTGAGAGCTTGTCCTGTTATTCAATATGTTGATCATTCTATTGGCAGCATCAGGCATGTTGCCAAGGCTTGCTCTTGCTCTGTGTATTTCCCTATTTGCCTTTGTAATGAGTGCTGACTGTTCATCTATGGTCTCAATGAACTGCCACTGATCAGTAATGGACTGGCCAATATTGGCCCAAAGGACTGTTTTGAGCTCTGCTGTCACCTTATCTAGTGTGAGCTCTTTCTCAAGCTCAGTTATTCTCTTTTTGAGAGCTCTTATATCTCTTTCCTTCTCAGCCACATTCTGTTTGCTCTTGTCATATCTTTCATTTACTTTAGCCAAAGATTCTTTGGCTTGATTAAGCTCTAACATTTGAGCTTCCAGGACTTGAATTTCATTTTGAAGCTTCTACATATCCAGACTATGAGTCTGCTCTGTTGTTGGTGCAGCTGTCGATGTAGTTGGTGCTGTAGGTTCTGTTTGCTGAGGAGGAGGAGCAGTAGTTGGAGCAGCTTCCTCAAGGTTGATTACTTCAGGAGGAGGCTTGGAGTTTTGCCCTTCTTCTCTTTGTTTCAAGGCTGCCTGTAGTGCTGCTTTTGCAGCCTCCGATTCTCCCAGCTTTTCCTGAGTTTGGATTAGCTGCTTGTACAGAGATATCAACAAGGTTGTGGCCTCTTGATCATGTCTTTGCTGGGCAACATCATCTGTTTGAGGGTGAATTGAGGCTGGGAGTTTGATCTTTCTCCTCAAAGCTGCCATGTCTGCATCCCTCAATTTTAATATCTCTTGTATGCCCTTGATGTCTTTGGGATCATGCCCAATCTCTATGATGATGTCCTCTAAGGACCTTCTTCTGTTGTCCTTTGCCTGGGATGATGCTCTCTCCAACTCTAGCTGAGAGGCTGTATTGTTAAGGCTATTTTGTAGCCTGTAGTTATCCAATGTTTGGTCTGCCAAGGAAGCATAGACCATCTCACCCGTTTGCTTATGCAGTTCTATCTTGTCCATTGGGTGGATATCCTTGGCAAGGACTTCCAGGTTAGTCCTCAAGTAGTCAGAGGCAGATTGGGGCTGCACTGCTGTTGGCATAAAATGACTCATGATCATTTTGCCTTCCTGCACATCATATGCAGACATGAGTCTTTGTTGATTGGTGGGAGCCATGTTTAACAGATGGTTATATAGCTGTATCTTGATGGGCTCATTTCTCCTCTTAATGTCGATGAACTGCTGTTTAATGCTGGGTCCACCTTCTCTTTGCTGATTTGAGGAACTCACTTCTCCTCCCATTGCTCTATCCTGTTCCTGTTGAAAGGAACTTGCTGATGCTTCCCTGCTGGGTGGGACCATACCAAAAGACTGTCCTATTGGCATTTCTTCCTCTGAGAAGGGATTGATTCTCTGTCTTTTCTCCCCATGAGTTGCTGATGTTGTAAGGGGAGTCTCTCTGTCCCGTTTCCTGCTTGTATCCTCCTTTTGTGGAGTTTGGAGGATTGATGCCTCAGCTGAAGTTTCTTGCCTTGGAGGCACAGTTTGTTCAGTGGATTTAGGGGCTTCCACTGTTTGCTCTTGCTGGACAGGCTGTTCCTGCCTTTGTTCTTCCTGTTGTTGCTGTTCTTCTTGCTGCTGCACTTCTCCCTGTTGCTCCATCTCTTCTTGTTGCTGCACTAGTGTTTCCATTTGCTCTTCAGTCATAGGAGGTGGCTGTTCCACCTGCTTTTCTTTGCCTTTGCTGGATGTCTGTGGAGTATTCATGGCAGCTTGCTGATGTGTTGTTGAGGATGAGGCAGCTACTCCAAGTTGTCTTTTATATGAGAGGGGGACCTGTCCACAAGTTTCTAAGTCAGCTTCTTTTTGAATATTTCTAGCCTCTCTTTCTAGCAGCTCTTCACTATTAATTTCCTCTTCTAGGGTACCCTTTTCCCAGCTCAATGCATTGGCATACTTCTCAATCTCAGGCAGCCTCATATGTGAATAGGTACCCAATTTGTATCTTATCCTCCTGAGGGAAACAAAATGATTGGGGTCATAGGGTATCCACTCAAAACTAGTTTGCAGTTTGAGGGCCTCTAGGATACTATTCGCCTCTTTCCATCCCTCCTCTTTTTTGTTATATAGGAAAGGGCCCAGCTGGCTCCTTACCTTCAACTGCGCCTTCTTGTTCTTACTTTGGAAGTGGAGGTAGTCGGCATTCCCAAATTGCCTGAAATATTCTAGGGCAAAAAGTCTCATAGGGACATACCTTGGCAGCCTATAAGGCTTCAACTCACAGCCATATACTCTAATGACTGTGTGGTCTTGGTAAAAGTACCAATTACCAATACTGTAGGTTTTGTTTAGATGGAGAATTCTCCTCATGTCATCAGTTAACCTTGGAGGAGAAACACCATACAATAATGTCATAGCTGGATGAATGAACAAGTCTATGAACTCACAGTATGTGTATGGTGATACAGAGGTGCAATGAAAAACAGAGGTCCAAAACACAACTGACCTTGGATTTCCCTGGGCATTAACTTGCTTCAGGGGAATGAGGAAGCTACCTGGTTGATAAAACAAGAATAGATGGTAAATGTACGAAGTGTATCTGAACAGTCTTTCCCTTTGCAGATTCATTAGCTGGTCATGGATCCTATCTGCAATATATGTGGCATAGTCATAATGTACAGCTGGAGGCTTTCCAGGAGAGAATATAGACAACATTGCCATTATACTATCATCCACATCCTCCACTCCCTTGAACCCTAGGACATAGCTGATCAAATCCACTAGCATTCTGCCCAATTCATTTAAGTATGCATATCCAATAGGAGGAGTTCTGATGGCTTCAGAGCCTGATTGTACAAACAGCTGGTTGATTTTGATGATCTGGTCATTTGACAACTTAGTCCCCTTCTTTATCAAGTTCTGCATGTAGAGGGGGGTCAATGGTTTTGCAGTGTGGAAATGCAGCATCTCATTTATGCTCTCTGGGGTGATATGGAACAGAATTGAGCCTGTGGGGCTGAGGACAACTCTTTGGCATGGATCATAGCACTCCTGGCATCTGTGGATCAATTCTGGCATAGGATTTACCTGGGGGAGGTTGTAGATGGGCAAGTTTGAGTCCCAAATCCCTAGGATATCAGCTCCACTAAGGTGCTGGGCTTTCAACTCATTTAGCAACTGAATATTATATTTAGAGCCTATTGGAAACCAATCTAACATTTGATAATCCATATCTCCCAGAGCTTTCCATTCTAACTCCCTGTGAGGGGTATTGAGAGGCTTGATGTTCAGTGCAATATGAGTTTCCATGGTCTATTAAGCTTCTGACTTGCAGGTGAACTGGTTGAAGTAAGCAGAACAACACAGAGGTGATTCCTTACAATGAAAGTGTGAATTTCAGGGACCAGAGGGTGAATTGAGCACACAGCAACTGAAATACTGTTTAACAGATTGATAGAGACAAATAGCAGGGCTGACCAGAACTTTTCTATGGTGAATTTAGCCAGCAGAGGTTTCTAGCTCACGGTTGCGCGAGCTACCTGTGAATTCAGGTTGTTTCAGTCGACTGCAGGTTTTATAAACCGTTCGTTGTCTTGCCAGAGGGAAATAGGTGCAGGTTACTGGATACTAGACGGTGAATTCGGTGTTTTAACACTCCCTTAACAGTTTGTTCGAAGAAATTTGGATAAAAACCAGGTGCAGAGAATAATTTCGAAAAATACCTTGCGGATTGTCACTGATAATTGCAAATGCAGGTACGGCGGAGGCGCCCGTGGTTTCAGAGTTGGACGTGCAGGTTGGCGCTGGTATGGTCGTCAAATTCATGCAGCAACAACGACAGTCTCTTTCGGCAAAAGTAGAAAAAACACGAAATTTTGGCTTAAAATAGATTTTTGGCAATATTGGCGCGCTTTTGGGATGACGTCATCAGGTGGGGTCAGAGTCGGATGACGTCAGCATGACGTCACCGGGTGATGTGGCAGGACCTGGTTGGTCCACGGATATGCTGAGGTGGCGGACATGTCAGCGAAGGGACAGACGAATGAGGTGATGCGACGGCGGGGTGGCGGCGACGTGGCTCTGACGTGGGCATGACATGGGACCAGCAAACCGGGCGGTAAGTGCAATAGTGGTTACGGTTTTCTCGGACCGCTTACGATACGGCCCCGGTTTTGTCAGAGGCCGCTCCGAGAGACTTGAGAGGGTGACGCGTGGCCGAGGACTGACGTAACCCTTCGTCATTTTCTCGGGCGCTAACTGTCAGGCGCGGGGGCCGCTCCGATATCAACGAGGTTCGTCGGATCACATGGGTCCGATCCGACGGTTGACGGAAGGGCGATGTGATCGAACAATACGGAGGGGGGGCGGGTTTAATTTATTATTTGTTTTGAAAGCTGCGCTCGACGGAAAACATTAGAATATGGGTTTTTGCAAAGTTTTCAATGTATTTTGGAAAATCAAACATATGCGCCGAAACTTTGGATAAGCGGCAAAAGGTGGGTTTTTTTGGGTTTTTTCACAATTTCAAAGGGGTTTATGGGTAGGAGGGGCTTTTTACAAGGTTTTTTCTTTACAAACAAAGGCTTAATGGGTGGAATGACTTCAAAGAAGGGAGAGGGGTGATGTTTAGGTTCATCAAAGTGACCAGATGCCAATTTGATCCCTGACAGAGGATTTATTGGCTATAATGCCAAGGGGAAGGATATTTATACAAAATTTGGGGTTTATACACCATGGTGTTAATACTAGTAGGGGAAGGGTAACATAGGGGAATTACATAGTAGAGTTAGAGTAAATATGGGGGAAAATGTGAATGACGGGGAAAATCACTAAGTTTATTTGAGACTTACTTAGTTTAGGGGGTAGATCAAAATGAAAAGAGTTTTAGACAAGAAATGTGGCTTCTAAAAAGATTAAGAACCACCATGAAACCATAATCTCTTCCATGAATCTCAGCTGATGAGGGTGTGTTAGTAATGAAATGGAAAGGGGAAGAAGGGAGGTTAGACATGCTTCTTGCTTGCTGCAACTTGATGAAGAATGACACCTTCTCAATTCATTGATTTTGCTTTGGTAAACAAAGTTAGCACACATGCAACTTATAAGAAATGACCTTTCTGCAACCCCAACTGCCTACCCATCTATTTGCCTAGCATTTTTTATTTCTTCTTGGAGGGTGCACTTGGACTTGCAGACCCTTACTAGCCTTTTCTTTTCTTTGGATTTTTCTTTTGTTTTTCTATCTACTTCTACCCTTATTTCTTCCAAGGTCCCAGATTAAGCTGTTGGGAGCCTTTTTTCTCTACCTAAACTACTTGTCTGCCAAGATTAAACAGTTTGGACAGACTCCTTTCTCTATTCTACAACTAAAAATTTAAAACATGACATGATCCAGATTAGACTGTTGGACCATCCATCAAAATTTGAGTCCATACCAAGCTATAAGCACAGATTGGATTCTCTTGGAAATATGTGATCTTTGAATCATCAAAGCAGAGCATATTTGGACTTTTTCATAGCCAATCATGAAATATGAAACCTATTGGTATAGGTAGCTAACAGAAAGGGTTACAAGAACTCATCAATAGATGCACTGGAACCACTCCAGGTGAGTCGCGCGTAGTATGAAAGATTAGCAAGCATAAGAAAAGGACAAGATGGGAGATGAGACTGACTGCACAGATAGGAGAGTATGAAATGGATCAGGTCATTTTGGACCTGGGGTCAAATGCGAATGTCCTACCAAAGAAGACTTGGGAGTGAATGGGGAGACCTGCGCTGCAATGGTGTCCCATTCAAATAAGGATGGTGAATCAGCAGAAAATCATCCCCATGGGGCGGCTGCAGGGGGTGACCATGGATATTGAGGGAGCGAGTGCGCTAGCTGATTTTAAAGTAATAGAGATAGTGGATGATAACAATCCATACCCTGCGCTCCTAGGAATTGACTGGGCTACTAATATGAATGGGATAATCAATCTGAAGAAGCGAAATATGATCTTTGAGAAGAAATCGCTACGCGTAACAGTACCCCTCGATCCTGCTAAAGGATCGTGCTATACTGAACCTATCTGTAATTATGAGAGTGATGATGACCTAGACTATATCTATAAGATAACAGCATGAGACCAATATTGGGTCAATCCCACCATGGATGGAAGGATTACTTGGGATCGCGAAAGTTCCTACACTTCGGACTTCGGCGAAGAAATAGAACGCTGGCAGAATCGGTTACATGAAGTAACTATGCTGAATTGTAACATGATGACTCAGCCGCTATGTTGTGTGTCTTCAAAGGTAAGAAATCTGGCTATTTGCGATGGTCTGAATGAGGTAGATATACTTTTGGATGCATTTGAAAGGGAGGTACTAGAAAAGCAGCGCTTCCAGGCCTTGTACTGGGCACTTCGTGCTACGCCTGCAAGATGGTGGGGTACACGCAAGGTGGTGGGCCCCAGTATTGTAGCAATAATGCTACAACTCCTGGAACTCCCTTCTTGAATTTTATCAACCTGATAGTTCGTAACAAACTTGGAAGCGACGGTGATTTATGCACAAGTACTAGCTCTTGCCGCAACTGTCACTTGATCAGCTGGCACAAGTCTGCTAGGGGCTTAAGCCAACTTCTATGAGCTCTTAGAAGAAGATTTTTAACTAATGGATGAAAGCTAACTCAAATGAGGCTAATCTACTTGCAGAAAGAAACTGAAAGCGGAAAGGAAATGTAAACCCTAGCAAACCCTAATTTTACCAGCTAGCTCTACTGATGCAAGAAAGAGGATGCAAGCTACTGAAAGAGATTTCATTGACTTCTAGGAAGGTAAAATGCATGTTTCTAAGCTACTTCTACATTAACATCTGAAGAAAAAAAAACATCTTTTTGTATTTTTGAATAAGCTGCTAGAATTATCATGCATGTGCTTTTAACTGGTTTTGACTGTGCAGAGGTGGATTGGCGAGAGGAAATGCTTGGATGAGGTCGGGAAGGTTCAGAGAGGGCCTAAGGGTTCCCTAACACCCTTCCAGAGAGTTTCACAGAGTTTGGCTATCAAGAAACCTCATTCGTGAGCTTCTACAGGAAGTCTGCAGGGGTTCTATAGGATGTTTTGGAATTTCTACAGGATGTTCTGTAATTTTCTACAGGATGTTCCGAAAAGTGGATTTTGGAGGGTTGATGGAGGAAAAATGGTGGGAAAGTGGAAATGGAGCTTGGATAATGATGTTAAGGATTTTAGGACCTGGCACATGAGGCTAAGGAGCGATTGGATTTGGTTCAAGGATGGAGGAAGCGATGCTGCACAAGAATGTAGAAATTAGGGCAAGGTGGGAAAAGTATGGCAAATGAAGGGTAGGAATCATGGATTAAGGGTTGGAGCAGATTATCTAATGGAGGAAAGGTATATAGAGAGGTGATACAGGTGATCTGCACACAATTTTCTAAAACTGACCAAACAAAGACTATGCAACCCCAAGATCTAGCTATCTTGACCTAATTTGACCTAAATAACAGCAAGGAAAATGAACAGCAGTTTATTTGCAAAAAAATAATGTGAAATGATATGAAAACTAAGAAATCAAGACTCTGAACATGTAACCAACTTCTGCAAATAAAAATCGAAAACTAATGATTGCATGGCGAAGCAAAGATAGTGTTTTTGTTGGCAGCAAGGTCACCTTGATCCCAGCTCCTGATCCCACTAAGGGAGAGGTGAAATCAGAGGTGCTTGATGGCATTTTTCTAAAGCTCTTCCCTGTTAATAACCTATCAACTCAATCTGAACATAAAAATCCTTTTTAATCATCAAAAGCAATCTAAATAACAAAGCAAGATTTAAATCTAAATAGCAGATTTTATTTTAAGAATGCAGCAAAGACACATAAAGGTAAACAAAGGAGGTACTGGGCACTTGAGATGGGCCCAAACCCAAGAGCTACAACCTCCTAAGAGAGATTTAGAGCTGGTGCAAAGCTGGATTCATCTTTATTGAGCAAGAAAAGAAGAGTTACATCAAAACTGTCCACAAGGGAAAGCTTGAAAATGTGCTGAAATGCAAAGCTAATCTACTAACTAAAATCGAACTACAAACTAGCTAAATTCTGCCTACAAAGTGACTAACTGAAATGAGGCCCTAAGCCCTCTTATTTATACAAATTGATGACCCCAACAGCCCTCCTAAACTTTAGGAAATCAGCTGCCAAAACGTGTAGTTAACAACACTTTTACTAGCACTTGCTCGGCTGCCCTTGTGATGATCGATTTGGTGGCCCTTGAACTCTGAGCTGATGGTGGATAATTCAAGGTAAAGGCCCATAAATGAAGGGTACACCTTCCTAAAAATCCTCTCCCTTGTTCTCCCACGAATTTGGCTGCCAATTGCTCATTAAAACCTTTGATTTTGTCTCAAAATTGACCAAAAACATTGCATAAAGCACACATTAGACTTGTTGGCATAATGACTAACCCAATTCACTCTATTAGCATAAATATAATCAAAAACATGCAATAAACTAATGAGAATGGTGGATTAAGTCGAATTAGGAGGTTGAATGAGCCCATATAATTATCCATTTCTGGGGCTCATCACAAGGGAAGCTTTGATGATTGGCGGGAATGTAGGAGGATGATGAGAACATGATTTGGGAAGCCTACTATGCGACTTAGAGACAAGTATGATGGGTAGAATGATTCGCGTATGCATCTAGCCAAATGGACGTAGGCTTATGGAGAAGAGCCCCAACCTGGGTGGGTGCACTTGTTTTGTCATACCCTGGATGTTATCCCAATGAATTGGTATATAGAAATCGAGCTTTTCCATGGGACAGGTGAGTGGGATATCCTGCGCGAAGGATTCATGATGACATTCAGTTTTGAGGATGGGTTTGACAGTATTGATGAATCACTACAACAGGTGAAAGCAACTATCTTTAGGATACCACAGGATCCTTTAGACCTGATTCAGCCTGAGTGGGCTACTCAGCTAAGTCACGTGCTCGAATGTTATAATGTAACTACTAAAGCAGAGAACATGGATCCATGGAAGAATAACATTCTAGAAACATAAGGCCACCACGAGGTTCAACGACCACAGATTGAGAACCTTGATATAACCGCGTTGATGAACATGAAACAAGTGAACATTGGTACGGAGGAAGAACAAAAATTCGTGAAGATTGGAGACTACTGGGACGACATGAAGGTGGATAAGGTCGTTGAATTGCTCTATGAATACCATGACTTATTCCCCACCAAGTTTATGGATCTGAAAGGAATACTCAGGGACCTAGGAATGATGAAGATCACGTTAAAGCCTAACACGAAGCCAATTAATCAAAGGCCTTACTGTATCAATCCAAAATACAAGGAGAAGGTCCACTTAGAGCTAGACAAGATGCTAGTGGCAGGTATCATTGAGCCTGTGGAAGAATTTGATTGGGTTAGCCCAATGGTGGTGCAAGAGAAGAAACAGAAGGATGAGATAAGGATATGCATGGATCTCATAAAACTGAATGACGCTTGTGTGCATGATCCTTTCCCGACTCTGTTCACGGATGAAGTGTTGGACAATGTAGGCGACCAAGAAGCATATTCCTTCAGTGATGGGTTCTCTGGGTACCACCAAATCAAAATCACGTCAGAGGATAGGAGCAAGACAACATTCGCGACTGAGTGGGGTTGTTTTCAATACACTGTAATGCTGTTTGTATTGAAGAATGCTCCTGTAATATTTTTGCGCGTAGTTGCTGCAACATTCAAGGAATTTATTCATAAGTTCCTTGAGGTATATTTTGATGACTGGACTGTATTTGGGCTGGTTAAGTGCCATGTAGCAAGCTTACGCCTAATGCTAGATACCTGTCGAAGATACCAAATCACGCTCAATCTCAAGAAGTGTTTGTTTTGTGTTCCTTTTGGGAACTTATTAGGGCATGTGGTTTGTAGACAAGGACTGATGGTAAAACCCATGAAGATCACAGTGATAGTGAACTTGGAAGCACCAATGAGTGTGAAATAGTTCCGTGCTACTCTGGGACATACAGAATATTACAGAAAGTTTATCAAAAGCTATGCCCAGATTACTGCACCTATGGAAAAATTGTTGAAGAAGGATGTCATGTTCTGCTAGAACGATGACTATAAGAAAATCTTGGATATATTGAAGGAAAATATGGTTACCGCATCGATTCTAGTCTTTCTGGACTGGAAGAAAGAGTTTCATGTACATGTCGACGCATCATGTATAGTGTTGTGGGTAGTATTAACACAGCTTCGTGGAGAAGGCTTGGACCATCCTATCGCATTCGCAAGCCACAGATTATCCAAAGCATAGAAGAACTATTCTACCACTAAACGCGAGGGGCTACCTATGGTGTCTGCGTTCCAAAAGTAACGACACTACTTGCTAGGAGGCCATTTTAAGATGTATACGGATCACTCTGTGCTGAATTAGCTGGTCAATAAGCCTGTGTTGGGGGGGGGCGAATATGCAGATGGCTCTTATTGTTCCAAGAGTATGATTTTGAAGTTGTTGTGAAGCCTGGATGATTGAATACGGGACCAGACCATCCGTTGCGCATCAAAACAGGGGAGGAACCTACTAACTCGGAAGAAGGATTGCCTGACGTGCAACTATTTCTAGTGCATGTCACGGATGGTCATTTTGAGGATACAATACACTTCCTAACAGCAGGAATTGCACCAGAAGGATACTCTGTCTAGAAAAAGAAGGAATTAGTGGTGCATGTGGCAGATTTCTCTGTCATTATTGGGCATCAATACAAAATGGGGACTGATGAGATATTGCGACGGTATGTATGTGAGTTCGAAAGAGACAACATCCTCGTGGATGCTCATGTGGGCGCCTTGGGAGGACATTATGTAGGGTGAGCAACCGCGTAGAAGATTCTATGCGTAGGTTTGTGGTGGCCAACACTTCTGCTATAGGATTAAATGCACGGTGTATGGAGAATGAAGAAACCCTCAAGGGTCTTCCCGGGACCCTTGGTAGACTGTAACATTATCTGCAACTACCATAAAGCTACATGCATGTCCATACTCAATAACTAACTATCAAAAAAAAATAGATTCATTACCTCAAGTATCCATGTAGATTTGTTGGAGAGCACGATGCAGCTAGGTGGAAGTCTCCTGAGTTGGCTCCAGATGAAGTCCTACAAATAGAAGAGACAAACATAATCATAGCATAAAACCTTGATAATTAATACATGAATATACAAAAAAATCTAGTTACACATAACTAAACTACTCATGCTAAAAGGTATTGGACAAACAAATAAATTAATAATAGTACCAACACCACGGAGTAGACAGTACAACTGCAGTTCTATATTAATGTTTGAAGAGTGATTACAACCATCTATTGCATCGGCCTTCCCTTACCCCTCTAGCCCCTCTCTCTCTCCCTTCCTACCAACCTTTTATGCTTAGATTTGAGACTATGCTAGACAATCAAGTAAGCTATCCTTTCAAATAATCTAACCTCCATCACAATAGACCTAGCTCTTCTTTTGTAGCATTCAAGATTAGGGTTTGCAAGTTTCCCCATGAGTTTCCTAAGGTAAAAGCAATGATTTTTCCATTCTTTTGAGCTCTTTCCCATTTGCCTCCTTCATTAGGATTAGAAATTCCACAAATAGGTTGAACTTTGATGTTTCCTTGGTTTTCTGAGTAGATTTAGAAGGGAATATAGAGATATTTCTGAGTCAATTCACTCCTTTTACCTTTAGATCCTCATTAGTGTCCACTAAGGCTATCCCCGAACTAACAAGTAGAGTTAGTGTGGTCACCAACGCTCCCTTAGGCTTATAGAGAAGCTTTATAAAGCATGTTTTCAATGTATAGGTGGCATTAGTGTGGAAACAAGGCCCATGAATTTGGTTATTGCTTCAGCCATCATGTCTTCCCCCTTTGAGCTAATGAGGAGGTCATTTTGTTGTATAACAGATGCCCCCTAAAGTGTGAGATTAGAGGCTACGATGATGGCCGAAATACTTTACTTAACTATTATTTTTCTTCTTCGACAAAAAGAGAGAGAGGATCAGAGCTTTGGGCGGTACAGGAAACCTGATACAACACATATATATAAAACAACTAAAATCATGTCCTGAGTCAGGCATTCCCATGCTCAGTAGCTATGTCAGAGTGCCTTTCTCATAAAAGAGATATGACAATGTTGGCCGCCGATAAGCACAATGTGGATCTAGTGTCATAATAGGATCATTCTAATGAGCTGTTTCCAAAAACCAATATACGCAACTTGGGAGAGGAAACAAGGCTGATTCATGCAAGCCTCTACCCAAGGTCTTGATATCCGCTTCACCAAACAACACAGATCAATACATGTGAATATATGCGTTGATGTTGAACATGCAAGAAATCATCTGATTACCAGTTAATAATGGAGACCGTTAATAGACGTGAGGAAGGCCACGGTAATGGTGATGGTCTCCAAGATGCACAGTACAATCTAACGAGTGTGAAAGATGGTTTTGTCGTCAAACACCCGTAGAATCGCTTAACTAGGAGCCAATAATGAGAACCCCTGATCAAACACAAGGAAACCTGCCACTAATGTCTGCAAGTACCAAGGCACTGAATGTGTTTTTGGGTTGTCTTCCAAAATAGAGTGTTGAAGTCGATACGAAGATACCTGTCAAAAGGTAGGCAATAATGTGTCCTATATCAATTGACACGAAACAGGACAACAATGATTTGTTTTTTGAGGAATCTTTGAGCATTGGGTCAAAACGACAGAGGGAATGATGAAAGGATATGCTTGATGGGTTGATGGAGGAAACAAAAGGTTAACCCTTGAACAATAGAAGGCACGACAATGGTTTTAACCATGCAACACTAGACTCATGAACACCAAAGAGTGTTAGGATACATAGATGCAAGAACATCGGGGTATTTAGGCTAAACTCATAGGATGGTAGGATTCATATTGAGAGGCCATCACAAGGAAGGTTTATCTAAGGGAGTTCCATGTTCAAGGGAAATACCGCTCCCAAACCAGGGTTTCTAATACTGAATACAGTTGTATTATCTACTTTTCGCATCTGATTAGTTTAGTGATTCCAGATGGGTAAACTCATCGATCTTTTCATATTTTAAGAGTCTAAAAAGGACCGCAAAAAGAATGACTTTATGACCTATCTGATTAGTTTAATGAGTCCAGATAGGAAAACTCATCGATATTTTCATGTTTTAAGAGTCTGAAAAAGGATCATAAAAATATGTTGGGTTGTGTTATATTCTTTCCACGACTAGCCCACATAGTTAACCGTGGGGTTAGAGGGGGGGTGGAGCCCCCTCTTTGTTGCACTGATTGTGTAGCGGGGGGATTCACAAGGGGTTTGAGGGGTACCCATATGTTATCGGGAAATCTAGTGTCTATGCAAAGCTGCTAGTCCCACTACGACTGGTAGCTATCTTAGAAACAAACAAACTAAAACTACTTTCATTTTCCTTTATGAGAAGTAGATAAGAGGGGAACAAAGGAGACCAACCTCTGTCTTGCGCTTGGTTCCTTGCTCGATTCCTCTCCCTTCTGATATATCTTTTCCACTCATTTCTTCGTCTACCCAGCTTCAAAGAGCACCTGTGGAATCAAAGCAGCATAACACTATCCAAGAACAGAGATCTACTATCATAAACAATATAGGACCAGATATATATTGACCACACAAATGCATATATCATCAATCATACAAGAATGTGGAGGAAAACTTGAATAGCTTTATTAATATCAAGAATAGCAAAGATGATTACAACCAATTGTTCTGACCCAGCATCATCCTCTCAGCAAGAAAGCCCTTCTTCACCTCATGAAAAGCTTAGATCACCCAACACTATGATGTTACACCAAGAAACTAGCAGCACTTCCTTACAAGATACAAAATTCCAGCCTCTAGATCTTTGGGATGAGGGATCCATATATAGATGATTGCAGGGAGGTGAGTCAGCTTCTGAGATTTGATTAGTGTCCTCTCTCTGATAGTTCTTGATTCCACTTGGAGATTGATGATCTCTTACTCATCCCTGGGTGAATGCAGAGAGGTAAGTGTCACAGGAGAAGTTTCTGGAAGATTCCATGATCATCCACCTCGCAAATTGACTCTGCCATTTGTCCACTCTCACCCATCGCACCCCCTATAAGGGCTTTTCAGTATGCATCACACCTCCCGTGTGCATTTAGGTGGGATGCAGCGCACTTTGACAATGGAGCAGGTGATATGGTCCAGTTTTGACTAGTTCTGAGTAGTTTTTCATGGAGAACTTCTAGGAGATGATGTAATCAGCTGACCTTGTTCTTTTAGGCGATAGAACAACACTTTTAGGGACTTAGGAGCCCTTGGTTTATGGACATGTTTGATTGGGGTTGCAGTGCCCAAAAATGTCTATAACAGTTGCCCCCTAAAGCATGAGGTCATTAATCTTTTGATGTCGGGTGAAATGCTTTATCATGAAGATCCGAAGTTTTTTCGAGCTAGACGGCGACCTGTAATAAGATACAATACAATACATTATCTTCATAATATTTTCATGATCTAGCTGAGGCGGGCATTCCCATGCTCAGCTTTATAAATTCATTTTTATGTACATAAGACAGACAATCATCTGTGTGCAGACTGATGATTCTCGTAAAGCCATCATCCCTTCGATTGGATGATATCTGTGCAGCAATGATGTACATTTTATGTCTTTATTTTCCTGAATATATATCGCAGCCCGGACAGATGAAACTAGATCTGGGGTCTTCAATCTCGTTCGATCTTCACTCAAAGTACAAGTCGATCCATGTGAGAGATGTTCTGGAGTCGAACATGGAAAGACATCACCTGATTAACAACCAATGATGTAAGCTGTTAACGGGCGCGAGAGGAATCACCAATAATGATGATGACCCTCAAGGTACTATAGTACAATTCACGTGGTGTGAATAAGGGACTTGGCGTCGAACACCATGCAAAATCTTTCGGTCGAAGGCCATTGATGAAAACCTATCGCCGGAAGTGAGAAACTTGCCATTGAGGTATGCAAGCTTCAAAGTACTGAAAGGGTTGTCCCTAAGTCGACTTCTTGGATAATGAGCTGATGTCGACAAGAAGCGACCTGTCATAGGAGGGCCTTAATGAATCCCACATCTACGGCACGGAACGGAGCAAATGATTTTGGAGGTGAAAACGGTCTGATGATACAGGGTTCAGGGTGGCAGTCATGAAAGAATGGAGCGTGAATGTATTGCAGTGGATGAGACACAGGTGAATTATCTGAGCGACTTCTCTTGAACATATCGGCAACACTGACATGATGGATTGGTAGCGTTAACCCCAAATGTGGATGGTGTGATGGACCAATGGTGATATGACCAGTGAACAGAACAACCCAACCCGACTCGGATGCGGAGCGAAAGTGTATTGTTCAAGAGCGACTTGCTACCAATAAAGTTTCTTCAAGTTTTCTTCCCAATTTTCCCCAGTCATTGTTGACCAGTACCTCTTTATTTTTGTCAAGCTTGAGGAGGATAACATATACTTGTTCTATAATTTTCCCTTCGGGAAAACCCATTGCTATGTTTTAACGAGCCTAGCGATAGTGAAACTCGTTCTTGTCGGTATGGACAAGTTTGTCGCTATTCGGTTTTAACGAGTTTAACAACAAAGATAACTCGATCCTTTTCAATTTTAGAGAGTCTGAAAGGGACGTAAAGAAAACTCCAACAATCCTTTTTCGTCATATAATCCCTTAAGTCCGAAAAAGTATAAAATAATACAAAAGGGATGAATTTTCGGTAATTTTAACGAGCCGAACAAAACAAGCGCTCGATCTTTTTGTGTAATAGTCCCTCACGTCCAAAAAGATTAAAATATAAAGGAGGGATAGCACTTCCGGTCACATTAACGAGCTGGAGAGGCCAATTACTCGGCAATCTTTTCATATTTTACGAGTCAGATGAAAAGAGCTTAAAGGAGACTCGTTTTTCGAGGAACGAGTGATAAATTCGGGTAGCAGCTAATTCCAGGTAAGGTTTGGAATTTTCCAATCACGGCAGTGTCACAAGGATGGCTAACAGGATCACTCTTCGCAGCTGTTCCTCAAAAAGGGTAAACAATCAAATGGAGGTGAATGATCAGCCAATACAGAGTGGAGGTGATGATGAGAACACGACCAAGGCTTCAAAGGCTGATGATAATGCATTCACGATGGTTATTTACCGAAAATTGGTTCATTTTTTAATGAATGAGCTTAAACTCTGGGGGAAACATTTTCTCACTTCTTATGTTTAATTTTTAACGAGCTTGAACTTCACAAAAAAACTGCTCAATCTAGTCGTATAATAAGGATGTCTCATCTAAGATGGCATTTTTTCAAAGCTTTGCCCCACATCCTTTCTTTATGCAAGTTAGGAAACGACCAATCCTATGAGTTTAAAGGGTTAGAGGACCTAAAAATTTAAAAAAATAAATGGTTGCTCTTCGCTTGCATGCCAAAAGCTTTGCATGCCCCCAGGTATAGCGAAAAATTTCCAGGTTACCAAAGATTGTTCTATCTGCACTGCAGACAAAACACTTACTCGGCGATGTCTACCGAAATAGACAAAGGTGAGTGGCGCAACCTGCCTCCACTCACATAACTTTAATAGAGGAATCTTATTCCGGTCTAATCTCATAAACCAGTCATATATCCTTCACGAAAACCTACCCTATACCCAAGGTTTTCCTGCCGAAACAAACCAGGGTGCATGCCCCCTGGGTTTCAGTCATGTCCTCCCGAATCACTCGCGCTCATCGGGTGGATGGATTTGGGATTGATGAGACATTCCTTGCGTAAAAAGACCATTCAAGGATGGTATTTGACTATTTTCTATGTGTGAGCCGGGGAATGAAAGCTGGTCTACGCGCTTGACCACTCTTCCTTCATGCAGAAAACACATTACTCTAAAGAGCGAGGAGACAATGGCTCCCATGCAATAAATATAGTCGCGTCCAAGGAGTAGATTATAATATATGGGTCCTTGGACTACCATTATGCTCATGTGAATGGTTTTCCTTCTCAATGTTATCGGCACATTGGGAAGGATCCCTAACGGTCGACTAGTTCCTTTATCAAAGCCTATTAGATTTCTCATTTCAGGCAAAAGCGATGGCGAACCAAGCGCTTTCCAAGTTGTTGAGGAAAGGATACTCATAGAAGCCCCTTCATCTATGATGGTACCAGCCATGACCATTCTGTATATTTGAGCAATGATTCGAAATGGTACACTAGCCGGTAAACGGGGTCTGCCTAGTAGATTCCAATCGAAGGAAACAACTAGGTTGCTTGGAGGTGGGACCGAATAGATGGCCGGATATGACTCTGACGAACTTCCTTCCTGCGGTAAAGGAATGGGTAGACTACCCCCATGTTCATCGGAGTCTATGTTTACGAAGAGGATTTGAATAGTGTCGTTCTTGTTCTCTTCGATGACTGTATCATCTGAAGATGGATCCTTTGAAGGCAAGACTAGGTCAACTGCCGCCTCGACGTTTTGACTTTCGTCTGGTGTGGATTCAGATGGTTTATCTTCAATGATAGACGCTTCAACCGAGCTCAATGGTGTGTCAGTCAGATTTTCAACTAGTGATGGACTTGGCAAGAGTTTCTTATATCAAGGAGGAAGTCGTAACAGTGAAACCGGACGGTCGCCCAAAACGCTTTTAGCCTCGTCTAGGAAGGGACAACGGTGGACGACGTGATTGCCTTCACACAGTTTACAAGGGAATTTACTTTTCCTTTTCTGTCCTGACATTTCGCATTCACTAGTTGATGGTGTACTTTCAACATGATCATCAGAGGTTGTTGACACCAGATTGTGCAAACGAGGAGACCAGTCCCTTAAGATCTGAGGGATGCAGGGAAAATCTTGATGATAGTGATCTCCTTCGCAAATGACACATGGAGATTTAGGCTTTGACAGTGCAGTGTGTGGATTTTCACTAGATGATGCCTGGTTTCCCCCTGTTGTCTTTGGCTCCTTCTTCTTCTTCTCTTTCTTCTTCTTCTCCTTCTTCTTCTTAGTTACTTGACTTTGGGCTTTACCAGCCCTATCAAGTGAAGAGGAAGGAGGAGAGGGAGAATCAGACGAAGTAGAAGGTTGGGGGGTAGCTTTGGTATCATCTAGTTGCTTACTTGATTGTTCACAAATCACAGTGTTCTGAATGACAAAGGTTGAGAAGAGCCATACGGGCAGGCCAATTGTCAATCCTGGAAGCGACAATGTGGCCATATGGGGTGCACCAACATCTCCCCAAGAGGAGAAAGGACTAGGATTTCCTCCAAGGGGAAATCCTTGGTTGGTGGACTCCATTTTTCTCAACCTAAGACCAATGTAGGAAAGGTGATGTTTATTCCGATTAAAATAAATTTTAGACGCTTTGACACAACTTGTTTTTTCAATTTTTAAGAGTCGAGAAAAAACAAAAGATGACTCTAGTTGCCTTCGATTTTTAATGAGCTTGAAGTGACAAGTGCTCAGATGGACCTTTTCCTTTAAGGAGTCTGAAAAGGAACGAAAGAGACTACTCTGGAAATCTAGACAGAGGGATTACCAAACCAATTGCAAAACTGTAGAATACTTTTTACAGTATGGCAGTCAATCTTCCCGAATGTTGTGTTCAGTGCATTGCGATCGATAGGGCGGTAGACACGCTTCCTATGGATAAAGGATATAGCCTATTGTGGTCTCCCAATATATACTTGACGATACGTGGGAGCACAAGTCCTACTGGCACTTATCGTCTCAAAGTGGAGGAATCACCCAACCAGCAATGAAAACAACAGTTACGATGCTTTATGACGCCGGAATACGTCTCTAGCCTAGACTTCTAAATGTTGTGCATTACGTTCCAAAGCGTTTTTAGATTCATTAAATTTATTTTACAGTTGATCTTGTTTAAGAAATTTTCCTTTCAGGTTCACCGCATGATGTAGATATGCAATTCCTAAAATGCAATCTAAGATGATAAACAATCATTTAATCTTCTTTTTGCAATGAAAATCCTAGCTACTAAAGAAAGAGAGATGATATTCTTTCAACATAGAGCAGAGAGTACACACTATATGCACTGTCCTAAATCAAACCAACAAAAAGTATAAATGCAAATGCACATGCATGTATTTTTTCAGCCTTCTTAATCTGTGAATGATAAAAAGAAAGCTAAGCACAAATCTGAATTATTTTTCAAAGTGACATTACTAACAAACTTCTTTTCAAGACAAAATGAAGACAATGACGACACTTTGTGATTCGGAATTGAAAACTTACTTTCGACACTTGAAAAACTACTAATTCAAATAAAATACAAGAGTAACAGTGTAATCAACTATCAAGAACAATCAGATTCTCTTCTATGACTGAAAACGACACTTGCGACACTTCCAAATCAAGAAACGACAGTTCAATTACGCTACTTCTTTGTAAAAGAGAACTGAAAATGGCTCACAATACATAAAAACATTTACAGTTCTTTACACAATGGAGGTGGAATAATGGCAAGGAAGGGGGTTTCCAATAGAGGTATACTGACTACAGACAGCAAAACTCCTGAATAGAGCTAAAAAGAGTGAAGAAAAACCAAAGTCTGGAGGCAAAATTAGCCTTTTCTGATCAGCGCACCTGTTACACAGGGATTCCAGTATGCATCCCACCTACAACACACGGGAAGTGCAATGCATACTGATATCCTTGAAGAGAGGGTGCGATGGTACAGTGCGAGACTTTTGATCCAGTTCTTGATCACAGTTTGCAGCACAGTTCAGGGATTTAGGCCGAGCAAGTGATAATCAATAAATAAATCACAGGGGTAGATCTAAGGAGGTTACTAGAGCCACCACAAGGGCAATTAGAGAGCTTGTAAATCGATTGTTCAGTTCATAAACAAAACCCAGAGATAGACTGAAGCAGCATTGATCTACTTTGCACTTGCATAGCAAATGCAGTTCGAAGGCTAGCTGGCTTGACTTCAGGCTCCGTCTGTACGTTTATAAAGCAAACAAATATAGACAAACAAACAATCTATTCGATCCCCAGCAAAGTCGCCATTTTGTTATCGGGAAATCTAGTGTCTATGCAGAGCTGCTAGTCCCACTAAGACTGGTAGCTATCTTAGAAATAAACAAACTAAAACTACTTTCGTTTTCCTTTATGAGAAGTAGATAAGAGGGGAACAAAGGAGACCAACCTCTATCTTGAGCTTGGTTCCTTGCTCGATTCCTCTTCCTTCTGATAGATCTTTGCCACTCGTTTCCTCATCTACCCAGCTTCAAAGAGCACCTGTGGAATCAAAGCAGCATAACACTATCCAAGAACAAAGATCTACTATCATAAACAATATAGGACCAGATATATATTGACCACACAAATGCATATATCATCAATCATACAAGAATGTGGAGGAAAACTTGAATAGCTTTATTAATATCAAGAATAGCAAAGAGGATTACAACCAATTATTCTGACCCAGCATCATCCTCTCAGCAAGAAAGCCCTTCTTCACCTCATGAAAAGCTTAGATCACCCAACACTATGATGTTACACCAAGAAACTAGCAACACTTCCTTACAAGATACAAAATTCCAGCCTCTGGATCTCTAGGATGAGGGATCCATATATAGATGATTGCAGGGAGGTGAGTCAGCTTCTAAGATTTGATTAGTGTCCTCTCTCTGATAGTTCTTGATTCCACTTGGAGATTGATGATCTCTTACTCATCCCTGGGCGAATGCAGAGAGGCAAGTGTCACAGGAGAAGTTTCTGGAAGATTCCATGATCATCCACCTCACAAATTGACTCTGCCATTTGTCCACTCTCACCCATCACACCCCCTAGAAGGGCTTTTTAGTATGCATCGCACCTCCCATGTTCATTTAGGTGGGATGCAGCACACTTTGACCATGGAGCAGGTGAGATGGTCCAGTTTTGACCAGTTCTGAGTAGTTTTTCATGGAGAACTTCTGGGAGATGATGTACTCAGCTAACCTTGTTCTTTTAGGGGATGGAACAAAACTTTTAGGGACTTAGGATCCCTTGGTTTATGGAGATGTTTGATTGGGGTTGCAGTTCCCAAAAATGTCTATAACACCGTAACCCCACTTTATGGGGTCCCTATGTTAGGTTGGGCAGACGCACCTATGGTTTTGTGCATGATTTTTGCACATGTTTTTTGGATGCGATGGTTTTTTGGTCGATGGTTTTGGACACGATGGTTTTTGGTCCATGGTATTGGATGCTTCGGCATGTATAAATATGTATTGTAACAATGAAAGGAACATAATGAAAATTCAAGCTAGTAGTCCCGGTTTTGGGATCCAGGGGAAAATCTCTGTGTATATGTGTTTTACGTGTTATGCTCTCGCATTTTTTATTTTATGTGTTTTAGAATTCGTATGCAGACAATTTCTGTACACGGTTAAAACCTACATTTGGTATCAGAGAAATTTTGGCTTCAAGGGGATGCCTTTGTTGCTGAGGGGTTTTGCTCGGGCCTGTGGTAGAACCTATTTAGTGCGAGATCTGCAAGATCAATTTTGGTGGTGAAAGAAGATGGTGAGCAATGGAAAGATAGAGATCAAGAAATTTAATGGTCAAAGTTTTGAGTTGTGGAAACTCAAGATGGAGGATCTATTGGTGGATAAAGATCAGTGGATTGCGGTAGATCTAGGTACTAAACCAACGGGAGTGTCCGATGAAGAATGGAAGAAGTTGGATTGGAAGGAAAAGAGCATAATATCATTGTGTGTCTCAGATTCAGTATTGCTGAATATATCAGAGGAAGCTATAGCAAAGGCTTTGTGGGACAAGTTAGGGACTTTGTACCAATCTAAGTCTCTGGTGAATAAACTATTCCTACGGAAAAAGTTGTATAACCTGAGGATGAAAGAAGGAGACTTGGTGACAGAGCATATAAATGCATTTAATACTATGGTAAGTCCGTTAGCATCTGTTGATATTAAAATTTCAGATGAAGATAAGTGCATCAGTTTGTTGTGTTCTCTACCAGATTCATGGGATAGTTTGGTTATTGCAATAGGTAGCAATGCAACTACCTTGCATTTTGATGAAATAGTCTCATCCTTACTGACAGAGGAGATGAGACGGAAAAATATGGAGAGCCAAAATGGTGATGCCTTGTCAGTACGAGGATGGTCCCAGAACAAAAACAAAAATAAGTCATCGAGTGGGAGATCTAAATCTAGAGGGAGATCTAAATCTCCAGGAAAACCTATAAAGGTGGTGTGCTGGAAATGCGGAAAGGAAGGGCACTACAAAAGGGACTGTAAATCTAAAGCTCCTGATAAAGGAAAGGGATCTGATGATGCTCCTTCTGCAGAAGTGAAAACCCCCTCAGATGAAGGTGGGGATGTGTACTTGGCTTCTTCAAGTACACATGTAGATCATGAGGCATGGTTGATTGACTCAGGTGCATCCTTTCACTTTACTCCCCATAGAGAGTGGTTCTGCAAGTATGAGAAATACGATGGTGGTGATATCTTCTTAGGGGATGATAGGAAGTCTAGAATCGTTGGTCGCGGAAAAGTAAAGTTGAATTTGCAAGGTGGAAGGGTTAGAACACTTCCGGGTGTTCTGCATATCCCTGCATTGGCCAGAAATCTAATTTTTGTAAGCAAGTTGGATGATGCAGGTGTAAAAATAGTGTTCGAGAAGGATACCTGCAAGATGGTTTGGGGAGCACTGGTATTGATGTGGGGAGTTTGAATTGGAACTCTGTACAATCTGCAAGGTAGCATTATTGTTGATGGGTGCAACAGTTCTATTGTTCCTGAAAGTGCAATAGAAAATCTAGTGGTCTCTAGAGAGAAGACCATGTTGTGGCATCAAAAGCTTGGACATATTAGAGAGAAGGACCTTCTAATACTTCATGGTAAAGGTATGGTAGAAGGTATGAGTAATAGCTCTCTATATTTTGATTTCTGTGAAAATTGTGTGTATGGGAAGCAGAATCAGGTGAGTTTCCCCTCTAATGGTAAGAGGGCAAAACAGATATTAGAGCTTGTGCACAGTGATGTGTTTGGAGCTATGAAGCTTTCATCACTAGGTAATTTGTGTACTATGTATCATTTATAGATGACTTCTCAAGGAATACATGGATATATTTCCTTAAGAAGAAATCTAAAGTCTTTGACAGGTTTAAAGAATTTAAGGCTCTGGTGGAAAACCAAACAGAGAAGAAGATAAAGGTGTTGAGGACAGATAACAGTGGAGAATTTTGCAGTAAGGAATTTGAAGAATTCTGTAAGAAGTGTGGTATAGCACGGCAAAAGACTACTCCATATACACCTCAACAAAATTGAGTTTCAGAAAGAATGAAAAAGACATTGATGGAAAGGGAAAGAAGCATGCTCAGTGGTGTCGGGTTAGGACAGGAATTCTGGGCAGAGGCGGTGGAGACAACATGTTACCTGGTCAACAGATCACCTTCATCAACGTTGGAGGATAAAACTCCACAAGAGGTATGGACTGGTAAGAAACCCTCTCTTTCACATTTGAGGGTATTTGGATGTGATGCATATGTACATGTTCCAAAGGAGAAAAGAACAAAGTTGGATAGTAAATCTGAAAATTGCATCTTTATTGGGTATAAGGATGGTTTAAAGGGTTATAAGCTTTGGAACCCAGTAATAAGGAAGGTTGTGTACAGCCGAGATGTGGTGTTCAGAGAGGTTAACAATGTTATTAAACATGAAGTCCAACCAAAGGAACCTAAGAAGATAGAGTTTGAGCTAAAGGAGGAAGAATCAGACTCTATAATAGATGAGGAATTAGAAGATGAAGAGCCACAAACTCCAGGTGTGAGAAGATCAGTTCAAGAAAGAAGGCAGCCAGAAAGGTATAGTCCATCTGCTTTCTGTTCAAATTTTGCTTTATCTATTACTGATGATGATCCCAAAACTGTGAAGGAAGCAATAGATTCAGAGGATGGAAAACTCTGGAAAGAGGCCATGGTTGATGAAATGGCATCTTTGCACAAAAATGAGGCTTGGGATCTGGTGGAGTTGTCAGCTGGAAGGAAACCCATTGGTAGCAAATGGGTGTTCAAGAAGAAGATAAATGTAGAAGGAAAGGTGGAGAAATACAAAGCTCGGTTGGTAGCAAAAGGTTATTCCCAGGTGCCGGGAATTGATTTTGGTGACATTTTTTCTCCTGTTGCCAAGGCGACTTCTATTAGATTACTTTTATCTGTTGTTACTGCTTTTGATTTTGAGATAGAATAGATGGATGTGAAGACATCATTTCTTCACGGGGATCTGGAAGAGGAAATCTACATGAAGCAACCTGAAGGCTTTGCGGTGAAGGGTAAGAAAGAACTGGTATGCAAGTTAAAGTAGTCTCTGTATGGGTTAAAAAAGTCACCAAGGATGTGGTATCAGAAATTTGATACGTTTATATGGGGACTTGGCTTCACCAGAAGCAAAGCAGATCACTGTGTGTATTTCAAATTAATTGGTGACCGTGTTATTTATTTGGTCTTGTATGTGGATGATATGTTGCTGGTTGGAAATGACAAAGAAATTATCCAGGATTTGAAGACCCAATTGTCCTCCAAATTCAACATGAAATATCTTAGTGTTGCAAACTATATTTTGGGCATGGAAATTAAAAGAGATCGGGCAAAGAGGAAGCTCTGGTTAAACTAGAAGAAGTATGTCGAGACAATACTGCAGAGGTTTAATATGCAGGATAGTAAACCGGTGAGGGTTCCTATTCCTGTAGGTGTGAGGTTATCTACTGAACAGTGTCCCAAGACACAAGAAGAGGAAGAGGACATGTCCCGTGTTCCATATGAAAGTACAATTGGTAGCCTGATCTATGCAATGGTCTGTACTAGACCAGACATTGCACATGCAATGGGAGTATTGCACAAGTTTATGTCAAAACTAGGGAAGGAGCACTGGACAACAGTGAAGCGGGTTTTCAAGTATTTGTGTGGCACTAGTGATTATGGTTTGTGCTACCAAGGAAGACCAGGATTGGACAGAATGTTGGATATTTGTGGCTTTGTTGATGCAGACTGGGCTGGAGATCTGGACCATAGAAGATCTACAAGTGGGTATGTGTTTAACCTATTTGGAGGTGTAGTCAGCTAGATGAGTAAGAAACAATCTGTAGTGGCACTATCAACTACAGAGGTAGAATACATGGCACCCACTCATGCAAGCAAGGAAGCAATTTGGTTGGAGACATTGTTTTCAAGTATGGGGTTAATACAGGGAGCTATAAGGATAGACTGTGATAGCCAAAGTGCAATTTTCTTAGCAAAGAACCCTGCTTACCATTCAAAGACAAAGCACATTGATGTTCAGTATCACTTTGTGAGGGATATGATAGAAGACAAAAAGGTGTTGCTGGTAAAGGTGGACACTTTGAAGAATACTGCAGATGCATTGACAAAATCTGTGAGCTCTGAGAATTTCTCTTGGTGTAGAGAAACAATGGGTATTTCAGGGCTGGAAAAATGACTAAGCTCTCTTGTGGCCCCCTGTGGAAAGAAAACAACAACTGGGAGAATGTTGGGTCGTGTTATATTCTTTCTACGACGAGCCCACGTAGTTAACTAGGGGGTTAGAGGGGGGCGGAGCCCCCTCTTCGTTGCACTTATTATGTAGCAGGGGGGTTCATAGTGGGTTTGAGGGGTACCCGTAACCCCACTTTATGGGGTCCGGGGTAGTGCCCCAGAAAATTTTGGCTTTGGACACTATGTTAGGTTGGGCAGACCCACCTATGGTTTTGTGCATGATTTTCGCACATGTTTTTTGGACACGATGGTTTTTCAGTCCATGGTTTTGGATGCGATGGTTTTCGGTCCATGGTATTAGATGCTTCGGCATGTATAAATATGAATTGTAACATTGAAAGGAACATAATGAAAAATCAAGCTGGTAGTCCTAGTTTTGGGATCTAGGGGAAAATCTCTGTGTATATGTGTTTTATGTGTTACGCTCTCACATTTTTTATTTTAGGTGTTTTAGAATTCGTATGCAGGTAATTTCTGTACAGGGTTAAAACCTACAAAAGAGTGACTCTATACCTTATCTATGTAATTTAATGAGTCCAGACAAGACAACTCGGTGGTCTTTTCATATTTAGATAGTCTAAAAAGATCGCAAAGAATGACTCTAGGGTGGTCCCTTTGTCATGGTTTTTAACCGGGTGCGACAAAAGTTTAATAGTATACCCAGATCGGTTACTTTTCTATGAGTTAATATATTGAGTCTAGATAAAGAGAAACCTATGTTCAATATATGTTGACCTCATTTTTTTACGAATACGAGGAGATGGACTAAATTCGATATTCGTCATGAATTTTTAATGAGTCACACGACGACAAACTCAATACCTTCATCAAATTTTAACAAGTCAAATGAAGAAAACTCTAGGTATCTTTTTCAGTTTAATGAGCAAGGAAAAAGAGGTAAAATAACTTCTCATTCCTTTTTTTCAGATTTAACAAGCCTGAAGAAGGGAAAAACTCGAGGACTTCTCGATTTAAGAGCGAGAAATGGTCCCAAAAAAGGAAGTGCTCTAGTTGCTGTCGTAGATTTTTAACGAGCCCGCTGACAAAAACTTGGGATTTTTCAGTTTAACGAGAGAGAAAAGTACCTAAAAGAATGCTTGGGTCATCTTTATAAATTTTTAACAAGCCTAAAGAAAAAACTCAGGCTTTTTTTTTCAATTTTATTAACGAGAAAAAAGTGCCTAAAAAGAATGCTCTAATGATCTTTTTCAGTTTAATGAGCTAGAAAAAGAGCGAAAAAGAGTTGCTCGGACTGTTGTTGTATGTGTTTAATGAGTCCAATGATGAAAAACTTGGGGATTTTTCAGTTTTAGAGTGAGAAAACATCCCATAAAATAAAGCGTTCGTATCTTCTTTGTAGTAGCTTAACGAGCCCAAAGAAGGAGACTCGAGGTTTTTCAGATTAACGATCAAGAGAAATACCATAAAAAGAACACTCGGTCTTCTTCGTGGTAGTTTAACGAGCCCGAATAAGGAGACTCGAGGTTTTTTTGGATTAGCGAGCAAGAAAAATACTATAAAAAGAATGTTCGATACTTCTTGATCTCATGCTTGATAATAGAAGGGTCTATGCCATGCATTTCCTCATAAGACCAAGGGAAAACATTGTGGAAGTCTATAAAAGGGTAGGTGAAGCTTGCAATTACCTCAGGATTGCAATTAGCTCCAACCTGGATTTTTTCCACGATGCCTGTCTTGACAGAAATAATGATGAGCAAAGTTTTTGAAATTAAGCCCATGTTCCCTTCTGAATCCAAAGTTTGGATAGTATTTTATGGTGAGGAAACAATTTCAGGTGTGTCAAGAGACAAGATTTGAAGAGGCATCATGTCCGAATCAGATATCGAAACACGATGGTGTGAGTCCTCACGAGGTTGCTCTTCTAAACTCATGATTTCTCTAATAGCTTTGTCCGTAGGTAGGACTTGATTGATTGGATCGAAAGAAGGAGCAATTATGGGAGGGGCAGTGGTACTGTTGGGTGTAACCAAAGCGATCGAAGATTCAGGTGTAGATTGAATGGCTTGGTAGGCTAATTCAGCTGGTGACAGTAGCAAGTGTTCTTTGTAAGTGTCAATGTCTGAAGGGGCCAGTAGGATCCAAGAATCGGTCAGTTCATGAGGAATTGATGTAACCATATTGACTGTCTATGGAACCATGGGCAGCAGAAGAGGGAAACGACCCATCAAGGAAGATCCCTTCAGTAGA
Source organism: Pinus tabuliformis (assembly GCA_031772625.1). NCBI lineage: Eukaryota > Viridiplantae > Streptophyta > Pinopsida > Pinales > Pinaceae > Pinus > Pinus tabuliformis. The sequence goes on along the minus strand of CM062810.1, from coordinate 335,081,130 downwards.
TTGGTACTAATACTTACGTAAGAGTCAGGTACACCACCCACTAAGGGTATAAAGCCACAGGGTAACAGGGAATAATCAGTGGTGCAAAAGGACAGCTAGTCCATTGTGACTATCTTTCCATCCAATGGAAATATGATGATGTGAAAGACAATAGAAAAAATGGAATTCATGGCATAAGTCCAACTACGAACCAACAATAGATTATAGTCCAACTTTCTATCTATGACTTCGATGTCCACTGTTACCATTTTCCCATTCAAGGTGATAGGGTAGCTAGCTAGGTAACCTTTTGGGATGAAAGTGTGGTCATCAAAAGCTTTAACGGAATTTGACGATGGGTATCGGGTTGGATAACCCAAAGCAAGCCAACATGAAGCTGACATTACGCAGGTAGAAGCACCTTCGTCGATGACAGTTCTATGTATACCTTTACCTTTCGAAAGGATTTACACCTAAAATGCAAGCTGGTGAGAAAGGGGAGGTTTACACTTTTCCATGTAAAAAATTTCAAGCATGGAATCTTGTGGGCTGACACCACCAAGGGCCAAAAGAAAATCTTTCCTTTGTGTTGCACATGTTTGTAATACTTCAAGCGTCGACATAGCCAATGGCGCTTGTGCCAAGTCTTCTACAATGTTGTAGTTTTAGGCGGCACGTGCAGATGTATTGTGCGTTGTGCATCGAAGTGCCCCTTTAGGGGGGTGAATCACAAGGTCAGCAACTGACCTTTCGATATGAATATCATTAGGTGGTGGTGGGTTTTGACTTGAGGAGGGTTCCTCTACATGAGCGACAGGAGCTCCATAAGATTTGTCTCTAGTTTGTAGATCTACCGTTTCAAAGGTGTAAACAATAGAGGGTCCTTCACCAGCTGAAGGATGTTGCGAACCACCATTGCCCCCTTATGGGGGTTGGGGTTCATTTGCAATAAGTTTTTTCTACTGCTAAGAGAGGAAAGGATTATTCAGGACAATGGGGGTCCTACCAGTATCTGTTTTAGCAATGAAATCTATGCATTACTGAAGACGCAGGTAGCGATAGGCCATGTGGTCTTCAGCACATACTTTGTAAAGGAATTTGGTTGGTTTATCCTTTCCATTGTCAAGAGGAGTAGCAACCTTATGCTTTGGGTTTTGCTGCTTTGTTGACTGCTCCTCAGAAGGAGTGGTGTTTTTATTATTCTTCTTATTCTTACCACCAAGTTTTTGCATAAACTGCACAGAGTTTATCATGGTGGTAGGAAGAGCAATCGATTTGGTAGAGGGGTCCACTGACATCTAGGTAATGTGACCGCTGAGTTGTTTTATAGTAGCCTTGAATATTGAGCCGATAATCCCATTGGCGTGCGCTCCAGGTTGTTGAGTAGCGGGAGCATTAGAGTTGCGAGGGGCATTGGGTATTATGTCGTAAAGAGTGCTAGACTGTGAATATATCAGATCTAAGTGTTTGGCATGATGTATGGATTGGTCTTGTGTGACCACACCACCTAAGGTGACATCTTTAGCGATTTGGGGGTGTAGAGATTTGCAGAACCAATCTGCTAAGAGATAGTCTGGGAGGGGATCTTTGACTAACCTCCACCTACATTTCCATTCATAGAGATGTGGGTGGCGGTATCCTAATGTAATGAAGTGAGGAGTTCCATCCCAGTTTCATAGTGGATTGGTAGCTGGAGGGGCTTTAAGAATTCCATCGCTAGAGTGTCAAAGGTATTGACTGACGTGCGTGGTAACTCGATGTACCACTTGGCTGCATTGCCAGTGAGGGTGCGAGGAAAAAGATGTAACCAGATATTATCATCCAACATGGAGTTAGAAACACACCAAAGATGATAGGTGGTGATATGGGTACCCGGATCCTCCCCTTGTTTCCCTTCAAACTTATGGATGTCTGTCAGTATTTTATGCGAGATTCATGGCCAGAGTAAGTTATGATAGATGGGGTCATTTGTAAGTTTGTAAAATTCGATGATATCAAGCGTTTCTAAGAAAGGCAAAGTGTGTGATGCCCCCAAATTGGACCAAGGCGATGACATATGACTTGAGGATCCTTAAGGTCCTCCCATCATTTGATTCCCAATATTATACACAGGTTATGTGGTACAGTAGTTGCCTTGGGGTATGGCATTGTAATGTGGATTTCCATGGGGATTTTTAGGCTAGGGTATAGAATTTCCCCCAGGATAAGCAGTGCCCCCTTGACTAATTTGAGGTTGTGAGTAGGGTGCCCCCATGGATTGGTTGGGACCTCCTTGAGGATTCTTGCCCACCACAGAACTAACCATATGTCCTTGACTAGCATAAGGAGCACTCATGTCAATCAATGACTGACCATGCATGCCTGAAAACAGACAGGGAACAGTTACGTTCCCGGCCGGTATATGCATATTGGGAGTGCCCCTAGATACTTGAATCTGGGGATTATAAATATACAATGGATTCCAACCATATTGTTGGTTGAAGGGACCTACGCTAACTATGCTATATTGAGCGTTATAAGGAGCATTATATGTAGCACTTGTCGAAGGTATAGAGTTTGACACTAAAGGGATGGAACCAGAAATAAACTGGGTTCCACTCATGGAGGGTTTCATGTTATGGTTTCTACCTGGGACAAATGGGATAGTAGGGTTTTCCATCAAAGGTGTGGTAGTGATTGTCGACTAGGGAAGTGGTGGGGGACCAAAAGTGTCCAAAAAGTCCCACGACCCATTAGTCATCGATGGGATGGGTGGAAGTGTTACAACTGAAGACAAAGGAGGTACAGATGTGACAGGAATCAAGAGTGGGTCCAACAGATTCGTGATTGGATGATTGTATGGAGGAAGAAATCCTGCAGTAAATAAATCCTCTAGTAAGCTTGAATCATCGATTTTCCAAACTGATTCTGTGTGAGATCTCAGAGACTGATTTCCCGAAGACGGGGAATTTGGTTCACTAGAGCTTGGTGGATCCTCCACATTGAGTTGGGGAAGTCCTAACAATCGTCTAGATTGACGACAAGGGTCAGATGTAGCCATGGTGGCTGATAATTTTTATCAATAAATTTTATGGTGATGTTTATTAAAGTCTCAATGATAACACTCTGGCACCTAAGAAATAAAAAATACACTAAGTGAATCAATCAACAAACATAGGGAAATGACCCTGTCTGATAAGCACCGAAGACTGGAGATGAAACCCAATATCACAATGAATAATAGAGAGGGCTGTCCAAATGTACAGTTATGGTTACTCTAGAGCTTCACCTTAACCTCAGATTGAGGGGCCAAGTACTCTCGTGAAGACGAGCAGCCTCCCAAAAATTGAAGACAGAGTAGTTTTGTCTGTGTTAGGTACCAGGGCAGCCCGCCCCAGTCACCTTGTGTAAGTCCCTAAAAGTATGGCCACTAAGGATACCTCAGATCACAGACATTACCGGGTTGGACATACTCATAGACAGTATGCTGTTTGGTTTGGATACCTGAGTCCTCGACTAAGCTCCAATATCCCTAAAGGGATCCCCAATACACAGAATACCTAAAGGAGTTGCAAGCGAAGGCGGGCTACCTTCACTTACAGTCCAATGTTGTCTCATATTTAGCTCTACTTTTACTAGAGTGGTCTAGGTAGTATGTGTGCAGAAGGATTTCTCTTTTAATGACACTAGTTTTGGTTTTTGATCTTGGGCAATTTACTCACACTGCCTATCCCAAGATCCTAGCCTGAACTAATGTTTGATTGCTCTAGAAAGAGTTACTGATTTATTTTAGGTAGATTTTAAGTGTACTTTGTTATTGTCTTCGGTAGTGGTGTTGACATATGATATTTGGTGGGACTTTGACTCAAACTCATGTAAAAGAAAATGCTTGTAAATTTTCAATTTCGATGAATAAGCTGTATTCTACAAGGGAGAGTCTTTCATACATCAATATTTGTTCCATGCATCCTATTCATTACAACACTAGCATAACTAACAGAAATTTTTCAATGCTCTCTAACAACTACTGAAGCCAAATAATGCAAAACTTAACCAGCTAAGCAGAATAATGAATAAAAAATTTTGATTTTTTCTTTTATGAAAAATAAAAACTTTTTAAGAATAAAAGCTATTTTATTAGAAAAAAATTATTTTAGGACACAAATCTTGCAAGAAAAACACAGCTACAGATCCCTTATCAGTCCAGAAGAAAGTTTCCCAACCTTTTGAGGTCACAGACACAGCTACATATCAAAATTTGGGTGACTAACGCTCTGTGCTAGAGGCCACAAAGAGTTACTGGAGGCACTAATGCACTGTTTGTGCAGACACGGAGCTTTATAAAGCTCTGTTTACACTACTAACCTGCGTTAGTGTGGGAAAAAACTTCAAAACAGGGCTTTGGGGATCAGATCCAGGGCTGAGTAAATGAAAGAAGAGTGTTGCAAGGTCCTGATGGGTCAGAAAAGGAATGCAGAAGTACAGGAAGGTCTAGAAGGAGGAAAGTAGGAAATTTCTGGGTAAACTGGGAACTAATGTGTAGTCCCCAGCAGAGTCACCAATTCTTCTATAGGATTAAATGCACGGTGTATGGAGAATGAAGAAACCCTCAAGGGTCTTCCTGGGACCCTTGGCAGACTATAAGATTATCTACAACTGTCACAAAGCTACATGCATGTCCATACTCAATAACTAACTATCAAAGCAAAATAGATTCATTACCTCAAGTCTCCGTGTATATTTGTTGGAGAGCATGATGCAGCTAGGTAGAAGTCCCCTGAGCCGGCTCCAGATCAAGTCTTGCACATAGAAGAGATAAGCATAATCACAACATAAAACCTTGATAATTAATACATGAATATACAAAATACATCTAGTTACACATAACTAAGCTACTCATGCTAAAAGGTATTGGACAAACAAATAAATGGATAATAGTACCAACACCACAGAGTAGATAGTACAACTGAAGTTCTATATTAATGTCAGAAGAGTGATTACAACCATCTGTTGCATCAGCCTTACCTTACCCCTCTAGCTCCTCTCGCTATCTCCCTTCATACCAACTTCTTATGCTTAGATTTGAGACTATGCTTGACAATCACGTAAGCTATCCTTTCAAATGATCTGACCTCCATCACAATAGCCCTAGCTCTGCTTATGTAGCATTCGAGATTAGGGTTTCCAAGTTTCTCCATGAGTTTCCTTAGGTAAAAGCAATGATTTTTCCATGCTTTTGAGCTCTTTCACATTTTCCTCCTTCACTAGGATAGAAATCCCACAAATAGGTCGAACTTTGATGTTTCCTTGCTTTTCTGAGTATATTTATGAGGGAATATAGAGATATTTTTGAGTCTTCACTCCTTTGACCTTTAGATCCTCATTAGGGTCCATTAATGTTATCCTCGAACTAACAGGTAGAGTTAGTGGGGTCACTAACGCTCCCTTAGGCTTACAGAGAAGCTTTATAAAGCATGTTGTCAGTTTATGGGCAATGTTAGTGTGGAAACAAGGCTTGTGAATATGGTTATTGCTTCAGCCATCACGTCTTTCCCCTCTAAGATGAGGAGGAGGTCATTTTGTTGTATAAAACCTTCCTCAGGATTCAAAACCATATTGCATAAGAGATGTGTGATGTCGTATCACTGGAATCGAACTAAGAAGGAAATTGGAGACTGGTTGGATAGAAAGATCCAAGAATTCGTGGCACAGGAGAACAGAAACCTGTGACTGACAAAGGAACAGTGGTTGGACCGATACTTGTATATAGAGATCCACAAGATCATTTTCTACTCTTTCCCTATTGAGTTATACGAGTGGATCGCGAATCTAGCAGATAGCTAAGCAAGGTGGAAACTTGACAATCCTATTGTGTGGAGCCCAGAGCTAGTGCAAAGGTTGGAAGCATTGGGGGATAATATCACCCGCGTTGTTGATCATTGGCTCGATTGTGTCATCGGAGGATTTGTGACTAAATTCCCGGTGGACACCTCAATCAGCTTATTGGCTTGTATGGGCATGACCCAGGTTCAGTGGTGATTTATCCAAACAAATCCTAGTACTACAGGCCCTTTCGGCAACATTCTGCAAAGCGCAGACTGAGGTCTCACCCAAAGTAGTATGGGAGGGTGCTAGAACCAGGCTTCCGCACCCTGGGGATGGCTGATGAGCTTTTGGCAGTCCGCAGTTTGACCCTACGTGCACCTATTAGTCCCTCGTGACCTATGATGCTTCCTTTGCGTAGCCCTACCCAGGGCACGATCCGTATTATACCCAAGTTCCTTGCTATTTAATCTGTTATTACCTAATTACATAACTTATATGTGCAACGCTAATGATAATTAACAATATATCCAGCAATCATATAAGTGCGCGCGATAAAAAAAATAATATAAATGTAAAGAAGGCAATACACGAGCAGATTCACAAAAATAGGAAACAACTTCTCTTTGTTATTCTTCGTTCAAGATTACAGACTCAACACCACCCTGCACACTCAGCTGCAGGGGTATGCGCACTCAGCTGCAGACTCTACTAGGCCTTTGTGCACTCAGCTGCTGCTATAAGATAAAATGCATGGTGTATGGAGAATGAAGATACCCTCAAAGGTCTTCCTGGGACCTTCGGCGGACTGTAAGATTATCTGTTGTTAGCTACCTATACCAATAGGTTTCATATTTCATGATGGCTATAGAAGTTCCAAATATGCTCTGCTTTGATTATGCAAAGATCCCATACTTCCAAAGGAGTACAAGGTGTGTAAATAGCTTAATGTGTCCCAATTTTGATGGATGGTCCAACAGTCTAAGCTGGATCATTCCATGGTTTAAATTTCCAGTTGTAGAATAGAGAAAGAAGTCTGTCCAAACTGTTTAATCTTGGCAGACAAGTAGCTTAGGTAGAGAAATTAAGGTTCCCAACTGCTTAATCTGGGACCTTGGAAGAAATAAGGGTAGAAGTAGATAGAAAAACAAAAGAAAAAGCCAAAGAAAAGAAAAGGCAAGTAAGGGTCTGCAAGTCCAAGTGCACCCTCCAAGAAGAAACAAAAAATGCTAGGCAAAGTAGCTGGGTAAGTAGTTGGGGTTGCAGAAAGGTTATCCTTACCATTGCAGGTATGTTAACTTTGTTTACTAAAGCAAAGTCAAAAAAATTGAGAAGGTGTTCTTCTTCATCAAGTTGCAGCAAGCAGGAAGCATGTCTAACCTCCCTTCTTCCCCTTTCCACTTCATTGCTAACACTCCCCCATCAGCTGAGATTCATGGAAGAAGATTATGGTTTCATGGTGGTTCTTAATCTTTTAGAAGCCACATTTCTTGTCTAAAAATTCTTTTCATTTTGATCTACTCCCTAAACTAAGTTAGTCTCAAACAAACTTAGTGTTTTCTCCCTTCACTCATTTTCCCCATATTAACTCTAACTTTACTATGTAAATCCCCTATATTACCTTTCCCCTACTAGTATTAACACCATGGTGTATAAACCCCAAATTTTGTATAAATATCCCTCCCCTGGTATTATAGCCAATAAGTTCTGTGTCAGGGATCAAATGACACCTGGTCATCTTGATGAACCTAAGTCCAACCCCCTCCCCTCTTCTGAAGTCATTTGGCCCCTTAGAAAACTTCATTTGCCAAAAGAGCCTCATAAATGACCTTGTTTTACCTATACCCGCTTCATTTGCAAAAATAACCCAAAATACCCACTTTGTTCGCTTATCCTAAGTATCGGGCCTGCATTATTGCGCATTGAAAACCATTATAAATCTCCTTTACCCATAAAACCCCTTTGAAATTATCAAAAATCCAAAAAAAACCCCACCTTTTGGCACTTATCCAAAGTTTCTGCGCGCACAGTTGATTTTTTAAATTACATTGAAAAACCTTACAAAGCACCATACCCCGATGGTCTTCCGCCTAAGCGCGCATCCCGAAAATAAATATTAAATAATACCGCGCCCGCGTCCGTATCCACCTATCATGTCATCATCCCGTCAACCGTCGGATCGGACCCACGGGATCCGACGGTCCTTATTGATATCGGAGCGGCCCCCACGACAGAGGTTTAGCGCCCGAGAAAATGACGTAGCGATACGTCAGGGCGCGGCCACGCGTCACCCGTTCAGGACTCTCGGAGCGCCTTCTGACAAGATCTGGTCCGTATCCAAACCGCCCCGAGAAACCATAACAGCTAGCGCTTAACCGTAACCGTCAGAGCATTACCGCCCGGTTTGCCAGTGCCACGTCATGCCCACGACATCTCCGTCCTGCCATCGCATCAGCACTTTTGTCCGCTTCTGGGCCAACTCACCTACCACAGCATCATCCACATGGACCAACAGTAGCCCGCCACCTCACCTGATGACGTCATGCTGACGTCATCCGAGCTTGACCCCACCCTATGACGTCATGCTGACGTCATCACAGAAAAGGCGCCAAATTGCAAAAAATCCATATTATGGCCAAAAATCGCGTTTTTTCATACTTTCTGCTTATTTGCTATTGCTTCTTCTGCATGGTGTTTTACGTTCAAGACTGCGCCACCCCGCTGGAATCAACCTGAAGACCTCCAGAGCACCAATTCCACCCACATTTACGACCACTGCGCGCTGTTTGCCAGGTATTTCTCGCCGTTCATCCTCCATATGCCTAAATTGACTGTAAATTACTCAGAAGGCTTAAGGAACACTGAAACTCACAATTTCACCGGCAATTTCCCTCTGCAACACCTCTATTTACAACTGCAATGACGAAAAACACTAGCTGAGCCTTAATTCCCGAGTTCCTGTCAAAAAACTGTAAACTGCTCGCGCAATTGTGAGACAGTGGGTTAGTCCATTAAAAACCTGCCACAAGAGACAGAGTGAAACCTGACAGTGGTCCTATTCCTAATTCAAACAGTATTTCAATTGCTGTTGGATCAAATCTCCCTCTGCTACCTGAAACTCACTTTCATTGTAAGAAATCATCCCTGGGTTGGTCTGCTCACTTCAAACAGTTCAATTACAGTTCGAAAAGCTTAATAGACCATGGAGACACCAATTGCATTGAACATCAAACCTCTCAATGCCCCTCATAGGGAGTTGGAATGGAAAGCCCTGGGAGATATGGATTATCAAATGTTAGACTGGTTTCCATTAGGCTCCAAATACAATATTCAGATGCTAAATGAGTTGAAAGCCCAGCACCTTAGTGGAGCTGATATCCTAGGGATTTGGGATTCAAACTTGCCCATCTACAACCTCCCCCAGGTAAATTCTATGCCAGAGTTGATTTACAGATGCCAGGAGTGCTATGATCCAGGCCAAAGAGCTGTCCTCAGCCCTACAGGCTCAATTCTGTTCCATGTCACCCCAGAAAGCATAAATGAGATGCTGCATTTCCACACAGCAAAACCATTGACCCCCCTCCACATGCAGAACTTGATAAAGAAGGGGAATAAGTTGTCAAATGACCAAGTCATCAAAATCAACCAGTTGTTTGTACAGTCAGGCTCTGAAGCCATCAGAACTTCCCCTATTGGATATCATTACTTGAATGAATTGGGCAGAATGCTAGTAGATTTGATCAGCTATGTCCTAGGGTTCAAGGGAATGGAGGATGTGGATGAAATCATAATGGCAATGCTGTCTATATTCTCTCCTGGAAAGCCTCCAGCTGTACATTATGACTATGCCACATACATAGCAGACAAGATCCATGAGCAGCTAATGAATCTGCCAAGGGAGAGATTGTTTAGATACTCTTCATACATTTACCATCTATTCTTATTTTATCAACCAGCCAGCTTTCCCATTCCCCTGAAACAAGTTAATGCCCAGGGGAATCCAAGGTCAGTTGTGTTTTGGACCTCTGTTTTTCATCATACCTCTGTATCACCATACACATACTGTGAGTTCATAGACTCGTTCATTTATCCAGCTATGATAGTATTGTATGGTGTTTCTCCTCCAAGGTTAACTGATGACATGAGGATAATTCTCCATCTGAACAAAACCTACAGCATTGGTAATTGGTACTTTTACCAGCACCACACAGTGATCAGAGTTTATGGCTGTCAGTTGAAGCCTTATAGGCTGCCAAGGTATGTCCCCATGAGACTGTTTGCCTTAGAATACTTCAGGCAATTTGGGAATGCCGACTACCTCCACTTCCAAAGTAAGAACAAGAAGGCACAGTTGAAGGTAAGGAGCCAGCTGGGCCCTTTCCTATATAACAAAAGAGAGGAAGGATGGAAAGAGGCGGATGAGATCCTAGAGGGACTCAAGCTGCAAACTAGTTTTGAGTGGGTACCATATGACCCCAATCATTTTGTTTCCCTCAGGAGGATAAGATACAAATTGGGCACCTATTCACATGTGAGGTAGCCCGAGATTGAGAAATACGCCAATACATTGAGCTGGGAAGAGGGTACCCTAGAAGAGGAATTTACTGATAAAGAGCTGCTAGAAAGAGAGGCTAGAAATGTTCAAAAGGAAGTTGACTTGGAAACTTGTGCACAGGTTCCCCCCTCATATAAAAGGCAACTCGGAGCAGCTACTTCATCATCAACAACACATCAGCAAGCTGCCGGGAATACTGCACAGACAACCAGCAAAGGCAAAGAAAAGCAGGTGGAACAACCACCTCCTTTGACAGAAGAACAAGTGGAAACATTGCTGCAGCAACAAGAAGAGATGGAACAGCAGCAAGAAGAACAGCAACAACAGAAAGAAAAAAGGCAGGAACAGCCTGCCCAGCAAGAAGAAACAGTGGAAAACCCCAAGACCACTGAACAAAATATGCCTCCAAGGCAAGAAGTTTCACCTGATGCAACAATCCTCCAAACTCCTCAAAAGGAGGATACATTTATTTTCAGAAAAAGGGACAGAGAGACTCCCCTGACAACATCAGCAACTCATGGGGAGAAAAGACAGAGAGTCAATCCCTTCTCAGAAGAAGAGATGCCAATGGGAAAATCTTTTGGTATGGGCCCACCCAGCAGAGAAGCTTCAGCCAGTTCCTGCCAGCAGGAACAGGACAGAACTATGGGAGGAGAGGTCAGCTCCTCCAGCCAGCAAAGGGAAGGAGAAAAGAGCATCAAGCAGCAATTTATAGACATTAAGAGGAGAAATGAGCCCATCAAAATACAACTGTATAACCATCTGTTAAACATGGCTCCCACCAATCAACAAAGACTCATGTCTGCCTTTGATGTGCAGGAAGGCAAAATGATCATGAGTCATTTTAAGCCAACAGCAGTGCAGCCCCAATCTGCCTCTGACTACTTAAGGACTAACCTGGAAATCCTTGCCAAAGATATCCACCCAATGGATAAGATAGAACTGCACAAGCAAACAGGTGAGATGGTCTATGCTTCCTTAGCAGACCAAACATTGGATAACTACAGGCTACAGAATAGCCTTAATAATACAGCCTCTCAACTAGAGTTGGAGAGAGCATCATCCCAGGCAAAGGACAACAGAATAAGGTCCTTAGAGGATATCATCATAGAGATTGGGCATGATCCCAAAGATATCAAGGGCATACAAGAGATACTAAAGCTGAGGGATGCAGACATGGCAGCTTTGAGGAGAAAGATTAAACTTCCAGCCACAATTCACCCTCAAACAGATGATGTTGCCCAGCAAAGACATGATCAAGAGGTAACTGCTTTGTTGATGTCTCTATACAAGCAGCTGATCCAAACTCAAGAGAAGCTGGGAGAATCGGAGGCTGAAAAAACAGCACTACAGACAGCCTTAAAACAAAGAGAAGAAGGGCAAACTTCCCAGCCTCCTCCTCAGATCATAAATCTTGAGGAAACTGCCCCTATTACTGCTCCTCCTCCTCAACAGAATGAACAGACAGCAACATCTACTTCAGCAGCGCCAACAACTACAGAGCAGGCCCAAAGCCTGGATATGCAAAAGCTGAAGAATGAAATCCAAATCCTGGAAGCTCAAATGACAGAGTTAAATGAGACCAGGGAAAAGTTATCCAAAGTCAATGACAGGCATGATAAATCAAAGAGAGAAGTGGCAGAAAAGGGCAGGGAAATCAAAGCCCTTAAAGACAAGATCAAAGAGCTAGAGAATGAGCTCAAGTTGGATAAGGTGGTGGCTGAGCTTAAAATAGTGCTGTGGGCTAACATTGGTCAATCTATCAATGAGCAATGGCCATATATTGAGACAATCCATGAGCAATTAGAGCTCATTCCAAAGGCACAGAAGGAGGTTCACAGATCAAGAGCTTTATTGAGCAATATGCCTGAAGTGGCCACCAGAATGATCAATGTACTTAACCATAAAACAAGTTCTCAGTTAGCTACCATGGGAATTACAAATAGAACTGAGACTATCCAAATGGTCAAAAGGGTTCTCACACTGAGAAACTTAGTGCAGACATTGGAAAGAAGAACCCAGGATATGCAGACTGAGGTGAAGAGGTTCATGGATAAATTCCTGGTGCTGCAAAACAGAGGACTCCCTAGCTTACTGAACAGCGCAGGGAGATTGCTCATTCATGAGCAGTATGCCAAAAGAGTGAATGCATTTGCCACAAACGAAATCAATGAGAAGCCCAGCAACTCAGAAGAAACAGGGCCAGCTACAGGACAGACTATCTACAACAAGGTAGAACATCTATTTTTTATAATGCATGAGATCAATCACCTGTTTGAGGTGGCTCCCAATTTTTTCAAATATACAGAGGCAGAGGAGACTATGGATGCAATTCTCAGGCATCAACTCCCTACACAAGACTGGTGGACAGATGCAATACAGAAGATTTTGTAAACAGGGAGCCACTCACCAATTTTTGTTTCTTAAAAAATATATCAGTTGTCATGCAGAGCACAGTTTAACAAAATCAGCATGCATTGTGGATTAAAGCTGAGCCAACTCAGCGGATGTATCGACCAACAAAGCAGAAATAGAAAACTACAGGTGGCAGGGCCGAGAAAATACAGCGCAGCAAGAAATAAAGACGCGTTATTCAGCATTAAAGCAAAGCGGCTCAACCGACTCAATGACCTCCAAAGGTCAAATTATCCTCTGACAGACATAAAGAGCATTTATGCTGCATTCAAAGTTGCAATAACTTCTTTTCTACTTTCTGTACGAATCTATGAAGATATTTTCTCTCTCAGATGACTCAATGCCTGAGATATTTTGTATAAACATTCCTATAAAGTCCCCTTCGCATGAGCTTGCAAGGGTTGTGGTTGATTTCTCCTGAAGAAGTTCTTATGCTGTAATCCTTTCAGAAGTTAATAAAGAAAGTGATGGAATTTCTCGGATTTCTGAAGTGTTGAATGCGTACTGGTGTCTGTTGGAAACTGCTGGATTCCTGTGTATTTCACCATACAATAAGTCTCTGTAACTCTCTCTGTTATGTATTTTGTTTGTTAAAATCCATATGTTATCTCACTTTAAATATCTAGCAACAAGGAAAAAGAATAACTTTCAGGATTTATTCAATGAATACCCTGAGTTCAATCTGTGTTGTTAATGAATGTTTTCTTCAGATGCAATCTTGATAAGTGTAATTCTTAACTGCTGCACTTTCAGAATACATCTTTCACAGTGGCCTTTGTCACAGGAATTCAAGTTTGCTCCTGTGCAGCGTGTCTCACTTTCACCTCACCAGCTTAATAGAAAATTCTTAATTGCTTTCTGTTGGTTGACATACATCACCATTTAAGCTAAGTTTGTTTGTCTAAGATACACAATAGGCCCTACAGTTTGAACACCACCAATCCTGCATATCAAATCATTTCACAACTCCAGACTCCGTTGCCCAATGATATTTCACTCCCTAAACACTACATCGTAAGACCTGAAAGAAATCCTTCAACCAAAACATAAACCAAAACCTGAGCATAATAGCTAGCCTAAAACAACATCATAACAGAGACAAATCATAAAGAGAGAGCCCTCTCTGATTACAGTTTGGCTAGAAGCTGTGATCCAAAGGTTGGTTAGTGGTTACCCCGGCCGTATTCCCTTGGGAGTCATAGGGAACAACCTGGGTGTTAACATAATTGGCGACTCCACTGGGGAGTGCTTGAGTTTTTTTCAATTACCATATATTTTCATAGCTACTATCAAGCCTGAAATCAGCCAAGAGGCCTTTAATCTGTTTCTGTATCACATTAACAGCTTTAAGGAGGAGCTTGTTTAGGGAATCTTCATCTTAGCTCTGAGAATATATAGCCATTCTAAAATCTCCATTCAGTCCTTGCAGATATAAAAGCTTCCCACAAAATCCCAAAAAGGTTGGAAGTTGGCTCCTAAGAAAAATCCATGGTATACTAGGGCAAATCCTGACCCCAAACCACCCATCATTGTTGATAATCCAAATACCATCCCTAGAAACATTAGGAGGCAGCAAAGGCAGGAGCAACCTGCTGATTTGACTTCAGAGTCAGATCATCCCAGCCTCATCCCTACTCCATGCAAGGTCCTTTTTCGGTCTACCCCTAGTTCCCCTAGCTCACCGTCCACATCTCAAACTCCTCCTCTCACATCCTCATCCACTGCTCATATCCCCTTGACCAACACTCTAGGTTCATCCTCACTTGTCACCCCTGTCGTACCCGCTGTTCCTATTATCCCAGCTGCCCCTGTTAATCCTCTAAATCCTGTAAATATGGCTAACAGATATGCACCCTTGCAGATACCAGCTAATGCTGCAGCTTTACCTCAAGATTACCAAAGAAAAATCTCATATTTTGACTCCAATGGCCCTCTGACAGCTGTCCAGCATGCGAAGAAGATGCAAGACCATTTTGAGACCTATGAAATAGATGATGACAGTGTCAGAATGAGGATGTTTGTTCAAAGCCTAACCGGGGATGTAAGAACTTGGTTTAGATCCCTGAATGCAAACTCCATTACAACTCCTGATGAACTGTATCAAGCCTTTACTACTAGATGGGAAAAGAAGAAAGATCCTCTGCACATACTTGGTGAATATGAAACAATCAAGAGAGGTCCTCAAGAGACCGTTCTGGAGTATTGTGCTAGATTCAACAATGTGTACAATGCAATACCACAAAACCTAAGACCTCCTCCTGATTTGGCCTTGTACAAATTCCCTGATGGATTTGATCCTGACATGGCATATCAGTTGAAGGAAAGAGAACCTGAAACCCTTGAAGACGCTCAAAAGGCTGCTGTCACAGTGGAGGCAAACCTGATTGCCAAAAGAAACAGGGCAAGGTTGGAAAAGAGAAACATATACAAAGAAGAACCTACAGCCTTTGACCAAAAACTTGATGCAATACTTAATGGTATGAAAAGGTTGGGTGATAGGGTAGAATCAGTTGAGAGAAAAGCATCATGGGAAGCACCACAAAACAACCCTCCTAGGAATCCAAATTTTAGGAGAACTCAAAACCTAAATGTTGGTAAGACCAGTGCTGACCAGGACATAAGACCCCCTTTCCAAGAAAATTATGCAGAAACTTCCACATCAGCTGAGCCCAATGAAGATCCTGAGATTAATTTAATGGGTCTAGATGGTGAAAGTCAAGTTTTCTTAACACAAGAGGATCATGAGGATGATGAAATCAAACTATTCCAAACTAAATCAGGTGAATCCTTTGACTTCAAACAAGGCTATGACACTGCTGTTTATGAAGTCCATAAACAATACAAGCTGAGGAGCAGAACTGTGAATGTTAACCAGCCTGAAAAGAAAAAGGATAATCAGCAGCCCGAAAGAGTTACAGTCATAGAACCTAATGACAAAACGACTTCACATACAGAAGAAGTGATTGTTGAGGAGATCACTGAACCACTGTCCTTAAAACAGCACCCTATGGTCACTCCCCCTGCTCATCCTCATTCAACTCTTTCTCCTCAAGGGATGAGTAAAAAGGATAAGTCCCAAAGTCAAGACAAAAATCAAGAAGAAGATGTAATCAACAAGGAAAGAACTGTCACCTATAACCCCAAGACGCAATCTGAAAAACCTTTTGATCTAGAAACAGAAATTGGCAAATTAAAGATAGCAATTCCTCTCTTAGAACTTGCCAAGCATGACATCTATAAACTACAGATCAAAAGGTCCCTTCAACTCACTAGTAACAAAGATGATGTCAATGTGATGGATGACACCCCAGAACTCCTGTTTGGCCCAGAAGTGGATGGAAAAACAGTAGTCACAGGGGTACTGCCTTTCTATGTCAGTTTACATATTCATGACAAAATACTACACAATGCAATGTTTGATTCAGGTGCTTCTCACAACCTCATGCCAAAAGCAGTCATGGAAAGACTGAATTTGGACATAACAAGACCATACAAGGACCTGTTTTCCTTTGATTCCAGCCAAGTCAAGTGCCTAGGTCTCATAAAAGATTTATGTGTGTCTTTGGTTCAATACCCAAACAAGACAATCCTAATGGATGTGGTAGTTGCTGATATCCCACCTAAGTATGGGATGCTGTTATCAAGATCATGGGGAGCTAAACTCCAAGGTTCCCTGCAATTAGACATGTCATATGCCACCATCTCTGTTTTTGGGCAACCAAAAAGACTGTACAGAGAAACACTAATGAAATACATGGTCAGCAGTGAGGAAAAGCCTCAAAACTTCCCTATATATGATGTCCATTCAGACATAGACTCATACATTCTCTTCAATGACATCACAATGCCCTCAAAAGATGAGGAAACCAAGATATTCATACAAGAGAAAGACTCAAGGGAAAGTTTCACCACCCATGAAACAACAGCCAATCAAACACTAGATGTTGCTGCTGCCCTAGTTGTCCAGAACATCCAATCAAATGATGAGACTGTCCTAGAAGACGAGCTAAAGGAAAAACCACAACTTCTACTCACATTGCCAGCCCATGAAAAGATCATTAAAACTCCTTCCCAACAGGACATTCTATGGTTCCTTGAATTTGATGGCTCAGTCAACAAATTAGGGGCGGGAGCTGGAGTTTGGGTACACAACAAGGAAAACAGGCATGCAGAAGGCAGAGCCTATAGATTAAATTTCAGATGCACTAACAACATGGCTGAATATGAGGCTCTCTTACTAGGTCTTAAGTTAGTAAAGTCCCTACAAGCGATAAAAGTGTCAATCCTAGGAGATTCAGACCTAGTTATCCAACAAGTAAAGGGAAATTTTGTCACCAATGATAAAAGATTGAGGTCTTATAGGTCTGCTGTTGCTGATGTACTAAACTCCTTCTTTGAATTCCAAATCACCAAGATTTCTAGGACCCACAATCTACATGCTCATAGTTTAGCCACCTTTGCAAGTACCTGCAAGCTGCCTTTTGAGCCCCATCATTGTTTTACAGCTGAGATAAAACACAGACCATCTGTCCCAAACAATGTTAAAGATTGGCAAGTATTTGAGGATGATATACAAATAAACAATTTTTTGACTTTGCAGCAAGAATTTGCAGGACTAAATATTGACTCTGAGACAGCAAGTCAATCACAAATACTTGAGACAACAAGTCAATCACAAATATTTGATGGAGCAAGTCCATCACAAATACAGTTTCAACAGACTACTCAGCCAATATCACCCAGAACTGCAAAACTAATGCTGAGTCCAACCATTTTCAACAAGGAAAACATTCAGCAAATTCAACAAATCAACTATGAAGAGGTGGCCAATGCTGAAACTGAAATCATAGAGCTGAAAGACAATTTCCTACCAACAGGCCTAACTCCACTAGAGGACATCTTTGATTCAAATGATATTCCCAGAAAACCAAAAATGCAGCCCCTAAATGCAGCCATTGAAGAATGTAACATAGGTACAATTGACAAACCCAAGATAATTAAATTATCTGCTTCCTTACCTCCTGATCAAAAGCCCAAATACATTGACCTCTTTAAAGAGTTCCAGGATGTTTTTGCATGGAGCTATGAGGACCTAAAGTCCTATGATACCTCTGTAATCCAGCATACTATCCCTCTCAAGCCTGATCAAAAGCCCTTTAAACAAAAATTGAGGAGAATCAATCCTATGCTTCTCCCAGCGATGGAACAAGAAGTACAGAAAATGTTTAAGGCAGGCATCATAGCACCAATCAGATTCTCTGAGTGGATCTCCAACTTAGTCCCTACAAGAAAGAAGACTGGTGAAATTAGGTTGTGTGTGGATTTGAGGAATCTGAACCAAGTATCCCTTAAAGACAATTACCTCTTACCCAAGATGGATCACATTTTGCAGAGAGTAGTGGGGGCTTCCAGAATTTCTCTACTTGATGGATTTTCAGGCTTCAATCAAATCCTAGTTCACCCTGATGATCAGGACAAAACAGCATTTACAACCCCATGGGGAACTTTCAAATATGTAAAGATGCCTTTTGGATTGAAAAATGCAGGGGCAACATTTCAAAGAGCAATGGATATTGCTTTTGCAAAGGAGATTCATGACTTTTTAGTCATTTACCTAGATGACCTTACACCTTTCTCAAAGTCAGACCAAGAACATATAAGACATCTGAGACAGATCTTCCTAAAATGCAGAAAATATGGAATCTCCTTGAATCCTAAGAAATCCCTGTTTGGTTTAGAAGAAGGTAAGCTATTGGGCCATATCATTTCTAAAGATGGCATTAGAATTGACCCAGATAGGATACAAGCTATCCTACAAATGCCTCACCCAAGAAATGTCAAAGAGTTGCAAGGATTCTTGGGAAAAATCAATTTCTTAAGAAGGTTTATCCCAAACCTAGCAGAACTAATCAGATTATTGAATAACATGCTAAAAAAGGATTCAAAAGTCAAATGGACTGTTGAAGCCAATCAAGCCTTTGAAGGTATAAAATTGGCCCTTACCCAAACTCCAATCTTGACCAATCCTCAGTTTGACAGAGAATTTATCATTTTCTCTTTTGCCTCCCAACACACTATTGCTGTTGTTCTATTACAAAAAGATGACCAAGGAAATGAAAAGCCAATTGCTTTCTTTAGCAGAGCTCTTAGAGATGCACCTTTAAAGTATCAAATCATGGAAAAGCAAGCTTATGCTTTAGTCAAAGCCATTAAAGACTTTAGGATTTATATCCTTTATTCCCATGTTATAGCATATGTGCCAAGTCCTATTGTCAAAGACATTCTCACCCAAGAAAATTTAGAGGGCAGAAGAGGAAAATGGATTGCCAGCATCTTGGAATTTGACATTGAGATAAAACCTACAAAACTAATAAAAGGGCAAGGCTTGGCCAAATTAATGACAGATACAAATTTTCAAGCCTTAGACATCAATCAGCTGGACAGTGAACCGGAGCTGGCGACTCCAAAGATCAATGTAGCCTTTGAACAATCTCCTTGGTACTCTGATATCTGTTATGTCTTGCAAAACCTGTGTGCTCCCCCAGGACTGTCCAAAACTAAGTGTAGGTTCTTGAAAA
Source organism: Pinus tabuliformis (assembly GCA_031772625.1). Lineage (NCBI taxonomy): Eukaryota > Viridiplantae > Streptophyta > Pinopsida > Pinales > Pinaceae > Pinus > Pinus tabuliformis. Next base: position 335,061,801 of record CM062810.1, on the reverse strand, counting down.
TGAAAACATCAAGATTTTGTGTGATGGATGGCAATCTGCTTTGGAAAAACCATGAAGGTATATTGCTGCACTGTTTAATTGAAAATGAAGCTGACAATATCATAAAAGAATTTCATGCAGGTGACTGTGGTGGACACTTGTACTGGAAGTCCACTGTGGACAAGATACTAAGGGCTGGATACTACTGGCCCACCATGTTCTCTGATGTCAAGAAATTCATCACCTCATGTCATAAATGTCAAGTGTTTGAAGGAAAGAGACAGTTGCTGCCACTTCCTTTAAGGCCTATTGCAACAGAGAGACCTTTTCAACAATGGGGATTGGACTTCATTGGGGAAATTCATCCCTCATCTTCAGGCCAACACAGATGGATCTTAACAGCCACAGACTACTTCACTAAGTGGATTGAAGCTGCCCCATGCAGACAAGCCAATGATTCAATAATTATTCAGTTCTTGGAGAACAACATATTGGCTAGATTTGGCTGCCCTGACAAAATAATTACAGACAATGCTGCTGCTTTCAGATCTAAAAAGATGGTGAATTTCTGCCATAAATTTCATATTACCTTGGGCCATTCTACTGCATACTATCCCCAAGGAAATGGCCTTGCTGAATCATCAAACAAAAGCCTTGTAAACATTATAAAGAAAGTACTGGAAGAGAACAAAAAGAATTGGCACAAGAAGCTTGTGAATGCCCTATGGGCAGATAGACTAACAACCAAAAGATCAATTGGGACCAGCCCATATGAGTTGGTTTATGGATTAGAGGCCAATTTCCCCTCATCCTTAGGAGTGCCTGTTATGAAGCTTCTCCAAGAAAGCCAAGCTGAACCAAATGACATGCAAAGAAGGATAAATCAAATCATATGTCTGCAGCAAACCAGAGATCAAGTTTTCAGCAGAGTTCAGGTATTACAACAAAAACTGAAGAAGGCCTTTGACAGAAGAACCAAAGCAAAAGATTTTAATGTTGGTGATAAAGTCCTCAAGTGGGATGCAAGGAGAGAAGACAAAGGAAAACATGGAAAATTTGATTCCTTATGGAGAGGACCATTTGCTGTCCAAGCAGTGCAAGGTAACAACACTTACTTCCTAAAAAGTCTTAGTGAAACTGACTTGGATGAAGGTCCTGTGAATGGCAGGATGCTGAAGCATTATTTTGACTATTACCCATGAATACAGCCTGAGGTTCCCTTGTATATATGCAGATGTATATATTATTTTCTGTTTAGATTGTAAAAATGCAGTTTTTTGAAGATTATTGACTATCAGCAGAAGGCACATAGAATCAGAGATAAACCAAGAAGGAAAAGCACAATTTTGGCATTTCAAAGCAGCATACGGCAAGTTTTGGATAAAACATGTCAAGGGCCAAGGCAATCTGACCTGCTGTTCTTGGTCTTTCAAATGAAAAACCATCCCCATGTGGAGCCACTGTTAGCTACCTATACCAATAGGTTTCATATTTCATGATGGCTATAGAAGTTCCAAATATGCTCTGCTTTGATTATGCAAAGATCCCATATTTCCAAAGGAGTACAAGGTGTGTAAATAGCTTAATGTGTCCCAATTTTGATGGATGGTCCAACAGTCTAAGCTGGATCATTCCATGGTTTAAATTTCCAGTTGTAGAATAGAGAAAGAAGTCTGTCCAAACTGTTTAATCTTGGCAGACAAGTAGCTTAGGTAGAGAAATTAAGGTTCCCAACTGCTTAATCTGGGACCTTGGAAGAAATAAGGGTAGAAGTAGATAGAAAAACAAAAGAAAAAGCCAAAGAAAAGAAAAGGCAAGTAAGGGTCTGCAAGTCCAAGTGCACCCTCCAAGAAGAAACAAAAAATGCTAGGCAAAGTAGCTGGGTAAGTAGTTGGGGTTGCAGAAAGGTTATCCTTACCATTGCAGGTATGTTAACTTTGTTTACTAAAGCAAAGTCAAAACAATTGAGAAGGTGTTCTTCTTCATCAAGTTGCAACAAGCAGGAAGCATGTCTAACCTCCCTTCTTCCCCTTTCCACTTCATTGCTAACACTCCCCCATCAGCTGAGATTCATGGAAGAAGATTATGGTTTCATGGTGGTTCTTAATCTTTTAGAAGCCACATTTCTTGTCTAAAAATTCTTTTCATTTTGATCTACTCCCTAAACTAAGTTAGTCTCAAACAAACTTAGTGTTTTCTCCCTTCACTCATTTTCCCCATATTAACTCTAACTTTACTATGTAAATCCCCTATATTACCTTTCCCCTACTAGTATTAACACCATGGTGTATAAACCCCAAATTTTGTATAAATATCCCTCCCCTGGTATTATAGCCAATAAGTTCTGTGTCAGGGATCAAATGACACCTGGTCATCTTGATGAACCTAAGTCCAACCCCCTCCCCTCTTCTGAAGTCATTTGGCCCCTTAGAAAACTTCATTTGCCAAAAGAGCCTCATAAATGACCTTGTTTTACCTATACCCGCTTCATTTGCAAAAATAACCCAAAATACCCACTTTGTTCGCTTATCCTAAGTATCGAGCCTGCATTATTGCGCATTGAAAACCATTATAAATCTCCTTTACCCATAAAACCCCTTTGAAATTATCAAAAATCCAAAAAAAACCCACCTTTTGGCACTTATCCAAAGTTTCTGCGCGCACAGTTGATTTTTTAAATTACATTGAAAAACCTTACAAAGCACCATACCCCGATGGTCTTCCGCCTAAGCGCGCATCCCGAAAATAAATATTAAATAATACCGCGCCCGCGTCCGTATCCACCTATCATGTCATCATCCCGTCAACTGTCGGATCGGACCAACGGGATCCGACGGTCCTTATTTATATCGGAGCGGCCCCCACAACAGAGGTTTAGCGCCCGAGAAAATGACGTAGCGATACGTCAGGGCGCGGCCACGCGTCACCCGTTCAGGACTCTCGGAGCGCCTTCTGACAAGATCTGGTCCGTATCCAAACCGCCCCGAGAAACCATAACAGCTAGCGCTTAACCGTAACCGTCAGAGCATTACCGCCCGGTTTGCCAGTGCCACGTCATGCCCACGACATCTCTGTCCTGCCATCGCATCAGCACTTTTGTCCGCTTCTGGGCCAACTCACCTGCCACAGCATCATCCACATGGACCAACAGTAGCCCGCCACCTCACCTGATGACGTCATGCTGACATCATCCGAGCTTGACCCCACCCTATGACGTCATGCTGACGTCATCACAGAAAAGGTGCCAAATTGCAAAAAATCCATATTATGGCCAAAAATCGCGTTTTTTCATACTTTCTGCTTATTTGCTATTTCTTCTTCTGCATGGTGTTTTACATTCAAGACTGCGCCACCCCGCTGGAATCACCCTGAAGACCTCCAGAGCACCAATTCCACCCACATTTACGACCACTGCACGCTGTTTGCCAGGTATTTCTCGCCGTTCATCCTCCATATGCCTAAATTGACTGTAAATTACTCACAAGGCTTAAGGAACACTGAAACTCACAATTTCACCAGTAATTTCCCTCTGCAACACCTCTATTTACAACTGCAATGACGAAAAACACTAGCTGAGCCTTAATTCCCGAGTTCCTATCAAAAAACTGTAAACTGCTCACGCAATCGTGAGACAGTGGGTTAGTCCATTAAAAACCTGCCACAAGAGACAGAGTGAAACCTGACAGTGGTCCTATTCCTAATTCAAACAGTATTTCAATTGATGTTGGATCAAATCTCCCTCTGCTACCTGAAACTCACTTTCATTGTAAGAAATCATCCCTGGGTTGGTCTGCTCACTTCAAACAGTTCAATTACAGTTCGAAAAGCTTAATAGACCATGGAGACACCAATTGCATTGAACATCAAACCTCTCAATGCCCCTCATAGGGAGTTGGAATGGAAAGCCCTGGGAGATATGGATTAGCAAATGTTAGACTGGTTTCCATTAGGCTCCAAATACAATATTCAGATGCTAAATGAGTTGAAAGCCCAGCACCTTAGTGGAGCTGATATCCTAGGGATTTGGGATTCAAACTTGCCCATCTACAACCTCCCCCAGGTAAATTCTATGCCAGAGTTGATTTACAGATGCCAGGAGTGCTATGATCCAGGCCAAAGAGTTGTCCTCAGCCCTACAGGCTCAATTCTGTTCCATGTCACCCCAGAAAGCATAAATGAGATGCTGCATTTCCACACAGCAAAACCATTGACCCCCCTCCACATGCAAAACTTGATAAAGAAGGGGAATAAGTTGTTAAATGACCAAGTCATCAAAATCAACCAGCTGTTTGTACAGTCAGGCTCTGAAGCCATCAGAACTTCCCCTATTGGATATCATTACTTGAATGAATTGGGCAGAATGCTAGTAGATTTGATCAGCTATGTCCTAGGGTTCAAGGGAATGGAGGATGTGGATGAAATCATAATGGCAATGCTGTCTATATTCTCTCCTGGAAAGCCTCCAGCTGTACATTATGACTATGCCACATACATAGCAGACAAGATCCATGAGCAGCTAATGAATCTGCCAAGGGAGAGATTGTTTAGATACTCTTCATACATTTACCATCTATTCTTATTTTATCAACCAGCCAGCTTTCCCATTCCCCTGAAACAAGTTAATGCCCAGGGGAATCCAAGGTCAGTTGTGTTTTGTACCTCTGTTTTTCATCATACCTCTGTATCACCATACACATACTGTGAGTTCATAGACTCGTTCATTTATCCAGCTATGACAGTATTGTATGGTGTTCCTCCTCCAAGGTTAACTGATGACATGAGGAGAATTCTCCATCTGAACAAAACCTACAGCATTGGTAATTGGTACTTTTACCAGCACCACACAGTGATCATAGTTTATGGCTGTCAGTTGAAGCCTTATAGGCTGCCAAGGTATGTCCCCATGAGACTGTTTGCCTTAGAATACTTCAGGCAATTTGGGAATGCCGACTACCTCCACTTCCAAAGTAAGAACAAGAAGGCACAGTTGAAGGTAAGGAGCCAGCTGGGCCCTTTCCTATATAACAAAAGAGAGGAAGGATGGAAAGAGGCGGATGAGATCCTAGAGGGACTCAAGCTGCAAACTAGTTTTGAGTGGGTACCATATGACCCCAATCATTTTGTTTCCCTCAGGAGGATAAGATACAAATTGGGCACCTATTCACATGTGAGGCAGCCTGAGATTGAGAAATACGCCAATACATTGAGCTGGGAAGAGGGTACCCTAGAAGAGGAATTTACTGATAAAGAGCTGCTAGAAAGAGAGGCTAGAAATGTTCAAAAGGAAGCTGACTTGGAAACTTGTGCACAGGTTCCCCCCTCATATAAAAGGCAACTCGGAGCAGCTACTTCATCATCAACAACACATCAGCAAGCTGCCGGGAATACTGCACAGACAACCAGCAAAGGCAAAGAAAAGCAGGTGGAACAGCCACCTCCTTTGACAGAAGAACAAGTGGAAACATTGCTGCAGCAACAAGAAGAGATGGAACAGCAGCAAGAAGAACAGCAACAACAGAAAGAACAAAGGCAGGAACAACCTGCCCAGCAAGAAGAAACAGTGGAAAACCCCAAGACCACTGAACAAAATATGCCTCCAAGGCAAGAAGTTTCACCTGATGCAACAATCCTCCAAACTCCTCAAAAGGAGGATACATTTATTTTCAGAAAAAGGGACAGAGAGACTCCCCTGACAACATCAGCAACTCATGGGGAGAAAAGACAGAGAGTCAATCCCTTCTCAGAAGAAGAGATGCCAATGGGAAAATCTTTTGGTATGGGCCCACCCAGCAGAGAAGCTTCAGCCAGTTCCTGCCAGCAGGAACAGGACAGAACTATGGGAGGAGAGGTCAGCTCCTCCAGCCAGCAAAGGGAAGGAGAAAAGAGCATCAAGCAGCAATTTATAGACATTAAGAGGAGAAATGAGCCCATCAAAATACAACTGTATAACCATCTGTTAAACATGGCTCCCACCAATCAACAAAGACTCATGTCTGCCTTTGATGTGCAGGAAGGCAAAATGATCATGAGTCATTTTAAGCCAACAGCAGTGCAGCCCCAATCTGCCTCTGACTACTTAAGGACTAACCTGGAAATCCTTGCCAAAGATATCCACCCAATGGATAAGATAGAACTGCACAAGCAAACAGGTGAGATGGTCTATGCTTCCTTAGCAGACCAAACATTGGATAACTACCGGCTACAGAATAGCCTTAATAATACAGCCTCTCAACTAGAGTTGGAGAGAGCATCATCCCAGGCAAAGGACAACAGAATAAGGTCCTTAGAGGATATCATCATAGAGATTGGGCATGATCCCAAAGATATCAAGGGCATACAAGAGATACTAAAGCTGAGGGATGCAGACATGGCAGCTTTGAGGAGAAAGATTAAACTTCCAGCCACAATTCACCCTCAAACAGATGATGTTGCCCAGCAAAGACATGATCAAGAGGTAACTGCTTTGTTGATGTCTCTATATAAGCAGCTGATCCAAACTCAAGAGAAGCTGGGAGAATCGGAGGCTGAAAAAACAGCACTACAGACAGCCTTAAAACAAAGAGAAGGAGGGCAAACTTCCCAGCCTCCTCCTCAGATCATAAATCTTGAGGAAACTACCCCTATTACTGCTCCTCCTCCTCAACAGAATCAACAGACAGCAACATCTACTTCAGCAGCGCCAACAACTACAGAGCAGGCCCAAAGCCTGGATATGCAAAAGCTGAAGAATGAAATCCAAATCCTGGAAGCTCAAATGACAGAGTTAAATGAGACCAGGGAAAAGTTATCCAAAGTCAATGACAGGCATGATAAATCAAAGAGAGAAGTGGCAGAAAAGGGCAGGGAAATCAAAGCCCTTAAAGACAAGATCAAAGAGCTAGAGAATGAGCTCAAGTTGGATAAGGTGGTGGCTGAGCTTAAAATAGTGCTGTGGGCTAACATTGGTCAATCTATCAATGAGCAATGGCCATATATTGAGACAATCCATGAGCAATTAGAGCTCATTCCAAAGGCACAGAAGGAGGTTCACAGATCAAGAGCTTTATTGAGCAATATGCCTGAAGTGGCCACCAGAATGATCAATGTACTTAACCATAAAACAAGTTCTCAGTTAGCTACCATGGGAATTACAAATAGAACTGAGACTATCCAAATGGTCAAAAGGGTTCTCACACTGAGAAACTTAGTGCAGACATTGGAAAGAAGAACCCAGGATATGCAGACTGAGGTGAAGAGGTTCGTGGATAAATTCCTGGTGCTACAAAACAGAGGACTCCCTAGCTTACTGAACAGCGCAGGGAGATTGCTCATTCATGAGCAGTATGCCAAAAGAGTGAATGCATTTGCCACAAACGAAATCAATGAGAAGCCCAGCAACTCAGAAGAAACAGGGCCAGCTACAGGACAGACTATCTACAACAAGGTAGAACATCTATTATTTATAATGCATGAGATCAATCACCTGTTTGAGGTGGCTCCCAATTTTTTCAAATATACAGAGGCAGAGGAGACTATGGATGCAATTCTCAGGCATCAACTCCCTACACAAGACTGGTGGACAGATGCAATATAGAAGATTTTGTAAACAGTGATCCACTCACCAATTTTTGTTTCTTAAAAAATATATCAGTTGTCATGCAGAGCACAGTTTAACAAAATCAGCATGCATTGTGGATTAAAGCTGAGCCAACTCAGCGGATGTATCGACCAACAAAGCAGAAATAGAAAACTACAGGTGGCAGGGCCGAGAAAATACAGCGCAACAAGAAATAAAGACGCGTTATTCAGCATTAAAGCAAAGCGGCTCAACCGACTCAATGACCTCCAAAGGTCAAATTATCCTCTGACAGACATAAAGAGCATTTATGCTGCATTCAAAGTTGCAATAACTTCTTTTCTACTTTCTGTACGAATCTATGAAGATATTTTCTCTCTCAGATGAATCAATGCCTGAGATATTTTGTATAAACATTCCTATAAAGTCCCCTTCGCATGAGCTTGCAAGGGTTGTGGTTGATTTCTCCTGAAGAAGTTCTTATGCTGTAATCCTTTCAGAAGTTAATAAAGAAAGTGATGGAATTTCTTGGATTTCTGAAGTGTTGAATGCGTACTGGTGTCTGTTGGAAACTGCTGGATTCCTGTGTATTTCGCCATACAATAAGTCTCTGTAACTCTCTCTGTTATGTATTTTGTTTGTTAAAATCCATATGTTATCTCACTTTAAATATCTAGCAACAAGGAAAAAGAATAACTTTCAGGATTTATTCAATGAATACCCTGAGTTCAATCTGTGTTGTTAATGAATGTTTTCTTCAGATGCAATCTTGATAAGTGTAATTCTTAACTGCTGCACTTTCAGAATACATCTTTCACAGTGGCCTTTGTCACAGGAATTCAAGTTTGCTCCTGTGCAGCGTGTCTCACTTTCACCTCACCAGCTTAATAGAAAATTCTTAATTGCTTTCTGTTGGTTGACATACATCACCATTTAAGCTAAGTTTGTTTGTCTAAGATACACAATAGGCCCTGCAGTTTGAACACCACCAATCCTGCATATCAAATCATTTCACAACTCCAGACTCCATTGCCCAATGATATTTCACTCCCTAAACACTACATCGTAAGACCTGAAAGAAATCCTTCAACCAAAACATAAACCAAAACCTGAGCATAATAGCTAGCCTAAAACAACATCATAACAGAGACAAATCATAAAGAGAGAGCCCTCTCTGATTACAGTTTGGCTAGAAGCTGTGATCCAAAGGTTGGTTAGTGGTTACCCCGGCCGTATTCCCTTGGGAGTCATAGGGAACAACCTGGGTGTTAACATCTGCAACCATCACAAAGTTACATGCATCTTCATAAAAAATAACTAACTATAAAAGTAAGAGAAGTAGATTACCTCATGTCTCCGTGTAGATTTGTTGGAGAGCACAATGCAGCTAGGTGGAAGTCCCCTGTTCGGGCTCCAGATCAAGTCCTGCACATAGAAGAGACAAGCATAATCACAACATACAACTCTGATAACTAATACATGAATACACAAAAGAACATCTAGTTACACATAACTAAGCTACTCATGCTAAAAGGTATTGGACAAACAACTGAATAAATGATAGTACCAACACCACGGAGTAGACAGTACAATTACAGTTCTATATTAATGTTGGAAGAGTGATTACAAACATCTGTTGTATCAACCTTCCCTTACCCCTCTAGCTTCTCTCTCTCTCTCCCTTCTTACCAACTTCTTATGATTTGAGACAATGCTCAACAATCAAGTATGCTATCCTTTCAAATTCTCTGACCTTTATCACCATAACCCTAGATTTGCTTATGTATCAATTGAGTTAGGGTTGCCAAGTTCCTCCTTGAGTTCCCTAGGGTAAAAGAAATGAAGTTTCCATGCTTTTCAGCTCTTTCCCATTTGCCTCCTTCATTAGGATTAGAAATCCTCCAATCTGGATGTTTCTTTTCTTTTCTTGAGTGATTTTAGGAACAAATATCTATATATTTATGAGTCAATTCATTCCTTTGACCCTTAGAACTTCACTAGGATCCACTAATGATGTTCCCGAACTAGCAACTTGAGTTAGTTGGGTCACTAACGCACCCTTAGGCTTGCACAGAAGCTTTATAAAGCAGGTTGTCAGTGCATAGCCAGTGTTAGTGTGGAAACAAGGCATGTGATCTTGGTCTTTGCTTCAGCTATCATGTCTTTCCCCTCTGAGTTTATGAGGAGGTCAATTTGTTGTATAATAGATGCCCCCTAAAGTATGAGATTAGAGGCTGTGACGATGGCAAAAATACTTTACTTAACTGTAATTTTCCTTCAAAAGAGAGAGAGAGGATCGGAGCTTTCGGTGGTACGGGAAACCTGATACAACACATATATATATAACTACTAAAATCATGTCTTGAGTTCAGCATTCCCATGCTCAATACCTATGTCAAAGTGCCTTTCTCATAAAAGAGATATGACGATGTTGGCCACCGATAAGCACAATGTGGATCCGGTGTCATAATAGGATCATTCTGATGAGCTGTCTCCAAAAAACAATATACACAACTTGGGAGAGGAAACAAGGTTGATTGATGCAAACCTCTACCCAAGGTCTTGATATCCGCTTCACCGAACAACATAGATCAATGCATTTGAATATATGCGTTGATGTCGAACATGCACGAAATCATCTGATTACCAGTCAATAATGGAGACCGTTAATAGACACGAGGAAGGCCATCGATAATGGTGATGGTCTCCAAGATGCACAGTACAATCTAACGAGTGTGAAATATGGTTTTGTCATCGAACACTCGTAGAGTCGCTTAACCAGGAGCCAATAATGAGAACCCCTAATCAAACACAAGGAAACTTGCCACTAATGTCTACAAGTACCAAGGCACTGAATTTTTTTCTGGGTTGTCTTCCTAGATAGAGTGTTGAAGTCAATAGGAAGATACTTGTCGAAAGGTAGGAAATAATGTGTCCTACATCAATCGACACGAAACAGGACAAGAATTATTTGTTTTTTGAGGAACCTTTGAGCATTGGGTCTAAACAATAGAGGGCATGACGAAAGGATATGCTTGATGGGTTGATGGAGGAAACAAAAGGTTAACCCTTGAACAATAGAAGGCACGACAATGGTTTTAACCATGCAGCACTAGACTCATGAACGCCAAAGAGTGTTAGGATACAGAGATGCAAGAACATCAGGGTATTTAGGCTAAACTCATAGGATGGTAGGATTCATATTGAGAGGCTGTCAGAAAGAAGGTTTATCTGAGGGAGTGCCATGTTCAAGGGAACGACTGCTACCAAACCATGCTTCCTAATACTGAATGCAGTAGTATTGTCTACTTTCCTCATCTAATTAGTTTAGTGAGTCCAAATGGGTAAACTCGTCGATCTTTTCATGTTTTAAGAGTCTGAAAAGGACCGTGAAAAGAAAAACTCTATACCCTATCTAATTAGTTTAATGAGTCCATACAGGAAAACTTGTCAATCTTTTCATGTTTTGAGAGTCTGAAAAGGATCATAAAAAGAGTGACTCTATATCTTGTCTGTGTAGTTTAATGAGTCCGGACTAGACAACTCGGTGGTCTTTTCATATTTAGAGAGTCTGAAAAGATCGTAAAGAGCAACTCCATGGTGGTCCCTTTGTCATAGTTGTTAACCGGGTGCGACGAAAGTTTAATAGTATACCCGAATCAGTTACTTTTCCATGAGTTAATCTATTGGATCCAGATAAAGAGAAACCTATGTTCAATAGATGTCTACCTCATTTTTTTACGAGTACGAAGAGACGAACTAAACTCTTTTTTTGTCGTGAATTTTTAATGAGTCATGCTATGACAAACTCAATACCTTCATCAAATTTTAATGATTCAAATGAAGAAAACTCAAGATATATTTTTTGGTTTAGTGAGCAAGGAAAAAGAGGTAAAAGAACTGCTCATTCCTCCTTCATAAATTTAACGAGCCCGAAGGAGGGGGAAACAGGGATTTTTCAATTTAAGAGCGAGAAATGGTCCCAAAAAAGCAAGTGCTTTGGTTGTTGTCGTATATGTTTAATGAGCTTGGTGACAAAAACTCATGATTTTTCAGGTTAACAAGCGCGAAAAGTACCTAAAAGAATGATCGGGTCATCTTTATAAATGTTTAACGAGCCTAAAGACAAAACTCAGGATTTTTTCATTTTAATGAGTGAGAAAAAAGTGCCTAAAAAGAATGCTCTAATTATCTTTTTCAATTTAATGAGCTAAAAAAAGAGCAAAAAAGAATTGCTTAGACCATCGTCGTATATGTTTACCAAGCCCAACGATGACAAACTCAGGGATTTTTCAGTTCTAGAGTGAGAAACATCCTATAAAAGAAAGCACTCATATCTTCGTTGTAGTAGTTTAACAAGCCCAAAAAAGGAGACTCGAGGTTTTTTGGATTAACGAGCAAGAAAAATACCATAAAAAGAAGACTCGATCTTCTTAATGGTAGTTTAATGAGCTTGAAGAAGGAGACTTGAGTATTTTTCGGATTAACGAGCAAGAAAAATACCATAAAAATAATGCTTGATCTTCTTTGTGGTAGTTTAACGAGCCTGAAGAAGGAGACTCGAGGATTTTTGGATTAATGAGCAAGAAAAATACCCTAAAAAGAATGCTTGATATTTCTTGATCTCATGCTTGACAATAGAAGGTTCTATGCCATGGATTTCCTCATAAGACCAAGGAGAAACATCGCGGAAGTCCTTAAAAGGGTAGGTGAAGCTCGTAATTTCCTCAGAATTACGATTGGCTTCAATCTGTATGTTTTCCACGATGCCTGTCTTGACTGAAATATCGATGAGCAATGTCTTTGAAAGATGGCCCATGTTTCCCTCCGAGTCCAAAGTTTGGATAGTCGTATATGGTGAGGAAATGATTTCTTGTGCGTCAGGTGACAGGATTTGAAGAGGCATCATGTCCGAATCAAATATCGAAACACGATGGTGCGAGTCCTCCCAAGGTTGCTCTTCTAAACTCATGATCTCTATAATAGCTTTGTCCTTAGGTAGGACTTGATTGAGTGGATCAAATAAGGAGCCGTTATGGGAGGGGAAGTGGTACCATTAGCCATAACCAAAGTGACCAGAGATGTGGATGCAGATTGAATGGCTTGGTAGGCCAATTCAGCTGGTGACAGCAGCATTTGTTCTCCATATGTGTCAATATCTAAAGGAGCCAGTAGGATCCATGGATTAGTCTGTTCATGAGGAATAGATGAAAGCATATTGACCATCTATGAAACCTTAGGTGGCTAAAGAGGGAAACAATCCATTAGGGAAGAAGCCTTCAGAAGACCAGTACCGATACTAATGTAAGTGTCAGGTACACCACCCACTAAGGGTACTGGGCTGCTAGATAACAGGAAGTAATCTGGGGTGCAAAAGAAGAGTTGGTCCACTGTGACTATCTTTCCATCCAAGGGAAGTAGGATGATGTGAAAGACTGAAGATACAATGGCATTCATGACATAAGTCCAATTGCAGCCCAAACGCAGATTATATATGAGTTTATGATCCACAACTTCAATATCCACCATTATTGTTTTCCCATTCAAGGTGATGGGATAGCTAGCTAGGTAACCTTTTGGGATGAAAGTGTGGCCATCGAAAGCTTTAAGGGAATTCGACGGCGTCGTTAGGGTTGGAGAACCCAGAGTGAGCCAACATGTAGCCAACATGACGGAGGTAGAAGCACCTTCGTCAATGACAGTTCTATGTATACCTTTACCTTTCGAAAAGATTTGCACCTGAAATGCAAGCTGGTGAGAAAGGGGAGGTTTACACTTTTCCATGTTGAAAATTGCAAGCATGGAATCTTGTGGGTCGATACCACCAATGGCTGAAAGCAAAGCTTTCCTTTGTGCTGGACATGTTTTTAATACTTCGAGCGATGACATAGCTGATGGCGCTTGCACCAAGTCTTCTACAATGCTGTAGTTTTGGGCGGCACATGCAGATGTATTATGCATTGTGCATCGAAGTGCCCCTTTGGGGGGCCGAATTACAAGGTCAGCAACTGGCCTTTCGATATGCAAATCGTTGGGTGGCGGTGGTTTTTGACTTGAGAAAGGTTCCTTTGCATGACCGAGAGGAGCTCCATAAGATTTAGCTCTTGTTTGTAGATCTACCATTTCAAAGGTGTAAACGGTAGAAGATCCTTCACTAGATGAAGGATGTTGCAAACCACCATTGCCCCCTTGCGGAGGTTGAGGTTGGTTTGCAATAAGATTTTGCTACTACTGAGCATGGAAAGGATTATTCAGGACAGCGGTGGTCCTACCAGTATCCTTTTGAGCAATGAAATTTGTGCATTCTTGAAGACGCAGACACAGATATGTCATGTGGTCTTCAGCACAGATTTTGCAAGGGAATATGGCAGGTTTATCCTTTCCATCGTCAGGAGGCGCAGCAGCCTTCTATTCTTGGTTTTGCTATTTTGTTGACTATTCCTCAGAAGGAGAGATCTTTTTCTTATTCTTCTTGTTCTTACCACCGGGATGTTGCATAAACTACACAGAGTTTATAGCAGTGGTAGGAAGAGCAGCCGATTTGGTAGTAGTGGAAGCATTGAAGTTGCGAGGGGCATTGGGGATTACATCGTAAAGAGTGCCAGACTATGAATTTATCATATCTAAGTGTTGGGCATGATGTATGGATTGGTCTTCTATGACCGTACCACCTAAGGCGACATCCTTAGGAATTTGGGGGAGTAGGGACTTGCAGAACCAATTCACTAAGAGATAGTTTGGGAGGGGAGCTTTGACTAACCTCTGCTTACGTCTCCATTCATGTATATGATCAGAGATGTGGGTGGCGGTATCCTGACGTAATTAAGTGAGGAGCTCTATCCCAGTCTCATAGCGGATGGGTAGATGGAAGTGCTTTAGGAATTCCATCGCTAGAGCATCGAAGGTATTTACTGACGTGTGTGGTAACTCAATGTACCACTTAGCTGTGTTGCCAGTGAGGGTGTGGGGAAAAAGACGTAACCGGACACTATCATCCACCATGGAGTTGGAAACACTCCAAAGATGGTAGGTGGTGATATGAGTGCCTGGATCCTCCCCTTGTTTCCCATCGAACTTGGGGATGTCCGTTGGTATCTTATGCAGCATTGGCGGCCATTGTAAGTTATGATAGATGGGGTCATTTGTAAGTTTGTACAATTTGGGGATATCCAATGTTGCCAAGAAAGGCAGATTGTGTGGTGCCCCCAACTCGGACCAAGGCAACGACATATGACTTGAGGAGCCTTGCACTCCTCCCATCATTTGAGTCCCAATATTATACATTGGCTGCGTGGTATAGTAGTTGCCTTGAGGTATGGCGTTGCAGTGTGGATTTCTATGGGGATTTTGATACTGGGGTATATAATTTCCGCTAGGATAAGCGGTGACCCCTTGACTCATTTGAATTTGTGAGTAGGGTTCCCCCATGGATTGGTTGGGACCTCCTTGAGGATTCCCACCCATCACAGAATTAACCATTTGTCCTTGATTGACATAAGGAACGCTTATGTCAATTAGCGACTGACCATGCATGCCTGAGAATGGAGGGGGAACTGTTACGTTCCCTACCGGCATGTGCATATTGTGAATGCCCGTAGATACTTGAATCTGGGGGATTGAATTATATAATGGCGGCCGACCATATTGTTGGTGGATGGGAACCGTGCCCATCTTGCCATATTGAGCGTTATAGGGAGCGTTATATGTGGCACTTGTCGAAGGTATGCAGTTTGACACTAAAGGGGTGGAACTCGGCATCGGCTGGGTTCCACTCGTAGAGGGTGTCATGTGAGTGGTTGTACCTAGGACAAATGGGATAGCGGGGTTCGCCATCGACGGTGTTGTGGTGACTGTTGACTGGGGAAGTGGTGGAGGACCAAAAGTGTCCCTAAAGTCCCACGGCCCGTTAGTCATCAACAAGATATATGGAAATGTTCCAACTGCCGAAGCAGGAAGTACAGGTATCACGGGAGCCAAGACTAGTTCCAATGGATTCATGAGCACAGGGTTAAAGTGAGGAAGAAATCCTTCGATGAAGAAATCCTCCGGAAAACTTAAATCGTCAGTTGTCCAAACAGATTCCATGTGAGATCTGGGAGACTGATTCCCTGAAGATGGGGAATCCGGTTCACTGGAACTTGGAGGATCTTCCACAATGAGTGGAGGAAGTCCTAGCAATCGTCTAGATTGACGACGAGGGTTGGATGTAGCCACGATGACCGTTAATTTTTATGAATAAATTTTATCGTGGTATTTGTTAAAGTCACAAGTGATAACACTCGGGTACCTAAAAAATATAAAAAATACTCTAAGTTAATCAATCAGCAAATAGAGGGAAATGGCCCTGTTTGATAAGCACTGATCACCGGAGATGAAACCCAGTATCACAGAGAATGACAGAGAGGGCTAGCCAAATGTACAATTACGGTTACTCTTGAGCTTTTCCCAAACCTCAAATTGAGGGGCCAAGTACTCTCGTGAAGACGAGCACCCTCCCAAAAACTAAAGACAGAGTAGGTCCATCTGTGTTAGGTACCAGGGCAGCCCACCCTAGTCACCTTGTGTAAGTCCCTAAAAGCTTGGCCACTAAGGATACCTCAAATCACAGACACTACCGGGGGGGACATAGTCGCAGACAGTACGTTGTGTGGGCAGGATACCTGAGTCCTCGACTCAGCTCCAAAATCCCTGAAGGGATCCCCAATACACAGAATACCCAAAGGAGTTGCAAGCGAAGGCGGGCTACCTTCACTTATAGTCTGATGTTGTCTCGTATTTTGCTCCGCTTTTACTGGAGTGGTCCCAGTAGTATGAATGCAGCAGGAACTTTCTCTCTTTTAATGACACTAGTTTGGGTTTTCTATCTTGGGCAGTTTATTCACACTGCCTATCCCAGGATCCTAGCCTGAGCTAATGTTTGTTTGCTCAGTAAAGAGTTACTGATTGATTTTACATAAATTTTATGCATACTTTTTATTGTCTTCTGTAGGGGATTTGACGTATGAAATGTGATGAGACTCTGACTCAATAAATCATGCACAAGACAATGCTTTAAAAAAAATTCAATTCGATGAAAACAAGATGTATTCTACAGGTGAGAGTCTTTCACATATTCACATTCTTTCCATGCATCTTAATCATTTAACACATGCATAACCAATGGAAATATTTCCAATGTTTTCTTAACAACTACTTGAAACCAAAAAGAGAGCATATTTTAACCAGCTAAATAGAAGAATGAATAAAAAATGTGGATCTTTCTTTCAGAAAAATGCTTTTAAGAAAGAAAAACAAAACTTTTTTCCTAAAAAAAAAAAAACTTTTAGGACACCTATTTTGCTAACAAAATGCAGTAACAGATCTTCTTTCAGTCCATGAGCAGGCTTCCTATCCCTTTTGGTTTGCAGACACAACTGGAAATCAAGGTTTTGGGAGACTAACACTCTGTAGCAGTGGCCAAAGAGAGTTAATAGGTCCACTAACGCTCCCTGTGATCAGACAAAGTGCTTTATAAAGCATTGTGTAGTCTGCTAACCTGCGTTAGTGTGGGAAAACAGTCAAAAATAGGGCTTCTTATATCAGATTCAGTGATGAATACATGTAAGCAATATGCAGCAAGGTTTTTTGGTGGGTCAGAAAGGGAATGCAGAAGTATAGGGAGGTCTTAGAAGGAGGAGAAAACTGAGATCTGTCCGGGTAAATGGAGAACTAGATGTATACTCCCTTCTTACCAATTTCTTATGATTTGAGACAATGCTCAACAATCAAGTATGCTATCCTTTCAAATTCTCTAACCTCTATCGCCATAGCCCTAGCTTTGCTGATGTAGAAATTGAGTTAGGGTTTCCAAGTTCCTCCTTGAGTTCCCTAGGGTAAAAGCAATGAAGTTGCCATGCTTTTCAACTCTTTCCCATTTGCCTCCCTCATTAGGATTATAAATCCTCCAAATAGGTTGAATCTGGATGTTTCCTTGATTTTCTTGAGTGATTTTAGGAACAAATATCTAGATATTTATGAGTCAATTCATTCCTTTAACACTTATAACTTCACTAGGATCCACTAACACTATTCTTGACCTAGCAACTTGAGTTAGTTGGGTCACTAATGCACCCTTAGGCTTGCAGAGAAGCTTTATAAAGCAGGTTCAATGCATAGCCAGCGTTAGTGTGGAAACAAGGCATGTGATCTTGGTCTTTGCTTCAGCTATCATGTCTTTCCCCTCTCAGTTGATGAGGAGGTCAATTTTTTGTATAACAGTTGTAGAGCCTCTTCTCACTACTACGACCCAATACACTTAGACTCTTACTCTATGCGTGAACCATTCGTATTCATCTCTCCAATTCCTCCACTTTACACTTAGAGCCTCGCTCTATTTATACAATCCCATGGTCCACGAACCATGGGTAGGCTGACATGACATTACATTACAATACTTAGGGTGGACAGCCCTATGACTCAACCTATACTTTGCACTTCATGCCTGCAATTCGTAGAGTC
This sequence comes from Pinus tabuliformis, assembly GCA_031772625.1. NCBI lineage: Eukaryota > Viridiplantae > Streptophyta > Pinopsida > Pinales > Pinaceae > Pinus > Pinus tabuliformis. The sequence continues at coordinate 335,043,770 of CM062810.1, read as the reverse complement.
TTAGAATACATTTGACCAAAACTTGGGCTTTGAGCCCCAAAACATGTTGTGGGGGGATTCCATCCCCAACAGGCCCCCAAAACAATCATCGTGACTCGTCCCCAAGTCATTCAGTTGGTGCGGCGATCTTGGTGCAGAGTCCCTCCAACTGATCCCATGTTGCTCAGAGATCCGTGGCACACTGTTCTTTGGTTTGCTCGATCTACTACATGCGCTCTTTGGATGCTTCTTTGTGGCGATAAAATCCATGCCTTAGCACATAGATTCCCTGTATCTATGTGAGCTTACCCTCGATATCTACCGTAATGGTGAATGCCTCATCAATCCATGGCTGGATGCGCGCTTTGAGGAGTGCTTCTTTCTATATTGCGGCATCCACCTGGTCTTTCAGTGCCCTTGCTTGCTGCATCTTTGTGAGCCATTGAGTGAGGATGATTGTCTGCGCAGTTCCCCTTACATTTTCGTACTGCTCCTGAAGCTCGCACGCCTCTGTTTCCAGGCGTTGTATGTGTGGGTGCTCCTGCAAGGATGTGAGGACTCCAAAAGCTTGGTCCAACATACCGGTACAGTCCTGCACTGCCTGTCCAATTTCTTCCAGTCCTATTTGAATAGTGCTAACACACTTCTCTCTAACTTCCAGAGGAGTGGAAGGTTGCGCCTTCAGCCACAGCTCGACAATTTGGAGATTCAGCTCCAGCTACACTCGCATTATTTCCTCGCACGCGGTTCAGACTCCACTTGCCAAACATTGGATCCACATTTCCATTGGTAAGTCTTTGGCGATGAACAACTCTGGGACTCGCCAGCACACTTCATCAACTATCTTCACTATTTTCTAGTTCTGTGACACCAGTTTGTCATGCTGCAGGCTGAGTTGTTCGATGTTGATCTTTTGCTCACTCATCACCTGAATCACGTGGCCCTCCCTAGCACAGATCTCTGTTGTTATGCCATCCTGCAGCTAGTACAGTGTGTCACGTGGAAGAGTAGCCAAATTATGGCCAAGTCCCTTGATCCTTCAAACCACAACTCTGTCGGTCTCATTCTCTACTTCTAGCGCCCCTTCCGGTAGCACTATGGTGTTGGGCATCTTTGCACATAGCAGCTGCTCTACTACTAATGTGCTTGCTGCACTGTATGTGGCTACGGTTCCTGTGGGGGCCACACCTGTAGTTCCTGCAGCTGCGCGCTTAGGGCCCCCAACACAGTCTGCTGCTCTGACATGGCTTCTTGGAGTGCTTCCTTGGTGACCTTACGAACCATGTCGCTGATGTCATAGAGGTTGCCTTCCATTAATGTGATCAGGTCAAAGGTCGATTTGAAGGCCTTGACCTTTTTATGTGGACCTGATCTCTCTGTGATGCGCCACCTTTTCAGTTGGGTAGAAGTTGCTCCGAGGTCCACACCTTCTTCTGCAATGTTTGTGTCCTCTACCTCCTATCCCATAGACAAGTCCTGACCCTCTTCTTATTGCGTTGTTGTGGCCCCTATTTTCTATGCTACTACTACAACTTCGGTGGCCTTTGCATGTTCTACAGCTACCTTTGCTGCCTCGCAGACTACCCTTACCTCTACTGCCACTTTTTCATTGCACCTCTTTTTAGCCTCATCCTTCCTCCTCTAGGTTGTTGTCCTATCCAGCTCCACCAAATTCGGGGCACGCCACTCTGGAGGCCATGATTCTAACATTGAAAAAATCACATCATCAATGGCGATGAAGGAAAGCTTCATCCACTACTACGCCAGATCTTTTCGTGCCTTGATGTAGATGTTGTACATGTTTTCCTTGAAGTCTGCAAAGCTCTACAGACTGTTGTAAACTATGGGGGACAGGCGCGGCGTCCTATTGATCCAAATCTAGATGCTCGCCTCCATGAGCACCTAGAAGATATTTGTCTCACGAATTTGCTTCACATCCTTGGTAGCCCAAAGCGACATGTATTTTGCGGCCTCTGGTAAGTCATGTTCGATGCTTGGGAACTAATTGTCCTCTGGCAGTTCTCCCACTACCAGTAGAATGGATAAGGGAAACCACATGTAGTGGAAGGTCTTGCCCTACTCCTGGGCTTCCTTGTAGTTGGTTAAGAATTCCTCACAGAGGAACTCGGCCCAGTTGAATTGGACCCCCTCTGCGCATTGTTCAGCCAATGCAACTACCAACACTGGTACTTCATCGCTGCGGCATTTTCTCATTACCTTCCTGGCCAGGAGCTAGGTGGCTAAGTGCACCCCCTTATCTTTGATGATTCTGCTTGTGTAACCCCGCTTCTTCTTCTCAAGCTTGTATTTCTCCTTTATGGCTTCCACGAGAACCAAATCACCGCTTTTTCCTGATATCATCATGGGGTCCTTTCCCTTATAGGGAAGCCGAGAAATTTGGTGGATGAGATCCGCCATGATGGGAATATACTCCTCTAGCCATAGGTACCCATCGTTCACTAGGCACAACAGCTGCCTGATGACGAAAATAGTGATGGGCGCGCGGTGAAAGTGCAGAATCCACAGTAGATGAAGAAATTTGGCCTTCTCCACACCGCGCAACCACTTTCGTAGCTATAAAGTTGTGATTGGCCCCTCCGTGCTCTGCTTCATGAGGCTCTCTGTCTCTAAGTGTGTGAACTTCTCACTGTCCGCGAGGTCCCAATCTTCAAACTTCATTGTGGGCACGAGGCCCAAGTGCGAGCCCTCAAACACAATTCAATCAGGGAGGAGTTGGCTCTAGAGTGCGCTCTTGGTGGCACCCAGATCCTTTGGTATATTGGTTTTTCCTTTTCATAGAGGGACGTACTCGGGAAGCTTTGCTGCAGAGCACACCGGCTGGATTTCCTCTTCCATGTCCTTTGCTTCCTCTATCTCATCTACGAGAGCCTGCAGGTCCTCCTCCTCGTCAGTCGTCTCAATGGTGACATCCTTGCCCTTTTCATCCATTGAGATATTACTAAACCACGGATTCCATGGGGACATGCGTACTGGTCCCACTTCCTGCTTATCTATTAGGCGTCTGAGGTGATTCGTAATTTTCTGCGCGTCCCCAACATCTCCAGGAACATCATGTACCATGGGGTTCTACGCGGCCTCGTTGACGGTTCTTTATATGGAGCCCACACCTCTCCTGGTAGCCGCCATCTTGTTGGAACAGTATATGGTCATTTGCGAACTTCGGGGCTCGAATATCGCTCAATGCTAGACACTCTGGGCTCTGATCAATTGCTCAAATCTCAAGTGAACAAGTGTTGTCCTATGGCTAGCCCCTCGAGTTTTATAGTGCCTTATGAATTCAAATTTGACCGTTCCCCCCAATTCTGGGTCATTAATGCTTTCTTGGTGGTAGATTGTCCCAAATCTTACCCTTAATTCGTGTCTTAAATGCCTGTCGCCCACTCCCTTTTGCCTTAAACCGGACATCCCGTCATGAACAGTGACACCAACGGTCACTTCCTAGCCTACCTGCGTGGCAGCGCAACCCCCCATGCATAGGAATGAACCTTGTGACGTGTTGATTCTATGCGCATCTCCCTCATCGCGCAACTCCCAAACAGACTCTTTTATAGTCCTGCGCTCTCTTTCAACTGCTTGGAGTGTTGAGATTTTGCTCCCTTCAGCTAGTTAGGTGGTCGCACCACCTATGCGAGACTTCAATTTGCCTTCCATTTTAGTCCACGAAACTCCTAAATTGCCCTTGCGACAGTCGGCACCGCACGTTCTATCGTATGTAGTGCGCTCCCTTGGTTACTGTGTTTGGTGAGGTGTGGTCGTAGCCATGGCAGTAGAGTCATAAATTCTCAGCGACAATCTTCTAATGCAGTGGTATGATCATCCATGCCTTTTCATCCTCGGTTCATCGACGAGACATGCTTGTGTGATCTTGTTTTATAGCCTCTTGATCTTAGCGTCCATCAAAATATTTTTCTTCCTCAATCGTACTCGGTCCTTTTTTAGTTCACGAAGTCTAAGGTTCCCTTGTCGAATGGCTTCCTGAATCCTTATATGTTCACTCTCGCATGGTTGTGTGATTTCTTCGTCCTTGTCTTTGTGCACTATCACAACTGCGGGAGCCTTTACGTGCGGATTCCTCTTTGTATTCTCTTCATAGATTACGATCTCTAGCCTATTTCGCACCTTTGGAATCATTTCTACACTAAGGTTTTTGCACATGGTCCTATAGGCCCATTGAACAGCTGGCATGCACAAGTCCCAATCAGTTCATCTCGCCTGGTGAACCTTGTTCAGTACTTCAGACACCCTATCGAATGCCTCTCCATGGATAATTGGTAACACACATTGCCTTTCCTATGGCTGCGGTTTGTTTTGATTCTCTATTCTATGAGTGGTGTGCACTTGTGCAGTCTATACAGCATATGTTCGTACCCATTGGAAAAGGTGGGTGCATAAGTTGTTCCACCCTGGTTGACTAGCTCGCGTTCTAGGTTGGGGCTTCCCAAAGCATAGGTGAATCATCCTTCTACATCCATGCCAGTCCTCAAAACTTTCTTGATGCGTACCCCACCATCGTGTGGCCGTTGCATTCACCGCCCACTTCAGAGCTTCGAATCGTTGCTGTTCTAGTACTGAGCTTTCAAATTTTCTCAGGAATTCATCCACCACTGTCAACCCATCATATGTCAGTAGTTCCCTTGCTTCTGTTGTCACACAATGCAGTGATCTAACCATCATGTTGCAATTAAGTGTTGTTACTTCATGTAGCCGATTCTACCATCGCTCTACTTCTTCGTATGAATCTGAAGTGCATGAGCTTTCACGCTCCCACGAAATTCTTCCATCTGCAGTCGGATTCACCCAATCCTATTCTCATGCAGTTATCTTGTAAATACAATCAAGATCATCATCACTATCATCGTCGTGCACCGGTTCAGTGTATCGCACTCCTTCAGCTGGATCTAGCGGTACTGCTACGTGTAGTGACTTTTTCTCAAAGATGTTGGGTTGTGTTATATTCTTTCCACGACTAGACCACGTAGTTAACCAGGGGTTAGAGGGGGGGGCAGAGCCCCCCTTCATTTCACCGATTGTGTAGTGGGGGGGGTCATAGGGGGTTTGAGGCATACCCATAACCCCACTTTATGAAATTTTGGTTTTGGACCCTATGTTAGGATGGGCGGACCCACCTATGGTTTTGTGCATGATTTTCGCACATGTTTTTGGACGCGATGGTATTCGGTCCATGGTATTAGATGCGATGGTTTTCGGTCCATGGTATTGGATGCTTCGGCATGTATAAATATGTATTATAACATTGAAAGGAACATAATGAAAAATCAAGCTGGTAGTCCCGGTTTTGGGATCCAGGGGAAAATCTCTGTGTATATGTGTTCTATGTCTTATGCTCTCACACTTTTTATTTTCTTTGTTTTAGAATTCGTAGGCAAGTAATTTCTGTGCGGGGTTAAAACCTACAAAAGATCATTTTTCGCTTCTTCAGATTTATGACTCTGTTCATATCAGTGACCCTGTCTATTCCTAGCAATGCAGGATAGGGATTACTGTCATTGACAATCTCTATCACTTCAAAACTCACCTGTGCACTCACACCTTCAATATCTATTGTTACCCCTTGCAATCTTCCCATGGGAAAGATCTTGTGTTGGTTTGCCATTCGTAATTGAATAGGAGACCATTGTAGCGTGGGTTTGCCCATGCGTTCCCATGTTTGTTCTGGTAGTACATTCACATCTGATCCCAAATCCAGGATTACCTGATTCATTTCATACTCGCTGATTTGCATATTCAACCTCATTTCCCTTCTTGTGCCCAATGCATGTTTTCCAAGTTTCTGGACCACGCACGATTCTCCTAACCCCACGCACCTTGTGATAAGTTCATGTAGTCCTTTGACTGCCTTTCTATCATGCAGAAGTTTCATGCATGTCTCCAAAAAGGTAGTGAGCATTGAAGGATCCATCCCTGGTTCTAGTTGATCCTTACTACCTGAAGTGGAGGCCTCCGTGAAACTCTTCGTAGCTTCCATGAATGTCTCCTTCGTGCATTCTAAATCAAATTCGGGTTCCTTTGTAGGAGCCTTGCAAACCCACGCACTTTCTTTTGGTTACTCCCCTTTATCATCTCCCGTGGTCATACCACTCCTGAGCATCATGTTTACATTTGGGTCTTCTTCGCATGGCTCAGATCTCATCATCTACAAATTTTGAGTCAGAGGGGGCTAGAGTACCCCTTTTTCACGCATCCTCGCGATCACTGAAGGGCAATATTCTTCTTCATGATCAAAATGAGTACAGTCCAAACATGATGTCCTTGTCAGGTTTGTACAATCACGAGCATAGTTCCCTGGCCGTTCACAACTATAACAAATTAGTTGTCCGTGACCCTTTACTGGTCCCATTTAGCCTCGACCTCGACCGCACCCCTGAAATCCAGCGCACGCCATCCCTACATTTGGGTCGAGGGCTCGTGTTTCGGTCTGCACCCTGTAGGCAGGAGTCTGATCCATCATTAGTTCTTAGCTTCGGCAGGTACATTCATAATGGCCTATCAACCTGTAAAAATTACAAAATAATTGTTGGGACGTCTGCATATACTTCTATAATAGGTGGAAATTATCCATATTGTATTTTCCTCCATCTGACAGATCATGCACCATAATGAAGGAACTGCATTTAGTCCTACCTATGCCTCAGGTCTTAATCGCATCAGCCCTCCTCCTGCCAAGTAATTCGTGAACACTAGACAGTGGTCCTTGTCATGCCCCTGGCCTTTGCATTTTATGCATCATACCTCCTCGCGCACCTCTGATCCAGGTGTCCTGTCCTCTTTCAAACTTTTCATTTCCAAACACAGATTCTGTAGTTGCATGTGGATTTGTTGGACTCCCAAACCAGGGTCTTGTATAGGGGCTCATGCAATCTCCAAAGCTTCGGCCTGGGTGGAAAGTTTTTGTTGTGACAGTGTCATCCTTAAGTGTGGCGTAAGTGACGCTACAAACCATACGCGGTGCTGTCCATCCATCAAAGTCATATTGGCTTCATGAATCATACTCTTTAGCCTCTGGTCCAAATCCCAGGGGGTCTCGCCCAAGAGCATCGCGATCTCCTTAAACCCGATGATTGATTGTGTCTCTAACTTTGGCCTACTAAATTCCTTGTTCAGCGCGGCGTGGATTTCTTTGATTCCTGCATTTGGATGGTCATTAGAATTCTTGATGTACCATGTTAATGTGTGATTCTGCAGCTCGCTCACCAGTGTAGCCTTCTTAATATTATCATCCACGATGCCTTATGCTTCCCATACTTCTCTTACGACAAACCAGAATTGATCTAGATCTTCATTCCCCACTGCTCTGAATACAGGTAGTTTGATCACACTCGCCATACTAAACTGTGGTGGTGGCAGAGGTGGGGTGGGTGGAGATGGAGGTGAGGAGGGTGAGATGGGTGGTGGTGTGAGTAGAGGTGGTAAACACAAAATTCATTGCCTTATCAAACTAACCGCGCTTCTCGAAGAAACTTTCACGAGCTCTTCCTTGCTTTCCTACGAGGGTGAAATTAAGGGACTAGTTTGTAGTTCTTCGCTACCTCCGCTTCTGTAGATATTCCCACTTTGCGTAGCCCCAAATATTAATTTATTCACATAACCCTCTTTTCGCACAATAGCATCTTAATCCAAGTGTTCAAATATTTAATATACTTACCTCGCGGTCCCTTGAGGAAACATCGCTCCGCCTCACTATAGCTGACAGTCGTGTCTACCACGAACTCAGTGATAAATCCTCTTATTATTCGGTCGAGCCAATGGTCCACAGCTCGCGCGATCTTATCTCCTGACGCTTCTAGTCTGCACACTAATTCCGGAGTCCAAACTATTGGTTTGTCAAGCCTAGACCTTCCCTGATTGTCTGCTAGCTTCGCAATCCACTCATACAGCTCATAAGGAAAGGATGCAAAGAGAATTTCATGGATTTTTGTATACAAATGGTGCTCCAACCATTTTTCCTTATACACTTGGGGATTCCTGTTTTCCTACACCGCGAACTCGTGAATCTTCTTGTCCAACCACTCTTCAATTTCTTTCTTTGTTGGATTCCAGTGGCACGACATCAGAAATCCCTTATGCAGATCATGATCCCAAAAATGGAATCATTTGTTGGTTTATATGGGCCTGACCTAGGTTTAGAGGTGATTTAGCCAAACAAATCCCGGTACGACTGGCCCTTTCGGCAACAGTCCGCAGAGCGCGGACTGAGATCTCACCCGAAGTAGTATGGGAGGGTGCTAGAACCAGGCTCCTGCACCCTGGAGATGTCTAATGAGCTTTCGATCGTCTGCAGTTTGACCCTACGTGCACGTCATTACGCGCACTTATTAGTCCCTCATGACCTGTGATGCTGCCTTCGCGCAGCCCTACCCAGGGCGCGATCCGTATTATACCCAAGTTCCTTGCTATTTAATCTGTTATTACCCGATTACTTAACTTATATGTTCAAGGCTAGTGATAATTAACATTATATCCAGCAATCATATAAGTGTGCACGATAAACAAAATAGTGTAAATGTAAAGAAGGAAATACACGAGCAGATTCACAGAAATAGGAATCAACTTCTCTTTATTATTCTTCGTTCAAGATTACAAACTCAACACCACCCTGCGCACTCAGCTACAGGTGTCCATGCACTCAACTGTGAACTCTACTAGGCCTCTCTGCACTCAGCTGTAGAGCCTCTTCCTATTACTACGACCCAATACACTTAGACTCTTACTCTATGCGTGAACCATTCGTATTCATCTCTCCAATGCCTCCGCTTTACACTTAGAGCCTTGCTCTATTTATATAATCCCATGGTCCGTGGACCATGGGTAGGCCAACATGACATTACATTACATTACAATACTTAGGGCGGATAGCCCTATGACTCAACCTATACTTTGCACTCCGTGCATGCAATTCACAGAGTCTTACAATAAATTTGACCAAAACTTGGGCTTTGAGCCCCAAAACATGTTGTGGGGGGATTCCATGCCCAACACAGCTATAGCGAGGCAGAGTGATGCTTTTTCAAAGGACCGAGAGGTAAGTAAATAAAATCTTCTAATACTTGGATTAAAATGTTATTGTGCGCAAAACAGGTTATGCAGCTACCTTGATGTTCGAGACTACACGAAGCAGAAAAACTTATAGGAACAAAGAAAAAAAAGGTCTGCGGTATAGCCGCTTGATTTCACCTCCACGAAGTGACGAAGAAGGGATAGCGAAGGTTTCTTTGTGAAGTACTATTCAATTAATAAGACAAGGATTCCCACAAATACCACCTCCACCCACACCACCTCCGACTTCACCACCATTGCCTCCAACTTCACCCATACCACCTCCACCTCCACCATGGTTCAGTATGGAAAATACAGTGAAGTTGCCTTTGTTCAAAGGTTTGGGAAATGAGGACCCGGACCAATTAATGTTCATTGTGAGGGTTGTATGGGAAGCTGAAGGTGTTACAGATGATCATATAAAGAAGGTGAGACTGGTTAGTGCTCTGCAAGATCGCGCGCTAACCTGGTATATTAAGTACTCTAACGATAACCCGAATGCTGGAGTAGCAGACATCCAGGTAGCACTAAATAGGGAATTTAGTAGGCCTATATCTAAGGCACAGTCGATTATGGGATTCAAAGACATCATGCTACAACCAGGCGAGACACCTTGGAAACTAGATCAGAGGCTGAAATGTACAATCCGTGAAGCCAACATGAATTGACACATGGACAACATTGCGAGTGGTTTGTGGCTTCGCCACTACCACACTTAAGGAGTGCATTGTCGTAGCAGAATATAACAACTCAGGCAAAGGCCTTGGAGATTTCCATGAGACTACATGAGACTCCGATGCAAGATCCTAATCTAGGAGTTCAACAAATCCATGTGTAGCTGAAGAATCTGTGCCTTGAAATGCAAAGTCTGAAGCAAGACAGAACAGTTTGACCATAGGTATGCGAGGAGGTATGGTGCTTGAAATGCAAGAGTCAGGGTCATGACAAAGACCATTTCCTAGTCTTTTCAAATTACATTACAGGAGGAGGACTAATTCCTTTAACGGAAAAATATCAAGCAAGACCTAGTGCGGGGCTTGCATTATGGTGTGTTATCTGTCAGGTAGCCAAAAAACATGCCACAAATAACTCTCACTTGCTACAGAAGTATGTACAAGACCGCAACAGCTGTTCTGCAACTTTTGTAGGTCGGCAAGACAAGATGAGCGTACTTGCAGGAGCTATGAGTTGATGATCGATAGAACTCCCACCTATAGGGTTGAGGACAAAACATGACCCCTTGACCAGAATGCAAGGATGGCACAGACATGATTTTAGGGGCATGGACAAGGCCAAGGCGGAGGAGGACCTGGTATAGGTTGAGGACACTTGATTTGCTACAATTGCGAAAGACCAAAACACTATGCTTGTGATTGCACTAATCCAATGCATCCGTCGTGTAAATATTGCACGTTGTTTTATCATGAAACATAAGACTATCCTACGCTGATAGCTAGGATACATGACAAAGGGGCGCTACCACCTCCGCCGACTTAGAACCTACAGATGATGAGGTATGAGCTGTGTGGGGAAGATCCAAACATAAATATAGTGATCAAGAGTGGAATCATGACAGGAGATGACAAGGCGAAACAACCAAAATATAGTACATGGGTTTGCAAATCCTCGACAAAAGAGGTTGAGTTCGATTTGGATTTCGCTCATGAAGCCTTCATGGAATCTAAGAAGAGCTTCACTGAAGCCTCCACCTCAGGAAGCAAGGATAAGCCTAAGCCGGAAGTGGACCCCTCTATGCTCACAACTTTTGTGGAAACCTGTATGAAGTTACTGTGTGACAGTAAAGCTGTGAAAGGGTTACAAGAACTCATCAATATATGTGTTGGAACCATGCTAGGTGAGTTGCGCGTAGTATGAAAGATTAGCAAGCATAAAACAAGGACGGGATGAGAGATGAGACTGACCGCACAGATAGGAGAGTATGAAATGGATCAAGTCATTTTGGAATTGGGGTCAGATGCGAATGTCTTACCAAATAAGACTTGGGAGTGAATGGGGAGACCTATGCTGCAATGGTCTCTGTTTCAGCTAAGGATGGCGAATCAGCAGAAAATCATCTGCATGGGGCGACTGCAAGGGGTGACCATGGATATTGATGGAGCGAGCGCACTAGTTGATTTTGAAGTAATAGAGATAGTTGATGACATAAATCCCTACCCTGCTATCCTGGGAATTGATTGGGATACTAATATGAATGGGTTAATCAATCTGAAGAAGAAAAAGATGATCTTTGATAAGAAATCACTGCGCGTAATGGTACCCCTCGATCCTACTGAAGGATTGCACTACATTGAGCTTGTCCGTGATTATGATAGTGATGACGACCTGGACTATATCTATGAGATAACAGTGCAAGACCAATATTTAGTTAATCCTACCATGGATGGATGAATTACATGGGATCGTAAGAGTTCCTGCACTTCGAACTCCGACGAAGAAATAGAATGCTGGCAAAATATGTTACATGTAGTAACTATACTGAACTGCAACATGATGACCTGGTCGCGACAGTGTCTGTCATCAGAGGTAAGAAATCTACCTATTTATGATGGTCTGAATGAGGTAGATATCTTTTTGGATGCATTTCAAAGGGAGGTACTAGAAAAGTAGTCCTTCTATGCCTTGGACTGGGCACTGCACGCTACACCCGCAAGATGGTGGGGTATGCAAAAGGGAAGCTTTGATGATTGGCGCGAATGTAGGAGGATGATGAGGACATGATTTTGGAAGCCTAAGATGTGACTGATGGACAAGTATAATGGGCATAATGATCCGTGCACGCATTTGGCCAAATGGATGCAGGCTTATGGAGAAAATCCCCAACTTGAGTGGGTGCACCTGTTCTGTCATACCCTGGATGTTATCCCAATGAATTGGTATATAAAAACAGAGCTCTGCCATGGGACAGGCGAATGGGATATCCTACATGAAGGATTCATGATGACATTCAGTTTTGAGGACAGGTTTGAGAGTATTGATGAAGCACTACAAGAGGTGAAAGCAGCTATCTTTAGGATACTGTAGGATCCTTTAGACCTGATTCAGCCTGAATGGGCTACTCAGCTGAGTCGTGCCCTCGAATTTTATAATGTAACTACTGAAGCAGAGGAAGAGGATCCATGAAAGATTAACATTCCAGAAATAGAATGCCACCACGAGGTTCAAGGACTGCAGATTGAGAACCCTGATATAACCGCGCCTGTGAAAACGAAACAAGTGAACATTGGTACGGAGGCAAAAACCAAATTCATGAAGATTGGAGACTACTATGATGACGCGGTGATGGATAAGGTCACTGAATTACTCCACGAATACCAGAACTTATTTTCCACCAAGTTTATGGATCTGAAAGGAATAATTGGGGACCTAGGAATGATGAAGATCACATTAAAGCCCGACATGAAGCCAGTTAAGCAAAGGCCTTACCGTCTCAATCCAAAATACAAGGAGAAGTTCCTCTTAGAGATAGACAAGATGCTAGTGGTAGGCATCATTGAGCCTATGGAAGAATCTGATTGGGTAAGCCCAATGGTGGTGCAAGAGAAGAAGCATAAGGATGAGATAAGGATATTCGTGGATCTCAGAAAACTAAATGACACTTGTGTGCATGATCATTTCCCGACTTTGTTCATGGATGAAGTGTTGGAAAATGTAGGCAGCCATGAAGCATATTCCTTCACTGATGGGTTCTCTGGGTACCACCAAATCAAAATCGCGCGGGAGGATAGGTGCAAGATAACCTTCGCAACTGAGTGGAGTTGTTTTCGATACAATGTAATGCTGTTTGGATTGAAGAATGTACCTGCAATCTTTTCACGCGTGGTTGTTGCGGCATTCAAGGAATTTATTCATAAGTTCTTGGAGGTATATTTTGATGACTAGACTGTATTTGGGTTGGTTAGGTACCATGTAGCAAGCTTGCGCCTGATGTTGGATACCTATCAAAGAAGTGTATGTTTTGTGTTCCTTTTGGGAACCTATTGGGGCATGTGGTTTGCAGACAAGGATTGATTGTAGACCCCACGAATATCGCAGTGATACTAAACTTGGAATCTCCAAGGAGTGTGAAACAAATGCGTGTTGCTATGGGACATATGGGATATTACAGAAAGTTTATCAAAAGATATGCCCAGATCACTGTGCATATGGAAAAATTATTGAAGAAGGATGTCACGTTCTGCTGGAACGATGATTGTAAGAAAAGCTTGGATATATTGATAGAAAAGATGGATACCACTCCGATTCTAGTCTCCCGATCTGGCAGAAAGAGTTTCATGTACATGTCAATGCGTCATGTATAGCGTTGGGGGCAGTACTAACATAGCCTAGTGGAGAAGGCTTGGACCAGCCTATCGTGTTCACAAGTTTCAGATTATCCAAAGCAGAGAAGAACTATTCTACCACTAAACGCGAGGGGCTAGCTATGGTGTATCTGCTCCAGAAGTACCAGCACTACTTGCTAGGAGGCCATTTTAAGATGTATACGGACCACTCTGTGCTAAAGTACCTGGTCAATAAGCCTGTGTTGGGGGAGCGAATCTGCAAATGGCTCTTATTTTTCTAAGAGTATGATTTTGAAGTTGTTATGAAGCCTGGATGATTGAACGTGGGACCAAACCATCTATCGCACATCAAAATAGGGGAGGAACCTATTCACTTGGAAGAAGGATTGCCTGACGCATAGCTATTTGTAGTGTGTGTCGCGGATGGTTGTTTTGAGGATATAATACACTTCTTAACAATAGGAACTGCACTGGAAGGATACTCCATCGAGCAAAAGAAGGAATTAGTGGTGTGCACGGAAGATTTCTCTATTATTACTGGGCATCTATACAAGATGGGGACTGATGAGATATTGCAACGGTATGTACCTGAGTTTGAATGAGGTAGCATCCTCGCGGACACTTATGGTGACGCCGCGAGAGGACATTATGTAGGGAGAGAAACCGTGTAGAAGATTCTACGTGCTGGGTTGTGGTGGCCAACCCTTCATCAGGATTCAAAAGAATATTGCAATTCAAGTGATGTATGTCAAACAACGGGCAAGCCATCGCAGAGGGATGAAATGCCTTTGATTCCACAAATGACGTTGCAACCCTTCGGGAAGTGGGCAATAGATTTTCTAGGACCCATTCAGCCAAAAGGGAAGACATGAGTGAGGTACATTATCACTGCAATGGAGTATTTGACTCATTAGGCAAAAGCGCAGCCAGGGAAGGATTGCACAGGCGCGATGGCTGCGAAGATCCTATTTGAGCATGTACTAACACGATTTGGATGTCCAAGGATCTTGGTGAGTGATCGTGGTACGCACTTCCCGAATGAGATGATTAGCGCACTCAAGGAGGAATTTCAAGTATATCACCAGAAGAGCACACATTATCACCCACAGGCTAATGGGACAATGGAGGCATTCAACAAAGTGCTTGAAAATGTGCCGACCAAGGTTTTCAATGCTCAGTGAAGTGATTGGGACCTACGCATACCTGCAGTATTGTGGGCTTATCGAACGACATGCAAGAAGTTGACAAGACAAACCCCTTTTAGGCTTGTCTATGGTGTGGAAGCTGTAATGCCTATGGAATACATCGTGCCTAGTATGCGCATAAAGTGCTCACAGGTATGATGGATCACGGAACCCTGGAAGAGAGGCTCACACAGCTGGATGAGTTTGAAGAAGAAATATTTTTGGCTAGATTTCACTAGCAGGTCCAAAAGTAGTGTGAAAAGGCATGGCATGATCGACACATCAAGCTACACACATTTAAGGTAAATGATCTGGTTTTGTTGTATGATAGTAATTTTGACAAATTTCCAGGAAAATTCAAGATGCACTGGTTAGGGCCTTACATTATTAACGAAATTAGTGACGGAGGAGCAGTACAACTGGTCAAGTTAAATGGAGAACCCTTCCCAGGAAAGGTGAATGGCAATCACTTGAAGCCATAAACCAGCGGTCCGGCTATGTGACTAAATGAAAGTAGCACAGTCTTAGCACTCCAAACAGTTGAAAGGAGGTGTGGGACTATAAAATAAATGTATGAGTTGGGGAGCTATGTGATTGGAAGATGGTGCGAAGCAAGGATGTGTCACTGGGTCCACGACAATGCAGAGGGAGCTGTGCTACCCAGGGATAAATTGCACAAGTTGGTCAGAAAGTGATCGTTAAAGTCAATGTTCATGAAAATATGGCAGAAGTGAGGCCAAATGGAGTGGGAAATTAACATTTTAGATGAAATTTATGGCTTATATCCTTCAAAATATACCACTAATCTAGCATTAATGAACCAATTTTGGGGGGAACGGTCAGATTTCAATTCAAATTGCCCTAAAAATTACAAGTGGCTGCCCAGCAAAAAACACTTGTCATTTTGAGAATTGAGTTGTTGCGCACTCAGTGCACATGAACTATGAATTCTTTCAATACCTTATAGTGAGTCCAGCGTTTGAAAAATTGTCAAAATAGACACAAGCACTAGTGAAAAGTGTCATGTCAACCCATACAGAAGCTATGAACACCGAAGGAGTGGCCGACGAGGAAAATGTGCAAGAAATTGATATGGGGGCCAAAGTAGCTACCTTGGAAGTGGCCAAAGCATTTTCTGAGGTCCATAAATCCCCAAGAATGCCGAGATTGAAGCCAACCCCAACCAAGGAGACCTTGAAATAAAATAAGGGCAAGTAGCCTGCCATCCTGGTGCGCGCATCCCCAAAATGCAACCCACAAAAGCCCACTACCTAGGAGAAAGGCAAGGCTATAAACCTAGAGGCATAAGAGGAGGATATTGAAGACATCCTCATGGACGATGAGGATGTGGGAGTGGAAATAGAGGATTTTGAAGCCCAGGGTGTGAACCCTATTACATAGGTGCCGGAGTATGTCCCTCTATGCAAGCCTAAGTCCAAGGTCCCAAAGGACATTGATGAAAGTAAGACTCCCCTACAAAGCCCATTGCTACCAGATGAGATCACTTTTGATGGTCTGCATTTGGCGTAGGTTCCAATTTTGAAATTCGAAGACTAGGACTTGGCAGACCATTAGAAATTCTAGCACCTAGCGACCGAACAGTTGATACGCCGTGTCATATACACAAATATGGGGATGACTACACTAGAGCCGTGGAAGTGGCTCAGAGGAGTAGAGAAGGCAGGATTACTCAACCTGCTCTAGGTACCACACTATAATGCACCCCGTGATAGTTTTAGTCATCAAGCAACTGTTGTGCTTGGTACATGATAGGTGTTTGTAGCTGGAGGAGCTGATACCCATCACCGATATGTTGATTCACCACATAACACATCTACCATATACAGGTCAAAATCCAGCTATGATCTTTGGTGGCAAGGGTGGCGAGCTCGCACTCACAGAATCGATGAAAGAGAAGTTCAAATTGGTGAAGAAGCCATGCAGGTACGCTATCTCCAGCATCCGTGAACCCGCTGTGAAGGTGGCAACGCAGATCCTTGCAGGGAAGGTGATGCGGAAGTGCCGCATTGATGAGGTGCTGGCACCTATCGTCGCACTCACACAGTAGTGCGCGGAAGGAGTCTAGTTTAACTAGTCGGACTACATTTGCGAAGAGTTCATGGAAAACTACCGTGAAGTGCAAGAGCAAAGTAAAACATTCCACTACGTGTGGCTCTTGCTATCGATTGTGCTCATAGCGTGGGAGCTACCAGAAGAGAGCCAATTCCCCTCGGTCGCACTGAACCTTCCTGAAGCAGCGAAGTACACTTCACTATGGGTGACTAAGGACACGAAGCACATTCGAGACAGCAAGATCTTCTAGATCTTGATGGAAATGAATATCAGGATGGCTATCAATCACAAGCCATGATTGTTTCCCATGATATATGCTAACCTGCAAAGCTATGCCGAAGTCAAAGCTAATTTCCATCGAATATCAATCAGGGCATGAAATGACCCTACACAGAAGTGGTACGATTTGCCATACCTAGCCACAGATGATGCCATCGATAAGGTGTTGAATAAATGGCCGGCGGAGTGGCGCACCACCACGGACTTCGCGATGGGTGGAAGCAAGTCCACCGCACAAAAGAAAAAGGATGAGGCCAAGCTAAAGATGGTGTAGCTAGTCAAAAAGAGGAAGAAGGAGACCGCTAAGAAGGCCAAGGTAGAATAGACAGGAAAGGAGGCAGGAAAATAGACAGGTGGCACAGAGTGGGGCTCTGACAAAGGTGCATGGTCACCTTCACCTGAAACCGAAGAAGAGGACACAGAGTAGCATGGCATAGACCATCAGGAGACGTTCAGCCGCATTAAGCACCCAAGAGAGCTAGAAAAGGGAGGGTCCAGAAAGAAATCAAAGGTGACCAAAACCTCGTTGGACCATATCACACTAACAGAGGGAGATTTATACAACATCGGTGGCACAGTCAGATATGTCACCATGGAGGCCTTGTAGCAATTTGAAAAGCAACAGTAGATCATCCTAGCAACCATCTAGACTGGACTACAGGAGTTGCAGAACCGTGCATCACAAGTTGGTATGGTGTCTACCAGCTTGGCTATCGGCACATCAGAGGCTGTCGATATGTTGCGCACGAAGGCTTCCAGTGCGCTAGTGCTGTCGGATGGAGCACTGAAAAAAGAAAATGAGGCTGACAGGCCCACTATCAGTGCCTTGAAGGGAGTGGGATTGAACTTGGTAGTGATCCCGCTTGGAATCTTCATAAGATATGTGTGATGTCATATCACTGGAATCTAACTAAGAAGGAAATTGGAGACTGGTTGGATAGAAAGATCCACGAATTCAGGGCACAGGAGAACAGAAACCTGCAACTGACAAAGGAATAGTGGTTGGACCGATACCTATATACAGAGATCCACGAGATCTTTTTCTACTCTTTCCCTATTGATCTATACAAGTGGATCATGAAGTTAGAAGATAGCTAAGGAAGGTGGAAACTTGACGATCCTATTGTGTGGACCCCAGAGCTAGTGCTAAGGTTGGAAGACTCAGAGGATAAGATCGCCCGCACTGTCGATCATTGGCTCGATCGCGTCATAGTAGGATTTGTGACTGAATTCACGGTCGACACCTCATACAGCTATAGTGAGGCGGAGTGACGCTTTTTCAAAGGATTGTAAGTTAAATACGTAAAATCTTTGAATACTTGGATTAAAATTCTTTTGTGCAAAAAATGGGTTATGCAGCTACCTTGATGTACGAGACTACGCCAAACAGAAAGACTTACAGGAATGAAGAAAAAGAATGTCAAGATTATAACCCCTTGATTTCACCTCCGTGAAGCAACGAAGAAGGGATAGCGAAGGTTTCTCTGTGAAGTGCCATTTAGTTAATACAACAAGGAATCCCACGAGTACCACCTCCACCCACACCACCTCCGACTTCACCACCATCGCCTCCAAGTTCACCTGTACCACCTCCACCTCCACCGCTGTTCAGTATGGAAAATACAGTGAAGCTTCCTTTGTTCAAAGGCATGGGAAATGAGGACCCGGACCAATTCTGGTTCATTGTGAGGTCTGTATGGGAAGCGCAAGGTATTATAGATGCTCATATAAAGAAGGCAACACTGGTTAGTTCTCTACAAGATCGCACGCTAACTTGGTATATTAAGTACTCTAACGATAACCCAAATGTTGGAGTAGCAGACATCCAGGCATCACTAAATAGGGAATTTAGTAGGCCTAAATCTGAGGCACAGTCGATTGTGGGATTCAAAGAGATCGCGATGCAACTAGGCAAGACACATTGGGAACTAGATCAAATGCTGAAATGTACAATCCATGAAGCCAACATGAATTTGACAAATGGACAGCATCGCGAGTGGTTTGTTTCTTCGCTACTACCACACTTAAGGAGTACGCTATCGCAACAAAATCTAACAACTCAGGCAAAGGCCTTGGAGACTTCCATGAGACTACATGAGACTTTGATGCAAGATCCTAATATAGGAGTTTATCATATCCATGCGCAGCTAAAGAATCTGTGTCTTGAGATGAAAAGTCTGAAGCAGGATAGGACAGTTCGACCAAAGGTACGCGTGGAGGTATGGTACTTGAAATGCAAGAGTCAGGGTCATGACAAAGAGCATTTCCCAGTATTTTCAAATTACATTGCAGGAGGAGGACCGATGCCTTTAATGTCAGAAGCTCAAGAAGGACCTAGCATGGGGCCTGCATTATGGTGTGCTATCTGTCAGGTAGCCAGAAAACATGTCACAGATAACTGTCACTTTCTACAGAAGTATGTACAAGCACCGCAACAGTTGTTTTGTAACTTTTGTAGGTCGGTAGGACATGATGAGTGTAATTACAGGAGCTATGAATTGATGATGGATAGAACTCCCACCTATAGGGTTCAGGCCGAAACATGGACCCTTCACCAGAATGCAAAGATGGCGTGGATAGGATTTTAGGGGTGCGGACAAGGCCGAGGTGGAGAAGGACCTGGTAAAGGTCAAGGACAATTGCTTTGCTACAATTGTGGAAGACTAGGACACTATGCCCGCGACTGCACTAATCCAACGCGTTCATCGTGCAAGTATTGCACGTTGTTTGATCATGAAACAGAAGGATGTCCTACACTGATAGCTAGGATACATGACAAATGGGCGCTACCACCTTCACTGACTCAGAACTTGTAGATGATGAGGTCCGAGATGCCCGAGGAAGATCCAAACGTAAAAATAGTGCTCAGGAGTGGAATTGCGACAGTAGATGACAAGGGGAAACAGCTAGAACATAGTACATGGGTTCGCAAACCCCTGACAAAAGAGGCTGAGTTCGATTTGGAGCATGCTCGTGAAGCCTTCATGGAAGCTAAGAAGAGCTTCGTTGAGGCCTCCACCTCAGGAAGAAAGGATAAGCCTCAACCGGAAATGGACCCCTCTATGCTCACAACTTTCCTGGAAACTTGTATGAAGTTACTGCGTGATAGTAAGGTTGTGAAAGGGTTATAAGAACTCATCAATAGATGTGTTGGAGCCATGCCAGGTGAGCCGTGCATAGTACAAAAGATTGGCAAGCATAAAACAAAGACGAGATGGGAGATGAGACTGATCGCACAGATAGGAGAGTATGAAATGGATCAGGTCATTTTGGACCTGGGGTCAGATGCGAATGTCCTACCAAAGTAGACTTGGAAGAAAATGGGGAGACCTATGCTAAAATGGCCTCCGATTCAGCTAAGGATGGTGAATCAACAAAAACTCATCCCCATGGGGAGGCTACAGGGGGTGAATGTGGATATTGAGGGAGCGAGCGCGCTGGCTGATTTTGAAGTAATAGAGATAGTGGATGACGACAATCCCTACCCTGTGCTCCTGGGAATTGACTGGGCTACTGATATGAATGAGGTAATTTTTCCACGAAAACTACTATCTTTTCGATATGCTAGTCCCACTAGGATTGGTAGCTATCCTAGAAACAAACAATCAAAGCAATTTGTGATTTCCTTTATGTATGATAGATAAGAGAGGATCAAAGGGACCAACCTGGATCTTTCGCTTGACTCCTTGCTTGATTTCTCTCTCCCTTGATAGAGCTTGCACCTCTTCTCCTACTTATCCTATTCAATGAATACCTGTAGAGACAAAGTAACAAAACACCATCAAATCATCTCGATCTATTATATCATAAACAATGTAGAATCATAAATGCATTGATCATATAGTGGCATTCACAAATAATAACATTCACAAATACACGATTGTATGGAGAAAAACTCAAAGAACTTTATTAATAATAGAAGGGAGAATTACAACCCAGCTGTCTGATCCAGCATCATCCTCCCAACATCAAAGCCCTCTTCACCTCATGAAAAGCAATATCACCCAACAATACAATGCCTTTTCTCAAAGACAAACTATCAGCACTTCTTTACAAATTACCAAATTCCAGCCTCTGGATCTCTCAGATGAGGGATCCATTTATAGATGTCTTCAAGGGTGTGAGTCATCTCTAGGTTTTTGATTAGTCTCATTCCACTTGTTGTTCTTGGTTCCACTTGGAGATTTCTTGGATCTCTTACTCATCCCTGGGCGAATTCAGAGAGGCAAGTGTCATAGGAGAAGTTTCTAGAAGATTCCATGAGCACCCACTTAGCAAATTGTCTCAGAAATTTGTCCATCCTTGCTCATCGCACCCTACAGAAGGCCTCTTCAATATGCATCACACTTGGCTAGTGTAGAAGTCAATATGCATCGCACCTTAACAGTGGGGCAGTCAGTATGATCCAGTTTTGGCCAGTTCTGAGTGGTTTTTCAGGTGGAACTTTTGGGGAATGATGTAATTAGTTGACCATGATCCTTTAGGATATGAAACAACACTTTTAGGGGTTAAAAAGCCCTTTTCTTATCGGCATATATGATTGGGGTTGCAGTGCCCAAATATGTCTATAACAGTTGCCCCCTAAAGCATGAAGTCGTAAATCTTTTGATGTCGAGTGAAATGCTTTATCTTGAGGATCTGAGGTATTCGAACTAGAAGGTGACCTGTATAAGATACAATACAATACATCATCATCATATTATTTTCATGATCTAGCTGAGGCGGGCATTCCCATGCTCAGCTTTATAAATTCATTTTCATGTACATAGGACAAATAATCGTATGCAGTTGTAGACTGGTGATTCTTCATATGAAGAGTCATCTTCCCTGGCTTAGATGACTATCCGTGCAGCTTTTGTGTACATTTGATGTCTTTATATTCCTGAATATATCGTAGCCTAGATGGATGAAACTAGATCCAGGGTCTTAAAACTCGTTCAATCTTCACTCGATGTAAAAGTCGATCCATGTGAAAAGATGTCCTGAAGTCGAACATGGAAAGACATCACCTGATTACCAGCCAATAATGTAAGTTGTTAATAGGCGTGAGAGGAATCACCAATAATGATAATGACCCTCAAGGTACTATAGTACAATTCACGTGGTGTGAATATATGATCCGATGTTGAACACCACGCAAAATCTTTCGGTTGAAGGCCATTAATGTAAACCTGTCACCAGAAGTGAGAAACTTGCCATTGGGGCATGCAAGCTTCAAAGTACTGAAAGGGTTCTTTCTAAGTCAACTTCTAGGATAATGAGCTGATGTCGACAAGAAGTGACCCATCATAGGAGAGCCTTAATGTATCCCACATCTACAACACGAAACGAAGCAAATGATTTTCTGGAGGTGAAAACGATCGACGACACAAGGTTCAGGAATGGCGGTCATGAAAAATGGAGGTTGAAGGTATTGCAGTGGATGAGGCATTGACTAGATGGTGAATTCTCTAAATGACTTCTCATAAACATATCAGTGAAACTTAGATGGATTGGTAGCATTAAACCCAAAATATGGATGGTATGGAGGACCAATGGTGATATGACCAGTGAACGGAATAGCCCTACTCGACTCAATCATGGTGATGGAGTGAAAGTGTCATGTTCAAGAGTGACCTGCTACCATAAAATTCTTCAAGTTTTCTTGCCTTTTTCCCCAGTCATTGCTGACTAGTACCTCTTTATTTTTGTCAAGCTTGGGGAGGATAACATATGCTTGTTCTATAATTTTCCCTTCAGGCAAACTTGTTGCTATGTTTTAGCGAGTCTAGCAACAATGAAACTCGTTCTTGTCTGGGTGGACAAGTTTGTCGCTATTGTTTTATCGAGTTTAACGAAAAAGATAACTCGGTCCTTTTCATGTCTAGAGAGTTTGAAAAGGGACGAAAAGAAAACTCCAGTAGTTCTTTTCCATAGCATGATCCCTTAGGTCCGAAAAAGATTAAAATAATACAAAAGGGATGACTTTTCCGATCACTTTAGCGAGCCAAAAAAGACAAGCGCTCGAACTTTTTCGTGAGATAATCCCTCGGGTCTAAAAATTTTAAAATACACAGGAGGGATGGCACTTCCAATCACTTTAGCAAGCTAGAGAGGCCAATTTCTCAACAATATTTTCATATTTAGGGAGTCCGAAAAGGGTTTAAAGTGGACTCGTTTTTTCAGGAATAAGTGGTATCCGGGGTAGCAACTGGTTCTGGGTAATCTTGGAACTTCTCAAAACATGGTGATGTGAAGAGGGTGGCTACCACTCAACGTATTTGTTCCTCAAAAAGTTAAAAAATCAAGTGGAAGCGTATGATCGGCCAAAAGAATGGAGGTGATGGCAGGAACACAACCAAGGCTCAAAAAGGCTGATGTAATGGCAATCACAAAGGTTATTTACCGAAGGTAGGTTCATTTTTTAAAGAGCTTGAACTCTGGGGTGAACATATGCTCTATTGGCAGGTATATTTTTTTAACGAGCTTGAACCCTGTGGGAACATTGCTCATTGGTAGGTTTATTTTCAAACGAGCTTGAACCATGTGATAACATTGCTCATTAGAGTGCGGGTTCATTTTTTAGCGAGATCGAGCCTTGCGAAAAGTATGCTCGAGAGAGTGCGGGTTCATTTTTTAACGAGCTCGAACCTTGCGGAAAGTATGCTCAGCTACCTTTTTATGTAGTCTAGCAACGACCAAACTACAAAGCTAAAAAAATATTAAAGCTAAGGAACTGCTGAGGTTAGGTAGGGTGGCTTCATCAACTTGTTTAGACAAAACCCTTCCTTTGCTTCATCTGCAGCATAGATGAAGGTGAATGGTGGATCAGACCAATCACCTAACCTAAGAAGTTGAAATACTAGAAAGCTAAAAAATCTAAAATGCTAAAAAATGAAATTGGTCATTTTTCGCTTGCATAAAAAGGTTTGCATGCCCCCAGGCACTGAGAAAAGGAGAGTCATATGGGAATCACTGTAGTTAAGCAGGAATTTTTTTGTCAGCAGTTAGACAAAAACACTTCCTTGGCTTTGTCTGCCAATTAGACAAAGGTGAGTGGTGTGCTAGACCAATCACTTAACTTACAGGGAAATTCATATGGTAGGACGGTTTCATCCACAGAGTAGACAAAACACTTCCTTGGCTTTGTCCACAGAGTGGACAAAAATTGAATGGTGTGGGATGGCACTTCCAAGCACATAACCTACAAGGAACCCTATCTTTTCAGCTGGGTTCGTCCGCCAAATGGACAAGGGTGCATGCCCCCCAAGCTTCGTTACATTCACCAGACTACTCGCTGTAATTAGGTGGATGGAATGAAGGTTGAAGAATCATTCTCGATGCAAAGAGAACATTTAGGGATGATGTTTGACTTGGCACTGTGTTTGAATGGGGAAATGAAAGCTAGTAAATAAGTTGGAAAATTTTTCCTTCATACGGGAAACACATCACTCGAAAGAGTGTGGAAACAATAGCTTCCATGCTATAAACATAGTCATGTCCAAGGAGTAGATTGTAATCTAATGGCCCTTGGACTGCCATCACATTCAAGTTAACGGTTTTCCTTCTCAATTTTATCGGAAACTTAGGAAGGATCGCTAACGGTCAACTGGTTCCTTTGTTAAAGCCTGATAAGTTTTGTGTACTAGGCATAAGCGTTGGCGAACCAAGTGCTTTCCAAGCAGTTGAGGAAAGGATACTCACTGAAGCCTCTTCATCTATGATAGTGCCAGACATGATCATTTTGTAAACTTGTACTATGATCTGAAATGGTACATTAGAAGGAAGGCGAGATCTCGCTAGCTGACTCCAATCAAAGGAAGTAACTAGACTACTTGGAGGGGGTACCAAATAAATGGTTGAATTAACCCCTTGAGTCGCAAGAATGGGTGGATTTCCCCCTAGTTCATCGGGCTCTGAAGTGACAAAAAGAATTTGAACAGTATCGTTCTCACTCTCTTTGAGAATGGTATCATCTAAAGATGGATCTTCTGAAGGCAAGACTGGGTTGACTGCCATCTCGACCTGTTGAGTTTGGTCTAGTGTGGACTTAGAATATTCACTTTCAGCGATAGGTTTTGTTATCTCAAAATCAACCCCTGAAAGGCTACTGATCAGGTAGACCTTGAGTAACTATTTCAAACCTACTTTTGGCTGAGGCTTAGCCTCCTCAACCTGAGAGGGCTCTCTCACAAGATTAAAGGTTTTGATAATGAATAAGATGGCTAACTCTTTGAAGCAAATGAATAAGTATAAATGGCGGAAACATAACTAGAACATATCCATTGGGCTTATGGAGTCAAAATCATTTCAGTATAACAATGATATCAGCCTTACATAGAAGTCAGGGTATCCAAAATTCAACACATTTAGAACACACCAGAAACATATAGGACAACACAGTTTATAAATGTATGAAGGAAATTAGAGCACAATCAGTGATTTCTAAGTAATCACACATCCATACCACTGAAAATAATAAGAAGAGGACAATACAAGACATTCTGAACATTGAATTCCTTCTGATTCCTGAGAAGCAAAGCCAAATACTGTATTACTAAAACAGAGTCTTACACACAGCACAATATTCAAGTTTCTCTGAAATTTTCCAACCTTTTGTACATCAGCTTTTCTGCTATATATAGAGCTCTTTACATAACTGAGATTCCTCCTCCAGCATGAGGGGAACTCGAATTCTTCCTATTATGACACTTATTGACACTTTAAACTAACTATTAAATGCAACTAACTACTAACTGGAAGTTCTAGAGACCTAAAACAATTAGGAGTATAACTCCACATCATGTTGGTAATAGTATTTATTACAATCCAAACTCGTTCCCTGACAAATCACCTTCTTTAATTTAGCTTTGGTGGAGGTTTGAAATTCCTTGCTGGCCCTTGATGCCTCACCCCTTTACTACTCCTGGAAACTAGGAAATTGCCCCTGTTTTTTTGCTTTTGGTCTCCACAAGGATCTTCGAAATCAATTATCCCTGTTGTTCTTCTTTAATTACACAAAAATGTATTGGACTGCCATGTTTTTCATGCACTATAGACCTTCCCCATAAACATGTGTGAAGACAAAACCTCTTTAATGCTGCTTGAAATATCATGAACCATACTAGCTGTGATCATTTTTATAACAAATAACTTATGGTTCATATATATCTTTCCTCTGCTTGTTTTGCCCTTGCTGGATGTTCGCACTTTATAAATGATCCTTTTCAAAAATTCCCTTTCAAAAAGATTTCCCCTTTGTCACTCAAAATTGGTCAACCGAATTATAACATGCAGCTACAACAGTTTTGTAGCGCACTATGAAACTGATGTGCATTAGGCATCACCTACAGCAGTTTCGTAGCGCGTTACGAAACTGCTGCGTAATTTCAAAACACAGTTTTAATGCCAAAATTTGAATGTCTTGAGCTTTCTTTTTCTTGAAATTTCTTTTTCATCTGCCCTGAAGCTATTCAAAACTGAATGCAGAGACACCATTCTTCAAGGAAAACTTCAAAAAGGTAAATCATCAAAATTTAGGACTTAGCCTTACTTGCTGTGTGATTTTCCTTAGCTAAGGAAGTCCTTCCCGCTGGCTTAGTTGTATCTTCAAATCCTCAACTTTCCTCTTCATAATTCTAATCCTAGCTCTTAGTCTTGTATTAACTTTTCTGATGTATTTTGCTTCCTTTATTGCAGGGACTGACCAGGTGTAGTATTGAGCATGACAGTTGACCACCTTGGGTATTGAAACTGTTTTGTCTTCCCACAGAGCCTCCATTTTATTAAAATGAGCTTCCTTGATTGCATGTTTTCTTGAGGCTTTCTTCAGTCTAGCAATTTCAAGATTTTCTAACTTCAACTTCTTTTTCAACTCTTCAACACTATATTCCTCTTGAGAGATAACTGCCTTGCCTCTATCGTTTTTATGCAGCTGTGATGATGTTTCTGATGAAGTCACAGGTCCTTCATGAGATTTTGTTACCTCACCTGTTTCACTGGCTTCTGGCAATGTCTCTTGCATCTCCTTTGAATGCCTTTTCACAGATCTTCTTGGCTTAAAAAAAAATTTAGAAACTTGATCATCAAATTTGAGCTTTTTGGAGGTTTTAGCCTTTCTGGTTTTGCTTTTACCTATTTCTATCAAGTATGATCAGACCAGATGAGACTCCTCAATGTCAATAGCTTGAAGCAAATCATTCAGACTTCCCTTTGAAACCGGGCTTGCCTCATTAACCACTGTCTTGCCTTTTTCTTTAGCTAACTGGCTCCTAGTTACTCTTCTCTGGACTGCTTCACCTATAGATTGTTCATGTACACCCTCTTTGATTTTAGTTTTTCTCTTTCTATGATTGTTGGGGTGTGTCTTGGATTACTAGTGGTCTTGTGGGTTCCTTTACCTATTTCCTATCCTTCAATTTCACGAATCTCCTCGATCTTGTTTTTGCACGATGACTAACTACTGGTGGAGAACTCTTCGTAGCCTGAGTACTAAGGCCAGTTTCATTCTTGAAGCCAGACATAAACATGAACACGGACCATTCCCTATCTATTTTCTGGAGCTCATGCAAAATGATCAATTTTACTAAGCCGTGATGAAACAATGAGGTCTCACAGGCTTCCTTCTTTAACTAAACCTTGTCACACATTTTGCCTAGGCTACGAAACAAGTAGAAAGGAAAAGAGATATCTTTCCAGTGAAATGAAGTAGAAGCTTGAAGTGATAAGAATACACCTTATGATACCTCCCTTCGTAGGTGAAGTACCTCTGTATGCAGGTAAGTAAATTAGCATATGAATATTTGATAAAACTTCTAGGCACTGACTTGTTTAAGTCTGAATCAATGAACTCCGGTTTCAAAAATTCCTTGCAGGGAGTCATGTCAAACTTGAAATTTTTAAACCATCTTTCCTGTCCCCTTGGAATCTTTGTGACTGTAGATATAACCTCTGGAGAGATTGGCAATTCAAGCACTCCAACTTTGGAATTCAGTCCTATGAAATTTAAAGCAAATTCCCAGGTGACTTTCATATGGCCTCCTTGAAGTTTTTCACAAAACCTCCAACAGCCAACCTGTTTGAAGGCTTGTTCAACTTAATTATTCTTTAGGATGATATCTAAACCCTCAGGTTCATTCCTCAGACATCTGCCTGACCTATGATCTTTTCTTTCTGCAGACCCCTCCATGAAACTCCAACAAAATGAAAATTTGAAAAAATTTGCACTGTCTCAATCTCGATCACTGCCTCGCTTGATCTTCAAGGAATTCTAATTTGAACGCTTGCCAATTTTCTCCTCATGCATGAACCCAAACATAATTATGACTATGAATACTTGGCTTCTTTTTGAAACTTGCAACCTAAGCGTACCAAGACATTAACAACCCTAATGATGAGGATAAGCGGTTGAATGTGATAGGCAAAGTGTATGGACTGACCACTGATGATGTAAGGATAACTGATTTTGATAGATTTGATAGCTGGATGAGATTTGCTATGGATCTACACGAATCCTTGATTTCATAGCGCAGCCAGTGCAAAATCTGGGTTTTGCACTACGAAAACACCTAGACTGGGTTTTGGGCTACGAAAACTCCTAGACAGTTTCGTAGAGCATAAGAACCTTGAAACAAGTTTTGACATATGGAGTTTATGCGTGATATGAGACCAATGATAGATAAGTATGGATAATTGACCTTTTTTTACCATACCAACAAGACTCTATTCAAAAACTTAGACTCTAAAACAACATGGAAAAACCGAACCAAGACTGACACCAATCTTTTAAAAAAAAAACTGATGCTCAGAATTTGAAATTTTTATTAAGTGATAATAGGTTTTTAGACCGATGGTTGAGTCATGTCAGTCAGATTTTCAACTAGTAAAGGACTTGAGGTGAGTTTCTTATATCCAGATGGAAGTTGTTGCGATGAAGCAGGACGGTTATGCAAGACTCTTTTGGCCTCATCCAAAAAAGGACAATGGAGAAGACGATGGTCCCCTTCACATAATCCACATGGAGTTATGACCTTTCCTTTTTGTCGAGGAATTTCATTTTCACTAGTTGATGGTGTGTTGTCAACATGATCACTAGAGGTTGATGACACCGGACGGTGCGAATGGAGAGACCATTCTCTCAAGATCTGCAGAATGCAAGGACAATCTCGATGAAAATGGTTTCCTTCGCAAATTAGACAAGGATATTTTGGAGATTTAGTGTGCAGATTTTCACCAGTTGATTCATGGTTGCCCCCTCACCAAGTGAAGATGAACAAGGGGAGGGAGAAACAAACGAAGAGGAAGGTGAAGGGTCAACTTCAGTATCAACTGGATGCTGATTCGATTGCTGAGGAATAACATTATTTTGAACCATAGAGGTTGAGAATAGCCACACTATCAGGCCATTAGTCAGACCTGGCAGAGACAATGTGGCCATATGAGGAGCACCAATATTTCCCCAAGAATAAAATGCACTAGGATTCCCCTCAAGAGGGATTCCATGATTGGTAGACTTCATTAACTCAACCTAAGATCAACGAAGGAACATGGATGTTATTCCGAATTAAATAAATTTTAATGACGCTTTGACACAACCTTGCTTTTTAAATTTTTAAGAGTCGAGAAAAAGCTAAAGATGACTCTAGTCCCCTTCGATTTTTAATGAGCCTAAAGTGACAAGTGCTTAGATGGACCTTTTATTTTAAGGAGTTGAAAAGGAACCAAAGTGACTACTCTAGAGATCTAGACAGAGGGATTACCAAACCAATCACAAAACTGCAAAATACACTTTGGTGATAAATAAAAGAGAAATTACCAAGGACTTACGTACGACAGTCAATCTTCCTGAATGTTGTGTTCAGTGCATCGCGATCGATAGGGCAGCAAACACGACTTCCTATGGATAAAGGATATCAACCTATTGTGGTCTCCCAATATATACTCGACAGTATGCGGAGCAAAATTCCATGCTACCACTTGTGGTATCAAAGAGGAGGAATCACCCAACCTTCGATGAAAATGATAGTTACTAGATTTTACGACGCTGGAACATGTCTCTAGCCTAGACCTCTAGATGTGTTGTGTTAGGTTCCAAAGCGTTGTTAAGTTCATTGAAATTTATTTTAGAGTTGCTCTCACTTAGAAGTTTGTCTTTCAAGGTTCACCGCATGATGTAGATGTAAAATTCCTAAATATGCAATCTAAAATGATAAACAATCGTTGTTTATTTTTAGCAATGAAAATCCTAGCTACTAAGGAAAGAAGGTTACAATTCTTTCAAACAGAGAGCAAAGAGCACACACTAAATGCACTTTTCCTAAATCATTTTTCACACACAGTCTAAATGCAAATGAAAATTCATGTATTTTTTTTTTGTTCCCTTTAATGTGAAAAATGCCAAAAAAGAAAACTAAGTATAGATCTGAAATATTTTCTTCAAAGCGACACTTCAAAAATTTCTCTTCAAAATGAAAGGAAGACTAAACAGAACTTTTCGATTTCTAATAGAGAATGCTTTTGACACTTCAAAATATCAACAAATCAAATCAAAATATATGACAAAAATTTCAATCGACTATCCAAGGAAGGAAGACTCAACGACACTTACTTTTTGATACAAAACGACAGTTACGACAATCTTTTGCATCAAAATGATAGTTTGATTTTATCAAATTTTCGACAAAAGATTGCAAATGATGGAAAAATACATAAAAACATTTACTAATCCTAATGAATGGAGGTTGAACTATGTAAAGCAAGGAGGATTCAACAATGAGATACTATTCATAAGCAGCAAAACAATCGAACAGAGCTGAAAACAAGGACAAAAAACCAAAATTTCAAGGAGAGAAATAAGACTACTCAGTCATCGCACCTATGCTTCACAGAAACAGGGATGCATCTCACCTGCTACACTCAGGAAGTGCAATGCATACTGGCTTCCAGTGACAGACAGTGCGATGGGCCAGGGAGCGCAACTGAGGTGGGTTTTGGCTCAAATTTGCAGCTAAATTCAGTGAGTTAAGCTGAGCTATTATGGATAGTAAAGAACAAAGTACAGGGGTATGATCTTGGAAGGCTATTGAGCTACCAACAAGGCATCTAGAATGTTTGTAAGTCAGATGTTAAAATCATAAACTAAACCAGAGATTGACTGAAGCAGCATTCATCTACTTCGCAATTGCAGAGCAAAAGCGGTTCGAAGGCTATCTGGCTAACTTCAAGCTCCGTCTATAGTTTATAAAACAAACAATCAACAACAAACAAACAAACTGTTCAATCCTTAGTATGGTTGCCATTTTTTTTCCAGGAAAACTAGTGTCTTTTCGATCTGCTAGTCCCACTAGGATTGGTAGCTATCCTAGCAACAAATAATCAAAGCAATTTGCGATTTCCTTTATGTATGATAGATAAGAGAGGAGCAAAGGGACCAATCTAGATCTTCCGTTTGACTCCTTACTTGATTTCTCTCTCCCTTGATAGAGATGCACCTCTTCTCCTACTTATCCCGTTCAATGAATACCTGTAGAGACAAAGTAACAAAACACCGTCAAAGCATCTCGATCTATTATATCATAAACAATGCAGAATCAGAAATACATTGATCATACAATGGCATTCACAAATAATAACATTCACAAATACATGATTGTATGGAGGAAAACTCAAAGAATTTTATTAATAATAGAAGGGAGAATTACAACCCAGTTATCTGATCCAGCATCATCCTCCCAGCATCAAAGCCCTCTTCACCTCATGAAAAGCAAGATCACCCAACAATACAATGCCTTTTCTCAAAGACAAACTATCAGCACTTCCTTACAAATTACCAAATTCCAGCCTCTAGATCTCTCAGATGAGGGATCCATTTATAAATGTCTGCAAGGGTGTGAGTCATCTCTGGGTTTTTGATTAGTGTCATTCCACTTGTTGTTCTTGGTTCCACTTGGAGATTTCTTGGATCTCTTACTCATCCCTGGGCGAATTCAGAGAGGCAAGTGTCATAGGAGAAGTTTCTAGAAGATTCCATGAGCATCCACTTAGCAAACTATCTTAGACATTTTTCCATCCTCACTCATTGCACCCTACAGAAGGCCTCTTCAGTATGCATCGCACTTGGCTAGTGTAGAAGTCAGTATGCATCGCACCTTGATAGTGGGGCAGTCAGTATGGTCCAGTTTTGGCTAGTTCTGAGTGGTTTTTCAGGTGGAACTTGTGGGGAATGATGTAATCAGTTGACCATGATCCTTTAGGGTATGAAACAACACTTTTAGGGGTTAAAAAGCCCTTGGTTTATCGACATATATGATTAGGGGTGCAGTGCCCAAATATGTCTATAATAGGTAATCAATCTGAAGAAGCAAAAGATGATCTTTGAGAAGAAATCGATGCGCGTAATAGTACCCCTCGATCCTGTTGAAGGATCGCGCTACACTGAACATGTTCGTGATTATGAGAGTGATGACGACTTGGACTATATCTATAAGATAACAGTGTGAGACAAAGTTTGGGTGAATCCTACCGTAGATGGACGTATTACATGGGATCACGAGAGTTCCTGCACTTCGGACTCTGACGAAGAAATAGAATAGTGGCAAAATCGGTTACATGAAGTAACTACGCTAAACTGCAACATGATGACCCAGACACTGTGGTGTGTGTCATCATAGGTAAGAAATCTTACTATTTATGATGGTCTGAATGAGGTAGATATCTTTTTGGATGCATTTGAAAGGGAGGTACCAGAAAAGCAGTGCTTCCAAGCCTTGGATTGGGCATTGCACGCTACGCCCGCAAGATGGTGGGGTATGCACAAGGAAAGCTTTGATGATTAGCGCAATTGTAGGAGGATGATGAGAATACAATTTGGGAAGCCTAATATGCGACTGACAGACAAGTATGATGGGTAGAATGATCTGTGCATGCATCTGGCCAAATGACATAGGGTTATGGAGAAAAGCCCCAACCTGAGTGGGTGCACCTATTCCATCATACCCTAGATGTTATCCCAATGAATTGGTATATAGAAACAGAGCTCCGCCATGGGACAGGCGAATGGGATATCCTGTGTGAAGGATACATGATGACATTCATTTTTTAGGACGGGTTTGACATTATTAATGAAGCGCTACAAGAGGTGAAAGCAGTTATCTTTAGGATACCACAGGATCCTTTAGACCTGATTCAGCCTAAATGGGCTACTCAACTGAGTCGCGCACTCAAATTTTATAATGTAACTGCTGAAGCAAAGGATGAGGATCCATGGAAGATTAACATTCCAGAAACAGAAGGCCACCACGAGGTTCAAGGACTGTAGATTGAGAACCTTGATATAACCGCATTGGTGAAAACGAAACAAGCGAACATTGGTACGAAGGCAGAACCCAAATTCGCAAAGATTGGAGACTACTAGGATGACACGACGGTGGATAAGGTCATTGAATTTCTCTGAGAATACCAGGACTTATTCCCTACCAAGTTTACGGATATGAAAGGAATAATCAAGGACCTAGGAATGATGAAGATCACATTAAATCCCAATGAGAAGCCAGTTAAGAAAAGGCCTTACCGTTTCAATCTGAAATACAAGGAAAAGGTCTACTTAGAGCTAGACAATATGCTAGCGGTAGGCATCATTGAGCCTGTGGAAGAATGTAATTGGGTAAGCCCAATGGTGATGCAAGAGAAGAAGCAGAAGAATTAGATAAGGATATGCAAGGATCTCATAAAACTGAATGATGCCTGTGTGCATGATCCTTTCCTGACTCCGTTCATGGATGAAGTGTTGCACAATGTAGGCGGCCAATAAGCATATTCCTTCATTGATGGGTACCACCAAATCAAAATCATGCCAAAGGATAGGAGCAAGACAACCTTTGAGACTGAGTGGGGTTGTTTTCAATATGCTATAATGCCGTTTGGATTAAAGAATGCACCTGCAATATTTTCGCGCGTGGTTGTGGTGGCATTCAAGGAATTTATTCATAAGTTCTTGGAGGTATATTTTGATGACTAGACTATATTTGGGATGGTTAAGTGCCATGTAGCAAGCTTGCGCCTGATGTTGGATACCTGTTGAAGATATTAGATCGCGTTCAATCTCAAGAAGTGTCTGTTTTGTGTTCCTTTTGGGAACCTATTGAGGAATGTGGTTTGCAGACAAGGATTGATGGCAGACCCCATGAAGATCACAGTGATACTAAAATTGGAAGCGCCAAGGAGTGTGAAACAATTGTGCGCTACTCTAGGACATACGGGATTTTACAGAAAGTTTATCAAAAGCTATGCCGAGATGACCGTGCCTATGGAAAAATTGTTGAAGAAGGATGTCATGTTCTGCTGGTATGATGACTGTAAAAAAAGCATGGATATATTGAAGGAAACAATGGTTACCATGTCGATTCTAGTCTTCTCGGACTCGAAGAAAGAGTTTCATGTACATGTCGATGCGTCATGTATAGGGCTGGGGGCAGTACTAATAGAGGCTAGCGGAGAAGGCTTGGACCATCCTATCGCGTTCGCAAGCCACAGATTATCCAAGGCAGAGAAGAACTATTCTACCACTAAATGTGAGGGGCTAGCTATGGTGTATGCGCTCTAGAAGAATCAGCACTACTTGCCAGGAGGCCATTTTAAGATGTATACGAATCACTTCATGCTGAAGTACCTGGTCAATAAGCCTGTGTTGGGGGCACGAATCTGCATATGGCTCTTATTGTTCCAAGAGCACAATTTTGAAGTTGTTGTGAATCCTGGATGATTGAACGCGGGACCAGACCATCTGTCGCACATCGAAATAGGGGAGGAACCTACTAACTTGGAAGAAGGATTGCCTAACGCATATCTATTTGCAGTGTGTGTCGTGGATGGTAGTTTTGAGGATATAATACACTTCCTAACAACAAGAACTGCACCAAAAGGATACTCTGAACAGCAAAAGAAGGAATTAGTGGTGCATGCAGCAGATTTCTCTGTCATTGCTAGGAATCTATACAAGATGGGGACTGATGAGATATTGTGACGGTATGTACATGAGTTCGAAGGAGGCAGCATCCTCACAGATGCTCATGAGGACGTCGTGGGAGGACATTATGCAGGGATAGCAACTGCGCAGAAGATTCTACGCACAGGGTTGTGGTGTCCAACCCTTCATCAGGGTTCAAAAGCATATTGCAAGGAGTGTGATGTATGTCAAAGAACATGCAGACCATCGCGGAGGGATGAAATGCCTTTGAATCCTAAATTACATTGCAACCCTCTGAAAAGTGGGCAATAGATATTGTAGGACCCATTCAGCCACAAGGGAAGATAGGAGCAATGTACATTATCACTGCCACAGAGGATTTGACTCGTTGGGTGGAAGCGTAGCCAGTGAAGGATTGCATAGGCGCGACGGTCGTGAAGTTCCTATTTGATCATGTACTGACGTGATTTGGATGTTCAAGGATCTTGATGAGTGATCATGGCACGCACTTCTTGAATGAGACGATCAGCGCACTCACGGAGGAATTTCATGTATATCACAAGAAGAGCACACCTTATCACCCACAGGCTAACAGGACAGTGGAGGCATTGAACAAAGTGCTTGAAAATGCACTGACCAAGGTTTGCAATGCTCAGTGAAGTGATTGGGACCTATGCATACCTGCAGTATTGTGGGCTTATCGAACGACATGCAAGAAGTTGATGGGAAAAACCCCTTTTAGGCTTGTCTATGGTGTGGAAGCCGTAATGCCTATGGAATACGTCGTGCCTAGTCTACGCATAGCAATGCTCACAGGTATGATGGATCGCGGAGCCCTAGAAGAGAGGCTCGCATAGCTAGATGAGATCGAACAAGAAATATTTTTGGCCGGATTTCATTAACAGTTCCAAAAGCAGCGTGAAAGGGCATGGCATGATCGACACATCAAGCTATGCACATTTAAGGTAAATGGTCTAGTTTTTTTGTATGATAGTAAGTTTGACAAATTTCCAGGAAAATTTAGGATGCACTGCTTAGGGCCTTATGTTATTAAGGAGATTACCGATGGAGGAGCAATACAGCTGGTCAAGTTAAATGGAGAACCCTCCCAGGAAAGGTGAATGGCAGTCGCTTGAATCCATACACCGGCAGTCCAACCATGTGACTAAATGAAAGTAGCACAGTCTTAGCACTCCAAGCAGTTGAAAGGAGGCGTGCGACTATAAACTACACTACCCGAGTTGGGGAGCTATGTGATTGGAGGATGGTGCAAAGAAAGGACGTGTCACTGGGTCTGCAACAGTGCGGAGGGAGCTACGCTACCCAGGGAGAAATCATGCAAGGCGGCTAGAAAGTGACCTTTAAAATCACTATTCATGGAAGGAGGACAGAAGTGAGGCCAAATAGAGCAAGCGACCAACCTTCAAGATGAAATTTATGGCTTAGATCCTTGAAAATCTACCGCCATTTTGGCATTAATGGACTGATTTTTGGGGGAACGGTCGGATTTGAATTCATAATGCCTTATAAATTACAAGCGGCTGCCCAGCAAAAAACACTTGGCATTTTGAGTATTCAGTGGTTGAGCTCTCAAGCACCTATGAATCATGAGCAATATGATATTCTAATATTTTCTGGGGTATTTGCAACTTTTCCAGCGGAAACGCAGGAATTCTTGTAGAGGATCATGTCTGTGCCCCTAGAAGTTGTCAATACACAGCAAGTAGTAGAGGAGCCAGCAAAGGAAATGGAGAGAGAGACCGAAGTAGCTGCCCCAAAATTGGCCGAAGTATTGTCAGAGGTCCCTAAATCCCCAAGAACAGTGAGACCGAAGCCAACCCCAACCAAGGAGACCTTGAGAGACAAGAAGGGCAAGCAGCCTGCCATCCTAGTACACGCGTCGTCGAGACGAAACCCACCAAAGCCCACTGCCCAGGAGAAAGGCAAGGATATAAACCTATAGGAAGAAGAGGAAGATATCAAAGACATCCCCATGGATGATGAGGATGTGGGAGTGGAAATAGAGGAGGTTGAAGCCCAGGGTGCGAACCCTATTACATGATTGCCAGAGTATGTCCCTCTGCACAAGCCTAAGTCCAAGGTCCCAAACGACATTTATGAAAGTAAGACTCCCCTGCAAACCCCATTGCTACAAGATGAGATCACTTTTGACGATCTGCGTTTGGCATGGGTGCCGATTTTGAAACTCGAAGACTGGGACTTGGCGGACCATGAGAAGTTCCTGCACTTGGCGACCGAACAGTTGATGCACCACATCATAGATAAAAATAAAGGGATGATTGCACTGGAGCCGTGGAAGTGGCTCAGAGGAGTAGAGAAGGTAAGATTACTCAACTTGCTCTGGGTGTCACACTATAACCACACCCTCGTGACAGTTTTAGTCATCAAGTAGTTGATGTGCTTGGTCCATGATGGGTGTCTGTGGCTGGAGGAGCTGATACCCATCACCGATATGCTGATTCACTGCATAACATGCCTACCATATACAAGTGAAAATCCAACTATGATCTTTGGTGGCAAGGGTGGCAAGTTGGCGCCCGCAGAATCAATGAAAGAGAAGTTCAAATTGGTGATGAAGCCGTGCAGGTATGCTATCTACAGCATCTACGACCCCACTGTGAAAGTGGCAATGCAGATCCTTGCAGGGAAGGTGATAAGGATGTGTCACGCTGATGAGGTGTCGGCGCCTATCGTCGCACTCACACAACAGTGCACAGAAGGAATCTAGTTTAATTGGTCAAACTATCTTCGCGGAGAGTTCCTAGCAAACTGCCGTGAAGTGCAAGAGCAAATCAAGACGTTCCACTGTGCATGGCTCTTGCTATTGATTGTGCTCGTAGCATGGGAGCTACCAGAAGAGAGCCAATTACCCTCGGTCGCAATGAACCTTCCTGAAGCAGCAAAGTATGCTTCGCTATGGATGACCAACGACGCGGAGCACGTTCGGGATAGCAAGATCTTCTGGATCTTAATGGAAATGAATATTAGGATGGCTATCAATCATAAGCCTCAATTATCGCCCACGGTGTATGCTAACTTGCAGAGCTATGCAGAATTCAAAGTTGATTTCCATCAGATATCAATCAAGGTGCAGAAGGACCCTTAGCAGAAGTGGTATGATTTTCCATACCTAGCCACAGATGATGCCATCAATGCAGTGTTGAATAAATGGTCGGCGGAGTGGTGCACCACCACGGACTTCGCGGTGGGTGGAAGAAATTCCTCCACACAAAATAAGAAGGACAAGGCTAAGCTGAAGATGGCGCAGACGGTCAAAAAGAAGAAGAAGGAGACCACTAAGAAGGCCAAGGTAGAACAGACAGGAAAGGAGGCAGGGAAACAGACAGGTGGCACAGAGCGAGGCTCTGACAAAGGTGTGCAGTTGCCTTCACCTGAAATTGAAGAAGAGGACACAGAGCAGCATGGCGTGGACCCTCAGGAGACATTCGGCCGCATTAAGCACCTGAGAGAGCTGGAAAAGGAAGGTTCCAGAAAGAAATCAAAGGTGACCAAGACCTTGTTGGACCCTATCACACTAACGGAGGGAGATTTATAAAACATCAGTGACACAGTCAGATATGTCATGGCGGAGGCCCTGGAACAATTTCTAAAGTAGCAGCAAATCATCCTAGGGGCCATCTAGACTGGACTGCAAGAGTTGCAGACCCGGGTGTCGCAAGTTGGTATGATGTCTACCAGCTTGGCTATCATCACATCAGAGGTTGCCGATATGTTGCACACGAAGGCTTCCAGTGCACTAGTGCTGCCGAATGGAGCACTGACAACAGAAATGAGGCTGACAGGCCCACTGTCAGCACCTTGAAGGGAGTGGGATTAAACCTAGTAGTGCTCCTGCATGAAGCACTCCACCTCTTGCAAGATGGAGTAATTGCCGAGCTGAGGGCCCGCGAGCACCGCGCCCTGTCAGCGCCTTGAAGGGAGTGTGATTGAACCTGGCAGCACTCCTGCGTGAAGCACTCCACCTCTTGCAAGATGGAGTAATTGCCGAGCTGAGGACACGCGAGCACCGCGCCCTCCAAGTGATCAATGAACAGAAAATAAACAATGAGCAGATGGCCTTGCAGAGGAATGTTTCCATCGCCATTGAGGCCGAGGTGACCAGCCAGAGCAAGAAGATCATACAAGTCATGGAGGAGGCCTGCAAAATGGTCTTGGAATTAACCATTCCAGAGGAGGAGCCAGTCGATGTCCATTCGTAAATTGGCCACAGGGGTGGTGATACTCGAACGAAGATGAAGCAAGTTTAGTTGGAGCTGAACCTACAGATTATAGAGCTCTAGTTGAGGGCTCAGCCTTCAACACCACCATAGATAAAAGAACAGCGGGCGATCGCTATCACAGAAGCATTAATGGCAGAGGAGAGTGTAGTAGCAAACT
This sequence comes from Pinus tabuliformis, assembly GCA_031772625.1. Taxonomy (NCBI): domain Eukaryota; kingdom Viridiplantae; phylum Streptophyta; class Pinopsida; order Pinales; family Pinaceae; genus Pinus; species Pinus tabuliformis. Next base: position 335,004,519 of record CM062810.1, on the reverse strand, counting down.
ACACACAATTGTTCAAACAATCATTTGAGGTCCTGGTCGGCTTCCAGGAGGACCCAAACATCTAGAGGCTAGATATGGAAGTGTACGAAATACAACAACGCTATGACAAAGTTGAGGGCACAGTGTGAACTGTCGCGTTGACACATAGGTTAGCCAAGCTGCAAGAAGCCAAGCAGCTGAAGGAACAGGTGGACGTAGCACTACACAAGGAAGCAATGTTGAAGGTGGTGAGCTCCAGTATTGTATCAATAATGCTACAACTCCTGGGGCTTCCTGTCTCTTAATTTTATCAACCCGGTAGTTCGTACAAACTTGGAAGCGACGGTGCTGTATGCACAAGTACTAGCTCTTGTCGCAGCTGTCACTTGGTCAGCTGGCACAAGTCCGCTAGGGCTCAAGCCAACTTCTATAGGCTCACAGAAGAAGCTTTATCAATGATGGACGAAAGCTAGCTCAAAGAAGACTAATCTACTTGGCAAAAATGAACTGAAAGCAAATCAAAACATGGAAACCCTAGGAAACCCTAATTTAACTATTCTAACCTCTATGATGCAAAGAATGTGAAGGAAACTTCTACCAATGATGCCATTACTTCTAATAAGTGAAAATGCATGAATCTAATCTACTTGCAGCTTAAAAGACATGTTTTTGTATTTTTTCTTTAAGTGGATGGAGTGATTGTGATTTTGTGCTTATTAGGGTTTGGTTGTGCAGATGTGATGCGGAAGGAAGGAAAGCTTGGGAAAGGTTGGGGAGGCTAGGAGAGGTCCCCAGAGATCCTTAGCATCAGTCCACAGAGGTTCCTCACGTTCAGAGGCTCAGCAACCGAGTGAGTGGCCTCCTACAGGATGTCTGCAGGGGATTCTACAGGAACCGCAGGGGTTTCTACAGGATGTCTACAAATTTCTACAGGATGGCCTACCGTGGGGGTTTGAAGTGATGGAGGAGTGATGGAATGGTGGGGAAAGATGTGTAAGGTAGGAACAAGGCTGGTGATGGCTCAGGAGTGGAGAAGTAGGTTGGAGAACGAGTGTATGAAGTGGGTTGAAGGATGAAAGGTTATAACAACGAAATTTCTACAGGATGGAGTTACGTGAGGAGTGGAGGAGTTTAGGAGATAACAGAGCGGAGCAGGGGTCGAGGATGTGGTTGTATGCGTGATCAAGAAGAAGAAGGAGGTAATATAATGATGAAAAGCAGTGTAAATGAAACAAATGGCTTGTGACTGTCACCAAGATGAAAATTCATTAACCTAAGCTACCTGAACTTAATGAACAGCAAGATAAAGCGTATAAAGGAATGTGCACGAAGCAGTGATGAAGGTGTACGGTGCAAGAGTGAAGTGCATGGAAAGATCTATCATAACGAGACTATGTTGCAGCATGTATAACGTGAAGAACTGCGTATTTTTGTGGCTGGTATAGGCTGCACTCCAATCTCCAAACAGAGATGGCAGTGGAGACTTTCTCAACCTTTTTGCTGGAGCTCCAATGTATTATCAACCTGCTAATCTAACTAAACAACCGAAAGCAATTCAACCATAAACTAGTCCTATCTATGCTCATGAAAAACGACTAAATTACCAAACTGTGAATTCGAATTGCATGTGAAAATAAACAAACTCAAAGTGCTGGAACGAAATGCAAACACATTACAACACTGAGGAGATCTATTGCTCTCAGGTTGGGCCCTAACCTGAGAGCTATAGCTCCTTGAGAAAACTCAGAACTAGATCAAAATCTGCCTTCTTTATTCATAATCTGATATCATGCCAAATTGGCTTACAAAAAGGAACAAAGACCGAGCTGTGCTCAAAAATTACAATAGTAATGCAAGAGTTTCAACAACCTATCAAAGGCTACGGCCTCTATACTTATGCAAAACGATCATCCAACAAGTGTCCTTGATTTTAGGAGCTCGGCTGTCCAACTGAAGTTTAAGCTGCTGATCCTGTAGGACAGTCATAATTGTTGTTCCTGTAGAACAGCTGGCTGCTTCTAAGCTCGGTGGGGAGATGGATTGGAGCTCGGAGCTATGGTGGGAATCACGAGGAGGGTCCCAAGACTGTGGACATCCTCTCCTAAAAACCAGCAGTGCCACCTCATTGTCTCCTTGTCTCCTTTTTCGTTGTCTTTTTCTCCCTTTTAATGCAAAAACCTGAAATCATAATGCATTAGTCACGTAGATAAAGTGTCTACCCTTCTTCCTACAAACAACACGAATAAACTAAGAAATGCATGCATAAGCAGTAAAAAGTGAATGGTTTGAGCAAAGCAAGTAGGCCAAATGAGCCCAAATTATACCAAAAATTGGGGCTCATCATCACCCCCCAGCTAAACTATTTGCTCATCCTTGAGCAACTTTGCCCTGGCTCCTCGTCTTTGGCCGAGAACTAGAGCCCAGAGCATGCTTTTCCCCCCCTGATTTTGGTGGTTCTGCCTTTTCTGCCGAGGGTGGTGCTTCTTCCTTTCCCGTTTTTGGCGGCTCTGCCTTTGCTGCCCCTGGTGGTGACGAAGGTGATGCTTCCTTCCCCTTTCCTATTTCCTTGAGTCGGGCTTCGGAAGGCGACTGGCCTATCTTTCGTGTCCAGGAAGTTATTTTTGGGCTCCCCTTTTCGGGGGTGGCTGATGTTTTAGAAGGGGTTCTTGCACTGGGTGAAGTAGGGACGTCCCCTGGAGTGGTTTGGCTGCTGGGTGGAGGCTGTGGCTTGCCCGTGGTCATCCTCTTGCTTCTCCTGGCTTCAGATGGTAGAGGGGTCTCCCTCTCCCTTTTCTCCTTCGGTTTTGGAGGTGTGCTGAGGGCAGCCAGTGCCGCTGCTGCCTCCTTTTCGAGAATGCCAGCCTTCTCTTTCTTGCGTTTTGCTCTCTCAGAGCTCCTTGTAGAGGGCCCCTCCTTTTCAGATTTCGGGCTTCTTGTGGAAGACCCTGCTTTGCCCACTTCCGGGCCTCCTGTAGAAGATTCTTTCTCTGTCTTCAGGCTCTCTGTAGGAGGCTGTTTCTCAATGACTTTCGGGCCTCTTGTAGAAACCCCTTTTTCCAATTTCGGGCTTCCTGTAGAAGCCCTTGTCTCCATTTTTGGGCTTCCTGTAGAAGCCTGTTCTCCAACGATTTTCGAGCTTCCTGTAGAAGCCTTGGTCTTTGCTCCTGGGCTTCCTGTAGAAGCCTGCTCCTTACTGATCTTCGGGCTTCCTGTAGAAGCCTTTGTCTTTGTTTTCGGGCTTCCTGTAGAAGCCTGGTTTCCACTGATTTTTGGGCTTCTTGTAGAAGCCTGTTTTTGCGTACCTGTAGAGACAGGTGTCTCCACTTCCGCTTGCTTGCCTGCTTGAGTTTTGCTTTTTGCTTTGGGTGCAGGTACTGTTGAGGTACTTGGGCTAACGTGGGCTACCTCTGCTTTGTCCATCCTGCTCTTCATCCTCTTTTCCCTTGCTGACAGAATAGGTGTGCCACCCTTTTCTTTGTCCTTCTTTTCCTCAACCACTGCTTCCTTGTCTTCACTGCTGGAGGAGCCACTATCTTCAATCAACATTTTAATATCCCCATCTTTGGTCAAATTGCGGAAGGATTCCCATGAGAGGGGGACCTTATATGAGTGCAATGCATCTTCCACAAGCAGTTTTATTAACCCATGGTGGGCTATCTGATCAGGTATGCCCTCTCTTAGCTTTGTAGCACACTCCATTAGGGACTGCAGGAGATAATGAGGGATGCTTATTTTTTGCTCTACAGGAAGGTCGATTCGGTGCCTCAACTCAGCGAGTAACCGAAAGTGATATGCATACACGATGCTGAACCGGCCTTCACAAGTAATATATTTCATGATTTGCAAATTGACTTCATTCCAAGGTGGTGATAGGCTCGTTCTTCTCACCCCGTTTTTATCCTCCGAGAATTCTTCCTCAGGTGGAAAGAATTCCTTCTTTGCCTGCTGACTCAGCTTTCTCTCCTCTTTATCCCACGGCAGACCCATGGGAAGTTCTGTGATCTGACTGATATATTCTGGGGTGAGTTGGAGGCTTAGACCTCTGAAGCTTACTGTGGCCAGTGTCTGGGATTTAGGCTTCAAAGCCTGCAAGAATTCCTCGGCTACTTCATCATCGTAGCCCTGCAGCTTATCACAAAAAGGCATCCATTGTGCTCTGGTAAAGAGCTCTACCACTGCCGGGTTTCTCCTTAATTTGGTGGAATCTTTGGGTTCCCGCCTGATAAACCCACCCGGCATGATGAACACGGGGGTTTTGACTACAGGTGACAAATGCAAAGGAGATTCGGTCTATTTCAGGCAAAGCATGCATACAATTCACAAAACACAGTCTAATTATACTGCTATCCTGTAGAAGCGATAGTATAGGCACAGCAATCCGAGATTTTTATGACCAGACTGTGAATAATGATCTTGCCACCTTTGAAAGCCAATTGCGGAAGGAGTTTCAGGGTTACCTTTTTTTTCTGCCACCTTTTCTTACGTGAGGAATTCACCTTCCTGTAGAACTGCGTTCCTGTAGAAACTGCTTCCTGTAGGACTGCGTGCCGGTAGAAACTGTTCCTGTAGGAGTAGTGTGCAAACTTCGGGGAGGACTGTAGTTGGCCAGCGGTCGAGATGTGCTTCACCGACGTTCTGGTAGCCGAAAGCTCGGCGTATCAACGTTTAGAGGAAATCAGAAGAGCCACTCGAGTTTTGAAGTGGAGTTTGATGAATACATGCGCATAATCTAGCCGATTAGATTTTGAATCAGCGCAGCTCGTGGCGCGGGGGGTGAGCTGTCCCCGCCGGACCGTTGGGCGACGTCACCCATCATTCACCTGCATATTCACTCGCTGCCGCATTCATTCCCACAGATCTGCCGCCGCCCTTTTCGGTTAAACTCGTTTCTCGGTTGACGGGACTATCTTCACGTGCGTGCCGCGTGTTTTCTTTGTCGTGGCTGCCACCCAAGCATCCGACTATACCATAACTAGCTGACGTGGCCAGTCAACTGGCCATACGGCCGCTCAACCATTCATTTCTACGCCATGCAAACAAATCAAAGCAATACTCATGCGATTTGGTGGAAAGAAGGGTTGAGACACTTACCTGCGCGCGGCTGCACACGATTTTTTTGGTTTTTGGACGATGGGGAGCGGATCTACCTGCTGCATGCGGCTTACACAGTCCCGGAGGCTCATGGTTACAGGATTCTGGCGATGGAGTGGATGATCTGATTGCCTGCGCCCGTGTTTTGTTTGCAGAGGGCGGTTCTGTGAATGGTATCCACTCATGCAGGTTTGACTGTTACAGGATTCCCGCGGGGTGCCTTGTAACAGTCTCGCCTCCTTGGGTGCATGCTGCACGACGATGGATAGAATCTTCTGATCACGCTCTCGGAGCTTCTGATGCTCGGCATGGATGTGGTATGAGCTCTCGGTGCTTGTTTTTCTTTGACAAATGGTTTTACCACGAGAACTCACTGATCTGGTTTGCTGGTGCAGGGATCTTGGTTGCCTGGCGACGAGGATGGTGGAGCAAGGTAACAGCAATGTTCAGGGGTGCCAACAGTGGCATGCATGCATCCTACCCATTCCTCAGCCGCTAGATCTCCGTTTGAAACAAATTTTTGGCCGTCCCAAACTTCTACAGGGAGTTTCCTGTAGAACACCGAGCTTCCTGTAGAAAGTTCGGCCTTCCTGTAGGAAGTCTGCACTTTCCTGTAGAAAATCCGCGCCTTCCTGTAGAAAGACTGCGCCCTCCTGTAGAAAGACTGCGCCTTCCTGTAGAAAGGCAGCAGCTTCCTGTAGAAGATTCAAACCATGATAAAATTGCACATACCTTGAAAAACATGGGTGCTCTTGGAGGAGGTACTGATGAGGTTCCTTGACAGCATGATAAGGGCCCTTGGCTGTGAGTAGAGAGGCTTCTTCTCCTCCATAGAACATCTGCAACCTGCATGCAATTTTCATATTGTGCTTATATTTTTTCTTCTTTTTTCTCTTTTTTTTTTTTTTTTTGGAAAGATAACAGGGGCGCCCCAAAGAGGTTTTCACCCTTGCTACCTGCCCTGAGCGCCTCAGAGAGGTTTTCACTCAAGGATCTTTTTCAACCTTTTTTCCTTTTTTTTTTTTTTTTTTTTTTTTTTGAAAAAGCAATAGGAGCGCCTCAATGAGGTTTTCACCCCTACTACCTGCCTTGGGCGCCTCAGAGAGGTTTTCACCCAAGGATCTTTATTTCTTTTTTTTTTCTTTTTTTTCTTTTTTTTTGTCTTTTTTTCAGATCTTCTTTCAGGGTGTGCCAGAGGCAGAGGCAGAACCCTTCTCTATGACCAATACAGATTTCTCCATAGTTTTGATAAACTCTTGTCTTGAGAGAGGTCTCCTGTAGATCTTCAATCGATGCCCATTGACAAGCATGGGAATGGCTTCCTCATCAATGGTTCGAATGAGGACAGATCCATTGTCATGGCATTTCTCCACTGTATATGGTCCTAGCCATCTGGTTCTCAACTTCCCCTTGAAATCTTTGTATCTGGAATCATACAACAAAGCCCAATCTCCCGGCTGAAATTGCTTGTCATGGAGATGTTGGTCATGCCACACCTTCCTCTGAAGTTGAACCACTTCTGAGTGAAGGAGGGCCTGCATGCGGTGCTCATCCAGTCCATTCAGCTGCAACAACCTTTCTTGTTGTGCATGGCTGAGATCTAGGTCCAGCTGAGCTGCCATCCTCAAAGTGTTATACTCAAACTCAATGGACAGCAAAGCTTTCTTCCCATAGACCAGCTCATAAGGTGTGAAGCCGGTGGTGGTCTTCCAAGTGGTGTTGTAGGCCCATGTGGCCTCAACCAGGCGATCTGCCCAGTCTTTTCTGCTGCTGCTCACCACTTTGGTCAAGATCCCTTCTAATGCTCTATTGGTGACTTCCACCTGCCCATTTGCTTGAGGATGATAGGGAGTGGAAGTCCTATGCTTGATCTTGTGATGAGCCAGTAAGTCTTCAACCAAGTTGGATGTGAACTGGCTCCCTTGATCGGTCACCAGCTCTCTTGGGTAGCCAAACTTGTAGAAGATGTTCTCTCTTAAGAACTCGGCCACCTTTTCTTCTGTTGCTGCTTTGATTGCTTTAGTCTCTGCCCACTTTGTCAAGTAGTCAGTACACACAATGATGTAGGATCTTTGCCTCGAAGAGGGATTGATTGGACCCACAAAGTCCATGCCCCACTTCTCAAATGGCTCAAGAGTCACTTGAGGTTGGAGAGGCATCTCATCCCTTTGGGTTGGTTTCCCCATTCTTTGGCATTGGTCACACTGACTGACATATCTCCTGACATCTTGATGAAGTGTGGGCCAATAGTAGCCTGCCTGCAGGATCTTGAAGGCAGTTCTCTTTGCTGCAAAATGCCCTCCACAAGGCCCATCATGACAAGTGAGGAGGATATCAAAGACTTCCTCCTCCCTTACACAACGCCTTAAGATCTGATCGGGGCCAAGCTTGAACAGTTTGCCCCCGATCCAAGTGAATGAGGCACTTTTTTTGATGATTCTGCTCTTTTCTTTTGAAGAGAGGTGCGGAGGGAACTGAGATGAAACAAGGTAGTTTGCTATATTAGCAAACCATGGAGAGAGTACTGAAATAGCAAACAAATGTTCATCAGGCATCTGATCGTCCACTGTTCCATCCTCATCTGCAGACAAATCCAATCTAGATAAAAAGTCAGCAACAACATTTTCTCTACCTGGTTTATCAACAATGGTTAGATCAAACTGTTGCAATAAAAGTAACCATCTAATAATACGAGCATTCACATCTGGTTTATTCATCAAATATCTAATATCAGCATGGTCAGTATGTACAAAGGTCTGGTAACCAGTAATATAATGTCGGAACTTGTTCAATGCATGGACCACAGCCAAGAATTCCTTCTTGGTTACAGTGTAATTCAGCTCAGCTTTGGACAAGTTTTTGCTAACAAAGTAAATGGCATATGGAAGTTTCTGCTCAACTTGTCCTAAAGCTGCACCTATGGCTTTGTTCGAGGCATCAGTGTGGATGTGGAAAGGTAGGGCCCAGTTTGGACCTCTCAGGATTGGGGCTGACACCAACTTGTCTTTCAACTCATTTAAATCCCTCTGACAATCGTCAGTCCATTTAAACTCCACATCTTTTGCCAACAAACCAAACAATGGCGAGGCTAGCTTGCTGAAATCTTTAATGAATCTCCGGTAGTATCCTGCTAATCCCAAGAAACTCCGGACATCCCTTACCTTTTGAGGAGGTGGAACCCTCTTGATGAGAGCAATTTTGTTAGGATCCACCTGCAATCCTTGGGAAGAAATGGTATGGCCTAGCACGGTCCCTTCAGTCATCAGGAATTCACATTTTTCAGGACTGAGGGATAGGTTCATCTCGGTGCATTTGGTTAGGACTTTCCCCAGGTTGGACAATGCCTCCTGGAAGTTGGCCCCATATGGAGTAAAGTCATCCATGTATATTTCCACTGCATCATGGACCAGCTCCGAGAAGATGCTCAAGACAGCTCTCTGAAAGGTAGCAGGAGCATTGCATAGCCCAAAGGGAAGGACTCGGTAGGCAAAGGTACCCCAAGGACAAGTGAAGGTGGTCTTATCTTGGTCTTCCGGGCTGATTTGGATTTGATTGTACCCGCTAAACCCATCCAGGAAAGAGAAGAACTTCTTTCCTGCCAGTCCATCCAACACTTGATCTATGAAAGGTAGAGGGAAATGGTCTTTCTTGGTAGCTTTGTTCAGCTCACGGTAATCCACACAGATTCTCCACTTCCCATTCTTCTTGGGAACCAACACTAGAGGGGACACCCATTCACTATCTGAGATGGGGTAGATGAATCCGGCATCCAACAGTTTCTGCAATTCTTCCTTGACAATGTCTTTAAGGGCTGGATTCATTCTCCTCTGAGGTTGCCTAACCGGTTTACAGTCCTCTTTGATATATATGTGATGAGTACAGACCGAAGGATGGACTCCTTTCATTTCCTTATAGCTCCAAGCAAAAGCATCTAGATGGTTGGCCAACAGACTACACAGCTCCTTTTCCTGAGAAGGAGATAAGGAGGAGCTGATCTTCAATGCTCTCTCAGGGCCGAACTCCACATTCTTAACTCTGGGAGTGACAAGGTTGGTTGTACAAAGATCCACTAAGGTGCTAGCTTGGGCATCCTCCACCAATTCCTCTAAGGGTAGTGCACTAGAAGGTGGATTCTGGATCAAGGTCTCGATCAAGTCATCCTCGGTTGGAGGGTCTTTTCTAGCGGTATCTAAGGTGCACAGAGGTGCTGAATACACCTCGTCTTCTTCTCCTTCTTCCAACCAGAGTGGTAAATCATGCTCTAAAGAAGGTTGGGCAGGAGGGTATAGGACTAGTTGCTTGGACATGGGACCATTTTTGATGGTCATGTTTCCTGCCCGACAACTTATGTAAGCATCTGCAGTAGCTAACCAAGGCCTTCCCAAAATGAGAGGATATCCAGTAAGCTTGGCCTTTGGTTGCAGAACCAGGAAGTCTGCAGGGTATTCCCAAGAATCAATGGAGACCATGACATCCTCCACAATCCCTTCGGGAGTCACGGTGGAGCGATCTGCTAATTGCAGTACTGTCGAGGTCTTCCTCAAGGAACCCTGAAGATTGAGTTTAAGCATGGTATCCCAGGTCATCACATTAATGGCAGCCCCCAGATCAATCAAGGTGTGAGGTATGATGGTGCCATTGATGTGAACATCTACTACAGGACTTCTAGGATCTAGGTACTTTGGGCAGATGACTTGTCCTAGCATAAGGTCAGACAGTTGTCCTATGACATTGATAGTTGAAGCATCTTTCTTCCGTCTGCCTGGGTGTTTGAAACACTTCTCCTTAATCAGCTTATTATATATTGGCACATCCTTGATGGCTTGGAGAAGTGGGATTTTTACACACAACTGCTTGAGCTCACCCAAAAGCTCATCTTCTTCTGGGTTAGGTTGTGTGGTGGCTGTTAGTCTCTCAGGAAAGGGTGGAATAGGCTTTGGTTCACTCTCCTGATGGTCTTCCTCATCCTCTGGGGGAGGAGGCTGGCGATCTGGAAGAGTCTTTCCAGATCTAAGATTGATCTCCTGGATCTCCACAGCATAGGTAGGGCATGAGGTTTCCCCAGTGTATACCTGCTGGGCCTGTCTATTGTTGGGGTTCGGGTTCGGTTGAGCAGGCATTTGAGGTTGCCTTGGAGGAGCAGGAGGTAATGGTTGAGGTTGAACTGGTGGTGGAGGCAAAATGGCAGGAGGAGTGTTGTATTGGGGCCTCCACCCCGACTGAGGTGCATTCCACTGAGGTTGTGGCTGGGTATGTGAGTGATATGGATGAGAAGTAGGTTGAGTGGGGTACTGAGGTGGATAAGACCATGGAGGAGGCATGGACCATGAAGGATGAGCAGGGGGACCCCAGGAAGGCATAGGAGTTCACTGGTTGGGGTTGTAATAAGCTTGAGATGCCCCTTGCATCCCCTACTGATAAGGTCTAGATCCTTGTGGCCTCCTTTGGTTGAGGTAATAGAGAGGCTCTGTGGGAGCTTCGGTCCCTTGGTACATGGCTTTAAACCCAGGTAAGGTTGGACATTGATTTGTGGGATGGTCCTCCTCACAAACGAAACACACTTCAACCGAATGCAATGGACATTCGTTCTTAGGGTGCCTCCTTGTGCACCTAGGACAGAAGACAGCCAAGGCTCTCTCAGCCTCTTCTTTCTTTTGTTGAATCCTGAATGTATCAAGCTGCATGGCAATGGTTTGTCTCACCTCACTCTTAAGATCTTCTAATTGGTTTGCAAGCTCATGTTTGGAGAAAGGGACACTAGTTGAGAGGTGGTTTCCTCTACCTCGTTTCCGAGCTGCCCTGGAGTGGTTTCTAAATACAGTCTTAATGTCCTCATAAGGCAGTTGGTAAATGTCCCCCCCAACTAACATGTGAAGGGTATCTAAGAGGTCTTCAGGGACTCCTCGAGTAGGACCAACTTGAGGGATTCAGGGTCAAGTGTGCACCTGGCCCGCTTATAGCTTAGTTGGAACCTCTCCTCATAATCCTCTAAGGACTCATCATTTCCCATGGACATCCGAAAGATTTCCCCCTTTGTTTCCTTGGACCTACAGTAATCCCGGTACTTGGTGTTGAAAGCTTGCTGCATCTGAGCCCAAGTAGTGATACTATTCCCAGGTAAACCCATGAACCAGCGTAGTGCTGCATCCTTGAGAGTGGAAGGGAAAAGTTTCAACTTTTGCTCATCTTCAGTATAGTCATAGGTTCTACAAAGGACAGCAAACTCAAACAGGAAGGTATCTGGATCTTCAGTGGTCAACCCATGGAAGTGAGGTAAGGCGGAGGGGCTAATGTTTTTCATTTTCATCTCTCCATTGGTCTCTCGGATGGGGAAGGCACCTTCTATTCTCTCATCTTCTCTTCTATTGTCAGCCATAGCTTCAGATGGATTGGTCTCTAACTCTTCTTCTACTATAGGGTCTTTGGATATCTCAGGTTGTTCACCTATAGGTTCTTCTGGGTCACTGTCACCAAAGAAGAGAGAAGGGTGACTCAATGATGTGGTGGGGGTGTTTGGTAGGAATTTGCCTGATCTATCTCGGTTCCTACGAGGCATGAAATGGAAAAGACTTTCTTTTTCTTTTTGCTTGCTTTTGCTTTGCTTTTCTTTTGGTACCTGCAAAACTGAGACAGATTGATCTACAACTAACTATGAAAGATGCAAAATTAACTGAAAGCAGGAAAGAACTAATCTACTTTGCTCAAATGAAATTGCAGAAAGGAAATACTAGTCTAGGAAAGCAGGAAATGCTAATCTATGAAAGCAGGAAATGCTAATCTATGAAAGCAGGAAATGCTAAGCTATGAAAGCAGGAAATGCTAATCTATGAAAGCAGGAAATGCTAAGCTATGAAAGCAGGAAATGTCTATGCTACTTTTGCAGAATGGAAATGAAGTAAACTACTAGCAAAAGGCAAGAGTAAGAAAGTAGAAGAAAAGCAACAATTACTAATACTCTGACGCTTCCCCGGCAACGGCACCAAAAAGGTGGTGAGCTCCAGTATTGTAGCAATAATGCTACAACTCCTGGGGCTTCCTGTCTCTTAATTTTATCAACCCGGTAGTTCGTACAAACTTGGAAGCGACGGTGCTGTATGCACAAGTACTAGCTCTTGTCGCAGCTGTCACTTGGTCAGCTGGCACAAGTCCGCTAGGGCTCAAGCCAACTTCTATAGGCTCACAGAAGAAGCTTTATCAATGATGGACGAAAGCTAGCTCAAAGAAGACTAATCTACTTGGCAAAAATGAACTGAAAGCAAATCAAAACATGGAAACCCTAGGAAACCCTAATTTAACTAGTCTAACCTCTATGATGCAAAGAATGTGAAGGAAACTTCTACCAATGATGCCATTACTTCTAATAAGTGAAAATGCATGAATCTAATCTACTTGCAGCTTAAAAGACATGTTTTTGTATTTTTTCTTTAAGTGGATGGAGTGATTGTGATTTTGTGCTTATTAGGGTTTGGTTGTGCAGATGTGATGCGGAAGGAAGGAAAGCTTGGGAAAGGTTAGGGAGGCTAGGAGAGGTCCCCAGAGATCCTTAGCATCAGTCCACAGAGGTTCCTCACGTTCAGAGGCTCAGCAACCGAGTGAGTGGCCTCCTACAGGATGTCTGCAGGGGATTCTATAGGAACCGCAGGGGTTTCTACAGGATGTCTACAAATTTCTACAGGATGGCCTACCGTGGGGGTTTGAAGTGATGGAGGAGTGATGGAATGGTGGGGGAAGATGTGTAAGGTAGGAACAAGGCTGGTGATGGCTCAGGAGTGGAGAAGTAGGTTGGAGAACGAGTGTATGAAGTGGGTTGAAGGATGAAAGGTTATAACAACGAAATGTCTACAGGATGGAGTTACGTGAGGAGTGGAGGAGTTTAGGAGATAACAGAGCGGAGCAGGGGTCGAGTATGTGGTTGTATGCATGATCAAGAAGAAGAAGGAGGTAATAGAATGATGAAAAGCAGTGTAAATGAAACAAATGGCTTGTGACTGTCACCAAGATGAAAATTCATTAACCTAAGCTACCTGAACTTAATGAACAGCAAGATAAAGCGTATAAAGGAATGTGCACGAAGCAGTGATGAAGGTGTACGGTGCAAGAGTGAAGTGCATGGAAAGATCTATCATAATGAGACTATGTTGCAGCATGTATAACGTGAAGAACTGCGTATTTTTGTGGCTGGTATAGGCTGCACTCCAATCTCCAAACAGAGATGGCAGTGGAGACTTTCTCAACCTTTTTGTTGGAGCTCCAATGTATTATCAACATGCTAATCTAACTAAACAACCGAAAGCAATTCAACCATAAACTAGTCCTATCTATGCTCATGAAAAACGACTAAATTACCAAACTGTGAATTCGAATTGCATGTGAAAATAAACAAACTCAAAGTGCTGGAACGAAATGCAAACACATTACAACACTGAGGAGATCTATTGCTCTCAGGTTGGGCCCTAACCTGAGAGCTATAGCTCCTTGAGAAAACTCAGAACTAGATCAAAATTTGCCTTCTTTATTCATAATCTGATATCATGCCAAATTGGCTTACAAAAAGGAAAAAAGACCGAGCTGTGCTCAAAAATTACAATAGTAATGCAAGAGTTTCAACAACCTATCAAAGGCTACGGCCTCTATACTTATGCAAAACGATCATCCAACAAGTGTCCTTGATTTTAGGAGCTCGGCTGTCCAACTGAAGTTTAAGCTGTTGATCCTGTAGGACAGTCATAATTGATGTTCTTGTAGAACAGCTGGCTGCTTCTAAGCTCGGTGGGGAGATGGATTGGAGCTCGGAGCTATGGTGGGAATCACGAGGAGGGTCCCAAGACTGTGGACATCCTCTCCTAAAAACCAGCAGTGCCACCTCATTGTCTCCTTGTCTCCTTTTTCGTTGTCTTTTTCTCCCTTTTAATGCAAAAACCTGAAATCATAATGCATTAGTCACGTAGATAAAGTGTCTACCCTTCTTCCTACAAACAACACGAATAAACTAAGAAATGCATGCATAAGCAGTAAAAAGTGAATGGTTTGAGCAAAGCAAGTAGGCCAAATGAGCCCAAATTATACCAAAAATTGGGGCTCATCAAAAGGCGCGACTAAAGCCCTGGCTGGAGGAAGCTTATGCAGTCACAGGAAACATTGAAGGCAAGCTTGAGACTCTACAAGCGACACAACAATAGCTTCAAGTTGATAGCATAGGGGAAGTAATCGAGAAGACAGTCAAATATGTGAAGCGGGCAGCAGCTCAGTGCATAGCCGAAGTGGCGGTCATCAAGGTCAAGTTGGACAGGCTTCGTGCAAAGATCTTCGTGCCTACTAAGTGACTCGAGGGCAAGTCGCTATGTTTGTGTTGGGGGCCTGTTGCGAGCGGGATCCCCCAATGGTAGTTTTGGGGCTAAAAGCCCATGTTTAAGTAAAGTTTTTATAATATTAGTGTAAATACTCCGCATATATGTGTCACAAAAGGTAGTTCTCCCCTAGTTTTGTAAAGTAAAGTCGGTTTAAAGAGATCTACCCATGGTCCACGGACCATGGGATTGTATAAAAAGAGCTAAGCTCTAAGTAGTTAGAAGCATAGAACAAGAAGGAGAATCATAGCTTGAGAGCAAGAAGTCTAAGTCTTGGGTTGTAGTGTAGGTAGAGGCTCTGCAGCTGAGTGTGCAGAGGCCTAGGGTAGAAGTCCGCAGCTGAGTGCGCAGACCCCTACAGCTGTGTGCCCAGGGTGAACAGAGTCTGTAACACTTGGGAGATATTAATAAAAGGATTTATTCTGCAATTTATGTGTATTTGTTCTATTGATGGGTTTGGATATTTTGTGTATGAATTTCCTTTATTATGCTTCTATGATGCTTGAATGAATACAGTTACATTGAATAATTAAACGTAATTACAAATATCTGATTACGTGGCAATAACTTTAAAGTATTCGGCAAAATAAGAAAATCACTTAGGGTAATCGAGGAATCTGCATAGTGCGCTGCCATAACAACGTGAAAGTACCTGAGCCCTAGGTTAGGGTTGCACAAAGGTCAATTGTATACTTTCGTGAAGGTACTGAAAGCTAGAATAGAGGTTTTTTCTTACAAGCCCTAGAGCAAGATCACCTACATGAAGGCAGGGATAGAAGAGGAATTAACTGACATCACAACCATCTCTGGGTGCAGAAACTTGGTTCCAGCATCCCCCCATACTGCTTCGGGTGAGACTTCGGTCTACGCTCCATGGGCTAATGCCGAAAGAGCCAGTAGTGTAGGGATTTGTTTGGCTAATTAATGTTGAACCTAGGTCAAGCCCCCTCAAGACAACATGGTTGTTGGTAATTTTTCAGATAGATATTGCACTTGAACGGTGAACATTTGGAAACCCTTCCTAGCATATTTCTTCATTTTCACAACATAAATTTTCCTTACAAAAATTCTCTTTGGTATACCTTGAACCATGCAAGATTTTCCTTCATCATCCACATAGGTAAAGGAATTTTCTAGATATTTCAACATCACTTTATGTTTTTCTAACCAGTCCATTCCTATGAGGACATCATAGGATCCTAATGGTAAGATATTTAGATTGAGAACAATTTTCATTCCATTAAGATTTAGAGTGCAGTATTTACTAATTTCTGACACTTTTCTTTTAGTTCTAGTAGCTAACTGTACCAACCAAGGCTTATGTTGTTTTTCCTTCTTAAGTTTACATTTTCCAACAATAATAGGAGATACATAACATAAGATAGATCTTGGCTCTATAAGAACATATACATCATTGTTAAAGATCTTACCTTGTATTTCTACCATAGTTGACTGATGATCTGCCTCCCTTCCATCTAATGCAACACAGATCCTTGGTATATTATAGGCTACATCATTTACTGTTGATGCTTCCTAGGTTTTATTCAACATTGTTTTCTTCTTTAGGGAATTGTGTGGGAAGTACCTCCATAGATGATTCTCACCACACCCCCAACACTTTATGGGAGGTCTCACAGATTCACTAAATTTTTTATTGCTTATAAAAACCCCACCTTTTTGTCCAGTATTTTTCTATTGATTGGAATTTTTGTTGTAATTTCCATCTTGTATACTTCTTGTAATAGTGGACCTTTTAAACCCCTTTTTCTTATCAATAAGTTTTTTTGGTTTCTTGGATACCCATCCTTTATAACTTTCTCCTTTATTTTTACTATAGTTGAATCACAATTTTTCTTTTCCAATAGGCCTCACCCATAGATTTTGGTTGGTCTAAGTTTATTCTTTCTCTGTATGAGAAAGGTAGACAACTAACAAACCTTTGGATTTTTTCTTTTTCTTCCTTCAAGTAAGGAACATACCTCAACAAACTCATAAATTTATTAACAAACTCATCCATAATGAGTTGTCCCAACTTCAACTCATGAAATTCCCTAACCTTTTCATCAAAGGACCTTTCAGTCAAGTATTTTTTCTTAAATTCCTTCTTGAACAACTTTCAGGTTAGATTCTTTCACCATATCTTGGGAACGATAGCTGGAGCAGTATAAGATAACAACGAAACACATAATAGAGCACAACAACGAAACTCACAAGTTGGCGACCATACTAGGGAGTCCTTTGTGTGTTGTCTCTTATTTTTCTCTTGATTTGTTTTTTATTGAATTACATAGTGTCTCCTTGTTTGGGACTGAACCATCAGTGTCCTGGATCACTTGAGTAGCTCTAGTAGTCCGTGATAAGCCTAGTGTCTTTCAGTGGTTTTTGCCTTGTTTTCCTTATCTATTGAGATTGTCACTGTTTATTACTTAACAGTTGCAACAAATCTCCCCTGTCCTCTTTGACCAAGTTGTACGTCACGTATATCTCATCATACAGCTGCGATGATTCCTGAAATTGGACCGTCGCCAAAGACAGGTGTACTCTTGCGATAATGTCGCTCAGTTGCTAAAGTCATGCCTGCGATGATTTGGCTTTTGTCCCAAGTTGCTAGTCTAACCCCTGTGACAATTCCTATAGGGTTGCTTTTCAAAACCTTGCCTCCTGAATAGGCCAGTGTAGCTTGTCCTCTATTGTCTCTTACATCTTATGAAGCTTGTTTTGATTGTATTTGCTAAGGCATATCCTTCTTGGTTCCGTTTGTATGATTTTTGGTGTTTGGGCCATGTGACTTAAATATTTTGGGATTTTGTCAAGAAGTCACTTGTTTTGGGTTGCTCGTCCTTCCAAGATTCTGAACTACATCCACAACCATCTTATTGGCTTGTTTGAAGCTATTCCCTTACTGCTTGTCTATCCTTTCTGATTGGTCTGTGGTGATTGGTCATCGAACCAGTTTGTTGTATTGATTTGATTTCCGTTTTCTATTCAAACATAGATTACATTTGTTTTGATCAATCAGGCTTGCATTTTATTGTTTGTGATTAAATCCAAAAAATCAAAAACATTGCACTCATATACTATGCGAAAGTGAAAGCATTTTGCATTAGTAGATTCTTCATGATTAGGAATTGAATAGCGAAATTTGCATCTTTCATTTTTCATCTTAGTGATTGCGAGATAAGCGAAATTGATGCATCATGTTTCCTAGTGATTAGATTGCTTGCATGCACTATTGTTCTTGCATTTGCTTTTCATTGTTTTCGCTCGCTTGGAAATGAACTCCTTACCCTCATTTAGATGGTTGTTCATCGAAAGGAATGGTCTTTTACTCATTGTAGTTGCATCCCAGGAATTGTTCAAATACATTCGGTAGGGCCTTGAAATCGAGACTTAATTCAAGATCAATTGTTAAAATCTATTGAATGAACTTAAAAATGCATTGGAACCTAACGCACACTTATCTAGAAGTCTAGGCTAGAGACGTGCTCCGGCATCATTAAACCTAGTTACTATTGTTTTCACTAAGGTTGGGTGATTCTTCCTTTTGTGATCCACCAGGTACTAGTACGGATTTGTGCTCCCCATACCGTCGAGTATATATTGGAAGACCCCACTAGGTTATCATCCTATTATACATAGGAAGCCGAGTCTGTCACCTTACGAATTGTAATGCACCAAACACAGCATTCGGGAAGATTGACTGCCGTACAGAAAGTCCTTGGTCATTTCTCTTTCATTTGATTACCAAGGTGTATATGCACTTTTGCGATTTCTCTGGTAAACCTCTTGTCTAGTACTCTAGAGCAGTCACTTTTGTTCCTTTTCGACTTTTTAAAAGTAAAAGGATCATCTGATCACTTGTCCTTTCAGGCTCATTAAAATTCGAAAGCGATAGAGTCACCTTTCATCCTTTTCTCGACTCTTAAAATATGAAAAGGCGCATTTTTGTTTCAATGTTATAAAATTTACTGCCCACGAAATATTCTTGGTTACAGTTTGAGTTACTTTCAAGGTTGTTTCCAATGGCAACATTCCCAGAGTCTACCAGTCAAGGTCTCCCCCCAAAATGGGAATCCTCGTCCTTTTCCTTCTTTTGGAAATGTTGGTGTTCCATATATGGCAATGTTGTCCTTGCCTGGGTTAACCATCGGTTTTCCCGGTTGGTTGTTTTCAACCTCGGTGGTCCCGAGCGTCATGACTCCTGTTTTGCCGTATCCTTCATTTGAATCATGACACGATGATTCTAGGGTTGAGCCTCCGCCTTCCTCCCCTATTCCTTCACCCTCCTCTCCTACTTTGCCTGGTGAAAGTTCCCAATCCAGTAACCAGAGGCTAAGAAGAAGAAGAGGTAGACGAAGAAGAAGAAGTTAGATAAGCGAGAGGCCACTCGTGCAACTATTGCTCTGAGTGCACCTCCGATCGGAAAACCTTTTGATCCTCCGCAGAAGGTTAAATTTCCTTATAAGTTGTACAAGGGTGACCATTTTCTTTGTGATTGTCCTCGTATTCCTAGGATCTTATAAGTATGGTCTCACAATCTAGCTCGTCCCTCATCGCCCTCTAAAGCTCATGTCAATGTTACACCCTCAACTGTCAGTGGTAAGAAGAAAGGGAAGATTATATTCCCTTGTAGGTTATGTGAAGGTGACCATCTCCTTCACCTTTGTCCGCTCATGGATAAAGCTTCCGCCATTTTGGAAAATCTTACAGCCCCTTCACCCCAACTTCCAGTTGGTTATCAGAGGCTCTCTTCTGACCCTCTCTCGGTTGACAAAGAGATTGACTTGGATTCATCTCTTTTCCATCCTGCTCTTCCTGAGCCTGGTTGTGTTATGTCTATTTTCAACCAACCATTGGTCGAGAAGAGTGTTGACTTCGTTTCACCCCCAGTTGTTCACTCTCTTCCAAAAGAGCATAATGATCATACTGCTCATGTTCTTTTCATCTCGTTAGATTCTCTTGAGTCAAAGAACAACCCCCCTATCCTGACTGATCAAGAGGGTCCTTCTTTGGTTCCTATAGAGCATGGGGGAAATCATATGATACCCCCACTAAGTAGTTTTGTCGTTTCCTTCGACTAGAGTCACTTGACTGCTTTCCGCCTCTCGTCTTATGTGCCTTTCCAGATTACAGTACATGCCTATAATAAGGCAGTACTTGGCACTCTCTTGGATGTAGGTGCATCGGTTAGCCTCATGCCTTCCACTACTTGGCAAGCTTTGGGCTCCCCACAGCTTGTGCCTGTCACCCAGAATCTATTGGCTTTCGATGGGGGAACTAGTCAACCTTTGGGGACCCTCCCAAAGTGGTTGTCCAAGGTGTGTTGGATTTCAGTCTTCTCCTTCGCTGCGACTATATTTATGTCATGGGGGCTTTTGTTTCTTCACTTTTCTATGCGGTTTGTTTTCCACATGACGGAAGAATTGTGACTATAGATCAATTTTTGTTCTTTGGCCACCAAGTACCTCCTATGCAACCATCATCCCTTATTAGTTATTGTTTGCCAAAAATACCTTCCCTGCCACAGGTCAATTATGTGGCTACCCATTCCGTCTCCACATCTGTTGATGATCATGCAGATGGTCTCGTACATCATGTACTGGGGGCATTGGAACCCGATCTATCGTTGGTGCCCAATGACATGTATTCCTCCCAGAGCATGGTTCTTCCCTCCAGTGAAGACCTCTTGGGAGTCATGTTCTCATTTGGCCCATGAACAAGGGTCCAAGGATAGTTCATGATCTTTTGTCAACCTCGTTAATAAATGAAACAAAGAGTCCTAAGCATAGTTTTCGTCTTGTGTCAATCTCCTTAAAAAATGAAACAACGGTCCGAGGATAGTTCATGATCTTGTGTCAACCTCGTTAACAAATGAAACAGGGAGTTTGGAGCATAGTTTCCGATCTTGTGTCAAGCTCGTTAAAACATGAATCAAGGATTTTTGAGGAAGGTTCTCAATCTTGTGTCAACCTCATTCAAAAATGAAACAACTCCCTTTTGTCAATCAAGTCTTTGATTGAGATCTCATCAAATCCCAGTTGAGTCTTTCCTCTATCTCGTAAATGAACCTTCATTACATCTACCTCGTTGAATGCAATGAAGCTTGGGGGGCATGTACCTCGATTGGATTATTATGTTGGGGGCATGCGAACCTTATTCAAGCATAGTTTTTCATTTCAAGCTTGTGTAAACAATGAAACCGAATCCAAGCATAGTTCTCCATGGTTCGAGCTTGTGTAAAAATGAACCTGTGCGCTGATGTACCCTTTTTGGTTTGGTGTGTCAAGTGATTTCTTGCTTATTGTGTCTTTTGTCTTTTATGCAGATGTTATGTATATTGACTGATGCATTAGTGAATTATGTATTAGGTGGACATTTGCTCTAATTATAAATCATAGAAAAACATTCAGACATAACAAGCAAAGACAGTAAAACATAAATACATGTATATCGTGTGTTGCGCACCGAGGCGCTCAAAAAATATATGTATATGTCCAAATATATATATATGTGTGTGTGTGTGTGTGTGTGTGTGTGTGTGTTCAAGTTACAATGCGAGACACATGTCTCTCAAAAGCACCAGAAATGAAACCTAGGAGTCTAACTATGGATGTTGCTCTCTATAGCAGACCACTGCTCGGACCACTCGTCTGAGCAGTCGGTGTACCCTATTCGACACACCCGTGGTGTGTTGTTGGTACTGTCTCGGGATCTCTTTGAGTCCTCTGTAATTTGGGATCCCCTCGGTCAAGCCCTCTAGGTTCCGGGCTATCTCCTCCTCAGCATCTCCACTAGGAGGTGGCAAGGTGATCTCTCTGTTATCCCTCCGGGTAGTAGGAGCGAGACCTACTGGTCTCTCATGTTCGACATCTGCAAAAAATTAAACATAATGATCAGGGCATGTATATTTAAAATCCAAAAACCACAAAAAACAAATTACAAAAAGGTTTGATGGTCAAACCGAGTATTTTACCTCTCTCATCCCACTATTCTCCAGGAGGAAGCAACATGTCAGGGTCACCCTTGAAGTCCATCCTTGCGTATGGCCAATCCTCGACTACGACCTGCTGGCAGTTTATCCACTCCATGAACTCAGGCCCCCATGACACCGACTGGCCATCGCCTCCTTGCGGCATCACAAGAGCCCACCGAGTAATTAGAGTCTCTCATGGTCCTGGCCACCCCACCCACATGTCCTATAGCTGAAGAATCGGTATTCACTCCAGCATCAGCAGTACCAAGATCGAGCCATAACCAAATTGTTTTGTCTCACCATTATGGCATTTAGACAATTGTCTCTTCATGTTAAGAGACACGGCCTCTACCCAGTCAAACATAGTGGCATTTAGACAGTCCAAGGCTAACCGCAATTGATTTTTAGTTGCCTCATGCTAGGCTTGGGAGCCAGCTACTTTAGTGATAGTCCACAATGACAAATAATTCACCGAGGTAATCTGCAGTTTCCCACTGGTGGATGATTTTCGTGCCCATGGGAAAACTTTTGCAATAAGAGTGTCTAGCGAGTCCCCAGTAACTCGAGTACCCATCATGTGAGGTCTCTCCCCTCGCCGTGACAATCCGGTCAAAAAATAGATGTCTGTGGCATCAAATTCGATTTCTTGCCCATGGATGATAAATTTACCCTTCGTTGGATTCCACGCTCGGATAAGGTACTCCAAGAGATCCATTTATGCTCTCAATAATGGTGTTAAGAAGAATTTTAAGAGCCGCCAGCTCCGTAGGATATTCTGGCAATGAGGATCGGCTGCCCCCATCTCATCATCATCATCATGAGGGCGTTTCTACCAAGAGAAATCCATTTTGCACCCCTGCATACACCAAAATCCTTTTATTAAAAACCATTCAACCATTTTCATCTCTTAAACCTATTTAAAATGAAGTTTTTTTTTTTTTTTTTTATCTCAGTGCTCGTCACAGCTGTTTTAAAAATGGCTGCGATGGGCCAATTTGCATAGTTCAGAAATTTTCGGGTCGTCGCAGGAGTACATCACTATCCTATGACGATCCTGATTTTTACTCGTACAAATTCCTCAGTCGTCGCAACCCCAAGGGGAATACCTGTGATGACCGAGGACAAAATTTTTAACCAAAAAACTTCTTCAAATGTTGGTCTAAAACATGAAATTGCTTTAAAATTGGTGGAAAAACAAAGATAGGGATGGGGTATTTACCTGAAGAGAGCACGAGAAGCAATGAACCGTTAAGTTTCCCAGAATTGATCGTTCAGTTTCATAGGTACGCAAGGTTTGAAATTTTTTTACCACAGTTAAAAAATACAAGTGAATTATTTTTTACCTTAATGCCTCTTTTATAGCCTTTTTTCGAAATTTAGGGTTTTCTAGGGTTTTGATTTAGGGTTTTGAGCATTAGTTGTGTATCTTTGTGGAATGAGTCTTATGCTTGGATTTCTTTGTGCAATAACAGGTGTCTTGGATGTCGGTGATGATCGATACATGCCCGGCAAATACCGAAAAAGTTTGTTCTGAGTCAACTTTAAGCTCTTTTCTGACTCTTGAAATGTGAAAATATTGTCGAGCCCTTGTCATTTCCAGCTCGTTCATGGTTGCAAAAAATCGTGTATCCAGTAATTTTTTTACTTTTTCGGACTGGAGACACTGTTTACGAAAAGTACTCCTTAACTGAAATGGTCAAGCGGTTCTCTCAAGTATCGTTTTCTACCTTTTCGGGCTTGAGAGACACAAACGCATGAAAAGGGCCCTTTTGG
Organism: Pinus tabuliformis; assembly: GCA_031772625.1. Lineage (NCBI taxonomy): Eukaryota > Viridiplantae > Streptophyta > Pinopsida > Pinales > Pinaceae > Pinus > Pinus tabuliformis. The sequence goes on along the minus strand of CM062810.1, from coordinate 334,981,356 downwards.
AGTTTTCTTTTCCATGTATTTTTCAAACTCTCTAAACATGAAAAAGACTCCAAGTTTTACCTATGTCAGTCTCATTAAACCCTGACGACATTGGACTCATCACTATGATGAGAGCCGAGCTTCTCCTCCCTAGGGCTCATTGAAATTTCACTAGGTTGGATTTGTCCGAAGGAAAAACTTATATTGCAAGCATATGTTATCCCCTTCAAGCTTATGTTTCAAAAATAATTAGGGTACTCGCCAGCAATGGTGGGGGGAAAAATTTGGAAATATTCTGTTGATTACCTACGGTAGCTTGTCACTCTTGAACATCGACACATTTGTTGCTTCTCGTCGGGTTTGGGACATCCTCACTTCGTCATTGGACTTCCAGGGTTTGGGTTCTTCATTTTGCCTCATTCCATTCAATCCCTACTATCTTTGCATGGCCTTCGATCCCTTGGTACCAAAATGCTACCACATTCTGGAGTCGTGTCGCTGATGTGTTCAAGAGATTAATCCTTCTGCAGTTTTCACCCTTACATCCTCCTCTGATTCTCTGTCTCATCCATCTACATCTTGTTCCTTTGTCTCGTGTCGTTGATGTGGGAAACATTATGGCCCTCCTGCAATAGATCGCTTCCTGTCAACATCACCTCATTATCCAGGAAGTTGATCTAGATACTCCTTTCAGGTACCTTGGAGCTTGCATGCCTCAATGGAAAGTTCTTCGCATTTGACAATAGACTTACATCATTGGTCTTTGATCGGGTGATTCCACAAGTGTTCGACTCCAGATCATTCTTCACACTTTATGGATTATACTAGTAGTACCTTGGGAACCATTGACATTACTAGTGGTCTCTCTCGTGCTTGTTAACGGTTCACATCATTGGCTGGTAATCAAGTGATTTTCTAGTATGCTCGACTTCAACACATTTATTCGTATACTAGAAATTGTATGATGGGCAGGTTGGGATTCAAGACCCTAGACTAAGATTACATAAGTTCGAGTTGTGTAGATTGGTTCGTGATTCCATACATGACTCTTTGATCGAATGGCTGCGACCATACCTAAGTCTTTCTGGATGGTTGCGACCATACTTGTCTTTTCATATGGTCTTATCGATTGGATGGCTGTGTCCATACCACAGACCAATTCTGTTTTTCTTTTGGATGGCTATGCCCATACCTAAACTTCATGTATTTCTTTCACTATCAGAGATATTAGTTGTACTTGCATCTGCAGGTTCTCTGCGGTGATGTTTCGGTTCAGTTATGGTTTTGTAAAGCATTTCACCCCTCCCACTCTCTCAGCCTTCATGCTTTAGGGGGCATCTGTTACATAGTATTTTGTCACCAACCCCGCATCCCCTGATCCCAGGTAGAGTCAGTCCTTGAATGGCATCTGTTCTGTGTCATACATAAAAATATGTGTCCATATCTTCCACATCACTCAAGAAGATCAACCATGCTCATTAATCCTAAAGTTGACCCCTTTTGCATATGTTTCAAGATCGTCAAAAAACACCAGTATTATGTCTACGACGATGAACCAAAGTGAACCAGAACCTCACAACACCATTGCAAGAGTACATCTGTTCTATGCGATAGTCAGATTTTAGGGATTATCGCAAGTCATCAGTATCATGCTTGCGACGATAGCTCTGAATACATTGTTGCTTCGCGATGTCATCTCTGAGTCTTAGTGTTTGACTCGCGACAACCCAAATATGACGAATTAGTTCAAACAGACTGCTTCTGGGTGGTTCTAGAACTGGTTGTTGGGTCAAGGAAGTTTTCCTTTCCTCCTTTGAGATGGTGGTTCCGCCTTTTGAGTAACCTCCCCATGAAGATAAGCTCCCTCTCCCTCTCCATCATTTGTGGAGGCTCCACAAATGAGGGAGAGGGAGAGGGAGCTTATCTTCATGGGGAGGTTACTCAAAAGGCGGAAACACCATCTCAAAGGAGGAAAAGCGAACTTCCTTGACCCAACAACCAGTTCCAGAACCACCCAGAAGCTTTATGTTTGAACTAATTTGCCATAACTGGGTCGTCGCGAGTCAAGCACTAAGACTGAGAGACGACATAACGAAGCAATAGTGTATTCAGATCTATTTTCGCAAGTAGGATACTGATGACTTGAGATGATCCCTAAAATCCGACCATCGCAGAGAAAAGATGTACTCTTGTGACGGTGTCGCGAGGTTCTGGTTCACTTTGGTTCATCATTGCAGACAGAATACTGGTGTTTTGCGACAATCTTGAAACATAGGCAAAAGGGGTCAACTTCAAGATTAATGAGCATGGTTGATCTTCTTGAGTGATGTGGAAGATATGGACACATATTTTGATGTATGACACAGAACAGATGCCATTCAGGGACTGACCCTACCCAAGATCAGGGGATGCGAGGTCGGTGACAAAATACTGTGTAATAGGAACATACCTCAACAAACTCATAAATTTATTAACAAACTCATCCATAAGGAGTTGTCTGAACTTCAACTCATGAAATTCCATAGCATTTTCATCAAAGTACCTTTCAGTCAAGTATTTTTTCTTAAATTCCTTCTTGAACAACTTTTAGGTTAGATTCTTTCACTTAACCTTCTTAACAACTTTATTTTCTTCTAACCACAAAGTTTCCTTACCAATCAATTGGTATGTTGCCAACTTTTCCTTAAGATTACTTGGATAGTTGTATACTTCAAAATAGTTGGACATGTTGAGGAGCTATGCTTTTGCCCTTCTTTAGTTTCACCATCAAAATTGGGAGGTCTAATATTCTTAAACTCTCCTTGCAATTGAGAATACAATTTCCTTTTCCAGGGTGAAGAAATACTATTATCTAATTTCTGCTCATCTTAATCACTAGACTCATTAGTCTCACTATCAATATAAGCTTATGGATTACTCTTTTTTGCGGTACTATCAGATTTACTTTTGTATCTCTTCTTATGAGTCTTTTTATTGCTTTTTTCCTTCTCCACTTTTGTTAACAAATACCTATTAATTTCTTCTTGGTCTTCTCTTGCTTTGACTAGCCTTTCCTAATTCTCTTTAATATCTTCTAAGTCACTTTTCAAATTTATTATTACCTGCAACAATTCAAGATTTAACTCTTTTGCATGACTGGTTCCACCTCCAACCATTCCCATTTCAGTATCATGCTTTGCTTCACCTCTAGGTGATCCCACATATGTTTGACCATTGAATTCCTCTGCCATTTTTAGTCCTTTAATTCTTCAACAAAATCTGTGCATGATAGTTGTAGCAGTTTTAGTTTTATGGACCCAAGAGAGGCCCAATGTTGTAATTACAACTTTTATACCACTTGTAATAACCCTCACATTAGCACTATTTTTTTTTAAGAATGCAAAAAAAAACCTTAAGTTTTTTTACATTTGAATATTCATAACAATAAATCTTTCATATGCTTCGCAAAGACAATTGTTTACAATTTTTCCTCCTTGTTAAGTTCATATTTCTCTTCTAACCCTACTAGTAGAAGATCTGGTAGAATGTATATGATTTGCTAAAGAACGCAAACCAAACCTTAAGCTCTTTTACATTTGAAGATCCATAACAATAAATCTTTCATATGCTTTGCAAATACAATTGTTTACAATGTTTCCTCCTTCGTTAAGTTCATCTTTCCCTTCTAACGTTACTAGTAGAAAATTTGGTATAATGTATATATAATTTGGAGTATTTCCACAAAGAAATTACCTATACCCTAAATACTTTTATTTATTCTTTGTCAGTCAACACTATTACCTTTTTCTTCTTGATATGTCCTTCTATCTTGATAGTTTGAGGAGTGGTAATTCCGGCCAATGCATTACAAGATATGATCAGATTCATTTCTTCTTTCTCTGTGGTTGTTTCTTGGTGTATGTCCTCTTATTTTGATGTTTCTTGATCTTTTTCTTCCTCCTCTTCACAATCTATGTAAAATAATTTCTTCTCAACACACTTATGACCTTCAGTATATTTGCTATCACAAATGTAACAAAGCCCTTTTTCTCTTTCGTCTTCCAATTTTTGTGGTGTAAACCATGTAGGTTGTGGAAGGATAGGAGCAAAAAAAATTCCATATTTATAGTTGTGAGTGGTGGGATTCCTTGTTTCCATTCCTCTTTCAATTTTTCTTAACAACCTGGATGCCTTCTCCAATGAATCAGGTTCCCAAAGATGAACCTCATGTTGAATGTTATGCCTTAAAGTCCCTATGAAGACATCAATCCTTTACTTCTCTGGAATATCATTTATCCTTGTATTGAATTTTTGAAATTCCTTAATATGCTCTGCCATTGAACCCTTTTGTTTGAGATTTATCAATTGGCTAAAGAAGGTGTTGCTCTTTATATCCTTATAATATGCTATCATTTACTCCATGAAAATTGACCACGTGACAAGTGGTTTACGAGAACAAAGCCCTTCATACCATAAAATTTGATTTGGTTCTAAATATAAAGATGCAATATGTACCATTTGTAACGTTTTCGCCTCATGTAGATCAAAATATTGCTCCATATGTAGTATCCAATTTACCGGATCCTTGCCATCAAAATTCCTCATATTTCTTTTTCTTGTTTTTAGGAGCTCGATCTTGAAATGACTGTAACTCTGTAATTATAGATCTTTAAGTTATGAAATGTCAACCTGTGATAGCCCTCTGAGTCCTCTTTCGAACGCTGCAATTCTTATCACAATTGGATTCCTGAAGAAAGCGCTATGTCCAATTTCCCACGATGCCCTCATTATAGACAAGTTCAGTAAAGAGAACTTCTATGACGTGCCACGTGTCACAATTTTGACCTTAGGTTCTACAATTTATATCCAACCAACTACATTTCGTCTTATTTCTTTCACGTTTTATGAAATTTGAATCAAATTCTCAGAGAGAGAGTTATGACAATTTTCCCAAGGTCACATGTTTGGGGTGTAATTCGGGAGCTTGCAAAAACCCTAAATGTCTCAGACCTTATCTCTGCAAATATAGCAACAAAAGATCTTAAATTTTGGCCCGAGCTTCACCAAGATTTATGCTCAACTGGGTTTTAATTTCAAAATCTAAAACTTTGTAGAAACAAAATTAGAGTGAAAATTCCACGATGAGATGTTTGAGATGGAATTCTAGAGCTTTAAAAAACCCTAACTTCCTTAGATCATATCTCTAAAAGTATAGCGAAACAAGATCGAAAATTAGGACCCAAGGTTTAGTGATAATTCTGCTCAAATGGGTTTTCTTTTAGCTTCTCAAACTTCGCAGAAAGAAAGTTATAGTGAAAATTCCACAATGTCCTGTTTGGAGCAGCGAAACCCTAGAATCCAAAGCTCTGATACCAAATGTTATGAAACCAGCTCACAAAAACATAGAAAAGATAGATCAACGCCTTAGAAATCAGCCTCTTGGAGGGGGAAACCTCCTTTACATTACACAAATGAACAATTCTTGGATGATACAAATGACAAGGCCTTCTTTCTATATATAGGAGTCTAAGGGGTCATAATATAATCAGAGCTGACATAACAATAATAATGTAAGGGTACAATAATAGCAATAGTGGGCTTCTATTGGGCACAATAATAACAATATGGGGACTACATAGGCACAACAATATAATAAGGGGGTTGCACTAATAACAATAAGGAGTTACACTAGTAGTATAGGGACCTAACAATGACTCATTTAAAATAACTATTAAATCTCTCTTTCCTTTATATATGTATGACACTATAAAAAAAAAAAAACCACATTTTTGGGTATTTTATGTTACAACCACTTAAAACATATTGCGGAATTTATGTATGTACATAAGATTATAGTAATCTATTTTTATACCACCTCATGAAATAGCTTAGCATATGCACTAACAACTCGATAATACCTTACCAACACTTGTTTCATTCGTCTTTCCATTGATTAACCATGCTTATATCTATATATATATATATATATATATATATATATATATATAATTGTGTTATTGACAACATAATTCAATGTCGGATTAAATTTATGAAGTGGTTTACATGTAAATTATTGGAGAAGTTCTGGATCTTTCCATTCATAGACGGGAATCCCTTACGTTAAGCCATATGTCTTGTTCCTTTTGACTTAATCAATGATGTGGATGATTTGGTCTCAAACCAATGCATGATTAATAGTTTAGGGTTTTGTACCTCATTTAAATGTTCTCGTATGATCGCCTCGTCTTTTATTTTCAGTTTCTTCTCGAACTGCTTGGTTAATTCGTTCATTACGACTAGGATTTATCTTGAAATTGCAATGTAGTTGTTGCTTCCACCATTGTCTATACAGATAGGTGTTCTTCATCTGTTTTCTTGAACGACTTGCCTCCAAATATCATATGGTGGTAGTTGAATCTCAAGATTTGTCACAATGGGTTCTCCACTCGTTAGTTACATCTCCAAACATGAAGTAGAGGTAAAATTTATTTAATCGACTTATTCTTAGTCTTTTGTTTTTAATTTGGTTTACTCTGTTCAACATTTTTGTGTTTCACTGATTTTGTTAACTATAACGTCCTCAGGTATCTAGGTTTCATTGAACTTTGGGAATCAAATCACAGATTGTCATATTTAACTCGCCACAGAAGAAGTGTGTAAGAATTGGCTCCTTGTTCACAAATTCAGAAAAAACTACTTAATTCCTTGTCTTTATTTTTAAGTCGTTTCTAACTCTCGTAATTTTTACTTGAGTGGGGTTTTTGTTAAATAGTTCTTACTCAGGGTTTTTTCTTCAGAATTTCATGTTGGGTATTTGTTACTCTATAACTTTCAGCTCTCAAAAATGGGAATACACATTTTCCCTTTTCAATTCCAACACCATTTGTCTTCTATATAATCTACCATACTCTTCAGGATTTTTGTGACTGGTCCCTTTAAGAAACTCCTTAGGGTTACAGGAAATTTTCTCTTCTCTAGATGCAAACCTGAGGTTTTATTTATTTTTAAATGGAAGAAGATCGTATCCTTCAGACTTGAAGAACAATAAATTCATTTATTATATGTCATACTCTTGACCTGCGAGAAGATGCCAAAATACCAAATATGCGAAGAAATACAACCCAAAACAAAGAACAAATGAGAAATAACAGAATGTATTTTATTATTCAGAAAGGAAAGCAATGTTCACTTGCCTCTTCAAGGGGGCAACCTCCAATAGAGTAGGGCTTGATTACAAAATAAGACACGATGCTCCTCAATGGGGAGTCTCTATCCTTTATATAGGATTCATACATGCAATACCATGGGTCAGTACCATGGTTCTTATTAATACCATCTATCTAATACCATGGCCCATTTGCAACTAACTGTGGTCCCTTCTTTAATTGCGGGTCAACCACTTACAATTATTAATATGGGCTTTATTGACTCTTTAACTAACTATAACTATGACTCGACCCTATTACATAAATAAGGGGGTTAGGGTTGGACCCTAACATGCCCTCCCCATAAAAACAACCTTGTCCTCAAGGCTGAAGTTGCAAAAATTACTAAAGAATAGTGTTTGGTTCCCAGGTCGCATCTTCTGGAGAGGTGTATTTCCACTTGACGAGGACTTCCTTGATCGTGCGACCGTGCAAGTGCCGTTCTCGCGTGTCAAGAACCTGTTCAGGTTGGAGCCAGATTGAACCTTATTCATCCAATTCTGGTAGACTGGTTTGAATTCTGCAATTGTTCCCAACCACTTTCTTGAGGCATGAGACATGGAAGACGAGATGGATTTTTGCAGTGGGTGGCAAGGCTAGCTTGTAGGCTACTTCTCCGATGCACTGAAGTATTTGATACAGTCCGTATAATTTTGGAGATAATTTCTGACAACCCTTGTCTTTGAGTGATGTTTGCTTATATGGTTGCAGCCTCAAGAATACCTGATCCCCTTCTTGAAATGTGCGCTCTGAATGATGTTGGTTTTCCTGTTGCTTCATGCGATTTTGATCTTGATGGAGACTATCTCTGAGGTGGGCAAGCATGGTTGCATGGTTCTGTAGGAGTTGAACCATTGCTTATACCTTAGAGCATCTCGGGATATAAGAAGTAGGTGAAGGGGGGATTTGACCATAAACTGCTTCATATGGAGTCATCTTGGTGGTGGCATGATAGTTAGTATTATACCACCATTTGTCCAGAGGTAACCACTGTACCCATAGATGTTTCTTTTCTGAAGTGAAACACCTGAGGTAGGTCTCAAGACATTTGTTGACTGCTTCAGTTTGACCATCAGTTTGGGGATGATAGGAAGTACTGAGTTGGACTTGGGTACCTTGTAGCTTGAAACGTTCTTGCCAAAAGTTACTAGTGAAGATCGGGTCATGATCAGACACAATGGAAGTGGGCATGCCATGCAATTTGAAGATCTAGTCCATGAATGATTGAGCCACCAAAGTGGGTGTAAAAGGGTGGGGTAGGGCGCAAAAATGAGCATACTTAGAAAGTCTATCCACAACCACCATGATGACTGACTTGTTGCCTGACTTCAGAAGACCAGTAATGAAATCCATAGAAACATCCATCCAGATTGAGGCAGGGATGGGCAATGGTTGTAAAGTGCCTAGGGATTTGATTGTTTCTCCTTTGTGGTGCTGACACACATCACATTCAGCTACAAAAGTAAGAATGTCCTTTTTCATGCCTGTCCAAAAGAATGAATGTCGAGTGCAAGCATAAGTATTCTGAAAGCTTGAATGGCATGCAGTGCGAGATGAGTGAAACTCTGCCAAAATGCGACTTTTGAGGGTGGATTTTGGTGATATCACTACTTTGTCCTTGTAGCGAAGAATCTCATCTTGCCAAGAGTAGCCCGCTGTGGAATTTGGATCTGCTTGCAATTTATTAATGAGTTGGGAGAGTGAAGGATGTGAAAACCAATGCTTACGAGCCTCTTCAATCCACTTTTGAATGGGAAGAGAGATTGCTAGCAGGGTGCTTTCCTCCTCAAATTGGCATGATAAAGCATCCGCTGCGACATTTTCGCGCCCTTTCTTGTAAATTATCTCATAATCATATCCTAACATTTTGGCTAGCCATTTATTTTGTTGTGGAAAGGATAGGAGTTGCTCCAAAAAAATTTAAGGCTTTGATGGTCTGTGTGGATTTGGAAACACTGCCCCAATAAGTATGGTTTCCAGGTATCCACTACATGTAAGATGGCCATCATCTCCTTCTCATAGGTAGATTGTCCCAAATTTGTCCCACTTAGTTGTTGGCTAGTGAAGGCCAATGGTCAACCTTCTTGCATTAAGACAGCCCCAATACCCGTACCTGAAGCATCACATTCAATCAAAAAATATTTGGTGAAGTCGAGTAGTGCCAATACGGGAGTGGAACACATGGCATGTTTGGAGCTATAAATTCTTGTTGCGCGTCATCATTCCAGAGGAATGAATTTTTCTTGAGAAGGTGAGTGAGGGGTCTAGCAATGTGACCATAATTGCGGACAAATTTGCGATAGTAGCTGGAGAGACCCAAAAATCCTCTCAAACTCTTCAAGGTCTTTGGTTGGGGCCAATCCTGCATTTCCTGGATCTTTTTGGGATCCACCCTGACACCTTCACGCCCCACAATGTGGCCCAAATACTCGTCTTCTTTCATGCCAAAAGAGCACTTGGAAAATTTGAAAAACAATTTATGCTTCCCGAGCAGTTGCAAGAGTAGGTCTACTTGCTGAAGATGTTTTTCCCAGGTGAGGCTGTAGACGAGGATGTCATCAAAGAAAACAAGGACAAATTTTCTGAGATATGGTTTGAGAAGGTGATTCATGAGGCTCTGAAAAGTGGATGGGGCATTACATAGACCAAATGGCATTACCAAGAATTCATAATGGCCTTCATCAGTTCGGAAAGCAGTCTTTGGAATGTCTACTTCTTTCATGCGAATTTGGTGATAGCCCAAGTGAAGGTCAAGCTTACTAAAGAATTGAGCCCCATTTAGTTCATCCAACAAATCATCAACAACCGGGATGGGAAATTTATCTTTGACTGTCAGCGTGTTGAGGGCCCTGAAGTCTTGATACATACGCCATTCCCCATCTTTCTTGAGCACCATGACCACAGGCGATGAATAAGGACTAATGCTAGGATGAATGACACCGGCTTCCAGGAGTTCCTTGATGATTTTTTCAATTTCATTCTTTTGGGTGAAGGGGTATCTATATGGGTGCACATTTGGTGGTTGTGCCTCTGTGACCAAGTAATTCTATGATCATGTTCCCCTCTCGAGGGTGGAAGCTCCTTGTCGAAGACCTGCAGATGGTTGTTTAAGACCTGTTGCATCTCAGGATGAATATGAAGAGAAGTGGGATCGAAGGCCTGGATGGCATTAAATTGGGCGATAACTCCATGGTGGCCCTTTTTTAACAACTTTTCCATCCGATGCAAGCTGATGATAGAAGGAGCACCTGCCTAGAGTCCGCGGAGGGTATGCGTGTGGTCATTCTGCTTAAAGCTCATATATAACTCCTGGAAATCCATTGTGATTGGGTTGAGTGTGCGGAGCCATTTAGCACCCAAGACAATGTCACACCCACCCATGTTGATGGCAAACATGTGGGTCTTTAGGTGGTAATCTCCCATCTGAAGTTTGACATTTTCACAGCGGCCATCACATTTCATTGTCCCCCCATCAGCAATCTAGACCTGGAAATTAGAGACTGCTCTGACAAAACAATGCATTGCTTTTGCGACTCTTTGATGGATAAAGTTATGCATGCTACCACTATCAATCAAGACTACTACAAGGCGATGTTTAACAAAACCTCTGATTTTGAGAGTTTGGGGAGAAGAAATGCTTGCCAAAGCATGGAGCGAGATAACTGGTTCTTCAGGTGTAGCTGGGAGCTCATTGTCCTGCTGGCTATCCTCATATTCCTCCTCTGGTCCCTTAAAGGGTGGGGCTTCCTCAGTAGCATCAATTTGAAAGAATTTGGGTTCCTTGCATTTATGACCCGGGGAGTATTTGTCATCACCGTAGTAACACAATCCTTTCTTTTTTCTTTCTGCCATTTCTGCTAGTGACACCTTTTGAACCTTAAGTGTTTGGGTAGTGCTCGGAGCCTGGGTGGGGCGTCCATTGGCTATGAAATTTGGACAAGGAAATTGGGCCGCTAACACGCATTCCACTTCACGAGTCGTCGTGCAAGCTGTGAGCCATGTGGTTGGGTGGTGCATCCGAACGTGGGCTTGTATGGCGTCTTTGTGACAACTGATAAAACATTCCAAGTAGAATTCATCGCACCTGTGCGGAATGCTAATGCTTCAAAGGCTGTAATATAGTCTTTTATTGTGCCTGTCTGTCTGAGCTTAGTGAGACGACCCAAAAATTAGATTCATGTTCAAAGCGATTAGAAAGGGATTTTGAGAATATTTTCCAAGTAATTGGCGTTGCATAGCATTTTTTATGCCACTGCCACCATTGCCATCTTTCTTGGTCCAAGAAAAGGCTTCCCACACGTAGCTTAGTCTCATCATCTCTGATGTGATTCAATGTGAAATATTGGTCCATTTGTGATAGCCATATGGCCGGATGAGAGCCATCAAATTTGTACATGTCCAGCTTGGGTGGTCAAGGGTGGGAATGTTGGTGGTTTCCATGGAAGTGAAGAGAATGGCTAGATTCGCCCTCATGGTCTTCATTAAAATCATATGCCTCTAATTGTAACACTGACTTGCCCTTTGTGACTCTGTCATTTAATGATTGGATCTGCCTCGTTAACTCCTCCAACTTTTTTTCAAGGGTGTCCATCTTCTCATTGGCCATATCTTGAGCTCTGGTTTCTACCATGCATAGATCTGGTTCACTTGTTGTCACTGTGAAAAATTTGGGACCACTCGAAAATTTGAAGCTAACAAGTGAATGGTACCACCTTGCTCAACCCGTCGTTTTGATTCCTTTTTTTACTCCGAAAGAAGTTTTACTCCTTGCTTAGGAATACTGCAGTAGCCAATTCTCAGAAAAGTTAATCCTGACCAATGTCCTGCGAGAATCACCCCAAGGTATAGGAGCCACAAGCCTCCCTGCACAAATAGTCAGATCTGTCTGCGAAACCCTCAACTACAGAGTGTGAGTAGGAATGTGGTAGCGACCGAACCCCCGTTGCTAGATCTGAATGGCGGATCTGATTGTTGCGGCTGCGACAGAACCCAACCTGCGACTTGTGAAATGGCTAGTTTTAGTTTCTCTATGAGTTCTTCATGGAAGGCTCGTTCAAAGGAACCAGTTTTCCGTGACAATTCCTATTTTTATGTTTTATGTTTTCAATAACTTCCTTTAGAAGTTATACAGATATTTGAACTATTTTTTATAACTAATAGTGAAAATAACATGTATATTTTCATTTGTTCATATGTTGTCTTTCAAATTCAATACGACCATCTTTTCTTATATTGATACTGCAACAGTAAATAAGCATCTAATCAAACAAAATTTATCATTATATATTTTTTGCATAATGATAGCAGCACCTATCAAAGGATTGTACTATTTTAATAGAAATTTACTCTGCGGATTTGATAACAATAATAATTATATGTATATCTACATATTTTTTTCGTAACTCATTTCTTTGTAATTCCAGAATTTTGGAAGCAAATTATCTATATAACTCTTCATTCTTACATAGGTATTCGTAAAATTATATAGAAAATAGTAAGGCATACATAAAAGGTAAGACATATATAAATTTACTATTCCATTATAAAGATGATTCAGCTACATGACTATTTAGTTTTCTTATCATTCATTGTCCTCTATATCAAAACATATGAATATTTAGTTATAGAAACCTATTTTCTCTGGTGACATAGTTTGTTCTATGTAATAGCCTTTTTTGAGAACTATAATCGATACGTTAAAATAGAATTCTTGTTCTATTTTCCAATTGATCACAAACAAAACAATAGATAATTACTTCAAGCACAAACTTCATGATCACTCTTACTATTTCCTTCCATAAACAATTTTCCATCATATTCAATCAAATGTACAGAAAACAAAATCTTTTAATCCCTACATGAAGTGTCAGATTACCCATTTCAATTTCTTTCAAAGAAGTAACTTCAAAACATAATAAAGTACTCTTTCTCCTTACATAGTAAAATAAAGTAAAATTATCAACCTGAATTTTTTTCTTCTAGGAAATTAATGATGAAGTACTTGGCTCCTCCCAACCTTGACATAACCTCTGCTTGTCCCCCCGAGCTATCGGGTCTGCAATTTCCTCTGTAAAATTCTTTGCTTCTCTTTAATCTCTCTATTTTATTCTCTCAAAAATTATTAGACAAAAGCCAAAAAACTCAAAGAATTTTATCCATATACCACTTTTAGGTGGTTATTAACTACCTCCACCTCATCAACGGGTGGTAGGTGGTTAACTATTGATCTATAAGCTCTTGTTTCCCACTTTTGGAGACATCCTCTTGTCTTCTAGGAAACAATAAATTGACCAATACATAATTTCGTAATTAAATCTAATCCCTCAGATTAGATGCCTAAGACTTGTTGATGGATAATTCATTTTCTAAAAAACAAATTGTAGCCTTTTTCCTCTTTCATTCATTTGTACTTTGATCATTAATTTCGTAGTTCTTTTCTTATATTCATAAAATAAAACATAATGAAACTTTTAAACAATAGTTATACATTAATTATTATAAGTAAATTACTGATAATTAAGTATTCGTTTTTTCTTTTAAATGTAGCATACTAAATCCAAACTTAAACATATATACATGTAATTACAAAAAAAGAGATTTTCAAGTTGAGGGATGTCACACTATAGACACGACATTTCTGCATTGAAGGACATCGTAGATCTCACAAGATCAGGATAGTGTAAAATAAAGGATGTGAATGGGATGGTTGAGGACTCAAGGCCATTTATTGAGGGATACTTAGAGCCTCCAAGGCTCCATCACATTCGTTTAAAATGTGAGATACCAACCACCTGCATTCAATGAGCCAACCACCATGAATGCTTTGAAAACTCTATAAACACCCCGAGTCTTGGGCAACCAATTGAAAGAGAGAAGAATTACATTGTTATGCTATCAAAATCTAGTTGGAATCCATTCAAACTTCCAAGCTTGATTGCATGCACATTGTCGACTTGCAAGATTTCACCATTGAAAGACTTTGCAAGCTTCTTGAGATGGAGAGAGGGAACCAATAAAAGATGGAGAGAAGGCCCTTCCTTTGAAGGATTCGAGAGGGCTCATCTTGCTCAAAATCATTCTCCTCAGTCTCTCCTTTTGTAGACGATTGCCACCTCAATCCGTTATCAATAAATAGTGTTGCTTCCCCTTACTCTTTGTGTTTATTATGTTTGTTATTTGTTTTTGTTAATTCTCACATGTTAGAATTTGGCAAATTTTATTTTTTAGTTTATGTTCAATGCTAACCTTTGAATGTTACACTATGTAAGTTTCAACTCTTACACAAGAAAAGGAAATTGGGTCATTTATGCAACTAATTCCACATCACAACTACCAATAGATTTTATAATAGACTATAATGGCAACAAATTTTCTTATCGGTGACAACATTTAAGTGAGGCATGTTTTGTGGATTGGATATGGTTATAATGAGCACTGGGTTCACATGGTCTTAATTGTGGACAAGGTGGATAGGCATGTAGAAATTGAGTTGGTTAGGACATCTTGGGCATTGTGTAGTGTGCACCTTGCCTTTGTGGAAGAAGATTGCAAATATTGGGTCTACAATTCCATAAGTTGATGTGAAGTGGAGGTGTGTTCCTTAAATCAAAGAAAAGACTAAGTATTATTCCCTTGTATAAAGTGTGCAATGTGGAATGCTAAGGCATCATCATATGAATGGAGTTGGAAGAACCCATCTAAATTAGAAAGTATGGGTTTAGAAGGAATGATGGAGGAGTAGCTAGTGATAAAAGAAGTGCAAGTTCAAGGTTGGGCAATGTGTGTGACTTGAGAGTTTTGGATGAAGAACGTGCCCTCTAAGATGTAGGCTTGTAGAGGGTTTAAAGGTATTTTATATTGTGAAGTGCGGAAAAGAAGATTAGTGTAACCTTAGACTTAGTTGTGCTTTAGTAAAATTGTAAGATATGATATTCATCATGTAGGAAAATAGAAAAGGGCCCCTCAAAATAAAGAGCCACTGTTAATTTGATAGTGTACCAATTTAAGCTTGTTACCCTCACAGCTGGTTACAAGGCCACATTTTAACTTTTGACAAAAAGCATAGTGAGCGAACAATATGAATCATTCATCCACTTTACAATCTTTTGGGAAATCGACTAGACGAGCAGTGGGCCACGTCAGCAGTCCGACTACATTTAAGTAACTTTAGAGTATACGGCATCCCTATATTTTTCTCACAATGTGGTGTTTGACTTTTAAAACTAAAATATTTTATTTACTTACTTATTTGGGAAGTTGACATGTACATAGTGGGACCCATGGAGGAAAAAAATTATTGAGTGAGTGGACATTGTGCTCATAATTAATTGATGTCCCACCACGTCCCAATCATATGCCAAGAATATCTATAATATTAAATGTCTCCATGGTTTGTTGGTATCTTTGTTGTGTCGGATTTGTCTCCCTAGGTGTCTACATACACATGATTGCCCCTATTTCAATCGTAGCTGACACGGCATATGGTGGTGAGTGGGGACATCAATATGGCGAAGATATGTAGGGCCCACTTATATGCCTTTCTCTCAAAAATCACCTTTGTCTTCTTCGAGATAATATTTTCACATCACACGTAATAAAATTTTACTTTTAGTTTATATATTTTTATTATTTATTATAGGACCGTTTTTTCCATAAATGAGCGTAAAGGAAAATCGTTAATATTAACCTCGAATAAATTATTAATTCTTAGAATAAGTACTCATTTGTTATTTTTTTCTTAAAAATATTTTATTACAAACACACCGTGAAAAATTTAAACGTTCAAATATTGGGGTTTGAAATACTAGGTATAAAAGAAATTGTTTAAATTTTTAAAATGTATTTTATTTTATTATTTTATAGTAGTACCCAAAATACATTATAATAAAAAAATAAAAATAAGGCAAACTGTATATAATGTTATGGGTGAAAAGCTATTTATTTTAAATTTAAAAAAAAATGGTGTTGTTAACCGAGGTCACATTTTTATTTTGTTGGCGAAACTCTTGTTGGAATCTGGTGAAAATCATTTCAAGAAATCCAATTCACTGCTTTCTAGACAAGCTCAGGCCAATACTTAGCCAATTTCTTGCTTATCCAAGTGCCTATTTCCTTGCGTTGTTCCTCAAGGAATTAGCTGCTATTTAATTGGAAATTTCTTTAATTATGAATTGTGCCATCCTCATAGGCCTTCCTCTCACTGCATGCACCGTCTTTTTAATTTGGATGATTTTACAACTGATAGTACAATGTCCCTAAACTCCAATCTCAACTGGGTCTTTCTCTAATCTAACATGCATGAGTTAATTATGAGAGAATCTTCAATTTACTAGTTTATTACTGTAGGCAGCACCACACTGCACTTCAGGGAGCACGACATTGTACTTGAGGCAACACCACACTGCTCTTCAGGCAGCACCCCACTATACTTCAACCAGCACCACACTGCACTTCAGGAAGCACCCCACTGTACTTCAGGTAGCACCACACTGCACTTCAAGCAGCACCCCGCTATACTTCAAGAAGCACCACACTCAACTACAGGTAGCACCCCACTGGACTACAGGAAACACCACACTACTAGACCTCCCACTAATTCCTCCATCAGTTGGAACTAGTTTAACTGACTTTAAGCGAGTTAGACTGAATTAATTAATTACAACTCAAAATAAATTCAATCAGTGCTCCTAGTTATAGGAGACACTCTACATGATTCTAGTTAGACCCTCAACTTGGATCAACTGAGCCAAATAAGTCAAATTAACTTAGTTGACTATTACAAGTTGTCATGAGATGTGGAATTACAATTTTATTCCCAATTTAATTCAAGGACAAAATTAAATTAGGATTTTCTTGTTGCATTTTCAACACTCCCTCTCAACAAGAAAGGGGTTATTTGCTACCTCGATCCTGCCTCTATGAAACTCGAATATGCATCTTGACAATGCCTTTGTCAAAATATATGCATCATGTTCCTCTGTAGGAATGTACTTCAACAACATGATTCTCCTCTACACACGATTTCATAGATGGTGATATCGAATGTCGATATGCTTGGACCAATCATGAAAAATTGGATTCTCAAAGAGTTTGATACAACTCTTATTATCACAGTAAATCATTGTAGGATCCATCTGCTAACCAAATAACCCAACAACGATCTTCCTCATCCATATAGCCTCACAAGTTGCTTGACTAGCAGCCATGTACTCTGCTTCTGCTGAACTAAGTGAAATTGATCTCTACTTCCTTTTGTACCAAGAAACTGATGCTGACCCAATATTGAAGATTCCCCTTGATGTGCTCTTCATGTCGGATGGAATCCTTGCCCAATCTGCATCTGTGAAGCCTTGAAACTTCACTCCCTCAATTATTTTTGTACCAAATACCAAATCGAGGGGTGCATCTGAGGTATCTCAACACGTTTTTAGTTGTTTTCTAATAGAGTTTGGTTGGCTTCACCATTGCTTGACTAATCTTTTTAACTGCAAAACATATGTATGTTCATGTGATCACCAAATACATAAGTGAACCCACAAGCTGTCTGTAAATAGTAGCTTCCACTACTTCACCTAAAGTAATATCTTCCTTCCTCCAATTACCTGCTAGAGGAATCTCCATGGGTTTGTTGATCTCCATGTGGAACTTATTCAGTATCGTGTTGGCATACTTTCCATAAGAGACAAACAATTCCCCATATCCTTTCCGTACTTCCATACCAAGGAAATAATGCATGGGCCCCAGGTCCTTCATCTCGAATTCTCTTGCATGATCCTCTTTGCAATATTTTATCACCTTATCATCACCTATTAGAATTAAATCATCAACATATAATAATATAATCAACAATTTACCTTCAACCACAATATGGTAAGGGTTCGCATCTACTTCAATTTTGGTGAAGCCCAACGCAGTGAAATAACTATCAATCATGGTGTACCAAGCATAGGGTGCTTGTTTCAGTCCATACAACGCTCACTTGAGTATGCACACATGCAACTCTCTGTTGAAGGTCTCAAATTCTTCTGGCTACTCAATAAATAGCTCTTCCTCAATCATACCATTGAGGAATGTTGTCTTCACACCCATCTAATGTATCTTCCATCCCATCTACACTGAAAGTTCTAGAACAGATCTAATTGAAGAGTACCTTGCTACTGGAGCAAAGGTCTCCTCGTAATCAATTCCCTCCACCTAAGAGAACACTCTCACCAGAAATATGGCCTTGTGTTTCTCCACATGCCCATCTGTTGCTTGCTTTACCTTATAAAGCCATGTGCAACTCACCACTAGCTTGTTTGCTGATCTTGGGACCACTTCCCAAACACTGTTTCTGATAATGGAGTCATACTCCTCAACCATAGCATCAACCCATACTAGTTGTTGCACTATTTCCTCGAATGAGGATGACTAAACCTCTACCCTCTCACTCATCAGATCCATTTAGCTAGTGTATTGATATGGTGACCTCCTCTGCCTACATTGTGATGTGGGTTCTCCCACATTCTCTCTAGAATCATTCATCAATATGTCAACCTCTCTGGTGCACTTCCTTTCATCTCTGAAAGTCTCTACAAGAGTGGGTGCTTCCACTCTCTACTCCTTTACACGTGGTTTCTCCACATCATCCTGCAGTTCCTCCTTTGGAGCTAAAAGCTCCTCATTTGCATGTAACTAAAGCCCCCTCTCAAGGGAACATCACATCGCCTTCTCTTCATTGAACTTCACATCTCTATGAACCCCTATCATCCTTTGAAATGGAAGGTACACCCGATAGTTGTGAGGTGTATCATTGTACCCCACAAATATGCCCAACTCAGCTATTGGATCTAGCTTTTTCTATGCACCATTGCTAACATGATAGTAGACTGGTGAACCAAAGATATTAAAGTATGCCACATCTAGATTCTTACCTGGAAAATATTCTTCTGGTGTACTCATCCCAAGAATTCGATAAGAACTTATGTTCTGCACATAAATAGTTGTGTTGCATGCTTCGTCCCACAAGTGCAACAATAGGCCCTAATCATGTAACATCGCCTGTGCAGCTCCCACAATACATTTTTCTTCCTTTTAGCCACCCCATTCTCATGTGGGTTATGAGGTGCTATTAACTTTCATCAAATGCCTTCTAATGCACAAAAGTTATTGAATTAATTTAACACATATTCTACATCATTATCACTCTTGAGAGCTTTAACTTTCCTGCTAGTATCTTTCTTGACAAGTGCTTTAAATTCAAAAAAATTAGTGAACGTCTAATATTTCTTCTCCATGAAGAAAATCCATCACTTACGAGAAAAATCATATACAAATATTACATAATACTTGTGCTTGTCCATGAAGGTTGTCGATAACGGTCCACACACATCTGAGTGAACTCTATCAAGGATTTCTTGTGCTTGACTATCTTTATCATGAAAGGTAGCTTTGGTTTACTTTCCCAATGTACACCCTTTGCATGTGTCTCTCTGCTCTAGTGTACCCTTGGGAATTCCTGTAGAAATTTGCTACATGATCTTCAAAGCTCTGTGGTGCAAGTGACCTAATCTTCTATGCTGCAACTCACCGATTTCTGTGCTCTGCACCTCCTTTGCTTTTGTGCTCAAAGAAACATAATCTTCTACATCAATTTTGTATAGGTTCTTCACCTAAACCCCTGCTTCACTTGTCCTGAGGCTATGTGATCCAGACTTATGCAGGAACGCAACAAAATACAGATATAAACATAAACATAGAGATACAACAAAAATAAAACTTCATTTCATTAATATCAAAGAACTGAAATATGCTACATACAAAATGTAAATAAACTAGCTCAGGCGATGTAGCTTACCTCTTAGAAGAGATGTGTCGGCTACATGCCTCTGAGTTGTGTTACAATGAGGCTTGAAGGCCGATTTTGATCCGAAATTAAAAAGGAACGCATCAACTTACAAATATAATCATAAACATAGAGATGCAAGTAGAAAAACACTTTATTTCATTAATAGAAAAATATTGAACTATGCTTACTGTTGGGATGGGGTCCCCTGGGTCAGTTTTGGGGTTAAAAACCCAAGTTTTGATGTAAATTTTGGTAAAAAGATGTAAAGTCTCCGCAATTTATGGACGTGGAGTGCGTAGATAGTTAGAAGTCAAAAAGGGTTTTAGCCCCTTGGTTATGTAAAATCGAGTCGGTTTTGAGATCCACCTATGGTCCGCAGACCATGGGATTGTATGTAAAAAGCTATAAATAGATGTGTCTTAGAGAGTCTAAGGAGGGAGATATGGAAAAAAAAATGTTGAATATAATGGTTCAATAGGAGATAGTGCATAAACGAGTCGTTGAGAAGGGAAAAGGCTCCACAGCTAAGTGTGAGGATGCCTAGAGAAGAGTCTGTAGCTGAGTGTGCAAACCCCTGCAGCTGAGTGCGCAGGGCAGCTTTGAGTATGTAACACCATATTGAATATCAATAAATAAAACAATTGAAGGAATTCATGTGTTTATCTGTTTACTTCTACTATTTATGTTTACGATATATGTTGTGATGAAATAAATGTCTTTAGGAAATATTGATGTATTGATGCGCGACTTTGTTGGAAATATTTCTCGTAAGTTGAAACTTACATAGTGTAACATACATTGATGTATTGAATGTTACACTATGTTAAGTATTTACGAGAAACTTATAATACATTTGGTTATGTTTACTGAATACGTAAGTAGAACTGTGTGAACTCTGATATAGGGTTACTTTATGGTGCACGTACGTAGCTAATTCGTCTGTTAAGGGTCTGCAAAGACCAATCGTCGACCTTCGCAAAGGTATGGAAGCTGTTAAAAGGGAATTACAGTGCGAATCGCTAGGGGGCTTATAGATCTACGGGAAGGAAGATCTAGGGAAATAAAAGACATCACATTGATCTCTGGATGCGGAAACGTGGTTCCAACATCCCCCCATACTGCTTTGGGTGAGACTTCAACCTGCGCTACACGGGTTGATGCCAAAAGGGCCAGTAGTGTAGGGATTTGTTTAGCGCAACTAACTCTGAACCTGGGTTAGGACCCCCTAAGCCAACAAATGGTCCTATTGCGGTACAGAGATCTGCATAAAGATATGTGTGATGCCACATCACCGGAATCCAACCAAGAAGGAAATTGAGAAGTGGTTGGATAGAAATATTCATGAATTTATGGCGCAAGAGAACAGAAATCTGTGCCTATCAAAGGAGAAGTGGTTGGACAGATACTTGTATATAGAAATACACGAAATTTTCTTCTTCACCTTCCCGATCAAGCTATACGAGTGGGTAACTAAGTTGCAGTCGGCCAAGGAAGGTGGAGGTTTGACTGTACAATAGTGTGGATCTCAGAGCTAGTGCGAAGGTTGGAAGCTTCTGAAGACAAGATTGTGTGCGCTGTTCACCACTAGCTCAATCGAATTATAGGAGGATTTGTTACAGAGTTCGCAGTTGATACCTCAGTCAGCTACAGTGAAGCAGAGTGACGCTTCTTCAAGGGACCGCGAGGTAAGTATTTGAGATCTTTAATTATTTGGATTAAGATGCTCTCGTGTGAAAAACGAGTTATGTCGTTGCCTTGATGTTCGGATCTACACAAAGTGGACGGGTCTTCAGAAATCGAGAAAAAGAAAGCCCTGAATATAGCCCATTGATTGGACCTCCTTCGAGTGACAACGAGGGAACGACACAAGCCTCACTACAGAGTGCAGTCCAGCTGATAAGACAAGGTTTTCCGCAGATATATCATCAATCCACACCACCTCCACCTTCACCTCCATAACATACACCTTCGCCCACACCACCACCACCACAACTACTGTTCAACATGTCCAACTCAGTAAAGCTGTTGATTTTCAAGGGTATAGGGGGCGAAGATACAAATCAATTCTAGTCTGTTGCAAATGTTGTGTGGATTGCGCAGCAGATCACTGATGACAACATAAAGAAGGTGCACTTAGTTACCGCTCTGCAGGATCGTGCGCTAACATGGTATATTAAGTATTGTAGTGATAATTCTTTAGCAACACTAGTAGATACTAAGGATTATTTAAACAAGGAGCTTAGTAAACCTAAGTCTGACTCGTAGTTAGTTGTTGGATTTAAGGAAATCACAATGAGGGCTGGTGAGATGCCCTGGGAATTAGATTAAAGGTTGAAATGTGTGATCTGTGAAGATAATATGAAACTCACAGATGGATAGCACCGCGAGTGGTTTATAGTCTCTCTTCTGCCCCACCTGAGGATTGCTTTGTCACAGCAGATGGTAGGAACTCAGGTAGAAGCCCTCGAAATCGTGATGAGATTACATGAGACACCTATTTAGGACACGACTTTGGGAGTCCCACAGATTCACTTGCAGCTGCAGAACCTCTACTTGGAATTGCAGAGTTTGAAAAAAGAGAAGGAGGCTAGGCCAGAGGTGTGTGAGGAAGTCTGGTGCCTTAAGTGTAATATCCAGGGGCATGTTAAAGACCATTGCTCTATTTTCACAAATTATATTACAGGAGGAGGACCGATTCCCCTGAGGCAGGAAGCTCTAGTAGGACCGAGAGCGGGGCCCGTTCTATGGTGTGCTATTTGTCAGGTAGCTGGAAAACATGTAACAGATAATTGTCATTTGCTGCAAAAGTTTGTTCAAACGCCACAACAATTATTCTGTGATTTCTGCAAATTGGTGGGCCACAATGAGTGCCACTGTTGTAGCTACGAATTGATGATGGAAAGAACACCTACCTATCAAATGCAAGTAGAAACTCGGCCTCTGGATCAGGGCACTAGCGGAGCATGTGGAGGATATCAGGGGCGAGGACAAGGCTGAGGAGGAGGAGGACCTGGTAGAGGTCATGGTGAGGTTATTTGTTATAAATGTGGGACACCAAGGCACTGTGTGCAGGAGTGTCAAAATCAAACACGCTCGTCCTGTCAATACCGCAGCTAGTTTGAACACACTATCAAAGAATGCCCTGTGCTAATAGCTAAGATGCAGGAGAAGAAGGCGCAGCCTCAACACCCTACGCAGAACTTACAAATGATGAGAGCTGAGCTTGGCAAGGAAGATCCAAATGTGAATATCGTGCTGAGAAGCAGAATAACAATTGGTGGCGATAAAGGGAAACAACCTGAAGAGGATGGATGGTTCGCAAGGCTCTAGAAAATGAGATTGGTTTTGATTTGGAGCACATGAAGGAAACATTTATGGAGGCCAAGAAAAGCTTTGCTGGGGCATCTACCTCAGGAAGTAAGAACAAAGTTCTAGAAACCAGCGCGCCTACAAAGGTTGATCCCTCTGTACTTACCACATTCTTGGAAACCTGCATGAAACTTTTGTGTGATAGCAAGTCTGTGAAGGACTTGTAGGAGTTGATAAACAAGTGCGCTGGTAAGGAAAAAGCTCCTGATGGACACCGCGTAATCAGAAAAATTGGCAAACATAGGGCAAGAACAGGACACGAGATGAGGCTCACTGTGCAGATAAGAGATTATGAGATGGACCTGGTCATTCTAGACCTGGGGTCTAACACGAACATGTTTCCTAAATAGACACGAGAGAGGATTGGGAGACCTGCACTACAGTGGTCTCTAATCTAGCTTAGAATGGCAAACCAACAGAAGATCATCCCTATGGGACGGTTACATGGAGTAATAGTGGATATCGAAGGTGCGAGCACATTGAATGATTTTGACGTAATAGAGATCATTGATGATATTAATCCATATCCCACACTCCTCGGAATGGATTGGGCCATTTATATGAATGGATTCATCAACTTGAAGAAGTGGACAATGTCTTTTGAAAGGAAATCACTCTGCGTTGTAGTACTATTGGACCCTGCAAAAGGACCACGCTATACTGGACCGGTCCGCAACTGTGAATAAAGTGATGATGACTTGGATTAGATCTACAAAACAATAGCGTGAGACCAAGACTGGATTAATCTGAAATTTGATGGACAGATTGCATGGGACCTTGAAAGTTCATGTACCTCAGATTCAGATGAAGAGTTGGAGCACTGGTAGAGTAGGTTGCATGAAGTATCTACGCTATGCTGCAACATGATGACTAAATCGTTGTGCTGAGTGTCATATGAGGTAATAAATTTACCCTATTATGATGGATTAACTGACGTAGATAATTTTTTGGATGCCTTTGAATGAGAAGTCCCTAAGGATCATCGCTTACAAGCACTGGATTTGGCACTGCGTGCTACGCCCGCACGATGGTGGGGTATGCACAAGGACAAATTTGATGAATGGTGAAATTACAGGAGGATGATGAGGTTGTGATTTGGTTTTCCTAAAGTTCGACTTACTGAGAAATATGACGAGAGAAACGATTCGTGCAATCATTTGGAAAAATGGACTAAAGTTTATGGAATAGAGCCACAACCGGAGTGGGTGCACTTATTTTGTCATACTTTGAATATAGTTCCTATGAATTGGTATTTAGAGACAGAGCTTAACCATGGCACCGTGAAGTGGGATATATTAAGGGAAGTATTCTTAATGAACTTCATCTCTGAAGATAGGTTTGAATGCATTGACGAAGCTCTGCAGGTGGTTAAGGCGACGAACTTTAGAATTCTGCAAGATCCTTTGGAGTTGGTTCAACCAGATTGGAGCACCCAACTATGCCATGTGCTGGAATGCTATAATGTGACTACTGAAGGGGAGGATATAGATCCAATAAATATTAATATCCTAGAGGAATAAGGCCATCACGAGATTGAAGGTCCACAAATAGAAACCCGTACATCATCGCGTCACTGAAAACTAGGAAAGTGAACATTGGTACTGAAGCAGAGCCAAAATTTGTGAATATTGGGGACTACTACGATGATGCCACATTGGATAAAGTTGTTGAGTTACTCAGTCAGTACCAAGATATTTTTCCTACCAAGTTCTCGGACCTGAAAGGCACCATAGGTGACTTGGGTGTGATGAAAATTACTTTGAAACCAGACATGAAGCCTATTAAGAAAAGGTTGTATCACCTTAATCCCAAGGACAAGGAAAAGGTCCATTTGGAGTTGGATAAGATGCTTGAGGCATGGATTATCAAACCTGTGGAGGAATCTGACTGGGTGAGCCTGATGGTGGTTCAAGAAAAGAAGAAGAAGGAAGAAATAAGGATTTGCGTAGATCTCCAGAAACTTAATGATGCCTATGTCCATGATCCTTTTTTGACACCGTTTACTGATGAGGTATTGGATAACGTTGGAGGTCAGGAGGCCTACTCCTTCACTGATGGATTTTCGGGGTACCGTCGGACCAAAATCGTGCGAGAGGATAGGAGAAAAATGACCTTCGTGATGGAATGGGGTTATTTTCAGTATATTGTCATGCCGTTTAGACTCAAGAATGCACCCGTGATATTCTCTCGCATAGTTATAGAAGTGTTTAAGGAGTTTATTAATAAGTTCTTGGAAGTGTTTTTTGATGAATGGACAGTGTTCGGCTTAGTCAAGCGCCATGTAGCAAGTTTGTGCCTGATGTTGGACATGTGTTGCATATAGCAGATCACGCTGAAGCTGAAGAAGTGTTTATTTTGTGTCCCCTTTGGGATCTTGTTGGGTCGTGTGGTGTGCAAGCAAGGGCTGATGGTGGACCCTCCCAAGATCGCAGTAAATGTAAATTTGGAGGCCCTGAGAAGTATCAAGTAGCTACGTGCAATGCTTGGGCATACAGGAAATTAGAGGAAATTCATCAAGGCTTATGCTCAGATTACTACGCCCATGGAAAAATTGTTGAAGAAGGACGCTACATTCTGTTGGGATGAAGAATTTCAACACAGTTTGGATGTATTGAAGGAGAAGATGGTCACCGTGCTGATTTTAGTTTTCCCAGATTGCAAAAAGGAATTTCATGTGCATGTCGATTCCTCATGCATTACGTTGGGAGCAGTACTACCATAGGCTGGTGAAGGAGAGATGGATCACCCTATAGCCTTCACAAGCATAAAATTATCAAAGGTTGAGAAGAATTATTCAACAACGAAGTGCGAAGGATTGGTTATGGTGTACGCAATTCAAAAATTCAGGCACTACTTATTGAGCGGGCATTTCAAAATGTACATAGACCATTCTGCCTTGAAATACCTGGTCAATAAGCCTATGTTGTGGGGGAATATTTGCTGATGGTTGCCTCTATTTTAGGAATATGACTTTGAGGTGATTGTGAAGCCAGGAAGGTTGAATGTAGGGCCTGACCATCTATTGTGGATTGAGACAGGAGAGGAGCCTACTAATCTAGAAGAAGGATTACATGATGCGCAGCTCTTTGTGGTGCACGTAACTAACAACCACTTTTTGATATTATCCACTTTTTGACCACAGGAATGACACCAGAAGGATACACCAGTCAGCAAAAGAAAGAGTTAGTAGTGTGCGTGATAGATTTCTTAGTATTTTCAGGACATCTATATAAGATGGGTGCAGACGAAATATTGCGATGGTATGTGCCAGATTTTGAATGAAATAGCATCCTCGCTGAAGCTCATGGAGGAGCTACGGGAGGACATTATGTAGGAAAAGTGATAGCACAAAAGATTTTGCGCGCAAGACTATGGTGGCCTACGTTGCATAAATATTCGAAAGCATATTGTAGGGCATGCGATGCATGTCAACGAATGGGCAAACCATCATGAGGGGGCAAGTTGCCACTGAATCCTCAAGTATCATTGCAGCCATTTGAAAAATGGGCAATTGATTTCATTGGACCAATTCAGCCCCCAGGAAAGAAGAAAAGTGTGCACTATATCATCACCGTGACAGAGTATCTAACTAGATGGGATGAGGCACAACCGGTGAAGGATTGTACAGGGGCTACAACTGCGAAGTTCTTGTTTGATTATTTTTTGACTAGGTTTGGCTGCCCAAAGGTGTTGATGAGTGACCATGGTACGCACTTCCTAAATGAAACAATCAGCACATTGACCAAAGAGTTCCAAGTTTATCATCAGAAGAGCACACTGTATCATCCTCAGGCTAATGGAATAGTTGAGGCCTTTAATAATATCCTGGAGAATGCATTGATGAGGATTTGTAATGCGCAGCAAAATGATTGGGATGAGCACGTACCTACAGTGCTATGGGCGTATAGGATTGTTACACAACATTTTGTCACATTCCTGTACTCCCCGTTCCTTGATCCCGAAGGACCTTTACAGTGAACCCTACATGCTTTCCCTTCATGAAGAAACTCCCATTGTGTCCCTCTTCATGAGTAGAACAATTCCATTTTGCACCATTTCCCACAAATCTTCTGTGTTTCCCAATTTCCAAGACCGGTGCTAATGACCCTTGTCGTCCTCGCGCCGATATGCAGAGATTAACATTGTCCCTAGCGCCAACTAGAGGGACTGAGATTTTTTCCAGTTGCGCCAGTCCTCTTACGGAAATTTTTTTAAATAAAGAGCCGAAGCTTCTAGCTCTAGATGCTTCGTAACGGAAGTCTAGTAAATGTTTTGGCCGGATGGGGTCGAGGATGTCAGTTTGGGATCCTTTCCCCTATAATTATGGAACTACCTCAAGAGATAAGACCTTCTCCCATGAGAAGAGGATCCATCTCCCATCCATTCATGCTATATAAACCTCCCTTTTTCCCAAGCACAAGCTAGTGTTGAAGTGTTAATGTTGGTGTGATAGTGCTAATTAAGTTTGGAGTAAACAGAAAGCTATTCATAGTTGTAGCTCTCTAGTTGTGTGAGGGAGAAGTTTGAATTTGGTTTAGTGTGAAGCCTAAAGGGAAGATCCTTAAAACTATTATTGTTGAGGCCATCATGGAATGCTAGCAGAAGTGTGTGGGAACCTAGTTGTGTCAGAGGAGAATAGCAACGTCAAGACAATGGTTGTAATCTCTTCTTAATTCAATATATATGAAACTATCGATTGATTTCCTACATGATGTGTCATCTTACATGTTCATGGCTTAACTTTTATTGACTTGTTAAGTAGGTTGAATTACAATTTGTCTATTATCACGGTTGTTGTTTGTTGTTGTTTTCTCGTTTCAGGTGTTTGAAGAAGGAAACGAGAGATAGATGGAGTGAGCAAGCAAGGAAATCATCAAATGGGATAAGCATACTAAGAGTAGGCCCTCTTAATTGGTTCTATCCTAAGTAAATCTTCCATAGAATGTATCAGTTGTGGCTAGACACATTATCGGGCTAGAGGAATTTTTTGTGTCCGCACTCATAATTTTACTTCACAACAAATTGGCGACCATACTGGGGAGCTAATCCTTCTGTTTGTCTTGTTTGAGATTTCATGGTTTTGTGTGAACTTTTCTAGTTCCACTTTTTCCCTTTGGTTCTGTTTCTTTTCCTTTGCTTACTAGTATGAGTTTGAAATTCATAGTAGTAGATTTGGTCCCAGCTTTAATTTTTTTTTTTTTTTCTTGGCTTCCTTGCTTAGCACGATTAATCCATTGACAATGTTGCCGATCAGCACGATATGCTAAAAAACAATCGCACCGACCTCCTTCTGGCGCTTGATGTCAGTTAGGTAGTCACGTTGATGCCTGTAAGTGAAGATCGGGGTTTGTCCCCAATCTTGGCCAGTGTGTTTTTCTCTCATGATTTCAACCCCGTAACTTTTAGAACGTTCTCTCCCTGACTAGAAAGCTAATTTTCATTTGGTTTTGTTTGCTTGTTGATTTGCCATCTTTCTGCTTGATTTCTTGGGTAATTGAGTGGTTAGTGGCACTAGGTCATCTAGATTGTCATCCATTCAGCTGATTGTGAACTCAGTGAGTAGACTTGTTGGTGTATTTACTCTCATTTTGTTTGCGGTCTTGTTACGGCTTTTACCTCCATTATACAAGTTTGAAAAGTTTCTGTTTGCTTGTCTAAACGTTTCTTTTCTGGCATGGATCATATTTCTTGTCTTGTTTATGGTAAAGTCGGTGTTTCATTAGTCTGAACAAGTTTCTCTTTTCGTGTTTGCATTTGCTTGAAGAACTAATTACTTCGAAAAACTTTTCATTGAAGTGTTGTAAGCAAAAAATTCATTCCGTTGTTTCATGAAAAAGTATGAAATTCTAGTTTGTTGCATCAGTATGCTACGGTATTCAGCATCATTAAAGGCTAGGATTGCATTGGCATTTGAAAAGGAAAAGAACTCTTTTGCTTTTGAAAGGACTATTAGAAATGTACTTGTTAGGAAATTAGGAATTGGAATGCATTTTTCATTAGTTTATTTTCTAAAAAAGTGAAGTAGTGAAAAATCATTTTTCTTTCAGTTGCTTGGTTGTTTGCATTTGATTGTGTGTTTTCTACCCTCCCTAGTGTAGACAATTCATCGAATTGGAAGGGTATTGTCTCATTTAGTTGCATTTAAGGTTTTTCGGGTCACATTGCTAAGGCCTGAAAACTGAGATATAACTCAAGATAAACTTTAAAATGAACTCAATTAACCTAAGGCGCATTTGAAATCTAACTATCATATCTAGAAGGTCTAGGGTAGAGACATGTTCCGGCGTCTTTAAACCTAGCAATTGTCGTTAGCTTCGGCATTAGACATCGCTAGTATGGATTTGTGCTCCCCATACCGTCAAGTATATAATGGGAGACCACTTTAGGCTGCAATCCTTTATCCATAGGAAGTCGAGTCAGTCGCCTTGCAAAAACGATACACCGAGCACAACAGTTGGGGAGATTGCCTACCCGTAATTCTCGGTTCACTGGGAGGTATTCTGCAGTTCATGGTTGTCTGGTAATCCTTTTTACCTAGATCATCCAGAGCAGTCATTTGATCTTTTCGACTCATTAAACTTAAAATATCATTCGAGAACTTTTCCTTTCAAGCTCGTTTCCAATTGAAAGTGATAGACCCATCTTTATTTCTTTATTGACTCGTAAAAAATGAAAAAGCACCAGTTTATTTATGTGTCTTAATAATTGGTTTCCCATGATTTGATAACATCCTGCTAGTCTTTTCTAGACCAAATCATGAGTTTCCCTTAAAGAAAATTTTGTTGCCTTGAAGTCTATCTCTCTCTTTTTTGTTAACTAAGGGAAGGTCATTGTGGCTGAACCATCTAATTCACCTAGTTCCTCCTCCTCTCCTCTGTCTGAAAGATTGCCTGAGGAGCCATTTCCTGAATTACCCGAGTCACTCGAGGACCAAGGTGTTGAACTTGGAATTGTTCTGAGCATTTAACCTTTGTCATCTTGCCCTTTGCCTACTTCTAATACTCGATCACCTACTGATCTTGGCCTAGAATCTTCAGAAATCCGGTTCAAACTCCTGAGAGTTCGCCAACCATTAACGGTCAGCTTGGACTGGTTATCTATCCTCCAAATCCTTTGTTTGACCCTATTGTGATATCACCGCAACATCCTTACATTCCATATGATCAACTGGGTGTTCCTTTGGAATTATCCCCTCGTACTTATTCGGTCGTTCGTCATTGTTTGTTCCCATATATGGAACCTGAAGGCGATGCTCCAATCACCTCTTTGGAGGAGTCAAAAGTTTCTACTCCACACACTGTCGAGGAGGAAGAACATCATTTTCCTCCTAAAGGTTTCCCCTATACAGGGAGCATTCCCATCAATGTGTCACCTAATTATGTGTCTTTGGCATAGTTGGTTTCAGGTACACCTAGTGCCTCATCACTTTACCACAACCCTATTTGGGCATTAGGCGTCATGCCTACTTCAGGTCCATTCATTGCGAACTCGACCTCCCAACAGGTTGTTACCTCAGTCCCGGTGCAACCC
This sequence comes from Pinus tabuliformis, assembly GCA_031772625.1. Classification (NCBI taxonomy): domain Eukaryota; kingdom Viridiplantae; phylum Streptophyta; class Pinopsida; order Pinales; family Pinaceae; genus Pinus; species Pinus tabuliformis. Next base: position 334,950,468 of record CM062810.1, on the reverse strand, counting down.
ACCGTTCCGAACCCTCTTGTATCATCCATCCGAGTCACCTGTCTGGTTCAACTGGCAGTCTCGAGGAATGTCTCTGTTAGTTCCTCCATCCCTCTGGTCAGTGGCCAAGTTGTGCCACCACCTGGGGGGCAGAACCTGAATGTTTCTATGGTGTCAGGTGCCACCAATGTGAGTGGCTCATAGGCTCACATGCTTGGTATGAACCAGCCTTCTTCTGGTGTTGTTCAAAACCTTGCTGATCTTGCTGGACTGAGTAATGTCTAGTACCAATAGGTTCAAAATCCCGTTGGTCCATTTGGATCAAGAAATTTCTAGTATCAGTAGCCTTATGAGGCTTAGTTCCAATACCAAACTCCTTACGTTACATATGGTCCTCAAGGAATGGTTAATCAGCCTTACACCCTTCAGTTTGGGCAATACATTCAGCTTGGCTCATCCACTTTCCAACTATGGCCAGATTCAGTTCGGAAATTTTCTAGGCACTATTCATGTACCCTTGCAACAGCAAGGATAACCTCTACAATAATAAGGGAAACCTTTGTTACCTCAAGGGAAACCTTTGTTGCAGCAAGGGCTATTCGCACAACAGCAAGCGAAAATGATCCCACGATAAGGTTAGTTGCAATAATCGCAAGGTCAAACCTTACAACAGTTGCAACAAACCATGCAGCAATAGATGCAGTATGCTCCGCAAACCTCCAAGCCCATGTCCTCATAGGGCCAACCTCTGTAGCCCTGGGGACAAATTTTGTAGCCACAAGGCCAACCCTTGGAGCAGCAAAACCAACCCAGGCAACAACAACCCTTGTATACATATTAGCAGGGTCAACCCTTGCAAGGGCAAGGCCAAGGTCAAGTCTTGTAACAGCAGGCCCAAAATCCTAATGTCCTAGGTCAACAGGTCCAGAATCCTTTTGGCTAAGGGTAGCAGGTACAAAATCCCAATGTCTAAGGGAAACAAGTGTATCATCCTTACGCTCAAGGACACCAGGTCCAAAATCCTATTGTTCAAGGACAACAGGTTCACCACCCATATGTTTAGGGACAACAGGTGCAATATCCATATATCCAAGGTCAACAGCGACAACAGCCTCTTAACTCGTATGTTGCTTATCAGCAACCTATCACTGGACAGTTCCAAGGTATTCAAGGTCAAAATCCCCCAATGTGGGGCCAAAATTCTTACCAAAAGGGATGGGCTCCTCCACTTGGACCTGATTACTAACCTCCAATGCTTTTTAATACTCAATTTCCATTCTTTTCCACACTAGAGTGGCCAGATGTGTCTCGTCTTATGAATTATCCAATTCTTCATTCGCCATACTAGCCTTTGGTTCCATCCAAGATACCGAGCGATTGTCCAAAATTCTATGGAAAAGCAAAAGAAGATCCTCAAGCCCATGTGATGACATATCACCTCTGGTGCTCTTTGAGCTCTTACGTTGACGACTCCATTTGTATCCATCTTTTCCAATGAACCCTCACAGATGCTGCAACCAAGTGGTACATTGAGCTTCCTCGAAGTACTTACCATGACTTTAACTCTTTAGCCATGGCCTTCCTCACACATTTCCAGCTGCTTGTTCACTATGAAACTGGTACCTATTTTCTCACATCGCTCAAGTAAGATACTATGACACACATCTCTGATCACATCCATGAATGGAGATGTAGACGTTGCCTGATCAAATTAAAGATTGCTAATCAGTTGCTCACTAAATAGTTTACTAAATCCTTCAAGGCCCCAATTGCTCGCAATATAGCTATGGGTGGGTGCATTACTAAAGAACAAGCCATTGCTCATGCCCAATACTTAGATCTAGTTTACTCTCAGTCTAGCACTTTGTATGAGTTATTACCTAATTCTCCACAGCCATCATCCAATTCCACGACATCAAAGTTGCAAGCTGCACCTCTTGTCGATGGAGTTATTGGTTCAGTGTCCCAAACCCCTTCTAAATATTCTTCCAAACAGAATTCGATCTCGAATGTTGTTCCCAATAGTTGTTCCGAGAATCCACCTGGCCCTGGTAAAACCTGAGAGGTCCACGCTATACAGTCTACCGCAACAGAAAATCCTCGAAAAGTAAGAAGAAAGGGAAAGGAAAGGGTAAGGCTGATGGAAAGAGCTAACCAGCCATATATTGGGTATTTAATGCCCTCAGAGCAGCACGCGACTTAACGCGATAACACGGGAACGGGAAAATTCGGCATTAAATAATATTTGCCCGCTCCCGTGTTATCGGGCTAAGTTGCGTGTTTCTCTGAGGGCATTAAATACCCAATATATGGCTGGTTAGCTCCAGCCAAGGCTGATACCCAAAAATAGGGTCCTCCTAAATCATCTACTAGTGAATCTTCACAACGGAAACCTAAGTATCCCTGCCACATTTGCGAGGAGGATCACTATACCAAGGATTTTCCTCGACGATCCAAAGTTAGTCTTTGCTCAAAGGAATGTTGTAGAATCAAACAGAAAACAATCTTAAAGACAATCAACACCAAAGCAATTCTAGTGTTGGAATGTAAAAGAATAATTTGTGAGGAAATCAAGTAAAATAACTTTCACACAACTGGACACAATCTTAAATTCTAAAATGAAATACTATGTTTATCTTCAGTATATATGGCTAATAGTTTAACAAGTGGGCCCTTGCAAGATCTATTTCCCAATTAATCTTCCTTCTACACCAAGCAACCTGTTCATGTACTGTTGTAATCTACTTACACTAGTAGAGGTACAATACTTTATGTGAAAAAAGTATATTTTACCTTCTTTACTAAAGACTTATGTCTTCATGGAGGTGCTCTAAGCCTCAAGGATTAGAGCACTCTGTTTCTGTGACAAGAGACCAACTCTTGCACCGAGACAGAGCTTCCTTCACCAAAGTTTCCAATTTACTTTCGAAAGAATTAAAAGACGCATTGAAAACAATTGCAATTGCAAGCTAGATTCTGAGATAAATTACATGTGAAAAAGAATTCTTTAATTAACGTAACTTTGCAATGAAAGTAAATTTCATAAAGAAAAAACAATTAAAAATAATCAAGCAACAATCAAATTAATTTGCATGCATCAACTAACTTTCGGCAATTCACTTATAACATTTATGTTCCTTGTTCTTAAGTCATAAACTACAAGTATAAAGTATAGTGTTTGTAATAATGTTCTTTCTTAATTCATGTAAAGATCCTTCATAAGTATAATTCTTAACATTGAGAATGATTACTTGAATTGGCAATACATTTGCTTGCAAGGATAAATGAAATTATAAGTAGGAAAGGAACGTAACACTTGCTGTAAAGTAAAACCATAGTGCTGGAAACTAAATGCACTAGTACTGGAAGAATCTTCCTGCATGACCCGAGCGGAAGCAAACTAAGACAAAAATTGCAGGAAAGGAATTGTAGGAAGGAAATTGCAAGAAAGAAATAAACTTAATTAAACTTCCAAACTACGGATCTATTCATGCTTGACTATAAAATGAATTAATCTCAGAACACTGAAATAAACATAAGAGAAATCAAAGCCACACAACTGCAAATGAATAAATGTTCACACAGACTATTTAAATGGCAAAATCATAAGGGTAAATGAGCTGGGTTAGCTGGCCCCTAGCCAACCAACTCGTTTCCCATTTAGTAAACGAAATGATTCAGCACTTAATCACGCACGAAATAGAAGTTAAACACAATGTGAAGAAAACATGGCACGTTCCTTGTATTAACTTGATCAACTAACATACATGATAGTGCGAGTCTAGCCCAGAACCGAGGGCGATACAAAATTACAACTAAGAGATCGCTAGCTTGCCTCTACCTACAGTCTACATTATATACAGTCTCTCGGCCTTACCCATATTCTACTAATTATAGTCATTTCCTACCCAAGCCTTTTGACCGAACAGACTAACAAACGAACTTTTCAAAATCGACTGATGGTTATAATAAAACACGGGCTTTGCTGGCCGTAGACCATATTCTTGGCAAGAATCCCTAACTATACGCCACCAACGTCCATCCTCGGATAGTCCGCAACCAAACTAGGAGTTGTGGATCAAAAACACCGGTGTGGAATATCAGGGAGATCACATAGCAGCATCATTGGCAGTGCAGGAATTTGTCTGCACTGATCACGCTAAACAATGATTAACAGTTAGCTCTTCAATGAATTTTAGGAAAGTTAAACATAAGTTACAAGAGATACTAAAAGGTATGAAATCTATATAAATTAATTAATAAAGCACTTACTAAATCTTAATTACGAAATACGAAGTATATGTAGGAATAGATGATTATCTTGGACTAGTGCAGGAATGAGAGGGTTAAATAGAGAAAAAACAGAGGTTAAGGCTTATGGGAATAGGGTAAAAATAGAGCAATTTGGGACACCAACATCCTCCCATCCCTAAGTTGTTGTATGTCCTCACACAACATTATACCTTCTGCAAAAAATCTTCTAAAATGTTTGGCCAACTCTCAATCCTATACTTCAATACTTATCCCTGCTTTCACTACCTTTGGCTTTTTACCTCGGGCTCCTTTCAACTATTTAGTCACCTTCTTGAGGTGTTTGTAGTACTTGGAAGCTTGATACTTCCATATGTTCACTTGTTGTTTCTGCTTCTTCACCTCTGCGAGTAGCTCTACCTCACCTTGCTTTTGCCAATTTTTCTCCTTCATGACCTTGTTCAAAGACTCCAAGTCATGAACTTGCTACTCTAATTCCACTATTCAGTTGTTGAGGTAGAGGGTAGAGGGCTCTGTGCTCAGATCCTCTAGTGTAAATACCTTCTCTGCAATGGACTCCAAGCAAGTCCCGTCATTGTCAAGACTAAGGTTGTCCAGCATTTGCATTATGACATTGCCAAAATTTTCTGTGCCCGGGGTTTCCTTATCACCGAGGGTTTTGATGCCCTCCATAGCCTTCATGCCAAGGGTTTCAGTACCTTGTGCACTTAACTCCACAGGGTTTTTAATGCCCTGTTCTTCCAATTCTTCAGGGGATTCAGTACCCTATTCATTTAAACCAGCAAGGGCTTCAGTACCCTGTTCATCAAAAACATTGAGGGTTTCGATGTCCTATTCATCGAAATTGTCGAGGGTCTCCATGTGTTGTGCCTCATCATCCTCGTGATCCTCTGCCTAAACTTCTTCTGCACTCAGTGTCATCTTCTTCTTTCTTAATTTGTGAACAAGGGTAGACAACAATATGTCATCTTCCTTTTCCACATTCTCTTCATTTACCACGGTGTGGGCCATTGAATCTGTAAGCACTGAAAGGTTATGGTCTTTAGATAAAACCTAAGGTGATTCATCAATCACAATCGAAGAGCTTGACTGATACTGATTCGTCCTTGGAGAGACAGTCTTCTTCCTTGTCGAGGTTTTGGTTTTTCTTTTCTTTGCCAAGGGCAAAGTGTCTTCAATAGACTTCTTTTCCGCTTGCGCCGATGTGCTTTTACCCTTTTTCTTGGCAGGGGACAATTTCTATGCCTTCCTTTTCTTTCTTGTACTCGTGCCAGCAAACTTCCCTTCACTCCTCACTCGAAACTCTTTCAGGAATGCCTTCCAAGTCACTCCCTTCTCTTCCAGTACTTTCTTGATGAGGATTGTGATAAGCCCATGATGATATAGCTTATATGCAACTTGGCCTGCATTCCCACTCTACACAACTTTCGCCATTTTCTTGAGACTTTGGAGCAGATAGTAAGGAAAATTGATAAGTTTCCCTAACTCAAGGTGAAACAACAATCTCATGTGGTACACGAATGCTAATATATAGCGTCCCTCGTAGGTCACAAATTTTTGAAGTATGAACAGGAGATCTCACCATTTTCCAAGCATGGTGCTCTACGGAAGTGCATTCTTCTAGTTAACCTCAAGCTTTTTGTCACTCACAAACTGACGCCATCATTTCTTTTCAAGCCGCTCCTTTTTGAACCACTATTCCCCTGTAGTTGACAAGCCTGTAGCTCATGCAATGGACTCCTCCATGACTTCAAATTCTAATGAGCTGACCCTAGCTCGACCTTCTTCAAACGTCTTCACAAAATCCAGCACCACAGCCATGTTGAAGCCATTGAACTTCTAGAAAAATGGAAGGAATATGGATTCTTGCAATAGTGCAAGACTGTTCTAGTATTTTGCAGTCTGTTCTATCTCCTTCAAGGATGATGGCTCATTCCTTACGGGTTCCATGTTCGAATTTGCCACAATTCCCTATCACAACCTCAAAAGGATTTTAGTGAGCGATACCAACGGTTGCTGAGAATTTTATGCCGGAGGTCCATCCATCCTTTGTCCTTTCAGTCCCATCCAACCGATCATGTTTAATGATAAAAGAACGGCTTCTTGATTCAGACGCAGATACGTATCATCCTGCTACAGGTGATCAATAATGATTGGATGTGGTGGAGGCTTATGCGATGGAAGTGTAACGGTCATAATGATCGGGTTAGGAGGTAAGACAATGATGAACAAGTGATGGGAGATTGGTTAGAAGGGAGGTGAGTTATGATTTTTCAAACAACATGTACTATCCCACGGTCTACCTCATAATTCAATTAAGACATATTTCAGTACCCATTAAAAAAAAATAGATTTCAGAACCCAATATATCTTGTACTTTGAAAATTTTCCTAAGTCAATAAATGATAAAGCAAAGTATCAATTAAAATATATAATGCTATGATCTATCAGTCCAGGAATCACTCATGAACAAAGTAACAAAATTCCATAAACATTCTTCATAATATGCTCCTATATTGTGTGAAATTTGTTTTACACTTATTTCCACAGTCAGTCGCGCTCCTGCACTGATCTTGCTTGCATTGCATCGTGCTTGCACTGACTGCTTGCACTAATTGCTTGCACTGCATCGTGCTTTCACTAATTGCTTGCACTATGAATCTTGCACCAGGGATTTTACCAAAATAACAATTCTGATAGAACACAATTATGTAGCTCAAAAGAAAAAAAATGCCTCAATATACAAGGAAAGGTTTATTCGCCATCCTTTTGTGTTTCATGAGCATGCCTTCTGGATTGACTGCATCAAATTCTGTAATCAATATATGAGGGAATAAATAAGTGGGAAAGGGGTGATTTTCAAAATGGGAAGGAACATTACTGCATGGATTCCAAGAACAATATCACCAAGGGGGATAAACGAGAATGTGATGTGGAAAAAAAAATTGAGGGAAATAGAGGGATTTTATGAGATTGGGTAAGGGTAGTTTTATTTTAGAAGAAAGAGGAGGGTAATTCATTGGGGATTTAGAAAAAGAAAAATAGTGGGAATTACGAAATGGTAAAATAGAAGAAAGGAAAAAATTTATCTTCAAGGTCTGCTTGCACTGGTGCCGAAAAAAGTAATTGCAGTGGGAATTAAGCGTTTACTTGGATAAAAATCGCCATGCTAGCTACCCCAAACTTGGGTAAGGGTTGGGTTCCTTGAACCTGCTTCTTTTTGGTGGAAGACAGCATATCTAAAAATCAACATTCCTTTTTTATTGAAATTTTGATCTTCCTACCAGCATGCTAGTTTTCGAGTTGATCCTTCTGCAATCATGTTAGTCAACTGATTTTCATAATTACAGGAAAAAAAAAATTGTCATTTTTTTCTTTTTATTTATTTATTTTTTAATGAGGAAAATAAAGAATCAAATCTTCAATAGGTTAGTGTTACCACCTACCAACTCCTTTTCAGATTGTTGTTGGACTTATTGCATAAAATCTCCTTTAGTAAGGAGCTGAAAATATACCTTCAATCTATGTCCATTTATGAGGAACACATAATTCCATCCATGAATAGTTTTGATCTCTACCGCTCCATTTTCAAACACTTTGACTGCATCATAGGGTCCCAGATAGCGTGTATTGGAATTTCCATTTAAAATATTTGAATCTAGAATCGTAAAGGAGCACCCAATCACCTGGTTGGAATTTCTTCTTCTGGATAGACTTGTCATGCCACTTCTTACATTGTTGTTGAACCAAGATGTTCTATTGAATAGCATCTCTTCGGAATTCATCTAACTCATTCAGGTGTAGAAGATGTTGTTGTTGTGCTTCAGAGAGATATAGCCCCAATTGGGCTGCAGTCCTGAAAGTATTGATCTAGAATTATATTGGCAAGAGGACTTGTTTCTCGTACAATAGCTCATATGGTATGTGTCCTGTGCTATTCCTCCAAGTGGTTTGGTATGCCCACAATGCTTTCGGTAACTTGTCGGCCCAGTCCTTTCTATGAATATTTACTGTCTTTGTGAGGATGGACTCAATCACCTTATTTGTGGACTCCACCTGACCATTTTCTTGTGGGTGATATGGTGTAGATTTCCTGTGCCGTATTTTTTACTGATCCATCACACCCTGTACCAAATTAGAAATAAACTGCGGTCCATTGTCAAAAATAATTTCTCTAGGCACACCAAATCTAGTAAAGATTTCAGTAAAAATAAAATCAACAACAACTCTTTCAGTAGCAAAAGAAACAAATTTAGCTTCTACCCATTTTGTAACAAAATTTGTACAAACCAAAATATGATTTTTATTTAATGATGTTGGATTTATTGGTCCTACAAAATCAATGGCCCATTTTTCAAAAGGCTCAATCATAACCTGAGGACATCAATTCATTACATTGGTTTTATTAGGTTGGCCGATTCGCTAACAACTGTCACATCGCTTGACATACTGTTTGGCATCCTTAAACAAGGAGGGCCAAAAATAGCCAACTCGTAACACTTTGTATGTAGTCCTCTTATCGACGAAGTGACCCCCGCAAGGTTCATCATGGGTAGATTTTAAAATATCAAACATTTCTTCCTCTCTTACACATCTACGGATAATGAGATATTCTCCGGTGTAAAAGTTTTCTCCTTAAATCCAAGAATATGTAGTAGTTTTCTGTATGATATTTCATTTTTCACTAGCAGATAAGTGAGGTGGTAATTTCCTAGTCACTAAATAGTTAGCTATGTCAGCAAACCATGGGGATTTTTTGACACAGAAAAAAGACATTCGTCAGGAAAATCATCATCAATAGGAATTGCTTCACAAGGATTATTTAATCTTGAAAGATAATCTGCTACTACATTAGATTTTCCTAGTCTATCAATAATGGTAATATTAAATTCCTGTAAAAATAATAACCACCTAGTGACTCTACCACTAGTTAATGGTTTATTCATCAAATATCTTATTGCGGAATGGTTAGTATGCACAAAGACTTCATATCCTATAATATAATGTCTGAATTTATTAATGGAAAAAATTATAGCTAAAAACTCTTTCTTAGGAAAAAATTACAGCTAAAATTATAGCATAAGATTGTTTGTATTATTCTTGTCCTTGAGCTGTGCCAATAGAAGTATCTAAGGCATCAGAGGAAATACGAAATGGCAAGGACTAGTTTGATCCTCTCAAAAATGGTGCCTGGACTAGTTTTTCCTTCAATGTCTCAAAGGACTGTTGGCAAGTTGTGGACCAAGAAAACTCATTGTCTTTAGCCAAAAGTTGGAAAAGGGGAGTAGCTATCCTTGAGAAATTCTCAATGAATCTCCTATAGTAGCCCACATGTCCTAGAAAACCTCTCACTTCCCTTTGAGTTTTGGGTATAGGAAGACTCGAAATAATTTCTATTTTTGCAGGGTCAACCTGGATACCTTTGTCATAAATAAGATGGCCAAGAACCACCCCTGCCTTGCACATTAATCTGCATTTTTTATCACTCAAGGTGAGATGAGCTTCTTGGCAGCAAAGAAGCACTTTTTCTAGATTCTTGAGGGCTTCCTGAAATGAATCACCAAACGCAGAAAAGTCATCCATATATATTTCCACACACTCAAGGTCAGCAAAAATGCCCAAGACCGCCCTTTGAAAGGTAGTCGGGGCATTACATATCCCAAAGGGAAGCACTCGGTAAGAAAAAGAACCCCATCGACATGTAAAAGTGGTTTTGTCTTGATCCTCGGGTGCAATCTATATCTAGTTATACCCACTAAATCCATATAGAAAAGAAAAGTACTTCTTACCAGCAAGGGTATCAAGTACCTGATTGATGAAAGGAAGGAGGGAGTAATCTTTGAGAGTGGATTTTTTCAATTCTCTGTAGTCAATACAAATGCACCATCTCCCATAAGTTTTCGGGACTAATACCCATGGAGAGACCCACTGGCTATCAGAAATAGGATAGATAAAATCAACCTTTAAGAGTTTTTGCAATTCTTCCTTTACAATATCTCTTAGAGCTGGGTTCATTCACCTTTGGGGTTGTCGAACAGGTCAAAATCCGTCATGAATATAGATATGGTGGGTACAAATTTCAAGAGGAATGCCTTTCATATCTTCATAGCCCCATGCAAAGGCATCAAGATGGTAGCGCAAAAAATTCACAAGCTGCTCTTGCTAGGAAGAATCCAAGTTTGAACTGATATGCAAGGATTTACCTAGACTAATCTCAACAAGAGTGGTATCAGGCTCAAGAGCACATAGAGGTGTCACTAGAGATGGTGGTGAGGGAGGTACAGTTTCATATCTTTCCTGAAAATTGAGACTAAAAATCTGACTCAATGACTCAAAATTGGGCATGGTGTCTAGATTGTTCAGGAAGTCTTGAATCTAACCCTCCTGCGAGAATTCAACATTCCGATGTATCAAGGAAACAAGCTAAGTCTCCTCATCACTACTGTAGTCTAACCATAAAGTGTCTCAAAGCTCCTGAATGGATCTAGCGGGTGGATATAAGGTGACCTTCTTCCTAGAATCTCCATGGGAAATATACATGTCACCAAAGGGACATCCGATATAAGCATCCACTGTAGTAAGCCATGGTCATCCTAAAATCAAGGGATGTCCTCCCACAAGGTTTTTTGGCTGAATCACAATGAAGTCTATGGGATATTCCCAAGAGTCTATAGAAATGACCACATCATCCAACACCCCTTCTGGCTTGATTCTAGATCTGTCTGCTAGTTCAAGCACAGGGGGAGTAGGACGAATATGGACCAATCTAAGTTGATCCGTGGTTTTCTTAGTCATAACATTAATGGATGTCCCTAGGTCTATAAGTACATTTGATACAAGGACATCACATGTTTGAATAGAGACAACAGGGTTTCTGGGATTGGTATATTTCTCCATGTGCATACACCCCGTCATTAACTGTACTGCTCTACCAACAAATTGAATGGTTTGAGGTTCTAATCTTCTCCTTCCTGGCTTCTTGAGACAGAGTTCTCTAATGATTTTTTTTCAAATGGGGATCTCTTTAATAGCTTGGAGCAAAGGTACCTCTATGAAAAGGTTCATAAGCTCAAAATCCAAGCTAGTCTAAGGAATGGGGTCCTTCTTCTCCACAACTAACCTCTCTGGATAGGGAGGTCAGTTGGAAGAAGATGGAAAAGACTCAAAAGGTATAGGGATAGGCTAGATGGTGTCATCTTTTTCAGAATGGTCAGGAGTTTCCTCCTCACCTTTCTCGTTGATAATCAACATAGGCTACTTTTGATTTTCTGATGTTACTATCTTCCCCCGATCTCAATTGGAGGTCATTGACTCCAACTGGCATGGACTGATATCTAGATAAGAAAAGTAGGTTCATAGAATGGATCATTTGTACCAATTTGTTATTGGGGTCAGGTAAAGGTTGGGTAGGCAGCTGAGAAGGTCGAAACGGTGGAGGTAAAGGCAATGGTGGCATTGGCTGACTCAACTGAGGTAATGATGGTTGTGGCATTGTGTAAGGTGCATATGTAGGAGGTTATGACTGCATAGGTGGGAGATAGGAATGGTGTGAATGATATGAATGGTTTTGCCTTCTCCATCCTTGTTGCCAAGATTGGGAGGGTTGTCCATAACGATATTGGTTCCCATGTTTCCAATGTTAAGAGTGACTATTGTTAGGGTAGGACTATGCATGTGCATTATAACCAAAAAAATGTAGTGGAGGTTCAGGAGCCATACCTGCACTTACGTGAAGCCAGTTTCTTCGTGCTCCCATAGCATGCTATGATTCGGCTTCAATTTGTCCTCCTTCTAGTGCAGCTTTCAATGCAAGTATACAGGGACATTTTTCTATGGCATGGTTCTCTATACAAATTTCACATTTATTAGTTTCTTTAATATCAAGAGGACATTCTCTTAAAAGATGCTTTCTTCTACATTTTGGACAAAAAATGGACAATGACTCTTGTTCCTCTACAAGTTTTTGTTGAAACTTCAAAGAGTCTATTTGTTTACTAACAGTATTCATTATTTCAATTTTCATATTGTCCATTTTGTTTTCTAATCCAATAATCATAGCATCAGTAGATTCGGTTTTCTTATTTCTATTATGCATTCCTTTACCGGATCTATATTGGTTCCTTAAGAATTTCCTACACAAGTCACAAATTTGATCAAAATATTTTTGAGCAATATCCCCTTGTCCTAACAGATTTAAATTATTCCTAGCATCATCAGTAAGCCCCCATAAGAACAAGGTTCTAATGGTACTTAGATCAAATTTGTGCTTTGACCTTTGGAGGATGTACAAGAATCTCTCCAAGTAGTCCTCTAGAGTCTCATCATCATTTTGCACAATAGTAAAGATTTCATCTTGAATATCTCTAGTCTTACAATATTCCTGATATTTTGACAAGAACACTCTCTTCATTTGTTCCCAAGAAGATATAGTGTTTCCTCCTAGTCCCATGAACTAGCGAAGTGTTGCGTCCTTGAGAGTTGCAGGAAACAGCTTTAACTTCTGGGCATCAGATGAATAATCATAACTTCTACACAAAATATAAAACTCAAATAGGAAAGAGTCTGTATCTTCATGTACCTAGCATAGAAATGAGGAAGAGCTGATGGTGAAATATTTTTTATTTGTACTTGTGTATCAGGATCCACAATTGGAAATCCAAAAGTGGACTATTCCTCATTTACCTGATTTTCACCAGTTCCTTCTGCATGGTCTTCTTGATCTGCCATTATTTTTCTTACACACGAACCGCTTCTACATGTTGAGAAGGTTGACTATGGGTTCTAATAGTCCCCTTCTTCCCCTTTGTGGGCTGTGTCACACTTGGACCACTGCAGCCAGAGCCCAAGGGGATTTTTCCTGCGTGATGACTCTAAGTTTGTTTGGACTTCCTACCTACAAAAGAAGGCTCAATATGAGATTTGGTTTCATATTTATCAGTATTTCTTTGGCCCCTAGTGGGCTTCAGACCCCTACCTCTTTTAGGCATTCATTTCAAAAAATGACAAAACAAAATTTCAATAAAAATGTTGAAACTTAAAAATAACTGGACACCTATAATTTCCTTCAAGAAAATAGAAGCACACTATAGAAAAATAATAGCAGACTTACCCCTATTGCAAAAAAAAAAATCTTACCAATTCAAATCACCTCCTCGGGCCCGCAGGGGTTTGGTCTTGTGGCCAGCAGATGGTCTGCTAAGTCGTTCGTGCCGCTGTGCAGGTCACGGGTTCAAGTCTCGTCTTATCCTGAGGGGCCGTTCTTGCAGGTTGGGCGGTTCCTCCTAGCAGTTATAGTGGCAGCAAGTTGGATTCGACCCCATGTAATGCGAGTACGATACCACCGTTGCTGCCTATTCCGCTAGATATCAAAAAAAAAAAATTAAAAATAAATCGCCCCACCGGAAACAGAGCCAAAATGTTGGGTGCAGGAATTGCACTTAAGCAAACTCCTCAACAATTAATTATCAACCCATGGGTTTCGTAAACTTAGAGATGAAGCACAAGAAATTCCAGAAGTGGTATGAACTTTTCATATTCCTAATCCTACTTCTTAAATGAAATGTTGCAGAATCAAACAGAAAACAATCTTAAAGACAATCAACACCAAAGCAATTCTAGTGCTGGAATGTAAAAGAATAATTTGCAAGGAAATCAAGTAAAGGAACTTTCACACAACTGGAAGCAATCTTAAATGTTGAAATGAAATACTATGCTTATCTTCATTATCAATGGCTAACAATTTAATAAGTGGGCCGTTGCAAGATTTGTTTCCCAATTGATCTTCCTTCTACACCAAGCAACCTGTTCTTGTACTGTTGCAATCTTCTTGCACTAGTGCAGGTACAATACTTTATGTGAAAAAAGTATATTTTACCTTCTTTACTGAAGACTTATGTCTTTATGGAGGTGCTCTAAGCCTCAAGGCTTAGAGCACTTTGTTCCTATGACAAGAGACCAGCTCTTGCACCGAGACAGAGCTTCCTTCACCAAAGTTTCCAATTTACTTTCGAAAGAATTAAAAGACGCGTTGAAAAGAATTGCAATTGCAAGCTAGATTCTGAGATAAATTACATGTGAAAAAGAATGCTTTAATTAACTGAACTTTGCAATGAAAGTAAATTTCATAAAGAAAAAACAATTCAAAATAATCAAGCAGCAGTCAAAGTAATTTGCATGCATCAACTAACTTTCGGCAATTCACTTATAATATTTATGTTCCTTGTTCTGAAGTCATAAACTGCAAGTATAAAGTACATTGTTTGTAATAACATTCTTTCTTAATTCCTGTAAAGATCCTTCAGAAATATAATTCTTAACATTGAGAATGATTACTTGAATTGACAATACATTTTCTTGTAGGGATAAATGAAATTATGAGTAGGAAAGGAACGTAACACTTGTTGTAAAGTAAAATCGTAGTGCAGGAAACTACATGCACTAGTACAAGAAGAATCTTCTTGAATGACCCAAGCGGAAGCAAACTAAGACAAAAATTTCAGAAAAGGAATAGCAAGAAGGAAATTGTAAGAAAGTAATTTACAGGAAAGAAATTTCAAGAAAGAAATAAACTTAATTAAACTTCCAAACTACAGATCCATTCATGCTTGACTATAAAATGAATTAATCTCAAAACTCTGAAATAAACATAGGAGCAATCAAAGCCACGCAACTCCAAATGAATAAATGTTTAGACAAACTTTTTAAATGGCAAAAGCACAAGGATAAATGAGCTGAGTTGGATGGACCCTAGCCAACCAACTTGTTTCCCATTTAGGAAATGAAACAATTCAGCACTTAATCATGCATGAAATAGAAATTAAACACAACGTGAAGAAAACATGGCACGTTCCTTCTATTAACTTGATCAACAAATATGCATGATAGTGCAAGTCTAGCCTAGAACCGAGGGCGATACAAAATTACAACTCTGATGTCACTAGCTTGGCTCTACCTAAAGTCTACATTATATATAGTCTCTCAGCCTTAGCCATATTCTACTAATTACAGTCATTTCCTATTCAAGCCTTTCGACTGAATGGACTAACAAACGAAATTTGAAAAACCCGCTGATGGTTATAATAAAACGCGGACTTTGCTGGCCGTAGATCATATTCTTGGCAAGCATCCTTCACTATATGCCACCAACGTCCATCCTCGGATAGTCCGCAATCGAACTAGGAGTTATGGATCAAAAATGCCCACGTGGAATATCACGGAGATCACAGATTAGCATCATTGGTGATGCAAGAATCTGCCTACATTGATCATGCTAAATAATGATTAACACTTAGTTCTTCAATTACTTTTAGGAAAGTTAAACATAAGTTACAAGAGATACTAAAAGGTATGAAATCTATATAAAGTAATTAATAAAACACTTAATAAATCTTAATTATGAAATACGAAGTATAAGTAGGAATATATGATTATCTTAGACTAGTGCAAGAATGAGAAGATTAAATAGAGATAAAATAGAGGTTAAGGATTATGGGAATAGGTTAAAAATAGAGCCATTTAGGGCACCAACACCTTTCAATAGACTGGTACCGATACTAACGTAAGAGTCAGGAATACCAACCCCTAAGGGTACAAAGCTGCTAGGTAATGGCGAGTAATCTAGGGTGCAAAAGGGGAGCTCGTCCACTGTGACTATCCTTCCATCCAATGGAAATAGGATGATACGAAATATAGTAGACACAATGGCAGTCATGACATAAGTCCAACTGCGACCCAACAACAGATTATAGTCGAGTTTTCTATCCACGACTTCGATATCCACCGTTACCGTTTTCCCACTCAAAGTGATGGGGTAGCTGGAAAGGTAACCTTTTGGGATGAAAGTGTGGCCATCGAAAGATTTAAGGGAGTTCGATGGTGGTGAGAGGGTTGGAGAACCCAAGGCGAGCCAACATGAAGCTGACATGATGCAAGTTGAAGCACCTTCGTCAATGACAGTTCTATGTACCCCTCACCCTTTCAAAAATATTTGCACCTGAAATGCAAGCTGGTGTGAAAGGGGAGGTTTACATTTGTCCATGTCAAAAATTGCCAGCATGGAATCCTGAGGGTCGACCCCACCAATTGCCGAAATCAGAGCTCTCCTTTATGTTGGACAAGTTTGTAATACTTTGAGCACCGACATAGTTAACAATGCTTACACCAAATCTTCTACAATACCGTAGTTCTTGGCATCACATGCATATGTATGATGCATAGTGCGATGAAGTTCCCCTTTTGGGGGGTGAATCACAATATCAAAAAATGACCTTTCGATATGAAGATCGTTAGGTGGTGGTAGGTTTTGACTCGAGGATGCTTCCTTAATATTAGCGACTGGAGCTCCATAAATTTTGGCTCTAGTTTGAATTTCAACTATTTCAAAGGTGTAAATGGTAGATGGTCCTTCACTAATTGAAGGATGATGTGAACCATTGTTGTCCCCTTGCGGGGGTTGAGGTTGGTTTGCAATAAGATGTTGTTGTTGCTAAGTAGGGAAAGGGTTGTTTAGGACCGCGGGGGTCTGGCCAGTGTCCTTTTGAGCAAGGAAATCTATGCATTCATGGAGACATGGACAACAATGTGTCATATGGTCTTCCACACATATTTTGCAAGGGAACTTGATAGCTTTGTCATTTCCATTGTCAGGAGGTGCAACAGCTCTCTGCTTTGGATTGGACTACTTGGCTCATTGCTCTTCAGAAGTAGTGATATTTTTCTTGTTCTTCTTGTTCTTACCGCTGGGTTTTTGTGTAGACTGCATAGATTTTATTGCAGCGGTAGGAAGAGAAGTTGATTGGGTAGTGGGGTCAACTGATAACTAGGAAATGTGACCGCTAAGTTGTTTTACAATAGCCCTAGAGGTAGTTCCGATAATACCATCATCGTGCACACTGGGTTGCTAAGTAGCGGGAGCATTGGATTTTCTAGGGGCATTGGGAATGACGTCATATAATGTGCCAAACTATGAATAAATAAAATCTAAATGTTGGGCATGATGAATGGATTTGTCTTCCGTGACTACACCACCTAAGGCGACATCTTTAGCGATCTGAGGGAGAATAGATTTGCAGAACCAATCTGCTAATAGATAGTTTGGGAGGGGATATTTGACTAGCCTCTACCTATGTCTCCATTCATCGATGTGATTGGAGATGTGGGTAGTTGTGTCCTGATGTAAAGAAGAAAGGAGTTTCGTCCCAGTTTCATAGTATATGGGTATCTCAAATTGCTTTAAAAATTTTATCGCTAAAGCGCCAAAGGTATTGGCTGACGCATGTGGTAACTCAATGTACCACTTGGCTGCATTGCTAGTAAGGGTGCGAAGAAAGAGCTGAAGTCAGATACTATCATCCACCATGGAGTTAGAAACACATGAGAAATGATAGTTGGTGATGTGCGTACCTGGATCCTCCCCTTGTTTCTCTTCGAACCTCAGGATGTCTGTGGGAATTTTGTGTGGGATTGGAGACCATAGTAAGTTGTGATAAATGGGGTCATTGGTGAATTTGTACAAATTAGGGATGTCAAGCGTTGCCAAGAAAGGAAAGGTATTTTATGCCCCCGATTCAGACCAAGGTGATGAAAAAAGACTTGAGGATCCTTGTAGCCCTCCCATCATATTGTTCCCAACATTATACACAGGATGTGTGGAACAATAATTTCCTTGGGACACAGTTGTATATTGTGGATGTCCATAGGGGTTGTTAGGCTGGGGGCTATAAGTGCCCCCATAATAAGGAGTACCCCCTTGACTCATTTGAGGTTGAGAGCGGGGTGTCCATATGGATTGAGCGAGACCTTGTTGAGGGGTCCCACTAGCCACGTAATTAGCCATAGGCCCTTGACTAGCATAAGGAGGATTCATGTCTATCAATGACTGTCCTTGCTATCTTGTAAACAGAGGGGGAACTGTAATGTTCCTAGCTAGTATATGCATATTAGGAATGGTGCCCCCAGGCATTTGAACCTGGGGGTTGGAACTAAACAATGGATTCCAACCAAAAGGGTTGCTGAAGGGACATGTGCTAACCATGCTATATGGAGCGCTATAAGGAGCACTATATGGAGCACTTGCTGATGGTCCAGGAGCTGACACAAAAGGGGCAGAAACTGGTATGTACTGGGTTCCACTCATGTTGGGTGTCACTATAGTGCTCGGACTGGGCACAGTTGGGATAGCAGGGTTTTCCATCAGAGGTGTGGTACTGACTGTCAACTGGGGAGGTGGAGGTGGACCAAAAGTGTCCACAAAATCCCACGACCCATTAGTCGTCGATGGGATGGTAGGTATAGGTTCAACGGAAGACATAGGAGGTACAGGTGAAACTGCAATCAATAGCAGTCCTAATGGATTCATGATCGGAGGATTATATGGAGGAATGAAACCTTTAGTAAATAAATCTTCTAGTAAACTTGAGTCATGGGATGTCCAGACTAATTCATTGTGAGATCTTGGAGACTGATTACCTGAAGATGGGTAATTTGGATCACCGGGGCTCAGCGGATCCTCCACAGTTAGTGGGGGAGGACCTAGTATCTGTCTAGATTGACGACGAGGGCCATATGTAGCCATGGTGACCGATAAATTTTATCAATAGATTTTACAGTGATATTTATTAAAGTCTCGGTGATAAAAAACTGGAACCTAAAAAATAAAATAAAAATACTCTAAAGAAATCAATCAAAAAGCAAAAGGTATGACCCTGTCTGATAACCACCATTTGCTGGAGATGAAACCTAGTATCACAATGGATAAAAAAGAGAGTTGGATAAATGTATAGTTATGATTACTCTTGAGCTTCACCCAAACCTCAGATTAAGGGGACAAGTACTCTCGTGAAGATGAGCACCCTCCGAAAAACCAAAGACAGAGTAGGTTTGTTTGTGTTCAGTACCAGGGTAGCCCTTCCCAGTCACCTTGTGTTTGTTCCTAAGAAGTATGGCCACTATGGTTAACTCAAATCACAGACACTACTGGGGGACATAGTCGTAGACAGTACGCCGTGTGGGAAGGATACCTAAGTCCTTGACTCAGCTCCGGTATCCTTGAAGGGATCCCTGATACACAAAATACCCAAACGAGATGTAAGCAAAGGTGGGCTACCTTCATTTACAGTCCGATGTTGTCTCGTATTTATCTCCACTTTTATTGGAGTGGTCCCAGATAGTATGAGTGTATAAGGATTTCCCTCGTTAATAACACTAGTTTCAGTGTATGATCTTGGGCAGTTAACTCACAACTGCCTAACCCAATATCCTAGCCTAAACTAATATGTGTTTACTCAAAAAAGAGTTGTTGATTGATTTTATTATGTAAATTTTAAATGTACTTTGTTAAAGTCTTCAGTGAGGGTGTTGACGTATGAGGTTATGTGGGACTCTGACTCAAATCATGCAAAAACAATGCTTTAAATTTCACTTTCAATGAATAAGTTGCTTCTACAAGGGAGGAGTCATTTATACATCAATATATATACCATGCATCTAGTAAAGTAAAACACAAGCACAACCAACAAAATTACAATTCTCTCTAACAACTTTTGAAACCAAATAAATGCAAATCTAACCAACTAAGCAGACATTGTAAGAAAAAAAATTGTATTTTCTTTTTTATAAAAAAAAAAAACTTTAAGAAGTAAAGATATTTCTTTGAAAGAAAAAAAAATTCAGGAGAGAGATATTATCAAACATGCATAGCTACAAATCCCTGATCAGTCTACAAGCAAATTTCCAAACCTATGAGGTCACAGAACTATCTGTTTATCAAGAAATGGTTGGCTAACGCACTGTAACAGAGGGTACAGAGAGTCAGTGACTGCACTAAATCTCTATGCGCAAGGCCACAGTTCTTTATAAAGCATTGTTTACACTGGCAGGGTGCATTAGTGAGGAATAGGCTTGAAAAGTAAGATTGTGGGGATTAGATCTAAGGCTGAGCACTGAGAGAAGGGTGTTGTATAGTCGTGAGTGGTTAGAAATGGGATCAAGAAGTACAGGAAGGCATGGAAGAAAGAGAGATCTAGGAGCTTTTTGGGAGAAAACTGGGAACTAAGTGTAGTCCCTAGTGGAGTCACCAATTCTGCCATAGGTATTAATGCATGAGTGTTTGGTGATGGAGATACTCTCAAGGATATTCCTGGGATCCTCGACAAACATTTAGATTAGCTGCATCTGGCCCAGAGATACATGCACATATATGTATTAGTGAAATGAGAATCGAAGTAAGAAGAAGTATTATTAGTTCATGGTGTGGCGTTGCTAGAGAACACAAAGTAGTAGAGTGGAAGACCCCTCAGCTAGCTCCAAGATCAATACCTGCACATAAACAAGATGAGGTGTAATATCACAAATATAACTTCAACAATCAATACAATAATACATAGGGATATCTGACTGTATACATCGAAGCCACTCATAGTCATTAACATTGCATAAACATATAAATAAATCACAATACCAATGCCATGGAGTGGAAAACACAATTGCAGGTCTATATTAATGATAGAAAAGAGTGATTACAACTAGCGGTTACATCAACCTTCCCTTATCTCTCTCTCTCTCTCTCTCTCTCTCTCTCTCTCTCTCTCTCTCTCTCTCTCTCTCTCTCTCTCTCTCTCTCTCTCTCTCTCTCTCTCTCTCTCTCTCTTCTTAACCTATTAAAGAGACAATGTCTAATACTACCTTCGACAGTCAATAGGAAATCCTTTCAATAGTTTCGAACCCTTGCATAATGTCCCTAGCCTCAAATATATAGCATGAGAGGATAAGCCTTGCCAAATCCTTCATGAGTTCCTTCGGGAAAAAGAAGAGATGTTTCCATGTTTTAACGCTCTTTCCCTATTTGTAGACTCCATTAGGAATAGTAATTCCTCCAAACAGGATGAAACTGGATGTTTCCCTGCTTTATGAGCTGACATAGGAGTGAATATAGGGATATTTCTCGATCAACTTGCTCCTTTGAACTCCATAATCTCACTTAAGTTGACTAATGCTCTTCCCAAGGTAACATACAGAGTTACCCTAGGGACTAGCGCACTTGATGCATGGATAAGAAGCTTTATAAAGTAGGTTGCTAGTTCCTGGAGAGTGTTAGCTTGACAAATAGGCCTGTGAACTTGGTCAGTCTTTTAGTCATCTTGCCCTTCTCCTTTGAGTTGACGAGGAGGTCATTTTCCTATATAATAGCTAGACCATCAGCTATGATATTTTGACCTCTTGAAATTACAGATAACCAAGGAAAATTTTAAGGATGGAATTTTATCTTAAAATTTAGAAACCTTGGCGAATCTTACTAGTCCCTCATATGAAAATTGTAAAATTTTGGTGATACTTTTGTAGATATATTTAGATTTCCAATGATTTTATATTAATAGATATAATATTTTGGTGATTTTTAAGGTAAAATAATGGTGTACTATAAAACTTAGGCGAAAATTTTTAGAAAAAATGTAAATTTGCGAATCTCTTTTTTTTGGAAAAAGAATGGAAAATTAGCCCACTTGTGAATATTAGACCCTAAAATTTTCCCTGCAGATAACTCATATTCAACAAAATGTTCAAGGAAATATAGAACAACATTCCTATAAGCCCTAAACCTTGGATGTTTAGCTGAGTATTCCCCTTTGATTGTTTAATTATGAGTTCAGAATCTCCATGAACTAAAATTATTTTGGCACTTAATTTTTTAAAAATTTGCAATCCTAAGATTAAGGCTTCATAGTCAACTATATTATTACTACATTGAAAATTCAGTTATATGAATGTCCTTTTGATTTTCTATTTTGTGAATTAAAAACCCACACACCTTCTCTTGATCCTTCCTTGCTTACAACGCCATCAAAATCCATGTTCCATAAAGGCTCATTTTCTTCATCCAATTTTACCATGTCTATTTTGATTTCTTCCTTCTCACACAAATCATTTTCTAGGTAGGGATTTTTTCTTCTATACCTCCATCATTATATAAGATAAAAGAGTCTAGGTCTAAATGGACTGAATACAAGGGATGGTTGTTTGGTCTATCTTGACTTCTAACCATGTATTTCATTAGTGTTTCTCTGTAAAGTCTCCTAGGCTGACCAAAAATAGGTATGGTAGCATAACTCATATCCATTTGTAGGGTGCCTTGCAGCTTTGACCCCCATGATCTAGAGAGTAGCATTCCATACTTTGGGGGTATGTCTGCCACTACGATATCCATAACTAGGCTTCTAGTAGGGATTTGAGCTAGGGTGACATAAAGGTATTTGATGAGACCAAGGCATCTTACCTTGTTGGAATCAAATGAATACAAATCTTTATATGGCCTAGTGATGTCAAGATTCAATTTCTCCATTATGGCTCGGGGAATTAAATTATGTGAGGCACCAGAGTCGAGCATGGCATTGTGAAAGATTTTATCAAGGATATTGAAACTGATGTAGAAAGGGGGAACAATTCCATATTGGGGTTTACCTTCTACCTATGGACCAAACAGTAGTTTAGGCTTGTCATTAGCGAGGTTTACAATACCTTTTTCTTCTCCTACTTTTAAGGCTTTCATTACTTGGGTCCTATATGCATTCTTATTCATCATTTCAGTGAAGGGGATTGGAATTTTAACTTTAGCCAATTCATTTTGTATGCTGAAGAGTTTTGTGGCTTCTATGTTTCCTTGATGTTTTGATCCTGTTTTTTAAGGTTCTCTTTTTTAGCATCTTCTTTGGATTGACTAGAGGAAGGAACATATTTAGTTTGACTAGAAGAAGGGATATCAGTTCGATTTTTCTTCGGTGGATTATCACCATCTTTTTGGAAGGATTATCAGGGATTTTCTTCGGAGGAGTACCATTATGGCATTCTAATAACCTTGTTTATATTCTTCAGACTCTAATGGAATTATTTCTGGTTGTGAAAGCATACATTGATCTTGCTCTTCTTTGGTAAAAAAAATATGATCAATTTTTGTCTCCCCAAACAAATTAATTTGGTTTTCCTCTAAATATTCTTCTAGTTCCACTTATTCTTCAGCATAGTTTTCCTAGAAAGGAGGCCTAAGTTGATAATCATTAGGGGCCCTTGGTTCCCTTTGTTTTATTAGAGGTGGATTTCTCCTGAGATTCTGATTCCTATTTTGAGAATTTCCTTGGTTATCATTAGGAGGGGTTCTATCAACCACTATCATTCTATCCATCATTCATTCCATGGTTTTGACTAGGTTTTCTAGTCTTAAGTCTGATGAAGAGGAGGAAGGTTGCTCCTTAATGGTAACCCTTCTTTCAGTTTTAAGCTTGGATTTTTTGGCTAATAAATTAGCCTCTACTTTGATAGTGTTAGTTTGCATTTCTTCAAGTGTGGTAGGGTCTATTTCTCTTACTTGGTAGGCCATGTCAACATCAAATCCTTCAGGGAAATGAATGAGGGCTAACCCTGGTGGGGGATTTATAGTAGTTGGAATGGCATTATAGACTTGATTAAACCTATCACAATATTCTTCAATAGTTTCATTGGGGCTTGTTTTTAGTTTTTTATATTCATTTAGACTCTAGAGGGGATTCTTTTTAGTTTCCCATCTATTGAGAAAAGATTGATGAAACGTAGTAAGGTCATTTATGGTAGTTGTTGGTAAAGATTTAAACCATTTTCCTACCTCTCCATTAAGGTTTTGGGGAAAAAGTTTCATCTTCATATATTCTTCATCAACCTCCTAAAGGTCAAAGTAGTCATTCATTTTGTGTACATGTTGTTATGTAGTGATTGACCTAGTGCCATCCAACTGAGGACGACTTTGATAGTCTTGAGGCATGTTATGTAATTGGGCAGGTAAAACCAGGGGAGCATATTGAGCTGCCATGACTGGTATATGGAGATGAACAACAGATGAACCTGTATGAGGTGTAGATGAGGAAGGGATTAAAACCGTTTGAATTATGGTTTGTGATGCTGATGGGGAGGTAGTGGAAATTGTTGAAGAGATGGAACTAGTGGAAACATGATGCAAAGATTGTCTGATGGGAGAGGAAAAAGAGATGGATAAAGATGAAAGCTCAACTGATTGTTGGATGTAAGCTCTATGAATAGCTTGGTCTAGGTTTGTCACTAGGTCTTCTAATTTTTCAAATTGTTGGAGAGCTTGTTTGTCAACATCTTGGTCTACAGACTGATTTTCAGATATGTATGGTCTTAACCCTGACTCATGAATGACATTTTCAATTGTAAATCTTTCAGATTTGGATCTAAACAAACTGATTTCAAAGGGTAGAATGGGAAATAGTGCATAGTTTCTCCTGGTACTCTGTCAAGCTCATGAGTTTATTTCCTATACCAATCAGTCTTGATAGACCTTTCCTATTTAGTACCTACATCTTCTTATGAAATATTTGTATGCTGGTTTCTAAATTTTGACATTTATTGTCCAGCTGTAGCATAAGGTTTCTTTTGGTGTGCATCCTCCTCACTTCTAGAATAGTCTATGCCCTGTCTTGAATTCCCAGTTTGATCACCAAGTCTTCCAGTGACTTGATCTTGGTATCCTTGGCTAAGGATGAAATCCTTTCCAACTTTAGCTACGATTGTGTGTTGTTTAATGATGAATTCATCCTAGAAGTGGATTTGGCAACATTAGTTAGTGTAGAATACATCATTTCACTGGTTTTTTTGTGTATGTCCATTTGATCTATTGGATTAATTTGTTGTGTATCAAAACTAAACACGGATTCTTTATAATCTGTTGGTGTCCTTGGGGCTAACACTTTAGCTTCAAGGAATGAAATTCTCATTTTTTACTTTTTTTTGTGTCAAACACTGAAAGGAGACTATGATGTGATGTAGTTTTCTTCTTCCGCATTGTCTTGAGCCAAGTCAATTGTTTGTGGTGTTCTGGAGGATCTTATGAAACAAAGGAAGATGGAGAGCCTACAAAAATGTCCTCTTGTCTTGTACCTACAAAAATATCTTCTGATGTGGTTGAATTATGTTTACCTATCATGACTATAGTAGTTTTCTCTTCATCCTCTTGCATAGAAACCGGTGGTGGATTATTTTTAGGCTTCTCTGTATAGATTAAAAATTTCTTGGCTTCAATCTCTATTAGTGGAAAAGACTCTTCTTCTCTAGGTCTTTTATCATTCCTTTCTTCAAGTGTAGGATTCTGAGAGGTTGTTGTTGATATGACTTGTTCTTCAGCCTCTTGTAGTTTGTTCTCCTCCCATTAGTCTTGGTTTTGTATTGTCTTGGTTCTGTATTGCTCAATCTATGATCGAGGATTATGTGTGTAGGGAGTAGTCTTTTGCTACACCCTCAACTTTTAAATTATACCAAAAGGGTCATAAGACCAAATAAATATCAATTTGAAATTTAATTGCTTCAACAACAAATAAACTTCTTTACCAACTATTTTGGTATTGCACACAAAAGGTCCAACCTATGCTTTTATTTTAAACTATGCATTCTTCTTATCTGCCACAAAATATAAGTCATACATATGTATCATTTTTCTAATGTACTCTAATGAGAACAATCTCATGGGAACAAACTTTGGCGGCCTATAGGGAGGCAATTCACACCCATAGATCCTGATTTCGGTGTAATTCTGGTATAAATACCAGTCGTCTGTCTTCACCTGGTCACTAAGATGAAAAACCTTTTGAATATCTTCTCCTATCCTAGGCTCCAAATGAATATGTAGCAGACAAATAACTTTGTACAAGAACAAATCAACATAGTTAGTAAAAGTAAACTCTGTGGAATACAAAAGCAAGGAATACAAGTTTGTGGAATTGTTCTTGGGTAAAATATTCTCCCACACGTTAAAGCTAGGATCAGAGAGGTTGTCATAGTTTTCATGGTCTAAGTTTCCATAGTTCACATGGCCGAAGCTGTCATAGTTATCATGGTCGAAGATGTCATAGTTGTTGTGGTTGAAGCTGTCGTAGTTGTCATGGTCAAAGTTGTCATAGTTGTTGTGGTTGAAGTTGTCATGTTTGAAGTTGTTGTAGTTGCCATGGTCGAAGCTACCATAGTTTTCGTGGTCGAATCTGCTGTAGTTTTTGTGATTGAAGCTATCATGGTCGAAGTTGTTGTAGTTTCCTTGCCCGAATTGTTGATTTATTGGGATTAGATAGATAGATCTTGTTGAAGTCTTCTCTTGAGAACGGAATAAGGCAGATTTGGAGAACCTTTGAATAACTTATGATTAGTCTTTGAAGGAGTATTCATAGGAATTCTTTAAAGCATAACTTGAAGGCGTTTTTAGCACTATTGAGGCTTGTTGAAGGGACATTGAAGACCTAGGATTGTGTTGATATTTAAAGGCTATTTTGAAGGTTTATTCAAATCATTGTTGAAGACCCCTTGAAGTCAAAATTATGAAGCTTTTTGAGGATATTGTGAAGACATATTGGGAAAGAAATATTGAAGACTTAAGACAAACTTGAAGGAACCCTTGGAGATCATAATGCACTGGTGGGAGCCCTCATTATGTGACCTTGAAGAAAATTGTTTGGGCAACATGAAGAGTTGTGGAGATACCTTCTAAGAAGAGAAAGTTTCCATTGATGAGCTAAGTTCTTTGGAGATCGATTGAGGGCACTGTTGAAGGTGAAGGTATTGTTAGGGCTTGTTATAGAAGATATTGGGGAGCCTTGAGGAATCATCGAATCCATATTGAAGAATTGAAGTTGTGGGTTGGAGCCCTAGAGGATAGGAGTCCTCAAGAAGACCAGGTTGGCCCTTGTATCAGTGAGAGGGTTGGAAACCTAGAGGTTGGAGCCTCATAGTGACAAGGTTGGTGCCTTGGGGAAGATATGGTTGGATCCCTAGAGGTTGGAGCCTCGTGAAGTCCAAGTCGGTGCTTGGAAAACTATAGGTTGGAGCCTGGTGGATTGGAGATTGATGTCTTCATCTATGGTTGGAGCCCTAATTATTATTGTACTTTATCTATTGTACAAAGAGTATTTGAGTCCTTGATATATCTGATTAAACCAGCTCACAAAAAGATAGAAAAGATAGATCAACGCCTTATAATTCAGCCTCTTCGAGGGGGAAACCTCCTTTACATTACACAGATGAACAATTATTGGATGATTCAAATGAAAAAACCTCCTTTCTATACATAGGAGTCTAAGGATTCACAATATAACCCAAGCCAACCTAACCATAATAATACAAGGCCACATAAATGAAAATAGTGGGCTTCTGGGGTGCAGAATAATAACAATATGGGGACAACAGGGTCTCAACAATGACAATAAGGGATACAATGACAAAATTAATGGGGTAATCACTATTATTATAAGGACATAACATGCCACTCTCCTTCAAAAAAGTTTTGTCCTCAATGATTGAGTAGTTTTGGATGCTTCTATAAAAAATTCTCATCCTCCCATGTGGAATCTTCAATGGATAAGTTCTTCCACTTGATGAGATACTCTGAAATTGATCGATTCCGTAGCTGTCAAGTTCTTGTTTCTTTAACTACTTCAGGTTCCAATATGATTTTTCCTTCCTCATCAAGTTCTGGCAATATTGTTTGAACTGGGAGCTTGTCACCTATAACCTTCTTTAAGCATGAAACATGGAAAACTGGGTGCACTTGGGAAGCTGGAGGAAGCTCCAATTTGGATGGCATTGTACCTATCTTTTGCAACACCTTGTATGGACCATAATGCTTTGGTGATAATTTATTTTCCTTCTGAGCTTGCTTGAGGGACATTTGTTTATATGGTTGTAGCCGTAGGAATACCCAATCACCTACATCAAAACTTCTTTCGCTGCGATGTTGATCTGCCTGTTTTTCATTCTATTCTGCGCAAAGGTGAGGTTATCCTTTAAGAGTTGGAGAACTTGTTGATTCTCAATGTGATCTTCCACTGCTTGAACCTTAGAATTTTCTCTTAAATATTATGTGATGGATGGTGGGTGATATCCATAAAGTGCCATAAATGGGGTCATTTTTGTTGAAGTATGGAAGGAAGTGTTATACCCCCATTCAGCGAGAGGCAACCATTTGACCCAATGTGTCTATTTATCATATACAAAGCAACAAAAATATCCTTCAAAACATTTGTTTACTATCTCAGTTTTCCCATCAGATTGAGGATGATAAGATGAACTATGAGCTAAATGAGTACCAAGACAAGAAAATAATTTTGTCCAAAAATTTCCAGTGAAGATGGGATCTCTATCGCTTACAATAATCTTTGGGTTTCCATGTAGCTTTTGAATTGTTTCCATAAATGCAGTAGAAACTGTACTAGCTTTAAATGGATGAGATAATGCACAAAAGTGTGCATACTTGGTAAGTCTGTTAACTACCACCATGATGACACTTTTCCCTTCGGATTAGGGTAAACCTATGATAAAATACATTGAAACCTCCTCCCAATGTTGACTTGGAATGGATAAAGGTTGTAGTAGACCTGGGGTCTTAATTGTTTCAACTTTATTTTGTTGGCAAACCAAACATTCCGCCACAAACTTTTGAATATCAGATTTAAGGCCATCCCAAAAAAATTACTTCTTAACCCTATGGTAAGTCTTTAAAAATCCTGAGTGCCCTCCTAAGGGAGAGGCATGCAATTCCATAAGAATCTTTTGTTTGAGTTGGGAATTCTTACATAGGTATAAGTGATCTTTGTACCATAATGAATCATTTTTCTAGCTAAATGTATCAGATGCACTGGGATCTTTTTGTAACTTTTGAATGAGTGTGCCCACTTCTTCGTCATTCTTCCATTCATCCCTTGTCTCGTTTATCCAATCTGTTTGGATAATATATATGGCACAAAGCAATGCTTCCACATCCTCATCCTTTCTTGAGAGTGCATCTGCCACAACATTTTGCTTCCATTTTTTGTAGATGATTTCAAAGTCATAACCCAACATCTTTGTGACCCATTTTTGTTGCTCTTCTGAAGATAATATTTGTTCTAAAAATTATTTAAGACTATCATGATCCGTTTTTACCTTGAAGTGTCTTCCCATTAGTTATGGTCGCCATTTCTTAAGTGCATGTAGTATTGCCAACATTTCCTTCTCATAAATAGCTTTGTGTAAATACTTTCATTTGTTGGACAACTTTTGAAAGCAATGGGTCTTTCTTCTTGCATTAAAACAACACCAATTCCATTTCATGAGGCATCACATTCCACAATAAAGGTTTTTGTGAAGTCTGGCATAGCTAAGACTGGTGCTTGGCACATTGCCTCTTTAAGATGTTCAAAGGCCTTCGTTGCTTCTGGAGTCCATAAAAATGAATCTTTCTTCAATAATATTATTAGAGGTGTTGCTATTCTCCCATAATTCTTACCAAACTTGCGGTAATACCTTGTCAACCCGAGAAATCCTTGCAGATGCTTTATGGATGTGGGGATTTTCCATTCCTTAATGGCTTTAATTTTGCTGGGGTCTACCTTAACACCTTCATGAGATACAATATGACCCAGATATTCCACCTCTTGTACTCCAAAGAAACATTTGGAACTTTTTGCATATAATTCAATAGGTTGAGCACCCTATCAACGTGTTGAACGTGATCCTTCCAAGACTTGTTATAGATTAGTATATCATCAAAAAATACTAACACAAATTTTCTAAGGAAGGGTTTGAAAATGGAATTCATCAAACGTTGAAATGTAGAAGGTGCATTGGTAAGGTCAAAAGGCATGACCAAAAAATCATAATGACCCTCATGAGTTCTAAATGTTGTTTTCGAAATGTCTTCAGTCTTCATTCTGATTTGATGATATCCTGAACAAAGATCCAACTTGGTGAAATAAATTGGTCCATGCAATTCATCTAATAGTTCATCAATGACAGGAATGGGAAATTTATCTTTAATAGCGAGCTTGTTGAGCTCCCTATAATCCAGACACATGCGCCATGATCCATCCTTCTTGTGCACCAATACTACTGGAGCAAAGAAAGAACTGTGACTAGGTTGAATTATACTAACCTATAGCATTTCTGCAACCATACGTTCAATTTCACTTTTTTGGGCATAGGGATATCTGTAAGGCCTGATGTTCGGAGGAACACTTCCTGGAATCAAATGAATAGCATGATCATGATCACGAAGAGGTGGGAGACTTTTGGGAGTCTCAAAAACCTTGGAATGATTTTCCAAGACTTTTTGGAGATCTGGAGAAATAGATGATTTTGTTGTGGGAACCTCTAGCGAACATAATTGTGCAATTACACCCCATTGTTGTTTCCTTAGAAGCTTTGTCATTCCATTAGAGCTGATTATCTTTCCTGGTTTCCCTTTGATACCTCTTAATTCAACATCCTTTCCTTCCAAAGAAAATTTCATGAAAAGTTCTTGAAAATTAAAAGCTGTTGTACCCAAAGATTGTAGCCATTGGACTCCTAGTACAACATCAGCACCACCCATTGGAATGGAAAGCATTGGGCTATTCAATAAATACTATCCAATGGATAGCTTGATATTATGGCACTTTCCAGAGCAATTTATGGTTCCTCCACTTGCAACCATCACTTGACACTCTAGTGCTGGATATAAGAAGCAATTCAATTCCTTGGCTATCTTAAAATGAATAAAATTATGGGTACTTCCCGAATCAATCAACACTATTACCTTTTTCTTCTTGATATGTGCTTCTATCTTGATAGTTTGAGGAGTGGTATTCCAGCCAATGCATTACAAGATATGGTTGGATTCATTTCTTCTTTCTCTAGGTTTTTACCTGGTGTATATCCTCTTCTTTTGGTGTTTCTTGTTCCTTTTCTTCCTCCTCTTCACAATTGTCACACGGAATGAGTCAATCTTGCGGACAAGATAGACCTTCCTAGAATCTAATGATATCTAGTGACAAGCAAGCCAATCAAAAACTATCTTTCTCTAAATACACATTTATAAACAAAGGCAAACAAGTGTTTTAGGCCTACCTTGGGTCCAATGCAAGTTTGTGGAAGCCTCGCTCTTTTGATCCAAATGAGCTCCCTTGTTGCGAATCTGCAAACAAAAACAAGCAAACAAATTAAATAGCACCTGAAAAACTAATATCATAAAGCATACTTAACATGATGATCAAGGAATTCATGAAACAAATGACATAAGACAATTTGTTGAGAAAAATGAATCTGATTGTATAATTCAAATCAAAGAAGAACTTTACAACCTGTGCCTTGATGTTGTACAAGCTCCTCCCAGGGTCCAACAAGAAGTCTCCTCTACTTTGACAAGTTTCTCTCTCTTCCCAATGAAGCCAAAAAGGTATGTGATCTCTCCTCTCAAGCTTAACTAGGAAGTCTCAATTCCACCAGCATTTACCCTAAAAAATGTTCAGCTTCTAACCTCCCTAGCAACCAGCCCAATGCCTTAATTTATAGTGCGATGGAGGGAAGTTACTAGGTCCTCCTTCAAAGGGATAAAGCCCTCCTTCAAAGGGATAGCTCCTTTCATCAAGGGATTAACTCCTTCTCTTTTGGGATGCATGAACCACCTAAGAGCGACGAATCCACGTCAAAATTCCTTCTAGAATCATCTAGAATTAACCTAAAGTGAGTTTTTTAGAATAAACTTGTGCCTTTTTTACTTTCACAGGGGTCCGCACCCACTCCTTTAGGGACAGAGCGGGCAGGTCCGCAGTTTTTGTGAACAGGGGGTGCGGGACCACAGGCAACAGTGAGAGAAAGTGCGAAACCAGAGCTTTGTTGATTTTTAATGTCTTTCTCTCATTTTCAAAGCTTGACTTGAAGAGATGAGGTCTGAGACTTGCTTAGGAGGACAGTACAAGTGATGATAGACCCATACTGACTGCAAATAGTCATGGTGACGATATTTTTGTGTAACAGATTGCCCCCTAAAGTGCGAAGTCTGTAGTAGATGAGGATTTCATTTATCATTTAGGAAGAGTGAAGTACTTTATCGTTTCGAGGATCATCTTGTGGAGAGCCCGGTCGGAACCTGTAAAAAAAATTCAATGCAAAATATATATATGAGATCATATCATCGCTGAGGTAGGCATTCCCATTCTCAGATCAAAACTGACTAGAAAACTAACTACTGCTCTGATACAGGAATGATCTTGTAATACATCACAAGTATAGACACATGTAGACACAGTATGGATGCAGCCATCTGTTTATGAATAGTCCACAATATAATGAATACAAAATTCCTCGCAACCTGGATTGCGGAAACTAGATCCAGGGTCTTCATTTCTACTTCCTGAAACAGTACGATTCTATCCATGCGAATGAATGTGTTAAAGTCGAACATGGTAGAAACCACTTGATTACCAGTCAATGATGTAAATTGTTAACAAGTGTGAGAGAAACCACCAGTGATGTCAATGGCTCTCAAAGTACCCAGTACAATCCATGAGATGTGAATAGATGTGTTGATGTCGAACATGTCATGGAATCCTTTGATCGAAGGTAAATGATGCAAACTGTCGTCAAAGGCGAGAAACCTGCCATTGAGGCATGCAGATCCTAAGGTACTGACGATTTCTAGATCATCTTTCTAGATAATGAGATGAAGTCGATAGAAAGCGATCCGTCGTAGGCAAGCCCACAACACGAAATCATAGATCAAGTTGAAGAAATTTAGTTGCAAATACTAACTCAGGGATGGTCAAGATGGATGACAGATATTTTGCAGATGAATGGCTTATTGGCAGTGACCTCTTGAACACATAACGACACAGCAGATGGTTTGGTGACAATTGACCCAAAGTTAATACCCAGAAACCGGATGAAGACTTTCAATGTGGTTTGATCAACTGTTAGGCAAAGGATTTCCCAACCCAGGTGAATAAAAGTGTCGTGTTCAAGAGTGGTTATAAAGTATGACAAATAGGCTCATTTTCTCTCTTTTCCCCCACCATTTTTGGCAAGTACCTCTTTATTTTTGACAAGCTTGAGGAGGATAACATTTGCTTGATTATAAGCTCATCCTTCGGATGAGTCCAACTTAGTTTAAATTTGAACCCTAAGAAGGAGTGGTTTGTTCCTGTTTGTAATTGAACAGGTCCTTTACTATTAAATTTTAATGAGTCCAGTATAGGAAAAACTCGGCGTTTTTCAATTTTAGAGAGTCTAAAAAAACTTAAGAAGACTCCAGGGTTGACCTTTTTCATAAATTTGTGTCTCCCAAGCCCGAAAAAGTATAAAATAATACTTGAGAGAACCGCTTTATCTTTACGACCAAGGAGTACTTTTCGTAATTAGTGCCCCTGATCTGAAAAAGTAAAAAAGCGATCAATGACACGTCGTTTTATAACCAATATCGAATTTGAAACGACAAAAATCCAGCAATCTTTTCATGTTTTTACGGTCAAAAAAAGAGCTATAAGTGGACCATATTTTTAGTTCCATTTTAACGAGTTTAAAAAGAAAAAATCGGCGATCTTTTCATGTTTTAGGAGTCATAAAAGAGCTTAAAGGTGACTCGAAATGTTTTTTTCGTCGAAAATGACCGATTTCGCCTGAAAAATTCGTTATCCTGAACAAAAATGCAAACATTACTCATACCTGTTTGAGATGGATAAAAATGCTGCAAAAGTTACCTTTCTAAAGTGAAACATAAACAAATTTACAATTCATTTATTCAAAAAACTTATAAAAAGGGCTTTCGTCAATTCATTTTTACCGTTTGAGATTTGGGTGAGAAAATAGTGCTTTTGGTCAGAAACTTCCCGTGAAGATTGTGGAAAATCCATCCGTCGGAATCGAACGCCGTCTCCTCCAGGTAATCCACATCATCCTACTCTTCAATTTCAACCGTTTCAATTTGTTTTTTAGGGTTTTATTTCATTTTTTAGAGGGTTTTTAGGCTAGAAACCCACGCGCGGGGGCCCGCAGGCATAACACTGGCAGCCCGCGGACCCCGACTTTTTCTCAATGGGGAAAAAGTCAGGGGTCCGCACCTTCCATGAAGGCAAGGTGCGGACCCACACATTGTCTCTAATAGAGAGGGTGCAGTCCCCGCAGCAAGGGTTTTTAACCCAAAAATTCTCAAAATTGACCCAAACAATTTAATTTCTTGCATTCTAACTCGCCTTTTTGTTGGATGTAGAGTATACATCATGCTTGATTGGTGAGAACAGGAGCATGAGAACGTAGATCTTGCCACGTTGAGTCACCAACCTTCGATCGATGCATTGAAGGCATGCGGCTTGTACAAATTCTGGGCCATACCTGGCATGAGGGCCCAGGTGGACTTCTTGTAGTGGCTGGTAGACAGGTGGAGCATACAGGACCAGTGCTTCTTCATTGGTGGCCACCAACTCGAAATTGAGCTGGCAGACATATACTTTTTGACTGGTTTGCCTAAGAGAGGCGAAGACTTGACTCTATTCGGGACTAGGCCAGGTGGCCAGTCTGTCGATAGCCTCCGGCTAGAGTTCTGCAACAACCAGGCTAGAGACAAAGGGATAGACATTAAAACCATATCCCATCCTGAACTCATGGTGATCGCATTTACTGTTACCAG
The DNA here is from genome assembly GCA_031772625.1 of Pinus tabuliformis. Lineage (NCBI taxonomy): Eukaryota > Viridiplantae > Streptophyta > Pinopsida > Pinales > Pinaceae > Pinus > Pinus tabuliformis. The sequence continues at coordinate 334,915,781 of CM062810.1, read as the reverse complement.
AATTTGCGGGAGTGCTGCACTACATATTGCCACTGGATCCCAAATGCGGATGGCAGTTGACTGCTTTCAAGGCACCATCTTCAACTGGTGCGATGCTGTGTTGGCTAATGTAAAAGGCCAACTGACCAGAGCCAAGAACGGACAACTAAAGACCTTTGGTTATGGCACTTTAGTTGTGAGTTTTGGTCTGGAGAGGGTCCCGATGTTGGTCCCACAACACCTTACTGTTGGAGTTTGGCTTCGTCGAGAGCCCAAACTGATGCGATGGGTTGCAGTTATGGCCCGTCATCCTGACGAGGGGACAGCGGTCGTTCGATTCAAACCTGAGTATTTCCATTGGTTGGTAAACCAGGTTTTTGCTATTCAGGACTTCCCTTACGCTGGGGTAGATTTTCGCGGTGACCCAGACATGGCTCTTCCACCAGGAGAGCAATGGGATGACTCAGGTAAAATCATTTTCAACATTTTCCTATTTAATTTTTTTTTTGTTTTTATGTCGTCCCAAAACTGATAGTAAAAGTTTAAAATGTAGATGTGGGTCCATAGCGACCAGCCGCTCTCCGACCTTACGAGAGGAAACAACCAGCTACAGCGGCGCCAGCCCCACAGGACGAATCAGCAGAGACCTTGGCCGAGTTGGAGAGTCATCTAGAGCGCTTGACAGGGGACATTCCAGAGACCGGCATAGATGACATTCCTCGTCGACTACAGCGCTATGTGATTGGGGTCCCAGGACCTTTTAGGAGGTTCCTTTGTAAGGTGGCTCGTACAGTGGTTTCTTATCGAGATCATCACCAGTGATAGGATGATCGCCTATTGTAGACACATATGACATTTTTGCTTTTTGTACTTATCATTTTTTCCGATCATAAGGTGTTTTTCAACCTATGATCGAGGACGATGTATATTTTGACACACTCCTATATATATCACTATTACCGGCTTATCTTGTAAAACATGTTATGGAATGCTTTTAAATTTACATGTATGATTATTGCAAATGTCTACTTAACATTTGAGAAGCAATTGCATCTGCTAATGTATTTAAAGATCTTGGAATATGCTGATATTCAATATAATCAAATTCACGTTCCAAGAGACGCACTCTCAAAAATAATCTCAATAACACTGGATTTCTAATGGCATACACTCTATTAAGTTGTAACACAACGAGTTCAGAATCTAACCTCACTATCAAACTCCGAATCCCAAATGAAATAGATTCAGATAATAACTCAATCACTGCACTATACTATGCAATGTTGTTCGTTGTTTGACCGAGGCTTACCCCATGCATAGATACCAACTCGTCAGAGGGCGAATAGATAACCCAAGCTGCGGAAGAAATGTTATGTGTATTACGACAAGCACCATCAGCGAAACCAATGTATGTTTGGAGAGGCATCGACATCTGCAATATCAAGAGTAAAACCAAGATAAGCATGAATAATGACGAAAAACACTCTCTAAGCTAAGCACACTTTTAAAACTAAAACACACCAGCTAGAAAGAAAACTATCCTAACTAAAAATATCCATACCCTTTTTTTAAGCATAATACCTCTTCAGGTAAAGACCATTTCTGGGTTTACCTAAAGAGTCCCCGTCAAAGTCTACCAATTCATAGGCCCCTTTTGCTAGCTTTCGCTTGACAACATAGGGACCATGTCACATAGGAACGAATTTTCCAGCGCCTAATTTATCATTAGCTTGATTGTACAATAAGACTAGATCTCCTTCCGAAAAATTTCGAGGGGTCACATTTCGATCATACTGAGCTTTAATACGTTTTGCGTGAGTTTCGATCGCCAATGTAGCATCACGTCGATTCTCATCTAATTGAGCCAAGTATAACAAACGTTTTTCCTCTTCGGAAGTGGCTGGAAGTAACTCAATGGCCATTTGCAATGACGGGATTTCGCATTCAATGGGTAACACAACTTCCAGACCATAAACTAGTTGGAAAGGAGTGAACCCCGTTGACGTTTTTACTGAGCTTCGATATGCCCAAAGTGCTTAAAATAGCATGTTATGCCACTTCAACCGATGAATCCCAATGATTCGTCGGATCATGATGACTAAAACTTTGTTGATGGATTCAACCAGACCATTAGCTTGTGGATAATAAGGAGTTGAGCTATCGTGACGCAAGCCAAGATGGCCTGTAAGTTCAGTCATCATAACGTTTCGAAAATGACGCCCATGATTAGTGATAATCCCTTGTGGAACACCAAACCTAGCAATTATATGATTGAACATGAAAATTGTAGCTGTTTTGCCGTCTACCTCAAATGTAGGCATCGCCTCGGCCCACTTGGTAAAATAATCTACCGCAAGGATGATATACGCATGCCCCCCGACCGAGTGAGGGTTACATGTAATAAAATCGATACCCCATTTGGAAAAAGGACCAACGGAAATTATAGGGTGGAGAGGAGCAGGTGGAGCACACATCTTTCTATCAAAAATTTGGCAGTTGTGGCATTTTCGGACCGCGTTAATACAATCTTTAAACAGGGACGGCCAGAAGTAGCCAGCGCGCAATATCTTTTGGGCTGTGGCATACCCAGACATATGACCGCCACACGCTCCAGAGTGACAGTCATTTAGAACCCTTTCAGCTTCCTCGTGAGTTAAACAACGTCGAAAAACAGAGTCCGCCCCACGACGATAAAGAGGATCTCCAATAATTCTGAATTGTTGGGACTGGAATCGTATTTTTCGACGTTCTAACCTTGAAATTTCTTGCCGAAAGGATTGGGTCTGGAGATAAACGATGATATCCCCATACCACGGATCTAAAGTGCTGATTAGAAACAAGGATTCATCCGCAATGGGCTCCTCCGCCACAGTTTCCATGTCAGCACGCGGGAAGTCACACATTAGCTCCGCAAAAACTAAAGATTTCTTAGACTTAGATTTTTCAAATTCCAAGTCGAACTCCTGCAGGATCACAATCCATTTGGAGTACTTGCCCCCTAGCAATTGCTTGGTCAAAATGTAGATCATAGGGTTGCAATAAAAAATTACTGTAGTTTTACGTAGTAAAATGTAGTGACGAAAACGTTGGACAGCTTGAACAGCTGCCAATGCCAATTTCTCCACATGTGAGTATTTTAGCTCAGTTGGATTTAAAGTTCAACTAAGGTAATATATCACATGTTCAGTACCGAATTCATCTTCCTGAACTAAGACCATTCCAATGGTGGAATGAGAGGCGGCGAGATACAAGAAGTAGTCCTGGTTGTAGTTGGGAGGATGCAATAACGGTGCATGGGTCAACGCGTGTTTTAGTGCATCAAAAGATTTCTGAGCTATCTCATCCCAATAGAATGGAGTGTTCTGTTTCAACAACCGGGTAAAACCCTTTGTAACCTCGGCGTAGTTAGGAATGAATCGTCGTAAAAAGTTTGCTTTCCCTTGCAAACTTTGGAGTTGGCGAAGACTCGAAGGGGGAGGCAATTTGATAATAGCTTCAACCTTCGAGGGATCGACACGAATGCCAGCTTTTGAAAAAACAAACCCCAGCAACCGACCTGTTTCTATACAGAAAACACACTTGTGTGGATTCAACCTAATCCGATAATGCCTACATCTCATGAAGATTGCTCGTAAATGGATGAGATGATCAGCTCGATATAATGAATGAGCAGGCAAATCGTCGAGATAGGGTTGCACAATGTGCTTGATGTCATGAAACGCATAAGGCATGGCCCTTTGAAAAGTTGCCCCAGCAATAAGAAAATGTCCCCTATCGACAAATGAAAGCCGTTTTTGGTTGATCGGCAGGTAGAATATTGATTTGATTGTATCCAGAAAAACCATCCATGAAGGAGAATATTTCGCTGCCGGCACAATCATCAATGATTTGATCGATATAGGGAGTTGGGTAATTGTCCTTTGGACAGGCTCGATTAATGTCCCTATAATCGATACATATTCTTATTGTCCCTTGCTTTTTGTTAACAGGAACAATATTCGATACCCAATCCGTTAACGAAATCAGATAAATGAAACCTGCTTTGAGTAATTTTTCAACTTCTTCTTTAATAGCAGCAGCTTTTCTCGGGTGAATCTGACGCAAACGTTGCCGGACGGGTTTAGCGTCCGGGTAAGTTTTGATTTCATGAACAACAATTGTGGGGTCAATTCTTGGCATTTCCTCATACGACCAGGCAAACACATCGCGGAATTCTTGAAATAGGGCCTTATATATTTGAATTTCATCCTCTGTACACGAGGCACCTATATGAATGTTTTCAACAATTCCAAGCTTAACTGAAATATCGATAGGAATAGTTCGAGAAATGTTTCCCAAATTTAACTCTGAATCAGGATTTTTCATTGGATTTTGAGGTTCCTTGACATATTCAATCGTAAAAATTGATGAGAAATCATTTTCAAAACGATCATTCTCGGGTAAAAACAAAGATCGGTGATGGAGATCTTCCCATGGTAAATCATCAACACATAGGATTTCACGAATTTTCTCATCAGAGTGAACAAGTTCGGAAAACGTTGTTGAATCCGAGTTTGATGTGAAAAGTGATTCCTCATGGACCACATTCATTAAGTCAATTTTGGTTGAAGATGGGTCGGAAAACGACTGCACGGCCTGATACGCAATTTCATATGGACTCAAAGGCATAACATCACCAAATGAGTCTATCTCAGATTCAGAAGGTATGATCCAAGGATCATCATAAACAATGGTGTCTGATGAAATCATATGAATGGTTGCAAAAGAAGACGATGCGTTGATCGGAGGAAAAGGAAAAGTTCCCAGTAAACCGACATCTTTAACTAGTCCTACTCCAACATCCTTATACGGGATAGTCGTTTTACCGACATGCTGAATGCTTTCAGAAGAGGCTGGGTCGGATGAAAAGTAAGCTAGCTGGTCTATTGTTACGATCTTTCTATTATGAGGAAACTTTATAACCCGAAAGACTGATGAAACGACAGCTGTCATAGCTTAAGACCAACTACGACCCAAGAGAAGGTTGTAATCTAGAGGGGCATCAACCACCTCCACATCTAGATTAACAGTTTTGCCTTCTACCCCTATAGGTAAATCCTGTAGAATGCCAAAAGGATGAAACCCACGACCATCAAAGGCCTTTAGAATCATCGGGGATTGATTTAGTGAAGGAGAACCAAGCGATCTCCAACATTGTATCGACATAATACACGTTGAGGCTCCCTCATCAATCACAGTCCTATGAATAGGTCTGTTTTTTACTATCACTGGGATCTGGAAAACCATTTGATGAGGTAAGCGCGGTGTACTATTTTCTAGATCGAAAATTATTAGGTTCGAGTCCTGAACGTCAACAGATCCTATAGCCAACAAAAGTAATTTACGCTGTGCTAAACATGATTGCAGCACTTCCAAAGCCAACATTGCTGAAGGTGAAACAACTAAATCTTCAACAATGTTATAGTTCTGAGCCACTCTCGCATGTGGATTGAAAGCTGACTTTCGAAGTATACCCTTGGCGGGCGGTTTGATTTCTAAGTCTGGATTAGGTTTCTCGATCTGTAGTGGATTGGAACCGGGAGCTGAGGTTGATGGGTTAGAATGAGAAGATTCTGCTTCTTTACCATCAACATGACTTTTACTACCATAATCATGCGATTGAGTCGCAATCCTAACATGGGACATCATCAGTATGGGTTTTTCATTGGCATTTGAGGAAGAACCTATCATCTTACTGTCTTGACTTGGGAAAGGATCCTTCAAAATAGCAGGCGTTTGGGAACCTTTGACAATCTTCGCAACCTCTGCACGATGAGGGCAGTCTCTTGTAAAATCTTCTTCATCACAAATGAGACAAGGATAACGAGGTTTGCATTTCTCATCATTTGATTCCACTTTTTCTGGTTTCTCTTTCGAATTTTTATCTGTTTTATTTTTCTTCTTCCCTTTCTTCTTACCAACGGATTTTGATTTGGCTGTAGATGACTCTACAACATGAATATCGGCGGAAATTTCTGCGGAAGAATCTCCTGTTGGGGAATCTAGAAAGTTTATGATAGGAGAAGAATTCTTGGAAGACTTCTTCTTACTTTTGGTATTAACCGTACCAATCATACCGTCAGCAGCATGAGACCCTGAAGGAGCTGCAGCGATTTGATTTTGCTTAGGAAGATCGGGGATTTTCTCGTGTAACATACCTGACTGAGTATAAACTAAGTCAAGGTACTACGCTTGAGCAATTACTTGCTCCTCAGTCACGACTCTGACCTTAGCTACATCCTCAGTGATCTTTGGCAATAAAGATTTTACAAACCATTTAGCTAAGATCTGATCCGGAATAAAAACCTTCACTAAACGCTGTCGACGTCTCCATTCATGAATATGATCCGAAATGTAAGTGGACGTCGACTGCTTTAATGAAGTTAGTAATTCCGTGCCATTGTCATATCTGACTGGAAACTAAAAATGAGTTAAAAACGAGGTAGCTAACTGACTAAAGTTATAAAAAGTGGCTCGCGGTAACTCAATGTACCACTTGGCCGCAAGACCAATTAGAGTGCGCTGGAAAAGCCTTAGACGGATTGAATCATCTGAAATGGAATTAGACGCACACCAGAGGTGATAAGTCATCACATGGTTCGACAGATCCTCTCCTGATTTGCCTTCAAACTTAGGAATATCACTAGGCAACTTATTCTGCATTGGAGGCCAAAACGGAAGATAGTTAATGGGATCGTTCGTTAGGCGCGACAAGTCAGGCAAGTCCAAAGTTGCGATAAACGATAACTGACAATTAGGGTCCCTAAAACTCTGGGTCATGAGACCAACCCCAGGAGGAGGATATCCAGGATAACTAGGAATTGGAATTGCATTTGGGATATTGTATCCTCCCGGAAAACTAGGATTAACCGGACCATACTAGGGTTGTTGAGGTTGTTGATATGTATACCCAGGGTACGGTTGATACTGATAGACTGGCTGCTGCACAGCAGGACCGAATTGGTACTGTCCCTGGTACGGTTGATAAGTAAATTGTGGTTGACTTGTGACAACCATACTTGAACCAGGTTGTCCTACAGGCATGTGAACCGAAGTTTAAATTTTGGATCCAGACTGAGGTAAAGATGTCTGAGGAGTTGATACAAGAACAACAGAAACCGGAGCTGTCAATACTCCAAAAGTAGGCGGGGTAGATTGAACAGATGTTGCAGCAGTTGCAGTAGCCATTTGAGGCGGAGTGTGAGGCGTACTAGGCCCAGGCTGAGAAACTACCGAAGATACAGAAGTTTGAATAGTAGAATGGACAGGTTGCTGGGGTGAACCAGAAACTAAGGGTTGTCCAGTTTGAGATGACAACTGTACATTCGGTTGCAAGACCTGTTGAGTTTGCGATGGATCCCACACTAAGTTCATTCCGGGGTACGGACCCATAACGGGTTGAGAATATTGAGGACCATAACCGGGTTGAGGGTAGGGTTGATAATTCAAAGGTACATTTCCCGTTCCTTGAACATATGATTGACCGAAGGGTGGTTGGAAACCTTGGTTCGAGTACTGACCTTGGGGTTGATACCCTTAAGGCACGTACTGATACTAGGGTTGACCTTGAGGTACATATTGATACTGGGGTTGACCTTGAGGTACATATTGAGTCTGGGGTTGACCTTGAGGAACGTACTGTCCCGTAGGTATGTACTGTCCTTGAGGTTGCCACCCAGGCGCAAATTGGGTACCTTGAGGTTGCCCCCCAGGCGATAATTGAGGATTTTGAGGCTTCCCCCCAGGCGGTAACTGGCCACCTTGAGGTTGAGGATTAGGAATAGTACCTGACATCATGAGAATATCTTCTACACTCAACGACTTAGTACCATTGTTTCCAGTTAATAACCCTTGTTCAATGGGTTGAGGAGATGCTACAGCAAAAGTACCAGAGAGTGACTGATACCCAGAGGGAACAGAAGGACCGCCGTACAAAAAGGATTCTGGTGATTGAGAAAACATGGACGACTGTCTTGACATATTTAACGGAGGATAGTAACCTCTAGGTGTTGGGTGATAAGGAATACGAGGTGGTGAAAATATTAGCCCCGGGTTTTCCAAAAAATTAGTCAATGAAAGATACCAAGCACTGCTCCTAGGTGGACTGTAAAAAATTGATTCACGCTCCCTAAGTTCAATAACAGGTTGATTTTCAGGGATAGGGATGCCTACTTCTTCTTCCGGAGTAGCGAGTTCTTCGATAGCTATAAGTCTAGAAGGAAGATTTTGGGTAATTATTCTTTCTAGAAGTTGGAGAGGTAAACCTCGATGTTGGAGTAGCAGCAAATTCACTTTCAGGTTCGGATATGTCAGGTTCCTCACCTATATCACTAGTAGATGAAAAGCTACCAGTAATTTCGGAAACAGACACCGATTGTGGATTATAATCTGCTACTAAATCTTGAAAATCAGGAGGTACCACCAAAGAAGACTCTCCTTCTTTAGGTGACCCAACTATACTGTTTCTAGGAGTTACGAGGGCTCTTAACCCTTCAGGCTGGCTCGGTGAAAACTCAGGAGGTTGGCCCCGAAGTCTACGGGACTTCCTCGGTAATTCAATCACGATTAAATATTTTAACTACTTCACACGAAAACAAAGTAAAATCTCAATCAAAACCACCTAAAGCCTCTAAAGAACCAAACAAATTTGAATCACACGCCTAAAGAATCTAGGAGATCAAACCACACACAAACAGTAACTTTCCGTACTAAAAACACTAGTTGGTGATGAAGCCCAACGTCGCAGAGTTCAATACAGAAATGGCAGTTGGAACAGTTACCCCGGCAACCTGCTTAATGAATATACTGGCACAAGTTCCTCCACTAAACCATCTCGAGTGAAGAGAACCCCCCAGAAAATTCAAGTGAGTCTAGCCGACGTCTGCTCCAGGTACAGTGGGATCTTCCCACCACTGTCACCTTATGAAGAATCCTATAGAATATGGTCACTAAGGTTACCAACGGAAACGAATATACCTGGGGGAACAGTCTACGATCCGATACGCACACAAGGGCAGAGTAACAAGCTCAATCCCTTTGAAGGCTCCTTGACATAATCCAAGGTTTACCAACAAGTGACCCCAGGCTCCTCGACAATGGTTAATCCGAGGTTTACCGTTTTTAATACATGAATATCTGGCGTCGTTCCCAATGAGGAAGGATTGATTCCCACACTGGTTCAGACATGATCTCGTGCTTCTCCTTTAAGAGGAGCTTTCCCAGAGCATAAATGCAACAATTGGATTTCTCTCCTACCGCAAGATACAGCTACTTGTTTGTTTTACTCTCTTGGAGAGTTAATTACTCCCTACTCCAAGACACTAGCCTAAGCTATGTTGGTGTATCAGAGCCCTAGAAATAAAAGGATTACTAGATAGATTTTAAATTAAGCGTTATTTTTATTGGTTTTTGTTTAACTCAAGAGGTGCGGAGATGAAACTCGTGGTGTGAAGACTCGACTCGAAATCACTAAAAAAAATGCACTTAAGATGATTAAGCAATCTTTTCCCTTCAATGAACTTCTAGCTAGGAAAGAGTTTGAGAATGCAAATACTTGTAAACACAAATCTTTCTTAACAAATAAATTAAAAGAAGAGCTTTTGTCTTTTCCAATGCACTCAAAACGAGACAACTTGTTATTTTCACAAAAATTTCCCTTTTCTTTCAAAACACTCAAATACTACAAAATCAAACTTTTTCCAAAAGAGTTTTTTATTTTTTATTTTTTATAAAACACTCAAAACTATGGAACTAACTAATCTTGAGATCTACAAACTATAAAAAACTATTTGAAGTCAAAGCTTACAAGATGTCTTTTTCAAGGATGTTTTACTTAGCTACAAGCAAACCAAGGACTAATTTGTCCAGAATCACAAATCAGTCAAAAAACAACCAATTTTTGTTTTCTTTTCTAAAAATGAAATCCAAACTTTTAACACAAGCCTTTTTGAAGTTTCGTAAAGATAAAACACAAGGTGGATTCCTCAACAAAGGTAAATTTTGCAAATGGTCAGACTCATAAGAAGGCTAGTAAAAACCAAGGTGATCTGAGGCTTCTACAACTTCTAAGTTCAGAGCTACTACAAGACCAAAATGAAAACCAAGCCCAACAATCAAAACTTCTGGGAATTTCACCTAAAACCCTAACACCAATGGAATTAACCTAAGAAAAGCTTCTGACAAGTTATATGCAGGTCTGGGCAAGGGATAATAACATCTAAACAAAAACTAAGCTGATTAACAGAGAAAATCTTAGGTTTTCAAAAATTTTGACAGGGTCCGCAGGCCCACAGTTAACACAGGTGCGGTACCGCTCTGTGCTAAAAGAAAAAGTGCGGATAGGTCTGCACTGTGTCCCAAGCCAAGGGTGCAGTCCTCTCCCAAAGTTATGAAAAACAAAAAATAATCCTAGATCTACTAAATCTACCCAATTCCATACACAACAAGCCAAAAACAGAAACAAAAACACAGTCTCTAAGGTCAAAGTAAAAACAAGGAAAAAATCAAGTCCCCAGTGGAGTCGCCATTTGTTATAGACATTTTTGGGCACTACAACCCCAAGCATGAAATGTCCATAAACCAAAGGCTCATAAGTCCCTAAAAGTTTTGTTCTAACCCCTAAAGGAACAAGGTCAACAGATTACAACTTCTCCCGAAAGTTCTCCATGAAAAACTGCTCAGAATTGGTCAAAACAGGATCATTTCAGCTGCTCCACTAGCCAAGTGCATTGCATCTCACCTAAATACACTGTGTGGGTGCGTTGCATTTCAAAAAGCCCTTCTATGGGGTTCGATGAGCGAGAAATGATAAATGGCAGTGTCATTCCGCGAGGTGGAGAGGCAATGGAAGCTTCCAGAATCTTCTCCTGTGACACTTGCCTCTCTGAATTCGACCAAGGATGAGTAAGAGATCATCAATCTCCAAGTGGAAGCAAGAACTATTAGAGAGAAGGCACTAGTCAAATCATAAGCTGACTCATCTCCATTACAGATATCTATATATGGATCCCTCATCCCAGAGATCCAGAGGCTGGAATTTTGCATATTGTAAGGAATTGTTGTTGGTTTCTTGAGACAAACATCAGATTGTTGGGTGATCTAAGCTTTGTATGAGGTGAAGAGGGGCTTCCTTGCTGAGAGGTTGATGTTGGGTCAGAACAACTGGTTGTAACTCCTCTTGGCTCTTTCTTGTTTATCAATAAAAGCTATTCAAGTTTTCCTCCATGCTCTTGTGTCATTGATGTTTGCTACATTTGTATGGTCAATTTACATCTGATCCTAGATTGTTTATGATTATAGATCCATGTCTTTGTATAGTGCTATGCTACTGTGATCTTACAGGTACTTTGTGAAGCTGGGCGTGCAAGGGAGCAGGTAGCTAAAGACTATCAAAGAAGAGAGGAATCAAATCAGGAGATTAGCACAAGACAGAGGTTGGTCTTTCTGTTCCTCTCTATCTATAATTCATAAAGGAAAAACGAAAGTAGCTTTTCTCTGTTTGTTTCTAAGGCAGCTGTCACACCTTAGTGGGATAGAGCAGTTCTATATAGACACTTTTCCCTGTAACAAAATGGCGACTCCACTGGGGAGAAATTAGTTTGTTTGTTTATCATTCTTTGTTGTCTGTTTCATAAACTTACAGGTAGCATTCAAAATGCATTTGCCATAACAAATGCAAAGTAGATAAATGCTACTTCAATCCATCTACTAGATTTGTTTATGATTTAAACAACTGATTCACAAACTATCTGATTGCCCTTGTGATAGCTCTTAGATCCTCCTTAGATCTACCCCTGATTGTTGCATTACTGATTGCTTTTTGCTCGGCCAAAACCCAAGAACTGAACTGCAAACTGTGACCCGGAACCCAAATAGAATCTCGTTTCTGGCCCAGCACAGGTACTGTTCAGAGAATCTGAACTTTAGCGCACTTCCCAAGTGGACAAGGTGCGCTGCATTTCAAATTCTCTGTGTTACAGGTGCGCTGATTAGACTAGGCTCTGTGCAGTTTTGGTTTCTGTGATTCATTCTTTCCAGTTCTATTCCTGAATTTTGCTGCCTGTGATCAGTATATGTCTGTTTGAAACCCTTTTTCCTTGCTATTATTCTGCCTCCTTTGTACAAAAGAACTGTAGATGTTTTTGTGTGTTTGTTGAGTCATTTTCAGTTCTCCTTTGCAAAAGTAGCATAATCGTACTGTCGTCCTTTGATTTGAAACTGTCGCAAGTGTCGATTTCAATCGTAGGAAAGAGTTTGATTGCTGTTGATGGTCGATTATCCTGTTACTATTGTTTTTGGTCTGAATTTGTAATTTTTTAGTGTCAAGAACAAGTATTCATTTCAAAATCGTAAGGTGTTGTGATCGTCTCCATTTTTTATTTCGAAAAGAAACTTGTTGATATTTGTCGCTTGAAAAGAAATTTAGATTTGTGCATCAACTTTCTTTTTAGCATTCATATACTAAGAAAGTCGAAAACAAATACATGCATGTGCATTTGCATATAGACAGTCTGATTGGATTGATTTAGGAAAGTACATTTAGAGTGTGCTCCTTGCTCTTTGTGAAAATATTATGTCTTTCTTTCCTTAGTAGCTAGGATTTTCATTGCACAAAGAAGATAAAAAGTTTGTTTATCATCTTAGATTGCATTTTAGGAATTACATCTACATCTCGCGATGAACCTAAAAGGCAAACTTCATAAACAAGATCAACTATAAAATAAATTCAATGAATCTAACAACGCTTTGGAACTTAACGCACAACATTTAGAAGTCTAGGCTAGATACGTATTCCGGCGTCGTAAAGCCTGGTAACTGTTGTTCTCACTGATGGTTGGGTGATTCCTCCACTTTGAGGTGATAAGTGCCAGTATGGACTTGTGCTCCCACGTACCGTCGAGTATATTTTGGGAGACCCCAATAGGCTTAATCCTTTATCCATAGGAAGCCGTGTCTGCCGCCCTATCGATCGCAATGCACTGAACACAGCATTCGGGAAGATTGACTGACGTACCGTAAAAAGTATTCTGCAGTTTTGCGATTTGTTTGGTAATCTCTCTACCTAGATTTCCAGAGCAGTCCCTTTCGTTCCTTTTCAGACTCCTTAACAGAAAAGGTCCATCTGAGCACTTGTCACTTCAGGCTCATTAAAAATCGAAGGAGACTAGAGTCATCTTTTGTTTTTTCTCGGCTCTTAAAAATTTAAAAAACAAGTTGTGTCAAAGCGTCTAAAATTTATTTTAAACGAAATATCCAATACCCCTTTCCTACGTTGATCTCGGGTTGAGAAAATGGAATCCACCAACCAAGGAACCCCCCTTGGAGGAAATCCTAGTCCTTTCTCCTCTTGGGGAGATGTTGGTGCACCCCATATGGCCACATTGTCGCTTCCAGGACTGACAATCGGCTTGCCTGTATGGCTCTTCTCAACCTCTGTCGTTCAGAACACCACAATTCCTGAACAATCGAATCAGCAACTAGACGAGTCCAGAGTTACCCACCAACCTTCTACTTCCTCTAATTCTTCCTCTCCTCCTTCCTCTTCGCTTGATGGGGCTGGTAAAGCCAAAAGTCAAGTACCTGAGAAGAAGAAGGAAAAGAAGAAGAAAGAGAAGAAGAAGAAGGAGCCAAAAGCGAATGGGGGCAAACGAGTGTTGTCTAGCGAAAATCCACACACTGCACCGACCAGGCCTAAATCGCCATGTGTCATTTGCAAAGGAGACCACTATCATAGAGATTGTCCTTGTATCCCTCGGATCTTAAGGGACTGGTCTCCTCGTTTGCACAACCCGGTGTCGTCAACCTCTGATGATCATGTTGAAAACACACCGTCAACTAGTGAAAGTGAAGCCCCAGGACAAAAAGGAAAATATAGATTTCCTTGTAAACTGTGTGAAGGCGATCATGTCGTCCACCGTTGTCCCTTCTTAGATGAGGCTAAAAGAGTTTTGGACGATCGTCCGGTTTCACCGTTACGACTTCCTCCTGGATATAAAAAACTCTTGCCGAGTCCGTCACTAGTTGAAAATCCAGCTGGCCCGCTCAAGTGGTTGGCTGAAGCATCTATCATTGAAGACAAACCATCTGAACCCATACCAGACGAAAGTCAAAAGGTTGAGGCAGCAGTTGACCTGGTCTTGCCTTCAGAGGTTCCATCTTCAGATGATACAGTCACCGAAAAGAACAAGGATGACACTGTTCAAATTCTTTTCATAAGCACAGACTCCAACGAACATGGGGGCAATTTACCCGTTCCTTTACTGTAGGAAGGAAGTTCGTCAGAGTCGTACCCTACCGTCTATTCGGTCCCACCTCCAAGCAACCTAGTTGTCTCCTTCGACTGGAATCAACTAGGCAGACCCCGTTTACCAGCTAGTATACCATTCTGAATCATTGTTCAAATACATAGAATGGTTATGGCCAGTACCATCATAGATGAAGGGGCTTCTGTGAGTATCCTTTCCTCAACTGCTTGGAAAGCGCTTGGTTCGCCATCGCTTTTGCCTGAGATGAGAAATATAACAGGCTTTGATAAAGGAACCAGTCGACCGTTAGGGATCCTTCCCAATGTGCCCATAACATTGAGAGGAAAACCGTTCACATGAACGTAATGGTAGTTCAAGGACCCCTGGATTACAATCTACTCCTTGGACGAGACTATATTTATTGCATGGGAGCAATTGTCTCCTCACTCTTTAGAGTAATGTGTTTTCTGCACGAAGGAAGAGTGGTCAAGCTTGTAGACCAGCTTTCATTCCCCGGTTCACGCATAGCAAATAGTCATATACCATCCCTAAATGGTCTTTTCACGCAAGAAATGTCTCAATCCCCAGTCCGCCCACCCGATGAGCGCGAGTGATTCGGGGGACATGACTGAAACCCAGGGGGCATGCACCCTGGTCTGCTTCGGCAGGAAAACTTCGGGTATAGGGTAGGTTTCCGCGAGAGTATATGACCTCCGTACTCCCGTCCGTGATTGGAAGAGGGAGTTGGACTGGAATAAGATCCTCTTGTCAAAGTTATGTGAGTTGGCGGGCATCTCCGCTCACCTTTGTTTATCTCGGTAGACATCGCTGAAGAGGTGTTTTGTTTACCCCGTAAATAGAACAATCTTTGGTAACCTGTAAGAGGTAGGCCTCTCTCGGTAAAACAAATGTTTTAACGGAAGAAAGAAGGGGTAACCTTGAAACTCTGTTTTATACCTGGGGGCATGCAAACCTTTTGGAGTGCAAGTAAAGAGTGATCATTTATCTGTTTTTTGGATTGGTCATTTCCTAACTTGCATAAAGAAAGGATGTGGGGCAAAACTCTAAAAGTTCTTGTTTTTATATGAGACATTCTTATCACACGACTGGATTAATCGAGCAGTTTTAGCAGATAGTTCAAGCTCGTTAAAAAATAAACATAAGACATGAGCAAATGTCCCCCCCCCCCGCGTTTAAGCTCATTAAAAAATGAACTATTCACTGGTAAATAACCATCGTGAATGTAGTACTTCAGCCATTAAAGCCTTGGTCGTGTTTGCACCATCACCTCCACTTTTGAATTGGCCGATCATTCACCTCCATTTGATTGTTTACCCATTTTGAGGAACAGCTGCGAAGAGTGATTTCACTAGCCATCCTTGTAACACTGCCGTGATTGGAAAATTCCAAACATTACCTGGAATCAGTTGCTATCCATTTTATCACTCGTTCCTCAAAATACGAGTCTCCTTTAAGCTCTTTTCAACTGACTCGTAAAATATGAAAATATTGCCGAGCCATTGGCCTCTCCAGCTCGTTAAAGGGACCAGAAGTGCTATCTCTCCTCTAAATTTTAATCTTTTTGGACCTGAGAGATTATTACACAAAAAGATCAAGCGCTTGTTTTGTTCGGCTCGTTAAAAGTATCAAAAATTCATCCCTTCTGTATTGTTTTATACTTTTTCGGACTTAAGGGATTAGATGACGAAAAAGGAATTTTGGAGTTGCCTTACGTTCCTTTTCAGACTCTCTAAAATTGAAAAGGACCGAGTTATCTTTGTCGTTAAACTCGTTAAAAGTTTAATAGCGACAAACTTGTCTATAGACGAGAACGAGTTTCACTATCGCTAGGCTCGTTAAAACATAGCGATGGGTTTGCCCGAAGGGAAAATTAGAGAACAATCATATGTTATCCTCCTCAAGCTTGACAAAAATAAAGAGGTACTGGTCAGCAATGACTGGGGAAAATTGGGAAGAAAACTTGAAGAAACTTTGTTGGTAGCAAGTCGCTCTTGAACATGACACTTCCACTCCGCGTCCGAGTCGGGTTGGGTTGTTTCATTCACCGGTCACATCACCATGGTCCCATTATACCATCCACATTTGGGGTTAATGCTACCAATCCATCACATCAGTGTCACCGATATGTTCAAGAGAAGTCATTCAGAGAATTCACCTGTGTCTCACGCACTACCATACATTTATACTCCATTCTTTCATGACCGCCACCCTGAACCTTATGTCAGCAGATCGTTTTCACCTCCATTAAAATAATTTGCTCCGTTCCGTGTCATTGATGTGGGATTCATTAAGGCCCTCCTGTGACGGATTGCTTCTTGTCGACATCAGCTCATTATCCAAGAAGTTGATCTAGGAACACCCCATTCAGTACTTTGAAGCTTGCATGCCTCAATGGCAAGTTTCTCACTTCCGGCGACAGGTTTACATCAATGGCCTTCGACCGAAAGATTTTGCGTGGTGTTCGAAGACAAGTCCTTTATTCACACCACGTGAATTGTACTGCAGTACCTTGAGGGTCATTATCATTATCGGTGATTCCTCTCGTGCCTGTTAACAGCTTACATCATTGGCTGGTAATCAGGCGATGTCTTTCCATGTTTGACTCCAGAACAACTTTCACATGGATTGACTTGTACTTCGAGTGAAGATCAAACGAGATTGAAGACCCCGGATCTAGTTTCATCCATCCGGGCTGCGATATATATTCAGGGAAATAAAGACATCAAATGTACATTATTGCTGCACAGATAATCATCCAATCAAAAGGATGATGGCTCTATCAGAATCATCAGTCTACACTCAGACGATTGTCTGTCCTATGTACATGAAAATGAATTTATAGAGCTGAGCATGGGAATGACCGCCTCAGCTAGATCATGAAAATATTATGAAGATAATGTATTGTATTGTATCTTATTACAGGTCTCCTCCCAGCTTGAAAGAACTTCGGATCCTCATAATAAAGCATTTCACCCGACATCAAAAGATTAACGACCTCATGCTTTAGGGGGCAACTGTTATAGACATTTTTGGGCACTACAACCTCAAGCATGAAATGTCCATAAACCAAAGGCTCCTAAGTCCCTAAAAGTGTTGTTCTAACCCCTAAAGGAACAAGGTCAACAGATTACAGCTTCTCCCAGAAGTTCTCCATGAAAAAATGCTCAGAATTGATCAAAACAGGATCATTTCAGCTGCTCCACTAGCCAAGTGCGTTGCATCTCACCTAAATATACTGTGTGGGTGTGTTTCATTTCAAAAATCCCTTCTATGGGGTGCGATGGGCGAGAAATGACAAATGGCAGTGTCATTCCGCGAGGTGGAGAGGCAATGGAAGCTTCCAGAATCTTCTCCTGTGACACTTGCCTCTCTGAATTCGACCAAGGATGAGTAAGAGATCATCAATCTCCAAGTGGAAGCAAGAACTATTAGAGAGAAGACACTAGTCAAATCATAAGCTGACTCATCTCCATTACAGATATCTATATATGGATCCCTCATCCCAGAGATCCAGAGGCTGGAATTTTGCATATTGTAAGGAATTGTTGTTGGTTTCTTGAGACAAACATCATATTGTTGGGTGATCTAAGCTTTGTATGAGGTGAAGAGGGGTTTCCTTGCTGAGAGGTTGATGCTGGGTCAGAACAACTGGTTGTAACTCCTCTTGGCTCTTTCTTGTTTATCAATAAAAGCTATTCAAGTTTTCCTCCATGCTCTTGTGTCATTGATGTTTGCTACATTTGTATGGTCAATTTACATCTGATCCTATATTTTTTATGATTATAGATCCATGTCTTTGTATAGTGCTATGCTACTGTGATCTTATAGGTACTTTGTGAAGCTGGGCGTGCAAGGGAGCAGGTAGCTAAAGACTATCAAAGAAGAGATGAATCAAATCAGGAGATTAGCGCAAGACAGAGGTTGGTCTTTCTGTTCCTCTCTATCTATAATTCATAAAGGAAAAATGAAAGTAGCTTTTCTCTGTTTGTTTCTAAGGCAGTTGTCACACCTTAGTGGGATAGAGCAGTTCTATATAGACACTTTTCCCTGTAACACCATTTTGTCACACGGAATGAGTCAATCTTGCGGACAAGATAGCCCTTCCTAGAATCTAACGATATCTAGTGACAAGCAAGCCAATCAAAAACTATCTTTCTCTAAATACACATTTATAAACAAAGGCAAACAAGTGTTTTAGGCCTACCTTGGGTCCAATGCAAGTTTGTGGAAGCCTCGCTCTTTTGATCCAAATGAGCTCCGTTGTTGCGAATCTGCAAACACAAACAAGCAAACAAATTAAATAGCACCTAAAAAACCAATATCATAAAGCATACTTAACATGATGATCAAGGAATTCATGAAACAAATGACATAAGACAATTTGTTGAGAAAAATGAATCTAATTGTATTAATTCAAATCAAAGAAGAACTTTACAACTTGTGCCTTGATGCTGTACAAGCTCCTCCCAGGGTCCAACAAGAAGTCTCCTCTACTTTGACAAGTTTCACTCTCTTCCCAATGAAGCCAAAAAGGTATGTGATCTCTCCTCTCAAGCTTAACTAGGAAGTCTCAATTCCACTAGCATTTACCCTAAAAAATGTTCAGCTTCTAACCTCCCTAGCAACTAGCCCAATGCCTTAATTTATAGTGCAATGGAGGGAAGTTACTAGGTCCTCCTTCAAAGGGATAAGGCCCTCCTTCAAAGGGATAGCTCCTTTCATCAAGGGATTAGCTCCTTCTCTTTTGGGATGCATGAACCACCTAAGAGCAACCAATCCGCGTCAAAATTCCTTCTAGAATCATCTAGAATTAACCTAAACTGAGTTTTTTAGAATAAACTTGCACCTTTTTGACTTTCACAGGGGTCCGCACCCACTCCTTTAGGGACAGAGCGGGCAGGTCCGCAGTTTTTGTGAACAGGGGGTGCGGGACCGCAGGCAACAGTGAGAGAAAGTGCGGAACCAGAGCTTTGTTGAATTTTAATGTCTTTCTCTTATTTTCAAAGCTTGACTTGAAGAGCTGAGGTCTGAGACTTGCTTAGGAGGACAGTACAAGTGATGATAGACCCATACTGACTGCAAATATTCATGGTGACGATATTTTTGTGTAACAACAACCTATGTAAAATAATTTCTTCTCAGCACACTTATGACCTTTAATGTATTTGCTATCACAACTATAACAAAGCCCTTTTTCTTTTTTCTCTTCCAATTGTTGGGGCGTCAACCTTGTAGGTTGTGGATGGCTAGGGGAAACAACACTTCCATCCTTATAGTTGTGAGTGGTAGGCTTCCTTGTTGCCATAATTTTGCTTTCCATTTTTCTTGCCAACCTGAATGCCTTCTCCAATGAGTTAGGTTCCCAAGGGCGAACCTCATGTTGGATGTCATCCTTTAAAGTCCCTATGAACATATCAATCCTATGCTCCTCTGGAATATATTTTACCCTTATATTCAATTTTTGGAAGTCCTCAATGTGCTCCCTCATTGAACCCTTTTGTTTGACGTTTATCAATTGGCTAAAAAACGTGTTGTTTTTCGTATCCTCATAATGTGTTATCATTTCTTCCGTAAAAATTGCCCAAGTCACAATTTGTTTATGAGAGCAAAGCCATTGATACCATACAAACTGGTTTGGTTCCAAATATAAAGTTGCAATGCGTACCTTTTGTGTGTTTTTCACATTATGGAGATCGAAAAATTGCTCCATCTATAGTATCCATGTTACGGGATCCTTGCCATCAAACTTCCTCATATCGATCTTTGGAACATGGTGGGTCTTTGTTCCAATGTTAGAGTCTATGAAATCATGATTAACATTTCTTTTGTTCTCATCATGAGTTTCCTCTACAACATTTTCGCCATTAAGAAGCCTTTCTTGTAGCAACTTTGTCAAACCTTCCTTTAATCCTTCAATGTCTTTCTTCAAATCTTCCATGTTGCCATTCTTCAAATCATGATTAACATTCCTTTTTTTATCATTATGAGTTTCCTCTCCTACCTTTTTTCCATTAGGAAGCCTTTCTATTAGTAATGTTTTCATACCATCCATCTTAGCTTCCATTTTAGCTTCCATGCCCTCTGTCTTGGCTTCCATGCCGTCCATCTTAGCTTCCATGCTATCCATCTTAGTTTCCACACCTTTCATCTTAGCTTCCATGCCATTCATCTTAGATTCCACACCATTTATCTTAGCTTCTGTTAGCTTTTGTGAGAGTGACATTTGTTGCACTTGGTCTTGTAATTTTGATATATCATGTAGCATTTCTTCCTCTTCTTCACGAGTCATGCCAGAGCTTTCAGGTTGTTTACTAGATGTTTCCATTTTCTTTCTTCAAAGAATCAATTACCGATAATAATGCTTCACTATGCCCTTTGAATTCCTTCAAACTAATTTTTCAAACCAAGCTTATGCAAATATTTAAAAAAAATACACACCTTTTTTCACTTTGTAGGCGCTCGATATTGAATCTGATGTATCTTTGTAATTTCTGATCTTCTAGTTTTTCAATTCAGACCTATGGTAGCTCTCTGCATCCTCTTTCCAATTCCACTAGTCTAATCAAAATTGGATTCTTGAAGAAAACGTTATGCACAATCTCCCAAGATGACCTGATTATATACCTTTTCACAAGAGAGAACTTGTATGAAGTGTCAGGTATCACTTTTTTGACCTTAGGATCTGAAACAGATATAAAACAAAACTACAAGCCATCCTCTTTCTATAACTTCTTATGAAATTTCAATCTTATGCTCAAAGAGAAATTTATGATGATTTTCCCAAGGTCACCTGTTTGGGATGTAATTCAGGAGCCTGCAGAAACCCTAACTTCCTCAAATCATATCTACAAAACTATAATGTGAAAAGATCTGAAATTTCGACCCAAGGTTCAGTGCGTTGTCTTCTGAAATGGGTTTTTTTTTTTAGATTCTGAAACATCATAGAAAAAACGTTATAGTGAAAATTCCACAATGACCTGTTTGGAGCAATGAAACCCTAGAATCCAAAGCTCTGATACCAAATGTTATGAAACCAGCTCACAAAAAGATAGAAAAGATAGATCAACACCTTATAATTCAGCCTCTTCAAGGGGTCAACCTCCTTTACATTACACATATGAACAATTCTTTGATGATTCAAATGACAAAACCTCCTTTCTATATATAGGAGTCTAAGGGGTCACAATATAACCCAAGCCGACCTAACCATAATAATATAAGGCCACATAAATAACAATAGTAGGCTTCTGGGGTGCACAATAATAACAATATGGGGACAATAGGATCTCAACAATGACAATAATGGATACAATGAAAAAAGTAATGGGGTAATCACTAGTATTATAGGGACATAACATTATTGTACTTTATTTATTATACAAAGAGTATTTGAGTCCTCGATATATCTGATTAATAAAATCATTTATTCTATATTGTTGATTTTGTGTTCTGGTTATAAGTGATCTAAAAACTGGTAAAATAACAATTGCAAAAGAAATATTGATTCACCCCCCTCTCAGTATTTCCAACATTCTGATGGCGATCATTCTACAACTTTCCTTGTGTATATATGAACTACAGGGGTTTGTAGTTTGTGTGGATGATCGTTTCCTTCCCCAAAATGTAATGCTTCCATTGTCAGTAGACCTGCACAATGAAATACATCTCTTTTTCATAAGCGGGATACTTTCGGACTGTATCTGAAAGTGTCTCATTGTGATATGCCACTGAGCGCCCCTACTGGGTAAGAATAATACCAATAACATAGTCGAAGGCATCTGTCTCAATTTCAAATGGTTTTTGTAGGTATGGAAATGTGAGAACTGGTGCAGAGCAGAGACAATGCTTCAACTCAACAAATTCCTTCTCTTGGGATTTAGACCAAAAGAACTTTGTTTTTTCTCTTCCCTTCATGAATTGACTCAAATTCAAAGTGATATGAGAGAATCCAAACACGAACCTATGATAGAAGTTGGCAAGATCCAAGAAGCTGTAGAGCTCTGTTAGAGTGGTTGGGGCTGGCCAATCCTAAATAACTTGTATCTTGGCTGGGTCCACATGTACACCTTGCTCATCAATGATATATCCCATATATTGAACCTGGGTCATACCAAAAGTGCATTTCTCCAAATTGGCGCAATTTGTGTTGTTGCGGGGTTTGGAGGACCTATCTGATATGGTGTATGTTCTCTTCCCAGCTCTGGCTGAAGATTAGGATGTTGTCTTGGTACACTACTATGAACAAGTTGGTGAAGGGCCGCAAGATATTGTCCATCACCTGCATGAAGTTTTTGGGGGAATTCATCAACCCGAAAGGCACGACCAACCATTCAAAAAGGCCCTACTTGGATTTGAAGGTGATCTTCCATACATCATAGGGTTCAATAGGTACCTAGTGATAACCAGACTTCAATTCAATCTTTTGAAGTATTTGGAACCCTTGAGTTGGTCTAGAATTTCATCAATCTGTGGGATTGGATACCTGTTCTGGAAAGTGATATTATTCAGCACCCGATAGTAAATAGAGAGCCTCCAAGTTCCATCATTCTTTTGTACTAACATGGTCGGTCTCCCACGTGGTGATGAAATCGTCCTGATGCACCCTCTTTGCAACAAATCTTGAATCTACCTTTTGATATCTCCGTTCTCTAAAAAAGAGTGTCGGTAGATTGGTCCATTAGGTAGCGGTGTGCCTAGGGTCAGGTTGATGGAGTTCTTGACTTGACAGTGTAGGGGTACCCTTATGGGTGAGGTGAAGGTGTCCATGTATTCCTCCATGACCTTGTCAATTTGTTGTTGTTATGTGGCAGATCCCTGTCTGGAGGCCGTGGAGGTGTCCACAATATTCTTCTTGCCTGAGGGTGAGTCACGAGGAAGACAAATTTCCTCATCTGAGAAATGATATTACTACATTTCTTTGCAGAGATCAAAGAGACGGTAGTAGGCGGTGTTGTCTTTAGTATCATGTAAAACTTATTTCCCAAAGTAATAATAATAGTGTGAGACCTAGACTCCTACACAACATGATGCTTCCACAAGTATGGTTGGCCTAATAATACATCACAAACTACAAGACGAGCAACATCCCACAATACCTCATCTGTGAAGGATTTGATGTTGTAGGGGAGGCGACATTGTTGACTCACGCAGAGATCCCATCCTTAGTGAAGCCACCTAATGGTGTATGACTACGAGTGTGGTTTGGTTAGTAAGCCCAGCCACTTCATGACCTCTACTAAAATGAGGTTCTTTTGGATCCTACTGTTGACAATGAACTGCAACGGGAAATCCTTCACCTAAATTTGTGAGTGGAAGAGGTGCTCCCCCTCCTTTGGATCTTAGGGCGCAATATTCTGGATCTTGGTGGTTTACCTTTTTAATCCGCCACCTTTTGACGTGAGGAACCCGCCTTCCTGTAGAAACAACGTTCCTGTAGGAGCAGCGCGTGATTTCTGGGAAAGACTGCAGTTGGTCTGCGCTCTTGGTGTTGCTTCACAGGCGTTCTGATGGCCCAAGGCTCGGAGTGTCGAACTGCAGAGGGATCCGGATGATCACTCGAGTTTCAAACGGTGAATGATAAATGCATGAGGTGCAATCTAGCCAATTAGATTTGAATCGGCGGAATCCGTGGCGCGGGGGTGAGCTGTCCCTGCCGGACCGTTGGACGACGTCATCCCATCATTTGCCTGCGAGTTCCCTTACTGCCGCATCATCCCCCCGCAGATCCGCCGCCGTCTCTTCTGTTAAACTTATTTTTCCCGACGGGATTGCTCTCACGTGTGTGCTGCCCATTCCTTTTGTCATGGCCGCCACCCAAACATCCGACTAGACCATTAACTGGTCGACGTGGCCAGTCAAATGGCCATACAGCCGCTCAACCCATTCACCTCACACTTTGCAAACAATTTCAAAGTAAAATTCATGCAATCTGACGGAAGAAAGGGTCGAGACACTTACCTGTGCAGCTGCAACACGATTTTTCGGCTTTCGGACGATGATGAGTGGATTCGTTTACCGCTGATGAATTTGCACAAGCCCGGAGGTTCATGTTTACAGGCTGCTAACGATGGATTTGATGCTTGGCTGCATGCGCCCGCGTTTTCATTGCATATGGCCAGCGCTGTGAATGGTGTACACTCTAGCGGGCTTAACTGTTACAGGACTCCTGCAGGATGTCTTGTAACAGTTCTTCCTCCTCGGGTGCATGCTGCACGACGAAGGATTTGGCCTCACGATCACGCTCCCTGAGCTCATGGATGGCTGGGATGGATATGGTATGACATCTCAGCATTTTTTTTATCTTAAAAATTGCTTTCTCTTTGATAACTCAACGATCTGCTTTGCTGGTGCAGGTAACTTCATTGCATGTCGACAAGGATGGTAGAACGAGGTGACAGCAGTGTGCAAGGGTGACAACAGTAGCTTGCATGCGTCCAAACCGATCCTTAGTCGTTAGATCCCCTCATAAAATGAATTCTGGGCCGTCCTGCACTTCTACAGGAAGTTTCCTGTAGAAATACAGAGCTTCCTGTAGAAAGTTTGTGTTTCCTGTAGAAAGTCTGCATCTTCCTGTAGAAAATCTGCATCTTCCTGTAGAAGACTCAAGCCGTGATGAAATTGTGCACATACCTTGGAGAAAAGGAGTATTCTTGGAGGAGGTGCTGGTGAGGTCTCCTGACAGCATGATAAGGATCCTTGGCTCTGAGTTGAGAGGCCTCCTCTCCTCCATAGAACACCTGCATGCAATTTTTCATTATGAACTTGTTGTCCTTGTCTTTTTTTTTTTGCTTTTTTTTTCTTTTTTTTTTTTTTTTTTTTTTTTTTTTGAAAGATAACAGGGGCGCCTCGATGAGGTTTTCACCCTTGCCATCTGCCTTAAGCGCCTCAGAGAGGTTTTCACTCAAGGATCTTTTTCAAATCTCCTTTTTTTTTTTTTTTTTGAAAGACAATAGGGGCGCCTCAATGAGGTTTTCACCCCTACCACCTGCCTTGGGCGCCTCAGAAAGGTTTTCACCCAAGAATCTTTATTATTTTTTCTCTTTTTTTTTTTTTTTTTTTTCAATCTTTCAGGGTATGCCCAAAGCAGAGGCAGAACCCTTCTCTATGACCATCACTGATTTCTCCATAGTTTTGATGAACTCTTGTCTTGAGAGAGGCTTCCTGTAGATCTTCAAGCGATGCCCATTGACAAGCATGGGGATGGCTTCCTCATCAATGGTTCGAATGAGAACAGATCCATTGTCATGGCATTTTTCCACTGCATATGGTCCTAGCCATCTGGTTCTCAGCTTCCCCTTGAAATCTTTGTATCTGGAGTCATACAACAAGGCCCAATCTCCCGGCTGGAATTGCTTGTCATGGAGATGTTGGTCATGCCACACCTTTCTCTGAAGTTAAACCACTTCTGAGTGAAGGAGGGCCTGCATCCGGTGCTCGTCCAATCCATTCAGCTGCAATAACCTTTCTTGTTGTGCATGGCTGAGATCTAGATCTAGCTGAGCTGCCATCCTCAAAGTGTTGTACTCGAACTCAATGGACAGCAAAGCTTTCTTCCCATAGACCAGCTCATAGGGTGTGAAGCCGGTGGTGGTCTTCCAGGTGGTGTTGTAAGCCCATGAACCAGCGTAATGCTGCATCCTTAAGAGTGGAAGGGAAGAGTTTCAGCTTCTGCTCATCTTCAGTATAGTCATAGGTTCTACAAAGGACAACAAACTCAAACAGGAAGGTATCAGGATCTTCAGTAGTCAGCCCATGGAAGTGAGGCAAAGCGGAGGGGCTAATGTTTTTCATTTTCATTTCTCCATTGGTCTCTCGGATGGGAAAGGCACCTTCTATTCTCTCATCTTCTCTTCTATTGTCAGCCA
Organism: Pinus tabuliformis; assembly: GCA_031772625.1. Classification (NCBI taxonomy): domain Eukaryota; kingdom Viridiplantae; phylum Streptophyta; class Pinopsida; order Pinales; family Pinaceae; genus Pinus; species Pinus tabuliformis. The sequence continues at coordinate 334,889,635 of CM062810.1, read as the reverse complement.
TAGCTTCAGATGGGATGGTCTCTAATTCTTCTTCTGCTATAGGATCTTCGTATATCTCAGGAGGTTCACCTATAGGTTCTTCTGGATCACTGTCACCGAAGAAGAGAGAAGGGTGACTCAGTGATGTGGTGGGGGTGTTGGGTAGGAATTTGCCTGTTTTATCTCGGTTCCTACGAGGCATGAAATGGAAAGACTTTTTTTGATTGCTTTTGTTTCTCTTTGGTACCTGCAAAACTGAAACAGATTGATCTACAAATAACTATCTTACTGAAATAAAGATGCAGAATTAAATTGAAAGCAGGAAAGAACTAATCTACTTTGCTCAAATGAAATTGCAGGAATGGAAATGCTAGTCTACGCTTGCAGAATTGAAAGGCTAATCTACGCTTGCAGAAATGAAATTGCAGAATTGAAATGCTAATCTATGAAAGCGAGAAATGCTAATCTATGAAAGCAGGAAATGTCTATGCTACTTTTGCAGAATGGAAATGAAATAAACTACTTGGCAGAAGGAAAGAGTAAGAAAATAGAAGAAAAGCAACAATTACTAATACTCTGACGCTTCCCCGGCAATGGCGCCAAAAAGATGGTGGGCTCCAGTATTGTAGCAATAATGCTACAACTCCTGGAGCTTCCTATCTCTAATTTTATCAACCCGGTAGTTCGTAACAAACTTGGAAGCGACGGTGCTGTATGCACAAGTACTAGCTCTTGTCGCAGCTGTCACTTGGTCAGCTAGCACAAGTCCGCTAGGGCTCAAGCCAACTTCTATATGTTCTCAGAAGAAGCTTTCTAAATGATGAACGAAGACTATCTCAAGGGAAATTAACCTACTTTGCAAGAATGAACTGAAAGCCAACCAAACATGGAAACCCTAGTAAACCCTAATCTGACTAGCTTAAGCCTTACAATGCAACGATGGGAATGTAACTCCTAAAAATGATGCCATTACTTCTAGTGATATGAGATGCATGAATTTAAACTACTTCCATTGAAAAGAACATTGTTTTTATATTTTTGCTTAAGTGGTTGGAGTTATTATGACTTTGTTTCTTATTAGGTTTTGACTGTGCAGGGGTATTTCGAAGGGAAGGAAGACTTGGAAAAGGTCAGGAGGGCTAGGAGAGGTTCCAAGGGATCCCTAACATCATTCCACAGGAGTCCACAACGTTCAGGTGCTTGGAAACCGAGTTTGCAGGCTTCTACAGGATGTCTGCAGGGGATCCTACAGGAAGCTCGGGATTTCTACAGGAAGTCTGCTAACTTCTACAGGATGTTCTGCGGTTGGAGTTTTTGGTGATGGAGGAGTGAAGGAGCGGTATGGGTGGATAGGTAGGATGAAAAGGGAGCTAGTGATGGCTCAGGGATAGAGAGATGGGATGGAGAGAGAGTGCATGCAGTTGGTTGGTGGATAGAAGGGTGGAAGCAATGAAAAGTAAAAAAGATGGAGCTACGTGAACAGTAGAAGGGTTGGAAGGCAAACAAGCTGAACAGAGGTTAAGCAGGAGGCTTAGGCGCGGTTGAGAAGAAGAAGAAGATAATAGAACAATGTTGCGCAGTGTAAATGGAACAAATCCTCTATGTCTTGAACAAAACCGAGAATTCCATCAACCTATTTTAACTGTGTTATTAAACCAACGAACAGCAATGTAAACTTCAGAGAGAAATCGTGCATGGTGTTGGAACGAAGAAGTACTGCTCAAGATCAGAATGCATGGACAGTTCTATGACTGAAATGATTGTGTTGCAACTTGCATGAACGTATAAGACTGCGTTTTTTTTGTGGTTGGTACGGTCTACACCCCCAATCTCTAAACAGAGATGGCAGTGAGTGCACTGTCAACCTTTTCTTGGAGCTCTAATGAATGCTAATCCTCCTACTCTAATCTAAGCTACTGAAAGCACTTTAACCATAAACTAATCCTACTCAATCACATTAAAGAAATTAAATCAGCAGACTGGGTTTTCCAAATGCATGTCAAAGCAAAGAAATGAAGTGCTGAAAGGAAAGACAAGTAACAATACAAGGAAAAGGAGGTCTATTTCTCTCAGGTTGGGCCCTAACCTGAGAGCTATAGCTCCTCTTAAGAACTCAGGATTGAATCCAAATCTGCCTGCCTTTATTAAATAATCATGAGTCTAACAACATGCCAAAACTGGCTTACAAAAAGCAAAAACCGAGCTGTAGCTCGTGCTTAGAAATTGCAACAGTAGTTCAAAAGTTCAAAAAGCTTCTATCAAAGGTTACGGCCTCAATATTTATACATGATGAGGATCAAGTTGGCTTTCTCAATTAGTGGAGCTCGGCTGTCCAACTAAAAGTAAACTGTTGTTCCTGTAGAATCCGTTGGCTGCCTTTTAGCTCGGTGGGGATAGCTGTTGGAGCTCGGAGTTGGGGTGGAGATCACGAGGGAGGTCATTCAAGACTGTGGACAACCTCCCTATAAACCTGCAATGCCACCTTTGTTGTCTCCTTGTCTCCTCCTGCGTGGTCTTTGCTCCATTTAATGTCAAAAAACCTGAAATCATCATGTATTAGTCACATAGGAATAATGCCTGCCCTTCTTCCTACAAATAACACGAATATACTAAGAGATGATGCATAAGTGATAAAAGATGAAGGGTTGAGCAAGGTAAGTAGGCCAAATGAGCCCAAATTGTTACCAAAAATTGGGGCTCATCACCAGCTTCATGCGAAGGGCATGAAAAACATTTGTGAACTCTGGCACATCTTGGTCCCTTCCCTTCCCCAACGTGGTCCACTTTATGTATTTATCTTCATAGCTGTTGGCAGGGTAATATTGTTCCTTGATAGCATCTCAGAAATAATTTCAAGTGGGTGCGACTGAGAAAGGTGAGGATTACCTCTCGTCCTTTTTCTCATAGTAGGTTTCCCACTAGTCCTTGACATGGGGGGCGACTTTGAGGAGTGAAAAAGTAATATTTTCCTAATTTGAAAAGTCATGAACAAAATTATATCCTTCCAACAGATTTAACCATCTTTTTATGGTGTCTTGATCTATCTAGCCTTCAAATATGGGAATTTCAAAATTAACTTGTACCTTAAAAGGAGTGGCACCTCCAGAATCACTACTGGATGAAGATGTGTCACCTGTGGGTAGCTGCCAAAGGATCTAGGAAAATTTATCCATCATCACATTCCTCTGTTGCTCGAGGGTGTTGGGCATGGGATTCCCCAAGGCATGTTTTGGGGCTTAAAGCCCAATTTTTGACTAAGTCTATTGTAAAGACTTTACAATTTATGGGCGCAGAGCGTGAAGATAGTCAATGAGTCAGAGGGTTGTCTGCCCTCATTTTTGTAATGTAATGTCGGTTTGAGAGTTCTACCCATGGTCCACAGACCATGGGATTGTATAAGTAGAGTGAGGCTCTAAGTGTAAAAGGGGGGATGTAAGAAATTGAGGAATCAATGAGTCGAAGTACAGAGTTGTGTTTTTGGGTCGTAGAGTAGGAGAAGGCTCTGCAACTGAGTGCACAAAGGCCTAGTAGTCCACCGCTGAGTGTGTTGACCCCTGCAGCTGAGTGCACAGGGCAGGTCAAGTCTGTAACTATTGGAAACATTAATAAAGAGAAGTTTTACCATATTTCTGTGTATCTTTACCTGTTTTATGCATTGAAGTATATTGGATATGAATTGCAAGTTTACCGTTTATTTACTGCATGAACTTATATGAATGTGTTGAATCACTAAATATAGTATAAGGTATATGTTTACGCAAAGATAACTAATTGTTATAAGAAGATAAATAATATCCATGGCGTGACTTGTGGAAATAGTGCAGATCGCTTCTCCTGCAATGCGAAAGCCCCATAGCCCTTGGATTAGGGTTGCTCGAAGGTGAATATAACAAGACGTGAAGGCCTCGTAGGTTAGAGAAGTACGCAAAGTAACCTGCGCGAAGGCATTCACAGTTGGACTAAATCAACCCCTCAGACATCTCAAGGGTGCGAAACCTGGTTCTAGCATTCCCCCATACTGCTTCGGGTGAGACCTTAGTACGCGCTCCGTGGACTGTTGCCGAAAGGGCTAGTAGTACAGGGATTTGTTTGGCTAATTAACTTCAAACCTGGGTCAAGCCCCAACAAGCCAACAAATGGTTCCGCTGCCGGGACCAGAATATGCATAGAGATGTCTGATGTCGTATCGATGGAATCCAACTAAGAAATAAATTGAAGGTTGGTTGGATAGGAGAATTCACGAGTTCGTGGCAGAGGAGAACAGGAATCCGTGACTATCAAAAGAAGAGTGGTTAGACTGTTACCTGTATACAGAGATCCACAAAATTTTCTTTGCATCTTTCCCTACTGAGATGTATGAGTGGATCACAAAGTTAGTAGATAGCCAAGGAAGGTGCAAGCTCGACAGTCCTATTGTGTGGACCCCACAATTGGTGCGCAGATTGGAAGCGTTAGAGGATAAGATCACGTGTGTTGTTGATCACTGGCTCGATCGAATTATAGGAGGATTCATTACTGAGTTTGTAGTAGATACTTCAGTTAGCTATAGCGAGGCAAAACGACACTTCCTCAAAGGACCATGAGGTAAGTATGTTAAGTTTCTAAACACTTTGATTAAAATTCTACTATGTGAAAATCAGATTATGTGAATACATTGATGTTTGGGGCTATGCGAAGTGGGAGAATTTATAGAAATGAAGGTAGTACAGAACTAGAAACTAGCCCCTTGATTTCACCTCCATGAGGGGACGAGGAAGAGCTCGTGAAGGTCTCACTAAGAAGTTCGATCAATTTGATAAGGCAAAGGATTCCGCACATACCACCTCCACCCACACCACCACTAGCTTCACTACCTTCACCCTCATCTTCGCCCATACCACTTCCGCCACCATCGCGAGTCAATATGGCAAGCACGATAAAGTTTTCGGTGTTCAAGGGAGTAGGAAATGAAGATCCAGACCAGTTTTGGTTCATGATAAAAGCTGTATGGGAAGCGCAAGGAGTTACAGATGACAATATAAAGAAAGCGACATTGGTCAATGCTCTGAAGGATTGTGTGCTGACCTGGTATATTAAGCATTCTAATGAAAATCCGAGTGCGGGGATCGCAGACATCCAAACTGCACTGAACAAAGAATTTAGTAGGCTGAAGTCAGAGGCGCAGTTGATCATTGGGTTTAAGGAGATAACGATGCTACTAGGCGAGACCTCCTAGGAATTATATCAGAGACTGAAGTACACGATTCATGAAGCTAACATGACTTTGATGGATGGGCAACACCACGAATGGTTTGTAGCATCGCTAACATTTCATTTGAGAAACGTACTGTCACAACAAAGGTTAAAAACTCAGGTAGAGGCCTTGGAAATTGCGATGACGCTGCATGAGACCCCGATACAGGATCCTAACCTGGGAGTTTAGTAGTTTCATGCGCAGTTGAAAAACTTATGCCTTGAGATGCAGAGTCTAAAACAGGACAGGACAACTTGCCCGGAAGTACGCGACGGGGTATGGTGTGTTAAACGTAAGGGTCAGGGTCATGACAAGGATCACTACCCAGTGTTCATGAATTACCTTGCGAGAGGAGGACTGATGTCATTAAGACCAGAGGCCCAAGTAGGACCTAACGCAATGCCTACTTTATGGTGCACGATTTTTTAAATAGGAGGAAAGCATGCTACAGACAACTGCCAATTGTTGTAGAAGTACATGCATAATTCACAACAGTTGTTCTATAATTTCTGTAGATCAGTGGGACATGATGAGCACACCTGTAGAAGCTATAAGATGATTATGGATAGGACTCCCACCTACAGAGTTCAGGCTGAAACGCAGCCCCTTGACCAGAACACAGGAGTAGCGTGAACCGAATTTCAGGGGCATGAATGAGGCCGAGGTGGAGGAGGACCTGAAAGAGGTCACAGGCACTGATATGTTACAATTGTGGGGGGCTAGGACATTATGCGTGTGATTGCACGAATCCAATGCATCCATCATGTCTGTATTGTACTTTGTTTGATCATGAGATAGAGGATTGTCCCACACTGATAGCAAGACTGTGCGACAAGGGAGCGCTCCAACCTCCCCCGACTCAGAACCTACAAATGATGAGGTCTGAGCCGCGCGAGGAAGACCCTAACATAACATTTTTCTCCAAAGTGGGATGACAACAGTCGATGATAAAGGCAAGAAGCCTAAAGATAGTACTTGGGTTCGCAAGGATCCAATGAAAGAACCAGAGTTTGATTTAGAGCGCACTAAGGAAACCTTCATGGAAGCTAGGAAGAGCTTCACTAATGCCTCCACTTCAAGAAGCAAAGACATATCAGAGCTAGAAATGGACCCATCAATGCTCACGATGTTCTTAGAAACATGCATGAAGCTACTACGTGACAACAAGGTTGTAAAGGGATTGCAAGAACTCATAAATAAATGCGCTGGGACCGTGCCAAGAGAACCCCGCGTATTCTGGAAGATTTGAAAGCATGCGACAAGGATAGGAAGAGAAATGAGATTGACCACACAGATTAGAGAATACGATATGGACCAAGTGATTCTAGATTTAGGATCAGACACAAACATTCTGCCGAAGCAGACATGGGAGTGCATGGAAGGTCTACACTGCAATGGTCTCCTATCCAGCTACGAATGGTGAACCAACAAAAGATAATACCTATGGGGATATTGCAGGGAATCACTGTGGATATTGAAAGAGCAAGCGTGCTAGCAGATTTTGAAGTGATAGAGATTGTTGATGATAGAAATCCCTACCCTGTGCTATTAGGAATACATTGGGCCACTGACATGAACAGGGTGATAAATCTGAAGAAGTGCAAGATGATTTTTTAGAAAAATTCTCTGTGCATAGTCATACCTTTGGACCCTGCAGAAGGATCGCACTACATGGAGCCAATGCACGACTATGAAAGTGACGACGATTTAGACTGCATCTACAAGATAACCGCGCGAGAGAAACACTGGGTAAATCCTACCGCGGATGGACAAATCTCATGGGAATGAGAAAGCTCCTGTACATCGGATTCAGATGAAGAGATAGATCAATGGTAGAATTGGTTACACGAGGTAACCACGCTGAACTGCAACATGATGACAAGATCGCTCTGCTACGTATCAATAGAAGTAAGGGATCTACCTACTTATGATGGGATAAGTGAGGTAGATGCTTTCTTGAATAGATTTGAAACAGAGATGTCAGAGTTTGTCTTTACTACTCTGAATCCTGAGTAGTAAAGACAAACTCTGTATTACATAAAAACATAATCTTCTACAATGACACAATATGAGTGTTTTTCTCAAAAATTTCCAACCTTGGTGCATTACATCTTTTGTCATATATAGAGTTCGTTACAATCTTGGATTCCTTCCTCCAGCATGAGGTGAATTCGAATTTTACTTGACCTAACACCTATTGATACTTAAACAAACTATTAATTACAACTAGCTGTTAACTAATAGTCCTAGAATCCTAATACAACTAGGAGTGTAACTCCTTATTATGCTGGCAACAACATTGACTATGAAATAAATTCGATTTTTGATAGTTGCTCCTTCTTAACTTCGAACTTGGTGATGTCCATAACCCCCCAGCTGGCCCCCAATAGCTTCTCCTTCATCTACCCTGAAAACTAGGAGACTGTCCCCTGCTCTGTTCTGGCTGAAAAATAGGTGTTGGGATAGAGCTTTTATCTCCTCATCAAAAATGTATTTTGCAAAACTGAAGGAGGCTTTTTTAGACCAATCAGTGCTAAACAAAAACCTCTCTTGGTTTTTTGTAATACCTTTCCTACTGCCCAAAAACTATCTTTGAATATCAGGTGTAAACTGGAAAATTCTGATTTGTGAAAAACTGCTCCTACAACAGTTTCGTAGCGCAAGTTGAGTCATCAAATTCTCTCAGCTTATAATGAATTTTAAGAAACTAAAAGATATTTTTTTAGCTCAGTATGTTAGGAAAAATAACGTCTTTCATTTTTCCAAAATATGCTTTCAGTTGCTCAAAAAACCTCCGGGAAGTTGACTACTTAAAACAGTTTTTTCTACTGAAAAAGGCTGCTTCAGTGATTTCGTAGCGAACACAGTGTATTTTCTGAGTTTTTCACTATGAAAACTCCTAGGTGATTTCGTAGCGCATGTCAATTTTGAAACATCATTGACACATGACACCTTTGAATCAATGTGGGATTAATGATAGGTAAAACAAGATTGTTGACCTTATTTGCTAATGGGAACAAGACTCCACTCTATGTTCTAGACTCCTTAAACAAAACAATAAAAATGAATTTGACCAGGACTAATCATAAAACTTTGGAACCAAACCAATTGTCCAAAATTGAAATTTTTTCAATGATAACAATGGCTCCACTTGGGATAGTGTGCCCTTGTGGTACACTAAGAACCTGCAGTTCTAGTGCTGCTATCCATCTTTTAGAATAGAATTTTGAAATGTTGCCCAATCTTCTTTCCAAGATTTAATGATTTCTGCAAGAGGGACTCAACCTGCACCTACTAAAAAAAATGCTTAGTCAACCTACCCTGAACTTATTTGCACATTCCTACCTACCCTATCAGCTGCAATTTCCACTTTAGGTCAGGCAACATGATATTTCCAATAAAGCCAATCAATTGTCTTTTCTGATATTTGAGGCTCTTGACTGCATTCGACCTCAAAATAACCATGATAGTGAGATGACCAAATCAACTTATAATGTACCTGATCTTCATAATGCAAATGAAAATGAAATATTGGTGTGCAAAGCTTTGCCATGTATTCATTTATAGGGTCAAAGAGGACATGGTTATTTTGATGATCATCATAACATTCTACATCTTTAGACAACTGATTCTCAGCCACACACGATTTCTTTGATATGCTATCCAACTACTTTTCTGAATGATTCCCACAAACAATGTAATTTTCCTCATTATTAAGATCATTCATTGACGTAAGCTGCTACAAAGTATGACATAAAAATAAACCTTTTCCTCTGCTTGAGGATTATAAAAGCTATCTTCTAGTACTTATTCTTGGTGTTTGCAATTATTTTCATCTTCATTATGATTCAAAGACTGATAAGTCTACTGCATCTCTACATCAATCTCGGAGGATGTACTATGATTTTCATAGGTATACTGTTGTTGATTTCTATGTCGCATTTCATGGGATGTTATCCTTTCTTCTAGTTGTTGAAATGTATTGTTATGAAGAGCCTCTAAAATTTCTTCATCCATAAATTCATCATCATCATAACAATCCTCCAAATACTGAATAAGACTCAAAGAATGTTTACAGTAGTCTTTGATCAGCAATAAGGAAGGATGACATTCTTTATACATCTCATAGAATTCATCATGAAAATTAGCAAGCAAATATATTGAACCATTTTCCAAACTTTTATACCAAGACCATGCTTTTCCTTCTAAAGTGGTCATAAACATCTTCATGAGACAATCTTTAGGGAAATGAACCTTAATACTACATACATGCATATGGAACCTAACCAAATGAAGAGCAGCATTGTCTTTCTTTTCATTTTTGAATATTGGAAGATCATCTAACCAATCAACCTTTGGCATAGGATTTGGAAAACCAGGGATATGAGACCGATTCATAGGGGCATACCTGGCATTCATTCTTGTAATGGAAGTCATCTTGAAACTTCATCAAGCTACTGATATTCTAGCAATGGAGTCACCTTCCATTTTTTTATTTGATGTGTGGAGTCACCAAGGTAGTTTTGTAGCCTCAAACAGTTATCTGAGCTCTTGCTACCTTCAAAATTTTAGCCTCTAGATTTTGAGAATGAATAATATTCAGACTCCCGGTAGATGCACCAAAACGTTATCACAAAACCTAACCCTGACAAGCTGCTGATCAGGTAGACCTTGAGTAACTATTTCAAACCAACTTTTGGCTAAGGCTTAGCCTCCTCAACTTGAGAGGGCTCTCTCACTAGGTTAAAGATTTTGATAATGGATTAGATGGCTAACTCTATGAAACAAATGAAGGAGTGTAAATGGTTGAAACACAGTCAATAAACATCCATTGGGCTTATGAAGTCAGAAAATGATTAGTATGACAACAATATTAGCTGAACATGGAAGTTAGGACATCAAAAGTTCAATATATCAGTTAACACATAGAAACATGTAGGAAACATATTCTACAAATGCATGAAGGAAGTTAAAGCATTGCCAATGATTTCTAAGTATCATACATTCATACTACTGCAAATAAGGAAATGAGGACAAACATAAAACAAGCCACCATTGAACTCTTTCTTAATCCTGAGAAGTAAAGCAAAGTCTGTATTCATAAAAACATAATCTTCTACAATGACACAATATGAGTGTTTTCTCTGAAAATTTCCAACCCTTGGTGCATTACATCTCTTGTCATATATAGAGTTCATTACAATCTTGGATTCCTTCCTCCAACATGAGGGGAATTCGAATTTTACTTGACCTGACACCTATTGATACTTGTTGAACACAATCAATAAACATCCATTGGGCTTATGGAGTCAAAAAATGTTTAGTATGAAAACAACATTACCTTAACATGGAAGTTAGGGCATCAAGAGTTCAATATATCAGTAACACATAAGAACATGTAGGAAACACAGTATACAAATGCATGAAGGAAGTTAGAGCATAGCCAATGAGTTCTAAGTAACACACATTCATACCATAAGACAACCAAGCATTGAACTCTCTTTTGAATCCTGAGTAGTAAAGCCAAACTCTGTATTACATAAAAACATAGTCTTCTACAATGACACAATATGAGTGTTTTTCTCAAAAATTTCCAACCCTTGGTGCATTACATCTCTTGTCATATATAGAGTTCATTACAATCTTGGATTCCTTCCTCCAGCATGAGGGGAATTCGAATTTTACTTGACCTGACACCTATTGATACTTAAACAAACTATTAATTACAACTAGCTATTAACTAACAGTCCTAGAGACCTAATACAACTAGGAGTGTAACTCCTTATTATGCTGGCAACAACCTTGATTGTGAAATAAATTCGGTTTTTAATAGCTTCTCCTTCTTAACATCTAACTTGATGATGTCCATAACCCCCCAGCTGGCCTCCAATAGCTTCTCCTTCATCTACCCTGAAAACTAGGAGACTGTCACCTGCTCTGTTCTGGCTGAAAAATAGGTGTTGGGACAGAGCTTTTATCTCCTCATCAAAAACGTATTTTGCAAAACATAAGGAGGCTTTTGTATAACACTCGGTGCTAAACAAAAACCTCTCTTGGTTTTTTGCAATACCTTTCCTACTGCCCAGAAAATGTCTTTGAATATCAGGTGTAAACTAGAAAATTCTGATTTGTGAAAAACTGCTCCTATAGCAGTTTCGTAGCACAAGTTGAGTCATCAACATCTCCCAGCTCATAATGAATTTGAAGGAACTGAAAGAGGTTTTTTTAGTTCAGTATGTTAGGAAAAATAAAGTATTTCATTTTTCCAAAATATGCTTTCAGTTGCTCAAAAAACCTCCTGGAAGTTGACTATTTAAAACAATTTTTTCTGCTGAAAAAGTCTACTTCAGTGACTTTGTAGCGCACACAGTGTATTTTTTGAGTTTTGCACTATGAAAACTCCTAGGTGATTTCGTAGCGCATGTCAATTTTGAAACAGCCTTGACACATGACACCTTTGAATCAATGTGGGATTAATGATAGGTAAAACAATATTGTTGACCTTATTTGCTAATGCGAACAAGACTCCACTCTATGTTCTAGACTCCTTAAACAAAACAATAAAAATGACTTTGACCAGGACTAATCATAAAACTTTGGAACCAAACCAGTTGTCCAAAATTTTTTTGAAATTTTTCAGTGATAACATCGTGCAAGTGGTTACACAGAGTCGAAAAGGCAAGGTTGATGAACCTGCTCTGGGTGCCAGATTACCATCGTGCCCCAGTTACTATCTTCGTCATCAGGCAACTGCTCTGCTTGGTGCATGGTGGGTGTTTGTGGCTAGAGGAGCCCATCCCCATCACAGACCACCTAATCCATCGAATTACTTGGCTCCTGTGTAAAGGAGAGGACCCCGCAAACATTTTGAAGGGTAAGAGGAGTGATTTGGCCATCGCGGAGGCCATGAAAAAGAAATACAAGCTGGAGAAGAAAAACAGGAGCTACGCAATCTCCAACATCAACAACAAAGCAGTCAGAATTATGACTCAGATACTGGTAGGTAAGCTCATGCGAAAGTGCCGCGCGGATGAAGTGCCCGTGCCAGTGGTGGCACTTGCTGAACAGTGCATAGAAGGGGTCCAGTTTAACTGGTCTAAATTCTTGTGCAAGGAGTTCCTGGTGAATTGATGCAAGGCACAGAAACAAGGAAAAAATTTCCACTATACATGACTTCTGCTATCCATAGTGCTGGTGGCTGGGGAATTGCCAGAGGACAGCCAGTTCCCCACAATTGCAAGGGATCTCCTGGAGGCCGCAAAGTATGCTTCGCTGTGGGCCACTAAAGACGCGAACAAGATCCGTGGCAATAAAATATTCTAGGTGTTCATTGAGATGAACATCAGAATGGGGATTAACTGCAAGCCACGGTTATCACCCATTGTCTACAACAGCCTGCAAAGTTTCACAGAGTTTAAAGTGAACTTTCATCACATCTACCTCAGGGCACGCAAGGACCCTCCAAAGAAGTAGAACGAGCTACCATATATGGCCACTGATGATGTGACCTTTGACGTACTTGAGACGTGGCCACCGGAGTGGTGCGCTCCAGAAATATCTATGCTGGAAAAATATGTTGCGCAAAAGAAGAAGGAGGATGCCAAACTGCGTGTGGCACAGTTGGCAGAAAATAGATGGAAAGAAGCAGTACCAGCAAAAGTGCAGGAAGCATGGGATGTTGCGCAGACAGCAACAGAACAGAAAAAGGCCGCAACAACAGCATAGAAGGCAGCAAAGAAGGAGCACGAGGGCCAGAAGTCGCCTTCACCTGAGCAAGAGCATGAAATGGAAATAGAGGTAGAAGAGGGCGACATAGACCCACAGACAGTGTCAACACTATTGAAGTGCCAGCGACCGAGAGAGCAGATGGGGTCACGCAAGAAGGTGAAAGCATCTAATCTATTGATCGACCCAATCACCCTTACTGAGGGTGATCTGCATGATATAGGCGAGATGGTGTGAGACGTCACCACAGAGGCCCTCCAAAACATTGCGGAGGAGAATCAAATTGTGCTGGGGGCCCTCCGAGCGTAGATTTAGGAGTTGCATGTGTGCGCTCCTCAGGTTGGTACCCTCTCAACCAGCCTCGCAGTAGGAACATCGCAGTTGAGGAAATGTTGCCCGCTTGTACAACCAACACAATAGTGCTGCCAGAAGGGGCACTGGTTATAGAAAATGAGGCTGACTGGCCTACGGTTAGCACATTGAAGGGATAGGGATCAACATGGCTACGCTCCCGCGAGAGACACTCTATGTTCTGTAGGATGGGATTACTGCAGAATTGCGGGCTAAGGAGAGCCGCGCGTTGTAGGTGTTGAGTGAGAAGAAGATCAACATGGAGCAGTTGAGCTTGCAGCGCGACAAGGTCGTGTCTCAGAACAGGCAGATGGTGTAGGTACTAGAAGAAGCCTGCTAGATGGTCCCTGAGCTGGCCATCCCAATAGAAGCACTAGCAGAGGCGCACATCCAGATTTTAGCAGTAGGGGTGCATGAGGGGCGAGAAGAAATGGCCAAGGTTTAGCTGGAGCTGAACCTTCAGATAGCAAAGCTACGGTTGAAGGTGCAACCTTCAACTCCCCCAGAGGTAAGGGAACAGCGTGCCAGCGCCATTACATCGTGGCAGGAGGAGATCAGCAGTGTAGTAGGGGACTGCACTAGAATGTTGGAAGAATCATTCGAGGTCCTCACAAATCTGTAGGAGGACCCGAACATACAATGCTTATAAATAGAGGCGTGTGAACTACAGTAGAAATACGACAACGTCAAAGGGACTGCACAGACGGTGGCCCTTACTCAGAGGCTCGCGCGAATGCAACATGCCAAAGTGCTTAAAGAGCAAGCAGACACAACGTGACACAAAGAAGCAGTTTTGAAGGTGCATGTTCAACCTTGGATCGATGAGGCCTTCATAATCACAACAACAATTGAAGGAAATCTAGCACAAATGCAGGGGACGCAGGAATAGATGCAGGGGAGCAGTTCCGACACCGCGGTTTCGGAACAACAAGTACAGGAGATTCAGCAGGTAGCCGCTCAGTGCGCTGCCAACCTTGCAGCCGTCTGAGCCGAGCTGGGAGGTCTCCACACGAAGATCTCCACACCAACAAAGTGACTCAAGGGTGAGTCATGATGTTTATGTTGGGGGCCTGTTGGGCGTGGGATCCCCCCAAGGCAAGTTTTGGGGCTTAAAGCCCAAGTTTTGACTAAGCTTATTGTAAAGACTCTAAAATTTATGGGCATGGAGTGCAAAGATGGTCAATGAGTCGGAGGGTTGTCTACCCTCATTTTTGTAATGTAATGTCAGTTTAAGAGATCTACCCATGGTCCACGGACCATGGGATTGTATAAATAGAGCGAGGCTCTGAGTGTAAAAGGGGGGATGTAAGAAATTGAGGAAGCAATGAGTCGAAGTATAGAGTTGTGTCTTTGGGTTGTAGAGTATGGGAAGGCTCTACAGCTGAGTGCACAGAGGCCTAGTAGTCCGCAGCTGAGTGCACGGATCCCTGCAACTAAGTGCACAGGGCAGGTTGAGTCTATAACCATTGGAAACATTAATAAAGAGAAGTTTTACCATATTTCTGTGTATCTTTACTTGTTTTATGCATTGAAGTATATTGGGTATGAATTTCAAGTTTATTGTTTATTTACTGCACGAACTTATATGAATGTGTTGAATCACTAAATATAGTATAAGGTATTTGTTTACGCGAAGATAACTAATTGTTATAAGAAGATAAGTAAGATCCACAACGTGATTTGGGGAAATAGTGCAAATCGCTGCTCTTGTAGCGTGAAAGACCCACAACCCCTAGATTAGGGCTTCGCGAAGGTGAATATAACGGGGCGTGAAGGCCTTGCAGGTCAGGGAAGTACGCGAAGTAACCTGCATGAAGGCATTCACAGTTGGACTAAATCAACCCCTCAGACATCTCAAGGGTGTAGAAACTAGTTCCAGCATCCCCCCATACTGCTTCGAGTGAGACCTCAGTTCACGCTCTATGGACTGTTGCCGAAAGGGCTAGTAGTATAGGGATTTGTTTGGCTAATTAACTCCGAACCTGGGTTAGGCCCCAACAAGATAACAGAGGGCCTCCTCGAGCAATATTTTGAAAGGATCTCCTGCCCCCTCATCTTTATTTTCTTCTACCATGGGAGGCCAATGGGGTTTGCGAGGTTGGTATTACAAAGGTTCAACCAATTCGAGCCCTAACTCTTTATATCCTAACCTTGTTGGGGACATGCAAAGAAAAATAGAGAAAGAGCAGACCGTTATGATACCACTTATCTAGACTTATGTGGGAACGTAACAAAACATAGATATAAACATAAACATAGAGATGCAACATAAAAAAGCTTCATTTCATTAATATCAAAGAACTGAAATATGATTACATACAGAATGGAAATAAACTAGATCGGGCAATGGTAGCTTATCATTGAGAAGAGAAGTGTCAGCTACATGCCTCTGAATGTGTTTCAATGAGGCTCGAAGGCCTATTTATTATTGAGAAACAATGGAAAACCCTAAACATCCAAAAACCTAACAATAGGAGATGAAGCACCAAAACTATGGGCCCTAATGGGGTAAATTGGTACTTCAACTTCCCGAGGTCATAATTTTGGCATACGATCTTCATTTGACATGCATGATACCTCATTAGAAATATATATCTGAGGAATATAACTTTCAACTGAAAACATCAATTTAAGAATCTTGTTTGCCTGTTTTCCAAAAAAACGTCGTTTAGGGCCTCAGAATGGCTCCGGAAGTTCAGGACCTGAAAAACAACCAAAAATAGTAAATTGTGCTACAATTAAGGAAACTAAAATTGTGTTATAATTAAGGAAACCGAAAGAAACAATGGTTGTGGTCTAAGTGGAATAGAAGGGTGGCCACCAATATCCACCTGGATCACTATGTGACAAAGGAAAACCTTTCCCTTGCTAAATATCACATGGTAACCATAGTCCTCCAACATTGCAAATGAAACCAAATTCTTCTTCAAACCCAAAAAATACATTACATATTTTAATGTGAGAAAAGATCCAGATTTTGTCTGAAAGGTAATAATACCAATGTCGATCACGTTATACCTCCCATCATCTCCCATTTCATTGTGCATCTGGAGGTCCTTCTCCTCCAAGTCACTAAAGATATCTTTGTTGTCAGTCATATAGAGCGAGGCCCCACTATCTAGGTACCACACACTACTCATCATTGATGTCACCATGCAAGTGATGAGGCTGAAATCTAGCTCGAATTGTGAAGCAAGAGATTCACCTGCCGCTCCTTCTAAGGGCTTCTTGTTGGCCTTCTTGTGTGGACACTTCGTGGCATAGTGTCCCAGCTCATGATAGTGAAAACATTTAATCTTCGACATGTCCTTCTTCTTGTCGCCCTGACTAGAATCTGATTTGGAATGGGATTACCTACCCTTCCCTTTCTTCACCTTTCCAGCTAATGCACAATTCTCCTCATCATCATGCTTGGATGAGGATCCATCTCTGGTGTTCAGCCAAATCTCTTCTTGCACCAAGTCAGACTACAACCGCTCCCACTCTGGTATCTTCTCCCTCCCATTAACTGATTCCTAATAGCTATGCCAGCTCTTGGGAAGGCCTAGAAGTGCTTGGCTCACTAGGTCATCTTCAACAATTGTAGCACCATCACTTCCAAGCTCATCCTGACATTGGGTGAACTTGGTCAAGTACTTCGATATTATGTCGCCCTTCTCCATCTTGATTTTTCTGAGCTTTTCCTTCAGTGCTAGCTTCCTATGGTCACTGCTATTTTGAAAGAGGTTTTTGAAGTCCTTCCGGTTGCATATGGAGTCTCCTTACCATGGAGGTTTGAGACACTATGATCTCGAACTCCTTCTAGGATAATCCTTTTCACCTTCACCACACATTTTCTCCACTTTGCTAGATCTTGAGCATCAGTTGTTGGAGGCATAGGAATATATTTTTCTATGAATTCCTTAAGCTCGTTGTGTTACAACACTTCCTCCACCCCGTCCTTCCAAGAAATATAGTTCGAAATACCCTTAAGGGCATATTTGAGTCTTAATCCGTAGAACGACATCCTACTGGCTCTGAAGTATGATACTGCAAAATGGATTTCACCTGCAAAAGACAAAATCATATTCTCCTCTTCTATAGTAATTTTAGCTCTGATACCATGTATAAATTCCATGTAGATTCAAACTGCTAATTGTAATATGCTAAAACAATAGGCTTGAATCTACTCTACTCATCAACAGAAACAATAAATGATCGATGAAATCACAAAGCATACAAGAGAAAGAAATCAATCACACATAACACAATGATTTCCTGGGGAAAGCCACAACTAAAACCCCCTCCTATCTATATATTGCATTAGTAAAAAAATATGATAAGATTACAATGCTTTGCTCAAGCTCAAGCAAACTTTGCACTATCTCTATCTGTCTCACTACTTCCTAAACAAGCTCAAGCCAATACTTAGCCAATTTCTTACTTGCCCAAGTCCCTATTTCTTTGCATTGTTCCTCAAGGAATTAACCCCTATTTAATTGGGAAATTCCTAAATTATGAATTGTGCAATCCTCATAGTCCTTCCTATGACTACATGCACCATTTTTTTAATTTGGATGATTTTACAACTGATAATACACTGTCCCTGAACTCCAATCTCAACTGGGTCTTTCTCTGATCTAACATGCATGAGTTAATTATGAGTGAATCTTTAGTTTACTAGTTGATCACTATAGGAAGCACCACACTACACTTCAGGCTACACCACATGGTACTTCAGGAAGCACCACACTGCACTTTAAGCAACACCCCATAGTACTTCAAGCAACACCACACTGCATTTTAGGTTGCACCCCATTGTACTTTAGGCAACACCACACTGCACTTTAGGTAGCACCCCACTATACTTCAGGAAACACCACACTTGACTGCAGGCAGCACCACACTACTATACCTCCCACTAATTCCTCCATCAGTTGGAACTAGTTTAACTAACTTTAACATAGTTAGACTGAATTAATTAATTACAACTCAAAATAAACTCAATTAGTGCTCCTAATTGTAGGAGACACTCTACATGACTCTAGTTAGACCCTCAACTCGAATTAATTGATCCAACTAAGTCAAATTAACTTCATTAGCTATTACAAGTTGTCATGAGATGTGGAATTACAATTTTATTCCCAATTTAATTCAAGGTCAAAATTAGATTAGAATTTTCTTGTTGCATTTTCAACATATATTGGCCGCCATTCATTGCTTTGGTCATGAAGTATTAAGAAGCCGAACTTGGGAATTAGAGCCCTTTGTATATAGGAAAATCAAAATATTTGGAAGCACATAAAAGGTTGAAACCTTTGATATCCCGATATCTTAGTGTCCAAGTCCGTCATCTAACGAAATATTTCCCCTATTTTAGAAAAAGAATTGTCATTGTTCATACCCAAAAAGGGTTAGTTTTGTGAGCATTTTTAGTGTTAAAGGATTTCGGGATTTCTCCTGATATCCTAATATAAAAGCATTTGGATAGGTTATATGGGCCTACAGTGTAGTGCTAAGGCATATAAGAAATATCACATGAAAACTTGGATTGAAGGGAGCTCCATGGCACAGTAAGTTCTTGCATAATTCTTGGTTACATTTTGTTTGATTCAAGGAGTGTTGAGAGTTATAAAAGCATATTTCTTGATTATTATATTATAAGTGCCAAACTTAAATAAGTTTGGATTGAATGGAGCTCCATGGAATAGTAAGTTCTTGCATAATTCTTGGTTACATCTTGTTGGATCCAAGGAGTGTTGAGAGTTATAAAAGCATGGTGCTTGGTTATTATATTATGAGCGCCAAACTTAAATAAGGTTGGATTGAAGGGAGCTCACATATATCATAAAGGTAGTGTATGAGTGTTTTAAGAGTGCAAACTCAGTTCAAAGATAAATTTAAGACACTAGCCATAGTAATGTTTCAATCTCCATGCATTGATTTCATTTTATGATTCATAGAAGGAAAAATTCATTGAGACTTCAAACAAAACCCATAAATATGGATCATTGCAACTAAATGGTTGTGTTACCAATGTTCTCTGGTCGATGATTTACAAGATCATTATTGAATGGCTTAAGAACTGACCTCCTCATGAACCTTCACAAGAAATGTTTCATATTTAATGTGAGTTGTTGAATCACTAAAGAGAAGATATAGGAAGATTATCTTGTAGGTTATATTATGAGGAATGGAGATTCATTTGTGAAAGGATTGAATTAGATTTTTCCATAAAGTTCTACCTATGAAATGATAATGTGTAATCAAACTATCATATAATGTGCAATGTTATATTGTCAAGGTGAGGCTGATATAGAGTTTGTTAGTACTTAAAATATATGATAGTTCTAAAGAGTTTTTCTATATCTAATCCTAACAAAGATAAATTTTCATGTTATTAGGTATTTTATAGGAGCCATGATTTTGATGAACAAATTGGTCTTGGGATTCATCGCATTCAAATTTTTTATAACTCTCAAGTTCTCATGGCTTGAAATTAAATTAGTG
Organism: Pinus tabuliformis; assembly: GCA_031772625.1. Taxonomy (NCBI): domain Eukaryota; kingdom Viridiplantae; phylum Streptophyta; class Pinopsida; order Pinales; family Pinaceae; genus Pinus; species Pinus tabuliformis. The sequence continues at coordinate 334,869,858 of CM062810.1, read as the reverse complement.
ATGTAATTTCAATGTTGACTATGTATGGAACACTAATCAAAGATACTTTTCCTAATAACCTTACCCATTATGTGTCAAAGGCCTAATGATTAGTTTATTGGATGATGACTTGAGTATGTATTTATTGATCAAAGAACAAGGGGAATACACAAAATAGGGTGAGAGAAGTACCTCAAGCAACATGATTGATGTTGAGAAAAAATGAAAAAAGTAAAATGATTTGGTAAAGTATTAGTCATCAAGTGAAGAGTTACTTTCTCATAACATCTACTTGGTAAGATGATGGAATGCTTGACATATTAAAAGGTAAAGGAATGGCATGCTCTATGAGGAAGGATTTGAAGCAAGCTTCGAGCAAGGAAATTTACCTAATAGTTTTGAAGATAGATGTACAAAAGGTAAAATAGAATTCCTAAGTATCACTTAGTGAGCAAATTATTTTTGCTTAAATATGGGGGGAGTGCTTACTCAAGGGATGACATATGAAAGTAGTATGTTAAATTATTGAGCAAAGGCATGAAGCAACCACCAAGTACGGTAATAAACAAATGATGTAACTTTTAAGTGATTAGCATGTTACTAAGGCATCGAGCAAATCATTAGTCTGTAGAAGGATACTTATTTCCAAGCATGAATATTTTTGCTCAGTACCCTCAACAAATTGCAATGAGAACAATTTTCTTTATATTTTGAAGTATATCATGAATAATAAAATGTTGAGCATGGAGGGACCAGAAACCATTGAGTATCCAACAATTGAAATTCCAAGCCATAAAACATATATTTTTGTCTATAAGTCTTGGTTGTCTCTAATGATTTTAGGTGAGAACTACATGGATAGTGACATGACATCATTATGAGCCACATAAACATAAGCAATGACTAGATTAGTGTGTTAAGAGGGCTCAAGGACACTTGAAATATGAAGGAGGCATAATTAATGGCAACTAGCGATAGTGATGGAAGAGTTACCATCTTTGACTTTGCTAAGGTGATACTTTGAATTATTCCCAAAATCCATAGTATGCATCAATAATCAATTTTATCAATTTTTATTGTATCAACATGGAAGTATGATAAACTATTAATGAAATATTTAAGAGGTATTACAAATGAATTTTAAATTCCTTGAGGGGGATGTGATAATTGGTTTATTTAAGTAAGAAAGAAAAGATTCCAAAATAATAGATCTTGGGATGATCTCCCCTTTGACAAACACATTGCATGTTAATTTTTTGTTGTAAACAGCTACAATATTTCTTAACTTTCTCCTTTTTTCTATTTTCTAAATTTGATATTAGATGACACAACCATAAAATCATGGAGGAAACAAATATTTTAATCTATAGTGGAATTGCATTCTCTCCCCTAGATGTATGAGAATGATATAAGCTAGAAAATTGATGTTTGATTGTCCCATGTTGTTGATTAGAGATAGATTTGATTATGTATGTGCGTCTCTACCAATAGAACCACATATTTGATGAGACAACCATCAAATCATGGAGGAAATAGATATTGTAATCTATAGTGGAATTGCATTCTCCCCCTTAGATGTATGAGATTGATAAAAGTTGGAAAATTGATGCTTGAATGTCCCATGTTCCTTATTAGATATAAATGGTTAATATTGTATGTGTGCCTCTAACAATAGAATTCATGATCCATATGTTTCCTTGTTTATATTGGTTATTATGTAACTCTACATGAAATTTTATCCACTCATCATTAGTTTCTTTCGTTTGTTGTTTAATATGACCTCTGATATATCTGATCTAATGAGATTCATGGAAAATGTTGTGCCTTAGTAGATTTGTCCATCGTACATTTTAAACCCCTATATGTTGATAGAGAAGGAGGATGAAGGAGCTCTCAAAAGAAAGTAGATAGAGAAGATCGTGCAAGGATAAGGATAACGAAGTTAGTGACAAAGTGTTAGTTAATTCTTGTTTGATAAGCCTAAGTGATACATAAATTAATGTTGACATTAAATTTGTTTTAAAAAAGGCATAACCCACATTTTGATAGTGTAAAAGAATAACCCATTAACCCATTCTGGCAATGTTGTGAAGCTTAATTTTAATTGATTAGTTATGCCTTCAAATCGTCGATTATATTATGTGTTTTGCTTCCATTAAATTGTTTTGTGCTCCGAAAAAAAAAAACTTAACAGCCTCACAAGTTACATAAAAAATCCTAAAATTTCATACAATATATTATGATCTCCTTTGTTACCTTGAGACAATATTAAATCAAAAATAAAAACCCTAAGACCAGTGACTAAGAGATGCATGAACATATGACGAAGTGGTAGTTGGAAATGATTTGGGTCTATTTGAAAGTGTTGAGTTTGGAGATATGCAAGCCTTTGAATTGAATGGGCAATCAATAGCCAACAACTAACACGGTGAAGAGACAATCCACTGCCACAAACACTTGCACATTAAAATAATAATATTCAAATTTAAAATAATAATAATAAGAAACATGGTGAATTTCATTTTAAGTAACACTATAAAAGATATATGAAATTGGTTCATTTAACGATAAAATTTGTTTATATTATTTTAATGTTATTTTTTCAAAGTAATATGTTATTATTGCTTATTTATAATAATAATTTTATATGTTATTATTAAATCGTTTATAACTAATATTATTATAACAATAAACTTTATTAAACACTAATAATGTGTGAAACATTCAAAATGAAATCTTTATTAGATGTGTGATGATGAAGTATACCTTTTAAATGTAAAATTAAAAAAATAATGCAAAGCAAGCTTGAGATATATTTCATGTATCTAGTATAGGTAAGAATCTCGTACATTTTTTATTTTTATTCTCGAGTGCAATGATGAATAAATGTTGAGAAGATAAGGCAAGTTCAGTTGAATGTCATGGGAAGCTGTGTATGTCCACTTAAAATAATAAAAGTAAAAGGGCATAAATCAATGGTGAAGCATGATATTTTGTAAAGGTCAAGATTTGATAATGATGAAAACAATGTCAATGATGTTGGGCCTTACTGCCCACGTTCTCTACTTACCACATGGGATTAAATCTAAGGATTAATCATGGGTGCCATCACTATTTCCAAAGTTGGATTCCATCCCTCACACACTTTCAAGAAGCAATGATGAGGAGGGGTTGTCGTTTAGTTCAATCATGAGGGATGGGTTTCCAATACTATACTTTGTTTGTTTCCAACCAAACCACAGTGAGCATGGAATTGTCCTAGTGGAATGGTCGCAATGGACCCCTACTAGACCTTAATAACAAAGGGGGTAAGGATGGATTGTTCCTAGGCAAGGGAGACAAAGACTTTTGTAAGTGGAGACATGTTAGGGGGGCCCTACATTACCAGGGTCTCCTCCATATGGATGGGTAACACAACATGGGAATATCCCCTTTCTATTCTCGTCCTATGTCATATCCTCTATCGGTTTAGGTGAACATGTGGGCAACCATGTGCCTCTTGATATGAGGGAGACAAATCTAACCTAACATAACTATAAAACAAATAATCATGGAAATTGGGCATTCTGTTAATAGTAAATATTAAGAATTATGTACTAAATTAGTGATGGTTCGTTTATTATTATTATTTTAAAATACTATATTTTTTTATTTAATTAATGAAATAGAAAAATAGGAAATTAACATTAATTTTTCAAATTTGGAATTTTTATTTTTTATAATGTATAATTTTAAAAATGATTTTTACTTTAAAATATTTGATTTCTTTTAATTACTTAATAGATTCAAGATGATGGTGGATTTATTAACTTCATATTAAGTATAAAAAGAATTATACGTCTAATTTTATTCTAAGCAACATGCCAATTGAATAGTTAATAGATATTTTTTTTTCACATTGGGAAGTATCTTTCTCTCAATGTGAAAAAAATATATCTACTAACTATTTTATTAGTGTGTCGTTCAAAATGAAGTTAGATGTGCAATTCCTTTTATACTTAGTATGAAGTATATAGGTCTATATATATATATATATATATATATATATATATATATATATATATATATATCTCACATAATTCTATGTTAAGCAGTTAAGGAATTATGCATCTCTGTCATACTCGTTTATAATATCAACCAACCTAAAATCTTGGTCTACTAAGAGAGGGATCAAGTACGGAGTTAAGATAGATCTAAGCTAACACTCTTGCATTCTATAATGGATTACCTCAAAGTTTTAAATAGGCTTCATCATAAGAAATATGCTTAACATAACTCTATGTTAAGTAGTTAAGGAATTATGCATCTCCCTCATACTCGGTTATAATACCAACCAACCTAAAATTTGGATCTACCAAGCCTCTAGAGGGATAAAGTCCGGAGTTAAGATAGATCTAACCTATCACTCTTGCATTTCATAATGTATTTCTTCAAATTTTTAAATAGGCTTCATCATAAGAAGTATCATGGGCGTGTAAATGACCATTGATAAACCCATCAAATTAGTAACTTATATAAATATTAATTATTATTATAATTATAATATTTTAATTTTAATTTTAATGTTTACCTAGTTAACATAACATAACATTATATAAGGTCTTACATAATGTTTGACAACATCATTGCTATACTGCACTCACCTTAGCTCAATCAACAAACTCAATAAAAATATTATTGATGTTTTATAGAGTTTTTTTAAGATTATAACATACATTGTTTTTTATTTAATGATTATTTTATTTTTAATTTTAAAAGATACACATGTCAACTCTCATACCAATAAAGGAAATACACATCTCCTTCAATGTAGGTTATAAAATGTGTCTCTCAACTCACAACAACTATACTTAATATTAACAATATCTTAGAATGCTTTAATTGAAACTAACCATATATATATATATATATATATATGTTTTTATGTATATTTAACCAAATGTATATGTATTTTTGTTTTTAATTATAGCTGATATGTTTCTTAATAATACACATCTCATGTAAAGATGATTAATTTATTCCATAATAATTAATATTCACTTTAACGTAATGTTATATTAAATGTATTATTTGGTGGTTTAATTTAATGTTATATTAAGTATATTATTTGGTGGATTGTGGATATAGTTTTTGTTTTTTATAATGAATTTTTTTATCATAATTTAGTTGTCAAACTAACAACCGAATAACATCATTAGCGATCCACAAATTTAAACAGATTCATAATGAATTTAAAAATCCATATCCCGATAAGTAATTTATAAAAAAAAAATTCCGTCAAGGAGACTCGAAGCCATCAATCTCCCATGGCTGGCAGTCTTAAGCATTAAAACAAAATTCACTGTTCTAATCCATTCAACCTGGTTTAGGGTTTTCGTTAGACTACGCGTTTTCGTTTACCCCTACTCTACTCGTGGTCAAAACTTACCGTACCGTGGTAACCAGGGCAAATTGGTATTGATTGTATTGTACTGTGGAGGGGCCCACCGTAAGTACTTTTGTACGTAAATCAAATCATATGACATCGTGAAGGTACTCTGTCAATTTCTATTTCTGTTTGAATTGTAGTTTGGAGTCCGTGCGTAAGCTCTTATTTTTTACATCATTGTATGGTAACTGACGTGTGCCTTGTAACTAGTTCAGAGTTGGTTAGCATTTAAGGATATTTGGCAAGCAATTAAGACTTTGCGCTTATGTATATATGAGGATATATTTTGTTTTTTTAATGTGGAGAATGGTAGGTATATTTTTAAATAGTGGTAAAAATTTTGTAATTGAGTTGTTAAATCTTTAGTGAGATTAATTATTATTAATTTTTATTTGTAAATGTAGGGTTATTTATTATTGTTATTTAAAGGAAATCATGCTATCTAGAAGTATTTGTTGGTGATCTATAAAGTGGCAGTCTTTTCACTCTTGTCATATGTTTATGGGTCTTTGGTCATTAACCTATCTCCTTATGTCCTAGAAAGATGAGTTCTTAGCCAAGCAAAGACAATTTTAGGATACTAGCCCCAAAAGGTGTTTCCCTCTAATCGTATGCAACTCAAGAATGTGTTTCCTTATAGTTCTAAATGTTGAGAGACAAAGAAGGTGTAGAATGCTAAGAGAACATGAGTAGATAATGGGTGCAAGGAATCCATATTAAAAAAGCATGGAAACACATTGGTTGCTTATGATGCCACATTTATAGATGTAAGGGTTATTAGTATTTCATTTTACACACCTATCTTGATGTATTTACATGTTCAACATAATACACATTAATAATATTAGTGGCCATACTTTAATAAATGGTTTAAACCTATATTGCATGGGGACCCATCCCCACCAGAAAAACACTCATACCCGACGTTCTGGCATATCGGGGACTTTTACAAGGGTTGGGAAAATCCCCAATTTTTTGGTGACTTCCAAGTCATTCCCAATCTGTCTCGGGAATATTTTGGGGACTTTTCGGTTACCGTTCCGACATCCCCAGAGAAAAAATAGTATGCCTAAATCAATTTTGATTAGGCTTACTTTGCTATTTGGATGGAATTTCTTGTTGTTTTGGATGATGTTTTAGCGTGAAAAGGTTGTTGTTTATGCTAACTTCCAAAGAACACTACTAAAAATACCTCTATTCAATGGTGACATTTATTTTCTCCTCTCTTTGTCACTTAACTGTCTAAAGCCTCAATAATCCTCAGTGCTGGACTTCAACCAATAATTACTATTTCTTAAAAACAATATCCCTTTATAAATAATTAAGAAGTCTGCCAACCTTTACTTTTCGTAGCATGAATAAGGGACATAATTATTGTTCATGAAAACCTTCTAGTTTTGTCCTGAAGATAAAGTAGATCGTCTTTGAGATTGTTTCTATGTGGCACATTTAACAAGTTTCTAAACCCATTTCTATCCTATAGGAAATTTGTTGAATTGAGTTTAGCATTGTTTGCAAGGAATTATTGGGTTACTGCTTTGTTGGGTGTTGTCCTAGCAACCACATATTTTTTTCCCTCAAACAATGAAGGTTGTATGGATGTTTATTTTTGAATACAACCTCTTGTGTGAAGTAAAGGCTGCCAGCAATGACTAATTTTAGCACACTTCTTCTTAAGACTGATGTTTATAACACTGTTCTTTGCACTTACTTTGTCCAAGAATAATAAACTAGGATTCAAGACTTATTTACATGTTAGAATGATGTACATAAACCACACTATGCTTAAGGCTCTAACACACTTTGTGACTTTGCTAACTATGCCAAGCAAGTTGAATTTGTTTAACTTGGCCATATTAGTAGCAATGATTGTAAGAAAGGCCCTTTTTTCTTTCACAGGATTAGAAAAATATCTAGTGTAGTTGACTAGTCAAACTTGGCTTTTATTTGAAAAACCTAACAATAGAGAGGGTCGATTTAGGTGTTGAGATTGACAATACTAGGAATTTGAGCCAAGGTTTGATTTTGACAAAATTAGCATTCCTTCCAACATGGATAATAAGGTGGATTAGTTTACATGCAAGAATGTCAACCATAATAGTAAAATTGAATCTACTTTTGGATTTGACCAAGAATAGCAAGCAAGACAACTAGCTCTAGTAATTCAACCTAGGTTTTTTTATTGACATTTATGGCAAGACAAATTAGGTCTTTGAAAGGTAAAACTAACAAGAGTTAATGTTTTAATGCTATGCCATTTGGACTATCATATAGATGGATACCCTCCATCTAACTACCATGTGTCACACTAAGAGAATAGTTCACTTTCTCAACACTGCTCTTAACTCACCATCCTTCAACTAAAAACTTCAACTTGAATTTTAGATTTTATATTATGTATTTGGTTTTGTAATTATTAATATGAATTTCACATTTCTTAACTAGTTCAATAACTAGTTCAATGTTTATAATTTTATTACAATGATGTATTTATTATTTATGATTCATCTTTATGTATGTGATGAATTTAAAATAATAGTAATATTTAGTATTTTGTAATATATATATATATATATACATATATATAGATATATATATCGGCTCTGGGAAAATTTGGGAGTGTGCTCTACTCGTAACTAAACTCATCCCCATCTGTTATTCCAAAAGCACTGCAACATAGGTTAAAAGTTTAAAATATATATTTATTATATATATTGAGAATATATTTTCTGCTATTTTTTTAATTATAGAAATATAAAACATATTATTTTCAAATTAGATATGATATAAAAAATATATATTTTCTATTCTATTAAATTCAATCATGATTTTGCACGAGATGTAATCCATTTTCAAGAAAACTATTACTAAGATTCATTGACATTTAGATATTACAACACAATATAATGACCACACCAGCAAAACCACTATATTCATGACAACAACCATTTTAATATTTTTGATTGATTAATGACAACTCTGTTTTATCACATCTTATTACCATGGAATTAGTGCTTATCGCATTGGTATAAAATGAAACCTTGGGCAAATTCAGTTAACTACATTATCACATGAAGACATCCATTGATTTTTACACTTGCTTCATATCATAATCACCACTAGATATAAAGAGTACGAATTACTAGATATAAAGAGTACGAATGTTGAAAATTTTCTCATGGAGAATACTATAAAGTCTAGATATAAATCATCACTTAAGTATTACGTTTTTGTTAAGAAAGATATATTGAGAGCCTAGCTATGCTCAGGTTTCTGATGTACAAGCACAAGCTCAATAACATAGACAATCATAGACTTCCTAAGCTAGCTTTAACTTCCAGCCAAAATCACCTGAGGCTTAACCGAGGATGGCATAAGGACACAAGGGCCTGGTTAAACTATTGGGAGATCAATGAGAATGATGCTTTGCAAAACATAAATAACATTAAAGATATTGTTACTTCTAAGTTCAAAGAAAAATTGTGGTGTGAGAAAGATTTAGCGTCTAAAAGAAAATTAAGTTATTATAAGAAGGTCATCAACCCCACCCTTGAGGATCAAAAGTATCTCTCTATTCTAACTAGCTCAAAAAAGAAAATTAATATAGCAAAGATTAGAACGAATTCTCATGAGCTCCATAGTGAGACTGGCCGCTGGGTAGTTCCTAAAACGCCATGGATGGAAAGGATCTGCCATATTTGTGAGAATAAGAGCATCGAGGATGAAAACCACTTCCTCTTAGAGTGCCCTGCATACAACCACATTAGATCTCAATTTCACAACCTTTGTTATAATACTGACCTTTCTAGCCTTTTACAATGCCAAAATTATAGTGAACTCGGGAGGCTTCTCTCCAAGCTTTTTGAGCATCGGAATAAAATCATAAATCAAAATAAATAATTCGTCTTTTTAGGTCCGATAGATCATTATTTGGTCTCAGTGGACGTTAACAACCATCATCATCATCATCATTAGAATTGTGCTATAGGATATATATATATATATATAAAAGGTGGGTTTTAAAATATATTTATTAAAATTATTATTTAAAATTTTAAGATATTTAATTAAAGTTTTTTAGATTCAGTTGTATTTTTTTTTAAGAATGAGAATTTTTAGAAAATTGGTAACTTTAAAAGATTGGTCGCCCGCTATCATACTAAATATAATTACTTCATAAATGCATCAAATGGGAGGATTACAATATGTCTATAAACACTTGAATTCACATTTTAATTTATTTTGTGAAATAATTTACACCAATAAATATTAATAATATTATAATATTATAAAATATTCAATAAATAATTAATATGGATAATTTTGAGAATCATTGGTCCTAAATAGTATCATTTAAAAAAATTTACCACTTTGAAAGAAATATGATAAGTGGATGGTATTAGTTAATATTTATCTTAATATTTAATCTTTTATTTGGAAAACAAACTCTAAAAAATAAAACATTTATATTTAATGTTAAGAATTAAATTATTATTTTTATCGTGATTTTATATGGTTTTGAGGTTTGTGTTAGCTTTTGGGGTTTCTCCAAAAGTATCTATGTTATATTTGGGGTGCTACGTGAGGTTTCAGGTACATGGTGTATGTTTAGCCTTTGGATGGTTTGAAATACATTGGTGCATGGGAGATGTTTCATGATGGATTTGCATAGTGGAGATAGCTTACATAGTGATTTCTTGGCCTTAGTCATGTGCTAGCTTAGTATTCTTCCCTTGTCCATTGGAGTTACCTTGCTTGCTACGTGGACCTAGTTGTGATCACATGGAAAGATTCACTTACTTGAAGAATCCCCTACTTGGGAGGAGGAGCATTAGGAATCCTGGAGGAGGGCATCAAGCCCTAGATAGCATGGGGTTTCTTGGATTCATATTTGGAGGATTGATGTTTTCTTAGGGATGCTTGGACTATGATAATGTTCCTTGAGGGAGTGGATGACCCAGTGGAGAACATTGTTATTGAGGATCAATGGACTTTGTGGAGGCTTATGAAGGAGAAATGTGGATATATATTGGGTAGCTACATCATCTTGGAGCCCATATTGTGTATGGCATCACCTTGGAGCATGAAATGTGTCTTTTGGAGTGGAGTGTGCTATCAGCCTATTTTGATCCATAGGGTTAGTACCTATGAATAATTATGATGATTGACCACTTGCTATGCCTTGAACACTCTTTTTCCCAGTGTTATGTCACAATTGCATGAAGCCCAGCTTATGCATGTGGTTGTAACCTTCCAACTTCATGGAGGAAACAGTATCTGTGTGGTTACAGCCGAGATTTCACTATTTTGTGTGTGTGATTGATAGACTTGTTCTAGAGACTTATGGTTCCTAGGAGACCAGTTCGACTCATCATATTATCCTATCTATTGGAGCTGGGTAGGACTCATTATTGATAAACTTCTCTAATTTATCTTGGTCCTAAGTGTCTACATTCATCCTCTTAGGAGTCCTCTTCTTCCTATTTATATTGGGCCATCTTAGAGGATGAGGCTAGTTTTGGATAACCAGAGTTTTGGAGAGTGAGCTTTACAGAGTCTATGTTGCCATTGTGATTCATTCTTCATTATAAGACTTTGTCAGGATGAGAAGAGTATAACCATAGATTGAATTATATTTATATACTTTCATTTATATAGTTAATGAAATCTATGTTCCTTCCCCTAATATCAGTATTTGCAGTGATTTGTATGTGTAATTTCTACATGTTTTGAGTTGACAATCTTTTGCAGAAGATTACTTGTCATATTTGTTTGTTTGTGTTTGTGTGGAGGCTTTGAATTTTAAGTAGATGAAAGGGATTGCTTGATTAGAGTGCAATGATTCTACAACAAGCCCAAAACCCTTCACAGACCTGCGAGGACGCAAGGTACTCGCTCATCTCTTATAGCATTAGAAATTGCATAGAAGTTGCATGCATGGCCATCTGATTTGGGAAAAAAAAAATTTATTGTCTTAGTCATTCTTTTTGTTGTCTAGTGATCTCAATTGGGCATGAGATCATGGAGCAATAGCTCCTCAGATCTATAATTTATAGCGACAAAAGTAGTGCTTTCAATGAGAGAATTATTTTTCTTTGGCCGCTCTACTTTGAGATTTCTTTGATCTTCTCCTATTCTGGTTTCTGGGGCTCTCCAAAATTTTTCTGATCAATTTCTATTGTTTTTGGGGTTTATTTTTCTAAATATTGGCTTTTATTTCCTCTTATGTTTGAGTTTTTTAGAAAAAATGGATTTTTTCCACAACTACATGCACAAAGCTTTATCTATGCAGTTGTAAGGCTTTGATCGCTACCTTGTTGTTTCAAGTATGCAGTTGTAACCACACTTAGCATGGATCATACATGTGGTTGTCCTTGTAGCCTTGAAAACTTAAGGTCTACTCTCTGATATTTGTTGCTCCTGATCTAAACTTGTTTCTAGCTTTCTGTTTGCAATCTAGATCTGTTCCAGGTCTATTTCTCCTAATTCATTTCCTTAGATTGGATTTTTCTTTGTTGAGAGAGTCTTTTGGTGTGTCAGGGATTTTCATATTTCTATTCTCTTTTCGATCTATTGTAGATTTATTATATCTATGATTTTTGTTGCTGCTAATTGCTAATACATCTCTGGTCTGAAGCCATATTATTTGGGGTCTTCCATTGCTTGTGTTCTTCAAAGTTTTCCTTGAGGATATTTTGTGCTTGGGTTGAGGCTAGTGTCCTCATCTTGAGATCTCATATTTTCATATTTGTTTGTCCGCTTGAGTGACTGTTTGAATTTATGTTGCATTTTTATTTTGCATCTTTGTTGCCTTTCTTTGGATTTTATCACTTTTGTTGAGTGATTTTTCTTATCTTTGCTTGTTTGTATCACAATTGGTGGTGTTGTGTTTGGTTGTGCAACTGTCATCTAAAAAAGTTTATTTGGGTGTGCCTTGTTTGTCTGTTACCAGTCCCATTTAATCTTTTTTAGGCCTTACTGCCTCTAGGATTTGGTTTTTACCTCTGTATAACATTGACCCTTGTTGAATCATTATGCTACGACCTTAGCTTGTTGACATTGCCTTCCTTTTTCACTTTTAGATTTCTCTTTGATTGCTTGAGTGTACGTATTTCTTTGGATTTATTTTCCTAGCTTTGACACTTTTGAAGTGCTTTGTGTTCTAGCTTGGGGACTCTTCTTTAGCCTCTTTTCAGTTGATTTGCCTTTTCTGGTTTCTTTCGGGTTAATTTTTTATAAATTTGGGGATTTGAATTTAATGAAAGGTGCATTATCATAGGCATTGGTGTGTTGTGAAAAACTATTACCCTCCTATAGTTAGCATTCATTGAAGTGAAAAGAAGAATTTACATATAGCTAAATCGGGTTTGCTAACAAGATTCATTCACACCATCTCAATTTCACACCCCATCCCAACTGTATAAACAACAACCATTTAAAATTAATGCGATAATAAAAAAAACTAGACTTGCCTTTTATTTTTATTGGTAACACACTAAATTTAGCTTAGGCTAGGGTCTTTGAGATAGGAGTTTGAGTCAACTTCTCCAAGACTACAAAAAAAACTTAGAAAGCATGGGTTAAGGAGTTAAAATCCTTCATCATCCCATGACAAATTCGGAGCGCATAAGAAGCCTAGTTCAAAGGGGGTTAGGCTAGGTCACATTGCGAGCGGTTCTCCTCAGGGCCACCCACCTTGTGGTAGGGAATCCTGTGTTGTGGCTGATCACCAAGAAGCTCAAGATTCATGCACCCCTGTGGGATGGAGGTACCATAGTGGCCATTCCTAGGAAAACTACCCTATAGGTGGTGGTTGTGGGAGGAAACCATACCTCTTCCTTACCTTTCTCTAAATAGCTCTGCTTGAGAAATTAGGACCCCGCAAGTAAGAAGTCCCTTGGAAGGCCATCTGAAACATAAACTAGGATTGGTTTGCATGTGTGTTTACCTTCTAGGACTTTTCGAGTACATGTTGTTTGGTTTGAGTCAGTAGCCTTGGCCTTAGGGTGTTTGCACTAACATAATTGTGTTAATTTATAATTTTTCACCTTGACTGAATATAGTCATCGTCAGTCACGTCATATTCACAGTTTTCCTCCTGAACTAGGTGGAATCTCTAATCCTACATAGAGAGTGCATTTTGGTGCTCAAGACCCTTATCAAACCATAGTTGTGGAGTCTATACCTAGTCCTTCTAGTAGAAATTTGATTTCCATTGAAAGATTTGCAGATGACTTAGCTTCTCCTGCTAATACAGCTTTGATCGATCTGCTAGGACCTTAGTTATTGCGGCTGAACCCTTACGATTCTACACCTACCTATACTTAAGTCCCCTTGTTAGTATTCTATCTTATGACAAATTCTGATTCATCTTTACCTTTTGCATCAACAATTTCAGATACCATGTATTGCCACTGCTTAGTGCCATTGTACCTACTCCTCCATCTATGCCTCTCACATCTTCTTGGGGCATTCCACTAGTCTCATCTATATCTCCCACAAATTTCCCTATTATATCCATGCTCGCTCCACCATCTACACCGACCATGGTCATTAATCCTAGTCAGCCGGTAGGGTCAGGAATCTTCTACCCTAACTTTTCTCAACCTATGATTCTTATTACTCAGTCAGGCATGATAAATTTTGGAAATGTGTGGGGATGGGTCAGTTGCCCCTACCCATCTTGGGGGCAAGGCTACTTCAATTATGTCACAAGCCTAGTATAGTTCATTGTTTGGAGGGACACCAACTTCTATTACTTTTCTTGGAATGACTAGTTTACCCTGGGGAAACCCTGCCTCTAGTACCATCACTTCTATGAGTTACTCTCGTTGTGTCAGTGCTACTGCTCAAGCAAGTCCATCATTTTCCATCGTGCACAACCTTGTTAGCAGTCATGCTCCCGAGGGTCCGTTACTCTCTTGGGGAACTTACCCTCGGGGGAAACATCCTTTCATTAGTCATCCTCACCCATCAGTTATATGTGAGGGCAAACCCTTACCAGAGCCAACAACCATTACATCATAATACCTATATGGGGTGACCACAAGGTTGGTCGGGTAATTATCTTGCCTATGAACTATTTAGTTAATTACACAATCCATTTTTATCCTCTCACGATTTACAGGATTTGACTAAGTTGACAAACAAACCTATTAGACACAACCCTTGGTGGCCACCTAATCCCATTAAATCACCCTTTTATATCCCCAAATTTGAAGGAAATCCCGGAGAGAATCCATCCACTCATATCACCGCATATCACTTGTGGTGTTCATCAAACTCTTTAGTGGATGATTCAATTAAATTACGTTTGTTACAACACACTTGAACTAGGGATGCTAGTAAATGGTACATGAAATTGGACACAATATCCTTTAGTGACTTTTCATCCTTAGCTCAAACCTTTTTGATGCACTTTCAATTGCCTACGAGGTAAGATATCAATTCTGATCTCTTGTCTAACTTTAAACAAGATGACGCCACCTTGATTTTCGATCATATACATGAGTGGCACTCTCACAAGAGGTTGGTTAGAACCAAGCTTACTGATGAGATATTGCACAAATGGTTCATTCAATCCTTGAGACCTCAAATCGCCAAATATGTGTCTATGTTTCGAGTTTTCACTAAGGATAAATCTAACTTAGCGTCCCAACGATTGGATTTGATTTATTCACAGTCAAGTACGCTTTATGAAGTACTTCCTAATTCTCCTAGGCCTTCCATTGACCCACCCAAACCTACGCCTAGCCCACACACTGATGGTGTGATTGGGTTTGTTTCTGATTCCGTGAGCCAACTTGTTGCTCAACTTGGGTGATTGATCATTACATCACAAGCCCCAACTAGTGTGTTTGGCTGTACAAAAGCATTTTATTCTAAGAAATCCACCGATGATCTCATGGTGAAGTCCACAACACCTAGGAAAAACCAACAAACTAGTGGCAAAAAGAATAATAAAAATAAACAAAAAAATCAAACTACTTAGGAATCTCAACCAAACCTGCAAAATCAGGGAGGGGGCATGACTAAGCATCGTCAAAAGATTAAGTTCCCTTGCAAAATTTGTAAAGGTGAACATTTAACTCACAATTTCCCTTGAATGGGGAAGCTTCTCCTTTGACTACTCTTGCTCCTCCTTGCCTTTGCACCACCAATCTTGGAAGTTCTCTCTACCTCTCTTCTTCAAGACACAATGATAAAATGAGGAGGTATGGGCTCTTTTTATAACATTTTTTGGAATCTTTAGAGAATATTCCTATTTTTTATTTATGATCTTGAGAGGGGTTTTTCTTTTTAATTCTTTTTCTTAGTCAATTTTTTGTAGGATTGTGGTGAGCTACCTATTAGTGTCACTTTTTAGGGGTCTCATTTATGACAATGGGCCTGAGGTATGTTTCCTTTACTGGCATATAGGAGTAGGTAATTTTCGCCATCATTGTTTCATTTTGACTATTAGTGCCATTTTAATGCCTTAGGTTTGACCCTGTCAAGTTGCGAGGTTATCCATCTTCCTTTATACATGTCGTCGCTTACCGGTAGATATTATCTGGTCATGGATACCCTAGTTAGCATCCTGTTGTCATGTTGGTGTCCATGCAGTTGACTTTCTCCTCTTTTCGGAATTCCTCCTTTTGACCCACCATGACCTAGAATCTGATCATCATGTCCCCTTCTTTCTCTTATTTATGGCTATACCCCGATAGGATTTTGTTGGGAATGGAATCCCCCAAGGACAGTTTTGGGGCTAAAATCCCATGTTTTGGGTTGAATTTTGTAATAAAATTGTAAAGTCTCTACATTTTGTGGTCGCGGAGCGCGAAAGTGTCATGAGTCATAAAGGGTTGTCCGCCCTTAATTTTGTAAAGTAAAGTTAGCTATAAAGATCTACCCATGGTCTATGGACCATGGGATTGTATAAAAAGACCTAAGTAAGTAAGCTCTAAGTAGTTTAGATGAGTCATAAGTTGTAAGGAGTCATGAACGATAAGGAGGAAAGACTAAGTTTCAAGTTGTAGCGTAGGTAGAGGCTTTGTAACTAAGTGCATAGAGGCCTAGGGTAGAAGTCCGCAGTTGAGTGCGCATGATAGATAGAGTCTGTAATCATTTGAAGACATCAATAAAGAGAAATATTCTACAAATTTTGTGTCTTTGTTTCCTGTTAATGCATCTTGTCATATTGTGTATGCAGTTCATATATAATACTTATGGGATGCACGAATGTATGTAATTATGTTGGATAATTGAATGCAAATAAGGATATCTATTTACGCGGTGCTAAGTGTGATTACCTAATAAGATAAGTAAGATTCTTAAGATAACTTGGGAATCTTTGCAATATGTTGCCTTAGCAGCGCGAAAGTATCTGAACCGAAGGTTAGGGCTATGCGAAGGTTAGTCGTACCCTTTCATGGAGGTATCGAAGGGAGGGATAAAGGGCTAGGCAGACAGAGCCCTAGAACTTAATGACCTGTGTGAATGCAGGAATAGATGGAATAAACCGACATCACGACCATCTTAGGGTGCAGATACTTGGTTCCAGCATCCCCCCATACTACTCCGATTGAGACTCCGGTCCACGCTCCACGAGCTGATGTCGAAAGGGCTAGTAGTGTAGGGATTTTTTGGCTAACTAACACTGAACCTGGGTCAGGCCCCAGCAAACCAACAAATGGTTCTGTTTCCAAGACCAGAATCTACATAAGAGATATGTGATTTCGTATCACTAGAATCCAACTAAGAAAGAGATCAAAGATTGGTTGGATAGGAAGATCCACGAATTCATGACATAGGAGAACAGAAGCGTATGATTGACTAAGGAACAATGGCTGGACAGGTACCCAAAGACATCAAAGACATCTTGATGGATAATGAGGATGTGGGAATATATGTGGAGGAAGTTGAAGCCCAGGGTGCTAACCCTATCACTCGGTTGCCTGAATATGTCCCTCCACGTAAGGGAAAGGCCAAGGTACCAAAGGATATCAATGAGAGATAGACCCCCTTGCAAACCGCTCTGTTGCCAGATGAGATTGTTTTTGAGGGACCACACCTAGCGCGGGTTCCTCTATTAAAAATCGAGTACTGAGACTTGGTTGATCATGATAAGTTCCCACACCTGGCGACTGAGCATCTGATGCATTGCATCATTTATAAAACCACTAGAATGACCGCATTGGAGCGGCGGAGGTGGCTTAGAGGACTAGACAACACAGGGTTGCTCAACCCGATTTGGGTGCCACAGTACAACCACACCCCGCTTACAGTATTGGTCATCAAGCAACTGCTATGCTTGGTGCATGATGGGTGTCTGTGGCTAGAGGAGCTAATACCAATCACTGAAAGGTTGATCCATAGGATCAAATGGTTGCCTTACACAAGAGAAAATTCAGCCATGATATTTGGCGGAAAAGGTGGTGAGCAGGCCCTTGCGGAGGCCATGAAATAGAAGTTCAATTTGGTAAAGAATCCACGTGGATATGCCATATCCAACATCTATGACCCTGTTGTAAAGGTGGATATGCAAATTTTAGCAGGGAAGGTGATGAGGAAGTGTTGCACCGATGAGGTGCTGATGCCTGTCATCACGCTAATAGCCCAGTGTGCCAAAGGAGTCTAGTTCAACTGGTTGAACTACCTCCGCGGTGAGTTCCTAGCAAACTGCTGCAATGGATAGGAGCTCAACAAGACATTCCACTACGCATGGATCTTGTTGTCGATTATGCTGGTAACATGGGAGCTGCCAGAGGACAGCGAATTCTCTTTGGTCGCACCAGACCTACCAGAAGCGGTGAAGTATGCTTCACTATAGGTGACCAAGGATGCACAACGAATCAAGGATAACAAGATCTTCTGGATCTTGATGGAGATGAACATCCGCATGGCCATCAATCACAAACCATAGTTGTCACCTATGGTCTTTGCCGACCTGCAAGGATACACAAAGTTCAAAGCATATTTTCACCATGTGGCCATCAGGGCATGGAAGGACCCTGTGCAGAAATGGTATGACTTGCCTTACCTAGCAACGGATGACACCATTGATGCAGTACTTGATCGATGGCCGGCAGAGTGGTGCACCATAGCAGACTTTGCGGTGGGAGGAAGCAAGTCCACCGCGCAGAGAAAGAAGGACGCAGCCAAGCTCAAAATGACGTAGTTGGCTGAAAAGAGAAAGAAGGAGGTTACTAACAAGGCCTAGGTGGAGTGCGATGCCGCTCAGCAGACAGAGAAGAAAATGGGTGGAATAGAGCGAGGCTCTGATAAAGGCACAAGGTCGCCTTCACTTGAGATAGAGGAGGAGGCGGACGAGCAGACAGAACAACATAGCGTGGACCCATAGGCGACATCCTCCCGCATCAAGAGTCCAAGGGAGTAGGAGAAAGGAGGGTCTAGGAAGAAATCAAAGGCTACTAAGATATCACTAGACCTAATCACGCTAACAGAGGGTGATTTGCATGACATCGGTGACACGGTGCGGGATGTCACTGTGGAGGCCCTAAAATAGTTTGAGTAGTAGCAACAACTAGTATTGGGGCTATCCAGACATGTCTGTAGGAGCTGTAGACCCACACGTCACAGGTTGGCATGGTGTCTACCAGCCTTGCTCTCAGCACTTCAGAAGCTGATGAGATGTTGCATGCGAAGGTCTCTAGCGTGATAGTGCTGCCTGATGGAGCATTGACCATGGAGAATGAAGCTAATAGGCCCACTTTCAGTGCCCTCAAGGGAGTAGGGTTGAATTTGGCAACGCTCCCTGGTGAAGCGCTCCACCTCTTGCAGGATGTACTGATTGCAGCGCTGAGGGCCTGTGAGCACCACACCCTACAGGTGATTAGTGAACAATAGATTAACAATGAGTAGATGGCACTACAGCGAGACTCTGCCATTGCCATTGTGACCGAAGCAACCAACCAAAACAAGCGTATAATGCAGGTCGTTGAGGAGGCATGCCAAATGGTCCCAGAGTTGGCCATTCTTAAGGAAGAACCAGTCGAGGTGCACGTTCGTAAACTTGCCACGGGGTTGCGTGAAGCACGTATAGAAATGGCGAGGGTTCAATTGGAGTTGAACCTGCATATCACAGAGTTACAGTTGAAGGCCTAGCCTTCAACTCTACTAGAAGTAAAGGAGAAGCGAGCAACCGCTGTCATAGAAGCAGTAGCGGTGGTTGACAGTGCAGTAGCAGACTACACGCATCTTTTTGAGCAATCATTCAAGGTCCTAATGAGCTTGCAGGAGGACCCTAATGTACAATGACCAGAGATAGAAGCGTGCGAGCTATAGCAACGCTATGATGAGGTCAAAGTAAAATCACACACCGTCGCACTCACACAGAGATTGGCGAAGCTGCAGGAGGCCAAGCAGCTGAAGGAACAGGTGGATGTAGCGCTGCACAAGGAAGCAGTGCTGAAGGCATGAGTGAAGCCCTGGTTGGATGAGTCTTACACTATGACAGCCTCCATTGAAGGAAAGCATGTGACTCTGCAAGAAACTCAGCAAAAGATTTAGGCCAATAGTTTAGGAGCAGTGACCGAACAAATGGTTGAGGACACGAAGCAGGCAGCCGCACAATGCATTGTTGAGGTTGCAGTCATACGAGTCGAGCTGGGAGGTCTTCGCGCTAAGATCTTCGTGCCTTCTGACTGACTCTAGGGCAAGTCACAATGTTTGTGTTGGGGGCCTGTTGGGAAGAGGATCCCCCAAGGACAGTTTTGGGGCTAAAAGCCCATGTTTTGGGTCAAATTTTGTAATAGAATTGTAAAGTCTCCACATTTTGTGGTCACAGAGTGCGAAGGTGTCATGAGTCATAAAGGGTTGTTCGTCCTTAATTTTGTAAAGTAAAGTCGGTTGTAAAGACCTACCCATGGTGTGTGGACCTTGGGATTGTATAAAAAGAGCTAGGTAAGTAAGCTCTAAGTAGTTCAGATGAGTCATAAGTTGTAAGGAGTCTTGAGCGATAAGGAGGAAAGACTAAGTTTCGGGTCGTAGCGTAGGTAGAGGTTCTACAGCTGAATGTGAAAAGGCCTAGGGTAGAAGTCTGCAACTGAGTGCGCGAACCCCTGTAGTTGTGTGCGCAGGTGGATAGAGTCTGTAATCGTCTGAAGACATCAATAAAGAGAAGTATTCTACAAATTCTGTGTCTTTGTTCCCTGTTAATGCATCTTGCCATATTGTGTATGAAGTTCATTTATAATACTTATGGGATGCGAGAATGTATGTAATTATGTTGGATAATTGAACATAAATAAGGATATTTGTTTACATGGTGCTAACTGTGATTACCTAATAAGATAAGTAAGATTCTCAAGATAACTTGGGAATCTCTGCAATATGTTGCCTTAGCAACGCAAAAGTATCTGAACTGAAGATTAAGGCTATGCGAAGGTCAGTCGTACCCTTTCGCGGAGGTATCAAAGGGAGGGATAAGGGGCTAGGCAGACAGAGCCCTAGAACTTAACGACCTGTGAAAAAGCATGAATAGAGGGGATAAAACAACATCATGACCATCTCAGGGTGCGAAAACTTGGTTCCAACATCCCCCTATACTGCTTCAGGTGAGACTTCGATCTGTGCTCCATGCGTTGATGCCGAAAGGGCCAGTAGTGTAGGGATTTGTTTGGCTAACTAACGCTGAGCCTCGGTCAGGCCCCACCAAGCCAACAAATGGTTCTGTTACTGGGACCAAAATCTACATAAGAGATGTGTGATGTCTTATCACTGGAATCCAACTAAGAAAGAGATGGAAGACTAGTTGGATAGGAAGATCCACAAATTCGCGGCGTAGGAGAACAGAAGCTAGTGACTGACCAAGGAACAATAGGTGGATAAGTACCTATATACAGAAATACAGGAGATCTTTTTCTATTCCTTTTCGGTTGAGCTATACAAGTGGATCATGAAGTTAGCAGATAACCTAGGAAGGTGGAGACTTGATGGTCCTATTGTTTGTACCCCGAAGTTAGTACAGAGATTGGAAGCCTATGAGGATAAGATCGCCTGCACTGTCGATCATTGGCTAGATTGCATCATAGGAGGAGTTGTGACTGAATTCATGTTCAATACCTCAGTTAGCTATAGCTAGGAAGAGTGACACTTTTTCAAAGGTCTGCAAGGTAAGTACTTGAAATATTTTAATATCTGGATTAAAATGTTATTGTGCAAAAAGTGGGTTATGCAACTACCTTGATGTTTGGAGGAAGCAAAAAACTTATAGGAACGAAGGAAGAAAGGGTCCTAAATATAGTTCGTTAATTTCACCTCCACGAGGTGACGAAGAGGGAGTATCGTAGGCTTCCCCACGAAGTGCTATTCAGTTAATAAGACAAGGATTACCGTGACTGCCAACTCCACCCACACCACCTCTAACTTCACCATTGTCACCTACAACTTCACTCGTACCACCTCCACCTCCACTGTGGTTTAGCATGGAAAATTCAGTGAAGTTTCCTTTGCTTAAGGGCTTGGGAAATGAGGACCCAGACCAGTTTTGGTTTGTGGTGAAAGTTGTATGGGAAGCTCAAGGCGTTACAGATGACTTCTTAAAGAAGGCAACACCGGTTAGTGCGTTGCAGGATCATGTGCTAACATGGTACATTAAGTACTCTAATGATAACCCAAAGGTTAGAGTGGCAGACATTTAGACTGCGTCGAACAAAGAATTCAGTAGTCCTAAATTTGAGGTGCAATCGATTGTGGGGTTCAAAGAAATCGCGATGAAGCCAGGCGAGACACCATGGGAATTAGATTAGGGGTTGAAGTATCAGATCTACGAAGCTAATAAGAACTTGATAGATGAACATCATCACGAGTGGTTTGTGGCTTCGCTCCTGAAACACCTAAGGGTTGTGCTATCACAAAAGAGGATAACGACCCAGGTAGAGGCCTTGGAGATTGCAATGGGACTGCATGAAACACTAATGCAAGATCCAAATTTGGGGGTTCAACAGATCCATGCGCAGTTGAAAAATATTTTCCTTGAGATAAAAAGTTTGAAGCAGAACAAAATAGTTTGACCAGAAGTGCACGAAGAGGTATGGTGCTTGAAATGCAAGGGTCAAGGGAATGACAAAGACAATTGCTCGGTCTTTGTGAACTACATGGCAGGAGGAGGATCGATGCCTTTGAGGCTGGAATCTCAAGCAGGACCAAGCATGGGGCCTGTGTTGTGGTGCTCTATATGTCAGGTAGCAGGAAAACATGCCATGGATAACTGTCATTTGCTGCAGAAGTTTGTACAAACGCCACAACAACTGTTCTACAACTTTTGTAGTTCAGTAGGGCATGATGAGCGCAATTGTAGGAGCTATGAATTGATGATAGATATAACAACTACCTATAGGGTTCAGGCAGAAATGTGGTCCCCTGACCAGAGCGCGGGGATGGCATGAACATGCATTCAGGGGCACGGACAAGGCCAGTGTGGAGGAGGACCTGGCAGGTGGGTGGGGACAGCTGATTTGCTACAATTGTGGAGAACCAGGACACTATGACCATGATTGCACTAACCCAATGCGTCCGTTGTGCGAATATTTCACTCTGTTTGATCATGAGATGGAGGACTGTCCTACGCTGATAGCGAGGATATGTGACAAAGGGGTGCTACCACCTCAGATGACTCAGAACCTGCAGATGATGAGGTCTGAGCCTCGTAAAGAGGATCCGAATGTGAATATAGTGCTCCGAAGTGGAATTGCAACAGGAGATGATAAGGGGAAACAACCCGAAGACAGTGCATGGGTTCGCAAAGCTCTGGCGAAGGAGGCTGACTTTGATTTGGAGTGCGCACATGAAACATTCATGGAAGCAAAGAAGAGCTTCGCTGAGGCCTCCACCTCAGGGAGCAAGGATAAGCTTGACCAAGAAATTAACCCTTCTATGCTTATGACCTTTCTAGAAACCTACATGAAGTTGTTGCGTGATAGTAAGGCTGTGAAGGGATTACAGGAGCTTATAAAGAGATGCGTCAGAAACACTCAGGTTGAACCACATGTTGTGCAAAATATTGGTAAGCATAAAACAAAGATAGGATGGGAGATGAGACTGACTGTGCAGATAGGAGAGTATGAGATGGATCAAGTTATTTTGGATCTGGGGTTAGATGCGAACATCCTACTGAAGCAGACATGGGAATGGATGGGAAGACCCATGCTGCAGTGGTCTCTGATTTAGTTAAGGATGGAAAATTAGCAGAAGATCATGCCCATGGGGCGGTTGTAAGGGTGACTGTAGATATTGAAGGCGTGAGCGTGCTGGCTGACTTTGAAGTAATAGAAATTATGGATGATAGCAACCGCTACCCTGCACTCCTTGGAATTGATTGGGCTACTAATATGAATGGGGTAATAAACCTAAAGAAGCGAAATATGATATTTGAGAAGAAATCACTATGGCATAATAGTACCCCTAGATCCTGCAGAAGGATCGCGCTATACTGAACCAGTTCGCGGTTATGAGAGCGATGACGATCTAGACTGTATCTATAAGATAACAACGTGAGACCAAGATTGGGTGAATTCAATAGTGGATGGACGAATTACATGGGATTGTGAGAGTTCCTGCACCTCGGACTTTGATGAAGAACTAGATCATTAGTAGAACCAGTTACATGAAGTAACCACACTGAGCTGTAACATGATGACCTGGTCGCTGCGCTGTGTGTCATCAGAGGTAAGGAATCTGCCCACTTATGATGGCTTGAATGAGGTCGATATATTTTTGGATGCATTTGAGAGGGAGGTACCAGAGAAGTAGCGCTTCCAAGCTTTGGACTGGGCACTGCGTGCTATGCCCGCAAGGTGGTGAGGTATGCACAAGGGAAGCTTTGATGTTAGGTGCGAGTGTATAAGGATGATGAGAACACGCTTTGGGAAGCCGAAGGTATGAATAACAGAAAAATATGATGGGCAAGATGATTCGCGCACACACTTGGCCAAATGGGCTCAAGCTTATGGAGAAAAGCCCCAATCTAAACAGGTGCACTTGTTCTATCACACCCTGGATGTCATCCTGATGAACTGGTACTTAGAAATAGAGCTCCGCCATGGCACATGTGAATGGGATATTCTACGCAAGGGATTCATAATGACATTCAACTTTGAAGACGGGTTTGACTATATTGACAAGGAGCTACAAGAAGTAAAAGAAGAAATCTTTAGGATACCACAGGATCCCTTGGACCTGATTCAGCCTTGTTAGGATACTCAGCTGAGTCATGCACTAGAATTCTATAATGTAACCACTGAAGAAGAAGATGAGGATCCGCGAAAGGTTAACATCCCTAAAATAGAAGGTCACCGCGAGGTTGAAGGACTGTAGATTGAGAATGCTGATATAACCGCGCCGCTAAAAACGAAACAAGTAAATATTGGTATGGAGGAAAAGCCCAAATTCGTGAAGATTGGAGATTACTGGGATGACGCGACGGTGGATAAAGTTGCTGAATTGCTCTGTGAATACCAGGATTTGTTCCCTACCAAGTTTACGGGTTCAAAATGGGATAATCGGGGACCTAGATGTTATGAAGATCATGTTGAAGCCCGACGCACAGTTGGTTAAGCAAAGACCTTACCGTCTCAATCTGAAGTATAAGGAGAAGGTCCTCTTAGAGCTAGATAAGATGCTCACAGTAGACATCATTGAGCCTGTAGAAGAATCTGATTGGGTGAGCCCAATGGTGGTGCAAGAAAATAAGCAAAAGGATGAAATAAGGATATGTGTAGATCTCAAGAAGTTGAATGATGCTTGTGTACATGATCCCTTCCCGACTCTGTTCACTGATGAAGTGTTGGACAATGTAGGTGGCCAAGAAGCTTATTCCTTCATTGATGGGTTCTCTGGGTACCATTAGATCAAAATCATGCTGGAGGATAGGAGAAAGACAACCTTCGCTACTGAGTGGGGGTGTTTTTAGTACACTATAATGCCTTTTGGACTGAAGAATGTGCTTGCGATGTTTTCATGTGTAGTTGTTGTTGCGTTCAAGGAATTTATTCATAAGTTCCTGGAAGTGTACTTTGATGACTGGACTGTATTTTGGCTGGTGAAACACCATGTGGCAAGTTTACGCTTGATGCTAGATACCTGTCGAAGATACCAGATCACACTCAATCTAAAGAAATGCCTGTTTTGTGTTCCTTTTGGGACCCTACTAGGTCATGTGGTTTGTAGATAGGGACTAATGGTAGATCCTGCGAAGATCATGGTGATACTGAGCTTGGAAGCACTGAGTGTGAAACAGCTGTGTGCTACCCTAGGACATACAGGATATTATAGAAAGTTTATGAAAGGCTATGCTCAGATCATCGCGCCTACGGAGAAGTTGGTCACTATGGCAATTTTAGTCTTCCCAGACTGGAAGAAGGAGTTTCATGTACATGTTGACGTGTCCTGTATAGCACTAGGAGTAGTACTGACACAAGCTGGTGGAGGAGACTTGGACCATCCTATAGCCTTCGCAAGCAGAAGGTTATCCAAGGTGAAGAAGAACTATTCCACCACTGAGCGCGAGGGGTTAGCCATGGTATACGTGCTCTAGAATTTTAGACACTACTTGCTGGGAGGCCATTTTAAGATGTATACAGATCATTCCACGTTGAAATACCTGGTCAATAAACCTGTGTTGGGGGGAGAATCTGCAGATGGTTGCTATTGTTCCAAGAGTATGATTTTGAAGTTATTGTGAAGCCTAGACTACTAAACATGGGACTAGACCATTTGTCGCGCATCGAAACAGGGGAAGAGCCAACTAATTTGGAAGAAGGATTTCTTGACGTGCAGCTATTTGAAGTGCATGTCGCAGATGGTCATTTTGAAGATATCATTCACTTCTTAATGATAGGAACTGCCATGGAAGGAGTAATCGCTTCTTAAAAATGTAGAAACAATATAATCTCAGGAATAGAAATGTACCAATTACAGTAAGCAAAGCACAGCCCAAGAAGGATGCTTCAAAAGCTATTGAAGACAAGAAGGACAACCTAAAGGTTGTTGAGGGTAAAGTTGATTCTCCATTTGGTAAAAGAGACATTCAAACTCCATCTCCTACTAAAGAAACTGAGAAAACTATTTCTTTTTTTAACCTTGAGAATGAAATTGCAAAAATCAAAATATGAGTCCCCTTTAGTGAAATCCTCAAGGTAGACAAATACAGAAGTAAGATTGTTGAGATGCTTAATTCGCAACCAGGAGTAGCTGATATCTTAAACGTGCAAGAAGATAATCATGTTATTTACTTGGGTCCAAGACTTGAAGATGAATAGAATGAAGAGTTTCCTCCTTTCTACATAAGCATTAGCATTCATGATATGACCTTACATAATGCTCTGTTAGATTCAAGGGCATCTCATAATCTTATGCTCAAGGTAATCATGGAAAGGTTGGGGTT
This sequence comes from Pinus tabuliformis, assembly GCA_031772625.1. Classification (NCBI taxonomy): domain Eukaryota; kingdom Viridiplantae; phylum Streptophyta; class Pinopsida; order Pinales; family Pinaceae; genus Pinus; species Pinus tabuliformis. The sequence goes on along the minus strand of CM062810.1, from coordinate 334,843,063 downwards.
GCAGGTGACCAGACCATATAAGGATTTATTTTCTTTTGATTCAAAAAGAGTTCAATGCATTGGTTTGATTAAATATGTTGTTGTGGGGCTAACACAAATTCCAGCAAAAACAATTGTCATGGACATTGTTGTCACCAACATTCCACCGAAGTTTGGGATGCTGCTTTCAAGATCGTGGGTAGAAAAAATCAAAGGCACGATGCAGATGGATCTTACATATGCTACTATTCCTATTTTTGGTGAGCAAAGGAGGTTGTATTGGGAGACCATAATGGCTTATATGGTAAGTAGCAAAGAAAAACCTCAAAAGTTTCCTATTTATTCATTTGATACTGGCCTCAGATCAGCTATTCTTTTCAATGAATCGGCTGGAGATGAATCAGAGAAGAGGTTTTCAGAAAATCAATGCCAAGGAGATCAGCAAGAAGATGAAAAAGAGAAAATAGGCTGCTGGTCTTTATACTTTGATGGATTAGTAGGAAGAGAAGGGGCAGGAGCTGGGATTGGATCACAAGTCCTAATAATGAAAGTAAGTTTCTCTCCTACAATCTAAATTTTGATTGCACTAATAATATGGCCGAGTACGAATCTCTGATTTTGGCCGGAAAAGCTTTGTTAAAGTTGAAGGCTAGAAACATTGCTGTTTGTGGAGATTCTAATTTGGTAATTAAACAAGTGGAAGGTGCTTATCAAACCAAGGATATAAGGATGAGGGCATATAGAAATTTAGTGTTGGATATGTTGGAAAAGTTTTAGGCTTATTCTTTTACTATCAAAACCAAAGACCAAAACTCTATTGCAGACTCTCTTACTGTTTCTGCCAGTCTTTTTATTATTCCTATGCACTCTTCTGAAAAGTATGAGGTGGAGGTTCATCATCAACCAGTTATACCAGATAACATCACTAATTGGCAGGTCTTTGAGGATGATCAGCAGGTAAAGAATTTCATTGAATTAAAGGAAGAATTTGAGAGCACTCAAATGGATCAACAAAATATGTTTGTGGAATCAAAGGAAAAGTCCGAAGTCTTACAATTAAAAAACAACTTAATTCCAAAGGGTCTCATTCCCCTTCAGAAATTTTTTGATCAAAATGATGTGTTCAAAGCTCCAAAATTACAAGATGATGAGGAGGAAGTAGAAAGCTGCAATTTAGGGGATTCAGTTGTACCTAAGATGGTTAAGATTTCAAAATTTCTTTCAGCTGATATGAAGGCTAAATATGTTGAGATGATGAAAAGGTTCATTGATGTTTTTGCATGGAGCTATGCTAATTTGAAACAATATGATTCTTCTATTATCCAGCATACCATTCCTATCAAGGAGAATGAAAAACCTTTCAAGTAGAAGTTAAGAAGAATTAATCCTCTCCTTATGCCATTGATTGAAAAGGAAGTGAAAAAACTTTTTGATGCTAAAATTATTGTTCCAATCAGATTCTCAAATTGGCTTGCTAATTTGGTCCTAGTTAGGAAAAAGAATGGAGAGATCAAGATTTGTATAGACTTCAGAAATTTGAATAAAGCTTCATTGAAAGATAATTATCCTCTTCCCAAGATGGATTTAATTCTACAAAACATTTTTGGTTCACAAAGGATGTCTATGCTTGATGGTTTCTCAGGGTACAATCAGATTCTTGTGCATCCAGATGATCAAGAGAAGACAGCCTTCACAACGCCATGGGGAACATTCATGTACGCCAAGATGCCTTTCGGTCTCATGAATGCAGGGGCTACTTTTCAAAGAGCAACAAATATTGACTTTGCTGAGGAAAAGGACAAATCAGTGGTTTTCTATCTTGATGACATCACAGTTTTCTAAAAAAGAGAGGAAGATCATTTGAAGCACCTTGAAAGAATTTTGCTGAAATGTAGGAGGTTTGGTATCTCTCTTAATCCCACTAAAAGTATTTTTGCTCTAACATCAGGCAAACTTCTTGGTCATATCATTTCTGAAGAAGGAATTAGGATTGATCCTAATAGAGTTATTGCAATTCAAAAGTTAGATCTTCCAAGAAGTAGGAAAGAGATTCAATCCTTTCTTGGAAAAGTTAACTTTGTTAGACGCTTCATTCCTAACTTTGCTGAGGTTGTCAAGAATATAACAAAGATGTTGAAGAAGGGAGTGGACTTTAAGTGGACAGCTGAAGCAAAGAAATATTTTGAGGAGATCAAGAAGGCACTCACACAAGCACCAGTACTTATCAGCCCAGATTTTACCAAGGAATTTCTTATTTTTACATTTGCTTCTGAGGATACAATTGCTGGAGTTTTGCTGCAAAAGGGAAATCAAGGTACTGAACAACCTATTTCTTTCTTTAGTAAGACATTAGCAAATGCTGAACTGAAGTACAACATCCTAGAGAAGCAAGCTTACGCCTTGGTGAAAGCTATAAAGGATTTCAGAATCTATGTTTTGCATTCTCACATTGTTGCTTATGTTCCAAATGCTATTATAAAGGATATCCTAACACAGGCTGATCCGGATGGAAAAAGGGGCAAGTGGATAGCAAAATTGTTAGAGTATGACATTGACATCAAACCCACCAAATTGGTTAAGGGTCAAGGCTTAGCCAAGCTGCTGACACAGTCAAATTTGGACTGTCTTGACATTAACTTGAGTACAGAGATCTCATAAATTTCTGAAAATGAAGAGGAGTTGGTCCAAATAAATGAAAAATTCTTGGTTTCAGAATGGTACAAGGACGTAGCATTTGTTCTATAGCATAATAAAGCACCTGCTAATCTTTCAAAGTCCAAAGCTCGGTTTGTCAAGCTGAAATCTTTAAGATATTTTGTGTATGACCAAATTTGTTTTGGAAAGGTGTAGGAGGCATTTTGTTAAACTGTCTCCTTGAAGAAGAAGCTGATAAAGTAATCGATGAATTTCATAAAGGAGATTGTGGAGGACATCACTATTGGAAAGCTACTGCAAACAAGGTCCTAAGGGTTGGATATTTTTGGCCAACTATGTTTAGAGACATCTATAAAGAGGTAGCTACATGTCATGAATGTCAAATATTTGAAGGAAAGAGGAAGCTTGTGACTTTGCCTTTAGTTCGTATATATGTTGAAGCACCCTTCCGGCAATGGGGATTGGATTTTATAGGAGAAATTCATCCTCCTTCATCAGGTCAGCATCACTGGATTCTTATAGCCACCGATTACTTTACCAAATGGATTGAAGCGGTTCCAACAAGTATTTGTACGAAGAGATCTATTGGAACATCGCCATATGAGTTAGTATACGGTGCTGAAGCTATATTTCCAACATCACTTGGAGTACCTGTAATGAAGCTAACTCAAGGATTAGAGGAGGAACCAAATGCCGTACAAAGGAGAATCAATCAATTGATAGCCTTACAGGAGAAAAGAAATGAAGTGTATGACAGTCATCAACAAAGTCAGAATAGAATCAAGAGGACATTTGATAAGAAGATCAAGGAAGTTACTTTTTAGATCCATGATAGAGTGCTGAAATGGGAAGCTAGAATCGAAGAGAAAGGTAAGCATGGTAAATTTGAAAATTTGTGGAAAGGCCCATATCAAATCGTTTCTTTTCATGGAAACAACACTTACATTTTGCAAGAAATTGATGGAGAACCATATGCTGGAGGACCTGTTAATGGCAGGTTCCTAAAGCATTATCATTGATTGAAATACTATCAGTTTCCCACAACATTGTATATAACCGTTTTTATCAGTTTTTCTTTTTGTTGTAAATAATGACAAGCTGAAACAGAAGGCTTAAGCTCGAGGTGAAGGCCCGAGAAGCTGTAAAGGGATGCTTGTCAAGAAAATCTATGTTTGTCATAAAATGGATAAAGCACTGGACCTGCGAGTTCTTAGTGTACTACAAGAGCACACTATCCAAAGTGGAGCCACTGTTATCACTTAAGAAGCGATTACTAAATTGTTCACATCGGTTTGATTGTGAAGGTTAGGTGTTAGTCCAAGTTCAGTTTTTCCATGTTCAATGTAGTGTCTAGGTCTTTAGAATCTTTGTGGTATGGTTACATAAAGGTCAATAATCCGTCCTCATTCATCATTGGTCCCACAGCCCGCATAGATTCCTTGTATCAAGTTTGTTTTAAGGTTCTTATGTGTTATACAACAGTTTAGGTGTTTTCGTAGTGCGGAAACGAATCTAGGCATTTTCGTAGTGCAAAACCCAGATTTTACACTGGCTGCACTATGAAATCTGGGATTTGTGCGGATATGTAGCAAATCCTGCTCAGCTGTCATATCTATCAAGGTCCGTTATGTTTACATCATCAATTGTCAGTTTATACACTTCGCCTATCATGTCCAACCGCTTATCTTCATCATTAGAGTCGTTAGGTACCTTGGTACGCTCAGATTTCAAGTTTAAAGAAAAGCCAACCACTCACGGTCATGATTTGTGGTTAGATTCATATGTAAGGAATAAATTGTCAAGCGTTCAATTTGAATTCCTTGGAAATCAGGCAAGCCAATGATCAAAGTGTGAGATAGTGCCAGTCTTTCAAATTTTCATACTGCTAGAGTTTCATGGAGGGATCTGCAGAGAAAAAAGAGAATAGGTCAGGCAGATGTTTGAGGAATGAACTTGAGGGTTTAGACAACATCCTAAAGAATGATGAAGTTGCACAAGCCTTCAAAAAGCTTGGTTGTTGGAGGTTTTGCGAAAAACTTCAAGGAGGCCATATACAAGTCACCAAGGAGTTCGCTTTAAATTTCACAAGATTGAATTCAAAGGTTGGGGTACTTGAGTTGCCAATCTCTCCAGAAGTTATATCGACAGTCACTAAGATTCCAAGGGGATAGGAAAAATGGTTTAAAAACTTCAAGTTTGACATGCCCCCCTACAAAGAATTTCTGAAACCGGAGTTCATCAATTCAGACTTAAACAAGTCCATGCCCAGAAGTTCTGTCAAAGATTCATACGCTAATTTGCTTAACTGCATACAGAGGTACTTCACTTGCGAAGGGAGGTATCATAAGGTGTATCCCTATCACTTCAAGCTACTTCTTCATTTCACTGGAAAGATCTCTATTGATTTACCCTTCTACTTGTTTCGTAGCCTGGGAAAAATGTGTGATAAGGTCCAGTTAAAGAAGGAAGCCTGTGAGATCTCGTTGTTTCATCATGGCTTAGTTAAGTTGATAATTCTGCATGAGCTCCAAAAGATAAATAAAGAATGGTCCGTGTTCATGTTTATGTCTGGTTTCAAGAACAAGACTGGTCTCAGTCCTCAAACTGCAAAAGAATCTCCAACAGCAACTAGCCATCGTGGGGAAACAATATCCAGGAGATTTGTAAAATTGAAGGCTAGGAAGCAGGTAAAAGAACCTACCAAACCACTGATAATCCAAGACACACCCAAACACTCCCAGAAAGAGAAAACTCAGATTAGAGAGGGTGTACATGAATCATCTACAGGTGAAATAGTTCAGAGAAGAATGACAAGGAGCCAGTTAGCCAAAGAAAAAGGCAAGACAGTGGTTACTGAGGAAAGCCCAGTTTCAAAGGGAAGTCTTAATGACTTACTGCAAGATATTGATATTGAAGAATCTCCTTTGGTTCAAGAAGATTTGATAAAATCAGGAAAGGACAAGACCAAAAAGATCAAAGCCTCGAAAAAGCTCAAGTTCGATGATCCGGTTGCTAAATTTGTCTTTAAGCAAAGAAGACCAGTAACGAGGCATTCAAGACAGGTACAAGAGACACTGCTCAAAGCAAGTGAAACAGAGGAGATAGCACCGTCTCATGAAGGAAAAGATAAAGGTAAGGCAGTTATCCCTCAAGAAGAATATAGTGTTGAAGAGTTAAAAAAGAAGTTGAAATTAGCAAACTTGGAAACTGATAGATTGAAGAAAGCCTCAAGGAAACATGCAATCAAGGAAGCTCATTTCGACAAAATGGAGGTTCTGTGGGAAGACAAAACAATTCAAATACCTGAGGTGGTCGACTGTAATGCTCAATACTACACATGGTCAGTTCCCGCAATAAAAGAAGCAAAATTCATTAGAAGAGTTAATATGAAACTGAGAGCTAGGATCAGGGTTATGAAGAGACAAATTGAGGAATTAAAGATACAACTAAGCCAGCGGGAAAGATCTCCTTAAGAAAATCACACAGCAAGTAAGGTTATATCCCACATTTTTTATGATTTACCTTGTTGCAGTTTTTCCTCAATTTTGAATAGCTTCAGGAAAGTTGAAAGGAACATTTCCAATTAAAAGTGGCTCAAGACAGTCAAATGTTGGTATTAAAACTGTGTTTTGTGATTACACAGCAGTTTCGTAGCGCGCTACGAAACTGCTGAAAATGATGCATAGTGCACAGCAGTTTCGTAGCGCGCTACGAAACTGCTGAAAATGATGCATAGTGCACAACAGTTTCGTAGCGCGCTACGAAACTGGTGTAGCTACATAATTAAAATCAGTCGACCAATTTTGAGTAATCAAGGGGAAATTTTTTTGAAAGGGGAGTTCAACAAAGGATCATTTACAATGTGCAAGCAACTGGCAAAGGTAAAACAAGCAGAGGAAAATATATATGAACTATAAGTTTTTGTCATACAAATGATCACCGCTAGTATTGTCCACGACATTTCAAATGGCTTTGAAGAAGTTTTGTCTCCATACGAGTATATGGGAAGGGTCTACAACACATCAAGAACGTGGCACTCCAATACACTTTTCTGTAATCAAAGAAGAACATCATGGTTAATTGGTCTCAAATATCCTTGAGGAAACCAAAAGCAGGAAAACAGGGGCAGTTTCCTACTTTGCAGGAGTAGTAAAGGAGATAAGATATTAAGGGCCAGCAAGGAACTTTAAACATCCATCAAAGTTAAACTGAAGGGAACCGCTTGTCAGAGAACGAGTTTTTATTGTAATAAATGCTATTATCAACATGATGTGGAGTTAGACTCCTAATTGTCTTAGGTTTCTAAAACTTCCAGTTAGCAGTTGTTGTATTAAATAGTTAGTTAAAGTTTGAACAGGTGTCATGGCAAGTAGAATTCAAGTTCCCCTCATGCTGGAGGATGAATGTCAACTTTGTAAAGAATTCTATATCTAGGAGAAAGAGCAATGTACTTAGGGTTGGAAATTTATTGAAAAAAGCTCTGATATTTGGCTTTATGTAAAGAATCTGTTTTTAGTAATACAGTACTTTGGATTTGCTTCTCAGGAATCAGAAGGAATTTGATGCTTGGAATGGCTTGTATTGTTCTCTTCCTATTATATTCAGTGGTATGAATGCGTGATTACTTAGAAATCACTAACAGTGCTCTAATTTCCTTCATGAATTCGTAAACTGTGTTGGTCCTTTGTATTTCTGGTGTTTTCCACATGCATTGAGTTTTAAATGCACTGACTTCTATGTAGAGCTAACAGTACTGTTAATACTGAAGCATATCTGACTCCATAAGCCCAATGGATACCATCTAATTGTGTTTCCACCACTCACATTTTTATATTTGTTTCACAAGAGTTAGCCATCTTAATCATAATAAAAAATCATTAATCCTTTGAGAGAGCCCTCTCAGGTTGGGGAGGCTAAACCTCAGCCTAAAGTAGGTTTGAAATAGTTACTTAAGGTCTTCCTGGTCAGCAGCCTTCCGGGGTCTGATTTTGAGATAACAGAAGGATACACCATCCAGAAAAAGAAGGAGTTAGTGGTGCGTGCGACAAACTTTTCTGTCATTGCCAGGCATTTGTATAAAATGGGGTGTGACGAGATATTGCGACGGTATGTACCAGAGTTTGAAAGGAGCAGTATCCTCGTGGACACTCATGGGGTGCCACAGGAGGTCATTATGCAGGGAGAGCGACTGCGCAGAAGATTCTATGCGCAGGGTTGTGGTGGCCAACCCTCCATTAGGATTCGAAAGCGTACTGCAAAGCGTGTGATGTGTGTCAAAGGACTGGCAGGCCATCACAGAGGGATGAGCTGCCTTTGAATCCACAAATGACATTACAACCCTTTGAGAAATGGGCGATAGATTTTGTGGGACCCATCCAACCCCAAGGAAAGACAGGAGCAAGGTACATTATCACCGCGATGGAGTATTTGACTCGATGGGCAGAGGCACAGCCAGTGAAGGATTGCACAGGCACGACTGCTACAAAGTTCCTCTTTGAGTATGTACTGACGTGATTTGGGTGTCCAAATATTTTGATGAGTGATCGCGGTACACACGTCCTGAATGAAACGATCAGTGTGATGATGGAGGAATTTAAGGTATATCACCAGAAAAGCACGCCTTATCACTCACAGGCTAATGGGATAGTGGAAACATTCAATAAAGTGCTAGAGAATGTGTTGACCAAGGTTTGCAATGCTCAGCGAAGTGATTGGGACCTACGCATACCCGCAGTACTATGGGCCCATCAGACGACATGCAAGAAGTTGATTGGACAAACATCCTTGTATATGGTGTTCAATTAGTGATTCCCATGGAATATATTGTGCCTAGTCTACACAGAGCGGCACTCATGGGTATGAGTGATTGTGGAGCCCTGGAAGAGAGGCTCACAGCTGGATGAGCTTGAGGAAGAGAGATTTCTAGCTTGATTTAACGAACAGGTCCAAAAGAAACGCGAAAAATCATGGTATGATTGGCACATTAAGCTGCACACCTTTAAGGTAAATGACCTATTTTTGTTATATGACAGCAAGTTTGATAAATTTCCAGGGAAATTTAGAATGCACTGGTTAGGGCCTTATGTCATTAAAGAGATTACCGACGAAGGAGCGGTGTAGCTGGTCACATTGAATGGAGATTCCTTCCCAGGAAAGGTGAATGGAAGTCACTTGAAGCCATACACCGGTGGTCTGACAATGTGACTACATGAAGGTAGCATAGTTTTAGCACTCCAGGTAGCTAAAAGGAGGCACAAGACTATAAACTACACTGCCTAGGTTGGGGAGTTGTGCAATTGTAGGATTGTGCGAAGAAAGGAAGTGTCACAGGGTTTGCGACAGTGCGAAGGGAGTTGCGTTACCCAGGGAGAAATCATGCAGCCCAACCGAAAAGTGACCATTAAAGTCACTGTTTATGATTTGATGGTGGAAATGTGGCCAAATGGAGTGGGCGGTCAGCATTTAAGATGAAATTTATGGGTCAGATCCTTGAAAATCTTCCGCCAACCTGGCATTAATGAACCGAATTTGGGGGGAACGATCGGATTTGAATTCAAAATGGCATATAAATTACAGGTGGTTGTCCAACGAAAAACACTTGGCATTTTGAGAATTGAGTTGTTGAGATCTCAGGCGCACATGAATTGCAAGCACTACGAACTTTTGATAGCCAATTTAGCATTTGAGGCATTGCCGAAGGAGACACAAGAGTTCTTGCAGAACATCATGTCAGTGCCCACAGAAGCTATAGATATCGAAGCAGAGGAGTTGGTGCCGGAAATTGAGATGGAGGCTGAATAAGTTGCTCCTACGGTTTCCGATGTATTAGCAGAAGTCCCAAAATCACTGAGGATGCCAAGACCAAAGCCAACCCCAACCAAGGAGACTGCAAAGGATAAAAAGGGCAAGCAACTTGCAATATAGGTGCATGCATCGCCAAGAAGAAGCCCATCGAAGCCTACCACGCAGGAGAAGGGCAAAGGCATCAATTTGGAGACAGAGGAGGAAGAAATCAAAGACATCCCGATGGATGATGAGTATGTGGGAATAGATGTGGACGAACTTGAAGCCCATGGTGTTGACCCTATCACTCGGTTGCCTGGATACGTCCCTCCGTGCAAGGGCAAGGCTAAGGTACCAAAGAATATCGATGAGAGAAAGACCCCCTTACAAACCCCTCTACAGCCAGATGAGATTGTTTTTGAGGGACCGCGCTTAGCGCGGGTTCCTTTGTTAAAACTCGAGGACTGGGACTTGGCTGATCATGAGAAGTTCCCACACCTAGCGACTGAGCAGCTGATGCATTGCATCATTGATACAACCACTGGAATGACCGCATTGGAGCCATAGAGGTGGCTCAGAGGAGTAGACAAGGCAGGGTTGCTCAACCTGCTTTAGGTGTCGTACTACAACCGCACCCCGGTTACATATTGGTCATCAAGCAGCTTTTATGCTTGGTGCATGATGGGTGTCTGTGTCTGGAGGAGCCAATACCCATCATTGAATGGTTGATCCATAGGATCACGTGGTTTCCTTACACAGGAGGAAATATGGCCATGATATTTGGCGGAAAAGGTGGTGAGAAAGCCCTCATGGAGGCCATGAAAGAGAAGTTCAAGTTGGTAAACATGTCGTGTGGATATGCCATATCCAGCATCTGTGACCCTGCTGTAAAGGTGGCTACACAAATTTGAGTAGGGAAGGTGATGAGGAAGTGTCACACCGATGAGGTGTTGGTGCCTGTTATTGTGCTAGCAGCCCAATACATCAAAGGAGTCCAGTTCAACTAGTCAAACTACCTCCGCGATGAGTTCCTAGAAAACTTCTGTGAAGCACAGGAGCTCAGTAAGACGTTCCACTACGCATGGATCTTGCTGTCGATTGTGCTGGTAGCATGGGTGCTGTTAGAGGACATCCAATTCCCTTCGGTTGCACCAGACCTACTAGAAGCAGTGAAGTACGCTTCACTGTGGGCGACCAAGGATGTGCAACGAATCAAGGAAAGCAAGATCTTCTAGATCTTGATGGAGATGAACATCTACATGGACATCAATCACAAACCACGGTTGTCGCCTACGGTGTTTGCCAACCTACAAGGCTACACAAAGTTTAAAGCATATTTTCACTATGTGGCCATCAGGGCGCGGAAGGACCCTGTGGAGAAATGGTATGACTTGCCTTATCTGGAAATGGATGATGCCATTGATGCAGTACTTGATCGATGGCTGGAAGAGTGGCACACCACAGTAGACTTAGTGGCGGGAGGGAGCAAGTCTATCGCACAGAGAAAGAAGGAGGAGGCCAAGCTAAAAATGACGCAGCTGGCCAAAAATAGAAAGAATGAGGTCACTGACAAGGCCCAGGCAGAGCGCGATTTCGTTTAGTAGACAAAGAAGCAAACGAGTGGAATAGAGAAAGGCTCTGATAAAGGCACGAGGTCACCTTCACTTGAGACAGAGGAGGAGATGGATGAGCAGATATAACAACATGGTGGGGACCCATAGGTGACATTCACCTGCATCAAGTGTCCAAAGGAGCAAGAGAAAGGAGGGTCCAGGAAGAAATCAACGACTACTAAGATATCACTGGACATAATCACGCTAACAGAGGGTGATTTGCATGACATCGGTGACATGGTGCGGGATGTCACTGCGGAGGCCCTACAACAGTTTGAGTAGTAGCAACAACTAGTATTGGGGGCTATCCAGACACATCTGCAGGAGCTGCAGACCCACACATCATAGGTTGGAACAGTGTCTACCAGCCTTGCTATCGGCATTTCAGAAGCTGTCGAGATGCTGTGTGTGAAGGCCTCCAACACGATAGTGCTGCCTGATGGAGCACTGACCACGGAGAATGAAGTTGACAAGCCCACTGTGAGCGCCCTCAAGGGAGTAGGGTTGAATCTAGCAATGCTCCCTGGTGAAGTGCTCCACCTATTGTAGGATGTACTGATTACAGAGATGAGGGCCTATGAGCACCACACCCTATAGGTGATTAGTGAAAATCGGATTAACAATGAGCAGATGGCACTACAGCGAGACTGTGCCATCACTGCTGTGACCGAGGAAACCAACTAGAATAAGTGTATAATGCAGGTCATCAAGGAGGCATGCTGAATGGTCCATGTTGGGCATGGGATCCCCTGCAATAGGTTTTGGGGCTCAAAGCCCAAGTTTTGGTCAAAGATAGTGTAGAGCTCCGTGAAGTATGGGCATAGAGTGTGAATTGTATAATCAAGTCATAGGGTTGTCTACCCTAAGAATTGTAATTTAATGTAAAGATGTGTCGGCCTACCCATGGTCCACGGACCATGGGATTAATAGATAGAGTGAGGCTCTAAGTGTAAAGCTTAGCAAAGAAAAAAGAAGAGATAGTATAACAAAGGCATGGTAAGAGCATAGAGTGAAAGTTGAAGTGTATTGGGTCATAGTAGTAGGAAGAGGCTTTGCAGCTGAGTGCCCAGAGGCCTAGTAGAGTCTGCAACTGAGTGCGTGGACCCCTGTACCTGAGTGTGCAAGGCGGAGTTGGGCCTGTACTTGGGATTGAAAGATAATAAAGAGAAGTTTATTCTGTGCATCTATTTTTGAATCTTTATTTTGATGTTATTCATCACTTTTATTCGGTTTACTTACTACACGCACTTGATAAATACACATATGAATGCTTATATGTGAATTTAATCTAAGTAATTAGCTAAGAGAAGACTAATTAAGGAAGACTTGGGTAAATAACACGAGTCGCATTGCGCGAAGGCAGTATCACAAGGTGCGGGGTGCCCGCAAGTGCACGTAGCATAGTAAGTGCGAAGGTTGGACCGCGTACCAATCACTGCATATCAAACATCCCCAGGGTGTGGAAACCTAGTTCTAGCACCCTCCCATACTACTTTGGGTGAGACCTTAGTTCGCACTCCGTGGAATGTTGTTGAAAGGGCCAGAAGTACCAGGATTTGCTTGGCTAAATCACTTCCGAACCTAGGTCAGGCCCCACTAAGCCAACAAATGGTTCTGTTGCCGGGACCGGGATCTACATAAGGGATGTTTGATGTCCTGCCATTGGAACCCAACAAAGAAGGAAATTGAAGAGTGGTTGGACAAGAATATTAATGAGTTCATGATGCAGGAAAATAGAACTCCACAAGTATCCAAGGAAAAGTGGTTGGAGCTCTACGTGTATATGGAAATCCACGAGATTTTCTTTGCATCCTTTCCTTTTGAGCTGTATGAGTGGATCGTGAAGTTAGCTAACAACCAAGTAAGGTGTAGGCTCAACAAACCGATAGTGTGGACTCTGGAATTGGTGCGCAGACTAGAAGCATCAGAAGATAAGATCATGCGGGCTATGGACCATTGGCTTGACCGGATAGTAGGGGGATTTATCACTAAGTTTTCAGTAGACATGACCATGAGCTATAGTGAAGCGGAATGACGCTTTCTTAAAGGACCATGAGGTAAGTATATTAAGTCTTTGAATACTTGGATTAAGATGCTATTGTGTGAAAAAGGGTCATGTGAATACATTAATGTTTGGGACTATGCGGAGCAGAAATATCTACAAAAGCAATGAAGAATTAGAAAACAATCCCTTAATTTCACCCTCGTGAGAGAGCAAGGAAGAGCTCACGAAGGCTTCTCCGAGAAGCACGGTCAGTTTGATAAGGCAACACATTCGAAGGTTACCACTTCCACCCACACTACCACCTGCTTCACCTCCCTCACCTCCATCGCCACCCACTCCACCTCCACCACTTCCACAGTTCAGTACAGCGAGTACGATCAAGCTACCAGTATTTAGAGGAGTAGGGAATGAAGGTTCAGACTAATTCTGGTTCATGGTAAGAGTAGTATGGGAAGCACAAGGTGTCATAGACGATAATATTAAGAAGGCTACATTGGTGAGCGCACTGTAGGATCGCGCATTAACATGGTACATCAAGCACTCTAACGACCACCCAAATGTAGAGATAGCAGAGATCCAGAATGTGTTGAACAGAGAATTTAGCAAGCCAAAATTAGAGATGCAGTTGTTCATCGGGTTTAAAGAGATCGTGATGCTTCCAGGTGAGACCCCCTGGGATCTAGACCAAAGGATGAAGAGTATGATTTGCGAGGCCAATATGACGCTAACGGATGTGCAACATTGTCCATGGTTTGTAGAATATCTGGCATCGCACATGAGGATGGTGCTATCACAGCAGAAACTTTCCACCTAGGCCGAAGTGTTGGAAATGGAAATGAGATTACATGAGACCCTGATATAGGACCCTGGGTTGGGAATTCAACAAATCCACGCACAACTACAAAATCTATGTTTGGAAATGCAAAGTTTGAAGCAGGATAGGGCACCGCGACCAGAGGCGCACGAGGAAGTATGGTACATAAAGTGCAAAAGCCAGGGCCATGACAAAGATCATTGCCCAGTATTCACAAACTACTTGGCAGGAGGAGGGCCAATGCCATTGAAACTGGAGGCACAGGCAGGGCCGAGTGCGACACCCTCTTTATGGTGCGCGATCTGCCAGATAGGAGGGAAACACACGACAGACAATTGTCATCTACTACAGAAATATACACAAACACCCCAGCAATTGTTTTGTAATTTCTGTAGGTCGGTAGGCCACGATGAGCGCACTTGTCGCAATTACGAACTAATGATGGATTGAACCTAGCCTATAGGATGCAGACCGAAACACGAGCCCTCAAACCAGATGCGTGGATGGTGCACACTAGATTTTAGGGGTGAGGTCGAGGTCGAGGTGGAATGGGACCAGGAAAAGGCTGCAGACAGTTAATTTGTACCAACCCGACAAGGATATCCTATTCGTATTGTGCTAATTTTGATCATGAAACAATAGACTCTCCTACGTTGATCACAAAGATGTGTGAAAAAGGGGTATTCCAGACTCCCCCAACTTAGAATATACAAATGATGAGGTCAGAGTCGCGCGAAGAGGATCCGAATGTAAACATGATGCTCAGAAGCGGTGTGACCATGGGAGAAGATATTGGGAAACAACCAGAGGAAAGTACAGGGGTTTGCAAGGCTCCTGCGAAGGAACCTAAGTTTGACTTAGAACACGCAAAGGAGACATTCATGGAAGCTAAGAAGAGCTTCATGGAGGCCTTCACTTCAGATATTAAGGATCAACCAAAGCCAAGAATGGATCCTTCAATGCTCACTACCTTTTTGGAGACATGCATGAAATTGCTGTGTGACAACAAGGCAGTTAAGGGACTACAGGAGCTGATCACCAGGTGTGCGGGGTCAGGAGAACTACGCATAGTCAGGAAATTGGGAAAGCATGCATTGTGCATTGGAAGGGAAATGAGGTTGACTACGCAGATTGGTGAGTATGAAATGGATTAGGTAATCCTAGATCTGGGTTCGGATGCGAATGCATTACCAAAGCAAACATGGGAATGATTGGGTAGGCCTACACTACAATGGTCCCCTATTCAATTACAAATGACAAACCAACAAAATATTTTGCCCCATGAGAAGGAAGGGGTAATAGTTGATATTGAAGGTGCGAGTGCATAGGCGGATTTGAAGTAATAGAGATTGTCGATGATAGCAATCCCTATCCCACGTTGTTAGGAATAGACTGGGCCACTGATATGAATGGAGTCATCAATCTGAAGAAGCTTGAAAGGATCTTCGGGAAAAAGTCACTATGCATAGTGGTTCGACTGGACCCAGCCGAAGGAGCGCGCTACACTGAACTAGTGCGCAACGATGAAAGCGATGATGATTTTGATTGTATTTACAAGATAACTATGTGAGACCAGGATTGGGTGAATCTGACTGCAAATGGGAGAATCTCGTGGGAGCACAAAAGCTCCTTTACTTCGGATTCAGATGAAGAAGTAGAGCGATGGCAGAATCGATTGCATGAAGTAACGACGTTGAATTGCAACATGATGGTTAGATCACTGCGTTGCGTGACAACAGAGGCAAGAGAGTTGCCAACATATGATGGATTGATAGTGGTGGATGAATTCCTAAGCAAATTTGAAAGCGCGGTACCTGAACAACAATGGTTCAAAGCGTTGAAATGGGCACTACGTGCAACACCCACATGATGGTGGGGTACACATCAAGGAAAATTTGAGGACTGGTGCGAATGTAGAAGAATGATGCGCCTATGATTTGGAAGCCCCCAGCTTCGGGAAAAAGTCGGTCAATGAGGAAGGAACAACTTGTGCACCCACCTATCTCGATGGGTATAGAAATGTGCTGTGTAGCCCACACAAGCCCACCCCAAATTCAGAATTGAAAATCAGAATAGGACACAACAGGAGAGGCAACGCACACCACAAGCGTTCCACGTGGAAGCATTCAATAAGGTATGTGGAGTCCTAAATAGGGTTCACCCGGTGAAACAAATGGATTGGGACCTACATATGCCAACGATTAGATGGGCCTATAGGGCCATGTGTAAAAACCAGAATGCAGAGACGACTCCAAAGTTGAGGAGCAGAGTCAAGACCATAGTTTTGGAGGAAAGGAATCCTCACGCAATAGCTTCCACAGTTGGGACAATACGCGAGGACCAAGATGAAGGAATTATGCAGCTACGTGAGGACGAACATATGCAGATTCAGGAAGCCATTTTGGTGAGGGAACCTTAAACTTTGTGAACTCGAATAAGATCAGGTTACGACTGAGGACGAAAAGCATGTTAATGGACGCGGAGATCAAAAAACTGGAAAACGAAATCGCGCAAGCATGTCGTGTTGATAAAATAAGAATGACAGGAAAAGATATGGGAACCATACTACTACATTAGGATATTGTTGTCGAGCATTTGTGACTCTGCTACCATGGCCACAACCACACCTTACCAAACAAAGTAACCAGGGGAGCGCACTGCATAAGGAAGAACGCGCGACGCTGAATATCGCGAGGGTAATTGAGGAGTGCTCGCAGACCAGGTTGGAAGGTGGATTGAAGTCTCCACAGGTGGTGCGACCACCTGACTAACCATCGAAAGCACAGTATCAATGCTCCAAGCAGTTGAAAGAGAGTGTGGGACTATAAAAGAGTCTATGTGGGAGCTGTGCGATAAGGAGATTGCACGCAAGATCAGTATGTCACAAGGGTCGCACCGCACATAGGGGGCTGTGCTACCGTGCGGGTAGGTTGGGAGGTGACCATTGGTGTCACTGTTCACAACAAGATGTCCAATTTAAGGTAAAGAGGAGCGGTCATTGGGCAAGTACAACACGAATTAAGAGCTAGGTTTGGGACGATCTGCCGCCAAGAAGGCATTAATGACTCAGAAGTAGGGGGAGTGGTCGAATTCAAATTCAAAAGATGCTATAAAATCCCCAAGGCTAGCCACGAGGCAACACTCGGTTGTTTGAGAATTGAGCAATTATAGAGCAGTAAGCACCGCATAGACTGTAGACACGATGACTGCTGCTAGAAAAAGAGTGTGATTCGCCAAAGATATTGCAGAGCCCCATATGGCCCATGAGGAGCCCGGAGAGGCGGTAGTTGCACCAGAAGTTCCAAAATCACCACGAACACCGTAGCCAAAGAAAGATAAGCAGACTATGGGCCCAGTCCGTGTATCCCCAAGAAACCCACGGTTCAGCAAATTGTCAATGAAATAAAAAGGCAAAGCCATCACCGTTGAATCAAACGAAGAGGAGGAAGACTTGCAAGCTCTAATCGCTCAAATTGAGGCACAAGATGATGTGAAGGAGGATGTCTCACCAATGCCTTCCACAACAAAGTTACCCATGTACGTCACCCTGTGGAAAGGGAAAGCCAAGATACCAAAAGACCCGGAGGTCACAAAGAGTGCGCTGCAGACCTCGCTCCTCCTCGATGATATAAGGTTTGAAGGTTTTCCTTTGGGACGAGTACCTACCATGAAGTTTGAGGATTGGGACCTCACAGAAAATGAGAAGTTCTCACACCTGGCCATGGAGAGTTTAATGAAACAGAATTTAGAGGGGCTCGTTATAGTTTTGGAGTTGCGAAAATGGTTGTGTGATGTGGAGAAGGTTGGGTTACTCCATCTGTGATGGATACCCCACTACCACCATGTGCCCATCACCATTTTCATCATCAGGCAGCTGCTGTGTCTGGTGCATGATGGGTATCTATGGCTGGAGGAGCCTATTCCCATCACGGCTGACCTAATTCACAGGATTTCCCGACGGCCCTTCAAAGGACACGACCCCACGGCCATAGCGGGAAAATGCAGCGACTTGGCCCTCGCAGAAGCTATGAAGTCCAAGTATAAACCAGAGAAGAAAAAGTGGGGATAAATAATCGCAAGCATTAAGGACAAAGGGGTGCGCGTAGCCACCCAGCTTCTAGCCACCAAGCTGATGAGGAAATGCCACACCAACAAAGTACTAGCATCTGTGATTACGCTAGCAGAGCAGTGCACGGAGGGGGTACAGTTCAGCTGGGCACAGTTCCTCTGTGAGGAGTTTTTGATGAACTGCAAGGAGGCCCAGGAGTAGGGTAAGACCTTCCACTACATGTGGTTGCTCTTATCCATCTTGTTGGTTGTAGGGGAACTGTCGGAGGATAGCCAGTTTCCCAGTATTGAGCATGATCTGCCCAAAGCCGCAAGGCACACCTCAGTCTGGGCTACATAAAACGCGAAGAGGATTCATGGGACAAAGGTGTTCTGGGTGTTCATGGAGGCGAGCATCTGAAGATGGATCAACCGAAGGCTGTGCCTGTCTCCCACGATTTATAACAGCTTGCAGAGCTCGCCAAAATTCAAAGCAAATATGCATAACCCTATATCCGAGCGCGCAAGGATCTAGTGCAGAAATGGGTGAAGCTTCCGTTCATCGCAATGGGTGATGCGATCTTTGCAGTGATGGAGTCATGGCCTCCGAAGTGGTGCACCCTAGACTTGGCAGGAATGGAGAAGGCCGCAGCCCAGCAAAGGAAGAAGGACACCAAGCTGCGCATCACACAACTAGCTGAAAAGAGGTGCTAGGAACAAGAAGCAGTCGCATAGTAGAAGACGACTGATGCAGCAGCTACGGTGCAGACAGAAGAAACCACAACAACACCAATAAAAGAGCCCGAGGAGGGCCAGAAGATGTCCACGGGGCAGCAGACTGGGGAAGTGGACAGGATAGAAGAGCGTGCAGACCCTGGTTCAACATCGACCCAACTCAAGTGGCCACGCATCCCTGAGAAAACAGCTCCCAGGAAGAAGGTGAAGGCGACAAAGACGTCCATTGACCCGATCACGCTCATAGAAGGTGATCTATTTTACATCGATGAAACAGTTCGTGAGGTCACAAAGGACGCGCTCCAGGAATTGAGGATGGAGCAGAACACTATGTTGGGGGCGCTCAATGTGCAGCTACAAGGCTTACAGGTACAATGCCCCCAAACAGGTACAATGGCTCCACACGTCGCAACAGGAACTTGTTACACAAAATATTGTCACCATGACATTCTGCAATTAGTGTGAATCTATCACCACTCATACTTTCCTCCTTTGCAAGTCTTAAACCTCAGATCTTCATGTCAAGCCTTGAAAAATGAGAGAAAGCCCTTAAAAATCTCTAAAACTCTGGTTCCGCACTTTCTCTTAGCATTACCTATGGTCCCACACCCCCTGGTCATGTCCCCTACGTACCTGACCACTCTGTTTCTGTGTAATGGGTGTGGACCCCTGTAAAAGTAAAAAAGGCGCAAGTACATTCTTAAAATCTCACTTTGGGTTATTTCTGGAAGCTTCTAGAGGGAATCTTGAGGTGGCAAGTTTGCTCCTTTAAGGTGCATGCATCCATACCTAAAGGAGCTAACCCCTTGATGTGAGGAGCTTATCCCTTTGAAGAAGGACTCTATCCCTTCATAGGTGGACCTGTAACTTCCTTCCTTTGCACTATAAAATAAGGCATTGGGCTGGTTGCTAAGGAGATTGAAAGATGAATATTTTGGAGGGTAAATGCTGTTGGAATTTAGTCTTCCTAATTGAGCTTGAGATGAGAGATTAGATACCTTTTTTGATCTCATTGGGAAGAGTGTGAGGCTTGTCAAAGTAGAGGAGATTCTTGCTTGGACCCTGGGAGGAGCTTGTACAACATCAAGGCACCAAAGGTTGTAAAGTTCTTCTTATTTTTAAAGTTAATACAAACAAGTTTATTTTTCTCAATAAGATGTCTTTTATGGTTTATTTCATGGATTCCTTGATCACCATGATGAATATGATTTATTATATTAGCTATGCAGGTGTTATTTGATGTGTGCTTGTTTGTGATTGCAGGTTCTTAAAAGGAAACTTGTTCAGACGGTCGAAGCGTGACTGCCACAAACTAGCGTTGGACTTAAGGTAGGGTCTAAAACACCTCTTAGTTTTTATTTATAAATTGCAATATATTTAGAGAAAGGTAGATTTGCTTATTCTGCTTGTCGCTAGATATCTGTTGATACTAGGGAGATCAATATTGTCTGCAAGAACGATTTGTTTGGCCGACAGAACTGTAGAGGCCCAACAAACACTGTGTGCCCGTAGGGACAACCCTTTTGTGTTTCCCGAAGGTGCCCTAGCAGCAGCAAATGAAGTTGATCGGGCTGCGATGAGTAGCATGAAAGGCGTAGGCTTAAACTTGGCAGCCCTGCCGCATGAAACCCTGTACCAGTTGAAGGATGGGGTCATCATAGAGCTCCGCACCAGGGAAGGCCACGTGATCTAGGTCTTGAATGATCAAAAAGTCAACATGGATCATCTCAGCCTCCAACGTGATGAGCTGGTTGCACAGGCTCGCGGATTGGAGCAGGCGGTAGAGGATGCGTGTAGAGGCATCCTAGAGTTGGCCTTACCGGTAGAGCTACCAGCAGCAGAGCGGGTCGACCGATTGGCGGCCGGAGTTCGTGAGGCTAGGAAGGAAATGACGAAGGTTCAGTTAGAGCTGAACCTGCAGATCACCGAGCTACGGTTGAAGGTGTAGCCTTCCATGCCCCCAGAGGTCAGAGAGCAGTGCACCCGCGCTATCCAAACGGGGTTGGAGAAAATTGGCCAAGCGGTACAGGACTGCACCGGGATGTTGGATCAAGCACTAACCATGCTTACATACCTGCAGGAAGATACAAACCTACAGCGCCTAGAGACAGAGGTGTGTGAGTTGCAGTAGGAGTACGACAGTGTTTGGGGGACCGTGTAGATGGTCGCCCTTACTCAACGACTTGCCAAACTGCATTAGGCGAGGGCACTGAAGAACTAGTTAGACACCGCGTGACAAAAATAAGCCTTTATTAAAGCACGCATCCAGCCATGGATCGATGAAGCTTTCAAAATTACAACTACCATCAAAGGAAAGCTGGCAGAAATGTAGGGATTTTATGCGGTTAGATAGGGAAGTGACCTTGCTCACGAAGCTTCAGAGATATGTGTGAAAAGTATAGCAGACAACAGAACAATGCGTTACGGATCTTCATGTAGCATAGGCACAGTTGGAGGGGCTTTATGCCAAGATCACCGCACCAACAAAGTGACTCAGGACGAGTCAAAATGATTGTGTTGGGGGCCTGTTGGGCATGGGATCCCTTGCAGCAGGTTTTGGGGCTCAAAGCCCAAGTTTTGGTCAAAGATGGTGTAGAACTCCGCGAAGTACTGGCACAGAGCATGAATTGTATAATTGAGTCATAGGGTTGTATGCCCTAAGAATTGTAATTTAATGTAAATATGTGTCAACCTACCCATGGTTTGTGGACCACGGGATTGTATAAATAGAGCGAGGCTCTAAGTGTAAAGCTTAGCGGAGAAAAAAGAAGAGACAGTATAATGAAGGCATGGTAAGAGCATAGAGTGAAAGTTGAAGTGTATTCGGTCGTAGTAGTAGGAAGAGGCTCTACAGCTGAGTGTGCAGAGGCTTAGTAGAGTCCGCAACTAAGTGCACGGAACCCTGCAGCTGAGTGCACAGGGCGGAGTTAGGTCTTTACTTGGGATTGAAATATAATAAAGAGAAGTTTATTATGTGCATCTGTTTTGGAATCTTTATGTTGATGTTATTCATCACTTTTATTCGGTTTACTTACTGCACACACTTGATAAATACGCGTATGAATGCTTATTTGTGAATTTAATCTAAGTAATAAGCTAACAGAAGACTAATTAAGGAAGACTTGGGTAAATAACACGGGTTGCACTGCGCAAAGGTAGTATCATAGGGCGCGGGGTGCCTGCAAGTGTGCGTAGCACAGTAAGTGCGAAGGTTGGACCACGTACCAATCACCGCATATAAGACATCCCAGGGTGCAGAAACCTGGTTCTAGCACCCTCCCATATTACTTCGGGTGAGACCTTAGTCCGCGCTCTGCGGACTGTTGCCGAAAGGGCCAGTAGTAATGGGATTTTCTTGGCTAAATCACTTCTGAACCTAGGTCAAGCCCCACTAAGCCAAGCCTGTTGGGCATGAGATCCCTCACAGCAAGTTTTGGGGCTCAAAACCTAAGTTTTGGTCAAAGATGGTGTAGAACTTCGCGAAGTATGAGCGCGGGGCGCAAATTGTATAATCAAGTCATAGGGTTGTCCGCCCTAAGAATTGTAATTTAATGTAAAGATGTGGCAACCTACCCATGGTCCACGGACCATGGGATTCTATAATAGAGCGAGGCTCTAAGTGTAAAGCTTAGCGGAGAAAAAAGAAGAGATAGTATAACAAAGGCATGGTAAGAGCATATAGTGAAAGTTGAAGTGTATTGGGTCGTAGTAGTAGGAAGAGGCTCTATATCTAAGTGTGCAGAGGCCTAGTAGAGTCCACAGATAAGTGCACGAACCCTTGTAGCTGAGTGCACAGGGTGGAGTTAGGTCTGTACTTGGGATTGAAAGATAACAAAGAGAAGTTTATTCTATGCATCTGTTTTGCGCACTTGATAAATATGCGTATGAATGCTTATATGTGAATTTAATCTAAGTAATCAGCTAATGGAAGACTAATTAAGGAAGACTTGGGTAAATAACACAGGTTGCGCTGCATAAAGGCAGTATCACAGGGCGAGGGGTGCCCGCAGATGTGCGTAGCGCAGTAAGTGAAAAGGTTGGACCGCGTTCCAATCACCTCATATCAGACATCCCCAGGGTGCGGAAACCTGGTTCTAACACCCTCCCATACTACATCGGGTGAGACCTTAGTCCGCGCTCCATAGACTGTTGCCGAAAGGGCCAATAGTACTGAGATTTTCTTGGCTAAATCACTTCAGAACTTGGGTCAGGCCGCACTAAGCCAACAGTCCCAGAGTTGGCTCTTCTTGAGGAAGAACCAGTTGAGGTGCACATATGCAAACTCACCATGGGGGTACGTGAAGCTCGTATAGAAATGGCGAAGGTTCAGTTGGAGTTGAACCTGCAGATCAGAGTTATAGTTGAAGGCCCAGCCTTCAACTTTACCAGAAGTAAAGGAGTAGCGGGCGACTACTATCACAGAAGCAGTAGCGGTGGTTGACAGTGCAGTAGCAGATTGCATGCATCTTTTTGAGTAGTCGTTCGAGGTCCTGATGAGCTTGTAGGAGGACCCCAATGTACAATTGCTGGATACAGAAGCGCACAAGCAACAATAGTGCTATGATGAGTTCAAAGGCACAACGCGCACTGTCACGCTTACACAGAGATTGGCGAAGCTGCAAGGGGCCAAGCAGCTGAAGGAACAGGTGGATGCAGCGCTACACAAGGAAGCAGTGCTGAAGGCATGACTGAAGCCTTGGATGGATGAGGCTTACACGGTGATAGCCTCCATTGAAGGAAAGCTTCCAACTCTGCAAGAAACCTAGCAAAAGCTTTAGGCCGACAGTGCAGGAACAATGAATGAACAAATGGTTGAAGACGCGAAGCAGGCAACTGCACAGTGCACTGCTGAGGTTGCAGTCATATGAGTCGAGTTGGGAGGTCTTTGTATTAAGATCTCCACACCTGCTGAGTGATTATAGGGCAAGTCATGATGTTTTTGTTGGGGGCCCGTTGGGAACGAGATCCCCCAAGGATAGTTTTGGGGCTAAAAGCCCATGTTTTGGGTTGAATTTTGTAATAAAATTGTAAAGTCTCCGCATTTTGTGGTCGCGGAGTGTGAAGGTGTCATGAGTCATAAAGGGTTGTCTGCCCTCAATTTTGTAAAGTAAAGTTGGTTGTAAAGAGCTACGTAAGTAAGCTCTAAGTAGTTCAGATGAGTCATAAGTTGTAAGGCGTCTTGAGCGATAAGGAGGAAAGACTAAGTTTCAAGTCATAGCGTAGGTAGAGGCTCTGCAGCTGAGTGCGCAGAGGCCTAGGGTAGAAGTCCGCAGCTGAGTGCGCAGACCCCTATAGCTGTGTGCATAGGGCAAATAGAGTTTGTAATTGTCTGAAGACATCAATAAAGATAAGTATTCTACAAATTCTGTGTCTTTGTTTCTTATTAATGCATCTTGTCATATTGTTTATGAAGTTCATTTATAATACTTATGGGATGTGCGAATGTATGTTGGATAATTGAATGCAAATAAGGATATCTTTTTATGCAGTGCTAACTGTGATTACCTATAAGATAAGTAAGATTCTTAAGATAACTTGGGAATCTGCGTAATACACTACCTTAGCAGTGCGAAAGTATCTAAACCGAAGGTTAGGGCTGTGTGAAGGTTAGTCGTACCCTTTCGCAGAGGTATCGAGGGGAGGGATAAGGGGCTAGGTAGGCAGAGCCCTAGAACTTAATGACCTGCATGAAAGCAGGAATAGAGGGAATAAACTGACATCACGACCATCTCACAGTGCGGAAACTTGGTTCCAGCATCCCCCTATACTGCTTCGGGTGAGACTTCGGTCCACGCTCCGCGGGCTGATTTCGAAAGGGTCAGTAGTGTAGGGATTTTTTTGGCTAACTAATGTTGAACCTGGTTCAGGCCCCACCAAGCCAATAGATTCCATCAATTGTATCCCTTGTGATCACCATTTTTATCAACCTATTTTTGCAGACTGAGCCTTGGTTTCTCTCTTCCATCATCATCATCTACTTGGTCTACCATGTAATTTCACTTGGTGTTTTACCCTTTCTTGGACGAATCGCCATGATGAGTGGTCCTATTATCCAACCTCTTGTCCTCTTTATGTCACGAGAAGTTCCATCATCAACCAAAACTAGTTTCTACCCCTTATACCATTCGTTCCTCCAGTAGGAGTTTTTATTTAAGCTCTTTTCAAAGTACTTAAATTAGAAAAGATTGTAGAGTGAACTTTTCTCCTTCGCACTCGTTAAAGTAATTGAAGGGTCATCTACCCAGTATAATTGTAACCCTTTTCTGAACTGGGATGGACTAGTTATGAAAAATGAATATTTTAATCTACTCTAGATAGAAGGTCCTCCCTTGTATACTTTTATCTCTTTTTTGGGCTTGGGGGATTAAATTTATGAAATGAACTTTCAAAAAGAGAAAGGGAAGGAACCTTCCTTTTCATTAGTCATCAAAAGGTGACATCAATTTGATCACCCTTGGACATGCCACCTATTTTCTTAATTATCTCACAATTTGGCTTTAGCTTGCCTAAGAGCTGTACCATACATATGATTTTGTCTATTGCTTCGGCTAGTTACTCTTTCAGTGATATGGAGCATGCCTCGATGCCTCTTGCATAGTTGCATGATATTACATGGTGCTCATTAGTCACATTGTCGAGTCACTCTTGTGTCATGTCACTATGTGTTTAAGAGAAGTCTTAGCCTATGTCAGCCATCTACAATAACGTGTTGTCCTTTCTAAGTCAGCCATCCCTGTGTCAATTGTACATCATCACTTCATGACTTAATTCATTCATCACATCATCTTGGTCTATTCTGTGTCGATTGATGGGGGGTACATTAAGGCCCTCCTTTGGCAGATCTTCTCCTGTCAACTTCAACTCATTATCTAGGAGCTTGATCTAGGAACTAGTAGTGCCTTGGAGCTTGCAAACCTCAGTGGAAAGATTCCTAACGATCGATAGTGGGTTTACATAATTGGCTCCAAACTAGTCGAGTTCACTAGTGTTCAACGTCAGCTCATTTATTGACACTTGGTGGATTGTACTAGGTACCCTAGGAACAACTTTCCTCATTGTTGGATTCCCTCGCTTCTGTTACTAGTTTACCTCATTGGATGGTAATCAGGCGGTTTCTAGCATTCTCGACCTTAGCACATCTATTCACATGTTGTAGATTCGTACCATTGGGGTTATGTCGAAGACCCTGGGTTAAGGACATATCACTCTTATATGGCATCCTTCCTAGGCTATATTGAAGTTATGTGTCATTTATGTACTTTGAGGACTATCGTAGGACACTTCTCTATATGTCATGTGTCCATAGCCATACTGATTTATATTGTGACATAGATCAACATTGTATTTTCTAGTTTCTATGCTCTATCTGTTGAGTCACATGTATCCAATGTGTACTTCTTTGTGGCCATGTTCTAGCATTTCATGTCATGGATCCATAGTGTATGTTTTCGTGGCCATGTTCAATATCCCTCTATGACTGAGCATGGGTATGCCCGCCTCAGGGATGTTATTAGCATAAACGAGACTTCAAATTTTGGTGTCTTTTGACCCAAGTCCTTGGCTTTGTCTCCTCCCTTCTCTTTTGACTCTGAGCTATGTTATAATGTATTTCAACCATCAATTACTCTATGACCTCATGGATTAGGGAGCATATGTTATTAGCTTATTTTTCTCCATAGGATTAGTACCTATGAGTAACTATGTTGATTGACCACTTGATAGGCCTTGAACTCTTTTTTTCCTAGTGTCATGCCACAACTACACAAATCCTGGCTTATGCATGTGGATGGAACCTTCCAACCACACAGAGGACACATTGTCCATGTAGTTATAGCCAAGATTTCAGTGTTTTGTGCGTATGGTTGGGAGACTTGTTCTAGAGACTTATGGTTCCTAATAGATCAGTTGGACTCATCATCTTATACTATTTATTCGAGATGACTAGGACTCATTATTGAGAAGCTTCTCTAACTTCTCCTGGTTCTAAGTGTTTATGTTTATCCTCCTGGGAGTCCTCTTCTTCCTATTTGTGGTTGGGCCATCTTAGAGGGTGAGACTAGTTTTGCATAACCAGAGTTTTGGAGAGTGATATTTAGAGATTTATTGCTACCATTGTGATTCATATTTGAGGGCTTCATGTTGTTGTGATTCCTTCTTAATTATAGTGGGGAGAATCTGCTAGGATGGGTAGAGGAGAAACAAAGCTTGAGTTATATTGATGTACATTCATTTATATGGTTAATTAAATCTATGTTCCTTCCCCTTATATCAACGTTTTTAGTGATTTGTATGTATAATTTCTAGATGTTTTGAGCTAACAATCTTCTGTGGAAGATCACTTGTCGTCTTTGTTTGTTTATGTTTGTGTGCAGGATTTGGATTGGAAGAGGATGAAAGGGATCGCTTGATTGGAGCGTAAGGATTTTGTAGTAGGCCCAAAACCCTTCACCAACCTGTGAGGAGGAAAGTTACTCGCTTATCTTTTATAACATTAGAAATTCCATAGAAGCTCCATGCATGGTCATCTATGTTTGGGAATTTTTGTTGGATTGTCTTGAACATTCTTTTTGTTGTCCGGGGATCTTAATCGAGCATGAGACCACAGCGAAATAACACCTTGTGTGTATAATTTAGAGAAGTAGAGTGCTTCACTTGTATGTACCTACAAGTGTTTGTTATAGGTTGTTTGTAAGGGCTTCAACCCACACTGTATTTTGGCCTCCCTTACTTCTCACATATATAGAGGAAGAAGAGAGTCATTCTCATTATCGTCACCATACTCTTCTCTTTGTACTTGTCTTTTTGGAATAATTTTTTAGGGTTCATGAGTTCATGAGGAAACCATTAGAGAAGCTATGGAATGGAATGAGAATGCCTTAGTTTGGAGTTTAATTTCTCACAAGGGTTTACTATTGTGGAGGGGAGTTTAGAGATGAGTTCATACTCATGAGTTTAGATGTGAACGAGATAAGAGTGTGCACTAGTCTTCTCTCTCTCTCTAATTCTTCACTTATAGTTAATATCTCTTTCTTTCTCTCTGTTGTTATTCACTTGTAGTTGGTATCTCTCTCTTACAGTTGTTAGGGTTTCTTAGTTTTCTTGGTGTATATCATAACATGTTGGTTGTAGATCTTGATTAAATTCCCAATTCTAAGGTCTTGTTTTTAGTTAACTTTGGACCCCAATTCTTGACATGAGGTGTAGGGGGGATTGCTCCACTAATATCGTTTTGAAGGGGTCCAAGGGGGGAAATGAAAATTATTTTTAGCCCCCCTAGTAGGGGTTTGGGGGTAGTTCTCCTAAAGATAATTTTTTGGAAATTTTTCCTTGCAAAATATATAATTTCATAGTCAATCTGGATTGTTCATCATTAGGTTTCGATAAACATTGTACGTAAGAGTTTTGGATAACCATTATACATAATAGTTCACAATGCCATATTTCTTTTTGTCTTTTGAAAAATTTACTCATGATTGACAACAAATCGAAATTAATGCCTAACCTTCATTATAGTTCAATTTTAAATTGACATGTATCTCTTTCTTTGTATTTCATCAAACCAAAGATCAAGAAGATTGTTTGAACAAGGATCATGCTCGAAAATATCCAACATGTTATTTATTAATGATAAATACATATTTATTACAAGGCGAAATGGTTCTCCAACTATTTGGATTATTAAATTTCCCAGTGTCCTTTTCATTACATAATTACAACTAATACTACTCACCATAATCTCGGAGGATTAAGGTATCTAACATTCCCCCCCAATTTGAAGGGGTATTTGTGATCCCAAGCATCGTTCTAAAATCTTCAAATTTTTCTCTTCCAAGTTCTTTGGTGAAGATGTCTACAATTTTCACATTTGTGGAACAATTTCTTAAATGAATAGTTTTGGCCTCTACATGGTATTGAATCAAATTATACTTAGTGTTGGTGTGCTTGGTTCAATCATGGAATCTAGGATTCTTCGCCAACTTAAGTGCAAAAGTATTGTTGACAAGTAGAGGATTTGAGTTCTCTTGTTTCTGCTACAAGTCTTCAAGTATTTTCTTGAGCCACACAATTTCCTTTGCTGCCTCTGTAGGGCCAAAATCCATGTGTTGATGTGTTAAAATTGGCAACTAGACCAAATTCCAGGTGGGTCACCTTATTTATGGAAGCTAATATTTTTCTTGGATTCCTCTCTTCGAGAGGTGTAGGATTGATCTAAATATCATCCGATTCTGACATTTATGTATGGAGATATGAATTTATTTGTATTATTGACAATTTGTCAAGGTCAGCGAACAACCAAATAACCCCCAGCTCAACCTCAACGTTGCATTATAAATAGAAGAGGTCTCAAGTCATTTGTCAAACACACTTCTCTCATGATATCTCTCCACTTGTTTGGGTTTGGTGGCAAGAGAGGTCAAGAAGGAGAATCCCTAGCCACAGTCCTCATGAAGAAACCCTATCCATAGTTTAGATGTGCCCTAGCCGCAGTCAAAGAAGGAAACCCTAGCTACAGTCAAAGGGAGATCCAATACACAACCAAAGGGAGCCCTAATCCGCTGTCTAAAGTAGGTCTAAGACGCAGTCTAGAGAGACCTAATCTAAGGTCATCTATCTGCTGTCAAGAGGCCCTAATTCGCTATCAAAAAGGAGTCCCTAATTCCACAGCAAGGAGAGGCCAAATTTACAGTAAGAGGAAAGGAAGAAGAAGCCCTTAACTACTTCTATAGGAAGTCGTAGCCGCAACAAGGAGAAGATTGGACATCGAGGACATTTGAGGGTTATTTTAGGGGTCCATTCAGAGGAAAAAGTGATTGTTCTAGGATGCCGAGGAAAGGAGGGTTTGCTGGAGGGTGAAACAATTATTTTAGGGTGACAAGTCCATGCATTGGGCTTGAAACTTCCTTAAAAGAGCAACGTGGAGGGAAACATCCTATTGAAGGACAACTGCAGTAAGAGGAAGCAATTCTGGGTTAGTTTGAGGTTTGTTAGGGACTATGGTTGGGTGCCCTAACCAGTTCAAAATTGCAGTAGCCTAATTAACCTAGAACAGTGAGCTTGTGCACACATTTTGGATGTGTATCTTGTATGTGTTAAGACAGTTTGATGGGAAACTTGTAGGAGTCCTTAGGATAGCTAGTTTGTGATAGCGTGGAAGGTTAAGGGATGCCTATTGTGCCCTAACCAGAATTGCAGGAGCAACAAGCAATTAGAGGAATGTTGCAACTGTATTATGTTGAATATTGATGATCTCCTAAAAGGGTATGCTTCAAAATCTTAGTGATTGATTGCAGACTATCAAGAGAATTCAGGGCTGCATCTTTGAACATTCATCATTAGCATAATGACGGAATTTCTACTACCGTCATAAATATCAGTTTTGTATATTTGTACTATCTCTCTCTCTACTGAACTATTGAATAATATAAGAAGAATTGATCAAGGGTCTCCCCCCATTGGGGTTTGTCCCTGGCTCGTGCCACGTCTTGTGTTCTCTTGTCTTGGCTTGTATTATATTGTTTATGTTTATGTTATATCTTCATTTTACTATCATGCTAATTTGATTGCTAATCTGGACATTGATATTGGGCTAACAAGAAAATTGAAGTAAATTTCTCTTAAGCATAAAACATACCTAAAATTAACATGGTATCAGAGCTGAGGTGAAGATAAAGCCCAAGAAAGAGTGAAAGAGAAATCACCAAAGATAGTTGAAAAGGACAAGGTCAAAGGTTCAATGGGCTCCTCACCCCACTTCTTGGCTGAAGATAAGCTCCATGAAAAATCTGACTGTCACGGATGGAAGATGTCTCTTAATCTGAAATTGGAAGAACAAGAAGTGTTGGATTATGTGTAGGGTAAAATCCCTGAGCCTCCATCAACTGCACCGGCTGCTACAAACAACAAGTACACCAAGGGTGAGGTCAAAGTAAATAAGATTATCAGAGATTCCATTGACAAGTGTCTAGTGGCCTACATATCTAATTTAAATACCTCCAAGGAGATCTACGATGTATTGTGTTGGAGAGGTAAATCCCCTCTACAGATAGAGGCGATCCCTACTAGTCCAGAATGGGTCTAGCAACATCAATCAATGCTACTGTGCAAGTTCCTAATTGCAATTAAAAGAGAGGCAATGAACACCTACTTGGATTCCAACGCTATTGTTTGATGAAGAGATGCCACTCTCGCTCCTTCGCTTTGGCTGGTCACGATCTTCCGCGATCTCCGCGAATAGATACCTGCACACACGAAGAGACAGACAAACACAAGCGTGAAATCTAATAAAAGCAATTATACATCAGTCAGAAAGGACGTAATTCACATTAACCATTACAAAGACAAATGAGAATGGAACCATAACAGTAGTCATCTATTATTAAATCAATAACAGAGAAAGGTACAACCAAAGTTCTGACGCTGAGTCCTTCTCTTGAGGGTCCAGCCAGCAAGTCTCTTAAGCATTCACCCTTGGAGGTAGATTCTCCCAAAACAAAGCTCTCTC
This sequence comes from Pinus tabuliformis, assembly GCA_031772625.1. Lineage (NCBI taxonomy): Eukaryota > Viridiplantae > Streptophyta > Pinopsida > Pinales > Pinaceae > Pinus > Pinus tabuliformis. The sequence goes on along the minus strand of CM062810.1, from coordinate 334,811,930 downwards.
TCACACAAGCAAAACTCACAACCTTCCTTAGGCTTCCTCTAGCAAAACCACACTTGTCACACCAACTACCTACTAGCAGCAGCAATCCAAGCACTATGAATTCCACACTATCCAAAAACTAGCTGCTCATGGTAATGGTAGAGATTTAAATAGGAGAAGGAGTCTCCATGAATGGTGGGAGGACAAGCTTATCTTCAAGGAAGGTGGTTCCAAATGATGAACAGACATGCCATAGAAGGGAGGGCGATACTCACAAGGCCAACAACCAAGTCTGGAACCATCTGGAAGGCTGGCTATTGGAACAAATTCGCCCAAACTGGATCAGCGCGGGTGTAACCTGAACTGGCACGCTGACAGCGCATCACAGTAACAGAGCAGGCTATGTTAGTGCGGCTTAACATTTTCATAGGATGCGCTGGCGCATAAAATTCGACCAGCGCGGGAAACCCGTGTGCTTCCGCGCTGGCAGCGCATCAGTTACACTATCAGCCACCTGTCAGCGCGGTTATTTTAATAACAGACGCGCTGATGCAATAAACTTTGGCAAAGTGGGTCATTTGGCCAGTTTAGAGAGCATGAGCATGGTGCATTTGATTTCATGGGACAGTAGGGAGACTGACAGGGAGACAGTGACAAATTACTGCGTAACATATGCCCCCTAAAGCATGAAGCCCTAGAGAGTGGGAGGGGTGAAATGCTTTACAAAACTGTTTAACTGGAACACCACCAGGAAGGACCTGCATCAATGTACAACTGATATCTCGATCACATGTAGTCTAGGCATGGGCGTAGCCATCCAAAAGACTTACGAAGAAGGTCTGTGGTATGGACGCAGCCACCCAGCTGAAGAGACCATGATGATAAGAAGGTATGGTCGCAGCCATCCAAAAGACTCAGGTATGGGCGTAGCCATCCATCAATGAGTCATGTAATGATAGTCCACAAAATCGCAGCCTGGTCCACAACAGACAAAAACCAGGGTCTTGCGCTCCATCCCAACCCGAACAAAGTACAAGTCCAAGCATGTGAATACATGAGCTGAAGTCGAACATGCATGAACATCGTCTGATTACCAGTCAATGATGAAAACTATTAACAGACGCGAGAGGTACCACCAATAATGACAATGGTCCTCAAGGTACTTCATAGGTACAATCCGCGGTGTGTGAATCAAAGAGCTGGTGTCGAACACCCGCAGAATCATCCGATCGGAGGCCAATGATGAAAACCTCACGTCGAACACGAAGAACCTGCCATTGAGGCATGCAGGCTCTAAGGCACCTGAAGGGAGTCTCTAGGTCACTTTCCTGGATAATGAGCTGAAGTCGACAGGAAGTAACCTTGATCGAAGGTGGGCCATAATGTTTCCCACATCATCGACACGAGACAGAGAAGGATAAAATATTTTGTGTGAGACATCAGAGGGAGGTGGTAAGCTTGTAGAGGCCAACTTCTCTTGAACATATCGGCGACACGACAGCGGATTTGGCAGTATCTGACATCAAATGAGTAGAGGTCATGGTGACAAGGCAATGAGCAGATGAGAGGTCAAATAGGATAACCCAAACCCACGGAGGCTAGTGTAAAACAAGATGAGAAAATCCCCACCCAGACACGAATGCAGAGGAGTGCCATGTTCAAGAGCGACATACTGCCGACACGACCATTATTACAGTTTCATTTTCCCTACCATTTCTGGCAGGTACCCCGATTATTTTTGGGTGACAAGCTTGACGGGGATAGCATATGCTTGGAAAGCGTCATTTCGACGGTGTCCGATGTCATTAAGTTTTAACGAGTCTGACAAAGGAAAAACTCGACGTCTTTTCCTGTTTAGAGAGTCTGAAAAGACAGCGGAAAAGAAAAACTCCAGGGGTGTCCTTTTTTGTAAAGTTGTGTCTCTCGGGCCCGAAAAAGTATAAAACAATGCCCGAAAGAACCGCCCGATCATTACGATCGAGGAGTACTTTTCATGAGTAGTGATTTCGACCTGAAAAAGTAAAAAAGCGATCGAAACCACGTCATTTCGTAACCATTAACGGGCCTGAAATGACAAGGGCCCGACGATCTTTTCGTCTTTACACGGTCGGAAAAGAGTTTAAAGACAACCGCCTCTTATTCATGTTTAACGAGTCAAGAGGAATAACTCGGCAATATTTTCATCTTTAAACGGTCAGAAAAGAGCTGAAAGCAGACCTCCATTTTATTCTCTTTAACGAGTCAAAAAGGGAAAAATACTCGGCAATCTTTTCATATTTTATGAGTCAGAAAAGAGCTTAAAGGCGACTCGTCCTAGAGGAACGAGTGGTATAAAGGGGAGCAACTGGTTCCGGCAATGGTGGAACTTCTCAAAACATGTAATGGTCAAGAGGCTGGCTAATAAAATCACCTGCGGTTCCTCAGGAAAGGAAAAACAACCAAGTGAAAGCATATGATCGGCCAAAGAGATGGTGGCAATGGGATGAAACAACCAAGGCTCATCTAGCAGAATTCAGCGGATAAAAATGGCAATCACAAGATGTAAATTGGGTATGGGTTCATTTTTACACAAGCTTGAACCATGGAGAACTTTGCTTGGATTCGGTTTCATGTTTACACAAGCTTGAAACGAAAAATTATGCTTGTTATGAGTTCGCATGCCCCCAGGCATAATGACGCAAAACGAGGTACATGCCCCCCAAGCTTCATTGCATTCAACAAAGTGGATGGAATGAAGGTTCACTCTCGAGATCGATGAAAGACTCGACTGGTATTTTACGAGATCTTAATCAAAGACTCGATTTGGAAAGGGAGTTGTTTCATTTTTTAATGAGGTTGACACAGTAAAAGAACTATCCTCATAACCCTTGTTTCATTTTTTAACGAGCTTGACACAAGACAAGGAACTGTGCTCCGACACCTAATTTCATTTTTTAAGGAGCTTGACACAGGAAAGAGAACTATGCTCCGCCCGAACTTCATCATAATGAATAGAAAGTCGGGGCTTCCAGGATTGCCAGTCCCGATGGAAGGGAAACATCTTGGAAGTCGGGGCCTAATGCCCCCAGGACACTATGCACGACGGTGTCATCACTGGATACAGACACGGGATAGGTGGCCACGTAGTTGATCTGCGGTGGGGCAGATACAACTGGTGGATAAAAACTAGGAGCGGACGACAACTGCGCAGGAGGCATTGGGGGACTAACGAATGACAATTGATCGATAGTCACAATTCTTCCATCGTGTGGAAAGCAAACCACACGGAAAAGCGAAGAAACAAGTGCCCCCATGGCGTAAACATAGTCGCGACCAAGGAGAAGACTAAAGTCTAAAACACCTTGGGTAACCAAGACGTCTATATAGACAGTTTTGCCTCCCAAAGTAATAGGGAACTTCGGGAGAACTCCTAGAGATGGACAGGCTCCTCCGTCGAAGGCCAACAGATTCTGAGTGACTGGCCCAAGTTGCAGGGAACCTAAAGCTTGCCAAGTAGTGTACAGCATGAGACTGACAGACGCCCCTTCATCCAAGACAGTGCCAGGTACTGCCTTAGCACAGGCATGTACTGTGATATGGAAAGGCATATGGGATGGAAGGCGACTGGCGATCAGGCGATTCCAATCAAAGGAAGCGACCAGACTACTTGGTGGGGGAATCGTATGATTTCCCCCATGTGGTAAAGGGAACGAAGGAGAACCTTCGGGAGCAGCCGGGTCAGGAGAGTCATTTCAGAACTCCGGAGAATCTGAAGAGACGAGAAGAACGTGAGCATGATTCTCTTCCGAAACAGAGTGAGCGAGCGGCGGACTCGAGTCGTCACTCTTTCCGACCAATGGTTGGTCTGGAACAGGCTGGACACGGCCGGGTTCGGGAAGAGGGGCCTGGACAAGAGAAGAATGGGAACCAATCTCTTTGTCGGGAAGCAGATAATCTGCAACTACAGAAAGACGTTGATATCCAATGGGAAGCTGGGGCGAGGGAGCTGAGAGACTTTCCAAGACACTGGAGGCTTTATCCATGAGTGGACAAAGGTGAAGGGGATGATTGCCTTCATAAAGTCTACAAGGGACTCGAATTTTCCCTTTGCCTTTACCATTCCCAACTGATGAGGTAGCATCACCGTGATCTTTAGCGGACGATGAAGGGCGGGCCGGATCGTGAGACCAGACTTCTAACACTCGGGGAATGCCAGGACATTCACGAAGAAGATGGTCTCCCTTGCATAATCGACAAGGAAACTTAACCTTCCGCGGGGGAGCAGAAGGTGGCCCGACTTCAGGTGTACTGGAGGAGATAGCTGGACTTGAGGAGGGGACGGCGCGTGTAAGCTCTCCCTTAGGGGACTTCCTCTTTTGTGTCTTCTTCTTCTTCTTCTTAGCCACCTGGTTACTCACATCGAGAGTTTCACCAGGTGAAGTACAAGAGGAAGACATAGAAGTAGGCGTCGAAGGGGAGAGATCCACCTTAGGATCAACATGATGTTGTTCAGGTGGAGGGACTGATGGACTAACAGCCGACACGACAGGGACCAGAGAGGTTGAAAACAACCACACAGGCAACCTGACAGTTAACCCTGGAAGGGATAACGTTGCCATATAAGGAGCACCAACATTCCCGAGAGGAGGGAAATGACCAGGATTCCCATCAGGAGGGGAACTTGGGTTGGTGAACCCTGGAAAGGTTGCCATGGAAAACAAAAAGGAAACCTATTCAAGCTAACACAAGATTTAATTAGGTGATGTTATCGTGGCCGAATAAATTTTTAAGACACAGGAACCAAACTTGACCTTTTCATGTTTCAAGAGTCGAGAAAAGGACGAAAAAATGACTCTAGTCTCCTTCGAATGTTTAATGAGCACGAAGTGACAAGAAGATCACTGGCATCTTTTCATTTAGGGAGTCCGAAAAGGATCAAAAGTGACTGCTCTGGAGATTCTAGGCAAAGGGTTTACCAAGAAATCCGTAAAACTACTTATACGCCTTGGCAATCGTATGAGAACCAAGGACTTTCCGTACTGCAGTCAATCTTCCCGAATGCTGTGTTCGGTACGTTACGGTTCGCAGGGTGGTAGACTCGGCTTCATATGGATCAAGGATAAAAGCCTAGTGGGGTCTCCCTATATACGCGACGGTACGTGGGAGCGCAGTCCGTGTTATACCACTATCGAGTCACAGAAGGAGGAATCACCCAACCGTAATGTGAAACAACAGTGACTATGTTTAAAGACGCCGGAACACGTCTATAACCTAGACCTCTAGATGTTTGCGTTAAGTTCCAATGCGTTTTTAGGTTTATTCAGTTTATTTTATGGTTGATCTTGAATTAAGTTTCGGTTTCAGGCCTTATCGTGTGATCTCTCACAATTACTTAGATGCAAACGACATGCCAAAGAATACCATTTCGTTCAATGAATTCTAACTATGAGAGGGTTAAGAATTTTCAATCAAACAAAATGGTATCAAACAATCAAACAATCTAATGCAGCTAATGACAAAGAAATGAAATTTTTTCTTTTGAGAACACAAATCAATGAAATGCTCTTCTTTTCATTAACTATTGAATGCAAAAAGATATTAGTTTGATTTCTTTTTCAATGGCACTATGCACTTTAAAATGAATTTTGAGAGACAGCAACACCGAGCAAAAAGAAGTAAAATCACTCAATGAAAAGCACAACAAGAGTGAAAAGATCTGATTGAACCCTAGCAACCGTGATCTGTGTCTGGGTAGTGAAACAATCCGAGGATCGGTTCAACAACAATCACCTCAAGCAAACAAGCAAAGAAAGCAAAAAGAGGAAGGTTCCGCAATAGCAAAGGCAAGTAGCAACGAACTTTGTGAACAAGTGAATAAAACAAGGTCAATCCAGTAAAAACGGGATGATGGCACTAGGTCACGGGACACAAAAACGAAATTCGTCCGACAAGACTTCGCAAGCAAGTGTGTAGCAGTTCAAACAATAAATATCAAGTCATAAACCAAGTAGAAAGAGCTGGAGATAGTCAAACCAACAGGCTCAGGAGGTAAAATTGAAACAAATTCAATTTTACAGGATCAACGCGGGTAGCGCTCAACAACTGTGCGCTGACAAGAGGTCACGTGTAGCAACTTGGCACTGTCAGCGCGGAAGGACACGACTTAAGCGCGCTGGTTCGATTTCAGAACCGTCGCGACTGTTTTACGTACAAGCGCGATGACAACAGGTTTAAAGAAACAGCTATGCGCTGTCAGCGCAACTGTTTTGATTTAAACCGCGCTGAGGCTAAAAAAGAGGCAAAATCAAGCCAAAAACTCCCAAACCAAGGCCAGAACTCTTTAAACAATTAAGACACTTCCCAGATTGAACTAGGAGGGCTAAAACAGAGAACTAATCCCCAATTTTGAAGAGAGAGAACAATCAAACTCAAACACAAAAAAGAACACAAAGAGACAAAGGCCGGCTCCCCAGTGGAGTCGCCAAATTGTTGGAGAGGTAAATCCCCTCTACGGATAGAGGCGATCCCTACTAGCCCAGAATGGGTCTAGCAACAATCAATCAATGCTACTGTGCAAGTTCCTAATTGCAATTAAAAGAGAGGCAATGAACACCTACTTGGATTCCAACGCTATTGTTTGATGAAGAGATGCCGCTCTCGCTCCTTCGCTTTGGCCGGTCACGATCTTCCGCGATCTCCGCGAATAGATACCTGCACACACACAGAGACAGAAAAACACAAGCGTGAAATCTAATAAAAGCAATTATACATCAGTCAGAAAGGACGTAATTCACATTAACCATTACAAAGACAAATGAGAATGGAACCATAACAGTAGTCATCTATTATTAAATCAATAACAGAGAAAGGTACAACCAAAGTTCTGACGCTGAGTCCTTCTCTTGAGGGTCCAGCCAGCAAGTCTCTTAAGCATTCACCCTTGGAGGTAGATTCTCCCAAAACAAAGCTCTCTCTCACACAAGCAAAACTCACAACCTTCCTTAGGCTTCCTCTAGCAAAACCACACTTGTCACACCAACTACCTACTAGCAGCAGCAATCCAAGCACTATGAATTCCACACTATCCAAAAACTAGCTGCTCATGGTAATGGTAGAGATTTAAATAGGAGAAGGAGTCTCCATGAATGGTGGGAGGACAAGCTTATCTTCAAGGAAGGTGGTTCCAAATGACGAACAAACATGCCATAGAAGGGAGGGCGATACTCACAAGGCCAACAACCAAGTCTGGAACCATCTGGAAGGCTGGCTGTTGGAACAAATTCGCCCAAACTGGATCAGTGCGGGTGTAACCTGAGCTGGCGCGCTGACAGTGCATCACAGTAATAGAGCAGGATGTGTCAGCGCGGCTTAACATTTTCATAGGATGCGCTGGCACATAAAATTCGACCAGCGCGGGAAACCCGTGTGCTTTCGCGCTGGCAGCGCATCAGTTACACTATCAGCCACCTGTCAGCGCGGTTATTTTAATAACAAACGCGCTGATGCAATAAACTTTGGCAAAGTGGGTCATTTGGCCAGTTTAGAGAGCATGAGCATGGTGCATTTGATTTCATGGGACAGTAGGGAGACTGACAGGGAGACAGTGACAAATTACTGCGTAACATATTGGTAAGCATGTTCAAGGTTAGTGATGCAAATCAAATTTTGTTTCTCAAAAATAAGCTGAAGGATATTAAGAAGGGCAAGGATGAGGATATTCAATCCTACTTCTTAAGGATCATTTGGATCAAGAATGATCTTCTATCGATTGGAGAAATCATATCTAACAGGGAACTTACTATCACTACTCTTAGAGGGCTCCCACCCGAATGGTATATATTTAGAACCACTATTGTCAATAATGATCGAATTCCAGGGTTTGAAGAATGGATGTCGATATGCATTCAAGAAGAAACCATGATGGTGGAGCAAGAGATTCCCTCTAATAGAAGTAACCCTACTACTTTCTCTGCTCATGCCAAAAGGAGAAATAATGCAGGATCTAAAGGTCACTTCAATGGAAATCCCAGATCTAAGGGTGGAAGGAAGGGCAGGTGCTTTGTTTGCACTAAGTTTTGGCCACTATGCAGGGAAGTTTCCAAATAGAAGGGACACATCACATGAGGATGATCACAATCATTTCAGTGGTAACATCAATAACAATGATCAAAGGAATGACAGGTACAATGGCAAAGGAAAAAGGAATGCAAGTCATCAAGGAAATGGTCGACCCTCAAGAAAGCAAGAAAATCCAAGTATGAAGAATCAAATGTTGTTTCTAATAAGCAAAAGGAGTATTATCTTATATCATCCCTCTCTACTACCTCTGCTCTGGATTCTTTGGGAAATTGGCTTATTGATAGTGGTGCTTCAAGGCACTTCATTGGATACAAGGAAGCTCTCTCTAATCTGGTTGAGAAGGAAACAAAATTAGAGATTATTCTTGGAGACGATGCCACCTATCCCATAAAGGGTGTACGGAATGTTACCCTTTAATTGAATTAGGGTAACATGATTCATTTACAAGAAGTTCTTTATTTACTTGATCTCAAGAAGAACCTGGTGTCCATTTCAGCAATGAAAGACAAAGGTTACAAGGTGGCATTCATCGATGGAAATGTACGTGCTTGGAAAAGGAATTTTAAAAATGATTTTACTCTTGGGTTCAGGGTTGGCACTTTGTATCAAGTTGTAGGAAGTCCAATGGGGACCATGTCGTGTGACACATCTCTTTAATGGCACTGGAGGTCTTCCCATATTCATTGTAAGGCCCTACCCATTGTGAGACAGATGGTGACAGGGATGCCTGAGTTCAAAGAATAGCATGATGATATATGTCTAGGATGTACTGAAGAAAATCTTACAAGGGGACCTTTCCACTCAAATAATAGCAGGACCACAGATGTGGATCAACCCAAGGGGTTTGAGGTTCATGATCAAGAATCTCATATATGTAGGTTGAATAAAATTCTTTATGGTTTGAAGCAAGCACCCCTGGCTTGGTATGAGAGGATCGAAAACTATCTGATGAAGCTGAGATTCACTTGGAGTGAAGATGATCCAAACCTTTGATTTAAGGTTGTGGATGATAGACCTCTCATACTGGTACCTTATGAGGATGACCTCTTTCTGACAGGTGCAGACCCTCTCATTTACAAACGTAAGAGGGAGTTGGATTCTGAATTTGGAATGGTGAATTGCAACCCTGTGACTACCCCGCTGGAGCTTAAATTTAAGAAGTTATGCAGTAGTGCTATCGAACTTGAATTAGGAAATGCCTCTGAGTTTTTTCAACTTGTAGTAGCATTGATGTTCTTGGTGAACTCTCGTCTGGATATACGTTTTGTAGTTAGCATGTTGAGCCAACATATGGTTGAGCCTCATCACTCACATTGGATTGGTGCCAATAATATTTTGAGATATCTTCAGGGCACAATCACTCATGGACTAAGATACACTGCTGGAAATATGAGGCTGCATTGTTATTCTGATTATGATTGGGCATGCAGTGTGGTGGATCATAAGATCACTTCTGAGTGTTGTTTCTCTTTGGGTTCTACTTCAATATCCTGGATGAGCAGGAAGCAAAAGTTGGTTGCTTTGAGCACCGTTGAGGTTGAATTCATAGCTGCGAGTATGGCCTCGTGTGAAGCTATCTGGTTGAGGAAGCTCTTCAGTGAGATGTTTGGACATGTGCTAGATACCACCATGATCCTTTGTGAAAAGCAGAGTGGGATCCGATTATCAAATAATCTTGTATTTCATGATCACTCCAAGCACATAGACATTAGGTATCACTTTATTCGAGATATGGTACATCAAGGAGCAATAAGGCTTCTTCGCATTGGGACTGATGTGCAGGTCACCGACATTATGATGAATCCCTTTAAAAAGGTCAAATTCTTGACTTTCTGAAAATGACTAGGAGTCATGGAGAGACCCTCTCCTAAGGGTCCTGTATGATATGGATATTAAGCTCTGGGAGCTCCGGGGGGCATGGGGTACTTCTTCTAGTGATGAGAAACCATAGGGTGAGTGGTTCAACCTTCCCTTAGTGGTTTGCTATGTAGGCAGGATGAGTGGTTCATCCTTCTCCTATCGAGACACAATCATAGGGTGAGTGGTCTAGGCTTGCCCTAGTGATTTGTTGTGTACAGGGTGAGTGGTTTAGCCTTCCCCTGGGATATCACTTGGCGACATGTAGGCAGGATGATTGGTTCATCCTTCTCCTGCTGAGAAATCCTACCCATGTAGTCTAGGACTCATGGGAAGTACCTCTCATTTGTCCAATGAGTAGGGAAATGAGGATAGGGACCATAGTACTATCAATGGACGCACTGTGTACTACCATAATCCCTATGCTATGATGATATTGATTTGGGATCAATTGGAAGTGACTTTGGGTCAGTAAGAGTGGTATGATACACTCTCTTTATTTGGAATTGATTTTGGATCAATAAGAGTGGTATGAGACACTCTCTATTTGGGACTAACTTCGGGTCAGTAAGAGAGATATGAAACACTCTCTTTATTTGAAACTGATTTTGGATAAGTAAGAGTTGTATGAGACACTCTCTATTTGGGACTGACTTCGGGTCTATAGAGAATTGCATGATACATTCTTGATCACTTCTTCTTCTTCATAATTCAACAAAGTAGTGCAGGGCACTGCATTGATAACAGAGATAGTACAGACTGGCAGATGGATTAGTAGATGGAGTTATCCCTATTTGAGAGGGGGTTTTAAAATTGACAACTAGGGCCAAACTCCATGTGGGTCACCTTATTTATGGCAACTCATATTTTTCTTGGATTCCTCCCTTCAAGCAGTGTAGGATTGATCTACAGATCATCTGATTTTGACATGCATTTATGGAGATATGAATTTATTTGTATTATTGAAAATTTGTCAAGGTCGGCCAGCAACCAAATAACCCCCATCTCAACCTCAACGTTACACTATAAATAGAAGAGGTCTCAAGTCATTTGTCACACACACTTATCTCATGATCTCTCTCCGCTAGTTTGGGTTTGGTGGCAAGAGAGGTCAAGAAGGAGAAGCCCTAGCTGCAGTCCTCATGAAGAAGCCCTAGCTGTAGTTCAGATGTGCCCTAGCTGTAGTCAAAGAAGGAAATCCTAGCCGTAGTCAAAGGGAGATCCAATACACATCCAAAGGGAGACCTAATCTGTTGTCTAAAGGAGGCCTAAGACATAGTCTAGAGAGACCTAATCTAAGGACATCTATCCACTGTCAAGAGGCCCTAATTCGCTATCAAAAAGGAGGCCCTAATTCCAGAGCAAGGAGAGGTCATACCTATAACAAGAGGAAAGGAAGAAGAAGCCATTAACTGCAGCTATAGGAAGCCCTAGCCGTAGTAAGGAGAACACTGGACAAAGAGGACATTTGAGGGCTATTTCAGGTGTCCGTTTAGAGGACAGAGTGATTGTCCTTGGAGGCTGAGGCAAGGAGGGTTTGCTGGAGGGTGCAACAACTATTTTAGGGTGACAAGTCCATGCGTTGGGCTTGAAACTGCCCTAAAGTAGCAACATGGAGGGAAACATCTTATTGAAGGAAAACCACATTAAGAGGAAGCAATTCTAGGTTAGTTTGAGGGTTGTTAGGGACTGTGGTTGGGTGCCCTAACAAGTTCATAATTGCAGCAGCCTAATTACCCTAGAACAGTGAGCTTGTGCACACATTTTGGAAGTGTATCTTGTATGTGTTGAGACAACTTGATGGACAACTTGTAGGATTCCTTAGGACAATTAGTTTGCTGACATCGTGGAAGGTTAAGGGCTGCCTATTGTTCCCTAACCAAAATTGCAGGAGCAACAAACAATCAGAGGAATGTTGTAGCTATATTATGTTGAAGATTGATGATCTCCTAAAAGGGTATGCTTAAGCATTCTTAGATATTGATTGTAGACTGTTAGGAGAATTCAGGGCTACATCATTGAACATTCATCATTAGCATAATGATGGACTTTCTACTACTATCATAAATATCAATTTTGTATATTTGTACTATCTCTCTCTCTCTGCTGAACTATTGAAGAATATAAGAAGAATTGATCAAGGGTTTCCCCACATTGGGGTTTGTCCCTGGCTGGTGCCATATCTTGTATCGTCTTATCTTGGCTTGTCTTCTACTATTTATGTTTATGTTCTATTTGTGTTTTACTATCATGCTAATGTGATTGCTAATCTAGACATTGATATTGGGCTATCAAGAAAATTGAAGTAAATTGCTCTTAAGCATAGAACATACCTAAAATTAACAATCATGCTCGAAAAGATCCAACATGTTATTGATTAATGATAAATACATATTTATTACAAAGAGAAATTGTTCTCCAACTATTTGGATTCTTAATTTTCCTAATGTCCTTTTCGTTACATAATTACAACTAATACTATTCATCATAATCTCAGAGGATTAAGGTATCTAACATTCCCCCCCACTTTGAAGGGGTGTTTGTGATCCCAAGCATCATTATGAACTTTTAAATTTTTTCTCTTCTAAGTTCTTTGGTGAAGATGTCTACAATTTTCGCATTTGTGGAACAATTTATTAAATGAATAGTTTTGGCCTCTACATGGTATCAAATCAAATTATACTTAGTGTTGATGTGCTTGGTTCAATCATAGAATCTACGATTCTTGGCCGACTTGAGTGCAAAAGTATTGTTGACAAGTAGAGGATTTGAGTTCTCTTGTTTCTCCTAAAAGTCTTCAAGTATTTTCTTGAGCCACACAATTTCCTTTGTTGCTTCTGTAGCTGCCACATATTCTACCTTTGTTGTGGAACCTATCGTGAATAATTGTTTGCATGACATCCATGAGACAACTAGCAATCCTAAACTCATGAGATATCCTAAAGTTGATACTCCATTTTCCTTCTCCTCATTGAACACTGAATCAGAATGTGTAATAAGATTGAATTCATGCACCTTGGTGTACTTCAACCGATGATATTGAGTTCCCTTTAAGTATCTCAAGACTTCATTTGCAACAAACCAATGTCCCTCACATGGTTTTTGCATGAAACTGGAAAGGATGCTTATAACATATGAGATGTCTGGTCTAGCAATGGTGAGGTAGATGATACTTCCTAAAAGTTTTTTTTTATTTCGTTACATCCTCAAATTCATTCCTTTCTTTCGATGTAAGCTTCAATTTCCATTCCAGTGGAGTGGGGAGAGAGCTACATTCTTCCATGCCAAATCTGTTCAATAATTATGTTGTAGCTACTGCAACTCCACCCAAAATTTTTCAATAGTATCAAATTTTGATTCCCCATGTGCTTGTCGAGGTCCCAAGGGTTTTGTTTATGTCTTTAAATTAGTTAATTTTTCCAATGACCCAATTGTCATCAAACCCTATTGTTGCTTATTATTTCGTGATGCATATTCTATTTATTCCCCTTGACTCATCTTGGATCTTGATCTTATTGATGCATTAAGCTTTATGAACCTACCGTCTTGCCCATACATCCTTCAAACTATAGACTATCATGGTTATGATTGAAGGACTAAACCATTTTGACTTGATCCTCATCTTTTAATTTGCATCACCCAGCTTAGACCCCATCAACATTTAATGACATTTTCAGTTATATTGATAGCATCATCATGTTAGGAGGTGAATTGTACATTAATCCCCTTAAACATTCATGTGCTTGAGTGTTGATTTATTTGAAAGAAAAATTGTTTATGTACACAAAATTAATCCTTCGAAATATCACCTTTTGCATTGCATGCATGTAGCTCTTTCGGGAGACACCTTTAAAACATTTTTATCATATGGATATGCAAAATTAATTATAAGTTTCTTAGAGTTTGCAAAACTCCATTCACCCGATTATATAATACTTCCATTTCCATTATCTTTGTACATCTAAAACCTAGCACTAAAGTTTGCAAAAGCCCCTTTTATGTCACATAATTTTATTAATTTATATTATATTATGGCGTGCAAGTTAATATTTCAAGCTACACCATTTAAAGAGATTTTGGAAAATGGTTTCATATAACACGAGTACATCAAAGCCTACTAATTAAAAAGAGAGTTGTAGAGTCCTTATAAAGGGCTTCGATAATTGGGGTTAGGTTCGGAAATGCATATCACCAACTTGATTCACTTGGATATGAATTAGAAGACCATACAACGCCTTTAGGAAGTTCGTTGCCGAATTGGAGTTGGGTAAATCAATTCAAAATATTGTAATAAATCTGATCACACCTATTCTAAAAAATTGTTATGAAGGCTATATTCATACCATACGATGAGAACATGGAAATGCACTAGGAAATGTAATGCAGCAGAAGGATAATAGCACACGTGGCAAAGGAATATGCCATCGTTACATTATAACATTTTGGAAAGTATTGCGTTGAAATTCATATATCAATTACTTGTGCGAAATTACATCAATACCATGCAAGGAGTGTTTCACATAAAAGACTATAGGCAGCAACAATGAAATGAATTGATGCATATGTTGCAACCAAGGTAAAAAAAAAGGGGGGAGGGGAAGGGAAGGTGCGACCAATGGATAATGTGAATTAGTGAAGGGTAATGCAGTGCGAATGTAATAAGGCTACGGTAAAATCAAGTGCGACTATGCACTGCCATGAAAGATATATTCTATATTACAATCAACCATGTCGCATGGGGTACGTACCACATGCGTTGAATTCAAGTAAAATACATTAGCTAAAAAAGCTATAACATACACTAGATGAATAAGAAAGCGTTGAAATAAAAGAGATCACAACGGGGTGTGAGAGCCACAATGGTATTAATGCATGCTACATAATTGTATATGGATGCATGAGATCACATATACTAGCTCATGTGAAGCTCCATGCAATAATGTGACACCATAAAAGATATATGGGCAATACCATATATAGGTCTAAATAGTGTGGACAAGATAAAGCACTACAAAAGCTATTACATACACTAGAAGAATAAGAAAGCGCTCAAATAAAAGAGATCACAACGGGGTGTGATCACCATAATGGTATTAATGCATGCTACATAATTGCATATGGATGCATGAGATCACATATACCAGCTCATGTGAAGTTCCATGCAATAATGTGACACCATAAAAGATATATGGGAAATACTATGACACTATAAAAGATATAGGGGCAATACCATATATAGTTTTATGATTGAAATGGAGGGAAAGGGACGCTGTAAAGAATGTTATAAATCATAAAATTGAGGGAAAGGGATGTTGTAAACAATGTTATAAGGAGATCATTTAACAAATGCATGGTTATTTACTAAAACTTAAGTAACACACAATATATCAAATTGCTAGAAAGACAACAAAAAATCAATATTGAAAAGGATACACTTGGGAAGACCATATGAAGAGCTGTTGTGATATATATGTATATTGGAATAATACATTGAGGATGAATAAGTAGTAGCAATGACAAAAAAAATAATATCACAAGCCTATGATGATATTATGTTAGAAGGGGAGCAATAGCCATCATATACATCAAAATGCCGTAAAGGTATAATGTCGAAAGGGGTTGCAAAATGATGATACATTGCATGCAATTGGAAATTCACATAGTAATTAAAGGAAAGCCAAAGGAGGAGATTGCACACAATCAACTGGTCAACTTCAAACTCAAAAGCAAACCCTTATTCCAAAGATGTGAACTCTTTCAAGTTTGTTGAGATTAATCATATTGAGCTATCTCATTGAAAAATAGTTATTACAAACATTTTGTTTTTGTTGAAGGGAATGGTTTAATCCAATGTTCTGATCATTGGTTGTATGCTCGAAGGATTGAAGCAATTAACTGTTTCATAGACATTTGATCTCAATTAGTGGCAACTATTGTATGGTCAACTTGGCATCGAGGTGACCCTCGGGCAAAGTGAAGACATCATCAAGTTTCTTGAAAAAAAATGTCTTTCTATAAGAGCACAAGTCAAAATTGGTTGAGTCCCCCCTTTATCATATTGTAAATATATTATTTTGTCATAAATGACAAAATATTACAGTCATAAAGGGGCCAAAAGTAACATTAAATGTCTTAGGGAAGATGATGAGTCATGAAGAATATGAAAGGTCATAAGGAAGGTGAAAAGTCACTTCTCCACTTCTATAAATGTAACTTCATACTTCATTCAAAGCACTTTTAACACTTAAGCTAGGCTAGTAATATGATTTCTATTTTGTGCTTAAGGAACTGAAGGAAGACTTTGATGTTGGTTGCTTGTAGGTGGATGGACTGTGTGTTTAGTGTTATGTTTTGAAGATGATATGAATTGCTTTTGTCCCACTATTAGGCTTTGACGAGCTTGTTGTACATGTATTTGAATGGGTGACAATATTAATGAGAAGATTTTCAAATCATGCATTGATTCAAACCATCCATTGATTCCTCTATTGTTATATCAATAATTTGGTATTCTAGTTATGTATGCATGTGCATTACATAATGGTTACATGTTTATGAACTAATTTGTTGCATGCATCTTGTATGAATCTATGCTCTTTGTTCAATGCTAATGTTAGTGAATGATTGTGAACTAATTTGTGGTTGATTTATTACACTTTCCCATTGTGTATGTCGTAGTTAGTCTCAACTACCTAATTATTCATTCATGCATGGTCTTGCTCATTATGTTGTTGTAGTATTCTTATATCATGATTCACAAGATATTAATGGAGAGTTTATCTCATCTCATTCTTATAACATATTACATTTGGTCTCACATTCAACTCTCTACATTCGATATAGAAGAGAAAAACATACACACGATGGTAGTTGGGTTGGTATATCAGATGGGAATCCCACTCCAAACAACGTAGAGTCTAATTGGGACTTTATACCGGGGAGATCCGCTAGGTTTGGTGGAATTTCCAACATCGTCAACATACTTTAGCGCTAGGACAACAGATGACAAGATGACCCTAGTTTCATTTATTTATCTTAATATGGATTCTTTTGAACCATGTGTTTGGAGTTGTGTTTCTGGAGAAATATGTTCCAAAACTCCTTTTGAAGTTTCTCATCTCTTTTCTGAAAGCACATTTAATGGTGAGAATGAAATTTTTGCATCAGAGTATCTTGGTCAATCTTTTGCAGGTTGTATTTCAAATATTTTGAATAATGAGGTGGTAATATGTAGACTTTTCACTCTTACATTTGAAGGTCGTGTCAAATCATGGTCTCAAACTTTATCACCCACATCTATCCATTCGATTCAACAATTCATTAATGAGTTTCTATCTACTTTTGAGAGATATAGTTACTAGAAAGTTTTTGAAAAGATCAATAAGCTTAGAATGGAACTAGGTGAATCATTGGATGATTTTGTATGTAGATTTAATAATCTTTGTTATAATTTCCTAATGTTGGCATTGTAGTGTTTCCATTAATGTCAACTAGTGCTTAGGGATGTTTCAACATTATAATCATCATTTGTATATGTTTATTGTGTTTGGAATAATGTCTCAAATTTGCATGTCCATACCCTAAAGCTAAGCTACAAATTGAAAGGTGAAGGCTTATGAGGTGCATATGATGATGTCCTGCTACCTGCATAGGGAGATTGAATATGTTTGGAAGCCTTTTTATGCTCAGTAGAGACTTGACATATGTTTATACAAGTCCTACAGGCTTAGGAGGTGAGTGAAGGCTAGCATGAACAAGTTCTGGACTAAGAGGAGGAGGTTTCTCCTAAATTAAGTTACAGTACCTGGGAGTTAGACGTACACAGAGTGATTACAGGCTCTTAGTTGATGGGAGGTGAATGGAAAGGAAATGAATACAATCTCTCGGAGGTAGTAGTCTTCCTAGCAACTGTGTCTATAGGTGATTTTCTCCAAATTATGTGCACACTTCAAATGTTTTATTGGTTTTTCCGATGGTTTTTTGTTCAATATTTTTGACAAAAAGGTAGGGAAAGTTTAAACAACTTCTAGAATGTGGTTAAGGTGGAAATATCTCTCCCATTCAATGAATATAGTGGCATATTGAGTCAAGGAGGATAAATATCAAAATACCAAACCAATCTAGAGCACGTGAACAAATATGATTAGTTCTCCATTACTCTAATCACAATTGTTGTTTTAATCACTCTAGTAAATTAATTATAGGAGAATTCTTTGAGGAGTTTTGGATGGTTGCATTGTTGACTGAGTGAGTGTGAGAGATGAGAATATTGTGCAAGCTGTGAAGGATATTATGTAGAAAATCAGAAGCAATTTGCAAGTATTGTAGAAGGTAGCATAAATGTGATTCAGTTAACATATTAAGTAGAGAGTGAGGAGATGGTAAAAACAGGTAGCAGAAGTATGATTCAGTTAGAATATTGAGCTTAGAACGAGGAGATGATGCAAATGGATATTTGATGATCTATCTTGTGTATTTTGTTGTTGCTGATTTGTTTATTAGATGATCTTATGCAATGTTTGTATTAATTGATTTTATCATTTTGTAGAAGACTGATTTGTTGTTGTTGAGTTGTGTAGTTCTCCTTGGAGTCTAGTTTGAAAATGAATGAAAGCATGGCTCCAAGAGTTTGAGGAGGTGGTGGTTGAACAAGATAGGAGTGGTGGTTCCTTCCTGGTGGTGGCCAAAAAAACAATATATAGGGAGTCACATCTCCATCCAGTGGTGGTTGGGAAAGGCTTGATGGAAGTGGTGGATTTTAGTAGGTGGTGGCTTGCAAAGTCATGAGTAGAGACTTCCTAGTTGGTGGTGTCTAGTAATATTGTCCATAGGGGTAGTGGCTCCTAGCTAGTGGTGGCCAACTAAAAATATGTAAATATTTGATTGATAATAATAAGAGAATGAGAAGCAGTGCAACAATGACAGGTGGACGTTTTTCTCCCCTTGAGGGTTTCCACTAGAAATACTTGTGTCTCCTTGTACATGTGTGTGTTGATGATTTCATGGCTTTTATGTGTTGATTTTCTGTTGTATTTATCTACTTATGTTATGATGTGTATGGTTGTTTAGTGATTCAACAAAAAGCATTGAAAATTTTATAAGCACCTATATTACTAATTCAGCTCCCCTGGTAGTGATATACATTTCTAACAAGTGGTATCAAAGTGGGGCTATTGATTTATGCTTGATTGCTGGAGAGTAGATCTAGGTGAATCCACAAAAATTTGAAACTTATGTTTTTTTTCCAGAATGGATCAACAAGGAGTTCCAATTCTTCATGGAGGTAAATTTGAAACATGGAAGGTGAAATTAGATACGTAATTATTATCTCTGATGAAAATATTTTGTTGTTAGTAGAATATGGAATAAAAGATGAATTTAGTGATATGGATAAAAAGGTTATTTTCCATGGGCTTTCAAGATCTGACAATCTTTATGTGAGACACTATGAGACTTAAAACGATATGTTGGATAGGTTGTAGAGTATGTATTATGGAGAAAAATTTTTGGTTTAAGAGAAGGTTGATGGATGCTTCCACTCACATGCTAATGATAAGAACAACACAAAGGATTCTACACATAGTAGTGGCAAATCAAGTCTTCTCACAAGAAGAAGATGAAAGCACTGGTGGCTCACAAGAGGAAGATGAAAGAACTACTGATAGCAATAGTGAATCAAGTATTGATTTGGAGGAACAACAAGAGGAGGTCAGTGGTAAAAATAAATTGTTTGCAAAGGTTGAATGAGAAATGTAATATAGTGGACCTAGAAGCAGAGATTCAAAGGTTCACAATTGAAAATAAAGACTAGCGAAAGTTATTGCAATTTTTTGATGAAAAAGAGTGTGCCTATAAAGAAGAAATTTTTGATTTGAAAACACAACTACAGGAGGCAAGTATAACTGAAGAGGAAGAAATCAATAAGATGAAGGGATTAAATAAAAGTGTGAACTACTGAAATCTGAAGTAGATACTACAAAACAAGAACTAGAGAGTATTAGATCTAACACTCAAGCAACTACAAGAAAATCAAAAAAATTTGGAGCAGCTAGTAGCAACATGAAAAAGGAAACTCATGAGCAAGACCAAAATACAAGAAAGGAGCAAAATTATGGGCCAAGAAAGGTATATTCATCAAGAAGATTTAATGCTCCCATAATGAGAAATGTCAAGTGTTTTAGTTGTCAAACATTTGGACATATAGCAAAAAAATTGCAGAGGGAAAGAGATCAAATCCTCTCAACAAAAGGAGCAACCAAAGGAGGAGCATCCTCAATTAAGTAGTCAAGGAAGATTTCTCTCATCATGAAAATAATCAATAATAAGGTATAATCATATTTTTTATGGTTACTATTTTTCATGCAATGATTTTGGCCATAGGGCTATTGACTGCAGGGCACATTCAAAGAGTAGAAAAAAATTAGCAAGAGATACTAGTCTATTCCTTTGTTTCTTGTTCACATAAGGTGTTACGTGTGTGACAACATTGGCCACTAGTCCAAATATTGCAAGTTTCCCATGTGTTATAAACAATCCAGTCAAAGAGAGAACGCTATGCAAGACCAACCACACAAGAAGAGAGTAGGTGCTATGCATGTCAAAGATATTCCATCGAGATTTGGAGGAGAAAGGAGTTGCAAGATAACCCCACAAAAAACTAAGGCATGCATGGTCTTAGGGGGACCATATGGCCATATCTTGAGTTGCATGTAGACCATTGGAGGTGCAACCATATAGGAGGGATTGGATGAAGATAAATATGCATGTTAGAAATGTGATGCATGAGTTGAGAGGGAGTTCATTAGGTTTGAAGTATTTCAGATGTTACCCTTATTTCAGTTTGTCGGTAGTTGGACCAGCCATAAATATTTGTTGATAGCCTTAGATCCACTATATGTTGGGTTTCTATTGATAATTTTGAAGACATTTTAGCTGAATGTTTTTTCTTATGCACATGGTCAAGGAGTTGATTTAGTACTAGTGTGATGTGCCTCCACATGTTTGTTGAAGATATTTTATGTTTCAAACTTTTGATGACTAATATATATAGTGAATTTAGGAAAATGTTGTCTTATTATGGTTTATATTAGTTTGGTTTGATTTATGCTACTAATGGTGAATCTGCTTAGAGTATATGTGATCAAGACATAAAGCATGGATTCTTCATAGAGAATGCTATCAACGTGTGATTGAAAATCACATAATCAAGGGAACACTTTTGCTTCCAATGGATAAACATATTGATGGCATTGTATTCATTGTGGAGGAGTTTGTTATGCATCTTCTTGACATTGGATTATTGCAGGAAGATGTTGGAATTTTTTTGTTGTTGTGGATGCCTCATAGAGATTCAAATGTGCTAATAGGTTTGCATGACATAGTTGGTATATTAGTAATGCTCATACTACTAGATCATATTTATGTCATGTATAATTATGCTTGTGTGGTTGTTGTGCAGATTAGATGATGGTGTGTTGGAGTTGGCACATCTAGAGTGTGCATATTGTTACCCATGTCTTATATACCTAGATGTATGTTGCATGTTGTTGATGATATATTTTACATTTGGATGGTTGAGTTGGGTTGGGATTATGCACTTGTGAAAGTTGGATTAGAGGTATATTGTTGTTGATGCATGGAGAGAGTATGATGTTGCATGAGTCTAATGAGAGTACACATGTTGCCTATGATGGTTTTATTGATACATTTATTTTGCTTGGGATTTTGATATTATTATATGATGAGAGAAAGTGAGTTGACCTTGATAGCATGAGTTCAAGGAGATGATGAGTTGATGATGGTGTTATATTACAATATATTTTATTGTTGTTGTTGTTGGATGGATTGGTTCTTTGTTATTGCTTCTCGGATGCATTTATTATATGGCCACACATCGATGATGTTGGAGAGATTGTTTATATTGGCTCATATGTTGATAGTGATGCTTTTTTTGCTTGTTGATTTGTTGTTGGGAGCCATAGTTGATGATACGGGATTATGCTTCTTATAGTTGAACCTCTTTGATGATATATTTCCCATTGATGATGAGGATGTATATGCTGATGTCATTATGTCATGTTATTTGTATCAATGTTGTCATATGATTACGTTGTAGATGCCTATGTGGAGCATGGTGGTTGTTGGTGGTTATTAGGGTTTTGATACAAAAATTTCATTTGTTGGTGTTGATGTAAGCTACACACATGTTGATGGTGAGATCCTCGTTTCTAGCTAAGATGTTGAGAGTATCCATGCACTATCATATTCCATATATAGTATCCCTATTGTTGCTATTGCATATACAACTTATATCATAACCCATGAATGCCATGTATTTGATGCATATCATTGTTTTGGGCTTGCATAGAGGAGAGAACGTTTGTGTGTAGTTGTAAAATCCATGTATAGTTATTGTTTCATCTTGTTAGTGAGTTTGTCATGGAAAAACCCATGGTGTCTAGAATGTATTGTAAAAGTTTTCAAATCGACTATGTCTCGGCTAAAAGGTATCCAAGTCAGGTCTTATGTTGTATATCTTTGATGTAGCCCTATCACATTGGTGAATGATTTAAACTTGGGTCTATAGAGTTATTGGTTGGTGATAGGTATGCTTATATAGGATTCATATGTTAGTCTTATGCGCTTATAACAACCATGTATTTTCTCCATGAAGCCTTGTATTTGTATGGCACTTCATTGTATATCATTGATCAAATTCAGTTGGAGTCTTAGTCCATGAGTAGTAGTATCTTGCACTTGGAAAGAAGCCTATTGGAGAGAGGTAGAAGTGTTTTTGTAGTAGCAAAGTAAGCGTGTTTGCAGCTTCTTTGCATGCTTAGGGGGAGCATGTTAAACATAAGAGGATGCAAAGTATTGACTAGAGACATGTTGGTAGTTGAGCTCATTGTTTTACATGCTTATCTTGTACATAGGAATGTTGGTATCATTTACATTGTGTTCATTCTTTTAGCCATGTATCCCATTGTTTATGAATTGATCATGATGTTTAGAGGATTCCTTGATTTGTGCGCATCCCATTACATGTTGAGGTGAATCATGTTTAGTTTGGAGAAAGCTTGGTGGTGACCTTGATGTGTTTTTCCCCTTGCCATTGATGTCAAAGAGGGAGAGAGATTCAACTCAGCTTCAGTGATCAAATTCATAAAGGAAAACAAGGTTCAAGAGATTAATATTACTTCTTGAGGATTGTGGCTCTTCTTATATGTGAAGAGAGTGTGTTGACCTTGATGACATGAGGTCAAATGGATTAGTTGCTGATATAACTCTATTGCACAATCGTATGCTACAATTGCTTAGTGATGCTTGGAAGCATTGCATATTTGGTAACATATTGATGATATTGGAGAGATTGACACTACACTGCCTTATCTTACATTAATTCTTGATGATGAGGATGTTCATGTTGTCGTTAGGTGATTATGCTACAAATTCTTAATGGTGCATGGTGGTTGCTGATAAGTATCATGTTGTTGATACAAAAGATACTTCATTATTGTGATCCTTGTTTATGATTATACATGCCATTCATGCATCTTGATGCAAAGGTCATGAAAAGACCCGTGTTGTAATCATTGTAAAATTCATTCGTGTATGGGCTACTGGGATCAAGTCATGATATGTATGTAATCCCATCATTTTGGGATAATGATGTAAAATCAGGTCAAATGTGTAACCCCATTATGTTGGGAGATTGGTCATAAAGTCGTTGGTATAGGATAATTCATGTATTTTAATCCTACAATCTTGTACTCTATTGCATATCTTTAGAAGGTCCAACATATGCTCAGGGGGAGCATGGTCAATATGCAAATTTCATAATTCATATCAGTAGATCCAACTTACGGTGATTATAAATATAAGGGAAAGAACTTCATTTAACCTGGTTCAGCCCTTTTCCCTTGATGTCAAAGGGGGAGAGAAGACTTGATGTTTGCAAGTGGTTTCCAAACACCAAAGTGGTTTCTATGAAGTCCAAAGGGGGAGATTGTTAGCATAATGGCTATTGTGTTGACCTTGATGGAAACTTGCTTGAAAAATATGTGTTTGATGTTAACTTGGTTATAATATGATGACAAAACTAATGGTATAACTATTATGGTACAAACATTACAAAAGTGTTGTAGCGGCTACAACCACCCTCCAAAATTTTGCATTAGCTTCGTTTGGAGCCTCCCTACCAACCATCCTTAGCAGCATGTCTTGCACTATCAAGTACATAGGCTTCATTTGTTTTTCAATGGCTTGCCAGTTTGTGCATGTTAATTTGCTTCACTCCCTTCATAGGCTTCCATTCCAGACTTAAGCTAATTGTTGGCTAAGAAAGTCCCTCAGAAAATTGTGCAATTCTGGAGGGGAACCAACCTTCCCTCCAGAAATTGCACAAATCTATTGGGCTCCAAAAATGCGCAAAACAATCAGACAGGATTCCTTGAAAAAACTGCGCAATCTGGCCCAACACTACAACTCAGCCTAGAAATTGCACAATTCTTGGCAGCAGTCACCTACTGACCCCATAAATTACATAATCCCTTAGGGACAACCAGCCCAACGCAACTCAAAAATTGTGAAAATCCCTCTCTTAGTCTTGCAAGTTGTTGCATGTGCCTTCAGGTTGACCAGTTCCACTTAGGACCCAACAAACTTGATTTGCATGCATAGGTTGCTTTTCCCAAAATAGAAAAACGAAACATGCAAAAAGCATCCCTATATTTTAGGGATCTATTTTTAGCCGCTGGAGGTTACATGCAAAGATAGTTTTAGAAACTTCCCTCCAAGTGTCGCTTTTTCCTAGATTTGTGGAATGCGGGTCATAAGCCTCAAACTTATTTATTCGATGCTTCATAGATCATTCTTCACGTCGATCTTGGAGCTCTGACATCCCACAACACATCTAGGAGTCTTTGGCACATCCAACTCATCTTTTTACCTACGTAAGTCCGCTTTACTCATCTTTTGCAACATTTATGTCGCTTTTTGTGTTTTGGCTTATGTGAGTGTTGTTTGCTTAATTTTTATGAATGATTGTTGTCGTTTGCATGCATGTTAGCATGTATAAAAACCATTTCAGTTTTTGTTTGCATCTCACTGCTGTCACATGCCTGACACTATTTTTGCATCAACGGTCGTCGATTCGGCGACCTGTTTCACACGCATGCATGTCTTCCCATTTTCTGAATCTTACATCCATTGTTTGCATGCATGATCTTTCACTCTTGCCTACACTTAATTTTGACATGAATTCATATCTTCATATGTTTTTAGTCGCCCATCGATGGGTCTAGGCAACCTCTACTCAAGCCTTGCCTTGCCCGGATAGCATTGCGCATTTTTGAGAGGGAAGTCTCTTCCTTCCTCCTAGAAAATGTGCAAAATTGGCCAGACACTATCTTCTAGGCTTTCTTTTCACAATTCTGAGAGGCAGTGCTTTGCTGTCCCAGAAAATTGCGCAATGCAGTCCCTGTACCTACATGCCTTGCTGACTAAAATTGCACATTGCACAATCTCAGCACCCAGCAGGTCAGCCTGGATTGCGCATTGGACAATTCTAGGAGTCAACCAACCTCCCGACAGTCCAAACTTCCTTTTGTGAAGTTCCGACAGTCTGTCTCCTAGTCTCCTGGTCAAAATTGCACAATCCTTGCCATTAGTCTCCCGGGTATGTCACATGACAGTCCTCAATTTTTCTTTGTTTTCAACTGACAGATTTCTTGCCATGCATGTCACCATGTCTCTAGGTATAGCAGGTGTTCATCCATCTCTCAGCAGTTCAGGTTCAATGGCCTCCAAGAGAGCAGGGTCAAAGGACACCGATGGAAGCACAACTGGAGAAGCAGTTGAGAAAGTGTCTATGAATTTGCTAATTTATGAAGACACCAAGTTGATCATAGACAAAGACATCAATCTGAAATGGTAGGATATCAATGATACATTCTGAAGCATATTTGGGGAAGATCTGGAAGACCGTAGGGTCTATGTGAACATTCAAAAGTCCAACTTTACTGGATTGCATGCAGATATCCCACATTTTCATGTGTGGATATGATACATTGGATCATCTCACACACTGATCTCGAGACGATGGTGTTAAATAGTATCAGCGAGACAAATATTGCTACCTTTAGGGCACCAGACTATCAGCAGATGCACCACTTGCCGAAGCCAATGATCATAATGGAGACACCCTTCAACATACCCAACAGCAGTGCAAACTCTAGGGATATCTTGAAGAGCTGGGTGAAGGAACCAACCAAGTTCAGGATGAAACCCAACCATATTTACAAGACGAAGATACTGCAGAAGGCATATCAGTACTTGGTCATCTTTGCATGCCGCTTATATGTCCAAGAGAGCACGAAGACCTTCCCACAGAGTTGGGTGATCACATTATACCAACTCGCCAATGAAGGCAAAGCATGCAATTGGTCCGAAATGTTCCATGCCGGTTGAGATGGCGCAGGATTCTGAGGTGATTGTTGACCTCTAGAAGCTTCTTGAGCTTCCCACATTTGGCGCATTTGGGGTGAGAGAGGGCACTCATGTGTATAATGGCCATGTACACCACAACATGCACAAGGCTTGTTCGTATGAATGGCCTTGTTCTACTTGGGCTGGCTGCCATGTTGATGGTTGTTGGTGTTAGGCTAGTTCCCCTAGGTTTCACTAGGATGATTACCTTGATTACCCTAGTTACCCTTCCCCTTATTAGTTTTCTTCAAATTTTGGGGATTAGTCACACTCTACTACACAAACACTTGACCCTGAGGGGGTGGTGGCTGCTGGGGCTGAGGATGCATGGAAGGCTACGATGCTAATGCTTGAGAGGTTGGAGCGCTTAGCTATGCACAGGGGGGAGCAATAGTTTGGTAGACAGGTTGGGGCCCTGAAAACATGTTGCTAGCAGGAGGGGCATGAGTGTTAGAGGAACTGGTGCCCCCCTGGGGATAGCCATAACTTTGCTGAGTATATGGAGAAGGATGTGAAATGGTTCCAACGATACCGTTGGTGGTGTGAGATGCCCCTGGTGCATTGGCACCTCTAGGATGGGGGAGGTCTGGAATGATGGTATAGACATAACCAGATTGCCATAAATAAGGTCATATCACAGAGCAGTTTGGATATCTTCTTCCTTTGTCTGAGGAAAATGGGACGCAACATATTTTCTAATGGGTGCTAAAAGGCTCCTAAGAAACCAATCTAGATAGACACAGTCTTCAAAGGGCGGGGCACGACATGTGCTCCTACTTCGACGCCACTATTGAATATGGTTAGAAAGGTGAGTGGCGAAGGACTGACGAAATGAGGTCAATAGCTCTGTACGAGTGTCATACTAAAGAGGTAACTGGAAATAAAACAGGAAGGCTTTAGCAAGCATCACGAAAACAGAATGAGATGTGGCGGGCTGGTCTACATACCATTTTGCAATGTCTCTAGTGAGCGTGCGTTGGAACAATCGAAGACAAATTGAGTCATCGGTAATGGATTTGGATGAACAACACATGTGGAAGGAGCAGACATGATTAGTAGGGTCCTCCCCAGAATTACCCTCAAAATTTGGGATGTATGAGGGAAGCTTAGTCGGCATAGCAGGCCAACCAACATCGTGGTGTATGGGGTCATTTATCAACTGGCTAAAATCCAGAAGACTTAACCCAACCATAAAAGGGAGCACGGGGGCTTCCGGAACGGTTTTTGAGACTGTTTCGCTTGATGTGACTACCGGGATAGAACTGGAGCCAACACTAGGTTGGGTTCCTGCACCAAATGTGGGTCCAGACATGGTGACGATATGCAGTGAAGGAGGCTTGAAATCAGATGAGGAATCAAATGAACTAGGAGAAGAGTCAGTATGGGGACTTAGAGGGATATGAAATAGAACCCAAAGGGGAGGGGTAATATGCCCAAGTGGAAACTGGGGGTGAAGGCCTAATAATCTCCTTGACAAACACCTTAGTGGCACAATGGTGGTAAGACACACGTGACATGGAAATGGTGAAGGGATATAAACAATATGCCTTTGTCTCGATGAGGGGAGATAAATTTATTATGTTAAGTCTTGGCTTGGCGGTGTAAACAAAGCACCCTTTGCTTAAGGTGTGCTTGTGTGTGCAAGTGTATTTATTGATTAAGCCTAGATCATGTTTGTAGAAAAGAAAAAATCTTACTGAAAATAAACTGAAATTAACGACAGAAAATGAATAGCAAAACAATTAACTAAACCCCACCCAAACTGGGTTTGAAAACATTTTGTTGGTTGGTGGCGAAATCAAATGAAAAACACACTAAGAAGGTCAAGAGATCTAATTGTTGATGTGACTCGAATAAAATGACACTAGGTTGCTGGAAAGTGGTGCAGCTACAACAAAAAGCTAGAGAGGAAGTTTGCTGCAAAAAGATAGGGAGATAGGTGAAACACCTAGGGAAATTGATGGGACCCTAAGGTCAATGACCAAACAAGGTTTAAAATGAAACTATGGATGGAGACAACCTATCTTTATAGATATGAAATAGAAGGGTACAAATCTGGAAAATATGGCTGAAAGTGCTGCAGAAACTCAGACTACTCACTCAACTAAACTCCTGTAAAGGTGGAAGTGTACTAGAAGCTATTGGCTTAGTGGGCCCTGACCCAGGTTCAACGTTAATTAGCCAAGCAAATCCCTACACTACTAGCCCTTTTGGCATCAATCTGTAGAGCACGGACTGAAGTCTCACCCGAAGCAATATGGGGGGATGTAGGAACCAAGTTTCCACACCCAGAGATGGTAGTGATGTCGTTTTATACCCTAAACTTGTCTTCGTGTAGATCGATAAGCCTTTTAGGGCTTATCGATATACTTCTCTTATCTGGCTTCTAGACCTTTGTGAAGGTCTACGATCATCCTTCATGGACCCTAAACAGGTGATTTATCTATTTACGCGCTCCTGTAAGTGTTCTTACCTCTGTATTTACCCTGATCAGCTTAAGTATCTGATAAATTCAACATGTATTAAGATATTCTCTACCTAAAAAGATATTAGTACTTGCGTTCATATAACAAAGTAAAACATATAGATTCATGCATCAATATAGCATTAAATCATAAACCCAATATTCTTCATAACATAATCGCATGCATTCATAAGAAAAGTAAATAGATAAACACATGTAATTCTAGAATAATATTATTTATTAAGCCTTCAGATCTTCTTTACATACTCTAACTATCCTACGCACACAACTGCAGGAATTCGTGCACTTAACTATGGATGTCTACCCTAGGCCTATGCGCACATAGCTGCAGAGCCTCCTTCCTACGCTAAGACTCTTCACTCTTAGCTCTTATTGACCCATTACCAAATCTAATTTCAACTTCCAAAACTTGCCTTAGACTCTTCTGAGACTTCCCTTTTTATACAATCCCATGGTCCGTGGACCATGGGTAGATTTCCTAAAGCTAACATGACTTACATAAATGAAGGGCGGAAATCCTTTATGACACTTTTACATCTTTGTGCTCTACAACAACAAAATGCGGAGACTTTACACTTTTTTATACAAAAACTTGGGCTTTTAACCCCAAAATTGACTCTAGGGGACACGTTCCCAACAAGCCCCTAATACAAATATGGTGACTCGCCCCCGAGTTACTCTACTGGTGTGAAGATATTGCTGTGAAGACCTCCCAACTCCACTTACACCACTGCAACCTCAGCGATACATTGCATCGCCGCCTGCTTGACCTGCTCTACCAGCTACTCCGTCACTAGTTCCATGCTATCTGCCTAGATCTTCTGCTGTACTACCTCCAGGTTGGCCAACTTTCCTTCAATGGTGGAGGTGAGCGCATATGCCTCATCCAGCCAAGGCCCTAATCTAGCCTTAAGTATTGCCTCTTTGCACTGTGCTGCTTCCATCTGTTCCTTTAGTTCCTTTGCTTCCTGCAGCTTCGCCAATCTCTATGTGATGACGACAATGGGCGTCGTCGCTCTTGCTTCATCGTACCGTTGTTATAATTCCATCGCCTCAGTATTTAACCTAAATAGGTTAGGATATCCTTGTAGACTGGTAAGCACCTCCAATGACTTCTCAAATAGCACAGTGCAATCCATCACTGCATTGGCTACTGTAGCAACTACATCCTTGATAACTACGTCGCGTTGTTCTTTGACTTCTGGTGGAGTCGAAGCCTAGGCCTTCAACTCATGCTTGGTAATCTTAAGGTTCAGCTCAAACTGAACCTTGTCCAGCTTGGTCTTTTCATCGCACACACTGGCAGCCAACTTCTGAATCTTGGCTTCCACCGATGCTTCTTCTAGGATATGCAGCTTCGGAACGGTTCTGCATGCTTCAACGACTACTGCCGCAGTGTGCTCATTCTTCTGCTACACTTTCTTCCATGTGTCAATTGATGAAGTATTCTCGATGAAAATCTGTGCATTATTGACCTTTTGTTTGCTAATCACACTCAGCACGCGCTGCTCTCGAGCCTAAAGTTCTGCAATCACACTTGCCTGTAGGGTGTGAAGGGCTTCACTTGGAAGCGCAACCAAGTTCAACCCGATATGCTTTAGTGTGCTGACAATAGCCCTGTCAGTGTCCACTTCTGTAGTTAAATCTCTATCCGACAGCATGACGGCCCAGGGATCCAATGAGCGAACCATCTCTGTTGCTTCAGTAGTTCACGGCACCAAACTAGTCGACGCCACGTTGCTTTGTGCTACATCGGTCTGCAGTTGAGTAGTTTGGATCTGCAGCTCGCGTAGACCCATCTAAATGGTGACCAGAGCTTGCTTCTGCTACTGCTCAAACTGCTGCAGCAGTTCTACGGTCGCGTCCCTGACCTTATCTCCAATGTCATCTAAGTCACCTTCTGTCAAGGTGATCGGGTCAAGCGATGACTTAGAGGCCTTAGACTTCTTCTGCGACCCTTCTTTCTCCTACTCCCGATTCCACTTTATCCTGGAGAGGGTGCTCTTTGGGTCTCCACCACCTTGTTTAGATTGTTGCTCATCCTCCGTCTGTGGTGAAGGATACTTCTGAATTTTGTCAGAGTCACGCTCTTCTTCATCTTCCTTCTCTTCTGCCTACTCCTTAGTGGTGTGCTCTGCTTCAGCTCTGGCTTTTTCCTCTGCTTATTTTTTCTGTCGTTCAGCCATCTACTGCATTTTCAACTGGGCCTCTTCCTTCTTCTGTTTTCCCACGGAGTTACTAGATCTAGTGGACAAATCTGAGGTCATGCACCATTTTTCTGGCCAATGATCGAGGACCGCTACTATCACATAATCCATCGCCAAGTATGGGAGATCATACCATTTCTGTTTTGGGTCCTTCCACGCTCGGATGGAGATACAGTGGAAGTTCACCTTGAACTCCACGTATCTCGAAAACTGCTCATAAACAGTTGGTGACAGTCTTGGCTTGTGGTTGATGGCCATATTGATGCTCATCTCCATCAAAACCCAGAAGACCTTGCTCTCGCAGACCCGCTCAGTGTCCTTCATGGCCCATAGTGAAGCAAACTTCGCTGCTTCTAGAAAATCGATCGCGATCAAAGGAAACTGACTGTCCTTTGGCAACTGCCATGCGACCAACACGATTGATAACAACAGGCATGCATAATGGAACATCTTGCTTTGATCCTGTGCTTCTCTACAGTTTCCGAGGAACTCACTACAGAGGTAGCATGCCCAATTAAATTGTACGCCCTCCGCACACTAGGATGCTAATGAGACTACTGGTGCTAGCACCTCATTTGTGTGAAACTTCCGCACAACCTTCCTAGCCAAGATCTGGGTGGCTACCTTAACTGTGGGGTCAGTTATGCTTGAGATGGATTAGTCGTGCGGTTTCTTAACAAGCTTAAACTTGTCCTTCATTCTCATGGCGAGGTCGCGCTCGCCCACCTTTCCACCAAATTCCTTGGCCATATTTTGTCCTAAATGGGGTAGCCAAGTGATCTTATGGATCAACATATAAGTTACTAGGATTGACTCTTCTAACCACAGGAACCCGTCATGCACCAGGCACAACAACTGTTTGATCACTTTCAAATTTATGGGTGCATGGTGGTAATGCGGCACCCATAGTAGGTTCAACAATCTTGCCTTCTCCACCCCACGAATCCACTTCATCGACTATAGCACGGTGACACCCAAATCGTTATAGAATACCCTCTGCATGAAGTTTTCAGTAGCTAGGTGGGGGAATCTCTCAGTATGTGCCAAGTTCCAATCCTCTAACTTTAGATGCGGGACACGCACCAAGCGTGGACCTTCAAATGTGATCTGATCGGGTAGCAGAGGTGTATTCAATAGAGATTTACCCTCATTTGGGTCCTTTAGGACCTTCAACTTACCCTGGCGCGAAGGAATGTATTGTGCTAGCTTTGAGATAGGCTCTACACCCTCAATGTCAATGTCCTCTGTGCCTTCATCTACACCCTTGTCGGATTCTAGGTTTACCACCTTGCATTTCTCCTGCATAGTGGGCTTTTCTTTCTTCTAGTGCTTCTTGGGTGATTCGTGCACCAGATGTGTCACTTTCTATTTATCTTTATTTGTCTTAGGTCCCTCTCTTTTCGGTGTATGCCTCGGCCTAGGTGACCTTGATGACTTTGGCACGTCTGTGGGAACCTCCACACTTACAACCTCAGGGGGAAGCTCCCTAAGAGGTCATCAATTCTCCAGCACTTGCAGTTTCCATGGGCACTGACATCAGGCTATTAAGGAGATCTTGGGTTTCCTTAGGAAACCTGTCAAACATCGAACTACCACCAAAGCCTCACAACTCTCAGGGTTCATGTGCAACTGATAGCTTGACACATCAACTCTCAAAGTGAAAAGTGTTTTTCATTGGGCAACCATCTGTAATTTATATGCAAATTCGAATTCAAATCTGACCATTCCCCCCAAAATCCATTCATAAATGCTAGATTGGCGGCAAATTTTCAAATATCTCGCATTTAAATTCTGGCTTAAATGCCACCCGTCACTCCTCTTAGCCATTTTCTCACTGTCAAATCATGAACAATGATCGTAACAATCATTTTCCGGCTGCTTTACGTGGTCTCTCCTCCTTTACCATAGCTCCCTTTGTGCTTCTGCTAATGCTTTGACATTCTTCCATCCCGGGCAGTCGCACAGCCGTACAAACTAGGCAGTGTATTTTATAGTCCCACGCCTCCTTTCAACTGCCTGGAGTGCTAAGAATTTTCTTCCATCATATAGTCATCTGGTCGGATCCCCGGTGTATGGCTTCAATCGGCTACCATTTAACTTTCCAACAAATGGATCTCCATTCAATTTCACCAGCTGAACTGCTCCACCATCAATAATCTCCTTGATGACATAAGGCCCCAGTCAATGCATCCGAAATTTTCCTAGAAATTTTTCAAACTTGATATCATATAATAAAACCAAATCATTTACCTTGGAGGTGCGCAGTTTGATGTGCCGAGCGTGCCATGCCTTTTCACACTCCTTTTGAAGTTGCTGATGGAATCTAGCCAAAAATATGTCTTCTTCAAGTTCAGTTAACTGCGTGAGCCGCTCCTCCAGGGCTTCGTGATCCGCCATTCCTGTAAACACCACTATGCATAGACTAGGTACAATTTACTCCATCGACATCACAACTTCTACACCATAAACCAGCCGGAAAGGTGTCTATCTAGTCAACTTTTTGAGAGTAGTTCTATAAGCCCATATCACCATGGATACGCACACATCCCAGTCATTCCTTTGTGCATTGAAAACCTTTATCAATGCATTCTCCAATATCATATTAAATGCTTCAATCGTTCCATTAGTCTGCGGGTGGTATTGCGTACTCTTCTAATGATAAACTTGAAACTCCTCCATCAGCACGTTGATCGTTTCATTAAGGAAATGTGTACCATGATTGCTCATCAAAATATTTGAGCAACCAAACCTAGTCAGCACATATTCAAAGAGGAACTTCATTGTTGTTGCCCATGTACAGTCCTTCACGGGTCGCGCCTCTACCAATCTGGTCAAATACTTCGTCGCAGTGATGATATACCGCGCACTCGTCTTCTTTCCTGGAGGCTAGATTGGTCCTAAAACATCAATTGCCCACTTCTCAAATGGCTTTAACGACACTTGCAGATTCATAGGCAACTCATCCCTCTACGATGGCCTACCCGTCCTCTGGCATGCATCACATGCTTTACAGTAAGCCTTGGAATCCTTATGTAGCGTCGGCCACCACAACCTAGCGTGTAAAATCTTATGCGCTGTTGCTTTTCCTGCATAATGTCCTCCCGCGGCTCCTCCATGAGCTTCAATGAGGATGCTGTTCCATTCAAAGTTAGGTACATAACTTCGTAGAATTTCACCTGAGCCCATTTTATATAAATGCCCTGCAATGACAGAAAAGTCTGCTGCACTCACCGCCAGCTCCTTTTGTTGACTAGTATACCCTTCTAGAGTTGTCCCCATTGTCAAGAAGTGTATGATATCTGCAAAGTGATTTTCTACGACACACACTACAAAGAGTTGCGCGTCAGACAGTCCTTCCTCCAAATTAGTAGGCTCCTCTCCTTTGTCAATGCACGACAGATGATCCGGTCCTGCATTAATTCATCCTTGCTTCACAATTACTTCAAAATCATATTCCTGAAATAGCAGCAGCCATCTACATATCTTCCCCCCCAACGCAGGCTTGTTAACCAAGTACTTCAAATGTAGAATGTTCTGTATACATCTTAAAGTGTCCACCTAGCAAGTAGTGTCTGAACTTCCCTAGTGCATACACCATAACCAAACCTTCGCACTCTGTCATTGAATAGTTCTTCTCATCTTTATACAACTTCCTACTCGCAAATGCTATAGGGTGATCCAACTCTCCCTCACTAGCCTGTGTTAGTACTACCCCGAATGCAATACATGACGCGTCCACATGCACATGAAATTCCTTCTTCCAATCTGGGAAGACTAGGATCGGCGCAGTGACCATATTTTCCTTTAACACATCTAATCTTTGCTGACACTCTTCATTCCAACAGAATGTAGCATCCTTCTTTAGAATATTCTCCATTGGCGCAGTAATATGGGCATAACTTTTAATGAACATTCTATAGTATCCTGTATGCCCCAATGTTGCGCGTAGTTGTTTCACACTTCTTGGTGCCTCAAAATAATTATAACTGCTATATTAACTGGTTCGACCATTAATATTTGTCTGCACACCACATGGCCCAACAAGATTCTGAAAGGAACATAGAACAAACATCTCTTCAAAATGAGCACGATCTAATAGCTCTAGCATGTATCCAGCATCAAGCATAAGCTGGCTACATGGAGTTTCACCAGCCCAAACACCATCCAATCGTCAAAGTATACCTCAAAAACTTGTGAATGAAGTCCTTAAATGCCGCGATGACTATGCATGAAAATATCGCCAGTGCGTTCTTCAGTCCAAAAGTCATTACAGTATACTGAAAGCACCCCACTCAGTGGAGAAGGTCATCTTACTTCTATCCTCTGGTGTGATCTTGATCTGATGGTACCTCGAGAACACATCCGTGAATGAATATGCTTCCTGTCCTCCTACATTATCCAACACTTCATCGACGAATGGAATTGGAAAAGGATCATGCATGCAAGCGTCGTTCAGCTTCTTGAGATCTACACATATCCTTATTTCATCCTTATGCTTCTTTTCCTAAACTACTATTAGGCTCACCCAATTAGACTCTTCCACTAGTTCAATAATACCCACCACAAGTATTTTATCCAACTCTAAGCGGACTCTTTCTTTATACTCGGATTGAGGCGGTAAGGCCTCTGCTTGATCAACTTTGCATCTAGTTTCAATGTAATTTTCATAACTCCCAGGTCCCCTATTAGCCCCTTTATGTTTGAGAACTTCGTAGGGAACAAGTCCTTGTATTCGCGGAGCAATTCAGCGACCTTATCTACTGTTGCATCATCCCAGTAGTCCCCAATATTTGCAAATTTCAGCTCTACCTCTATCCCAATGTTCACCTGTCTTGTTTTTAGCGGCGCGGTGATATCTAGATTGTCTATTTGTGACCCTTCAACTTCGCAGTGACCTTCTATCTCTAGGATATTAATGTTCCTTGGATCTTTGTCTTCTTCTTCAATAGTCACATTGTAGCACTCCAGTGCGTGGCGCAGCTGGGTGGTACAATCCTGTTGAATCAAATCCAAGGGATCCTAGGGTATTATGAAGATCACTGCTTTGACCTCCTGCAACGCCTCATCAATTCACTCAAACTCATCTTCAAAGTTGAATGCAATCAAGAACCCCTGTCTCAAAATATCCCATTCGTTCGTGCCATGGTGGAGCTTTGTCTCCAAGTACCAATTCATAGGTATCACATCCAAGGTGTGACAGAACATATGCACCCACTCTGCTTGCGGTTCTACTCCATAAAAATTGATCCATTTAGCTAAGTGATTGCACAGATCACTCCTTCCATCGTATTTCTCTATCAATCATACCTTTGGGTGACCAAACTGCACCTTCATCATTCTTCTATATTCGCGCCATCCATTGAACTTGCCTTTATGTGTACCCTACCATCTTGTAGGCGTAGGACACAGAGCCAAGTCCAAGGCTTAAAAGCGATGCTTCTCCGACACTTCCCTTTCAAATGCATCAAGAAATTTATCAACGTCAGTTAAACCATCATAGTAAGGTAGACTTCTTACCTCCGAAGATATGCAACGCAGTGATTTGGTTATCATGTTACATCGTAGCATAGATACTTTGTGCAATCTATTCTACCAGTGTTTCAATTCCTCGTTTGAGTCTGATGTGCAATAGCTTTCACGGTCCCATGCCAGATGTCCATCAGCTGTTGGATTCACCCAATCTTGATCTTGCATCGTTATCTTATAAATCTGGTCCAAATCGTCATCAATTTCGTAATCGTGGACTAGTTAAGTGTAGCGTGGTCCTTCTGCAGGGTCCAATCATACTACTACGCGGAGCAATTTTCTTTCAAATGACATTGTCTGCTTCTTCAAATTAATCACACCGTTCATGTTGATAGCCCAATCGATCCCAAGGAGTGCAAGGTAAGGATTACTGTCATCCACAATCTCTATCACTTCAAAATCGGCCAATGCACTCATGCCTTCGATATCGACTATTACTCCCTGTAATCTTCCCATGGGGATAATATTTTGCTAATTCGCCATCCTCAACTGAATATGAGACCACTGCAGCGTAGGTCTCCCCATTCTCTCCCATGTCTATTTAGGAAAAACATTTGCATCAAACCCTAGATCCAGAATGACTTGGTCCATTTCATATTCTCCTATCTGCGCGGTGAGTCTCATCTCCTACCCTGTTCTTGCCTTATGCTTACCAATCTTCCTGACTACGCGCGGTCCATTTGAAGCGTTTTCTTTCCCATCACACTTATTTATTAGCTCCTGTAACCCTTTCATAGCCTTGCTATCATGCAAAAACTTCATATAGGTCTCCAAGAAATTAGTAAGCATGGAAGGGTCCATTTCTTCAGCTGGATTTTCCTGACTTCCTGAGGTAGAGGCCTCAATGAAGCTTTTCCTTGCTTCCATGAAGGTTTCCTTCGCATGCTCCAAATCAAATCCAACCTCCTTTTCTAGAGCTTTGCAGACCCATTCACCATCTTCAGGCTTCTTCCCCTTGTCTTCGCCAGTCATCATTCCACTTTGTAGCACGATGTTCACATTAGGATCCTCTTCGTGGGGTTTGACCCTCATCATCTGCAGATTCTGGGTAGGCTTCTAAGGTTGTGCCCCCTTTTCACATATCTTAGCTAGTAACACAGGGCAGTATTCTGTTGCGTGGTCAAACTGAGTGCAATATCTGCATGACAGGCACGTCGGGTTTATGCATTCTCTCACCTAGTGTCAAAGCCCCCACAGTTGTAGAAAATCACTTGTCCTAGACCTCTACTAGGTCCTCCTCCACCTCGGCCTCGTCCACACCCCTGAAATCCTCCTCTCACTCCCCCGGCACCTTGATCCAAAGGCCGAGTTTCTGCCTGCACCCTATATGCAGGTGTTTTATCCATCATTAGCTCATAGCTACGACAGTTACGCTCATCATGACATACCAATTGATATAAGTTGCATAAGATTTGTTGCGGTGTCTATAGAAATTTCTGCAGCAGGTGACAATTGTCTGTCACATGTTTTCCAACCACCTGATAGATAACACACCATAGCATGGGCCTTGCTTGATATTCTAGCCTCAGAGGCATCGACGCTCTTGCTGCAACATAATTCACAAAGACTGGGTAGTGATCTTTGTCATGCCCCTAGATTTTAAACTTCAGGCACCAAACTTCTTCGTGCACCTCTGGCCAAATTGCTCTATCCTTATTCAAACTTTGGAACTCTAGGTAAAGGTTCTGTAACTACATGTGAATCTGCTAAACTCCAAAATTAGCATCCTACATCAGCGTCTCATGCAATCTCATTGTAATCTCCAGGGCTTCCACTTGGGTCCCACTCTTTTTCTATGATAAAGCAACTCTTAGATGAGGCAAGAGCGAAGCCACAAACCATTCGCAGTGCTGCCCATCTGTAAGATTCATGTTGGCTTCACGGATTGTGCACTTCAACCTCTGATCTAAAACACAGGGTGTCTCGCCAGGCTTCATCATTATCTCCTTTAATCCCACAATTGATTGAGCTTCAAATTTAGGCCTACTGAACTCGTTATTCAACATGGTCTGAATATCTGCTAATGAAGCCATCAGGTTATCAGTGCAGTACTTAATGTACCATGTCAGCACGTGTTCTTGTAAAGCAGTGACCAACATTTTTTTCTTAATCTGATCATTTGTTATACCCTGAGCCTCCCATATAACCCTTACGATGAACTAAATTTGGTCCAGGTCCTCTGTTCTCGGCCCCTTGAATACATGCAATTTTACTGAATTCGCCATATTTCATGGTGGCAGAGGTGGTGGCGGTGTGGGTGAATGTGTATGCGGTGGAGGTGAAGATGGAGGTGGTGTGGGTGGATGGGGTATTCGCATGAACCCTTGTCTTATCAATTGAACAATGCTCTGCAGAGAAGCCTGTGATGCTTCCTCGTTGCCACTCAGAGGAGGTCCAATCAATGGGCTATATTCAAGGCCTGTTTTCCCTCTATCCCTGAAGATCTTTCCACTTCACGTAGCTCCAAACATCAAGGTAGCTACATAACCCAATTTTCACACAAGAGAATCTTAATCCAAGTATTTAAAGAACTTAAATACTTACCTTGCGGTCCCTTGAAGAAGTGGCACGCTACTTCACTATAACTGACTGAAGTATCGACCGCGAACACTATCACAAATCTTTCTATGATATGATCGAGCCAATGATCGATAGCGCATGTGAGCTTATCTTCCGAGGCTTCCAATCTCCACACTAACTCCGGGGTCCACACTATTGGATCGTCAAGCCTCCACCTTCCTTGGTCATCTGCTAATTTAACGATCCACTCATATAATTCCACCGGGAAGGAACATAAGAAGATTTTGTGTATCTCTGTGTATAGATATCTATCCAACCACTGTTCTTTTGTCAATCGTGGGTTCCTGTCCTCTTGCACCGTGAATTTGTGGATCTTCCTACCCAACTAGTCTTCAATTTCCTTCTTAGTTGGATTCTAGTGATGCGACATCACACATCTCTTTATGCAGGTCTCGATCCCAGCAACAGAACCATTTGTTGGCTTAGTGGGCCCTGACCCAGGTTCAACGTTAATTAGCCAAGAAAATCCCTACACTACTGTCCCTTTCAACATTAATCCATGGAGCGCAGACTGAAGTCTCACCCGAAGCAGTATGGGGTATGCAAGAGGCAATTTTCCACACCCAGAGATGGTAGTGATGTCATTTTATACCCTAAAACTGTCTTCACGCAGATCGATAAGCCTTTTAGGGTTTATCAATATACTTCTCTTATCTAGCTTCTAGACCTTCGTGAATGTCTACGATCATCCTTTGTGGACCCTAAACAGGTGATTTATCTACTTATGCGCTCCTGTAAGTGTTCTTACCTCTGTATTCACCCTGATCGGCTTACGTATCTGATAACTTCAACATGTATTAAGATATTCTCTGTGTAAACAGATATTAGTACTTTCGTTTCATATAGATGTGTGCATCAATACAACATTAAATCATAAACCCAATATTCTTCATAACATAATCGCATGCATTCATAACAGAAGTAAATAGATCAACACATGTAATTCCAAAATAATCTTCTTTATTAAGGCCTTAGATCTTCTTTATAGACTCTATCTATCCTGCACACACAACTGCAGGAGTCCACGCACTCAATTGCGGATGTCTACCCTAGGACTCTGCACACACAGCTACAGAGCCTCCTTCCTACGCTAAGACTCTTCACTCTTAGCTCTTACTGACCCATTATCAAATCTAATTTCAACTTCCAAAACTTGCCTTAGACTCTTCTAAGACTTCCTTTTTTATATAATCCCATGGTCCATGGACCATGGGTAGATCTCCTAAAGTCGGTATGACTTACCTAAACGAAGGATAGAAACCCTTTATGACACTTTACATCTTCGTGCTTCGTGACCAAAAAATGCGGAGACTTTACAATTTTTTATACAAAAACTTGGGCTTTTAACCCCAAAATTGACTCTAGGGGACTTGTTCCCAACAGAATCCCTAGGGGGGCTAAACTCCACTTCCACGAGTAAATCAGAGTAGATCAAGGCCTAAGCGGGATGAGATAGAGGTCAAACAACCCAACAAACAACTCTCGGAAAAACCCAGAAATAGATCTGATAAAAACCATGAAACCCTAAAATCACAGGTACTGACCTGTTTTTAGGTGGGATCGCACTTTTTGGGCTGAAACGTGCGCTCTGGACTCCAGATCACACTTTTTGGGCTAAAAACTGTGATTTCTGCTCCTTGATTCTCGGTCGAAAAATCTCGGAAAACACTGACGTTTTTGTCGTGGCTGGTTCTCGTGACCTACGGAAAAGACCAAAACACTTGCAAAAGTAAGAAATTAAATAGATCTAGGGTTAAAAGGTATAAAACAATATTAAGAGACTGAAAAAAATCATCCAATGGAAACCAAAAATACAAAGAATAGTTTTTATTATAACACTTGTGAAGGGAACAAATAAATGTTACGAGTCCCCCTCTATGGGATGGGTTCTTGGCTATCCTCAAATGTCTTCAGATTTTTTATAGAGTCTCTCTCCTCTATAATGTATAAACCTAGCAAATAAAATGTTTGAGCTCAATGGGATCTCAAATGGAAAATTATGGTGGTGGACAATGAAAATAATCAGAGTTACAACAGTGAGTGCAATAATGAAAATAATCAAAAGTGAATAATGAATGGAAAACCCTTCTAATTATAACAAAATATTGAGTTATCCTCGAATAATGGGCAATAATAAAATATTATTAACCCGATTATTGGAATAACCACTTGGAATATTTTATTATATTTGGTTAGGAGGGAAAAAGTATATAAACTTTTATTTAGAAATAATAAATAAATAAATGATTTATTTATCATCTCAAGAAATTGGGTAAGGAATAATAGACAAATAATGATTTATTTAATTATTCCTGAGGGATTTAGTCAAATCTGACAAGGAATAATAATTAATTAGTGATTAATTAATTATTCCTACAGAAAAATAAGATAATTAATAATTTATCTGTTGATTTTTCATAACTGGATCAAATATGACAAGGAATATTAATTAAACAATGGTTTAATTAATTATTCCTAGAAGATAATTAAATAAATAGTGATTTATTTAATTATTCTTCATGGGTTTAATTATAAATTACTTTAACAAATGTGGTTTATTAAGTAATTTCTCACAGTGAAAGCAATTTTACTATGGTAAAATTTTCCTTACATGGTGTACTTCGATCCATCTAGTAAATTAGGCTAGATGATCAAGTTTTTGGGGATAACATAAGTGTCTACATTTATCTTCCTGGGAGTACTCTTCTTCCTATTTGTGACTGGGCCATCTTAGATGGTGAGGCTAGTTTTGGATAACAATAGTTTTGGAGAGTGAGCTTTATAGATTCTATGCTACCATTGTGAATATTTGAGGGCTTCATGTTGTTGTGATTCCTTCTTAATTATAGTGGGGAGAATCTGCGAGGATGGGTAGAGGAGAAACAAATATTGAGGTATATTGATGTACATTAATTTATATGGTTAATGAAAT
Source organism: Pinus tabuliformis (assembly GCA_031772625.1). Taxonomy (NCBI): domain Eukaryota; kingdom Viridiplantae; phylum Streptophyta; class Pinopsida; order Pinales; family Pinaceae; genus Pinus; species Pinus tabuliformis. The sequence goes on along the minus strand of CM062810.1, from coordinate 334,769,821 downwards.
CTATGTTCCTTCCCCTTATATCAACATTTTCAATGTTTGTATCTGTAATTTCTAGATGTTTTAAGCTGACAATCTTCTGTGGAAGATCACTTGTCGTCTTTGTTTGTTTTTGTTTGCATGCAGGATTTGGCCAGAAGCAAATCAAAGGGATCGCTTGATTGGAGCATAAGGATTTTGCAGTAGGCCCTAAACCCTTCACTGACCTGTGAGGAGGCAAGTTACTCGCTTATCTTTTATAACATTAGAAATTCCATAGAAGCTGCATGCATGGTCATCGGGTTTGGGAATTTTTGTTGGATTTTCTTGACCATTCTTTTTGTTGTCTGGTGTCCTCAATCAAGCATGAGACCACAGAGAAATAACACCTTGTGTGTATAATTTAGAGCAATAAAGTGCTTCACTTGCATTTACCTACAAGTATTTGTTATAGGTTGCTTGTAAGAGCTTAAAACCACATTGTATTTTTTGCCTCCCTTACTTCTCATATATATAGAGGAAGAAGAGAGTCCTCATTATCATCACCATACTCTTCTCTTTGTACTTTTATTCTTGGAGTAATTTTCTAGGGTTCATGAGTTCATGAGGAAACCATTAGAGAAGCTATGCAATGGAATGAGAATGCCTCAGTTTGGAGTTTAATTTCTGACAACGGTTTACTATTGTGGAGGAGAGTTTAGATTTGAGTTCATACTCATGAGTTTAAATGTGAACGAGATAAAAGTGTGCACTAGTCTTCTCTCTCTCTCTCACACATTCTTCACTTATAGGTAATATCTCTTTCTGTCTCTCTCTTGTTATTCACTTGTAGTTGGTATCTCTCTCTTAGGGTTTTTAGGGTTTCTTAGTTTTCTTGGTGTATATCATAACATGTTGGTTGTAGATCTTGATTAACTTCCCAATTCTAAGGTCTTATTTTTAGTTACCTTTGGACCCCAATTCTTGACATGAGGTGTAGAGGGGATTGCTCCACTAATATTGTTTCCAAGGGGTCCAAGGGGGGAAATGAAAATTATTTGGAGCCCCCCTAGTAGGGGTTTGGGGGTAGTGCTCCTGAAGATAATTTTTTGGAAAATTTTCCTTGTAAAATATATAATTTCATAGTCAATCTGGGTCGTTCATCATTAGGTTTGGATAAACATTGTATATAAGAATTTTGGATAACTATTATACATAATAGTTCACAATGCCATATTTATTTTTTTCCTTTGAAAAACTTACTCACGATTGACAACAAAATGAAATTAATTCCTGACCTTCATTATAGTTCAATTTTAAATAGACAGGGATCTCTTTCTTTGTAGTTCATCAAACCAAAGATCAGGCATGTTGTCTGAACAAGGATCATGCTCGAAAAGCTCCAACATGTTATTGATTAATGATAAATACATATTTATTACAAGGCGAAATGGTTCTCCAACTATTTGTATTGTTAATTTTCCCAGCGTCCTTTTCGTTACATAATTACAACTAATACTATTCACCATATTCTCATAGGATTAAGGTATCTAACATTCCCTCCCAATTTGAAGGGGTGTTTGTGATCCCAAGAATTGTTATAAACTTTTAAAATTTTTCTCTTCTAAGTTCTTTGGTGAAGATGTCTACAATTTTTGCATTTGTGGAACAATTTCTTAAATGAATAGTTTTGGCCTCTACATGGTATTGAATCAAATTATACGCAGTGTTGTTGTGCTTGGTTAATCATGGAATCTAGGATTCTTGGCCAACTTGAGTGAAAACGTATTGTTGACAAGTAGAGGAGTTGAGTTCTCTTTTTTCTCCTACAAGTATTCAAGTATTTTCTTGACCCACGCAATTTCCTTTGTTGCTTCTGTAGCTACCACATATTATACCTTCGTTGTGGAACCTATCATGACTAATTGTTTGCGTGACCTCCAAGAGACAATGAGGATCCTAAACTCATGAGATATCCTAAAGTTGATACTCCATTTTCCTTCTCCTCATTGAACACAGAATCAAAATGTGTAATAAGATTGAATTCACACACCTTGGTGTACTTCAACCCATAATATTGAGTTCCCTTTAAGTATCTCACAATTTCTTTTGCAACAGACCAATGTCCCTCACATGGTTTTTTCATGAATCTAGAAAGGATGCTTACAACATATGAGATGTATGGTCTAGCAATGGTGAGGTAGATGAGACCTCCTAAAAGTTGTTTGTATTTCGTTGCAGCCTCAAATTATTTCCTTTCTTTCGATGTAAGCTTCAAGTTCCATTCCATTGGAGTGGGGAGAGAGCTACATTCTTCCTTGCCAAATCTGTTCAATAATTATGTCGTAGCTGCTACAACTCCACCCAAAAATTTTCAATAGTATCAAATTTTGGTTCCCCATGTGCTTGTCGAGGTCCCAAGGGTTTGGTTTATGTATTTAAATTAGTTAAATTTTCCAATGACCGAATTGTCATCAAACCCTATTGTTGCTTATTATTTTGTGATGCATATTCTATTTATTCCCCTTGACTCATCTTGTATCTTGATCTTATTGATACATGAAGGTTTATGAACCTATCGTCTTGCCCATACATCCTTCAAACCATAGACTATCATGGTTATGATTGAAGGACTAAACCATTTGACTTGATCCTCATCTTTTAATTTATATCACCCAACTCGGACCCCATCATCATTTAATGACATTTTCAGTTATATTGGTCACATCATCATGTTAGGAGGTGAATTTTGCATTACTCCCCTTAAACATTAATGTGCTTGAGTGTCGAAGAAAAATTGTTTGTGTACACAAAATTAAGCCTTCAAAATTTCACCTTTTGCATTACATGCATATAGCTCTTTCGGGAGAAACCTTTAAAACATTCTTATCATATAGATTTGCAAAATTACTTATAAGTTTCTCAGAGTTTGCAAAACTCTGTTCACCCAATTATATAATACTTCCATTTCCATTATCTTTGTACATATAAAACCTCAGCACTAAAGTTTGCAAAAGCCCCTTTTATGTCACATAATTTTATTAATTTATATTATATTATGGCGTGCAAGTTAATATTTCAAGCTACACCATTTAAAGAGATTTTGGAAAATGGTTTCATATAACACGAGTACATCAAGCCCTGACTAATTAAAAATAGAGTTGTAGAGTCCTTATAAAGAGCTTCGATAATTGGGGATAGGTTCGGAAAGGCATATCACCAACTTGATTCACTTGGATATGAATTGGAAGACCATAAAACGCCTTTAGGAAGTTCGTTGCTGAATTGGAATTGGGTAAATCAATTCAAAATATTGGAATAAATATGATCACACCTATTCTAAAACTTGTGATGAAGGCTATATTCATACCATACGATGAGAACATGGAAATGCACTAGGATACAAGAATATAAGATGCATTTATGGTTCTAGCACATAGGATGAAGATAATGTAATGTAGTGGAAGGATAATAGCACGTGGCAAAGTAATATAACATCATTACATTATAACGTTTTGTAAAGTATTGCATTGAAATTCATATATTAATTACATGTGTGAAATTAGATCAATAACATGCAAGGAGTGTTTCATATTAAAGACTATAGGCAGCAAAAATGAAATGAAATGATGCATATGTTGCAACCAAGGTAAAAAAAGGGGAGGGGAGGGGTAAAAAAAAGGGGAGGGGAGAGGAGGGGAGGGGAGGGGGTGCAGGTGCGACCAATGGATAATGTGAATTAGTGAATAAAGCACTACAAAAGCTATTACATACACTAGAAGAATAAGAAAGTGCTGAAATAAAAGAGATCACAACGGGGTGTGATCGCCACAATGGTATTAATTCATGCTACATAATTGTATATGGATGCATGAGATCACATATACCAGCCCATGTGAAGCTCCATGCAATAATGTGACACCATGGAAGATATATGGGCAATACCATATATAGGTCTATGATTGAAATTGAGGGAAAGGGATGTTGTAAACAATGTTATAAGGAGATCATTTAACAAATGCATGGTTATTTACTAAAACATATGTAACACACATTATATCAAATTTCTGGAAAGACATGACAAAAAATAAATATTGCAAAGGATACACTTGGAAAGGCCATATGAAGAGGTGTTGTGATATATATGTATATTGGAATAATACATTGGAGGATGAATAAGTGGTAGAAATGAGAATAAAAAATAGCACAAAATAATGATGATATTATGTTAGAAGGGGAGAAATAGCCATCATTTACATCAGAATGTTGTAGAGGTATAATGTTGAAAAGGGTTGCAAAACGATGATACATTGCATGTGATTGGAAATGCACACAATAATTAAAGGAAAGCTAAAGGATGAGATTGCACACAATCAATTGGTCAACTTCAAACTCAAAATCAAACCCTTATTCCAAGGATGTGAACTCTTTCACGTTTCACGAGATTAATCATATTGAGCTATCTCCTAGAGAAATCATATTGAGGCATGTCATAGAAAAATAGTTATTATAAACATTGTATTTTTGTTAAAGGGAATGTTTTTAATCCAATGTTCTAATCATTGATTGTATTCTCTAAGGATTGATGTAGTCAGGTTAACTATTTTATAGACATGTGAGCTCAATTAGTGGCAAATATTGTATAGTCAACTTGGCACCTTGACCCTTGGGCAGAGTGAAGATATTGTCAAGTTTCTTGAAGAAAAATACCTTTCTATAAGAAGAAAAGTCAAATCTCGTTGAGTCCCCCCTTTATCATAGTGTAAATATATTACTTTTTCATAAATGAAAAAATATTATAGTCATAAAGGGGCCAAAAGTAACATTAAAGGTCCTAGGGAAGATGAGAGTCATGAAGAATATGAAAGTTCATAAGGAAGGTGAAAGGTCACTCCCCACTTTTATAAATGTATCCTCATACTTCATTCAAAGAACTTTAGCACTTAATCTAGGCTAGTAATAGGATTTCTATTTTGTGCTCAAGGAGCTGAAGGAATTTGTTGTTGGTAGCCTGTAGGTGGAGCGATTGTGAAGCTAGTGCTATGTTTTGAAGATGATATTAACCTCTCTTGTCCGACTATTAGGGTTTGACGAGCTTGTTGTACATGTATTTGAATGGGTGACAAAATTAATGAGAAGCTTTTCAATTCATGCATTGATTCCTGTGCATTCCTCTATTGTTATATTAGCAATTTGGTATTCCAATTATGTATGCATGTGCATTACATACTCATTACATATTTATGAACTAATTTCGTTGCATGCAGCTTGTATGTTGGTGTTAGGTCCCTATAATACTAGTGATTCCCCCATTACTATTGGCATTGAAGCCCTTATTGTTATTGTTGTGCCCCTATTGTCCCCTTATTGTTATTATTGTGCCCCATAGAAGCCCACTATTGTTATTTTTGTGCCCTCATATTATTACTGTTAGATCAGCTTTGGTTATATTATGAACCTTTAGACTCCTATATATAGAAAGGAGGTTTTATCATTTGAATCATCCAAGAATTGTTCATTTGTGTAATGTAAAGGATGTTGCCCCCTCGAAGAGGCTTATTTTGAAGGCGTTTATCTATCTTTTCTATCTTTTTGTGAGCTGGTTTCATAACATTTGGTATCAGAGGTTGGATTCTATGGTTTTGCTGCTCCAAACAAGTCATCGTGGAATTTTCGCTATAACATTTTTTTTCTTGTGACATTTCAAAAGAAAAAAAAAAAACCATTTGAGTCGAACTTGCCCTGAACCTCGGGTCTGAATGTTAGATCTTTCATCGCTAAATTTTCGGAGATATGATCCAAGGAAGTTAGGGTTTTTGTAGGATCCCGAATTATACTGCAAACATGTGACTTGAGGAAAATCGTTATTACTTTATTTCTGAGCATCATATTGAAATTTCGTAAGAAGTTACAGAAATCGAACGACCTGTATTTTTGTTTGTATCGGTTTCAGGTCCTAATGTCGAAATAGTGACACATGGCACTTTGTACAATTTCAATCTACTGAACCAGTCTATAATCAGGTCATCGTGGGATATTTGGTATAAATATTCCTTGGAGAATCCAATATTAATCGGACTTGTGGTGCTAGAAAGAGGACTTAGAGGGATACTGCAGGAAGAAATTTCAGACCTTGGAGATCCTAAATTACAGAGATAAAACAAATTCAATATTGAGCTCCTACAAAGTGAAAAAAGGTGTGTAGATTTTTAAATTTTTTTCATAATTTTGGTTTGAAAAATTAGTTTGAAGGAATTCAAAGGGCAGAGTGAAGCATTATTATCATTAATTGATGCCCTGAAGAATGAAAATGTTAAAACCTAGTAAGCAACCTGAAAGCTCTAGCATTTCTCATGAAGAAGAGGAAGAAATGCATCATGATATATAAAAATTACGAGACCAAGTGCAACAAAATTCACTCTCCCAAAAACTAACATAAGCTAATCTGGATGGTTTAAAGAAAGAAGTAGAAGCTAAGATGGACAGTTTAAAAAAGGGCATGGAATCTAAGATGGATGGCGTGGAAGCTAAGATGGGTGGTTTAAAGAAAGGCATGGAAGCTAAGATGGAAGATTTGAAGACAGAGTTGACAAATTTTCTACAAGAAATGCTTACTAATGGTGAAAGGGTAGTAAAGGAAACTCACGATGAGAAAAAAATAAATGTTAATCATGATTTCATAGACTCTAACATTGGATCAAAGACCCACCATGTTCCAAAGATCAATATGAGGAAGTTTGATGGAAATGATCCCGTAACATGGATACTACAGATGGAGCAATATTTTGATCTCCATAATGTGCAAAACACACAAAAGTTATGCATTACAACTTTATATTTGGAACCAAATCAGTTTGTATGGTATCAATGGCTTTGCTCTCGTAAACAAATTGTCACTTGGGAAATTTTTGCGAATGAAATGATAGCACATTATGAGGATACAAAAAGAAACACTTTTTTTAGCCAATTGATAAATCTCAAACAAAAGGGTTCAATGATGGAGCACATTGAGGACTTCCAAAAATTGAATATAAGGGCAAAAGATATTCTAGAGGAGCATAGGATTGATATGTTCATAGGGACTTTAAAGGATAACACCAAACATGAGGTTCACCTTTGGGAACCTGATTCATTGGAGAAGGCATTTAGGCTGGCAAGAAAAATGGAAAGCAAAATTATGGCAACAAGGAAGCCTACCACTCACAATTATAAAGATGGAAGTGTTATTTCCCCTAGCCTTCCAAAACCTACAAGGTTGACACCATAACAATTGGAAGAAAAAATAGCAAAAGGGCTTTGTTACAGTTGTGATAGCAAATACACTAAAGGTCATAAGTGTGCTGAGAAGAAATTATTTTACATATATTGTGAAGAGGAGGAAGAAAAGGAACAAGAAATGTCAAAACAAGAGGACATACACCAGGAAAAAACCATAGAGAAAGAAGAAATGAATCTGACCATATCTTGTAATGCATTTGATGGAATTACCACTCCTCAAACTATCAATATAGAAGGGCATATCAAGAAGAAAAAGCTAATATTGTTGATTGATTTGGGCAGTACCCATAAATTTATTCATTGTAAGAGAGCCAAGGAATTGAATTTCTTTCTATATCTAGCACCGGTGTGTCAAGTGATGGTTGCAAGTGGAGGAACCATAAATGTAGCTTTTAACCCCGTACAGAAATTACCTGCGTAATAATTCTAAAACACAGAAAATAAACAATGTGAGAGCATAACACATAAAACAAATATACACAAAGAATTTCCCCTGGATCCCAAAACCAGGACTACCAGCTTGATTTTCATTTTGTTCCTTTCAATTTTACAATACATATTTATATATGCTGAAGCATCCAATACCATGGACCAAAAACCATCGCGTCCAAAACCATGTGCGAAAATCATGCACAAAACCATAAGGGGGTCCGTCGAACCTAACATAGGGTCCAAAACCAAAATTTTCCGGGGCTCTGCCCTGGACCCCATAGAGTGGGGTTACCTGCACCCCTCAAACCCCCTGTGACCCCCCCTGCTATGCAATCGGTGCAACGAAGTGTGGGCTCTACCCCCCCTCTAACCCCCCGGTTAACTACGTGGGCTATTCATGGAAAGAATATGACACAACCCAACATTCTCCCACTTGTTGTTTTCTTTCCACAGGGGGCCACAAGAGAGATTAGTCATTTATCCAACCTTGCAATGCCCATTGTTTCTCTACACCAAGAGAACTTCTTAGAGCTCACAGATTTTGTCAATGCATCTGCAGTATTCTTCAAAGTTTCCACCTTTACCAGCAACACCTATTTGTCTTCTATCATATCCCTCACAAAGTGATACTGAACATCATTGTTCATTGTCTTTGAATGATATTCAGGGTTCTTTGCCAAGGAAATTGCACTTTGGCTGTCACAGTCTATCCTTATAGCTCCCTGTACTAACCCCATACTTGAACACAATCTCTACAACCAAACTGCTTCCTTGCTTGCATGAGTGGCTACCATGTATTCTACCTCTATAGTTGATACTACCACTACAGATTGTTTCTTACTCATCTAACTGACTGCACCTCCAAATAGGTTAAACACATACCCACTTGTAGATCTTCTCTGATCTGATTTGCTTCTAGTGAAGCCAAGTTCCCGTATAAATGTATCAAATTTATAATACCACATCCTTGGTGACTGTTTTAACCCATACAGAGACTTCTTTAACTTGCATCCTATTTCTTTCTTACCCTTCAACACAAAGCCTTCAGGTTGCTTCATGTAGATCTCCTCTTCCACATCCCCATGAATAAATGTTGTCTTCACATCCATCTGTTCTACCTCAAAATCAAAAGCAGCGGCAACAGATAAAAGTAATCTAATAGAAGTTACCTTGGCAATAGGAGAAAAAATATCACCAAAAACAATTCCCGGCACCTGGGAATAACCTTTTGCTACCAACCGAGTTTTTTATTTCTCCCCCTTTCCTTTTGCATTTGTCTTCTTCTTGAACACCCATTTGCTGCCAATGGGTTTCCTTCTATCTAGAAACTCCACCAAATCCCAAGCCTCATTTTTGTGCAATGATGCCATTTCATCAACCATGGCCTCTTTCCAGAGTTTTCCATCACCTGAATCTATTGCTTCCTTCACAGTTCTGGGATCATGATCAGTAATAGATAAAGAAAAATTTGAACAGAAAGCAGATGGACTATACCTTTCTGGCTGCCTTCTTTCTTGAATTGATATTCTCACACCCAGAGTTTGTGGCTCTTCATCTTATGATTCCTCCTCTACTATAGAGTTTGATTCTTCTTCCTTTAGCTCAAACTCTATCTTCTCAGGTTCCTTTGGTTGGACTTCATGTTTAATAACCTCTTTCACCTCTCTGAACACCACATCTTGGCTGTACACAACCTTCCTTGTTATTGGGTTCCAAAGCTTATAACCTTTAAACCATCCTTATACCCAATAAAGATGCATTTTTCAGATTTACTATCCAACTTGGTTCATTTCTCCTTTGGAACATGTACATATGCATCACATCCAAATACCCTCAGATGTGAAAGAGAGGGTTTCTTTCTAGTCCATACCTCTTGTGGAGTCTTATCCTCCAATGTTGATGAAGGTGATCTGTTGACCAGGTAACATGATGTCTCCACCGCCTCTGCCCAGAATTCCTATCCTAACCCAGCACCACTGAGCCTGCTTCTTGCCCTTTCCATCAATGTCTTGTTTATTCTTTTTGCAACTCCATTTTTCTGAGGTGTATATGGAGTAGTCTTCTGTCGTGCTATACCACACTTCTTACAGAATTCTTCAAATTCCTTACTGCAAAACTCTACACCATTATCTGTCCTCAGCACCTTTATCTTCTTCTTTGTCTGGTTTTCCACTAGAGCCTTAAATTCTTTAAACCTGTCAAAGACTTCAGATTTCTTCTTAAGGAAATATATCCATTTATTCCTTGAGAAGTCATCTATAAATGATACATAGTACACAGACTTACCCAATGATGGAACCTTCATAGGTCCAAACACGTCACTGTGCACAAGCTCTAACATGTGTTTCACCCTTTTACCACCAGAAGGGAAACTCACCCGATTTTGCTTCCTATATACATAATTTTCACAGAAATCAAAATCCAAAGAGCTATTACTCATACCTTCCACCATACCTTTACCATGAAGTATTGGAGGCCCTTCTCTCCAATATGTCCAAGCCTTTGATGCCACAATATGGTCTTCTCTCTAGAGACCAATAGATTTTCTGCTCCACTTTCAGGGACCACAAAAATGTTGTAGCCATCAACAACCGCGCTACCTTTCAGCTTGTACAGAGTTCCAATCCGAACTCCTCGCATCAATACGAGTGCTCCCCGAACCATCTTGCAGGTATCCTTCTCAAACACTGTTTTTACACCTGCATCATCCAACTTGCTTACAGAAATCAGATTTCTAGCCAATGCAGGAATATGCAGAACACCCAGAAGTGTTCTAACTCTTCCACCTTGAAACTTCAACTTTACTTTTCTGCGACCAAAAATTCTATCCTTCCTATCATCCCCTGAGAATACATCACCACCATCGTATTTCTCATACTCGTAGAATCACTCTCTATGGGGAGTGAAGTGAAAGGATGCACCTAAGTCAATCAACCATGCCTCATGATCTACATGTGTACTTAAAGAAGCCAAGTACACATCCCCACCTTCGTCTAAGGTGGTTTTCACCTTTGCAGAAGGAGCATCATCAGATCCCTTTCCTTTATTAGGAGCTTTAGATTTACAGTCCCTTTTGTAGTGCCCTTCCTTTCCTCATTTCCAGCACACCACCTTTACAGGTTTTCTTGGAGATTTAGATCTCCCTCTAGATTTAGATCTCCCACTCGATGACTTATTTTTGTTTCTGTTCTAGGACCATCCTCGTACAGACAAGGCATCGCCATTCTAGCTCTCCATATTTTTCGTCTCATCTCCTCCGTTAGCAAGGATGAGAGTATTTCATCAAACTGCAAGGCAGTTGCATTGCTACCTATTGCAATAACCAGACCATCCCACGAATCTGGTAGAGAACACAACAAACTGATGCACTTATCTTCATCTGAAATTTTAATATCAATAGATGCTAACTGACTTACCACAGTATTAAATGCGTTTAGATGTCTGTCACCGAGTCTCCATCTTTCATCCTCAGGTTATATAGCTTTTTTTGTAGGAACAGTTTATTCGCTAGAGACTTAGATTGGTACAAAGTCCCTAACTTGTCCCACAAAGCCTTCGTCATAGCTTCCCCTAATACATTCAGCAATACTGAATCTGAGACACAGAATCATATTGTGCTCTTTGCCTTCCGATCCAACTTCTTCCATTCTTCATCGGACACTCATGTTGGTTTAGTACCTGAATCTACTATGATTCACTGATCTTTATCCAGCAACAGATCCTCCATCTTGAGTTTCCACAACTCAAAACTTTGACCGTTAAATTTCTCGATCTCTATCTTTCCACTGCTCGCCATCTTCTTTCACCACTAGAATCGATCTTGCAGATCTCCCACTAAACAGGGCCTACCACAGGCCCGAGTGAAACCCCTTAGCAACAAAGGCATCCCCTTGAAGCCAAAACAACTCTGATACCAAATGTAGGTTTTAACCCTGTATGGAAATTACCTGCATACAAATTCTAAAACACAGAAAATAAACAATGTGAGAGCATAACACATAAAACACATATACATAGAGATTTTCCCCTGGATCCCAAAACCAGGACTACCAACTTGTTTTTTTGTTATGTTCCTTTCAATGTTACAATACATATTTATACATGTCAAAGCATCCAATACGATGGACCGAAAACCATCGTGTCCAAAACCATGTGCGAAAATCATGCAGAAAACCATAGGTGGGTCCGCCCAACCTAACATAGGGTCCAAAACCAAAATTTTCTGGGGTGTTGCCCCGGGCCCCATAGAGTGGGGTTACCTACACCCCTCAAACCCCCTATGACCCCCCCGCTATGCAATCGGTGCAATGAAGGGGGGCTCCGCCCCCCCTCTAACCTCTCATTTAACTACGTGGGTTAGTCGTGGAAAGAATATAACACAACCTAACAATAAATTGCTCTAGAAAGTGCCATAATATCAAGCTATCCATGGGAGAATATGTATTGAATAAGTCAATGCTTTCCATTCCAATGGGTGGTGTTGATGTTGTACTAGGAGTCCAAAGGCTACAATCCTTGGGTATAATAGATTTTAATTTTCAAGAACTTTTCATGAAATTTTCTTCATAAGGAAAGGAAGTTGAATTAAGGGGTATCACAGGGAAACCAGGAAAGATAATCAGCTCTAACAGAATGAAAAAGCTTCTGAAGAAAGAACAACAAGGCATAATTTCACAATTATGTTCACCAGAGGTTCCCACATCGAAATCATCTATTTCTCCAGATCTCCAAAAAGTCTTCGACAATCATTCCAAGGTATTTGATACTCCCAAAGGCCTCCCACCTATTCGTGATCATGATCATGCTATTCATTTGATTCGAGGAAGTGTTCCTCCAAACATCATGCCTTACAGATATCCCCATGCCCAAAAGAGTGAAATTGAATGTATAGTTGCAGAAATGCTAGAGGCTGGTATAATTCAACCTAGTCAAAGTTCTTTCTCTACTCTAGTAGTATTGGTTCACAAAAATGATGGATCATGGTGCATGTGTCCAGATTATAGGGAGCTCAAAAAGCTCACTATTAAAGATAAATTTCTCGTTCCTGTCATTGATGAATTATTGGATGAATTGCATGGATCAATTTACTTCACCAAGTTGGATCTTCATTCAGGATATCATCAAATTAGAACGAAGACTGAAGACATTCCGAAAACAACATTTAGAACTCATGAGGGTCATTATGAATTTTTGGTCATGCATTTTGGCTTTACAATTGCACCTTCTACATTTCAAGGTTTGATGAATTCCATTTTCAAACCCTTCCTTAGAAATTTTGTGTTAGTATTTTTTGATGATATACTAATCTACAACAAGTATTGGAAGGATCATGTTCAACATGTTGACAGGGTGCTCAAACTATTGGAGGAGAAACAATTATATGTAAAAAGCTCCAAATGTTTCTTTGGAGTACAAGAGGTGGAATATCTGGGTCATATTGTATCTCATGAAGGTGTTAAGGTAGACCCTAGATAAATTAAAACCATTAAGGAATGGAAAATACCCACATCCATAAAGCATCTATGAGGATTTCTCGGGTTGACACAGTATTATCGCAAGTTTGTTAAGAATTATGGGAGAATAGCAGCACCTCTAACAACATTATTGAAGAAAGATGCATTTTCATGGACTCCAGAAGCAACAAAGGCCTTTGAACATCTTAAAGAGGCAATGTGCCAAGCACCAACCTTAGCTACACTAGAATTCACAAAAACCTTTATTGTGGAATGTGATGCCTCAAGAAATGGAATTGGTGTTGTTTTAATGCAAGAAGAAAGACCCATTTCTTTCGAAAGTCGTCCAATCAAAGGAATTTATTTACACAAAGCTATTTATGAGAAGGAAATGTTGGCAATACTACATGAACTTACAAAATGATGACCCTACCTAATGGGAAGACACTTCAAGGTAAAAATGGATCATGATAGTCTTAAATACTTTTTGGAACAAAGATTATCTTCAGAAGAGAAGCAAAAATGGGTCACAAAGATGTTGGGTTATGACTTTGAAATCATCTACAAAAAAAGGAAGCAAAATGTTGTGGCAGATGCACTCTCAAGAAAGGATGAGGATGTGGAAGCATTTCTTTGTGCCATTTCTATTATCCAACAAGATTGGATAAACGAAGCAAGGGATGAATGGAAGAATGATGAAGAAGTGTGGGCACTCATTCAAAAGTTACAACAAGATCCTAGTACATTTGATACATTTAGCTGGAAAAATGATTCGTTATGGTACAAAGATCAGTTATACCTATGTAAGAATTCCCAACTCAAACAAAATATTCTTAGGGAATTGCACACTTCTCCCTTACGAGGGCATTCAAGATTTCTAAAAGCTTACCACAGGGTTAAGAAGGAATTTTTTTGGGATGGCATTAAATTGAATATTCAAAATGTTGTGGCAGAATGTTTGGTTTGCCAACAAAATAAAGTTGAAACTGTAGAAATTTCTTTATGGATCAGCTAGCTTTGGTACCATGTAGAAATTCTACAAATTCTCTACAATTCTCCCTCTGAGATCTCTATAGAAAATCTGACTGTAGATTAACCTGATAATGCAATATACCAAAGAAAAATAACATAATCTACTTCGACTATCAATTTGTAGAAGCTTAAAGATTGAGCAAGATCGAGCTGAACACATATAACCAGAAGAAGAAGAATCAATGCACATGAAACACATAAAATACTCAGGGGAAAGCCTCAGCTAAAAATCCCACTATCTGTATTAACATACAAGGTGGAAATACATCAGAATTATACAAAGCCTTAGCTCTCATAGCTAGCCATTTCTCAGTACAATCCTCCTGGATGCTCATAGGAAATCAAAGCTTCTCACAAGCCTTCTCCTCTGCCCTCCAAGCTCCTATTTCCTTGCATTGTTCCTTTGGGATGATCTTCTCCAACCAAGTGGAAAATTGATCGCTCACATTGATCTCACACCCTGTATGAACTACGCAATCCTCAAGGAACCTTAATCCTTCTACATGAATGAGTTTCCTTTATAGGAAAACACATGTAACTGATAGTACACTGTCCTTGACATTATTCTCAACTAGGTCTTTCTCTGAATAGACATGCATGAGTTTCTGATAAGGGAATCTTCAGTTATCTGGAGTACACTAGTTGAGTGCATGCATGCATCAACTAACTGATAACTCACAATTAGTTCCTCAAACAGTTTAGAACTAATTTAACTGGACTTAACTCAATAAATTGAGCTAACTAATTACAACTCAAATATAACTCAATCTTATCTCCTTAATTAAGGGATAACTGTTGCATGACTTCATAAAGACTTCTAACTTGAATTTATCCAACTATTTAATCCATAATGAATTAATTAATTATTTCCAAGTAGCTGGTGAGACTAAATTCGATTTTAACTCACAATTTTAATTCAAGGACAAATTAAAATTGGAATTTCTAGATTCTATTTTTATCATTTCTTGTTGTTATTTTCAACACTCCCTCTCAACAAGAAAGGAACTCAACTCGATTCCGATCATGAACCTTTGGAATGTTAAGCATTCAGCACTTCTCTCTAGTGTTGTTGCTCCAACAACTTCAGAAAAAAAACATCCAACTTGAATCAGTACGATGAATCTGTCATCAATGTATCTGACTGTTATTGCCTCTGTCAACTAAAAACTTTGCACTTTTGCTAACTTTTCCTTTCTACACTATTGTCAATCCTTCTCTATGCTCCTTAGTATCTGACTACTCTAGCCTCTATCACTTTCATCTCTAACTACATCAATACCATTGATTCCTCCCGCTACTATGTACTTTGGGCTCTCGTAATAAGGTACGATCCATGAGATAAACCTCTCAATGGACCCTGCCCAATTTCAGCCTTCATGGGACTATCAATTCACATCGCCCCACCTCACACTTGGAAGTATGGCTGCATGTGATCCCTCTGCCCACTTGGATCAAAATTCCCCCTTAATGGAAGTATCTGCATGACTGGATCTCTTCACTCGGTCTCCTCTCTAATTCTCCAATTGTGCTCCTCAACAATTGTTTGAGACTTCTTCTGGGTCTGCATGTTGAGAGGTAATTTGCTCTCCCTCTCAACCACCAAGTCTCTAACATTGTCCTTGATCCTCAAGGCTTTTCATGCATCTTGAACCTCAAGAGAATATAGGTTCTTAACTCGTGAACCGATCTGTTTCACCTGTCTCGTGGTGATGTGTCTAAGATAAACCTTTCCCTTACTAAAGAACACATCATAGCCACGATCTTCCAATACTGCAACCGATACCAAGTTCTTCTTCAGTCCAGGTACATATTTCACATCTGTCAAGGTGATAGGAACTCCATGCTGCCTTTGAAAAGCAACCATGCCCACTCCTGAAACACTATACTTTACATCGTCACCCATCTCTATGCACATCTTGAGGTCTTTCTCCTCCGAGGCACTGAATAAACTTTTATCGCTGGTCATGTGGAATGAGGCTCCACTATCAAGATGCCAAACACAACCCATCATCGATGATGCCATGCATGCGATAAGGGTAAAGTCCATTTCGAATTGAGAGGCTAATGCCTCACCTTCCAATCCTTCTGAGGATCCCTTCTTGGACTTCTTCGATGGGAAATTAGTCACATAATGTCCCATCTCGTGACAATTAAAGAATCTCACTTTAGACTTCTCACCCTTCTTCCCTCCCCGAGAAGAATTCAGTTTGGAATGGGAAGCCTTCCCCTTCCTTGCCTTACTTGCTAAGGCCAGATTTTCTTCATCATCTTTCTTTGATGAAGAACCATATCATGTGCTCCTCCTAATCTCCTCCTGCATCAGATCCGACCACAGTCGTTCCCAATCTGCCAGTTTCTCCCTTCCATTAACAGAGTCCTAGTAGCTATTCCAGCTCTTTGGAAGGCCAAGGAGAGTGAGGCTCACCATATCATCATCCACAGTAGTTATTTCCACACTACCAAGCTCATCTCTGCAGGTGGTGAGCTTGTTCAGATATGTGGAAATAGTATCGCCCTTCTCCATCTTGATTCTTCGAAGCTTATCCTTGAGCGCCAATTTCCTTTGGTCGCTACTATTCTGGTAGAGTTCCTTCAATGTCTTCCACATTGAAAATGGACTATCCTTCACATGGAGACTAGAGACAATATGGTCTCGAACTCCCTCAAGGATGATCTGTCTCGCCTTTGCCACACACTTCTTCCACTCAGCCAACTCTTGTGCATTAGTTGAAGCTGGATTTGGGATTTCTTGATCAATGAAATCCTTCAACCCATCGTCTTCTAATACAGCCTCCATGTGATCTTTCCATGCTATGTAATTTGAGTTACCTTCCAAGGCATACTCGAGTCTCAAGCCATAGAACGCCATTGGCCAACCTTGAAGTATGATATGAATTCGATTTGCACCTCCAACCCCGAACTTCAAACTTCGAATTCTCTTCTCTGTATACTGTTCACAACTCCGATAAACATAGCTCCAATGCCATGTAGAAATTTCTCTATGGATCAACTAGCTCTGATACCATGTAGAAATTCTACAAATTCTCTACAAATCCCCCTCTGAGATCTCTGTAGAAAATATGACTATAGATTAACCTGATAATGCAATATACCAAAGAAAAATACTATAATCTACTTCTACTATCAATTTGCGGAAGCTTAAAGATTGAGCAAGATCGAGTTGAACACATATAACTAGAAGAAGAAGAATCAATGCACATGAAACACATAAAATACTCAGGGGAAAGCCTCAGCTAAAAACCCCACTATCTGTATTATCATACAAGGTGGAAATACATCAAAATTACACAAAGCCTTAGCTCTCACAGCTAGCCAGCTCTCAGTAAAATCCTCCTGGATGCTCACAGGCAATGAAATCCTCTCACAAGCCTTCTCCTCTGCCCTCCAAGCTCCTATTTCATTGCGTTGTTTCTCTGGGATGATCTTCTCCAACCAAGTGGAAAACTGATCTCTCACACTGATCTCACACCCTGTATGAACTGCACAATCCTCAAGGATCCTTAATCCTTCTGCATGCATGAGTTTCCTTTATAGGAGAACACATGCAACTGATAGTACACTGTTCTTGACATTAATCTCAACTGGGTCTTTCTCTAAATAGACATGGATGAGTTTTTGATGAGGGAATCTCCAGTTATCTGGAGTACACTAGTTGAGTGCATGCATGCATCAACCGACTAATAACTAACAATTAGTTCCTCAAATAGTTTGGAACTAATTTAACTGGACTTAACTCAGTAAACTGAGCTAACTAATTACAACTCAAATATAACTCAATATTATCTCCTTAATTAAGGGATAACTGTTGCATGACTTCAGAAAGATTTCTAACTTAAATTTCTCCAACTAATTAATACATAATGAATTAATTAATTATTTCCAATCAGTTGGTGAGATTGAATTCGATTTTAATTCACAATTTTAATTCAAGGACAAATTAAAATTGGAATTTCTAGATTCTATTTTTATCATTTCTTGTTGCCATTTTCAACAGAAACAATTAAGACCCTAGGTCTATTACAACCTTTATCCATTCCAAGCCAACATTAGGAGGAGGTTTCAATGGATTTTATCACATGTTTACCCAAGTCCGAAGGAAAGAGTGTTATCATGGTGGTAGTTGACAGAATTACAAAGTATGCACACTTTTGTGAATTATCTCATTCATTTAAAGCGAGTACAATTTCTACTGCATTTATGGAAATAATTCAAAAGCTACATGGAAACCCAAAGATTATTGTAAGCAACAGAGATCCCAATTTCACTGGAAATTTTTGGACAAAATTATTTTCTTGTCTTGGTACTCAGTTAGCTCATAGATCATCTTATCATCCTCAATTTGATGGGAAAACTGAGATAGTAAACAAATGTTTGGAAGGATATCTTCATTGCTTTGTATCAGATAAACAAACACAATGGGTCAAATGGTTGCCTTTGGATGAATGGTGGTATAACGCTTCCTTCCATACTACAACAAAAATGACCCCATTTATGGCACTTTATGGATATCATCCACCATTCATCACATCATATTTAAGAGAAAATTCTAAGGTTCAAGCAATGGAAGATCACATCTAGCATCAACAACAGGTTCTCCAACTCTTAAAGAATAACCTCAGTTTGGCACAGAATAGAATGAAACAACAGGCATATCAACATCGCAGCGAAAGAAGTTTTGATGTAGGTGATTGGGTATTCCTACGGCTACAACCACATTAACAAATGTCCCTTAAGCAAGCTAAGAAGGATAATAAATTATCACCAAAGTATTATGGTCCATACAAGGTGTTGCAAAAGATAGGTACTATGGCATACAAATTGGAGCTTCTTGCAACTTCCCGAGTGCACCCAGTTTTCCATGTTTCATGCTTAAAGAAGTTTATAGGTGACAAGCTCCGAGTTCAAACAATATTGCCAAAACTTGATGAGGAAGGAAAAATCATATTGGAACCTGAAGCAGTCACGGAAACAAGAACTCGACAGCTACGAAATCGATCAATTTCAGAGTATATCATCAAGTGGAAGAACTTACCCGCTGAATATTCCACATGGGAGGATGAGAATTTTATATAGAATCATCCAGAAATACTCAAGCTGCTATGAAACCAGCTCACAAAAAGAAAAGAAAAGATAGATTAGCACCTTAGAATTCAGCCTCTTCGAGGTGGCAACCTCCTTTACATTACACAAATGAACAATTCTTGCATGATACAAATGAAAAAACCTCCTTTCTATATATAGGAGTCTAAGGGGTCACAATATAACCAAGCTGACCTAACAATAATAATATAAAGGCACAAAAATAATAATAGAGGGATTCTATGGGGCACAGTAATAACAATATGGGGATAATAGGGGCAAAAAAATATTAATAAGGAATATAACTACAATAGTAATGGGGTAATCACTAGTATTATAGGGACCTAACATGTCCCTCTCCTTCAAAAAAAGTGTTGTCCTCAATGCTTGAGTAGTTCTGGATGCTTCTGTATAAAATTCTCATCCTCCCATGTGGAATCTTCAGTGGATAAGTTCTTCCACTTGATGATATGCTCCGAAATTGATTGATTTCGTAGCTGTCGAGTTCTTGTTTCTACGGTTGCTTCCAATTCCAATATAATTTTTCCTTCCTTGTCAAGTTCTGGCAATAGTGTTTGAACTGGGATCTTGTTGCCTATTGCCTTAGGGAAAACTAGTGTTGATTCGAACTGCCAGTCCCACTAAGATGGGTAGCTATCTTAGAAACAAACAATGAAAGCTTTTCAAGAGTTCCTTTAAGTGTGATAGATGGAAGAGAAGAAGAGAGGACCAACCTAGATCTTTCACTTTGATCCTAGCTTGATTTCTCCTTTCCTTGATAGAATTTTCCACTCCTCTCCTACTTGCCTCACTTCAAAGAGTACATGCAGAGTCAAAGTAACAACAAACTATCAAAGCATCTCTATCTAAAACATCATAAACAATGAGGAATTAGAAACACAGTGACCATACAATTGCATTCATAAACAAGATTCACAAATACATGATCATATGGAGGAAAACTCAAAGAACTTTATTAATAGCAATTTAAGAGAGGATTACAACCTAGCTGCCTGATCTAGCATCATCCTCCCAGTTTTATAAGCCCTCTTCACCTCATGAACAAGCAAATCACCCAACAATGCGATGCCTCTTCTCACCAACAAACCAACAACACTTCCTTACAAAATACAAAATTCTAGCTCCTAGATCTCTCAGATGAGGGATCCATTTATAGATGTCTTGCAAGGGTGTGAGTCAACTTTGGGTTTTTGATTAGTGTCATTCCACTGATAGTTCTTGGTTCCACTTGGAGATTTCATGATCTCTTACTCATCCCTGGGAGAATTTAGAGAGGCAAGTGTCACAGGAGAAGTTTTTGGAAGATTCCATGATCATCCACCTTGAAAACTGTCTCTACCATTTGTCTATTCTCGCTCATCGCACCCCACAGAAGGCCATTTCAGTATGCATTGCACTTGGCCATCTAGGCAGTCAGTATGCATTGCACCTTGCCCATGGAGCAGTCTGTATGGTCCAGTTTTGGCCAGTTCTGAGTAGTTTTTAAGGTGGAACCTCTGGGAAATGATGTAATCAGTTGACCATGATCCTTTAGGGTATGAAACAACACTTTTAGGAACTTAAGGAGCCCTTAGTTTATGGACATATGACTTTGGGGTTGCAGTTCCCAAAAATGTCTATAACAGTTGCCCCCTAAAGCATGAGGTCGTAAATATTTTGATGTCGGGTGAAATGCTTTATTCATGAGGATCCGAGGTATTCGTATTGGAAGGTGACCTATATAAGATACAATACAATACATCATCATCATATTATTTTCATTATCTAGCTGAGGCGGGCATTCCCATGCTCACCTTTATAAATTCATTTTCATGTACATAGGATAGACAATCATCTGCTATTGCAGACTGGTAATTCTTCGCATGAAGAGTCATCTTCCCTGGCTAGATGACTATTTGTGTAGCTTCTGTGTACAATTGATGTCTTTATTTTCCTGAATATATCGCAGCCCAGATGGATGAAACTAGATCCGAGGTCTTCAAAACTCGTCCAATCTTTGCCCGATGTACAAGTCGATCCATGTGAAAATATGTTCCGAAGTCAAACATGTAAAGACATCGCCTGATTACCAGACAATGATGTAAGCTATTAACAGACGCGAGAGGAGTCACCAATAATGATGATGACCCTCAAGGTACTACACTACAATTCACGTGGTGTGAATATATGAGCTGATGTCGAACACCACACAAAGTCTTTCGGTCGAAGGTCATTGATGTAAACTTATCACCGGAAGTGAGAAACTTGCCATTGAGGCATGCAAGATTCAAAGTACTGAAAGGGTTGCTTCTAAGTCAACTTCTTAGATAATGAGCTAATGTCGATAAGAAGTGACCTGTCATAGGAGGGCCTTGATGTATCCCACATCTACCACGCGAAATAGAGCAAATGATTTTTGTGGAGGTGAAAATGATCTAATGATATAAGGTTCAGGAATGGCGGCCATGAAAAATGAAGAGTGGATGTCATGCAGTGGATGAGGATTTTGCTGGATGGTGAATTCTCTGAATGACTTCTCTTGAACATATTGGTGACACTGATATGGACTAGTAGTGTTAACCCCATGGATGGCACGGCGGACCAATGGTGACGATGAATGGAAACACCCAACCCAACTCAATCACGGTGATGGAGTGAAAGTGTCATGTTCAAGAGCGACTTACTACCAATAGAGTTCTTCAAGTTTTCTTCCCATTTTTCCCCAGTCACTGCTGACCAGTACCTCTTTATTTTTGACAAGCTTGAGGAGGATAACATATGCTTGGTCTATAATTTTCCCTTCGGGAAAACCTATCGCTTTGTGTTTAGTGAGCTTAGCGTTAGTGAGACTCGTTCTTGTCTGGGTGGACAAGTTTGTCGCTATTGTTTTAACAATTTTAACGATAAAGATAACTTGGTCCTTTTCATGTATAGAGAGTCTGAAAAGGGACAAAAAGGAGACTCCAACAGTTATTTTTCGTGGCATAATCCCTTAAGTTCGAAAAAAGAGTAAAATAATATGAAAGGGATGGCTTTTTGATAGTTTTAATGAGCCGACAAAGAAAAGCACTCGAATTTTTTGTTTAATAATCCCTCAAGTCCAAAAAGATTAAAATATATGAGAGGGATGGAGTTCCCCTTACTTTAACGAGCTGGAAATGCCAATAGCTCAACAATCTTTTTATATTTAACGAGTCTAAAAAGAGTTTAAAAGAGGCTCGTTTTTTAGGAACGAGTGGTATTTCTCGGTACCAGCTGGTTCTAGGTAAGTTTGGAACTTCTCAAAACATGGTAGTGTGAAGAGGGTGGCAATCAGAATCACTCATCGCAGATGTTCCTCAAAAGGGTAAACAATCAAGTGGAAGCGTATGGTTGGCCGAATGAAATGGAGGTGATGGAAGGAACACAACCAAAGTTCAAAAAGGGTAGATAGCAAAGCGATCACAAAGGTTATTTACCAAAGGCAGGTTTATTTTTTAATGAGCTTGAACCTTGTGCCAACATGTGCTCAGTGCAGGTTGATTTTTTAACGAGCTTGAACCTTGCGGGAGCATTGCTCTTACCAGTCTTTTGATAATGTCTCTTGGTATATTTATTTTTTAATGAGCTTGAACACTACTATAACATGTGCTCATGACCTTTTTATGCAAGCTAGAAACGACTGAGCTACGAGGTTAAAGGGTTAAGAACCTAC
The DNA here is from genome assembly GCA_031772625.1 of Pinus tabuliformis. Lineage (NCBI taxonomy): Eukaryota > Viridiplantae > Streptophyta > Pinopsida > Pinales > Pinaceae > Pinus > Pinus tabuliformis. Next base: position 334,746,877 of record CM062810.1, on the reverse strand, counting down.
AAACTAAGAAAATCAAAGGTTGCTTTTCACTCACATGCAAAGGTTTCCATGCCCTCAGGTCTTTCAGTAAAAGGAGAGTTTCCAAGTTACCAAATTGAATTCCCTACGGTTAGGCAGGATTGTTTCTATCGATCGAAAAAAAATTCTTCCTTTGCTTTTTCCATCGAAATAGACGAAGGTGATTGTTGTGAGCTTCCCATCACATGACATACAAGGGTGAATGTTGTGAGCTTCCATTCACAATCATACAAAGGAAATAATTATGTCAGACTGATTACATAACCTATACGGGAATGTTACTCGGTCCAAGTATTATGATCTTTCAAGAAAATCTCTCTTTTCCTCTGGGTTCACCTACCGAAGCAGACTAGGGTGCATGCCCCCTAATCTTCATCACACTCACCGAACTACTCGCGGTAATTAGGTGGATGGGATGAAGGTTGAAGAGACATTGTTGATGTGAAGAGACCATTTAGGGATGATGGTTGATTTATAGCTGTGTTTGAACTAGGAAATGAAAGCTGGTCGACAAGTTGCACTAGTATGCCTTCATGTGGAAAACACATCACTCGAAAGAATGTGGAAATGACAACTTCCATGCTATATATATAATCACGTCCAAGGAGTAGATTGTAATCTAGTGGACCTTGGAATACCATCATGTTCAAATGAACGGTTTTCTTTCTCAAAGTTATCGGTAACTTCGGAAGGATCCCTAATGGTCGACTGGTTCCTTTGTTGAAGCCCGACAAATTTTGTTTCTCAGGTAAAAGCGATGGCGAACCAAGCGCTTTCCAAGCAGTTGAGGAAAGGATACCCACCAAAGCCCCTTCATCTATGATGGTGCCAGACACGATCATTTTGTAAACTTGTACTATGATTCAAAATGGTACATTAGATGGAAGGCAAGGTTTTGCTAGTTGATTCCAATCAAAGAAAACAACTAGACTGCTCGGAGGAGGTACTAGATAAATGTCTGGATAAGTCTCATGAACTGGGGGGGTCTCTTCCTGTTGTAAAGGAATGGGTGGATTCCCCCAAGTTCATTAGACTCTGTATTGACAAAAAGAATTTGAACATTGTCGTTCTCATTCTCTTTGGAAATTGTATCATCTGAAGGTGGATTTTCTGAAGGCAAGACTGGGTTGACTGACATTTCGACTAGTTGACTTTGATCCGGTATGGACTCAGAAGGTTCACTTTCAATGATAGGTGATTCGATCGAAAATTGAGTTATGTAAAACGGGTTTTCAACTAGCAAAGGACTTGGTAAGAGTTTCTTGCATCCAGGTGGAAGTTGTTGCGGTGAAGCAAGACGATTATCCAAAATGCTTTTGAATTCATCCAGAAAAGGACAACGGTGAAGAGTATGATCACCTTCACATAACCTACATGGAACTCTGACTTTTCCTTTTTGTCTACTGACTTCGTTTTCACTAGTTGATGGTGCACTGTCAACCTGACTGTCAGGGGTTGATGACACCGAATGGTGCAACCGGGGAGACCATTCCCTCAAGATCCACGGGATGCAAGGGCAATCTCGATGGTAATGTATCTCCTTGCAAATTACGCGTGGAGTTTTTTTGTTTGGAATTTTTAGTGTGCGGATTTTCGCCAGATGATGCCTAGTTGTTCCCTTGTTTAGCCGATTTCTTTTTCTTCTCCTTCCCTTTCTTCTTCTTCTCAGCTACTTGGTTTTTAGTGTCACTAGTTTCACCAAGCGAAGAGGAAAAAGGGGAAGGAGAAACAAATGAAGTAGAAGGCGAAGGGTTAACTTCAGTATCATCTAGTTGCTGATTAGATTGTTGAGGAATTACGGTGTTTTGAACGACAGAGGTCGAGAAAATCCATACTAGTAGGCCAATTGTGATTCCTGGAAGGGACAATGTAGCCATATATGGAGAACCAATATCTCCCCAAGAGGAGAAAGGACTAGGATTCCCTGCAAGAGGGATTCCTTGATTGGTAGACTCCATTATCTCAACATCAGATCAACGAAGGAATAGGGATGTTATTCCGTTTAAAATAAATTTTAAATACACTTTGACGAAACTTTCTTTTTCAATTTTTAAGAGTCGAGAAAAAGCTAAAGGTGACTCTAGTCGCCTTCGATTTTTAATGAGCCTGAATTGACAAGTGCTCAGATGGAACTTTTATTTTAAGGAGTCGAAAAGGAATGAAAGTGACTGCTCTGGAAGTCTAGACAGAGGGTTTACCAAATCGATCGTAAAACTGCAAAATACACCTTGGTGATAAATGATAGAGAAATTACCAAGGACTTATGTATGGCATTCAATCTTCCCGAATGCTGTGTTCAGTGCATTACGATCGATAGGGCGGCAGACACAGCTTCCTAAGGATAAAGGATATCAGCCTATTGTGGTCTCCCAATATATACTTGACGGTACGGGGAGCACAAGTCCGTGCTGGCACTTGTCGTATCAAAGAGGAGGAATCACCCAAACTTCGATGAAAATGATAGTTACTAGGTTTTACGACGCCGAAACACGTCTCTAGCATAGACTTCTAGATGTGTTGTGTTAGATTCCAAAGCATTTTTATGTTCATTGAGGTTTATTTTAGAGTTGATCTTGCTTAGAAGTTTGTCTTTCAAGGTTCACCGTCTGATGTAGATGTGAAATTCCTAAATATGCAATCTAAAATGATAAATAATCGTTTATGTTCTTTTAGCAATGAAAATCCTAGCTACAAAGGAAAGAAGATAATGATATTCTTTCAGCAGAGAGCATAGAGCACACACTATATGCACTTTCCTAAATCAAATTTCGCATGCAGTCAAAATGCAGATGCACATGCATGTATTTGTTCTCTGGTTTCTTAATGTGTGAACGCCAAAAAGAAAGCTAAGTACAGATCTGAACTATTTTCTTTTAAAGCGACAGTACTAAAATTTTTTCTTTTCAAAACGAAAGGAAGACTAAGACGAAACTTTTCGATTTCGAAATAAAAACTGCTTTTTGACACTTCAAATACTAATAACTCAAATCAAGTACAATGACAAAAGTACAATCAACTATCTAGAAGAGGAAGACTTTACGACACTCTTCTTTTGATTCAGAATGACAATTACGACACTTGCATCAGAAACAACAGTTCGATTAGGCTACTTTCGACAAAGGAAGACTGTAAATGATTGAAAAATACACAAAGAAATTTTACAATTCCTAACTAATGGAGGCTGAAATAATGTCAAGGAAGATGGTTTCAGCAAGAAGGTACTGATCATGAACAACAAAACTACTGAATAAAGCTGAAAACAAGGAGGAAAAAACCAATTTTCAGAGAAGAAAGTAGTATCACTCAATCATCACACCTGCAACACAGGGAAACAGGGATGCATCTCACTTGCAACACATGGGAGGTGCGATGCATCTAGGTTGCATAGTTACAGACAGTGCGATGGGCCAGGGAGCGAAACTGAGCTTGGTTTTTGCTCAAAGTTTGCAGCTAAGTTCAGTGATTTAGGCTGAGTAATGATGGACAGTAAAAACAAAGCATAAGGGTAGGATCTGATGAGGTTCTAAGCTACCACAAGGGCACTTAGGATGCTTTGTAAGTCAGATGTTCAGTTCATAAACCAACCCAGAGATTGATTGAAGCAGCGTTTATCTACTTTGCAATTGCATGGAAAAGGAATTTCGAAGGCTAGTTGGCTAACTTCAGGCTCCATTTTTCGTTTATAAAGCAAACAATAAACAAACAAAACAAAATATTCGTTCCCCAGTGGAGTCGCCATTTTGTTTCAAGGAAAACTAGTGTCGATTCAAACTACTAGTCCCACTAAGATGGGTAGCTATCTTAGAAACAAACAATGAAATATTTTTAGACATTTCCTTTAAGTGTGATAGATGCAAGAGAAGAAGAGAGGACCAACCCGGATCTTTCTCTTTGATCCTAGCTTGATTTCTCCTTTCCTTGATAGAATTTGCCACTCCTCTCCTACTTGCCCCGCTTCAAAGAGTACCTGTAGAGTCAAAGTAACAGCAAACTATCAAAGAATATCTATCTAAAACATCATGAACAATGAGGAATCAGAAACACATTTACCATAGAATTGCATTCATAAACAAGATTCACAAATGCACGATCATACGGAGGAAAACTCAAAGAACTTTATTAATAGTAATGTAAGAGAGGATTACAACCCAGCTGCCTGACCCAACATCATCCTCCCAGTTGTAGAAGCCCTCTTCACCTCATGAACAAGCAAATCACCCAACAATGCAATGTCTCTTCTCACCAACAAACCAACAACACTTCCTTACAAAATACAAAATTCCAGCCTCTAGATCTCTCAGATGAGGGATCCATTTATAGATGTCTTGCAAGGGTGTGAATCAGCTCTAGGTTTTTTATTAGTGTCATTCCACTGATAGTTCTTGGTTCCACTTGGAGATTTCATGATCTCTTACTCATCCCTGGGTGAATTTAGAGAGGCAAGTGTCACAGGAGAAGTTTCTGGAAGATTCCATGATCATCCACCTTGCAAACTGTCTCTGCCATTTGTCTATTCTCGCTCATAGCACCCCATAGAAGGCCGTTTCAGTATGCATCGCACCTGACTAGTTAGGCAGTTAAAATGCATCGCACCTTGCCCATGGAGCAGTCTGTATGGTCTAGTTTTGGCCAGTTCTGAGTATTTTTTCAGGTGGAACTTCTGGGAAATGATGTAATCAATTGACCATGATCATTTAGGGTATGAAACAACACTTTTAGGGACTTAAGGAGACCTTAGTTTATGTACATATGAGTTTGGGGTTCTAGTGCCCAAATATGTCTATAACACCTATAACCTTCTTTAAACATGAAACATGGAAAACTGGGTGCACTCGAGAAGTTGCAGGAAGCTCCAATTTGTATGCCATAGTCCTAATCTTTTGCAAAACCTTTTACGGGCCATAATACTTTGGTGATAATTTATTATCCTTCTTAGCTTGCGTGAGGGACATTTTTTTATATGGTTGTAGCCGTAGGAATACCTAGTCACCTACATCAAAAATTATTTTGCTGCGATGTTGATCTACCTGTTGTTTCATTATATTCTACGCCAACACGAGGTTATCCTTTAAGAGTTGGAGAACTTGTTGTTGATGCTCGATGTGATGTTCCACTGCTTGAACCTTAGAATTTTCTATTAAATATGATGTGATGGATGGTGGCTGATATCCATAAATTGCCATAGATGGGGTCATTTTTGTTGCAGTATGGAAGGAAGTGTTATACCACCATTCAGCCAGAGGCAACCATTTGGCCCATTATGTTTGTTTATCAAATACAAAACAACGAAGATATCCTTCCAAACATTTGTTTACTATCTCAGTTTGCCCATCAGATTGAGGATGATAAGATGAGCTATGAGCTAACTGAGTACCAAGACAAGAAAATAATTCTGGCCAAAAATTCCCAGTGAAAATGGGATCTCTGTCACTTACAATAATCTTTGGGTTTCCTTGTAGCTTTTGAATTGTTTCCATAAATGCAGTAGAAACTGTACTGGCTTTAAATGGATGTGATAATGCACAAAAGTGTGCATACTTGGTAAGTCTATCAACTACCACCATGATGACACTCTTTCCCTCAGACTTGGGTAAACCTGTGATAAAATCCATTGAAACCTCCTCCCAACGTTGGCTTGGAATGGATAAAGGTTGTAATAGACCCGGGGCCTTAATTTTTTCAACTTTATTTTCTTGGCAAACCAAACATTCCGCCACAAATTTTTGAATATCCAATTTAAGGCCATCCCAAAAAAATTCCTTCTTAACCCTGTGGTAAGTTTTTAAAAATCCTGAGTGCCCTCCTAAGGGAGAAGTGTGCAATTCCATAAGAATCTTTTGTTTGAGTTGGGAATTCTTACAGAGGTATAAGTGATCTTTGTACCATAACGAATAATTTTTCCAGCTAAATGTATCAGATGTACTGGAATCTTGTTGTAACTTTCGAATAAGTGCCCACACTTCTTCGTCATTCTTCCATTCCTCCCTTGCTTTGTTTATCCAATCTGGTTGGTAATAGACATGGCGTACAACAATGCTTCCACATCCTCATCCTTTCTTGAGAGTGCATCTTCCACCACATTTTTCTTCCCTTTTTTGTAGATGATTTCAAAGTCATAACCCACCATCTTTGTGACCCACTTTTGTTGCTCTTCAGAGGCTAATCTTTGTTATAAATGTATTTAAGGCTATCATGATCCGTTTTTACCTTGAAGTGTCTTCCCATTAGGTAGGGTCGCCATTTCTTAAGTGCATGTAATATTGCCAACATTTCCTTCTCATAAATAGCTTTGTGTAAAAACCTTTCCCTTAATTGGATGACTTTCAAAAGCAATGGGCCTTTCATCTTGCATTAAAATAGCACCAATTCCATTTCCTGAAGCATCACATTCCACAATAAAGGTTTTTGTGAAGTCCGGTGTAGCTAAGACCAGTGCTTGGCACATTGCCTTTTTAAGATGTTCGAAGGCCTTTGTTGTTTCTGGAGTCCATGAAAATGCATCTTTCTTCAATAATGTTGTTAGAGGTGCTGCTATTCTCCCATAATTCTTAACAAACTTGTGATAATACCCTGTCAACTCGAGAAATCCTCGCATATTCTTTATGGATGTGGGGATTTTCCATTCCTTAATGGCTTTAATTTTTCTAGGGTCTACTATAACTCCTTCATGAGATACAATATCACCCATATATTCCACCTCTTGTACTCCAAAGAAACATTTGGATCTTTTTGCATATAATTGTTTCTCCTCCACTAGTTGTAGCACCCTATCAACATGTTCAACATGATCCTTCCAAAACTTATTGTAGATTAGTATATCATCAAAAAATACTAACACAAATTTTCTAAGGAAGGGTTTGAAAATGGAATTCGTCAAACCTTGAAATGTAGAAGGTGCATTGGTAAGGCCAAAAGGCATGACCAAAAATTCATAATGACCCTCATGAGTTCTAAATGTTGTTTTCATAATGTCTTCAGTCTTCATCTGATTTGATGATATCCTAAATGAATATCCAACTTGGTGAAGTAAATTGATTCATGCAAATCATCCAATAATTCATCAATGACAGGAATGGGAAACTTATCTTTAATAGTGAGCTTGTTGAGCTCCCTATTATCCGGACACATTTGCCATGATCCATCCTTCTTGTGAACCAATACTATTGGAGTAAAGAAAGAATTTTGACTAGGATGAATTATACCAGCCTCTAGCATTTTTGCAACCATACGTTCAATTTCACTCTTTTGGACATAGGGATATCTGTACAGCCTAATGTTTGGAGGAACACTTTCTGGAATCAAATGAATAGCATGATCATGATCACGAATAGGTGGGAGAACTTTGGGTGTCTCAAATACCTTGGGATGATTGTCCAAGACTTTTTGGAGATCTGGATATATAGATGATTTCGATGTGGAAACGTCTAGCGAACATAATTGTGCAATTACACCTCATTGTTCCTTTTTTATAAGCTTTGTCATACCATTAGAGCTGATTATCTTTCCCGGTTTCCCTGCAATACCCCTTAATTCAACTTCCTTTCCTTCCACAGAAAATTTCATGAAAAGTTCATGAAAATTAAAAGCTATTGTACCCAAGGATTGTAGCCATTGGACTCCTAGTACAACATCAACACCTCCCATTGGAATGGAAAGCATTGGGCTATTCAATACATATTCTCCCATGGATAGCTTGATATTATGTCACTTTCTAGAGAAATTTATGGTTCCTCCACTTGCAACCATCACTTGACACTCTGGTGCTGGATATATGAAGAAATTCAATTCTTTTGCTATCTTACAATGAATAAAATTGTGGGTACTTCCTAAATCAATCAACACTATTACCTTTTTCTTCTTGATATGTCCTTCTATCTTGATAGTTTGAAGAGTGGTAATTCCAGCCAATGCATTACAAGATATGGTTGGATTCATTACTTATTTATCTAGGGTTTGTTCCTGGAGTATATCCTCTTCTTTTGACATTTCTTGTTCCTTTTCTTCCTCCTCTTCACAATCTATGTATAATAATTTCTTCTCAACACACTTATGACCTTTAGTGTATTTGCTATCACAACTGTAACAAAGCCCTTTTGCTCTTTTTTCTTCCAATTGCTGTGGTGTCAACCTTATAGGTTGTGGAAGGCTAGGGGCAACAACACTTCCATCTTTATAGTTGTGAGTGGTAGGCTTCCTGGTTGCCATAATTTTTCTTTCCATTTTTCTTGCTAACCTGAATGCCTTCTCTAGTGAATTAGGTTCCCAAAGGTGAACCTCATGTTGGATATTATCCTTTAAATTCCCTATGAACACATCAATCCTATGCTCCTCTGGAATATCTTTTACCCTTATGTTCAATTTTTGGAAGTCCTCAATGTGATCCATCATTGAACCCTTTTGTTTGAGACTTATCAATTGGCTAAAAAAGGTGTTGCTTTTTGTATCCCCATAATGTGCTATCATTTCTTCCATAAAAATTGCCCAAATGACAATTTGTTTATGAGATCAAAGCCATCGATACCATACAAACTGATTTGGTTCCAAATATAAAGTTTCAATACGTACCTTTTGTGTGTTTTGCACATTATGGAGATCAAAAAATTGCTCCATCTGTAGTATCCATGTTGCGGGATCCTTGCCATCAAACTTCCTCATATGATTTTTAGAATATGGTTGTTCTTCAATCCAACATTAGAGTCTATGAAATCATGATTAACATTTATTTTGTTCTCATCACAAGTTTCCTTTACTACCCTTTCACCATTAGTAAGTATTTCTTGTAGAAACTTTGTCAAATCTGTCTTCAAATCTTCTATGCCTGTAGTCAAATCTGTCTTCAAATCTATCTTCAAATTGTCCATATTAGCTTCCACGTCATTCATGTTAGCTTCCACACCATACATCTTAGCTTCTACATCTTTATTTAAACCATCCATCTTAGATTCTATTACTTTTTGTGCGAGTGACATTTGTTGCACTTGGTCTCGTAATTTTAATATATCATGTTGCATTCCTTCCTCTTCTTCATGAGTCATGCTAGAGCTTTTAGGTTGCTTACTATGTGTTTACATTTTCTTTCCTCGGGGCATCAGTTACCGATAAAAATCCTTTACTATGCTCTTTGAATTCCTTCAAAATAAATTTTCAAACCAAGCTTATGCAAAAATTTTAAAAAATCTACACACCTTTTTTAACTTTGTAGGAGCTCGATATTGCATCTGATGTATCTCTGTAATTTCGGATCTTCCAGTTCTAAAATTGCGACCTGCAGTAGCCCTATGCGTCCTCTCTCCAGTGCCACTAGTTTGATCGAATTTAGATTATCCAAAAAAGAGTTATGCACAATCTCCCAAGATGACCTGATTATATACCTTTTTAGAACAGCCAACTTGTATTAAGTGCCACGTGTCACTGTTTTGACCTTAGGATCTGAAAAATATACACAGGAAACTAAAGTCCATCCTCTTTCTGTAACTTCTTACAAAATTTCAATCTGATGCTCGAAACAAAAGTTATGACTAATTTCCCTAGGTCACTTGTTTGGAATGTAATTCGGGAGTCTACAAAAAGGCCAACTTCATCAGATCATATCTCCACAAATATAGTGCGAAGAACTCTGAAATTCGGACCTGTGGTTCAGAACGATTTCGGCCCAAATGAGTTTTTCTTTTAGCGTCTTAAATGTCGCATAAAAAAAGTTATAGCTCAAATGCCATGATGACCTGTTTGGAGCAGTGAAACCCTAGAATTCAAAGCTCTGATACCAAATGTTATGAAACCAGCTCACAAAAAGATAGAAAAGATAGATTAGCACCTTAGAATTCAGCCTCTTCGAGGGGGAAACCTCCTTTACATTACACAAATGAACAATTCTTGCATGATACAAATGAAGAAACCTCCTTTCTATATATATAAGAGTCTAAGGGGTCACAATATAACCAAGCCGAACTAACAATAATAATATAAAGGCACAAAAATAACAATAGAGGGATTCTATGGGGCACAGTAATAACAATATGGGGACAATAGGGGCGCAACAATATTAATAAGGGATATAACTACAATATTAATGGGGTAATCACTAGTATTATAGGGACCTAACACAAGCGTCGAGGACAACAATTTTTTGAAGGAGAGGGGCATGTTAGGTCCCTATAATACTAGTGATTCCCCCATTACTATTGTCATTGAAGCTAATCCAGGTGGCTCCAGAGACACACATAGGACAAAGAGGGTTTATGGAAGCTTGAAAATAAAAGTGATCAAAATGATTTTGAACCAAGGTCAAAGTGTAAATCTCATCGTCCTGATCGTGGTGATGTGAACGGTTTGTCAAACCGAGTCCGTATGCGAAAGTTAGAAGCAGTCAAAGGTCAATCAAATTTTTGCTTACTGGGTAGGCTTAAGGAGACCACAATTTGGATAGAAATCGCCCACCAGATTCTGGCCAACCTGGGCCAGATTCCAGGTAAATTTGTGGCCCGGTTAATTTTCCTCCTTCGATCCTTTTTCAAATTTTAAAAAATGACTGTGTTTTAAAAAAAATAAAAAAAATAAAAAGTATATATATATATATATATATATATAATGTGGTGGCGGCCACAACCCCTGCCACCCCCAATCACATATAACACCAATTTTTTTTTTTGGGAAGGACAGACGGCCATGACCCCGCCGATCCAACCACATCCACCATAAAACATTATATACATATAAATGGGGTGGGCACAGGCCACCTCCAGTGGACCCGACCCACACCTCGAAACACCACATATACAAACAAAAGCTGAGGGTGGCGGGGCTCGAACCCACCCAACTGGTGTGGCTGGCCCGCCTCCCAAGCACCCTCACACCCACACAACCACCCATGTGATACGACCCCATTAAAATGATGTAACGCCAATTGCAATGGCCACGGTCAACAGCACCGTGCCAACGGATACGGAGGTATGGGGCAGGCCACCCAATGCGGACCCAACCCCCCATTCAAACTCAGTGTGGTTAAACAAAAAAAAACAATAATATGTTAAAAAGGGAGGGGCGGGATTTGATCCCCCGACCCCTCCTCAACCATTTACCTCATTTACCACTATGCCAAACTACTTTCTTGTTAAATACGCCCGGGGATTTTATATAAACATTCATTTAAACCAGTGCGCCCAGGAGATGGAGGAACCAAGAGCAGGCATGGAAAACAAGGCAGAATATTTTTTTGATTAATTTTTAATGTAGGTGGAACCATTACTAAGCAAAATTTCCAGGAGGGTGAAATTTTCGCAGTGTCCAAATTGGACAAACTTTATGTCGATCTTACACCTCTCAGTGACACGAACCTAATGGTGCAGTTAGTTTCCTGATCTGAGAAACCAATTTGCAGAGGACCTGAAGGAGGGAATCTTTGAGGAATCTAGGGGGAATCTAAAAGATTCCTTAAGCCCTAGATTTTCATTTTCTCAGAATTCAAAAATTTGACAGTCAATTTTGCACTATTCGACGCCACAAATATGATGGTGTGTTCAGATTTTTGATATGCTCATTCTATTCTTCAGCCACTTTTCTAAGTGGAGTGTAAGTGTCAGCGTTCATGTGCAAAGAGTCATTTCCATGCGATTTGATGCCGTGAGATCGATGGTCCAAACAACTTCAGCAGTTTGACATCCTCTTCTTTAGATGGCCCATGGATGTGAGGTATATGCAGTGTGTTCATCTACTTCTTTTGCTATGTATTGTGCTTCACAGATCCTTGTTTGATGTTTGATGTGGGATGTTGTCTCTTACTTGTTTTCATGATTCCTACTTGATGTGATGCAGAATCATCTGTGTGATGTACTTGCTGTCATGATTCGTCATGTTTTGTTCAAGATCCCTTTGTTGTATGTTGATGGGCTACTCATGTGTTTCCATGTATGTTTGCATTGAGATCCCTTTTATGCCATGTTGGTGGGATGCTCATGATCATCATGCATGAGTTTATGTCATACTAATAGGAGTCCTTTTTGACTTAGAGTTCCTGTAGTGGAACATCTCTTGGAGCCACTCCTGCATGAGGGCATTCTCCTTGTCTGATAGCGACATCACCTCTTATGTACATCAACACTATTGACAACACTTAATGCAGCAGCCTACACCATCTTGACATTGGGGCCTGGAGACATATTCCCTCTTGGACGAACTCCGTTATCAATGACTTATGTTTTCTTGTGTTGATGAATGTCATGTTCCTCTTCTTTACAGCATGCACATGTATTCATTTATGGTCTTTTAAAAATGCAATCTAACACATCTCGAAAGTAAAAGGTCTTAAGGGTCATTTGTCACACCTAGACCTAGATCAAGTGGTATCGGAGTGGTCTCTGCGTGGATATGAATTGCAAGGGTGAACAATGGAACGTGCAGTGACAGAGGATGAAAAAGCAATGTACGAGACCATGCTCAAAATTTCCAAAAGCGTGGAAATAATGTACAGAACTCTACAGAAAGAGACAGAGGAAAAGGAGTGATTGCAGCTTCAGTTGCGAGCCATGGAAGAGGCTCTGGAAGAACTAAAGCATAACAACCAGAATCTTCAAACAAAGAACGCTGAATTGAAGATGCGTCTACATGAAGAGGAAGAGGAGAAACATAGTTTGCTATGATAGCTGCAGCGTGACCCATGTGAGGTAAAAAGTAGTTCTCTAAATTCATGTATATGTCGTGATGATGATTTCGCTATTTTTGAAAATCATACCACAGGAATTGGCTCCAAATTTTTGAGGAAAATGGGGTATGAAGGAAAAAGGCTTGGTCATTAATGGCCAAGGCATTGTCAACCCCATCAAAGTGGAGGAATTACCTCGTCAGATAGGACTTGGGTATGTCAGAAAGGAAGTTGGGGAATGCGCTGAGACAACTAGCGAACCACCAACAACAGATGATGAGAAGCACTCATTAGTTCTTTCCAAATCGACAGAGGAGGTAAAATATGTTGATTTCTTTTTAGTTTTCTCTTCACATAGTATGATTTCTATTGGAGAATTGGAGATCCCAATTACAGGGACAAACACAAGGCTCCTTACTAGGATGACACACAAGGAGGAAAAAGAACTTGGTGTTAATAACCAAGGCATAACTCAACCATTGGAGGTTGAGGAGAGACCTCAATTTGCAGCCTTAGGATACACCAAAGGAGAATGCTCGAAGGTGTCAGATTCTTCCGAGACATCATTGAAATTGTCAAGGAAAGAGAATGATGGGAACACATCCCCATCATCCCATGGCAGTTTCCATTGTAGGGAAAGAGATGAGGCAAGCTCTCATTGCCATACTTACACCAGAGACAGCAAGGAAAGGTATAACCAGTTTCGATCTTCAAATGTTCATTTCGATTATAATCATGTTGTTAAAGATGAACGTAAAACATGGCATCGAAAAATATGTACCTTTTGTGGATTACATAACCATACATTTTCTAAGTGTTGGAAAAGAATGGCAACACACAAAAGGATGAGGCGTGAAAGACCCTCTCAACAGCAAGTAAAGAAACATGTTAAGCAGATCTGGAGGAAGAAAACCTATTGCAGTCATTGCGATAGAAGTGGCCATCAAAGAGCCACTTATTGGAGGTTCCATCCAGAGAAGCGCCTTAAAGACAAAGTGTCGATGCATGAACCAGGTGAAACGATTGTTCGACAAGCAAAATCGCCACAAGGAGGTGACCCATTCACATTGATAAGTGAAAAATGGTTTCTAGATATGTTAGCGTTTCATGGTCGTGCTTTTGTAAATCATTCGTTTCATTTTAAAATGTAAAAGTGATGATGTATTTTACATCATTTGTTCAACAACAATGATGTATGGTCTTATTTTGAGTTGCATGATAAACTGTGAAAGTGATGTCGTGTTTCCATCACTTGTCAAGAAAATAGTGTTTGGCCTTATCTTTGTAAATCATGTGTTGCAGTGATGATGTGTTTTTCATCACTTCTTGAAGCAACAATGATATGTTAGCCTTGTTTTCATAGCTGGGGTATTGTGTCCATCTTGTTGTAAACTTGACCATCAAGTATGTAAACTCGTGGCAAGTGTGGGACGCTTGGGTCATTAGTTAGTCATGAAAGTCAAGCATGTAATTTTCAAAAACAATGTACTACAAGTTGCAAGGTTGCAAGTGTGGACTCATCGCTTAAGGCTCTGAAGAAAAAAGGTGAAGGAGATGGAAGCGAGACCTTTCAGGATGCTTGTGATGCAAACAAGGTACAGAGAATCTGTAGATTGTTTTTCATGCTTTTGGAGGACCAAAAACTCCTCAGTGGGGAGGATTGATCTAGGTGGCTACAGAGACACACAGAGGACAAAGAGGGTTTATGGAAGCTTGAAAATCAAAGTGATCAGAATGATTTCGAACCAAGATCAAAGCGTAAGTCTCATCTTCCTGATTGCAGTGATGTGAACGGTTCGTCAAACCGAGTCCGTATGCAAATGTTAGAAGCATTAAAAGGTCGGTTGACTTTTTACTAACTAGGCAGGCTTAAGGAGGCCACAATTTGGATAGAACCTGGCCACCAAATTTCGGCCAACCTGGGCCAAATTCTGGGCAAATTTACCTCCTTCGGTCCTTTTTCAATTTTTTAAAAATGACTTTTTTATTTTTAAATAAAAATGATATATATATATATATATATATATATATATATATATATATATATATATATATATATATATAATGTGGTGGTGGGCCACCACCCCCGCCACCCCCAATCACATATAACACCAATTTTTTTTTTGGGAAGGACCGACGGCCATGACCCCGCCGATCCAACCGCGCCCACCATAAAACATTATATACATATATGGGGTGGGCATGGGCCACCTCCAGTGGACCCGGCCCACACCCCAAAACACTGCATATATAAACAAAAGCCGAGGTTGGCGGGGCTCGAACTTGCCCAGCTGGTGCAGCCGGCCCACCTCCCGGGCACCCTCACACCCACGCAACCACCCATGTGATACGACCCCATTAAAACGATGTAACGCCAATTGCAATGACCACGGTTAACAACACCACGCCAATGGATATGGAGGTATGGGGCGGGCCACCCAATGCAGACCTGACTGCCCATTCAAACTCAGGGTGGTTAAACAAAAAAAAATAAAATAATATGTTAAACAGGGAGGGGCAGGATTTGATTCCCCGACCCCTCCTCAACCATTTACCTCATTTACCACTATGCCAAACTACTTTCTTGTTAAATCCGCCAAGGGATTTTATGTCAACATTCATTTTCACCAGTGCACCAAGGAGATGGAGGAACCAGGAGTGGGCATAGAAAACGAGGTAGAATACTTTTTTTATTAATTTTTAATGCAGGTGGAACCATGACTAAGCAAAATTTCCAGGAGGATGAAATTTTCGCAGTGTCCAAATTGGACCAACTTTATGTCAATCTTACACCTCTCAGTGACACGAACCCCATGGCACAGTTAGTTTCTTGATCTAAGCAGCCAATTTGCAGAGGAAACGGAGGAGGGAATATTTGAGGAATCTAGGGGGAATCTAAAAGATTCCTTAAGCCCCAAATTTTCATTTTCTTAGAATTCAAAAATTTGATAGTCGATTTTGCACTATTCGACACCACAAATCTAATGGTGTGTTCAGATTTTTCATATTCTCATTCTATTCTTCAGCCACTTTTCTAAGTGGAGTGCAGTGGTTAGCATTAATGTGTGAATAGTCATTTCCATGCGATTCGATGCCATGAGATCAATGGTATGAACAACTTCAGCAGTTTGAGATCCTCTTCTTCAGATGGCCCCTAGATGTGAGGTATATTGTTGTGGGGAAAAGTATCCGACTCGGATGACCCTATCCCTACTCTAAGGGTGACAGTCCTTAGCAACAACTGAAAGTAAAGCTTTGATATTTTCCTTTATGAAAGTACAGAGAAGGAAGAAAAGATTGACCAACCGGTGTCTTTCGCTTTTGTCGATCCTATCCTCTCTCTTTGTCTCTTGTTCCCAGCTCCTTGCTCCCTTTGCCGGTCCAGCTACACAAAGATCCTGCACAAACAAGAGAAGGAAAACTACAAGAAACATGTACTCATAACTGATGCATGGATTAGAGTGAATCAGATATACAAGTAAATACAATACATCAATGCAATACAAGTATATAGGAGAACATTCAAAGCTTTATTGATAGAAGTAAAAGGGTTCTGAGAAGGTTACAACCATCAATGGCTCCAATCCAGCAGCACCTCCCCAGCAACAAGAAATCTCCTCTTCACCTCTATAAAAGCAATCACCCAATAGCTCTAACTGTAAACCAACAGCACTTCCTTGCTTTGCACAAAATTCCAGCCTCCTTAGACCTCATAGAAGAGCTCTATATATAGGAGATTTGGAGAAAGGATGAGTCAGCTTGAGGCTGGCATAAAGCTGACTAGTGTCCTCTCCCACTTTAGTTAAACTTTAGTTCTTAAGTCCACTTGGAGATCCTTGCTTACACATGGAGATCAAGTACCTCTTACTCATCACAGGGCGAATCCCTCGAACCAAGTGTCAGTTTGGAAGCTTCCTGGGCAATTGACACCTTGCAGAATGACTGTGCCACTTGGCCAATCTCGCCCAGCGCAGGTAGCCTTCATTGGAGTTGACTTTCAGCGCAGGTACAAGGAGGAGCAGTTGACATTCAGCGCAGTTGCTCAGTGGAGCAGCTGACATGATCAAAAAATAGCCTGTTTTTGAGTGTTTTCAGGTGGAGAACTGATGGGAAGTGCTGTGGTTTGCTGACCTTGTTCTTCTAGGGGTAAGAACAACATGTTTAGGGACTGAGGATCCCTGTAATTATTGACATTTCATGCTCCATGCTGCGAGGCACAAAAATGTCTATAACATATATGCAATGTGTTCATGTACTTCTTTTGCTATGTATTCTGTTGAACAGATCCCTATTTGATGTTTGATGTGGGATCTTGTTTGTTACTTGTTTTCATGATTCCTGCTTAATGTGATGCGGAATCATCTATGTGATGTACTTGTTGTCATGATTCGTCATGTTTTGTTCGAGATCCCTTTATTGTATGTTGATGGGATACTTGTGTCACCATGTATGTTTGCATTGACATCCCTTTTATGCCATGTTGGCAAGATGCTCATGATCATCATACATGAGTTTATGTCATACTGATAGGAGTCCTTTTTGACTGAGAGTTCCTGTAGTGGAACATCTATTGGAGCCACTCCTGCGTGAGGGCATTTTCCTTGTATGATAGCGACATCACCTCTTATGTACATCAACACTTTTGACAACACTTAATGCAGCGACCTACACCATCTTGACATTGGGGCCTGAAGACGTAGTTCCTCCTGGACGAACTACATTATCAACGGCTTATGTTTTCTTGTGTTGATGAATGTCATGTTCCTCTTCTTTACAACATGCACATGTATTCATTTATGTTCTTTTAAAAATGCAATCTCACACATCTCAAAAGTAAAAGGTCTTGAAAGGGTCCTTTGTCACACCCAGACCTGGATCAAAAGCCCTTATTGTTATTGTTGTGCCACTATTGTCCTCATATTGTTATTATTGTGCCCCATAGAAGCCCACTATTGTTATTTTTGTGCCCTTATATTATTATTGTTAGGTTGGCTTTGGTTATATTGTGACCTGTAAGAATCCTATATATAGAAAGGAGGTTTTGTCATTTGAATCATCCAAGAATTGTTCATTTGTGTAATGTAAAGGAGGTTTCCCCCTCGAAGAGGCTTATTTTGAAGGTGTTTATCTATCTTTTCTATCTTTTTGTGAGCTGGTTTCATAACCATTCGCTTTGAATCTATGCTCTTTGTTTAATGTTAATGTTAGTGATTGATTGTGAACTAATTTGTGGTTGATTTATAACACTTTCCAGTTGTGTATGTCTTAGTTCGTCTCATCTACCTAATTATTCAGTCATGCATGCTCTTGCTTGCTATGTTGTTGTAGTATTCTTATATCATGATTCACAAGCTATCAATGGAAAGTTGATCTCATCCTCATTCTTCTAACATATTACTTTTGGTCTCACATTCAACTCTCTGCATTCGATATACAAGAGAAAAACATAGACACGATGGTAGTTGGGCTAGTATCTTGGATGGGAATCCCACTCCAAACAACGTAGAGTCTAATTGAGACTTTATACCTGGGAGATCCTCTAGTTGGTTGAATTTCCAACACCGTCAACACAATTTGGCACTAGGACGATAGATGACAAGCTAACCCTAGTTTCATTTATTTATCTTAATACAGATTCTTCTAAGCCATGTGTTTGAAGTTTTGTTTCTAGAGAAATATGTTCTGAAACTCCTTTTGAAGTTTCTTATCTCTTTTTAGAAAACAAGTTTAATGGTGAGAGTGAAATTTCTGCATCAGAGCATCTTGGTCAATTTCTTGCATGTTGTATTTCAAATATTTTGTATAATGAGGTGGTCATGTCAAAGCTTGGTCTCAAACTTTACCACCTACATCTATCCATTCGATTCAACAATTCATTAATGAGTTTCTATTTGCTTTTGAGGGATATAGTTACTAGAATTTTTTTCAAAAGATAAATAATCTTAGAATGAAACTAGGTGAATCATTGGATGATTTTGTATATAGATTTAATAATATTTGTCATAATTTCCTTAATGTTGGCATTGTAGTGTTTCCATTGATTTCAACTAGTGCTTAGCAGTGTTTCATCCTTATAATCATCATTTCTATGCTATGTATAGGTTTATTGTCTTTGGAATAGTGTCTCAAATTTGCATGTCCATACCCAAAAGATGAGCTATAAATTGAAAGGTCAAGGCTTATGAGGTGCATATGATGATGTCCTAGCTACCTGCATAAGTGGATTGAATATGTTTGGAACCATTTTTATGATCAATAGAGACTTGACATATTTTTATACAGAACCTATAGGCTTAGGAGGCGAGTGAAGGATAACATGAACAAGTTATGGACTAAGAGGAGAAGGTTTCTCCTAAATTAAGTTACAGTCCCTAGGAGTTAGACCTACACAAAGCAATTGTAGGCTCTTATTCAGTGGGAGACGAATGGAAAGGTAATGGCTACAGTCTTTGGGAGATAGTAGTCTTACTAGCAATTGTGTCTATTGGTGATTTTCTCCTAATTATGTGTGCACTTTAGATGTTTTATTGATTTTTACGATGGTTTTTTGTTTGAGATTTTTGATAAAAAGGTTAGGAAAGTTTAAGCAAATTATATAAGGTGATTAAGGTGGAAATATCTCTCTCATTCAATGAATATAGTGGCATATTGAGTCAAAGAGGAGAAATATCAAAATACCGGACCAATCTAGAGCATGTGAGCAATGATGATTAGTTCTCCATTACTCTAATTACAATTATTTTTTTAATCACTCCAGTATTTATAGGAGAATGATTTGAGGAGTTTTGGATGGTTGCATTGTTGATTGAGTGAGTGTGAGAGATGAGAAGAGTGTGCAAGCTGTGAAGGATATTATGTAGAAAATTTGAAGCAGTTTACAAGTATTGCAGAAGGTAGCATAAATGTGATTTAGTATATTGAGTAGAGAGTGAGGAGATGGTGCAAAGGGGTAGCATAAGTATGATTCAGTTAGAATATCGAGAATAGATCGAGGAGATGATGTAAAGGGAGCTTTAATGATCTATCTTGTGTATTTTGTTGTTGTTGATTTGTTTATTAGATGATCTTATGCAGTGTTTGTATTAATTGATTTTATCATTTTGTAAAAGACTAATATGTTATTGTTGAGCTGTGTAGTTCTCCTTGGATTCTAGTTTGAAAATGAATGAAAGTGTGTCTCTAAGAGTTTGAGGAGGTGCTGGACTTCGTTCAGTGGTGGTTGAAGAAGATAGGAGTGGTGGTTCCTTGTTGGTGGTGACCAAAAAAATAATATATAGGGAGTAGCATCTCCATCCAGTGCTGGTTGGGTGAGGCTTAATAAGAGTGGTGGCTTCTAGCAGGTGGTGGCTTGCAAAGTCATGAGTAAAGACTTCCTAGTTGGTGGTGGCCAATAATACTTGTCCATAGGGGTAGTGGCTCCTAGTTGGGGGTGACCAACTAAAAGGGTGTAAATATTTGATTGATAACAATAAGAGAATGAGAAGAAGCACAACAACGATCGGTGGACATTTTTCTCCCCTTGAGGGTTTCCACTAGAAATACTCATGTCTCCTTGTACATGTGTGTGTTGATGTTTTCATGGCTCTTATGTGTTGATTTTATGTTGCATTTATCTATTGATGTTATGATGTGTATGGTTGTTTAGTGATTCAACAAAAAGCATTGAAAATTTTATAATCACCTCCACTACTAATTCACCCCAACCCCCCCCAAGTAGTGATAGACATTTCTAACAAGTGGTATTAGAGTGGGGCTATTGGTTGTTGCTTAATCGATGGATAGTATATCTAGGCGAATCCACAATTTTATTTATTTTTCCAGAATGGATCAACAAGGAGTTCCAATTCTTCATGGAGGGAAATTTGCAACATGGAAGGTGAAATTAGATATTTACTTGTTGTCTCTTGATGAAAATATTTTTTTGTTAGTAGAATATGGAATAAAATATGAATTTAGTGATATGGCTAAAGAGGTTATTTTGCATGGGTTTTCAAGATTTGACAATCTTTATGTGAGACACTATGAGACTTCAAAAGAGATGTTGAATAGGTTGTAGATTATGTATTGTAGAGAAATGTGTTTGTTTCAGAGAGGGTTGATGGACCCTGCCACCCACATGCTGATGAGAAGAATAATGCAAATGATTCTACACTTATAGTAGTGGAAAATAAAGTCTTCTCACAAGAAGAAGATGAAAGAATTGATGGCTCATAAGAGGAAGATGAAAGAACTGTTGATAGCAATAGTGTATCAATTATTGATTAGGAGGAACAATAAGAGGAGGTCAGTGGTAAAATTGAAGTGTTTGCAAGGTTGAATGAGCAATGCACGATAGTGACCCTAGAAGAAGAGATTCAAAGGTTCACATTTGAGAGTAAATACTAGCGACAGTTATTGCAAAAGTTTGATGAGAAACAATGTGACTATAAAGAAGAAATTTCTTATTTAAAAACACAGTTGTAGGAGGTAAAGATAATTGAAGAGGAAGTGGGAAAATTAGATGAAGGGATTAAAGAAAATTTGAAGCACTAAAATCTGAAGTAGATACTGCAAGAGAAGAAGTAGAGAGGATTAGATCTAGCACTCAAGAAACTAAAAACAAATAAGAAAATATTGGAGCAGCTAGTAGAAACATAAAAAAGGAAAGTCATCATCAAGACCAATAGTCAATAAAGGAGAAAAAGTATGGGCCAGGAAAGTTATATTCATGAAGAAGATCTAATGCTCCCATAATGAGAAATATCAAGTGTTTCAGTTTTCAAACATTTGGACATATGGAAAAAAATTGCAGAAGGAAAGAGATCAAATCCTCTCAACAAAAGGAGCAACCAAAGGAGAAGCATCCTCAATTAAGTAGTCAAGGAAGATTTCCCTCATCATGAAAATCATCAATAATCAGGTATAATAGTCCTTTTTATGGTTATTGTTTCTCATGCAATGATTTTTGGCCATAGGACTATTGACTGCAGGGCACATACAAAGAGTAGAAAATAGATTAGTAAGATATACAAGCCTATTCCTTTGTTTCTTGGTCACATAAGGTGCTACGTGTGTGAAAAAATTGGCCACAAGGCCAAATATTGCAAGCTGCCCATGTGTTACAGATAATCCAGTCAAAGAGAAAAGGCTATGCAAGACCAACCACACAAGAAGAGAGCAGGTGCTATGCATGTCAAATATCATCCCATCAAGGTTTGGAGGAGAAAGGAGCTGCAAGAGAACCCCACCAAAAACTAAGGCATGTATGGTCTCAAGGGGAGTATATGGCCACATCTTGAGTTTCATGTAGACCATTTGAGGTGAAACCATATATGAGGGATTGGATGAACACAAATATGCATGTTAGAAAGATGATGCATGAGTTCAGGGGGAGTTCATTAGGTTTGAAGTATTTCGTATTTTATCCTTATTTCAATTTTTCGGTAGTTGGATCAGCCATAAATACCTGTTGATAGCCTTAAAGCAGTTGTATGTTGGGTGTTTTATTGATACTTTTGAAGACATTTCAGCTAAATGTTTTTTCTTTTGTTCATGGTCAAGGAGATGATTTAGTTCTAGCGTAATGTGCCTCCACATATTTGTTGAAGATATATTATATTTCAAACTTTTGATGACTAATATATATAGTGAGTTTAGGAGAATGTTATCATATTATGGTTTATATCAGTTTGATTTGATTTATGATACTAATGGTGAATCTGCTTGGAGTATATGTAACAAGGATTTAAAACATGAATTCTTCATAGAGAATTCTATCAAGGTGTGATTGAAAATCACATGGGAGAACTTTTTCTTCCAATAGATCAACATATTGATGAAATTGTGTTCATTGTGGAGGAACTTGTTATGCATATGATTGACGTTGGCTTATTGCAGGAAGATGTTGGATAAATTTTTGTTGTGGCTACCTCATAGAGAGTCAAAAGTGCTAATATGCTTACATGGCATAGTTGGTATATTGGTAGTTCTCATACTACTAGAGCATATTTATGTCTTGTATAATTATGCGTATGTGGTTGATGTGGAGATCAGATTATGGTGTGTTGGAGTTGGAACATATAGAGTGTGCATATTGTTACCCATGTCTTATATACCTATATGTATGTTGCATGTTTCTTCTGATATATTTTTCATTTGGATAGCTAAGTTGTGTTGGGATTATGCACTTGTGCAAGTTGGATTAGAGGTATATTGTTGTTGATGCATGGAGAGAGTCTATTGTTGCATGAGTCTAATGAGAGTACTCATGCTGCCGATGATTTTTTATTGATACAATTATGTTGCTTTGGATTTTAATCTTATTATATGAGGAGAGAAAGTGATTTGACCTTGATAGCATGAGGTCAAGGAGATGGTGATTTGATGATGGTGCTATATTGCAATATTTCTTATTATTGTCTTTGTTGCATAGATTAGTTCTTTGTTATTTCTTCTCGAATGCATTTCTTATTTGGCCACACATCGATGATGTTGGAGATATTGTTTAAATTGACTCATATGTTGATAGTGATGCTTTTGTTGCTTGTTGATTTGTTGTTGGGAGCCATAGTTGATGATATAGAATTATGCTTCTTGTAGTTGAGCCTCTTTGATGATATATTTCCCACTGATGATGAGGATGTATATGTTATTGTCATTATGTCATGTTATTTGTATTGATGTTGTCAGATGATTATGTTGTAGATGCCTATGTGGAGCATGGTGGTTTTTGAAGGTTATCAAGGTTTTGCTACATATATTTCATTTTTGGTGTTAATTTAAGTTACCCACATCTTGATGGTGAGATCCTTTTTTTTGGCTGAGATGTTGAGAGTATCCATGCACTATCATATGCCATATGAAGTACCCCTTGATGTTGTTGTATATAGATATTATATCAGTATGCATGGATGTGATCTATTTGATGCATATAATTGTTTTGGGCTTGCATAGAGGAGAGCACACTTGTGTGTAGTTGTAAAAGCCATGTATAGTTATTATTTAATCTTGTTGGTTTGTTTCTTGTTGTCACCATCTGCAAAATTTGTCTTCAACTATTAAAACAAAATTTCAATAGGGTAGAAAAGTGTGAATCCATATTCCTAGGCATAGAAGCACTCAAAGATGAATCAAACCCCTCCATTGCATAGTGCTCAGAACGTGATTTCCAACAGTGTGTGGAACTCTAAAAATGGACTTCTGGATCAAAAGATATGGACAGTTGAAGTTCAGGGGTTTTGTTTCCTTTGAAAGGAAGGAGAGAAGAACATATATGAGGTTTGGGAGCATGTCACAAATCGAAATTGGAGTTTTTTGAAAGTAGCAGCAGGGGAGGACAGAGGAAACTAGAGATCAACAATCGCTGATATCATAAAGCGGAGATCAAAGGTCCCGATGATTTGTAAATTACCACTATAAAGAAATTGAGACGAAAGAAGGATGATAGTGTAAAATGTTGGGGAATGCCTCGAAAAATGTGACAAAGAAAATTAGTGAATGATCAGGTGATCAGTATTTAGTTCAAAAATCAAAATGCTCACAATCAGTTAAAAATGGAACGACCACATCCATCTTGGTGATACGATCCCAACGCAACTCGTTTCACTCAAAACAGAGCTTGTATGAGAAAGATAGAGACTTCTATCCACTTTTTCAAACATAAGAATTTTGCAAAAAAAAAAATATAGTCACTGCCTAGTCAGCAGTCCATACTGTTAACGTGGCAGGTGACTGTGCAGGTCAATTTTTTGTCAATAGTGAATGAGGTCATGCCAAGTGGCACTTTATGGTTGGTCAACAGTTTGATGTGTTGGTTATTTTTATTGCCTGTGGGAGGACCAATGAGAAGCTGACGTGGCAAGCCCAAAGGCCACCATGTGTCCCTCCCTAAGGGCCTAGCAGGTAGGTGCACAGTGGCAAAATGTTATTCAGTATATCGGTAGAGTCGAACCTGAAACCTCACCCACACAAGTAGCAAGGCATACCGCTATGCCACAACCATATGACTTAAGATGTATACAGTTGAAGGGGTATTTAAATGTTAAGTTCTTAAAGCAAAGGGTGCTAGTCGGTTGGGGTGGGAAGTTAGCCCCAGCCCTCGGCCATGTGCACCCCATATGATTGAAATTTTTAGAAGGATAAGTACCTATAGTTGGAGGAAGTTTTAGGAGGCCCAAGAAATCCGACGTTGCTCCAATTTTGGTGGGCTAACTAGAGTTTCTCCAGATTTGGTGGAGTTTTCCTAGGGAAAACTGAAAGGACCATAACTTTTGCAAAATTCGACCAATTTGGGCTCAAAAAGAGTCATTCCTAGATGATTTGGATGTTCTGAGCACATTGAAGTAGGTTTTAGGAGTAGTAAAGTAGTGTAAACAATAGTTTTAGCCATTTTGAGCTAATATAGAGGCCTAAGCCATGGAAGCTGGACCAAGGAGATGTAGCCCAGGAAGCGTGAACTCCTTCATCAAAACATTGTGTTAAGTATTCATATTGATGGTTTGGTGTATATTTGTTTGTTATTGTTCAACACTTTATTTACATGCTATTTTTCCTATGAATTTTGCATAAAACTTGACAAATTTACCTGTTACACCCACAAACACCATAAAGAAACCTATGTACATGAAGCAAATTATGAGCAATTGTTTTCTAATTATGAATTTGAAATTAGTAGAACAAAACTAACATTCAAAAATAGATCAAGTTGGTATCAGACTAGGTTATTTGGTTGATTTTCTTGAGTTTTGTGCAAGTAGGGTTTTAATGGTTGCAAATTTGTGATGCTTACAAGGTTAAAGTTGTAGAGAGGAGAAGTGTTATTGGGAAAACTAGTGTCTATTCAGAACTACTAGTCCCACTAAGATGGGTAGATATCTTAGAAACAAACAAACTAAAGTCACTTGTGTTTTCCTTTACGAGAGATAGATGAGAAAGAAGCAGAGAGCACCAATCTCAGTCTTTCGCTTGGCTCCTTGCTTGTTTCCTTTCCTCTTTGACAGAATCTCGCCACTCCTTCCTTACTTGTCCCGCTTCAAAGAGTACCTGTAGAGTCAAAGTAGCATAATACCATCAAAGCATAGAAATCTATCACCGTAAACAAAATAGGATCAAATATATATTGACCATACAAATGCATATATCAATGCAATGTTCAAAGATATACAAGAATATGGAGGAAATCTCAAATAGCTTTATTGATAGAAGTAGTAGAAGAGAGGATTACAACCACTTGGTCTGACCTAGTGCCATCCTCCCAGCATGAAAACCCTCTTCACCTGATACAAAGAAAGATCACCCAACAATGTCTTCAAAGAGAAACCAACATCACTTCCTTGCAAATTACAAAATTCCAGCCTTTGGATCTCTGGGATGAGGGATCCATATATAGATGTTTGCATGGGGGTGAGTCAGCTTCTAGGATTTTGATTAGTGTCATCTCTCTGATAGTTCTTGGTTCCACTTGGAGATTTCCTGATCTCATACTCATCCTTGGGCGAATTCAGAGAGGGAAGTGTCAAATGAGCAGCTTCTAGAAGATTCTTAGGGTCTCCACCTAGCAAACTACTTGTGCCATTTGTCTGCTCTCACTCATCGCACCCTACAGAAGGGTTTTCCAGTATGCATCACACTTTTTGCATGTGGCAGGTGAGACTCATCGCACCCTTAGCATTGGGCAGTCTGTATGGTCCTGCTTTGACCAGTTCTGAGTAGTTTTTCATGGAGAACTTCTGGGAGATGATGTAATCAACTGAACTTGTTCCTTTAGGGTATGAAACAACACTTTTAGGGACTTTGAAGCCCTTGTTTTATGGACATATATGATTGGGGTTGTAGGGACCAAATATGTCTATGACAATTTCCCCTTAAAGCATGAGGTCGTAAATCTTTTGATGTCGAGTGAAATGCTTTATCATGAGGATCCGAGGTTTTTCGAACTAGAAAGTGACCTGTAATAAGATACAATACAATACATTATCTTCATAATATTTTCATGATCTAGCTGAGGCATGCATTCCCAGGCTTAGCTTTATAAATTCATTTTCATGTACATAGGACAGACAACCGTCTGTGTAGCAGACTAATGATTCTGGTAGAGCCATCATCCTTTGGTTTGGATGATTATCTGTGCAGCAATGATGTACATTTGATGTCTTTATTTTCCTAAATATATCGCAGCCTGGATGGATGAAGCTAGATCCGGGGTCTTCAAAACTCTTTCAATCTTCACCTGAAAGTACAAGTCGGTCCATGTGAAAAGATGTTCTGAGGTTGAGCATGGAAAGACATCGCCTGATTACCAGCGAATGATTAAGTTGTTAACAGACGTGAGAGGAATCACCGATGATGATGATGAACCTCAAGGTACTACAGTACAATTCATGTGGTGTGAGTACATGAGTCAATGTCGAACACCACGCAAAATATTTCGGTCGAAAGGCCATTAATGTAAACCTATCGCTGGAAGTGAGAAACTTGCCATTGAGGCATGCAAGCTTCAAAGTACTAAAATGGTTCTTCCTAGGTCGACTTCTTGGATAATGAGCTGATGTTGAAAAGAAGTGACCCATCGTAGGAGGGCATGAATGAAACCCACATCTACAACATGGAGCAGAGCAAATGATTTTGTGGAGGTGAAAATGATTTGATGATACAAGGTTCAGGGTGGCGGTCATGAAAGAATGAAGCATGAAGGTATTGCAGTGAATGAGACACAAGCTGGGTAGGTGAATTCTCTGAGCAACTTCTCTTGAACATATCGGCGACACTGAAATGGATTGGTAGCGTTAAACCCAAAAGTGGATGGTATGGTGGACCAATGGTGATATGACCGGTGAATGTAATAACCCAACCCGACTCAATCATGGTGATGGAGTGAAAGTGTCATGTTCAAGAGCGACCTGCTACCAACAAAGTTTCTTCAAGTTTTCTTCCCAATTTTCCCCAGTCATTTATGACCAGTACTTCTTTATTTTTGTCAAGCTTGAGGAGGATAACATGTGCTTGTTCTATAATTTTCCCATTGGGCAAACTCGTCACTATGTTTTAACGAGCCTAGCGACAGTGAAACTCGTTCTTGTTTGAATGGAAAAGTTTGTCGCTATTGTTTTAATGAGTTTAATGACAAGGATAACTTGGTTCTTTTCAATTTTAGAGAGTCTGAAAAGAGACAGAAAGGAAACTCTAATATTCCTTTTTCGTAATATAATCCCTTAAGTCCGAAAAAGTATAAAACAATGCGAAAGGGATGACTTTTCAATAGTTTCAACGAGCCAAACTAGAAAAATGCTCGATCTTTTTGTGTAATAATCCCTCAGGTTCAAAAAGATTAAAATATAGAGGAGGGATGACACTTCCAATCACTTTAATGAGCTGGAGAGGCCAATTGCTCGGCAATCTTTTCATATTTTACGAGTCAGATGAAAAGAGCTTAAAGGAGACTTGTTTTTTGAGGAACGAGTGATGTTTTCAGATAGCAGCTGGTTCCAGGTAATGTTTGGAACTTTTCAATCATGGCAGTGTAAAGAAGGTGGCTAATAGGATCACTTGTCGCAACTATTCCTCAAAAGGGGTAAACAATCAAATGGAGGCGTATGATCGGCTAAAAAAGAGTGGAGGTGATGGTAAGAACACGACCAAGGCTCAAAAGCTGATAATAATGCGATCGCAATGGTTATTTACCGGAGGTGGGTTCATTTTTTAATGAGCTTAAACTCTGGTGGAACATATGCTCATTGCTAGGTTTATTTTTTAACGAGCTTGAACTTCGCGTAAAACTGCTCGTTATAATGGTCACTGATATTCGATTCACTGTTAACACTATGTTCTTTTGACGGTCATACTACCTGTTCAATTGCTCCATCAAACTGATTAGAAATGAGGACATATGCTTGAAAAATGAGTTAAAAAACTAATACCCTACTTAAATTATGTGAAAAGTAACTTAAAAATAGTTTTTACCCCTCATTTTACCATTTCATTTGGAGTTGTGATTGTTGGAGCTCTAGAGGTGTTTTCCCCCTTGATTTTCATCAGTTGATTCTGGGAGATTCTATGGACGATAGGTAGGAGCTAAACCTGAGCTCTTCAATTGCATTCTTTCCTTTTTGAATTCTGAGCATGTTTTCCTGCTTTTCTGGGCCCCTGGGGTTTGAACATTTCGTTCTACCCCCATCGCACCTAGTATACATCAAAAGATGTGATGCATCCTAGGCTGGCCATTGGCCAGTCAGTATGCATCTCACCTAGTACACAGCTAGGGTGCGATGGGTGCAAGGAGGAAAACTTTTGCACTGATTTTTCATGGAAATTTTCCCCATTTTTTGCCAAATCAGGATCCTAATTCTTCTCTTGTTTGTAGTTCAGAGATTCATCGAAACAAAATGGTTGTTACATGGTGTGAATGTGAGCATGAAGAAGAGGACATGGTTTCCTTACATGATCTAGGTATGGTAACTGCATTGCGGAACTGTGGCTTGCTCAAGTTCTTTCGCATATCTAGCAAGAGGCAACAAACCAACTTGTTGCAATATTTCCTCGATGCATGGGATCCTACCAACCAAGAGTTCCATATAAGAGGCAAATCCATCCCCATGACTGTTGAGGACATCTACTTTTTGACCGGTTTATCGAGGCGTGGTGCCCCTCTCTCATTACCAGGTTCTGCCCGTGGGGTTGAATCCGTGAGGGATTATATTAGCCGATACTGTAGAGAAGGTTCTTAGCCGAGCAGGGACAGCAAGATCAGTATCCGAGATGTCACAGACCAGTCCTTGAGGACTATTTTATTCACCTTTGCTAGATTGGCTGGTGGCACAACCCTTCACTTGGTCAACAGGTTCTATATGCAGTATGCCTTGCAATGCATTGAACCCAAGGTATTCAACTGGTGTGATGCAGTACTTCCAGTGATCAAAGAACAAATTACCAAGGTGAAAAATGGAAGATCCAAGAACTTTGGCTATGGTTCTATTCTGACCGCTTTCACCTTGGAGAAGATCCCACTGATGCAGCCACAGTACATCTCACTTGGCCTACCACCACCGACTGAGCCATGGATGTAGAGATGGGTTGACCTTATGGCCAGACATGTTGGTCAATCGCAGGTTTCATTCTCTGATGCTTTCTTCGAGTGGTTCAATCGTCAGCAGATGGTTTATGCCAAGTATCCATATGCCGGGATGGATTTCCGGGGTGACCCAGATTTGGTGCTACCGGCTGGCGAGCAGTGGGGTGTCATAGGTAAAAATCTCTGACCATATCTCTATTTATTGTTTTTATAATGTTCTTGTGCTTTTCAAATGTTTATCAAGACTAATCAAAACTCATGTGCTCATGCAAATATCAGGCCAGTGCGACTAGTAGTGTGCTTGAGAGTAGCAGCTGCCTTTCCAGCAGTGCGCCCGAGAGCAGCAGCTGTCGTTTCAGCAGGACAGGCTGTAGGAAGGGCCATCCTTCGCGATCTGGATGTATCTGAGACCCTTGCAGTGTTGCAGGATCAGATCGAGGGTCTCACCCTCGGTATTCCGAATGTGAGGACCGATGAGTTTCCTCTGAGACTACAACGCCATACCACTGGCGTGTCGAGCTGATGGACTAGGCTCTTGCACATGATTGCACAGGCGGTGACTAGTTATCACCAACACCATTAGAATAGGGTGCCCCCTTTCATTTTGAGTTTTTGGGTCATATAACCGATATTTTCTTGGACACGGAACACTATGTACAAACTATAAACAGTTATATATATTTTTGATTTTTGGAGCTTTATTTTGGTTAAGTTATATGATCCTCATGCAGTTATTGATGAAATGCTTTTCTTTTACAAATGTTGCAAATGTCTATCTAACACATAATTTTCTAATGAATTGGTTAATGTGTTTAAGTTTATGGAAATATGTTGATATTGAATAGAATGGAACCACCTTTCCAAAATCTTGACCCTTAGGAACATACGATAGATAGCTGGATTCCAAACGGAATAGATGCCGATAAGCTGTAGAATGACGAGCTGTGAGTCTAGCCTGACGACAAGTCGGCGTATGCCATGCGCGATGGCATCAGAGAGGAGTTCTATAAACGTGCTATATTCAGTCATGTTGTTCATTGACTGACCAATACACACCCCTCTGAAACTCACTAACTCGTCGCTCGGATCAAACATGGCCCAAGCTGCAGAAGATAGGTTCCGCGTACTACGACTTGCCCCGTCGACGTATCCAACAAATGATTCCAATAGGTTCAACATCTGCAACAAAATGCAAAAGTGGATTACCTAACCAAAACGATCACTCTTAATGAAAACAAAAATGTAACAAAAGCATATGAAGAGGTTACCATGCCGAGTCAAGCATAGTAACGTTTAAGGTACAACCCGTTTCGGGGTTGCGATAGTGGAATCTCGTTGTAATCTACTATCTCGTAGGCTACTTTTGCTAATACACACTTAACAATATAGGGACCCATCCACAAAGACTGGAATTTACCTGCTCCCAATTTATCGGATTCCTGATCGTAAAGCAAGACCAGGTCGCCTTCTGAGAAAACGCAGGGTTTGACATTTTTGTCAAATTGTGATTTGACTCGTTTCTTATGTGCTTCATTAGCTAAGGTGGCATCACGATGGGTTTCATCCAATTGGATTAACTCTATGAAACGAGCCTCTTCCTCTGAAGTTCAGGGGAGGAGGTCAACTACGAGCTTGAGAGACGAAATTTCACACTGAACTGGTAAGATCGCTTCCAGGCCATACACCAACTGAAAGGGCGTAAACCCGGTCACATTTATCACTGATGTCCGGTATGCCCACAAGGCTGAGTATAGGATTAGGTGCCAACTCCATTTATGGACTCCAATCATCCTTTGCAGCATGCGTTTCAGGACTTTGTTGATCGCCTCAACTTGCCCATTAGCTTGCGGATAATATGGAGTAGAGCTGTCGTGGGACAGTCCTAATTTGGCGGCCAATTCAACCATCATGTGATTACAGAAATGCGATCCATGATCTGTGACTATAGCTTGTGGAACGCCGAACCTGGAGACTACATGATTGAAAAAGAAAAGAGCGGCCGTTTCGCCGCTGTTGTTTAATGTAGGCATCGCCTCGGCCCATTTCGTAAAATAGTCAACTGCGACTATGATATACCCATGCCCCCTGGCCAAGGTGGGGTTACATTACATGAAATCTATGCCCCATTTGGCAAATGGCCCAACAGCAACTATTGGCTGCAGAGGTGCGGGTGGTATTCTAGTTTTGCAGTCGAAGATTTGACAAGCATGGCAACTTCTGACTGCGGTTATGCAATCTTTGAACATTGTTGGCCAGAAGTATCCTGCTCGTAAAATCTTTTGTGCCGTAGCATAACCAGATTGATGCCCCCCACATGCACCTGAATGACAATCATTTAGGACTTTTTCGGCCTCCTCATGGGTGAGGCACCTTCGTAGAACTATATCGACACCACGACGGTAAAGTGTATCACCGACGATCATGTAGTCTTTTGCTTGGTATCGAGTACGTCGTTGTTCTGAGCGAGAGGTGTTAGACCTATATGTTTGGGTTTGGAGATAAATGATTATATCTCCATACCATGGATCACTTGAAGATATCAAAAACAAAGATTCATCCACAATTGTTGCGTTGGATGTTGAATCATTGGACGACTATGGGAAATCACATAGTAACTCTGTGAAAACTAGAGCTTTCTTTGATTTGGATTTTACAAATTCCAGACCAAACTCTTTCAAAATTGCTATCCACTTCGAATAGTTTCCCCCAAGCAACTGTCGCGACAAGATGTAATTCATGGGGTTGCAATATGACAAAACGGTAGTTTTTCGAAAGAGAACATAGTGTCAAAATCTCTGTATGCTTGAACAGCTGCAAGAGCCAGCTTTTCAACGTAGGAGTACTTGCTTTCTATATCATTTAAGTTTCAACTTAAATAATAAACAGGATGTTCGATTCCATTGTCTTCTTGAACTAAAACCATTGCGATGGTCGTATCTGCTGCAGCCAGATACAGGTTAAAGTCTTTTTGATAATCAGGAGCGTACATTAATGATGCTTTTATTAGGGATTCCTTTAGAGCATCAAAGGAAGCTTGTGCAACCTAATCCCAGTTGAAGGGTACTTCTTTTTTCAACAGACGTGTATAACCTTTAGCAAGTTTGGCGTAATTTGGAATGAACCTCCTCAGAAAGTTTGCTTTCCCTTGGAGTTTCTGAATCTGAAGCAAATTTGAAGGTGGAGGCAAATTGATGATTGCCTAAACGTTGCACGAGTCAAGACGAATTCTGTCTTTTGAAACTACAAAGCCAAGTAAACGACCAGAACCGACACAAAACACACACTTGTGTGGATTGAGTATTATTATGTAGTGTCAGCAACGCAGAAATATTGCTCTCAAATGCTACGGACGATCGGTCCGCTTTCGTGAATGAGCCGGAAAATCGTCAAGGTATGGTTGAATGATGTTCTTGATGTCATGGAAGGCATAATTCATTGCCCTCTGAAAAGTTTCCCCTGCATTCTTTAAACCAAAAGGTAGCTTACGATACGCGAATGTGCCCCACGGACAAATGAATGCAGTCTTTGACTAGTCCTGTGGGCGGATATTTATTTGATTATACCTGGAAAATCCATCCATAAATGAAAATATTTCCCATCTGGTGCATTCATCAATTATCTGGTCGATGAAGGGTGTAGGGTAGTTATCCTTCAGACAATTTTGATTTACATCCCTGTAATCGAAACACACTCTAATCGTTCCTTGCTTTTTCATCACAGGAACAATGTTCGATACCCAATCAGTTAGAGGAACCGGGTAAATGAAACCAGCATGGAGAAGTTTTTCAACTTCTGCCTTGATGGCAGCAGCTTTCTTACTGGTTTGACATCTGGATACATCTTAATTTCGTGTTCAATTATGCTCAAGTAAATGCTTGGCATTTCTTCATATGACCATGCAAAGACATCTCTGAACTCGCGAAAGAGAGTGTAATATACTTCCAGTTCTGAAGAAGAGCAAGATTTGTCGTCATGAATATTTTCTACAACATCTGGTTTGGTCGAGATATTTATGGCGACAGTTTCTTCAATATTGGATAGATTTTGCTCGCAATCCACCGTATTTACAGTATTTGACAGAAAATAAAAAACTGATGGATGATTAAGGTCGCTGGAGTAATCTTCGTTGTAATCCGAAAGATGGGAATGATGGTGGTAATCTTCCCATGGTGCCCCCTCTATGGTCATTGACTGAACAATTCCTTCTTCTGTAGAATGTACATGTGACCAAGGATCCAAAGGGGTACCATACTCCTTTGACCTATCTACCCAAACGCTTGATGAGCATTCATTTGGGTTTGCCTCCCATGCCGAGAACATTGATTGCTACAATATTTCTATTGGGCTTGGAGGCAATACCTGGTGATGATCCATGCTAACATCGTGTTTGGACATCTTCTGAATGGAAGATACCATATTGCAGGTTCCCACTGTGGCCACTTCCGCCAGGTTGTTTGGAGGCGGTAGGGCAAAAGTACCCATCAATGTAGGGTCTTTTAGCAGGCCTACTCTGATATTTTGAAGCAACTGAGAGCTTCCATGGATCATCGGGATGCTTCCCGTAACTTGTGAACTATTGGGGAGAAAGGTTTGTTGGTCAACAATTGTAATTCCTCCTTGAAAAGGAAATGCAATCTTTCTGAAATATGTTGACACAATAGCGGCCATAGCATAAATCCAAGGCCTTCCCAGTAGGATGTTATAATCGAGATTTCCATCGATAACTTCAACATCAATTTCTACTATTTTTCCCCCCAATTCAACTTGTAAGTTACTCAAAATCCTGTATGGAGTGTATGTTCGTCCATCGAATGCTTTTAACATCGTTGACAATCATGACAAGGGTGGTGATCCTAAAGTTTTCCAGCAACTCATTGACATAATACATGTAGATTCCCCTTCATCAATAATTGTTCGATGAACAGTTTTGTTGAGGACTTTCACTTGAATGAGGAAAGCGATTTGAGCTGGTAACTGAGGTTCATATCCTTTATGATTAAAGGCCACAAGATTGGAATCCTCTGGGTCAATCCCACCTATTGCTGATAATAGAGCCTGCTTTTGGGAGGGGCAATTTTGTAGTACTTTAAGTGTCAACATAGTGAATGGCGATTGGGCCAGGTCCTCTACTATATTATAATTCTGTGCCGCTCTGGCACGAGGATTAAAAGTCGATTTGTGTACTACTCCCTTTGGCGGCTTTATCGTTAGCTCAGGAATGATGGGTGGCACAACTTTGGTCGAAGTTGTTGTCTAACTACTAGGTTGATTAGTAGCCTTGTTGTTTGATAGCTGTGGATTCCCGTAATCTTATTCCTTATCGATATCAAAGCATCATTTTGTTGTTTTGAAATGGAAAACATAAGCACTTGGGATGGGGAAGCATTGTCGCTAGCAACTAGATTGGTTCTTGGGTTTGCAAATGGGTTAGTCAATACTGCTGAAGTTCTTGAATTCTTAAAGATTTTCTTAACTTCAGCTTTATATGGACAATCTCTTGTCCAATGATCCTCATCGCATATGAGGCATGGCTGACTAGGTTTCTTTTTCCTAGAAGGGTTTGCAGAATATTTTTCAGGAGATGAATCATCCTGTTTCTTCTTTTTTCTCTTCCCTTTCTTCTTGCCCCCTGGTTGCTTCAGTTCTTTGCCTTTGTTGATCAACACGACATTAACCTCCGAGGCTAGAAGTTCTTCATTTGAATTTTGACCAGAAACCTTACGGGCTTTCTTAGATGTAGCCTTTGTCGATTTCGTGCTTGTCGTACCTATCATGCCATCACCGGCATGAGAGTCTTTGTTTGATTTAGGAGGAGGAGGAACGAAAAATTCTGGTCTGGGAGTGTCGGGGATTTTGTCATAGAGCGTGCCAGACTAAGTATAGATCAAGTCTAGATATTGCGCACGAGCAATGACTTGCTCTTCGGTGACGACTCCTCCCTTTGCCACATCTTCTGTAATAGAAGGTAAAAATGACTTAATAAACCATTCAGCTAGTAGCTGATTAGGAACATATGTTCTTACCATTCTACGACGACGTCGCCACTCATGAATATGATCAGATATGTGAGTGGTCATCGTCTGCTTGAAATTGGTAAGAAGCTCTGTTCCTGTTTCGTACCTTATTGGTAACTGAAAATGGGTTAAAAAGGTGGTGGCAAGGGCGCCGAAGTTATCAAACAAAGCTCTAGGCAATTCGATGTACCATTTTGCTGCCGGACCAGTTAACGTTCACTGAAAAAAGGCGAAGCCTAATCGAATCATCATTTAGAGTGTTGGAGGAACACCATAGATGAAAGGTCATCACATGATTCGATGGATCTTCACCTGGATTTCCATTAAATTTAGGAATATCTAACGGAAGTTTATGAGGAATCGCTAGCCACCAAGGGGCATAAGCAATTGGATTGTTTGTTAGCCGATTTAGATCTGGTAACTCTAAAGTCGCCACGAAGGGCAACTGTTGATTCAGGTTCGGCGAAGCATACCTAAGATAAGATGGGATTGCCTGAGCAGTGGGTCTTTGCATACCAGCATAATGCATTTGATGCTAATAACTTTGATAAGGTTGTTGGGCATAACCAATTTGGGATGATTGATGATAACCATTTTGAATATACGGCTGCCCATTACTTGCAAAGTTTTGTTGCTCAGGTCCTTGGTACACTTGCTGGAATTGCAGTTGTTGATGTTGCACCAGCCATGGTTGTGAAACCATTTGCTGTTGCCCAATACTAGATGTTTGACCAAGATGAGGGGTAATAGTACCCGTTTGAGCCTGAGTTGCTCCAGCTAAGGAGCCACCAACCGGCGATTGCGGTTGCGTCGTGGAGACAAGAGGCTGTTGTATTATGACCTAAGAAACTTGAGGTTGGCATACAACAGGCAATGCTTGTACTTGCGACACCGTCACAATAGTTGGTGTAGTGGGGATATTCGACACAGGTAGACTTGGTTGCATTGAGTATACAACTCTTGGTTGTTGAGGCAGTATTGGCACCCAACCACTGGATGTGATTCCAATTTGACCCGAATTCGATTGTGAACTCTCATATGGTTGTTCTCCCAGAGGGAACAATGAAAGGGCATACTGCCCCCCATACGACGACAATCCAGTGCTCACAGGAAAGATTTTCCTTTGGAGACCGGACTGCCCAAATTGATACTATTGTGAAGGATCAATTTGCTGAGACTCAACATAAGAAATTCCGGATATCATTCTGGACAAACAAACGGGAACAGACCATACTGTCGAAACAGTCCCTGGGTGGGTTCCCTCTAGTGCTTGAGAGCTAGTTGGGATAGATGGTATGCCAGTGAACATCGTCGGAGTGGTGGTAGGAGGTTCTGCTACTGCTGTATCGGATGACACAGTCCTAGATGTCGATGGTTGTCCAGACATATTGAGTCTATCCAAAAGACTTCCTAGCAATTCTACAGGAACTTGTGATGAAGGGGTATTAACTTCTGAAGTAGAAGGATATAGGTGGATCCCAGTTCCAAAATGTGATGGAGTACTGGATGGAAGATCCTCCATAATCTCTTCTATAGCAATCAATCCAGGTGGAAGAGGTAGACCGTCAGGTCCGTAAAATATTTCTGGTGCTGAAGAAGGTATAGATTTTGCAGTGACAGATGCTGGAGGGGTAACACCTTCCGAATCAACTCTAGATGGAGTTGGTTTAGGAATAGAAGTGTTTACTGTTACACTAGGATCAGTTCTAATGTCCTCTTGTAACTGAAAAACTTCTTCTATAGAGGTAGGGATACCAGAAATGGTTGGAGTAACTGGAGTTTCAAAGGATGTTGAAACACAAGTTTCAAACAAACCAGGAGACTTTGACCTAGTTAAACGAGTTCGCTTGGCCCGGAATGGTTTTGTTTCTGAAGTCAAAGATGGTTGACTCGTCAGTCTTTGTGAGCGACGGGGTTTTGATTGACTTTCTTCCACAATTTTGGATTATTTGATCAACTTAAATAGGAGGGGAAAATGTTAGTCCGAATTAAATGAATTTTAGACGCTTTGACACAACTTGCTTTTTTTATTTTTAAGAGTCGAGAAAAAGCTAAAGATGACTCTAGTCGCCTTCGATTTTTAATGAGCCTGAAGTGACAATTGCTCAGATGGAGCTTTTCCTTTAAGGAGTCTAAAAAGGAACGAAAGAGACTACTCTGGAAATCTAGACAGAGGGATTACCAAACCAATCGCAAAACTGCAGAATACTTTTTACGGTATGGCATTCAATCTTCCTAAATGCTTTGTTCAGTGCATTATGATATATAGGGTGGCAGACACGGCTCCTAAGGATAAAGGATATAACCTATTGTGGTCTCCCAATATATACTCGACGGTACGTGGGAGCACGAGTCCTTACTAGCACCTGTCATCTCAAAGAGGAGGAATCACCCAACCTACGATGAAAGCGACAGTTACCAGGCTTTACGATGCCGGAATACGTCCCTAGCCTAGACTTATAGATGTTGTGCATTAGGTTCCAAAGCGCTTTTATGTTCATTGAATTTATTTTACAGTTGTTCTTTCTTAAGAAGTTTGCCTATAAGGTTCACCACGTGATGTAGATATACAACTCCTAAATATGCAATCTAAGATGATAAACAATCGTTTACTCTTCTTTTTGCAATGAAAATCCTAGCTACTATGGAAAGAGAAGTGAAATCCTTTCAACATAGAGAAAAGAGCACACACTAGATGCACTGTCCTAAATCAAAATCAACAAGTAGTATAAATGCAAATGCACATGCATTTATTTTTTTTCCACCTTCTTAATGTGTGAATGAAAAAAAGAACACTCAATACAAATATGAATTATTTCTTCTTTCAAAGTGACAATACTAACAATTTTCTTTTCAAAAACGAAAGGGAGACAAGACGACACTTTGCGATTTTGAATTGAAAACTACTTTCGACACTTGAAATACTATAAATTCAGATCAAATACAAGAGTAACAGTGTAATCGACTTTCAAAAAGAGAAGGATTCTTTTCTTTGATTGAAAACGACACTTGTGACACTTTCAAATCAAAAGACGACAGTTCGATTAAGATAGTTTTTGTAAAGGAGAACTATAAATGGCGAAAAATACAGAAAAACATTCACAATTATTTGTACAATGGAGGCTGAATAATGCAAAGGAAGGGGGTTTCAATAGTGGTATACTGATCACAGACAACAAAACTCCTGAATGAAGCTGAAGATAGTGAAGAAAAAACCAAAATCTGGAGGCAGAAACAGTCTTACCTAATCATCGCACCTGTAACACAAGGAAACAGGGATGCATCCCACCTACTGCACATGGGAGGTGCGATGCATCCAGTCTGCGAAAAGGAGACAGTGCGATGGTCCAGGGATGAGACTTTAACTTGGTTTTTGGTCACGGTTTGCAGCTCAGTTCAGGGATTTAGGCCGAGCTAATGATAGTCAGTAAATACAAAGTATAGGGGCTGATCTAATGAGGTTACTTGAGCTACCTCTAAGGCACCTAGGATGTTTGCAAGTCAATTGTTCAGTTCATAAACAAACCCAAAGATTGACTGAAACAGTGTTGATCTACTTTGCACTTGCATAGCAAATGCAATTCAAAGGCTAGCTAGCTTAACTTCAGGCTCCTTCTGTAGTTTATGAAGCAAACAAATAGAGACAAGCAAACAAACTATTCGCTCCCCAGTGGAGTTGCCATTTTGTTATCGGGAAAACTAGTGTCTATTCAGAACTGCTAGTCCCACTAACACGGGTAGCTATCTTAGAAACAAACAAACTAAAGTCACTTGTGTTTTCCTTTACGAGAGATAGATGAGAAAGAAGCAAAGAGTACCAACCTTAGTCTTTTGCTTGGCTCCTTGCTTGTTTCCTTTCCCCTTTGACAGAATCTGGCCACTCTTTCCTTACTTGTCCTGTTTCAAAGAGTACCTGTAGAGTCAAAGCAGCATAATACCATCAAATCATAGAGATCTATCACCGTAAAAAATATAGGATCAGATATATATTGACGATACAAATGCATATATCAATGCAATGTTTAGAGATATACAAGAATATGGAGGAAAACTCAAATAGCTTTATTGATAGAAGTAGTAGAAGAGAGGATTACAACCACTTGGTCTGACCTAGTGCCATCCTCCCAGCATGAAAACCCTCTTCACCTCATATAAAGCAAGATCACCCAGCAATGTCTTCAAAGAGAAACCAATATCACTTCCTTGCAAATTACAAAATTCCAGCCTTTGGATCTCTGGGATGAGGAATCCATATATAGATGTTTGCAGGGTGGTGAGTCAGCTTCTGGGATTTTGATTAGTGTCATCTCTCTG
The DNA here is from genome assembly GCA_031772625.1 of Pinus tabuliformis. Classification (NCBI taxonomy): domain Eukaryota; kingdom Viridiplantae; phylum Streptophyta; class Pinopsida; order Pinales; family Pinaceae; genus Pinus; species Pinus tabuliformis. Next base: position 334,706,850 of record CM062810.1, on the reverse strand, counting down.
ATATTTCTTGGTTCCACTTGGAGATTTCATGATCTCTTACTCATCCTTGGGCGAATTCAGAGAGGAAAGTGTCAAATGAGCATCTTCTAGAAGATTCTCAGGGTCTCCACCTAGAAAACTGCTTGTGCCATTTGTCTGCTCTCACTCATCGCACCCTACAGAAGGGCTTTCCAGTATGCATCGCACTTTTTGCATGTGGCAGGTGAGATGCATCGCACCCTTAACACTAGGTAGTCTGTATGGTCCTTCTTTGACCAGTTCTGAGTAGTTTTTCATGGGGAACTTCTGGGAGATGATGTAATCAACTGACCTTGCTCCTTTAAGGTATGAAACAACACTTTTAGGGACTTAGACGCCCTTTGTTTATGGACATATATGATTGGGGTTGCAGTGACCAAATATGTCTATAACAAGAAGGGAAACTATTGGTTGCAAGTCTCGAGGTTAGGACCAGAAGAAGGAGAGCCACAAGGCCACAATCTCCACCCAAATTTTCACTCCTAGCCGCACTTGAAGCACCTCAAGTTTTACCTTTAGCTGAGATTGAGGAGGTACAAGCAGTACCAGAAGTTGAGCTTGAATCCAAAGCTATCATGTCTGGAGCAAGAGTGACTTAAGGTCTTTCAGAAGAGGAAGCATTCAACAAGGCTTTCTATGATTTAACTGACATGGTTAGAGTCCTCTATGAAGAGAGGAATACAAGGATGGATCGAGAGAGTTCTAAGTCTCCACATGGAGAGGGAAACTCAGAAGATAAAAAATATGAAAAGAAGGTTTCAAAGGGTAATGGAGGAAAGCCTCCTCCATCTCCACCATCTTCATCATCTTCCTCATCATATTCATCATCCTCATCATCACCAACAACATCATCTTCCACTTCCACCAAAAAAACTATTCATACTCATTCAAAAACCCCAAAAGGAATAAGTCCCTTACTTACATTGGACATTAAGTTTCAACTTCCCATGTACAATGGTGAGGTAAATGTAGAGAAGTTAGAAAATTGGATTCGATAGTTAGAGGTTTATTGTAGAATTCAGAACCTTCAAGAAGATGACATAAAGATCCAGTTGGCTTCAACGAGGCTAGAAGGAGTAGCACTAGTCTGGTGGGAAGCAAAGACTCAAGATGAAATGTGAATTCATGGTTAGATATCCATTTCTTAGGTTGAATTTGTTTCTTCAATTAAAATAGATTTTTATCCTTTAACCTACATGCAAAAATCCATTATGATTTGGCAAAACTTTAGGCATCCCAAGGGCTAAATAGTTCAATACTATACCCAGGAGTTTAGGAAAAGGGATTTGTTGTTAGGAGTAAACATGAATCCCCAAGATACTATATTGGAATACATTGGGGTTTACATTCCTACTTAGAAAACACTATCCTTATGTTCAATCCAATCAATTTAGATGAGGTATGTGTGAAAGCCACGCACCTTGAAGCAAGAGGAAAGAACATTCAAGAAGAGGGTAGCAAGAAGAATCCATTCAAGGCTAAGGAGAAAGAGAAGGGTGGAAAATGGAAAGGAAATAAGAATGAAAGTGTAAAGAAAGAAGGGGAGAAAACTATATTCAAAAATTGTTCCAAAGAGGGGCATGATGAAACCCACTGTTAGAAACTACATCTCAAACTAATGCCTAAGAAACCAAACAATAAGGGGAAACAAAAGACAACTGCTACCACACAACATGATCTTGGATCTGATTCTCATGATGATACCAAGATTACAGCCATGGTCACAAAGGGAAAGGAAGCTATAGCAAGCACTAGTTCCTCACATAGTCACAACAACACTCCAAATGAAGAATCAAGGATAGAGTTGTTCCATGTAAGGGTAATCTAAAACCATACAAAGATTGATGCATTATTTGATAGTGGGTCAGAAGCGAATTTAATTTCAAAATGCTTGGTCAAAAAGCTTAACTTTGAAACCATACCTCATCATAAGCCATATCCTTTGGGTTGGATAGTCAATAATCCAAATTTACAAGTTACAAGGAAATGATTATTCAGGTTTGCCATTATTGCAAATTTTATTGATGAAGTTGAGTTAGATGTGGTTCCACTTGACATCTCAAGAATTCATTCGGGAGGCCCATATTTGTATGACAGGAAAGTGGTATTTTATCGCCATGAGAAGAAATATCAATTGCTCAAGGATGGAGTGGAGTATATTGTGAGAGCCCATTGCAAAAAGTTAAACATTTCTTTGGTTAATCAAGGGCAGATGAAGAGGCTATTAAATGCAAGTAAAAAATTTGTGCTTCTCATGATCAAGAAAAAGAATGATATGGATTATGAACCTTATGAAGGTTGTGATGATAAGTTAAAATATGATTTGTTTGATGTGGTAAGAAAGCATGTCGAGATGTTTCAGGAAACAAAGGGGTTACCTTGCAAGAGTAGAATTCAACATGAGATACAACTACAGCAGGATGTTCCAATTCCAAACATTGGCATGTATCGCATGTAGATCATGGAGAGCATGGAAATCAAGAAGAAAATTCAAGAATTTATAAACAAAGGTATCATACACCCATCTACTTCGCTATGTGGTTCACCAATTGTCTTGGTGCCAAAGAAGGACAGGACTTGGTGCATGTGTGTGGATTTTCATGCACTGAATAAGATAATGGTAAAGAATCATTTTGCACTCCCAAGAATTGATGATTTGATTGATAAATTGAGGTATGCAAAGTCTTTCACTAAGTTAGACTTACAAAGTGGTTATCATCAAGTTAGAATAGCTGAAGAGGACATTTGGAAAACGACATTTAAAACTAAACAATGATTGTTTGAGTGGATTTTTATGCCTTTCGGTCTTACCAATGATCCAACTACTTTCATGAGAGTTATGAATGATGTATTGAGACCATTTCTAGATGATTTTTTCAATTGTTTACTTAGATGATATTCTCATATCCAGCAAATCCAAAGATGAACATGTCATGCATGTGAACAAAGTACTTGATGTCTTGAGAAAAGAATAGTTATTTTTAAAGATGTCAAAATGTGAATTTGGCAAGACTTCTTTAGTGTATTTGGGACACATTGTTGGAGGAGGTGAGGTGAAGATAGACCCCTCTAAGGTTGAGGTCATTTTGAATTGGCCCAAGCCCAATATAGTTACAGAGGTAAGAAGCTTTCTTAGGGCAACACAATATTGGAGGAAATTCATTGCTAATTTTTCTTCCATTGCAACTCCACTAAATGCATTGACTAGTGTTAAGAAAGTCTTCCACTGGGGAGATGTACAAGAAAAATAATTTTATGCTTTAAAACAAAATATCAATTCAACACCGGTATTGGCTCTTCCGTATCTTAGACAACCATATGAGATTCAAACAGATGCTAGTGATTACACCATGGGAGTAGTTCTCATGTAGCATGGTAAGCCCATTTGATTTCATTCTGAAATTTTTAATGGTGTTGTGACTAACTATCCCACTTATGATGAAGAACTTTAAGCATTGGAACAAAGTGTTAAAAAATGGAAACACTACTTGATGGGGAAGGAGACCATTATCCATACCGACCATCAACCATTGCAATACTTACAGTCATAGTCAAAGTTGCAGCAATCATGACACTTCAGATGGATGGGTTTTCTACAACAATTCCATTTGGTTATCAAGCAAAAAAAGGGAATCTACAATAATGTAGTTGATATGCTTTCTAGGCCTATTTTAAATTCATCTATTATACTCAAGCACAATTCTGTTTTGCATGAAAGTTACATTGAGCAATATGCATATGATAACTACTTTCAAGATATGTATGCAAGCTTGAGGCAAGGAAACCAAATTGAAGAGTTAGATTACCATGTGCATAATATTTTATTGTATCACTTGGGCAAGTTATGTATTCCACAGGGAGAAAGAAACAATATCATAAGGGAGGCGTACACTTCATTGATTGCTGGACATTTTGGTGTAGGCAAAACAACAATGAATCTCCAAAGGTATTGTTATTGGCCATGCATGTTTCATAGTTTATCTCGTTTCATTAGAGTATTTTCCTTGTGTGCAATAAGTAAGCCTAGCAATAGGAAACTAGGATTGAACAATCCACTTCATGTACCTTCACGTCCAAGGGAGAGTATCTCAATGGATTTTGTAGGAGGTCTTCCATTGTCAAGGAAAGGTCATGATTACTTGTATGTAGTTGTAGATAGGTTCAACAAGATGTGTATTCTAACGCCATGTAAAAAGAAAATTATAGCTGAGAAACAACTCATCTTTTATTTCAAAATGTTTGGGTTCATTTTGGTCTTCCTACTTCCATTTTAAGTGATCAAGATTCTCGATTTGTTGGGAATTTTTGGTCAAATTTGTGGGACATAATGGAAACTAAGTTGAAGAAGAGTACAACCTTTCATCTGCAAACAGATGGTCAAACCAAGGTGGTCAACAAGACAATCATTCATCTTCTTAGAGGATATTGTAGCAAACATCCGAAGTTGTGGGATGAACAGTTGCATTACATACAACGTACATACAAAAGGGAAAATCATTCTTCCACAAACACATCACCATTTGAGGCATGTTTTGGGTACTTGCCAAGATCGCCATTGGACTTCATATTTGAGAAAGATGTTTCTATTGATGTCGATAGCGATATAGATAAGGCAAGGAAGTTCATTGAGAAAATTCAGTTGATACATCACACAGTGCAAGAATAGCTTGAAAAGAGTCAAAGCAACTACAAGGCAAGGCATGACAAACACTGTGTCGATCATAAATTCCAAGTTGGTGACGAAGTTTGGTTATATATTAGCAAAGAGAGACTTCAAGGGGAAGGTAAAAAGTTAAAGCCAATCTGTTATGGTCCTTTTAAAATTCTGGAAAAGATTGGTAACAATGCATTTAAGCTAGATTTCCCTCCTTATATGCAAATATACTTCGTTGTTAATGTTGATAATTTGAGATTGTTTGAGCCTCCTTTGGTCGATGATCAAGGATATAATGTTCAGCTACCATCAATAGATGATTTCTCGCCAGAATATCTTGATGAACTTCAGTAAGATCTCATACTTGACAGAAGAACCAAAACTTCAAAGAGATGGAATGTCGAATACCTTCAAGTGGGACTCAAGGGACAAAATCCTTCTAAGTCCAAATGGATGAAGATTGAGAACGTGAGGGATTTGTACCCTCACCCGCTCAATAATTGATAGTATATTTTGGGGTCCAAAAAGCTTCCAGTGGGGAGGAATGATCAGGTGATCAGTATTTAGCTCAAAAATCAAAGTGCTCAGAATCACTCAAAAATTGAACCACCACGTCCGTCTCGGTGATATGATCTCAACTCAAATTGTTTCACTCAAAATGGAGCTCACATGAGAAAGATAGAGACTTCTGTCTGCTTTGCCAAACAAAAGAATTTTGAAAAAAAAATAATAGTCACTGCCCAGTCAGCAGTCCGTACTACTGACGTGGCAGGTGATTGTGCAGGTCAAAGTTTGGTCAATAATGAATGAGGTCACGCAAAATGGCACTTTATGATTGGTTGACAATTTGATGTGTTGGCTTTTTTTTTATTTCCCACCAAAGGACCAATGAGAAGGTGATGTGGCAAGCCCAGAGGCCACCACGTGTCCCTCGCCAAGGGCATGGCAGGTTGGCGTGCAGTGGAAAAATGTTCTTTTGTAGGTCGGCGGAGTTGAACCTGCAACCTTGTCCACACAAGTAGCAAGGCCTACCACTATGTCGCAACCATATGACTTAACATGTATGTGGTTGAAGGGGTATTTAAATGTTAAGCGTCAAACGCGGAGGGTGCTAGCTAGTGGGGGCAGGCAGTTAGCCCTGACCCTCAGCCACGTGTGCCTTATATGCCCAAAAATTTTGGAAGGAAAAGCACCTACAGTTGGCAGTAGTTTTAGCAGGCTCGATAAATCAGGCACTACTCCAATTTTGGCAGGGCTAACTGAAGTTTCTCCAACTTTGGTGGAGTTTTCATAGGAAAAACTGAAAGGACCATAACGTTTGCAAAATTCGACCAATTTTGGCTCAGAAAGAGTCATTCCTAGATGATTTGGATGTTTTGAGAACATTGAAGCAGGTTTTAGGAGTATTAAAGCATTATAAACAACATGTTTTTCCATTTTGAGCTAATACAAAGGCCCAAGCCATGGAAGCTGGACCAGGGAGATGTAGCCCATGAGGGGTGAACTCCTTCATCAAAACACTAGGTTAAGTGTTCATCTTGATGGTTTGATTTATATTTGTTTTCTGTTGTTCAAAACTTTATTTACGTGCTATTTTGCTCATGAATTTGACATAAAACTTGACAAATTTACCTGTTACACTCACAAACACCATAAAGAAACCTATGTACATGAAGCAAATGATGATAAATTGTTTTCTAATTTTGAAGTTGAAATTAGCATAGAAAAGCTAACATTGAACAACAGATCAACGAAAAACTAAGGGCTTTCTCTCTCCTCCAACTAGACGTGTGGAAATGTAAGATTGGTTATGATAAGCAACACATGGTGGCCCACTATTCGATCTGATAAATACACAAGGAAATTTACATCATCATGACGTGGCAGTACGGAGGAAACGTGGCATACTGATCTAGAATTTTCAGGGTCCTATGGGGGCATATATGGGTGACATGTGTCACCCCTCACGAAGCGACATGTGGCAGCGATCACATTACTGATCGACGATTGATAGTAGCAGCGTGTTGTGTATCAATAGGACATCATCGATTACGATATTCCAAGTGGGCCCAATCAGAGATTGTTGGTCGTGGTTTTGCAGAGGTGGTTCAGTTTGAAAGTTGCCAATTTCGCTGAGCTCTAGTAGTTCATTTAACAAAGAAAAAGGTATCTCAGACACAATTCTGAAGGCTTTAGCACTCGGTCATATCCCCTAGTCATATGATGGAAAAGGGGAAGGGCTCAAAGCAAAAGGGGCTAAGGTGGATCGAAATGTGATGTTCTATAAGTTATTTTAAAATAAAAATCTCAATGTAATAATACCCCGATAATGGAATACAGAGCTTTAAAGACATAATGGGTCGAACACTGAGGCATTAGAGGAGGACATGCATCATTTGGAAATCGACATGGGCTGACCCTATGAAACCCCTTGTAACAAGAAACTAGGGTCATCATAGACAAGGGAAATGAATTCCACTGTACTGTACCCAAGCCTGTGGTGAGTAAATGAAGATATGGGAGCTCAGGAGGACTTAATGACTCAACATGGAGTTCCATGCAATGGGGAGATGAAGTACTGCCCAAATGACCTCTGTTTTTGCACCTTAGCATGAAACTCATGGTTGAATCATGCCCAACTCTAGAGAATGAGATATTCAAGTAGTAAGGGTGAAAGAAACGGGAACCAACCGAGTACCAGAGGAGGAAGATCATGACCAATCAGTGACATGATCAAAGTTGATCCAGGGGATGGGCATGGATATATTTTGCTGAATATTTCATTTAGTTCTTGGCTTGTTTTGTTATTATGTACTTTGTCGCAATTTAATGAAGCAATTAAATCTTTTGTAGTTATTTTTAGGGCCATAGAGCCATCACACGCCGATACAGCTAGCCTATCAGAAAAATGGCCCTTGGCTGAGATATTTTGTAATTGATTCAAAGCTCCCCCTCTCCTTATAAATAAGGGGAAGAAACACTTAATAGGGGTTCCAGAATTCTGCACCCGAGGAGCCTAGGTTCTGAGATTCCATTTTTGGATCTATCTGCCTGTTTAGGAGGGACTTGAGCTATGTATTGCTAAATTTAAATAGACTGGTGAATTGGACTCATTTTGAAGGATGAATGAAACTCTTTGGTGATTCCAATAAGAGCAATGTGTAGTATATTTCCCCTTTGTTTATCACTTCATATATGTTTTTCTCCCTTTGAAATAGTGTAATGAAGTTGTCGGTTTCATTCTTATTCATGGTTGTATATTTTGATGCTAAGTAGTAACAGTACCTGTGGTAATTACATATTTACTTGCGTTATTCAATAGCCTACAATACCTGTATGAGCATGGATTTACATATGCTAATTAGTAACAAATGTATTCATGATGTATAGATCTTGGGACCTTAATTAGTGCTCCATTGTTTCTGCCATTCCACCTCTTTAGTCTTCCATACTTCTGTCGGAATATTATTGCTTAGGATTTTGTATTATTCCTAGCTCTATGCATCATATTCCTTCCTTTCTCTTCTTGTCTTCATTTTACTACAAATCCAATATTAAGCTGCCTATTGTTGTGTGTCAGCCACCAAAACCATACATTTCTCTTTGAGATTGGCCTGTTTTACCCCCTAAGCATTTGGATCCATGTCTTGGTTGGCATTTACCTTGATGAAGGCCTATTGAAACAAGCCCAGCTTTATTATATTTTCAAACTACGTGACAATTGGAGAGCAACAGAAAGCCTCATTGATAATCTTCAAAATCACTCCTCTATCTACGATGTCCTAGACACTGATCTACAATCAACCCAGAGGTTGTCTATAGGAGGCTTTTATATCCCTTGAAGCACTATTGCTACAAATGTTAGAAAAAGTGACAACATATTTTTGTCACCATTGTCGGGGAACGAATCAAAATATTTTTCCCTAGGTAGGAGAAATTTTTACATTCCCTTTGTCAGGTGAGCAAGGGAAGTGTGGGTTGAATACCTCTCACCTTGGCAACTCCATTGTTTCAATATTATGGTAAACATCCTGGCAACTCCACTGTATATATCTTTATTTGATCATCTTGTCTTTCAAGAGGCCTCATACTCACTCTGATGCTAAACAATAGAAAACTTTCCCTACATCTGATCTTGAGATCACTCACCTAAAGGGGTTTTCAAAATGGCCATTCCTGCATTCTTGGCCAACAAATTTTCCCCACTGAATTTTTCTTCTATTGCTGGTTATCCCAATCATGTCCCTTGATTTCATCAATGGAATACCTATTTGCCTAGATTCAGTGGAAACATAGATAAAATGTCGGACCAACACCTTAAGGACTTTCTTGAATGCATCGAACAACAGGGTATTTTTCTTGAAGATGTACAAATGAAATTGTTCATGTATTCTTTAGGTGAGGATGCTAGAGTTTGGTATAGAACAATATCTCATGGTAGCATATCTTCCTTAAAGAGCTTTAAATAACATTCAATCATTGCTGCAAAATATTATCTCCACCGAGTTCTTTATTTCAAGATTGTTGTGCACATTTTAATGTTGAAAATATTACTGAGGTTAATGATCCTACTGGATAATTTTGTGGGGTTCCTCTCCAAGAAGACATATACCGACATCAAGAAGCATCACCCAGCGATCAAGAAAGAGAAGAACGAGACAACATTGAGTTGCAAATAAACCCTTAGAGATCCTATTCAGTCGAATTTTATGATTCTCCTTCTTATGATGTGTATGAATCTGATGGAGAGTCAGGTGATGCAAAACCACAACAGTCTCAGTTATGGGAAGCTACACAAGAAAAGGAGGCCTACCAGGAGAATAACAAAGAGGCTCTTGTTTATGATTCACATCCTTCACCTAGATAACAAGTTCAAGAACCTCCTATAATTTATGATTCATATGATTCACAGGAGGATAACATGGTCACAGATTGTCAAAGGGATCTAGTTACAAAGAAGTGGGGAGAAGGCTTCCAGCAACAAATTTTTCAAGAAGTGCCCAAAGCTGAAGAGACAAGAATTATCTTTGGATTCCTTGTGTGGAAAGATTCATTCCTGGAAACTATTCAAGAAAATGAGACAACCGAAATTTTCTCTCGTCAGTTCTATGACCCTATAGCTGATTACATGACGACATTCTTAGGTCAGCAACAGAGGTTGTTTCTCAAGCATGTATCAAGTTTTTTATTTGAAGACATTTCGTGGTGCATGCTTGTTTTGATTTTTAAATTTCAGTAGCATGAAGGCATTAGGTCCAACACCCAAATGCTAACCTGGTACCATTGGAGGTATGAACACACTTGGGTGAATTTATGTCTAGTACATAATTAGGAGTTGTATATAAATAAGCTCACTAGTTGAGCATTTAGTTTCCAGTTGGTAGAATTTTTATTTTTGTATTTCAGTTCTATGAGGAAAATACTCCCTGCAATTAAAGTTCCATGGATATTTTCTAGTTTTATAGATTCATTATATTTTTAAACTCCATGCCCAAGGGTGAAGGCTACTGGTCTGTAGGTTCTCAACACCTTGTCAGCAAGGAATTGTCCCAAGGTGGAGCTAATGTTGTCACCCTCCACAAAAATTGTCTTTAGTTGTTAAAGAAAAAGTGCAATAGGGGAAAAATGTGTACAACCATATTCCTATCCACAGAAGCACTCAAAGTTGAATCAGATCCCCTGCATTTCATATTTCTCAGAATGAGATTTTCCAATGGTACGTGGAAGTTTGAAAATGGACTTCTAGATCAGAAGATATGGCCAGTTGAACTTTAAGGGTTTTGTTGCCTTTGAAAGGAAGGAAAGAAGAACATATCGGAGGTTTGGGAGCATGTCGCAAATCGCAATTAGAGTTTTCTGAAAGCAACAGTAGAGGAGGACAGAGAAAACCAGTGATCAATGATCGCCGATATCACAAAGAGGAGATTAGAGGTCTCGATGATATATAAATGAGCACTATAAATAAATTGTGGGGAAAGAGGGATGACGATGTAAAACATCGGGGAATGCCTTGAAAGATGTGACAAAGAAAATCAACGAAAAACCAATGGTAGGTGGGGCCTTTTCTCTCTCCAACTGGATGCATGGAAATGTAAGATTTGTTATGATAAGAAACATGTGGTGGCCCACTATTGGATTCGATAAAGACACAAAGAAGTTGATGTCATCATGACGTGGTAGTACAAAGGACATCTGGCATGCTGATCTAGAATTTTTAGGGTCCTATGGGGGCATATTTGGGTGAAATGTGTCACCACTCAGGAAGCGACACATGGTGGTGATGACATCAGTGATCGGTGATTGGTAGTAGAAGTGTGTTGTGCATCAATAGGAAATTGTCAATTGCGATATTCCAAGTGGGCCCAATCGGAGATCGGCAGTTGCGGTTTCGCAGAGGTGGTTTAGTTTGAAATTTTTCAATTTTTTCGAGCTTCAGTAGTTCATTTAAGAAAGGAAAAGGTCTCTCAGACACGATTCTGAAGACTTTAGCCCCCGAGAACCAAGCGACCGATCATATGATAGAAAATGGGAAGGGCTCAAAGCAAAAGGGGCTAAGGTGGATCAGAATGCGCTATTTTGTAAGGTCTTTTAAAATAAAAATCCCGATGTAATAACACCCTGATAATGGAATACAGAGCTTTAAAGACATAATGGGTTGGCAGCCAAGGCATTAAAGGAGGACATGCAACATTTGGAAATCAGCATGGGTTGACCCTATGAAACCCCTTGTAACAAGAAACTAGGGTCAACACAGACAAGGGAAATGAATTCGACTATACTGTGCCCAAGCCTGTAGTGAGTAAATGAAGGTATGGGAGCTCAGGAGGACTTAATGACTCAGCATGGAGCTCCATGTAGTGGGGAGATGAAGTACCACCCAAATGACCTCTGTTTTTGCACCTTGGCATGAAACTGATGGTCGAATCACACCTAGCTCTAGAGAATGAGTGATTCAAGTAGTAAAGGAAAAAGCGACGAGAACTAGCCGAGTACCAGAGGAGGAAGATCATGACCAAGTAGTGACCTAATCAAAGGCGATCCCGGGGATGGGCCTATAGATATTTTGCTGAATATTTCATTTAGTTGTTGACTTGTTTTGTTATTATGTACTTTGTCACAATTTAATGAAGCAATTAAATCTTTTGTAGTCATTTTGGGGCCACAGAGCCATCATAAGCTGATACAGTTAGTCTATTGGAAAACTAGCCCTTGGCTGAGATATTTATAACTGATTCAAAGCTCCCCCTCTCCTTATAAACAGGGGGAAGAAACACTTAATAGGGGTTCCAAAATTCTGCACCCGAGGGGCCCAAATTCTGTGATTCCACTTTTAGTTCTATATGCTTGTTCAAGAGGGACTTGAGCTATGTATTTGTAAATGCAAATGGACTGGTGAATTAGAATCATTTTAAAGGATGAATGAAACTCTTTAGTGATTCCAATCAGAGCAATGTGGAGTTATTTCCCCTTCGTTTATCACTTCATGTATGTTTTTCTCCCTTTGAAATAGTGTAATGAAGCTCTCGGTTTCTCTTATTCATGGTTGTATATTTTGCTGCTAAGTTGTAACAATACCTATGGTAATTACATATTTACTTGTGTTATTCAATAGCCTAAAGTACATGTATGAGCACAGATTTACATATGTTAATTAGTATCAAATGTATTCATGATGTATAGATCTTGGGACATTAATTAGTGCTCCACCATTTCTTCCATTCCACCTCTTCAGTATTCCATACTTCTGTCAAAATATTGCTTCATAGGATTCTATATTATTCCCAACCCTATGCATTGGATTCCTTCCTTTCTCTCCTCGTCTTCATTTTACTACAACTCTAATATTAAGCTACCTATTGTTGTGTGTTGGCCACCAGAACTAGACATTTCTCTTTGAGATTGGCGCATTTTACCCCTTGAGAATTTGGATCCATGTATTGGCTTGAGTTTACCTTGATGAAGGCTTATTGAACCAAGCTCCCCTTTATTATCTTTTTAAACTACGTGACAATTGGAGTGCAGCCGAAAGCGCCATTGATAATCTTCCAAAGCACTCCTCTATCTAATGCGTCCTAGGCACTGGTCTACAATCAACCCAAAGGCTGTCTCTAGGAGGCTTTTATATCCCCTAAAGCACTACTACTACAGGTACTAGAAAAGGGGACAACATTTCTCATTGAGAAACCCATGGTGTCTAGCATGTATTGTAAATTTTGTCAACAACTATGTATTGGTTAAAAGGTGTCCAAGTCAAGTCTTATGTTGTATATCTTTGATGTAGCCCTATCACATTGGGTGAATGATGTAAACTTGAGTCCATAGAGTTATTAGTTGGTGATAGGTATTCTTATAGAGGAATCATATATCAGTCTTATGTACTTATCATAACCATGTATTTTCTCCATGAATCCTTGTATTTGTATGCCACTTCATTATATATCATTGATGAAAGTCAGTTGGAGTCTTAGTGCATGAGGAGTAGTTTCTTGAACTTGGAAAGAAGCCTATTGGAGATAATAAGTGTTGTTATAGTAGAAAAGTGAGCATGTTTGAAACTCCTTTTCATGCTTAGGGGGAGCATGTTTAGCATAATAGGATGCATAGTATTGGCTACAGACAAGTTGGTAATTAAGTTCATTGTTTTACATCCTTATCTTGTAGAAAGGAGTGTTGGTGTCATTTACATTGTGTTCATTCTTTCAGTCATGTATCGCATTGTTTATCATTTGATCATGATGTTTAGAGGAGTCCTTGATTTGGTTGCATCCCATTACATGTTCAGGTGGGGAATGTTCAGTTTGGAGAAGGAATGGTGGTGGCCAAGTGATGTGTTTTTCCCCTTGCCATTGATGTCAAAGAGGGAGAGAGATTCAACTCAACTTCAGTGATCAAATTAATAAAGGAAAACAAGGTTCAAGAGATTGATATTGCTACTTGAGGATTGTGGCTCTTCCTATATGTGGAGAGAGTTTGTTGAACTTGATGACATGAGGTAAAAGGGATGAGATCCTGATAGAGCTCTATTGCACAATCTTATGCTACAATTTCTTATTGATTCTTCAAAGCATTGCATATTTGGTAACATAATGATGATATTGGAGAGATTGATGCTACAATGTCTTATCTTACATTACTTCTTGATGATGAGGATGTTCATGCTGATGTCAGGTAATTATGCTACAAATTATTAATGGTGCATGGTGGTTGTTGATGAGTATCATGGTGTTGATACAAAAGATACTTCATTGTTGAGATCTTTATTTATGGTTATAGATGTCATGTATGACTCTTGATGAAAAGGTAATGAAAATACCCATATCGTAATCATTGTAAAATTTATTCATGTATGGGATATTGGGATCAAGTCATGCTATGTATTTAATCCCATCATTTTGGGGCATTGATGTAAAATTGGGTCAAATGTGTAACCCTATTATGTTGGGATATTGGTCATAAAGTCATTGGTATAGGAGAATTCATGTATTTCAATCCTACATTCTTGTACTCTATTGCATATATTTAGAAGGTCCAACATATGCTCATGGGGATCATGGTCAATATGCATATTTCATAATTCATATCAGTGGATCCGACTTAAAGTGGTGAGCATTACAAGGGAAAGAACTTCATTAAGCCTGGTTCAACCCTTTGGCCTTGATGTCAAAGGGAGAGAGAAGACTTGTTATTTGAAAGTGGTTTCTAAACACCAAAGTGGTTGCCATCAAGTCCAAAGGGGGAGATTGTTTGCATTATGGCTAATGTGTTGTCCTTGATGGCAACCTGCATGAAAAATATGTGTTTGATGTCAACTTGGTTATAATATGATGACATAACGGATGGTATAGGAATTATAGAAGATATGGAAAAGAATTAGCAATTTAGTTTGAAAAGTATGCATAGTTATTGTAAATAAGAGTCGTGTACATACATAGGTTATGTGAACAAAAGTTGTGTACATAATTCAAACCATGGAAACTGTATACCAGGGGCCATTACCATGGTAGTTTCCCATAGTAATTGTAGTGACAACGCCTATTTTATCCCATCAACAAATATTAACAACATAACCAAAGTATTTTCTTGAGGTATTGGCAAAGGAAAAGGCTATATAAGGAGATGGGGATCAAGGAGTTAGGTGTGCAAGTAAATGGTTTATTCATGTGTCATATGATATGAAAACAGGTGCGCACCAGTGAGCAAGGAGACTGCTCAAATATGATAAATCTAAAAGTGGAGTGAAGACTAATGAATATACTTGCTTGATATATTTATGATTGTGTAGCTAACAATGCTAGAATTGTGGTAATAGTGATGTTCTGATCTGAACATTTTTTTAGAAATATGTAGTTTTGACAGTTGGAAGTATGTGGATTGTCATTTGTGTGTAGCGAAGGTTTGATTTAGTAATTTAATATCTGTAAGAATTTTTAATCTGTATTTTTGCATACATATGCGGATATGCCTCACAGTTGTCGTGTATATATTCTGAAGTAATTTGTATTAGACTGCTGCCTGGTTTGGGTTTTGATATTCAATATGTTGAAATACATACTCGGGTCTTTTATAAGCACATATATATGCATATCTATTTAAATATAATTGCGTATACATTCTAAGTTGAACTTGATTAGGGTTTGAATTGATGCTTGATGATGACATTTGATGAGGTCTGGTTTATCTACTATTTTTCGTCAATGATGTCTTGATCAGAATAGTTGATATCTAAACATGTTGATGATTAATTTTTTAATGGTGAGATGGCTAGGTATGGAATGACAATATTGAAAGTGTTAGTTTGATCTAGTTCAGTGATTAATATTCTCTAGTGACTCAGTTGATTCAATTCTTAAAGACTCAAATTTTCATTATTTTGTGAGTTGATATCTGTACGCAGGGATTATGCACATGAAGCACATATATACACAGGTTTTCTTTAGAAAAGTCACGTATATATTTGAAACTAATTTGATTAGGTTTTGAAATGACTACACATTGTTTCAATGATGACTATTTGATTAATCAGTGAATGGTTGATTGATTGACGTGTAACAATTTCATTACGAACTACATTGATTTGATCAGGTTGCATTGGTTGAGATTCAATTTAGTGATTGGTTGACTTCAATATTCAGTACCTTGATGTTTTATTAATTTAGTCGGTCTATAGTGCTTTAGTGATTCATATTTTGATATTTAGTATTTTAGTTTGGAATATTGGTTTGGGCTTATTATTGGTTTGGGTCCAGTATGAAAATTTGATGAAAGGTGGCCTACAGGTTTTTATGCTTGATTGATAGGTAGATCTAGTGTAAAATATTATGAAACATAGTCAACAAGTTGTTGAGGGTTGTAGCCTTAAGTGAGGGGGTAAGAGCTCCCTTACAGTAGGAGCTGGTAAACGAGATTAGGGGGTCGTAGCTCCCTTCCTGTGGGTGCTGTAGAAAATGGTATAGGGCATTCTAAAGCCTTTTCAATATAATACTTTGTATTGCTTCAATTAATAATGGACCAATCTCCTTTGATAGAATATTCAGGTGTAAGAGATTATTGTGCAGAAGTTAAATGTGTGGAGGTCCACACAATGAGCTGAACTTCCACACAATAATATCCTACAAAATGATCTTTCACACAATAAAGGGAAGCTGGAGGAAGCTGACACTACAACCTTAAAGACATTTATCACAACCACCAATGGAAAATTTAACACATTTAGCATTTTGTAATTAGTGCAGCTAATAGCAAGGATAGAATGTTTGTCAGTGACCTGGAAAAAGTATTTAATAACATGTGCTCTAATATTAAAAAGACGCCTCTTGCAGTTGCTGGATGGGGAATCTTATTGTCATATATCTTTATAGATAAAATTCAACTATTTTACTATTAGATGCGCTTTGTGTGCGAGGTGTGACTCATGTTGTATAGTGTGCGCTTGAAAAATGGGGAGAGAAAATAAATGGAATGAAAAAGAGCGTGAATAGTGTTGGTATGTAGGATCTATGACATATGTTTGGAACCTCTGAAATCAAGAAACTCATGAGACATTTGAACGATATCTCAGTTGTTACTGATATAAATAGAGTGGGGTAGAGATACGTATCAAGATTTAATAATAATTTATTATTATTAGTGGGGGAATGTTGGAAGTACCCACTAGTGTTCCTAGGAAATTTGAAGCCAATCAAAAAAAGTATACAGAGCATGACATTTGTACAGAGTCTAGCTTGGTAAGCATGATCTGACATGATGCATGCCATGACATGTGGTTTCAGATTTTAAAAAACCTGCAAGATTCCCATTTTTCCCACCACACATGTTGGATAGACCATTTACCCATGTCCTTTTGCTGACATGGATGTCATTTTAGTCAAGGATAATGAAGAAAATAATAGTGAAAATTCACCTGTTTTCGCGTAATATGTACAATAGATACCATGGTGGACACCGAGGCCTGAACAATTTTGGGGCTTTCCATTTCCAAGTCCCAACATTTTTAGTGGATATTGTACCTCCACTCAAGAGATATGGTTGGACTCAAAAATATTGGTGTTAAGCTCTTCCTTCCCTTGTGCAGAGAAGTTAATTTTGCAAGAGTTTAGAGAAAACACATTTCTTCACACTCCCACACAATCAACTTCTCCACACTCACAAATGAAAACAAAAAAGAATGATGATTGTAGTCACGTATTCTAGTATTCTTATTCTATCAATTTTTGTACCACCATTAATCTTCCATTTCGTGGAGTCAATCCTACACACATCATAGGCCCTTCATACACATCTCTCTTTATCATCTCTAATAACCATTAGAACTACAAACAAAGTAATAAATTGTTCCTCCTACAACTAAAGGAATCTCTAACATTGTGACATCTGAAAACCTATTTCTTAGAAGAATTATTGGCATTCACAAATAATTATCGATCAACCATGGTATTTATGGGTGGAGGGGATTCTAAGTTTCTAAGAATCGACATGTTGTTCCTATTAAACCTTATGGAACTTCATTGACCGCTCATGCCTCTTCTCATTTTTTATGCTGGCAGTCCAAGACTACCTAATTTTCCTCTACTAATAGTATAATTCTCAACTAGCATTTCTTCTTTGTCTTCATTTGCCTCAAACATGGTCTTCAATTTGGCATAGTACTGAGGCTCTGGCTTGACTTTATTGCTTATGTTATGTGCCTCCTAAGGTTTCGCCGCTTTAACTTGGCATGAAAGATCAATCTCCTTTTCCTTACAAGTGTAGGTAGAGTTTACCACCTTGTATTTGCATGTAATTTTATTTTAAATATATTTAATGCCTACCATGTTTTCCGACAACTCTCGGAATTTGACATGTTGTATGAGGTTTTCCCTATCCAAAACCATATTGGATGAGCGGATACAAAGTCCTAACGTTAATAGTTGCAATAGTGACATCAAAATTTTAAACTCATCAAATCGATGAATCAATGTTTAATTAAGGGAAGTACCAACAATAAATTTTAATGGTCAAAATATTCTCATTATATGGAGTGCGGAGATCCACACTCCACATCTGGGAAAAATGTTGAATTTCATTAAATCAGAAACCGAAATCTTGTAGTTGTCCATGGCTACCTTTCCTAGACGTTAGAAAATCTATTTCACAGTGCATGTTATTCAAACCTAGTTTTGTGAGTGGTCATTCGTTTACCTTTGAAATTATGCATGATTAATATTCAACATGGGTATCCCCAAAAATGAAGGTGAATATGGAAAACATAATGAATGACAGTCATTCAAGCTCTAGGACATGCCTTTATATACTAGTGATCCCTACAAAGCATACAAACAATCCAAAGGATAGCTCATTGTGTGGAGGAATCTTATTGCGCAGGAGTGTGGATAAGTGTGGAAGCTCCACATTTCTCCACAATTCTACACAATGAGCTTCCTCCACACTGTATGACGAATTATTATTCATTTATTAATGCATACAACTTTATTTTTTTTTAACAAGGTGTCATCTTTTAGCAATAAATAGCTTCATTTTATTTTAATTTAGGCAATTAGCCTTTTCCTATTTTAAGAAAATATTAATCATATTAATTAAAAGAAATAATAATTATCACATGCCTTTATATCCTAGTAGTCCCTACAAAGCATACACACAATGCAAAAGATAGTTCATTGTGCGAAGGAATCTTATTATGTAGGAGTGCGTAAGCCACTGGTATAAAAAGGCATGTCCCTATCTCACCGGGGACTATAACATTCACCTTGTGGTGAAAGTGCATTAACTCTGCATTATTTTGCTATTTATTTGGAAATTTAACCAATGTTTTGGGAAAATTATGAATAACTCTATTTTCCGCAAATTCATATTAGGGGAATTTTGAGGTCTAAAATGGGTCTCCTAAGGAAATTATAAAATAATAGTGGAAATAATAAAATAAGATTAGATTACATCATCAAATTTATAGGGAAGAAAGAAAAAAACTATTTTTTCAACTTATCTCCCTATGTGTTTACTCAAATTTCAAGCGAAAACACTAGTTGGATGAAAAATTTGATTCCTCATCCAAGGAGTACCCATGTTGCATACTTTTGATGGACCTTACTACATGAAAAATGAGAAATACACGAAAAACGTGATTGCAATCATGCGTTTTCATGTATTTCTCATTTTTCGTGTAGAAGGGTCCATCGAAAGTATTCAACATGGGTACTCCTTGGATGAGGAATTAATTTTTTCATCCAACAAGTACTCCCACTCAAAATTTGAGTAAACCCTTAGGGACATAAGTTGAAAATACAAGTTGAAAAAGTAGTTTTATTATTTTATTATTTTTAATCTTTTTACTTTTTACTCCAAAATTGGTGAATCATCCCCCATGGTTGAAATCATCATCTTGAATCCTATTGGTTATTATAAAGTTTATTTTGGCTGTACATTTTTCTTAGGATGCCCATTTTAGACCTCAAAATTCACCTAATGAAAATATTTTTCTAATTTCCTCGAAATCTTATTTCTAATTTTCGATTGCCTCAGTAAGTTTTGATGGGACATAATACACATGGTGGAGAGAATTTTATTTTGGGTATTTGTCAGTGCCTCACAATTCATTTAAAAAAAAAAAACTAATTTTGTGAATGCCCATTTCATCGATGACTACTCTAACATTGACATTGTTCTGCTATTACTCTGCCTAATGATGTCAAAACTTACACGGTTGCAAGTCCTTTATGTAGGTGAGGGATAGGAGGATGGGGGGAATGAATAGTTCTCTAATTAATTATTATTATATGTGTGGTTGCAGGTCCTTTGCATAGGTGAGGGGGGCTGAACAAATCTCTAATTAATTAGTATTATTAGTGCAGATATTTCACTGTGCAAAGGAAGCTTCCTCTGCATAGTGGAAGCTTGCTCCATGCAGTGAAAGCTCTGCACAAGGAAAGCTCCACACAATGTTGATATTTGCACCTTTGACTATGGACTATGAAAAATTATGCTTGTTTCGATAATGTTTGATAGTAAGCCTTAAAGAGAATACATCTTTGTGTTGAAGGTGTGAACAACTTTCACAACTGTTTACAAAATATCACATAGATCCAATGAAGACATGGGAGAAAACGCATTCACTAAATCTGGAAAGTTGATGAAGTTGGCCTTACCTTTCATCATAGAGAAAGCTATGTCATGGGATAGAGTTGTCATGTGTACAATAATTGGCTAGCTCGGCTTGGGAATTCTAGTATAAACCACATAGGAGAAGAGAAATTTAACATATGCATGGGGCAGGGACTATGTTTCTTTTCATTCCATTGACATTGACTATCGCACCAACAATTACAATAAATATAATAGATAGCACCATCCACTTTTAGATGTCATGATATACCTTTAAGCTTAAGTGTTTCTAACATATCCATAACACCTCTCTCATGAGCCCAACATGTGTTCTTGGTTTGGTGTTTCTCATGTGTGCTCGCCAGGGTTCTTATATATTTGTGATATCAATAAATCATCTTGTGAATAGAGCCATCAACTAAACATCAAAGGAGCCTTCACATTTGAAAAATAATGTAAGGTTGATAAGTGTATAAATAAAAAAATATGTGATAAAAGCGTGACACTCATAGAGCTTTGGCCGCATAAACTACTAATTAATGTTCATTTGTGGATCCTCATCTTTTGTCTCTCTATAATTTACATTGGCCTTACGCATATAATGACAAAAATAATTTTTGCTTTTAATGAGGTTCTCTAGATGGAGTGCTTGATCGATCTGAATATACTCCATTAACTATAATATCTTAGTGACGAGCCCCAAAATATTTCATGTAAAAGGTGGATACAATCTTCGTTTCACAAATAACCACTCATAATCAAAATCAAAATCCAATGGGAAATTGAGCATGTTTGGCTCCCGTGGGAGTGGTTTTTAAGGGCAGTTTGTTGCTAAGGGCTATACTTGACCTTCTAGGAAATTATCATAGCACGAGCATCTGAAAAGTACAACCAAAGATATGGCTACACCACGATTGTATTCGTTGCTAGGGAGGTGTTGTACTATTCAACAAACCCCATTTTAATATATTATAAATTTCGTATGAAATTTATTATATTAAAATAGGGAACCTTTAGTTTTGGAAAATCAACATAAAAATTGTTAATAAAGAACTATAACCAAAGTTTAATACTTAGGCTTTTTAATTAAAACCCAAATATTAAACCTTGATTATCCAAAAAAAACCAAATTTTAATCGCCTCCGAAACCAAAACTATACTTAGGCTTCAAAAAGCTTAAGTATTAAAAAATATGGGTTATTTAATCAAAAAACAAAATAGTCAGAGTTTTTTAATTCCCAAAGGTTTTATCTTTATAAACTCGGACTCATTCAAATCGCACATCACAAAGTTTCTAAAAGCAAAGAATTCCCTACAAACTCTGACTTATCTAAAGGCTAAGACTCTCCCACATTGCAAATAAACAAAGTTCCATACGGAAAGGACCCCTTCACCAACTCCATTGCGATTGTGGTATAAACCAAAACCGTGGGGATTATTCAATACAATTCATAAAATCCTGTGTCCATGACTATCATGAAAGTTCCAGAAAACCTAAGCCTTAACCTTATCTAACTACGATTGCGATTAGGCCCAGACCTGACGGGAAGATCAACTAAGACTCATTCAAATCTCGCGTCTGCGACTATCGCAAATATCCAAAGTCCATGCCCCATTACCTTCACCGAATTGCGATTGTAATTAGGCCAATCGATCACAAACTGCAATCAAGCCTAAACCCGACAGGAAAATCAATTGCAGTCTATAAAACCCAGTGTTCACGCAATCGCAAAGTTCCAAGAGTCATGCCACATGCCAATGCCGATTACGATATGATGCCTCATGTCGATGTAGGCCCATACAGAAATTACCTGCATACGAATTCTAAAAAACACAGAAAATAAACAATGTGAGAGCATAACACATAAACACAGAGGTTTTCCCTTGGATCCCAAAACCGAGACTACCAGCTTGATTTTTCATTATGTTCCTTTCAATGTTACAATACATATTTATACATGTTGAAGCATCTAATACCATGGACCGAAAACCGTCACATCCAAAACCATGTGCGAAAAACATGCACAAAACCATAGGTAGGTCCGCCCAACCTAATATAGGTCCAAAAACAAAATTTTCTAGGGCGCCGCTCTGAACCCCATAGAGTGGGGTCACCTGCACCCCTCAAACCCCATGTGACCCCCCCCCCATGCTATGCAATTGCGCAATGAAGGGGGGCTTCCCCCCTTCTAACCCCCTGGTTAACTATGTGGGCTAGTCGTGGAAAGAATATAACACAACCCAACAGCCGATTGCGATATGACGTTAGTAGTGACATAAAATCCCACGTCACTTGTGACGTCATAATCCATGTCAGTTGCCATGGCATCACCATGTCATATCATGACGTCGCTGCCACGCCACCCTGGGACTTCGCAATCACAATTTTAAAAGGGACACAACTTATAAAAAATTGTTCACTTGAGCCGATTTGTGATTGCGATTAGGCCACCTTGACTCGACACGATATTTAAATGGATATGAATGATTTCGCATTTGCAACTTTCATAATATTTCCCATACCTTTGCCTCTGCTCCGAACACCGATTGCGATATAAAAGCCAACATGCCTTGGTTTAATAAACGGCTCAAATATGCCTAGATAAATGGTGGAGAAGACTTTAGACCCCCTTATGCTGATTTTAAGTTCCTCAAGGGGCGGTCTGAAAACCAATTTTTTTTCCAAGCCCTATATCCACGTGCCACTCCTTTGTTCTTTCGCACCCCCCTTTTCACAAACCACTTACCACTTCCGACCCCCTCCAAAAAAAAATGTTAGTCATCCACCTTTCCGCGATTGCGATTGCGATATAAAGTACTCCCAATCTCCAACCGATTGCAATTATTCTAAGTCTACCCCCGGTCTAAAATCGATTTGCGATAAGCTCGTAAAGTCCACCTCTCTTACCCTAGATCTCACCTCGCATTCCTCTCCATGACGTTTGTGTCGGGAATTATTACGCTCTACATTTTTCTTGATTTCCTGCAAAAGTGATTTGTTTCAAATGAAATTCTCTTATCAGTGTAATTTATTTATATATTATCGATCCCTTCTTTCCATGTTCAGGTTCATGGCAGGAGAAGACAATTGTGTTGATAAGTGGCAGTTCAGTTCAAACAGATGGACAAACAAAGCAATGAAGACAACAAATCAAATTTAGAAATTTCTACCAAATACTATTTTCCTTTAAGCATTGTTGAATGGATCGGTTTAAATACCCTCAACGCTCTAAACAATAGATTTAGTTGTTTTCTGTTATTTAAGCTTGCCTGTTTTATGAAATAAGGGTCTAAAATTTTATGAAGAAAGGCTTATGAAAGCTCACACTATTGTACTTTCACACTTTTCTCAATAGAATGACTAGAACATTATTTTAGGAATTTTCATAAAGAATTTTGAGAAGTTGCACTATTGTACTCCTAGAATCATCTTTGTGAGAAAGAATAAACTGCTGCTATTTCTTTTATGAGCCGAGTAATGTGCATCTGGTATTTCTATCTTTGTGCCTCTGTTTTGTTCATAAATAAATAGTAAATTTATCTTTTCAAATTCCTTATTACATGGTATTTCTACTTTTCTCTGCAATTCACGCATTCTTGAAGGCACTATTGTATAAAGGATTTAGATTTATAAGTTAAAGGAGAAAAATCAGATCTGAGGGATTATTGAGGATTTTTATTTTGCACTCTGAATTATGTTTTGATGGGAAAAGTTTATACTATTACAACTCTAGTCTTTAAAAGCATAAGTTCAAGCATTGTAAAAGACTGGTGGAGACCAGAGCAAGAGAAATGCATTAAATAAATTGGTATTGTTAATACTTATTTTTTAAATTCTAGTTTAATTTTATAATGACATTAATGTGCCATTTTCTTCATATTTGTGCACTATTGTCGATATGAGTAATTTGTATCAATCATATGTTATTATTTATCTCTGCTCTTATGTGTTGAATTCTTATTTCTGAGTAACTATTTACTCACAAATCTGTCTTTTAATACCAATTTAACAAATAATGATATGCTGTGAACTATTTCCTCATATTCTTGCTTAATTATTCGAAATGTTTATTTAACAATCAATATAATTTTATGAACTACTTCCTAAATGTTATTGGTTGATTATTTCAATTAAGAGGCCTCTCAATAGAATGTATTTTCGTATTCACAATGTCAATTAATTGAATTACTTTTTTAGCTTGATATTCATTATAAGCCAGACATTTAAATCAAAATCATTTAAATATCTTTCTCTCAGTTGGGTTAGATCTTTATCTGCCTAATTGAGATAGGATTAGGATTTAGTTCCTTTTTCTTACATTTTAGAATTAGTTTGCATTTAGATTAATTCTACATTCCTAGAAGTCCTCTTTTGAGGAAAAAATTTAGATTGGTTTGGTTGTTCCACAAAAACAACTTAAGGATCATTCTTCTTGCCTTATCAGCCTGAAGAATTGATCTGTTGGACCTAGCTATTGGTAGTTAAAGATATATTGTAAAACCAATAGTAATTGGGAAATGGTAACTGGACCTAGTTTAACCAGTCGGAGCCACTATTCCAAACGGAAAAGGACATGCTTTAAGGTCTGGACTGGGTGGTTATCCCCCATGTTGGTGTAGCGATTTTCAAGGCATCAATAGGATGGTAGCACCACCCACTATTCCCTACTTACCTTCTGGTAATACAACTATTATCTACATTTTATACCTACCTCATTAACGTGAATCCCTCTGATTACTATCAATAACTGTACGAAATTGGACCATGATATTCCATCTGGAGAAGACCAGTACAATACTGATTAGTCTTCCAAGTTTCTCCCTTCTTACCGATGTCAGTACCATCGAGGAGGACAGTCTAATATGTCTTGAAACTCCTTCTTAGGCGCCCCAAATATCTGGGGAAATAGAATCCGTCTTTGTTATTTTCATCAAGTTTTGACAGGTGTAATGTGAGCAATAAAATGCTGGGAAGGTCAATGATAAGCTTAGGCAGGTCAAACTGAAAAAAATTATATGGTCATTTCAATGTGTTGTATCAACCATTATATCAAAAACAGAAATTTATCAAATATGCCTCTATGGTTTCGTAAGTTCAATTCAAAATCATACAAGTGTTGTCTATGATTCCTCACCTTTCGATACACATTATCTTACTTAGTAATAAGACCATGAGATTCATTTGCAGATTAAGATTGAGACCCCCTATGCAGGTTATGTTGTTCGTCACTCTTTAAAACATTTTCTTAAGACTTACATCTTGAAAGGAGGTTTAGGGCATTCTAAACCTTATTCAATATAATACTACATACCTCTTAAATTAATAACGGATCAATGTCCTTTGATAGGATATTTGGGTGCAAAAGATTGTTGTGTGGAAGTTCAATGTGTGGACGTCTTCACAATGAGTTGAACTTCCACATGATAATCTTCCTCACAATTATATTCCACACAATTAAGGGGAGCCAGATGAAGCTGACACTACAACCATAAAGACATTTATCACAACCACTAATGAAACATTTACACATTTAGCATTTTGTAATGTGTGCAGTTAATACCAAGGAAATAATATTTTTTAGTTTCCTAGCAGAAGCATCTAATAACAATCCCTCTAATATTAAAAAGGTGGATCTCACAACTGTTGTATGGGGAATATTAATGTCATATCTAGTTAAAGATAAAAGTCAACTATTAATCATTAGATGTGCTCTACATGGCATCTTTGACTCATGTTGTATAGTGCATGCTTGAACAACAATGAGAAACTAAATGGAACGACAAAGAGCATGAATAATGATAGGATGTAGGAGCTAGGATAGATGGTTGGAACCTCTGGCATCAACAAACTCGTGAGACCTTTAAACAATATCTTAGTCATCGATAGTAAATAGAGCAAGGAAGAGATGTGAATCAAGATTTAATAATAATAGTAATTATTATTAGTGAGGGAATGTTGGAATCACACATCTGTGTGCCTAGGGAATGGGAAGACACTAAGGCGAACTATACAGTGCGTGATAGTTGTACAGAGTCCAGCCTAGTAAGCGTGATGTGACATGCTTCATGTCGTGACACATTGTTTTGGATTTTAAAAAACCTATAAGATTCCCATTTTTCCCACCACACTTGGAGGACGGACCATTTATGCACGTCCTTTTGCCAACATGAACATTTATTTAGTGAAGGATAGCGTAGAAACTAGTGATGGTAGAGGCGCATTTTTTACCATAATATGTGTGGAAGATGCTGTCATGGACACTGAGGTTTGCACAATTTTGGGGCTTTCCATTTTCGAGTCTTAACGTTCTTAACAGGTTTTATATCTCCACTCAATAGATATGGTTAGACTCAACAATATCGGTGTTGAGATGTTATTTCCCTTGTGCAAATAAGTTGATTGTGTGGGAGTGCGGAGAAAACACATTTCTCCGCACTCATGCACAATCAACTTATCTGCACTCAAAAATAACAATAAAGATTGTAGTCATGTATTCTGGCAATCTTTATCTATCAATTATCGTACCACCACTAATTTGTAATTTCATGGAGTCAATCCTAGAAACATCATAGGCACTTCATACAGATCTCTCTTTATCATCTCTAACAACCATGAGAGCTGTAAACAGACTAATAAATTTCTCCTCCTACAACTAAAGGAATCTCTAAGATTTTAACATATGAAAACTAATTTCTTGGAATAATCGTTGGCCTTCACAAATAAGTATCCATCAGCCATGGACTTTCCAAATGGTGGGGATTCCATGTTTGGAGCCACCAATATGTCATTCCCATTAAACCTTCTAAAACTTCATTGACTACTCATACCTCTTCTCATTCTTGATGATGATAGTTTGGGACTGCCTAATTTGCCTCTTCCAATAGTATAATGTTTGAACATCATTTCTTCTTTTCCTTCTTTTACCTCAAACTTGGGCTTCAATGTGACATAGTACCGAGACTTAGGTCTCACTTTATTTCTTATGTTCCATGCCTCCTAAGGTTTTGCAATTTTAACCTAGCCTAAAAGACTAGTCTCTTTTTCCTTAAAAGTGCATCTAGAGTTTTCTGCTTTGTATTTACAATTAATTTTATCTTAAAGATCTTTAACACCTACCATGTATTGCAATGACTCTTGGAATTTGATGTTGGACAATTTGCATTGCTTGGATGGATGGTGGTAGTAAATGTGTTGGCATTGATGACAATGGTCATGATGGGAGATGTGTTGGAAAAGTTGGCATTGCCAGATTGCTAGTGACAACAAATATGTTGGCATTGATGACAATAGTCATGCTGGTAGATGTGTTCGAAAAGTTGGCATTGCTAGATTGTTAGTGACAAAAAAAGTGATGGAATTGATGTCAACTAGACTAGCATCGATGTATGTGCTAGCATGATGTTAGGCAAGACAACATCGATGTCCACTAGGCTAGCTGTGATAGAAGCAGGTGCTAGCATTTATGTGCTTGGTGTATTAAGCTCGGGGGGAGTCCCATGGTTGTTTCAGTGCTCTGTAGAGAATCATCATAGTAGTAGGCCTATTGAAAAAGCCATAAAAAGATTAATGTGCTAGTTGGGGAGTCCAAGATTATAGGCATAAGAATAAGAGTCAAGGTGCAAAGAATGGTAGAGAGTTTGCAACCATGTTTTAGGTAGAAAATGGGCTCAAGGACTACATCAGAACTTTTCCACTAGAAGTTTCTTTGAAAAATATTTCCAATGGTATGTGGAAGTCTATAAATGGATATCGGGAACAAAAGTTATTGATCACCAAAGTAAGGATCTTGAAGTCCTTAGAAGCAGGCCAAATTTTCAGAACTTTGGAACTTCGGAGGGTCAGAGTCTCGAGATATCTCAAGGTTAGAATATCAAACACAGGCTAAATATCGGAACCCTAAATTTCAAAACTTCGTAACTTTAGAGGGTCGGAGTCTCAGGACGTCGGAGGGCCATAATCTTTGGACGTCGAAAGGTCAGAATATTGGAACCCCAAATTTTGAAACCTTGGAGCCTCATAACTTCTTATTAATGAATTCTTTTAAAAGTGTAGAGGGTTGTGGGGATCAGGGATTTACAAAGGAAATCATTTGCAAAACCAAGGATCGAGGGACCCTTTCTCTCTCCTCCGACATGACACATGGAAGCATTTTATTGGCCCTCAGGAGCTGACGGTGGAAGATGACATCAACATGACATGGCTATATGGAGGACATGTGACAGTTAGATTCAAAATTATTGAGTTTCCTAATGGGGCAAAACCTGGTGACACATGTCACCACTAAGTAGACGCCATGTGGGGTTGATAACAAGAGCATGATGTCATGTTGGAAGTATATTTTGGAGGTTGGAGATTTCGTAACTTCTATATAATTTCACTTTGAGAAAGTTGTGATACCAAGGAGATTCCAATGTTGTTGGCATTCGGTCATGGAGTCCAAAGAACCAAGGGCGTAGAGAAAAAGTACAAGGAGATAGACCCCATACATGATCTTGAAGGGCTTAACACCTAAATGTTATGGAGATGCCACGTGGGGTTGATGAAAAGAGCATGATTTCACCCTAGAAATATATTTTGGAGGTCAGAGATTTTGTAACTTCTCTATAATTTCACTTTGAGCAAGTTCTGATACCAGGAAGCTTTCGATGTTGTTAGTGTATAGTCGTGGAGCCCAAAGAACCAAGGGTGTAGGGTAAAAACACAAGGAGATAGTCCCCCAGCAAGATCCTGAAGGGGGGCTTATCACCTAAGTGGTATGTCACTGGTCACAGCACCTGGTCCTATGGTGGAAAAAAATCCGAGGCAAAGAAATAGGGGCTAAAGGCCAGACTCAAAATATCGCGATCTCGTAATATCCTGGAACATAGTCACCTTAATAAAGTTACAAGATGTGGGGTTGTGAGATTGCAACACAGAGGTGTATGAAGGATGAATGAGTCGGAAGCTAAGAGTAATTGTGCACAAAAGAGTTGGCCATTGGAATAAATAATGACTGTCAAGGTCCTTGAGTCAAGGGTGAAGAGGACCACAATCTTCAGAGAAGAGTATTAGGCCTGTATTGAGTTGAAATAAGCTACCTTTGATCTCTCATTCATGCTTCGTTGAATTAAATGAAGATCGGATCCTCTAGGATAGGAGATTTGTTCACATAAAGGACAAGAGCCTTATTGGAGTGTGCAGGTTGATTGAGGCTTTATGACTTAGCATGGGAACACTCAAGTGTTCATTCTCATGTTTAATGCAACAACAAGGAGTGAGAGAACAGATCCCATTGTCAGTGGTTAATGAGGTTGTAGTGCCTATGTATTAGATGCAACAATAGGAAGGAGTGCTAAGTGCAGAAGTACACTTGGGTAGCTATGTGGAGATCTTTATGGGTGTGTGTGTGCTACTAAGGAGATACAAATTCCACCAGTGCTACATAGAGAGGATGAGAGTGCCTATGTAGAGGAAAGAGACCCAGAGAGAGCTTGTGTTGTTGTGTGAGTGGTCGAGAGAGCTTGCAGAGTAGAAGGGGCCGAGTGCTGAATGTATCCTATTAAGAGCAGATGGTCGAGAATAGTATGATGTTGTGTCATGGAAAGAGTGTTTGGAGAGTTGTGACGAGTGAATATTGTTGAGCAGAACAATGGGATACTACAGAGTGAGCATAGGACATAGAATGTTGCGTGGGCCAAGGGTTGAGGAGAGCAAATATATAAAAATAAGCAGAGAGGCTGTTAATTACAGTGAGAAGTGAGTTATCTTTCGATTATGGGTTGGACTACATAAAAGAAGTTAGTGCTTCCATCTCTAGTGGGTGTATGAGAAGGATTAGGGGTTAGTGCCTCCTACATGTTGGTGCTTGCATAAATCCAAGGAGCTACAAGTTGGTGCTTGCAATAAATCCATGAAGTTGGTGCTTTAGATGGTGCTTTTGGTAGGCTGATCAAGTGTCTGCAAAAGGAGGGAGTTGTTGCTTCCTGCTAGTGGGTGTTAGAAAATAATCAAATGGAGTTGGTGCTTCCTGTGAGTGGTGGCTCACAAACAGATTGATGTAATAGAGTAGGTGCTCTCATTTTTACATCAATAACAACAACAATATTTGGTGGTTTTTTCCTGGAAGGGTTTCCACATTAAACCTTCATGTCTCATTTGTTTGTTGCTCATGATGTGTATGCTTGTATTGGTTGACATGGTTGTTGTTATGGTTTGTTAATGGTTTCTCTCATAAAATGGATGCCAAGTTTGAATGAGTAAAGATAAATTTACATAAAAATTTAAATTAGCCTTAATATTGATTCATCCCCCCTCTTAGTATTAACATTATTTCCAACAATTGGTATTAGAGCCAATTTCCTTTAGGAACAATTTAATCAATCGAAGGTATATCAAAGGGAAACAATGATTAATCAAGGTTGGCTAACAATAGAAGGAGTTCCATTTTTAAATGGATTAGAGTATGTACTCTGGAAGGTTAGAATGGAAGCCTATTTAATGGAATTGGATGTTGATGTATGGTGCTCCTTATTGAATGGAGAAAAGAGTGAGTAAAATGAAGAAGCCAAGGAAATCATCATGAAAGGGCTATCTAAACCAGATGTTAAGGAAGTAAGGCACTGTGAGACAACAAAGGAAATCCTAGAAAAATTTCAATGTATGTATGGAGAAGATTTCAATGTGGCTCAAGATAAGGCTGAAGAACTTTGCTTGCTGAACTAGTGAACCAGAATATGTAGTTGCTAGTGATAAGAAGAAAAGGAAGAAAAAGGAGAAGGCATCTAAAAGGAAAGATGCTCAAAATATTGAAGATATTTCTTCCTGTGAGAAAACTATTAATCTTCACTCCAAGGATGGTGAAGAAGAAGACCTGGATGAGAGGCCATGTGACTCAAAAGGTAAGTTATTTCTTTGTGATAAATGTAAAGAAATAGGTCACTCATTATCTAGATGTTCATGTGAATCACTTGAGGATAGAGATAGCCATGCATCTAGTAGTAGTAATGAATATATACCTACTTTAGTAGCAATAGCAAAAGAGGGATCCTCTAAAGAAGAAGAGGGATCCCAAGTGTGCTCATCCATAGGAGAAAATAAGAGTACCCCTAGTAGTGATGAAGAAGGGATACCCCTTAGACCTGTGGAAGACTCCATGGACACATAGATGGTTTTAGATCTCTGTGGTGGCTCATCCAACACCTCTGATAGTGAAGAAAAGGATCTAGATGAAAGGATCTATTTGAGGAAGAAGTTGATATTCACTCTAAAATATATAAAGGAGCTATCAAAAGAAAATCTCAAGCAAAAGGAGCAGTTGCACGAGTATGATCTTGATAATGATAAGTTGAGCAAAAGAATAGTTGATTTAAATGCTCAACAAGAAGAGGCTAGAAGATTGAATGGAAGTCTAACCATTCAATTAGATGAAAGATAATCTCACTATGAGAGACTACAAGGTTAAGTAGTCTCATTGAGACATGAGTTAGAAAAGTCAAATAAAGAGTTGTTTCAATAACAGAAGCTTGAGGAAAGCACAAAGGCTTTGAATGAGATGCTTGTTAAGAAGAGATCCCCTCTTATCAAAGCTAGTTTGGGTTTCAATGAAAAACTAAGCTCCAAGATTGCGAAGGCTAAAGGGTCAACCTCCTAGGTAAAGGCAATTCCAGGTTCCAACAACAGAAAAGGGGCAGAATTTTTTGGGTAGCAACGGAAAGGGAAGATAAGGCATCAACAAAATGGTATGAAGCAACAACAAGTAGAGAAGTAGAGGAGAACCAAGAAACAACAAGGAAGAATGTAAGGAATTAATGCAAACTACCATGGAAGGCACATGAAAAACCAACAGAGGTCCTTTCCCATTCAAGGAAAAAGCTCTCAAAGAAAAGGTTTCTTCAGTGCTAAAAATCCCTTTATGGGTTTTGTTTTTCTTGCAATAATTTTGGACATAAAGCCATAGACTGTATATGACATGCAATAAAACAAGACGTGTTGGGTAGCAACAACTAAGAATGTGAAAAGTAGACAGGAAAAGGCATAATTAGAGTAGTAGAGGTCGTGAAAAGAATGTTGGCATATATGGTAATTTATCTGCCCCATTGTTAAGCCATATTGAATGCTACAACTATGGTAACTTTGGTAATGAGGTAGCACGCTACAGATATAATAGAATAAATCTCATTTCACATATGATGCAACAAAATGAAGCAAGTTGTCCATTGAGGATGAGAAGAAATAGTGGAATAGAGGAATACAAGTTCAGTTCTCAGTGTCAAAAGAGAAATATGAAAAGAGGAGGATGAAATCAAAGGAAAACCATAATGAATGATCCTCTTACTCTTGTAGTAGACCCCTTTGTAAGGTAGAAAGGCATCAAGAAGACTTCGGTTATGAAAGAGGACTTGAAGGAGAAGTTTCCTCTAGCCATGTGTAACCAAAAGAAATCCAAAACATGGGAAAAGAAGCAGCTTGAGGGTAATGCTTTTGTTTGGACTCCGCCAAAGAAGGTTTGTAAGAAGAAAGAGAAAAGTCTGCTCAATGGGAGAAAATACTCTGTTTCTCTTCAATGATAGAAGAGAATGGCCTCAAGAGAGGCTGAATAAGTCAGATGCAAAAAGTTAGAAGGAATAGACAGAGAGGTGCATCTGATTGTTGAAGGTATGGTTGTGTCCCCTTGTTGATTACAGGAATAGATTGGTTTATCTTCAAGTATATCAACATTATGAGAAATAGGAAAGAGAAACCAACATGGTTTCAGGGGGAGTACACAACAATATTTTATGTTGTGAAAAGAAGATGAGTTGCAACAGAAGTGTGGAATGAAGAGGCCCACATTTAATTTAGGTCCACAAGATCAGTCCCCACGCAGAGACAAGGAAACAGATGTAGGAGATCAAAGAGCATTGGATCTATGGCAGTTTCTTTGATAGTAGTAGAAGGAAACAATTGTTTGCTTCAGGAAGAAATATTGCACAAGGAATGAAAGGTTTGCATCTTGGGTGAAATACCCTTATTTCATTTAAGATTGTGAATTTGATTTTTCCTAGTAGTCTTATGTTCATAAAGCACAATGGGTATAATATTTCAATGTCCCTTAGTCTTCAGTTGGTATCGTTATGTCAATTGATGGTCTGGGTTTGTATGGAGTAGCCTTTTTATGTAAGTGGACATTTCTTTTTGAGAAAGAGATATAAGAGGTTACCTAGTATAGCATCCAATTTGTATCAATTTGTTGGTGCAATTGGTATTATTTAAGCAACAGTCCCTATTGTAGAAGTATGATCTCAAGGGGAGAAGTGTTTAAGATGCTCAAGAGAAGTAAACATTGTTTCGAAAACAACAACAATAGCGAAGATAAATCTTAATGCATCACTAATGGGTGGTAATTATAGCAACAACAATACCATGATAAATTTTGATTGGTATCAATTTCTTTTTAATTGGTACAAAATATGCATTGGCATAGAGAGTATTCAGTTGACAGCCATAAGGTGTCAAAAACTGGAGGCATTCAAAGCGGAGGAAGTGTATGTTTAGCAGGAGCATGTCACGTATGTCTAGATTATAGAGAAGAAACAACTATCGGTCCTTGAAGAGAATTCTACAGAGCATAATGCACAATAACAACTAGACCCTCAGTCATTGACAGTCGATGATTGCATGGGGAAGAAGAAGAAAATTGTATCCCTTTTCCATTGATGTCAAAGGGGGGAGAAGCTTATTAGAGAGCAAGTTGTGATGGCCCAAGAAGAGGAAAGAAGGCAATTAGTGGCTCATGCACGAAGATGTGTGGAAGCATCGTGAGGATTAACCATCAATGTGGAGAAGTGATGAGGTGTTGTCATCAATGCCAAAGGGGTAGGTTGTTGGATGGTTTCCATTGCCTAGATAGTTGTTGGTAGCAAATGTGTTGGCATTGATGACAACAATCATGCTGGGAGATGTGTTGGAAAATTTGGCAATGTCAGATTGCTAGTGACAACAAAAGTGTTGGCATTGATGTCAACCAGACTAGCATGGATGTATGTGCTAGCATGATGTTATAAAAGAAAACATTGATGTCTACTAGGCTAGTTGTGATAGCAGCAGATACTAGCATTGATGTACTTGGTGTATCAAGCTCAGGGGGAGTCCCATGGTTGCTGCAGTGCTCTGTAGAGAATCATCATAGTAGCAAGCCTATTGGAAAATCCATAAAAATATGACCGTGTTGGCCAGTTTGTTTAGGGTTCCAGGCACAAGAAGAAGAGTCAAAGTGCAAAGAATGGCATAGAGTTTGCAGTTGTGTTTTAGGTAGAAAATGGACTCAAGGACAAAATCAGACCTTCTCCACTGGAAATTTCTTTGAAAATGATTTCAATGGTATGTGGAAGTCCATAAATGGATCTTGGTATCAAAAGTTATTGATAACCGAAGAAAGGATCTTGAAGTCCTTAGGATCTGGTCAAATTTTAGAACCTCGGTACTAGGGAAGCATGCCAAATATCAAAACCCTGAATTTTGGAACTTCAGAACTTCATAGGGTTGGAGTCTCAAGACCTCAGAGGGTCAAAATATCAGGATGTAAAAAGGTTAGAATATTGGAAGTAGGCCGAATATCGAAACCTCAAATTTCGAAACTTCGGAACTTCAGAGGGTCAGAATTTCAGGACCTCAGAGGGTCAGAATCTCAGGACGTTAGAAGGTCAAAATATCAAAACCCTAAGTTTCAGAACCTCAGAACCCTATAACTTCTTATTAAAGAATTCTTTTAAAAGTTTGAAGGGTTGTAGGGAGCAGGGATTTATAAAGGAAATCGTTTGCAAAACCAAGGATCGGGGGATCCTTTTTCTCTCCTCAGACATGACACGTGACAACAATTGATTGGTCCTCATGAGATGATGATGGCAGATGACATCATCATGCCATGGTTGTAGAAATGACACGTGGTAGTCAGATTCAACATTATTGAGTGGCCTAATGGGGAAAATCCTGGTGACACGTGTCACCAAGAAGGAGAGACCACGTGGGGTTGATGATAAGAGCATGATGTCACCCTGGAAGTATATTTCAGAGGTCGGAGATTTCATAACTTCTATATAATTGCACTTTGAGAAAGTTTTGATACTAGATAACTTCCGATGTTGTCGGAATTTGGTCGTGGAGCCCAAAGAACTAAGGGCGTAGAGGAAAAACACAAGGAGATAGGTCCCCGATAGGATCCTGAAGGGATTAGTACCTAAGTACGTTGGAGACATCATGTGGGGTTGATGAAAAGAGCATTATGTCACCCTAGAATTATATTTCGAAGGTTGGAGATTTTGTAACTTATCTATAATTTCACTTGGAGAAAGTTTCGATACTAGGGAGCTTCCATTGTTGTTGGTGTTTGGTCGAGGAGCCCAAAGAACCAAGGGTGTAGAGAAAAAACACAAGGAGATAGACCCGCAAGAGGATCCTGAAGGGCTTAGCAACTACATGCTATGTTTCCAGTCATAACACTTAGTCCTATGTTGGAAAAACAATAAGATGTGAAGCAAAAGGGGCTAAAGGCCAAGCTCAAAATCTCGCGATCTCGTAATATCCTGGAACATAGTCACCTTAATAAAGTTATGATATGTGGGGCTCCAGGATTGTAACACAGAGGTGTATGAAGGATGAATGAGTCGGAAACTAAGAGTAACTGTGCACAGAAGAGTTAGTCAATGGAATAAACAACAACTATAAATATCACTGACTCAAGGGCGATGAGGACCAAGATCTTCATAGAAGAGTGTTGAGCCTGCCTTGAGTTGAAATAGGCTACCTATGATCTCCCATGCATGCTTCATTGAATTAAATGAAGATCAGATCCTCTCGGATAGGAGATTTGTTCAAAAAAAGGACAATGGCCTTGTTGGAGTGTGGAGGTTAACTTAGTATTTATGACTCAGCATGGGAACACTCAGGTGTTCATCCTCATGTTTAATGCAACAACAATGAGTGAGAGAAAAAAGCCCATTCTCAGCGGTTAACGAGGTTGCAATGCCTATGTATCAGATGCAAGAGTAAGAAGGAGTGCTAAGTGTAGAAGTACACTTAGGCAACATGAATGATGAAATGATGGCTGACAAAGACAAGATCGATCACTATGTTTTAGTAAAACGAAACCTAGGATTGCAGTTGAGCAACTTCGAGAAGAAACATCGTTTCCAGTGAGTTGTGTGGAGCGCTCTGTGGGTGTGTCTACGCTGCTGAGGAGAGGCAAAGTCCATAAGTGTTGCAGAGATAGGTTCAGAGTTATTATGTAGAGGAAAGATACCCCAAAATAGCTTGTGATACTGTGTGAGAGATTGAGAGAGCCTATGGAATAGAAGAGGCTGAGTGTATGTTATTGAGAGCAAGGGGTCAAGAATAATATGATGTTGTGTTGTGGATAGAGTGCTGAGAGAGAAGTGATGAGTGACTATTGTTGAGCAGAATAGTGGGTTGTTGTAGAGTGATCAAAGGACAGAGAATGTTGTTAGGCTCAGGGTTGAGGAGAACAAAGAATTGAAAACAGATAGAGGTTGCCAATTAAAGTGAGCAGTAAGTTATCTTTTGAGTGTGGGTTGGAGCTTGCATACAAGAAGTTGGTGCTTCCATCTCTAGTGGGTGTTTGAGAGGGCTTGGGGGTTGGTGCTTCTTGCAAGTTGGTGCTTGCATAAATCCAAGGAGGTGTAAGTTGGTGCTTGCAAAAAATCCATGAAGTGAAGGCTTCTGGTAGTCTGATTAGGTGTCTGCAAAAGGAGGGAATTGGTGCTTCCTGCTAGTGGGTACTAGAAAATAATTAAAGGGAGTTGGTGCTTCCTGTGAGTGGTGACTCACAAACATATTGATGTAATAGATTAGGTGCTCCCAATTTTACATCAATAACAACATCAAGCTTTGGTGGTTTTTTCCTCGAAGGGTTTCCATGTTAAACCTTTGTGTCTCATTTGTTTGCTTCTCATGATGTGTATGGTTGTATTGGTTGACATGACTATTTGTTATGGTTTGTTAATGGTTACTCTCATATAATGGATGCCAAGTTTGAATCAGTAAAGATAAATTGACGTAAAAGTTTAAATTAGCCTTAATACTAATGCAACCCCCCCGAGTATCAACATTGTTTCCAACATTTGACATGTTGTATGAGGGTTTCCCTATCCAAAACCACATTGGACGAGTGGATACGAAACCCACCCGTTAATAGTTACAACAGTGGCATAAAAATTTTAAACCTATCAAATCGATGAATCAATGTTTAACTAAGGTAAGGACTAGCAATAAATTTTAATGGTTAAAGTTTCTCATTGTGCGGAGTGCAAAGATTTGCACTCAACATTTGGGAAAAATTTTAAATTTTGTTAAACTAGAAACCAACAGCTTGTAGTTGTCCATGCCTACCTTTCTTGGAAGTTAGAAAATCTATTTCGCGGTGCATGCTAGTCAAAGATGGTGAGTGGTTGTTCATTTACCTTTGAAAATATGCACAATTAATATTCAACAAGGGTATCACAAAAATTGAAGGCAAATAGGGGGAAAAATGAATGATAGAGTTGTTTAAGGTCTAGGACATGCCTTTATATAATAATGGTCCCTACAAAGAATACAAACAATGCAGAGGATAACTCATTGTGTGGAGGAAGGTTATTTTGTGGGAGTGTAGAGAAGTGCGAAAGCTCCACACTTCTCCGCACTTCTACACAATGAGCTTCCTCCACACTGTATGATGAATTATTGTTAATTTAGTAATGCATACAACTTTAATCTTATTTTTTTAATGAGGTGTTATCTTTTAGCAATATATAACTTCCTTTTATTTTACTTCGGTCAATTTGACTTTTCTTATTGTAAGAAAATATTAACCATCTTTTAAAACAAATAATACTTATGACATACCTTTATATACTAGTGGTCCCTACAAAGCATATAAGGAATGCAAAGGATAGCAGTGCAAAGGATAGCTCATTTTGTGAAGGAAGCTTATTGTGCGGGAGTGCAGAAAAGTGTAGAAGCTCCACACTTCTTTGCACTTCCACACAATGAGCTTCCTCCGCACTATATGACCAATTATTATTAATGTAATATTGCATACAACTTTAACTCTATTTGTTTTTAATGAAGTGTTGTGTTTTAGCAATAAATAACTTCATTTTATTTTATTTCAGTGGATTTCCCTTTTCGTATTTTAATAAAACATTAACCATCTTAGTTAAAACAAATAATAACTATAAACGAGAGGCAAAACAATGAGCAGTTAATAACAACTGAACGGAAAAATGACTAGCTATGTGGAGGAAGTTGTGTAGAGGTAAAGGAAGATGTGTGGAGGTGGAAATACTGACATATTGTGAGTGTAGAAAGTATTCTCAAATAATGATGAAATGTGGACCCCATGTTTCCTTAATCAATTGATTAGCGATAGAAGCAAGGACTATGTTGTGTTGCAACTATTAATCTTGTATTGCTATGTTACATTTCATTGTTTGATATGTTTACTGTATTTTTTTTCAATCTTAATCATTTTATAAATAATTATGAGTTTTTTTGGATTTTAATTCTAGAGCGAATAATTTTATATCCATCCTTTGTTAATTTAATGATTTTTGAACTAAATAATGTGCCAATAATCTTTGGATGACTGGTGATAAATGATGTTTTGTAATTATTCATGATCTATGCAAGATATTATAGTTTCACTAACCTTCACGGTTTCCTAAGAGATTTTTACCCAATGAACTTGTGACATAACATGTATTTATGGGTATTGAAGAATGCCTCTAATTTCACAAAACATTGAAAAATATTTCCTAAAACCATTTTTCGAACTATCCTCCCAATACGTCTTTCCTCCCAATAAACAAATATTTTTATACCCTAGTGTATATAACCTGATCTGAATTGGATCATTATATTGTTTTTCATCCATCTCAATGCATTTGGAGTGGAAAAAGTTGAGAAATCAACTCATGGGACTGTTTTTACCGACGAGACCTAGTTTGGCGAAACACGGTCTAAAACCTCCCCAGAGTGTTTTGAGGCATCAAACGATGTCTTTTGGGGGTAAAAATTTATCACTTTGGCATCACACCAGTTCATGCTATTCTACACATATAGATCTTTCGAACGACGCAAGAATCACATCAATCGAAGTTCGTATGCAAAAGTTATGCCACTCAGAAGTTGACCTTCCTGTTTTTTCACCTATAGTTTGGGAGGATGTTGTGTCAACCCCCATTATTCATGGAAAAGGTGATAGCCACGTGATTATGATGTAAAAGACTCTAGAAGAGTCTATATTGTAACTCTAGTTAGGAGTTGATGTAGTCAAAATTGACCATTAGTAGGCTATTAGGCTGTGTTATAACCGAGACACTAGAAGGAAGAGACATTCCATTCTTTGGAGAGCATTTTGTTACATAGCTAAGAAAAGATAGCCAGGAGAGATAGGAGGTAGAGCACATAGAGAGGATCTATGCACCATAGTAGCCAGTGAGCCACATGCATCACTTCTTTGTACTTGCAGTCATATTTTCCAGACAAAGAAAAAGAGCGAAGCGGCCTCACCTTCCAGCGGGGTTTTCTCTCGAAAGGGTTTCCTAGAGAGCATATTTTGTGCTTTATGTGTGTGTGTGTGAGCTTGTTTTGTCGTTCTCTACTTTTGTGCATAATTTATATTCACATGCATGCACTAATTACAGTGAAGTATACATATTTTAAAATTTAATAAAATTGTAATAGTATAGAATTCTGGATTTTTAATATAATATTGTTAGATCTGTTGTGAAGAACTGTCTAATAAAATATCCATAACAATTTACAGATCACCTTTACAAATAAATAAAATTTTAATCAAATAAATAAAATCCAAACCATTTTTATACAATATAATGATTTCACTTGGCCTTAAAATGTATATTTTAATTTATAGTAATATTGAAAATTATTTTCCCTAAAACAATCATGGCTCAACATTCGCAACTAATACCACATCACCATGGTTGAACATTCACCACTAATGCCACATCACAATTGAGAGTGGTGTGGCATAGACTTGAGTGATTAAGTTTAAGTGAATCAATTCCAACAAAATAACAACATAAATAGTGATTGAGGGTTACTTTTAACTAAATCAATTCCAACATAATACCATCTTAAATGGTGACCGAGGTTAACTAGGTTTGTCTAGAATATTAAACATTTATGAGATTTTGTACACAGAAATATATGGCCATCTTCATCACGTTTTGTTATATTAAGGGGTAAGAGAATCGAATTCCTCACCGTCCGTGGATTTGATACCATTCCTCAATACCCTTCCCTTGGTGGTGTGGTGCACGTACACAAGGGAATCAATGTCTGACATCATTGACCTTTGGTGCCTAGTTAGGGATAGTTTAACTTTGCATTTCAACCAATGATATTAACAAATATTCCTCTCGTTGGGAATTTGGAACTTAACTTTTCAAAATATATTATTAAGTAAATGAAGGGACATACATATATAATTTGTGTCACATATATCTTATCTCATCATTGCACCCTAAAGAAAAAGATAAATTTGCAAGATTGTGCAAATCTCAACCATAGTAATAGGTGGAAATTTATGAATGAATATATCCCAAACTTCTTTTTGCTTTCTATAACTATTTTATTCCCAAGAATACTTCAAACTCACGTATTCCATTATGTATGATATTTATTTATTTATGTTTCACGCACGCACTTATATGGATCTTCATATTCTTAGGCTAGTTTGAATATATCTTTTTAAAACCTTTTTTATAATAAAATTAAAATAAGTTCACATATGCGGTGTGTTTATTTGGGATGATATTATAATAACAATATTGGAAAAGGCAAAAACATAAAAATGGGTAGATTATTTTTTTTTTAATGATAAATTATGTTTTAGAATATTTGAAGGGTATGAAAATTACAATGATATCAGAATGTAGGTTTATGATTCATAATTTATATGAAATATTTTTATACAAAATTATATTTAGATCATAAAGTTGACATGTTTCGATTCACTTATTGTGATTTATTATCAATTGTGTAAATGGATCATCAACGTATCATAATGCTAATTAACATATTTGGATAGAGAAAATGATTAATATTGATAAAGATTATTTTCTTAATATAATTTTCATTAATAATTAAATTAGTGATAATAAAGATCAATATCAAACTTATTATGAAGACATTTTCATTTATTAAGTTTAATAAGATTTAGTATATGAAATTATTTTACTTTTATAGATATAGTTTCATTTATAGAAAATATATTGTTTGTTTTTTAATATGTTTTTTAGAAATTCAAAATAATTTTAAAATACGATTTTGAATATATAATAAATTTAACACCCTTAAAAACTGTAAAAATATTCAAACTTTACAAATTAAGTACCTTAATTTTATGATTTTTAAAAATCTCCACTAAATTTTTAAAAATTCATCTATGAACAAACAACATTTAATGAGTTAATTAGCCTATATCTTTTTTTCAACCTCATTTCTTTAATAACATATTAATTAAAATAGAAACCTTAAACTTTCTTAACTTTGAGTTTTAATATTTTTTAAACTCATTTCTTTAATAACATATTAATTAAAATATACACCTTCAACTTTCTTAACTTTGAGTTTTTAATCTTTTTTAAATGTGACCTAAAGTGTCCTCGCATATAAATGTTCGCCTCGACCAATGATAGTTGTCATGTAACTTGGCAATGCTCTCACTTCCATAGCATTTCAACACATTAATTAAATGATACGTCTATGATTTGAAAAATGGTTCAACTTGTCAATGCTCTCACCTCCTTAACTTTTCAACGCATTTACTAAATGATGATAAAAAAATATAATTAAAAATATTTGTTAAAAATATTTGAATAAATTTCAATGCATTCACGAAATGATGATAAGTATAAAATTTTAAATATTATTACATATCTATAATCATAGTTTTATTACACATGTTAAAATTATCTCCATATGTTTTAATTTTCATATTTCAAAGTAGGAGGTTTTAATTTCATTGTGGAGCAGAGAAAATATGGAGGTTTTATTATTATTTTGTTGAATAAGAAAATTAATAATAAATAATTTCTAATGTAACAAAATATTTTATTTTCTTATTTTAAAAAAGATAAGATATTCTTTAGTTTCCTAGACTAATCAACAATAAAATTAAAATCCAAACTCTAAATTTGAGTAGAAAGAAAAAAAGCATCCTTCTAATGTTATAATTATAATTTTATTAGCTTTTATTAGTTTTTTCTTCACATTATTGGCTTGATTTAATTATGATTTTAATACTATATGTATTATAGTTAGAAATCATTTTTAATTATACAAAGATGATGTTAGAATGTCATATATTAGAATTCCAAAATAATTTTATATAATAATTTAAAAATCTTAGAATTCCAA
Organism: Pinus tabuliformis; assembly: GCA_031772625.1. NCBI lineage: Eukaryota > Viridiplantae > Streptophyta > Pinopsida > Pinales > Pinaceae > Pinus > Pinus tabuliformis. Next base: position 334,664,185 of record CM062810.1, on the reverse strand, counting down.
AATAATTTTATATAATAATTTAAATTTTTAAGGTATTATTTTAATTATATATATATATATATATATATATATATAGTCTAGAGTAAGATGTGAAGTTTTTTAATATTGTTGTTGATTACTAATTTTCTCTTCGATTCTTTTAAAGCGAGTGTGTACTTAGGACTAATAGTTCATCCAATTTACCATTCACAAAATGTGAAAAAATATTACAAAATTAAAATAATAAAATTTTTTATACATCTATTTGATATTATAGATATTTGATATTATAGATATTTAATTTGACCATAACTTTAAACCTAAATTATTATTACAATGCAAACACTATTCTATATTTATAATATATCTTAAATATTTAAATATCCATGCGTCTTTTGGGGGTTTCCTAAAGATGAAATTTTATTTTATCTTGTGGTTCGAGATTTGGCATTATTTATTTTCGTGATTACGACGTTTAACAGACGACATTATATTTCTTTTATATAAAGTGAGTGAGGACACTTGTATTTTCATAGAAGTCGTGGTTGGATAAAGTTCCTACTTTTTGAGCAAGATGCGAATTTAGAACTTTAATCATGTCAACCCTTTTCAAAATATTTGTCTTCTATTTCCTTTGAGGGATAATGTCGTCACCGTGGTGGAGGAGGCTGCCATGCTATCGCATCACCGTCCACAAGTTGTAGTCTCACTTTTATTTTAGAATTCCATAAAATTACAACATTATCTTTCCTAAATTTATTTATTTTTTGACAAATGTTGGAAAGGTGTGGCCAAAATTTTTGTATTAAAGGAAATTTGTTTTAAAACGTGGTACTAAAATATGTGTTTAAAGGGCAATTGTATTCAAATTTAACACAACCATTTATATAACCACATGCAATTAAGGAAATATTCCTTATTTAAAATCTTCCGTGTCAAAGTTTAATCATGGAACTCTTAAAAAGAAAAGTTTAATATTAAATTAAATAATAACAATATAAATTCAAAATATGAAATAAAATAAATATCTTATTTTCTGTGAGTGTATATTTCCACTTTAAGGGGTGACTTACTCGAAATTGACTCGCACAATGAGTTATGGGCCAATTTATCAATGATAGTTTTTTGGTGGGGGTTATGATTGGCATGTAGATTTTTTGTTTGGTGATTGTGGTGGCAACAGCTCAAAGGTAGAGCATGGTAGAGCATGGCCCTACACCTGTCTCTGCATGGGCCACGTGTAGCGTTTAACTATTCAATGTTGGTTTGTGGAGTGTCGTACAAGTGTTCCTTTTCCATTTGAGACTGAAATTTTTTATGGCACCACTACCTCTGTTAATTCAAATGTCTAGAATCGTGATATAGTCTGGTCCTCTTGCCATTGGGGTTTCTAGGCAACTGAAAGAGTTTGTGATTCTAGTTGTTAAGGGTTTTAGAGTAATTTGTGTTCAACAACACTTAATCCTCCAAAGTGTACTTGATGACTTATTGGTTTAGGTTGATGTGGGGTCTCTCATTTCGGTCGTTACCCATAACTTGTTAATTAGCATTATCATGGTTTCTTATTATCCTAGTGCCAGTCGTAGCTAGATAGTTCAATTAACTCAACCAGTCGTCGTGTGCTTTGATTGTTGGCTCAAGATAAAATGGCTCCTTGTCAAAGACTACCCAACTGTAGGGGTGGTGCTCCGGGGGTATCCTCGTCTTTGTAAGTTATTCGAGTGGGAGTCAATTGCAAACTTCTTCAATTCATCTCCCCTAGAGGTTAGAAAGAAGATTTTAACTCTAGAAGCAAAGGAGTTTGGGGACCGGATGTATCATTTTGATTCATAAATTGGTAGTGGTAGCCTTAAATGGGTTCTCGATCTAGGGAAGTTGAGGAAGAGAATACTACATTTTCTTCACTCAATAACACTGCACCATCATATGGAGACACTACTCAGTATGGTAATTTGTGACAAATAGGTTGACAACTACAAACTCTTTGTTGGTTAAGAAGAGATAAAGAGAATACTAAGGGACATTAGGTATGATCTAGATGATATAGTGGTCAAATTAAATCGAGTGGAGCGCTTTGTGGTCTCAGAGTCAGAGACAGACTCAAATGATCATTAAAACGAGGTTGCAATCATCAACATCCCACCCCTTAACATGGTCAATGCAAACTCCTCTCCTCACTCCCCGATTATCATCTTGGACTAATAAGTCCACTACTGAATATGTTTCTACTTTCCTATGTTGGAAGTCACTTGATGTTTTATTATATAGATACTATTGTCTTGTTATGGATGCCAATGGTGTAGGTTTATTAATTTGGTTATGGCAGGTTTGACAATTTGTTTTTGAAAATAAAAACCACAATCTAAAAGATTCTCTTTATGCAATCAAGGGTTCCCACATATTGTAATCCTTTGGGTAGCCCCAGACGTGTTCTATTTGGTGGGTTTTTTGTTGATCCTAGAAAGTAGTTTTCATTATCTAGGAGAGATCTACGGATGAAGGTTTACCGATGCAATATTTTATGAGTACTAATAGAAATCAATTGATGAAATTTATAAGAAAAAAAGAGTGTATATTTCCACGGTGTGTAATCATGTTGATATAAATTTATGGATATATATTGCGTGCAAGTTTACTGATGTCCTACGTTTCAAGTGGTCTCACCACCCATCATCAAGGACTCAAGTAAAGCATGATAGATCTGAAAAGAATGTTGAGATATTTATAAATAAATAATCAACCAAATGAAGATTAATATGAACGTTAAAGGGGGAATATCTAAGTGATCGTTAAAATGAGTGTTAAACATATTTATAGGAAAAGAGAGAACAATATATATATATATATATATATATATATATATATATATATATATAGAAAATTAAAGAAATAAAAAATGTATTTATTGAAAAGAGGTTTTGACCATAATTTAAAATATAAACAAAATAACAATTTTAACCATAATTTAAGTAAGTTGGGAATGGAAATGAGAATGTGAAAATAATTTGAACTATAGCTCCAGAATTCAATTAATTAATTTAAAAGAATAAATAATAATGATTAAAATTTGACCTATGAATCCAAATTCAATTAATTTTTTTGAAAGAATAAATAATAATGTTGAGAGGAATTCAATATAAGGATTAGGTAAAAAGTATCAATTAATAATCATGATAATAATGGAAAAGATAAAAATGATAATAATGAAAAGGATAAAAATTGATCCTTTAGAAAAATTGGAAATGAGGAAATGGACGAAGAAAGGTCTACCCAAGGAGGGTATATTTAAAGGATGAAAGAGAGGAAAGGCTAGTAGAGAGAAAAAACTAAACACATTAAGGAGAAGGTATTGCAAAGAGTAGATAATATAAAGAAAATAAGTAAGGGGGTAGTGGGGAAAGGGGTAACAAAGATAAGAAGGTGGAGAAATAAACAATGTAGAGGGAGGAGCAAGAAAAAATATAAAATAAGGATAGAAGGAAATAGAAAGGATGTTGCGGGGTGGATGGGGAGGGATGGAATCAAATCAAGAGAGAGGAAAAGGGAAGAGCTCTGATGGATCCCTTTCCTTCCAATTGCATTACAAGAAAAATCACATTGGCTGATAACTCCATGTTAACTCTTATCATCACCCCAACTAGATGTTAATTGTCCTTAAAAGCTTTTACAATAGAGCTATTGAAATGTTTGATCTGCAGTTTCTAGCTACTAAGAGAGTTCACCTAACCAAAGCCCTCATTAATAATGGTTACTCTACTTCCAAAATCATCAAAGCCTTTAAATATTCCTGCTCTCATCACTGCCCCAAAGAACTGCTTCCCCCTCCCAGGGTTCTTATTTTTGTTTCTTACATAAAAGGCACCACTGATATCATCTCAAAATTCTTAGCAAAAAATAACAGGAAAACTTTATTTAAACCCAACAAAACCTTAAAACAATTATTTAGATCTCCCAAAGATAAACTTGATCCAATGCTTGGTCTCGGATTACACCAAATTCCATGTTCCTCTAACAAGTCTTACATTGGCAAAATTGGTAGGTCATTTAAAGCTCAGTTAAAGGAGCACATCGTTGATATAGCCACAAATGTGTTTTAAAGTCAACTATGGTTTAACATTCCTTCAAGACCAAGAACCTTATTAGTTTTTACCAAACAAAAATACTTGCCCCTACCCCTTTCCAGTCTACTCGCCTTATGTATGAATCCTTAGAGATTGAAAAACACCCAAAGAACTTCAATAGGGAAGATGGGTACAAGCTTAGTGACTTGTGGAAACCACTTATCCACCAACTCAGTCATTAACCAATCCTTTTCTTGTTTCCCTTCCCTTGTTCTCTCTCTTCCCTCTGTCTCTCTTGATTTGAATCCATTTATCCCTCTCCCCTCCTTTCCCTCTTTCCTCTATTCTTATTTTATGTTTTCACTTGCTCCTCCCTCTGGCTGGTTAGTTTCCCCACCTTCTTATCATTGTTACCTATCCCCCATCGCCTCCTCCCCCCTTACTTCTTTTCTTTGTGTTATCTATTCTTTGTAATATCTTATGTTTAATGAGTTTGTTGTTTCCTCTCTTTTCTCTCTTAACTATACCCTCTCCTTTGGTAAACCTTTTATGCACCCTTTCCTCATTTCGAATCTTTTTGTTGAATCATTTTTTATCTTTTTCATCATTATCATGATTATTAATTGATCCTTTTTACATATTCCTTATATTGAATTCCTCAAACATTATTATTTATTCTTTCAATCTAATTAATTGAATCTGGAGTCATAGATCAAATTTACATTATTATTATTATTATTATAATTATTTATTCTTTCAAATTAATTAATTGAATTATGGAGTCATAGGTCAAATTATTTTTGCATTCTCATTTTATTAATACTTTCTTCAATTATGATTAAAATTGTTATTTTATTTAAATTCTTTACTATTTGTATTTTAAATTATGGTCAAAGCCTCTTTTTAATAAATACATTCTAAAATTCTTTAACTTTTTGTAATAAATATATATTATTCTCTCTCTTTCCTTAGAAATATGTTTAATACTCATTTTAAGGATCACTTAGTTATTGCTCTATTTAACTTTCATATTAATGTTCACTTGGTTGATTGTTTATTTATAAATATCACACCATTCTTTTATGATCTATCATGCTTTACTTGAGTCCCTAATAATGGGTGGTGAGATCACTCGAAATAGGACATCAATAAACTTGCATACAACATATGTCTAGACACTTATATAAAAAAATATTACACGTCTTCATACAATGATTATTTATATTGAGTTTGTTGTGGCTTCTTAGTTACTTAAACACTTTGAATTTACTTAACTATCATAATAAATGTTGATAGCAAATTTCAAAATGCGTAGTCTAACTTATAGATTAAATAATAATCTTGAGTGAAGAAATAGGTCACAGTGTGCATTGCCTTTATATGTACAAGATGATCTACATTTTGTAGTTTACATCCCAAATATCTATGAGCTCTTGGAAACACGTGTAATGGTTTCTCAATTTAAATAGAAATCAAGTGTTTTTTCTTTTGAAAAATAAAAGAAAAGAAAAGAAAAAACCATTTTCACTACTATACAATTTAAAACAAGCTTGTGATTTTTTGTTGTTTAAAATACATTTGTGAATGCATAAATGGATTCAACACCATCGAAAACCCCTAGGATACTTAAATTCTACAGTTTAAGAAACTTAAACTCAAGTTTTTAAAAATCTCCGCTAGAATTTGATTAAAATTAACTAGAAAAAATGCTCTGAAAAAAGACTATTTCATCCATACGTTAGACTATGCCATTTAAAAATGATAGAAATTTCATATAAAAATATATTGTTTATTAATATTATTTTATTTTATTTAATGAAATTAATTTTTATTTAATTTTAAAATTATGATTAAATTAAACAATAATTTCATGTATGAAATATTTTTGTTAGTAAGAAGAAAAAATTGTGTAAATTTGAAATATTTTTATTAGTAAAATAGGAAATTTATGTCAATTATTAAAATTTAGATAAATATATATACTCCATTTGTCTAAATTTAAATTTATAACTATATTTTTAATTATGACATTCCTTATATTATTTAAAATAAATAAATAAATAAAAGAATTTTTCGACTTTAGACAATGTAACATACATATGCACCTTTTATATGGACTATAAAAAGTTTCCTAAACATAGGCCCCTAAGATATATTAAACATAGGGATGCTTCGACCACATTTCCTCTTGGACACTTTGATGGGGCAACTCAAAATGCAATATGTGGATGTGGGGTTTTTATAGCCATCAACCTAGATTACAAATTTGATTTTTGTTGGAATGGTGGAAATTGCACGAACAATAGGGAAGAACTCATTTCTTTATGGGGTGCCTTTTACTATGCAAGATGGTTGAACCTGGATTCTATACACATTTTTGTAAAGTCACGATTGACAACTGATTGGATTAATAAAGGCTCGACATTTGCACCTCCACTTATGGGACATTGGATGTTCAAGATCCATAAGATCAAAGACATGTTCCAAGTAGTTACTTTCACACACATCCACCATGAGTTCAATAAAGATGTTGATGCCTTGTCTAAGGAAGGTCTCTACATGTTCCTAGATTATATTAGATACAAATCATTTCAGTTAGGATGTCAACAGGATTTAGGATACTTCCAGTGGGTTGACTTAGATCCCTAGCTCTATTGTTCAGTTTGCCATATCCTGGAAATTATAGGTTTCATACATGTCCATTTTTGTTCCGGAAATTTTTGATTAGGTTGACTTGGTTGAGTCGCTTAGCAATTTTGTTCATGTTGATAATATGTATTTTTCAGTAGTCTCCATGGAAGTTTTTGCATGTAGAATCTCTAAGATTTAGTAACAACATATGACTGGTCCCATTTCTTTCCTCTAATATATACTTGATGTACATGCTACAATGCCAGTACATAGTCAATGGTTGAGCCTAAATGTAAACTTTAAATGCATAATCAAAGTTCGATTTTTCTTTATTGAAAAAGTATCGAAATTTGAAGTGTTGATTCTCATGATATTTCCACATTATTTAATAAACCTTCATTATTTTTCCTTCTATTTAACTTTTTTTTGTTTTTACGAGGAATGTAAGGGTGACAGGGATATAAAGTTTATTAACTATGTTTCAAATTTATAAATTTATTTAATGTGAATTTAAAATTTTAGATAACATATATATATATATATATATATATATATATATATATATATATATATATATATACTCTTTATCATGGTAAATTCGTAACTTATTGTGGTAATTTGGGCGAGACCCAAGATCAAACCCAATGGCCATTATAAAACCAAGCGTAGAGTATGTATATTTTGAAACCTTTTTTTTCTTAATCGGCAACTTGTTGGTGTAATCTAGGTGACACCCAAGGTCAAACCTAGCGGCCATTATAACACTAAGAGTCGAATATGTATATTTTTAAACCTTTTTTATTCCTTTTATAATGGTGAATCAGTAACTTGTTGGAGTAATCTAGGCAAGACCCAAGGTCAACAACCACTATAGCATGTCAAATATAGGAGCCATTATACCACCAAGGGTATATCAAGACATACTCGAAATATATCACTTAGAAATAACCTACTCATTGAGCTTGTTGTAGCAGCTACAACCACCCTCCAAAATTTTATGTTAGCTTCGTTTTGGAGCCTCCCTACCAACCATCCTAGCAGAATGTCTTTCACTGTTAAGTACATAGGCTTCATTGGCTTTTCAGTAGCTTGCCAGCCTATGCATGTTAGTTTGCTTCTCTCCCATCACATGGTTCCATTCCAGACTTGGGCTAGTTGCTGGCTGAGAAGATCCCCCACAAAATTGCACAATTCTGGAGGGGAACCAACCTTCCCTCTAGAAATTGCACAAATCTGTTGGCCAGCCTACTCGGCTCATAATTTGCACAATACAATCAGAAAATATTCCTTGGGAAAATTGCGCAATATGGCCCAACGCTACAGCTCAGCCTAAAAATTGCATAATTCTGGGAGGTAGTCACTTGCTTACCCCAAACATTACACAATCCCTCAGGGACAACCAGCCCAACTGAGCCCATAAATTGCACAATTCTGGTAGGTAGTGATCTGCTCAGTCCAAAAATTATGTAATTCCTAATAGATAGTCAAATATGCTTAGCCCATAAAATATGCAAATTTCTGTCCCAGGCTCGCAGGCCGATGCATGTGCCTTTAGGTTGACTAGTTACCACCAAGACCAAGAAAAATTGATTTGCATGTAGAGGCTTCTCTTCCTGAAATAGAAAAAGGTAGCATGCAAAAGGAATCCCTATATTTAGGGTTCTATTTTTAGCAGCTAGAGGTGACATGCATAGATCATTTTAGAAACCTCCCGCCAAGTGTCTCTTTTTCCTAGATTTGTGGCATGCACATCATAACCTCGATCTTATCAAAACTTATGAATCAGACGCTGCAGAGCTAATTCCTCACATTGATCTTACAACTCTAACATCTCTCATCACATCTAGGAGTCTTCAGACCTTTCATCGTAGCTATTCCAGGGTAAGTCTACTTCTCATGTCTTACACCGCGTTTCTGTCCCTTTTTGTGTTTCTCTTTCTGTAAGTGTTGTATGCTTGATTTAAATGAATGCTTGTTGTCGTTTTAATGTATGTTAGCTTGTTGAAGCACCATTTCAATTTTCGTTCACATCTCACTGTTGTCCCATGCATGACATTGTTTTTGAACCGATGGTCGTCGTTGTGGCTACTCGCTTCACACAGATGCATTCTTTCCCATTTTTTGAATCTTGCACTTATTGTTTTCATACATGATCATTCACTCTTGTTTACACTCATTATCACCATGCATTCATACTTCTCATGTTTTCAGTCACCCGTCGATGGGTCTGGGCTACCTTAGCTTGGACCTTGCCTTTCCTGGCTAGCATTGCACATTTCTGGAAGTGAAGGTTTTGCCTTCCCTCCAGAAATTACGAAATTATGGCCCAACACTAACCTCTAGGCTTGCATTGCGCAATTCTGGGAGGTAGGGCCTTACTGGCCCTAGAAATGGCACAATGCAGTTTGCTGGTTTGCATGTCACTTCTGACTGAATTGTGCATTGCGCAGTTTCAGTCCTTAGCAGGCTAGGATGGATTGTGCATTGATCCAAATCAGATCCTTAAACACTCTTAAAGTTTCCTAAACTCTGTAAAACTCATGCTGAAGATTCAAAGTCTCATGGATGTCGAGCTTATCAGAAATAACCTCCAAACAATGGTAATTTGTGGTCAGCACGGAGCAACGAGGACCCTCAGTCAAAGCGCGCAGACCATTGGCCCATGGTAATTGTGCGCTGGCACAAATTGACAAATGGGATGTCAAATCCAAAAACAGGGGTAGTTTCTGATACGCAATTAGCGCTAATCGCATATCGCAGGGCGTCCCCCTCAGTGAAGAAAAGCCCCTAAGTGCTCGGTCCCGAGAAAAGCATAAAACCATATGGAAATCACCAATTCCGTCAGAAGGCGGGTCCCACACTAAAACCGACAGGATATCGGAAGGGCTTCAAGTAGTAAGCGGGTTCAACCAAGTCTCGCTCGATGCCATACACTGGGTGACACGCGTCTAGTGGATGAGAGAGAAAACCACTCACATCGGACGGGTAAAAGTCATGCTACTTACCCACCTGATATGGATGGAGACCGTAGGATCTGGAGGCTCCAGATCAACGACGGAGGAATGATCCGATGGATGACCGGATTTGACGGGGAAATAGGTTGAGGCGGATAAGATTTGAGATCTGGTATGATCGATGAGTTGGCAGAGGAATTAGTTTTGTGGGCAATCTTGGAGCAATAGAAATAACGACCGTTCAAAGAGAACTGACACTCAGTTCATGAGGAAACAGGTGGCCACCTCTCTGTGAAGCGTTACATAGTGATGATGATGCAGAGCAGGGGAATTCAAACGGACAGATGTAGGAGATCCAAACAGCCAGGAAACGGAAATGAACAGTCAAGAAGCGGATTGGATTTAAGCCATGAACTGATAGAGAGTAAGAGAAGGTAGAGAGAGGAAGCAGAAAGTTGAGAGACCAGAGAGAAGTAAATTGCAAAGAACAGAGAAGAAGTCGAGTTGACCTGTAGAGCAAAGGTAGTATCGATCCAGACAGAGACAGAGAGAGTTCGAGAGTCTGTGAACTCCAGAGAAGGCTTAAGAGGTTCAAGCTAACTCCTTTGAGAAAACCTGTCAGGTATTGAGTCTCAGATTGGACTCATACCACTGTGACCAGTTGAGGTCGAGAATAAGTAAGGGGAGTCTGTGTACTCTAGAGTCTTGGGGAATCCAAGTAAAACCCTACTGATCATCCTTTGTTGAATGAGACTCAAATTGAGCTCATTATTGTAAAAACTCTGCTTTTTAAGACACAATAGAAAGGCCACCACTGAAGGCTGGACCAGGAGACGTAGCCCAGGAGGATTGGGTGAACTCCTTATTAAACTTGTTGTGTTTATGTGTTTGCTTATTGTGTTTCTCTTACTGCTTCAGTGTCTGTGTATTTCGCAATCTTATCGATCCGTTGCTTAAAATAACATAGGCACACCCCAACACATGAGTCTGTAATACCTTCATTAATTCTCTAAGATCATTCACGATTGATTTCAGATCAGGTGATATCAGAGCTCTAGGTTGTTAAGGTTAGACAAGCTTGTGCTGGATTTTGTTGTTGAATGCTAACTAGGTCAAATCTTAAATTAGGGGAAGAAGAGTTGGTTGAAGCTAACCGAGAAATTGGAAGAGCCTATCCTAAGAAGAAAATGTCAGAAGAAAGTCCTTGGGATCAAACCCCCAGTTCATAGATAGTTTCCTGGCCATGAGGTCCATGGTAGAGGAAATGTATAGGGAGTTTAAGAAAGGTAGAGATGCAATTTTATCACACTCCAAAGATAAAGGAGAAGAATAATCTCTCCTCTATGACCACTCTAAAGGAAAAGGTAAAGAAGAAAACTTTCTCACACCTCCTAATAGCCCTAAAAATAAGAAGAGGACATCTTTGTTTAAATTAGATGTTAAATTTGATTTTCTTATCTATGATGGAGAGTTGAATGTAGAGAAGCTGGATAATTGGATTAGACAGATTGATATGTATTGCAGGGTGGAGAATATTGACTCAGACAGAAGTAAGATTCAGCTGGCCAGCCTATTCCTTAGAAGAACTGCCTTGGTATGGTGGGAAGGTCAAACATAAGCTAACATGAAGAACCATGGTAAAATTCTATCTGTCTGGAGTGAATTTGTTTCTGCAATTAAAAAGAAACTCTATCCACTAGCTTATATGCAACAAGCCATGATGAGCTGGCAAACTCTTCGACAATTGAAAGGGCAAAGTGTACAAGGTTATACTCAAGAATTTAGAAAAAGAACATTGATTTTAGGCATTTCCTTAGACTCACCTGAAACTCTGCTGAAGTATATAGGTGGTCTACACAGTTATTTAAGACATACTATTCTCATGTTTAACCCTACTAACATAGATGAGGTCTTTGTTCAAGCTACCCATTTAGAGGCTAGAGGCAAGAATGTGGTCCCAGAAGTTGGGGGATCATCCAAACCCACTGCAAGCAAGAACAAGGAGAAGAGAAAACAAAAATGGAAAGAAAGGAAGGGCAATGTTGTACAAAAGACAAAGCCTTCATGCACTCATTGTAAAAAGGATGGGCATGATGATGAACACTGTTGGATTTTGCATCCGGAGCTAAGACCTAAGAATTTCAATGGAAAAAAGAAGAAGACTGTTGCAACTATTCAAAGAGATTTGGGGTCAAACTCAAGAGATGAAACAACCATTGTAGCCACCGGTATAAAAGGTAAAAATTATGAAGCATCTACTAGTAATTTTGCACAATCTACTGATAATGAAGAAAATGAGAGGAAAAGACATGAGCTTTTTCATATTCGAGTTATTTCCAAGCATCAAAAGATTGATACTTTGTTTGATAGTGGCTCACAAGTAAATTTAATTTCTGAAGCAATTGTAAAGAAGTTGGGATTACTGACTACACCTCACAAGAAGCCATATCCATTAGGTTGGTTATGTGATAAAGCACAACTACAAGTGACTAGACAATGCAAACTTAGGTTTTCTTTTGGGTCAGCATTTGTAGATGAGGTTGAGTTAGATATAGTTCCTTTGGATATATGTGGAATTGTTTTAGGAAGTCCTTACTTGTATGATAGAAAGGAAATTTTCTATAGAGAAGAAAACAAGTATCAACTCGTTAAAGATGGAATCGAATATATTGTAAGAGCTCACAAACTCAAAAATAATTATACTCTCATAAACTCAGGGTAGATGAAAAGAATTGTAAATTCATGTAATCAATTTTTACTGATGGTTGTAAAGGAAAAGAAACCTGATAAAACCAAAATATTTGAGGGTTCTAATGCTAAACATCAAGCTGATTTAGAAAAAGTTGTTTCAAAATATGATATACTATTCCAAGAACCTAAAAGTCTGCCACGCCAAAAGGAAATAGTACATGATATTAATTTGCAGCAAGATGCTCCATTGCCTAACATCGGAATGTACAGGTTGATGCTTTAGAGAATGCATAATTCAAGAAGCAGGTACAGGCATTGCTCGAGAAAGCGTTCATTAGACTTAGCACATCGCCATGTGGGTTTCCAATTGTCTTGGTGAGAAAGAAAGATGGCTCATGGAGAATGTGCATTGATTACTGAGGACTAAATAAGATAGCAATAAAAAATCGTTATCCCCTTCCTCGCCTAGATGATTTACTGGATCAGTTGAAAGAAGTTATTTATTCTTCCAAGTTGGACGTGCAAAGTGGCTATCATAAGTTTAGAGTTGCAGAGCAAGATGCATGGAAGACTACTTTCAAAACAAAGCAGGGATTGTATAAGTGGTTGGTTATTCCTTTTGGCTTAACTAATTCTCCTGCTACTTTCATGAGAGTAATGAATATGTACTCAGACCATTTATTGATGATTTTGTAATTGAATATTTGGATGACATTCTTATATTTAGTAAAGCATGGGAAGAACATTTAAATCATGTCAAGAAGACTCTAGATGTTTTAAAAAGACAAAAAATTTATGTTAAACTCTCAAAATGTGAATTTGGTAAAACATCTCTGAATTATTTGGGTCATATAGTAGGGGGTGGTGAATTGAAGATAGATCCCTATAAGGTTGTAGTCATTGTAAACCGACCTAAACCCAAATCTGCTATTGAAGTTATAAGCTTCCTAGGGGCAACACAATATTGAAGAAAGTTTATTGCTAACTTTTCCTTAATTGCAACACCTTTACATGCTTTGACAGGATTGAACAAGGTGTTTCAGTGGGGAGGAAAACAGTAGAAAGCCTTCGACACCTTGAAAGAAAAGGTTAGTACAACACTAGTACTAGCACTACCTAATCTTCAAAGACCATTTGAGATTGAAACAAATGCCAATGAGTATGCCATGGGAGCAGTGTTGATACAACACGGTAAACCCATATGTTATCAGTCTGAGACATCTAATTCTACAATAGTTAATTATCCCACATATGATAAAGAATTGTATGCATTAGTACAGAGTGTGAAAAAGTGGAAACATTATTTAATGGGCAAAGAGACAGTTATACATATTGATCATCAACCACTTCAACATCTACACTCCCAAACTAAGTTGTTGCAATCAAGGCATTATAGATGGACGGGTTTTTTACAACAGTTTCATTTAGTCATCAGATATAAAAAGGGCATACACAATAAAGTTGCAAATATGTTGTCCAGACCAATCATAAATGCATCTACTATACTTAGGCATAATTCAGTATTGCATGAAAGCTACATTGAATAGTATGCTCAAAATACAGATTTTAAATATATATATGCAACTTTAAGTCATGGAAAACAAATAGAAGAATTGGATTTTCATATTAAGGACTGACTCTTGTATCATTTGGGAAAGTTATGCATTCCACAAACTGAAAGAGTAAAGATAATTCAAGAAGCACACACTTCTCAAATATCAGATCACTTTGGTGTAAGTAAAACAATTGCACAGCTGCAAATATTTTGTTATTGGCCTAAAATGAATGAGACAGTTTCTAGATATGTAAGGGGGTGTACTATGTATGCAAAAAGCAAGCCCAACAATAGAAAACTAGGCTTGTACACTCCACTACTAGTACCATCTCATCCTTGGGAAAATGTTTCCATGGAATTTGTTAGGGGATTGCCCAAATCTAGAAAAGGTCATGACTATCTATATGTTATTGTGGATAGGTTCAGTAAAATGTGTATTCTAATACCATGTAACAAACAGATTACAGCTGAACAAAAAGAAAAGTTGTTCTTCCAACATGTATGTGTTCTTTTTGGATTACCCACTTCCATTGTATCTGATCGAGATTCCTGATTTGTTGGGAAGTTTTGGTCAAGTCTGTGGGAACTGATGGACACCAAACTGAAGAAGAGCACAACCTTTCATCCACAAATAGATGGCCAAATAGAAGTGGTCAATAGGATAGTGATCCAGTTGCTCAGAGGCTATTGCAGCAAGCATCCTAAACTTTGGGATGAACATTTATGTTATGTGCAACATGCTTACAACTGTGCTAAACATTCTTCTACACAAAGATCTCCTTTTGAGACCTGTTTTGGTTTCACACCAAGGTCTCCCTTGGATTTTGTCTTTGGTAAAGACATAGCAGTTGATGGACACAGTGATGTGGACAAAGCAACCAGGTTCATTGAACAAATCCAAGAGATTCACCAAGCAGTACAGGAACAACTGGAAAAGAGCCAAGCCAAGTACAAGGCAAGGCATGACAAGCATCGGATGGAGCACAGTTTTCAAGTTGGTGATCAAGTCTGGCTATATATTAGCAAAGATAGAATGCAAGGTGAAGGTAAAAGGCTGAAGCCAATAAGGTATGGACCTTTCAGGATACATGAGAAAATTGGTGAGAATGCTTTTTGCCTTGATTTACCAACTTACATGCACATCTACTCAGTCATTAATGCAGACAGCTTGAGACTATTTGAACCTTCAATAATTGAAGATCCCGAAGAGTAGAGTCAATTGCCTTCTATTTATGATCTGTTACCTGAATATCTCAATGAATTGCAGGAAGATACAGTTCTGGACAGGAAGGTGAGGATGACACCGACGGGAGATGTTGAGTACCTTAGGATTGGAGTTAAGGGTTCAAAGCCAAGCAGTGCAAAATGTATAGAGATTGGACAAGTGAGATAGCTATACCCTCACTTAGTCGATGCTTGAAAACCAACTTTTGGTGGTCCAAAAGCTTTTTTAGTGGGAAGGTCATGATCCGAATCGGATCCTTAAACACTCTTAAAGTTTCCTAAACTGTGTAAAACTCATGCTGAAGTTTCAAAGTCTTATGGATGTCAAGCTTATCAGAAATAACCTCCAAACAATGGCAATTTGTGGTCAGCATGGAGCAACAAGGACCCTCTGTCAAAGCACACAGACCAGTGGCCCATGGTAATCGCTTGCTGGCACAAATTGACAAATGGGACGTCAAATCCAAAAACATGGGTAGTTTCGGAATCGCGTATCACAGGGTGTCCCCCTCAGTGAAGAAAAGCCCCTAAGCGCTCGGTCCCGAGAAAAGCATAAAACCATATGGAAATCACCGATTCTGTCAGAAGGCGGGTCCCACACTAAAACTGGCAGGATATCAGAAAGGATTTAAGCAGTAAGTGGTCAATAGGATAGTGATCCAGTTGCTCAGAGGCTATTGCAGCAAGCATCCTAAACTTTGGGATGAACATTTATGTTATGTGCAACATGCTTACAACTGTGCTAAACATTCTTCTACACAAAGATCTCCTTTTGAGACCTGTTTTGGTTTCACACCAAGGTCTCCCTTGGATTTTGTCTTTGGTAAAGACATAGCGGTTGATGGACACAGTGATGTGGACAAAGCAACCAGGTTCATTGAACAAATCCAAGAGATTCACCAAGCAGTACAGGAACAACTGGAAAAGAGCCAAGCCAAGTACAAGGCAAGGCATGACAAGCATCGGATGGAGCACAGTTTTCAAGTTGGTGATCAAGTCTGGCTATATATTAGCAAAGATAGAATGCAAGGTGAAGGTAAGAAGCTGAAGCCAATAAGGTATGGACCTTTCAAGATACTTGAGAAAATTGGTGAGAATGCTTTTTGCCTTGATTTACCAACTTACATGCACATCTACTCAGTCATTAATGCAGACAGCTTGAGACTATTTGAACCTTCATTAATTGAAGATCCCGAAGAGTAGAGTCAATTGCCTTCTATTTATGATCTGTTACCTGAATATCTCAATGAATTGCAGGAAGATACAGTTCTGGACAGGAAGGTGAGGATGACACCGACGGGAGATGTTGAGTACCTTAGGATTGGAGTTAAGGGTTCAAAGCCAAGCAGTGCAAAATGTATAGAGATTGGACAAGTGAGATAGCTATACCCTCACTTAGTCGATGCTTGAAAACCAACTTTTGGTGGTCCAAAAGCTTTTTTAGTGGGAAGGTCATGATCCGAATCGGATCCTTAAACACTCTTAAAGTTTCCTAAACTCTGTAAAACTCATGCTGAAGTTTCAAAGTCTTATGGATGTCAAGCTTATCAGAAATAACCTCCAAACAATGGCAATTTGTGGTCAGCATGGAGCAACAAGGACCCTCTGTCAAAGCACACAGACCAGTGGCCCATGGTAATCGCTTGCTGGCACAAATTGACAAATGGGACGTCAAATCCAAAAACATGGGTAGTTTCGGAATCGCGTATCACAGGGTGTCCCCCTCAGTGAAGAAAAGCCCCTAAGCGCTCGGTCCCGAGAAAAGCATAAAACCATATGGAAATCACCGATTCTGTCAGAAGGCGGGTCCCACACTAAAACTGGCAGGATATCAGAAAGGATTTAAGCAGTAAGTGGTCAATAGGATAGTGATCCAGTTGCTCAGAGGCTATTGCAGCAAGTATCCTAAACTTTGGGATGAACATTTATGTTATGTGCAACATGCTTACAACTGTGCTAAACATTCTTCTACACAAGGATCTCCTTTTGAGACCTGTTTTGGTTTCATACCAAGGTCTCCCTTGGATTTTGTCTTTGGTAAAGACATAGCAGTTGATGGACACAGTGATATGGACAAAGCAACCAGGTTCATTGAACAAATCCAAGAGATTCACCAAGCAGTACAGGAACAACTGGAAAAGAGCCAAGCCAAGTACAAGGCAAGGCATGACAAGCATCGGATGGAGCACAGTTTTCAAGTTGGTGATCAAGTCTGGCTATATATTAGCAAAGATAGAATGCAAGGTGAAGGTAAGAGGCTGAAGCCAATAAGGTATGGACCTTTCAGGATACATGAGAAAATTGGTGAGAATGCTTTTTGCCTTGATTTACCAACTTACATGCACATCTACTCAGTCATTAATGCAGACAGCTTGAGACTATTTGAACCTTCAATAATTGAAGATCCCGAAGAGTAGAGTCAATTGCCTTCTATTTATGATCTGTTACCTGAATATCTCAATGAATTGCAGGAAGATACAGTTCTGGACAGGAAGGTGAGGATGACACCGACGGGAGATGTTGAGTACCTTAGGATTGGAGTTAAGGGTTCAAAGCCAAGCAGTGCAAAATGTATAGAGATTGGACAAGTGAGACAGCTATACCCTCACTTAGTCCATGCTTGAAAACCAACTTTTGGTGGTCCAAAAGCTTTTTTAGTGGGAAGGTCATGATCCGAATCGGATCCTTAAACACTCTTAAAGTTTCCTAAACTCTGTAAAACTCATGCTGAAGTTTCAAAGTCTTATGGATGTCAAGCTTATCAGAAATAACCTCCAAACAATGGCAATTTGTGGTCAGCATGGAGCAACAAGGACCCTCTGTCAAAGCACACAGACCAGTGGCCCATGGTAATCGCTTGCTGGCACAAATTGACAAATGGGACGTCAAATCCAAAAACATGGGTAGTTTCGGAATCGCGTATCACAGGGTGTCCCCCTCAGTGAAGAAAAGCCCCTAAGCGCTCGGTCCCGAGAAAAGCATAAAACCATATGGAAATCACCGATTCTGTCAGAAGGCGGGTCCCACACTAAAACTGGCAGGATATCAGAAAGGATTTAAGCAGTAAGTGGGTTCGACCGAGTCCCCCATGATGCCATACACTGGGTGACATGCGTCCAGCGGATGAGAGAGAAAACTGCTCACGTCGGACGGGTAAAAGTCATGCTACTTACCCACTCGATATGGACGGAGACCATAGGATATAGAGGCTCCAGATCAACAGAAGAGGTGATTCGATGGATGACCAGATTTGATGGGGAAATAGTCTGAGGCAGATAAGATTTGAGATCCGGTATGACCGATAAGTTGGCAGAGGAATTAGTTTCACGGGCAATCTTGGATCAACAGAAATAACGACCATTCAAAGAGAACTGACACTCAATTCATGAGGAAATAGGTGGCCACCTCTTTGTGAAGCGTTACACAGTGACGATGATGCAGAGCAGGGGAATTCAAACAAAAAGAGGTACGAGATCCAGACAGTCGGGAAGTGGAAACGAATAGTCAGGAAGTGGATTGGCTTTAAGCCATGGATTGACAGAGAGTAAGAGAAGGTAAAGAGAGGAAGCAGAAAGCTGAGAGGCCAGAGAGAAGTAAATTGTAGAGAATAGAGAAGAAGCTGAGCTAACCTGCAGAGCAAAGGCAGTATCGAGCCAAATAGAGACAGAGAGAGTCTAAGAGTCTGTGAACTCCAAAGAAGGCTTGAGAGGTTCAAGCTAACTCCTTTAAGCAAACCTGTTAGGTATTGAGTCTTAGATTGGACTCATACCACTGTGACCAGTTGAGGTCAAGAATCAGTAAGGGGAGTCTGTGTACTCTAGAGTCTTGGGGAATCCAAGTACAACCCTACTGATCATCCTCTATTGAATGAGACTCAAATTGAGCTCATTATTGTAAAAAATTTGCTTTTTAAGACACAATAGAAAGGCCACCATTGAAGGCTGGACCAGGAGACGTAGCCCAGGAGATTGGGTGAACTCCTTATTAAAACTGTTGTGTTTATGTGTTTGCTTATTGTGTTTCTCTTATTGCTTTAATTTTTGTGTATTTCGTAATCTTATAGATCCGTTGCTTAAAATAAAATAGGCACACCCTGGCACATGAGTCTGTAATACCTTCATAAATTCTCTGAGACCATTCATGATTGATTTCAGATCATGCATTGCGCAGTTCTAGTAGTTAGTCAGCCTCTCGATAACCTGGACTATGTCTTATGCAATTTTGGCAGTCAGTCTCCCAACCTCCCGGTGAAAATTGTGCAATCTTAATGGACAGTCACATAGGTATGTTGCATGTCAATCCTTTAATTTGTTTTGGTTTTCAACTAAAAGATTGCTTGCCATGAGTGTTGTTATGTCTCCAGGTATCACAAGTGTTCATCTTCCTCTCAACAACATAGGTACAATGGCTTCCAGGAGAGTAGATCCAAAAACATTGTTGAGATCACAACTGGGGATGCAGTTGATCAAGTGTCTACAAACTTGACTATTCATGAAGACATCAAGTTGTTCATGGACAAGGATATCAAGATGAAATGGTAGTGGCATCACAACAAGAAGCACCATCAATAGTAGCACAAGGTAGCACACTTGCATGTGACAAATGTAAGAGGAAGGTTATTGACAACGCAAAAGCGGAACAAAGTTGCAAGCTCAAGCAGATCCACTTATGATGAAAGAAACTTTAGGGATTGAGGCTATGAGGTGATGGCATGACAAGAGTATTGCACAAAGGCAGAGAGAGAAATAGAGAAGGAGTTACAGGTGCTGAAGCGGCAACTCAAGGAAGAACAGGAGTTGCACATATGAGAGAAGGAGTTGCAATAAGAACAGCTATAATAGGAGGTGTGACATCCACAGACTGATGAAACTGCACCCATACAGGTTATGGACCCATCTAGAAGCTAGCATGGAGAAAATAGGGTGAGCATTGCTGTCAATCAAAATGCAAGGGTGTTCATGATCATGGATGTCATTGTGCACACACATGCGATCCCACCCATTTGGCACACTCACCAAGGCGAAGACATGAAGTAAGTCCGACTGGAGCTGAACATGTGTTTCGACAAGTTGATGTGCATGGTCACCAACACACACATAGAGATTAACATAGAAACTATGCATCAATATGTTTCTTGTCCAGCTATACTCAAGATGATGATGCACATTTTATCAGACGAGTTGGAGAGAGAAGCCATATTAGTGTACCAGGATGCAACTGAGGCAAGAGTTCACTTTCAACAGGATGTCACCATTGAGCACGCGGACACGATCATGGAGGACCAAGATTAGTATTAGTTCGCCACCATAGACCATCATGAGGATGTCGAAGATTTTTTCTTCCCACAACTGTCAGAGTGTTAGTGATGTCTTGCATGGCTTGCTCAAGCCATTTTGTCTTAGATGGGTACATGCGCAGATTGTATGTAACATCTTGTAAACTGAAAGACCAAGTGTCGATAGTTGAATGTAGCAATCATGTAGTAGTTGGAGAGTCATGAGGGTAGGTGAAGAGTCACAAAGGGGAATTTCAAGGGGCACCCCACCCTTTTCTATTTATAGAACCTCATAACTCATTGTAGAGGCTTTTGGTCAGCCAAGCTTTCGATAGGAGTATCTTAGAGAAAGATTTGAGAGTATTGTAATGAGCCTTGGCTTCTCCACAATGCAGAGCTAGTACATCTCTTTGGAGGAGTAGACGGAAGTGACTGTAACATTCCGCTGTTGGGACTAGTAGTTGGTCATGGTTGTACTGTATGATTAGAACTTTCACTTCTTAATATAACAGAGCCAACACGTTTCATCCATATGTTGTTATTGTATTTCAGCTATCTTGGTTACTCTAATGATATATGTATTCTTTTTCTTATGCATGCATGTATGGACTCTTTCTATATAAGTATGTATGAATCTTACTAAGATGTGATGTTGGTTTAACCATCACTTTGGATTGTTAGCTTACTTTCTTTCCAGTTTGTGATGCATCTTCGCTCATGTGTTCCTTTCCAAGTTGTGTGCTTCCACAAGTTTCTAAGGGGTGCACTCACCTGACTTTCCGTGTGTTAGAACTGTTCATGCACCTTCCTTGTCTTGCTGCGCATGTCACACCCTTACTACCAATAGGGAAATCTTACTTTCCTCTACATGCAACTGTAGTCAAGGCGATACCATACGACCCACTACTGGGACTCCTACACCAAATGGTCTGAGGTCTAGTTGGGACTTCTTACTCGTGAGATCCCCTAACATGTTAGTAGGTCTAGCTCCATCAAAATTTCTGGCACTAGAAGGAGGGCTAGATGAAAAGTTGAGCCATTACATCTTGTTTTGAGTCTTTGCACATCCATAATGGATACTGTCACACTCATCCCTTCGCGATGTTTTTCGTATGCCGAACCTCTCGACATCATGAGGGAGTTTGCTGATCTCTTGTCCGAATTCACATATGATGGTGAAGGCGAAGTAGCCTGGCCTGAGTACTTAGAAGACTTCTATGCATTCCTTGTAGACGAGTTCTATGCAGAAGAGGCCAGTGTGCTGCTTGTATACACACTTCGCGAATCCCCACTACGGTGGTGCTAGAGTCTGCCACCCAACAACGTGCACTCACTTGAGCAGTTTTGTGATCTCATTGAATCTACTTTCCATCATTTTGATCCAGAACCTCTTGACCAAAAACTTTTAAAACAATAGAAGGCCCCGCATGAATCACCTATGGAATTTTGGGACTGCTTCCATGTATTGTAGTTTCAAGCTCCGAAAAGTCAGATGAAATTCCAGTATCTCATGGACATATTTGAGTATTGTCTTACCAAATCTGTTAATCCTAAGAAGAATTTCAAGCCCATGCCCCACTCAGCATACTTCGATGATGGAGCTATGCAATCACAAATGGACATAGTCGCTGTCACAAGTTACTATCCGCCGTCCCCTCATCAAATAGCTCCACCACTGCACAGTGATGTGGGAGAATAGGCATACACATCCATTCAACTGTCACATCCTCCCAACATCACTTCTCTAAATTGTCGCACATATTAGGTTGCGAATCCCATGGGTTGTCACATGTATTTCGTATCTCAACCTCTGTCTTCATATTTTGATGATCCTTTGGATTGCACCGTCTTGTGTTCTTCCATTCTAGACTTTACACTTGTTGTGAATGAGGATCAATCTATCAATGGAGTTGGTGTTGAAAAACAAATCTGTGTTGTTGTTCATGAAGAGTATGACTGGGAGCTTGAGCATCAACCCTTGACAAAGAATGAATCCCTTCCGTCTGAGCTTCCTCTATTATTCCCTAACATCCTTGGTGATCTGCCATCTTTGATTTCGCATGTGTATCTCTGTCTACGGATGAACCCATTTTTGATCACTCGCATAACACACCAGATGTCAATCCATCATCCGAAAACAGAGAGGAAAAATCATTAATTGAAAATCCACTTGATTTTTCATCTGCTTTTTCTAGAAATGCAAAGGGTAAACATTCTTTCTTCTCATCTACCCCTCTATGTGATTCAATAAATCATGAGGATGTCAGCAAACATCCCGAATTTTCTGATCTTGATTGTCGTGATCTCTCTACTTCTTCATCCGATCACAATACTGATTCAACTGTTGTTAATCTATCTAAGACACTAGTCTATGATGATCTATCTGTCAACGAATTTGAAACCCCACAAAATGTCGAGGAAATTCAGCCCGAGCTAATGGTTATGTCAGGTCCTCACTATCCTGAGGTTGTTTTCACTTCCGATCAGGAAATTATTCAAACAACTGAGGCTCCTCATCACTCATCTATATGCATTGAAGATCAATCTCACACACAGATTTTGCTTCCTCCACTCGAACTACATGATCCCATCGCTCATGCATTGGAGGAATCTTACAAAACAAGCACACTTGCACAACATAAGTGGTCTACCTTTCTCATGTTTGCTTGCATGTCATAGTCAAGAGAATGCATACACTTAACATCTGCACACATTGTAGCACAACACCATGGAAAGTACACAGAGTGCATGTCATGCGCTTTCACTCACTTATGTTCTTTGGAGGCTTTTAAACTCGGAGTGTGTTTGTATTCATTGTTATATATTTCTTGTTTGTTGGTTCGCACAATTGTCTTGTTCACAAACCACGCCATCACCAACTTTGGTTGACCAATGCGCCAATGGCTGCATTGGAAGTATCACTTCATGTGAGAAGACCCATGCATCATTAGCTTAGGAGTAGGAGTAGTGTTTTCTTTTGGTTTGTTTGCTCGTATGCATGTTTGCTTCTTACTTTGTTCGTTCACTTGCTTCCCTTCTTGTTTGCTTACTCACTTTGCTTACACATCTACTTATGATTTTGCTTTTTTTCTATTGTTTGTTTGCTTGTTTACGTTCGTAGGTTAGTTTTGCCTGAAACTATGTGCAACTCTTGAAACACGCTGGGTAAAGTACAAGAGAACTTGTGTAGTTATCAATACTTGGTTATTTGTCATCTTGCCTCTGTATGAAGAACTTGTTATCTTTAGTCCATGATATGTCGATGGAAATACATACTGTTTGAAGTGAACCTTTGTGAAAACACAATGCTTGCGTGCTAACTAGTGTCACCTACTCTAGTAGGTTGTTTTTGGGTTAATCCTTGTCATCCTAGTCAAGTAGAGTAAGGTGAGGGGAAAAACTTAACAAGAATGTTAGAGGTATATATAAACTACTTCTCTGAAGGAACAACCTCTTGTTCTCTCAATAAGTCGGGATCCCTCTTTCACCTCTGAAATGAATAAGTTCTATGCATAGTTACGAAAATGAAAAATGAAAAATGAAAAAAATGAAAATGTGAAAATTTTTGGAAAAATGAAAAATGAATAAGGTGAATGAAGAGAAAGGCTTCCTGTGTAGAGAGGTGATGCAAGTAACTCCCTCGAGGTAATGACCAGGCTTGCTGGCAGGGAAGCGATGCTTGTGTTCCTGTGTGACTCCATCGGGGTATTATCGAGGTCTGCTAGCAGCGGAGCAACACCAGAGATGAAACTAAAACTCTGATGACCATATGGCTTGTGCACTAATATACCCCTCATCCCCAATCGAAACAACTACATTAGCTTGGCTTGGAATGTGTGTCGAATGACCATGAGCTTGGCAGATGCTACATCATACAATCAAGCAAGTGTGGAAACTAAGACGAATAGAGAATTAAGTAGTACTTTCAGAGGTGTTAGAGTTTATTTTCATGAACAAGGTCCATTTAGAGAGCTAGAGTTATACTAGTGTGTCACCAAGTGTTGTAGTGGCTACAACCACCCTCAAAAATTTTTCCTTGGCTTTGTTTTGGAGCCTCCCTACCAACCATCGTAGCAGCATGTCTTGCACTGTAAAGTAAATAAGCTTCATTGATTTTTCAGCAGCTTGCAAGCTTGTGCATGTTAGTTTGCTTCTCTCCCCTCACAGGCTGCCATTCTAGACTTGGGCTAGTTGCTGGCTGAGCATCTCCCTCAGAAAATTGCGCAATTCTGGAGGGGAACCAACCTTCCCTCTAGAAATTGTGCAAATCTGTTGGTCAGCCTGTTGGGCTCAGAAATTGTGCAATACAGTCAAACAGTCTTCATTGGGAAAATTGCGCAATCTCACCCAACATTGCATCTCAACCCAGAAATTTTGCAATTCTAGGAGGCAGTCACCTGCTGACCCCAGAAATTGCGCAATCCCTCAGCGGCAGCCAACCCAACTTAGCCCAAAAATTACGCAATTCTAGGAAGCAGTGATCTGCTCAACCCAGAAATTGTGCAATGGCTGACAGACAGTCAAATATGCTTAGCCCAAAAACTACGCAAATTTCCATCCCAGGGTCGCAGACTGATGCATGTGCCTTCAGGTTGACTGGTTATCTCCGGGACTGAGAAAAAATGATTTTCATGTAGAGGCTACTCTTCCCAAAATAGAAAAAGGCAACATGCAAAAGGAATCCCTAGATTTAGGGATCTATTTTTCATAGTTGGAGTTACATGCATAAATCATTTCAAAAACCTCCCGCCAAGTGTCGTTTTTTCCTAGATTTGTGGCATGCGTGTCATAACCTCGATATTATAAAAACTTATGAACCAGACGTTGCACAGCTCATTCCTCACACTAATATTATAGCTTTGACATCCCACATCACATCCAAGACTGTTCGACACTTTCAGCTTAGCAGTTTCAGGTTAAGTCTACTTCTCATGTCTTGAGCCACATTTCTGTCACTTTTTGCATTTCACTTCGTGTAAGTGTTGTTGCATGAATGACACTATTTTGCAGTGATGGTTGCCATTACAGCAACTCACTTCATACACATGCATGCTTTCCCATTTTCTGAATCCTGCACTTACTTTTTGCATTCATGATCATTCACTCTTGTTTACACTCAGTATCACCATGCATTTAGACTTCTCATGTTTTCAGTCGCCTGTCGGCAGGTCTGGGCTACCTTAGCCCGAACCTTGCCTTGCCCAGCTAGAATTTCTCATTTATGGAAGTGAAGGCTCTAACTTCCCTCCAGAGATTGCACAAGTCTAACCCAACACTAACCTCTAGGCTTTCATTGTGAAATTCTGGGAGGTAGTGCCTTGCTGGCCCCAGAAACTGCGCAATGCAGTTTGCTAGTTTGCATGTCACTGCTGACTGAAATTATGCATTGTGTAGTTTCAATCCTTAGTAGGCCAGGCTGGACTATGAATTTCATATTTTCAGTAGTCAATGAGCCTCTCGACAACCCAGACTGTTCCTTGCGAAGTTTTGGCAGTCAGTCTCCCAACCTCCCGGTGAAAATTGTGCAATCTTCACGGACAATCACACAGGTATGTTGCATGTCATTCCTTCAGTTTGCTTTTGTTTTCAAATGAAAAATTTCTTTCCATGAGTGTTTCTATCTCTAGGTATCAAAGGTGTTTTCCTACCGCTCAACAACACAAGTACAATGGCTTCTAGGAGAGTAGATCCAAAGACACCATTGAGAGCGCAAATCGAGATGTCGTTGATCAAGTGTTTATGAACTTGCCTATCTATGAAGACATCAAGTTCTTCATGGACAAGGATATCAAGATGAAATGTCAGCAACATCACAACAAGAAGCACCATTAGTAGCAACAAAAGGTAGCACACCTGCATGCGAAAGATGCAAGAGGAAGGTTGTTGATAGCGCAAAGGCCGAACAAAGTTGTAAGCTCAAGTAGATCGACTTGTGATGAAAGTAGCTTTGGAGATTGAGGCTATGAGTTGACGACATGACAAGAGGATCACACGAAGGTAGAGAGAGAGAAACAGAGAAGGAGTTGCAGGTGCTAAAGCGGTAACTCAAGGAAGAACAAGAGATGCACAGATGAGAGAAGGAGTTGCAGTAGGAATAGGTACAACAGGAGGTGCAACATCCACAAACTGATGAAACTGTGCCCATATAGGTTATGGACCCATCTAGCAGCTGGAATGGAGTAAACAAGGCGAGAAGTGTTGTTGATTGCATGCAAGGGTGTTCAGGAGCATGGATGTCCTTGTGCGCACACATGCGATCCCACCCATTTGGCACACTCATCGAGGTGAAGACAAGAAGCAAGTTCGACTGGATTTGAACATGTATTTTGACAAGTTGATGCATATTGTCACTAGCACACACTTGGAGATAAACACAGACACTATGCATCAGTATGTTTCTGGTCCAGCTACACTGAAGACGATGATGTGCATGTTATCAGACGAGTTGGAGAGAGGAGCCATATCCGCGTACCCAGATGCAACGAAGGAAAGAGTTCACTTTCAGCAGGATGTCACCACTGAGCACATGGACACCATCATAGACGACCAAGCTTGACATCAGTTCGCCACCATCAACCATCATGAGGATGTCGAAGAGTTGGTCTTCCCACGACTATCCAAGTGTTAGTGATGTCTTGCATGGCTTTCTCAAGCCATTTTGTCTCACATGGGTACGTGTGCAGATTGTATGTAACATCTTGTAAAGTTAAAGGCCAAGTGCCGATAGTTTAATGTAACAGCCATGTAGTAGTTGAAGTGTCATGAGGGTAGGTGAAGAGTCACAAAGGGGAATGTCAAGGGTCACCTCACCCTTTTCTATTTATAGAACCTCATAACTCATTGTAGAGGCTGTTGGTCATCCAAGGTTCCGATAGGAGTATAATAGAGAAGGCTTGGAGAGTATTGTAATGAACCTTGGCTTCTCCATAGTACAGAGCTAGTACATCTATTTGGAGGAGCATGCGGCAGCGACTATAACATTCCACTATCGGGACTAGTGGTTGGTCATGGTTGTACTGTATGATTGGAACTTTCACTTCTTCATATAGTAGAGCCATCACATTTCATGCATATGTTGTTATTGTATTTCAACTATCTTTGTTACTCTAATGATATATGTACCTATTTTATTACACTTGCATGTATGGAATCTTTCTGTATAAGTATGTATGAATCTTACTGAGATATGTTATTGGTTTAACCATCACTTTGGATTATTATCTTACTTTCTTTCCATTTTGTGATGCATCTTCACTCGTGTGTTCCCTTCCAAGCCGCATGCTTCCACAAGTTTCCAAGGGGCACAGTGACCTCACTTTCTATGTGTTAGAGCCATTCATGCACCTTCCTTGGCTTACTGCATATGTCACACCCTTGCTACCAATAGGGACATCTTACTTGCCTTTGCACGCAACCATGGTCAAGGCGATACCATATGAACCATTGCTAGGACTCCTATTGCAAACTGTATGAGGTCTGGTTGGGGCTTCTTACTGGGGAGATCCCTTGACATGTTGGAGGGTCCAACACTATCAATAGAGCCTTATCACAATGGGCCAAAATGTCCCCCCAAGGGATTTAAAATTGGGTGGAGGGGATAACATCAGATTCTGCAAACCACTCAGTTGTCTCATGAGGAGAGACATTTTTGTAGACTTCAACAGTCAAATGGTTACTTGGAGATGTGTCCCTTGCCCATAAACAAAGGATTCTCATGCACCAATTTAGTGTCTTGATCCTTTCTTCCTTAAACAAAAGAATCTAACGCACCAATATAATGTCTAGCTTAACTTTGACTTTAAAAATAAATTTTTATTATCATTATTTTTAAATTATTTTGAATCTAAATAGATTATTATTTATTGCATTTATATCTTCCAAAGTTTCTTTATTTTTATTTATGTTTAATAAATATATTTTTGTTTTAGAAAGAGTGGCATAGTGTGCACTTAGGTATTGAGGAAGAAATTGCGTAAAGCTTGGAAAGTATGTCTCAGTGTAGGGCCTAGTGATCCCTGGATTAGACTGCGGATGCACGATAAAGCCTGAGAGACTAGAAGGCACTCAAATTCTTCACGATGTAGGTGGAGAACTATGGTGGCATCGACATTGATTGGTGTTTTTTGATGTGTTCTATGAGTCCCACATTCATGATTGGAATATGGCATGGGGGTGATTGGATGAAGAGAGACTTGGCTCAGCCAATCTATGGGTGGGTGGAACGTGGTAGTCCCATCACCGGTTGGTTCATTGCATTTATTAATGAGAAATCCATTCCCTTGATTTTTATGTGGAAATGCATTGATATATATATATGGATTTTGATGGCTAATATGTCCATTGTATTTTGGTTCCTATTATGTTGGTTATACGTACCTTTTGTGACAACAACTATCTATGGATCTCACCATGCTTTTACTTGTATTTGAATGTATAATGTATCTATGATCTAATAAATGATAAGGCAGCAAAAGACATGAGGAAACAATGGGTCATGGTGATTCTCAGAAAGGTATGAGATCCCTACACTTAATTCTATTGTTTACACCTGTAGGTTACATGTTGATGATATGATTGACAAAATTATTGTCATGGATAGTAGGGGTCTGGTTAGGGTCTTGTTTAGCTTATTTCTTTTGCATCCTTGTTTCCTTGTATTCTTACCAATTTTAAGTGATCATTCCATTCTAGGAAGTGTCCAGGGCTCTGGGCTGAAAAAGGTGGCTCAAATCACAGAATGATAGCATAATAGAACGTTCGTTTAGAGACTAACTCGAACGTTCGTTTAGAGACTAACTCGCTTGGGAAGTCTCTGGGGAGATTATAATGCAACCTGTCAGTGTCTGGGGAGTGTTAGTATAGAGATTAACTTGCCTGGGCAGTGTCTGGGGAGCGTTACCCTACCCTAAGTTTCTCAAACAACAGTAGGACCCGGGGACACGATGTCTGAGTGGATGACTTGTCTCCTCAAGGTTCTATGGATGATGTTGGATGATTGTGTGTGATGTTTCATTGATTCCACTGTCTTAAGGTCACCTAGGAGGTTGAATCTAATCACAGTAGCCTCTCATCTCATGTTTACCCCTGTTAGCATGGTTGCTTGGGTAGACATGGGAGGAGGGTGTTACAAACAAGATGCCATACAAAGAGAAAGTATAATCTAACAACAAAGAACTATGTGGCATGTTAAATTCATAAAATTCAAGAACTTCAAACCAAGTGATTGGGCTCTTCTTTTTTACTCTAAGTTTAAGGATTTTCAAGGAAAATTTAAAACACATTGGCTTGGCCCCTATAAAATAGATACTATTTTTGATAATGGAGCAGTTAGAATTAGGACTATTGATGAAGAAAATATTTCCTTCCTTGTTAATGGGCATAGGTTAAAATTATATCATAAGCCCTTGACAAGAGAAGAATTTGTCAGAGAATTGCAATAAAATTCTGATATGAAGTTAGTGAGAAGGGAATATTTTTCTTCCTTATCACTAAAATAATTATAATTTATTTTTCTCCTAAAATAAATAAATAAATTTAAATAAAAGAATACGTATGAAAACCAACAGTGTTGGAATTTCTATGCATAAAATCTTAACTGAAAACAAAGGGGTCCTTGGAAACTTAGATTTTCACATTTCCCTTCTTTCTTTTTCCCATTTTCTTTTTTCCCACTTTTTCTTTGAAATAAATTTGCAACTCTAAGTAAATGTATTTAAATAATCTTCTTCTCTTTTAAATGAAAAAACACCAATAAATCCCAACAATATTATAAGTCATCACCATCATTAAAGATCAACCACATCAGCAACAACAAGGTTTCAAGAAAATAATTAAGTTGGAGAAGTAGTTGCAAAATCTGCAACAGTCCATAACTCATCTCAAATTCTGCAGCCAATAATGAACCTGCAAGCATTTTGAACCTGTGAATGCTCCAAATCTACAAAAGCACTACGAACCTGTAAAAAAGAAAGATATCAATACTAGAAGGTATGTACTATAAGGTATGCACAAAGGATATTAAATTATTTTTCATTAAAAATAATAGATCTATAAGCTTATTGGATGATTATGAAACACTTTTTGTAATAATGAGTGAAATTATGACCTTATTCACAGTCCTATTCTACCACTCATACCAATCTCCCAATCTACCATGTCAAAAATATTCTCTGAATCTTTTAATTTCCTAGATCCCAACGATCCTGTAAAATCATATCTTTTAATCATGCCAAATCATTAATGTACAAGGCATAATTCTATTAGGAAACAACCACTACCTTAACAACTTGTTTCATTCCAATTAGGCCACCATCGAACCATTCCATCTCATCGCTCATTCCTTCATCCACCCCTGTCAAAAAGGAGGCAATTTAGGGCTTAGCTTCTCTGCATAATGGATGTCATTATTCACTTTGAACCTAATGGAAAGAATTTCCTCAAAGCCTATCCACAAGTTAAGGATCTATTGTAGAAGGTGGGATGGTTAATTTTTTTTGATGGCTATGAAATTGAAGTTACTAGGGCATTTGATGGTGTGGAGGTTGAAATTGGAGATATAAGACTAAAGATTACAGAATCCTTCATCGCAGAAGCAACAAAACTTTCTCGCAATGGTGAAATCTAGTTTAAGAATCAGGGTCTTAAGGACGAGCACTAGAAAACATCTCTACATGATCCAAGCATGGATACTTCGACTTCCAAGAAGGGTATTCCATAAAGAGTGCTCAAATACATGTGGAGGAGCCTACTATTGGTACTTCAAAAATTTCTGTCTTGTGCAAGTAGGTTTGGAACCTTACACTTTTACCATGAAAGATTAATCATGCATTTTGTTAAAGGAAAATAATTAAAACTACCCTAATATTTGATGTGGATCTTGAGGAAAATAGCTTGTAGTATACAGATGGATTATAGAAATATTGATAGGGATTTATATCATCACGGTTTGGTAAAAATTCTTGTTGAAACACATTTAAAATCTGTCGGCGATAGTTGGGAAGAATTTTTAGTGAGAAACCATTTCATGGAAGTTTGAGAAGAGGAAAGGCCATCGAGAACTAAAAATAGTAGATGTAGGGTTTCCCAGAACCCTAACCCTGAACCTACAGAGAAAGAATTTAAATATTTTCCTAATAATGAACCAGTGGAGACCAGAGATCTGCCTGAAGAAGAAAAGGATAATGTTCCCCTGAGTCATTTTTTGAAAGAAGTAAAAGAAAAAAATAGTCATGATAATGCTAGAAGAAAGAAAGTTGGCCAAAATATAGAGCAACTTGTGGTAGACCTAGAGAAGTTGGAGAAGCAAGGTAGAAAGAGGAAATTTTTGTCAAAGGCACTGGAAGAAGAACAAAATATAAGAAGGATGAAACAGATTTCTAGACACTGAAATGAACAGACATGAAAATAACTTCCATAGACTATTTATCTTGATGAAGAATACCATTTTGGTACATGACCAATACCAAAATTTCCATTTTATCAAACTCCAAGTCTAGCCAGAAAGACTCCTGAAGTTTATCCTGTTCAACAACAAATTATGATTACTTGGAGACATTACAACAAAGGGCACAAGAGAAGGTAAATTCTCCTTTGTAAACTAAATATTATGAATATCCTTTACATGATAAAGTCCCTTTGACCAATCTGAAATCAAATACCACTCGTCAAGTAGAGCAAGAAATTGTTAATGCTCTAAAACAAGACATATATCAATTAGAATTGTTGAACAGAGATATAAAAGAAGAGAATGAGGGAGTAAAGACACATAATGAAATATTGAAGGTTTAGAGTGATACTATGTTGTTGAGGATGTGTTATTGGTATAAAAAGACCAAGAAAATTAAAGCAAACAACAAGATTCTCAAGAACAAAATCAAGGGGTTGCAGGGAAAAATATTAATGAGGAAACCTAGATGGGCACTCAATGTTAAAAGAAAGGGAGCATCTTCAAGATTGGATGTCTTAATCCAAGCATAAAAAGAGGTACAATGACATGCCATTTTCTCCAGTTTTGAAATTTTGATGCATGAGGACATGCAACATTATCAGTGTGGGGGAATGTTGTGTCCTCGAATAGTCCTCGTTTCAACATCGTTTTATCATTTCTTCCATCCTTTTCACATAGTTTTGTTACATTTCCAAGCTACAAGGTCATCTAGGTTACACTCAAGCATAATATAAGGTATAATTCATTCATAGCTTGTAATCTATAGTTTATTTGTTAAATTTAATTAAACATCTCTATGGCTACTGAAATGTACAAATTCCATAGCTAATAAAAGTTTTTGCAGCTTAACGATGGTTAGAAAGGTCCCTGCAAGACTAAAGGAGGAAAAAATACATTTACGGAAGCCAAATGTGGATCATATGGATATAAACCTATCGTTCCTACCTAGAAAATCATAGAGGTCGAGAATTTTGATGGTCAAAATAGAAGTTAAATCTAGTTATAGCAATCTATACTTGTGCAGAATTTGAAGGCAGTCAATTTCATTATCAAGCGAGCATGGAATTTCACAAGAAAATATTGGAATTAAAAATTATGATGTTTTGATCTAAAATATTCTCATTATTTTTTGTTCTTGTAGAAAATCATGAGAAGCATATTTTCTATTTTGATTAGAACATTTAATTGTCAATTGAAAACCTAGTTTCTCGGCTTGTAATTCTTCAAAGTTGTTAGTATAGAGATATTATAAATTCCTTTGAAGAAAGGATAATGGAAAATCATTCTATTTTGTAATTATTGCTATCTGAGACTCTGCTTTCATAAATAAAATTACTCTTTTCCTATTATAATCGCATGTGTTAGTGATCGATTTGTTGATTTGAGTTCTTTCATTCTCGCACTCAATAGGACCCCCCTCTTAAGAGTCATAAACTAGTGTAGTTGTTGAAATTCATTACTATTTCATGTTTTTTTTTTTTTTTGGAGTTTACTCATCATTGTTTTGTCTTCACAGGTTGAGCACTCATCATTAAACTCAAAACACCATAAATATTCCTTTTATTAGTTTTCCTATTTGAATTCTTTTCTTAGCCTTATATTTAAGAGTTAATGATCAGATTTTTTCTAATAATAGTTGTGCACATTAGTAAACTATAAAGGCTTCTAATTTAGATCACTACTTCTTAAGGTCCTTTTAGCTCTACTCTTTATTTGATTTCCTTATGCATTCTTAGAATAAATTTGATTCAAAGTGTTGGGTTGTGTTATATTCTTTCCATGACTAGACCACGTAGTTAACTGGGGGGTTAAAGGGGGAGCGGAGCCCCGCATTTGTTGCACTGATTGCGTAGTGGGGGGAGTCACACGGGGTTTGAGGGGTACATGTAACCCCACTCTATGGGGTCTAGGGCAGTGCCCCAGAAAATTTTGGTTTTGGACCCTATATTATGTTGGGTGGACCTAACTATGGTTTTGTGCATGTTTTTCGCACATGGTTTTGGACACAATGGTTTTTAGTCCATGGTTTTGGACGCGATGGTTTTTAGTCCATGGTATTGGATTCTTCAACATGTATAAATATGTATTGTAACATTGAAAGGAACATAATGAAAAATTAAGCTGGTGGTCCCAGTTTTGGGATCCAGGGGAAAATCTCTGTGTATATGTATTTTATGTGTTATGCTCTCATATTGTTTATTTTATGTGTTTTAGAATTCGTATGCAGGTAATTTCTGTACGGGGTTAAAACCTACATTTGGTATCAGAGTTGTTTCGTCTTCAAGGGGACGCCTTTATTGCTGAGGGTTTTCGCTCGGGCCTATGGTAGACCCTGTTCAGTGGGAGATTTTCGAGATCGATTCTGGTGGTGAAAGAAGATGGTGAGCAGTGGAAAAATAGAGATTGAGAAATTTAATGGTCAGGGTTTTGAGTTATGGAAACTCAAGATGGAGGATCTATTGGTGGATAAAGATGAGTGGATCGCGGTAGATCTAGGTACTAAACCAACGGGAGTGTCCAATGAAGAATGGAAGAAGTTAGATCGAAAGGCAAAGAGCACAATACGATTATGTGTCTCAGATTCAGTATTGTTGAATGTATCAGGGGAAGCTACATCGAAGGCTTTGTGGGACAAGTTAGGGACTTTGTACCAATATAAGTCTCTGGTGAATAAACTGTTCCTGTGGAAAAAGCTGTATAACCTTAGGATGAAAGATGGAGACTCAGTGACAGAGCATCTGAATGCATTTAATACTATGGTAATTCAGTTAGCATCTGTTGATATTAAAATTTAAGATGAAGATAAGTGCACAAGTTTGTTGTGTTCTCTACCAGATTCATGGGATAGTCTGGTTATTGCAATAGGTAGCAATGCAACTACCTTGCAGTTTGATGAAATAGTCTCATTCTTATTGAAGGAGGAGATGAGACGAAAAAATTTGGAGAGCCAGAATGGTGATGCCTTGTCTAGGTGAGGACTGTCCTAAAACAGAAACAAAAATAAGTCATCGAGTGGGAGATCTAAATCTAGAGGGAGATCTAAATCTCCAGGAAAACCTGTAAAGGTGGTATGCTAGAAATGTGGAAAGGAAGGGAACTACAAAAGGCACTGTAAATCTAAAGCTCTTGATAAAGGAAAGGGATCTGATGATGCTCCTTCTGCAGAGGAGAAAACCACCTCAGATGAAGGTGGGGATGTGTACTTGGTTTTTTCAAGTACGCATGTAGATCATGAGGCATGGTTGATTGACTCAGGTGCATCCTTTCACTTCACTCCCCATAGAGAGTGGTTCTACAAGTATGAGAAATACGATGGTGGTGATGTCTTCTGAGGGGATGATAGGAAGGCTAGAATCATTGGTCACGGAAAAGTAAAGTTGAAGTTGCAAGGTGGAAGGGTTAGAACACTTCCGGGTGTTCTGCATATTCATACATTGGCCAGAAATCTGATTTTTGTAAGCAAGCTGGATGATGCAGGTGTAAAAATAGTGTTTGAGAAGGATACTTGTAAGATGGTTCGGGAGCACTGGTATTGATGTGGGGAGTTCGGATTGGAACTCTATACAAGTTGCAAGGTAACACTGTTATTGATGGGTGCAACAGTTTTGTGGTTCGTGAAAGTGGAGCAGAAAATCTAGTGGTCTCTGGAGAGAAGACCATGTTGTGGCATCAAAGGCTTGGACATATTGGAGAGAAGGTACTTCAAATACTTCATGGTAAAGGTATGGTAGAAGGTATGAGTAATGTTGGCATTATGGCACAGGTGTTGTCCTTGATGGCAACTCTCTTCGGTAACAGATCTCAGTTCAGACTTTCAGAATGAAGGAAAAGACATATACGCAGGTTCATCTAGACGAAGACGCGTATACACGCGGTTTAGACATTTCAAAGGCGCGTGTGCGTATACACACACTTTAATGCAAGGAAAAGCACGTATATGTTGGAGAACTTACCTTTGGTCCGTGGTAGTTAGTCCTTGGTATTTGAACCTATGGTTTTGGACCATGGTACCTCGTCAGAAGTGTTGATCCCAGGTATTGGGTCCGTGGTATTGGTTTATTATGGTTTTGGACTGTGGTATTGTGGAAGGCCTAAAACTATAAAAGAGGAAGGAGATCATGTGGCAAAAGATCATCTGAATTATTGTTGAATATCTGATAAAGTGCTAGATCTGGAATACTGGTAATTGGGTTATGGTGCAAATCTAGATCTGAATGAAGGAGGAACCTTAGCGCAAAGAGAAGGATAAGTTCTCTTGATGGATCATAATATTTAAGCTTGAATGATAGTATCTCTGTATGATTTTGATCTGTTACATCTGGTGCTTGCTTGATCTATAAAACTGATAATCTGGGTTAATTGGTGTTTGAATATATGAAAGAGCGAATTATTTTTTATAGATCTGTACGTAGGTTCAGTGAAGTGAAGGTGCGTATATACGCTGGTTCAGTCAAGGAAAACAAAATATACGCAGGTTGTTCCATACACAGAAGCATATGCACACAGGTTTCAGGTTATTAAAGTAGTGTATATATTTTGAGTTGTGATCTTGCTGCTTATGTTTATTGCTGCAGTGTTCTGGGTTCAGATTTGGTGTGTGGTTACTGTTACTGTGATCTAGATACAGTCGTCAGAGAAGTGTTTATTTTGATTCAGTTTTGATTGGTGAAAAGGTGATTGGGTGATGCATAAATTCTTGATGTTTGATTGATGCTATTTGTGGATCCAGTCTGAAAATTTATGAAACGTGGTCCCTGAAAGAAAGAGAAGGTTGTAGCCTTTTGTAGGCCAGCACCTACGTACTAGTATCTTGGCTAGTGCAAGAGCTAAGGGGTTTGTAGCTCCCTTCCAGGAGAAGCTAGAAAACGAGAGAGGGTTGTAGCTCTCTGCAGGTTGCAGCCTGCGTACTGGTAAAGGACTGCACCAGTACAATTGTAAAGAGAAGTTTCTAATTAAAGAGAAGATAGAGACGAATTGCAGCAGGTGGTTTTCACCCACATTAGGTTTTCACCTTATGTCTTGTGTTCTTGTGTACGATTGTCTTTCTGCTCTGTTTTACTGTTTCTCGTTACTGGTTATTTGATTCTCAAACACAGATTACTAATCAACATTAGGAAGATAAAGTCATTTAAAAGTTTGCATTGATACGCGGGTTTCCTTCTGCATAGTTGCATATATATGTGGGTTTAATTAACTGAAGTAGCGTATATCATTTGATTTTGAGAAAGAATATTTGACTTGATATTACTGATTCACCCCCCCTCTCAATATTATTACCAACAATTGGTATCAGAGCAGGTTCTTCAGAAGAAGCTTGATCGCTTGAAGAAAGATCTTTCATCATGAGTAACTACGAGAGGGAAGCATCAATCAGGCCACCGATTTTTGATGGGACAAACTTCATTTATTGGAAGGTAAGAGTTATTGCCTATCTTCAATCTCTTGGTACAGAAGTCTGGGATATCATAGAAACAGGGTATACTTTTCCATCAGCAACTCCTATAGATCAGGCTGAGAAGAAGAAATATGAAACAAATGCAAAGGCGGTCAATACTCTATTAGGATGCCTATCTCAATCAGAATTTGTCAAGGTAATGTAGTTTAAATCCGCAAAAGAGATATGGGACAAGATTGTTCTGAGCTATGAAGGAGATGATCAGGTAAAACGAGCAAAACTTCAAACCCTCAGGATTCAGTATGAAAATCTCAGGATGTATAATGATGAAAGTGTGGCTAACTATTTTCTTCGTGTAGATGAGATTGTTAATTGTATGAAAAATTTGGGTGAAGAAATAAAAGAGGCTGTTGTGGTTGAAAAAGTTCTAAGATCTTTATCCCCTAGGTTTGAATCTAAAGTTTCTGCAATAGAAGAAAAAGAGAATCTACAAAACCTTAAAATGTCACAGCTGCACGGAATTCTAACTGCTTATGAAATGAGGAAAGGAGGTCCATCAGACAAGAGAGAAGCTGCCTTCAAGGCTTCAAGCAAAGGAGAGTACTATGAGTCAGGACACGTGTCAGATGAAGAAGAAGAATCAAATTTTGTCAGAAATCTTCAACGGGGTACTTGACGGTTCCGAGGTAAGTTACCTTTCAAATGCTTTTCTTGTGGAAGAGTTGGTCACTATGCTGCCAAATGTCCTCATAAGGATAAGGTTGACAAAGGAAAGGAACCTGTTAGATGGAACAAGAAACAAAATGCAACTAAGAAAAGTTACTACACTCATGAAGACAGTGATGGCCTATCAAATAGTGACAAAGATGAACGAGGTAATGATTATAAACTTTTAATGGCTTTTGAAGATGATGATTACATGGATGCTATAGATGTAGATGGTTTTTATGAAGAGATTTCTAGACTCAAAACATGTTTAGAAGAAAAGAATATGATCATTGATACTCTGCAATTCCAACTTGATGAAAAAGAAAAATTTCTTGAGAAGTTAGAATGTGAAATTGTTGGCCTTAGAAAAGAAATTGAGAAAACAAAGGCTCTAAATCTTAAATTTGTTAAAGGATCTGAAACTCTGGATGAGATTATCAATGTACAACGTTCTCCACTAATCAAGACAGGTCTGGGGTATAATGGAGAAGCATCTCAAGCATCCACCTCAAAGAGTTATCTTGATGCAGCAAGGAGGAATGAGCAAAAGCCCAATGGAGATCACCAGGTAAAACAAGGACGAATTACATCAAGAATAAACAAATACCACCAGGTAAATCAGGGGCAATCCATCTTAAGGGTGAACAAAAGCTACAACCAGCCACAGGTAAAAACTTCTCAATTTGCTTCAAGAATGGATGACAATCGAAACTACAATAATTTGGCTGGTAGATTTGATAATCGCAGAAGTTTCTTCAATGGCCAATGTTTCTCTTGCCATAACTTTGGTCACAAAGCAGCTCAATGTGTTGCCTATAGGACAATCATGACTAAAGAAGCTATGATTGGAATCACAAAAAGGACTTATAACAACTTTTCTGCCCTTGAAAATGAAATTGAATGTTCTATTTGTAATAACTTCGGTCATGAAGATTCTGAATGCAGGAGCAGGTTTTGGAAGACAACTCAGAAGGAACAAACCTCAAGTGCCAGAACATGGAGAATAATGGACCCGCAACCAGAAAGATGTGGGATAGCTTTTTATGCAGAAGGACAGGAAAATCTATGGTACATTGACAATGGATGCTCGAAGCATATGACAGGTGATAAAGAAAAACTTGAATCATATACTGCTTTAGAAAAGGGAAAGAAAGTTTCTTTTGGAAATAATACTCCTGCAGCCATAAAAGGAAAAGGCACTGCTCAGTTGAAAGAAAAGGTCAAAGCTGGAAATGTTTTGTATGTTGATGGCTTGAAGCATAATCTACTGAGTGTCAGTCAGATGTGCGATCAAGGAATCGAGGTAATATTTCGATCAAATGGATGTAGTGTTTGTGATCTTGATACAGGAAAAACAGTGATCAAAGGCAGAAGAACCCCAAATAATCTATACATATTTGAAGAAGGACAAAAACAGTGCTATTTGAGCAAGGATGATGAACACTGGTTATGGCACCGGAGGTTGGGTCATCTAATATTTTCACAAATAAGGAAAGCATGCAAATACGAGGCAGTTCGTGGTCTTCCAGATATCAAAATTCCAGACAACACCATATGCAAATCATGTCAGTTTGGTAAGCAAACTAGAACTAACTTCCCTGAGAAGGAAGGATCAGCCAGAAGGCCTCTTGAACTAGTCCATACAAATGTATGTGGTCCATTTAGGACAAGGTCACCTCGAGGAGAAGAATACTTTATATTCTTCATTGGCGACTTCTCCAGGATGGTGTGGTTAGGACTTATGAAGCACAAAGACGAAGCATTCGAAAAATTCAAATCCTTCAAAGCCTTGGCTGAAAACGAATTAGATCACAAAATTAAGTGCCTCAGATCCGACAGAGGTGGGGAGTTTACCTCAAACGAATTTTTCGATTTCTGTGAATAACATGGAATAAGAAGGGAATTCTCTACAGCTAGGACTCCTCAGCAAAATGGAGTGGTGGAAAGGATGAATAGAACGGTCCAACAAATGGCTCGTGCTATGCTTGATGAGTCTGGAACTCCCGCAACCTTCTGGGGTGAAGCTGCATTTGCTGTGGTTGTTATTCTCAACAAAACAAATGTCCGAGTGAACAGCAATCAAACTCCTCATGAGCTCTGGTATGGTGAGACTCCTTCGGTAAAGCATTTCAAAATTTTTGGAAGCAAATGCTATATTAAGAATAATGATGAACAGCTTGGCAAACTTGAACCTAGAGTAGATAAAGGCATTCTCCTTGGTTATTCTCCCCACAGCAAAGCATATAAGTGTTACAATAAAAGACTTGGAAGAATTGTTGACAGCATTGATGTAGTGGTTGATGAAAAAGGATACATTCCTAGGCAAGTAAATTATGAAAATTTCAAAGAGGATGAAGACTACTCTCCAAATCAAACTGATGATGAAGAAGAACCTCAAGAGGCACCAGAGGAACAGATAAGGATAGAAGAGAAGACTCCATCCAGGTATGTTTAGAAGAATCATCCAGAAGCTCAGATTTTGGGACAAAAGGAGGCAGGTGTACAAACAAGAAGAATAGTTGTAAAAGCCTCAAGCTATTTGGCATTGCTCTCCTCCACTGAACCTCAAAATGTAAAAGAGGCTTGCAAGGATGAATGCTGGGTCAAGGAAATGGATGAAGAACTTGAGAAGATCGAAAAGAATAACACTTGGGAGTTGGTTCCTAGACCAAAAGATAAGAATGTCATAGGGACAAAACGGGTCTTCAAAAATAAGTTGAATGAAAATGGGGAAGTAATTAGAAACAAGGCCAGACTTGTTTGTAAAGGGTATGCTCAACAAGAAAGAATAGACTTTGAAGAAACTTTTGCTCCTGTTGCAAGACTTGAGGCCATCCAAATGTTCCTTGCTCTCTCAAGCTTTCAGAAGTTCAAAGTATTTCAAATGGACGTGAAATCAGCCTTTCTGAATGGAGATTTAGAAGAAGAAGTATACATTGAGCAGCCAGATGGTTTCATTCTTGGGAATGATCCAAATATTGTATGCAGACTGAAAAAGGCTCTCTATGGTCTTAAACAGGCTCCAAGGGCTTGGTACTATCGTTTGGACAAATACATTTATCAACAAGGTTTTTCAAAAGGATCAGCAGATAGCAATCTTTATATAAAAATTGAAAATGACAAATTGCTAATACTTGTTGTGTATGTAGATGATATTATCTTTGGCAGCAATGAAGAAACTATGAGTCAAAGCTTTGCCTTGGTGATGCAGAAAGAATTCGAAATGTCTTTGCTTGGAGAACTGACATACTTTCTTGGATTACAAATCCAACAAAATGAAGGTGGTATCTTCTTGTCTCAAACCAAGTACCTCAAGCAGATTCTGAAGAAGTATGGCATGGAAGATTCGAAACCAGTATGTACCCCTATGGTTACAGGATGCAGTCTCAGTGCAAATGATGAATCAGCAGTAGTACATCAACCAACCTATAGATCTATGATTGGAAGTCTAATTTATTTGACAGGTACCTGACCAGACATCATGCATTCAGTGGGAATAGTTGGAAGATTTCATGCAAATCCAAAGGAAACTCATCTTCAGGCAGTGAAGAGAATTTTCAAGTATATTCAAGGAACTCAAAATTATGGCTTATGGTATCCTAGAGATACAGATATCACTCTTCATGCTTATATAGATGTAGATTGGGCTGGAAGCGTGGATGACAAGAAGAGCACAAGTGGTGGTGCATTCTTTATGGGTTCCAGATTAGTATCTTGGTTTAGCAAGAAACAAAGTTTGATTGCTTTATCTATAGCTGAAGCGGAATATGTGGCTGCTACATCTTGTTGCACTCAACTTCTTTGGATGATGCAAACCTTGCAGGACTTTCAAATCACTTGTACACCACCTATCTCCATCTTATGTGATAATACAAGTGCAATCAGCATTTCAAAGAACCCAGTCATGCATTCAAAGACCAAGCACATACCGATCAAGTATCACTTTCTCCGGGAACAAGTGTTGGAACAAAAGGTCAAATTGGAGTATGTTCCTTCTAAGGAACAAGTTGCTGATATTCTCACCAAACCACTGCCCAGGGAGACATTTGAATACCTCAGACAAAAGCTGGGAGTAGTTGATGCATCATCTTGCTGTTAAATCTTGTCTGTTTTAGAGAAAAATGGGTGTACGCGAGTTGCCTGAGGAGGATCCGCGTACATACGCCGGTTTGTGCAGAGACAGTCGCGTATATGGAGGTTTGATGGATATCAGTAGGGACAGGCTCTGGTTGAAGATATTATGATATGGGTCTGACAGAGACCATCTGGCACAGGTTCAGGGGGAGCAGATAATCTTCTAATAATGCATTGTTGGCATTATCTTAGAAGCTTTTGGTTCTAGTTCACAACTGTTGTTGGTTTCAGGTGGAACAAAGGTAGAGGAAGAACAGAAGGAAATATTGGTTGCTGATCTGAATGGTGATTGACAGATGCTGCTGCTATCAGTTATTGGTGACTTTCATAAGTCTTGTTCTAAATATTTCGTCTCTATGTCATGTATCTCTTTTGTGATATCTCTTTTATGGTGTCAAGGTCATGTAACGGCCTATTTTGGTTTCCCCACTATGCTTGGGATGAATATGTAATGAACTTGGTTGTCTTATGTAAATTTCTGATGTATCCCCACTTGGTTGGGTGGATGATCCCCACTTGTTGGGTGATGGATGTATGTATTGAATCTTTTGGTGATAGGAAGGTCTTTTATGATGTATAAGTCATGGTTCTTTTTGAAGAACATCTTTTGCAGATCTTGCCTACAGTCAGGGGGAGCATGGTCAGCACAGCAGGGCCGAAATTTCAGCATGTACTCAGGGGGAGCACAACCATTTGCCCTTGATGACAAAGGGGGAGAATGACTTTGAGGATGTTGGGTTGCCATCAAGTCCAAAGGGGGAGATTTTTGGCATTATGGCACAGTTTTGGAGCTATGGCACAGGTGTTGTCCTTGATGGCAACTCTCTTCAGTAACAGATCTCAGTTCAGACTTTCAGAATCAAGGAAAAGACATATACACAGGTTCATCTAGACGAAGACGCGTATACACGTGGTTTAGACATTTCAAAGGCGCGTGTGCGTATGCACGCACTTTAATGCAAGGAAAAGCGCGTATATGTTGGAGAACTTACCTTTGGTCTGTGGTAGTTAGTCCTTGGTATTTGAACCTATGGTTTTGGACCATAGTACCTTGTCAGAAGTGTTGATCCAAGGTATTAGGTCCGTGGTATTGGTTTATTATGGTTTTGGACCGTGGTATTGTGGAAGGCCTAAAACTATAAAAGAGGAAGGAGATCATGTGGCAAAAGATCATCTGAATTATTGTTGAATATCTGATAAAGTGCTAGATCTAGAATATTGGTAATTGGGTTATGGTGCAGATCTGGATCTGAATGAAGGAGGAACCTTAGCGGAAAGAGAAGGATAAGTTCTCTTGATGGATCATAATCTTTAAGCTTGAATGATAGTATCTCTGTATGATTTTGATCTATTACATGTGGCGCTTGCTTGATCTATAAAACTGATAATCTGGGTTAATTGGTGTTTGAATATCTGAAAGAGCGAATTATTTTTTATAGATCTGTACGTAGGTTCAGTGAAGCGAAGGCACGTATATACGCTGGTTCAGTGAAGGAAAACAACATATACGCAGGTTTTTCCGTACGCAGAAGCGTATGCACGCAAGTTTCAGGTTATTAAAGTAGCGTATATATTTTGAGTTGTGATCTTGCTGCTTATGTTTATTGCTGCAGTGTTCTGGGTTCAGATTTGGTGTGTGGTTACTATTACTGTGATCTGGATACAGTCGTTAGAGAAGTGTTTATTTTGATTCAGCTTTGATTGGTGAAAAGGTGATTGGGTGATGCAGAAATTCTTGATGTTTGATTGATGCTATTTGTGGATCTAGTCTGAAAATTTATGAAACGTGGTCCCTGAAAGAAAGAGAAGGTTGTAGCCTTCTGTAGGCCAGCACCTACGTACTAGTATCTTGGCTAGTGCAAGAGCTAAGGGGGTTGTAGCTCCCTT
Organism: Pinus tabuliformis; assembly: GCA_031772625.1. NCBI lineage: Eukaryota > Viridiplantae > Streptophyta > Pinopsida > Pinales > Pinaceae > Pinus > Pinus tabuliformis. The sequence goes on along the minus strand of CM062810.1, from coordinate 334,620,245 downwards.
CCAGGAGTGTTATAGACAATTTTGTGCCTTACAGCAACAAGCATGAATTGTCAATAATCCAAGGGATCCAAAGTTCCCTAAACATGATGTTCCTACCCCTAGAGGAACAAGGTCAGCAAACCAACAGCTCTCAGATCAGTTCTCCACCTGAAAACACTAAAAAACAAGCAATCCTGAAATCAAAGCATGTGCTCCACTAGGTTTCTGCGCTGAAACTCAGTTGCTCCATGGTGTACCTGCGTTGCAAAGCAAGTGGGACAAAGGCCACCTGCACTGAGCGAGAAGGGACAAGTGGCACAGTGAGTCATTGCTTTGGAATCTTCCAAAAATGACACTTGGATCAGGTATTTCGCCTTGTGATGAGTCAGAGGCTCTGTTTCTCCAAGTGGAAGCAAATTTCTCCAAGTGGACTCAAGAACTGAAGATCAACTAAAGATTAACTGAAGAGAGAGAGGACACAAGGCAGCTACACATCAGTTGCAAGCTGACTCATCCTTTCTCAATTCATCTATATATTGAGCTCTCTCCTATGAGCTCAGGAGGCTGGAATTTTGTGCAAAGTAATGATATGTTGTTGGTTTCACTATTGAGTTATTGGGTGATTGTTTGAGAGAGGTGAAGAAGAGCAATTCTTTCTGCTGGGAGGTGTTGCTGGGTTGGAGCCTTCAATGGTTGTAATACCCTCAGAACCTTTATTTCTTCATTAATAAAAGCTATTGAGGTTCTTCTATGTGCTCTTGTTTCAATTATATATTGTGATGATTGCATGTTTGGTTTACACTAATCCATGAACCAGTTATGATTGCATGCCTCTTGTAGTTTCCTTCTTTGTTGTTTTGCAGGATCTCATTGTAGCTGGGTGAGCAGAAGAACAAAGAGCTAGGAGCAAGCGGCCAAAGAGAAGAGTTTGGATTCGACATTAAGCGCAAGGCAACGGTTAGTGCTCTCTCCATTCTCTTTTGCTTTCATAAAGAAGTAAACCTTAAGTAGTTTGTTTTACAGTTGTTGCTAAGGAACTGTCACCCTTAGAGTGGGATAGGGTCATCCGAGTCGGATACTTTTCCCTACAACAAGGAGAAGCTGGAAAATGAGAGAGGGTTGTAGCTCTCTGTAGGTTGCAGCCTACGTACTGGTAAAGGACTACACCAGTACAATTGTAAAAAGAAGTTCTAATTAAAGAGAAGATAGAGACGAATTGCAGCAGGTGGTTTTCACCCACATTGGGTTTCCACCTTATATCTTGTGTTCTTGTGTACGATTGTCTTTCTGCTCCATTTTACTGTTTCTGGTTACTGGTTATTTAATTCTCAAACACAGATTAATAATCAACATCAGGAAGATAAAGTCATTTAAAAGTTTGCATTGTATACACGGGTTTCCTTCTACATAGTTGCGTATATACGCGGGTTTAATTAACTGAAGTAGTGTATATCATTTGATTTTGAAAAAGAATATTTGACTTGATAATACTGATTCACCCCCCCTCTCAGTATTATTTCCAACAAGTAATAGCTCTCTGGATTTTGATTTCTGTGAAAATTGTGTATATGGGAAATAGAATCGAGTGAGTTTCCCCTCTGGTGGTAAGAAGGCAAAACAAATATTAGAGCTTGTGCACAGTGATGTGTTTTGACCTATGAAGGTTCCATCATTGGGTAAGTATATGTACTATGTATCATTTATAGATGACTTCTCAAGGAATACATGGATATATTTCCTTAATAAGAAATCTGAGGTCTTTGACAAGTTTAAAGAATTTAAGGTTCTGGTGTAAAACCAGACAGAGAAGAAGATAAAGGTGTTGAGGACCGATAACGGTGGAGAGTTTTGCAGTAAGGAATTTGAAGAATTCTGTAAGAAGTGTGGTATAGCATGGCAAAAGACTACTCCATATACACCTTAGCAAAATGGAGTTGCAGAAAGAATGAACAAGACGTTGATGGAAAGGGCAAGAAGCATGCTCAGTGGTGCCAGGTTAGGACAGGAATTCTAAGCAGAGGTGATCAAGATAGCATGTTACCTAGTCAATAGATCACCTTCATCAGTGTTGGAGGATAAGACTCCACAAGAGGTATGGACTGGTAAGAAACCCTCTCTTTCACATCTGAGGGTATTTGGATGTGATGCATATGTACATGTTCCAGAGGAGAAACGAACCAATTTGGATAGTAAATCTGAAAAGTGCATCTTTATTAGGTATAAGGATGGTTTAAAGGGTTATAAGCTTTGGAACCCAGTAACAAGGAAGGTTGTGTATAGCTGATATGTGATGTTCAGAGAGGTGAAAAATGTTATTAAACATGAAGTCCAACCAAAGGAACCTGAGAAGATAGAGTTTGAGCTAAAGGAGGAAGAATCAGACTCTACAACAGAGGAGGAATTAGAAGATGAAGAGCCACAAATTCTGGGTGTGAGAAGATCAGTTCAAGAAAGAAGGAAGCCAGAAAGGTATAGTCCATTTTCTTTCTATTCAAATTTTGCTTTATCTATTACTAATGATGATCCCAGAACTGTGAAGGAAGTAATAGATTCAGAGGATGGAAAACTCTGGAAGGAGGCCATGGTTGATAAAATGGCATCTTTGCACAAAAATGAGGCTTGGGATTTGGTGGAGTTGCCAGCTAGAAGGAAACCCATTGGCAAAAAATGGGTGTTCAAGAAGAAGACAAATGTAGAAGGAAAGGTGGAGAAATACAAAGCTCAGTTGGTAGCAAAAGGTTATTCCAAGGTGCTGAGAATTGATTTTGGTGATATTTTTTCTCCTGTTTCCAAGGTAACTTCTATTAGATTACTTTTATCTGTTGCTGCTGCTTTTGATTTTGAGGTAGAATAGATGGATGTGAAGAAAACATTTCTTCATGGGGATCTGGAAGAGGAAATCTACATGAAGCAACCTGAAGGCTTTGCGGTGAAGGGTAAGAAAGAAATGGTATGCAAGTTAAAGAAGTCTCTGTATGGGTTAAAACGTCACCAAGGATGTGGTATTAGAAATTTGATACATTTATACAGGGACTTGGCTTCACCAGAAGCAAAGCAGATCAATGTGTGTATTTTAAATTAATTGGTGACTGTGTTATTTATTTGGTCTTGTATGTGGATGACATGTTGCTAGTTGGAAACGTCAAAGAAATTATCTAGGATTTGAAGATCCAATTGTCCTCCAAATTCAACATGAAAGATCTTGGTGCTGCAAACTATATTTTGGGCATGGAAATTAAAAGAGATCGGGCAAAGAGGAAGCTCTGGTTAAACTAGAGGAAGTATGTTGAGACAATATTGTAGATATTTAATATGCAGGATAGTAAATCAGTGAAGGTTCCTATTCCTGTAGGTGTGAAGTTATCTGCTGAACAGTGTCCCAAGACACAAGAAGAGGAAGAGGACATGTCCCGTGTTCCATATGCAAGTGCAGTTGGTAGCCTGATGTATGCAATGGTTTGTACTATACCAAACATTGCACATGCAATGGGAATATTGAGCAGGTTTATGTCAAAACCAGGAAAGGAGCATTGGACAATAGTGAAGCGGGTTTTCAGGTATTTACGTGGCACTGGTGATTATGGTTTGTGCTACCAAGGAAGACCAGGATTGGACAAAGTGTTGGATATTCATGGTTTTGTTGATGCAGATTGGGCTGGAGATCTGGATCAGAGAAGATATACAAGTGGGTATGTGTTTAACCTATTTGGAGGTGCAGTCCGTTGGATGAGTAAGAAACAATCTGAAGTGGCACTATCAACTACAGAGGCTGAATACATGGCAACCACTCATTCAATGAAGGAAGCAATTTGGTTGTAGAGATTGTGTTCAAGTATGGGGTTAGTACAGGGAGCTATAAGGATATACTGTGACAGCCAAAGTGCAATTTTCTTGGCAAAGAACCCTGCATATCATTTAAAGACAAAGCACATTGATGTTCAGTATCACTTTGTGAGGGATATGATAGAAGACAAAAAGGTGTTGCTGGTAAAGGTGGACACTTTGAAGAATACTACAGATGCATTGACAAAATCTGTGAGCTCTGAGAAGTTCTCTTGGTGTAGAGAAACAATGGGTGTTGTAGGGCTGGATAAATGACTAAGCTCTCTTGTGGCCCCCTGTGGAAAGAAAACAACAAGTGGGAGAATGTTGGGTTGTGTTATATTCTTTCCATGACTAGCCCACGTAGTTAACCGGGGGGTTAGAGGGGGGCGGAGCCCCCCATTCGTTGCACCGATTGCGTAGCGAGGGGGTCACAGGAGGTTTGAGGGGTGCGTGTAACCCCACTCTATGGGGTCTGGGGCATCACCCCGGAAAATTTTGGTTTTGGACCCTATATTAGGTTGGGCGGAGCTACTTATGGTTTTCTGCATGTTTTTCGCACATGGTTTTGGACACGATGGTTTTCGGTCCATAGTTTTGGACGTGATGGTTTTCGGTCCATGGTATTGGATGCTTCAGCATGTATAAATATGTATTGTAACATTCAAAGGAACATAATGAAAAATCAAGCTGGTAGTCCTGGTTTGGGATCCAGGGGAAAATCTCTGTGTATATGTATTTTATGTGTTATTCTCTCGCATTGTTTATTTTATGTGTTTTAGAATTAGTATGTAGGTAATTTCTATAAGGGGTTAAAACCTACACAAAATACTTAGAATAATTTCATTTTCAAAACAGAATAATATTTATTTTGAATCAATTGACATAGAATTTCAATTTAGTTTAATAGAATGAGTTTCAATTATGTAAAATAGAATAAGTCTCTCAATTCAATTTTGTAGCGTAAGATTTTCATTATTCTTAATAGAATAAATTTCCAATTCTTGCTCTTAGACTAGTTCTTACCATAGATTACTCTCAAGTTATTTTGATTTGAACAAGTCCTATGGAAAGATCATGTGTGTACACTTGATAAAGTTTAATCTAAAGTAGCTTAGATTTACAAATTGCACTTGAATTTAATACATTAGAGTTACAACTTGTATTTGAATTCAATCTCTTTATCATAAATAAAACTCCTAGCATATATTGTGCACATATGCTTCACAAGTACTTGAACTTTGGTTTGAAAATTTAATGAAGTATTTTAACTAACAATTAAATTACCCAACAAATACCATAACCTATATTGTCCTTCCTATGGAGCACGGTGCCTTTCTTGAGCTCAACCATAACTCAGACCTCAACAAACCTATAAGAAAATACATATGTTAATCCTTGAAACTTACTGACATTTATAGAGAAAATAAAATTTATTCTAAAACTGCATTGAATGATGCTTTCATTATTCTTTAGTAATTGGACTCATACTTACATTGATAGAGAGGGGAGTGGGAGGGTTGGTAGTGAATAATTATAAGACAATTTCTTAATTATATAATCATTCATTAATCATAAAAAAACAATCTCACATATGGAACACAAGATATAAATGAAAACTTATTTATAATAAATCTTTGTAGATACCAACCTATTGATACAAAATTTTTAGGCACTAACCTACTATTACAAAAATTGTACGCACCAACCTATAGGACACACCAATTCCCCTTGCTACAAGATTTATAGGCACTAACCTACTGTTACAAAAATTGTACACACCAACCTATAGGACACACCAATTCCCCTTGCTACAGGATTTATAGGCACCAACCCATAGGAAACACCAAAACCCTCTACTACAATATTTGTAGGTGCCAACATAAAAGAGACACCAATAACATTTGCTACAATATTTGTAGGAACCAACCTAGAAGAGACACTAGTCCCCTCCGCTGCAATAATTGTCGGCACTAACCTATAGGAGACAGGAATCCCCACTATTACAAATATTCATAGGAGCCAACTCAATTTATTGAGTCTATTTGCTACTTTTTCCTTCACCACATCAATTAACTTCTAATGCCTTCACCAAATATTTTTTTTGCTTCTACATCCACTGGGTCTTCTCACTACTTTTTCCTTCATTGGGTCTGCTTTGAAAAAATTAATTTTTTGGATTCTTACCAAGAAAAAACTTGGACAACATGCCATGTATCCAATTTTTCAAATATGAATATGAAATTTTTACTTGAATAAATTTCGTATGTCTTCTTGGATATTTGAAATTTTCATAATTTTTAAAGTCCTTGAAAATATGTTTTAGAAAATAATCTAGATAGGAATGTTTGAAGATGATTCCACAACTATTCAATAACTATAACTTCCATAGGACATCTCTCTAAAATTATAGAGAACCAAAGTATGAAATTTATTCCACAAGTACTTAGAGATATTTTCTTTGTCTCCTCAAGATTTCACCACTTGAAACATCTTGGAAAAAGAAAAAGAAAAAATAAGAAGTTATATAGAAACTTCTATACTAACCTATTTGAAGTTGGTTTCATAACTACTCAGTAACCCTAACTTCCATAAAGAAAATATCTAAAATTGTAACAAACCAAGGTTTGGAATTTCTGCGTAAATACCTAGAGACCCCTCCTCCATATCCTTTATATTTTCCAATCCTAAACATATCATAAAAAAATTATACCAAAAATACCAAGCTAATCTGAATAAGAATATTTTAAGAGCATTCAAGAATCCTAATGATGTCGTGATAAAGCTTAAATCTATATCCAATAAAATTTGAATTAGACCCTCAAGTCTATTATAGAATCATGACAACCTTAATGGGTTTATATATACGCTTTGAAGGCTCTATAATCGAAGATCTCGATTGTAGTGGTTCTTTATATGATCAAAAGGGAAAGGGAAAATATCACCAAAACCTTCAAAGAACCACCATGGCTGAGATCTTTTATTATATAGCCCGCGAAGCCCCCACATATATATATTCTAAACAAGGAGGGGCTTACCTTGCATGAAAACCACTGGGCTCAAGCCCTTCATTTTGACAGCCATGGAGACCAAGCACATATATTTATTATATATCGTGTGGCCCTCTTTATTAACTCTGGCACTTTTATCCTTCCTCCTGCTTCTCGCAATGCAACCAACCTTCGTGACGAGTACCCACTCTTTTCACTTGTTGTACCTGGCAGGACACGTCATCCCCAACTTACGTCACCCCATCCTCTCCCAAAAGTGTGAAAAATGAAATGCTTCAAGAGATAGACTCTCGAGAATGGGAATTATTTCCATTAACTATTGTTCTCACTCCTATTATCTACCGTCACAAGCTCTTGTAAACACGCACATGTCCTTTTACCTCAGGGAGGAGTCACCAGTCCTTCGTGGGCCCCTTGTTAGTCCTTACATCAATGAAATACCACATCACCTCAGCCTATTACACATCAGCTAGCTTCCACGTCAGCCTGATCCTTGTCACCCTGACTCTTCTAAACTATATGCAAAATATTTCCTTATGGGAGAAGTCTATGGGATGTGAAAATTTTCATCAATCATCACCATAAAGTTCTATCTAAAGTGGACCTATATTTATAACTTCTTACTATCCAATACATTAAGTCCACCTCATCTCGATGTTCTCCATGCCATCGTCTCCTCCACATCATCGTGGTCCTTGTCATCCCAGAAAGTCCTTCGCGTGCAACTCTTTTAAGCTTCCTAGCATAAGACTCCCATGACACGTCAACCGAGCCTGTCAATTAACGAGACTATCTCGATAGAACCTCCATTCCATCTCCCTAGCCTTCATCAAATGTCAAACTTTTGTAGCTTTAAAAAAAATAACGAATGTATGGCTCCTATTCCTGTGTATGGCTCCTATGATCGTTTAACATAGGATTTTACGAAGACTATTATATCATTGTGGGTGTCTATGTTTTCTGATTAGGGAATGAAACAAGGCCTTAAAACAATACTCTGCAATATTTATAATAAATAGTCACGAATTCAAACAAATGTATATGTGAGATTGCATAAGGATTGGTTTGGTATAAATTAATTCAATTCCACTTGCTCCACACCGCTTATTTTATTAAATTCAAAGCATAAGTAAATACATGAGTGGGCATCCTTCCTGATCCATTCTCAATGGATCAGATAACCCAATTTGGATTCAAACACAACCTCCCAAATCTCTCTTAACAAATTCCTAATAATAAATAGTTTACATGGAAAACAAGGAATTATGCTAATCTAACTAAATCCACACCCTGAGGAACCAAATTTTTTGGTAAAAAGGGTTCACCTTCTTGGTAAATTGAGTTTTTTTCAATGCTCCTACATCACTTAACTTCCTTAGAGCATATATAAAAAATTATAGTGAAATAAAGTCTAAAATTTATATCACAGATAAATAAATACCTTTCCCCCATATCCTCCAAGTTTCATAGTCTAAAATATCTAAGGAGAAAAGCTATAGTGAATATGGAAAGCTAACCTATTTGAATTAGATTTCAAGAATATTCAAGAACCCTAAATTACAGTGAACCAAAGTCTAAAATTTGTACCATAGGTACAAGAAGATCTATTATGTATCCAAGTTTCATTAATTGAAACATCATAGAGGAATCATTATAGTGAAAATTCCAAGATGACTCATTCACCTAACAAATCACATTTTTTCTCCACCTTTAAGACCCTAAGAATGTTACCCAAATTTTATTGTGCACCTCAAATATATTCTTACTTGTATGGTCTTAAAATGCACTCATCCATCCTTTATTCATTGTGTTTCTACATTCACTTATGGGGCTAACTTATAAAACCAATTGGGATGACTTGACATAATCTTTCATATATCCTCATTCCTATGTTGTTAGACAAGTACTATATATTTTTAGACAATTGTTAGAATAATATTTTCAATTATATATCCCATGAATCCATTTGATTTAGGTATTTAGAGTAAAACTTCTTCAAATATAGGCTATCCAAACTAGGCATCAACAAAAAATTGGGTATCCAAACAATATTTCCAACAATATTCATGTTATAATCTTTATCTTGGACATTTGTAGCCTCCCTCTATATTTGACATCAATAACAATCATATTTCCAATAATCTCCACATAACTTCAACATTCTCTATCTCCCCTAAACTTTGACATCATTTACAATACAATATTCATTAATCTCCCCCTTTTTCATTCATTGCAACCCAAAGCATTTATGCCCTATTGCTGTAGAACTCCCCTTGTCTAAAAGTTCTCCCATTGTTTGAAATCTCTCCCCTTTTGAAATCAATGGAAAATGACTATTCCCTCTGAGATTACTCTTTCCTTTACTTATTTTTTGGAAGAGATATCACTCCAATCTTCTGTTTGAAATATTTAAATGTTTCTCTAGGAAGAGGTATGGTAAATGTGTCTGCAACCTATTCCTTGGTAGCAATTTATTCCAGCGTAACATTTTGTTGGACTATCTATTCTCTTAAGAAGTGATAACTTATGGGAATAACAATGTAAACTTTGAAACGGGAACTGATACTGTTACCCGTTTCGTAGAGATAGCTAAAAAGTGACCTGATTTTGAAAATGAGTGATGCAGAACGCACATGTTTTTTCTAGAGCATAGTTTTTGGCACTTTAGTTTTTTTTATGTACATCACGTTTTAGAATGGTAGTGATTTTCATGCTGATTTTAAAAAGTGAGCATTCTGCATCACACTCCTTTTTTAAAAGCCCTGTTTTTTGGCTTTAAAATTTTTAATGTATAAAATGTAAATAATTATTTAGTAAATTTGATAATTTTTGAAGTGGTCGTTTTCTTCACATTTTCTTGTTTTTTATTATAATTTAAAAAAAAAAAAATCGTGAGGTTTTTACTGTTTTGCATTTGTAAATTAGAAGGTCAATATTTAGACTTTTCGATATTCTACATATTTATACATCCTTAATTAATTTTTCAGTCGACATGAAATAATTGTTTCTAAAAAACAATATTTTTTAACAATGGACATAAAAATAACCATTTTTAACATAAATATAACTAAAAAACTACACGTTTTGATAATTTTTTGTTAGAATTGACATGTCAAAATCACAATTTTTATACGATAATTTTAACTAAAAATGGTTAAAGAATAGCTTTTTCTATGAATTTCATGTCAAAAAAATAATAAAAATCACTTTTTTTTTCAAAAAATAATGATTAACTTAAAAATCAATGCAAAAATCACATATTACCAATATTGAACGTATAACAACCCTAATTGAGTGTTTATTCTTCTCATAAAATGTCAAAGTCAAAACATTGCAAAGCTTGATTTACAAGCATAACTTAAATTTAATCAACAATGTCACGTAATCCAAACTCTTCGTCCTCTAGAGTTTCATCATTGTCCTCTTGCACAATATTTTCTGTTTCATTTTGCTCATTTTCCTCTTCTAATGGGTCTTTGATGTCTGCAAAACTCCCAATGTATGTCTTTCCAAACATTCCATGTAATGGTGGTTGGGGTTCCTTTGCCTTTTTTGCCACACGTGATTCACTAAAGTCCCCTTTCTTCAACCCAATTTCTTGCATTGCATCTGGAAGAAATTGAAGAGCATTAATTCTTTGCTGAATGAAATTGCATTGTACTGGATCTTTTTCAATTGCAATGCAATTTCTTCCTTTTTGAAGGCAACATGCTAGTGTTGTACCTAATTTTCAAGCACAAAAGAAATAATGAACTAAATTAGTACAATGACATATTAATTAAAAAAATAACATATTCAAATTCAATTCCATATAATAAAACTTACCTGAGCCAGAAAATAAATCCAAAACCCAATCTCCTTCATTTGAACAAATGTCTATAAGATAGTTAATCAATAACTGTGGTTTTTGATAAATGTTAACTATCTCTCCTTTTGCTTCTTTGTCTTCATATGTTAGTTTTCTCACAACAGCATCATAACTCAGTATTTGGCTATGACTCTTTCTATCTACCCGATTAAAAATCATAGACATATGGCTATCATCTTTTGCCCAACTATCAATATGAATGAACTCACAATCATTTATAAATTGTTGATCTTCATTGTGAAGAAGATTTGACTTTTCCCTGTAACATGAAATAGTAAAAGTTAAATTAACTTGTACATAAATAAATTTTTCAACATTAATCAAATATACATTTTAAACGTCTTACCATGTAAGCTGCATCCTTGAATTTGTTTTCCCCTTGAAGCTTGACAATATCATTGCCAATTGTGTGTCTGAATGAAATGTCACAAATCTCCATAATGGTGATGACGTGACTTCTACAAATCCCGCAACCACTTTACTAAAAGCTTGATAAGTATAAGGGTCACTATCATAGTCAATGTTTGGAATATTGAAACCATGGGGAATATCTGCAATGACTAGGGCATAATCCCTTTTAGGTATGAGTTTAGCAATGTCTTCACAGTCGCCTTGTATTACTTGATATTGAATAGTGTCTAGCCCATTCCAAATGAAATGATTAAGAGTTGGATCAAGTTGAATATCCTTAATACGTTGCTTCCTCAGTCTTTCAATCTTTATCTTTTCGATAAAGGTTTTGAAACTATCTGGCACTCCATTATCATCCTTCCTCATCTTTTATAAAATAAACAAATATATGTGTAAGTTATAAATTAAAAATAGTACACAGGCGAATAAAAATGAATGTATAAATCAAGATACCTTTTTAAATGCAAGATAAAAAGATTTTAATGTTGATGTAGAACTTGAATCTGGATAGTTGCGTACGACATCATCCCAACTATCTTCATTCAACAATCTAACCATTTGTTCTTGAATTTTCATGTAAACTTTGTGACTGCATAGATAAAGTAACAAAAAGTTAATATAATGATATGTATAACAAGCATGTTTTATTTAAAATATAATTATAATCTAGAAATAAATAAAAATATTTCAAGAAACTTACTTTTGAAATTCTTCAGACATTTCCTCCAATGATAATTCCCCTGACCTCACACGAGATAATATTGTTTTGACAATTTTCTCATCTTTCACTCCTTGCATCGCCCTCCAAGGTGTGATAGTCATATCGTCTGGAAGATGCTTCATTTCAGGAGCTAATTTACTGTTGCCACATATGAATGGCTTAGACTTTTTGACCTTCTGGTTTTTAATGGCAATGTCTTCCCACATGCCAAACATCTCATCAATCAACCTCCAAACATCTCCAGTTCTAAATGCCAATTGGAAAATGTTATCAACACCTCTGAATAAATCACTATGTTTGTTGCCCTTTCCACCTTTTGAATTGGTTTTCTCTTCAATTTGATATCCTATTTCCATACAACATTCCTTTCGGAACTTTGCAGTAACTTTTGTCCTATCCCCACCACATTTTTCTTCAAATTCACTATGAATAAATCTAACCCTTTGGATGAAAGTCATAGACATCCTATATTCATTATTTGAATTATGATCCCATGCCACTAACTTTGCTTATGTATCAGATAAACCAGCGTAAATGATACATTTCATTGTTTCAAAACGTGGGTTATTAGGATATTCCTCCATCAATTGTCTTTGAGCTTCAACAGAATGGTTCCCCCCAAGCACATAATAATTGTATTCAAAACATTTTGACTTATCAAATGCTTCTTTGTTGGGAACTTGAAGTGGATCAAAAAGAAGCACATAACTAACCACATGAGCATATGGATTGTACCTCATCAATGTCTTCAAGTTGTGAACATGCAGATGATGTGGCTTTCTAACTTGATATTGACATTGTCCTTCACTTGTTTTATAGGTTTGCCTGACATTAAGCTGAAATGTGCGACCACCATCAATTAAGTTTCTCTTTGTCAAATTCTCTCGAATGACATTTTGTTTTGTTTTGATAATGCCATCTTCTAAATCAGCTCCTGGTGTAATGATTTCTCTGCTTTCTTTTGAAGTTTCACTAGGTTCTTGACTGCTGGTAATGACTGCTTCGAAATCATCAACTCTACTTTTCTTGGTCATAACATTCCCACCAGAGTTATTCTTGGGCATTGTTACTTTTGGATTTTTATGGCTCTTCTCAGTTCCAATGTCATCTTCAGTAATGACAACATATGTTTCATCGTCAATTTCAACTTCATCGTTCTTAAAAGTAACTTGTTTACCCTTGCTAGATTTATCCACCAGAGACCTTTTTTTCTGATTCTTTGGATGTCGTTTTGTAGCATTATCAATTACTTCATTTTGCCTTTTTTCCATATTTTCTTCTGACACTGAGTAAAAACTGCTGACAACTTTCATGATATCATTCTCAATGAAATGAATGCCTCCCAACTTAATTGAACAACTTTCAACGAAATTCTGCCAAACAAAATATCATATGTCAATAAAAAACAAAGTTAAAAAATATAGTGAGACACTTTAAAAAACGCAAAATACAAATATAAATAATAATACTTACGATGTTTTCTGTCATCTCATCTACGATTTGACTACACAACTTTGTAGATACCTCGCTCGTGTCATACAATGAATATGATAGTTGGTATTTAACCCTTTCATGTGACTTGGGAGCTTTTGTAAGTACGTAAACAACTTCAGTGTCCGGTACCGAACACATATCTACGACTCTTCCCATCACCTCAAAAATTCCATTATCATTCGGTATATCGATATATAGATATATATTCACATTTGCGCTTTCTCTTTCTTTCACATACCACATTCTTGATGGAAATTTCACCTCTTTCGAATTCTTCCAGTCTGAAATCATCTTCTTATCACTTGCAGCACTTGAAAGATTTGTAGCCATGAGCTCAGGTGGAGTTCGTTCACCAATGTTTCTTTTAGTAGCACCTTTATGAGTCTTTGGTCCAGAAAGATTCACTGAAATTCTCTTTGATGCCATTTTCCTGAAAAATAGAAACACATAAATCAGTAAATAATAAAAACATATTAACTTAAAGTAACAACGAAAACATATCATAAATTTTAATCAACAATCGCACCACCCGCCCGCCCCACCCCTCCGGGCGCCCTCACCCGGCTGTTCGCCCGACACCCTCACCCACCCACCCGCCTCATCCGAACCCCCCTCCGCCCGGGCTCCCTAACTCTTCCCACACTCGCCCACCCCGCACCTCCTCACCCGCCCGCTCCAACCCTCCCGGCACCCTCACCCCTTCGGGCGCCCTCGCCCGCCCGTCCGCCCGACGCCCTCACCCACCCACCCGCCCCAACCGAACCCCCCTCCTCCCGGGCTCCCTACCTCTCCCCCAACCCGTCGACCCCGCAACCCATCATGCACCCCTCACCCACCCGCTCAACCCCTCCCGGCGCCCTCGCCCGCCCCCCCGCCCGCGCCCTCAGCCACCCGCCTGCCTCACCCTTAACCCGCACACCCCGCACCCCTTAACCCGCACACCCCGCACCCCTCACCCGCCCGCTCCAACCCGCCCACCCCACCCCTTTAGGCGCCCTCGCCCGCCCGCCCGCCCCACACCTCCGGGCGCCTTCACCCGGACCCCGGCCCGGCGCCCTCACCGGCCCCCCCGACCGGCGCCCTCACCCACCCGGTCGCTTCACCCGAACCGCCCTTCGCCCGGGACCCTCGTGCAGGGGCCACCCGGGCCGCCCGCGCCCTCGCCCGGCAGGCAGGGCGACCCTGCCTGCCGGGCGAGGGCACGGGCGGCCCGGGTGGCGCCTGCGCGAGGGCGCCCCCCCTCGTGCAGGCGCCACCCGGGCCGCCCGCGCCCTCGCCCGGCAGGCAGGGCGATTCCGGGAATCGCCCTGCCTGCTGGGCGAGGGCGCGGGCGGCCCGGGTGGCGCCTGCACGAGGGGGGGCGCCCTCGTGCAGGCACCACCCGGGCCGCCCTCGCCCTCACCCGGCAGGCAGGGTGATTGCGGGAATCGCCCTGCCTGCCGGGCGAGGGCGCGGGCGGCCCGGGTGGCGCCTGCACGAGGGGGGGCGCCCTCGCGCAGGCGCCACCCGGGCCGCCCGTGCCCTCGCCCGGCAGGCAGGGTCGCCCTGCCTACTGGGCGAGGGCGCGAGCTGTTGTAGGGAAAAGTATCCGACTCGGATGACCCTATCCCACTCTAAGGGTGATAGTACCTCAGCAACAACTGTAAAGAAAACTACTTAAGGTTTACTTCTTTATGAAAGCAAAAGAGAGTGGATAAATGCACTAACCGTTGCCTTGCGCTTAATGTCGAATCCAAACTCTTCTCTATGGCCGCTTGCTCCCAACTCTTTGCTCTTTTGCCGGCCCAGCTACAATGAGATCCTGCAAAATGACAAAGAAGGAGACTACAAGAGGCATGCAATCATAACTAATTCACGGATTAGCATAAACCAAATATACAATTATCACAAAACATCATTGGAACAAATGCATATAGAAGAACCTCAATAGCTTTTATTAATGAAGAAGTAAAGGTTCTGAGAGTGTTACAACCATTGAAGGTCCTAATCCAGCAACACCTCCCAGCAGAAAGAATTTCTCCTCTTCACCTCCCTCAAGCAATCACCCAATAGCTCTATAGTGAAACCAACAGCATAGCATTACTTTGCACAAAATTCCAGCCTCCTGAGCTCATAGGAGAGAGCTCAATATATAGATGAATTGAGAAAGGATGAGTCAGCTTGCAACTGATGTGTAGCTGCCTTGTGTCCTCTCTCTCTTCAGTTAATCTTTAGTTGATCTTCAGTTCTTGAGTCCACTTGGAGAACCTTGCTTCCACTTGGAGAAACAGAGCCTCTGACTCATCACAAGGCGAAATCCCTGATCCAAGTGTCATTTTTGGAACAATGACTCATTGTGCCACTTGTCCCATCTCGCTCAGCACAGGTGGCCTTTGTTCCACTTGCTTTGCAACGCAGGTACACCATGGAGGAGTTGAGTTTCAGCGCAGAAGCCTAGTGGAGCACCTGCTTTGATTTCAGGATTGCTTGTTTTTTAGTGTTTTCAGGTGGAGAACTGATCTGAGAGCTGTTGGTTTGCTGACCTTGTTCCTCTAGGGGTAGGAACATCATGTTTAGGGAACTTTGGATCCCTTGGATTATTGACAATTCATGCCTGTTGCTGTAAGGCACAAAATTGTCTATAACAGATGCCCCCTAAAGTATGAGGTCGTTTATTGGGTGAAATGCTTTATTGAGAGGATCTGAAGTTCATTCAATCTGCTGAGAAGTGTCCTGTAATAAGATACAATACAATACATTATTTTTCATACATTTTCATGATCTAGCTGAGGCGGGCATTCCCATGCTCAGATTTATAAATACATTTTCGTACATAGAACAGACGATCGTCTGATTGTAGACCGATAATTCTCTGCTGAAATTATCATCCTTTGAGAAGG
Source organism: Pinus tabuliformis (assembly GCA_031772625.1). Classification (NCBI taxonomy): domain Eukaryota; kingdom Viridiplantae; phylum Streptophyta; class Pinopsida; order Pinales; family Pinaceae; genus Pinus; species Pinus tabuliformis. Next base: position 334,604,060 of record CM062810.1, on the reverse strand, counting down.
ATGATCATTTGCTGTAATTATGTACATATCAAATGTCTTTATGTCCTGAATATATATCGCAGCCCGGATGGATGAAACTAGATTCGGGGTCTTCAATCTCTTCCGATCTTCACTCGATGTACAAGTCGATCCATGTGAGAATTTCTTGAAGTCGAACATGGAAAGACATCGCTTGATTACCGGTCAATGATGTAAACCGTTAACAAATGCGAGAGGAATCACCGATAAGGATGATGACCCTCAAGGTACGGCAGTACAATTCACATGGTGGGAATAAAGGACTTGGTGTCGACCACCATGCAAAATCTTCTGGTCGAAGGTCATTGATGTATACCTGTCGCCGGAAGTGAGAAACTTGCCATTGAGGCATGCAAGCTTTAAAGTACTGAAGGGGTTGTTCCTAGATCAACTCCTTGGATAATGAGCTGATGTCGACAAGGAGCGATCCGTCAAAGGAGGGCCTTAATGAATCCCACATCAGTGACACGGAACGGAGCTAGTGATTGTGATGAGGTGAAAACAAACTGTGATGTATGATTCAGGGTGGCGGCCATGAAGTGGATGAAGGATAATGTATGGCAGTGGATGGGACACGGTTGACTCTTTGCAGAACCACATCTCTTGAACATATAACGACACTGATGTGATGGATTGGTAGCATTACCCCAATTGTGGATGGTGTGGCGAGGACCATGGTTATGAGACCGGTGAATGAAACAACCCAACCCGATGTGATACGGAGGACAAAGTGTCATGTTCAAGAGCGACTTGCTACCATTAATGCTGTGAGGTTCTCCCAATTTTTCCCCAGTCATTGCTGACCAGTACCTCTTTATTTTTGTCAAGCTTGAGGAGGATAACATATGCTTGTTCTATAACCTGCCCTTCGGGCAAGCCCATCGCTATGTTTTAACGAGCCTAGCGATAGGGAAACTCGTTCTCGTCTAAAGACAAGTTTGTCGCTATTTAATCATTTTAACGAGTCTAACGACAAGGAAAACTCGGTCCTTTTCATTTTTAGAGAGTCTGAAAAGGTACGGAAAGTTAACTCCAAAATTCCTTTTTCGTCATCTAATCCCTTAAGTCCGAAAAAGTATAAAACAATACAAAAGGGATGAATTTTCGATTTTTTTAACGAGCCGAACACAACAAGCGCTCGATCTTTTTGTGCAATAATCCCTCAGGTCCAAAAATATTAAAATCTAGAGGAGGGATAGCTCTTCCGGTTCTTTTAACGAGCTGGAAGGCCAAAACTCGGCAAACTTTTCATATTTTACGAGTCAGTGAAAAGAGCTCAAAGAAGACTCGTCTTTTGAGGAACGAGTGATAAACAGGGATAGCAGCAGATTCCAGGTACAGGTTGGAATTTTCCAATCACGGCAGTGTCACAAGGATGGCTAAGTGAAATCACTCTTCGCAGCTGTTCCTCAAAATGGGTAAACAAACATATGGAGATGAACAATTGGCCAAATGAACGGATGGAGGTGATGGCATATAAACACAACCAAGGGCTTTTAACATGGCAGTCAAAGGTTACATTTCTCAAGGTTATTTACCGGTTCATTTTTTCTGGATGAGCTTGAACTGTAGGGAAAGATTGCTCACAATTTATGTTTATTTTTTAACGAGCATGAACTCTATACAAAAACTGCTCGAATTCTTGCGTTTATTTTTTAACGAGCATGAACATTGCTAAAACTGCTCGAAGATATGGTTTGCTTTTGATTTTTTACCATAACTAGCTTCTCTTTTTCACTGATAGCACTGCATTTTCAAATTGCTGCAACAAACTAGTTAGAAATGAGTAATATTTACTTGAAAATGAGATTAACCCATTAATATTTACCTTGAATTACATAAGAAAGCAAATAAAAAGGGTTTTTACCTCTCACTTTACCATTTCATTTGCATTTTGCTTGTTGGAGCTTTGGAGGAGCCTCTTTCCCCTCGATTTTCATCAGCTGATTCCGGGAGATTCTGCGGACGATTTTCGGCGCCGTTTGGACCAGGTAGGAGCTAAACCTTAGCTCTTCATTTTCATGGTTTCATTTTCCTGTTTTATGCCTGTTTTGTTGTTCTATTGAGCCTCTGGGGTTTTGCCAGGGCGCCCTCTGATCAACGCAGGTTCCCCATTCGAAAACTGCGTTGGGATCCAAGCTGCTTGAAGGCAGCTTGTCTCCCAACGCAGGTAGTACACTGGGCACCTGCTTTGGGGCATAAAAGCAACAATTTTTTACAGATTTTGATGAAATTTTCGCCAGTTTTTCATCAATTTCAGGAGCTGACTCATTCTCTTGTTTGTCTTGCAGGGATTCTTGATCAAGATGGCCCTAACATGGCGAGAACGAGAACATGAAGAAGAATATATGATCGCCCTTCATGATCCTGTTACGGTGGGCGCATTACGAGACTGTGGTTTACTGAAGTTTTTCCGTATCTCTAGTATGAGAGCACAAATTTCTCTACTGCAGTATATGCTTGATGCTTGGGATCCTGTTAACCAAGTGTTTCAGATCAGGAACAAACCTATTCCATTGACCGTGACAGATATTTATTTCTTGACTAGCTTGTCAAGGCGGGGTGCCCCCATTTCTTTATACGGTACAGTTCGGGGGAATGATTCCGTGAGAGATTATGTCCGCCAGTACTGCAGGGAGGGGTCCCAGCCGAGCAGAGACGGCAAGGTGGTTATCCGAGATGTTACTAGCAGGCCTCTCAGGTCCATTCTGTATACTCTTGGTAGGATGGCCGGTAGCGCATCTTTACATGTTGCCAACAGATGTCATATGCAGCATGCTTGGAATGTCTCCAACCGAAGATCTTCAACTGGAGTGATGCAGTGCTTACTTAGATGAAAAATCAATTGAACAAGGTGAAGGACGGGAAGCTGAAGAACTTTGGTTTTGGTTCGATTCTGACTGCCTTCGCCTTGGAGAAGATCCCTCTGATGCAACCTCAGTACATTTATCTCGGAGTGCCTTCTCCTACCGAGCCACGTATGCAACGATGGGTCGATCACATGTCCAGACATGCAGGTCAATCCCAAATTTCTTTCAATGCTGCTTTCTTCAGGTGGTTCGATCGCCAGGAGATGTCTTTTTCCGAGTACCCATATGTTGGTATGGATTTCCGGGGTGATCCGGATATGGTACTGCCAGACGGTGTTCAGTGGGATGCTACTGGTAAGAACTTCAACCATATTACTGTTCATTGTTTTCATTTATAATGTTCTTGTGCTTTATTCTATCAAGACTTTAATTGAACTCATGTGTGCTTGCAGATGTCGGCCCTGTTCGTCCGGCGGTTCGTCTGAGGCCACCTGTTGCTGCTCCGGCAGAGGAACCTGCTCGGAGAGTTATTATCCGTGATCTTAGTGATACTGAGACCCTTACAGCGGTGCAGGGGCAGGTTGAGAACCTTACCCGTGGTCTTCCGGATGTACAGATTGACGAGTTACCTTTACCGATGCAGCAGCACACTATCGGTGTACCTAGATGATGGACCCGTCTTCTGCGCATGATAGCCCAAACTGTGGCTTACTATCAGGAGCATCACTAAGCTAGGGTGCCCCCTAGCATTTTTGAGTTTTTAGGTCACATGACCAATTTTGTCTTGGTTACAGAACATTATGTATGAACTTTATGAACAACTTATATATATATTTTGATTTTCGAGTCTCATTCTGGTTGATTTGGGTGATTCATATGTACACTTTTTATGATGTGTCCTTTTTATAAATGTTGCAAATGTCTATCTAACACATAGTTTTCCAATGAGTCAGTTAATGTGTTTAGATTTCTCGAAATATGTTGATATTGAATTGAATCAAATCGTCTTTCCAAGATCTTTACTCTTAGGAACATGCAATAAATAGCTGGATTACGAACAGAATATATACCATTGAGTTGTAGTACTACGAGCTGTGAGTCTAGCCTGACAATTAGTCGGCGTATGCCTCGCGTGATGGCATCAGAGAGTAGTTCTATCAACGCGCTATATTCAGCGATGTTATTCGTTGATTGCCCAATACATACACCTCTGAAACTTACTAACTCGCCACTTGGATCAAAAATGGCCCATGCTGCGGAGGATAGGTTCCGCGAACTACGACTCGCTCCGTCGGCATATCCAACACATGTCTCCATAAGGTTTGACATCTGCAACGAATGAAAAAGGGGAATCACTCAGCCCGAACAAGAACTTTGGCGAAAACAAAATACAACAAAAGCATGCAGGTTACTATTTAAGCATAGTAACGCTTGAGGTACAGCCCGTTCCGGGGCTGCACCAGTGGAATTCCGTCGTAATCTATTAACTCGTAGGCTCCTTTTGCTAGCACTCTTTTAACAATATAGGGGCCCATCCATAAGGAATTGAATTTACTTGCTCCTAATTTATCGGATTCTTGGTCATAAAGCAAGACCAAATCACCTTCTGAGAAGACACGAGGTTTGACATTTTTGTCGAACTGAGCCTTGACTCGTTTCTTATGGGCTTCATTAGCCAAAGCGGCATCACGACGGGTTTCATCCAATTGGATTAATTCCAAGAAACGAGCCTCTTCTTCCGAAGTTCCGGGGAGGAGATCAATTGCGAGTTTAAGCGACGAAATTTCACACTGGATCGGTAAGACTGCTTCTAGACCGTACACCAATTGGAAAGGTGTGAATCCGGTCGCGTTTCTTACCGAGGTTCGGTAGGCCCACAAGGCTGCATACAGGATTAGGTGCCATCTTCTTTTATGAACTCCGATCATCCTTTGCAACATACACTTCAGGACCTTGTTGATTGCTTCAACTTGTCCGTTGGCTTGTGGATAATACGGAGTAGAGCTGTCGTGAGATAGCCCTAGTTTGGTAGCTAGTTCGACCATCATGTGATTGCGGAAATGCGATCCATGATCTGTAACTATAGCCTGGGGTACGCCGAACCTGGCGACTACATGATTAAAAAAGAAAAGGGCAGCTGTTTCACCAGTATTGTCCAATGTAGGCATCGCCTCGGCCCACTTGGTAAAATAGTCTACTGCGACTATAATATACCCATGCCCCCCAGTCGAGGTGGGGTTACATTGCATGAAATCGATGCCCCATTTGGTGAAAGGCCCAACTGCAACTATTGGTTGCAGGGGTGCGGGCGGTCTTCTGGTTTTGCTATCAAAGATTTGGCAGGAATGGCAACTTCGGACTGCGATTATGCAATCTTTGAACATTGTTGGCCAAAAATATCCTGCTCTTAATATCTTTTGGGCTGTAGCGAAACCTGATTGATGCCCCCCACACGCTCCTGAATGACACTCATTCAGGGATTGTTCGGCTTCTTCATGGGTGAGACACCTCCTCAGAACGGTATCGATACCACGACGGTAAAGAGTATCACCGACGATCATGTAGTCTTTTGCTTGGTATCGTATACGTTTCTGTTCGGAGTGTGAGGTGTCTGGCCGAAACTTTTGGGTTTGGAGATATATAATTATATCTCCATACCATTCATCGCTTGCAGATATCAGAAACAAATTCTCGTCCACGATTGATTCCTTGGAGGTTTCATCGTTGGACGACGAAGGTAGGTCGCATAATAATTCTGCGAATACTAGAGCTTTCTTTGATTTGGATTTCACAAATTCTAGATCAAACTCTTGAAGAATCGCTATCCATTTGGAATACTTGCCCCCCAGCAACTGTCACGACAGTATATAAGTCATGGGGTTGCAATCTGACAAAATGGTAGTTTTCCTAAAGAGGATATAATGTCGAAATATCTGTACCGCTTGAACAGCAGCGAGTGCTAGCTTTTCAACGTAAGAATATTTACTTTCTATATCATTTAAGTTTTTACTTAAATAATATATAGGATGTTCAACTCCATCGACTTCTTGAACTAAAACCATAGCAATGGTTGTATCTGTTGCAGCTAGATACAGGTTAAAATCCCTAAGATAATCTGGGGCGTACATTAATGATGCTTTTATTAGAGATTCTTTCAAAGCGTCAAAGGAAGCTTGCGCAACCTGGTCCCAATCGAAGGGTACATCTTTTTTCAAAAGACGTGTATAACCTTTAGCAATTTCTGCGTAATTTGGAATGAACCTTCTCAGAAAGTTTGCTTTCCCTTGGAGTTTCTGAATCTGAAGCAAATTCGAAGGTGGAGGCAAATTGATGATTGCCTGAACCTTACAAGGGTCGAGACGAATCCCATCTTTAGAGACTACAAAGCCAAGTAAACGGCCAGAACCGACGCAGAACACACATTTGTGTGGATTGAGTCTTATCTTGTAGTGTCGGCAACGTAGAAATATCACTTTTAGAGGCTGCGGATGATCAGTCCGCTTTCGCGAATGAGCTGGAAGATCGTCGAGATATGGTTGAACAATGCTCTTGATGTCGTGGAAGGCATAATTCATAGCCCTCTGAAAAGTCGCCCCTGCGTTCTTCAAACCAAAGGGTAATTTTCGATAAGCGAATGTGCCCCACGGACATATAAATGCAGTCTTAGACTGGTCTTGTGGGCGGATATTAATTTGATTATATCCGGAGAATCCGTCCATAAAGGAAAAGATTTCACATCCGGCACATTCATCAATTATCTGGTCGATGAAAGGTGTAGGGTAGTTGTCCTTTGGACAAGCTTGGTTTACATCCCTATAATCGACGCACACTCGTATTGTTCCTTGTTTTTTCATAACAGGAACAATGTTCGATACCCAATCGGTTAGAGGAACCGGGTAGATGAATCCAGCATGGAGAAGTTTCTCAACTTCTGCCTTAATGGCAGCGGCTTTCTTAGGGTGAACCTGTCGAAGCCGTTGCCTTACTGGTTTGACATCAGGATACATTTTAATTTCATGTTCAACGATACTCGAGTCGATGCCTGGCATTTCATCATATGTCCAAGCAAAGACATCTCTAAATTCGCGAAAAAGAGCATTATATATTTCCAGTTCTGAAGGGGAACAACCTTTGCCAACATGAATATTCTCTACAACACCTGTTTTGGTCGAGATATTTATGGCTATAGTCTCTTCAATATTGGATAAGTTTCGCTCGGAATCCACCGTGTTTACAGTATTTGTTAGGAATTCAAAGACTGAAGGGTGGTAAAGATCTTTTTGAGTATCTTCTTCGTATTCCGGAAGAAGGGAACGATGGTGGTGGTCATTCCATGGTGCCCCCTCAATCATCATTGATTGTAAGATCCCTTCGTCAGTCCCATGCACTTTTGACCAGGGATCTAATGGGGTACCATATTCTCTAGATCTATCTACCCAAACGCTCGATGAGCGCTGATTGGGGTTCGCCTCCCAGGCCTGAAACATTGATTGCTACAATATTTCAATGGGGCTTGGTGGCAAAACCATCGAATGATCCATAGCGACTTTGCCTTCTGTGACTTTCAAGGTGGATACCATATTGCATGTTGCTACAAATGGTACATTTCCTATGCAAATAGGAGGTGGTAGCGCGAATGTTCCCATCATAGTGGGATCTTTCAACAGACCTACTCCAATATCTTGAATCGACCGGTCGCTGCCATGGATCATGGGAACGCTTCCTGTAACCTGTGAACCATTAGGGAGGAAGTTTTGTTGATCGACGACCGTAATCCCTCCTTCAAAGGGGAATGCGATCTTCCTAAAATAAGTCGACACAACAGCTTGCATGGCATAAATCCATGGTCTTCCCAATAGGATGTTATAGTCAAGATTACCATCAATGACTTCAACATCTATTTCTACTGTTTTGCCCCCTAGTTCAACTTTCAGGTTACTAAGGATACCGTAAGGGGTATATATCCTTCCGTCGAATGCTTTTAATGTTGTCGATGATCGCGACAAGGTTGGAGATCCTAAAGTTTTCCAGCAACTCATCGACATAATACATGTCGATGCCCCCTCATCAATAATCATTCTATGAACTGTTTTGTTGAGGGCTTTCACTTGGACAAGGAAAGCTAGTTGAGCTGGTAACTGAGGATCATACCCTTTGTGATCAAAGGATACCAGATTGGAATCTTTAGGATCCACCCCACCAATTGCTGATAACAACGCCTGCCTTTGGGATGGGCAATGTTGTAGTACCTCAAGAGTCGACATAGCAGATGGCGATTGTGCCAAATCTTCCACTATGTTATAATGCTGTGCCGCTCTGGCACGAGGATTAAAGGTCGACTTGTGTACTACTCCCTTTGGCGGTTTTATTGTTAATTCATGCGTGATGGGGGGTACAACTTCTGCCGAAGTTGTTGTCGAACTGCTAGGTTGATCTTTACCTTTATCGTTCGACACCTGTGGATTCCCGTAATCTTTGCTCCTTGTCGAAATCAAAGCATCATTTTGCTGTTTTGAAACCGACAACATAAGCACTTGAGATGGGGAAGCGTTTCCACTATCAACCAGATTTTGACCTGGGTTAGGAAATTGATCACTTGACACAGTTGAGGTATGAGGACTTTTAAAGAACCTCTTTAGCTCAGCTTTGAATGGGCAATCCTTAGTGTTGTGATCTTTGTCATCGCATATTTGACATGGATACCGTTTCCTATTCCCAGGAGGGTTCGAAGAATTTTTCTTAGGGGATGACTCACCTTGTTTATTCTTCTTCCCTTTGTTTTGTTTCTTCTTGCTTCCTGGTTGGTTGGTTTCTTTGCCTTTATCGGTCGATACGGCATTTACTTCCGAAGCAAGAACTTCTTCATGCGCATTTTGATTCGAATCCTTACGGGCCTTCTTTTGATGGGTCCTTTTCGGATTTGCGTTTGCCGTGCCAATCACGCCATCGCCGGCATGAGAGTCACTATTTGATTTAGGAGGAGGAGGGATTGAAAACTCTGGTCTAGGGGCGTCTGGTATTTTGTCATAGAGCGTGCCGGACTGAGTATATACTAAGTCCAAATATTGCACACGAGCGATAACCTGCTCTTCTGTTACGACTCCCCCCTTTGCCACATCTTCCGTTATGGCCGGAAGTAACGACTTTATAAACCACTCAGCTAAAAGCTGATCAGGGACGTATGTTTTAACCATTCTTCGTCGACGTCGCCACTCATGTATATGATCTGATATATGAGTTGCGGTTGTCTATTTGAAATTGGTCAATATCTCTGTTCCTGTTTCATACCTTATTGGTAATTGAAAGTGGGTTAAGAATGTCGTGGCAAGGGAGCTAAAATTGTCGAACGAAGCTCTTGGCAATTCTATATACCATTTTGCCGCTGGACCCGTCAATGTCCTCTGAAAGAGGCGAAGCCTTATTGAATCATCATTTAAAGTGTTCGACGAACACCATAGATGAAATGTCATCACATGATTCGACGGGTCTTCACCTGGATTTCCATTGAATTTAGGAATGTCGGAGGGAAGTTTGTGCGGGATCACTGGCCACCATGGGGCGTAAGCAATTGGATCATTGGTTAACCGATGTAAATCAGGCAACTCTAAAGTCGCCACGAATGGTAACTGTTGATTCAAGTTAGGTGAAGCGTAACCAGGGTACGATGGAATCGCCTGAACAGTTGGTCTTTGCATACCAGCATAATGGAGTTGATGTTGGTATGATTGATATGGTTGATGGACTTGACCACTATAAAGTGGTTGATTTTGACCATTTTGGATATATGGTTGTCCAGTATTCGCAAAGATTTGCTGTTCAGAACCTTGGTACACCTGTTGGAATTGTGGCTGTTGGTATTGCACTATCCACGGTTGTGATACCATGGGTTGTTGCGCTACACTAACCATTGGACCAAGATGTGGGGTAGTTGTACCCGATTGTACTTGTGTCGCCCCACCAGTAGGCGATTGTGGTTGGGTCGCAGGGTCAAGGGGCTGTTGCATGAGAACCTGAGAAATCTGAGGTTGACATACAACAGGCATCGTTTGAACTCGCGACACGGTTACAATAGCCGGTGTAGTTGGGATGTTCGTCACAGGTACACACTGTTTCATGGAATATACAACTCTTGGTGGCTGGGATAGCATAGGTACCCAGCTACTCGTTGCAATTCCACTATAACTTGAATAAGGTTGAGAACTCCCGTATGGGTACCCTCCCGGAGGGGGTAATGAAAAGGCATACTGCCCCCCATACGGTGGTAATCCAGAGCTCAAGGCAATTGATTGTCCTGGAGGACTGGATGGCCTAATTAGATTCCCAAAAGGGTCAATTTGATGAGTCTCACCATAAGAGTTACCAGACATTACTCCGGAACAAACAGGAACAGACCATACTGTTGAGATAGTCTCTTGGTGGACTCCTTCTAGCGATTGAGAGCTAGTTGGGACAGATGGTATGCCGGCGAACATTGTTGGATTTGCAGCAGGTAATTCTGCCATCGCCGTGTCATTTGACACAGTCCTAGATGTCGACGGTTGTTCAGACATTTTAAGTCTATCCAATTGATCGCCTAGTGATTCTACAGGAACTTCCACTGGTGATGGACAAACTTCTGTTGTAGCAGGAAATAGAGTGACCCCTACTCCAAAATGAGTTGGAGTGGATACTTGCGGTTCCTCTATAATTTCCCCTATCGCAATCAGACCAGGTGGAAGAGGAAGACCGTCAGGTCCGTAAAAGATTTCCGGTGCCGAAGAAGGGGTTGTATCAACAGCGACAGATGTTTGAGGAACAAAACTCTCAGGACCAGTTACAGATGGAACTGGTTCAGTTATACAAGTATTTGCCCCCAGACTAGGATCAATATTACTGTCCTTCTGTGGCGGTTGAACTTCTTCTATAGAGGCAGGGTTTCCGGAAATGTTTGGAGTAACCAGAATCTCAGATGTTGTCGGAACACTTGTTCTAACTTTTAAAGGAGATTTTGAACTGGTTCGACGAGCTCGCTTTGTCCGGATTGTTTTCGATTCCGGAGACAAAGATGGTTGACTCACAAGCCTCCGAGAACGACGGATATTCAATTGACTTTCTTCCACAATTGCGGATTACTCGATCAACTAAAATATAAAGGGGAAAATTTTTGTTTCCGATTTGAATGAATTTTATTAGACACTTTTAAACATAACTTTGCTTTTTCATGTTTTAAGAGTCGAGAAAAAGCTAAAGATGACTCTAGTCTCCTTCGATGTATTAACGAGCCCGAAGTGACAAATGCTCGGTTGGACTTTTTTAGTTATAGAGTTTGAAAAAGGCCAAAAGAAACTGCTCTGGAGATCTAGGCAGAGGGTGTGCCAAACCTTTCGCGAAACCACAAAATACGTTTTACGGTATGGGTGGTCGATCTTCGTGAATGCTGTGTTCACTGCATCGCGATCAGTAGGGCGGCCGACACGGCTTCCTAAGGATAAAGGATGATTGCCTATAGGGGTCTCCCAATATATACGCGACGGTACGTGGGAGCACAAGTCCGTATTAGTGCCACCGACTCTCAGGAGGAATCACCCACCTTCGTAGAAATCGACAGTCACTATGTTTAACGACGCCGGAACATGTCTCTACCTAGACCTCTATGTGTTTGCGTTATGTTTCAAATGCGTTGTTAGGTTCATTCAGTATATTTTAAGTTGATCTTTTTAAAGTTTGCCTTTCAAGGTTCACCACGAGATGTATATGACAAATTCCTAAATGCAGCCTAAGATGAGAAGCAAGCTTTTTCAAATCTTTTTGACTGATGAAAATCTTAACTACTGAGGGAGAAGAAAGGCAAATTCTTTTCACACAGTTCATACAGCACAAACTAATGCACTTTCTCCTAAATCATCATGCAAACTTTTTCCAATGCAAAATGCACAATGCACGTATTTTCTTTTCCCTTTCTTAATGTTGATTGGTTACAAAAAGAAAGTTGTTATATAACTTTGATTTCGATTTAAAGCGAAAACAAACAAGTTTGTCCAAAATCAAAAGACACCTTAAGATTCACTTGTTTAATCACTGGAAATACATGAAATCAAACCATAATGACGAAATTAAAATGACTAATCAGCTATGGACAGCAAACAAGCTAACTCTTTAGACCAGCAAAATGCCTAACACAGGTTCAGATCTAAGAGGCCAAAAGCAAGACTAGTTTACTCTTCGTTATGGGAAATTGTAAATGAGTAAGAAATACAAAGAACAAGTACAATTTCGTTATATAACAGAGGCGGAATGATGGCAAGTAAGGTTGGTTTCAGAACAGGTACAAGACTGGTAACTGGCTGCCAAATCTATAGTGAAAACAGGCAAGAGAAAAGGAGGAAACCCCAACAGCACTAGGCAAAATTGGGCCAACGCAGGTGCTGCACAGCCAGTCTGGCTCTCAGCGTAGGTAGCCCCTTCGGGACCTGCGTTGCAAAGCAGGTAGCCTGTGTACTACCTGCTTTGGAAAACGAAAGTTGCGTTTTCACAGTTTCCGAGTCACAATTTTCTAAAAAATGCACAGTTTTTGCTCAAATCAGAAGCAATCAGTCAAGCACACTCAAAGGGATGATTAGGAGGATGAAAAGCTATCACTAAGAGCTTACAAGGATCCTTGTAGATCAGCTCTTCAAATCATGAACATGCTCAGAAATGAGCTAGAGTAGCTGCCCTCTACTTCGCTTTTGATATAGTCAAAAGCTTTTCGATTTGGTACTCTTTTGTTCAGGAAATGAATAGCAAAATACTACAAACAATCAAACAGATACGGTCCCCAGCGGAGTCGCCAGTTTGTTGTAGGGAAAAGTATCCGACTCGGATGACCCTATCCCACTCTAAGGGTGATAGTACCTCAGCAACAACTGTAAAGAAAACTACTTAAGGTTTACTTCTTTATGAAAGCAAAAGAGAGTGGATAAATGCACTAACCGTTGCCTTGCGCTTAATGTCGAATCCAAACTCTTCTCTATGGCCGCTTGCTCCCAACTCTTTGCTCTTTTGCCGGCCCAGCTACAATGAGATCCTGCAAAATGACAAAGAAGGAGACTACAAGAGGCATGCAATCATAACTGATTCACGGATTAGCATAAACCAAATATACAATTATCACAAAACATCATTGGAACAAATGCATATAGAAGAACCTCAATAGCTTTTATTAATGAAGAAGTAAAGGTTCTGAGAGTGTTACAACCATTGAAGGTCCTAATCCAGCAACACCTCCCAGCAGAAAGAATTTCTCCTCTTCACCTCCCTCAAGCAATCACCCAATAGCTCTATAGTGAAACCAACAACATAGCATTACTTTGCACAAAATTCCAGCCTCCTGAGCTCATAGGAGAGAGCTCAATATATAGATGAATTGAGAAAGGATGAGTCAGCTTGCAACTGATGTGTAGTTGCCTTGTGTCCTCTCTCTCTTCAGTTAATCTTTAGTTGATCTTCAGTTCTTGAGTCCACTTGGAGAACCTTGCTTCCACTTGGAGAAACAGAGCCTCTGACTCATCACAAGGCGAAATCCCTGATCCAAGTGTCATTTTTGGAACAATGACTCAGTGTGCCACTTGTCCCATCTCGCTCAGCGCAGGTGGCCTTTGTTCCACTTGCTTTGCAACGCAGGTACACCATGGAGGAGTTGAGTTTCAGCGCAGAAGCCTAGTGGAGCACCTGCTTTGATTTCAGGATTGCTTGTTTTTGAGTGTTTTCAGGTGGAGAACTGATCTGAGAGCTGTTGGTTTGCTGACCTTGTTCCTCTAGGGGTAGGAACATCATGTTTAGGGAACTTTGGATCCCTTGGATTATTGACAATTCATGCCTGTTGCTGTAAGGCACAAAATTGTCTATAACACGGGCGGCCCCGGTGGCGCCTGCACGAGGGCGGGTGAGGCGGGTGGGCGGAGGGCGGGTGAGGCGGGCGGGCGGAGGGCGGGTGAGGCGGGCGGGCGGGTGAGGAGGGCAGGTGAGGCGGGCGGGCGGGCGGAGGGCGGGTGAGGTCGTGGGCGGAGGGTGGGTGAGGTGGGCGGGTGGAGGGCGGGTGAGGCTGAGGGCGGAGGGTTGGTGAGGTGGGCGGGCGGAGGGTGGGTGAGGCGGGCGGGTGGGCGGGTGAGGGGGCGCCGGGGGTGGGTCGGGCGGGCGGTTGAGGGCGCCGGGGGTGGGTCGGGCGGGCGGGTGTGGGTGCCCGAGGGTGGGTCGGGCAGGCGGGCGGGCGAGTGAGTGAGGGCGCCCGCGGGTGGGGCGCGAGCGGGCGGGCGGGAGTGGCGGGCGGGCGGGTGGGGCGGGCGGGTGAGGGCGCCCATGGGCGGGTGGGGCGAACGGGCGGGCGGGTCGTGGCGGTCGCGGGCGGGTGGGGCGGGCCGGTCGGGGCGGGTTGGGCGGGCGGGTCAGGGCGCCCGCGGGCGGGTTGGGCGGGCGGGTCAGGGCGCCCGTGCCGTGCGGGCGGGCGGGTGAGGGCACCCGGGGGTGGGTGGGCCGTGCGGGTGAGGGCGCCCGGGGGTGGGTGGCCCGCCCGAAGGGGTGAGGTGCTCGGGTGAGGGCGCCGGGAGGGGTTGGGCGGGTGGGTGAGGGCGCCCGGGCCGGGCGAGCGGGTGAGCGGGGCGTGGGTGGTTCGACCGGAGGGGTGGGGCAGGCGGGTTAGGGCGCCCGGGCCTAGCCGGGCAGGCGGGTGAGGGGGGACGGGGTGTGTGGGCCGGACGGGTGAGGGGGCCCAGGCCAGGCAGGCGGGTGAGGGGGGACTGTCAGGGCGCCCGGAGGGGTCGGGCAGGCGGGTGAGGGGGGGCGCTGTTAAGGCGCCTGGAGGGGCCGGGCGGGCGGGCGGGCGGGCGGGCGAGGGGGGGTGTGGAGCACCCACTGGTGTTAAGAAAATGAGGTTGACCGGGCCCACCATGCTCACGATTTTTCATGAAACTAATTTAATATGAAAGTTTTCAAGAAAAAAATTTAACTTACCTTTTAATTGCGAGAATTCTCCGTTGATTATGTTGTTGATAGCGATTTAGCTGCTCCACAAATTCACGACCTCTTTCAACGATTTTCAGAAAGCCTGGATGTGATGTTAGTAATAGTGATAATGAAATTTTAATATGTAAGTGAAGTTACAAGGATGTTTTACTGTGCGGTTAATATGGGATAATTTGTTTTACAATATTATAAAGTGAATATTATTGATTTGTTTTACAACAGGTTGAATGTGGGATAATTTGTTTTAAAATATTTTAAAGTGAATATTGTAGTATTGGAAAGCGAATATTATATGGTTCAACTATTATAATAATTGTAGAAGTTGTAGTGTACAATTTTAATTATGATTTCATAAAAAATTTAGTTTACATTTTCCAATAAATTGTAGAACAAAGTAATAAAGGTAAATAAATTTAACAGATTTTTTGGAGGGAAATATTTTCGCGAAACTTTTTGGAGGGAAATATTTTCGCGAAATTTTTTGGAGGGAAAATTTTTGGAGGGAAAATTTCATTCTTTAAGCTATATAATATCTTTAGGAGACTCTCCATTTGTATCATTCAACATCTTCTATTTGAAAGGGATGGATTGTTCTGATAGTGAAGTTTCGATTTATACACCATCAACTTCTGCATCGCGTAACAACTCTATTCATATTGATGAACATAGCGGGAATTCTTCCACTATGAATAGAAAGTCACTTCTTCCACTTAGTCCTGATTCTAAGGACTATGACAGTAGCACTGATGAAAGAGGGGATGGAGAATTTCAAATAAATAAAGAGTCACAGATTCCACTTAGTCCTACTTCTAAGGACTATGAAAGCCGCAGTGATGAAGAGCATGATGGTGAAGTTCAAAAGAACAGAGTGTCACGATGTCCACTTAGTCCTAATTCTGAGGACTATGAGAGCAACAGTTTTGAAGAGCATGATGGTGAAGTTCAAAAGAATGGAGGGTCACGGTGTCCACTTAGTCCTAATTCTGAGGACTATGAGAGCAGCAGTTTTGACGAGCATGATGGTGAAGTTCAACAGAATGGAGTGTCACAGTGTCCACTTAGTCCTAATTCCGAGGACTATGAGAGCAACAGTTTTGAAGAGCATAATGGTGAAGTTAAAAAGAAGGGAGTGTCACGGTGTCCACTTAGTCCTAATTCTGAGGACTATGAGAGCAGCAGTTTTGAAAAGCATAATGGCGAAGTTCAAAAGAAGGGAGTGTCACGGTGTCCACTTAGTCCTAATTCTGAGGACTATGAGAGCAGCAGTTTTGAAGTGCATGATGGCAAATTTCAAAAGAATGGAGTGTCACGGTGTCCACTTAGTCCTAATTCTGAAGACTATGAGAGCATCAGTGATGAAAAGCATGATGTTGATTTTCAAAAGTATGGAGTGTCAAAGTGTCCACTTAGTCCTAATTCTAAGGACTATGAGAGCAGTAGTGATGAAAAGCATGATGTTGATTTTCAAAAGTATGGAGTTTCAAAGTGTCCACTTAGTCCTAATTCTAAGTACTATGAGAGCAGTAGTGATGAAAAGCATGATGTTGATTTTCAAAAGTATGGAGTGTCACGGTGTCCAGTTAGTCCAAATTCTAAGGACTATGAGAGCAGCAGTGATGAAGAGTGGGATGATGAAATTCAAAAGATTGGAGTACCACAGTGTCCACTTAGTCCTAATTCTGCGGACTATGAGAGCAATAGTTATGAAGAGCGTGATGATGAATTTCAAAATAATAGAGTGTCACTGTGTCCTCTTAGTCCTAATTCTGCGGACTATGAGAGCAGCAGTGATGAAGGACAGGATGATGCACTTAGTCCTAATTCTAATGAGTATAAAGGTAGCAGTGACAAAGGACGGGATGTAGCATCTTCAATAAGTAAGTCACATTTTCAACGTAGTCCTATTTCTATGGACTATGAGAGTAGCACTGGCAATGCATATGAGGAAGAATATCCATTAAACATCGAGTCAGATTTTCCATTCAGTCCGAATTCTAAGGACTACGACAGTAGCACTGAAGAAGCAGAAGATGAAGAATATCCTCCAAGTCAATATTTGAAAAGCAAGGATGATCATAGTGTGGATAACGTTCCTCTTAATGATGATGAAAAGCCTTATACAAATGATGATGAAATGATGGAGATGTTGCCAAGAAACATTGTATCAAGGAGTAGGAGCAAACATTTTCGTATCAATGCAAGTTGTTCTAGTTATACAAGGGGTAGAGCAGAATATCTGACGAGAAGAAGTTCTATTAGTGCTCTCATTTCAAGTGAATGTTGCCAAAAAGATTGCTTGAAACATATGGATTTCAAATTTGCATTAGAAAGCAGGAAGAGATATTTGTCAATGAATAAAAGCATGCAAAATTCATATTTAGTTGGGTGCATGCAATCTACATTGTCAGGTTATGATTATCATATTGGGACTTTTTTTATCTGTAGAAAAGGTTTCAAAATGTTTCATTCGATTGGGAATTTTCGTCTCTCGAGAATTCAAGAAAATTTGGAAAAGGATCCCACATTTTATTCAGAAGTACGTCATAAAAGACAGTTTGGTCCATTATCAAATACTGCAATGTCATGGATGAAAGATTGCTTTTCAAAGCATGGAGAGTGTATGCCAAATGGAGAGACAATACATATTCCAGATAATTTTTCAAGACGAGAAATCTACAACTTATACAAAGAATATGCAGAAGGTGCTGAGGGACATGGCCAGTTTATTACATATCAATATTTTGTGAAGGTATGGAAGAAAGAATTCAACAATGTCCGTATTCCTAAGAAGACAAGGATGGGGATTTGCAGTACATGTGCTTCTCTTAAATAAAAAAGGGACAAAAGTGAAGGCTCAGAAAGAGGTAAGCGTTTATAACTTTAACTTTTAAAATTGTATAGTCATCAACTATGAAAACATATTTCTTAATGAATCTCTTTTATGTTGTGTAGATTTAATTGTCAAACAACTTCAGGAGCATCATGAACAACAAACAAACGAAAGGAAGAAGTTGTACAAGCATCGAAAAAAGTGCTATGATAATCCGAATAAATATTTGGGTTTGATAATTGATGGTATGGACCAGAAGAAAACACTTTTACCACATTTTGTTCGCACACCCAAAAATTTACAAGAGGAAAACTTTATTCAATTTCACTTGGTCGGTTGTATGGTCTTCAATGGGAAAATGTTGCCAAGGGTGTACTTCACAGCTCCAAATATTCATAATGATGCAAATCTGACCATAACTATAATTCATGATGTGATTTCTCATTGGTCTGGTAATCTTCCTGAAGTTTTGTATCTACAATTGGACAACACTTGCCGTGAAAACAAAAATCAGGTTGTTTTTGGATATCTAAACATGCTTGTTGAATTGGGAATTTTTCAGAAGGTAAAGGTTGGTTTCCTTCTTGTTGGGCACACTCATGACCATATTGATCAGATGTTCAGCCGTTTTTCAGTCACATTGAGGAGGAAGGAAGTTGGTAGCTTGCCATCACTAATTGAATGTATTAAGAAATCATACATGCCAGAGCCTACTTTTGATGTGTTGGAAGAAACTATTGACATGCGAAGGTTTATTCTGGGATCATATGGTGAGGGGAGATGCATTGAAAAACTTAATGACATTAGCTTCCAACATCAATTTCGTATCAAAAAAATTGATGGGAAAACACTAATATGTGGCAAGAAGTATTCAACTACTACAGAATGGGCACCGTCATCAGGATTGTAATTTTTGAAGTTCATTCCAGATCATCCAATATTTGCATCAAAAATATTGTTATTACAATCAGTTGGTGAAGTTCAGAATGCACGTAGACAGAACATGGCTATAAATTATTCTGATTGCCTGGAAGAAATTAAAAAATGTATTAGATATACATATGAGTACTTTGACATTGCTGATTCAGTTTGGTGGGAGTCGTTTTTCAATAATCAAAGTGATATCATTTCGACAACAATAAATGAAGATATACCTTTGAAAAATCCATTTATTTGGCCACATAATGTGTCGAATGAACATGAGCAAGTAAACATTGTTGAACAGCAACAATCTCAAGGTATTATTAATTCTTCACAGGCAGAGGAAAGAGAGATGTATATTGGTTCCAGAAGATCTCGTGCACAACGTGAAGCCATGGAAGACCTTTATAGGGGTTCAGTACAAGATATTAAGGAGGGTTGCATGATTGCAGTGCTAGCAGATGGAGATCCCAATGGCTATCCATTTTGGGTTGCTAAAGTTATAAAGGTCTTTACAGAAAATGAGGATGTTACAAGTGTTGAAGTACATTGGTATGCCACAAATACACACCCATTCAATGGTGTGTATAAGCCAGAGATGGTAGTTGACAAAAAAAATGGCGGAAAAAGAAAAAGAAAGGGTACAAATGTAAATCACCGCCGCACAGACATATTAAAATTGGAGGATGTAGACATACTTGTTTATGACTTCAATTTAACAAAGAGAGGAACTCTTCGCTTCAAGACGATAGAGATTCTGAAAAGGTTGTTACCAGAAGGAACAGTGTTAACATGGGAGTCACCTGAAACCAGTCATAGATCTAGAAGAATTTTGAAACCTGAAATGTTGGGCATGCATGTGGACTCAGATGGGGCACTAGTTGATGAAAGAGAAGAATACGGAACATCTTCATCAGCATCCAGTCACTCATCTGAAGATGTGAATTCTGATGGTGTGCCAGAAAACATGAGTGATTTTGAATAGTTGTTTAAGACAGTTTATATAACTGATGTATGCATCGTATCTTCAAATAAAATTAATGTTTTCCATATGGTGTTAAATGAGAAGTTATGAGGCATTTTTATGTTGTTGGATTATATGTCTTAGTTATGATAAATTTTATTGTTTAAAATATCTACAATGCAATATTAAATTAGAGATATAAAATATGTTTTATTCAATATACAAATAATGACTTTTGAATGCATTTAGTGATGTAATTTGTTCATAATGTCATGGTTTTTTTTATTTTATAGTTGAAAAAATTTCAATTTTTTTTGTATCTAGCATGTTATGGTTGAAAACATGTTAAATTTATACTTAGGAAAGAAAAATGATATTCTGCCAAAAACATTAGTGTGTTTTTTCCCGCATAAACAACTTTGTTTGACACATAGAAATTTGGTTTTATTAGCATTTTTTTTAAATACTGAAAATTGACCCTAAAAAAAATCATTGTTCCAGTGTCATCAGTTTCATTTTGAAGCTATATTTTGCATGAAAATTTCATAGTAAATTTTGTAGTCACTGCCAATTTTAAAACATGTTCAAAATTGACGCCTAAAAAATAAAAACATCGTTCCAGTATACACACTTTTCGTTTTGAGCACTGTTTTTGATGTTTTTTTGGGGTTTTTTGGCCAGAGTTCCCGTTTTGAGTTTATAGTTCCCGTTTCAAAGTTTACATTGTTGAATGTTCTTGTCCTTGAATGCATCAAAAGGTTTTTTGAAATGTTGATTTCATGTGTATTATCATAGATGATTTATAGTGGATGATCATATTCCACTATGATATTCTTTAGATTCTGCTTCCTCTAGAGAACTTGAGTACAACATGTTGTCATTGAAATGTATTGAACTTCAACCGTTGAAAGAGACATTGTAATTTATTTCTTGCTCAACCATGATACTAGAGAATTTCCCAGAAAGAATTCTCCTCCACTTGTACTTTTCTTGTCATCTACACTTCTTTCCCATTCTACATATATATATGTTGTTAAAGTAAATTCCATGCTTCTTGAATTCCATATGCCAAAGTCTAGAGCACCCTTTAAATATTTTAATATTCTCTTTACTACTTGCACATGGGTTTCTTTTGGTGCATATTGAAACATTGCAACAAATCCTACATCTTGCATGATATCTATTTTTGATGTTTTCAAACATAGTAAACTACCAATCATGGACTTGTACACAATTTGATTTGGATACAAGGATCCACCATATTTTCTCAAATTGCTTCCTATGACCATGGGTGTGCTAATAGGTACACAATTTTCCATCCCAAATTTATTTAACGTCTCCTTAATGTATTTAGTTTGGGAGATGAATATGCCTTTACT
The DNA here is from genome assembly GCA_031772625.1 of Pinus tabuliformis. NCBI lineage: Eukaryota > Viridiplantae > Streptophyta > Pinopsida > Pinales > Pinaceae > Pinus > Pinus tabuliformis. The sequence continues at coordinate 334,583,159 of CM062810.1, read as the reverse complement.
AGATTCAATAGCCTACAAACCTAAGAAGAATGAAAATTCTCCCAACATGGAAATTTCAAATTCATTCTACATTTCTTTTACAAATATTTTTCTAATTATGTCAATATCAATTCAAAAAATAATATATGTTAATAACCAAAACAATACTGAGAGGGGTGGTGAATGAGGATTATGTAAATTTTCGCAATTAGTTTGATAGCCAAATAATTTCAACAGAATATCAATCATGTAAATTTTTTAACACAAGATGCAACATGGTGTTGACGGGTCAGAATGCACTGCCAACAGTTAGGGGGTCTCCTCGGTGTGAACTCCAAATTAGACCTAACCCTATTTTGGATAGGAGCCCCATCCAATATGTGGGCCTAGCTTCCACCGTATGTGTGTTACTCTTAGATTTCAAATGCATAGAAATAATTTTGAGACCAAGTGTTAGATGCTTAAACAATGATGACATAATCAACTCACAATTGATGGCTTGTAGAACATAATATAAGAAAGTAACAATAGTATAATGAGTAGGAGAATGTATCAAGGAAGAATGAGATAACTAAGACTAATTAAGACATACACAAACATAAAGGTGTTAGAAACCAACTACAAACTAGTTTACAATTAATTACCAGAATTTTCATGGAATGAAATAGTAGAGATCCAAATCAATCATATAAATCACATGCAAATTAGTTAATTAACATGTAATCAATATGTAAACACACAAGAATATACAAAAAAAGCATAGGATAGCCACTAAAAATTCCATTAACATGCACGGGAATCAATGCAATAAGTGAAGGCCTTCTCATTAATATTGTTTCCCATTCAAATACATGTGCCACAAGTTTGTCAAAACCGAGTAGTGGGAATGAGAGAAATTCATGTCATCTTCAAAACAAAAACCTTAGCTTCCCAATCACTCAAATTATAAACTACTAAGAGTAAATGTGCTCAAAGCCTTGTATTGTATAGCTAAACTAGAATTTTCTTGCCAAAATCCCCTTAAGAATGAGGCATGAGGGATTTTTATACAAGTGGGTGGGTGACCTTTCACCTCTCCAATGACTTTTCAGATTCCTTCACTATCTATCCAATTTAAAAAACTCTTCACATTCCAAGTGACTTTTGCATGATTTTTATGTTGGAAATACTGAGAGAGGGATGAATCAATATTTCTCTTCAGTTAGTATATTTTACCTTTCAGAGAATTATATTCATTAAATTATCATCACATCACATTAACAATAAACAACACTATTCAACAATACACAAACATCATGACAATATACAACAAATTTTAGGTGGAAACACTCCAAGGATAAAAACCACTGACCACTTCTTAATATTTGCCTTCAATAAATTTACATCAATATGAATCTCCAAATTCCAAGTTTTCAGCATCAAATGAAGGAGGATCCAACCCCCTGGTTTATAGGCTTCAACTTGAAGGACATTCCAAGGCCCTGATTTACTAACTCCAATTGGATGGATGCTCCAACCTCCTAGTTTACAATCTCAGACTTGAAGGATGCACAAAACCCTACTTACCAGCTCCAACATCCTGCGTAGGCTCCAACTTGTCTTAACACCACATTTCCACCTGTTGATCGACAACAATGACCTCATCAACATGTAAGGGAGACCGCCTAGCCACGACCTAAAATCAACTCCTTTTCCATTTCGAATGGTGGTTATGACTGGTTCAATTGGGTCCAATTACCCTCTTTCCCTTCCTGCTAACTTGTGGTGTTTCTATTTCTTACCAACAAGAAGAGAAATATAAGATCTAGCTTTTTCCAAAGTTCTTGCAAAGAAGTAAATCCTTAAGTTGAAACCAAACCTATGGTTAACCTATGTCAATCCAAGTGTTAGTCTAGCCTAATGTAAGTGTTATTCTAATCTAATTTTACTTATCCTAACCTATGTAACACATTATTAATCCCATGCACGCTTATGTTAGTAATAATTAATATATATCTAACTTATGAGTCAAGACTTAACTCTAAAATCCTAATATAACCTATGATAATATATATATATATATATATATATATATATATATATACACACACACACACATACTACTAAATCTAATATGTATAATCATCTACATATGGTATATTCCTAAATGTTATTAACGTAGCACTAACTACACTAAACAACTCTACTATATAAAACTATATATTAATATTTAATCTAATTTATTGTAAGATTATAATATACCTATGATAAAATATAAACAAAGTGTTAACTAAATCAAATAATGTTATTGTTTTTTTTTCGAAATTATGCTAAATTCTATTATTGAAACATAATGGTACACTGAGGCTGTAGCCTTTTCCTGTCCATGCCATAGTTTGGGCCAAAAGCTAGCAAAACAAGGTCTGGACTGCCCATAATGGGAAACCAGTCCAGTTCAAAAATAAAGTTGCAGGTGTTATCTTGCTGCCCACGCAGGGGAAACCAGCAATTATGCATATTATTTAACCAATTTTTCAGAGAAACAAAAAAATCATCAAAGTAACCATATGAAAACAAATTTTCCTAAATACCCCGAAAAAAATAGAAACCGTAATTCTCGGAACCTGAGACTCGAAGACACGTGGCGAGTTGTGTGGTTGGTCAGGTTGCATGCTGGCAAGCTAAGTGTTACGCGGCAGTGACGGGTGTTCCTCAACAACAAAACATCTATATTCATCCATGTCATCTTCTACCTACGTTGCTCCTGTGTCATCTTCCCGCTGCTCCGGGTGTTCCTCCATGACAAAACATCTGTAAGGATCCATGTCATCTTCTGCTTGATGGTCATGGTCCTTCTCCTCCCCAGTTTGCTTGTCCGGAGGAGTGTCCTGCTTTGCCCTAGTGCAGTGTGTGCTCCCTTCGACCCTGGTAGGCTCCGCGCTGGTATGGCGTCCACTAGTTGTGGCTGGCTCCTCCTCGTAGAAAATAATGGAGATGGTGGCGGTAATGATGGGCTGGTTCAGGGAGCAACGGTAGATGAATTGGGCTGAGTGGAGGGGCGGCTGAGAACTTGAGGGAATTTCACTAGGTGGCGAGTCAGAGTGCGTCGGGGGGAGGTGGAGAGGATGTGAGTGGCCTGTGCTACTGCATGTATTTGGGTATCGGCCTAAAGTTCGTTGAGCCGAAGGGGAGGAAGTGTCAAAGGTTGAAGACATAGGAGAACATGCCAATTTGCCTCTGCTACCCCCTCTACGACTGCATAATCTATGGCGAGTTCTAGGCATATTGACACCAGGGGTAGGAGAAATACTGAAGGGAGAAAGCTCAGAGTAAAGAGAGGGCGCAATAGGTTCAGAGGTTGGCTCAGAGGAAGGATCAACTGCAGACGCAGGGTGGAAGATGAAATTGCAGACCAAGCTTTGAGTAAAATGTATGCCTGGGCTGAGATTAATGCAGCAAAGGATATTGTGGCGCCTACTCGTAGCAGTGCAAGAGCTTGGTTCCACTGCTGCCAGAGGACATTGGCAATGCAGAGGCAGGGGATTAGAGACTGGGGCGGTGGAAGTAAAATTACCAGAGGTCATCATTGAGCTGAGCCGAGGCGGGTAGATGCAGTCGGTTTAAAGACAATGTTGGCTTAATTTCCATTTATGGCCACTGTTAATACAATTTATGGATTGGTGTGTAGGATTACGGAGGGCCATGTGGCAAGGCCACTTGTCATCCCGTTCTGTTGCCATCCTTTTAACTGTGATGTGCACTCGCATTCGGTAGTTGTGATTCCTTGTGCACTAGGTCAGTACAATCTTTTATTTGAGTTTGGTCATTTAAAATGTTGATGGTTCCAAAATGGAGTATCTGATCATGTTCGACTCCTATGTTTGCCAATAGATCGACAACCTTGTTGCTCTCTCTCTTGACGTGAATGAAAGTGGTGGCTCTTCTATTTTTCATCCATTGCTCTATTAGTTCTAGACAGGCCGCTAGTCTCCAGCTGGTGGCGACTTTTGAGGCCGGGGTTCCCATTTGTATTTGGGTAACCATGTTAATGAGAATTTGAGAGTCCCCTTCTATTATAATAGGATAGAAGTTATGTTGATGAGCTAGATTCATACCTTGCCATAATCCTTCCAGTTCTACTGAGTTATTTGTGTCCCAACCAATTGAACCAAAGTATAATAGTAGAGGTTTGCCTGCATGATTTCTGAATATTCCTCCGTGTCCTGCTTTGCCTGGGTTGCCTTTTGAGGCCCCATCAAAGTTTAGTTTGATCACATTTGTGGGAGGGGGATTCCAATGTGAGGGCTGCTTGGTGATGATGATGGCTTTGTTGTGATCATTCTAAGCTTGCAGGATCTATGTTTTCCAGTTTTCCCAAATACTTTGTTCATGTGCCTGAGTTGGGCGGTCCTCTGATTTCCATTGTTGGAGTGCCAGGGTTTCTTGAATGTTCTGGCATAAATTGTTCCAGATGATTTCCAAAGGAGTGCTTTGATTTTTGAAAATTCTTTTGTTCCTTTCCTTCCAGATTGTCCAGAAAAATAAGCCTGTGAGGATTGTCCAAAGAGAGTTTAGAAGCCTGCTGTTGTATGGAGCAGGGGCCCAGTTGCAAATGGTGCTTTTGATATCCCCCGATATTCTGCACGGTCGTTGACACCTGAAGCTGAGTTTTTCCCATAATTGGTTGGCCATGTGGCAAGAATCTATGAGATGCTGAATAGTTTCTCCTTGTTTCTTGCAATTAGGATAGTATGAGGGTCCCTGGAATCCTCTTTTAATAAGATTGTCCCAAGTGAGGATTTTTTGATGATATAGTAGCCAAGTGAAGGTAGAGACCTTGGGCCATATTCCGGTAGTCCATAAGCGTGTCCAAGCAGGATCTGTTGGTTCCTATGTTTGGAGCATCAACTTATATGCTTCTTTTGTTGTGTATATTCCCCTCAGAGTGTATCCCCATCTCAAAACATCTTTTCCATTTGTACATCTGATTTTCCTGCTAGTGAGCTCCTTGTGCAAATCTTTGTAGTAGTCTTCCATTTCTTGTTGTATTATCTGTTCAGTTGGTTTCCATTACCTGAAGCCTTGATTGATATCTTGAGTCCAGTGCTGAGAGACTTGATCAGTTTGGTTGATGTTATTACCTTCAAGATTTTGAGGGGGAAGGACTTCTAATAATTTTGGGCGTTGTTTCCATGAGTCAGCCCAAAATCTCGCAGTTCTACCATCGCAAATCTCCCAGAAGCTATGCTGTTGTATTAACCCTTTATGTTGTTTTGTTGCATTCCAGATTAGAGAGCCTATATCTGTATTGGTAATTTTGATTAGCTCTTCCTGCAATTGATTATTCGCATATTTTACAGTCCATAGTTGGGCCCATGGCTTGTGTGGGCTTGACACCCATTGCCACCATAATCTTGCTCCCATCAAAGAGTTGCTGTGTTGAGGATCTCATAGTCCTAGACCTCCCTACTTTTTTGGTGTGTAGAGTGTTGCCCATTTTACTAGCGCCCATTTGCGATTTTTCCCTGAGGAACCCCAGAGAAAGTTGCGTTGCAGGTCTTTGATCTTTTTGAGCACCCATTTTGGTGCTGCGAGAACTGAGAAAAGATACAGAGGCATAGATTGCAAAATCGCCTTTATCAAAATAAGCCTGCTTGCCATGTTGAGAGCTCTGTAAGTCCAAGACGATAGATGACCTTCAATTTTCTCAAGGAGGTGCTTCCAGGATGTATGCTTTAAGGCCAAAGCTATCAGAGGAGCACCCAAGTATTTAGATGGAAGTGTGGCTTGTGAGAAGCCTATGATTTTAGCCATGCTTCTTTGGGTTGCAGGGGGAGTATGGAAGAAGAAAATTTGTGATTTTGCAGTGTTTATTGTGGTTCCTGAGGCCATTGAGAACGTGTCTAGCAGAGCTTTGAAAGAATGAGCTTTGTGAACAGAGGGGTGTCCAAATAGCATATTGTCATCCACAAATTGCTGATGAGTGATGGCAGAGGTTCCATGGGCAGAGATGCCTCTGAGTTTGTGGGAGTGAACATCATGCTTTATAAGGCGTCCCAAACCTTCTACCATGAGGATAAAAAGGAAGGGAGATAATGGATCGCCTTGACGAATTCCTCTTAGTGGGAGTAGGGACTAGATGGGACACCATTAACTAAGATAGAGTAAAAGGCAGATGAAATGAGATTCATAACCCATCTAACCCAGGTCGGGCTGAAGCTGAAGGTAGTAAACATTTGTTTTATGTAAGTCCAACTTAATTTGTCAAAAGCTTTAGATAGGTCAATTTTGAGAAGCATACGTGCTTGTTTGTTGCTCTTTAAGGAATGTATGATTTCATGAGTCAGGGTTATGCCATCCAGAATTTGACATCCTTCTACATAGCTTGATTGTTCTGGCGAAATGAGGAGTGGGAGAAGTGGTTTGAGACGGTTGGCAATGACCTTCGAAATGATTTTGTATATGACATTGCAAAGAGCGATGGGTTTGAACTTCTCTGGAGTGCTCGACTAATCTTATTTGGGGATGAGAGCTATGAATGTTGCATTGAGAGAAGGAAGAAGCCAATGCATAGTTATTGATTCTTCTACCACCTTCCATACCTCCTTTTTGATTAGATCCCAAAAGTGATGGAAGAAGTTCTAGGTGAAGCCATCAAGTCTGGGAGCTTTCCCATCTTTCAGTTGAGCTGATGCTGATTCTACTTCCAACATAGTAACTGGTCGCAGTAAGAGGTGATTGTGCTCTTTTGTTATGAGTTTTGGAATATGATGGAGAATTTCATTTATAGCAGGTTGTCTATCTATTGGCGGCTCTTGATGTACCCTTTTGAAATGGTTGATGAGCTCTCCCTTAGTGTCTTCATGTTTCTCCATTCTTACTCCCTGTTGATTCTGAATATGAGCAATGGTGTTATTCATTCTTCTTTGGATCGTAGTGCGATTAAAGAATTTGGTGTTTCTTTCAACTTCTTTTAACCATCTGATTCTTGATTTTTGTTTCCAAAGGATTTCCTCTTGCTTCCTTCTTTCTTCTAGCTGCATGAGAAGTACTTGTTCTTGACTTACCAGTGCCTCGGTTTTGCCTCCTTCAATGATCTTCTGTTGTAGCTATGTCATGCTTTGCTCGAGAATTTTTTGACCTTGAAATATATAACCGAAGATGGCATGATTCCAGTGCTTGATTTTCTTTTTGAGATGCTTTAGTCGTTGTTGGAATTGATACATAGTTGAGCCTCCAGAAGGGGTGAAGTTATCCCAGGCTGAATTGACTATATTTTTAAAATCTGGGTGGGTGAGCCAGAATGTTTCAAATCTGAATGGTTTCCTAATTGAGTCTCCAGGTCTTATCCATTGAAGGGAGATGGGCCAATGATCTGAGCCTGCTAGGGGGGGAATTGAAGCAGTAATGTCACCTCCCAAATGTACTGAGTTATCTGAGATTAGGAATCTGTCCAACCTAGATGTGATTTGTTGAGAGCCTGACCTTTTATTATTCCAGGTGAAAAGACCATTATCAAATGGTAAATCTATTAGCTAGTTATTTTGTATGTAGTCTTTGAAGCCTCTGCTTTCACTGTCTAATTTCACTCTACCTCCTTTTTTTTCCTCTCGTCTGGTAATCATATTGAAGTCACCTCTTGTGATCCAAAGTGGATGGCTTCTTATGGAATTGAGAGTTTCCAACATTTTTAGCAGCGCACTCTTTTGCACAGAATCTTGAGGGAAGTATACATTTGTCAAATGACCATGTATGTTGGTTCCTATGATGTGAAATGTGGCCTGGATGAGATGATGTGAGGCATGAAAGTCTGTGAGTGAAATTCTTTGCGCATTCCAGGCTATGGCAAACCCTCCCGATGCTCCAGTTGCATCTACCATAACAGTTTGACATCCCGGCCAAGCTTTGGATAAAATAGAATCTAATGTGCTATTGTTACATTTTGTTTCCTGCATGAAGAGTAAATGGGGTTTTTCATGCTGAATCATGTTTTTGATCATCCTGTATTTCCCGGGACTGTTGAGTCCTCTTACATTCCATGAGATGAGCTTCATGGTTGACCAGTTGGTAATGATCTGTAGTATTTGGTTAGCTTGGAGCACCTGCCGGACTCCACTAACATTTCCCCAATGAGGATGGTGCATTGTAAATCTGTCTTTCTGCCCCTTTTCTTTCCATCTTTGGTGGTGTGTTTCCCATCCCAGCTACTTCCTTGTTGTATGCCCAAGGTTCTTTGCTGGTGTACTCTTGAGAGTACTACTTCCAGATTTTCGAGCTGCCTGTTCGGTATTTTGTCAAACTCTTTCTTTTTGCAAGCTTGTTCGAGACCAAAGATGTCTAGGTCTCCTAGATCAAAGCTCTCTGTCTCTTCTTCCATGTGACTTTGTTGACTACTTTCAGCCATGCTGTGGTTTGTTTTGAGTGGGTCTGTCATAAAATTGTCAATGTCCATTCCTTTTGCTAACCATATTGCTTTGTCTTCTTCTTGAAGGGGGTTAGGTTGAGAAGCTGCTGGATGTTGCTCTGAGTTATTCCCTGGGAGAGGTTGACTAAAAGCATTGGGAATGGGTACGACAGATGACTTAGTGGTTGGCATGGAGGTTGTCTTAACCATTTTGGAAGGATTTGATTCTGGCATATCTAGGTTTGATAGAAGATCAAAACTGTTGCTAGTGGATGGTGCAACAGAGGCAAGCATGGTGTTTTTTGGTCCATGGGGGGGTTTTTTGGTATGCTTCTTTCTATTTGCGACTTTGGTGAACCCTTCAGAGTCAGATTTTTCCACATGGTTTGAGGGTTTAGGAGAGGCATTTAAGGGGCAGTCACAGAATAAATGTCCATGAGCATGACATTTCCTGCATCTAAAGGGCACATGTTCATAATCTATGGGTTGAATCCATTCAAAGTCATCATGAAGGAGACTTACCAAGTCCGTGAGTGCTTTTCCAAGTCGCATGTAAATGCATATGCGAGCATAAGATGTGTACCAGCGGAGCTTTGTTTCCTTTGCAATCTTTATGAACTCTCCTAGCTCGTTGTTGATAGCTTTGAGTGATTCTTCATCCCAGCATTCCAAAGGTAAGGGGTACATGCAAATCCTGACTGGTACACAGCTGAAGTCTTCTTTGTCTGGGTTAAATCTTTCTATCCAATCTCTTAGATATAGATCCGCGGCATTGAAGAAATAGGGATCTCCATCGAGAATGCGGTTTCTGTCTTCAATACAGTTGAAGATGGCCGTAAAAAAACCTTTGGGGCCTAGTTGAAGGGTAACATGCCCTTTTGGCTTCCATTTTGAGGCTATCCATCCTTGCAGGGCTTTCTCAGTTGGCCAGTAGCCTATGAATTTACCTATAAGCGCATGATCTTTCATATATTGGATTTGAGCATTGATTCTATGGCTGGGTAGATCGATCTTGGGGTGTTCTGTTGCAATAGTCTTGCATGTGGAAGACATTGCCTTCTTTGGTTTTTCAGGTACCGTGGAGGTGTAATCCTTTCTTTTGTTCCGATCTTCCGCTTCCTGCTACTGTGCAGGTTGGAGCAGTGGTTGTTCTGTACTCCCGGTTAAGGGTTGTTCAATTTCGTCCCTGTGTGGCCTATTTCCATTGTTGTTGCCTGTAGGGGGAGGCCCTGTGGCCTCCCCCATCTGAATGTTCATCGTTTGTTTCTGGCAGATCAGCTAAGCCCGCACTCGAAGTGTGACAACTTGATTCTGAAGGTCTGCCACTTCTGTCTCTGTGCCGTGGAAAGTTTTTTCAGAAACCCTCGTCTGCCATTTTCCTCTCCGTCTTAGCCTTAGATTATACCAATAATGTTATTGTTATAATGTGTAGAAGTTGGAATTCTAAGGGGACATTAGTATTCTAATAAAGTTATAAACTATCTAATCATATTCTATGTTAATTTATTTCTAATTCTAAAATTAGCTTTGTAACACTATTAATCAAAGCAAAAGAAAATTCTTTTAGTTAAATAATAGAAATAAAATAATTTGTAAATTTTTATAAAGAATATAGGTTAAAAAAATTGAAAAAGAAAAAATTTATATACATATAATATACAAAAATTAAGTTGCTTTTTATTGATCTATTAATGATAAAAATTAAAGAATTAGATCAATATAAAGGTTTTGATCAATTTGAGGGTTTGATGAAACCAAAGTTTAATGAGTTTGCCAAACTAAAAATGCAGATGCAAAATTACTCTAGGATGCAAGAAAGAAAGCAAGACCTATCTTGAATAGAAGAAAAGTAGCTTTACTCCTACCCAAGAGCAAAATGTTTCTAAAAGAAGGGGAAGGACTACAAATGGATATAATTCATGATGTTCTTATATGCCACCAAAATAGTTTAATGACATGTAAGAAATTTAATCTTAAATAAATCCAACATAAGATTTTCTATTATGCTAAAGAAATAGTTCATGAAACATAATAACAAATAGAAACAAAACAAAATCACAATTTGCTGATAAATAGTTATCAACAAATTGTTGACAAGTTTCAATAGATTTATTAGTGAATTTCATCTCAACTCTGTCAATTTCTCACACAAATAGCTGCACAAAAATGAATTAGTATAAACCAATGAAAATTACAATAGTGCTAAGATCCATTGTCATACCAATTGTCAAGAGTAACTCAAGATTACATAACAGAGATCAAGAGAAATTTGGACTTATTACATTAGTAAAAACTAAATACAAATTTTCCTAAAATCTCTGCCATAAGGTGCAGTCCTTTTCTACAAAGTTATTATCCCTTACAATAGTGCAAAAATAAAACTTGCAGAGTCCCTTCTCTTCTGGATTCGAATCTTCCTTTTGCGGTCCAAATTTACAAAGGAGTGACTCTGTTTTAGAAGAGATCTCATCCTTTTGCGGTCCAAATGGCAGATGCTTATTTTTAGATTGCGTTCTCCAAAAATAATACCAACAAGTGCTAATAGCAGCCTCATAGTTCAATTATGGTTCACTAGCTTAATGCACGACTAGCTTAATTCAACCTTCTGTCATGATTTGGGGCATAAACGCATATTCTTTGCACAAATTGAATTCATGTGTTCAAATTGACACCTCATTTAACCATTATCGACAATCTAGGTTGCTTGGTGACGCAACGTGGAGGGATGTATTATTGTGTTGTGGTTGGGTTTCAACATTGTTATATAATGCACTTTGGGTAGTTTTATAACATATGTTTGTTTTTTATAAACAATATTATATACAATAACTTTTGTGCACACTATATAAAATATATAACGTACAAAATAATATTATAAGATATATGTACAATGTTTACACTAAGATATTTGATAGTATATTAAAACATATAATATTACAACATATTTCATTTGTTTATTTTATATATTTACGATATAATATATCTTTTAAATGTGTTATTATATATGTTTTCTGTTTGTTCAACACATGGAAAAGTATGTCTTAGGTTATATGTATTAAATAATAATATATCATACAATGATCTACCTTTTGATGTAGGAAAAATGGTAAGCTATGTGATGAGGATGTTAACAACCAAAATACGAACCAATGAGTAAGGTGATGTGGCAACCAAAGGTGCCACATCACTTTCTAGTGACCACTAAGAAAGTGTTTCAATGAATGTAAAATATAGCGAAGAAGTACCAATAATCCAACAAGCAAAATGACAATTATGATGATCATAATGAATGATTTTCCAAACCATGGTCAAATCACATAAAAGTTCCAAATTGAAGTACTAAAGCCCAAAGGGATCGTAAGTCACCCAAACACCCATAAAGAAGAGAGTTTTCTAAATTCAAAATGAAGGGTCCTGTTAGTGTCGGTATCTTCATCCCTCCGTCAGAGATCAAATCCTCTTATTGCATTGCATATTAGGTGTCTCACTCAGTCAGCTACATTCCATTAGGAGCATGGATCATCTAACGATAGTGGCATTCCTACAGTTTCCCTCATGTTATCTACCTGCTGGCTCATGTTTGTTTCGAAAATTGTAAAAGTTGTCTTTAGGGTTTCATGGTCAATTAGGTCTAGGGTTTCATTAGGGTTTCGTAAAAAAATGTGTCAAATTGTCCAATAATTACCAGGAGGCCATGAGGAGGTTGCAACATCAATAAATTTCATCACTGAGTGTTCGAAAATGTGTTTTTCCTCAAAACTCTATTTTGAGGAAAAAATAGAGTATTTAACTTCCATTGTACAAAAATCATGAAAACTTTGTTTTCCTCATTGTAAATTCCTTTATCTGCACCCTGGTTTCTTTCCTTAGCCCAAAAGCTCCAACACCTACAAAAACAAGCAAAGCTCAGGTCATTTAGTTCATCACAAAGCCAAAAAGGTGAAAAAGTCTAAAAAACAGAGTTTGAAATAAAGTCATTTGCAAAACATTATGAAAGTGGGTTTTGGAAAAATTAAATTTGAAAGCTCATGCATAAATCATTTTTCCAAGTGTTTGAAGTTCATTTCTATTCCAAGAGCAAAGAGAACCAAAGCAAAACGGTTTGGGTGAGTGAGTGTGAAGTTTGGGTAAAAAATTGTTGTAAGTTGCCGGTGTGGCGCACTGGGCAAGAGGCGCGGCACACTCACCGGGCACGGTGCATTGGGCCTCAGGATCCAGTGTAAAACAACACAGGTGTGGCGCATACAAAGGGCGCGGCGCATTGGGTTGGATGCACGGCGCATACAGCTATAGGGCCCGAAAATCGCCAGAACGACCTCCAATCGCCAAAAATCTCATGGTTTTGCCTTGTGACAAGTAGGTTAACCCTCTGTCACTAATTTGCATCCAAGTTTGATGATTGTGTGATGGTGTTTATTGCATGATGAATGTGTAAAGGAAAACAAACCCTATCTCTTCAAACTTTCAAAGGAGATTGCTGCTAGGGTTTTAAGTGACCATTTTGCTACCAAGTCTATCATCCCTCCATCACTCCCTTATCCCATTTTTCCCTTGATTTCATTGTTCCCTAAGTTCCCCTACCCCCTAAAATCTCTAATCCCCTATTCCAAGTTCCCTTTCCCAAAATCCTAAATGTAAAACCCCAAACCCTAATCCTATACAAAAACTCCAAAACATCCCATATTTCCCTAACTAAATCTATCCCAACAGTCCCTAAATTCCCACTATTTTTCCCTCCCCTTACAGTCCCTCATTTCACTATTTTCCCTTGGTGGCAGAGGTCAAACAATCATCAAAGGCAGTCCAACACAGTTTGACACATCAACACCTATTTCTCCAAGGCAATTTGTCTACCAGCAGCTATGGCATCTGATCCTTCATATGATTATGAAGAGGAGACCCAAAGTGACTCACCCACGGAGGGACATGCACCCAGGAGGCCTCATAGAGGTGGCAGACATATCAGAGAGGAACCAACCACTCTTACTGAGTTACAGGCCTGCCCTCTTGCCATCTTTTGTTTCTAACATCAGTCATGTTATGAATTTTGCGAGAAGGTTGCTAATATTCAGTTTCATCATGAGTTGGCCCACTTATTTGTGTTGCATTTACATGGTGATCAAGCCACTCTTGCTGGTGTCACTTTCACATTAACACCAGAAACCATTTCATTGGCAACCGACATACCAAACATTGGAGAACCATGGAACAAGAGGTAGAAAATTGACCGGCAGCACTATGAACCATACATCAAACCTAGTTTTTTGAGACAGCTCAAGAGAGTGTTTCCTTTTTGGTTCCTCAAGGATGAATATGCTCCTTTAATGAAACTCATTATGAAGTATTTCACCTATGAGGGCCGGTTCTCCCGCTTGTATGTTTATCACATCAGGCTGCTGATGCATTTTACTTGGGTATGCATGATGAACATTCCTTATTTCATATGCCGAAACATAGAGAAGATGACCACTCTTGTGCAGCACAAGACCCCTTCACAGCAGTTCAACAGTATTTATCATTTTTCTCTCATCAAAATTGTGGTTGTTCATCAGCTTGGTTTACAGGGCATCACTTGGGATGACTTCATCTCTCGTGAGTTTTTTAGAGCTTCATAGGGACCTTCAGAGGCTGGGCATGAGATAGGTGGACCTTCTTATCAGCATGAGGGCCATGAGACTGCTAGTGTGCCGGTGTTCATCTCCTATCAGAGGGGTACTAGACGGTTGTTTGCAATAGCAAAGCGAGTGTTATCTCCACCCAGGGTGGAAGGGGCCTCGCTTCCTTCATCAGCACAGCAGGTTTAGGACCGAGGCAAGAGGCCACTACAGGAGGAAGGACCATCAGGTGAGCGGGAGACTGATTTCATCCTCATTGAGGGTGATGATACTGATATGGGCTCGCAAAGTGAAAATCTTAGAGAGATCATTAAGGAGCAGTAGGCGGACATTGATGCCTTGTCTGCCAACTTGGATAGAGCCCAATGGACTATACAGTACTTGGAGTAGAGGAACAAGCAGCTTGAGGATCAACAGATGGTTATGGAGTTGCAAAACATTCGGAAAAACCACCAAGCTGCCCGAAGGAGGAGGGTGGAGTTCACTTCATTGGAGCAAGAGATCAATGCTGATAGGGAGTCATGGCTCGAAAGAGTCAATATCCACTTGGAGAGGAAGCTGGAGAATGCAATAAATGAGAAGAATATGATTAGAAACTTGTCATATCATTACTTGTCCCGGAACTTGGTGTGCCAAGCGAGAATTAGGAATTTGAAAGCAAAGTTGAAGAGAGCATCAAGGAGGCAAAAAGAGGATGAAAGAATTCAAATCTTGGCTGAGGCTTCCCTGGCCCATCACAGCACTTGATAGAGAAGTCTCAGCCCAAATTTCAAGAAATTTGGAGCAATTTTTGCATTTTTGCAAATTTTTGGTACAAGAAACAGATTTTTCTGCCCTATGCACCGCGCCACGTGGCACTCGCTTTTGCTAGAGGTCTCCAAATCTCAAAAACTCAGCATTTTTGGATTTTTCATGCAAAATTACACTTGTCTACCTATGGCCAAGAAATTTGGGTAGGTTTTGAGCCCTCAAAAAGGTCAAAAACACTCAAAAAATGACCTCACTGCCTCTATTTTGACACACAGGAAGCAGTGTTGGGAGAATGAAATTTTGTGGGGGGGGGGGGGAATGGAGGCCAAATTGAAAAATTCCACTTGGGTTGGAAAGTAGACATGCAAACCTTTCCAGCAAGCACACTTGGAGCTCATTTGGACATCAGGAAGGCCTCCAAAAGTGGGTCCAAACAGGCGCTACGCATAGAGAATCAGGCGCGGCGCATAGAGGAAAAATTGCTAGTTTGACCAAGTTTTGCTCTGTTTTTCGCCCAGCTTCGCCTAGTTTGACTTTTTCACTTTCCTAATGGAAAATTTATGATGTAATTTGATGAACATTGATGGATTATGATGTAAATATGTTGGATTTTCACTTGTAGAGGTAGATTCATCAATTTAGAGGTTGTTTGAAACTGAATGAATCAGTTCCCTTGTTTCTAGAGGCATGCTGTTATGTTGCCTAGTTTCTAGTTCTCAGTTTAGAATTAGTTGGATCAGCTCCTAAACTTGTGAGCTCGACCCCTAGAGGCAAGGATGAACTATTTTTGTCTATATTATGTTATTTTTTAGTCATTAGCATGGTTGGACTCTTGAGAAAGCCTTGAGCTTCATTGTACATTCATTTTCAGTATTTTGGCTAAGGAATTGAGACCAGGATTTGCAGCACTCTTTGGGATTCATGTGGCAATTTGTCTTGGTACAGTGCTTCTCTTTGTAATTGTGAATATTTTTATGTGATTTCATGCCAGTATCTATCTTATTTCTTCTGAACTAGGCAAATAAGAGTGTAAGTAGAATCCATTGAAATTGCAGTGCTCTACTTGAAATTTTCTTTACTTATTTGATGTTTTCAGCTGTTTGGGGAGGATCCATGATTGCTCTTTCCCTCTTCAACACCTCACCTGTCTACTCCTTCCATCTCACTTAAATTTAAGTGCCAAAATGATTGCCTACCTTGCCCCATCGAGATCTCTGCAGAATTGAGCCTCAATCCCCACACCCCAAAATGTGTCTTTCCCTTTGAGCCAACAAATCATCATTTTATCAAATGAAACTCTCTTGCACATATACCTAGCCTAAAATCAGAAGATATTTTAGTCATCTCAAGCCCCATAGATCATCATTTGCTGAGATTGACCCGGAGAGAGCCCTGTGCTGACCTGGTAGAGATAGCTACCAGGCTGAGCGTGGTTTGATGTTGGCCCTGGATCCTACCTTTTCAGCCTGAGGTAAATCTAGAGACTAACAAGTCCCCATGATTTTGTGTTCAAAGATTATGGGTGGGTTATGGGCAACAACACCACCCTAATCAACCAATGAACTATGTTCCATATATTTTTAAATTGGATCCACGTATGCTCAAAATCAATACAAAGAACAAATTGTAATATCATTTCTTCTTCTTTTGATAAGTGTGTATATCAATAGAAAACCCTAGCAACTTCACTACTCACCTCTACAATGGTCATCACCATGTGTATTAGCCAAGTACCCTATTCTCTCAATAATTCCTTTATTCATCAACCTTTGTGTAAAACCTCTCTTCAACATATATTTACATCTCTATTTAACTTCACTCCTCAAATCTCATCGACCTACTCAAGTTGAAACCCTAGATGGCATAAACTCTCACTATCAAGTCCACTTTCACAACGACATCAAACTATCATCCCACATCAATAATATGTAAGAGAACTACCAAACCCTAGTAGCATATATCTAACCATTTCATCATTGTCAATAACCATTGTCATCGAAATCTACCCATGCTAAAAAATCTATTAGAACCTATAGTGTATCCAAAATTTTTATGCAAAATAGATTCTATCCATCTCCTGAAGTATCCACCTTAAGCCCCGATTGATATGCTTCTTTCATATTCCAATTAGGAAAAATCTTGATTCAAGAAATCACAAAGGAACATGTGGACCCAAAGGATAAGTTAGGCATTCTAAAAATTATTCATCTCAAGATGTTCTTCTACGAATTGTACATTTTTTGGAAACAATGCTACAAATTCTGTACCACTATTTCACTATTCATTCGACAAAGCATAGGTTTTTCACAAATTGACATTACCAAAATTAAAATCAAGAAATCGACCTGATAAGAGTCATAGGTCAAACCCACATATTCCATGGAATTCCAATACTATACAATGCATGGCCCACACATCAATTTTAAGACATATGACGTATAATTTTACAAATGGCAAGAGACCCACCCATTCATTGATACAACAATACTAACCATATCATGGATTGTGCCACATGAAGGTACCAACTCTCCATTATACCAAATGTTTCTATCAACGGAATCTATCACATTCAAATACACCCTCGAAATAATTTTGAGATTCCAATATGAATAGTTCAGAATATGCGCAAAGGTATACTTCTTATTTGTGCCCTAGAGGGTTGAAATATTTAGATTGAAAAGCCATGAACTAGATTCAAGTATTACCCATGAAATTGTTGGAAATAATACTGAGAGGGGGGGTGAATCAGTATTATCTAGCAATTTAACAAATCTTCCTTATTTGATCTTTTGAATTATTCTTGCATATCAGTACCATAAAATAATGAGCATGAACAAAGAAAATAGACAGTCACACCAAAGAACACAAGATGTAAGGTGGAAACCCAATGTGGGAGAAAACCACCTGCTGCAATATGTCTCTATCTTCTTTCAATTTAGAAATTCTTTTACAATGATTTTGTACTGGTGCAGTCCTTTACCAGTACGCAGGCTGCAACCTGCAGAGAGCTACAACTCTCTCTCGTTTTCCAGTCTCTCCTGGAAGGGAGCTACAACCCCCTACTTCTTTTCATACAAGGACCACTTTTCATAAATTTTCAAACTGGATCCATAAGCATTAATTGATCATCAAGTGTAAGAGAATCACCCAATCAACTGTAGTAACCAGATCAACAATAATAGGACCAAAACCCAGAACACAACAATGAGAAACAAGGATTTTAAGAGAAGGAAGCACCCTGCTCAACTGCCAGCCTGAGTCCGGACTCACCCTGTTCAACTGCTAGCCTGAGTCCCTGGACTCACCCTGCTCAACTGCTGACCTGAGTCCCTGGACGCACCCTGCTCAACTGCTAGCCTGCGTCCCTCGCACTGAGTCTATTGAACTTCCTGCGTCCCGGCGCACCAGAACCCTTCCTGCACCTGCGTCCGGCGCACCTGAAACACTTCGCTCCTGCGTCCCGGACGCACCTGAACCCTTACTGCACCTGCGTCCCTCTGGGCAAAGATGATTTCAAGACTTTAGAAGTAACCCAGACAATCAGATCTACAGATCCGAGCAAGAGCCGAAGAGATCTCGGTCCATCAGATTCGCCTTGTTTAGATCTAGACCAGATCTTACCCTCATAAGATGTTCAACCAAAAACATGATTAATCCAAATGAACTCCTTTGCTTTATATAGGCAAGCTCCTCCCCAAAACATGGAACAATACCACGAGCCGACACCATAGAAACACAAAACCGTCGGCTAGAAACCACACAAGAAACCCCCACGTGCTTTTCTCTGTCTTGAAATGTGTGCACTGGGTGGACGCACCCCCTGAACGGCTGGCCTGCGTCCCTGGACGCGGGTTCTGCATGGTATACCTGCGGGGACGCACTTTCTGAACAGATTGCCTGCGTCCTTCTTAAAAATAGAGAGCTGATCATCAAGAATAGTGATCTATCACCTGAATGGGTTGCCATCAAGGACAACACCTGAATCATAATGCCAACAGAAATGTCAAAGGCAAATACTAGTTTACATACTTCAACATGGCACAAAGTTCTCAACTCAGAGGCAGAGAAGAATACACAAAAACACAAACTAGATTCGCATATTACCTGTGAAATATCAAAGGCACATTTACATGCTTCAAGTCATTGATTAATGGTCACTATGAGAGAGAAAAGAAAGATCATAAAATGGTGATATATGTCAGCAAATTAATCCAAATAAACCTATGTCACAAAATCAAATTTGCACAAGTCTCTGTATTGTTGTGTGTGGAGCATGATTGTTCAGAGGTCTTTGTTTCAGCCGGATGTATACCCCAGGAAGTTTGTACACCCCTCCACGCAGGTGGGACTTGTCCCCCCTTGCGGGGGGGCCGATTCCTCTCGGCTGGGGGGTCCGAGGGCCAGCGGTCCCCCGGTGGGGGCTCAGGGGAAGCGCCCCCGAAGCTAAAAACAAATGTAAAATTGCCTTGTAAAAGTATAGTAATTTCTAGTCAATCTGGGCCGTTCATTAGGCGGATGATCTGACGGTAGAGCTTATGTTTAGTTTAGGGTTTTTTGCCCTAGAAGGCAACCCCTCTCTTTGTATGAGGGTATTGTATTTGAGGCTGAGATATAGATGTGTATTTTGTGAGCGAGAAACAGAGAGATGAGACTGTGAGAGAAAACAGAGGATATTACAGTGGATTTGTTGTAGGTTGTGTCTCTTCATTTTGCTGGATAATAGAAAGGAAGGACTAGCTGTTCGGGGTGGACATAGCACAAACTGGGTGAACCACGTATATCTGTGTCTCTCTTGTTTTGTGCGTTTTCTGTGTTTATATTTCTGCAATATTTTATGTGTTCTATTGCTCTGTAATATATAATTTTCTAACATGTATATGGAAATTTGTGCACATGAGACCTTGATCTTTTCAGAACATGTCCACATTACTACACAATTATAAATCAAAACACTAGGTCCCAAAAGAATATAGGTGATGTGCCTTGAATCCTTCAGAGTTTTGACCTCTTTTAGATAGGTTAGACTATTTAAAAATCCCACAAAACATTTATTAAATGGGCACTCTCAAACCCTAGGTTTGCATCAATAAAATATCCAAATTGCACATAAATTTCACTTAGGTAGAGTGATACAATTTACTTCTTAAAAGTAAGTCCTTCATCAAACTACCTAAAAATTTGTTTCGGATGGGTGCATATAATTTCTTGATTATGGTGTAAAATTCCTTAGAACTTCTACAAAGCAAATTCATATTCCAAATGAAATTTCCATGCCTAAATATGTAAGCCAAAAACCCATATAGACTTCCCAAGAAATTCAACCTCCCTTAAGATCTTCAACTCTCCGCAAGGGTGAAATCTTCCTTATATTTTCTAATGAATGTGAGATACATCTTGATGCTAAGGTTCCTTGTATTTATATAATATCTTGGAGGCATTTTTCAAGAGATCCGGTTTGCTTTTTGGGGGGTGGGGGAGGGATTTGAATTTCAAATATTCAAATTTTGGAGCCCAAAACCATTTCTTTAATTTAGGTCAACATGCATTTGGGTTTTAATTTAAATTTGATCCCCTACACCACTAATAGAGCCACAACAAATATTAATTTAAATCTTTAATGAAAATACATTGTGGCCTTAAGATTTGAGTAATATGCTCGTGAGTGAGAAATTGCCACATCATCTACTTTTGGGTTCCTTGACCAACAACTAGGGTTTCAACTTTACGACGTCATA
The DNA here is from genome assembly GCA_031772625.1 of Pinus tabuliformis. NCBI lineage: Eukaryota > Viridiplantae > Streptophyta > Pinopsida > Pinales > Pinaceae > Pinus > Pinus tabuliformis. The sequence goes on along the minus strand of CM062810.1, from coordinate 334,562,697 downwards.
TATCCTCAACCAATAGGATCCATGAAGCATGTAACCTATCATTAGAATCGACATGACAAGGAGAATCTAACAAAGGTGACCTTGAATCAAAATATCGTGATTTTCCATGTCATATTGGTTAATAAAAGAAAGGCTTCTCGGGTTCATTTCCATCCTTCCAACTATTCTTCACAATCAAAGTTTCCAATTGATGTAATTGATGACATATATTAAGAGTTTTCAAGAACCCGTGTTAGCATAAATGAAAACACTAGTCAACATTATCTCCCTTTGCCATCAATGACAACACATACTTCCCTTGCAATCGTTGTTCCCTTTGACTCCACGATTATGAAATTCTTTCCTTGATTTCTCTCCCCCTTCAACATCAATGGCAAAGGGTTACTACCCCTAATGAAATGCCTTCCTTTTTCTTCCTACAATAAGCCTAAATTTCTTTGATTTCTTTCTCCCTCTCATAAGTTATGCTTCATGTTAAACACAACCACGGCGAAGATGAAAATATGAAAGATAAGCATTAGATGCATATATTATTCTCATGATATACATTTATAATACATTGGAGTGACTCTTGGATTCATCTTCCAAGCCCTCTTGGAATCCTTTTGATTGTTTAGCTCCCACACCTTAACCCTTAGCAGATTAGGTTTCCAACATTCCCCCCTTTAATTTGAAGGGGTATATACAAGTCCAAGAAGAGAGTTATAATACAAAATGTGAAAAAATGCATGGGAACACTAGGTTAAATGCGATCTCTAAAATGTTGGCATAAGGTCGTGGTTTAAGGATGACCACAAACATTGGAATTCTTAGTATAGTTCCCAAAACTTTTCCAAATCTAGCAAGAAGTTGAAATATTCTATTAGAGGAAGTTTTCCTAATGCTTTGGAGAGGGAGACCTTCAACCTAGAAAAGGGAGGTCTACAACCTGCAGTGGTTTAAGGATGAACACCAACTCTGTAATGCTTAATGAAATTCCTGGAACTCATCCATAACTGGTAAGAAGTTGAAGTCTTCTGCTAGAGGAAGTGATCTAGGTGGATGTTGGTGGCCACCCACCTATCCCACTTGGAACCCCACAACTATCTCTTTCAGTTTTTCAGTTTCTGTAATTGTAGCACAATTTACTATTTTTAGTAGTTTTTCAGGTCTTGAACTTTCGAAGCCATTTGGAGGCCCTATTTTTAGTAGTTTTTCTAACGAGCTATTATACGTGTCAAACTAAGATCAAGTGCCAAAGCTACAACCCTGGGAAGTTGATGTACCAACTTACCCAAAACGAGGCCCACAATTTGGCGTTTCATCTTCTATGGTTAGGTTTTGGGATGTTAAGGGTTTTCCATTGTTTCTCAACAATAAATAGGCCTTCAAGCCTCATTGTAACATGGTTCAGAGGCATGTAGCTGCCACATCTCTTCTCAGAGATAAGCTACCGTCGCCCTAACTAGTTTATTTCCATCGTTGTTGTAAGAATATTTCAATATTTTACATTAATAAAATGAAGTATTATTTCTGTTGCATCTCTCTGTTTATGGTTATGTCTATAATTTGTTGCGTTCCTATTTAAATATGGATCAATGGTATCAAAGCGGTCTACTTTTTCTCTATTTTTCTTTGCATGTCCCCAACGAGGTCGGGATATAAGGAGTTAGGGGTTGAACTGGTCGAACCTTTGCAAGACCAACCTCGCAAATCTTGATGACCTCCCATGGCGGATGAAAAGAAAGAGGAGGGGGCAGGAGATCCTATCAAAATCTTGCTCGAAGAAGCCCTTGAATGACAAAGGAACGCGATGATGGATATTTTTGTGCAGATCCTTTAGCGGCTACCCAGGGGTGACGCATCGACTTCCAACGGCTACTCTAGAAATTCCACATTGTTTAAGGTACAAGTTAATTTTGAAATCCCCATATTCGAGGGTCAGATAGATGCATATTTCATAGATAAATGGTTAAATCTGCTAGAAGGGTATTTTTCTATTCATGAATTTTCGAGTCAGGAAAAGACTATTTTCGCTCTTCTCAAAGCAGCCCCCCACGTCAAGGACTGGTGGGAAACCTATTGCAAGCAGAAGGATGAAAGTGCGGGCTCACTATTTTTAGCCACACCCACTTGGAATTCATTCTGGGTGCCATTAAGGAGCAGTAATACCCTATCAAAAGCTATAAGGACAAATACATAAAGTGGACCATGATGTGGCAGGGAAGGGACCAAGATGTGCTAGAGTTCACAAGCAATTTTCATACCCTTCGCACACAGTTGGGTATCAAAGATTCTAATCTGCATCTGTTACTCAAGTATCGTGGCTGCCTACACAAGTAAATTCAGGAAGAGATGGAGTTCCTGAACATCTCCTCACTTGGCACGTCATACCAATATGCTGTCAAAATCGAGTAGAAGTTTAAACAGAAGAAATGAGACTTTGGATCTGCAAATCTAAAGACCAAAGGACAAAGCCAAGGCGGGATGACCCAAGACAACCCGTCGAAGCCGCAAGACAAGAACAACACCACAAAGTTGAAGAAGGATAGAGGAAAGTGGTGTGAGTCCCACAAGAGTCCCACTCACAACACAAGTGAGTGTCAAACCAAGTATTCGTTGGTGGCCGACTTGAAGGCTTCTGAATCAAATGCATGTTCCAACCCTGAGTCAAAACCCGATAAGGGGAGTGGCAAAGGGAAGAAGATCATTGATGCGGAGCCCAGGGTCATTATTGCCACCGCCAAGATCCAGAAAAATGAGCCCGAAGATCTAGAGGAGGGGGAAAGTCTTTTCCACTTGGTGAAGGGTTCACTGCTGCAACTCATTGTTGACAGTGGCACCCAAAAGAACCTCATTTCAGCAGAGGTCGTGAAGTGGTTGGGCCTACTAATTACACCACAACCGTAGTCATACAATATCGGGTGGCTTCACCAAGGATGAGATCTCTGAGTTTGCCAGCAGTGCTACCTTCCTTACAACATCAAATCCTTCACAGACAAGGTATTGTGTGATGTTACACCTCTGGATGTTTGTGATGTATTATTAGGCCAGCCATACTTGTGGAGGTGACATGCTGTGTATGAGTCAAGGCCTTGCACTGTCATTATTTCTTTGTGTAATCCATTATACAAGATATAATAGGTAGCCCCACCTACTTCCACCTCTTTGATCACTGCTGAGAAAGGCAACAAGCTCATCACCCAGACTAGGAAATTCATTTTCTATCCGGTTCGCTCCCAAAGTAAGGGGAAGATTGTTGCCACATCAATGAACTTCGTGAAGGGTTCCTCTACGTAACAACAAAGGGATACGATCATGATAGAACACAGGAACAACTTCTCCTCACCCATAGGGGTACCACACAAGTTTCAAGTGGGAAACAAAGTGTGGTTGCATCTGCAGAAAGAACGCCTTACAAGAGCCCATCAAAAGCTTCGACCACTCCTACATGGTCCTTACACCAGTACCAAGGCTACGGGGAATAATTATTTGGAGCACAACATTCCTCCATTATTTCACCTACACCAAGTGTTCAATTTTTACCACCCTCGACCATGCTTCCCACCATTATTGGACACATCCGAGATTGCAGAACAACTCACCAGGGACCAAGTTTAGAAGATGGAGAAACTCAATGCAATGGGGACCATTGCTTCCTAAGGGGGGAGGAATGATCCAAGTGGATGTTGGTGGCCACCCACCTATCCCACTTGGAACCCCACAATTGTCTCTTTTAGTTTCTTAGTTTCCGTAATTGTAGCATAATTTACTATTTTTAGTAGTTTTTCGAGTCCTGAACTTCCGGAGCTGTTTTGAGGTCCTAAACGACATTTTTTGGGAAATATTGGAGCAACATGGGTTCGTAGGTGGTGTTTATCTTCCCAAAGTTGTAGTTCTCGGATCGATATTTCTAATGAGCTATTGTACGCGTCAAACGAAGATCGGGTGCCAAAGTTACGACCCCAGGAAGTTGATGTACCAACTTACCCAAAATGGGGCCCACAATTTGGCGTTTCATCTTCTAGGGTTAGGTTTTGGGATGTCAAGGGTTTTCCATTATTTCTCAAAAATAAATAGGCCTTTGATCTTCATTGTAACATGGTTCAGAGGCATGTAGCCGCCATATCTCTTCTTAGAGATAAGCTACCATCGCCCTAGCTGGTTTATTTCCATTACTGTTTGTAAGCATATTTCAGTATTTTACATTAATGGAATGAAGTATTATTTCCGTTGCATCTCTGTGTTTATGGTTATCTATATAATTTTTTGCGTTCCTATTTAAATCTGGATCAAGAAGTGTCCCCAATTCTTTGAGGAGGGAGAAGCTCAACCTGAAAAGGGAGGTCTCAACCCCTCATATATGGTTTAAGGCTTACCACCAACCAAAGGCATGCTCAAGGGCATCTCTATCTTTGACTACAACTATGAATATCATATGGAAGGTTGTGGTTGAGGCTTGCTTGATGTGGCTTTGAAACTTGTATATGACCATCACTTCCCCCCATCACTTTCCCCCCTGTAAGATACAAGATGAGAAGATGGAAAAAACTCAACTGCAAGATTGTTCAATACTCTAGAACATGTTTTGACATATGAATAAAATATATTCTTGGTTGTTGAAGCCCATTGCCAAGAAGCAATCCATCCAATGCATTGGCTCTTATTATACGATGCATTCTTCGCACATTGATGGAGGATTTCGAGATGCCTAGGATTCGTTTTGATCGATTTTTCCCTGTGATCGAGTGCCTTCTACACAGCATAACCTGTTATTGCAGGAGGCTTGTTTTTGAAACATATATTTGAAGAATGAGTGGTTTTATGATAGTGATCACATGGATGAAGGTAAAAACAATGATCTTTTATATGGCCAACTCGGTCACAATGTTGGCATTTAACAATCTATTATGGCTACTGTGGAAGAGAACCAGAGTCTGGAACAATTGAAGTTGAACTGTCAGGAAGAAATACAACACTATGGAATTGGACGAGCTTTGAGTAATCTAGAATATGAAAGGACACATCCTTGTCATATCGAAGACCAGTTTTGTGCTTGTTATGGAGAATCTATTCCCAAGGTCTGATGATGGGCTTGGGAAGTGTATCCTGAATTTCTGCTTCTGCATGCATCTTTTCTCTTTCATTGGGCATTGAATCTGAATGAACTTCAACATTATTGAGTTTTTTTTATGAGAGTTTGTCTCAATGTTGTGAACAAAAACAGGTTCAAAATTATGACTCCACGGTTGTAATTCTATTGCTGAAGTTGAGATTCAAGCTCCAAAATATCTATTTTTTCCGATGCATTGTGTAGACAGGTTTTAATATCACAAAGAGTGTTCTTGCTGATTTTCACTGTCATTGGAATGTATTAGTAGTAATTCTAGCACATCATCAATTTTAGGCATTTTTCAAACAACTCAAGATTCAACTACAACAAAGGTATTCAAGCAGCTTTGCTTTTCATAAGTTGGAGAGAAATGAAAATGAATAATATTGGCTTGGATAAAAGCCCTTATACCATCAAAATTTGTAGCGATGAGGCTATCTATCTAGCCCTAGCTTCACAAGTTTTAGTCTCCAAACTAACATCGTTTCCCTAACACTTAAAGTTAGCAACCCACAAAACTAGATGGGTGGTAATAGTACCTTGAATTCTTTGCTTAGATTTCGAAGCGCTGATTTTTATTTTTTTATTTTCTATGAGAAATTCAAAGTTTGAAATTTCATATGCTCTATGGGGCCAACTAGTCAAAGAAACTTTATGCATAATAGCCACTACTAATCACAAAAATTTCTATTTCAACTAGTGAGAGTTTTTTTTTCTCCAATGATTTAATGCATCTTAGAGATCTTTCATATTTCCCTCGATTGAATGTTATTTCCAGTATTGTTAAATATCATAACTGCATAGAAAGAAATGTGTTTTCTTACAAAAATGCATTGGTATTTATGTGTGTCACTAAAGGTTCCCACAACCAACAATATATGAGAAAACAATTATGCTAGAGACTTAAAAATAATTATTGGGCATGAATAGCATAAAAGGAATAAGACACCATACAAATCCACACCATTTCAATGTACATCCTCCATTCGACATTGAGATTTGTTGTGAATGTGTTGTAGCGGCTACAACCACCCTCCAAAATATTGCCTTATCCTATTTTGGAGCCTCCCTACCAACCTTCATAGTAGCTTGCCTTGCTTCATCAATTCCTTAAGCTCCAGTGTCTTTCTTCCTCAAAGGCAACTTGTCGATCATAGTTTGAACTTTTCCCTTCACGAGCTTCTCACCTGGACTTGGTCCAGCTATAGGCTGAGCAAATTCCCAGTGAAATTTGCACATTTCTGGAGGGCAACCAGCCATTCCCTCTAGGAATTGTGCAATTCCCTCTGACATTTTGTTGGGTTCCAAGATTGCACAATCCTGCTAGCCAACCCTCCCAGCAGGAATTGCACAATTTTTTCCATCAACATGCATTTCAGCCCAGGATTTGTGCAAATCTGCAAATCAATCAGCTGCTGGGCCCAGAAATTTCACAATCCCCTTGGGACATCAGCCCAGCTTACAGCCAGAAATGCACATTTTTCTCCAGCAGTCGAGCAGTCGCTTGCATGTGTAGCTGAGTTGACCGGTTCACTCCGGGACCGAGCAAAACAGACTTGTATGCATAGGCTACTTCTCCCAAGGTAGCATGCAAATGTATCCCTTGTTTTAGGGATCTATGTTTAGGAGTTGGAGGTTACATGCAAGGAGTAATTACGAAACCTCCCTCCAAGTGTCGCTTCCTCCTAGATTTGTGGCATGAGCGTCATAACCTCGATGTTATCAAAACTCATCAATTGGACACTACAAAGCCCATTCCTCACATCAACCTTGTAGCTCTGACATGCCACATCACATCTAGGAGCAGTTGGCACATTCAACTGAGCTTGTTTGGGGTAAGCTCGCTTCCCATGCCTTGTGTGCATTTCTGTCGCTTTTTGTGTATTCACCTATGTTAGTGTTGTTTTCTTGATTTCTTTGAACATCTGTTCTTGTTTACATATATTCTAGCTTTTGTCCTAGCTCTGTTTCAATTTCCGTTTCTATCTCACTGCTGTTGCATGCATGAAATTGTTTTGCATGGACATTCACCCAACCAGCGAACAGCCTCACCCACATGCATGTTGATATGTTTGCTCAATCCTCCAATCATGTTTTGCATGCAATGTTTATCACTTCTGCTATCACTTAGTGTTGCCATGCATGTCATCAAATTACTTGCTTTCAGTTGCTCGTTGGCGAGTTGGGACAACCTTAGCCCGGTCTCTACCTTCACCAAGGTTGCATTGCACAATCTAGAGAAGGAAGGTTCACCTTCCTCTCCATATTTGTGCAATATGGCCCAACAATGTCTCTTGGATTGAGTTGCGCATTTATGGAGGTCAATGGATGCTTGGCCCAAAAATTTGCGCAAATCTGTCCCTGGGTCAACAGTCTTTCCGTGCTGGAATCACGCATTCCGCAACCCCAGCAGCCAACTGTCCAACTGGATTGCGCATTTTGTAGTTTCAGCAGTCAGTTAGTCTCCCAGTAGCCCAGAATATGCCTTGTACAATCTTGGTAGTTGGTCTCCTAACCTCGTGGCTGAAATTGCGCAACCTTCATGATCATTCACCTAGGTATGTTGTATGTCCGTTGTCATGTTCATTTTGGTTTTAAACATACAAATTGATTGCTATGAGTGTTTCCATGTCTCTAGGTATCACAGGCATTCATCTGCCTCTCAATGGTACAGGTACAATGGTTTCCAAGAGAGCAGAGCTAAAGACACTATTTAGAGCACACTTGGGGATGCAGTCGATCAAGTGTCCATGGGCTTACATACTCATGAAGACATCAAGTTATTCATGGACAAGGACATCAAGCAACAACATCACAATGAGCATCATCATGAACAATAGCTGAAGGCAGCATACCGAATGCAGCCAATGCAGCGATTGCAGAAGATGCAAGAGGAAGGTTGTTGACAACATAGAGGCGGAGCAAAGTTGCAAGATCAAGTAGATCCACTGATAATGAAAGAAACTTTGGAGACTCAGACTATGAAGTGACAACACGACATGAAGATCGTGCGAAGGCAGAAGATGGAACAAAGAAGGAGTTGCATGTGCTAAAGCAGCAACTCAGGAAGAACATGACGCTGCACAGACTATCCATGAGTTGCAGTAAAAACATGAACAATAGTGGGTGCAACATGCACTCACAGATGAAACTGCGCCAATACAAGTTAAGTATCCATCCCAACAGCGGACATAGAGCAAACATGGTGAGTAGCGTTGTTGATTGCATGTAGAGGATCCAGTAGCATGCATGTTGTTGAGTGTGCACATGCAATCCAACCCATTCAATGCACTCACCAAGGTGAAGACAGGAAACAAGTCCAACTGGGGCTGAACATGCACTTTGACAAGTTGATGTGCATGATCACCAACACACACTTGAATATTAGCACAGAAATTATGCATCAGTGTGTTGCTGGTTCAACCATACCCAAGAAGACCATGTGCATGTTAGCAGACGAGTTGGATGAAGAGGAAAAACCAATGCACTGTTCGCAAGGGAGACAAGAGTTCGCTTTAGCAAGATGTCACCATGAGGTGCATGCACACCATAATTGACGACCAAGCTTGACATCAACTCACCGACTTCACCATCACAAGCGTGTCAAAAAGTTGGTCTCACCACAATGGACCAAGTGTCAGTGATGTCTTGCAAGGCTTGCTCAAGCCATGTTGTCTCACATGAGTACATGTTCATTGTAATGTTGAGTCATGTCAAGTGTAAGTCGAGTGTCAACAGTTGGATGTAACAGTGATAGAGTAGGTGAAGAGTCATGAGGGTAGTTGAACTGCCATAAAGGGGAATGTAAAGGGTCACCCCACCCTTTGCTATAAATATTCCCTTATAACTCATTGTATAGGCTTTTGGTTAGCCAATATTTTACTAAGACTATCTTGAATAAGGCTTGGACAGTATTATAACGTGCCTTGGATTCTCCACTGCATGGAGCTAGTACATCTCTCTGGAGGAGTAGGCAGATGTGGATGTAACGTTATACTGATAGGGCTAGCAGGTTTACATGGTGTATTGTATGACTGTGACTTACACTTCTTTATATAATAAAAGCCAACACATTTTCATGCATATGTTGTTATTGTAGTTGGATTCTTTGGTTGCCTTAATGATATATGTTGTTTAACTTATGTACTTGTGTATGAACTGATTCACATGCAATTATATGAATCTTGTTGTTAATGTGTTGCATATGTTGTTAGTGTTGTCACCATCCGTGTCAACTGCTCTGTCAAACACCAAATGGAGCTTTCTCTGAACCTTGTTATATCAACTGTCACACTTGTCTCAGACTGATCTGTGAGTGATGTTAGTGTTATCTTACCTTGTATGTTGGGACTGCCACATCCGTGTCAACTACTTTGCTGGAAGCTATGCATGTCTTGTGTGTTATGTGTTCCTAGAAGAGTTGGGACTGATCCCTTTCAACTTGGAGCCCACATTCACCTTTCTCTCCCTTTGAAGTGTTGGAACCTCTCATACTCATTCCTTGACTCACTGCATTAGTCACACCCTTGCGACTGATAGAGTTATCTTACTTTCCTCTATGTGGCATCACGGTCAAGGCATTACCTTACGACCCACTTCTCAGACTCCTACACCAAATGGTTTGAGGTCTAATTGGGACTTCTTACTGGGGAGATCCCCTTGACATGTTGGCAGGTCTGACACCGTCAACATTTCTGGTGCTAGAAGGAAGGCCTAATGACAAGTAGTGTCCTCACCCATTTTTGAACCTTTGCATATATTTCATGGAATCTTGCATTCTTCTTTCCCCGAGGTGTTTTTTGAATCATGAAGATGTCTCCATCTCAGGGAAGCTTTTCAATCTCTTGTCCACTCACACATATGATGGTGAAGACGAAGTGGCCTGGCCTGAGCACTTACATAACTTCCTTTCCATGATTTATGAGGAAGATGAGTTTACTGATGAATAGGTCAGTCTGTTGCTTGCATTCACACTTTGTGAATCACTATTTCGTTGGGTGCTCATCGTACCGGATGACACCATGCACTCATGTCAGCACTTTTGTGATCTTACTAAAGACACATTCCATCATTTTGATCCAGACCATCTTGACTAGAAATTGTTATAGCAACAGAGGGATCTACATGAATCCATTATTGATTTTTGGCAGTGCTTCCATGAATTACAGTTCAAGCTTCGAAGAGCCAGATGAAGTTCACTTATCTTTGGGACTGGTTCAAGTATCGTCTTAAGAACTCTTCCCGTCCCAAGAGAAAGCTTGATGTCAAGCCTCACTCAACCTTATTAATTGATGGAGCTGCGCAATCCCATTTGGGAGTAGGCACTATCTCAATCGATTGTCTGCCTCCCTTCCATTCAACAGTTCCACCATCACCCAGTGATGTTGAGGATCATGTTCGCACATCTGTTCATTCTTCACACCCTCCCAACATCACTCCACTTAATTTTCACACAAAGTTGGTTGTGAGTCCTTCATTGTTTTCTTCGACCTCTATTGTCACATCCAGGTGTTGCTCCAGATGATGTTGTCTTGTGTTCACCCATTCTAGACTCTTCACTTGTTGTGAACGAGTAACAACCCACTGATGGAGTTGGTGTTGCACAACCAACATGCGTTGTCATTCATGAAGAGTATGAGTGGGAGCTTGAACATTAACACTCAGTCAAGGATGACTTCCCTCTGTCTGAGCCCCTTCCATTCCTTCCTAGCTTCTTTGGTGAACTTGCCATCCATGATTTTGTATATCTGTCTTCAACTACGGATGCGCCCATTGTTGATCACTCGTAGTACTCATCGGATGCTAGTCCATCATTCGACAATGGAGAGGATAAGTTATTCATTGAAGATCCACTTGATCCTTCATCTATGTTTTTCAGAAACATAAAGGATGAGTTCATTTGCTTTTCATTTGCCCCTCTATTTGATTGATCTGATCACGAGGATGCCAAAGAATTCATTGATTTTTTTTTATTGTGGCGGTCGTGATCCATTTGCTTCCATTTTTTATCATGATGATGAATATATCATAGTTGATCTTTCGAAGCCACCAGTTTATGATGATCTACTTGATGATGAAGTTGAGACACCCAAGACTGCCGAGGTACTTTAACCCGAGCTGATGGTTCTGTTAGGTCCTTGCTCTCTTGGGGTTAGTCTCACTTCCGATCATGAAACTATTCAATCACCTAAGGCTCCTTAGCACTCATCTGTATGCATTGAATATCCATCTCACACATTATATCACACTTCCTCCACTCGAACTTCATGATCCCATTTCTCATGCATTAGAGGAGTCTTACATTGCAAGCACTCATGCACGACGCAATTTATCTTTGTTTCTTTCATTTTTTTGCATGTCTCAGTCAAGAGTGTGCTTTTGCTTCAAAGTTAAACGTAGTGTCACACAACACCATGATAAGTCCATAGATAGTTCGTCATGCACATGCACTCACTTATGTCCTGTGGGAACTTTGAAACACGAAGTGTGGCTGTATTCACTATCATATCTTTCTTGTATGTTGGTCCACACAACTGGGTTACTCGTGGACCAAGACTTCACTCACATGGGTCTACCAATGCGCCAGTGGTTGTATTGGAAGTATCACTTCACATGATCAGGCCCATCCACTATTAGTATAGGAGTAGGAGTAGTGTTTTCTTTTAGTTTTTTACTTGCATGCTTGTTTGCTTACTGTAGAGCTGTAACAAGGGTCTCTTTCACCTCTAGTTATGCTACATTAATAAGTCAATCCGGGAACGCTTTGTTATTGCAAAGAGTAGCTCAATCCGAGGCTATTCGTCAGAGTAATGCTTCGTAGTACAGTGTCTAGAAAATACAAGAGTAAATGGATGCTAAACTATAACTAATTTTCTTTTAAAAGAAAGGAATCACACCAGGCAATTTATCAGTCAAGGGTGCGGAAGCGATAACCCATCCCTCTAGAAACTGATGGAAGGAAAATAGAGCATGGACCAAATATCTGGGAGCTAAGCAGCGACTTGCTGACTCACTACAGCTTTATACCTTCTCTCACACCAAAACAGTAAATGCAAGGAAATGGAACAGCAGAAAGTAAAATGGAACAGCAAACGGAAAATGGAACAGCAAATCTGAAATGGAACAGCAGTAAATGGAATGACAATAAATGGAACGACAACTCAGTAAACCAGATCTCACGAGTTAGAATTGAACTCTCTTTACGCAATCAAATAACAATCGTCAAAAGCAATTCCAATGAACCTTACTTAATGAGGCGATATTCACAAATGAATTATGGAACACCATTTATCATATATACACAACACACTTATTATAGCAATCTGGTGTTTCCAGAGAATATGACTCTGCTTCCAGATAGAGTAATATTACTTTCGGGTTCCCATGAATAAGAGTTCAGATGAATCCAACAGCAATATTTAATATGAAGGATCTGTAACAAAAATAGTTGGCTTAAATAGTGAACATGCAATCAACTCTGAAGAGATTCATTTACATGATACAGAGTTACTTACATAAATCTCCTGAATAAAACCATTAATGAATTAGTAGTAACAGAGCATGGAACAACATATAACAAACACGTCAAGTTACCAAACTATATAAACAATCCACACAGAAACCAAATTATAATGATACAAAAGCAAGTGTCCTTCAGAGTCGGGCCCTTAGCTTCCAAGGATACACTGCCTTAGATTACTCCAGACGCAGAGATGAAATGAAGCACCAAGTCTTTCGTATTAATGCATCAACAAAAGTACAGCAAAACAAGTCTTAACGAGACTCGATGATCAAAGTTCAAACTGAGACTTAAATTTACATATATGAAAAAGGTCTCTCGAGCTTAACGCTGCTGCCTCTTTTTATAAGAGAAATGGCGGAGGTATCTAGGTAGCAAAAATAAGCAAGACAACGATCCCTCAGGATCAAAGATCCTGAGGGATTCGCCAAGCCATTACTCCTTGATTTTCCTTTCCCTGCTTCGCCGAATCAATAATTCTTCTTTCTTTCCCGGGTCATTCTGCTTCGATCCGCTTGATCTCGTTCGCATCCGGTTTCCTCCCAAAGGGACAGCAGTTACTCTTCCTTTGTCTTTTCCTCTTAAACAGTAATCCTTCATTTCCACCCTTTTCTGCATGAAAAGATAACAATTATCAGTGATTACGTTTTCATACTAATTCTGACATATTCTACTAAAAATACTTTATCTCTTTAAGTTCATTATGCAGAAAGGGTTACAATTGCTACCGAAAAGTCACTAAATTGTTGGTAAAAAACATACCTTTCCAAAGCTCCACACACCCCCCTGCTTACCCTGTTTCATGCTCTCATGAAAACATTATAGTTGATATGCAGAGTAGTAAGAGAGTAGGCCGGAGAGGGAATCTCGTGTGGAGGCCTACAACCGTGATGAGCAACCAAATCATCAAAAAACTGATTTGTTTGACCTTCAGGCATTTCATACAAGGCCTGGTATCCGGGTGTAGGGTGCCAAATGATTGGACTACGAAATCGATACCCTAACCAGGATGGCCCTGCTTGCAAAATTCGCTCACCATAAAGGTTCAAACGGCTGGCTGCCAGCTCAAAATTTTAATATCTGAATGGTTCCCTGAGCTGGATGTTTGGGTTCGAAATCTGATATCGGAATTTTGCAGCATCGGTAGCAAGGTCTTTAATAGTCAGAAAATATTCCAAATTTTGTCTGATTAAGTCCTCATGCATGGGTCCTAATGTCTCCATAACACTCGGGGTTCTCATAAGGTTCCTATGTGCTCTCCATAGTCGTACTGGGTCTCTAGGCTCGGCTCTCACCCACAAGTCTAGGCTATTCTCCTGTCTCTGAAAAGTGGTATAAGCCCCGAGCCATTTTAGCTGATTAACCCTGAAGGAAACAAAGGCTTGCAATTGTATGTCCCCAACGAAAGGGCCAGGATTTAAATCAGTTTCCTGGTCTAGCACGAGGTTATGCAAGTAAAATTCACATAATAATCTTTGGACCTTAATTCCATAATGCTTGCAACAATCTATGAAATCATTAAGGGTATTGATTTGTATAGGGGCACCTGCCCTGACAGCTTTTATCTTTAATCGTAAATATCGTTCAAGCAAAAATAAAGCATAGTTTTTAGCAGGGGCCCTACAGGCTAGAACATCATTATACAAGGAACACACAGTGTCCATCTGCCTAACAACAATATCTAATCGACGAGTTACCTTTGCAACCTTTTCCTGCTCTTTTTGCCAGCCTTCGAAGGCTTGGCTCTCAGACTGACTAATATTCCGAAGTTGCTGCTGCAACTCTTCATATTTCTCCCGGGGGACTGTTTGTTCCTTCAATTGTTCAGTTTCCTGTTGAGCTTCCTTCATCATTTTATGCAAGGTTCTTGTTTTTGGATCCTTTTTCCATAAGGCCGTAGAGGCCGGGAGTTTTACCTGAACCTTTTTGTTATGCTGCTTAGAGTTTCGAACCCGAATCACCCCTGAGGGCAGTGCCTCTGTTTGGATTTCCTTATTCTCCTTGTCTTTCTTGACATGAACAAAAGGTTGTTGTGGTTCCTATGCTAATGGAACGGTAGTCTGTTCTTCAGTAGCAATTGGAACAATAGTTTGTTCCTCATTATCAAATGGAACAACAGTCTGTCCCTCAGTGGCCATTGGAACAACAGTTTGTTCCTCAGCGTCATTTGGAACAGCTGCAGGTCTTCTAATCGGGTTTCGACCAACAGTGCGAGTGTAAGTCCCTCGGCTTCTTGTTCGACGGAATTCTGCTGTAGCGGTCCTCTTCCTCTTCTGTGTGGTCCTTTGTATCCTCAGACTAGCTTTCAGCATGCGAATTTTCTGTCGGAGCCGAGCTATAGTGATCAGCAGCCTCTGCTGTCTAGTCCTCAATTTCTTGATTTCCCTTGTCTCGGCAGAGGGTTTGGGCCTGGCCCTTAAATCTTCCCCTATGTCTAGCATTTCTTCTGGTGCTTCGGGAACAGATTGTTCCCGGTTGGTATCCCTTATTTCTTCCTCTTGAACGGGTGGATTTTCTTCTCATTGGTTCTCTGCATGTGAATTCTCGGGTATCTCTTCCTCTGGCGGTCCATCGGGAGGACCTGCTGGGCTGGAGGGTTGGCCATATTCCCCCAAGCTGGCCAGGATTGCGGCCAATTCTTCTTCGCCCACAGGGTCTCGCAGCGGACTGCCTTCTGGTTGTCTTACTTCCTCCTCCCGATTGTCTTGTTCAGTGAATGCCTTAGGGTGTTCAGCTTCAGAGTGCGTTTCTTCTTCCTTTCCTCCTTCTCCGGCTTGTTCAGCCTTGTCCCCAGATTTTCCAGCATTTTCATCAGAAGGTATTTCTTCTGGTTCTGGAGGTTCATCTGTAATCTCAATTGGTTGGCTGGTGTTCCGAATCTTTTCCAGCCTCCCTCGTATTCGAGCTAGGCGAACTGATTTCCTTGGTTTTTCTGGCTGTTCAGGTGTACAAGCAACAATTTTTTCTGCTATCACTTCTCTGCATTTTTCTGGTCGCTCCAGTGTATCTGAGGAATGCTTTCGTTTCGAAGCGACGCGTTTTCCAGCTGCCACTTCTCTGCTTTTCTCTGATTGTTCTGGCGTGCTGGAGGAGGTTTCAGGTTTTGGGGATGGTGCAGTCAATCCCCCCCCAGTCAATGCAATGAGCTCCTCCCAGCTGCTCTGCTGTTGAGTGAGACTATGGCTCACTATCAATCGAATCAATCCATGGTGGCTAACAACTGCGTCTATGTGCTGGGCCGTTTTCAGGCTTCGGGCCGCATGATGCAATAGCGAATTTAAAAGTGTAGGCATATTTACAGAACATTTTTCTTTTAAAATAGCTAACAGTTTGAGATGGCGAGGTCTTACCACGTCCTTCCTTCCTTCGCAAGTAATGTAGCTTTGTACTATCTTTGCTAGTTCGGTCCAGGGTTCTCCTAACGTAGCTGGCAGAACTCCCTTCCCTTTCACTGTCAAGCTTTGGCCTTCATCCTGAAAAATCTCCATAATCTTCTGCAGTCTTTCTTTCTTCAGTGTCCATACAAGTCCGGTGGCTGGTAGGCCTGAAACTTCTGCAATTACATCGTCAGTGACCAGTATCCGTCTTTCTCTTACTGTGGAGTAGTCTTCCTGCAAGTTTTGCAAAAATTCCAATGCCACTGCCTCGTTTGGTTCTTGTAGGCGATTGAAATAATTCAGCCATCCAGCCTTTTCCAGGATCTCCCAAGCAGCAGCAGAGATTGTCAATTCCTGGGGTTCGCTTCGGACTGCCTTACCTCCCATGGTTCTACTAAGAATTTTTAATGGAACAGCAACTGTCTGAGCTGTTTTGGGATGCAGAGAAGGTGATCGTCGCGAAAAAACAGAGCATGCAGCAAAAATCGATTGCGGATGGCAACTTTGCGTAAAATAGACTTATCATACCGTTAAACCATGCCATTCCTTCGTACACTATCTACCCCGAATGGTGTGGTGACACGTACCCCGTGGAGTAATGAGATTACCTTCCCCCCCCACGATGTGATAGGCTGCCCCAGCCGTCAAATAGAGGAGCAGCAGCCATCGTGTTACCAGTCATAAAGAACAACATATAAAATTACGCCATGTTTTGGATAGACAACTAAATACCGAAATCGAGGCAAAAAGGTGGATCGCGTTTTACATAAGAGCTTTCATAATATGATGCGAGGCCGGGGGATGGGACGTCTGTCACTCGTACGAAGTCCCGAGGGGTCATTGTCAGTTCCTTTGCCATGATTGGTAGTAATGAGTATTCATGCGATATGTTAATCAGGGAATAAAATATGAATTATTCATAAGATAGAAGAAACAAAGAGGTATTAGTATTATCCCTGTTGGCGTAACCATTTATGACTTCGATACCATTAACAGAGCTCTGCTGCCAACAGGTGTCCATAACCTTGGCAGAGTTATTTATTTCACCCCTGGAACCATGGTCCTGTATGTGTATAAAAATATTTAGTCAAAATACAGGTCATTATGCTAGCTTGGTAACCAGGTAACCATAATGCCATTCACCAGGAAGGCGCGAAACGTGGGCAGGTTGGCTCGTGATGAGACCCCCTGTTCCAAGGTCTGCTTAATTAGTGTACCTTTGGACCATATCCCTGGTGTGGTGGCCATACTGGGAATGCCACTTCGCTTCCAACCTGATGATCATGGTAGGCTGGCTCTTGATGAGACCCCCTATCCTGCATTTGACAATAAATCACATTCGTCATCATTTTTTTTTTTTTTTTTTTCTTTTGTTTTTTCAGTACTTTTTCTTATATATTTACACATAAGGGTGGTTCAGCACTCCTTAAGAGTGGGAATGGCGGAAGAAGTCTTATCATCCCAACAGGAAAATATAAATCCTCTGTTCTTATTCTTATGTAATAATCAGAATTTTTTTTTTAAGGAAATCGCCATGATAAAGATAACCAACCAGGGCAATGGGAATAAGTCAATGACAATGGGGATGAGAAGTAAGTATGTTCCTCCTCCTGTTCTCTTATCAATACTAGGCTCTATAAAGATAGCGATTTTATGATATGTTGACTTCGGCGTGTTGTAATTGATGTCCATTGCATAAGTGTATAGCTGTATCTTAAAGACTGGAAAGATGATGGGTGAAAAAGCATCCTCAATATGAATCATCACTGAGACAAAGATATGACTATGGTGTTCCTTTTGAAAGAGAAGGATCCATGCAAGCAAATAGTTGGGATGTCGTTCTCCTAAGATCATGAGTGCTGTCTAAAAAAAATTGTCAACTGCTGTTCCTTTTGGAAAGGAACAACAAAAACTCGCAAATGCTGTCCCTTTTTGAAAAGGAACAACAAAAACTCACCACTGCTGTTCCTTTGAAAAGGAACAACAAAACTCAAAACGTTGTTCCTTTAAAAAGGAACAGCAAAACTCAAAACAGCAAAACTCGAAACGCTGTTCCTTTAAAAAGGAACAGCAAAACTCAAAACAGCAAAACTCGAAATGCTGTTCCTTTTGAAAAAAGAACAGCAAAAACACGAAGTGCTGTTCCTTTTGAAAAAGGAACAACAAAAACACGAAGTGTTGTTCCTTTTGAAAAAGGAATTGGAAAAAACACGAGCAAAAACACAAAGTGCTGTTCCTTTTGAAAAAGGAACAGCAAAAACACGAAGTGCTGTTCCTTTTGAAAAAGGAACAGCAAAGACACAAAAACAAACCACTGCTGTTCCTTTTGAAAAAGGAACAGCAAAAACTCAAAAATGTTGTTCCGTTTGAAAAAAAGGAATAACAAAAACACACTGACTGTAAAGAGCAATCCTAAGAAAGAAAGATCAAAGAAATATTAAAAAAAACGTATATACAAGAACTTATGTACAAGTCAAAAGAATGAGTTCCTTACTGAATTGTAGGTGAGGAAGATTTTACTTCCTCTCCTAAAATTTTCATGTCAGTATCTTGACGTAGCTGCTCACAGAAGGATTCCCGAGTGAGTGGCCTGCGATAGAGACGAACTCGATGGCCATTTACCTTGAATGCATATCCAGAACCATCGATTGTAATGAGAGTAAGAGTCCCATTATCATGTACTTTCTGGATTTCATATGGCCCCAGCCATCGAGTCTGCAGTTTCCCCAGGAAATCCTGAAACCGAGAGTCATATAACAAGGCCCAGTCCCCTTCGTGAAAGACTTTGTTCTTGATAAGTGCATCATGCCATTTAGCTCACTGCTGTTGAATAAGTGCTGTATTCTGTAATGCAGAGAGCCTTATTTAGTCCAATTCATTAATCTGCTGTAGTCGATTGATTTGTGCCTCACTTAAATCTAGGCCAACTTCCTATGCAGTTCGTAGGGTTTGGATTTCGAATTCTATGGGGAAAATAGGTTGTTTCCCAAACACTAATTGATAGGGCGAATAACCAGTGGTACTTCTCCAGGGGGTTCTATAGGCCCAGAGTGCTTCAGGTAGTCGGGCGACCCAATCACACCTATGTGAAGTAATGGTTTTTGTTAAAATTGATTCTATTACCTTATTGCTGCTCTCTACTTGCCCATTCGCCTGCGGGTGATATGGGGTAGTAATTTTGTGCTGGACGTGATAGTTGTTAAGTGTTGCAGCTAATTTGTTTCCGGAAAATTGAGGTCCTCCATCTGTAATTATTTCTCTCGGAAGGCCATATCGTACAAACAAATGGAATAGGAACTGAACTACCGAATCTTCTGTAGCTCTAGGTAACGCTTTAGCTTCAACCCATTTGGTAACATATTCTGTGGCTACCAAGATATATGTTCTCTGATTTGATGATGGGTTGATGGGTCCAAAGAAGTCAAGAGCCCACTGTTCAAATGGTTCAATAACCAATTGTGGCCTCAGAGGCATCTCGTCGGCTTGACCAGGTCGTCCTGCTCGCTGGCAGCTGTCACAGGCTTGAACGAATTTCTTCGCATCCTTAAAAATTGTAGGCCAGTAGTATCCTGTCTGCAGTACCTTATGTGCTGTTCTTTTTTCTGCAAAGTGTCCCCCACATGGTCCGTCATGACAGGCTTTTAAGATGTCAAAAATTTCATCTTCTCGAATACATCTCCTGATTTGCATGTCTGCCCCTGTGTGGAACAAATAGCCCCCAATCCACGAAAATCGAGTGCTCTTCTGAACAATCTGCTTACGTTCATTAGGGGTTAAGTGCTTTGGTAGTTTACCTGCTGCAAGGTAATTGGCAACATCAGCATACCAGGGTGTTTGGGCAGCAACAGCAAACAGGTGTTCATCCGGAAATTGGTCTTCTACTGCTGCTGCTTCAATTGGTTTTGGTATCCGTGAGAGAAAATCAGCTACAGGGTTCTCCTTGCCGGGTCTATCTTTGATTGTGATATCAAATTCCTGCAATAAGATCAACCATCTTGTTACTCTGGCATTTGTAACAGGCTTATTTGCTAAATATTTAATAGCAGAATGATCTGTATATAAAACAACGGGATAGCTTGTGATATAATGTCTAAATTTATTGACAGCATGTATTACAGCGAGGAATTTTTTTTCCTTGACAGTGTAATTTAATTCATCAGGGGTTAAATTTTTGCTGATATAATAAATAGCATAAGGTTTTTTATCCTCCTCCTGTCCAAGGACTGCACCGATTGCTGTGTCTGAGGCATCAGATGAGATTTGGAATGGTAAATTCCAGTTTGGTCCTCGAAGGACTGGAGCTGTTGATACAAGCTTCTTTAAATCCTGGAAGGCGCGGTCACATTTTTCTGTCCACATGAAATCAACATTACCTGTTAGTGCATATAAAGGTGCAGCAATGTGTGAATAATGTTCTATAAATCGTCTGTAATACCCAGAAAATCCAAGAAAGCTGCGTACCTCCGTCTGAGTAGTGGGGTGGGAATAAGCAAAAGAATGTGAATTTTAGCTGGATCTACCTGAATGCTGGCTGCTGAGACGTAGTGCCCTAGAATAAGCCCTTCTGTCATCATCATATAACACTTTTCGTGGCTTAAGCAAAGCCTGGTAGCAATGCAGCGCTGTAGGACGTTTTCTAGAGTGTCTAGAGCTGGATCAAAATCATCTCCATATGGTGTGAAGTCATCCATGTAGACTTCAAGCCCATCATTTATTAAGTCTACAAAGATGCTAAGAATGACCCTTTGGAATGTGGTAGGGGCATTACATAGGCCAAAGGGTAAAACTCTATAAGCGAACGTTCCCCAAGGACAAGTAAAGGTAGTTTTGTCCTGGTCTTCAGGGGCAATCTGAATCTGATTATATCCACTGAAGCCATCTAGGAAAGAAAATAATTTCTTTCCTGCTAACGTGTCCAGTACTTGGTCTATGAATGGGAGGGGAAAATGGTCTTTTTGTGTGGCTTTGTTTAGCTCCCTATAATCCACACAAATCCTCCATTTCCCATTCTTCTTGGGTACAACCACAAGTGGAGAGACCCACTTACTATCAGAAATAGGATAAATAAAATTAACATCTAAAAGCTTCTGAAGTTCTGCTTTCACAACATCTTTTAGATGGGGGTTGAGTCTTCTTTGCGGTTGACGGACAGGTCTTGCATCTTTTTCTATGTAAATATGGTGGGTGCACAATTGGGGATCAATCCCTTTCATATCAGGATAGTCCCATGCAAATGCTTCTTGATATTTTTGTAACAAATGGATGAGTTTGATTTCTTGGTCCGATGTGAGGTTGGCATTAATGTTTAGTGTTTTTCCCGGTTCAATTTCCACTACTTTACTATTAGCAACAGAAGTCACAGGTATCGTTTGGTCATGTGTATCTTTCAAGGGATCTTCTTCCAGTTCATTCTCGAATGCAGCTTCTATCGTAAAACACTGTGCATGAGGTCTAGATTCAGTTTGACTAACGAAGTTATTGATGGCATCATCTTCTGTTTGATCTTTGAAGTCTAGAGCCTTCTGTATAGTCAATGGTGATTTGATATTGTCAGTAAGGTATGATACATGGTGCTGGTTAGTTTTTATTGTTGTAAGACTTGGCTGTGCTGGAGGATTTAGGACTAGATTTTTGATATTTGGTCCTCTGGTTATTGTCATATTCCCCTGTCGACAACCAATGTATGTATCGGCAGTGGCCAGCCAGGGTCTACCTAAAATTAGAGGGTGTCCATCCAGTCGGGTTTTTGGATTAATTACCAGGAAGTCAGTCGGGTATTCCCAAGAATCTACGGAGACCATGACATCGTATAGAGTTCCTTCTGGTCGCACTACAGATCGGTCAACCAATTCTAACAAAGTAGAAGTGGGTTCTACCGATGTAATCCCAAGCTTTTGGCATGTAGAAGTTGTCAAAATATTAATTGTAGCTCTTAAATCAACTAAAGCATTAGTCAGAGTCTGTCCATAGATTTGAACAGTTACTATTGGGTTTCCCGGATCTTCATATTTAATGGGTATTCCTGATAATAAGTCAGATAAAGTACCGACTACTTGGACTCTTGGGTTAGTGGTTGGGTTCCTCCTTGATTTCTTTATGCACAATTCTTTTATAGTTTTTGCGTATATAGGGATGTCTTGAATGGCTTGGAGGAATGGAATTCTTATGTACAGATTTTGTAACTCCCCCAGAATGTCAAAGTCTGGTTGCTGTACAGGTTGTGGTAAGACTAATCGTTCTGGGAAGGGAGGAGAGGGTTCATTTATTTGATGATGAGTCTGCTCCTTATTTACGCTCTCTTGTTGTAACGGTTGTTCTATTGGTAACTGATCTTCAATGTGCATTGTTTTATCTCCCTCTGTTTCTATTATTCGTCCAGATCTTAACTGAAGATCATTGCACTCCCTCAGTTCAGGTCTGATTTCTGTTGTTTCTATGATTTGGAGAGACTGGACCGGCCTATTATTGGGATTAGGATTAGGTTGGGCTGGGAGTTGCGGTCTCAGATTAGAGTGGGGATTTTTTTGCAAAGCTGGCAGAGTCGGTTGAGGGAGTGGAATAGTTCCTGTTGGCTGATATGTCGATCTTGGCCAATTTATCTGCCAGGGTGAACTTTGTGAAGTAGGGGGGGGGTCCATTGCGGAGGGTATGAGTTATTTTGCCAATATGGTGGAGTGTAAGGAAAATTTGGCCAACAAAATTGGCTTAGCTGATTCATCCATGGATTTGGAGAAGGAAATGGTTGTGATGACCAGTTCGGAAATGGGGGTTGAGATTGATTTTGCCACATACTATATTGTGGAGGCTGAAAAGAAGAAGTCGGGTCTGGAAACACACCTGATTGCCTTGGTTGCCATTGGCGACGCTGGTTAACAAAGTATGCTGATTCCAGTTCTTCTTCTGCTTCCTTATATATTGCTTTCAATCCAGGAAGTGAGGGGCAACTTTCGGTCAGGTGATCTTTTGTACAGATGGCACATGTTTGAACTGTATCTAGTGGACATTCCTTGTGGCTATGCTTTCTCCTACATCGGGGGCAGAAGATCGCCAAATTCTGTTCTGCCTCAATCTGCTTCTGTTTAGCCTACACAATATCAAGTTGTGTAGTTAATGTCCCCAAAATATCAGTTTTAAAGTTTTCTAATAAATTGCCAAGTTCTACACTTGTTACTCCTTCTGTTGGTGCTTTGTTATCTCTGACAAACCGATCATATTCTGCTGGTTTTATCCTTGTGCTGCCTCTCGAACTTCTGATACATAGATCAATGATGTCAGCGAAATTTTCTTGATAAATATCCCCTTTTCCCATGATATTTAATGTTTCGATCCACTACTCTTTCATGCCTCTGATTAATGCAATTTTTAACACATTATCAGGCAGTGGTAATGATGCATAAGGCGACCTTTGTAAATTATACTGAAAACGTTCTACATATTCTTCTAATGTTTCATTCGGTCTAGCTATCATTTGGAATATTTCATCTTTCAATTCTCTAGACCTACAATAGTCTTGATATTTCTTTAGAAAAGATTCCTTCATCTGCTCCCAGTTATTTATAACCCCTCCACCTAAACCCATAAACCATCTTAAGGCTGCTCCTTTCAAAGTGGAGGGGAACAACTTTAATTTCTGGGGGTCAGTGGTGTAATCATATCCCCTGCATAAGACATCAAATTCAAATAAGAATGCGTTTGGGTCTTCTGATGTCAGTCCATGAAATGTAGGAATGTGTTGAAGGGGAATTGCTTTCATAGGAGCATTTGCTGCGGAATCTACTATAGGATATTGTAATGTAGAAGTTTGAGTATTGGGCTGATTCTGCGCCATCGGATCGAATATGTGCCAATAACCTTCAGGGATTTCTAAAAGGGTATTCTTAGGCTGAGAAGGTACGGTTTTGGTTGTCTTAATAGCACTTCCTTTGTCCGGAATAATGGAAGCTCCTGCTACTTGAGGAGATTGAATCCCTTCAATGATTTTTACAGCGCTCCCTTTATCTGGGCTTTCTAATGGATGGATTATCCTAGGAGATCTTGGTTCTTCAACTTCTCCTGTTTCCCCTTCTCCTTCACAAAGATTGCTTAGATTCCCTTCCTGCAGTCGTTCTGGAATAGAATTTTCAATTTCTTGAAAGTCCTGTTCATCAGTCTGACTATGCACCTCAGCGAAGGCTACAGATGGTGACCCTGTGGCCTGAAGGGAACCAGTAGGCTGCTTGGAATTGGTTTTTCTGAAACCTACTGATGGCTGAGATTCAGTTTTCTTATAGATTTCGTCTATGAAGGTCGTTCGGCCAAGGGTTACCGGCCCTTTGGCTTTTTCGGGTTTGAATGGAGGTTTGATAATTTTTTCTGGCTTTTTCTGCTTAGTCATTCATTCTATAAACTACCAAATTCTATTCAACCCACAATTCTGCCAGGAAAGCGGACGGTGGAGCAGGGATTTTACATGCTCCGTACATAGGTTCTTACCTTCCGTTTTTAAAATCCAACTCTCCCCTAGCAGACTCGTACACTACTCTGTAAAAGACAAATGGCTGTACTCTTTCCCCGGCAACGGCGCCAAAATGTAGAGCTGTAACAAGGGTCTCTTTCACCTCTAGTTATGCTACATTAATAAGTCAATCCGGGAACGCTTTGTTATTGCAAAGAGTAGCTCAATCCGAGGCTATTTGTCAGAGTAATTCTTCGTAGTACAGTGTCTAGAAAATACAAGAGTAAATGGATGCTAAACTATAACTAATTTGCTTTTAAAAGAAAGGAATCACACCAGGCAATTTATCAGTCAAGGGTGCGGAAGCGATAACCCATCCCTCTAGAAACTGATGGAAGGAAAATAGAGCATGGACCAAAGATCTGGGAGCTAAGCAGTGACTTGCTGACTCACTACAGCTTTAGACCTTCTCTCACACCAAAACAGTAAATGCAAGGAAATGGAACAGCAGAAAGTAAAATGGAATAGCAAACGGAAAATGGAACAGCAAATCTGAAATGGAACAACAGTAAATGGAATGGCAATAAATGGAACGGCAACTCTGTAAACCAAATCTCGCGAGTTAGAATTGAACTCTCTTTACGCAATCAAATAAAAATCGTCAAAAGCAATTCCAATGAACCTTACTTAATGAGGCGATATTCACAAATGAATTATGGAACAACATTTATCATATATACACAACACACTTATTATAGCAATCTTGTGTTTCCAGAGAATATGACTCTACTTCCAGATAGAGTAATATTACTTTCGGGTTCCCACGAATAAGAGTTCAGATGAATCCAATAGCAATATTTAATATGAAGGCTCTGTAACAAAAACAGTTGGCTTAAATAGTGAACATGCAATCAACTCTGAAGAGATTCATTTACACGATACAAAGTTACTTACATAAATCTCCTGAATAAAACCATTAATGAATTAGTAGTAACAGAGCATGGAACAACATATAACAAACACGTCAGATTACCAAACTATATAAACAATCCACACAGAAACCAAATTATAATGATACAAAAGCAAGTGTCCTTCGGAGCCGGGCCCTTAGCTTCCAAGGATACACTGCCTTAGATTACTCCAAGACGCAGAGATGAAATGAAGCACCAAGTCTTTCGTATTAATGCATCAACAAAAGTACAACAAAACAAGTCTTAACGAGACTCGATGATCAAAGTTCAAACTGAGACTTAAATTTACATATATGAAAAAGGTCTCTCGAGCTTAACACTGCTGCCTCTTTTTATAGGAGAAATGGCGGAGGTATCTAGGTAGCAAAAATAAGCAAGACAACGATCCCTCAGGATCAAAGATCCTGAGGGATTCGCCAAGCCGTTACTCCTTGATTTTCCTTTCCCTGCTTCGCCGAATCGATAATTCTTCTTTCTTTCCCAGGTCGTTCTGCTTCGATCCGCTTGATCTCGTTCGCATCCGGTTTCCTCCCAAAGGGATAGCAGTTACTCTTCCTTTGTCTTTTCCTCTTAAACAGTAATCCTTCGTTTCCACCCTTTTCTGCATGAAAAGATAACAATTATCAGTGATTACATTTTCATACTAATTCTCACATATTCCACTAAAATACTTTATCTCTTTAAGTTCATTATGCAGAAAGGGTTACAATTGCTACCGAAAAGTCACTAAATTGTTGGTCAAAAACATACCTTTCCAGAGCTCCACACTTACATGCTTTTCTTGCTTGTTTGTGTTCTTGCTTGTTTTCTTACTTGTTTTGCTTTCACTTTTACTTCTACTCTTGCTTTGCTTTGTTGTTTGTTTTGTTCATTCATAGGTTAGTTTGCATGAAACCATGTGTGAGTCATGAAAACCATGCATGATGTTATCCATCGATCAATGTCATATTGGCTTCGTGGATCGTACTCTTTAGCCGTTGATCTAGATCCCAGGGAGTCTTGCTTGGGAGCATTGCGATTTCTTTAAACCCGATGACTGATTGTGTTTCTGACTTTGGCCCGCTAAATTCCCTGTTCAACGCATTTTGGTTCTCTACTATCCCTGCGTTTGGGTAGTCATTAGAGTGCTTGATATACCATGTTAATGCATGATCCTGCAGCGTGCTCACGAATGTAGCCTTCTTAATATTGTTGTTCGTGACGCCTTATGCTTCCCATACTGCTCTTACCACCAACCAGAATTGGCCTAGATCTTCATTCCCTACTCCTTTGAATATTGGTAGTTTGATGGCTCTCACCATACCACACTATGGAGGTGGTGGAGGTACAGTGGGCGGAGATGGAGGTGAGGGAGTTGAAGTGGGTGGCAGTGTGGGTGGAAGTGGTAACTGCGGAATGCGCTGCCTTATCAAACTGACCGCACTTCTTAGAGAGACCTTCATGAACTCTTCCTCGCTCTCTCATGAGGGTGAAATTAAGGGACTGTTTTCTAATTCTTTGCTACTTTTGTAGATCTTTCCGCTCTACGTAGTCTCAAACATTAATGTATTCACATGACCCTTTTTTCACACAATAGCATCTTAATCCAGGTATTCAAAGATTTAATATACTTACCTTGCGGTCCTTTGAGAGAGTGTTACTCTGCTTCGCTGTAGCTCACAGTCATGTCTACTATAAAATCAGTGATAAATCCCCCTATTATCCAGTCGAGCCAATGGTCCACAGCTCACGCGATCTTATCTTCTCATGCTTCTAGTCTGTGCACTAATTTCGGAGTCCACACCATTGGCTTGTAAAGTCTACACCTTTCCTAGCTGTCGGCTAACTTAAAAATCCACTCATACAACTCAGAAGGAAAGGATGCAAAGAAAATCTTGTGGATTTACATATACACGTAGCGCTTCAACCACTTTTCCTTAGATACTTGTAGAGTTTTGTTTTCCTGTGTCGCAAACTCATGAATCTTCTTGTCCATCCACTCTTCAATTTCCTTCTTTATTGGGTTCTAGTGGCATGACATCAAACATCCCTTATGCAGATCCTGGTCCTAGCAACGGAACCATTTGCTGGGTTAGTGGGGCTTGACCCAAGTTCAAAAGTGATTTAGCCAAGCAAATCCCGGTACTACTGGCCCTTTCGGCAACAGTCCACGGAGCATGGACTGAGGTCTCACTCGAAGTAGTATGGGAGGGTGCTAGAACTAGGTTTTTGCACCTTGGGGATGTTTTATATGAGGTGATTGGTACGTGGTCCAACCTTCACACTTACTGCACTACGTGCACCTGCATGCACCCTACGCCCTGCAATACTATCTTCGCGCAATTCTAGCCGTAATGCGACTTGTGCTATTTACCCAAATCTTCCTTAATTAGGCTCTATTAGATGATTACTTAGATTATTTTAATATATAAGCATTCATACAAGTATTTACCAATTGTGTGTAGTAAATAAACAGAGTAAAAGTAATGCATAACATCGAAAGATAGATTCAGGAATAGATGCACAGAATAAACTTCTCTTTATTATCTTTCAATCCCAAGTACAGGCCTGACTCCATCCTGCGCACTCAGCTACGGACTCTACTAGGCCTCTGCTCACTCAGCCGCAGAGCCTCTTCCTACTACTATGACCTAGTACACTTTAGATTGTACTCAAACCTCGAACCATGCCATTCACTATTCTATCATTCATTACCTTAGCATTACACTTAGAGCCTCACTCTATTTATACAATCCCATGGTCCGTGGACCATGGGTATGCCGACACACTTTACATTAAGTTACAATATTCTAGGGCAGGCAGCGCTATGACTCATCCTAGACTTCGCACTCCGCGCCCGCAATTTGTGGAGTCGTACAATACAATTGACCAAAACTTGGTCTTTGAGCCCCAAAACATGCTGCGGGGGATGCCATGCCCAACATGGTGTATAATTTTATGAAGGGCAAGAGGTCCACCCATTCATTGATACAAAACTACTAACCATATCATAAATTGTGCCACACGAAGCTACTAACTCTCCACTATACCAAATGTATATGTCAACAAAATCTACTACATTCTAATACACCCTTGAATTATTTTTTCAGATGCTAATATGCAAAAAGGTATATTTCTTATTTGTTCCTTGGAGGATCTAAATCTTCAGATCAAAAAGCCATGAACCAGATTCATGTATTACCCATGAAATGTTAAAGGCACATACTAGTTTACATGCTTCAACATGGCACAAAGTTCTCAACTCTGAGGTAGAGAAGAAAACACAAAGTCACGCACCATATTTGAATATGACCCATGAAATATGAAAGGCACATTTACATGCTTCAAGGCATCGATTAACTGTGACTGAGAGAGAAATCCTTGCCCAGAAGAAAGTTTAGAAAATAGTGATAATTGTAAGCAAATGAATCCAAAAAAACCTCCATAAATAGATCGAATTCGCACAAGTATTTGTCTATGGAAATTTGTGCACAAGAGACCTCGATGTTTTGAGAACATATCCATATTACCACATAGTTATAAAGTGAGACACTAGGCCCCAAGAGAATATAAGTGATGTCCCCCGAATCCTTCATACTTTTGACCTCTTTCAAATAGGCTAGACTATTTTAAAAAGCTCGCAAAGCATGTGTTAAATGGCCACTATCAAACACTAGGTGTCCATCAATATAAGATTTGAGTTGCACAGAAATTTCACTTAGGTGAGCGATATAGTTTACTTATTAAAAGTGAAAAGTCCTCGGGATATGTTTTAGAGGTGTGCGTATAATTTCTTGATCATGGTGCAAACTTCCTCATAACTTCTGTGAAAAAAATATCAGATTCCAAACGAAATTTCCATGCCCAAAGATGTATGCCAAAATCCTAGAAATATTTCCCAAGAAATTCAACCCCCCTTAAGATCTTCAATCCTCCACAAGGGTGTAGTCTTCCTTAAATTTTCTAATGAATGCGAGATACTAAGGTGCCTTATATTTATATACTATCTTGGAGGCATTTTTAGGGGGTAAATTTGAATTTCAAATATTCAAATTTTGGAGCCCAAAACCTCTTCTTTAATTTAGTCTGACATGCATTTGGGTTTTAAATTAAATTTGATTTCCTCTACAATTAATAGATCCACAACATATTTAAACCACGACAAATTTTAATTTAAATATTTAATAAAAGAAATTGCGGCTTCAATATTTGAGTAATACTCTAGTTAGTGAGAAGTTTCTATATCATCTTTTTCTGGGTTCCTTGACCAATAAATGAGGTTTCAACTTTATGTTGGCATTATGATATAGGTGTTGTCCTTGATGGCAACTCACTCAGATGAAAGATCATGGTGCAACATGTCAACAACAAAGAATTACAGATCAGACTACAAAGAATGAAGAAAGTGAGGTATATGCAGGTTCACCTTGACCAAGCTATGTATACACGCAGGTTCACTGAACACAAGTAGTGTATACGCACACACACAATTTCACGGAAGGAAAAACGTGTATAGGTTGGAAAACTAAGTTTTTGGTCCGAGGTATTTGGTCCAAGGTATTTTAATCCATGGTATTGGTCCAAGGTATTTGGTCCGAGGTATTGACCCTAGGTATTTGGTCCAAGGTGTTGGTCCTAAGTGGTTTTGATCCATGGTATTGAGAAAGGACTAAAACTATATAAGGAGGAGAATATCATTAGGCCAAGGTGTGCAAGTATTGAATATCTGATGAAGTGTGAGATCTAGTTTCCAGGTTATTGGCTTATGGTGCTTTGCTTGATATGAACCAAGGATGAACCTTAGCCGCTGATGAGGGATAAGATCTAATGATGGATCAAGATCTTAAGGCTTGAAATGAATTATCATTATATGGTTTGATCATGTATAGTATAGATTTGAATACTGACGTATGTGTTATTTTGTAAATGTTATGATCTAGGTATAACTGAAGTCTGAACTAGCTGCGAAATTATGAACTATATTTACAGATGTGTACGCTGGTTGGATTTGATAAAAGCATGTATACACGCTGGTTCGACACATGGAAGTAGCGTATACCTTATGAAGTATGTTTCAGTTGTTTCTGTTTGCTGTTGCAAAGTTCTGGGTTCTACTTTGGGTTCTGGTGTCTGTATTCTAGTGACAGTGTTTTGAATGATCAAATTTAGGTTATGATGATTGAGTTTCAGTGATTGGTTGATGCAGATGTACTTGATGATTGTATTGTAGTTATGATGTTGTTGATGGTTCTAGTATGAAAATTGAATGAAATGTGGCCTTCAGATTGTGGTGTTGTGTTCCATGAGTATCTAGTTTGGAAATTCATGAAAAGTGGTCCCTGGTAGAAGGGTGGAGTTTTCTATAGGTTGGCACCTACGTACTAGTAAAATTATTGGCTAGTATTAGAGCTAGGGGGTTGTAGCTCCCTTCTAGTAGTAGCTGGAGAATGAGAGAAGGTTGTAGCCTTCTGTAGATGGGTGCCTACACACTGGTATGAATCTGCATCAATACAAGATTGTAAACATATTATGAAAAGAAGACAGAGATGACTGCAGTAGGTGGTTTTTACCCATGTTGGGTTTCCACCTTATATCTTGGTGTTTATGTGTGTTGCTTATGTGTGATGCTTTATTCTTCTTTTAATGCACTGTCTAATAAATCTTTGATATACTGGTTAAAGTTTAATACATGATAAACTGTCTAAATCAAAAGTTCTATGCATATATGCTGGTTGCTTTAAGTACAGTCTCGTGTACATACTAGTTCACTTAGATGAAGTAGCGTATATAAATCTATTTGGGAAATTAAATTATTGATCCGATAATACTGATTCACCCCCCTCTCAGTATTATTTCCAACAAATGGTATCAGAGCAGGTCCTTCAAAAGAAGCTTGATCGCTTGAAGGGAGATCCATCATCATGAGTAATCAAGAAACCATGGGATCCACCAGACTGCCAATCTTTGATGGGAGCAACTTTTTTTATTGGAAAATAAGAGCCACAACCTATCTACAATCACTTGGAACAGATGTCTGGGAAATTGTGGAAGGAGGATATACATTTCCAACAACAATTCCTACAGATACGGCAAGTAAGAAGCAATATGAAACCAATGCCAGAGCTGTCAATACCTTATTGGGAAGTTTGTCACAATCAAAGTTTGTCAAAGTCATGCAGTTCAAATTAGCTAAAGAAAAATGGGACAAAATCATTCTGAGCTACGAAGGAGACTCTCAGGTAAAATGTGCTAAAATTCAAACTCTCATAATTCAGTATGAAACTCTTAAGAAGCACAGTGATGAAAGTATAGCTAGTTACTTCTTATGTATAGATGAGGTTGTTAATTTTATGAAGAATCTGGGTGAAGATATAAAGGAAGTTACCTTAGTTGAGAAAGTTTTGAGATCCTTGTCTGCTAAATTTGAATCAAAAGTGTCTACCATAGAATAAAAATAGGATCTGCAGACTATCACTATGACACAGCTTCACAGAATCTTAACTGCCTTTGAGATGAGAAAAGGAGGTCCATCAGATATGAGAGAAGCTACATTTAAAGCTTCAGCAAAAGGAAAGGAAGAACACAATGAATCAGGACATATTTCAGAAGAAGAAGATGAGGTAAACTTTGTCAAGAAGCTTCAATGGGGTTCCAGAAGATTTAGAGGTAAGCTACCCTTCAAATGCTTTGCCTATGGCAAAGTCAGTCATTATGCTGCCAAATGTCCTCATAAAGATAAATATGAAAAAGGGAAGGAATATGCAAAATGGAATAGAAAACAAGTTTTTAAATAAAAGAATTTACTCTACTCATGAAGATAGCGATGGTTTATCAAATAGTGATGAAGATGAAAATAGTAATGCTTATAGACTTCTAATGGCTTATGACGATGATAATTTTTGGGATGCTTTAGAAGAAGATGACCTTCATGAAGAAATTTCTAAACTCAAAATCTATTTAGAAGAAAAGAATATGATTATAGATACCTTGACATACCAACTTGCTGAAAAAGAAAAACACAATGGAAAACTAGAATGTGAAATTGTGGGTATAAGAAAGGATCTTGAGAAAAAAAATCTCTCAATCTTAGATTTGCTAAAGGATTAGAAACCTTAGATGAAATTATCAAAGTGTAGCATTCTCCTCTGATAAATACAGGTCTTGGATATACTGAAGAAGCATCTCAATCACATAAGCCATCAACCTCCACTAAAAGCTATCTTGATGCAGCAAAGACCAGTGAATAGTATGACAATTGTCAGCCAAGGCATAAAGCCGATCACCAGGTAAATCAGACTCAATTTATTCCAAGGATGAATAGAAGCCACAACCAATCTCAAGTAAATCATACTCAATTTTCTCCAAAGATGAATATCAATAGAAACTACAATCACGAGGTCAATAGATTCGATAGTCGCATGAACTTCTTTAATGGGAAATGTTTTTCATGTCATAATTTTGGACAAAAAGCTACTAAATGTGTTGCTTACAAAACCATCATGACTAGAGAAGCACGAAATCAAAGGAATGTAATAGGGGCCAAGAAAAGTTACTATAATAAATTTTCTCTTCTTGAAAATGAAATAGAATGCTCAATCTATAACAACTTTGGCCATGAAGAATCTGAATGTAGGAGAAAATTTCGGCAATCATCTCAAAAGGAGCAAACTCCATTAAATCCCAAGATATGGAGAAGGAAAGAATCTTAAACAGAAAGATGTGGTATAACCTTGTATGCAGAAGGACAAGAAAATCAGTGGTACATCGATAGTGGATGTTCAAAACACATGACAAGTGACAAAGAAAAACTTCACTCATATAATGCCTTAGAAAAGGAAAAGAATGTCTCATTTGGAAACAAAACTCCTGCTGTCATAAAAGATAAAGGATCTGTTTTCTTGAAAGAAAAGGTTAAAGTTGGAAATGTTATGTATGTAGATGGTTTAAGGCATAACCTGTTTACTGTGATTCAAATGTGTGATCAGGAAAATCAAGTGGTGTTTCTATCAAACGAATGTGTTGTTCATGAACTTGATACAGGGGAGACAGTGATCAAAGCTAAAAGAACTCCAAACAACTTATACATACTCAAGGGAGTGTTATCGGGAAATCTAGTGTCTATGCAGAGCTGCTAGTCCCACTAAGGCTGGTAGCTACCTTAGAAACAAACAAACTAAAACCACTTTCATTTTCCTTTATGAGAAGTAGATAAGAGGGGAAAAAAAGAGACCAACCTCTGTCTTGTGCTTGGTTCCTTGCTTGATTCCTCTCCCTTTTGATAGGTCTTTGCCACTCGCTTCCTCGTCTACCCAGCTTCCAAGAGCACCTGTGGAATCAAAGCAGCATAACACTATACAAGAACAGAGATCTACTATCATAAACAATATAGGACCAGATATATATTGACCACACAAATGCATATATCATCAATCGTACAAGAATGTGGAGGAAAACTTGAATAGCTTTATTAATAATCAAGAATAGCAAAGAGGATTACAACCAATTGTTCTGACCCAGCGTCATCCTCTCAGCAAGAAAGCCTTTCTTCACCTCATGAAAAGCTTAGATCACCCAACACTATGATGTTGCACCAAGAAACCAGCAGCACTTCCTTACAAGATACAAAATTCCAGACTCTGGATCTCTGGGATGAGGGATCCATATATAGATTTTTGTAAGGGGGTGAGTCAGCTTTTGAGATTTGATTAGTGTCCTCTCTCTGATAGTTCTTGATTCCACTTGGAGATTGATGATCTCTTACTCATCCCTGGGCGAATGCAGAGAGGCAAGTGTCACAGGAGAAGTTTCTAGAAGATTCCATGATCCTCCACCTTGCAGATTGACCCTGCCATTTGTCCGCTCTCGCCCATCACACCCCATAGAAGGGATTTTCATTATGCATCGCACCTCCCATGTGCATTTAGGTGGGATGCAGTGCACTTTAACCATGGAGCAAGTGAGATGGTCCAGTTTTGACCAGTTCTGAGTAGTTTTTCATGGAGAACTTCTGGGAGATGATGTAATCAGCTGACCTTATTCTTTTAGGGGTTGGAAAAACACTTTTCGGGACTTAAGAGCCCTTGGTTTATGGAAATTTATGATTTGGGTTGCAGTGCCCAAAAATGTCTATAACAGTTGCCCCCTAAAGCATGAGGTCGTTAATCTTTTGATGTCGGGTGAAATGCTTTATCATGAGGATCCGAAGTTTTTTCGAGCTGGAAGGCGACCTGTAATAAGATATAATACAACACATTATCTTCATAATATTTTCATGATCTAGGTGAGGCAGACATTCCCATGCTCAGCTTTATAATTTCATTTTCATGTACATAAGACAGACAATCGTCTGTGTGTAGACTAATGATTCTGGTAGTGCCATCATCCCGTAGGTTGGATGATTATCTGTGCAGTAATGATGTACATTTGATGTCTTTATTTTCTTGAATACATATCGTAGCCTGGATGGATGAAACTAGATCCGGGGTCTTCAATCTCATTCGATCTTCACTCAAAGTACAAGTCGATCCATGTGAGAGATGTTCTGGAGTCGAACATGGAAAGACATCACCTGATTACCAGCCAATGATGTAAGCTGTTAACAGGCACGAGAGGAATCACCGATAATGATGATGACCCTCAAGGTACTACAGTACAATTCGCGTGGTGTGAATAAGGGACTTGGCATCGAACACCACACAAAATATTTCGGTCAAAGGCCATTGATGTAAACCTGTCGCCAGAAGTGAGAAACTTGCCATTGAGGCATGCGAGCTTCAAAGTACTGAAATGGTTGTTGTTAGATCGACTTCCTTGATAATGAGTTGATGTCGACAAGAAGCGATCCGTCATAGGAGGGCCTTAGTGAATCCCACATCAATGACATGGAACAGAGCAAATGATTTTATTGGAGGTGAAAACGATCTGATGACATAAGGTTCAGGGTGGCGGTCATGAAAGAATGGAGCGTAAATGTATTGTAGTGGATGAGACATAGGTGAATTCTCTGAGCGACTTCTCTTGAACATATCGGCGACACTGACATGATGGATTGGTAGCATTAACCCCAAATATGGATGGTGTGACAGACCAATGGTGATATGACTGGTGAACAGAACAACCCAACCCGACTTGGATGCGTAGTGAAAGTGTCATGTTCAAGAGCGACTTGCTACCAATAAAGTTTCTTCAAGTTTTCTTCCCAATTTTTCCCCAGTCATTGCTGACCAGTACCCCTTTATTTTTTTCAAGCTTGAGGAGGATAACATATGCTTGTTCTATAATTTTCCCTTCGGTCAAACCCATCGCTATGTTTTAACGAGTTTAATGACAAAGATAACTCGGTCCTTTTCAATTTTAGAGAGCCTGAAAAGGGATGTAAAGAAAACTCCAATAATCCTTTTTCGTCATATAATCCCTTAAGTCCGAAAAAGTATAAAATAATACGAAAGGGATGGATTTTCGGTAATTTTAACGAGCCGAAAAAAACGAGCGCTCGATCTTTTTGTGTAATAATCCCTCAGGTCCAAAAAGATTAAAATCTAAAGGAGGGATAGCACTTCCGGTCACTTTAACGAGATGGAGAGGCCAATTGCTCGGCAATATTTTCATATTTTACGAGTCAGATGAAAAGAGTTTAAAGGAGACTCGTTTTTCAAGGAACGAGTGATAAATTCAGGTAACAACTAATTCCAGGTAAGGTTTGGAATTTTACAATCACGGCAGTGTCACAAGGATGGCTAACAGGATCACTCTTCGCAGCTGTTCCTCAAAAAGGGTAAACAATCAAATGGAGGTGAATGATCGGCCAATATAGAGTGGAGGTGATGATGAGAACATGACCAAGGTTTCAAAGGCTGATGATAGTTTATTCATAATGGTTATTTACCGGAAATTGGTTCATTTTTTAATGAGCTTAAACTCTGGGGGAATGATGGTGGTAATTTTCCCATGGCGCCCCGTCAATTATCATTGATTGAACAATTCCTTCGTCAGTGTAATGCACTTGCGACCAAGGATCTAAAGGGGTGCCATATTCCTTAGACCTATCTATCCAAACGCTTGATGAGCGTTGATTCGGGTCTGGCTCCCATGCCAAAAACATTGATTTCTACAATATTTCTATTGGGCTTGGAGGAAATACCTGCAGATGATCCATGTTAATATCATTTTCTGAGATCTTTTGAATAGAAGATATCATATTGCAAGTTCCTATCATCACCACTTCCGCCAGATTGATTGGAGGCAGGAGGGCAAAAGTCCCCATTAATATAGGGTATTTTAGTAGGCGTACTCTGATATTTTGAAGCGAATGGGGGCTTCCATGGATCATCGGAATGCTTCCCGTAACTTGGGAACTATTGGGGAGAAATGTTTGTTGGTCGACGATTGTAATTCCTCCTTGAAAAGGAAATGAAATCTTCCTAAAGTAGGTCGACACAACGACAGCCATAGCATATATCTAGGGCCTTCCCAGTAGGATGTTGTAATCGAGGTTTCTGTCGATTACTTCAACATCTATTTCTACTGTTTTTCCCCCCAGTTCAACTTGCAAGTTACTTAGAATCCCATATGGGGTATATGTTAGTCCAACAAATGTTTTAATGTCATCGAAGATCGCGACAATGTTGGAGATCCTAAAGTTTTCCAGCAACTCATCGACATAATACATGTAGATGCCCCCTCATCAATAATTGTTCGATGAACAATTTTGTTGAGGGATTTCACTTGAATGAGGAAAGATAGTTGAGTTGGTAACTGAGGATCATATCCTTTGTGATTAAAGGACACAAGATTAGAATCCTTTGCGTTAATCCCACCTATTGCTGATAATAAAGCTTGCTTTTGGGAGGGGAAAGTTTGTAGTACCTCAAGTGTTGACATAGCGAATGGCGATTAGGCCAGATCTTCCACTATATTATAATGTTGTGCTGCTCTAGCACGCGGATTAAATGTCAACTTGTGTACTGCTCCCTTTTGCGGTTTTATTGTCAGCTCTGGAATGATGGGTGGTGCAACTTCTGTCGAAGTTGTTGTCAAACTACTAGGTTGATATTTATCCTTGTTGTTCGACAGCTGTGGATTGCCATAATATTTATTCCTTGTCGTTATCAAAGCATAATTTTGCTGTTTCGTAACCAAAAACATCAACACTTGGGATGGGGAAGCATTGTCACTAGCAACTAGATTTGTTCCTGGATTTGGAAACGGATTAGTTAATACCGCCGAGGTTTTCGAATTCTTGAAGAACTTTCTAAGCTCAGCTTTATATGGACACTCTCTTGTCCAATGATTCTCATCACATATAAGACATGGACAATTTGGTTTCTTATCTCCAGAAGGGTTTGCAGAAGATTTTATAGGTGATGATTCCTCCTGTTTCTTCTTCTTCCCTTTGCTTTTCTTCTTGCCTCCTGGTTGCTTGG
The DNA here is from genome assembly GCA_031772625.1 of Pinus tabuliformis. Classification (NCBI taxonomy): domain Eukaryota; kingdom Viridiplantae; phylum Streptophyta; class Pinopsida; order Pinales; family Pinaceae; genus Pinus; species Pinus tabuliformis. Next base: position 334,524,903 of record CM062810.1, on the reverse strand, counting down.
TTTCTTTTCCTTTGTCAGTTGAGACGGCATTTACTTCCGAGGCGAGAAGTTATTCTTTTGCATTTTGACTAGAAATCTTACGGGCCTTTTTAGATGTAGCCTTTGTTGATTTCGTGCCTGTCGTACCAATCACACCATTGCTGGCATGAGAGTCATTGTTCGATTTAGGAGGAGGAGGAACATAAAATTCCAGCCTGGGAGCGTCAAGGATTTTATCATAAAGCGTGCCAGACTGAGTATAAATGAAGTCTAAATATTGCGCACGAGCAATAACTTTCTCTTCAGTGACAACTCCCCCCTTTCCCACATCTTCTGTAATGGAAGGTAACAATGACTTAATAAACCATTCGGCTAAAACATGATCAGGAACATACGTTTTTATCATTTTGTAGCGACGTCGCCACTCATGAATATGATCGAATATGTGAGTGGCCATCGTTTGTTTGAAATTGGTAAGAAGTTCTGTTCTCATTTCGTACCTTATGGGTAACTAAAAATGGGTTAAAAAGGTTGTGGCTAGGGTACTGAAGTTATCAAACGAAGCTCTAGGTAATTCGATATACCATTTTGCTACCGGACCAGTTAACGTTCTATAAAAAAGGCAAAGCCTAATTGAATCATCGTTTATGGTCTTTGATGAACACCACAGATGAAATGTCATCACATGATTCGACAGATCTTCACCCGGATTCCCATTAAATTTAGGAATATCTGACGGAAGTTTATGCGGAATCGCTGGCCACCAAGGGGCGTAAGCAATTGGATCGTTCGTTAGCCGATTTAGATCCGGTAACTCTAAAGTCGCCACGAAGGGTAACTGTTGATTCAGGTTTGGCGAAGCATACCCAGGATAAGATGGAATCACCTAGGTAGTTGGTCTTTGCATACCAGCATAATGCATTTGATGCTGGTAACTTTGATAAGGTTGATGGGCATAACCATTATAGAATGGTTGATTTTGACCGTTTTGAATATACGGCTGCCCATTATTTGCAAATATTTGTTGCTCAGATCCTTGGTAAACTTGTTGGAATTGCGGTTGTTGATATTGCACTAGCCATGGTTGTGAAGCCATGTGTTGTTGTCCAATACTGGCTATTTGACCAAGATGAGGTGTAATTATACCTGTTTGGGCCTGTGTCATTCCACTAGTTGGCGATTGTGGTTGAGTCGCAGGGACAAGAGGCTGTTGCATTACAACCTGAGAAACCTGAGGTTGGCATACAACATGCAATGCTTGTACTTGCGACACATCACAATAGCCAGCGTAGTTGGTATATTTGACATAGGTAAACATTGTTGCATCGAATATACAACTCTTGGTTGTTGAGGCAGTATTGGCACCCAACTGCTAGATGTAATTCCAGTATAACCTAAATTTTGTTGTGAACTCTCGTATGGTTGTCCTCTTGGAGGAGACAATGAAAGGGTATATCGCCCCCCATATGGTGGTAATCTAGTACTCAAAGGAATGGTTTGTCCTTAAGGACTGGACTGCCCAAATTGACATTGTGAAGGATCAATTTGCTGAGACTCAACATAAGAGTTCCCGGATATTATTCCGGATGATCAAACGGGAACGGACCATACTATCGGAATAGCCCCTGAGTGGGCCCCATCTAGCGATTGAGAGCTAGTTGGCACAGATGGTATGCCAGCGAACATTGTTGGAGTGACAGCAGGAAGTTCTGCCGTTGCTGTGTCAGATGACACAGTCCTAGATGTCGACGGTTGTTTAGACATTTCTAGTCTATCCAAAAGATTTCCTAGTGATTCTACAAGAGCTTCCGATAATGGTAGACTAATTTCTGTTGAAGAAGGATATAGGGTGATCCCAACTCCAAATTGCGATGGAGTACTAGATGGAGGATCCTCCACAATCTCTTCTATAGCAATCAGACCAGGTGGAAGACGTAGACCGTTAGGTCCGTAAAATATTTTTGGTGCCGAAGAAGGTATAGAATCTGCAGCGACAGATGTTTGGGGAATAACACCTTCCGAATTGGTCGTAGATGGAGCTGGTTCAGTAATACAAGTGTTTACCTTCACACTAGGATCAACTCTACTGTCCTTTGGTGGCTGCGGAACTTCTTCTGTAAAGGCAGGGATACCAGAAATGTTTGGAGTAACCGAAGTCTTCGATGGTGTTGGAACACTTTTTCTAACTTTACCAGGAGATTTGGAACCGGTTAAACAAGTTCGCTTCATCCGTAACAGTTTTGGTTATGGAGACAAAGACGGTTGACTCATAAGCCTCCTCGAACGACGGGGTTTCAATTGACTTTCTTCCACGATTGCGGATTACGCGATCAAGTTAAAATCAAGGGGAAATATGTTTCTAAATTAAATGAATTTTAGACGCTTTGACACAACTTATTTTTTCAATTTTTAAGAGTCGAGAAAAAACAAAAGATGACTTAGTCGCCTTCGATTTTTAATGAGATTGAAGTGACAAGTGCTCAGATGGACCTTTTCCTTTAAGGAGTCTGAAAAGGAACGAAAGAGACTACTCTGGAAATCTAGACAGAGGGATTACCAAACCAGTCGCAAAACTGCAGAATAATTTTTACGGTACGGCAGTCAATCTTCCTGAATGTTGTGTTCAGTGCATTGCGATCGATAGGGTGGCAGACACGGCTTCCTATGGATAAAGGATAAAGCATATTGTGGTCTCCCAATATATACTCGACGGTATGTGGGAGCACAAGTCCGTACTGGCACTTATCATCTCAAAGTGGAGGAATCACCCAACCACCAAGGAAAACAATAGTTACCAGGCTTTACGACGCCAGAATACGTCTCTAGCCTAGACTTCTAAATGTTGTGCGTTAGGTTCCAAAGCGTTTTTAGATTCATTAAATTTATTTTACAGTTGATCTTGCTTAAGAAATTTTCCTTTCAGGTTCACCGCGTGACGTAGATATACAATTTCTAAAATGCAATCTAAGATGATAAACAATCATTTAATCTTCTTTTTGCAATGAAAATCCTAGCTAAAAAGGAAAGAGAGATGATATTCTTTCGACATAGAGCAGAGAGCACACACTATATGCACTGTCCTAAATCAAACCAACAAACAGTCTAAATGCAAATGCACATGCATGTATTTGTTTTTCAGCCTTCTTAATGTGTGAATGATAAAAAGAAAGCTAAGTGCAAATCTGAATTATTTTTCAAAGCGACATTACTAACAAGTTTCTTTTCAAGACAAAAATGAAGACAATGACGACACTTTGCGATTTAGAATTGAAAACTTGCTTTCGACACTTGAAAAACTACTAATTGAAATCAAATACAAGAGTAACAGTGTAATCGACTATCAAGAACAATCGGATTCTCTTCTATGACTGAAAATGACACTTGCGACGCTTCCAAATCAAGAAATGATAGTTCAATTATGCTACTTCTTTGTAAAAGAGAACTGAAAATGGCTCACAATACATAAAAACATTTACAGTTCTTTGCACAATGGAGGCGGAATAATGGCAAGGAAGGGGGTTTCCAACAGAGGTATACTGATTACAGACAACAAAACTCCCAAATATAGCTGAAAGGAGTGAAAAAACCAAAGTCTAAAGGCAAAATTAGCCCTTTCTGATCAGCGCACTTGTTACACAGGGATTCCAGTATGCATCCCACCTACAGTACATGGGAAGTGCGATGCATACTGATATCCTTGAAGAGAGGGTGCAATGGTATAGTGCGAGACTTTTGATCCAGTTCTTGATCACAGTTTGCAGCACAGTTCAGGGATTTTGGCCAAGCAAGTGGTAATCACTAAATAAATCACAGGGGTAGATCTAAGGAGGTTACTAGATCCACCACAAGGGCAATTAGAGAGCTTGTAAATCAATTGTTCAGTTTATAAACAAAACCCAGAGATAGACTGAAGCAACATTAATCTACTTTGCACTTGCATAGCAAATGCAGTTCGAAGGCTAGCTGGCGCGACTTCAGGCTCCATATGTAAGTTTATAAAGCAAACAAGTATAGATAAAAAAACAATCTATTCGTTCCCCAGTGGAGTCGCCATTTTTTTATCAGGAAATCTAGTGTCTATGCAGAACTGCTAGTCCCACTAAGGCTGGTAGCTACCTTAGAAACAAACAAACTAAAACCACTTTCGTTTTCCTTTATGAGAAGTAGATAAGAGGGGAAAAAGGAGACTAAGCTCTATCTTGTGCTTGGTTCCTTGCTTGATTCCTCTCCCTTCTGATAGGTCTTTGCCACTCGCTTCCTCGTCTACCCAGCTTCAAAGAGCACTTGTGGAATCAAAGCAACATAACACTACACAAGAACAGAGATCTAATATCATAAACAATATAGGACCAGATATATATTGACCACACAAATGCATATATCATCAATCATACAAGAATGTGGAGGAAAAATTGAATAGCTTTATTAATAATAAAGAATAGCAAAGAGGATTACAACCAATTGTTCTGACCTAGCATCATCCTTTTAGCAAGAAAGCCCTTCTTCACCTCATGAAAAGCTTAGATCACCCAACACTATGATGTTGCACCAAGAAACCAGCAACACTTCCTTACAAGATACAAAATTCCAGCCTCTGGATCTCTGCCATGAGGGATCCATATATAGATGTTTGTAAGGGGGGTGAATCAGCTTTTGAGATTTGATTAGTGTCCTCTATCTGATAGTTCTTGATTCCACTTGGAGATTGATGATCTCTTACTCATCCCTGGGCGAATGTAGAGAGGCAAGTGTCACAGGAGAAGTTTCTGGAAGATTCCATGATCCTCCACCTTGCATATTGACCCTCTCATTTGTCCACTCTCACCCATCACACCACATAGAAGGGCTTTTCAGTATGCATCGCACCTCCTATGTACAGTTAGGTGGGATGCAGTGCACTTTGACCATGAAGCAAGTGAGATGGTCCAGTTTTGACCAGTTCTGAGTAGTTTTTCATGGAGAACTTCTGGAGATGATGTAATCAACTGACCTTGTTCTTTTAGGGGTTGGAACAAAACTTTTAGGGACTTAAGAGCCCTTGGTTTATGGACATTTATGATTGGGATTGCAGTGCCCAAAAATGTCTATAACAGGGAGGACAACAACAGCGTTATCTAAGAAAAAATGATGAAAACTGGATGTGGCATAGAAGATTGGGACATTTAAGCTTTTCTCAAATAAGAAAATCATGCAGATTCAAGGCTGTTCATGATCTTCCAGATATCAATATCCCTGAAAATACAATATGCAAACCATGTCAATTTGGTAAGAAAACCAAAGCTAATTTCATTGAAAAAGAAGGGTCAGCTAGTAAGCCTCTTGAACTTGTTCATACTGATTTATGTGGACCATCAAGGAAAAAGTCACCTCGTGGGGAATAATACTTTATTTTGTTCATTGATGATTTTTCCAGAATGTGTTGGATAGGTCTGCTAAAGAATAAAGATGAAGCATTTGAAAAGTTCCAAGCCTTCAAAGCTTTGGTTGAAAATGAATTAGATTGAAAAATCAAATGCCTGCTTATGATGTACGGACCCACTTAAATTTTAAATATACTGCAAGTCTATGTATGTGGTAGCTTCATAGTTTTGAATGATATGCTGTTGTCCCAAATGTGTGTATGATTTTTTTTACATATTTATGGTTGACATGCCATTGACCCCATGACAAACCCTCCTTATTTCTAGTTGTGACATGCCTCGGGTGAGACTCCTTACCCTTCGGGTAATGCGAAAATGTGAGCGTTGTCCTAGACTATAATGAGCCATTATTAGCCCTCCACGGCTAAACCTAGGGTCTCTCCCTAATGGCACTTTTGTGCCAACAAATGGTTCTATTGTTGGGACCCAAAGTTACAAGAACTGGTTCGAAACATGGTGTCAAGGATATTCAAGAAAGAGATTAAAGAATGGTGGAATAACAGAGTAGATCAATTTATAGTAGAACAAGCTATTCAAAGAGATCAACTGATTGCCAAAGCTAGCAAAGAGACCTTGTATGCTGAGGGTGCTAGTGACCAGTACGAAATCTTCTGGTGCAAGTTCCAAGAAGACTTGTATAATTGGTTGAGAAGGCCGAAAGTGCAGAATCGATCGGGGGGAATGACGTCAACTCACTGCAACTGGAGTTACTCAGACCTTGTTTCACTCCAATAGTTAGACACTGACCTAATAAGAGAAGTCGACTTTTGGGTAAAGACTATAGTGGAGGGGTATAAAGTTGAGTTTTCCGCATAAAGTTATTAATCTTTCTCAAGGGTGGAAGCGACATTCGGGTTTGGATTAAGAGGAAGGTTAGTGAGGGAAGTGTCATTGTGAATTGAAATGTTCATGGTAGAAGAAGGACTACTACCCTCACCTACCGCAGAGATGGTAGCATAAAACCCCAGTACTAGGGGAAGGACCTAAGGGGAGAATGCTACAGGTTGGGAAATAGAGATGTTGTTGAAGGAATGGGTGTAGAAGGGTTGCATAAAGAAAGAGACATTAGGATGCAGAGGAGAGTGATGTTAGTTGACAAGTGGCAAGCAAGAGTGGTTCAGACTTGGAAGAAGCAAAAAATGGGACCGCTCCAAGTAGGAGCGGTGTCGGAGAACCCCCAAGAGGAAGAGAGAGTAAAATAAGATTTAGGACAAGGCAAGATTGGCGATTGGAAAGAGAGGAGCTAGAATGATAAAAAGGATCCTTCCTTAAAGGTTGCGGGAAGGATAGTGGAGGAAAAAATGCCGAGTAGTTGTGAAGGGGAAAGGGAAGTGGAAATGGGGAACATCATGAGAAGGTTATTTCCCAAAGGAGAACCATCGACAAGAAATAAGTAGTAATATCCCCAAAGTACAGGTAGTATTCCTCCCGACCTTCCCCTGGTGCCTTACCATATTCAGGAGAAATTTGTTATTAAATTAGCTAAAGCAATATGGGTACATAGTGTGCATGAAAAATATAAGGCCAGTTTCAGCACAGTAAACAACAGGGGAATTAGTGGTATTAGTAATTTGGGACTACAAGGATCTCAACAGCTCAGAACCAAGGGATTTGTGTTATTGGTGCATACTCAAATAAACATGGCAGGATATTTTACCAGATACCCAGAGTTTGTAGGTAGAGGAAATGAAGATGTAGAAAAACATTGGCATCTCTACGAAGCTATATGGAGAGCATGATAGAAACCAGACAATGTTAAAATAGTTGAGTTCCAAACCACACTAAGAGAGATAGCTCTGCGTTGGTTTATAAAATGGGTGGAATAGAACCAGAATCCCATGGTTGATAACATCAGGAGGGGGTTTGTATCGGAATTCAAAGTACCTCATATTGACCATCAAGGGTTATTGGAGCTATGAGAAATCAAGTAGAAGGAAGGCGAAATTGCTTGGGAACTAATGCAAAAATTTAAGGATGCCATTGCTAAGTTGAGTTACACCTTAGATCCTAATCACCAGAGAGACTAGTTCATCAAGGTGCTCTTTCCCCTTACAAGGATGCCACTAACGCAACAAAAGATCAGGAATATCCAAGATGCCTTAGAGAAAGCATCATGCATAGAGGCTAGGGTGGGTTATCCTCATGAATATTAAGGAGGGATGAGATTGCAGGATCTGTCAAATATGGGCCTTCAAAATCATATTGCAACTTTAACAGAGAAAATGAAGGATCTCCAACCAATTCAGCCAGTCAGAACCAATGTATGGTGCACACACTGCATGGTGGAGGGACATGTCGTGACAGAATGTCTAAGGTTGTGGGGGATTAACCACTCAAGGGGGATGGCAGGATCATCAGGACCCCACCAATGGGATGATTTGTAGCAATGGGAGCGCAAGGAGTTTTCCATGGACGAAACATTCAGGAATAATGTGAAATCTGTAGGATGTATGGACATATACGAAAGATGTGCCCGATACTACATAAATACTCCAAAATCCCTAATAAAAGTTATTGTGAGTTTTATGCATCCACAACACATCACACTAACTAGTGCAGGGTATTGGATTCTTTAGGAGAACAATTGGACAGGTTGACATTCAGAATTAATGAGTTCAACCAGGCAGGATGAGGAGAAAATGGGAGAGGAGGAAGAATGGGAGGAAGAGGTCTCGTAAGGTGTTACAACTCTGACCAAGAGGGGCACGTCGCCAGGGAATGCCCGCACCCTAGGAGACCGTGGTGTTCACAATGCAGAATCAATACACATGCCATGGAGGATTGCCTAAAACTCATCGCAAAGTGGGAAGAAAGGGCTAAACAGAGGGAGGCTAACCTGGTTAATGTTGAACCTTGTACATACGATGATCCTCCTGTAACCAATATAAATATAGTTATAAGAGGGGGAAAAAAGACAGGGAAAGACCAAGGTACAGTGGACCCGCCCTTGATCATTAAGGAAGCATCCCCAAATAAATCATACTAGCCTGAGCGACAAAAACCATATTACCATGAGGCAGCTAAATTGTTCGAAGAGATTACTGAGAGAAGAAAAAATTAGACATAGAGTAACCACGTGCTCAACAACGCTCATCTAATAGAAGAATGGTTTAAGTTGTTCTTGCAAATCATTGAGGATGAATACATGTTAAAGGAGTTGCGTAAGAGTTTAAAAGTAGCATTTCCTGAGGAGGAAGGGGAAGCAAAATGAACATCTGCCAACTTACCAGAAAAGAATACCATAAGAGTGCGGCGAAATAATAAGAGAAGTGTAAAGGAATTCCGAATCAATGCTCAGGTTGCGGGATTCCATATCAAGGACATGATGCTTAACCTGGGATCAGATGTAAACATCATTCCTAGGAAACCATGGGAGGCGATGGGGAAGCCACAACTGAAATATTCATTGATACAATTGAGAATTGTGAATCATTATTGTATCCTACCCATTGGAAGGCTAGAAAATGTAGAAGTGGATGTGGTGGGAGTAAGGACATACACTGAATTTGAATTAATTGACATAATGGGTAATAAAGACCCATATCCAACACTTCTTGGGATTGATTGGGCCTATGAGAACTATGTCTTCGTTCACCAAAAGAAAGAATTAATGATCTTTGAAGCAAAAGGAATGAGGGTGATACAACCCTTGGATCCCTATCAGGGATCCAGGTTCACAGAACCTGTAGATGATAGGGACGAGCTAGGGATGCTAGACCAGATATACAAACTAACAGTAGATAAAAGAGAAGATTATATAAATCCTATAGTAGGAGGGTCTGTTAGCTGGAGGAGTATTCAAATCTCAAAAGCTGATTCGGAAGTGGTGTGGGATGCATGGTAGCAAGCTAGATATGGACTCGATACCAAATGCTATGCAATGATAGGCCGGATAAATTGGATAGGGGTAGAGGTAAGTGACTATCCAAAATCCCACATAATTGAACTAGTGGACATCTTCTTGAACAAAGTAGATAGAGAAGGGAAGATCACAAAGTTCCCTTGCTATATATCACACTCCTTTCCACACCAAAAAGGTGGTGGAGAACGAACCGCAACACGTTGAGGTAATGGAGAGTTGTAAAGCAAGCCATGAGGGAGAGGTTCAACCAGGAGGAAGACTGCCCTCAAGATAATATGAAATACAGAGGTAATTCAGATCCTAAGAAGCACTTAGAATCCTGCATAAGAAGTTGGGAAAAGGAAAGGGTTCTGAAAGAATTTTGGGTACATGAATTCATACATACCCTAGGTACCATTCCCCAAGATTGGTATGTGCAAGATGATCTCCATAAACAAACAATAGAATGATATACCATGGCAGTTCGATTCTTTAAAAACTTCTCATTCAGGGATGATGATATATGCATGCCCAAGACACATCATGCAATTAAAAGAAACCTATTCACCCAAGGACAGATGGTTGAAGGTTGCGTTGATGAAAAGTTCTTATAGTAGCTTTATGACATAGGTTCTCCAGAATATGCAACCTGCGACAAGGTGGATGCAAAACTAGATGAGGATGGGTTAGAAGGATTGAGACAACTGACCTTTGAGGAAATAGAAGGAGAAAGGGATATTCAGGAAAGTCCCACAGGAGAAGTCACATACCTTCTACAAATGAAATTAAGGAAGAAAAATGTTGGAACAGAGGATAAACCCAAGATGGTGTCTGTGGGGGATTATTGGGATGAATAGATGAAAAAAGAAATTTTTGACCTGTTGTAGGAATACCAAGACTTGTTTCCAGTATTAGTTCCAGAGCTAAGAGGAATAAAAGGAGACATAGGGGAGATGAAGATCTCAGGCCGGATTCCCATCTAGTGAAGCATACGCTGTGTAGATTGAACCCTATGGTGACGAAAAAGGTTAAGAGGGAGATCGAAAAAATGTTGGAAGAAGGGATTATATTTACGGTAGATGAAGTAGAGTGGATAAGTGCAAAAGTCATATAAAACAAGAAGGACGCGACAAAACTTAGGATCAGTGTTGATTATAGAAGTCTGAACAATGCATGTGGACAAGACCCCTTTCCGACACCCTTCAGTGATGAAGTCCTAGACAATGTAGCATGAAATTAAGTATATTCATTCACGAATGGATTCTCGGGCTACCATCAAGTCTGAATAGCTGAAGAGGACAAAATGAAAACAACGTTCACCACTGAATGGGGGTCATATGCATACAATGTAATGTTGTTCATGTTTATGAATGCACCTGTGGTCTTCTCAAGGATTGTTATAGCTACAATCTGAGACTACATTCATAGGTTTCTAGAAGTATACTTGGATGAATAGATAGTATATAGCCTACTAAAGAAACACACAAGCCTACTAAGGGTCATGTTCAAAAGGTGTCGATAGTTGCAAATTTCCTTAAACCTAAAGAAGTGCATTTTTGCAGTTCCATTTGGAACACTGTTGGGCCACATTGTCTGCAAAGATGGGGTATGCGTAGATCCAACAAAGGTTGCGGTAATTTTTAACATGGAATTGCCACACAATGTAAAGAAACTAAGGTCCACTCTGGGCCATACAGGGTATTACCGGCGCTTCATCAAGAATTATGCATCAGTCACAGCTCGCATGGAGAAGTTATTGAAGACGAAGAAAGTTTTTACATGGACAGAGGACTATCAAGCAGCATTGGATAAATTGAAAGAGAAACTGGTAAGCACTTCAATCCTTGTCTATCTAGATTGGAATAGGATGTCTCATGTACATATTGATGTGTCAGGCATCACACTAGGAGCAGTCTTAGTGCAACTAGAGGAGAGAGATCAACTACGACAAGAAAATACAAAATTGCAAGCACAGGTTGATCTGGTAATGGAGAAGTTTCGGTCATTATGGCTGACGATCAAAGATGCCAACATAGAAGCTCCAAAGGATATTATAGCCTGCACGCTCTTGAGCTATTGCAACCATATCCAAGCAGCATGTTAAAATCTAGTAGAAACCAATGCTAATATGAGGAAGAAACTAGAGATAGGAAGATCAGTGCTCCCAAACCTGGTCGAAATATATGTGAGAACAATCAAGGGCAAGGTCAGTGAGGTAGAAGCCAAGAAGCAAGCACTCATTGATGCACTAGCAGATGGGTATGCCCTGATGGACAGAGTTCACGACTGGCCAGGAAGCCTGGCATTGAAAAATAATTTAGTATACCCTATGAGAGAGCAGATACAAGTATTGTTTTCCAGTAGCAGAGACTGCATGGATTCCAACCAACTCTAGCAGATTAATGAGCAGATCATCATCATTCAGTGATAGGCTGATCAAATTGAAGAAGAATCAGAAAGAACTAAAAAGGTGATCAGAAACTTGAACCCACTAGTCTGTCTATAGGTTCTGGCTCTAAAAGAAGTTTGCAACAAAAATGAAGAATAGTGGGACCATACGCAAAGTCAAAATCCAATTGAATTAACATCCAATATGGCCAAAGACTTCACTCAACAGGCTGATGTGATCATTTTCGGATGGGAGGCTACCCTACAGAAGTATAATGAATTTAGGCAGTGAACAACCACCGCTGTTACGGAGTTGGAGCCTTCGTTTGAAAAGTAAGGGTGGCAGACAGAGGATGTTGTAATCAGAGTAGAAACCACCCCGCAAATAACGGTCGAGACAATGGTAGCATCAACCCACCAACCAACAAAACCAGAGAAAGCACTGACAGGAGTACCTGCTGAGACACCAAAAAGACCAATAGAGCTCGAAATGAATTGAATCAAGGATGAGTCAAATAATTGTGGTCGAGGCCTGTTGGGGACTTGGTTTTGATTTTAAAAGATTTTGACTATTTTGGCTTTCCATGGAATGAAGAGGAAATGGGTGGCGGTAGCAATGATAAGGTTGTGGTGAAGATAGATGGGGTGGAAGGAAAGAATAGGCAGTTGCAGGGATGGTTGTGGAAAAGTGTTAGAATAAGGTGGAGATAGCTGAGCAGACAAGATAGATGAGAGGCAGCCAAGGGAAGGAACAATGGAGTAGGTACTGGCAGTGCAAGTGACAGAAGGAATACAAAAGAAGAAACCCATAAGGAGAAAGGGGTTGGCTAGTTGTGGTGTGATAGAGCATGAGCGTCTAGATGTGGACAAGTAGGACCTCTAGGTTGAAGATTGAACCTATGAGTCTGTCATAGGCAATTAGAACCTATAATTGGGTATTTGTTGTAGTTACCTATGGCTAAGGCTGATGTATTATGTATTTCTCTTCTGTTGACTTAAGAAGAATTAAGATTTGGACTAGTTTCTTAGTATGATGTATGTGTTTTCTTATGATGTATGGACCTACTTAAATTTTAATAATACTGCAAGTTTGTGTATGTGGTAGCTTCATAATGTTAAACGAGATGTTGTTGTCTCAAATGTGTGTATGATGTTGTTTACATATTGGTGGTTGACATGCCCTTGACCCCATGATGAACCCTTCTTATTTCTAGTCACGACATGCCTTAGGTGAGACTCCTTACCCTTTACATAAGGTTAAAATGCTGGTGTTGTCCTAGACTAAAACGAGCCATTGTTGGCCGTCCGTGCTTGAACCCAGGGTCTCCCCCTGATGACACTTTTGTGCCAACAATGAGGAAGGTTTGAAATGGTTGTTAAGGGGGAAGTCGAGTAGGGTGATGGGTTGTGACACATTGGGGAAGTAGTGTAGGTGGATTGTGGGATTTATTCGATGATTTGGGTCCTGGCAAGAGAGTGTGGTTCGTCGCTGGTGAGATCAATGACCTAGGGAGCAGTAACTAGAATGGGTTTTAAGGAAACTAAAGGAAAGCAGGTAGAAATTGGATGGGTGTCATATATCATGTGTTCAGTATAAGAATGAGGGCCTACCAAGGGAAGGTGGGCAATCATCAAGATGAATGACAAAGTACCGACCGAACTAACATTAAGAAATTTAGAAAACACGGGTAGGGAACTTACTAACAACCCAAGAGCTTCCATAATGTTTTAGATTGATATCGCAATTGTCTTGAATCACTTCAAAATTGGATTGAGCATTTCTTCATCTACTCACTTCTAGTAGGTAGAGGGGTTCTTGCTAGCTAGTGGCTGCGGCAACATCCCTTCAAAAGAGTATGTCTGTTGGTTGTATCAAACTTTGCCAATGATTCTCGACCAAGAAAGAACTTCATTGTGGAACACATCTTCTAAGAGATTGAAAGGCAGAGCCTACATATGGAATGTGTCTGGGTTGACATCCTTGGGGCTAATCCAGGTAGTGCCATGGTGAAAACTAAACCATATGGCATGTGAATAGTTATCCAAGAGAAATTTTTGGATTCTGGGGACGACTTTTGTGAATGCGAGGCCTCATTGATTTCTTTATTATTTGGGTCCCCTGATGTCCTCCATGGGGAGTACCTAAGTTCTAGGGGATGATCTTTAGAGACTAGGGCTAGCTCTCTGCCTTTAGGATGACACCACTTCATCATTTCTAGAGAGATGAATAGATACCCATAGATGAAGTATGTCGCTAACTTGTATACATCCTCATAGGCCTCAAATAGTTCATTTGGAAAATAGCTACACCAATTCAATTGTTTCCCTTTTCCATAGGCTTCTTCTAGTGAGATGGTATCCAGAGTGCATTCACCCTTGGTGTAACAACACATGATCTTCTTGGAAGTTATGTGACAAGCAGATTTAATTGAAGGCACATTGATTAGATCAATGGCAGCTCCTTTCCCGCCACACTAAGTAGCATAATTAGTATAGTATTTGTTGTCACATGTTTTCTTCTCGCACTTAGAGGTTGTCTAGAAAGTAGACGACACTGTTGATCCCATAACAGATATCCCCATAAATGGCTGTATATCACTATGTGTATTGGTTACTCGTTGAGCTAAAGGGAAACTCCATGTAACTGGATGATAATGAACTTTATGCTTTGAATGGCCATGCCTGAAGTGTTGAAGACTTGTAAATTCCTCAAATTCATCAGCATGTACCACTATAATCATCATAATTCCTCTCTTATCCTAGAAATGTGGTTGCCATCTTGTCTAATTGTGGTTTTTGTGAAGAATTATTGCTTGAGTGTGGGGAAATGGAAGGAATTTTATAAATCATTGTCGACAAGCATAACCTTCCCATATTTACCAAAAATACTTTCAAGTTCTGTCATTGTGGGGTCAGAAGGAAGGGTAGGAACAACAAATTTGGATACTTAAGTCATGACAGTAACTCTTCTAGTATACATACTAGACATAGGTGGTCATGATTTTAACTGAGAACCAAGGGAATTTGACACTGGAGCCAAAGTGAGCAATCAACTAACTAATCTTTTATAATGGAGAGCTTAATGCTACCATGCAAACTATATAGAAACGCTTGACACAACACTTATGAATTTGTCATTTAACTAATAAATATTGTTGGGTAGCGGAGGTCCCACGTAACAACTTTGGGGCTTAAAGCCTATAAGTGAGGTTAATAAAATTGTAAATCTCTGAAATATGTGGAGCGTGAAATGTAATAGGTCGAGTCAAAGGGTTGCCTACCCAAGAAATAGTATAGAATAAGGAAGTAAGTCAGCTTTCCCATGGTCTGCGGACCATGGGAATGTATAAATAGAGCGAGGCTCTAAGGGTAGAAGGCAGTTCTTATTTTGGATGGATCTTAGTGCTATGGTTTTGTGAAGATAGTATTTTCTGTGTTTGTAATTTAGAGAAAAGGGTATTGGTGGGTAGATAGAGGCTTTGCATTTGTGTGCACAGAGGCCTGGTAGAGTCCGCAGCTATGTGCGTGGACCCTTGCAGCTGAGTGCATAGGGTGGATTGGGTTGTATTGAAGAAGAGATTAATAAAGATAAGAATTTATGAATCATTGTGTGTTTCTTACGGATCTATTTATTATGTTTTGAATTTATGCATCATTTGTTATAATTGTGTGCATGGGGTTTTAAATTTAAATGTTTACTTAAACGCTGTAAAGAGTAGATTTGATATATAACAAAATCATAAATAATAACTCTTAAAGAAGTGCCTTGTTCCGGATCTACGTAGAATTAAAGTAGCACGAATCCACAGAGTGGTTCGCAAACCCTCCAGACCACATCAAGACATCCCAAGGGTGCGAAAACTTGGTTCCAACACCCTCCCCTGCTACCTCGGGTGAGACCTCAGTCCGCGCTCCACAGGCTGTTGCCGAAATTGCTGGTAGCTGCGGGATTTGTTTGGCTAATAACTCTTCCGAACCTGGGTCAAGGCCCAATAAGCCAACTAATGGTTCTGTTTCCAGGATCAGGATCTACCTAAGGGATGTCTGATATCAGGACGCTGGAACCCAACGGAGAAAGAGTCTAAGGATTGATTGGATCAGGAGCAGTGTGACTTCATAATAGGTCTTATTACACTGATGCACAAATGAGAAGTTAAACATGACGAGCGTGATCTAGTTGCTGGTATTCAAAGGAGCAGGAAGTGAAGATCCAGAACAATTTTGGTTCATGGTAAGGGTAGTATGGGAAGTGCATAGAGTTACAGATGATAACATCAAAAAGGCTACCCTAGTTAGTGCACTACAGGACTGTGTGCTGACATGGTATATAAAGTACTCAAGCGATCACCTGAATGTGGGAACAATGAAGATCTGGGCTGAATTGAAAAAGGAATTTAGCCAGCCAAAATTAGAAACACAGTCAATCATAGGGTTCAAGGAGATCACAATGATGCTTGGTGAAACTCCATGGGATCTAGATCAGAGATTGAAAAGTACAATCTGTGAGGCAAACATGATGTTGTCAGATGCGCAGCACTGTGCATGGTTTGTGGTGTCATTGACACCACATCTGAGGATGGCACTGTCACAGCAAAAGATCTCAACCCAGGCTGAAGCATTAGAGACAGCGATGAGGTTGCATGAAACTCCAATACAGGATCCAGGGTTGGGAGTTTAGCAAATCCATGCGCAAATACAAAACTTATGTTTAGAAATGCAGAATTTAAAACAAGAAAAGGCACCCCGCCCAGAAGCACGGGAGGAAGTGTGGTGTATAAAGTGTAGAAGCCAAGGTCATGATAAGGATCACTATCTAGTCTTTGCGAACTATGTGGCAATGGGGGGACCAACACCATTGCGACCAGAGGCACAAGCAGGGCCAAGCGCGACACCCTTTCTCTGGTGCACAATCTGTCAGGTGGGAGGAAAGCACAACACGGACAACTGTCATCTGCTACCAAAATTTAACCAGACCCCCCAATAGCTATTTTGCAACTTTTGCAGATCAATGGGCCATGAGGAGTGAGACTACCATAGTTATCAATTATTGATGGACCAGTCACCTACCTACAGAATGCGGACTGACGTGCAAGGTCAGGATCCAGCCGCGGCGATAGCGCGTAGTGGATTCTAGGGATGTGGATGAGGATGGGGAGGAATGGGGCTAGGAAGGGGTCGCAGGAAGCTAATATGTTACCACTACGAAGGACTAGGAAACTATGCGCAGGACTGTACCAACCCGACTAGAATACCATGCCTTTAATGCAAGAAGTTCGATCATGAAATGATATATTGCCCCACATTGATAGCACAAATACGTGAGAAGAGGGCAGTGCAACCTATGACGACATATAACATCCAAATGATGAGGGCTGAATTGCGTGAGGAAGACCCCAACATAAACATGATGTTTAGAAGTGGCGTAGCTATAGGGGAGGATAAGAGGGAAGTAACCAAGGATGATGCTATGGTTCGCAAGGAGACAGATTTGGAAGCTAGGAAGAGTTTTGTGGAAGTCTCTACCCTAGGTAGTAAGGATCAACCCGAGCTAGAGAGGGATCCCTCAATGCTAACTACCTTTTTAGAGACATGCATGAAATTGCTTCACGACATTAGGGCGATTAAAGGATTACAAGAATTGATAACTAGGTGCACAGGGTTGGGTGAACCTTGCGTGGTCCGAAAATTTGGAAAACATGCATTGCTAATTGGGCAGGAAATGCGATTAATGGCGTAGATTGGCTACTATGAGATGGATTAGATCATTCTGGACTTGGGCTCAGATGCTACCTAAATAGACTTGGGAGCACATGGGCAAGCCCACACTACAATGGTCTCCTATTCAATTGCGGATGGCGAACCAATAGAAGATCCTGTCCATGGGAAGAATGCAAGGAATTACAATAGATATAGAAGGAGCGAGCACTTGAAAGGACTTTGAGGTAATAGGTTAAAAGATGAAAGCAGCCCTTACCTTGCGTTGTTAGGGATAGACTGGGCCACCGATATGAATGGGGTCATTAATTTAAAGAAGCGGAAAATGATATTTGAGAAGAAGTCACTCCGCATAGTCATTCTGCTAGACCTGGCTGCAGGACCACGTTAGACTGGACCTGTGCATGATGAAGGAAGTCATGATGAATTAGATTGTATGTAAAAAATTTCTACCTGAAATCAAGATTGGGTCAATCCAATTGTGGAAGGAAGAATATCGTGGGCACATGCAGAGTCATGCACCAGATTCAGATGAGGAAGTTGAGCGATAGCATAATCGGTTGAATGGAGTAACCACGTTAAACTGAAATATAATGACTAAGTCATTGTATTGCGTCAGAGCTCAGGATCGCGAACTGCCGATGTATGATGGGCTAACAACAGTAGATGAATTCCTAACCAAATTTGAAAGCACGGTTCTAGAGCGCCAATGGTTTGATGCATTGAGATGGGAATTGTGTGCAATGCCTGTGTGTTGGTGGGGCACACATGAAGGAACCCTCGACGATTGGCGCAGCTACAGGGGCATGATGCAGATAATATTTGGGAAGCTGAAACTCCAAATAAATGAGAAATATGATGGACGTGATGATTCACACATTCACCTTACCAGATGGATCCAAGACTACGGAGAAGAGCCTCAATCAGAGTGGGTACACTTATTTTATCATACCCTGGATTTCATTCCAAGGAACTGGTATACTAAAACAGAGCTTCGACATGGTACAGGCAAATGGGATATCTTATGCGAGGGTTTTTTGTTAACGTTCCTCTTTCAAGATCAATGGATGGATACTATGGACGACGCGTTGTAGGCGGTGAAGGCCGCTGTTTTCAAAATACCACTAGAACCAGAAGAAATCGTGCAGCCAGACTGGTCGTGACAGTTGAGCCAGGCCTTGGAATGTTACAATGTGCAGGTAGAAGATGATGAGGACGACCCTAGAAACATCAATATTCTGAAAACAGAGGGGAGTCGCGAGGTTCGCAGACCAGCAATTGAGGATCCAGACATCACCGCGCCGCTGAAAATGAAACAAGTAAACATCGGAATGGAGGAAGAGTCGAAGTATGCAATGCTTGGGGACTATTGGGACAATGCCACGGTGGAAAAGGTCATCGAATTGCTTCGAGAGTATCAATATTTATTCCCGACTAAAATCACAGAGTTAAAAGGGATCCTTGGTGACCTAGGAATGATGAAGATAACCTTGAAGCCAGATGTGAAGCCAATTAAGTAGAGGCCTTACCGATTGAATCCAAAATATAAAGCGAAGGTCCGCGAAGAGTTGGACAAGATGCTCGTAGCAGGAATAATTGAACCAGTGGAGAAGTTCGACTGGGTAAGTCCTATGGTTGTGCAGGAGAAAAAACAAAAAGGTGAAATTTGCATCTGCATGGATCTCTAGAAGCTCAATGATGCATGTGTTAATGATCCATTTCCGACGCCATTTACCGACAAGGTACTAGAAAATGTGGGAGGATAGGAATCCTACTCCTTTATGGATAGCTTCTTGGGGTACCACCAGATCAATATTGTGCCAAAGGATAGTTGTAAAACAATGTTCGCTATTGAATGGGGTTGCTTTCAGTATACAGTGATGCCCTTTGGACTAAAGAATGCACCGGCAATATTCTCACGCGTTGTGGTAGCTACATTCTAGGAGTTTATACACAAGTTCTTAGAGGTATATCTTGATGTTTGGACCATATTCAGGTTGGTTAAGAAACATACCGCGAGCTTACAGTTAATGTTGGATACTTGCCGACGAAACTAGATTGCCCTTAACCTAAAGAAGTGTACTTTCCTCGTCCCTTTTGGGAACTTTCTCGGCCATGTGGTTTGTAAGCAAGGTCTGATGGTGGATCTGGCAAATATTGTTGTCATACTCAATCTGCAAACACCACGGAGTTTCAAGTAGCTGCGTGCCATGTTGGGACACATTGTTTACTATCAAAAGTTCATCAAGAGCTATGCGTAGATCACGACACCAATGAAACAGTTGTTGAAGAAGGACACTACTTATTGCTGGAATGAGGAATGTAACAAAAGTCTGGAAATGCTCAAGGAAAAGATGGAATCAACTCCTATATTGGTCTTTCCAAAAAGGGATATCGAATTTCATGTGCATGATGACGCATCATGCATTGCGCTGGGAGTGATACTCACATGGGAAGGAGTGGAAGGAATTGTTCACCTGATCGCGTTCACAAGTCAATGATTGTCCAAAGCTGAGAAAGACTACTCTACTACTAAGCATGAGGCATTGGCGGTGGTATACGCACTCCAGAAATATCACCACTATCTGCTCGAAGGACACTTTAAGATGTATATTGACCACTCTACGGTGAAATACCTAGTGAATAAGCCTGTGTTGTAGGGGTGCATTTGTCAGTGGTTGCTATTATTTCAAGAATATGACTTCGAAGTCGTCATAAAGCCGAGACGTCTAAATGCAGGCCTGGATCACTTGTCCTGAATTGAGAATGGCGAAGAGCCCACAAATTTAGAGGAAAGACTACCAGATGCACAACTGTATGCAGTACACGTCACAGATGGTCACTTTGAGGATATAATCCACTTCTTAACCATAGGAATAGTGTCGTAGGGATATTCCATTCATCAAAAGAAGGAATTGGTGATATGCACAACAAACTTTACTGTTATTGTAGGGAACCTTTACAAAATGGGCAACAAAGAAATATTATGCCGATATGTACCTGAATTCGAGCGAGGACAAATTTTGGACGAAGCACGTGGGGGGGTTGCTGGAGGACATTATGCGGGCCGTGCCACAACATAGAAGATTCTTCACGCTGGACTATGGTGGCCAACTCTATCAAGACTCGAAAGCGTACTGTTGGGCCTGCGACATATGTCAACGGACTGGGAAACCATCATGGAGGGATGAAATGCTGCTCAAGCCATAGATGACGCTGCAGCCGTTCGAGAAATGGGCGATTGTTTTTGTGGGGCCTATCACTCCTCCAGGAAAGACAAGAGCACACTATATCATCACGACAATAAAATACTTGACCCAATGGGTGGAAGCACAGCAGGTTAAAGACTGCACAACCACTACAGCTGTGAAATTCTTGTTTGAGAATGTGTTAACGCGATTTGGATGTCCAAAAATTCTAATGAGCGACCGCGGAACACATTTCCTGAATGAGACTATCAGCATGCTCACTGAGGAATTTTAGATATACCATCAACAGAGTACGTCATACCATCCACAAGCAAATGGGACCGTTGAAGCATTTAACAAAATTTTGGAGACAGCATTGACCAAGGTATGTAATGCGCAGTGCAACGATTGGGATTTGCCACATATCTGTTGTGTTATGGGCATACCAAACAACATGCAAGAAGTTGACGGGCTAGACACCTTTCCAGTTAGTATATAGCAAGTAATTCATCATGCCAATGGAGTATGTTGTACCTAGTTTATGAATAGCAGCGGCGACAAGGATGGCAAACTGCGGAGATTTGGAAGAAAGGATCACGCAATTGGAGGAACTTGAGGAGGATCAATTTTTGGCAGGATTTCATCAACAAGTACAAAAGCAGCAAGAGAAAGCTTGGCATGATCACCATATCAAGATGTGCACGTTAAAAGAGAATGATCTAGTATTACTATATGACAGCAAGTTCGAGAAATTCCCTGGCAAGCTCTGCATGCACTGGTTGGGACCTTATGTAGTCAAAGAAGTTACAGATGGAAGCGCAATCTAGCTTGCCAAGCTTGATGGAGACCCCTCCCCAGGAAGAGTAAATGGCAGTCACTTGAAGCTCTACATGAGTGGGATGACTACCTGACTAACCGACTGAAGTACAGTCTCACCACTCTAGCCAATTGAAAGAGAGCGCGAGAAGATAAAGTAGTCTGGGGGGAAGCTGCGTGACAACCGAGGTGCACGTAGATTTGATCTATCACAAGGGTCGTGGTTTTGTGGAAAGGGATGCACTGCTACATTGAAAAGTAGAGAGGTGACTGTGGCTATCACTATTCATGACAAGATGTCTGAGTTGTGGAGAAAGGGAGCGGGCAGCGGACAATTAAGAGATGGGGTACGAGCCAGATCTGAAATGATCTGTCGCAGGCTTAACATGAGGGCACTAGAAAAGGTATGAGACAATGAGTTTTGATTTTGAAACACTTATAAATCACACGAGGGCATCCCCCGTGTTATCACCTAGAACTGCAGTCACATGTATATAAGTCGAGTCCAAAATTTCATTGTTAAGGATGGATGTCAAATGGTTGTTATCCTATGTTTACCACTTAGGGGTCATGTTTTTCAATGATATTGATGAGAATCATTTTCAAAACCATTAGTCATCCTCCATCATGATTGATTAAGACATATCTTATCTCGTATATGTCATTTGTCCTTTTCGCATTTTCGCAGCACAGTTTGATTGGTTGATTTGAAGCGCAATGATGTTTTAGCCTTTTCGTAGCGCCAGCCATTTCGCAGCACATGTCGTTAAGTTATAACTGTCTGTGCTACGAAATCGCGGATTCGGGGATTTTGCAGCACAGATCCTTAAAATGTCATGTCCGGGAATGAGTCATTGTGTCCGGTCAGTTGTTGTCAGTTGGTGTACCTTCGAAGCACTTACGAGCCATCATTCCACCAATAGGTTCATAGTCATGCACATTAAGTTCATTCAAATGTTTTTGTCATGCATAGTTGTGTCATGATGTTCTGTTAATATTGCATGAAGTGGTCAGCTTATATGTTAAGACATTTGAATTGAAATGAACCCGAGTTTCTTCTTCAAGAGAGCCGCATTGCAAGCGAGCCTGCGTTCCAAAATTTGAATTTGCTTTTCGAGTTAAGGCTACCGGTGTGTCTCTGTGCAAAAGATTTCAAAACGTAATGGAGAAGAAGGAGCATCGGTCTGGAAGGTGTCAAAGGGCAGAGCCTGAAGGATTGGACCTGGCATTGAGGGATGAAGGCGTTAAAAGGGCCTTCAAAGACGCTGGTTGCTGGAGTTTCTGTGAAAAGCTGAAGGGAGGCCACACTCAGGTAACAAAAGAGTTTGCCTTGAATTTTACAGGCTTAAATTCCAAGGTATCTATGTTAGAATTCCCAGTATCTCCAGAAGCTATTGCTAGTGTAACTGAGATTCCCAGAGGGGGGCAGGAGTGGTTTAAAAATTTCAAATTTGATATGAGCCCCTGTAAAGAATTCTTGAAGGAAGCCTATGTGAATGAAGATTTAACCAAGGATGTGCCTAGAAGTTATGTTAAGGAGAGTTATGATATGCTTCTTACTTGTATTCAAAAGTATTTAACTTGTGAGGGCAGATATAACAAAGTTTATTCCTATCATTTCAAGTTGTTGCTACATTTTACGGGTAAAGCATCTATAGACCTCCCATTTTACTTGTTTCATAGCCTCAGTAAGATGTGTGACAAAGTTCAATTGAAGAAGGATGATTGTGAGACATCATTGTTTCACCATGGTTTAGTCAAATTGTTAGTGCTGGATGCTCTTCAAAAAATTGGCAGGGATTGGAATTCTTTCATATATATGGCTGTTTCCAGAGTAAGACAGGCCTCACCCCACAGCCGGTTAGAGAAAGAGAAGAATCAATGGCAGAACTTACCATAGCTGAGCTTAGGAAGGAGGCTAGGGAGGAAAAGAAGGTTAAATCTCAGTTGAACAAACCAGTCAAGCCCTTGGTTATTAAAGAGCCACCTCAGCCACCTCAATCATCATCAAAGGAAAAGGTCAAGCACAAGAGAGGTGTACCTGGATCAGCTGGGTCTGAAAGTATATCAAGAGTTAAAACAAGAGGTCAATTAAGCAAAGAGAAGGGAAAATTAGTAGCTGTGGAGGAAAGTCCATCAAAGGCCAACTTAAGTGATTTACTTGAGGCTATTGAATTTGAGCAGGAAGAACCAGTGCATCTTGAACCCATGCATATTGATCTAACTCAATCATCCCCTGAGAGCACTAAGAAATCAAAAGCTTCAAAGAGACTAAGGTTTGATGAACCAACCTAGTGAGGAGTTTATTTTCAAGCCAAGAAGGCCAGTTACAAGGAAATAAATTAGAGAAGCTGAGAAAGTGCATAAAGGAGAAGAAGCTGTAAAGGAGAAAGTGCATAAAGGAGAGGAAGCTGTAAAGTCACCCAGAACAGAGGTAATTGAAGTATTAACCAAAACAGTGGAGGCAGTCAAACATAAAGACAAGAACAGAAAAGTTATCATTACCCAAGGAGGAAACGTGATAGCCATAAAGAATCAAGTGGGAGCAGCCAAAGAGGAAATTGTCAAAGCAAAAAATGTGATTAAGGAGCGTGCAGTTAGGTATGCCAACTATAGAAGAGCTGTGTTAAAGGGTAGCAGAAGCCTAGTGAGTCATGTAGATTCAGTGGCTGATGTATATACATGGACGGTTCCAGCCCTCAAACAAGCTAAACATATCAGGAAAATGAACATGACCCTGAGAGCTAAAAACAAAGCTTTGAAGAAGGAGATTGCAAATTTGAAGACACAGCTAGGTCAACTAGTTCACTGATTAGAGGAGAAGGTGATATTCTTAGTTTTGGTCAATTTTGTTTAAGTTCCACTATTTTGAGGTCACCTAAGTCTTTGACACCTGTAGAAGAAGTTTGAAGAGTCATAAGTTCAAACAAAAGACGCTTTAGTGCAAATGTACTCTGTTTTAGTAAAAACAGCAGTTTCGTAGCGCGCTACGAAACTGCTGTAGGTGCTGTTTTATAAGAAAAACAAAGAGTTTAATGATGAAGTCAGCAAATTTTTGAGGGAAATGCCTCAAGAAAATAAGGGAGACCATAAAAGACTCTCTTAGCTATTCAGAGAATGACAGGTGTGCATTTTGGAAAAGGTGAAATATTTTGTTTTTTGCTAAAGCTTCGTTAAAGGTACTTTATGACCGAATTGTTAGGGTTCTGGTTAAGGTTACCGGAGATTTTGGTTTGTACACCTGTTCAGTCCACAAGGTTTCCAGCTCATTGGGGAATATGGTGATATTCGTTGTTTTTGAAGAATTAAAGAGCTGGGAACATGTTCTTTAAGTAGTGAAGAATGATGGGAGACAAGGACCGTGAAAATAGGGCACTTATCTTGATTGATTAATGAACCATCTACGCAGCCAGTATCCAAAGCCAGCTTGTTCAGTGTATTCTCCTCCAAGATATCTCGACCAAAACAGAAAGAAGACATGTGTCAAGAGCCAGGAAGGAATCATGCTACAAGGAGGACAGATTTTGAGTTTTGAATAAATTAGGACCCTTTGTAATTACAGTTCAGCAATTATGTAATTAATGAATTAGTTACATAGTAGATAGGGATAGTTAATAGCAGCCTTCGATGCTCCCCTCATGCTGGAGGAGGAAGCTCGAGGTGGTTAAGCATGTATTCCTATATATGGATCAGACTTGGATGTAATTGGGGTTGGATGTTTTGATAGA
Organism: Pinus tabuliformis; assembly: GCA_031772625.1. Taxonomy (NCBI): domain Eukaryota; kingdom Viridiplantae; phylum Streptophyta; class Pinopsida; order Pinales; family Pinaceae; genus Pinus; species Pinus tabuliformis. The sequence continues at coordinate 334,499,828 of CM062810.1, read as the reverse complement.
GAACTAGTCTATTTTGGTTTATGTAAAGCAGATTTCAGTAATGCAAATGATTGTTGTTTTATTCTCAAGATTCTCAATAGATCTTATTGTTCAAATGTATGGTGGTTTATTCTCTTAGTGTTCTTTTACAGTCTTGTCATTGCATAATCACTCAGAACTCATGTATCATGCTCTGACTTCCTGTATGTTTTGGAAAACTGTGTTTTATGTAAGTTGTGTTTGAACATTAGATGTAAAGAGCCCTGATTTCTATGAAAAGATGGTGTTTTTGTTTGCTGAGATGTGTGAGACTCCATAAGCCCAATGGGAATTAATTTGATATTTGTCCAGCTAGCATATTTTCTTCATGTGTCTTATAAGAGTTAGCCATCTTTCCTTGTCATTAATCAATATTCATAATCTGTGAGAGAGCCCTCTCAGACTAAGGAGGCTAAGCCTTAGTCCAAAGCTTGGTTTGAAACAGTTACACATAATCTAGCTGATTGGCAGCCTTCAGTGTGTGATTTTGTGATAACACCCCGAATGAGCTGCACTTCTGAGAACAGTAAACTATTGTGCCTTCCCGCCGTTATGGAACTATTCATTATCTACGCTCAAGGAGTAAGCCCAAAGGTTGTGTTATGGCCAATGAAGATTCAGAGCTTTCTGAAGAGTATGGTGTTGAAAACTGTGGGCACCGTGTAGAGTTCAGCATTGACGGTAGGGGATGTGCCAAAAATTTCTAGACACGAAGCGGAACTGTTCTGGATGCTGCTGCCTCACCCATGGGCTAGTCGGCGAACCATAAAAGATAAGGGAAAGGCTATAAACATGAAGAACAATGGAGGAATTGTAGTTAAGAAGTTGTCTCTGATGCACCTTGAAGATTGGGATCTCGTGGACAGTAGCGATGGTCTTGCAAAATTTCAACACAAGTTGTGGCAGAAAGTGCTTACAAAAGATACGAAATGGGAAAATGGCTGCATTGGTACGAGGAGTTCCCTTATGCGGCAGCCGAGCTAGAGCTAAAATCCTATGAGGGGGTGTTCTGTGTTAACCAAGCAGAGAAGAATGAGCATTATTGGTTGTGCGAATTGATAGAGAGAAGGGAGCAGGAGCTGGAAGAATCATTGCAAGAGACAAAGAGGGAGAAATAGAATGAAGTGCGTCACTCTCAGGGAGGTCAACCACAGAGCCTAGGCAGCACATCTTGCCGCACTGACAAGTGACTTGGGACGAGTCACTATGATTGTGTTGGGGGCCTATTGGGTAGCGGAGGTCTCTTGTAATAGCTTTGGGGCTTAAAGCCTATAAGTTAGGATAATAATATTGTAAATCTCCAAAATATGCAGAGCGCGAAATGTAATAGGTCGAGTCAAAGGGTTGTCCACCCAAGAAATAGTATAAAATAATAGGAAGTAACTTGGAAGATAGAGAAAAGGGTGTTGGTGGGTAGATAGAGGCTCTACAGCTGTGTGTGCAGACCCCTGCAACTAAGTGTGTAGGGCAGAATGGGTTGTATTGCAGAAGAGATTAATAAAGATAAGAATTTCTGAATCATTGTGTGTTTCTTGCGGATCTGTTTATTATGTTTTGAATTTATGCATCATTTTTTATAATTTCACGCATGGGGTTTTAAGTTTAAATGTGTGCTTAAACACTTTAAAGAGTAGATTTGATCTATAACAAACTCATAAATAATAACTCTTAAAGAAGTGCCTTGTTCCAGATCTAGGTAGAAGTAAAGTAGCGCGAAGCCATAGAGCAATTCACAAACCCTCCAGACCACATCCAGACATCGCAAGGGTGTGGAAACCTGGTTCCAACACCCTCCCCTACTACCTCGGGTGAGACCTCAGCCCACGCTCTATGGGCTGTAGACGAAAGGGCTGATAGCTGCGGGATTTGTTTGGCTAATAACTCTTCCAAACCTGGGTTAGGGCCCAATAAGCCAACAAATATGTTAATTTTCTATACTTGATTTAAATCATGGCATTAATGGCAATTGTGACTTGGACCTGATCTAGATGACGTAAAAACTCAAAAAGTGGATGACCATGATGGTCAATTATCATGAAATGATGGAAAGAAACAAAAAAATCATAACCAAAATGTGTTAGGGATATTACAGGAGAGATTTAAACAAAATTCTAAAAGAGGCTAGAAATTATTACTAATTATGATGGATAAGCTGACTTACATGAGCGTTTCCCTAACCATAATCAGTTGTAGAGGGATGAACTCAACTAACTAATAGACCTGATTCAAGTAACTTTATTTGCAACTAACTTAGCTAACTAAACTTTAAATCTACCTAATTAACTCTATCCTAAATCTAACTATGACCCCCTTTTGGAGATCATACCAATTTGATTAAGAAGTGGGTGGGTCACAGAAGGGTTTCAAGTGTGCACCATTCACCTAACTAGGAAATATAATCCCTTCTGGTTGCAAAAGCTTAACAACCTCGGACTCACACTTCCACAATAATGAATGGTCCCAACCAATGCATTTGGAGCTTCCTAGGATGCTTCAGAAACTTTCTGTCATATAGGAGAACCTTGTCCCCCATTGTGAAAGTCTTCCTCTTAATGTGAAGGTTGTGCCATGAATTTTGTCTCTCTTTATCAATAGTATGTGGAAATCATCTAGGAACCTGGCTTCATCCAACTCCCATAGTTCTTCTAGCCATTTGTAATTGACTAATCCTTTGTCATCTGAGTGGCCTATGCAATAAAGAGGTTGGGAATGATGAAATCACCAAGTACTACAACTTCTCGACCATAAATAAGCCTAAAAAACATATATTTATGCAATCATTTGACAGTGGTACAATAGGTCCACAAGATAGTTGTCACCCACTCATCTCGGTCATCTCATTTGGTAGATCAGATCTTTGTGAGACCCTTCTCTAGGATCTTGTTAAAAGTTTCGATGGTGTCATTTTCCTTTAGGTGGTAGGGGTTGATTTTATGGTGTTGGATCATGAAGTTCCACAATAATGAAGTGATTATCTCATTATTGAAGTGGATCCCCTGGTCACTAGTGAGGCTATGAGGGCACACAAATCGAGCGATGATATTCTCAAAGATGAACCAAGAAGCAATGTCAACAGTGAAATCTTTAACTGGTGCAACTTCAGCCCATTTGGTGAAATAGTATGTATAAATAAAAATTTACTGAGCATGTGAGTGACATGCTGGCAAGTTAATAGCCCCGAAAATGTCCACAATCCACTTTTCAAATGCATGTATTGCACTTATGGGCTGCAAATGAAGTACATCCCTGTGTGATGGTCATCCCACCCATTGGAAAACATCATATTTCATGATGTACTCCTTCACATCTCAAAAAAAGCATGGACCGCCAGAGTCCTTCTTGCAATACTTTTCTCGCAGTGGCATTTCCCCTACTCATCCTCCTAACTCCAGTGTGGAATTTCCATAGCACGTCTTGCTTCTCATGGTTGCAGATACCTTGTTGCAATATTTGGTCAAGACCCATATTGTACAATTGGCCTGCGATCAACTAGTAATTCATAGCTCGAACCACCATATTCCTTTTCTAGGTTGTTGTGTATTCTTCTAGACATTTCCTAGTGGCTAAAAATAGTGTGGTGTCTTCCAAATAGTTAGTGTGTCCTCAACCCAAAATAGATCAATGCTTGATGGTTGGTCATCTATTGACTCTCTTGCTTCACTCGACTCCAACCGAGAGAGATGGTCATGCCCTACATTCATCCTTCCTGGTTTCACAATGACTTTGAATGTAAACTCCTGGAACAACAAGATCCATTTGCAAATCTTCTTCTAACACAAGCTTATTTACTAAGTACTTCAATGCAGAGTGGTTAGTAAAGAACTTGAATGGACAACACAAAAGATAGTGCCTAAATTTTTGTAGCAAGTACACCATCACAAGAGGTTCTTGTTTAGTAGTCGTGTAGTTCCTTTCTGTAGTGTAAAGTTTTCTGTTGGTGAAATAAATTGGGTGATCTAGGTTAACATCCCTGGGCTAGGCCAAAATAGCTCCCAGAGCGATCCTGAATGCATTAATATCGACATGAAACTCTTTATTCCAATATGGGTGAAACAATATTGGTGCACTTGCCATTTATCTTTTAGCGTAATAAAGGAAGCATCACATTCATTGGTCCAGGTGAACCGCTCATATTTCTTCAACAACTTCTCTAATGGTGCAAAAATTAGGACATAATTATGGATGAACTTATGGTAGTATCCTATATTGATAAGAGTTGATATTAGGTTCTTGACACTGATTGGTGGAGGCATATTCATAATTACTGAAACTTTGGTAGGGTTTACACACACTCCTTATTTGTGAACTATATGCCCCAATAGAGTTCCAAAAGGGACATGAAAAACCCATTTCTTAAAGTTCAAAGAAATTTGTAGTTGTCTGTAGTGATAAAAAATTACTCTGAGCAAGCTAGAGTGTCTCTTCAATAAACTTTACATTATCCAATCAACCATATCATCCTCCAGGAATCTATGAAAATATTAACGAAAGGAAGCAATCACGATCCTTGAAACCATTGCTAGTGCATTCTTTAATCCAAATGACATGACATGGTAGGCAGAAGAGCCCCATTTAGTCGTGAATGCAGGTTTCGTATTTATTCCTTTGTAATGTGAACTTGGTGATAACTAGAGAACCCATCCATCAAGGAATAGGCCTCATTACCTACAACATTATCAAGGAATTCATCACTGAATGGAGTAGTAAAGGGGTCATATGCACAGACCTAGATTTCTTCAGAATCCTTGTTATGAATGAAAATTAGACTAAACCACTCACCTTCATCAACTAGGAAGATGAGTCCTGCTACCAACATATTATCGATCTCTCTCTTCACCTTCTACTTGACCCTTGGGTTTAGCTGATGTGGGCAATGTTTCACTGGTCTCACATCTAGCTTGAACACGATCTTCATTTATACCAACTCCC